>CM057338.1:413259965-418059965 GCA_030015575.1 Agapanthus africanus | reverse complement strand
TATTAACCAAACCATTAGGTTAGCCATAGTTAAGTCTCTACATGGGTTAATATGTGATATTAACTCACCCATGCTTCACATTCTTCAATTGGTTAATTCCATGAGAGAATTCATCATCTTCTTCCTCAAGCTCACTAGCTTTTGTGAAGTGATGAAAATATTGTGAGAAAAATAAAACTAAAGAGTGCCCATTTTCTATTTCATCATCCTCTACTATTAGCCATTTAGTTTAGGGTGTTTTCTTCACTAATTTCACTATTAATGAAGAGGTAGCATGAGCTTGAGTCTTCTCGACGTAGATTATCTTCGGCCTGTAGAACCCTTTCTAGAGTTCTGGAGATCACAACTCGCAGCGAAGGGCCTACTACACGGAGCTTTAGAAGTGAAGGACCGGTCTACAAAGGTTGTATTCCTCATTCACTTAGATGTAAAGTAGTTTACATGTTTATTCGTCCGATTTTCTAGTAACGATTCTAAAGATAGGGTTAGCTAGAACGGCAATTTTTTGAAATTGGCATGGACGATGCCTCCCGAAACCTTGCTGCCGTCCTTGGAAACCCTGCAGTGGTATCAGAGCCATGCTAGAAAATTAGACGATGTTTGTTAGATTACGAAACCGAAACGACTCCGAAACTTAAAGCACGAAAACCCACTTTCTGTCGATTTTTTAAAGTGTTCTAAATTTTTTTTAAACAACTGCAGAATGCTGTATGAGTTGCAATATGAACACACAAGAAATTTTTTGTGTGTTCCAGGAACTGGGTTTTGGTGTTTTAGGTGTTGTTTGTTTTTTCCAAAAATTGCATGTGATGTAGTATTACTGGATAAGCAATTCGGAGTGTTTCGTATTCGTAGTTTTAACAATATTTCGAGTATTCGCACGATTGTCTAGGCGAAGTTAAAAAGTTCGATCGAATGTCAAAAACCCATTTTTCCAGGTTTGTGGTATTCAGAAAAACATGCAAGTAATTCTGTGGACCCTCTAGAAGAATGAAACCCTAACTCGATATAATGACCATGGAACGCTTACGGACCTTAGGGTTTGCGGCAGTTCCACGGTGCCATTAATGAGACTTGGGTTTCCCCTTCTACGGCTGGTCCATAGGTACTATGACATGTTCTGGGTATTTATGAACTATGCTCAATTGTTGAGATATTGAGAAATTGTGGGACTTTGATGAATCGATCGAAAAGTTTAACGTCGTCCGGATATCATGTGATGGGATACAATACTTGGAATCCACAAGGGAACTAATTTGAATTTTGTAAATCTAGCAATTTTGTCTCTTTTGATCGGTTGCCACGGGATTTTGATATGATCAAAAGTCCATCGCAATCACGTAGCGTACACGGATGCTCGCCGGGTAACCTTATTAGATAGCCACGCCCCATAGCCCCGACAAAGTGACTGTAGGAGAACCCCGTTGCCAAAATCATCCGTCCGGGTGCTCGCGGCCGCGGTGTTCTACCTAAGTGCACTTCGTCGACGGTATCGGGAGGTGCGGCCGTCTACTAAAGTTTCCGATGAGCTTTCGATCAGGATGTCGGAAATCTTGTTGAATTACCCGACTTGATATTGAAAAGTTTTTTCGATATCGAGACTAAAATGTGGGGTTTATAATTGTTAGGCATGAGATGTCTAAGGAATTCATTTGGTTGGGCATGAAATCGAAAGTTTGTGATACATTGGGTTTATGATGTCTAAGATGGTTGCGGATTGCAATTGTTGTAGTTTTTCACTTTCTTTTCTGCGACCGTAAGTGTAATATATGGGGTATCGCCGGTTTCGTTGCTATATGTCAACGACAATTGGGATACGCATATTTACTTACGTTGATGACATGTGATGTTATGTGTTCCTGGGATATGTTATATTGGATCGTCGTGTTTGAATAGCCGGGTTTTTTTTTTATGTGAGATGAGAGTTTTTCATTTTCATTCATGTAAAAAACTTGTATGCAATATTCTTTTATTGGGGAACTTCCGGGTTGAGGAAGATGTCACCGTTGTTGTATATTATTTACTTTTCCGAATTATGATAGACCCAAGGAGGGGAGCACAAGTAACCGGGTTCTAGGGTCCAGTGGGAGACCATCTCGAGGAGTCAAGACCGGGTCTCCTAACTTTAGAATTGGTAGGGTTGCTTGCCGCTCTTATAGGGGTCTAGGGATGTGGGGTTGGCTATTCATCACGACCGTGGAATCCGTGTTTTATACAGGCTTAATATAAAACCCGGAAATCCTAATATATCCAATATTTCATATGTTATTTTCTACTGCGATATTCTGTGATGTGATCACTTGATATGATGAGATAGATACTGTATATAGTATATGTGATATATTATATAGACGTTGCTTATGTTTTACACCCGCGCTAGGTGTGAGAGGCAGTGCTGGAGGTGTGTTGTTGACATTGGTACTGGTGTTGTTCGGGGAATCCATAACCCTGAAGAAAAATTTAGGTTAGGACAGATTCAAATTCATGAAATGATAAGATTCAAGGAATATGGAATTATAAGATTCAAGGAACATGAATTGTAAATAATGTTTTAGTTGCTGGTCCTTGTGTTATATTGCTTAGGTTGTTCACGCAGAACAGAACTGCATGATAGGGATTCATACAGCTCGGACCTGCATGAGCCACCAACAAAACCTGTCACGCCCCGCTTCCCAGTGTACGGCGAAGGGGACGCGACGAGGCCCACTACGTATATACTCAGAAGTACATACGCTAAGCGTATCTAAGCAATATAAAATAAATACACAAGAGACGAGAAATAAAAGAGAACAACAACTTTTATTTATTAACATTCTTTGTACAATGCATGAAAGGAAATACAACTGAAATAAAAAGATACCTAAACAGTGGCATAACAGGAAATGAAAAATACAGAGAGGAAAAGTGTACAATGAAACTAAAGTGCAGGGTCTTCGGCAAACTGCTCCAAGTCTTCTTGAGATGGCTCGATCTCCGCCGGGTCCAAACCACCTGACGACATTCAAAGAAGAAAGAAATAGAATGTCGTCAGCGAACAGGTCGCTCGGTAAGTCCCAAAGATAGGGGAGAAATAGACAAAGAGTAGGAGAGTGAGAGTAGCTTTTAATGTTGTATTGTTTTGTTGTAATGTTGTATTAACGCTGTTGTTTGCAGCTTGGTACAGAAGAATACTAGTGTATACGAGAGGGGTCTCTATATGCTAGAGAGCAGGGCAAACGGAATATAGAGTACAAGGTTCCGTTAGACGGCCCGGAACAACGGCAATTGGATTCATGTTAGGTGTCTTAAATCTGACCGTCTCGTGCCACTTTTAATATCTTCCGTACCAATCTACCCCTTAAACCCCGCGATGTCTTGTTTGTATTGTTATCTTGTAAATTGTATTGGTTGCATGATTGATTGACTGACTGACCGAAACCATGATATCAGGAAACGGTTATAACCGTAGAGTCATGTAAATGGAATACTGAGAATCATGTAAAAGGAATATATATCCATGGTTCGGTTCAGTCAAGTTGTACAAATTGATAATTGGATTCATGGATTCATGTGTTCATATTGAATTGGAATCTTATAGATTATAGATTGACTTGAATCATATTCAAGTCAGATTAATCAGATTCAAACCCGAGTAAGACAATCAGAAATATGAATCGAAGTCTTATAATTGCTAGGGTCCTTAGGGTAATTTATAAAACTTGAGGGGGTTCTATGTAAAAATACTTTTATATAATTTTCAAAATACACCTCAAGTATTTATTGTTCGTCTTTAGATTTGTAATGAGGGTGGATTTTATGTTGTGACATTTCTAGTGAAAATATCCTAATTTTTAAATAAGGGTATTTATCTGTAATATTGATTATTTGAAGTTCATGGTATTTTAGTGTAAAATATATTCTTGTCATTTTTAGAAAAAGGTGGAAAATTTATATTATAATAAAATAGGTATTTAAATGATAAATATACATATGTTTATACAAAAATAATTTTAATAAATATTTTATATTCCAAAAATCTCATTTTCTTAAGATGTCGTATTTTAAACCTTTCGAGACCGAATGCTCCTTGCGGAGCTCTGAATCTCGCACTACTAAGCCCGAGGGTGCACGATAAACCGTACTATCCCTAACGGGTTCCCCAAAGATGGGTTGTAGCGGCGCTTTGCAAAGATTGTAAAATACTAATCCTTTAGAAAACGGTTTTATAAAGTAAAAGGTATTTATTTGCAAAGGTGTAAATTTTCCGTATTTTAGATTCTATGGTTTCCTAAGCCAACTAGCCTATTTCTAAATGGTCTAAACGACAAGTCGTTAGAAGCCTCAAATCGCCTCTTCACCGCCAATTGTGGCCAGGTAAGTACAAGTGAGGAAGGAGGGATCCGCTCACGAATCGTGAGACGGGCCTTTTAAAGTTACCTAAGCTCACTTGCCTAGCCTAGATACCACAAAGTCAGGTTTAGATAAATGATCGATGTCTACAACTTATCGTGTTTCCTAATAAGAGGTATTTATTTAAAAGTGTATCAAATCTAAAACTTTTAAGAATGATTTTATTAAGAATATGGTATTTAAATGAAAGTTTTGTTTTATCGTATTCTAAGTTCTTGATGATTTCGTTTAGGTTTGCATTTGCGTGTGTGTGGAGGCAGGTCATTACCTCGTGCTCTACTTTAAATGTATAGCAAAGTTTAGGGGTTAAATGTGAAATCGAAACATGATGGTATTAAAGTGAAAAATACGATAGATTGGAAAGGTTATCATTTCATGTGAGAAAACTTGTTCAAATTATTCGTTGAATGTTTAATAGTCAACAATAAGATATTTAAGCATGATTGAATTGATTAGAAGTGAAACTTTATAGAAGACCGAGTCGGAAATCGGATTTGTTCCGATTCCGTCGGGTTTCGTAATTTCGTATTTTAAAGAAATTGAAAGGAGGATAGAATGAGACTTACGGGTTTTGATTAAGCAAAGGAGTGAACGGGGGACTAGAAGGGTTGCCGAGGCGTTGCTTCGTCGCCGGTTGTTCCTAAAAACGCGCCGGAATTTCCGCCGGAATTTCGTCGGAGCTTCGCCGCGAACTTGTTTTTAAAGTACACAACTCTTGAGAAGATTTTGAGAGTGTGAGCTTAGGGTTTTGGGATGAGAGGGTAGAGGGTAGGGGTGTATTTATAGGGTAGGCTAGGGTAGGGTACGTAGGTGAAAGGTTTAAAATAAAAATGTGATAAAATGTAAAAAAATGTATTAAAAGTGGAGTAATTGGGGTTTTTAAAGAGCTCTGGAAATGGTCTGAGGCTGAAATTTTGCAGGTGCATAGGGAATATGAAAAGACACGACTTTCATGTTGGGGCCGTCGCCGGAATCGGCCGACTCGGGGGTGACTCGGCCGTGACGCGGTCGGAGCACTGAGTCGGCCGAGTCAAGGCCGAGTTGGCCGATTCTCGGCCGAGTCCGGCAGCCAGGATCCCCCCCGACGGTTCATCTAACTCCTGGAAGTATTACATCTTTGGGTGTAGTGGGGTTTTTGTGAGATATGCACGTATAAACTCTTGGTATTCTAAAGGTTTTAAAAAAATCAATATTAAAAATAATGTGGGGTATGGGATTTGAACTCTGGTGGCTTGGTTCAGCAGTGCAAGGAGTTACCAATGAGCTACAAGCTCCTTCTTGTAATTATGGTGTGAAATAATTACTTAAAGTGGTAACAGCAACATTAAATACCCCAAGTATACTTTAATTTTAAAGCAATTTTATGTACACGAAAAATGGAGTTATTTAAAAACAAAATAATTACTTATATATTGTGCTCAAGTTAAAATACTCTTTTATGGATTTTGAAAAAAAAAATTGTATAGAAAAGTGTATAGAAAAATTAGGGTTGTTACATTCTACCCTCCTTATAAAAATTTCGTCCTCGAAATTTGTAAAAGGAAAGTGTAACAGTGCAAAGTAGTTTGGTGACTGTAGTATAAATAGTGTATAAAAATAACAAAGAGATACAAGGATGAAAAAGGCTTACCGGTGTTACCTTGACCTACAGTCTCGGCTTCTACGGCTTCCAATGTAAAGGTCTGTCGCCGTGGTACATTCTTTCTAGCTGGAGGCACATTCTGCCTTTGGTGCTTGTTTCTCTGCCCTCTAGGCATGTCCTTCATTGCCTGTTGGAATTGACGAGTAGGTTGTGCAGGTGGTGGAGCAGGTAGTGCAGGACGAGTTGCAGGAGCCTGGAAAGCTGGCCGCTGCGGGTAGTTGGTGGGTGTGTGAGTTGAGTTGCTATTGTAAGGACAGTTCCCAATTCCGTGGTTGGATGCGCCACAAATTAGACACAAGCCTTTTGCGCGCCTACAGTCTTTCCACAAGTGTCCCTTTCTTCTGCAGTAGTAGCAGAAATCTGGACTTGACTGGTTATTGGTTTCTTCTGATCTCCTGGGTTCAAACGATGACCTTGGAGAGGCTCTTCCTGCTATTTGAGTGGCAGGGTGTTTCAAACCGGCATAATGGGGTCTGCCCCTCGCCTTTATCACTGCCTCATAACTGCGGGCAGCTTCCAAAGCATCTTCATGTGTCAAAAATTTCCCTGTGGCTAGTGCAGCCTGAATTTCTGTGTCCAAACCTTGTTGAAATCGACAGGCTCTGATCTCGTCCGTCGGTATCAAGTGTGCCGCGAATCGTCTTAACATGGTGAATTCAGCGTCGTATTCATCTACAAATTTGTCCCACATCGATCCTTGTTGTAGATGAATGAATTTCTGCTCCATGGCAAACCTGGCAGTCACAGGGAAGTATTTCGCGTCGAACTTCTCGCAAAAATTCTTCCATTCAATAGGCTGTACAAGACGGCTTTCTTCCGCCATCCACCAGTTGCGAGCATTGTCCGTGAGCTGTAGTTTTGCCACACGGACCCAAGCTATGTCTGGCACTTGAGCTGCTGCCAGATCATCTTCTATGCTTTGTGCCCATTCTTCCGCTTCAATAGGGCTTCCTTTTCCGGAGAACTGCTTCGGATGTAAAGCCCTGAATTGTTTTACTCCAGAAGCATCAGTCTCGGGACGGTTCAGGAGTTGTTGTTGTCCCTCGAGAAGGCTGTGGATCGCCTCAAGTAGCACTGTTTGCTCGGAAGGTGGAGCAGGAATGGCAGGTGTGAGAGGCAGTGCTGGAGGTGTGTTGTTGACATTGGTGCTGGTGTTGTTCGGGGAATCCATAACCCTGAAGAAAAATTTGGGTTAGGACAGATTCAAATACATGAAATGATAAGATTCAAGAAATATGGAATTGTAAGATTCAAGGAACATGAATTGTAAAGAATGTTTTAGTTGCTGGTCCTTGTGTTATATTGCTTAGGTTGTTCACGCAGAACAGAACTGCATGATAGGGATTCATACAGCTCGGACCTGCATGGGCCACCTACAAAACCTGTCACGCCCCGCTTCCCAGTGTACGGCGAAAGGGACGCGACGATGTCCGCTACGTATATACTCAGAAGTACATACGCTAAGCGTATCTAAGCAATATAAAATAAATACACAAGAGACAAGAAATAAAAGAGAACAACAACTTTTATTTATTAACATTCTTTGTACAATGCATGAAAGGAAATACAACTGAAATAAAAAGATGCCTAAACAGTGGCATAACAGGAAATAAAAAATACAGAGAGGAAAAGTGTACAATGAAACTAAAGTGCAGGGTCTTCGGCAAACTGCTCCAAGTCTTCTTGAGATGGCTCGATCTCCGCCGGGTCCAAACCACCTGACGACATTCAAAGAAGAAAGAAATAGAATGTCGTCAGCGAACAGGTCACTCGGTAAGTCCCAATGATAGGGGAGAAATAGACAAAGAGTAGGAGAGTGAGAGTAACTTTTAATGTTGTATTGTATTGTTGTAATGTTGTATTAACGCTGTTGTTTGCAGCTTGGTACAGAAGAATGCCAGTGTATACGAGAGGGGTCTCTATATGCTAGAGACCAGGGCAAACGGAATATAGAGTACAAGGCTCCGTTAGAAGGCCCGGAATAACGGCAATTGGATTCATGTTAAGTGTCTTAAATCTGACCGTCTCGTGCCACTTTTAACATCTTCCGTACCAATCTACCCCTTAAACCCCGCGATGTCTTATTTGTATTGTTATCTTGTAAATTGTATTGATTGCATGATTGATTGGCTGACTGACCGAAACCATGATATCAGGAAACGGTTATAACCGTAGAGTCATGTAAATGGAATACTGAGAATCATGTAAAAGGAATATATATCTATGGTTCGGTTCAATCAAGTTGTATAAATTGATAATTGTATTCATGGATTCATGTGTTCATATTGAATTGGAATCTTGTAGATTATAGATTGACTTGAATCATATTCAAGTCAGATTAATCAGATCAAACCCGAGTCAGACAATCAGAAATGTGAATCGAAGTCTTATAATTGCTAGGGTCCTTAGGGTAATTTATAAAACTTGAGGGGGTTCTATGTAAAAATACTTTTATATACTTTTCAAAATGCACCTCAAGTATTTATTGTTCGTTTTTAGATTTGTAATGAGGGTGGATTTTATGTTGTGACATTTCTAGTGAAAATATCCTAATTTTATAAATAAGGGTATTTATCTGTAATATTGATTATTTGAAGTTCATGGTATTTTAGTGTAAAATATATTCTTGTGATTTTTAAAAAAAGGTGGAAAATTTATATTATAATAAAATAGGTATTTAAATGATAAATATGCATATGTTTATACAAAAATAATTTTAATAAATATTTTATATTCTAAAAATCTCATTTTCTTAAGATATCGTATTTTAAACCTTTCGAGACCGAATGCTCCTTGCGGAGCTCTGAATCTCGCACTACTAAGCCCGAGGGTGCACGATAAACCGTACTATCCCTAACGGGTTCCATAAAGGTGGGTTGTTGCAAAGATTGTAAAATACTAATCCTTTAGAAAACGATTTTATAAAGTAAAAGGTATTTATTTACAAAGGTGTAAATTTTCCGTATTTTAGATTCTAGGCTTTCCTAAGCCAACTAGCCTATTTCTAAATGGTCTAAACTACAAGTCGTTAGAAGCCTCAAATCGCCTCTTCACCGCTAATTGTGGTCAGGTAAGTACAAGTGAGGAAGGAGGGATCCGCTCACGAATCGTGAGACGGGCCTTTTAAAGTTACCTAAGCTCACTTGCCTAGCCTAGACAGCACAAAGTCAGGTTTAGATAAACGATCGATGTCCACAACTTATCGTATTTCCTAATAAGAGGTATTTATTTAAAAGTGTATCAAATCTAAAACTTTTAAGAATGATTTTATTTAGAATATGGTATTTAAATGAAAGTTTTGTTTTATCGTATTCTAAGTTCTTGATAATTTCGTTTAGGTTTGCATTTGCGTGTTTGTGGAGGTAGGTTATTACCTCGTGCTCTACTTTAAATGTATAGCAAAGTTTAGGGGTTAAATGTGAAATCGAAACATGATGGTATTAAAGTGAAAAATACGATAGATTGGAAAGGTTATCATTTCATGTGAGAAAACTTGTTCAAATTATTCGTTGAATGTTTAATAGTCAACAGTAAGATGTTTAAGCATGATTGAATTGATTAGAAGTGAAATTTCATAGAAGACCGAGTCGGAAATCGGATTTGTTCTGATTCCGTCGGGTTTCGTAATTTCGTATTTTAAAGAAATAGTAAGAGGGATAGAATGGGACTTACGGGTTTTGATAAAGCAAAGGAGTGAAGGGGGGACTAGAAGGGTTGCCGAGGCGTTGCTTCGTCGCCGGTTGTTCCTAAAAACGTCGCCGGAATTTCCGCCGGAATT
This sequence comes from Agapanthus africanus, assembly GCA_030015575.1. Lineage (NCBI taxonomy): Eukaryota > Viridiplantae > Streptophyta > Magnoliopsida > Asparagales > Amaryllidaceae > Agapanthus > Agapanthus africanus. The sequence goes on along the minus strand of CM057338.1, from coordinate 418,050,156 downwards.
TCGTCGGAGCTTCACCGCGAACTTGTTTTCAAAGTACACAACTCTTGAGAAGATTTTGAGAGAGTGAGCTTAGGGTTTTGGGATGAGATGGTAGAGGGTAGGGGGTGTATTTATAGGGTAGGCTAGGGTAGGGTATGTGAAAGGTTTAAAATAAAAATGTGATAAAATATAAAAAAAATGTATTAAAAGTGGAGTAATTAGGGTTTTTAAAGAGCTCTGGAAGTGGTCTGAGGCTGAAATTTTGCAGGTGCATAGGGAATATGAAAAGACACAACTTTCATGTTGGGGCCGTCGCCGGAATCGGCCGACTCGGGGGTGACTCGGCCGTGACTCGGTCGGAGCACTGAGTCGGCTAAGTCAAGAACGAGTTGGCCGATTCCCGGCCGAGTCCGGCAGCCAGGATCCCCCCCGACGGTTCATCTAACTCCTGGAAGTGTTACATCTTTGGGTGTAGTGGGGTTTTTGTGAGATATGCACGTGTAAACTCTTGGTATTCTAAAGGTTTAAAAAAAATCAATATTAAAAATAATGTGGGGTATGTGATTTGAACTCTGGTGGCTTGGTTCAGCAGTGCAAGGAGTTACCAATAAGCTACAAGCTCCTTCTTGTAATTATGGTGTGAAATAATTACTTAAAGTGGTAACAACAACATTAAATACCCCAAGTATACTTTAATTCTAAAGCAATTTTATGTACACTAAAAATGGAGTTATTTAAAAACAAAATAATTACTTATATATTGTGCTCAGGTTAAAATACTCTTTTATGGATTTTGAAAAAAAAAAATTGTATAGAAAAGTGTAGAAAAATTAGGGTTGTTACAGTAGTCCTCCGCCATTTTAGATAAGTAGTATTTAGTATTCGTGCTGTATTTGTTGACCTTGTCAAGGCGTAGTGTGCGGTAGCTGATTAGTGCTTATCTGCTAGCATATGATGCGATTGGATTATGGTAGTCGTACGACCTTGTTGACCTTGTCAAGGGTCGTGCGGGTGGGTTTAATTCAATCAAGAAATGACGGGTTGAACTTGACTTGCGGTCTATGGTTTATTGACCTTGTCAAGGTCATAGATCGTTTGGGGCAAAATATTATCAGGAATTTCAAGTGTTGAAATTTGTATCTATGAGATAGTTGGATCCCGATCCCCACTGCGAGTAATTATTACTCCTGGGAGAGTTTTGCACTTTACGATTAGCCGATCAAGTAGGTGTCTAGAAAGGTGTTAATGGGGTTACGCCCCCTGGGAAAACGAGATTTATTTTAATTAGGTCTGTGCGAAAGCACGGTGAACCCCCTCAAAGTACCGGCACAAGCCTGGCTGAAAGATTGGCGAATTTGTAGGGTGTAATTAATCCCGGCTAGTCTTTCCTTTTAAGGTTTGAAGGAAGATTTGATAAAAACAGTGGGAGCCATCCTGATTAGATAAAATAATAACCAATCTAATCTTATAAGAGCGCACGCAGAGTGTTTTCTTCTCTCTCTCTCCAGGTAGCGACCATGTCACACCTTAATCAAGATAATAATATGGATGTATTGACCGAACCCGCTTGTTATACTGAGCTGGGGAACGTTGGTCCCGCTCGAACTTATAATTGTTATAAGACTGAGAAGGAAATAGTGGATTACCAGGATTCCCATGCCGCCCAAACGAAGAAAGTGCATGTTGATGCTTCTTCTTTAGGTGTGTTTGTAACAAAGAACTGTTTCTCAGTATTCTCTACGTCATGGGTATGAGATACCGGATCAGGATCCCATATATGTAATCTGATACATGGGCTATAGATAGGTAGAGAACTGAGAATGGGTGATAAAGTTTTAAGAGTTAGAAACGGTGCAAGTGTTGCAGCCAAGATGTTGGCAGTTATCACCCTGTATTACCAAATACATTGATTCTGAACGAATGTTATTAGATACCGAACCTGATATGCAACATTATATCAGTCTCTTTATTTCTTAAAGAAGGATATAATTTTGTATTGTTGGATAATCTTTTGAACATTTCATATATCAAGAGTTGATTCAGGCACGTTATCTAAAAGCATATACGTTCTAAATCAAACTATAGTTCTCAACGTACAGAACACACAAAAGAGGAAGAGTTCAGAAATGAACGAATTCTTCTTGAGGCATTGTAGACTAGGTTATATCAATGCGACCCGACTAGCTAAGTTACATTAAGATGAATATTTAAATCAGTTTGAATTTACATCTTATGAAACTTTCCAGTCATGTCACAAAAATAAGATGACCATAGCTCCGTTTATTGGAAACAGAGAAAGAGTTAGTGAACTTTTGGGATTGATACATGATGATGTATGTAGGTCCCCTGTCTACACATGCCAGGACTGGTTCTTTTTACTTTATTACATTCACTGATGATCTCTCAAGATTCGCACATGTGTTCCTGTTGAAACACAAGTCTGAGGCTTTTGAGAAATTCAATGAATATAAGTGCGAAGTAGAGAACCAAAACGGGAACAAGTATTATGTCCTTTGATGTGATCAGGGAGGAGAATACTTGAGCATGGAGATCCTGGACTATTATAAAGGAGAATAACATTCTCTTTCAGCATTACTCCTCCATATACACCACAGCACGTCGATGTATCGGGGCGGAGCAATCACACCCTATTAGATATGGTGCGCTCTTTGATGAGTACTACTGAGTAGCCTATTTCCTTTTGGGGCTATGCACTTGAGAAGATGCATACCTATTGAATTGGGTTCCAACCAAATCAGGTGCCTTCCATTCCATATGAGATATGGTAAGGGAAGAGCCCATGTCTTAAGTAAGTTAGGATTTGGGGATGTCCGGCCGATGTCTAAAAAGCAAAATCCGGACAAGCTCGAGGCAAGGTTAGTTCTGTAGAAGTTTGTTGGATATCCCAAGCATTCGCAAGGGAATATGTTTTACCGTACCGAGGAACAAAATGTGTTTTGTTTCTCGACAAGCCACCTTTTTGGATAAGGAATTTCTTGTGAAGAAATTAATGGTCATGAGGTGGAACTGGAATAAGTTCCAGCTATACAAACTACAGCTGATAATTTGATAGAACCGGAGGATTCCATAGTTCCCGACAAACCTCAGCCTCTCCGCCGATCTGGTAGGGTTCCTCATCCGCCTGAGAGATACTTCAGATTTGTCAATGACAGTGGGAGCGAGGATTGCATCATGAGATGATAACCCAACTAGTTTCGAGCAGGCCATCAAGAGTGGGGACTCTGTATGAATGGCTGGATGCTATGCGATCTGAGATGGAATCTATGTGCACCAACAAAGTATAGACTTTGGTTGCTATATCTGAAAGGTTAATTCCCCATCAGGAGCAAGTATATCTTGAGAAGATTACTTGGTGTGGATGGAAAAGTTGATACTTTCGAAGCTAGACATGTTGTAAAAGGTTCTCGTCATCGACCAGGTGTGGATTATGATGAAACCTTTTCTCTAGTGGCCATGCTTAAGTCCATCCGGATCCTACTTTCCATTGCTACATATCATGACTATGATATCTGGCGGTTGGGTGTCATGACTTCTTTTCTAAACAGTGATTTAGAAAAGAGCGTCTATAAGTACACAGCCAGAGGGTTTCGTAGACAGTGGGAGCAGCGGAAACATGTGCAAGTTGCTTTACGGGTTAAAGCAGGTATCGCGAAGTTGGAACATCTGTTTTGATGTGGTAGTCAAAGCGTTTGACTTCATCAAATTGGTAGATGAACCTTGTATATATAAAAAGGTAGTAGAAAGTAAGATGGTCTTCCTCGTATTGTACGTAGATGACATACTTGTTTCGCCCAATCAGAGCAAAGCTCTGTTTGAATTCAAAATTCAAATTTTGAAGCAACGCTTCAAGTCTCGGGCGCAACGCGCCGCGTGTCTGGCGCTAATACGTCAGCGCAACGCCCAAGAAGGCGCGCCCAATCAGAGCAGAGCTCTATTTGCCTGGAGCAACGCTTCAGTTGCGCTGCGCTCTGCGCTGCGCGACACGTGTCAGCGCAGATGCGCTAGCGCAGTTGCGCTGCGCTCTGCGCTCCGCGACACGTGTCAGCGCAGATGCGCTAGCGCAGATGCACTGCGTGACATGTGTCACGCGCTGGGGCATCTGCGCCAAACTGAATTAAGATTTTAAGAAATCTTTTTGGTTCTTGTTAAAACAAGAAGATTTTCTTCTGCAAAGCAGAAGCCCTTGGATTAAAGATCCAATGGTGGGGAAAATTCCCCAGATCACTCAGAGAATGATCTCTTTAACAAATTTAACTAATTTGTGAGCACTATAAAAAGGACCCTAAGCCTCAATTCAAAGGCATCAACATTTTTCTTGAAAATTCAAGAACTTTAAACAGAGAGAACTCTGAGAAGATTTCAAGAAAAAGGTAAAGAACCTTCATGAATTAGAAGAAATTCCTTCTAATAGATCATTGGTCTAAAAACAAGATCAATGATCTTTACATAATAAACAGTGCTTTGCACTTCTTGTGAACCCCCGGTTCTTTAAAAACAATAAAAATAAAAATAAAATAATAATAGTGCTTTGCACTTTTATGAACCTCTGGTTCTTCAAATAAAGAAAAATTTATTTTTCTTTGATCTAATTTAGATCAAGAAATTAAACAGTGCTTTGCACTTCCCTTCTTGAATCTAAAAGATTCTTAGTGCTTTGCACTTCCAAACTGCGCCGTTGCGCTCTTAAGAGAGCGCCACGTGTCGGATATAAAACCACTTGCGCTAAGCGCCCTTAAGATAGAGCTTTGCTCTCTGGAATTGGCGCAACTCGCTGAGAGCACGCCACGTGTCGCCAGCGCAACAGCGCAGCGCAACAGCACAGCGCGCTGCACTGTTGCGCTTGCGCTCGCCAGAGCATGACACATGTCCTCACCATAAGCGCTTGCGCTCAGTGATTGGCGCAAAGCGCCTGACAAATGCAATGCATTTCACTTCCTGAAGGGCCAAGCCCAATTAAAAGGCTTAACAAGCCTAATAAATAAAATGCTGTGCATTATTTGGAAGGGCAGAGCCCAATTGAAAGGTCCAATGGACCAAAATAAATGATCTGCATCATAATAAAAAGGGCAGATCCCAATCAAAATGGGCATAAATGGCCTAAAGTAATGCAATGCATTATTTAAGTATGGGCAAAGCCCTAGCACAGGTCTAATAGACCAAAAATAAATAAGGGTGTTGAACATTTTCAACTGGACTTAGCCCAATTTTGGCCGTAAGTCCTCAAATTAAATTGACTGAGCAAGATTGCTCTCTTAAATCAATTTACTACCGGTTCGAGGGTACATCTCCGAACTCCTCTGACACTTGTCGTTGTAATCCTTCAACGACGTCAGAGAGGTGACGGGTCCCAACGACCACACGTATATGGACTGCGGGGTCCTTAAACTCGTGGACCGAAACGTCCTTAAACTAATATCGGACCGAAACGTCCTTAAACTAATATCGGACCGAAACGTCCTTAAACTAATATCGGACCGGAACGTCCTTAAACTAATGTTGGACTGCGGGGTCCTTAAACCCGTGGACCGAAACGTCCTTAAATTAATATTGGACCGAAACGTCCTTAAACTAATGTCGGACCACTACGTCCCTAAACTGGAATATAGACCACCACGTCCCTAAACTGGAACACGGACCACCACGTCCCTAAACTGGAACACGGACCACTACGTCCCTAAACTGGAACAATAGAGCCTCCAAATGCTCTTTTGCCGGATCTAAACGATCCCGTTTAAGTTGATCTTAGCCCCCAAACACGGCTAACGTATTCTTAAACATTTAAACGGACTATAAAACTCCAAATCAACCTTGGTTCAAGGGTACATCTCTGAACTCCTTTGACATTTGCCGTTGTAATCCTTCAACGACGTTAGAGAGGTGACGAGTCCCGATAGCCAGATATTAAATGGATTATCACGTTAAGTTGATCTTAGTCCCAAACAGGACTAACGTATCCTTAACGAACGTTTAAGTTGATCTTAGCCGCAACGCGACTAATGCATCCTTAAACTAAAAACACCAAACCCAAATCTAAGTAAATACGGATTTGGACTAATCCACATCCTACGGGCGACGGCATTACTCAGTCACCGTATACAATCCACGGGCAACCACAAACAAAACAAACACACACGACACGAAGTGAAATTCTTGAGAAGGAGAAAGTGGCTACCGCGATGCGGTAGCGTAATTAACTGCAGGGGCTTGCGCCTGCAGGGAAGAGCGTCCCCACAATCAAAAACCCCTCAAGTGAGGGGGAATCTGACAAAGTCTGCTACATCGGCCGCATCCGTCTAAACCTTCGATACACGGTGCCATAAATCAACTTGGCATCTTCGGAGAGGTGGACGGATAAAACCAAATAGCATCTTCCCCGAATCTCAGGCCCAGACGTCCTAACGTCTCGTCCGTCTTTCAGAGGGGAACAGATTCTGGCACGCCCGGTGGGACATTTTCCTCTTTCCACTCCACACTTCGTGTATCGTCTTCGCGAACCAATCGCGGTTTGTTAAATGGTTGCCTTTGGATTTCAAGTTGCTAAGATTTGGTCTTTTGTCTGGCGCAGAACTCAAGATTCAATGGCCTTCAACTGCACCAACTGCTCGAAATGCCACTGCAATGGACGCTCCACTTCACCAGGAGGTGTGACATATGGGCCCCAAGCGGCTTCCTTCCTTACTCTGCCGGTAGACCAGGTGACCCAGGCCACCACCGGCCTGTTTTTTGGGACTATGGTCCCACCTACAAGCTTCTCTATGCCGATATCCGCACCGGAAGCGAACAAGAAGTCGGTGTTCGACCGGCTCACTGCTACCACGACCCCTGTCAACGGGTCACCCGCTACTAAACCGACAGCCTCCGTTTTCACCAGGCTGGGTCAGAACTATAAAGTGGTCGTCCCAAAGAGGGCAGCGGCTGCTGCTTTGGAAGTCATTAAAGCGGCTTCTCCCATCAGAGAGTCGGTCTTCACAAGATTGACGGTTCCCACTCCCCCCCAGCTGGTCAAAAGGCATCAGTCTTCGATAGGCTGACATCGGCAGTTACCCCACACTCAAACAGGGGGCAACAAGAAACCATCTCGATTTCCGAGCCAGTCCCAACGGCTCGTCGTGCGCGACGTCGCCATTGGCAACGAGTAAGGAAAGCAGGGGGCAACTCCCCCTCAGGGCTAACCCCACCTGCTCCAGTGGTGGAGGTCAACGCTGCTGTTCCAACTGGGAACAGCTTTGAATTGCTGAGGAAGGTGAGAAAGAACTCTCCAATTGCTACATTGAAAAGATCTCCTCCGCCTATGGAAAAAGCTCCGGAGACAAAGCAGGAACAGCCCTCTCAACGGCTGTCGTCAAAAATTTATAAAGTTTGGCGGAGGGTTCAAGACTCCGTGATTGACTCAGACCACTTTCGTCGCCAGAAAAAGGCAAAGGTGGAAAAGGACAAAAACCGCCCCATTAAACAGCAGGGGGCAACATATGCTAGGATGCCCACTTCAACGGCTCCTTCAACCTCAATGGTCCACAAAAGAAAGAGGCCAGAGAAAGCTCCCGTGACACTGACAAAGTTTAAAAGCGGTGAACCTAAACGCCCCAAATCAGGGGGCATAACAGTTCATACGGTCTATATGGCTTCTGGAAAGGAAGAAAGTCGTACTTCTACGGGTCACCGACCGCTTACCCGGTCAGTGACCAAGGCTCAGGAGCAGCAACAAAAGCTCCAGGAAATGATGACTACAATGGCTGCACTCACGGAACCAAAAGAGAACCCTGGGACGTCCTTAGATGAACGCCAAGAGGAAGAGACCGACGCTGAGTTCCTCCACCGAGTACTGGAAAAGAGAGACAAAGAGGCTGCTGAACAAGCAGCCAATATACAGCGCATGGGCCTCCTCTTCCAAGACATGATAGGGATGATGATACAACAAGATCCCCCGACTGAAGAACCCCCGATTGTCCTTGGGGATGATAGGGGAGAAACGTCAAACCCTCAGCCCGTTCTTTCAACGGCTAAAAAGGATACAATCTCTAAGACTGATCTGGACGAATATATAGCCCAGCAAATAAAGGTTCATCACGCGGCCGAAGCAGCCGGCCACGTCGTAAAAATGGGGCGACCGTATCCAGGCTGGTATGACCAAATTAAATATCCGCCGGGTTACACAATTCCCAAGTTCCATGTCTACAAGGGGACCGGCAATCCCCATCAGCAAGTTTCCCAGTTCAGGGCGCTTTGCGGTAACACCGGCGGCGACGACAAGCTTTTGCTTCGCCAGTTTGTTGGAAGCCTATCAGATACGGCGTTCGAATGGTATTCTGAGCTCCCCAACGACTCTATTAAAACCGTTACGGAGATGGAGCTGCTCTTCACCCAACGTTTTGCAAGTGCCAGTGAGCGTACCCCGATGACGGCACTGATTAATGCCAGGGTAAAGCCTGGCGAGACATGGGTTCAGTACGCTATACGGTGGCGTAATCTATGGTCGAAGTGTGAGCAGCGCATAAAAGAAGCCCCTGCGGTGGGAATGTTTGTTGGAACCCTCGATCCACAAGCAACCATTTCACAGTTTATGATGTTCTTCAAGCCGACTTCCTTCCAGGCTTTGATCGACAAATTAGCGCAGATGGACCAGATGGGCCATAAACCCCCTCTCCCGAAGCCGGACTCCCGAAACGATAAAGGAAAGGGAAAAGCGATCATTGTCGCTAATGCCCAACAACAACCGAGCGACTCGAAGCCGGTTGCTCGTCCAAACAATACACGCCCATACGTACCCCTTGAGGACAGGATGGGACGTTCTTATTCCTTCCCCCGCGATAAAACGAGGAGGCTATTCGAGCTGGCGTTGCACAACAGACTCATAAATCTGCCAGATCCAAAACGCCCGTTGCAACCAGGTGACGTCAACGAGCCTAATTACTGCCCCTATCACCGAGTGCTAGGCCATCCGATTGAGGATTGCTACGTTTTCAAGAATTGGCTTGAGAATCAGTACCGTTAAGGCAAATTTGCGCTATCTGACAAATGGAAGGTGAATCCCCCGCAGCCCCACACCTCTAAGGGGACGAATGCGCCGGGGGCAACATGCTCCGTCATTGAAGAAGCTCCTTGGGAGGTTGTATTATCAGCCAAAATGAGGAGAATGCTAAATGATCTTCAGACCTGTCCAGCGGTCAAATGGAAGAACCCCTTGGAACCGCAGGTTATTGAGGGGATGTTGAAGCCACGACCGACTCTGAAAACCGATGGTGGTAGTTCAAGCGTTCATAGCCAGCCGTCAAAATCTTCGAAAAGGAAGAAGAAGAAATCTAAGAAGCCCGTGAAGCCTGGCGACAAGCGCACGGACTTACAAAAGCAAATCGACGCACTGGATGAATACAACCAAAAGGCGCGGACTCCCATTACGCTCCAAGATTTCCTTGATCACGTCTTTCAAAAAGAAGATGAGGGAGAAAGTTCATCGGATGAATCTGAGGAATATGTGGCGAGCTGTCATATGATCTCCCATTCGACCACGAACGATGAAGGGACTTCTGGCACTAAAACGCTGGGGGCAAATACTGAGTCAAGGGTTCCGGAGTTATCAATCGAAATGATTGACGCGTTTCTTAGTGAAGCTCGATTGAAAAGTAAAGCTGATCGAGAACGCGAGACAGCTATATTCGAAAGGGCCAAGCGCCAGCGACTTGAGGAAAGAGCTGAGATGATCCCGCTGGAGCAAAATGCCTCCACCGCTGACAAAAGCCAATTCAAGATAAAAAAGAGGTTTGCTAAGGCTATATCAATGGGTATGAAGCTACCATCCTCTGAAGGAAACATCACCGGTGAATCAGAAATGCACCCCTCCTATTGCCTGTACCATCAGAAGGTGTCGCATCCCACTAAAGAGTGTAAAGCTTTCGATAAGTGGTGGCAAGGATACGTCGCTAACCGACAACGCTTTAAACGGGAAAAGCGTAAAATTCGCCGGGAGCAAAGAAATACGACCGAAGAACTTGAAAGAACTGCCAACAATTGTCACATGGTTAACACTGCCGGGTCACAAGTGCCTACATTTGGGAGCGATTCCGATGAGGAGCTAGAGCTTGGCCCCCTCTTCAAAGAATCCATTTCGGGAAAAGAAGAAGAACCGAAGGCTTGTGAAAATATACAGCTACGCAATCGAACATTACCCGAAAAGAATCTCGGACCTCTAAACAAGAAAGACAAAGGGAAAGAGAAGGTCTCTGAAGACATTGCTTTGGATGACCAAGTTGCGGAAGAGTTAACCGCCAAGAACCCGCCAAAGAGGAGTAAAGTGGATTACAATGTCTTGGCGCATCTGAGAAAGCTACCCTCATAACTCAGCATTCTCGATGCCCTATTGCTATCAAAAGAAGCAAGGGATTCTTTGATTAAGGCCCTACAAGATCCGGATCAGTTCCAAGCCTTCCTGGCCGAACAAAAGATGAAGGATGAATTGGAAGAGGTGCACACGGCCGACGTTGCTTTCGGCGATGAAGACCTTCTCCTCGGGACGTGCGAACATAATCGTCCCCTTTATGTCTCAGGATACTGCCATGATATAAAGATAGGCAAAATCCTGATCGATAATGGATCGTCTGTTAATCTCCTCAACGTGCGGGTGCTGAAGGAAATCTGCATGAGCGTCCAGCACCTTGCGCGGGACAAGATCACCATCTCTGGGTTCGACTCCCAATCATCAAAAACTCTTGGGTCTGTGATATTGACATTACGCTTCGGGATACTCGTCAAAGATATTAAATTCCATGTCATAGATGCCAAGACGTGCTACAATGCTCTGCTCGGTCGACCATGGTTACACGAGTACAATATTATCCCTTCTACACAGCATCAGTGTATGAAATATTGTAAGGATGGTCTCGAGTACACTGTGGTGGGAGAATTGAATCCGTTTTCCGTGAATGAAGTTCGTAAGTATGAAGATGCCAAATACTTCTTGCCGAGTTTCGAAGACACGGAAAGGTGTCACAAGCCGGAGAACAAAACTAACGCAACCATCCCTGTCTTCGGCAATGACACCGAGGAGGAGGAGGATATAATTTATTCAGGTCCATCCCAATCCACCAGGCCAGGACCATCCGTTCCTTCATTGATCTTCGGTAGTGATTCAGAGGATGAAGTTCATGCTGTATTCCCTGCTCGGCCTTTAATACAGGTTTCCGCTGATGAAGAGCGAAGTCTGCAGATAACCATGGTGCCGCTTGAACATTACAAAGAACTGGATGCACTCGACACCAACAGCGTAGAAGAATTGCAGACATTCTATATCCCTCCCGGACGAAAAGGCGAGAAGGCAATCCTATTCTACCGTTCTGAAGAAAACAAGGTGGAAAAAGAAATTTGGCATGGCGCGGATCCAACGCTGGACAGACTCCATCCCATCCGTCTACCCCGATATTATACGGAAGGCTTGAGGAGACTGTTGAAGCGCCAGGCAATACCTTTCGAACAAACCGTTAGAAAGGCCAAATTCTATGACAAGGTCTGGAACGTTCCCGGGACTCAATGCAAACTGCCTAACGGGAGAATAGAAACAAAAGGGCTTGGGTACATCCGGTCAAAGAAACGGGAGCTAGTAAACAGCTGTTATGTCATGTATGACTTCGATGAAGAGGCGGACGCTCAATGGGAGGACGCTAATCCTGAGCCAGCAAAAGTTCCTGATGCAAAACCGCTCAGTCCATCATTTGAAGACCAGATGGGCAAACTTATAAGGGATGCGAGTCAAAAAGCCCGAGATGATCACGATCGTGAAATGGCAATCTATGAGAAAGCCAAGACACAGCGCCTCCTTCAACAGGCGGTGAAGGATGAAAATGCCGCTCCTTGTCAACCTGCTACAAAAAAGGTTCGACGCGAAAGCAAAAACAAGTCGAAAGGCAAGAAAGGCGCTCGACAACCACAAAGCAGAGCTAAGAAGCCACGCATCAGAGAGTCGAGCGTTATTGACTTAGCCCTCATGAAGAAAATGGATCGAGCATACTCATTTCCTCGGAACAAAACAAGGAAAATACTTGATCTTGCTCTAAAACATCAAATACTTACACTGCCAGAGTCTAAACACCCTGAGCAAGCGGGCGAAGTCTCCAACCCAAATTATTGCTCGTACCATCGAGTAGTAGGGCATCCGCTTGAAGATTGCTTCACCTTTAAGAATTGGATTGAGGACCAATATCAGCTTGGCAAATTCGCGTTTTCTGACAACTGGAGGGTAGCGCCGCCGCAAAAGCACGAACCCGAAAACACAAGGATAGAACCAACTCCGCATTGGGATTGGCAGAAAATTCGCACTTGCCACGTGGTAACAATATTAAAAGAAGAGTCCGAGGACATGAACAGCCTTCCTTGGTGCTTTGAAAACGACAGCGATGAGGTAATCTCAGAATTTCCCCCAGCTCCGAAAGAACTGGAGGATGGAATCCACACTACTGCAGATAACCTCAAGAAAATCGAGTTGGGGACAATAAATGATCCGCGACCGACATTCGTCAGCGAGCTGCTGTCTGAAGAGAGGGTGGCTGCGTTAAAAGACGTCCTTGTGCAGCATAAAGATTGCTTCGCATGGAACTATTCCGAGATGCCGGGATTAGATCCAGAAGTTGCTGTACATAGACTAGCAATATCCCCGAACATCAAGCCAGTCAAACAGGCGCCGAGAAGAATGCGACTCGAGCTTGAGATGAGCATAAATACCGAAGTCAAAAAGTTAATCGACTCTGGCTTCATCTAGGAAGTTCAATACCCTGAATGGATCGCCAACATCGTCCCAGTGATGAAGAAAAATGGGACAGTGCGCATATGCGTAGACTTCCGGGATCTTAATAAAGCTTGCCCGAAGGATGATTTCCCAGTGCCAGTCACTGAACTGATGATAGACAATACATCCACTCATGAGGTTTTCTCCTTCATGGACGGCTCATCGGGGTATAACCAGATAAAAATGCATCCAGAAGACCAGAAGCACATAGCCTTCAGGACTCCTCTTGGTATATTTTGTTATAAAGTGATGCCCTTCGGTTTGAAGAACGCCGGTGCTACTTATCAGAGGGCCATGACAAAGATCTTCGACGACCTTATACACGAAATCGTTGAATGCTATATCGACGATCTCGTGGTTAAAAGCAAATCATACGAGGAACATCTCGAGCATCTGAAGACTGTATTTCAACGCCTTCGGCAATACAACTTGAAGATGAATCCTCTTAAATGTGCGTTCGGGGTTTCCTCGGGCAAATTCCTGGGATTCGTCGTTCGACACCGAGGTATTGAAATAGATCCGTCAAAGATTAAAGCGATCATGGAAATGCCTCCGCCGAGGACTCTCAAACAGCAGCGGTCTCTCCAAGGGAAACTCGCATACATACGGCGATTTATAGCCAACCTTTCAGGAAAGTGCCGTCCTTATAGTCACCTGATGAAGAAGGGAACCCCATTCGTTTGGGATCAAAAATGCTAAGGCGCACTGGATGAGATCAAGCAATACCTGCAGAACCCGCCGGTGTTGGCTGCTCCGGTTAAGGGGAAGCCTCTCATTCTTTATACAACCGCCCTCGAAGGTTCCTTAGGCGCATTATGGGCACAAGAGAACGATCAAAGGAAAGAAAGAGCACTCTACTACTTAAGTCGAGTTCTGCTGGGGGCAGAAAGCAACTACTCTCCCATTGAAAAACACTGCCTGGCGTTGATCTTCGCAATAACAAAGCTTAGGCACTATGCGTTGACGCACGAAGTCCGTCTTATTTCAAAAGTGGACCCTCTCAAATATCTAATGTCAAAAGCCATATTGACAGGGCGACTCGCCAAATGGGCCCTGCTCTTGATGGAGTTCTCGATAACATATCAACCTCTCAAGGCAGTGAAAGGCCAGGCCATCGCCGACTTCCTCGCTGAGCATCCGATACCGGCCGACTCTCCTCTGAATTGCGATCTTCCAGACAGACATGCGTTTGACGCAATCGACAGTGGTGATACCCGTTGGGAGCTTTATTTCGATGGAGCATCTTCCATGAAAAAGCACAAACAAAGTACGCCAATGATCAAATCGGGGGTAGGACTCATCTTTGTGACTCCACAAGGAGGAATAATGCGCTTCGCCTTCTCCTTAACAGAGCCGAGAACGAATAATGAAGCTGAATATGAAGCTTTGATAGCAGGCCTCGAGATCGCCATTGATATGGGAATTGAAAGCCTCCTCATATATGGGGACTCCCAACTGGTCGTCAGTCAAGTGAACGGCGATTACCAAACATGCAAACCGGAATTGGTAAAATACGGTGAAAAAGTGCAGCAACTGCTAACCCAAATTCCCTCCTACACTTTGGAAAGCATACCGCGAGCGGAAAACAGCAAAGCGGACGCACTGGCCAAACTTGCTAAAGAATTGGCTGATGAGAACCTCGATGACGTTAGAATCGTGGTACAAAGCCGTCGAGTACTCGCCCCGGTAAAAATACCTCCAGAATCATATAAAGAAAAGGGAGCGACTGAGCAGACGACCCTGCAAATAAAAGACCATGAGAAGGCCGAAGACTGGAGAGAAGTCTTCATAGATTACTTCAAGTTTCACCGAATGCCTGAAGAAGCGTCCATAAGACATCAGCTCATGAAACGAGCTCTGTCCTTCGCCTTCGTCAACGATACTCTATACAAGAGGACATTCGATTCTCTGTGGCTGAGATGCCTAGGACCTGACGAAGCGAGACGGGTCGTCCAAGAAGTTCACGACGGACTCTGCGGTTCCCACCAAGCAGGCCCTAAGATGAAGTTGAAGATAAAACGGATGGGCTACTACTGGCCCACGATGATGCAGGATTGCCTGGAATACGCGAGGCAATGTCATTCATGCCAAATTCATGGGGACTTCATCCATCAGCATCCCAATCCACTGCATCCAACAGTGGCTAGTTGGCCATTCGAAATGTAGGGAACCGACATAATCGGCCCCATCGAACTAGCATCGTCAAAGGGACATCGTTTCATCTTGGCGACGACTGATTACTTCTCCAAATGGGCAGAGGAGGTACCGTTGAGGGAAGTGAAGACGGAGAACATCCTCCATTTCTTCAAAACGCATGTCATATACCGGTTCGGAACCCCAAGAAGGATCATCTCTGATAATGGGCCAGCCTACCGAAGTCATAAAATTAGCCGCTTCGCACAGCAGCACAATATAGACTGGAGATACTCCTCAGTTTATAATCCGCGAGCCAATGGACTAGCTGAAGCCTTCAACAAGACATTGACGAAAATCATAAAGAAAATAGTGTCCCAAAATAAGAAAGACTGGCATGAGAGACTGCAAGAAGCTCTTTGGGCGTATCGGACCACGTTCAAGACAGCCACAAACACAACGCCATACGCGTTGGTGTTCGGTACGGAAGCAGTACTCCCTCTCGAGATAGAGTTACCCTCTCTACGAGTGGCAATTCACTACGAGCTGACAGACGAAGAAAATGCTCACCTTCGGTTTGAAGCGCTTGACGCCCTTGATGAAATCCGGCTTCTAGCACAACAAAATCTGGAAGCTTATAAAGCAAAGATGACGCGCTCATATGAAAGATTGAGCCGGCCGAGGACATTCCACCAAGGCGAACTCGTGCTAATGGTCAAAAGACCCATGATCCCCAATCGCGCTAAGCGGGGAAAGTTTGAGCCAAACTATGAAGGACCGTACATCATTGATAAGGTCTACCAGGGTGGGGCCTATCTACTCATGGACATGCACGGTGAAAGGCCTTTCAGGCCGATAAACGGTCGCTTCCTAAAGAAATATTACGCTTAATGAGTCACAGCCTAGGTCAATGATGGATGACGACGACTATGCCCGCTCGCTATCTTCCTAAGCTCAAACTCTATCAACAGTAACCAGCCTTCTCAAAGTTGGACCGAAATGTCCTTAAACTAATAGCAGACCGAAACGTCTTTAAACTAATACCGCAGCATCCTTGGGCTGACGAGATGAATAAAAAAAAAAAAAATATAATAAATAAAAACGGTATGTCCATAAGCAAAATGGGCACGGATGAAAACCCAAAAGGGCTCCGTGAGTAAAAACAGCAGGACTACCGGCGAATGTTTGTGAAAACCCGAAAGGGCGCAACTTCGTTAGAGAACCCTTATAGAGTCCTCTCGACCTTGTAAGGAGAAACCACCTGCGTGAGATCCTTACGACTCACAAAGGAGCAACACATTTAAGGATCCCCACGATTCCTAAGGAGAAAATACACTTGCGAGATCCTCACGACTCGTAAGGAGAACTCTCTTATGGGACCCTCACGGCTCATAGGATTTGAAAGTCTTAAGTTACAGAGACCTAAACCTGTGCTTAAGCAATCCCCACCATTTCCGATATTGCCCTACAAGTGGCTCAATACTGACCCTTGTATACAATCCACGGGCGCGAATAAACATTTCCCTAACCAAGTCCCATCCGCGACTGGGGACATGTTCGCATGACCCTTGTAGGTCCTCTCGACTTACAAGGAGAAAACCCTACTGTAGGATTCTTACGACTTACAGAGGAACATACACTTAGGAATCCTCACGATTCTTAAGGAGAAAATACACCTACAAGATCCTCACGACTTGTAGGGAGAAATAACTTCGTGAGACCCTTACGGCTCATGAAGTCAAAAGCCTTAGTCGACAGGACCCTAACCCTGGTCGCTAAGTCACCTTTGTTCGACATTGACAGAGGCAGATGATGATTCGCTCCTGGCAATATCCCAGTTGCAGCGGTGCTGACGCCAAAATCGGTGTCCAATTTTAGGTTTACGGCGAAAGCCAGTAGGCCGCTCATGCATACGAAATAGCCGAAATGATAGGGCAACTTACAATAAAAAGCAGCAAGTAAAATGTATGCATGCAAAATAGCCGAAATGATTGGGCAACTCGTAATAAAAAAGCAACGAGTAAAAAAAAAATAAATAAATAAAAAAAAACAAATAGCCGAAATGATTGGGCACCGCGAAAAATAGCCGAAATGATCGGGCAGTCGCGACCTTCGCGATATAAAAGCTGAAATGATAGAGCATCGCGGAAATAAAATAGAATAAAAAGAAGAAATGATAAAACTTTTGCCCTACAGTTAAGATCACATCGATCCCTGTATACAATCCAAGGGCGTAAACAAAGAAGGAACCATACTTCCCCAGCGGATTCCGTCAAACGACGAAGCCAAACCTCAACGGTTCATTTCAACCGAAGAAGCCAGTGACTTCAACAAAAAATTCCTCGATTCACGGATACAAACACTCCTTGACGAGAGCTTCCTGATCCGCGTCGACCCACAGAGCCACCAGTGCCTCCGTAGGAACCCTCGACTCGTTTCAAACCCCAAGGAAACAAATAATCCTTGGCGCTTGGGAAACAAATAATCTCAGCAAACTCCTCGACTCACGGATACAAAAACTCCTTGACGAGAGCTTCCTGATCCGCGTCGACCCGCAGAGCTACCAGAGCCCCCGTGGGAACCCTCGACTCGTTTCAAACCCCAAGGAAACAAATAATCCTTGGCGCTTGGGAAACAAATAATCCCAGCAAACTCCTCGACTCACGGATACAAACACTCCTTGACGAGAGCTTCCTGATCCGCGTCGACCCATAGAGCCACCAGTGCCTCCGTAGGAACCCTCGACTCGTTTCAAACCCCAAGGAAACAAATAATCCTTGGCGCTTGGGAAACAAATAATCCCAGCAAACTCCTCAACTCACGGATACAAACACTCCCTGACGAGAGCCTTCTGATCCGCATCGACCCGCAGAGCCACCAGTGCCTCCGTAGGAACCCTCGACTCATTTCAAACCCTAAGGAAACAAATAATACTTGGCGCTTGGGAAACAAATAATCCCAGCAAACTCCTCGACTCACGGATACAAACACTCCTTGACGAGAGCTTCCTGATCCGCGTCGACCCGCAGAGCTACCAGAGCCCCCGTGGGAACCCTCGACTCGTTTCAAACCCCAAGGAAACAAATACTCCTTGGCACTTGGGAAACAAATAATCCCAGCAAACTCCTCGACTCACGGATACAAACACTCCTTGACGAGAGCTTCCTGATCCGCATCGACCCGCAGAGCTACCAGAGCCCCTGTGGGAACCCTCGACTCGTTTCAAACCCTAAGGAAACAAATACTCCTTGGCGCTTGGGAAACAAATAATCCCTAGCAAACTCCTCGACTCACGGATACAAACACTCCGTGATGAGAGCTTCTTAACTCATGTCAACTGTTCCGCTACAACTGCAGACAGATCCCCGATTCGTCTCAATTTGTAAGAAGAAGTCTCAGACAGCAAGGATTGAAAAGCTTGCTTTTTGAGCGATGGGGCCCTGCAAGTCAATCCAAACTGGTCTCTTGCATACTATTCACGGGTCTCACTCTCCGAAGTCGAATTTCGACGAGGAGGGAAACAACCACTTACGAATCCTCTCGACTCGTAAGAGGGAAAATTCTCTTATAGGATCCTTACGACTTATAAAAGAAAACCACACTTAGGGATCCTTACGATTCCTAAGGAGAAAATCCACCTGCGAGATCCTCTCGATCCGTAGGGAGAAAAGTCTCTATGAGACCCTCACGGCTTATAGAGTTGAAAAGTCTTAAGCAGCAGAGCTGAACCTGCGGCCTAAGCCGTCGTTATTTCCTAAGAAGGTCGGGATACTCATCCCAATCGTCCGTCAACCATGTTCGCTAAGGTGATATGCTGATAATAAAAGAAGGAAAAGACCGGGAAATGACACATTAAAAAAAAAAAGGTGTATCTTTTATTCATAAACTTGATCGAATACAGGATACATTATGTCAAAGGATAAAGAAAAATATATGCATATACATTCTTTTATCTATAAGTACGAACGATACAAAAATGGATAGCTACTGAGGAGGAAGTGTCTTTAGTAAGTTCACAAGCCGCTCTCGCACTTCCTTCAGCGCTTCCTCTCGAGTGACAGCTGCGGCCACCTCCGCCTCCACCTGAGCCCGCTGCTGCAAGAAGGATGAAAGTTGCTCCTCTGCCGCCTTCTGGGCTACTTCCTGGCTGGCCGCAGCTCGCTCGACAACGTCAAGTTTTTGCCTCAATGATAACCCTTCGGAGAGGCATTGTAGGAGGCCCTCAAAGATAACCTTCAGCCGTGCGGCATTGGCCTCCACCCGATCATGCAGTTGAGCAGACTTGCTCGAAGTATCACCACGCTCCTTACGCCTTGAAATGACTTCTTGTTCGAGATGGTGGAAGTAAGGAGCGCTCCGCTCAATCCACGCTGTCCTCTGATTACTGGCAGCCACGGTCTCGGGAGCGGGACGCAACGACTCCAACTGATATAGGCGACCCTCGATCTCCTTACAATGGTTAACCCAGGATGCAATGATGCCCTCATCATGAAAGTTCACGAGTATTGCTAGCATCGGGTTAACCACCATAGCGAAGTCTGCGGCAGATGTAGGAGTTTCAACGTCGAGTTCCTCGACATAGTCACTTAACATGCGCAGACTATTCGCGGCACCTTTTGAAAACAGACTCCTCAGATAAGGACCTGCCGGCATTATGACGCGAGGTTCGAAGGACGCCGAAGCCAGAACGACAGCTGAAAGAAACAGGATGCGATCAGATAACAGTACAGAAAATAGAGAGAGGAAAGTTACCAATATGATGGTCATTGTACCAGTTGAGACAGGTGGCAAGGTCGGAAGGGCTGGTGGCGCAGCTGATCTTTTATCCCCTCCTTCAATATGTAGCACTGCAGTTGAGATGAGGAAAATAGGTTAGAGACAATTCCATCAATAAGAAAAAAGAGGGGAAGGATGTCAACGGAAATCATATTCACCAACACCACCAGAGGAAGAAGCAAGCTCAGATGGGAAGGAAAAGTGTGGGAGCAACATCTGATATACATGATCAAAAAGCACTCCTGAAAACACAACAGTGTGACTTTAGTACACGAATTACATGTCTGGAAAACGAGATTAATAAATCGTAAACATATACCTTCCAACATCTTCGAGGGTATGAGAGAAGGTTGAGAGGTGACCACCGCCAAAGCAGTCGTTGAAGGCGCTCCCTCGAGCAGTGGGGCATCGGCGCTAGCCGCACCTGCATTACGAAAAGGTGAACTTGTCAGAAAAGGTTGTAAAATAAAGAAAAGCAGCCACTTAGGGTTTACCTGAGGAGCTCCCGGCTGAAACGGAGGCGGCTCCCTCCTCTACCGACATGAGACCACCACCCGTGGCCTCGTCACCCGACTCGATGGGGACCGTCGTCGTGCTAGCAAGACCTGGGGACGGCGGAGGGCCATAGACGGGAAGGGCTATGATTGGAGTATTGCCAGATTCCAGAGAGGGAGCGGCTGGCTCGTCCTCGGGAATCATGGCCACCTCACCAGGTTCAATAGCTGTGGTTGTATCGTTTATCGTCACCAAGGGACCGCCGACCTCGAGCACCTCAGCCGCCACCACTCTGGACTCAGTTATAATGATCATATCATCTGCCACCGCTTCAGGTTCGGCATCAATGACCTTCTCGGCGGCAGACCCCTCAACCTCCACCTCAGGCTCCAAAGCCATAACGACGTTGCCTACCGTCGGCTCGAGTTCGGCAAGTACCGCTTCCTTTATTTCTTTGGGATCAACGGTTTCCGCATCCCCCTTGATCGGACTCGGCCCTGCAAGATGAAGAATATAAGGGCCAATGACATTAAAAACCCTTATAATAGGAACTCTGGGAGAAATATTACCTGAAGCGGATTTACCGTTTGCGCTCCGAACTGCTCGCGCCACCTCCCTCCGGGCAGTGGATAGGACGACAGGGGCCTCTTCGGAGGGAGTATCAGCTCGAGGGGCGGTGCTGGGGCCCGCTCCCATAGCCAAGGCAGCCCTGCGCGCCTTCGCCTCACGCCTCAACCGCTTTCTCTCCTCCCGAGCGGTTATGAGGGACCTCTGTGATGCCTCCTTCAAGGCATCATCATCTTCATTCAGGGATGCCTCCAGAGCCTTTAAGGCATCTCTCATCGGCTCTTCAAGACGAACCTCCTGTGGTGGCCCAAAGGAAGCAGGAATATCGGCGGCTGGCGGAACATTTGTGTCGCTTGGTGGGAACGGCAGTGAGGTTTCTGCAATAAAAAGAAAGAAGGTCAGATCGACCATAACACGAGGGAAATGGAAACTTGACGAATTAAAACTTACTAAGGCCCATAGATGCTCTAAGACGTTCCTCCTCTTGGAAAGTCTTCAAAGAAGCGGCAATGGCTTCTTCATCAGTGATACCTGTTGAAAGAAAGGAGAGAAAGGCGTTAATCAAGGGCGATGAGGAAGACATGTTGTAATAAGGAAAATGTGACTAGTAGTTACCTGACTGCGCAAGCTTAGCTAACCACGCTTCACGCCTCGCCAACCCTGCCGAAGCTCTGAGAGCAGCCTCCAAGTCTGTATCGTCCGGCGGCGGCATCACCAACCCTACGTTAGTCCCATATTCAAGCAGACCTTCAGCATAAGGAGCGTGGGGTTCCTGGCCGAACACGACGTCCGCAGCGAAGAGCGACTTCTTTTTCTTTTGCCCTCTAGCCCTAGGCTCACGGGGAAGCGACTTACGCTTGGCAGCCGCTTTGGGACGATGGGTCCCGATGTCCGCACCCACGCCAGACTCCGGCGAGGGTACAGCCACTGTTTCCGCCTGAGCGCAGGGTGCAGGAGGTGCATCCGCGATATCAGGAAGCGGCAATTCACGTGGAGGACTTTGCGCACGTGATGGTCTGCCCCCGGCATCTTTTAAAGGAGCGACTACTGGGGTCCTAGGAACCAAAGGAGCGGTGCGATCGGTACCTGGAGGCGCACCCTTACGATCGACCAACAGTCGCCTTTCCTCCTTTATAACTGCTCCTGTTGCATGATTGTACCAGTCTTTGTACACATTGAGGAGTCTCGGAGCGTAAGCCGGCGCGTTGATAAAAAAATGAGAGCTCGTATTCACGCGCATGAAATGGTGCATTGCGTTCTCCATCCCCTCTTCAGTGGCAGCGGGTTCCACCAAGAAGGCTTCCAAGGGGACCCCTTGATCGTAGCCCAGTTGTTGAGCAAAACGATGTGGGTTATACCTCATAAAAATTGCCACACCATTCTGCCTAAAAACTAAAAAACCCGGTCTAATGGAATATAAGTGGAGGGTCTCCCGAGCCGTTAAAACTGAAGCTCTATCCTTAAAGATATCTTGTAATGGCCGCGTCACAGTGGTAGACACCTTTCCAACGGTCAATACCTTATCGACAAAGGACATCTCGGCTTCGACGGTATGAGGGCGAAGGAGTAAGCCCCTGGCGTTCCGTGGTGAGGGGTTTACAATTGATGCGCCGATCAGCTGTATAATGCGAGGAAAACCGCACTTGTCAAAGAAAGAGGGCCTTTTATGCATCCCGAAAACACCCGCTGTGTGTAACTCGAGCCATGATGCGAAGTAATGCATCGGGAGGACCACATGCAGCACCCCGGGCTCGCTAGCATCCGCTGCTCGACTGAGGCCGTGGTATAAGTGTGCCAAGCCGGTGATCCCAACAGCCACCTTCACCCCGATGACCATCCGGTGTGCTGGATAAAAGACAGAGGGCCGCATCCGATGAGAGTGCATTGGGATAACGAACCAACTCAACCATAACCCGAGAAACCCTAAGAAAAAGGCCTCCTCATCCATCCCAGGGGCTGCTACTTCTGCAAGAGACATGGTTGGAAAGTTAGGAAGAAAAAAATCCTTTTGGCCTATTTCATTCGCCGGCAGGTTATCCAAACCTAAACCGAAAGGGTCCTCAAGGGTGGCAAACTTGGCAGTGGCCGCAGAGAGGGCATTAGGGTGAAGAAACCGAGCAATGAAATCCTCAAAATTAACTCCTCGACTCCCATGTTCGACGAAGAGAGACTCATATATGTTCAACACTTTAATCAAGCTTGGGAACTGGTGTTGAACAGCAGTATCCGGCGTGACCCCCTTCACCATCGGCCTAGCACCGAAGACGTACACGTCTGTTGGGAGCAGCTCCTCATAATGTTCCCCCATCACCGGTAAACCGGATACCTGTGCGAATTCCTCCAGGGAGATTGACACTTCCCGATCCATGGCAAGGAAAGTGTGGGTGGGAATATTCCATTGCTCCAAGAAAGCTTTAAACCACCAGGTGGGAAGCGTGGGATACTGGAAGAGAGAGACATAGACCGCGGTGTACAGTCCTAATCTTATCAACTGTGACTTCTTCGTCGACAGGATATACCGGGCCCACGGCAGATAGCCAATCGGGTGGCGGGGAATCAGACCAAGGTTATACGATTGCCCCCAAGGTCACGCTTCACCTTGACAGATACGACGTCCTAGGATGTCCAAAACCATAGGACGCTGAACCGGTATCGCATCTATAGCGGGATGTAGAAAGCCTTTCGATGTCCAGTCCGCCAACTCCACGGCATACTGCACCGAGGGTGGGGTAGCATAATGAGTCGCCGTGATGTGCTCAGACGGCACCGCGCATATGAAGCTGCGTCGACCCATAATGATCTGATTGTACCACGACCCCCAAAGGTGGAGACTCTTGTACTCCGGGTCGTATGCCTTGATCATGGCCAGGACCTCACGGTCCAAAGGCGCCTCTGGAAATCCCTCCTCCGAGCGGACGAACGGGAATGAAGTGTCTTCAGACATGATCGCTGCAAAAGGGCAATGTAGCCGTTAGTGTTGTAATCCCAACGTTTGGCATTAAAAGAAGAAAATACATTAATTAAATTAAAATCAAAATTAATTAATTACACCGCACCACAGTGCAGTGAGTAGGAGACCAAAGAGGGACCCATGAAATCTAAATGACAATACGTCAGCTAATAAGACAAACTCATCATTGGATGAGATTGTCAGTTGGTCCCTGGGGAGAACATTCCCATAATAAAAAGGGGGGGAAGAATCCCTAGAGACAAGGAGAAAATCTCCTCTTTCAGAGTAAAACTCTGTCACAGAATGACACTTGTCAAATTCTGGTCTCAAAAGAATAAAATTCCTTAAAAAAGAGCTTAGCTTTATAATATTCCATCAAAAAGAAAGTTTTTGAAAAGAAATTTAAAATTAAAATTTCTGGAATCCTGAAAAAAGATTCATGAAAGCTTATAAAAAAATTCTTCATTTTTCAGATCTAAAAGATCTGCATTTGATTCAAGAGCAAAGCTCTGTTCATGGGTTAGAACCCATGAACAAAATCTCTGTAGATCTATGGAGCAAAGCTCTGTTGACGAAACCCCAAAGGGAATTTCTTTAGATCAAAAGATCTATGAGAGCAAAGCTATGTTGGTTAAAATTGATTTAAATTAGTTTAACTTAATTTTTAATTAATTATTACCTAAAGTTTTCTAAACTTTGGGAAATGAGAGCAAAGCTCTAGAGTTCTGAAAGCAAGAGCAAAGCTCTGAAATTCTTAAGCAAGAGCAGAGCTCTGAAAATCTAAATCTAGAAAATGGTGGAGAGTTTTCTAAGGGCCAGAGGCCCTATTTATAGGGCGCTTGCGCCTCTTGAGCTCACCCCCTGGATCTAACGGTCAGGGGGGTTGCCACCGCTGCACTCACGTGTGCGCCACGTGAGCGCAACGATGGGGGGGGCATTTGTTTCGCCCAATCAGAGCAAAGCTCTGTTTGAATTCAAAATTCAAATTTTGAAGCAACGCTTCAAGTCTCGGGCGCAACGCGCCGCGTGTCTGGCACTAATACGTCAGCGCAACGCCCAAGAAGGCGCGCCCAATCAGAGCAGAGCTCTATTTGCCTGGAGCAACGCTTCAGTTGCGCTGCACTCTGCGCTGCGCGACACGTGTCGGCGCAGATGTGCTAGCGCAGTTGCGCTGCGCTCTGCGCTGCGCGACACGTGTCAGCGTAGATGCGCTGCGCTGTGCGCTGCGTGACACGTGTCACGCGCTGGAGCATCTGCGCCAAACTGAATTAAGATTTTAAGAAATCTTTTTGGTTCTTGTTAAAACAAGAAGATTTTCTTCTGCAAAGCAGAAGCCCTTGGATTAAAGATCCAACGGTGGGGAAAATTCCCCAGATCACTCAGAGAATGATCTCTTTAACAAATTTAACTAATTTGTGAGCACTATAAAAAGGACCCTAAGCCTCAATTCAAAGGCATCAACATTTTTCTTGAAAATTCAAGAACTTTAAACAGAGAGAACTCTGAGAAGATTTCAAGAAAAAGGTAAAGAACCTTCATGAATTAGAAGAAATTCCTTCTAATAAATCATTGGTCTAAAAACAAGATCAATGATCTTTACATAATAAACAGTGCTTTGCACTTCTTGTGAACCCCCGGTTCTTTAAAAACAATAAAAATAAAAAAAATTAATAATAGTGCTTTGCACTTTTATGAACCTCTGGTTCTTCAAATAAAGAAAAATTTATTTTTCTTTGATCTAATTTAGATCAAGAAATTAAACAGTGCTTTGCACTTCCCTTCTTGAATCTAAAAGATTCTTAGTGCTTTGCACTTCCAAACTGCGCCGTTGCGCTCTTAAGAGAGCGCCACGTGTCGGCTATAAAACCACTTACGCTAAGCGCCCTTAAGATAGAGCTTTGCTCTCTGGAATTGGCGCAGCTCGCTGAGAGCACGCCACGTGTCGCCAGCGCAACAGCGCAGCGCGCTGCACTGTTGCGCTTGCGCTCGCCAGAGCATGACACGTGTCCTCACCATAAGCGCTTGCACTCAGTGATTGGCGCAAAGCGCCTGACAAATGCAATGCATTTCACTTCCTGAAGGGCCAAGCCCAATTAAAAGGCTTAACAAGCCTAATAAATAAAATGCTGTGCATTATTTGGAAGGGCAGAGCCCAATTGAAAGGTCCAATGGACCAAAATAAATGATCTGCATCATAATAAAAAGGGCAGATCCCAATCAAAATGGGCATAAATGGCCTGAAGTAATGCAATGCATTATTTAAGTATGGGCAAAGCCCTAGCACAGGTCTAATAGACCAAAAATAAATAAGGGTGTTGAACATTTTCAACTGGACTTAGCCCAATTTTGGCCGTAAGTCCTCAAATTAAATTGACTGAGCAAGATTGCTCTCTTAAATCAATTTACTACCGGTTCGAGGGTACATCTCCGAACTCCTCTGACACTTGTCGTTGTAATCCTTCAACGACGTCAGAGAGGTGACGGGTCCCAACGACCACACGTATATGGACTGCGGGGTCCTTAAACTCGTGGACCGAAACGTCCTTAAACTAATATCGGACCGAAACGTCCTTAAACTAATATCGGACCGGAACGTCCATAAACTAATGTTGGACTGCGGGGTCCTTAAACCCGTGGACCGAAACGTCCTTAAATTAATATTGGACCGAAATGTCCTTAAACTAATGTCGGACCACTACGTCCCTAAACTGGAACATAGACCACCACGTCCCTAAACTGGAACACGGACCACCACGTCCCTAAACTGGAACACGGACCATCACGTCCCTAAACTGGAACACGGACCACCACGTCCCTAAACTAGAACACGGACCACTACGTCCCTAAACTGGAACAATAGAGCCTCCAAATGCTCTTTTGCCGGATCTAAACGATCCCATTTAAGTTGATCTTAGCCCCCAAACACGGCTAACGTATCCTTAAACATTTAAACGGACTATAAAACTCCAAATCAACCTTGGTTCAAGGGTACATCTCTGAACTCCTTTGACATTTGCCGTTGTAATCCTTCAACGACGTTAGAGAGGTGACGAGTCCCGATAGCCAGATATTAAATGGATTATCACGTTAAGTTGATCTTAGTCCCAAACAGGACTAACGTATCCTTAACGAACGTTTAAGTTGATCTTAGCCGCAACGCGACTAATGCATCCTTAAACTAAAAACACCAAACCCAAATCTAAGTAAATACGGATTTGGACTAATCCACGTCCTACGGGCGACGGCATTACTCAGTCACCGTATACAATCCACAGGCAACCACAAACAAAACAAACACACACGACACGAGGTGAAATTCTGGAGAAGGAAAAAGTGGCTACCGCGATGCGGTAGCATAATTAACTGCAGGGGCTTGCGCCTACAGGGAAGAGCGTCCCCACAATCAAAAACCCCTCAAGTGAGGGGGAATCTGACAAAGTCTGCTACATCGGCCGCATCCGTCTAAACCTTCGATACACGGTGCCATAAATCAACTTGGCATCTTCGGAGAGGTGGACGGATAAAACCAAATAGCATCTGCCCCGAATCTCAGGCCCAGACGTCCTAACGTCTCGGCCGCCTTTCGGAGGGGAACAATACTCTTGATAGGGAAGGTGTTTCCTATGCTACACTTGGTCAATCTCCTCTTATCACATTGATTCTCCATCTAGGATCAAGGTGATACCTCCTAAATTCTGGGTTTTGAATCTATGAGATAGATCTAAGTGGATATTTGGATTCTCACTAGGTATAGTGAGATGGTATCAATCGATCCCGGGGAGAATCACTGGATAGCTTCCAGGGTGGTAAGGTCGACTGAATGTCAGTCACAGGCATTGTCTTTACCCTCAGTGGAGGGACGGTATGTTGGAAGAGTTCCAAGCTAGATACCGTGACAAACTAGATTATAAAGGCTCGATACATCGCTGCCAACGATGCTACCAAAGAGGCAGTCAGGGTGTATATAAGTTCATGAGATGAATTTCGTTCCTACCATTGTATGAAAATAGAGTTGTGGTTTTGGCCTAGGAACCCCCGTCCCTTCAGTGATCCAGACATATTCTAAGGCAGTATCACCTGATCATGGAGATGGTTGATCTCCAAGGCGATTGAGGTTAGGAGAGTAGACTCAGAGGACAACACGGCGGATCCACTCACGAAGGCCTTTTTCCAGAGAGAGACTTTTATGGGATGGTTGAGTATGAGATACTACAACCACTGCTATATGATGGCCCTAGTGCAAGTGGGAAATTGTTAGTTATATGTATGCCCTAGAGGCCATTACTGTACATGATATGTATATTGTAGTGGATACTTGGACATATATAGGGAGGACTTTCTTGCTCGACATGATAGTATGCTATCTGGTTACTCTTTATCTTAACATGTACACTAATTTTCTCTCTGTTACACGTTGGTAAAGCCCTTAGGATGTGTACTTTGTAAGTCTACGCTAGCGCCCCGGCAGTCTACTGACGCCAAATGCGGAACAAAAAACTTTTAACTGGCGCTATCGTATACTTTAACCCGGATCTGCCATTATTGCTAAACTAACAAACTGTAAAGAGTGTAGAAAGGTTATACCGAACGATCCGAGTCCTTCGTTCTTTAACCATCATCCCACGCTCCGTTGCGAATGCTCCGATCTCTTCGATCTCCGATCTGCTCGTCCAGGTGGCACCACGTCACTGATTCTTTAAACGGGCTCCCGCCTCTGACTTGAGGCAACTCGATCGTCAAGTTTGCTAAAAGAGACGACCAAGAATGATGTAGAGAATGAGTAGATGACTTTGTCTCACTTCGTCCAAATCCGTGGACGATCGGTTAATGAAGTTGCCGAGGGAATTGGGTGATGGAATGAAATGAGGTTATGAAATTTCCATGGACCCAAATACTATCATAATCTTTTTCTACAAATGAAACATCCAAGTAAGTGAGGAGGAGAGAGAGGGCCGGCCACTTTATAGAAGGAGGGAGGTGATGGTAGGAGCTATCATGGAGGTGACCATAAACAACCATCCTTATCAAAACAAAAGATCAAGAACAAATATCTTAAGAAAAACAAGAAGCTTTAATGATAAAGCAAGAGTCACTAATACACATCATCAAGCCTTTAATGCATCCAATGAAAACTCAACACCAATTAATCCTAATCACCTCATCTAGAATCTTCTAGAACACTGACTTACCTCATCTGAAGAAAAGATAAATCCGTCTTTAACCGAATGTTAAAAGACGGCTGATAGAAAACTGGAAACTGGCAACTTCCAAAAGTGATCCTGAAACGACTTTCAGGATAACCCCGAAACTGTATAAATATACCCGCATTTATATTACGACCGAATACAAATGCAACTGACACAAAGATATTATACCTACTCAATATAATACTCAGATCCGGCTTAAACCAAAGCCGACCAGTATCATCTGCCCGAAAAATAACACGTGCGTAAACGCACGTGCATTTTCCGAACCCTGCCATAAAACCATACGGCCTCTACAACATTTCGCCCGAACTTGGGAAACTGTCTGTGGGGGACTCTAATGACTCGTCAGTACTCTGGCAGTGGGTTTAACCACAAACCGTCAGCAGCACTAGCAATGCGTAACGGCTGCCCATGGACTGACCTCAAGAGAGGCTGATGAGCGAACTCATCCAGAAACCCTACTGAGCCTAACAGTGACAATGTATATACAGTCCGGTCCGTTCGTCTATGAGTATCGCATATCTGCCTAGGGGGCTAGTAACGTCAGACCCCCAATAGCAGTATAAGTCATGTCGGAGTGAAGCCCAATAACACCCTGAGATACTACTGGAGTACCTACCAGTAAATCTCCTGCCACGGCCGTGGGCTATGTGTGATGGCTCTCCTAGACACAGCACGATCTCGCCCCTAATACCGGGAGAGACGAATCCCCTGCCGATCCGCTCACGTGCCTCCATATGGCTCGGGACTGTACCCAAAAGCTACCTGTTTGCACGACTCCTTTGAGCCATGGTAGGGTAGAAATCAAAGCACAGTGGGAACTCACACGAGACAAATGACGACCTCAGGTCGATGAACTAACCTGTACACATGTCACCAGGGAACTGCTATCTGACGATAGATATAGTACTAACTAGCAGATTCCCGGCGAGTCCTGTCCGGTGTACTCATAACCCAATGAGCACCTGTATACATCTTAGGTGATCCAACTGACACCAGTGGCTTGTGAGACCGGCCACCGCCCCTCGTCGGGGTCTCGACTGTATACACTAGTCTACTCCGGAGTATCGATGCCCTGTCTCGAAACTCCCATGACTAGGGACCACAATTAAGGATATGCGTATAAACCACCCAACTCTCACGTATATGATCGCCATCATACTGTTGGTGGTAAAGCAAGATCCTAAGGGCTCTATCAAAGTGTAATATGTAATCAGTCACCTGAACATGTACACGACTGATAAAGGCAAACCAGATAGCATACTATCATCTCGAGTAAGACTGTCATACCGGTATAGGTCCTCCGCAATCATTGCAATCACGTACCTGCGATCCAATAATTGACTATGAGGGCACTATCTCCAACAATCTCCCACTTGCACTCAAGGCTAATTATTGCGATGTCGACTACTCACAGCCCGTGTGAAACCGAACATCCAACTCCTCTACTAATCAGTATCACAAATCCCGTTTGTAAAACTATTGTGTTCAAGAAATAGCCTTAGTGAGTGGATCCGCCTAGAAGTTTCTTTCTATATCTCTCTTAATCTCAAATTCACGGAGAAAGCCATCTCCTGAATCGAGTAATACCTGTCTTAGAATATGTCTGGATATCTGATGGGACCTAGTTCATAAATGAACTCCAAATCCAAACTTCTTAGACTGTATCGATCACTGAACCTAATCAGTATCCGGCACCATGCCACCCACAGTATCCTCTTGGACCACCTGTCCATAATACTGTCCCTCTTCGTCAGAGGGAAAAACTATAACTCTGACAATCACTCTGTCAACCATGTCACCTTTGAAGCTTGGAATGATAACCGTCTCCCGAAGGAGGCTGCCGTCATCAAATCCGTAGAACATGTACTTATGTTCTAAAACTGCTTCCTTATATTTCTCCAGGATTGGATTAATACAAACTTATTGCATCTAGTGCAAAACCAACATTTGGTGTGGTACTTGACATCTCATGATTGACTCAATTGCCTAAGCAAGTGATCTGCCAATCATGCACATCCCTCTCCCCTTTAGTCTGTAAGACACCTTTAGAGAGGGTGACTCCATCACCTGCAGGTACACTACCATGCTAGGAGTCAACTATTCCAAAAACCATTAGAATATCTGTCAAAGTACCCACATTGGGAAACTACCCAAATCCAGATCTAAAACCATAGATCTAGAAACCAGAATGTCAAAATCCATATCCTGTCTGGAGAAACAACTGTGTGACGACCACAGTACAACCGATCGTAGTATAGGAATTTTACTTCCTACTCTGTGTATGTCATCCAGATACCATGACATCACACCCTATTACCTTCTTAACTGATCCATCCCCTTTTCTGATTGAAGTCAAACCCATGACTGTCACATCAAAATTAGATGATCTATCTCCGCTATAACTGCTCAAGTCTATAAATAGATATAAGCATCTTGCCCACTATGCTTCCGCTGCTCCCACTGACTACGACAACCCTCCTATCGGGTCTCATATCCTTGAACAACAGTAGTGTCAAGTCTGGGTAGATAAGAACCTCCCTGTCACCGTCCTTGAGGCTACCGAAGTACCTCTCGGGTGTCTGAGGTTACCCACCAAATCTGCGGAGTGGCTAATGGAATGTCAAACCTGATTGAATATTTAGGTCCTATTAAATTTTCCGTAATCGTTCGCGGTTCTGGAATCACTTCCAGTTCTACCATACTCCCACTACTGTTTTCTGAAAAAGATCCATTTTACTAAAACTGTGGCGAGTCAAGAACAATATCACTATTGATCTTCCAAATGGTAGAATATCAACCCTCGTCATAGCCAGGGTCAACCCACAAACAGCCATTACAGAAACGTGCCCTGAGTTATCCAGAGTCTGGTTTTAAGCATAAGCTGGACAACTCCCCGTACCTTAATAACTTTTAAGGTACGAACCATTCTATATCCAATATAGAAATTTTGGCATTTATTTAATTGGAACCATATTCAAATCATGCAGCTGTCTCCAGTGCATATCATCTTTAATGGAAAGAGGCTAATCAGCATTACTCAATTTAGGAATCCATCCAATTATGAGTAACCTGAAAGAGAAACACGTTTCTCAAAACCATCACTATCATCTGAACACCAATCACAAGAATCTACATCTTCAATCTCTTTGAAGAATCCCGATACTTGTGATACCTGGTTCTCTACTTTATTCTTATACCCATAACTTCTCAAAACTTAGACCTTGTATTTCTACGAAACACTTGTCTAAATACTAGAGAAGTTATAAGTAAACAGAACATAGTACGAGGACCTACCCCTTTTTCCTGATGGACACTGGACAACATACAATACTCTGTATAAGTCCGCTGAGTTAAACAACTCAAAACCTGTGCGTCGTAGATTGAAAACTGTACCCTGGCGATTTCCTCAAATATCACCAATTACAACGAATTCCGATATAATGAGGATAATCACCTAATTCCCAATAACTTACTCCCACTCATCATCTGTAAAACCATACATATATGAGAATGAAACCTGGTAAATACATACCCTTGGAGTAAGTGTCTAATCGGGAAAACAGTTTTTCTTTAACAATGCACTGAAACATGAAACTGTTTCGTAGGGGTATCCTGGTATTCATAGCAATGCCTCTTCCATAATCCAATTCATGACTTCAACCGTATATTTTATTGCCATCTCTCCAAATCCCTTTATTTGTCTTTAGTCGTTACCTTCTGTACACCATCGTTAGGCTAAATGGTTTTCTTCCTTCCCGACCGTTCGGCACCAGCCTATGGTTTGGAAGAAGACTATCCAGTAAGCATAATAGGTGTACCCTCCTAAACCAAGGAGTACTCGCATCTTGAGAGAAGGTGATGATAAAAGACAACTGAATAATACCTTATTCTTTTAAAGGTGAATTAGGAGTGGCGATGAAGTACGCGGTTTTGGTCGTGAATGATAAAAGTCGCAATTTACTTTGCCCTCTTTCTAATCCTTTTATTTTGTCTTTACATATTACCTTCTGCACACCCTACTTAGGCTAATTGGTTTTCTTCATTCCCTACCTTTCGGCACCAGCCTATGGTTTGGAATAAGACTATCCAATAAGCGTAATAGGTGTACTCTCCTAAACCAAGGAGCTCTCGCAACCTGAGAGAAGGTGATAATAAAAGACAACTGAATAAACCAATTCTATTTCTCCTGAACCTGGATCCATCCTCGAAGAAGTCCCTTCGAGTTCGTATATAACCATACGATGGATCTATCCAATGGAAGTGGATATCCGTAGTAATACGGGTGTTCTTAGAAATTCAAAGGGTAAAAGAAGGAGTGGCAATGACTTATGCAACACAGACAATCCAAAAGCCAGTATTTTAAGAAGGTTCGGTCAACCTGGTCACTGAGTCATAGTCTAGGGTCGGTCAAAGGTCGCTGCCAAAGAGAGAGAGAAAAGAAACACTCTGCGTGCACTCTAACCTAGATCAGAATGGTCATCACTTTATCTAATCCGGAAACCTCCCACTGTCCTGTCAAATTCTCCTCCAAACCTAAAGAAGAATCAATCGGGATCACCCGAAGAGTAAACCAACTCATCAGTGGGAATCGGGATCCAACTCTCATCGCATGATAACGTGATGGAATGCATCCACGTTACTCATACTCCAGAAGATATGCGCATACTTGGCAAGTTTTAGTTTCTTTAGAAACTCCCGATCTGATTTTTGCCGCATGCTCTTATAACCTTGGCTTTGGTCAAAGTGTCATAAGTCACATGCCAAGTTCTACCCGTCACTATCTTGTCAATTTGAACCCACCCGCACATGCCCCTGACTTTGGCCAATCGGCAGAACGACTGTCCCAAACTAACTCATCTATCTATGCAACAATTGAATACCCAGCAGCTACCAAACACTATGCCTTAACTTTGGCTAAAATGCATAGCTTGAATACTACTAAATACCCAAAAGAAGTGACGGAGGGCTACGGCTGGTTTTTGGCGAAAAACCTTTAACGTAGTGAACTTGATATCGCTGAAGGAACCTGATAGCTTTTTAAAATATAGTGGCGAAAACCTTTTGCTAAAGAGGTCACTCCCGGTAAAGGGATCTCGGCTCTTTCCTCGTGGAATGAGGTGCAGGATATTCCACTGAATACCGCTATGCAAAGCAACTTGTAATCGACTATAGTGAAGTTATTACTCTGACGCAAACTTCTGTCCAAGGGGTCAGTCCCGGTGAAGGGATATCGGCCCTTGCCCCGTCGAATGAGGTGCAGGATATTCCACTGAATACCGCTATGCATAACAAAAGGAAACGTCTTTGTAACAACACTTTTTAAATTTGTTCCAACAACTGCAAACAGGTTTGTTTTACTTTGTATTGATCAGAATCAACACAGTCCCATCATTTAATCACACCAGAAAAGAACGAAAATAAAATGTACGTATATGCCATCCGCATTCGTCACTGGGTCCCGTCATCACCCGTTAGGTTACTTAACTAACGACAGAGCGGGGACTAGACTAGCGCGGGTGTAAAACATATACAACATCTAATAGTATATAAACCAATAAACAATAATCGCTCCAGGCGTGATAATATGCAACATTACAGAAAAGTAATAAGCATCACAGAACAATACAGATAATCTGGGATCCCCGGGTTTCACAGAGCCGCTGCTGAAACCCGACGTTCCCCTGTCGTGTGGATAGCCTGTGCAATGAAACCTAGACCCCTACGGGTGCGGCAAGTTACCCGCCAAAACCTGAAGCGAGGCAGCCCCCTACAGCATAGTGAATGGACCACCCAGCACTTCACGGAATCCGGTAATCTTAGGCACCCCTCCTTGGGTCAACCTGTACCCCCTACGAGTGCGGCGAATAGTCTGCCAATTCTAGAGTGGGGCCCCTCTGCCTCTCAAAGCCATGAGATGCGGACCCGTTGCTTCTCAGAACCCGGCTATCCGTGCACTCCGTCTCGGGGCAAAACCTAGTACAGTAATGAAAAATAGTACAATAGGTACATCGACCGCAACCTGGTCGTGCCCCAAAAGAATATTATACAACAGGCAGTGACGACAGTCCACATGTTGGACGCTCGCCCCGCAATATCAAATGTACAAATAAACACAAACTGTACTACCATTGCACACTGCTATCCACCACGACAAATCCGCAGCATCACAGCACAACACAGAACATCAACGCGAATGTCACGTTCGCAAACCAGTCTAAAAGAACTATAGCAATCAGACGCGGTTTACCGATCAAATGACATTCCCGGTCGGAGATATAATGTAAGCACTGTAAACTAACGTGTTTAAATTTCGATCGACCAAATATCAAGAAGTGGGCCCCACGACTTACTGGTGAACAGTAATAAAACCTGGGCGCAAACGATATATACCAAAAACCCCAAAATCCAACAGAGAACCCACTGTACAAATTTGGGAGCATGCGCTCACCACGTGGCCGCGGATGCGCGGCCAAACCATGGGTTTGGCCGCGTTTCCGCGGCTGTTTGGTGGAGACACGTGCCCAAATTTGGTCATGGTTCTTAGAAAAGCCTGCACAGTTTTCTGAGACATGTAGAAAAATTTTAGGTGGCCATTTAAAATCAACAGAAACTGTCAAGTTGGAAAAATGCAATTTTTGATTTCCGGTTCGATCGATATTTTAAACGCGTTAGCACAAGTTAGCATAGCAAAATGGTTAGGCTCTGATACCACTGTAAGTCTACGCTAGCGCCCCGGCAGTCTACTGACGCCAAATGCGGAACAAAAAACTTTTAACTGGCGCTATCGTATACTTTAACCCGGATCTGCCATTATTGCTAAACTAACAAACTGTAAAGAGTGTAGAAAGGTTATACCGAACGATCCGAGTCCTTCGTTCTTTAACCATCATCCCACGCTCCGTTGCGAATGCTCCGATCTCTTCGATCTCCGATCTGCTCGTCCAGGTGGCACCACGTCACTGATTCTTTAAACGGGCTCCCGCCTCTGACTTGAGGCAACTCGATCGTCAAGTTTGCTAAAAGAGACGACCAAGAATGATGTAGAGAATGAGTAGATTACTTTGTCTCACTTCGTCCAAATCCGTGGACGATCGGTTAATGAAGTTGCCGAGGGAATTGGGTGATGGAATGAAATGAGGTTATGAAATTTCCATGCACCCAAATACTATCATAATCTTTTTCTACAAATGAAACATCCAAGTAAGTGAGGAGGAGAGAGAGGGCCGGCCACTTTATAGAAGGAGGGAGGTGATGGTAGGAGCTATCATGGAGGTGACCATAAACAACCATCCTTATCAAAACAAAAGATCAAGAACAAATATCTTAAGAAAAATAAGAAGCTTTAATGATAAAGCAAGAGTCACTAATACACATCATCAAGCCTTTAATGCATCCAATGAAAACTCAACACCAATTAATCCTAATCACCTCATCTAGAATCTTCTAGAACACTGACTCACCTCATCTGAAGAAAAGATAAATCCGTCTTTAACCGAATGTTAAAAGACGGCTGATAGAAAACTGGAAACTGGCAACTTCCAAAAGTGATCCTGAAACGACTTTCAGGATAACCCCGAAACTGTATAAATATACCGGCATTTGTATTACGACCGAATACAAATGCAACTGAGACAAAGATATTATACCTACTCAATATAATACTCGGATCCGGCTTAAACCAAAGCCGACCAGTATCATCTGCCCGAAAAATAACACGTGCGTAAACGCACGTGCATTTTCCGAACCCTGCCATAAAACCATACGGCCTCTACAACGTTTCGCCCGAACTTGGGAAACTGTCTATGGGGGACTCTAATGACTCGTCAGTACCCTGGCAGTGGGTTTAACCACAAACCGTCAGCGGCACTAGCAATGCGTAACGGCTGCCCATGGACTGACCTCAAGGGAGGCTGATGAGCGAAATCATCCAGAAACCCTACTGAGCCTAACAGTGACAATGTATATACAGTCCGGTCCGTTCGTCTATGAGTATCGCATATCTGCCTAGGGGCTAGTAACGTCAGACCCCCAATAGCAGTATAAGTCGTGTCGGAGTGAAGCCCAATAACACCCTAAGATACTACTGGAGTACCTACCAGTAAATCTCCTGCCACGGCCGTGGGCTATGTGTGATGGCTCTCCTAGACACAGCACGATCTCGCCCCCAATACCGGGAGAGACGAATCCCCTGCCGATCCGCTCACGTGCCTCCATATGGCTCGGGACTGTACCCAAAAGCTACCTGTTTGCACGACTCCTTTGAGCCGTGGTAGGGTAGAAATCAAAGCACAGTGGGAACTCACACGAGACAAATGACGACCTCAGGTCGATGAACTAACCTGTACACATGTCACCAGGAAACTGCTATCTGACGATAGATATAGTACTAACTAGCAGATTCCCGGCGAGTCCTGTCCGGTGTACTCATAACCCAATGAGCACCTGTATACATCTTAGGTGATCCAACTGACACCAGTGGCTTGTGAGACCGGCCACCGCCCCTCGTCGGGGTCTCGACTGTATACACTAGTCTACTCCGGAGTATCGATGCCCTGTCTCGAAACTCCCACGACTAGGGACCACAATTAAGGATATGCGTATAAACCACCCAACTCTCACATATATGATCGCCATCATACTGTTGGTGGTAAAGCAAGATCCTAAGGGCTCTATCAAAGTGTAACATGTAATCAGTCACCTGAACATGTACACGACTGATAAAGGCAAACCAGATAGCATACTATCATCTCGAGTAAGACTGTCATACCGGTATAGGTCCTCCGCAATCATTGCAATCACGTACCTGCGATCCAATAATTGACTATGAGGGCACTATCTCCAACATACTTGACTACCAGAATTATGATGCAGATCATACTAGTGGGACAAAGATAGTCGGTAAGTACATCCTTTAATGTTCCTAGTCGTAGGTGTATCGAGACGGGGCATCGATATACCATAGTAGACTAGCGTATAGCTTCTCGACCCATGTAGATGGGTGATGGATGATCCCATATCCATTAGTGTTTGACATCAGAGATGATATACGGGTGCTCAGTGGAGACTGGGTACACTGTACGGACTCGCCGAGAACTCCTAAATGGTATTATACCTCACATCAGATGGCAGTTCTCTGGTGACACTGGTACAGGTTAGTCTGTCGACCTGAGATCGTCATAGAGTCTTGTGTGATTCCCACTGTTCTTTGATTTCCATCTTACCACGTTTACGAGAACGTGCAAAACGGTGGTTTTTTGGTACAGTCCCGAGTCACATGGAGGCAATGAGCGATAGGAGGGGATTTCGTCTCTCCCAGTATTGTGGGTTGATGTTGCGCTGTGCTCGATTGGCTATAACAGGGAAGTACCCGACCATGGCTTTTTATGAGATTTACTGGTAAGTGTTATCAGTAGTTTCTCGACCAGTTATGAGCCTTATATCGGCATGACTTATCGAGTTATTGGGGTCTGACGTTTACCACCCCCCAGACTAGATATGCGACATATCATACGAAGACACCGGACTGTACGGTAGTGTTACTGATTGTATTCGTAGGAGTATGAGCAGGCATTCTTGTTGATCTTCTTATCGCTCAATACCCTGGTGGACGTTACGTTTAGAAGACTGCTAAATGCTTATAGGTGTTTGATATGATCATCACCTACTGCCGGCGTATCGATGAGTATTTAGAGTCCTACACAGAGGTTTCCTGGTTCATGCGAAACGGAGTAGGAGCACATAAGTGATATGTGCGTGACCGAGATTAATGCGCGTATGAGATACCGCATTCTATTCTCGCGATTTGTGACATCGATCGGATATATGTGATATAGCCGGGTTATCAGATCAAGTGTTGATTCGATAAGTTGTTACATTAGATATTAGTCGGTTATATGAGATATAGACGGATTATTAAATCAAGTGTTGATTTAATAATTTAATGTATACTCATATATTTGATATATTAATTTACATTAACTAGTATTGGCTCCATTAAGTTTTCTTTTCTCACTTGATTTTGTGCACATAATATATATGTGATATATATTTATGTACATGTTTTGTGTCATGCTAGATGACACATGTGATATGGGTGTATGAGACTCACACCATGCTAGATTAATGAAGGGTTTTATTTATTTTAAGTTAAACAAAATTAGGTGGAAATTGGATTGATGGTTGATGTTTGGAGAAGCTTGTGGAACCATTGACCAAGTCCACTAATTTTGTCATACTTGAGATATTTATTAACCCAACCACCCAACCATTAGTTTAGCCATGGTTAAGTCTCTGCATGGGTTAATATGTGATATTAACTCACCCATGGTTCACATTCTTCAATTGGTTAATTCCATGAGAGAATTCTTCATCTTCTTCCTCAAGCTCACTAGCTTTTGTGAAGTGATGAAAATATTGTGAGAAAAATAAAACTAAAGAGAGCTCATTTCCTATTTCATCATCCTCTACTATTAGCCATTTAGTTTAGGGTGTTTGCTTCACTAATTTCACAATTAGTGAAGAGGTATCATGAGCTTGAGTCTCCTGGACGTAGATCATCTTCGGCTTCGATGACTTCGAGCAAGCTTGTTCATTTCTCCGGGAGAACCCTTTCTAGAGTTCGGGAGATCACAACTCGCAGCGAAAGGACTACTACACGGAGCTTCAGAAGTGAAGGACCGGTCTACAAAGGTTGTATTCCTCATTCACTTAGATGTAAAGTAGTTTACATGTTTATTCGTCGGATTTTTTAGTAACGATTCTAAGGATAGGGTTAGCTAGAACGGCAATTTTTTTAAATTGGCATGGACGATGTCTACCGAAACCTTGCTGTCGTCCTAGGGAACCATGCACCTAGTCGTGGGTGTATCGAGATAGGGCATCGATATACCAGAGTAGACTAGCGTATACGGTTCTCGACCCATGAGATGGGCGATGGATGATCTCATATCCATTGGTGTTTGACATCAGAGATGGTATATGGATGCTCAGTGGAAACTGGGTACACTGGACGGATTCGCCGAGAACTCCTAGATGGTATTATATCTGACGTCAGATAGTAGTTCTCTAGTGACACTTGTGCAGGTTAGTCTGTAGACCCTTGATCGTCATAGAGTATTGTATGATTCCCACTGTTCTTTGATTTCCATCTTACCACGTTCAAGAGGACGTGCAAAACGGTGGTTTTTGGGTACAGTCCCGAGTCACGTGGAGGCAATGAGCGATAGGAGGGGATTTCATCTCTCCCGGTATTGGGGGTAGATGTCGTGCTGTGCTCGATTGGCTATAACTGGAAGTCCCTGGCCAGGCTGATTTGGAGATTTACTGGTAACTGGTATCAGTAGTTTCTCGACCCGTTATGAGCCTCGTATCGACATGATTTATCGAGTTATTAGGGTCTGACGTTTACCACCCCTAAACTGGATATGCGACATCTAAGACGAAGAGACCGGACTGTACGGTAGTGTTACTGACAGGCTTTACAGAAGCTAGAGTGGGCTTGCTTGTTGATCTTCTGATCGCTCAACACCCGGGTAGCCGTTACGTCCAACTAGTACCGCCGACGGCATGTGGGTGCTTGATATGTTCATCACCTACTGCCGGCGTATTGACGAGTCTTTAGAGTCCTACACAGAGGTTTTACTGGTCCAGGCAAAATGAAGTAGGAGCACATATGTGATATGTGCGGGACCGATATTAATACGAGTATAAG
Source organism: Agapanthus africanus (assembly GCA_030015575.1). NCBI lineage: Eukaryota > Viridiplantae > Streptophyta > Magnoliopsida > Asparagales > Amaryllidaceae > Agapanthus > Agapanthus africanus. The sequence continues at coordinate 418,009,543 of CM057338.1, read as the reverse complement.
ATATCGTATTCTATTCTCGTGATATTTGTATCGGTCGGTTATATGTTATATAGACGGGTTATCGAATCAAGTGTTGATTCGATAAGTTGATCCATATAATATTAGTCGGTTATATGAGATATAGTCGGATTATTAAATCAAGTGTTGATTTGATAATTTAGTGTATAATTGTACATGTGATATACTAGTTTACATTAACTAATATTAGCTCACTTAAGCATTTATTTTTCTCACATGTGCACACTTAATATATATGAGATATATATTAATCGTGTTTTATTTGTGTGTCATGGTTGATGATACAAGCAACATGGGTGTATGAGACTTACACCATGATAAACATAATGTAGGGTTTATTTATTTATAGTAATTCAATTATTAGTTGGAAATTTGTCACATGGCATGAAGCTTTGAGAAGCTTGGAGATCCATTGACTTAGTCCACTAGTTTTGTCTTACAGTAGATATTTGTTAACCCAACCATTATCTAAACTCATGGTTAAGTCTCTACATGAGTGATATTAGATATTTTCTCACCCATGGTTGCCATTCACACTCACAACATTATCTCTCTTCATCTTCTTCTTCAAGCTCAAGAGCTCACTAGGTTTTGTGAGAGAGCTTAAAATTAGTGAGAAAATCAATTCTAAAGTGAGCAAAAATCCTACTTCATCATCCTCTTCTCTATTTGAACTTTAGTATAGGGTGTTAGCTTCACTAATCTCACATTAGTGAAGAGGTATCTTGGGTTAGTGTCTCCTCGACGAAGATCATCTTCGGCCTCGAAAATTTCAAGCAAGTTGCATCATTCCCCTTGTGGAGCCTTTCAAGGGTCCGGGAGTTCAATGATCGCAGCGAAGGGACTACTACATGGAGCTAATGAAGTGAAGGACCGGTCTACAAAGGTTGTATTCCTAGTTCACTGTAACACTTTGAATTTTCGTTAGAATGTTTTTCGTGATAATTAGTAATTGTACGTGTTATTATATTGGTGTACATAGGATTATTTGTTATATTTAGTCGTGTTAACAAATTGGAAAATTTTCCTTTGTAGTGTACACTTGCACACTTAGCCATTTTTGTGACTTAGGGTTTTTGGTATAACATGTTAACCATTCTTTTGTTGCATGGTTCATTTTAATTCCCCACCCTTTAATCAAAACAAAACCCTTTTTATAATTCAAAAAAATCCAAATAAACAAATGAGGCATGGTGTTAGGTAAGATGTTGACTTTTTTGACCCTATTTCCTTCTCTTCTCTCTCTCTTCTCCTCACTTCAGAAAATTCTGGAGATTTCAGCAGAAAACCTTAGCTTTCCTTCAACTTTTCCTCTCTTTTTCACTTCTCCTTGATTCCCAAACAAAACCCTACTCAAATCAACACTTTTCCTTCACAAAACCATGGAAAAAAGGGCTTTTTGGGGTATTTGAAGGCAAATCTGCACACTTGAGAGAAGAGCTGGGACTTTTGGTGTTTGATAAGGTTTTTAGAAGGTATTAACTCATGTTAGCACTCCTTTTCCTTAAACTTGTTGTATTCTTTAGCAAAAATCTCATTTTTGTGCATTTTTAGTGATATTAAAGGATATTTGTGATTCACAAGTTAGATTAGGGTATTGTTAGTTTGGTTAGCTCTATTATGTGTTATTAGAACTATTTTTAGGCCAGGTTTGTTTCAGTTTGCACAGAAATACCATAAAGTTCCATTTTAGTGCAAAAGTGTGGATTTTGACTTGATTTAAGGCTCTGTAGGATCTGCTACTACCCGAGATGTTCCAGATCAAAACTAGATGTTACTGTAGCATGTATGGGGGGTATAGAGTGCACACACCAAACCTAGGAGCCCACCCCCCTACCCAGGCCGCCGGAATATTCATTTTGGCCGCAATTTGTGGCCAGATGAATGAGTTGGGATTTGGAGTTTGGGCCACTGGAGTCTGCTGCTATGTGGGTTATTTTGGTATATATAGTTTTATAATATCATTTCTGTATCAAAATCTGTAGGTGAATACCTATTTTCCCGTATTTTAATCTTCGCGACACGCGTGATACGTGTGTATGGGTTTTGGGTTTCTGCGTATCGCGACGCGTCGGAGTGGCTTCAGGCGCGTAGTCACACGTTTTAGCGTATCGCGCACACGCACGCTTGGTTCACGACAGGAGTTACTAGTTCGGCTTTAATGTCGTGTTTGTGTGACTTCAAGCTTATGTATGATATATTGTGAAATTCAAGGTTCGCAGGCGAGTACGGCGAAAGCCGCGCAGAAGGGGAAACAAGTTGTTGGCTATACCTAGCGAGAGACTACGGTGAGTAGATTTAACATCTACGGGGTTATCGCCCGCATGGCGTTCTACGTCAGGGCTGATAGGACCTTATAGCTACATTTACATACATTGACTGTTCATGGCTACTATTTGATGCATACTGCATTCCCTGCTATATGGATATAAACTAGAATTGATAGAGCACCGCACCATTACTAACGGTTCATGTTGCACGAGCACTATCCTGCATGTTACACACACACCGTTAGTAATTTCCATGACACTCACACTGTAGAATTTCCATCAGATCATTATGTTGTAGCTCATCTTTATGTGACTTGACATGATATTCATACTTGATGCATATATCATATCGGATCATTATGTTGTAGCTCATCTTTATGTGACTTGACATGATATTCATACTTGATGCATATATCACATCGGATCATTATGTTGTAGCTCATCTTTATGTGACTTGACATGATATTCATACTTGATGCACATATCATATCGGATCATTGACTTGCATATTGGTTTGGATTATAGGTGATTTCTGGATTTGGGAACCGTGGCTATTTCAAATATGTAATCATTTAAAAACCCGGTTCCCTTGATATGATATTTCGGTGCGTCCACCATGTGTTTCCTCGGTGCTAGAGTGATATATGTGAACCCGAATCGAGGAGCTGGTTGAGGCCGATTACGGGTACATGGTGGACCCGGTATGGTACCCCGGGACGAGAACGGTTTCGCTGTGTAGTAGACGGTGAGCCTGGCAGAGCGACTACTACCTACCGGTGATTGGTTGGACCTGGCAGTTATCCGGAGGATACTGATCAGAGTCGATAGATGGATGCGGGATGATCCGTACTGCCGGGACCGAGGGCCTATACCGCAGACGGAGCCCGTGGGCTGACCCGGACTGACGGGGCCCGATGGATGAGGATTTGCGTGTCGATGCTGGACACGAGTATTTTTTATATTTGGGTGCCGATGTTGGGCACTCGTGATTCACATAGATTTACAGGATTAGAGGGCCGATGAGAATGCCGGCGCCTGAGCTATTTGGGGGATCTGGGTGCATTGATGGACACCGATTTTATATTCCACGTTGACATTCCGTGTAGATGTTATATTGCCCATGCTCAGCATTTATTATTGTACCTCATCCTGTAGTTATATTACCTGATAGAGCACTTGCATGATTATTGCATATACTGCTTATCACATATTGATATCATCTGTTGGCATATGATAGAGTAGCGCAGTACGTGCATGCTCGCGATTACCTTTATATGTTATCTCTATTCACGGGTTGGCAACTCACCCCCGTTGTGCCACAGTGTTTGCAGGTTGCCCTTCGGAGTAGTCGCGGTAGGCTGCGTTTTGCATCTTTTGACTCAGATACCCCCATAGTTGGTGTACTAGCTCTTTTGCTGATAGATGGGTTTTGTGCGGTATCTGTTTATCTTTCAGTTATGTATATTGTTGTATCTAGTATTCTCCATCTACCATGTATGTATTTGACTTAGAGACAGTGTGAGGACGATGATGTATATTATTGTTTTCTGGGGTCGGGCTTGTTGTGAGCCGACTGTACTTTGCAGTTTTTTTTCTTCTGTGATTTTCCTACTTGTGGATTGATCAGTCGAAAATATTGTATATTTTAGCCGGCAATTTCCCTAACATTTGCATACATTTAGAAGTGTTCGGCATTCATATTCTACATATTAGCAAATCTGTCACAAAATATGAGATTGCATGTGTTAGACTTTTAAACCGACACTTTAAAGGAAATTAACCGCATTTCATGGCATCGCATCATTTCTGTATTTGCGCAACACTTGTCTTGAGTCTGTGCAGGAAATACGGAAGAAAAGCAAAAGAGCTGATCAAAAATACGCCAACTAAATCATTTCAGATCTGGTAGCAATTCAGAGGGAGAAATACAAATCAATACATCAAAAGAAGTCCCATGAGACATCCCAAGCAACCACCAGAGAGACCAAGCCCTAAGGCTCCAAGTTAGCCGCGGAACCGCGGTGGGAGCTGGCTTGCGCCGCGGATCCGCCGCGCTTCTGCCAAGTCATCAGCTAATTTTCAGTGTACAATTCGCATCTCAGGGCCCACAGTCCTTTCTTATACTTCAAATTCCAGAACTCTCTTGAAGCTACTGCCAGATCAGCAAAGAAGATTAAGAAAGGCTAATCCTAATTAAGCTCCTAATTAATCCTCTTCTAGAAGCTCCCTCCTAACTAATCACATCTAGAAGCTTCTCCCCTAACTAACTTTTGGAGGAAAATTTGAATTTCTTCAACAAACTTTCGGAGGGAAACTTAGAATTTGAAATCCAAGATCTAGGGTTTGGATATCTATAAATAGGAGCCTAAATCTAGGGTTAAGGGTTGTTCATAGTTAGTTAGATCTTCATTAGTTAAATAATTTCTCATTCCCTCTTACATCATCTTCTTCCACAAGTCTCGTGACAAGGCTTGTGCGAAACCCTAACCCTAATTCCACTCTAAATCCAAGATCTTGAGTACCAAATCAAGCGAGAAGCCTTCAACCTTTTAGGAGCCAAGCCGATCTTCAATCGGGCAAGTGATCCAAGCCGATCCGCAATCCACGGAGACGAGCGAAGCCAAATCGACGATCGAGTTCTTCCTCTTGTAGTTCTTGAGCGAATGTAATAAAATTGTCGATATAAATAAAAGGTGAAATTCTTTTATCTTGCTTTCTTTTAATTCTTGCATCATGATTAGATCTCAATTTGTAATTGTTGTTCTTGTTGTGATGTGTGAGTAAAACTCCGCTCGTAAAGGAGTCGAGACGATTATAGAATGATGATGTAACAAATCTTAATACTATTTTTAAGTCCTACGAGTTTTGTAAACCCTAGCAAGTTCAAGAATCAATGACCTAGTTTCGTTGCGATGCTTCCTTGATTGTGATCGCTCGAAATTAGGGATCTACGATCGTTTCTTGAATTTACTAGAGACTAGAATATGAATGATATCGATGAATGAACAAGGGATAAGATGAAACCCTAGTTTCACAAGAAATCCCTAATTCTCGTCGATCATCATCGATCTAGTATCAATTCATCGAAGGATAAGAATACGTAATTGTAAGATTACATCACATCTATAGATCCGATCGATTCCTACGAGCCTCATTTCGATTCTTGAGATTTGGTTTGGAAAAATCAACAAACTATCAATTCTTGATTCTATCTTTTTAATGCTTTCTTAGATCTAGATTTTTCTCTTTCTTGAATTGCAATTACAAATCATGAATTATTTGTTTTCTTTTCATTAAAGTTTCAATTCATCTAATTCGAAAGACGAACGATTACACTTTCCCTGTGGACGATCCGCACTCACTATCAATCTACATCCGACACCGTAGTTGATTGCGGTCAAATAATTTTTGGTTGTGATTTCTTTACAATTTAATACTACACATCAAGAATTCTTTTCAATCAAATGGCGCCGTTGCCGGGGACTATTTGATTCGATTTACACACAACGAGATTTTATTACAATCATGGATCTTGATCTTCGCTACGGCGTCGTATATTGCTATCTTGGTGATTATTTACTTAGATTTCTTAACATGTTAGTAAGTGCTTTCATTTTAAACTTATAACACTCTATACTTTTACTGGTTTGATTTCTGGGTTTTCGGTTCACTTAGTCGCGTTACGCCTATAGACGTTACGTGGTTAAGTGCCGGTCACGGGCCAAACTTTAGGTCGTGACAAAGTTGGTATCAGAGCGTAGGTTTTACCTTTCGGAGTGTAGGATGACCCTGGTATGATGGAGTAGGTAGCTGCAGCAGGGTAGCGTATCTTGTGTATGTTCCGCGGCATACTCACGACACGGTACTCCGCCTACGCGACCTTAGGACTTGTTGATTTAAATTCCTTCTTGAGTATATACATTCTTGCGATTCGATTTCCGTATCCTTATCGAATCCTATTGTTCCTTTCAGCCATTATGCCGCCAAAGACTACGAGGGTGCAGAGAGCGGCCGCGAGGGCCGAGATTCGAGTTGACTCATCCGAGACGAGGACTGATCCGGGTAGTACACCGGTTGTGCCCGAGCAGGCTGTTCCTGCCGTGACAGATCAGATTGCTATGTTAGGGGCTGGTGTGCAGGAGATACGCCAGACGATAGGATCCAGTATGCAGGAGATGCGCCAGATGATGGGATCTCTAGTTAAGACACTTCGAGCGCAGCGACCATAGGTAGTTCCACCCGTTGCAGAGACCGCGGTGGTACCCACAGTGCAGGCAGTTGCACCTGCGACTACAGAGGTTATTACAGTATCGCTGTCAGAGTTTATAAGGCTGAAGCCTCCGGTCGTCACAGGCACCGATGTGGCCGAGGACCCACAGTCTTTCATTGATAGGATGACGCGGATATGTCGTTCACTTAGATGCGTAGATGCGAGATGGGTTGAGTTCGCGAGCTTTCTCCTGGAAGGTCTTGCGCAGAAATGGTGCGAATCAGTCGAGAAGGGTAGAGCAACAGGTCTTCCTCCTATGACCTGGACAGAGTTCGTGGCGCTATTCCTTGCCCGTTTTCTTCTGCTGAGCGTCAGAGATGCTAGAGCACGCAGGTTCAAGTCCTTACGTCAGACTCCGGAGATGTCAGTGGCAGAGTATGATGTCCTGTTCACCGAGCTATCAGTCTATGCTCCGTACTTAGTGACTACCGAAGAGATGCGAGTTAAGAGATTTGTCCGAGGCTTGCTCACACCACTGTTCCTTGCGATCAGCGCGCAGCATTACGAGACCTACGAAGCGGCAGTAGATGCAGCATTATTGGTTGAGGAGCGCCTTGCTGAGACTTTGGCAGTCCCGGAGCCGAAGAGAGTTCGTGCAAATACGTCAGTGCAGAGACGGCCTTTCGGTGTCGTGATAGGCACCTTGCAGGTGGCAGAGATTCGAGGCGAGGCCGATTGTTTAGCTCCTATCCCCAGGAGGGTCAGCGACCATCATCGGGATGTTACCATTGCGGGAGTTCTTATCATCGTGTGCGAGATTGTCCTGAGGTACCTCGGAGGGAGGCGACAGCACCGCATGTCACATTACCACCTTCACCACCCCAGACGGCATTGCCGATAGTACCTACTGTTTCTCCGCGTCAGACGCATGCACAGAGAGGTCGTGGTCGCGGAGGATTTGTACATAAAGGACGAGGTGACCGAGGCAGAGGGCAGCCAGCGGCCGGCAGGGGACAGTTAGTTGCAGGTGGAGGACAGGCGCGAGTTTTTGCTTTGACGCATCAGGACGCGCAGGCGTCCAATGCGGTGGTCTCAGGTATCCTTCCAGTATGTTTGGTTGATGCACACGTGTTATTCGATCCCGGATCCACGCACTCGTACGTATCCACACACTTTGTGCCGAGTTTGGGTAGAAAGTCCGGTTTGCTTGACCAGACGCTTGTTGTGACTACTCCTGTGGGAGAGTCGTTTGTTGCTAGGCACGTGTTCCGATCCTATACCGTCCGTATTGGCGAGAGAGAGTTGCCTGTCGATTTGATCCTTCTTGAGATGCTGGACTTCGACGTTCTTTTGGGCATGGATTGGTTAGCCACGTGCTATGCTTCGGTTGACTGCCGCGAGAAGACGGGTCGATTTTGTTTTCCCGGCGAGTCGGTTGTTGTTGTGTTGGGGGACCGTGGTGTTACCCCTCACAGTGTGATTTCTTCTTTTCGCGCTGGACAGCTTTTGAGGAAGGGATGTCAGGGATTTCTCGCCTATGTTTGCGATATTAGAGCTACAGAGGTTCCGATGGATCAGGTTCCGGTTGTTAGCGAGTTCCCTGATGTGTTTCCTGACGAGCTTCCTGGGCTACCGCCTGAGCGTGATATTTCTTTCTGTATTGATTTGGTTCCTGGCACGGGGCCTATTTCTGTACCGCTTTATCGGATGGCCCCGGCGGAACTTAGAGAATTGAAAGGTCGGTTGCAAGATTTGCTGGATAAGGGACTTATTCGACCCAGTGTTTCTCCTTGGGGTGCTCCAGTCCTGTTTGTCAAGAAGAAGGACGGCAGTATGCGTTTGTGTATCGACTACCGCCAGCTGAACAGGGTGACAGTGCGGAACAGATATCCTTTGCCACGGATCGACGATTTGTTCGACCAGCTTCAGGGGGCAGGATACTTTTCGAGGATCGATTTGCGATCAGGCTACCATCAGCTGCGGGTTCGACAGGAGGATATTCCTAGGACAGCCTTCCGCATGCGTTACGGCCATTATGAGTTTTTGGTGATGTCGTTCGGATTCACCAACGCACCAGCAGCATTCATGGACTTGATGAACCGTATTTTCCGGCCGTATCTTGATCTGTTCATCATAGTGTTTATTGATGATATCTTGGTGTATTCTCGGAGTAGAGAGGAGCACGAGCAGCACCTGCGGATTACACTGCAGACCTTGAGGGAGCATCAGCTTTTCGCCAAATTCTCCAAATGTGCTTTCTGGCTAGACAGCGTAGACTTCTTGGGGCACGTGATTACACGAGATGGTATATGTGTAGACCCGAGGAAGATTGAGGCCGTTCGGAGTTGTCCTAGACCCACGTCAGTGACGGAGGTTCGCAGCTTTCTAGGGCTGGCAGGCTATTACAGGCGATTCGTGCAGGACTTCTCTCGTATTGCTACACCTTTGACCGGGTTGACCTGGAAGGGAGTTCATTTTGATTGAACGGAGGAGTGTGAGCACAGTTTCCAACAGCTACGGGCTCTACTGACTACGACACCAGTGCTATCATTGCCTTCAGGATCAGGCGGATTTGTGGTCTACTGTGATGCTTCACGAGTGGGGCTAGGGTGCATTTTGATGCAGCATGACAGGGTGATCGCATATGCTTCGCGGCAATTAAAGAAACATGAACAGAATTACCCCACTCATGATCTGGAGATGGCTACAGTGGTCTTTGCACTTAAGATCTGGCGACATTATCTGTATGGAGAGTCGTGCCAGATATTCACTGACCACAAGAGCTTAAAGTATATATTTCAGCAGCGAGACCTGAACCTTAGATAGCGCCGATGGATGGAGTTAGTGAAGGACTACGATTGTGAGATCTTGTACCACCCGGGCAGGGCAAATGTAGTGGCAGATGCTTTGAGCAGGAGGCCCGGGGGTAGTCTATCTTGTTTGAGCGCAGTGCAGAGGCAGTCGTCGGCAGATTGGCAGATCTTATGCGACAGCCGGATACAGTTCGAGTTTACGCCGATCGGAGGACAGATTGCTCATGTTCGTGCACGCCCATAGTTTCTTGACCGTATACATGAGGCACAGCACAGTGATGACCGCTGTTCAGAGATCAGGATACAGATGGGACAGGGCAGATTTTCCGAGTTCGTGATCGATGATCAGGGCATATTACGATTTGGGACTAGGCTGTGCGCACCAGAAGCTGAGGGATTGCGGCACGAGATTCTTGAGGAGGCACATCGATCGGTATATAGTGTTCATCCCGGTTCCACCAAGATGTACCATGACTTGAGAGGTGTTTACTGGTGGGACGGAATGAAGAGAGACATCACAGATTTTGTATCGAGATGCCTGACTTGTCAGCAAGTCAAGGCTGAGCACCAGAGGCCCGCGAGAGAGCTACAGCCGTTACCCATTCCGGAGTGGAAATGGGAACAAATCTCTATGGACTTCATTGTGGGTCTACCCAGGACTAGTCGAGGGTATGACTCCCATCTGGGTGATCGTGGATCGTTTGACGAAAGCGGCTCACTTCCTACCGGTGAAGACGACTTTCGGATTTGCTCAGTATGCCCAGATTTACATTGATGAGATTGTACGACTGCACGGAGTTCCGACATGTATCGTGTCCGATAGAGGCACCCAGTTTACCAGCCGGTTATGGCAGAGGCTTAAGGAGGCTTTGGGCACTCGCTAGAGTTTTAGCACAACATTCCATCCGCAGACCGACGGACAGTTAGAGCGGACTATTCAGACTCTCGAGGACATGCTCAGAGCATGCGTATTAGACTTCGGAGGTAGCTGGGATCATCATTTGCCCTTAGTAGAGTTCTCCTACAACAACAGCTACCAGGAGACCATTCAGATGGCACCGTTTGAGGCTCTTTATGGGAGGAGATGCAGATCGCCCATCTGTTGGACGGAGCTCAGTGAGAGCAGTATTTTAGGGCCGCAGATTGTGGAGGAGACGACCGCGAAGATCCAGTTGATTCGCGATAAGATGAGAGCAGCCCAGAGTAGGCAGAGATCTTATGCGGACCGTCGTCGGTGCAGACTTGAGTTTTCTGTTGGTGATCATGTTTTCTTGAGGGTCTCCCCAATGAAAAGTGTGATGAGGTTTGGGAAGAAGAGGAAACTTAGTCCCAGGTATGTGGGCTCCTTCGAAATCCTCGAGCGTGTTGGTGCGGTTGCGTATCGATTAGCCCTTCCGGCCAGTTTTCCAGACGTGCACCCCGTATTTCACGTTTCGATGCTCCGCAGATATCTTCATGATCCTTCGCATGCGATTCAGCACCCGACGATCCAGCTTGAGCGCGACCTTTCCTATGCAGAGCAGCCGGTGATGATCTTGGATCGACAAGTGAAGAAATTGAGGTCGAAAGAGATACCGTCCGTCAAGGTACTTTGGCGTGGCCAGAGCGGCGAGGAGGTCACTTGGGAGACCGAGAGCGAGATGAGGAAGAGGTATCCCCATCTTTTTGAAGGTGCGTATAGTTAGATTTTTAAATTCGGGGACCGAATTTCTTTAAGGGGGTAGATTGTAACACTTTGAATTTCCGTTAGAATGTTTTTCGTGATAATTAGTAATTGTACGTGTTATTATATTGGTGTACATAGGATTATTAGTTATATTTAGTCGTGTTAGCAAATTGGAAAATTTTCCTTTGTAGTGTACACTTGCACACTTAGCCATTTTTGTGACTTGGGGTTTTTGGTATAACATGTTAACCATTCTTTTGTTGCATGGTTCATTTTAATTCCCCACCCTTTAATCAAAACAAAACCCTTTTTATAATTCAAAAAAATCCTAATAAACAAATGAGGCATGGTGTTAGGTAAGAGGTTGACTTTTTTTGACCCTATTTCCTTCTCTTCTCTCTCTCTTCTCCTCACTTCAGAAAATTCTGGAGATTTCAGCAGAAAACCTTAGCTTTCCTTCATCTTTTCCTCTCTTTTTCACTTCTCCTTGATTCCCAAACAAAACCCTAATCAAATCAACACTTTTCCTTCACAAAACCATGGAAAAAGGGCTTTTTGGGGGTGTTTGAAGGCAAATCTGCACACTTGAGGGAAGAGCTGGGACTTTTGGTGTTTGATAAGGTTTTTAGAAGGTATTAACTCATGTTAGCACTCCTTTTCCTTAAACTTGTTTTATTCTTTAGCAAAAATCTCATTTTTGTGCATTTTTAGTGATATTAAAGGATATTTGTGATTCACAAGTTAGATTAGGGTTTTGTTAGTTTGGTTAGCTCTATTATGTGTTATTAGAACTATTTTTAGGCCAGGTTTGTTTCAGTTTGCACAGAAATACCATAAAGTTCTATTTTAGTGCAAAAGTGTGGATTTTGACTTGATTTAAGGCTCTGTAGGATCTGCTACTACCCGAGATGTTCCAGATCAAAACTAGATGTTACTGTAGCATGTATGGGGGGTATAGAGTGCACACACCAAACCTAGGAGCCCACCCCCTACCTAGGCCGCCGGAATATTCATTTTGGCCGCAATTTGCGGCCAGATGAGTGAGTTGGGATTTGGAGTTTGAGCCACTGGAGTCTGCTGCTATGTGGGTTATTTTGGTATATATAGTTTTATAATATCATTTCTGTATCAAAATCTGTAGGTGAATACCTATTTTCCCGTATTTTAATCTTCGCGACACGCGTGATACGTGTGTATGGGTTTTGGGTTTCTGCGTATCGCGACGCGTCGGAGTGGCTTCAGGCGCGTAGTCACACGTTTTAGCGTATCGCGCACACGCGCGCTTGGTTCACGACACGAGTTACTAGTTCGGCTTTAATGTCGTGTTTGTGTGACTTCAAGCTTATGTATGATATATTGTGAAATTCTAGGTTCGCAGGCGAGTACGGCGGAAGCCGCACAGAAGGGGAAACAAGTTGTTGGCTATACCTAGCGAGAGACTACGGTGAGTAGATTTAACATCTACGGGGTTATCGTCCGCATGGCATTCTACGTCAGGGCTGATAGGACCTTATAGCTGCATTTACATACATTGACTGTTCATGGCTACTATTTGATGCATACTGCATTCCCTGCTATATGGATATAAACTAGAATTGATAGAGCACCGCACCATTACTAACGGTTCATGTTGCACGAGCACTATCCTGCATGTTACACACACACCATTAGTAATTGCCATGACACTCACACTGTAGAATTTCCATCAGATCATTATGTTGTAGCTCATCTTTATGTGACTTGACATGATATTCATACTTGATGCATATATCACATCGGATCATTATGTTGTAGCTCATCTTTATGTGACTTGACATGATATTCATACTTGATGCATATATCACATCGGATCATTATGTTGTAGCTCATCTTTATGTGACTTGACATGATATTCATACTTGATGCACATATCATATCGGATCATTGACTTGCATATTGGTTTGGATTATAGGTGATTTCTGGATTTGGGAACCGTAGCTATTTCAAATATGTAATCATTTAAAAACCCGGTTCCCTTGATATGATATTTCGGTGCGTCCACCATGTGTTTCCTCGGTGCTAGAGTGATATATGTGAACCCGAATCGAGGAGCTGGTTGAGGCCGATTATGGGTACATGGTGGACCCGGTATGGTACCCCGGGGCGAGAACGGTTTCGCTGTGTAGTAGACGGTGAGCCTGGCAGAGCGACTACTACCTACCGGTGATTGGTTGGACCTGGCAGTTATCCGGAGGATACTGATCAGAGTCGATAGATGGATGCGGGATGATCCGTACTGCCGGGGCCGAGGGCCGATACCGCAGACGGAGCCCGTGGGCTGACCCAGACTGACGAGGCCCGATGGATGAGGATTTGCGTGTCGATGCTGGACACGAGTATTTTTGATATTTGGGTGCCGATGTTGGGCACTCGTGCTTCACAGAGATTTACAGGATTAGAGGGCCGATGAGAGTGCCGGCGCCTGAGCTATTTGGGGGATCTAGGTGCATTGATGGACACCGATTTTATATTCCACGTTGACATTCCGTGTAGATGTTATATTGCCCATGCTCAGCATTTATTATTGTACCTCATCCTATAGTTATATTACCTGATAGAGCACTTGCATGATTATTGCACATACTGCTTATCACATATTGATATCATCTGTTGGCATATGATAGAGTAGCGTAGTACGTGCATGCTCGCGATTACCTTTATATGTTATCTCTATTCACGAGTTGGAAACTCACCCCCGTTGTGCCACAGTATTTGCAGGTTGCCCTTCAGAGTAGTCGCGGCAGGCTGTGTTTTGCATCTTTTGACACAGATACCCCCATAGTTGGTGTACTAGCTCTTTTGCTGATAGGTGGGTTTTATGCAGTATCTGTTTATCTTTCAGTTATGTATATTGTTGTATCTAGTATTCTGCATCTACCATGTATGTATTTGACTTAGAGACAGTGTGAGGACAATGATGTATATTATTGTTTTCTGGGGTCAGGCTTGTTGTGAGCCGACTGTACTTTGCAGTTTTTTTTTCTTCTGTGATGTTCCCACTTGTGGATCTTGATCTTCGCTACGGCGTCGTATATTGCTATCTTGGTGATTATTTACTTAGATTTCTTAACATGTTAGTAAGTGCTTTCATTTTAAACTTATAACACTCTATACTTTTACTGGTTTGATTTCTGGGTTTTCGGTTCACTTAGTCGCGTTATGCCTGTAGACGTTACGTGGTTAAGTGCCGGTCACGGGCCAAACTTTGGGTCGTGACATTCACTTAGTTGTAAAGTAGTTTACACATTATTTCGTATGATTCTCTAGTTAAAGTTCCTAGGTTAGAGTTCTTTAGCATGACAAAAATTTGAAAATGGCATGGATGATGCCTCCTGAAACCTTGTTGTCGTGCATAGGAACCCTACAGTGGTATCAGAGCCTAGCTAGAGAATTAGACGGATTCTGTAGGATTACGAAACCGAAACAACTCCGAAACTTGAAACAAGATTACCTTGTTTCTGTTAATTTTAAAATGTTCTCTAAATATTTTTTAAACAACTGCAGAATGTTGTTTGAGATGCAGCATGAACACAGTACAAAATTTAACCCAAGACCTCGGATTTTCGCTGGCCACATAGCCTTCAAAACCGGCCTGCTCAGTTTTTTGGTGGAGTCTGGGGTTGAAATTTGTACTATGTTCCAGGCTCTGGGTTTTGGTGTTTCAGGTATTGTTTGTTTTTGCTAAAGTTGCATGTGATGTTAAATTTCTGTAAAGGCAACTCGGAGTGTTTCATAGTCGTAATTCTAACAGTTTTTCGGGTTATTATAAACGGTGTTAAAAAGTTCGAACGGATATCAAATACCCACATTAACCCTTGCCGGAAAACTTTCCAAGAGTTGGATTTTTTCCGAGTTAAAGAATATTCAAACATCATGCAAGTAATGCGATTGACCCTCTAGAAGAACGAAACCCTAACTCGATTCTATGACCATAAGAACTGCTGCCAAACCCTAGGGTTTGCGGTAGTTCCGCGGTGCCATAGGTGAGGCAAGGGTTGACCCTTCTACGGTTGGTCCATTGGTGTTGTGGCATGTGCTGAATATTTTTAAACTGCGCTCAAGTGTTAAGCTTTTTGGGAAATTTTGGGTGTTTGTTGATTCGATCGGAATGTTTATCATCGTCTAGCTAGTTGTAGAATGTGATACAATATGTGGAATTCATATAGTTAGGCATGAAATCCAAAGTATGTGATATTTCGGGTTTATGATGTCTAAGGTGATTGTGGATTCTAAATGTTGTAGTTTAACATTTTCTTTTCTGGAACCGTAAGTGTAATATGTGGTGTATCGTCGGTTTCGTTACTATATGTCAACGAAAATTAGGATACGCATATTTACTTACGTTGATGACATGTCATGTTATGTGTTGCTGTGATATGTTATATTGGATCGTCGTGTTTTGAATAGCCGGGGTTTTTATGTGAGATGATAGTTTTTACTTTCATTCATGTAAAATTCATTGTATGTAATATTCTTTTATTGGGGCACTTCCGGGATGAGGATGATGTCACCATTGTTGTATATTATTTACTTTTCCGCATTAGGATAGAACCAAGGAGGGGAGCACAAGTAACCGGGTTCTAGAGTCCAGTGGGAGACCAACACGAGGAGTCGAGTCCGGGTCTCCTAACTCTAGAATTGGTAGGGTTGCTTGCCACTCTCGTAGGGGTCTAGGGATGTGGGTTTGGCTATTCATCGCGACCGTGGAATCCGTGTTTTATACAGGCTCAAAATAAAACACGGACCTCCTAGTATATCCAATATTTCATATGTTATTTTCTACTGCTAATATTCTGTGATGTGATCACTTTATATGCTTGAGACGATTGCTTTATTATATATATATGATATATAATAAACGTTGTTTATATTTTGCACCCGCGCTAGTCCCGTCCCGCTATGCCGTTAGTTAAGTAACCTAACGGTGCATAACGGGACACTGTGGCGAATGCGGATAGCATAAGCGTACGTTGTATTTTCGTTTCTTCTGTGATGCTTAGGAAGCATAAATGGTGGGACTTCATTAATTATATTAATAAAAGAAAAGAAACCTAAAAGATGTTGTAGAATCAAATTTTCAAAAAGGGTAGCTCAAGTTTTTGCTTTGCATAGCGGTATTCCTTGTAGAATATCCAGCACCTTATTCGATAAAGAAAGAGCCGAGATCCCTTCACCGGGAGTGACCTCTTTAGCAAATGCTAGCAGATGCTACAACACTCGGTTTTGTTTTTGATTATTTCTATAGTTCTTGCTTTGCACAGTGGTATTTATGAAATATCCTGCACCTTATTCGATAAGGAAAGAACCGAGATCCCTTCACCGGGAGTGGCCTCTTAAGCGAAACTAGTAAAAGCCTAAAAAACACTCCTTTTCAAAATCACTCGATTCTACAACGATATCAAGTTCATTACGCAAAAGGTTTTCTTAAAAACCCGTCGTGGCCCTCCGTCATTTAAGATAAGTACCACTTAGTATTCATGCTACGTTTGTTGACCTGCGTCAAGGCGTAATGTGCGGTAGCTATTTAGTGCTTATCTACAAAAGCATGTGATGCGATTGGATTAGGGTAGTCGTGTGATTGATGCGAAAATTTGTGTTTGTAGTGTAACCGCAATCAATAACGGTGTCGCATGTAGCTAGACCGAGATGAATACGGGTCATCCTCTGGGAAACGTGGAACCTTTTACTTTTACTTTAGATGTGTTGAGAAAGAAAGGAGGGATAAAGAATTTTATAGAATGGTTTCTAGATCTACGTTAAACAAGATTGTAAAATATAGATCTAGATTATTTTAGAGACTTAGATAATAAAAGAAGGGGCTTGTAGGGTTCGTTAGGATTTAGTAGTTATGGATGATTAATTAAAAGTTACCCTTTTTATCCTTTAATAGATTTAAAACTAGAACGACGGTGATGCGTGTAGATTAGGGTTTCTGGAGGGAAAAGGAATCCCACTCTTAACCCCTATCTCGACACGGAACTCCGTTCATATCTAGGCTTTATCAAAACAATCATTAATCTAATCTCTAATCGCGGTCGGAACTAACAAGGAATTGTTAGCGCGCCCGATTAGGATGTTAATGATTCTTTTGATAAAGTTCATAAACTTTATAGGACTTAAAAAGGGTTTAATTATTTTCATCGTCCATTAGCCTACCCTAATCCTACGAACCCTAACAAGCGGAGAATTACTCGCGCATGTTGGGAGAAAAAGAGATGGAGAGAAAATACATAATTAAACTACAAAGAAATAGAATAGGAAAAAGAGCTACCTTTATTAATCAACAATATTCATTACACTTTGATCCCTTAGAAAATGATTACAAATACTAGTTTGCTTCTCGATCTCTTCCAAGGAGGTAGACGAATAGTTGATGATCAGCCTGGATGCTTGAGCCGTTTTGGACTTCGTGATCTCGTCGGCTTGATAACTTTTCCAAGAGGCTCTCGGTACTCTTTTATAGTGCAAAGCCAGAATCTTCTTGTTGAAAACTTGGTAAAATTTATCATAGATTTATGCCAAAAAATCTCATTCTCTAACTCCCTGGAATTGCGGTGGATCCGCGGCCCAAGGGGGGGTTTGGCCGCGGATCCGCGCTTGATGGTCTAGATCTCGTGACTGAAATTTTTGGGCTTGCATCTTTTGACATGTGGCAATCCTAGGCACCTTCAGAATCTGAAAATCTTTTCTCGGTTGCTTCCAAACTTGGTCTCCAAGTTTTGCTTCTTAATTTGGCAAGATTTCTTCAACAACTTGATTTGTTTCATAAATTCTGCATAACAACTTGGAAAATTCTGCACAATAATCTCAAATAATATTTAGTGGGCTTATTTCTACTAGGATTTGGTCAATAGATTTATTTGCATACATTTTTCTACCAAATACTAATTAAAATATATTAACACATGGAAAATGGTGTCTTTACACATAAACCCTCATATGTATAATTTATCATAATAAAGTCCTTTTTTAATATGAAAATGGTAGGAAAAATGTAATACAAATGTGCAGTTTTATCAACTGAACAAATACCCCCAAACTTATTTTTGATCGTCCCGAGCAAACTAGTTTATTCAATAGGAGAAAAAGAAAGGAGAAAACTAAGCACACTTTCGTAGGCAGACACGATTGCACTGAGCACGTGCAACAAGCCGTTAAACCTCTAGGTGTCCCTAGTAGGAGGAGTGTTGTCTCCTGAGGGTTTTCAGCAGATTACACCCACAAAATCCAATAACAAAAAAAAGATGGTGAAATTTACATATAAAGATAAGAACCATAAAAGAAAGACTTTGAAAATAAGAGTTTCCAACTATACTAGCTTTTCAGTTGTCATGAGCCCTATCTTAATAGTCATGAAAAAATGTTAGAAATCACATCATCCCTCAATAAAACATCGTCTTTATTCTTCATTCCTACCTTTCATCCAAACATTGATCATATACCCCTACGTGTGTGTAAAGAACATCCCTACACTCGGAGAATTCAATTCAAGCTATCATACTCTTGTCCATCTACCTTAGTACTTTTTAATTTGATGAATACTTAGGTTTGCTCACACATTTTCATGCGACCGTTAATACTTCTTGATGTACTAACCGACCGATTACTCATGTGTTTGCTGATTAGGTGATAATATTTTCCTCGTCTTGCACCACCTAAGGCTTAGCAGTGACTCCCAGACCAGTTGGCCTTAGGGCACTAGGTGAAGAGGCACCCTCGCTATATTTTTTTATTGCTGCCTTGGCGATACAAAACCAGTGTTCATTTTTTTTCTTTTCACCATTTTTATATTTTCTTCATTTTTTTCACTTCCTTCATACTTTGGCTTTTAGACAAGAGCATTTCAAGGTATCCTCTACTATCCCGAGTTTCAAGACGTGTGTAAGTGCATATAGTAGGGTATCAACATTCAAATGTTCGGCTTCCAGAATAGAAACTATTTTTCAGACTTATTTTTATCCTCAGATTAGTGACTTCCTTCATCTTACTAACCCTTGGGACAACAGCTCATAACTACTTATTACTAGTTCGTTTAAGAAACTTCTAATTTTCTTGGTTTTCTTAAACTATTCCTATCTTTTGGATGTAATTTTTCACTTTCTACTCTTTTGTTATAAAAGAAATTTTTTTTTTTTAAATTTTTTGAAAATGTTGTGCTTATGCAAAATATGATGCAAATTGATGTGTAAATAAGCATAAACCTCCCCCAAACCTGTTTACAGCAGTGTCCTCACTGATGTCATCCGTTAAGCTCAAAAAAACCTGTAGACTTGGGAGGAAATTATTAATGGGGGAAAGAATATATGAAAGTGAAAATCCTCCCCCAAACTTATTTTGGGCTCACAATTTTGTAAAAATCATTTTCTTTCAAGAGCCAAAATATACCACATCCCCCAAACATGAGTTAAACAATTTTAATCTTTTTTTTTTAAATCACACGAGGGGGTCAAGGTTATTGGTCAAAGTAAAGCCTTACAAAGACCAAAAGTCAACACCAACCATTCAAAAATTTTATCGATGATGCACCAAGGTTGGTGGAAGAACATGTCACCTTTAGACGTGAAGAAGTGGGGAGGTGATAAGAGGTGTAATGGAAAAGGATTGCGTCTCAATTTGGAGAGACGACACAGTGATAGTAATGATGGATTTCTCGCATTATCCTGATTGTCCAAAAGAAGGGGTGTAGGTCCAATTTCTTTATCTTGGATTTGATTTATCTCAACACCCGTGTCTTGTAAAAATGCAAGCTCATCAGCGAAAATTTTCTCGAACCTTTCATCGATACCCCGAAGAATAATGGCATCCGAAAAAATGGGGGGATCGTCCGACTCTATAAAAAGTTCCTCATTAGATGTTGACCCGGACAACTCGGTGGAAGAGTAAATGGTTGGGTCAAACAACAACATATGAAAAGAGTCTGTATCATGAGGTTGATCAAATTCGCTGCTGTCGACATCCATTAATTCGACAGAACACATATGAGCATAGGGTTCGGAGGGTTCACTTCCCAACTTGTAAATGTTAAGCTCAATTGACTTCTTTCCAAAGGATAGAGTCATAGAGCCGTTTCTACAATTAATTACTGCGTTGGAAGTGGCCAAAAAGGGTCGACCGAGTATCACCGGAATTTGACTGCGTGGGTTTGCTACAGGTTGTGTATCTATAACGATAAAGTCCACAGGGAATATGAATTCCCCGACTTTGATTAACACATCCTCTAGCTCACCCCTTGGTTGGGTGATAGATCGATCGGCCATCTGAAGAGTGCAATGCGGAGGTTTTAACTCTCCGATCTCTAATTGCTCATACACAAAATACGGAAGCAAGTTAACACTAGCACCAAGATCGAGTAGAGCACGATTGATATTTTTACCCCCAATAGAAATTGAAATTGTAGGACTTCCGGGGTCCTTTCGTTTCTTGGGAAGTTGTTGTGTAAAAGTTGTGCTCACATTACTCGCAAGGAAAACTTTTTTAGGTACTTAAACTTTTCTCTTCCTAGTGCACAAGTCCTTTAGGATTTTCGCATATGACGGAACTTGTTGAATAGCATGTAGGAGAGGAATGTTTATGTTAACTTGCTTAAAAATTTCCACAATCTTCTCTATTTGTGGACTTGGTCTGTTACCCCTTAACCTATTTGGATAAGGTGCTTGATCAATAAGTTTTGGGTCCAACGTTTGTGGAGAAGACTGTGGGGATGGATTCGATCCCAAAATTGGAGTGGGAATCGACTTAGATAGATTTGGCGAAATGTTCGAGCCTTGGGGAAAACGGAGAATAGGCTCGGATGAAGGTGGAAGACTGGACGAATTAGGGGAAGAAGAAGAAGAAGAAGGGGTATCAAATGTGTCACTATCATCAAATTGCTCACCCACTTGGTTATTCAGCACTCTCCCCGATCTCAACGTAGTAATGGCATTCACATTATGACTTTGTGAATGTCCAGGATTCGGTAGGGGTTGAGATGGAAGTTTCCCTTTCTCTCTCGCACTCATTGCGGTGTTTAACTGTGCGATTTGGTTTTCTATTGATTTAATACTCTCACCATGGGAGGAGGAGTTTTTCGTTAGGGTATCAATAGAAGACCTTATCTCAGCCGAATTTTGCATGGATTGTTTCATGAACATAACCAAAGTTTGTGCAAGTGAGTTGTCAGTACCGGCCACTTGTGGTGTAGAAATGTTGGCCGGATTTTGGAAATTTTGTGACTGAAACGGAGGCTGATTCTGTGGTTGTGGTTGCTGTGGAGGAGGTCTTTGATAATTACTTTGTTGGTTTTGATTCCAAGCAAAGTTAGGATGATTCCTCCATCCTTGATTGTATGTGGAAGAATAAGGGTCGTTTCTAGGTCGCTGCTGAAAAGCAGCATTAGCTTGAAACGATGCATTCATAGGACATTCTTCCGTTAAGTGTGAAGGATCCGAACAGCAACCACAGACAGTCTTAGGAAGCGTGACCTGATTTAGGGAGAATGTTGAGAACTTGTTTTCAATAGCATCGAGTTTCTTCTGTATCGCTGCCATTTCGGCATTCACTGCAATAGAAATATCGAGCTGGTGAATACCTCCCTTAGTTGAAGGTGGTCTTACGCTTTCCCACTGCAACGTGTGTTCAGCAAGGTCTTCCAGATATTTCCATGCTCCACCGTCATCTTTAGACATGAAATTGCATTGACACATTGTTTCAAGCATCTGCTTTGTCGCTAGATTAATGCCCTCATATATAATCCGACATAAATCCCATCTTTGTATTCCGTGATGGGGGCATTGGACAAGCAGATCTTTGAAACGTTCAAAGCACTTCCAAAATGGTTCATTGGGAAGCTGGGTGAACTGGTTGATCTCGCTCCTAACATGTGCAGTCTTATGATTTGGGTAAAACTTCTTAAGAAATGCTATGACGAATTCATCCCAATTAGCGATAGAGTGTGCGGCAGTATTATAAAGCCATTTTTCTGCCAAGTCGCACAGTGTGAATGGGAGAAGACGTAAGCGCATAGCATCTAAGGTCAATTGTGAAGTACCCATCATTGCGCATACGTTTTCGAATTTGGTGATGAAAACGTATGCGTCTTCCGACTCAAGCCCGTGAAATTTGGGCAGCAGATTGATGTAGTGGGGTTTAATTTCGAAATTATCCCCGTTAGGTGGTGGAAGAGATAGACAAGTAGGAAGGGGACCACGGATAGGATAGCATCTCTCTTGGAGATAGATGCGCGGTGGATTCTGCGCACCTTCGGGCGGTGGCAGCGTGGTGTTATAATTTGATGGAGTGCCGTCCATCTCGGTCATGGTGTGTGATGGGGGAAAAGAAGATGAAGAAGTACAGACTTCGGCGTCGATAGCAGAAATGCGGACAAGACGGGCACTAGGATCCCGTGTCCAGCCGAGCATGCACTAAGCGGGTTTAGTGCAAGTGGCAGCGTGTGTGTGATTTTAAAATTGGCTTGTTTTGAAAAAGTGGGACTCAAGACAAATCTCCCTAATATGCACAAGCAACCCTAGAACTAAGGTTACCTAGGTCCAGTCTCTAGACCGCTCCTAGACTTCCAAAGGACAAGCCGCAGGATAAATCCTCTACCGCCTCCGTACTATCCTTGTAGCCAGATAAATGCCAGGTAAGTGGGAAGGAACCACGTCGTGGGCCTAATTAAAAACCACTAGCCTTTGTCACACTTGCCTAGGCACTACAAAAGTAATGCGGATAAACGATAGATTACCCACAACCTTCCTCTGTCCTTATTGAGCGCGACAGTCCTTAGAGTCTGGTCTAGATATTTTTTAAATTAATGAAGGGTTGATCTATATGCTCGGTTTGTGATTTGTGGGGCTTCGGAAGGGTGATGAAATCCCCACCTAATCTTGATTTGGTCTTTGCCCCTTAGAAATCCGTATTAAATATGCAAAACAAAACCAATCACAAAACTTTTGCAAAAAGATTTTTGAGCGGCGCAATTTTGCAAAGAATCCTGCAGAAAATAGATTTTATTGGATTTGAGGAGAGAGAGAAGGAGTTGAGAATCTTACCAGAGAGTTCTGTAGCCCTAATCCCTCTAAGCAGCCGCGTTTCCGCCGCACCAAGGGTACTTTTGCCGCGGTTCCGCCGCGTGGCAGAGGGATTGCTTGATGAAATTTTTTGTATATCCTTTTGTGCTCCTCTGGATCTCTAAAAATGTCTCTGTTTCCTGTTTTCCTTAATTCTGTGACTCCAGATCTCCTTGCAAAAATTCACGCACAAATCGTTAAATATGCAATTTGCGGTTTTGAGTTAATAATGATATGACTCGTCTAAGAATCCAACACAAATAGTAAAAATAAAAAATTACGCGCGTATCCCAGGCAATGGCGCCATTTGATTGATGCGAAAATTTGTGTTTGTAGTGTAACCGCAATCAATAACGGTGTCGCATGTAGCTAGACCGAGATGAGTACGGGTCGTCCTCTGGGAAACGTGGAACCTTTTACTTTTACTTTAGATGTGTTGAGAAAGAGAGGAGGGATAAAGAATTTTATAGAATGGTTTCTAGATCTACGTTAAACAAGATTGTAAAATATAGATCTAGATTATTTTAGAGACTTAGATAATATAAGAAGGGGCTTGTAGGGTTCGTTAGGATTTAGTAGTTATGGATGATTAATTAAAAGTTACCCTTTTTATCTTTTAATAGATTTAAAACTAGAATGACGGTGATGCATGTAGATTAGGGTTTCTGGAGGGAAAAGGAATCCCACTCTTAACCCCTATCTCGACACGGAACTCCGTTCATATCTAGGCTTTATCAAAACAATCATTAATCTAATCTCTAATCGCGGTCGGAACTAACAAGGAATTGTTAGCGCGCCCGATTAGGATGTTAATGATTCTTTTGATAAAGTTCATAAACTTTATAGGACATAAAAAGGGTTTAATTATTTTCATCGTCCATTAGCCTACCCTAATCCTACGAACCCTAACAAGCGGAGAATTACTCGCGCATGTTGGGAGAAAAAGAGATGGAGAGAAAATGCATAATTAAACTACAAAGAAATAGAATAGGAAAAAGAGCTACCTTTATTAATCAACAATATTCATTACACTTTGATCCCTTAGAAAATGATTACAAATACTAGTTTGCTTCTCGATCTCTTCCAAGGAGGTAGACGAACAGTTGATGATCAGCCTGGATGCTTGAGCCGTCTTGGACTTCGTGATCTCGTCGGCTTGATAACTTTTCCAAGAGGCTCTCGGTACTCTTTTATAGTGCAAAGCCAGAATCTTCTTGTTGAAAACTTGGTAAAATTTATCATAGATTTATGCCAAAAAATCTCATTCTCTAACTCCCTGGAATTGCGGCGGATCCGCGCTTGATGGTCGAGATCTCGTGACTGAAATTTTTGGGCTTGCATCTTTTGACATGTGGCAATCCTAGGCACCTTCAGAATCTGAAAATCTTTTCTCGGTTGCTTCCAAACTTGGTCTCCAAGTTTTGCTTCTGAATTTGGCAAGATTTCTTCAACAACTTGATTTGTTTCATAAATTCTGCATAACAACTTGGAAAATTCTGCACAATAATCTCAAATAATATTTAGTAGGCTTATTTCTACTAGGATTTGGTCAATAGATTTATTTGCATACATTTTTCTACCAAATACTAATTAAAATATATTAACACATGGAAAATGGTGTCTTTACACATAAACCCTCATTTGTATAATATATCATAATAAAGTCCTTTTTTAATATGAAAATGGTAGGAAAAATGTAATACAAATGTGCAGTTTTATCAACTGAACATCGTGCGACTTTGTTGACCTGCGTCAAGGATCGTACGGGTGGGTTTAATTTAATCAAGAAATATACGGGTTGAACTTGACTGGCGGACTATGGTTTGTTGACCTACGTCAAGGTCATAGGACGCTAGGGGCAAAATATTATCGGGAATTTCAAGTGTTGAAATTTGCAATGAGATTGCATACCTTCTATGAGATAGTTGGATCCCGATACCCACTGCGAGTAAGAGTTACTCTTGGGAGAGTTTTACACATGACAATTAGCCGATCAAGTAGGTGTCTAGAATGGCGTTTACGGGGTTATGCCTCTGGGAAAATGAGGTTTATTTTAATTAGGTCCGTACGAAAGCACGGGGAACCTCCCTCAAAGTACCAACACTGGCTTAACTGAAAGATTGGCGAACTTGTAAGGTGTAATTAATCCCGGCTAGTCTTACCTTTTAGGATTTGAAGGAAGATTTGATAAAAACAGTGGGAGCCATCCTGATTAGATAAAATAATAAACCAATCTAATCTTGTAAGAGTATACGCTAAAGTGTTTTCTTCTCTCTCTCTCTCCAGGTAGCGACGATGTCAGGCCTTAATCAAGATAATAATATAGATGTATTGACCGAACCCGCTTGTTATACTGAGCATGAGAACGTTGGTTCTGTTCTTTCTTATAATTGTTATAAGACTGAACAGGAAATAGGGGAATATCCGGATTCCTACGCCGCCAAAACGAAGAATAAGCATGTTGATGCATCTTCTTCGGGTGTGTTTGTTATCGAGAACTGTTTCTCAGTTCACTCTACGTCCTGGGTATTAGATACCGGATCGGGATCCCACATATGTAATATATTGCATGGGCTAATAAAAGGTAGAGAACTGGGAGAGGGTGATCATTCCGTAAGAGTAGGGAATGGGGCAAATGTTGCAGCCAAAGCTGTTGGCGAATATCATCTTGTATTACCAAATGGTAATATATTGATTCTGAACGAATGCTATTACATTCCGACCGTGATATGCAATCTTATATCAGTTCTTTATTAAGTAAAGAAGGATATAATATTTTTGTACAGGATAATATTATGAACATCTTCCTGAATCAAAAGTTGATTGGATCAAGCTCGTTAAATAATGGCATATACGTTCTAAATCAAACCACAGTTCTTAATGTACAAAACACACACAAGAGGAAGAGTTCAGAAATGAACGAATCCTTCTTGTGGTATTGTAGACTAGATCATATCAATGCGACACGACTAGCTAAGTTACATAAGGATGGGTTTTTGAATTCGTTCGAATTTTCATCTTATGACACTTACCAGTCATGTCTCAAAGGCAAAATGACCAAAACTCCGTTTACAGGACACGGAGAAAGAGCTAGTGAGCTCTTGGGACTGATACATAGTGATGTATATGGTCCTATGTCTACACATGCCAGGAATGGTTCTTCGTACTTCATTACATTTACTGACGATCTCTCAAGATACGGATATATGTTCCTGATGAAACACAAGTCTTAAGCTTTTGAGAAATTCAAGGAATATAAATCCGAAGTCGAGAACCAAACAGGTAAAAGTATTAAAATCCTTCGATCTGATCAAAGAGGTGGATACTTGAGCATGGAGTTTCTGGACTTTCTAAAAGAGAATGGGATTCTCTCTCAGTTTACTCCTCCATATACATCACAGCACAACGGCGTATCGGAGCGGAGAAACCGCACCCTATTAGATATGGTGCGCTCTATGATGAGTGTTGCTGAGTTGCCTATTTCCTTTTGGGGACATGCACTGAAAACAGCTGCGGACCTATTGAATGTGGTTCCTTCCAAATCAGTGCCTACCACTCTATATGAGATATGGAAGGGGGTAGACTCCATGTCTTAATTATGTTAAGATATGGGGTTGTCCGGCCTATGTCAAACGGCAAAATCCGGACAAACTCGAGACAAGGTCTGTTCTGTGCAAGTTTGTAGGATATCCCAAGCATTCACGGGGGCATATCTTCTACCACTATGAGGAACAAAAGTTATTTGTTGCTCAACATGCCACCTTTTTAGATAAGGAAATTCTTGCAAAAGAAATTAGTGGTCATGAGGTAGAACTGGAAGAGATTCCAGCAGCACAAACTACAACAGAAGATTTGGTTGAACTAGAGGATTCGATAGCTCCCAACGAATCTCAGCCTCTCCGCCGATCTAGTAGGATTCCTCATCCACTTGAGAGATACTACGGTTTTCTTATTGATGGTGGGAGCGAGGATTGCATCATGGAAGATGATTTCCCGACTAGCTTCGAGCAGACCATCACGAGTAGAGACTTTGTGAAATGGCTGGATGCTATGCGATCTGAGATGGAATCCATGTACACCAACAAAGTATAGACTTTGAAAGCTGCTCCTGAAGGGGTAAAACCCATTGGGAGCAAATGGATCTTTAAGAAGAAACTTTGTGTAGATGGAAAAGTTGAGACTTTCAAAGCTAGACTTGTTGCAAAGGGTTTTCGTCAATGGCCAGGTGTGGATTATGACGAAACCTTTTCTTAGTGGCTATGCTAAAGTCCATCCGGATCCTACTTGCCATCGCTGTATACCATGACTGTGAAATCTGGCAAATGGATGTTAAGACCGCCTTTCTAAATGGTGATTTGGAAGAGTGCGTGTACATGACTCAGCCAGAGGGCTTCATAGACAGTGGGAGCAGCGGAAATGTGTGCAAGCTGTTTAAATCCATCTATGGGTTAAAGTAAGCATCAAAGAGTTGGAATATCTATTTTGATGTCGTTGTCAAAGAGTTTGACTTCGTAAAAAACGTAGATGAACCTTGTATATACAGGAAGGTGGCAGAGAGTAAGGTTGTCTTCCTCGTATTGTACGTGGATGGCATACTCTTGATAGGAAAAGATGTTCCTATGCTGCAATCGGTCAAGCTCTTGTTATCACAAAGATTCTCAATGAAAGATCTACGTGATGTCTCGTACATCTTGGGGATTAAGATCTATAGAGATAGATCTAAACGGATACTGGGATTGTCCCAATCCAGGTATATTGACACCATACTAAAGAGGTTTAGTATGGAAGAATCCAAGCATGGGTTTTTACCCACGATCTCAGGACTCACTCTCTCCAAAAAGATGTCTCCCAAGACTGATTTGGAGAGAGCTCGCATGCAAGGGATACCATATGCTTCGGCAGTAGGCTCTATCATGTACGTGATGCTATGTACCAGACCCGATGTTGCATACTCACTAAGTGTAGTGAGTAAGTATCAAGCAGATATAGGAGAAAGTCGCTGGGCAGCTGTGAAGAGCAGTCTCAAGTACTTAAGAAGGACTAAAGAGATGCTCTTGGTGTATGGTAACGGAGAACTCCAAGTGGAGTCCTTTACCGATTCGAGCTTCCAGAGTGATAAGAACGACTCTAAGTCGGTCTCGGGATTTGTCTTTACCCTCGATGGAGGGGCGGTATGCTGGAAGAGTTCCAAGCAGGAAACCGTGGTAGACTCGACGATGGAGGCTGAATACATCGCTGCCAACGCTGCTGCCAACGCTGGTGCCAAGGAGGCCGTCTGGATGAAGAAGTTCATAACTGAACTTGGTGTGGTTCCATCTATTGTGCATCCAATACCTTTGTATTGTGATAGCAATAGAGCAGTGGCTTTGGCCAAGGAACCCAGGTCCTTTCAGCGATCCAGGAATATTCTGAGGTGGTATCACCTGATCCGGGAGATAGTTGATCGCCAGGAGATCGAGGTCAGGAGAGTTGACACGAAGAACAACACAGCGGATCCACTCACCAAGGCCATTCCCTAGATACAGTTCAAGAGACTCTTTGGGATGTTGGGTATGCGATACTACAATAGCTGGCCCTAGTGCAAGTGGGAGATTGTTAGTTGTATGTATGCCCTAGAGGCCATTATTGTACATATGATGTATATTATAGTGGATACTTGGACATATATATAGAGGACTTTCTTGCTCGACATGATAGTATGCTATCTGGTTGCTCTTTATCTTAACATGTATACTTGTCTCTTGATACTGTCTCATGGTTACATGTTGATAAAGCGCTTAGAATGAGTACTTGACTACCAGGATTGTGATGAAGATCATACTAGTGGGTCCATGGTAGTCCATAAGTTCATCCTTTAATGTTCCTAGTTGTGGGTGTATCGAGACAGGGCATCGATATACCAGAATAGACTAGCGTATACGCTTCTCGACCCATGAGATGGGCGATGGATGATCCCATATCCATTGGTGTTTGACATCAGAGATGGTATACGGTGATCAGTGGAGACTAGGTACACTGGACGGACTCGCCGAGAACTCCTAGATGGTATTATACCTGACGTCAAATAGCAATTCTCTGGTGACACTGGTACAGGTTAGTCTGTAGACCCGAGATCGTCATAGAGTCTTGTATGATTCCCACTATGCTTTGATTTCTACCTTACCACGTTCAAGAGGACGTGAAAAACGGTGGTTTTTGGGTACAGTCCCGAGTCACATGGAGGCAATGAGCGATAGGGGGATTTCGTCTCTTCCGGTATTGGGGGTACATGTCATGCTGTGCTCGATTGGCTATAACTGGAAGTCCCTGGCCAGGGCTAACTTGGAGATTTACTGGTAGTGTTATCAGTAGTTCCTTGACCGGTTATGAGCTGCGTATCGACATGACTTATCGAGTTATTGGGGTCTGACGTTTACCACCCCTAGACTGGATATGCGACATCTAAGACTAAGAGACCGGACTGTACGATAGTGTTACTGACAGGCTTTACAGGAGTTAGAGCGGGCTTGCTTGTTGATCTTCTGATCGCTCAATAACCGGGTAGCCGGTACGTCCATCTAGTACCATTGACAGCTTGTGGGTGCTTGATATGATCATCACCAACTGCCTGCGTATTGACGAGTCTTTAGAGTCCTACACAGAGGTTTTACTGGTTCAAGCAAAATTAAATAGGAGCACATATGTGATATGTGCGGGACCGATATTAATACGAGTATGAGATACCGTATTCTATTCTCGTGATATTTGTATCGGTCGGTTATATGTTATATAGACGGGTTATCGAATCAAGTGTTGATTCGATAAGTTGATCCATATAATATTAGTCGGTTATATGAGATATAGCCGGATTATTAAATCAAGTGTTGATTTGATAATTTAGTGTATAATTGTATATATGATATACTAGTTTACATTAACTAATATTAGCTCACTTAAGTATTTATTTTTCTCACATGTGCACACTTAATATATATGTGATATATATTAATCGTGTTTTATTTATGTGTCATGGTTGATGATACAAGCAACATGGGTGTATGAGACTTACACCATGATAAAGATAATGTAAGGTTTATTTATTTATAGTAATTCAATTATTAGTTGGAAATTTGTCACATGGCATGAAGCTTTGAGAAGCTTGGAGATCTATTGACTTAGTCCACTAGTTTTGTCTTACACTAGATATTTGTTAACCCGACTATTATCTAAACTCATGGTTAAGTCTCTACATGAGTGATATTAGATATTTTCTCACCCATGGTTGCCATTCACTCTCACAAAATTATCTCTCTTCATCTTCTTCTTCAAGCTCAAGAGCTTACTAGGTTTTGTGAGAGAACTTAAAATTAGTGAGAAAATCAATTCTAAAGTGAGCAAAAATCATACTTCATCATCCTCTACTCTATTTGAACTTTAGTATAGGGTGTTAGCTTCACTAATCTTACATTAGTGAAGAGATAGCTTGGGTTAGTGTCTCCTCGACGTAGATCATCTTCAGCCTCGAAGACTTCAAGCAAGTATGCACTATTCTCCTTGTGGAGCCTTTCAAGGGTCCGGGAGTTCAATGATCGCAGCGAAGGGACTACTACATGGAGCTAATGAAGTGAAGGACCGGTTTACAAATGTTGTATTCCTAGTTCACTTAGTTGTAAAGTAGTTTACACATTATTTCGTATGATTCTCTAGTTAAAGTTTCTAGGTTAGAGTTCTTTAGCATGACAAAAATTTGAAAATGGCATGGACGATACCTCCCGAAACCTTGCTGTCGTGCATAGGAACCCTACAGATAAAGCCCGTAGGAGCAGGGTAGTCGATAAGCACATCCTTAAATGTCCTTAGTCGGTGGTGTTGGATATATATATGGCCTAGAGACCATTATATGTATAGTGGATGCTTGGACATGTGTGTCTATATATATATATATATATATACATACAGATGACTTTCTTGCTCGACATGATAGTATGTTATCTGGTTGTACTTTATCTTAACATGTTTACTTGATTGTGTTATGCTGTTCATTTAATACATGTTGATAAAGCCCTCAGGATATCTGCTTAACTTCCATGGCTATGATGGAGATCATACTTATGGGGCATGTGTGGTCTATAAGCATATCCTTAAATGTTCCTAGTCGAGGGTATATCGAGACAGGGCATCGATATTCCAGAGTAGACGAGCGTATACGTTTCTTGACCCATATGATGGGCGGTAGAAGGTCCCATATCCATTGGTGTTGTGACATCAAAGATTGTATACGTGTGCTCAGTGGAGACTAGGTACACTGAACGGACTCACCGAGAACTCCAATATAGTATTATATCTATCGCGGATAGCAGTTCTCAGGTGACACTGGTACAGGTTGGTCTGTAGACCCGAGATCATCATAGAGTCTTGTGTGTTCTCCCACTGTACTTTGATTTCCACCCTACCACGGCTCTACTAAGTCGTGCAAACAGGTGGCTTTTGGGTATAGTCCCGAGACACATGGAGACAATGAGCGATAGGAGGGGTTTCGTCTTTCCCGGTATTGGGAATAGATGTTGTGCTATGCGTGATTGGCTTTGACTTGAAGTCCCTGGTCAGGGCTGATGAGATTTACTGATAAGTGTTATCAGTAGTTTCTCGACAGGTCATAGTCCATATCGACATGACTTATTGAGTTATTAGGACTCGACGATTCCATCCCTAGACTTGATATGAAGCATATCAGACGAAGAGACCGGACTGTACGGTAAGTGTTACCTATGGCTCTGCGGGAGTTTTGATAAGTTCGCTTGTTGTTCTTTTGTTCGCTCAATATCCGGGTGGCCGTTACATTTAGCTGACCGCTTGCGGCTTGTGGGCGTTTGATATGATCATCACCTATTGCCGGCGTATTAACGAGTCTTAAAGTCCCACACAGGAGTTTCCTAGCTCAGGCGAAATGATGTGGTGTGCATATGAGATATGCGCGGGAGCTCGATTAAATGCGAGTCTGTGATACCGTATTTCAATCGGGTGTTTACTATTGGTTGGGTCGTATGTGATATGACCGGTTTATTAAATCAAGTGTTGATTTAATATTGACTTTAGCTCACTTTTAATTAAACCTTTTCTTTTGGATGTATGCATGGATGTATGCATATATGTTTATACATACACATGATGATGTGAATGCACACATACATACATACATACATACATACATACATACATACATACATATGTATCATGGTTGTTGATACATAGGAGATGGCAATGCAAGACTCACATGGTTGATATATATGTATATTTTTGTTTATGAGTAAAAGAAAAAGGAAATTAACTTATGACTCATTGTTTCCACACTCTTCTAGCTTTGATCATTGACTTTAACCCTAGGTTTTATTTCCTTTGATCTTTAACTCATCTATAAAATATCTAGATATTTATTTAACCATGGTTATATTTTAGAGTGTCTCATATATATTCTTTTCTTTTTCATTTTATTTATGAGATTTATCACAATATTGAAAAAGCTTTGCCATCTTCTTCTTCCTCCTTCATGCTCTCTTGATTTTTCATTTGAATGAGGAACTTAAAAAGAAAGGGTTTTTAATTGAGAATACAAGCGACATCATCATTCTACACTTCTCTAGCCCATTTGTGTAGGGTGTTTGCTCCACTTCTTCTTGATCTAGTGAAGTAAAGAGCTTGAGCTAAGAATCTCAGGGTGGATCATCATAGACGGCGAAGAACCTTGAGCAGAGTTGATCCGAGCTTCGAGCAAAGTCGTTGGAGTCCAACGAGAGTGACGGAGTTGGCTACAAAGGTTGTAGTTCCTTTCCTTTTAGCTTAGACCTTTTATATTGTTGATTTTACCCTAATCTCTAGTTATGATTCGGAGTTTGTTTGTAATAGCCCTCTAGAAATTTAAAAGTTCATTACTTTATGATGTTATAACCCAACTAGAGGCGCTACTGTTAGTTATATGTATGCCCTAGAGGCCATTACTATACATAGGATGTATATTGTAGTGGATGCTGGGACATATATAGGGAGGACTTTCTTGCTCGACATGATAGTATGCTATCTGGTTGCTCTTTATCTTAACGTGTACACTGATTGTCTCTCTGTTACATGTTGGTAAAGCCCTTAGGATGTGTACTTGACTACCTAGACTATGATGCGGATCATACTAGTAGGGACATGGTAGTCCATAAGTACATCCTTCAAGGTCCCTAGTCGTGGGTGTATCGAGAAGGGGCATAGATATACCAGAGTAGACTAGCGTATACTTTCTCGACCCATACAGATGGGCGATGGATGATCCCATATCCATTGGTGTTTGACATCAGAGATGATATACGGGTGCTCAGTGGAGACTGGGTACACTGGACGGACTCGCCGAGAACTCCCAGATGGTATTATACCTTACGTCAGATGGCAGTTCTCTGGTGACACTGGTACAGGTTAGTCTGTAGACCCGAGAGCGTCATAGAGTCTTGTGTGATTCCCACTGTGCTTTGATTTCCACCTTACCACGTCCAAGAGGGCGTGCAAAACGGTGGTTTTTGGGTACAGTCTCGAATCACATGGAGGCAATGAGCGATAGGAGGGGATTCGTCTCTCCCGGTATAGGGAGTTGATGTTGCGCTGTGTTCGATTGGCTATAACCGGAAATCCCTGGCCAGGGTTGCTGAGATTTACTGGTAAGTGTTATCAGTAGTATCTTGAACTGTTATAGACCTCATATCGACACGACTTATCGAGCTACTGGGGACTGACGTTTACCACCCCTAGGCAAGATATGCGACATATCAGACAACGAGACCGGACTGTACGGGAGTGTTACTGATTGGATTCACAGGAGTACTAGCGGGCTTGCTTGTTGATCTTCTGATCGCTCAATACCCGGGTGGCCGTTACGTTTAGCACACCGCTTGCGGCTTGTGGGTGTTTGATATGATCATCACCTACTGCCGGTGTATTGACGAGTCTTTAGAGTCCTACACAGGGGTTTCCTGGCTCAAGCGAAACGGAGTAGGAGCGCATATGAGATATGTGCGGGACCGAGATTAATACGATATGAGATACTGTATTCTATTCTCGCGATTTGTAACATTGATCGGTTGTATGCGATATAGCCGGGTTATCGGATCAAGTATTGATTCGATAAGTTGTTACTTTTGATATTAGTCGGTTATAGCCGGATTATTAAATCAAGAGTTGATTTAATAGTTTAATGCATAATTATATATTTGATATATTACATTGCATTAACTAGTATTAGCTCACTTATGCTTTATTTTCTCACTAGTTTGTGCACATTGTTTATATGTGATATATGCAAGTGTATATGTTTGTATCATGCTTGATGATACACACAAGATGGGTGTATGAGACTCATACCAAGATTAGGGTTATTGGTTTATCTTAAGTTTAACAAAAGGGTTTAACTTAGTCAAAGAAATCAAGCTTGAAGAAGCTTTGACAAAGTCCACTCTTTTGTCATTTCATTTGATATTCTTTAACGTAACCTTTAACCTAAAGCCTTAGTTAATTCTCTACATGAGTTAAGCATGAAGGCTTAACTCAACCATGGTGCCATTATTTATTGGATAATTTTTCATTTGGATGGATAATTCATTATTCTTTCTTCTTCTTCTTCATCATCAAGCTCCATCCAAAAGCTAACTAGCTCCAATGGTGCCATGAGCAAAAGAGTGAGAAAATCAATTCTAAAGTGAGCCCACTTCCTACTTTTTCATTCTCTACCACTTGCCATGTAGTAGAGTGTGTTCTCTTCATAAAGTTCATGACCTAGTGAAGGAATAGCTTGCGTTAGTGTCTCCCCGACGTAGATCATCTTCGGCCTCGAAGACATCGTAGCAAGCACGTTCGTTCTTCTCGTGGAGCTTCTCTAGAGTCCGGAGTTCATGATCGCAGTGATGGGGATGTCTACACGGAGCTAATGAAGTGGAGGACTGGATCTACAAAGGTTGTAATCTCTTCCACTTAGTGTTAAAGTTATTAACATGCAAGTTTTCGCCTAAACCCTAGTTTAAAGATCCGTAATAGAGTTTATCGGCACGGCTAAAATTTTAATCGGGCATGGTTGATGCTTCGTAGACCGTTGTGTACGTGCCTAGCAACCCTACAGTAGTATCAGATCCAAGCTAGAGCTTTAGACGAAGTCTAGACGAAGTCTAGACGAAGTTTAAAGTCTGATCGAACCCGAAAACCCCGATGTTTACCCTTCTCTATACATTTTTCAAAAATGTGGTTTTTTATGAATTAAAAATGCTCAGAAAAATAAGCATGAAAACCTAAGAATTACTGTGAAGTACGACCCTCTAATTCGCAATTATGACAGCGGAACCGCGGCCAAACCAAGGGTTTGGCGGCGGTTCCGCGGCCCAAATTGTGACTTAGTCCCTGGAATTTCATGTAATTATTCTTAGGTCCTTTCTTGTTATTTTTTTCTGGGAATTTTTTAATTCCACTCAAGTGTTGAGTTTTCTAGGGTTGTATTGGGGAATCGTTGATTCGATCAGATAATTTAACTTTGTTTAGTTTTGTCCGGATAATTTTTAGAAACTGTTAAAAAGTTCGAACGGATATCAATAACTCACTTTTTCCCCTGTTGGAAATTTTTTCAAAAGTTGGATTTTTTTCTCGAGTTTAAGAACGTTTTAAGTCGTGCAAGTAACGCGGTGGACCCTCTAGAAAACAACAAACCTTAACTCGATTATGTGACCGTCTTGAACTGCCTCTGAACCTTAGGGTTTGTGGCAGTACGGCGTGCCACATGTGAGGCGTTGGCTTGACCCTTCTACGGCTGGACCATTGGTACTGTAGCATGTGATGGATGTTTTTAAACTGATTTCAAGTGTTGAGATATATTGGGGAAATCTTGGGTGTTTGATTATTCGATCGGAAAGTTTAACATTGTCTATTTATCTGGAATGTGATACAATATTTGGAATCCACAGGTAGTTGTGAGATAACTAATTTGAATGTTATAAATCTAGCAGTTCAGTCTCAGTTGATCGGTTGCCACAGAATTTTGATGTGATCAAAAGTCCGTCGCAATCACGTAGCGTACGCGGATACTCGCCGGGTAAACTTAATAGACAGCCATGCCCCATAGCCCCGACCAAGTGACTGTAGGAGAACCCCGTCGCCAAAAGCATCCGTTCGGGTGCTCGCGGCAACGGTGTTCCGCCTTAGTACACTTCATCGACGGCATCCGGGGGTGCGGCCGTCTACTGAAGTTTGCGACGAGCATTCGATCAGGCTGTCGGGAATCTTGTTGAATTGCCCGACTTGATATTGAAAAGAGTTTTCGATAATGAGACTAAAATGCGGGGTTTATAGTTGTTAGGCATGTGATGTCTAAGGAATTCATTTGGTTAGGCATGCGATGTCTAAGGAGGTTGCGGATTCCAACTGTTGTAGTTTTTCACTTTCTTTTCTGTGACCGTAAGCGTAGTATGTGGTGTATCGCCGGCTTCGTTGCTATACATCAACGACAATTGGGATACGCATACTTGCTTACGTTGATGATATGAGATATTATGTGTTGCTGTGATATGTTATATTGGATCGTCGCGTTTTGAATAGCCGGGGGTTTTATGTGAGATGAGAGTTTTTCATTTTCATTCATGTAAATAACTTGTATGTAATATTCTTTTATTGGGGCACTTCCGGGATGAGGTTGATGTCACCACTTGTATATTATTTACTTTTCCGCATTAGGTAGACCCAAGGCGGGGAGCACAAGTAACCGGGTTCTAGGGTCCAGTGGGAGACCATCTCGAGGAGTTGAGACCGGGTCTCCTAACCCTAGAATTGGCAGTGTTGCTTGCCGCTCTCGTAGGGGTCTAGGGATGTGGGTTTGGCTATTCATCGCGACCGTGGAATCCGTGTTTTATACCGGCTTGTATTGAAAACACGGACGTCCTAGTATATCCAATATTTCATATGTTTCTTCTGCTGCGATATCTGTGATGTGATCATTTGATATGTTGTGATAGATACTGTATATAGTATATAGTATATATGATATATTATATAGACGTTACTTATGTTTTACACCCACGCTAGCCCTGCCCCACTCTGCCGTTAGTTACCTAACCTAACGGTGCACGAGGGGACATCGAGACGAATGCGGATGGCATAAGTGTACGTCGTATTTATCTATGATATTTAGGTGACTTAAATGATGGGACTTCATTAATATGATTAATGAAAGAAAAGAAACCTAAAAGATGTTGTGGAATCGAATTTTCAAAAACAGGTAGCTACGGTTCTTGCTTTGCATCGCGGTGTTCCTTGTAAAACATCCTAAACCTTATTCGATAAGGAAAGGGCCGAGATCCCTTCACCGGGAGTGACCCCTTTAGCAATAACTGGCAGATGCTACACCCCTCGGTTTGTCTTTTGATTGCTTTTGGAGTTTTTGCTTTGCATAGTGATATATATGATATATCTTGCACCTTATTCGATGAGGAAAGGGCCGACGATCCCTTCACCGGGAGTGACCCCTTTAGCAAAACTAGAAAAGCCTCAAAAACACTCCATTTTAAAATCATTTGATTCTACAACGATATCAAGTTCATTACGCAAAGGGTTTTCTTAAAAACCTGTCGTAGCCCTCCGTCATTTCAGATAAGTACTAGTTAGTATTCGTGCTGCGGTAGTTTGGCCTCCGTCAAGGCGTAGTGTACGGTAGCTAACTAATGCTTATCTGCTAGCATACGATGCGATTGGATTAGGGTATTCGTACGGCGTTGTTTGGCCTCCGTCAAGGGTCGTGCGGGTGGGTTTAATTCAATCAGGAAATGACGGGTTGAACTTGACTAGCGGACTATGGGTAGTTTGGCCTCCGTCAAGGTCATAGGACGCTAGGGGTAAAATATTATTGGGAATTTCAAGTGTTGAAATTTGCAAAGAGATTGCATACCTTCTATGAGATAGTTGGATCCCGATACCCGCTGCGAGTAAGAGTTACTCCTGGGAGAGTTTTACACATTACAATTAGCCGATCAAGTAGGTGTCTAGAAAGGTGTCAACGGGGTTACGCCTCTGGGAAAACGAGATTTACTTTAATTAGGTCCGTGCGAAAGCACGGGAAACCTCCCTTAAAGTACCAACACTGGCCTGGCTGAAAGATTGGCGAACTTGTAGCGTGTAATTAATCCCGGCTAGTCTTTCCTTTTAGGGTTTGAAGGAAGATTTGATTAAAACAGTAGGAGCCATCCTGATTAGATAAAATAATAACCAATCTGATCTTGCAAGAGCGCACGCTGAGTGTTTTCTTCTCTCTCTCTCTCTCCAGGTAGCGACCATATCACGCCTTAATCAAGATAATAATACGGATATATTGACCGAACCCGCTTGTTATACTGAGCTGGGGAACGTTGGTCCCGCTCCAACTTATAATTATTATAAGACAGAGCAGGAAATTGGGAAATACCAGATTTCCCGTGCCGCCCAAACGAAGAAAGTGCATGCTGATGCATCTTCTTCGGGTGTGTTCATTACAGAGAACTGTTTCTCGGTATCCTTTACGTCCTGGGTATGAGATACCGGATCAGGATCCCTCATATGTAAACTGTTACATGGGCTACAGATAGGTAGAGAACTGAGAACGGGTGATAAGTTTCATGAGACAGAAAACGGTGCAAATGTTGCAGCCAAGTCTGTTGGTCACTATCACCCTGTATTACCAGAATACATTGATTCTGAACAAATATTATTAGATACCGAACCTGATATGCAAAATCATATCAGTCTCTTTATTAGTAAAGAAGGATATAATTTTGTATTGTTGGATAATGTTTTGAACATTTCCTATATCAAAAGTTGATCGGTTCAGGCATGTTATCTAAAAGCATTGACGTTCTAAATCAAACTACAGTTCTTAGTATACAGAACACACATGAGAGGAAGAGTCCAGAAATGAACGAATCCTTCTTGAGGCATTGTAGACTAGGTCGTATCAATGCGACCCGACTAGCAAAGTTACATTTAGATGCATATTTAAATTTGTTTGAATTTACATCTTGTGAAACTTGCCGGTCATGTCACAAAGATAAGATGACCACAGCTCTGTTTATTGGAAACAGAGAAAGAGTTAGTGAACTCTTGGGATTGATACATGCTGATGTATGAAAGTCTCCTGTCTACACATGCCAAGACCGGTTCTTTGTACTTCATTACATTCTCTGATGATCTCTCAAGATTCAGACATATGTTCCTGTTGAAACACAAGTCCGAACCTTTTGAGATATTCACAGAATGTAAGTTAGAAGTAGAGAACCAAAATACGGGTAAAAGTATTATGTCCTTTGATGTGATCAAGGAGGAGAATACTTGAGCACGGAATTCCTGGACTATTCTAAAGGAGAATGAGATTCTCTCTCAGCATTACTCCTTCGTATACACCATAGCACGATGGTATATCGGGGCGGAGCAATAGCACCCTATATGATATGATGTGCTCTATGATGAGTACTACTGAGTTTCCTATTTCCTTTTGAGAGTTATGCGCTTGAGAAGCTGCATACCTATTGAATAGGGTTCAAATCAAATCAGTTGCCTACCACTTCATATGTGATATGGAAAGGGAAGAGCCCATATCTTAAATTTGTTAAGATTTGGGGTTGTCCGGCCTGTCTAAAAAGCAAAATCCGGACAAGCTCGAGGCAAGGTCTGTTATGTAGAACTGGAACGGTTCCAGCTATACAAACTACAATTGATGATTTGGTAGAACCCAAGGATTCAATAGTAACTAACGAACCTCAGCCTCTCCGTCGATCTAGTAGGGTTCCTCACCCACCTGAGAGATACTTCGGTTTCTCTA
Organism: Agapanthus africanus; assembly: GCA_030015575.1. Classification (NCBI taxonomy): domain Eukaryota; kingdom Viridiplantae; phylum Streptophyta; class Magnoliopsida; order Asparagales; family Amaryllidaceae; genus Agapanthus; species Agapanthus africanus. The sequence continues at coordinate 417,969,649 of CM057338.1, read as the reverse complement.
TGACAGTGGGAGCGAGGATTGCATCATGAGATGATGACCCAACTAGTTTCGAGCTGGCCATCAGGAGTGAGACTCTGTAAGAATGGCTGGATGCTTATCGATCTGAGATGGAATCCTTATACACCAACAAAGTATGGACTTTGGTTGCTTTATCTGAAGGGTTAAATCCCCATCAGGAGCAAGTATATCTTGAGAAGATTACTTGGTGCATATGAAAAGGTTGAGACTTTCAAAGCTAGACTTGTTAAAGGTTTGCATCATTGACCAGGTATGGATTATGATGAAACCTTTTCTAAGGAGCTATGCTTGAGTCCATCCAGATCCTACTTGCCACGGCTACATACCATGACTATGATATCTGGTGGTTGGGTGTCATGACTGCTTTTCTAAATGATGTTTTAGAAGAGAGCGTCTATAAGTACACAGCCAGAGAGCTTCGTAGACAGTGGGAGCAGCGAAAACGTGAGCAAGATGTTTTATGTGATAAAGCAGGCATCGCGGAGTTGGAACATCTGTTTTGATGTGGTAATCAAAGAGTTTGACTTCATCAAAATGGTAGATGAACATTGTATATACAAAAAGGTAGTAGGGAGTATGGTGGTGATCCTCGTAGAGTACGTGGATGACATACTCTTGATAGGGAAGGAGTTTCCTATGCTACGCTCGGTCAATCTCCACTTATAACAAGGATTCTCCAAACAGGATCAAAGCGATACCTCCTAAATCCTGGGTTTTGGATCTATGAGATAGATCTAAATGGATGTTAGGATTCTCACTAGGTGTAGTAAGATGGTATCAATGGATCCTGGGGAGAATCACTGGAAAGGTTCCAGGGTGATAAGGACGACTGAATGCCAGTCGCAGGCATTGTCTTTACCCTCAGTGGAGGGACGGTATGTTGGAAGAGTTCCAAGCTAGATACCGTGGCAAACTAGACGATAAAGGCTGGTGACATCGCTATTAAAGCTACTACCAAAGAGGCAGTTTGGGTGTATATTGGTTCATGAGATGAACTAGGTTCCTACCATTGTGTGACAATGGAAGTGTGGCCTTGGCCTAGGAACCCCGGTCCCATCAGTGACCCAGACGTATTTTGAGGCAGCATCACCTGATCATGGAGATAGTTGATCTCCAGGGTGATCGAGGTTAGGAGAGTAGACTCAGAGGACAACATGGCGGATCCACTCACAAAGGCATTTTCCCAGAGAGAGACTTTTATGGGATGGTTGAGTATGAGATACTGCAACCACTGCTACAGATGGCCCTAGTGCAAGTGGGAGATTGTTAGTTATATGTATGCTGTAGAGGACATTACTGTACATAAGATGTATATTGTAGTGGATGCTGGGACATATATAGGGAGGACTTTCTTGGTCGACATGATAGTATGCTATGTGGTTGCTCTTTATCTTAACGTTACACTGATTGTCTCTCTGTTACATGTTGGTAAAGCCCTTAGGATGTGTACTTGACAACCTGGACTATGATGCGGATCATACTAGTAGGGACATGGTAGTCCATAAGTACATCCTTCAAGGTCCCTAGTCATGGGTGTATCGAGAAGGGGCATCGATATACCAGAGTAGACTAGTGTATACCTTCTCGACCCATACAGATGGGCGATGGATGATCCCATATCCATTGGTGTTTGACATCAGAGATGATATACGGGTGCTCAGTGGAGACTGGGTACACTGGACGGACTCGCCGAGAACTCCCAGATGGTATTATACCTTACGTCAGATGGCAGTTCTCTGGTGACACTGGTACAGGTTAGTCTGTGGACCCGAGATCGTCATAGAGTCTTGTGTGATTCCCACTGTGCTTTGAATTCCACCTTACCACGTCCAAGAGGGCGTGCAAAACGGTGGTTTTTGGGTACAGTCCCGAATCACATGGAGGCAATGAGCGATAGGAGGGGATTCGTCTCTCCCGGTATAGGGAGTTGATGTTACGCTGTGTTCGATTGGCTATAACCGGAAATCCCTGGCCAGGGTTGCTGAGATTTACTGGTAAGTGTTATCAGTAGTATATCGAACTGTTATAGAACTCATATTGACACGACTTATTGAGCTACTGGGGACTGACGTTTACCACCCCTAGGCAAGATATGCGACATATCAGACGACGAGACCGGACTGTACGGGAGTGTTACTGATTGGATTCGCAGGAGTACTAGCGGGTTTGCTTGTTGATCTTCTGATCGCTCAATACCCGGGTGGCCGTTACGTTTAGCACACCTCTTTCGGCTTGTGGGTGTTTGATATGATCATCACCTACTGCCGACGTATTGACGAGTCTTTAGAGTCCTACACAGGGTATATGATATGATAGTCCTACCTGGACTATGAGCCGTTTCCTGGCTCAAGCGAAACGGAGTAGGAGCGCATATGAGATATGTGCGGGACCGAGATTGATACGATATGAGATACTGTATTCTATTCTCGAGATTTGTAATATTGATCGGTTGTATGCGATATAGCCGGGTTATCGGATCAAGTGTTGATTCGATAACTTGTTACTTTTGATATTAGTCGGTTATAGCCGGATTATTAAATCAAGAGTTGATTTAATAGTTTAATACATAATTATATATTTGATATATTACATTGCATTAACTAGTATTAGCTCACTTATGCTTTATTTTCTCACTAGTTTGTGCACATTGTTTATATGTGATATATGCAAGTGTACATGTTTGTATCATGCTTGATGATACACACAAGATGGGTGTATGAGACTCATACCAAGATTAGGGTAAAGATTAGGGTTATTGGTTTATCTTAAGATTTAACAAAAGGGTTTAACTTAGTCAAAGAAATTAAGCTTGAAGAAGCTTGGAGAAGCTTTGACAAAGTCCACTCTTTTGTCATTTCTTTTGATATTCTTTAACCTAACCTTTAACCTAAAGCCTTGATTAATTCTCTACATGAGTTAAGCATGAGGGCTTAACTCAACCATGATGCCATTATTTATTGGATAATTTTTCATTTGGATGGATAATTCATTAGTCTTTCTTCTTCTTCATCATCATCAAGCTCCATCCAAAAGCTTACTAGCTCTAATGGTGCCATGAGCAAAAGAGTGAGAAGATCAATTCTAAAGTGAGCCCACTTCCTACTTCTTCATCCTCTACCACTTGCCATGTAGTAGAGTGTGTTCTCTTCACAATGTTCATGACCTAGTGAAGGAATACCTTGAGTTAGTGTCTCCCCGATGTAGATCATCTTCGGCCTCGAAGACATCATAGCAAGCACGTTCGTTCTTCTCATGGAGCTTCTCTAGAGTCCAGAGTTCACGATCGCAGCGATGGGGACGTCTACACGGAGCTAATGAAGTGGAGGACCGGATCTACAAAGGTTGTAATCTCTTCCACTTAGCGTTAAAGTTGTTAACATGCAAGTTTTCGCCTAAACCCTAGTTTAAAGATCCGTATTAGAGTTTATCGGCACGGCTAAAATTTTAATCGGGCATGGCTGATACCTCGTAGACCCTTGTGCGCGTGCCTAGCAACCCTACAGCTACTACACACCAACATGGTATCAGAGCCAAGCTAGAGCTTTAGGGTAAACTAGACGACGTTTAAAAACTTAATCGAACATGAAAAATATGATTTTTACATGCTCACTGGAAATTTTTTCAAAAATTGGAATATTTTGGTTTAAAAATATCCAGAAAATAGTGTAGGGTTTTATGTGGATCCCCTAGAAAAACGAGCGCCTAACTTGACACAACGACCGCGGAACCGCGGCCAAATAGTGGCATTTGCGGCAGTTCCACGGCGCCGTTGGTGAGGCTTGGACCGTGCCTTCTTGTGTTGATCCGTAGGTACTTTCTGTGCTCTCTGGGAATTTTTAAATGCAGGTTCAAGAGTTGAGATCTGGTAGAACAGTAGGTATGTTAATGTGTTTATTGATATATTTAACGTCGTCTATGTTTTCCAATTATGTTGCTGTGATATGATGTATAGGATCATCGTGATGGAATGGCCGGGGGTTTTATGTGATACGAAAGTTTCTCTTTTCATTCATGTAAAATTCATTTTAAATAATATTCTTTTATTGGGGCACTTCCGGGTTGAGGATGATGTCTCCATTGATGTATATTTTACTTTTCCGCATTAGGATAGACCCAAGGAGAGGAGCACGAGTAACCGGGTTCTGGAGTTCAGTGGGAAGCCATCTCAAGGAGTCGAGACCGGGTCTCCTAACTCCAGAATTGGAAGGGTCACTTGTCGCTCTCGTAGGGTTCTAGGGGTTTGGGCTTGGTTATTCATCACGACCGTGAAATCCGTATTTTCTATCGTAGGCTAAATATAAAATACAGAGTTCCTAGTATATCCTATATTTTCATATATGTGTTTCTGCTGCTGATTATTCTATAATGTGATTACTTGATATCTGAAACGAATGGAATATTGTTATTATATATGTGATATGTGATAAACGTCTATTTTTCGTTTCTTTTCTGTGATGGCTTAGGAACATAAATGATGGGAATACATTAATGAGATTAATGTAAAGAAAAAGAAAGCTAAAGATGTTGCAGAAGCGGATTTGAAACACACTCGGCCTTTTTATGAAAAATACAAGTTTCAAAAGATACGGAGCTTAAGCCACTCCTTTTCTAAACTATTTAGATTCTACAATGAGATCAAGTTCAAAGCGTTAAAAGGTTTTCATAAAAAAAACCATCTGCAACCCTCCGTCATTTTAGGAAGCAGAGTACTTAGTATTCGTGCTACGTATGTTGATCATAGTCAAGACGCAGTGTACGGTAGCTAAGTGATGTCTTCCTACAAAGTATATGATGCGATCAATTAGGACATTCATGTGATTGTGTTGATCATAATCAAGGGTCATATGGGTGGGTCTAGTTAATCACGAAATAACGGGTAGAACTTGACTAGTGCTTATGATATGTTGACCATAGCCAAGGTCATAAGCAGCTAAGGGTAAAAACCATATCGGGAGTTTCAAGAGTTGAAATTTGCAATGAGATTGCATACCATCTATATGATATTTGGATCCCGATCCCACTGTGGGTAAGAGTTATTCTCAGGAGAGTTTTACACTTTACAATTAGCTAATCCAGTAGGTGTCTAGAAAGGTGTTAACGGGGTTTGACCTCTGGGAAAACGAGGTTTATTATAATTAGGTCTGTGCGAATGCATGAGGAACCTCCCTCAAAGTACCGATACTGGCCTGGCTAACTGGTTAGTGAAACTGTAGAATGTAATTAATCCTGACTAGTTTTCTTTTTGAGGTTCGAAAGAAAATTTGATAAAAGCAGTGGAAGACGTCGATTAAATATGATAATAACCAATCTAAATCTTTGCAAGGGCATTTCGCTGAGTGTATTCTTTTCTCTCTCCTAATGGCAGATACCTGATGACGGGACTTAAGCTTCTTTTAGAGAAAAACAAACTGCCTGGACCGAATTATAAAGAATGGCTGAGGAACCTGAACATTGCACTCTCAAATTATAAAGTATCATATGTCCTCACTGCCAAAGCCCCCCCACCCCAGGTCCTGAATCATCTATTTCGGATAAGGAGATCCGAAAAACATGGGATATTGATTGTAACACGGCCAAGTGCCTCACGCTTGCTTCTATGGACAATGAACATCAGAAGCAGCATGAGAAGATGGATGTTCAATCTATCTTTCTTCATACAAAGCAGTTTTATGGAGAGCAATCTCGGGCTTTACGCTACGAGGCATCTAGAAAACTGTTTCAGATGCGGATGGCTTCTGGTACATTATTAGGAGAACTTGTTTTGAAGATGATTGGTCTTATAGAAGAAATTGACGACCTGGAATGGACCATGGATAACGAGCAATATACTGATATTATTTTAATGTCTCTCCACCCTGCCTTTGCTCCATTCTTAGTAAACTTTAATATGAATGATTTGGAGAAATCACTGCCTGAACTTCTCAATATGTTGAGAAGTGCAGAGAGCACGCTTAAAATAGCGAAAACTCCCGCTCAGCTTGCTGGGCCATCTTCCTCTTCAGTCCTAAAAGCCAAGGCCAAGGGAAAGAAGAAGAAGAAACCCACCCAGGTGAGAGGTGGAGTTGAAAAGGCAAAAGGAAAAGACAAGTCTGGGGCCGCGGGAAGTGGAAAAGGAGAATGTTTTTACTGCCACAAGTCAGGACACTAGAAACGCAACTATACTCTGTATCTTGCTGATCTCAAGAAAAAGAAGCATACTGATGCTTCCGCTTCAGGTGTGTTTGTAACTGAAAACTGTTTTTCTATAAACTCTACATCTTGGGTATTAGATACCGGTTCTGGTTCTCACATCTGCAATTGTTTGCAGGGATTGAGAAACAATAGAGTTTTGAAGACTGGTGACCATACTCTTCGGGTTGGAAATGGTTCCAATATACATGCTATATCTGTAGGAGAGTATCATCTGGGGTTGCCCTCAGGATGTATTTTGGTTTTGAACCCTTGTTATTATGTACCTAGGTATGCTATGTAATATAATATCTGTTTCTTTGTTAGACAATGAAGGATATCATTTTGTGTTGCAGAATAATGTTATGAACATTAACTTGAATAAATAGTTGATTGGGTACGGTACACTAAATAACGGTATTTACGTCTTAAACCAACACACAGTTTTCAATATACAACATACAAATAAAAGAAAATTTTCAGACATAAATGAAGCTTTTCTTTGGCATTGTAGACTTGGTCATATTAATGAAACAAGACTAAACAAGCTACATAAAGATGGATATTTGAATCCTTTTGAATATAAATCTTATGCGACTTGTCAGTCCTGTATCAAAGGTAAAATGACCAAAGCTCCGTTTATAGGACACGGGGAGAAAGCTACAGAACTCTTAGGTCTCATACATAGTGATATATGAGAACCAATGTCTACACATGCTAGAGGCGGTTTTTCATACTTCATCACTTTTACTGATGATTTCTCAAGATTCGGACACGTGTTTTTATTGAAGCATAAATCCGAAGCATTCGAGAAATTCAAGGAGTACAAACTTGAAGTAGAAAAACAAACTGGCTTGAGCATCAAGAAACTTCGATCAGATTGAGGTGGAGAGTATTTAAGCACTGATTTTTCAGACTTCTTAAAAGAGAATGGGATTCTCTCTCAGCTCACTCCTCCTTACACACCACAGCACAACGGTGTATTAGAACGGAGGAATCATACCCTATTAGATATGGTACGGTCTATGATGAGTGATGCTGAGTTACCGCTTTCCTTTTGGGAACATGCATTAGAGACAGCAATTTATCTATTGAACAGAGTTCCAACCAAGACCGTGTCTACCACTCCATATGAGATGTGATGTGGGAAGAGACCATCTCTTAAAAGAGTTAGGATATGGGGCTGTCCGGCTTTTGTCAAAAAGCAGAATTCGGATAAACTCGAGACACGATCGGTCATGTGTAATTTTGTGGGATATCCAAAAAATTCATATGGATATCTATTCTACCACAAGGAGGAACAAAGAGTGTTTGTTTCTCAACATGCCACATTTTTAGAAAATGAAATATTTACAAATAGTACTGATGGCAGTGCGGTAGAACTAGAACAAGTTCTAGAGACACAAATTACTCATAATAAATTGGTTGAACCTGATGTTGCAGTAGAACTTCAAGAACTTCAGCCGCTCCGGAGATCTAGTAGAACTTCTCGCCCACCAGAGAGATACTATGGGTTTCTCATTGATGGTGATAGAAAAGATTGCGTCATGGAAGATGATGACCCTACTAGTTTTCAGCAAGCTATCATGGGTAATGACTCAGTGAAGTGGCTGGATGCCATGGGATCTGAAATGGAGTCCATGTACACCAACAAAGTATGGACTTTAGATGTTGCACCTCCTGGGATAAAACCCGTAGGTTGCAAATGGATCTTTAAAATAAAGATTGGTGTAAATGGACAGGTGGAGATCTATAAAGCAAGGCTTATAGCGAAAGGTTTTCGTCAAAGACCAGGATTGGACTATGATGAAACTTTCTCTCCGGTAGCAATGCTTAAATCCATTCGGATCCTACTTGCTATATCTGCTCACTACGACTATGAAATCTGCCAGATGGACGTTAAAACTGCATTTCTAAATGGTGATTTAGAAGAATGCGTTTTTATGGATCAGCCAGAGGGTTTCATTGACAGTGGGAGCAGCGAAAAGGCATGTAGGTTGCTTAAATCCATTTATGGATTAAAGCAGGCATCTCGGAGCAGGAACATCTGCTTTGATGATAAAATCAAAGAGTTTGATTTTATCAAAAATATAGATGAACCATGCATTTATAAGAAGATTGTAGGGAATACTATCACTTTTCTCGTATTATACGTAGATGACATTCTCTTGATAGGAAATGATATTCCTATACTACAATCGGTCAAACTATTCTTATCACAAAGGTTCTCCATGAAGGACCTGGGTGATGCCTCGTGCATTTTGGGCATAAAGATCTATAGAGATAGATCTAAGAGGTTATTGGGATTATCCCAATCAAAGTACATTGATACCATCCTAAAAAGATTTAGTATAGAAGATTCCAAGTGTGGTGCCTTGCCCGCTTGCCATGGAATCACTCTCTCCAAGGACTTCTGTCCGAAGACTGATGTAGAGAGAGCTCGCATGGGCATTATACCCTACGCTTCAGCCGTAGGATCTATAATGTATGCGATGATATGTACTCGCCTTGATATAGCTTATGCACTAGCTATAGTAAGCAGGTATCAATCTAACCCAGGAGAGCAACACTGGATAGCTGTGAAGAACATTCTTAAGTACTTACGAAGGACTAAAGAATTGTTCTTGGTGTATGGTAATAGGGATCTCCAAATGGAGGTCATTACCGATTCCAGCTTCTAAAGTGATAAGGATGACAGTAAATCTATCTCAGGGTTTGTATTTACCCTCAATAGAGGGGCGGTGTGTTGGAAGAGTTCCAAACATGATACCGTTGCAAACTCTACGATGGAAGCTGAGTATATTGCTGCAAATGATGCTGCCAAGAAAGCCATATGGATGAGGAAGTTCGTCGCGGAACTAGGAGTAGTTCCAACCATCATTAATCCAATACTAGTGTATTGTGATAATAATGGGGCTATGGCGTTGGCCAAAGAACCCAGATCCCATCAAAAGTCCGAACACATCCTCAGGCGATATCATTTGATCCGGGAGATAGTAGATCGCCAAGAGATCGAGATTCGGAGAGTAGATACAAAGAATAACACCGCGGATCCACTCACTAAGGCCCTTCCACAGCCGCAACATGAGCGACTTTTTGAGACGTTGGGTATGAGATACGCCAATAATTGGCCTTAGTGCAAGTGGGAGATTGTTGGATATATGTATGCCCTAGAGACCATTATATGAATAGTGGATGCTTGGACATGTATATATATATATATATATATATATATATATATATATATACATATATATATATACAGATGAATTTCGTGCTGGACATGATAGTATGCATCTGGTTGTACTTTATCTTAACATATTTACTTGATTGTGTTATGTTGTTCATTTAATACATGTTGATAAAGCCTTCTGGATATCTGCTTGACTTCCATGGCTATGATGGAGATCATACTTATGGGGCATGCGTGGTCTATAATTATATCCTTAAATGTTCCTAGTCGAGGGTATATCGAGACAGGGCATCGATATTCCAGAGTAGACTAGCGTATACGTTTCTTAACCCATATGATGGGCGGTGGATGGTCCCATATCCATTGGTGTTGTGACATCAAAGATTGTATACGGGTGTTTAGTGGAGACTGGGTACACTGAATGGACTCACCGAGAACTCCTATATGGTATTATATCTATCGTCGGATAGCAGTTCTCAGGTGACACTGGGACAGGTTAGTTTGTAGACTCGAGATCGTCATAGAGTCTTGTGTGTTCTCCCACTGTACTTTGATTTCCACCCTACCACGGCTCTACTGAGTCGTGCAAAGAGGTGGCTTTTGGGTATAGTCCCGAGACACATGGAGACAATGAGCGATAGGAGGGGTTTTGTCTCTCCCAATATTGTGAGTTGATGTTGTGCTATGTGCGATTGGCTTTGACTTGAAGTCCCTGGCCAGGGCTGATGAGATTTACTGATAAGTGTTATCAGTAGTTTCTCTACAGGTCATAGTCCATATCGACGTGACTTATTGAGTTATTAGGACTCGACGATTCCATTCCTGGACTTGATATGCAGCATATAAGTGACCAGACTGTACGGTAAGTGTTACTTATGGCTCTACGGGAGTTTTGACAAGTTCGCTTATTGTCCTTCTGTTCGCTCAATATCCGGGTGGCCGTTACGTTTAGCTGACCGCTTGCGGCTTATGGGTGTTTGATATGATCATCATCTACTACCGGCGTATTGACGAGTCTTAGAGTCCCACACAGGAGTTTCCTAGCTCAGGCGAAACGATGTGGTGTGCATATGAGATATGCACGGGAGCTTGATTAAATGCGAGTATGTGATACCGTATTTCAATCTGGCGTTTACTATTGGTTGGATCGTATGTGATATGACCGGTTTATTAAATCAAGTGTTGATTTAATATTGACTTTTAGCCCACTTTTAATTAAACCTTTTCTTTTGGATGTATGCATGGATGTATGCATATATGTTTATACATACACATGATGATGTGAATGCACACATACATACATATATACATATGTATCATGGTTGTTGATACATAGGAGATGGCAATGCAAGACTCACATGGTTTTGATATATATGTATATTTTTGTTTATGAGTAAAAGAAAAAGGAAATTAACTTATGACTCATTGTTTCCACACTCTTCTAACTTTGACCATTGACTTTAACTTTAGGTTTAATTTCCTTTGATCTTTAACCCATCTACAAAATATCTAGGTATTTATTTAACCATGGTTATATTTGAGAGTGTTTCATATATATTCTTTTCTTTTTCATTTTATTTATGAGATTTATCACAATATTGAAAAAGCTTTGACATCTTCTTCTTCTTCCTCCTTCATGCTCTCTTGATTTTTCATTTGAGTGAGGAACTTAAAAAGAAAGGGTTTTTAATTGAGAATACAAACCACATCATCATTCTAAACTTCTCTAACACATTTGTTTAGGGTGTTTGCTCCACTTCTTCTTGATCTAGTGAAGCAAAGAGCTTGAGCTAAGAATCTCCGGGTGGATCATCGTAGACGACGAAGAACCTTGAGCGGAGTTGATCTGAGCTTCGAGCAAAGCCGTTGGAGTCCAAAGAGAGTGAAGGAGTTGGCTACAAAGGTTGTAGTTCCTTTCCTTTTAGCTTAGACCTTTTATATTGTTGATTTTACCCTAATCTCTAGTTACGATTCGGAGTTTGTTTGTAATAGCTCTCTAGAAATTTAAAAGTTCATTATTTTATGATGTTGTAACCCAACTAGAGGCTCTACTACACACCAACATGGTATCATAGCCTAGCTAGAGCTTTAGGGTAAATTAGACGACATTTAAAAACTCAATCGAACATGAAAAATATGATTTTTATATGCTCACTGGAAATTTTTTCAAAAGTTGGAATTTTTGGGTTTAAAAATATCCAGAAAATAATGCAGGGTTTTATGTGGATCCCCAACAAAAATGAGCGCCTAACTCGACACAACGACCGCGGAACCGCGGCCAAATAATGGCATTTGCGGCGGTTCCGCGGCACCGTTGGTGAGGCTTGGACCGTGCCTTCTTGTGTTGATCCGTAGGTACTTTCTGTGCTCTCTGGGAAGTTTTTAATGCAGGTTCAAGAGTTGAGATCTGGTAGAACAGTAGGTATGTTGATGTGTTGATTGATATATTTAACATCGTCTATGCTATCCAATTATGTTGTTGTGATATGATGTATAGGATCGTCGTGATGGAATGGCTGGGGGTTTTTTGTGAGACAGGAGTTTCTCTTTTCATTCATGTAAAATTCATTGTAAATAATATTCTTTTATTGGGGCACTTCCGGGTTGAGGATGATGTCTCCATTGATGTATATTTTACTTTTCCGCATTAGGATAGACCCAAGGAGGGGAGGACGAGTGACCGGGTTCTGGAGTTCAGTGGGAAGCCATCTCGAGGAGTCGAGACCGTGTCTCCTTACTCCAGAATTGGAAGGGTCACTTGTCGCTCTCATAGGGGTCTAGGGTATGGGCTTGGCTACTCATCACGACCGTGGAATCCGTATTTTCTATCGTAGGCTAAATATAAAATACGGAGTTCCTAGTATATCCTATATTTTCATATATGTGTTTCTGCTGCTGATTATTCTGTGATGTGATTACTTGATATCTGAGACGGATGGAATTTTGTTATTATATATGTGATATGTGATAAACGTCTATTTTTCGTTTCTTTTCTGTGATGGCTTAGGAGCTTAAATGATGGGAATACATTAATGAGATTAATGTAAAGAAAAAGAAACCTAAAGATGTTGCAGAATCGGATTTGAAACACACTCGGCCTTTTTATGAAAAATACAAGTTTCAAAAGATGCGGAGCTTAAGCCACCCCTTTTCTAAACTATTTAGATTCTACAACGAGATCAAGTTCAAAGCGTTAAAAGCTTTTCAAAAAAAAACTATCCTCAATCCTCCGTCATTTTAGGAAGCAGAGTACTTAGTATTCGTGCTGCGTATGTTGATCTTAGTCCAGGCGCAGTGTACGGTAGCTAAGTGATATCTTCCTACAAAGCATATGATGCGATCAGTTAGGACATTCATGTGATTATGTTGATCATAGTCAAGGGTCATATAGGTGGATCTAGTTAATCACGAAATGACGGGTAGAACTTGACTAGTGCTTATGATATGTTAACCATAACCATGGTCATAAGAAGCTAGGGGTAAAAACCATATCAGGAATTTCAAGAGTTGAAATTTGCAATGAGATGGCAAACCATCTATATGATATTTGGATCCTGATCCTACTGTGAGTAAGAGTTACTCCCAGGAGAGTTTTACACTTTACAATTAGCTAATCCAGTAGGTGTCTAGAACAGTGTTAACGGGGTTTGATCTCTGGGAAAATGAGGTTTATTTTAATTAGGTCCATGCGAAATCACGGGGAACCTCCCTCAAAGTACAGACACTGGCCTGGCTGGCCGGTTAGCGAAACTGTAGAATGTAATTAATTCTGGCTAGTTTTCTTTTTGAGGTTTGAAAGAAAATTTGATAAAAGCAGTGCGATACATCGATTAAATAAGATAATAACCAATCTAAATATTTGCAAGAGCATTTCGCTGAGTGTATTCTTTTCTCTCTCCTAATGGAAGATACCTGATAACGGGACTTAAGCTTCTTTTAGAGAAAAACAAACTGACTGGACCGAATTATAAAGAATGGCTGAGGAACCTGAACATTGCACTCTCATATGATAAAGTATCATATGTCCTCACTGCCAAAGCCCCACCCACCCCAGAGCTTGCTGTTCCTCTATAAAAATTAAGGGAAACCTCCATTTGTTAAACACGTGTACCTACACGCAAAACATGTAAGTATCGCCTCAGATAGGTTTAAATCCTTGAGCGCTTCACGTGTTTCCCACATGAGCGCCAGCCTCTGTTAGGATTAAATCCTATAGTGGCGCCTCACGTGGAACACACGTGAGCGCCCGCATGCAAAGCACGTGAGTGACTATTTATAAAAGAATTAAATTCTTAGGTGGCGCCTACGTGCATAGCACGTGAGCGTCATCGCCCAAATTAAAGAGTTTAGAATTAAATTCTACATGGGGAATATTTCCATAAAAACTGGGATATTCTCTGATTTAGAGTCCCACACAGAGGTTTTCTCTGGTTTAAGAGAAACGATGTAGATGTCGTATGGTTTTACGTGCAGGGTTTCGATCATATACGTATACTAGCTACACGGATTTTGTTCGGACGGATTATACTAGCGGGCTTAGGATTAAACCGCATTATTGAATCATGTATTGATTTAATAATGATTTAGTATTATATTATTGGATTATTTTATCTCTTGGTATTCGTATTTTTTTAGTACGAATAAGGGTATGTATATACGGTGAGGGTATTCTTGTATTTATACTAGAATACTTCTACAAGAAGACACCTCATTTTGTTAAATAGATAATGAGGTGGAGGGATGAGGTGTATTAAAATATGGTTGAAGCATGGCTACTTGATTTTATTTATTCATTTGTTCTAACTATTCAAGCATGATTGCATTATTTCTATTGAAAATAATATGCTTGATATTTTGAAAGATTTAGCTATTCTTCACTTGTTGCTTCATTCTACACATAGCTTTCTCTTTCCTCCTTTGCTCTTTTCTTCTTCCTCAAACCCTAACCCTCTCATGAGTTTAGAAACTATAGATTTATGAGATATATTAATCCAATTAACACTTTATATCGTCTAAGCTACCTAGATTAGCAAACTAGGTACTTTAGTTACCTCAAGTTTGAGGTTGGAACTTGAACTATATACTCTCGGATGGATCGTCTTCAACGTGAGGAGGCCGACGATCAAGCTCGATCCTGATGGATGAGGAGACTAAGAAGGAGATTAAGAAGACCCAAAGGACTTGTTCATATAGGTATAATCACTTTTACAGTAGATTAGTACATTTGCAAGTTTTGTTATCTAGGGCTTACGATAGATCTTGGGATTAGTCGGTGTTGCTCGCTTAAAAATTGTTTTTTGAAAATTCTGCCTCTCTACAAACTCAGTAGAGTGTGCAAAACCGCCTAACATGGTATCAGATCCACCCCATAAGCTTTAGATCGCTCGTAACGATGTTAGAAGTCCGCCGATTTTGTCGCGCACGAACCGTCGATAAAAATAGTCCCTAAAATTGATGTTTTGGCAAGTTTGCACACCCCGCGGGCTCACGGTTTGAACCGAGAAGCCATGGGGTGAAGCGTGAGATCCCAAAGGAATCCTCGGTGGGGACCGAAGGTCGGTCCCATCCCCCAAAACCACCACAAGGCGGCTGTGGAGGTGGTGACCCGAGAGCACCCTAATTGGGTGCTCTTGGGTCTACCAACCTAAGGGGGCCACCTCGTGGTGTCCCCCGAGGGTGGGTACCCCCTTAGGCCCCCTATTCGAAAGTTGATTTTGGCCCCTTCACTTTCGCAAAGATTCAGACGGGTTTCGAGTTCGTTTCGACTCCTGGATTGGCTTAAAACGAATTTTTTGGGGACTTTAGGTCTCTGGATTTTTAAGTCTTGGAAAATTTGGTCCGTTTGCTAATTGTGCACGGAATTCTAACATCGCGGTTTTCTTTACAAGCTTTTAGGATAGGTATATGTGTTTTTTAACGTCTTCTAATCGCTATACATCTATTAGAAGGGGTTGCATGCATCTTGTTTATCTGTGATATTACTTGTGATATCTTTGAGATGGTTTCGACGGATTGTCATGATGGATAGCTTATAGTGCAATGTTTGTTGTAAAGTTTTGATTCATTTATATATTCATTATTGTGGGGCGAGCGTCCGACATGTGGACTGCCGTTTCTGCCTGGTTGTATATTCTTTATTAGGGCATGGCCGGGTTGAAGTCGATATCACCACTGTATATATTTTTTCTTTTCTGTACTAGGATTACCCCGCAACGGAGTGCTCGGGTAGCCGGGTTATAGAGGGCAACAGTCCTCCATCTCATGGCATTGATACTGGGGTACTAGAATTGGCGGGCTATTCGCCGCACTCAAAGGGGGTATAGGATGACCCACGGTGGAGTGCTCAAATTACCGGATTCCGTGAAGTGTTGGGTGGCCCATTCACTTTGTTGATTGGGGTTGCCTCTCTTTTGGAATTGGAGAGTAACTTGCCGCACTCATAGGGGTCTTGGTTAAACATTATACAGGCTATCCACATGGCTAGGGAATTTTGGGTTTCATTTGCGACTCGAATGAAAACCGGGGCTCCAAGATTATCCACTTTTCCATATTGCTTATCACTTTTTTGTGATGTTGCTTATATCATACCTGGGACGAATGGTTATATATATATATATATATATATATATATATATTAGTAGATGTTGTATATGTTTTGCATCCGCGCTAGTCCAGCCCCCGCTCTGCCATTAGTTAAGTAACCTAACAGTGTATGACGAGGCCCTGTAGCGAATGCGGATGGCATATACGTACATTGTATTTTCGTTCTTTTCTGATGTGATAGGTTTTAATTGATGGGACCGCATTAATTTTGATTAATACAAGAAAAATAAACCCAAAAGATGTTGTCGGAATAAATTTTGAAAAACTATAGTCGTATTCTTTCACTTTGCATAGTGGTATTCGTTTAGGAATATCTAGCACCTCATTCGAGGAGGCAAGAGCCTAGATCCCTTCACAGGGAGTGACCTCTTGAGAAAATTTTTATGTTACTATAGATTACTCGGTTTTCTTCAAAACCACTAGTTTTCAAAAGCGGAGGCTAAAATATATGCCCTAGAGGCCATTATTGTATCATACTGGTTTGTATATTACATATTGGAAGCTTAGGATATACACGGATATAGTAACAGTCTTGCTCGAAATGGTAGTATGCTACCTGGTTTATTTCTACCTCAATATGTGCATGGTTTCTTTTAGCATATCGCTTATACATATTGGTAGAGCCTTTAGGATCTTTGCTTGATTACCAGCGTTGTGATGGCAGTCAGACTAGTGGGGGCCGGGTAGTGTATAAGCACATCCTTATACAGGTCCCTAGTCGTAGGATTATCGAGACGGGGCATCGAAGAGTAGACAAGTGCATACGCTTCTCATCCCAGCAGGGGAGATGGTCTGTCCCACAGCCATTAGTACGTCGTACTGGAAATAGTATGCAGGTGTTCATTGGGTTATGAGTCTACTGGATAGGACTCATAGGGAGCTGTTGGTGGGTATTATACCAATCGTCAGGTAGCAGTTCCCAGGTGACATGAGTACAGCTTAGTCCGTCGACTTGACACTGCTACTTCGCCTCGAGTGTGTTCCCACTGTTCTTAGATTACTACCCTACCATGGCTCAAAGGAGTTGTGCAACAGGTAGTAGTTGGGTGCAGTCCCGAAGCACTTGGAGGCAGTGGCGGTCAGACAGGATTCGTTTCTTCCGGTATTGGGGGTTGATATCGTGCTGTGTTTGGAAAGCCATTACACAATGTCCCTGGCCAGGGCAAGCGAGATTTACTGGTAGGTACTCTAGTAGTTTCTCAGGGTGTTTTGGACTATACTCCCAACACGACTTATTGTGCTATTAGGGGTCTGAAGAATACCGCCCTTTAGGCCCGACATGTCATACTCTTAGATGAACAGACCGAACTGTACGGAGATTGTCACAGATAGGCTAAGTAGGAGTTCGGATGAGTTTGCTCATCGGCCTTCTTATCGACAGATACTTGGATAGACTTTACGTATAGCTAGTACCACTGACGTACTTGTAGTTAAACCCACTACCAGCGTACTGTCGAGTCTTTAGAGTCCCACACAGAGGGTTTCCCTGCATCAGGAAAAAGATGTAGATGTCGTATGGTTTTACGGCAGGGCTTCGATCACATACGTGTACTTGTGCGCGTATGATGTTCGGACGGATAATACTATTGGGCTTTGGTTTAAGCCGGATCCTAGTATTATATTGTTGGATTATTTTTGTCTCTTTGTATTCGTATTTTTCGGAATACGGATATGGGTATGTATATACGGATGAGGGGTATTTTTGTAATTTGCTCAAGTATACTTCTAGAAGAAGACACCTCATTTCTATTATAACCATTTAGGTTAAATATTTATTGAGGTGGAGGTATGAGGTGGAGATTATCATTAAATGAAGAATGACTCATGGTGTGACTCATGGGATGACTCACTTGGTGACTCATTGAAGCATGCTATATATTTTGCAAGCATGCTAGATATTTTGCTTATGAATTATTGGTATGCTTCATTAGTCAACAAGCTTAGCCATCTTCAGTCACTTGATCTATCCTACACTATCACTTCCTCAAGCTCCCCTTCTTCTTCCTCTAATCCTAAATGTCTCATGTGTTGAGAAACCTAGGGTATTTAGAGACAAACTAATCCATCTTCACTCTCTACATCATCTAGGACATCTAGTTTAGCGAACTAGATGCCTTAGTTATCTCGGATTTGTTGCGCCACGGCAGCGCCCCGGCCTCGTACTCGAGGCCAAAATGCGGAATCAAAAATTTTCCTTACTCGGAAACCGGCGCTACCGCGGACAATGAAAACCCGGATCGTTTACCATTAACCTAATGCTAGCAATCAAGAGATAGGGTGAGATCTATACCGAGTGATCCGAGTGATCCGAGTCCTCCGGTCTTCTCGTCATCGTCCCGATCTCCCGCGGAAAGTGTAGTCTCCACATCGTTGCCTCCTCGCCGGAAGGGCACCACATCGCCTGCGTCTTTTACGGGCTCCCGCCTCAATACCGAGGCAACTCGGGCATGAAGCCGGCAACTCGACATGCTCAAGATATGCTGTAGGAAGTGTAGTGTAGAATCATAGTCTCTTCTGGGGTTTGTTGCCATTTGTAGATGAAGGAGGAATCAAGGTAAGAAAAATGGTGCTTGCATTTTTCTAGCATCAAGAATGAGATCAAGAATGCTACTCTCTCAAAGATGAAGCTCTCATCTTTTTCTTCTCTTCTTCTCTCTTTTCTAATGAATCTCTCATACTTAGAAAATGGTGGAGCAAGCATTATGAAGCATGAAGGGAGGTGAGTGTAGGAAGTGAAAAGAGGTGACCACATCCAAAGACAAGAAAACATCAACCATGCTTAACACTATTAAACCCATACCCTCTCATGTCTTAATTAATGCAAGTGATGGATGAAAGATATCATAATCCCACAATTGCAAGAAACCCCTCCACAAAAGTTATTTGCACAATTGCAAATAACCCCCTCCATCGGAAAAGTCCGGCCGGGAAAGAACAAACGAAAACCGGCCGGAACGGAATGCAAACTGGCAACTCCAGAAAACTGGTCCCGTAATAAATTACGGGAAAACCCCGATACTGTGCATACACACCCGTATCTGTATTCCGTCCGGATACAAATGCAATGAGACAAAATCTACACTGTACTAAACTAGGACCGGCTTAAACCAAAGCCGGCTAGTAATATCCGTCCGATCCTGATCCGTGCAATACCGCACGTATCTGATCGAACCCTGCCATATATCCATACGGCCACTAGTACAAACTGTCCGATCCTGATCCGTGCAATACCGCACGTATCTGATCGGACCCTGCCATATCTCCATACGGCCTCTACAGCGTTTCGCCCGAAAGCTTGAGTAACTGTAAGTGTGGTGGACTCTAAAGACTCGTCAATACAATGGCTGTGGATTTAACCACTAGCACGTCAGAGGTATTAGCCAATACGTGACGGGCCACCAGCTATTGATCAAAAGGGACGTCGATGAGCGAACTCATCCTGACACCCTACTGAGCCTGTCAGTGACAATATCCGTACAGTCTGGTCCGTTCGTCTATGAGCATCGCATGTCGGGCCTAGGGGGTTGGTAAAAGTCAGACCCCCAAAAGCGGTACAAGTCGTATCGGAGTGTAGCCCAGAACGCCCTGAGATACTACTGGAATACCTACCAGTAAATCTCCTGCCTCGGCCGAGGGCTTTGCGTAATGGCTCTCCTAGACACAGCGCGACCTCACCCCCAATACCGGGAGAGACGAACCCCTGAAGATCCGCTCACTGCCTCCATATGGCTCGGGATTGTACCCAACTAAAACCTGTTTGCACGACTCCTTTGAGCCGTGGTAGGGTGGTAATCAAAGTACAGTGGGAACTCACACGAGACAAATGACGATCCTCAGGTCAATGAACTAACCTGTACACATGTCACCAGGGAACTGCTATCTGACGTCAGGTATAAGACCAACTAGCATGTTCCCGGCGAGTCCTGTCCGGTGTACTCATAACCCAATAAGCACCTGTATACATCTTAGGTGAACCAACTGACACCAGTGGCTTATGAGACTGGCCACCGCCCCTCGTCGGGGTCTCGACTGTATACACTAGTCTACTCTGGAGAATCGATGCCCTGTCTCGAAACTCCCACGACTAGGGACCTTTTAAGGATGTGCTTATAGACCACCAGCTCTCACGTATATGATCGCCATCATACTGCTGGTAGTCAAGCAAGAATCCCAGGGGCTCTATCAACGTGTAATAGCGACATGTCAGGTCACCTAAAACAGTACACGATGATAAAGATAAACCAGATAGCATACTATCATCTCGAGTAAGACTGTCCTACCGGGATAGGTCCTCCCTCAATCATTGCAATCACGTGCCTGTGATCCAATAATTGACTCTGAGGGCACTATCTCCAACAATCTCCCACTTGCACTCAAGGCTAATTATTGCGATGCCGCATACTCACAGCCCGTGTGATACCGAACACCCAACTTCTCTACTAGTCAGTCTCACAAAGCTCGTTTGCAAAACTATTGCGTTCGAGGAATAGCCTCAGTGAGTGGATCCGCTGTGATGTTTCTTTCTATGTCTCTCTATATCTCAAGTTCGCGGAGAAAGCCATCTCCCGAAATGAGCAATACCCGTCTTAGAATGTCTGGATGTCTGATGGGACCTAGCTCATAAATGAACTCCAAATCCAAACTTCTTAGACTGTATCGTCAACTGAACTTAATCAGTATCCTGCGCCATGCCACCCTCAGTATTGCCTTGGACCACCTGTCCAAAATACCGCCCCTTGTCAGAAGGAAAAACTATAACTCTGACAACCTCCTTGTCGTCCATGTCACCTTGGAAGCCTGGAATGATAACCGTCTCCTAAAGGAGGCAGCCGTTATCACATCCCTAGAACATTCACTTATGTTATAAAACTGCTTCCGACTGTTTCTCCAGGATTGGATCAATATCAACTTATTGCATCTACTGCAAGAACAACATCTGGTGTGGTACTTGACATCTCATGATTGACTCAATTGCCTAAGCAAGTGATCTGTCAATCATGCGTATCCCTCTCCCCTTTAGTCTGTAAGACACCTTTAGAGAGGGTGACTCCATTACCTGCAGGTGTACTACCGTGCCAGGAGTCGTCCATTCTAAATACTCATAGAACGTTGTCAAGGTACCCAGATTGGGAAACTACCCAAATCTAGATCTAAAACCATAGATCTAGTAACCAGAATGTCTGATATAATATCCAAGTCCTGTATGGAGAAACCACTGTGTGACGACCAAAGTATAACCGATCGTAGTATAGGAATATCACTTCCTACTACCTTCTCAACAGATCCACCCCTTATTCTGATGACGTCAAACCTATGCCTGTCACATCAGAAATAGATGATCTTTCTCCGCTACATCTGCTTTAGTCTATAATTAGACATAAGCCTGATGTCCACCAATGCTTCCGCCGCTCCCACTGACTACGACAACCCTCTGGCAGAGTCATATAGACGCGCACTTCCAAAACTAGTTTAGAACGACGCTATACTCATCCCCTTGCCGGGTCTCGCAGCCTGGAACAACAACAATGGCAAGTGTGGGTAAACAAGAACTTCCCTGTCACCGTCCTTGAGGCTACCGGAGTACCTCTCGGGTGCCTGAAGTTACCCACCTTATCTGCGGAGTGGCCAATGGAATGTCAAAACAGATTGAATCCTCAGGTTCCTTATCAAATCTTCAGTAATCGTTTGCGGTTCTGGAATTACTTCCAGTTCTACCATACTCCCACTGCTGTTTTCTGAAAAAAATCCATTTTGTTAAAACTGTGGCGAGTCAAGATGGTAGAAAATCAACCCTCGTCATAGCCTGGGTCAACTCACAAACAGCCATTACAGAAACGTGCCTTGAGTTATCCAGAGTCTGGTTTTAATCATAAGCCGGACAACTCCCCGTACCTTAACATCGTTAAGATATGAACTGTTCTATATCCAATATAGAACCAGAGGCACTGATTTAATTGAACCAGATTCAAATCATGCAGCTGTCTCCAGTGCATGTCAACTAAATGGAAGGAGGCCGATCAGCGTTACTCAACTTAGGAATGCTTCCAATTATGAGTAACCTGAAAAAGAAGCAATTTCTCTTTATCATTACTATCAACTGAATACCATACACAAGTATCTACATCTTCGATCTCTTTGAAGAATCCCGATACTTGCAATACCTGGTTCTCTACTTTATCCAAATACCTATAACTTCTCAAAATTCGGACCCTGTGTTTCTACGAAACACTTGTCTAAAAACTTGAGAAGTCATAAGTAAACCAAATATAGTACGAGGACCAACCCCTCTGTCCCAATGGACACTGGACAACATACAATACTCTGTATAAGTCCGCTGAGTCTAACAACTCTTTCACTGTGTGTCGTAGGTTGAAAACTGTACTTATGGTTAAGAAGACTTACACCGCTGTTTAATGCTCCTTACCTAACCATCCACTGATATAGGTAAATGTCATCGACATAACTTCAAAAGGTATATCTCACTCTATAAAAATAGACGTACAGATATATCAATTTGAAATTGGTGCATAACCGCGGATATTCAAAACCAAATAATTGCCGACCGGCAAACAACCCAGGTGACTTCCTCAAATATCACTGATTACAACGAATCCCGATATAATGAGGATGATCACCCAATTCCCAATAACTTACTCCCACTCAGCATCTGTAAAACCATACAGATGTGAGAATCATACCTGGTAAATACATACCCTGGAGCAAGTGTCTAACTGGGAAATCAGTTTTCTTTTAACATTACACAGTGAAACCGAAACATTGAAATGTTTCGGTGGGGTATTCCGGTATTCTCAGTAATGCCTCTTCCATTATCCAGATTCACAACTGTAACCGTATATCTCTTTGCCATCTGTCCAAATCCCTTTATATGTCTTTAGTCATTACCGTCTGCACACCCCTTTAGGCCAAATGGTTTTCTTCCTTCCCTACCGTTCGGCACCAGCCTATGGTTTGGAAGAAGACTATCCAAAAAGCATAAAGGGTGTACTGTCCCAATCCTAGGAACACTCACAATGCGAGAGAAGGTGAAGATAAAAGACACCTGAATGTACTTTATTCCTATTTCTCCTGAACCAGAATCCATCCCCGAACTGGAACAAGTTCCTTTCGAGTTCGTATATAACCATACGATGGAGTATCCAATAAACTGTGGATCTTCGTAGTGATACGGAGTGTCCTGGAGAAATACAAAGGTGATTTAGGATTGGCGAAGAAATACTTGGTTTGGTCGTGAATATCAGTCGCAATTTACTTTGCCCTCCTACTAATCCCTTGCTTTGTCTTAACTTAATACCTTCTGCACACCATCGTTATGCTAATTGGTTTTCTTCATTCCCCACCGTTCGGCACCAGCCTAAGGTTTGGAAGAAGACTATCCAATTTGCGTAATAGGTGTACTATCTCCTAAACCAAGGAGTACTCGCAACCTGAGAGAAGGTGAAAAGAAAAGACAACTGAATAGTCCTATTCGTTTTCTCCAGAACCAGAAACCATCCTCGAAGTCCTTCGAGTTCGTATCTAACCATACGATGGTTTTGTCCAATGGAAATGGACGTTCGTAGTAATACGGGGTGTCCTGGAGAAAAGGGTAAAAGTAGGAGTGGCAATGAGGTCTGCAACTCTGACAATCCAAAAGCCAGTGTTAAGAAGGTTCGGTCAAGTTGGTCACCGAGTCATAGTCCAGGGTCGGGTCAATGGTCGCTACCAAAGAGAGAGAGAAAAGAAACACTCAGTGCGCACTCTAACCTAGATCAGAATGGTTATCACTTTATCTAATCTGGAAGCCTCCCACTGTACCTCAAATTCTCCTCCAAACCTGAAAGAAGAATTAGTCGGGGTCACCCGAGGAGTAAAATAACTCATCAGTGGGAATCGGGATCCAACTATCATCGCATGATAACTTGACGGAATCCACTCAAGTCACCACACTCCAGAAGGTATGCGCATGCCTGGCAAGTTTCAGTTCTTTTGAAACTCCCGATGAAAGTTTTACCCCTAGGACCCAAGTGACCTTGACACAGTCAACAAATCAAAGAGTCCTAGTCAAGTTTAACCCGTCATTATCCTGGATTGCATTAAACCCACCCGTACGAGCCCTTGACACAGTCAACAAGGCCGCACGACTGTCCTAACCAATCCCATTAATATGCTGCAAACAAACACTACTTAGCTACCGCACACTACGCCTTGACACAGTCAACAAACGCAGCACGAATACTAAGTAATACTTGTAAGAAATGACGAAGGGCTACGTGTAGTTTTTGGCGAAAAACTTTTAACGTAATGAACTTGATATCGTTGAAGGAACTGCATAGCCTTTTATAAAAATATAGTGACGAAAACCTTTACTAAAGAGGTCACTCCCGGTGAAGGGATCTCGGCTCTTTCCCCGTAGAATGAGGTGCAGGATATTCCAACTGAATACCACGATGCAAAGCAAAAGTAATCGGCTATAGTGAAGTTAATGCCCTGACGCAAACTTCTGTCCAAGGGGTCATTCCCGGTGAAGGGATCTCGGCCCTTGCCTCGTCGACTGAGGAGCAGGATATTCTAACTGAATACCACTATGCAAAACAAAAGAGAACGCCCTTGCAATAACAGCTTTTTGAAAAATGTTCCAACAATATCAGATTAGGTTTGTTTATCTTGCATTGATCCGAATCAACGCAGTCCCATCAATTAATCACACCACAAAGAACGAAAATATACTGACGTACGTATATGCCATCCGCATTCGCCACTGGGTCCCGTCATCACCCGTTAGGTTAGCTAACTAACGGCAGAGCGGGGACTGGACTAGCGCGGATGTAAAACATATACAACATCTACTAATATATATACCAATATATTATATTTCGCTCAAGGCGTGATAAAATGCAACATCACAGAAAAATACAGATATCTGGAAGCCCCGGGTTTCACAGAGCCGCTGCTGAAACCCGACGTTCCCCTGGTCATGTGGATAGCCTGTGCAATGAAATCCTAGACCCCTACGGGCGCGGCAAGTCACCCGCCAAAACCTGAAGCGAGGCAGCCCCCTCCAGCACCGTGAATGGACCACCCAGCACTTCACGGAATCCGGTAACTTGGGCACCCCTCCTGGGTCAACCTGTACCCCCTACGAGTGCGGCGAATAGCCCGCCAATCCTAGAGTGAAGCCCCCTCCGTCTCAATGCCATGAGATGCGGGCCCGTTGCCCTCTAGAACCCGGCTATCGGTGCACCCCTCCGCGGGGTAATCCTAGTACAGAAAGTAAAATATACATACACCGGGTACATCGACCGCAACCAGGTCGTGCCCCAAAAGAATAATACAAACAGGCAGTGACGGCAGTCCACATGTCGGACGCTCGCCCCGCAATATCAAATGTACATAATACAACAAAACTGGACTAGCATTGCATCCAGGCTATCCCCACGACCGATCCGCAACATCACAGCATAAACATAGAACATCAACGTGAAAGTCACGTTCGCAAATCCGTCTCACCGGGCTATAGCAGTCAGACCGGATTTACCGATCGAGTGACATTCACGGTCGCAGATATAATGTAAATACTGTGAAATAATGTGTTTAAAATTTTCCGATTGACCAAAAAATTAACAAGTGGGCCCCCAATCAAAACTGTAGCACTTACAGAAAACCTGGGCCCAATTTTAATATTCCAAAACCCCTAATATAAGCCCAGAAGCCCACTGAAAAAAGATGAAGCAATGACCCCACCATCTTGCGGCGGAAGGGCGGCAGAAAGGGGGGTGGTGCCGCGCTTCCGCGCTCGAGGTAAGGGTTCACTGTCTCGTTTTTTTTAGAGTTCTTAGAACTCCCTGCACATCTTTCTGAGACCACCTGAAAAATTTTTAGACTCCAAAAAATTTCGACAGAAACTGATGTGCTAGAAAAATACGGTTTTTGGAAATTTCGGTCGATCGGAAACGCAAACACATCAAACGAAGCTAGGTAAGGTTAATGGCGTGGCTCTGATACCATGTTGTGCCACGGCAGCGCCCCGGCCTCGTACTCGAGGCCAAAATGCGGAATCAAAAATTTTCCTTACTCGGAAACCGGCGCTACCGAGGACAATGAAAACCCGGATCGTTTACCATTAACCTAATGCTAGCAATCAAGAGATAGGGTGAGATCTATACCGAGTGATCCGAGTGATCCGAGTCCTCCGGTCTTCTCGTCATCGTCCCGATCTCCCGCGGAAAGTGTAGTCTCCACATCGTTGCCTCCTCGCCGGAAGGGCACCACATCGCCTGCGTCTTTTACGGGCTCCCGCCTCAATACCGAGGCAACTCGGGCATGAAGCCGGCAACTCGACATGCTCAAGATATGCTGTAGGAAGTGTAGTGTAGAATCATAGTCTCTTCTGGGGTTTGTTGCCATTTGTAGATGAAGGAGGAATCAAGGTAAGAAAAATGGTGCTTGCATTTTTCTAGCATCAAGAATGAGATCAAGAATGCTACTCTCTCAAAGATGAAGCTCTCATCTTTTTCTTTTCTTCTTCTCTCTTTTCTAATGAATCTCTCATACTTAGAAAATGGTGGAGCAAGCATTATGAAGCATGAAGGGAGGTGAGTGTAGGAAGTGAAAAGAGGTGACCACATCCAAAGACAAGAAAACATCAACCATGCTTAACACTATTAAACCCATACCCTCTCATGTCTTAATTAATGCAAGTGATGGATGAAAGATATCATAATCCCACAATTGCAAGAAACCCCTCCACAAAAGTTATTTGCACAATTGCAAATAACCCCCTCCATCGGAAAAGTCCGACCGGGAAAGAACAAACGAAAACCGGCCGGAACGGAATGCAAACTGGCAACTCCAGAAAACTGGTCCCGTAATAAATTACGGGAAAACCCCGATACTGTGCATACACACCCGCATCTGTATTCCGTCCGGATACAAATGCAATGAGACAAAATCTACACTGTACTAAACTAGGACCGGCTTAAACCAAAGCCGGCTAGTAATATCCGTCCGATCCTGATCCGTGCAATACCGCACGTATCTGATCGAACCCTGCCATATATCCATACGGCCACTAGTACAAACTGTCCGATCCTGATCCGTGCAATACCGCACGTATCTGATCGGACCCTGCCATATCTCCATACGGCCTCTACAGCGTTTCGCCCGAAAGCTTGAGTAACTGTAAGTGTGGTGGACTCTAAAGACTCGTCAATACAATGGCTGTGGATTTAACCACTAGCACGTCAGAGGTATTAGCCAATACGTGACGGGCCACCAGCTATTGATCAAAAGGGACGTCGATGAGCGAACTCATCCTGACACCCTACTGAGCCTGTCAGTGACAATATCCGTACAGTCTGGTCCGTTCGTCTATGAGCATCGCATGTCGGGCCTAGGGGGTTGGTAAAAGTCAGACCCCCAAAAGCGGTACAAGTCGTGTCGGAGTGTAGCCCAGAACGCCCTGAGATACTACTGGAATACCTACCAGTAAATCTCCTGCCTCGGCCGAGGGCTTTGCGTAATGGCTCTCCTAGACACAGCGCGACCTCATCCCCAATACCGGGAGAGACGAACCCCTGAAGATCCGCTCACTGCCTCCATGTGGCTCGGGACTGTACCCAACTAAAACCTGTTTGCACGACTCCTTTGAGCCGTGGTAGGGTAGTAATCAAAGTACAGTGGGAACTCACACGAGACAAATGACGATCCTCAGGTCAATGAACTAACCTGTACACATGTCACCAGGGAACTGCTATCTGACTTCAGGTATAAGACCAACTAGCATGTTCCCGGCGAGTCCTGTCCGGTGTACTCATAACCCAATGAGCACCTGTATACATCTTAGGTGAACCAACTGACACCAGTGGCTTATGAGACCGGCCACCGCCCCTCGTCGGGGTCTCGACTGTATACACTAGTCTACTCTGGAGAATCGATGCCCTGTCTCGAAACTCCCACGACTAGGGACCTTTTAAGGATGTGCTTATAGACCACCAGCTCTCACGTATATGATCGCCATCATACTGCTGGTAGTCAAGCAAGAATCCCAGGGGCTCTATCAACGTGTAATAGCGACATGTCAGGTCACCTAAAGCAGTACACGATGATAAAGATAAACCAGATAGCATACTATCATCTCGAGTAAGACTGTCCTACCGGGATAGGTCCTCCCTCAATCATTGCAATCACGTGCCTGTGATCCAATAATTGACTCTGAGGACACTATCTCCAACAGGATTTGAGGTTGGAGCTCGAACTATAGACTCTCGGGTGGATCGTCTTTGACTTGAGGAGACCGACGAGGAGACCCGATCCGTATATGATCCGAGGAGCTTATGACGAAGGGGAGGACAGAACAAAGACCCAAAGGACATGATACTGTGAGGTATTACATTCTTTTCGAGTAGTTAACTTCATACAATTTTGCTAGTTAGGGTTTAGTATCGATCCTGGAGTTTAGTCGGTGTTGTGAAGTATAGAAAAATCATTTTTTGCATATTCCGCCTCCCCATAAGTGCGTGGGTGCACGACATCGACTTATAGTGGTATCAGAGCCTACTGAACCTTAACTAACAGTTTAGACGATGTGTAAAACTACGAAACCGAAATAACTCCGAAACACGAAACCATGATTCCAAGTTTCTGTCAAATTTTTCAGAGACTCTAAATTTTTTTTAAACAATTGCAGAGTGCTCTATTACTTGTTGATTGAACACCCTAGAAAAAATGGCCCAATTGAACATGTTTTGGCTGGCCATTGAGGGGATTTTCCCGGCCTGGCCGGTTGAATTATGAAATTTGGACTTCGGTTTTTTACAGTGTTCTTGTTACTTGGATTTAGGGTTTCGGGTGTTGTTTGTTTTTTCCAAGATTGCATATACTGTTATCTTTCGGTTATGGCAATACGAAGTATTTCGAAGTCGCGGTTTTAACGTCGTTTAAAGTTTCAGTTGTATATATGTGTTTCGAAACGTCCGCTAATCGCTATACGTTGATTAGTGGGGGTTGCACATATCTGTGTCGCTGCTATCGTGGTTTGTGTATATGGAATATTGGATTGTCGTGGATGAATAGCCGGGGGATGTGAGAAGAGAGTTTTCTTTCTTTCATTCGATGTAAATTTGTAAAGTGATGTAATATTATTTTGCGGGGCACATCCGGGTTGAGCTTGTAGCCACCGTTGTATTATTTCATTTACTATTTTTTGCTCCTAGGATAAACCCAAGGCGGAGTGCACAAACTACCGGGTTCTTGAAGTGCCGAGTGGCCTACTCATTTTACTGAGGGGGTTGCTTCACTTCGGGAATTTGGCGGGTAGTTTGCCGCACCCGTAGGGGTCTAGGGTGGAGTTTGGATATTCATCACGACCGTGGAATCCGTCTTTCATTACCGGCTTAAACGAAACGCGGAATTCCTAATATATCCAATATATTCATCTGTGATCTGAATGCCTATTATTGCGTGAGACGAACGGATATTATATATATGCTATATAGTAGACGTTGCTTATGTTTTGCACCCGCGCTAGATCTGCCCCCGCTCTGCCATTAGTTAAGTAACCTAACGGTGTATGACGGGACCCCATGGCGAATGCAGATGGCACAATCATACATTGTATTGTTGTTTCTTTCTGCAATGGTAGGTTAAATGATGGGACTGCATTGATTAATGCAAAGCAAACAAACAAAAGCTGAATCGTTGGAACAATTTCAAAAACCACTCGGTTTTTTCAAAAAGCAAACTTTTAAATGCGGAGCCTAAACCACTCCTTTAAAAATCTAGCATGGTTTCTTTGATCATATCAAGTTCATTACGTTCACGGTTTAGCCAAAACCATTCATAGCCCTCCGTTATTTCAGATGGATATTCAGTAGTATTCAAGCTATGTATTTTGACCTTCGCCAAGGCATAGTGATTGGTAGCTGCTGAATATTCAACTGTTGCATAGATAGATGTGCTGGTTTGGGACAGTTGTACTACTATTTTGGCCTTCGTCAAGGATATGTACGGGTGGATTTAAATTAACCTAGATAATGACGGGTAGAACTTGACTTGCGACTTATAATATGTTGGCCTTCATCAAGGTCATAAGAGCTTAGGGCAAAAATCCACATCAAGAGTTTCTAAAGAAACTGAAACTTGCTAGTGTTGCATACCATTTGGAGTGTGATAATTTTGGTAGGATTCCTTCAAGGTTATCACACAATGATATTTGGATCCCGATCCTACTGTGAGTATCCGCTACTCCTCGGGAGATTTTTCACTAAACGATAAATGTTATAAACCAAGTAGGTGTCTAGAACGGTGTTAGCGGGGCTACGCCTCCAGGGAAAAGAGGTTATTTAATTAAGGAACTTCGCGAAAGTATTGTAAAACCTCTCTCGAAGTACCGACACTAGCCTGGGTGAAAGGTTAAGCAAGAACTGTACGGTGAGATTAATCCTGACTAATTCTTCTTTTATGGTTTGAGTAAGGATTCGAGATACTGTGGGAGTCATCCTGTTTAGATAAACTAATAACTAATCTAAACTTGCAAGAGTATCATGCTGAGTTTTTTCTTCTCTCTCTCTTAATTGCAGCGACCAGATGACCGGATTTAGGTTACTGCTAGATAATAAATTGACTGGGCCAAACTATAATGATTGGATAAGGAAAGTCCAGATGGCTATTACCGATGACAAGCTGGGCTACCTCCTTACTACTAAAGCTCCCACCGTCCCAAGTCCAGATTCCACCGTCGCGGATGTTGATATCCGTAAGACAACAGAAAAAGATAGTGCGAATGCCAAGTGCCTCGTGTTGGCCTCAAAGAATAGTGAAAATCAGAAGCAGCATGAGAAGATGGACTTAGCTTCCATCTTCCTCCATAACAAAGAATTATATGGAGAGCAATCTCATATCAAGAGATATGAGACCCCAAAGGAATTGCTTCAAGCGAGATTGATTGTCGGGTCATCTATAGGGGACCACGTCCTTACAATGATCAGCTATATTAAAGAGTTCACGAACCTGGAGACCACGTTGGAGAACGAGTTAGTACTAACTTGATTCTACAGTCCCTACCTTCTACTTACACCCTGAAGGAAACCAGGGAGACACCCGCTCTGTTTATTGGGGAATCTTTCTCTTCTAGATCCAAGACGAAAGCCAAGGGAGAGAAGAAGAAGCCTCCACCAAACCGATGGGCGGTGTCAGTAAGGTAAAAGGTAAGGACAGGGCAAAAGTTTTGGGGCTAATAGTAGGGAAGGAGGATTGTTTCTATTGTCATGAGAAAAGGGCATTGGAAGTTGGATTACAAGGCTTGGAAAGCCAGAATTCGGGATTCGAAGCACGTTGTGGCTTCGGCTTTGGGTGTGTTTATGATTGAAAACTGTCTGTTAATTAACTCTACTTCCTGGGTACTAGATACTGAATCAGGATCTCATATCTGTAATTCGTTACAGGCTTTGAGAAACCGTAGAGTTATCAGGGCAGGTGATATGACTCGATTGCTAACGGAATGAGCGTGGACGCTATATCCGTAGGGGAATATCACCTAGGATTGACAAGTAGGCAGATATTGATTTTACGTTACTGTTTGTGTGTACCTAATTTAGCTTGTAATATCATATCTGTATCTTTATTTTCTAAAGAAGAATATGATTTTACATTTGTAAGCGATGTGGTCCACATCCAACTTAATCAAAGTTTGATTGGGTCAGATACACTAGAGGACGGTATATACGTGTTAAATCAAGCTCAGGTTTTCAATGTCCAGAACACACTTAAAAGAAAGTCTCCAGAATTAAATAAGCATTTCTTATGGCATTGTATACTGGGTCACATCAATGAAACAAGGTTGACGAAGTTACATAAAGAAAGATATTTGGATCCATTCGAATATCAGTTTTATGCAACTTGTTATTCATGTCTCATAGGAAAGATGACAATGACTCCGTTCACTGGATACGGAGTAAGAGCGAGCTCTTAGGAATCATACACAGCGACGTGTGTGGTCCAATTTCTACACATGCAAGAAGTGGTTATTCCTATTTCATTACTTTTACGGATGATTTCTCAAGGTATGGACATGTATTATTGATGAAACATAAATCCGAGGCCTTTGAGAAATTTTGGGAATATAAGAAGTGGAAAAACAAACAGGCAAAAGTATCAAGACACTTAGATCTGATCGAGGTGGTGAATACTTAAGTGCGGAGTTCCTGGGTTACTTAAAAGAGAATGGAATTCTCTCTCAGCTTACTCCTCCATACACACCTCAACACAACGGTGTATCGGAAAGGCAGAACAGAACCCTATTGGATATGGTACATTCCATGATGAGTAACGCTGAGTTGCCGCAATCCTTTTGGGGTTATGCACTAAATCAGCTGCATATCTTTTGAACAAGGTTCCTACCAAGACTGTGCCTACCACACCATATCAGATGTGGAGTGGGAAGAAACCCTATCTTCAGTATCTGAAGATATGGGGATGTCCAGATTTTATAAAAAAGCAGTATGCGAACAAGCTCGAGGCATGCTCAATACTGTGTAAGTTTATGGGATACCCAAAAAACTCCAGGGGTCTCTTTTCTATTACGCAGAGGAACAAAAGGTTTTTGTTTTTTGTCATGCCCACTTTTTGGAAAATCAATTTTTAGAAAAAGAGTTTAGTGGAAGCGCAATAGAACTGGAATAAATTCCAGAACCACACATATTACTGAAAGCATGGTAGAACCAGAGGTTTCGAAATTACAGGACATCCCCGCGCCACTCCGGGGGACTATTAGGCAGTCTCATCTGCCTGAGAGATACTACGGTTTAGTCATAGATAGGGATAGTGATGATTGCATCATTGACAATGATGAGCCAACTAGCTTCTAGCAAGCCATTCAGAGTGGTGACTCGGTAAAATGGCTGGATACAATTCGGACCGAGATGGAGTCCATGTACACCAACAAAGTATGGACTTTGGACATTTCTCCAAAAGGGGTAAAACCTGTAGGCTGCAAATGAATCTTCAGAAAGAAGATTGGTGTAGATGGACAGGTTGAAACCTATAAGGCTAGACTTGTTGCAAAAGTATTTCGTCAAAGACCTGGTTTGGACTATGATGAAACCTTTTCTCCAGTGGCTATACTCAAATCCATTCAGATCCTTCTTACCATTGCTGCCTTCCATGATTATGAGATTTGACAGATGGACGTAAAGACCGCTTTTCTAAATAGAAATTTGGAAAAGTGCATCTATATGGATCAGCTGGAGGGTTTCATTCAGAGTGGGAGTAGCAAGAAAGTGTTCAAGTTGCTTAAATCCATTTATGGATTAAAGCAGGTATCGCGGAGTTGGAACATCTGTTTTGATGAGACGGTCAAAGAATTTGACTTTATCAAAAATCCAGATGAACCATGCATCTATAGTAAGATTGTAGCAAGAATTGTTGTATTTCTCATCTTGTACGTGGATGACATTCTCTTGATAGGAAATGACATTCCTATACTAGAATCAGTCAAAGGATTCTTATCACAAAAGTTCTCCATGAAAGACCTGGGTGATGCCTCCTATATTCTGGTGATTCAGATCTATCGTGATAGATCTAAGAGAATGTTGGGACTTTAAAGTCCAGGTATATCGACACCATACTGAAAAGATTCAGTATGGAAGATTCAAAGCGCGGTAATCTACAGGCTTGTCACGGAATCACCCTCTCCAAAGTGATGTCTCCCAAGACTGATTTGGAAAGAGCTCGCATGTCGATTATATCCTACGCTTCTGTGGTAGGCTCTATAATGTATGAAATGTTGTGTACCAGACCAGATGTTGCTTACGCACTTGCGTGGTAAGCTGGTATCAGTCAAACCCAGGGTAGAACCACTGGATTGCAGTAAAGAACATTCTCAAGTACCTGAGAAGGACTAAGGAGATGTTCTTGGTGTATGGCGGAAAAGTCCTCCAGATCGAGGCCTTTGCTGACTCCATCTTCCAAAGTGACAAGGATGACTCCAAGTCCATGTCGGGATATATCTTTACCCTTAATGGAGGGGCAGTATGTTGGAAGACCTCCAAGCAGGACACCGTTGCTGACTCGACGATGGAAGCGGAGTATATCACTGCTTGTGACGCCGTGAAAGAAGCAGTTTGGATGAGGAAGTTCCTAACAGAACTTCAGGTGGTTCCGTCTATTGTAGATCCAATACCTCTGTATTGCGACAACAACGACACTATAGCTTTAGCGAAAGAACCCAGGTCCCATCAGAATTCCAGACATATCTTGAGGCGGTACCACCTGATCAGGGAGATCGTTGATCGCCGGGAGATCGAGGTGAGGAGAGTAGATATGAAGAACAACACTGCAGATCCACACACAAAGGTTATCCCTCAGACACAGTTCGAGAGGCTATTCGAGATGATTGGTCTGCGATATGCCAATACATGGCCTTAGTGCAAGTAGGAGATTGTTAGTGATATATGCCCTAGAGGCCATTATTGTATCATACTGGTTTGTATATTACATATTGGAAGCTTGGGATATACACGGATACAGTAACAGTCTTGCTCGAAATGGTAGTATGCTACCTGGTTTGTTTCTACCTCAATATGTGCATGTGTTTCATTTAGCATATCGCTTATACATATTGGTGGAGCCCTTAGGATCTTTGCTTGATTAACAGCGTTGCGATGGCAGTCAGACTAATGGGGGTTGGGTAGTGTATAAGCACATCCTTATACAGGTCCTTATTCATAGGATTATCGAGACGGGGCATCGAAGAGTAGACAAGTGCATACGCTTCTCATCCCAGCAGGGGAGATGGTCTGTCCCACAGCCATTAGTACATCGTACTGGAGATAGTATGCAGGTGCTCATTGGGTTATGAGTCCACTGGATTGGACTCGTAGAGAGCTGCTGGTGGGTATTATACCAATCGTCAGGTAGCAGTTCCCAGGTGACATGAGTACAGCTTAGTCCGTCGACTTGACACTGCTATTTCGCCTCGAGTGTGTTCCCACTGTTCCTAGATTACTACCCTACCATGGCTCAAAGGAGTCATGCAACAGGTAGTAATTGGGTGCAGTCCCGAAGCACTTGGAGGCAGTGGCGGTTAGACAGGATTCGTCTCTCCTATTATTAGGGGTTGATATCGCGCTGTGTTTGGAAAGCCATTACACAAAGTCAATGGCCAGGGTAAGCGAGATTTACTAGTAGGTACTCCAGTAGTTTCTCAGGGCGTTTTGGGCTATACTCCCGACACAACTTATTATGCTATTAGGGGTCTGACGAATACCGCCCCCTAGGCCCGATATGCGATACTCTTAGACGAACAGACCGAACTGTACGGAGATTGTCACAGATAGGCTCAGTAGGAGTTCAGATGGGTTTGCTCACCAGCCTTCTTATCGACAGATACCTGGGTAGCCATTACGTGTAGCTAGTACCGCTGACGTGCTTGTGGTTAAACCCACTGCCAGCGTACTGTCGAGACTTTAGAGTCCCACACAGAGGGTTTCCGTGCATCGGGCAAAAGATGTAGAGGCCATATGATTTTACGGCAGGGCTTCGATCACATACGTGTACTTGTGCACGTATGATGTTCGGGTGGATAATACTAGTGGGCTTTGGTTTAAACCGGATCCTAGTATTATATTGTTGGATTATTTTCGTCTCTTGTATTCGTATTTTTCAGTATACGGATATGGGTATGTATTTACTTATGAGGGGTATTCTTGTAATTTGCTCAAGTATACTTCTAGAAGAAGACACCTCATTTCTATTATAACCATTTAGGTTAAATACTTATTGAGGTGGAGGTATGAGTTGGAGATTATTATTAAATGAAGCATGACTCTAGGGGTGACTCATTGGATGACTCATTTGGTGACTCATTGAAGCATGCTAGATATTTTGCAAGCATGCTAGATATTTTGCTTATGAATTATTGGTGTGCTTCATTATTCAACAAGCTTAGCCATCTTCATTCACTTGATCTATCCTACACTCTCACTTTCTCAAGCTCCCCTTCTTCTTTCTCTAGCCCTAAATGTCTTATGTGTTGAGAAATCTAGGGTATTTAGAGACAAACTAATCCATCTTCACTCTTTACATCATCTAGGACATCTAGTTTAGGGAACTGGGTGCTTTAGTTACCTCGGATTTGAGGTTGGAGCTTGGACTATAGACTCTCGGGTGGATCATCTGTGACTTGAGGAGACCGATGAGGAGACCCAATCCGTATACGATCCGAGGAGCTTTTGACGAGGAGGAGGACAGCAAGAAGACCCAAAGGACATGATACTGTGAGGTATAACATTCTTTCCGAGTAGTTAAGCTCATACAGTTTTGCTAGTTATGGTTTAGTATCGATCCTGGAGTTTAGTCGGTGTTATGAAGCATAGAAAAATCATTTTTTGCATATTCCGCCTCCCAACAAGTGCGTGGGGTGCGCGACATCGACTTACATAAACCACTCCTTTTCAAATCTATTCAGTTCCTTCAACAATATCAAATTCAATACGTTCACAGTTTTTCGCCAAAAACCATCTGTAACCCTCCGTCATTTCAGATAATAGCACATAGCATTCATGAGGTGTTTGTTGGCCAAAGTCAATACAATATGAATGGTAGCTATATGATGCTTATTCATAGCATAGATAGATGCATTGGTTTAGGACGGTCGTACCGCCTTGTTGGCCAAAGTCAATGGTGTGTACGGATGGGTCTAAATCAATCTGGACAATGACAGGTAGAACTTGACTTGCGTATTATGATTTGTTGGCCAAAGTTGAGATCATAAGCGCATGGGGTAAAAACCACATTGGGAGTTTCAAATATACAGGAAACTTGCTAGTGTTGCATACCATCTAGAGTGTGGTGACTAGAGTGGCTTCTATCTAGGTTATCATGCGATGATAGTTGGATCCATATCCCACTGATGAGTAGGATTACCCTTGGGAGATATTTTTCACTTCATAATTAGCTAACCTATTAGGTGTCTAGAAAGGTGTTAATGGGGATACGCCTATAGGGAAACGAGCTTTATTCTAATTTGGTCTGTGCGAGAGTATGGGGAACCTCTCTCGGAGTACTAACACCCGCCTGGCTGAACAGTTAGTGAACTTGTAAGGTGTTAATGATCCCGACTAGTTCTCTTTTGAAGATTTGAAGGAGAATTTGAGGAAACAGTGGGAGCCATTTCGTTTAGATAAAATAATAACCAATCTAAACTTACAAGAGTGTACGCTGAGTGTTTCTTTTCTCTCTCTCTCCAGGTAGCAACCATGTCATGCCTTAATCAAGATAACAAAATGTATGATTTGACCGACCCGGATTCTTTTTCGGGGCTGGGGAACGTCGGTTCGGCTCTAACTTGTGACGAATGTCACGAACTTGAGCAAGGGAAAAAGGATTTCCTGAATTCCTTGATGACCCCGGTGATGAAGAAGCATACTATTGAGTCTTTTTCAGGTGTTCTTGTTATTGAGTTTTGTTTTCCGGTCAGTCCTACCTTCTAGATACTAGATACCAGATTAGGATCTCATATCTGTAATTTATTACAGGGATTGAGAAAAAGTAGGATGGTTGGACCTGGCGATATGTTCCTCAAAGTAGAGAACGGAGCACAAGTTGATGTTGCCGCCGTCGGTGAATATCACCCAGTATTGCCAAGTGGCGATACTATGATTTTGAACAATTACTACTATGTACCTTCCATACTTTGCAACATCATATCTGTTTCTTTACTTGATAAAGATGGATATAAGTTTGCTCTAGATAGAAATATCATGAATATTTACCTTAATCAGGTATTAGTTGCAGAAGGTACACTGTGTTATGGTATCTACGTTCTAAATCAAAATACAATTTTCAATATACAAAACACATACAAGAGGAAGAGTTCAGATATGAACAAAACCTACTTGTGGCATTGTAGATTTGGTCATGTCAATGAGAAAAGACTAGCCAAGTTGCATAAAGATGAATTTCTTAATTTATTCAAATTTTCATCTTATGAAACTTGCCAGTCTTGTCCAATGGAAAGATGACCAAATCTCCGTTCACCGGACACGAAGAAAGAGCTACAGAGCTCTTGGGACTCATACTTAGTGATGTATGTGGTCCAATGTATATACATGCAAGGGGTGGGTTCTCGTACTGCATTACATTCACTGATGATCTCTCTAGGTTCGGATATGTATTTCTCATGAAACACAAATCTGAAGGTTTTGAGAAATTCAAAGAATATAAGAGTGAAGTGGAGAACTAGACTGGCAAAAGTATCAAGATCCTCCAATCTGATAGAGGAGGGGAGTACTTAAGCATGGAATTCCTCGACTATTTAAAAGAGAATGGAATTCTCTCTCAACTTATTCCTTTATATATACCACAACATAACGGTGTATCGAAGCAGAGGAATCGTACCCTTTTGGATATGGTTCGCTCCATGATGGGTAATGCTGAGTTGCCTCTTCAATTCTGGGGGTTTGCTCTTGAATTGGCTGCATTCTTATTGAATAGAGTTCCGACCAAATCAGTGCCTACCACCCTATATGAAATATGGAGTTGGAAGAGACCATGTCTTAATTACATTAAGATATGGGGATGTCCTGCTTTTGTTAAAAAGCAGAATCCAGATAAACTCGAGGCAAGATCTGTTTTGTGCAAGTTTATGGGATATCTCAAGAATTCAAAGGGATGTCTTGTCTACCACACCGAGGAAAAGAAGGTGTTTGTCTCTCGCTACTTTGTCTTCTTAGAAAGAGAATTTCTTGCAAATGAAATTAGTGGGAGTATGGTAGAACTGAAAGAAATTACGGAACCACAAGCTGAAACAGAAGATTTGGTAGAACCTCTAGATTCAGAAGTACCCGACGAACCTCAGCCACTCCACAGATCTAGTAGGATTTCTCATCCGCCTAAGAGATACTACGGTTTTCTCATAGACGGGGATCGAGAGGATTGCATCTTTGAAGAAGATGACCCTATTAGTTTCAAGCAAGCCATTACCAGTAGAGACTCTGATAAATGGCTAGATGGTATGCAATCTGAAATGGAGTCCATGTACACCAATAAAGTTTGGACCTTGGATATTGCTTCTCCTGGAGTAAAACTCATTGGATGCAAATGGATCTTCAAAAAGAAGATTGTTGTAGATGGACAGGTGGAAACCTATAAGGTTAGACTTGTTGCAAAAGGTTTTTGTCAAAGACCCGGCGTGGACTATGACGAAACCTTTTCTCCAATGGCTATGCTCAAATCCATTCGGATCCTACTTACCATTGCTGCCTTCCATGACTATGAAATCTGGCAGATGGATGTAAAAACGGCTTTTCTGAATGGAAGTTTGGAAGAGTGCATTTATATGGATCAACTTGAGGGATTCATAGATAATGGGAGCAGCAGGAAAGTGTGCAAGTTGCTTAAATCCATTTATTGATTAAAGCAGGCATCGCAGAGTTGGAACATCTGTTTTGATGAAACAGTCAAGGAATTTGACTTCATCAAAAACGAGGATGAACCTTGTATTTATAAGAAGATTATAGGAATAACTGTCATTCCTAGTCTTGTACGTGGACGTCATTCTCTTGATAGAAAATGACATTCTTATGCTACAATCGATCAAGCTATTCTTGTCAAAAAGGTTCTCCAAGAAAGACCTGGGTGATGACTCTTACATTCTGGGGATTAAGATCTATAAAGATAGATCCAAGAGATTGTTGGGACTTTCACAGTCTAGATACATAGAGGCCATAATAAAGAGATTTAGTTTGGAATATTCCAAGCGCGGTAATATACCCGCATTGCACGGAATCATCCTCTCCAAAGAGATGTCTCTCAAGACTGATGAGGAGAGGGTTCGCATGAGCATTATATCCTACGCTTCGGCGGTACGATCTATAATGTATGTGATGCTATATACCAGACCAGATGTAGCTTACGCGCTTAACGTGGTGATCCGGTATCATTCGAAGCCAGGAGAGAACCACTGGACAGCAGTGAAGAATATTCTTAAGTATCTGAGAAGGACTAAAGAACTGTTCTTGGTGTACAGTAATGGGGAACCCCAGGTGGAGTCCTTTACCGACTCGAGCTTCCAGAGTGACAAGGATGACAGCAAGTCTGTCTCGGGTTTTGTGTTTACCCTCAACGGAGGGGCGGTTTGTTGGAAGAGCCCCAAACAGGACACCGTTGCAGACTCGACGTGGAGGCTGAATACATTGATGCCAATGATGCCGCAAAAGAAGTGGTCTAGATAAAGAAGTTCATTACTGAACTTGAGGTGGTTCTGTCCATTATTAATCTAATACCTTTGTATTGAGACAATAACGGGGCTATGACTTTAGCAAAGGAACCATGGTCCCATCAAAAATCCAGGCACATCTTAAGGCGGTATCACCTGATCAGGGAGATCGTTGATCACCGAGAGATCGAAGTGCGAAGAGTAGACACAAAAGAAAACACGACGGATCCATTCACTAAGGCCCTCCCTCAAGCACTGTTCGGGAGACTATTTGAGATATTGGGTATGCGATACGCCAACAACTGGCCCTTGTGCAGACGTTGGGTACTCGATACGCCAATATATGGCCTTACTGCAAATGGAAGATTGTTGGATATGTATGCCCTAGAGGCCATTATTGTATATGTATACAAGTGGATACATGGACATATGTATGTACAGGACAATCTTGCTCGATATGATAGTATGCTATTTAGTTTGTCTTTATCTTAACATATGTATATGTATTACTTGTTATTATGTATCATTAATACATATTGATAAAGCCCGTTGGATCATTGCTTGACTACCAGCGTTGTGATGGCAATCATACTTATGGGAGCTGGGTAGTCGATAATCACATCCTTAAATGTCCCTAGTCGTGGGTGTATCGAGACGGGGTATCGATACTCCGGAGTATACTGGTGTATACGTTTTTAGACCCCAACGAAGTGCGATGGTTGGTCCTACAGCCATTGGTCTTTGGCACCTATGATCGTATACAGGTGCTTACTGGGGGTGAGTACACTGGACAGACTCGCCGAGAGCTGGCTAGATGGTATTATACCAATCATCAGATAGCAGTTCTCTAGTGACATGAATACAGATAGTCTGTCGACCTGAGATCGTCATTTGTCTCGTGTAAGTTCTCGCTGTTCTTTGATT
Organism: Agapanthus africanus; assembly: GCA_030015575.1. Classification (NCBI taxonomy): domain Eukaryota; kingdom Viridiplantae; phylum Streptophyta; class Magnoliopsida; order Asparagales; family Amaryllidaceae; genus Agapanthus; species Agapanthus africanus. The sequence goes on along the minus strand of CM057338.1, from coordinate 417,928,532 downwards.
ACTACCCTACCATGGCTCTACTGAGTCGTACAAATAGGTTTTAGTTGGGTACAGTCCCGAGCCACATGGAGGCAATGAGCGATTGTCAGGGATTTGTCTCTCCCGGTATAGGGAGTCGATGTCGCGCTGTGTTCAGTTGGCCAACACCATAAGTCCCTGGCTAGGGCGGATTGATAATTACTAATAGGTAGATCAGTAAATTCTCATATGGTCTTAAGCCACATCGGCACGACTTGTCAGGTTATTAGGCGTCTGACGTTTTCCACCCCCTAGACCCGTCATGCGATACTCTCAGAAGAACAGACCAGACTGTATGGAGATTATCACAGATAGGCTCAGTAGGAGTTCGGATGAGTTTGCTCGTCAGCCTTCTTTTCGACAGGTACCTGGGTAGACGTTACATACAGCTAGTGCCGCTGATGTGCTTGTGGTTAAACACACAACTAGTGTATTGTCGAGTCTTTAGAGTCCTACACAGAGGGTTTTCCTGTTTCAGGCGAAACGATATAGAGGCCGTATGGTTTTACATGCAATGTTTCGATCATATACGTGTACTAGCTACACGTATTTTGTTCAGATGGATAATACTAGCGGGCTTAGGATTAAGCCGCATTATTGAATCATGTATTGATTTAATAATGATCTAGTATTATATTATTGGATTATTTTATCTCTTAGTATTCGTATTTTTTGTAGTACGAATACAGGTATGTATATACGGTGAGAATATTCTCTTATTTATATTAGAATGCTTTTAGAAGAAGACACCGCATTTTGTTTTAAATCGTTTAAAAAGATAATGAGGTGGAGGGATAGGGTGTATTAAAGCATGGTTGAAGCATGGCTACTTGATTTTATTTATTCATTTGTTCTTACTATTCAAGTATGGTTGCATTATTTCTACTGAAATAATATGCTTGATATTTTGAAAGACTTAGCCATTCTTCACTTCTTGCTTCATTCTACACTTAGCTTTCTCTTTTCTCCTTTGCTCTCTTCTTCTTCCTCAAACCCTAACCCTTTCATGAGTTTAGAAACTATAAGTTTATGAGATATATTAATCCAATTAACACTCTGCATCTTCTAAGCTATCTAGATTAGCAAACTAGGTACTTTAGTTACCTCAAGTTTGAGGTTAGAGCTTGAACTATAGACTCTCGGATGGATCGTCTTCAACGTGAGGAGGCCGACGACCAAGCTCGATCCTGATGGACGAGGGGCCTAAGAAGGAGATTAAGAAGACCCGAAGGACTTGTTCATATAGGTATAATCACTTTCACAGTAGATTAGTACATTTGCAAGTTTTGTTATCTAGGGCTTACGGTAGATCTTGAGATTAGTTGGTGTTGCCCGCTTAAAAAATTATTTTTTGAAAATTCCTCCTCTCTACAAACCCGGTAGAGTGTGCGACACTGCCTAACATAGCCTCAATAATCAAGAGAGGCACAAAAGAAAGAGTACGGATTTTTCTAACTTAAACTAACCTAACTCTAACCCTAACAAGCATTCTTTTGAACATAAACTCAACACTTAGGATAAAAACATACACGCTCTGACTTTTTAGACTTAATTCGTTAGAACAAGAACGAAAAACATACCTTCTCCTTGCGGACGACCCATACTCATCTCGGCTAGCTACGTGCGACACTGTCTTGATTGCGGTATTTTAAAACACATAGAACACGATAAAACTTTCAACCAATCACCTATGTTGACTAGTAACAACTTTTCAGACTGGATAAATAAGGTTCTTCTGCATTTAGGGTGTATGGACCTTGAACTGGCACTTCGGAAGGATGCTCCCCCTGCCTTTACAGAAGAAAGTACGCCAAGTATGAAGAGTGATTTTGACAAATGGGAGCGTTCTAACCGCATAAGTTTGTTGATCATTAAGGCTCATGTTAGTATGACTATTCGGGGCTCTATCCCTGAATGTGATACCGCTAAAACCTTTATGAAAGCGGTTGAGGAATAGTTTATCACTTCGGATAAGGTTTTAGCGAACACTCTAATGCAGAAATTTTCTGGTATTAAGTATGATAATACCAAAGGTGCGTGTGATCACATAATGCAGATGAGGGATATTGCAGCAAAATTGAAAACCTTAAAAGGGGAGATTTCTGATTCATTTCCAGTGCATTTCATTCTTAACTCTCTTCCTCGAGAATATGGTTCTTTCAAAATCTCCTACAACACACATAAGGAGGATTGGTCTATTAATGAATTGTTGACCATATGTGTTCATGAAGAAGAGAGGCTGAAGAAGAAAGGCTAAAGCATAAGAAGATTGAAAGTGCTAATCTTACTACTCATGATAATGGAAATGTTAAAGTGTGTAAGCCGGTTTCTTCATCCGGAATGTATAAGGGAAAGAAGCCTACGAAGACACAGGGCAAAATAGTCGAGTGTTTCTTTTGTAAAAAGAAGGGGCACATAAAGAAGGACTGTCAGAAGTATCAGAAATGGCTTGAGAAGAAAGGCAATTTCATTTCTTATGTATGTTATGAATCAAATTTTACTCATGTTCCAAATAATACTTGGTGGATTGATTCTGGTTGTACAATTCACATTACAAACACTATGCAGGGCTTTCTCAACCAAAGGAAGCCAGTGGGCAGTGAGCTTGGCATCTATTCAGGCAACGAGATGCGTTCAGTAGTAGAAGTTGTGGGGACTTTTAGGCTTGTTTTAAAATCAGGCTATGTTTTAGATTTGGAAAACACCTTTTATGTTCCGTCTTTTTCAAGAAATTTAGTTTCTGTTTCAAGACTTTCTAATTTGGAGTATGTTTTTCAATTTCATTGTATTGGTTTTTCCATATTGCAAAATAATAAAGTTGTTGGTTTTGAAACTCTTGTTGACAATTTATATAAGTTTTACTTAGACCCCACATTTGAGCACAGGTTTCTATCATTGCATACTGAAAATGTTGGAATTAAAAGATGTATTATTAATGAGCACTCCTCAAAATTATGGCATAAAAGGCTTGGCCATATCTCGAGAGAGAGAATAAAGAGATTAGTGAAAGGGGGAGTTTTAGAAACTCTTGATTTTTCTGATTTTGGTACTTGTATAGACTGCATCAAGGGAAAGCAAAGTAACAAGACCAATAAGGATTCGAGGAGGAGTTCTGAGGTTCTTGAGATCATACACACAGATACCTGTGGCCCATTTTCTACACCCCGTTTGAACGGTCAGAGATATTTTATCTCATTTATTGATGACCATACAAGATACATGTATCTCTACCTACTAAGTCATAAGGATGAAGCACTAGATGCTTTCAAAACATATAAAGTTAAGGTGGAGAAAAAATTAGGAAAATAAATAAAGATAGTAAGATCAAAGAGGTGGTGAGTATTATGGTAGGTACACAGAATAAGGTCAAATGCCTGTTCCATTTGCTAATCTCCTTGAGACAGAAGGTATTATAGGGCAATACACAATGCCAGGCACACTACAACAAAATGGTGTGACAGAAAGAAGGGACGAAACACTTATGGATATGGTAAGAAGCATGATTAGTAACTCTAATTTTCCTTTATCACTTTGGCGTGAAACACTGAACACTGCAGTATGTATGTTAAATAGAGTTCCATCGTAGGCTGTTCCTAAAACTCCTTTTGAATTATGGAAAGGATGGAATCCCAGTTTGAGACATATACATGTATGGTTCGTCCAGTTGAAGTGGGGATTTATAACCCCGCATTAAAAAATTGGACTCAAGAACCCAAAACGGATATTTCATTGGTTATCCAATGAACTCCAAGAAATATAGATTTTATTGTCATTCGCACACACCTAAGATTGTCGAACCTAGAAATGCGAAATTTCTTAAGGATTTTGAGTTCAGTAGGAGTGAATTTTCTCGCAAAGTAATGATTGAGGAGATTAATGATTCACCCACTAAAGTCAATGAATTGGTCATTCATGATGAGTATCATCCTTTAGTTAATGAAGAACCACTAATTCAGGGTGAATCAATTGATGAAGAGCTAACTCATGAACAGCTTGTTATCCAAAATACGGACAATTTGGATAAAGCACAAGGTTTAAGGAGATCCCTAAGAATAAGGAAACCGGCAATTTCTAGTAATTATTTGGTGTATCTCCAAGAGTCTGAATTTGATATCGGACTTAAAAATGACCCTAAGTCATTTTCACAAGCCATGAATGGAGAAAATTCTAGTTTATGGTATAATACCATGAAGGAAAAGATGGAGTCCATGGCTAAAAATGAAGTCTGGGAACTTGTCAATTTACCTAATGGAGCCTCGGTTGTTGGTTGTAAATGGGTTTATAAGTCCAAACGAGACTCATTCGGTAATATTGAGAGGTATAAGGCCAGACTAGTAGCCAAAAGATTCACTCAAACGAAAGGCGTTGATTACCATGAAACTTTTTCCCCGGTTTCTTCAAAGAATTCCTTAAGAATTTTTATGGCTTTAGTAGCTCATTATGATCTGGAGCTACATCAGATGGATGTGAAAACAACATTTTTGATATGGCAACTTGAGGAGGAGGTATGCATGAAGCAACCAGAAGGGTTTTCTGACGGTCATGGTCAGTTGGTTTGCAAACTTAAGAAATCTATATATGGACTAAAGTAAGCTTCCCGACAATGGCATATAAAGTTTCACAATACTATTATCTCATACGGTTTTATTGAGAACATTGTGGTTGAATGCATATATATAAAAGTTGAGGGAAATTAATTATTATCTTAGTATTGTATGTAGATGATATATTACTTGCAACCAATGACATAAAGTTTCTATCTGAGACTAAAAATTTCCTCTTTCAAAATTTTGATATGAAAGATATGGGTAAAACCTCTTATGTTATTGGCATAGAGATTGACAGAGATAGATCTCCAAGGACCCTCAAATTATCTCAGAAAGGGTGCATTGAAAGAATTTTGAAAAGATTCCGAATGCAGGATTATGCTCCTAAAGATTCACCTATTGTTAAAGGGGACAAATTTAGTTTGGAACAATGTCCTAAGAGCATTATGCGTTAGTTTGCACCAGACCGAATATCGCATTTTCCTCCTAAAGATTCACCATATGCCTCCATGATTGGGAGTCTCATGTATCGTTAGTTTGCACCAGACTGGATATCCTATTTGTGGTAGGAATGTTGGGAAGATACCAAAGTAATTCTGGAATGACACTTTGGAAAGCTGCTAAAAAGTTTATGAGGTACTTAAAGGGAATCATGGATTACCAGCTCACATATAAATACGCAAACCAGTTAGAGATGGTTGGCTATTCAGATTTGGATTGGGCTGGATGTCAAGTTTTGGTAAAGTCTACTTCTGGATATGTTTTTCTTCTTACTGGAAGGGCCATATCTTGGAAAAGTACGAAACAATCCTTAGTTGCATCATCGGATATGGAAGCGGAATACATTGCTTGCTTTGAAGCCACATCACAAGCATTATGGTTGAGGAGTTTTATTACGAATATGATTGTCATGGACATTGTGGCATGACCATTACGTATGTATTGTAATAATTCTTCTACAGTTTCGTTTGCTAATAATAAGAAAAGAGATAGTCGAAGCAGACACATCAGCATTAAATATCTTGTTGTCAAAGATCGTGTCAAGAATAAAGAAATGACTATTGAGTATATATGTAACACCCTAGTACGTGTATACAATAATAATGGGTATTTTAAGACTTGGTTTATAATTCTTTTATTTTATTCATTTGGGTTGCGAGTAATTTGAATAGTAGTGGTGGTTATCCGACCCGACCCGTATATGTAGGACCTAGTATGGTGCTAGATTGTGCCTAATAATTATCAGTAAACTGAATCTATGTGAATCTAGTATAATATATATATTTAAATCATTATATATCTATAAACAACTACAAGTTATGGATAAGATATATTTGCTAACTGACATCACGTGGATAACCGTCCCATATCTAAGGTTGCTTTCATCTATCCCGTCTAAATATCAAGATACCAGATAATCAAATATTTATTAAATCTTTATATATTTATTGAAATTACTTTTTAAATTTTATTAGGGGGTATATGTATTTAATATTACATTATTGCATTATGATTTAAATCTTTACGTATATATGTTGTTCTCTAAAATATATTTCTGACGAGATTTTGGTGAAGTTGGTAATAATTTGATATTATCTATTAAATCTAAAACTATAATATATATATATATTAATATACAATATATAATAAACAGTATATATAAAAAAAATTACTCTCTCTCTCCCACCATGTTTCTGTCTATCTCGTGATCTCTCTCTCTCTCTCCTTCACCTCGTCACCGAAACCTAAACCACCCCCACCTCGCCTCCCTCGTTCTCACCTCCGCCATCTTCCTCCTCATCTCGTCATCATCTCGTCGTCGTCACCTCCCTCTTCAATCCCTGTGACCCATCACCTCACCGCACCTCCTCCCCCGAGAACCCGAGCCTTAACCCACGCCAACACCACCACCTCCGACCTCATCCCTTCCTTGCACTCGTCGTCGTCGACTCTTCTTCTTTCTTGCCTTCGCTAAACCTAGAGAACCTCAACACCATCATCTCTCTCTTTTCATCTTCTTCTTCTGCTGCTTTCTGCCTTCGCCGGAGCCGACTCCAGCAACACCGCCGCCTCTACCTTGGTTCCCTCGCCGACGAGCACGACCCAGACCCAATCTCCTTTCACCTCCTCCTCAAAACCTTGACTTCATCACATCTCCCTCTTCTTTCCATCACCGAGCCTTCACCCCCGACCTCCTCGTCGCCACCCCGACCCGTCGCCGTCGCCTTCGACCCAAACACCAGTACATGGGCATTCCACAGAGCATGAGTAGGCCATCCCAGAGCAGTACACTGTCGTGTTTAGTTGAGGTCATGAGTACGTCGTGTTTGCGAACGTTGCCGTCGTGCGGGTATCTGTAGTTCTTCGTGGTTTTATCAATCGAGACAAGTTTTCTAACTTGCAACATGCTATTTAATATACCAAACCATATATATAATCATAGTATACATGTATTTATAATTTGCAACTATTGTCGATATACAATTTTATAAATATAATCCGTGTTTAATAACAATAGCAAGTTTATCTTACTACATGCTAGTTCATTATAGTTTCAATATGACATTATTATAGTTTCATTATCTTTTACCTATGCTAAATATATATCAAGTATGATATATTTATAATATGGAGAATTAATATCGATATACAGTTAATCCATAATACTAATATTAGCATGTGTTTAGTCTCAATTGTTAAGGTCATGCAAATTTACTTATTTGAACTATTTTAGTAAGTACAGATTAGTTTATTGTTACGCCCACTTCCCAAAATAAGTAAATACGGTACGTGACAAACCCATCTATACTACCTATGGCGAGGAAAGATCCTTCCATAGTCTCATTACGGCTGTCAATCAGATATCAAGAACAATAAATAAAATCTAATTAACACATGTCCATCTGCCACAATAGATAATAATCAAGAAATGTATATAGCGGAAATGAATAAAGATCCAACTAGTAAATAACATCCTAACCACATCCCTTATGGGATTACAATGTTAAACCATAACTAGAAAATAAAAATAAACTAAACATCTCTAAACTAATCGGCAAATCTCCTCACTGCTTAGCTTGCTTGCCAAAATACTCTTGATCTTCCTGCAACAAGGTCAAAGGAACTGGGCCATATGAAACCCGGACGTTAGTGTGTCATAAATATCAATAATAATAGTAATGACCATAACAAGATGCTATAAAGAAGATATGAGTATAAATAATAATCACAGGCGTTATAACAGTGAGCTATAGGTATGTCACAAATATCCTAAAGTCTGTGTTTCTAGGTTATCTATCCTAACAGTATTTGAAATCAATTAATGTAATCGTCGATATAACTCAATATTATCCTGTGTATGCCCGGGACCACGGTCAAGACCCTCGGGGCTGAATCCGAGACATGCCGCTATGCAGTAAAACAATATCATATACAGACGAATGATGTCAGCATCATCATTCCTGGGCCCAAAGCCCGTATCGACTGATCAGTCTCTGGAAAGTAGTGAACTGTTGAGTTATAAATCGAGTTTCATTATTGATTTTCCCTTTCCCCCAGGTTTCGTGTTCAAGTCAGGTATTAACGATATCTATCTATTGCCAACACATGAACAGGCAAGTACGGGTCTTGTCTATCTAGGCAACAAGTCACGTCCATCAGGACAACAGGTTAGGATTGTCGGCATTGGAAATTATCCAAATAACAGGCAAGATAACGTGTCGTGAACATGTTAGGCAATGTGTATTAAACAGGATAAATACTTGATAGAAAACAGTAATCAGTTTACTGTAGAAATAACTAATGTATATTATTTATTTTATAAGGTATAATTAATTTATTCATATATATATATATACACATACACACACATACCTATTTGAAATAACGTTTTAGATAATGAAACTACAGTGGAAATATATTGAAATTATAACGAACTAGCATGCAACAAGATAAACTTGTTAATGATACGAAATACGGATTAATGCTATAAACTTTGTATATTGATAATAACTTGCTAAATATTAAAATATGTATATTAATAAATAACTATATATATAAGTATATATATATATTGGAATATGTAATGTAGCATGTCGTAAGTTTAGAAACTTGCCTTGATCGATAAACCCACGACGAAATACGGATATCTGCACGACGACGACGTTCGAAAACACGACGTATTTACGACCTTGGCTAAAAGTGACTGTGTGCTGCTCTGGGATGCTCGCTGGTGTTCTGTGGAATGCTTTGGTCCTGATGTCTGTGTCAAAGGTGACGGCGACGAGTCAGAGTTAGCTGGCTACGAGACAAAGTCGGCTACGAGACAAAAGCTTGTGAAGAAGAAGAAAAGAGATAGAGGGATGATGGGGTCTGTTCTTTGAGGAGGTGGTGACTGGGGATGGTCTGGGTCGTGCTCATCGGCGAAGGGAAGTGAGTGGTGGTGGTGAACAGCTCCAGCGAAGGCAAGAAAAGAAAAGAGAAGAAGAAGAAGGAGAAAGAGAAAAGGATGATGGTAATGGGGTGCTTTGGTTTTAGCGAAGACGAGGAGAAAGAGGAGGTTGGTGGACACAATTATCATATCAAGGGAAAACCGCACTTTTAAATATTTCAAGTTTTCAAAATGTACTCTGCGATTTCCCAAATCCACGAAATAGAAATCTTATGAAAAAATCATATGAGAACAATCACTATAGCAATGTATGCATGATGCAAATCATGATGCGTATTAGTACCAGAATCATTATCTAACTATCAATAATGAATGTGGTACAACATATATTTATCCATGGCAGTTTCCATAGTGTGCGTGGCATGGCAATTACCGATGATGATGTGTGTGAGCCGGCAAGCAAGTGTACGTGCAACATACGCATCATTGGTAATGGTGCATGTGCCCTAGCAGACGAGATCTTAACAGCTAATGGAAACACATGTATATAAACAATGCAATGAGAATAACATGAGCATAGCAGAAGTAAACAGTAAATACAACATTAATAAATTATATGTGTGTGTGTGTGTGTGTATACGAGCCATACGGTTACCGTATTTAAAATAGCACGAATCGTTGTTTTTAGAAAGTAAGGGCTACAGTGTATTTTTGAGAAAAGAGATATCTTTTGAAAATTCGTAGCGTCCCTTGGTTTATCCTTTAAAAATGCATACGATTCGTTGGTTTGAAAATAGGTATGACTCAAATCTATACTTAAATTTACTTAAGTAATTAGAAAACTAAACTAAGAACCGAATTGAAAGTGATAAGAAATCTATAACATTTCCGAGTCGATGTATCTAGTAGTCGGCGATCCAGCCTTATAGCATCACGTATGGTAGTATCTATCGTACGGCATCCTCGAGTCAAGAGTGCGGATCAATCATCATATATATATTTCGTACGGCATCCTCAAAATCGAGGGTACGGGTCAATATCATATATATCATAATTCGTATGGTATCATCCATCGTGCCATATCATAATCAAGGGTACGGATCTAAGGTCACGTATATTCTATTATTTCATCAAGTCATATGTTATCGCATGCTATGTGTATAACGCCCAACGATCCTTTAATATATCGCATCATAAACGATGTCTTATCTCAAATTATATATCATAATCTCTTGATATCCTGTTCGATCGTATTGACTCAAAACCATATAACATATCATATCCTCATCTTACACGTATATGCATATATATATATATATCAACATATCCATATATATATATATATATATATATATATATATATACATATACCCACATAGCATATCAAGTGTGCGTGTATGTGCGCAACAAAATAAAACCAACGGCTCACGACTAAGGAAATAACACCAGCGGTAGACCTTCCTATGAGTACGCATAATCTAACCTAAGGTCTTCTAGAACCCTATTTGCTAAGTATCCAAGTCTTGCATTAACATATATAATATATATAATATCCTATTCTATGGTTGCGGGGGTGTTATATGCCATCCACCCGACTTCCCCCGTAGATATACATCTACTCACTTTCGATTCTCGCTTTCCGAAGTCGATGACGCCTTGCTTTCTCTTGTTATACTGAAGTCCACATGAAGGTACCTATAGTTTAAATACGCCGTATCATAAAAAAGAATCGAATACGAAAACCGATACGGCATGCGAAGTGCACATAGGTTAGAACATACGGCCTACGGATGCAAGAATAACCAACAACTCTAGACGTCGAGGTACAAACGTCAAACGACCGAGTCAAAACCCAAATACCAAAATTCAAATTAACAAAACTCGCAAACCGAAATCAGAAACTTTGAAAAACACTTCCAGATTTTGCCTCAGGTGAAATTGGGATATTTTGCATATAGTATAGGTCACATTACTGGATAAAGAAGCCATGGACCAAGCACGAGGTCAAAACCTCATACCCAGGCCGCAAATTGCGGCCAGATTGGGATTATTTGTGGCCAAGTGTTGGAATGGGGGTCTCAGGTTTTAGGGTTAGCTTTTTGGTCACCTGCTTATCTCACTATGGTTGCTAAACATTTTTCAGAGTCTCAGGGTAGTAGTAGATCTCAATATCCCATCACAAATCCCACAAAAATCCGATATTGGCAAATTCAATTTCAAGTCTTGATGTTTATATACTCAGTTTGGTCTAGGATTTGACACTAGAGGGGTTGTGATCACTAACTGCACCTCATATACACCTTCACAAGTCAAAACATCCCCTAAACCTCATTTTGGAAAATTCTAACATCACTAATCTACACTAGTTAGCTCTAATACACTATAGAATACAAAGAAAACTAATAACTAAACTAGAAGTGTAAGATATACCTCATATAGCAACTGAAGAAAATTCTTGGGTTGCCCAAAATGTTCAAAATCTCCACTTGATTGATCCATGGTGTTTGTAGTGATGAGAGAAATACTTTTTTGTGAAGGTGGCATGGTGTTTAGTTATGATTTTGGAGGTGTTTGAGGGTGGTAGAGGAGGTGGAGGGATGAGGGAAATGAAGGAGGAGGAGAAGAGGAATGAAGTGAAGAAATGAGGTAGAGGCTAAGGTCAAGGGTAACACCCCCCCCCCCCCCTCTCTCATCATCACCCATGCCCATACCCTAATGTCCCCCTCTCATCTAAATATCTTATCTTTTCTTTTCTTTCTATTTTCTTTTCTTTTCTTTTCTTTTCTTTTTAAACACAAAACCAAAAACCATATAATCACAAATGAAGTCATGGTTCATAACAAAAATGTAACAAGTGTTTGCAACATGTTATGTTGCATGTCATATACATAAGCAAGATCAATGCATAATTAGCGAAATATTAATCAAGTTTAGCATAAACTTATATACAAATAATTGTATAATAATTTATAAAATGTCCAAATCACATAAATTCTTTCAAAATCAATAATTCATATTAATTTTCTAAATTATTTTCCAAACTATAAGTATATAATCATACCATATCATTAAAGCTAATCTCCACACTTTATAATATCCATAAAATTTATTATTTTATATTATTTAAATCCCCAAAATAATATTTTATTTTCTGAAATGTTAGAGGGAGAAAGTTATATATATATATATATATATATATATAAACTTTTTAAATAATATATATAGTATATTAATATATATTATAGTTTTAGGGTTTTACAAATAATATCAAATTACACCAAACTTACCAGAATCTTGTCAAAATATATTTTTAGAAAATAATACATATACGTAAAGATTTAAGCCATAATGCGATAATATAATATGAAATACATATACCCTCTAATAAGGTTTAAAAAAGAGTTTAAATAAATAAATATATAATGATTTAGTAAATATTTGGTTATCTGATATTTTGGGATTTGAACATAATAGATAAAAGTGAAATAATATATGGAGTGATAAGCCATGCAATATCAGTTAGTAAAATATAATTTATTCATAACTTGTGGGTATAGATAGATATATTAAGATTTAAATATATATAATGTATATATTATACTAGATTCGCGTAGATACACTTTACTAGTAAATATCAGATTTACTCTAGCACCATATTTGGTTCTAAACATGTGGGTCGGGTCGAATAACCACTACTATTATTCGAATCACTCGCAACCCAAATAAATAAAATAAAAGAATTAAAAGAAAAACTTAAAATACCAAGATATACTGTATAAACGTACTAGGGTGTTACATTACACCCAACTATAAGAGAATTTCGTCCTCGAAATTCACGGAATAGGAAAAGACAAGAAGATATGGATCTAAGGAAAAAGATGTGGAAACTTTTATCGAATCTCGTCTTCATGTTTCCAAGTAAAATCTCTGTGCGAAGGATTTCCCCATGAAACAAGTACTAGAGGGATTATTTTATTCTTGAGAACATTTTCTCATCGATCCACAATAGCCATTGGTTGCTCATCATAGGTTAAATCTTCTCTCACTGCCAGTTCCGAATGATCAAGGACGTGCGTCTTATCTCGAACATACTTGCATAGTTGAGATACATGAAACACGTTATGAACATCCGTCAAGGATGGTGGTAAAGCCAATCGATAAGCTACCTCTCCTACACGCTCAATGATATTGAAAGGTCCCACGAATCAAGAACTAAGTTTTCATCGCTACCAAATCGGATTACTCCTCTAGTCGGTGATATCTTCAAAAACACAAGATCACCAATAGCAAACTCCAAGGGTCTTCTTCCAGTATCAGCCCAACTTTTCTGTCGATCTTATACCATCATCATATGATCACGGATCACGTTAACTTTCTCCACAGTTTGCACAATGAGTTCCGGCCCCAACAATCTTCTTTCTCTAATATCATCCTAAATAATAGGTGAGTGACACTTATGACCGTACAATACTTCGAATGGAGCCATCTGTATAGTTGTCTGAAAACTATTATTGTATTAAAACTCCACTAAATACAAATGATCCTCCCACGAACCCTTGAAATCTAACATGCATTCTCTCAACATATTTTCAAGAGTTTGAATCATTCTCTCGGACTTTCCATCAGTTTGAGAATGGTAGGCCGTACTAAACTTCAAGCGACTTCCCAGACTTTCCTGTAGACTCCTCCAAAAGTGTGATAGGAATCGAGTATCACGATCAGAAACGATACTCACTGGTACTCCAGGCAATCTCACAATCTCCTGCATGTACCGCTCTGCCAAAGCCTTTGTCGACTGACTAACTCGAAATGGTAGGAAATGAGCCGCCTTGGTCAATTGATCGACAATCATCTAAACTGCATTATTGCCCTTTGGACTCCGTGGCAAGGCTATCACGAAATCCATGGTTATATGTTCCCTCTTCCATTGAGGAATCGGAAGTGGTTGCAGCAAACCAGCTACCTTTTGATATTCAGTCTTGACTTGCTGACACACCAAACACCTTGATACGTAGCGAGCAATTTCTCTTTTCATGCCTTTCTACCAAAAATGTTGTCGCAAATCTCTATACATCTTCGTGCCTCCCGGATGTACTAAATACGCGGAGCTATGAGCTTCCTTCATAAATTCTTCACGAACATCTCCTTTAGGCACACACAAACAACTTCTATATCTTAACGAGACATCTTCATGAATCAACAAATCTGTTCGAGGTCCCGCTTCCACTTGTCCTCAAAATTTCTGCAATCTAGAATCGTGCGACTATACTTCCTCAATACTATCGATCAAGGATGACTGTACTTGCAAATGCATCATCTGTCCCGAAGAATCTGGTAGTACGATCTCTAACTCGAATCTCTGAAGATCGGCTATAATCTCCTTCTGTGCTGTCAACATCCGTATCGTTGGCAACCGACTTAAAACATCCGGCACAACATTAACTTTTCCTAGATGGTACGTTAGATCAAGATCATAGTCAGCCATAACCTCTAACCATCTATGCTTGTAATGACCCCAATATTACTATACATTCGTGTTTTCTTTGTTTAGTAAAATATTGTTTTTGTTTATTCTTAGTATTTTCCGTATATTTTGTTTTCTATTAAATATATCATTTTATTATTCCAGCTATTTTTCCCAAACCCATTTTTTTAAACTAAATCTCAATCTATTTCAAATTAAACGCAAGACCTAACCCAGCCTATAACCCAAATCCAATCTCATTTTCATTTTCTTTTATAAAACTATGAGCCCAAAAACTCACTTTTTTTTCAAACAACATCATATATTTAATTCTTATTAAATATATGCATAAACAATTTTGTAGCTCATTGGTTAAGTCCTTGCATTGTTATTCCATAGGTCACATGTTTAAATTCCTATTCTTGCAATTATCAATTTTTTTCAATTTTTATTTTTCTCGTAATTTACAAATGAGACCTTCCATTTCATCTTCCTTTTAACTCCTAAAATAAATAGAATAGTTATGAGCTACAATTAATTAGAATTATGGCCGGCATAAACTTTTTTTTATATGTCACTCCTCTTTCTTTTCTCCATCACACATTTCTATCATTTCTCATCTTCTTCTTCATCTAGATTTCTCGAAAAAGAACATGAAGAAGTTCTCAAAAAGATCTCACTAATAACGTGAGGTTATGGCGGATAGACAAGTCCGATGACAATACCGGCTTGTGTATGTAAATCGCATCCTTTCCCCTCCCCTCAATCTCATTATTTGAATCTTGACCTCCTATCATGTCTTACCATGTCAACTTGCTATAGCGTAAAATTCCCTATGAAATTGTTTTTCTTAACATAATTTTTTATCATATTTATTAGTAAGCACTGTTATTTCATGTATGGAATACAATTTATCTTGAATTAAGTTATTACAAATGAGACTTTGTTGCTTAGAATGTGCTTTGGTTTCTGTAATTGCATATTATAACTCCATAGCGTTAATCTGGTGCATATATTGTTGTTTTAGACGGTTAATTATGATCGGATCATATGTTTGCTTCACATATGTTAATTTATATTATTTATCGCTGAAATTTTAATTATTTATATTTATTTTTGCATACAAGAAAACAAAATTATAAATAAATACCATAAATTTATCATTTTGAAATACGATCTTACAAAACCTTTATCTTTAAAATAATTTTTATAAATTAATTTCCACTTCTGGAAATTCTTGGAACATTAGGATAAATAATATATAGAATTATAAATTTACAGTAAAAATTTCAGATCTAATCGCATAATGGTTTAGGAATTATATCGTTTTTATTCACTGTTCGTAAAAACAGAAAACTGCATTTACCGGTCAACTTCTAGAACACATAAGTTGGTTTACCGACATCCAAATTGAGCAAACTCAGGTGTTTTTTATATCTACATCAAAAGATATAAATTTTCTTAGTTTAAGTTTTTACTGAAAACTGACATAAAACATAGAAAACAACGTTACAATATTTAGTGATGGATTAGGACAAAATCTGTCCTGATTCGTACACTGCTTTTAAATAGGACATAACTCGAACTCCCGATGTCCGTTCGTGACAAACTTTAGAAGTGTAGATGCACAATTGATAGAACTATAATTTTATATATATTAGTTTACATAGAAATGCATGAAACAACCCGATATAGGGTTTATGAGTTTTCATGAGCATGTGTTTTAATTATTGGGGTATTCTAATGATAAATACCTAGCTTTTAAAAGTTTATGGTATTTTATTGAAAACTGGTTCTTTTTGGTAACTTGATGGTATTTTATTAACATTTTAATCTTTCATTTTAAGAGGAAAAAAATATAGTTTCATATATATTGAAAATATGGATTTATAATTTTATATAATTTAAAATTTTAGTTTTATTTAGAAAATTCGTTTTTCCTAAAAACCGTATTTATATCTTTTTGAGTTCGAATACTCCGTGAGGAGTGCTACATCTCGCTCTACTATCCCCAGGATGTGTGATAATCTGCACCATTCATTAGCGGGTCACTTAACGAGAATTGTAGATGCATAATTGCAAAGGAATACGAAATACCGTTTTAAAAGAAACCCGATTTTAAAATATGTGGTATTTTATTGTAAAGATTATTCTTCGAAACAAATATACATACAAATAGGTATCGTGCTATGAAACCAAAGTGTATGTGTGGGGTAGGTCATTACCCCGTGAATTTTTTTCTAAAGGTATAGTTTTAACAAAAACGAAAAGAAGTGATAATAAAGTTCAATGTATTTTAATGAAAAAGTTCAATTATGGTTGTTTCATATGAGATTCTTGGTTAAACTTGATTCTAAACATTGGTATTTAAGATTACAAGTAATATAGTAAAATTAGGTTGATCAATATATAAAGGAAAAAGGGAGTTTCAAGGGTTTAGAAAAGAGTATCGGTGATAACTCCACTTTACCGATATGAGATTTGAAGATGAATTTCAATGAAATGGAGAAGAGTTGGGAGAGAATTACAGTTTGAATGTATCAAGAAGAGGTTAAGGAATAGGGGATGAACTTTGTGGTGTCGTGGGAGCTTCGGAATCGGCTTCGATTTTCGACGAAAGAATCTTGGTAGCTTAGGACTTTTTGAGAGAGTTTTTGCTAGAATTTTTAGAATAGTGCTGAGCTAAATTATGGGGTGGTATTTATAGTGGAGAATTAGGGTTTAGGAATTAAAAATGTGGATTAAAAAGCATTAAAATGGTGTTAATTAGTAATTTGAAGGGTCTCTGTTTGATTACAGGGAAATCAAACAATGCAGAGGGGTTGAGGGGAGTTGAAGAGACGAGTGTGCAAAACACGGAGCAAAATGGACACATCCGAACTGTCTCTGCCGGCCCCTATGGCAAATATGCCGGTCGGATCTGAGTGTTTGGTCTTAAGATTCGTGCCATGTGGATTTTTCTGTGTTTACACCATTTTGAACATGTTTGATTTTTCTGAGCTTTTCAATTCCCCGTATATTGCACGTGCAACCTTTTGGGGCTTCCAAAAAGTTAAAAAGAAAAAATCTGAAAAATAATTGTTTTTTATGGGAATCGAACACACAGGCTATGTCACAGCAGTGCAAAGGCTTTCCAGTGAGCTACAAGTTGTTTCTTGCTTTTATTTAACAAAAGTGACTTATAACTCATACATAGGCTGTCAAACTATTTTCTGTATATTAACAGAAAAATTTCTGTACAGAGATTTCAGAGTTGCTACAATCTAGCAAGCCTAAAGAAACTTCTGATCTTCCCCACATTCTTTGGAATTGGCCAATCATAAACAACTGAAATCTTTTCGGGGTCAACTGCAATCCCATCTCTGGATACAACATGACCCAAGAACTTCTCTTCTTCAAGCCAAAACTCGCACTTGCTCATCTTAGCATATAATTTTTCTTGTCTTAACGTCTGCAGTGCAATTCTCAAGTGTTCATCATACTCTTCTTTGCTTCTTGAATAGACCAAAATATTATCAATGAACACTACCACGGACTGATATAGAAATGGTGAAAAGATTTGGTTCATCAAGTCCATAAATATTACCGGTGCGTTAGTAACTCCAAATGGTATCACTAAGTACTCGTAATGCCCATATCGAGTTCAGAACATCGTCTTGCAAATGTCTTCTGCTTTCACCCGAACTTGTTGATACCCTGATCGCAAATCCAACTTCGAGAATACTCCCGCGCCACTGAGTTGATCGAATAATTTGGCGATGCGAGGGATTGGGTATTTATTCTTAATAGTCACCCGATTTAACACTCGATAATCGATGCACATTCTCCGCGTGCTATCTTTCTTCTTGACTAGAAGAACTGGAGCTCCCCGTGGTGAACTGCTGCTGCGAATCCAACCCTTCTTTAGTAATTCAGAAATTTGTTTCTTTATCTCTTCCAGTTCCACCGGTGTCATCAGATAATAAGCCTTTGAAATCGACACTGCTCCAGGAATAAGATCAATCGTGAACTCTATATCTCATTTTGGCGATAAACCCGAGATGTTCTCGAATACATCCATGAAATCCCGAACCACTGCTGGTGCTTCTTCCTTGATTACTTCCATCGACGAAAGAGAGGCACTTGTCGGCCTAGCCCTAAATTCGACTGGCTCGACACATCTGCTACCTCCTAAGAATAAGAACTTCGTATGTCCATGAATCTGGAAACTTTCTTTGCCTTACAATCAATGTGAGCGTGGAAAATGCCAAGAAAATCAATTCCCAAGACCACATCGTAGCTGCCAGTATCAATCACCAAGAAATCCACGAATAACTTCCATCCACAAATAACAATCGAGAAACCCTTGCACTCACTACTAGATATAATTCTCTCATTCCCAGTGTGTATGTCCAAAGAGCTAGATAGGGCCGTGTGTAGGATAGAGTGTGCACTAATAAACTTGGATGATATAAAACAATGGGATGCACCAGAATCAAATAGTTCCAATGCGGGAAAATTATAAACAAGTAGGATACCTGAAACGATATCGTCAGACACTTTGGCCTCGTCAGCCGTCAAGGTGAAGGCCCGTGCCTGATTAGGCCTCTGAGTAATCTGCTTCTGCCCATAAGCCTGCTTCTGCGGTGGTTTTTGAACACCGTCTCTCAATCATAATTTCGAAGGGCATGTACTAATGGTATGGTTAGCTGATCCACAAACTAAATAAAGTCTGAGCCTCCTTTGACACTCTTTCTGCGTGTGACCGGGTAAACGGCAGAAGTCGTAAATCACAACCTTTTTCTAATCCGATACAAAAGGCTTCTTCATAGGTAATGTCTCTCGTTTGTTTACTGGAATGCCTCTACATACAGGAGCTCTGGTTGGTGAAAACGTAGTCTTCCGCACTATAACCTCTTACAGTTGATTACCCTTAACTTTTACCGATAAACTCTGCCGTTCCCTAGCCGCCTTGAGAATTTGGGAGAAGGTGGTCAATCCCAACGATATGATATGTCTCTGAATCTCCAAATCCAAACTACACATAAATTGCCTTGCCTTATCTGCCTCATTGGCAACTAAAGGCCCTGCAAATCGGCTGAGTCGGGTCCACTCAGTTGCATGTGTATCAACCGATCCGTCATTCTATTTCAATCTAATGAACTTCTCTTCCATTTCCTCCCTAGCAGATTGCGGAAAGAACTTCTCTAAGAAACTTCACGAAAAGATCGCCCAGCTGATTGGCTTGGTCAGGTATCCTCGATAAGCTACCACTCGCGAGCGTAATCTACCAATTGGATGCGTACTACATCCACCCTTTTTTCATCTGGAATCTGCACGGCAACAAGAAGGTTCTCTGTATCAACTAGCCACTGCTTCCCTGGAAATGGATCCTCTAATCCTATAAATGTGGATAGACCGAGCTTCCTAAAGTCCTCCATGATGCCCTCACGCTGTGTTGGTCTGGGAGCTGCTTCCATTTCAGTTGCTGTGACAACAGTCTGTTGGACCGTCCTCAGACCCTCTTGGAAAGTTTCGGCCTGCCGCTGATTCAGCTCAGTTTGATACTTCTAGTTTTCCAACATACCACATATGACTCCAAGTAATATGACGTTGTCTACATGCCTCTGATACGACCGCAAATCTCTATCTGCCATGATTTTGAAGCCAAGAACACTGAAAAGGATTAGCAACGGAAACATGATTCAATAAACAAGAAGTCGATAAACTATAGATTCAAAACTGGAAAGGTAGTAGTGTAGCAGGACAAGTTCCTAATTCTGGGTTTCCTGATCAGTGTATTGGGTCCAATACCCAACTATAAAAGAACCAAACCCGATTAATCCTAAAACCTATGGCTCTGATACTAACAAAACCTTGTCATGCCCCGCTCCCCAAAATAAGTAAATACGGTACGTGACAAAGCCAACCATGCTACCTATGGAGAGGAAAGATCCTTCCATAGTCACATTACGGCTATCAATCAGATATCAAGAACAATAAATAAAATCTAACTAACACATGTCCATCTGCCACAATAGATAATAATTAAGAAATGTATATAGTGGAAACGAATAAAGATCCAACAAGTAAATAACATCCTAACCATGTCCCTTATGGGATTACAACGTTAAACCATAACTAGAAAATAAAAATAAACTAAATATCTCTAAACTAATTGGCAAAGCTCCTCACTGCTCAGCTTGACTGTCAAAATACTATTGATCTTCCTGCGACAAGGTCAAAGGAATCGAGCCATGCAAAATATAGACGTCAGTGCGTCATAAATATCAAAAATAATAGTAATGACCAGAACAGAATGCTATAAAGAAGATATGAGTATAAAAAATAATCACAGGCGTTATAACAGTGAGCTATAGGTATGTCACGAATATCTTAAAGTCTGTGTTTCTAGGTTATCTATCCTAACGGTATTTGAAATCAATTAATGAAATCGTTGATGTAACTCAATATTATCCTGTACGTGCCCGAGACCACGGTCAAGACCCTTAGGGCTAAATCCAAGACGTGCCGCTAGGTAGTAAAAACAATATCATGTACAGACGAATGATGTTAGCATCATCATTCCGGGGCCCGAAGCCCGTATCGACTGATTAGTCTCTGGAAAGTAGTGAACCGTTGAGTTACAAGTCGGGTTTCATTATTGATTTCCCCTTTCCTCCAGGTTTCATGTTCAAGTCAGGTATTAACGATATCTACCTAATGCCAACACAGGAACATACAGGTATGGGTCTTGTCTATCTAGACAACAAGTCACATCCATCAGGACAACAAGTCAGGATTGTCGGCATTGGTAAATTATCCAAGTAACAGGAAAGATAATGTGTCGTGAACATGTCAAGCAGTGTGTATTAAACAGGATAAATACTTGATGAAAAATAGTAACCAGTTTACTGTAGAAATAACTAATGTATATTATTTATTTTGTAAGGTATAATTAATTTATTCATATATATATATACCTATTTGTAATAATGTTTTACGTTTGCTCCTAGATATACTGTAGTCTACATACAAGATAATGAAACTACAGTGGAAATATATTGAAATTATAATGAACTAGCATGCAACAAGATAAACTTGTTATTGATACGAAATATTGATTAGTGATATAAAATTTTTATATTGATAATAACTTGCTAAATATTAAAATACGTATATTAATAAATAACTATATAAATATATATATATATATTGGAATATGTAATGTAGCATGTCGCAAGTTTAGAAACTTGCCTTGATCGATAAACTCACGACGAAATACGGATATACACACGACGACGGCGTTCGAAAACACAACTTATTCATGACCTTTGTTAAAAGCGACTGTGTACTACTCTGGGATGTTCGCTGGTGTTCTGTGGAATGCTCCGGTCCTGATGTCTGGGTCGAAGGTGACGGCGACGAGTCGGAGTTAGCCGGCGATGAGTCAAAGTCAAGGTAAAAGCTTGTGAAGAAGAAGAAAAGAGAGAGGGATGATGGGGTTTGTTCTTTGAGGAGGTGGTGACTAGGGTTGGTTTGGGTCGTGCTCGTCGGCGAGGGGAAGTAGGTGGCAGCGGTGAGCAGCTCCGGCGAAGGCAAGAAAAGAAAATAGAAGAAGGAGGAGGAGAAAGAGAAAGAGATGATGGTGATGGGGTGCTCTGGGTTTAGTGAAGATGAGGGGGAAGAGGAGGTTGGGTCGGCGATGGGGAGACGGAGAGGCGAAGTCGACGGTGAGGTTGACGTGGGTGCAATGAGGCTCTCGGTGGGTTGAAAGAAAAGGAGAAGAAAGAAGAAGAAGATGTTGGCGTTGGTGTTCTGTGGTGCTGGCGACGACGAGAGAGGAGAGTTGATGATGGTGATGGTGGTGGTGGTGGTGGTCAGGTTCCGACAAGATCGACGAAGAAGAGGATGCAGGTTCTCGGTTGTGGAATCGGGGCTCGGGTGAGGTCTCAGGGTTGAGAGAGGAGGTTAGCGACGAGAGTGGTGAGGTTGAGGAGGTGAAGGGGTGATGACGACGAGGAAGGAGGAGGGCGGCGATGAGGACTCGAAGGCGAGGGTTAAGGCTTGAGGATGAGGCAAGGGAGTTTGGGAGAGATACGAGAGAGGAGAGAGAGACAGAGACGGGAAGAGAGAGGGGGGAGAGTTATATTATATATATATATATATATATATATATATATATATATATATATATATATATATATATATATATAAACTGTTTAAATAATATATATATAGTATATTAATATATATATATATTATAGTTTTAGGATTTTACAGATAATATCAAATTACACCAAACTTTACCAGAATCTCATCAAAATATATTTTTAGAGAATAATATATATACGTAAAGATTTAAGCCATAATGCGATAATATAATATGAAATACATATACCCCGTAATAAGATTTAAAAAAGAATTTAAATAAATAAATATATAATGATTTAGTAAATATTTGGTTATCTGATATTTTGGGATTTGAACATAATAGATAAAAGTGAAATAATATATGGGGTGATAAGCCATGCAATATCAGTTTGTAAAATATAATTTTTTCATAACTTGTGGCTATAGATAGATATATTAAGATTTAAATATATATAATGTATATATTATACTAGATTCACATAGATATATTTTACTAGTAAATATCAGATGTACTTTAGCACCATATTAGGTTCTAAATATGTGGGGCGGGGCGAATAACCACTACTACTATTCGAATCACTCGTAACCCAAATAAATAAAATAAAATAATTATAAAGCAAAACTAAAAATACCAAGATATACTGTATAAACGTACTAGGGTATTACATTTATATTAAGAAACAAACATAAAATGTTATTATAAATAGGTTTAAATATATATTACATATTAAATAAATTAATCAGACCATACGATTTAAATAGTATGCATTAGTTAATTGTACAGTGAATTAAATGAACTGGTTACTTTTTTCATTCAATGTTGCTATTGTTTTAATACAAAATACCTGACATGTGCACGATACGTTCCTTGCTATTGCCATTACTATATTGTTTACACTTATTACCTGAATAACTACTAATGCCGACAGTATTGACTAGCTATCCTGATTGACCTGACTTGTTGTCTGGTTAGACAAGACTTGTACACAATTGTTCCTTTGTTGGCATTAGGTAGGCTTTATATTGATACCTGACTTGAACATGAAACCTGAGGAAAAGGGGAAATCAAGAATGTAACCAAAACGCAACTCAAGAGAATATTATTATTGTTTGCCGTGATTCCGGGTGTAAACGGAATAACCATTGTTTATTGTACTGTGGTCCCGTGGGGAATGAACGAGATATATTGTGACGTGGTCCGTGAGGAATGAATGGGATATATACTATTGAGTTACGATGATGATTACATTAATTGGTTTCAAATATCGTTAGGATAGATAACCTAGAAACACAGACTTTAGGATACACGTGAGATACCTATAGGCTGCCGATATATCACCCACGATTGTTTGTTTATAATTATACCTCTTTTGCACATAACACCGTATAGTACATTGCTTAGTTTATTATTATGTTATTTATGACACATTGACGTCTAGGTTTTGCATAGCCATGTTCCTTTAACCTTGTCTCAGGAAGATCAAGAATATTTTGACAAGCAAGCTGAGCAGTGAGGAGCTTTGCCGACTAGTTTATAAATGTTTAGTTTATTTTTATTTTAAAGTTTTAATGTTGTGATCCCATAAGGGACGTGATTAGGATATTATTTACTTGTTGGATCTTTATTCATTTCCACTACTTTCTCTTTATTATTTTATTGTGGCAGTTGGACATGTATTAGTTAGATTTTATTCACTGTTCTTGATATCTGATTGACAGTCGTAATGTGACTACGAAAGGATCTTTCCTCATCATAGGTAGAATGGTTGGCTTTGTCACGTACCGTATTTACTTATTTTGGGAAGCGGAGCGTGACAAGATTTTGTTGGTATCAGAGCCATAGGTTTTAGGATTAGTCGGGTTTGGTTCAATTTGTAGTTGGGTATTGGACCCAATACATTGACCAGGAAACCTGGAATTAGGAACATGTCCTGCCATATTACTACCTTACCGGTCTTGAATTTATAGTTTATCGACTTCTTGTATATTGAATCATGTTTACCGCTGCTAATCATCTTCAATGTTCTTGGCTTCAGAATCATGACAAATAGAGATTTGCGAGCATATTAGAGGCGTGTAGACGATGCTTCATTACTTGGGGTTATGAATAGTATGCTGGAAAACCAGAAGCGTCAAACCAAGTTGAACCAGCGATATGCCGAGGTTTTCCAGGAGGGCCTGAGAACGGCTCAACAGACTGCTATCACAGCAGCTGAGAAGGCGGCAGCTCCCAGACCAACACAACGTGAGGGCACCGTGGCAGACTTTAGGAAGCTCGGTCTGTCCATATTTATAGGATTGAAGGAGACATTGCCAGTGGAGCAGTGGCTAGTAGATATAAAGAATCTTCTTGTTGCCACGCAGATTCCGGATGAGAAAAGGGTGGATATAGTATGTATCTAATTGGTAGATTACGCTCACGAGTGGTGGCTTGTTGAGGAGACCCGTCTGACCAAGCTGATCAACGGGGAGACTTTTTCACGAAGTTTCTTGGAGAAGTTCTTTTCGCAATCTGCCAGGGAGGAAATGGAGGAGAATTTCATTAGCTTGAAATAGAATGGTGGATCTGTTGGTACTCATGCGGTTGAATGGACCCGACTCAGTCGATTTGTCCGGCCTTTGGTTGCCAACGAGGCAAATAGGGCAAGACAATTTATGCATAGCTTGGATGTGGAGATTCAGAAACACATCATATCATTGGGATTGACCACCTTCTCCTAAGTTCTCAAGGCGGTTAGGGAACAATAGAGTTTATCAGTAAGAGTAAAGGGTACTCAACAGCAAGAAGTTGTAGTGCGAAGAACTCTGTATGCACCAACCAGAGCTCCTGTACGTAGAGGCATTTCGGTAAATAAATAAGGGACAATACCTATGAAAAGGACCTTTGTTTCAACGCAGAAGAAGGATGTGATTTGTGATTACTGCCAACGACCGGGTCATTTCCGAAGGAAGTGCTGAATGAGACTTGGGAAGTGTCTGATTTGCGGAGCTGCTAATCATCGAATTAATACTTGTCCATCGAAAGTTCATTTGAAGGGTGATGCTCCATAGCACAGCAGAAGCAGATTACTCAGAGGTCTAATCAGGGGCAGGCCTTCTCCTTAACGGCTGAGGAGGCCAAGGCTTCAGACGATGTTGTTTCAGATATCCTACTTGTTTATAATTTTCCCGCATTAGCATTATTCGATTCTGGTGCATCCCATTGCTTTATGCCGCCCAAGTTTATTAGTTCACACACAGCCCTATCTAGCTGTTAGGACATACACACTGGGAATGAGAGAATTATATCTTGTAGTGAGTGCAAGGGTTGCTCGATTGTTATTTGCGGACAAAAGTTATTCGCGGATTTCTTAGTGATTGATATTGGCAGTTATGATGTTGTCTTGGGAATGGATTTTCTTGGCATTTTCCACGCTCACATTGATTGTAGAGTGAAGAAAGTGATCTTCCAGATTCCCAAACATCCGGAGTTCATAATCTTGGGAGGTAGCAAATTTGTCGGGCCAGTTGAATTTCGGGCTAGGCTGACAAGTGTCGCTTTTTCGTCAATGGAAGAAATCAAGGAGGAAGGATCAGTAGTAGTTCAGGACTTCATGGACGTGTTCAAGGACATCTCGGGTTTACCGCCGAAATGAGATGTGGAGTTCGAGACTGATCTTATTCCTGGAGCAGCGCCGATTTCAAAAGCTTATTATCTGATGGCACCGGTGGAACTGGAAGAAGTAAAGAGAAAAGTTACCGAATTACTAGAGAAGGGCTGGATTTGCAACAGCGGTTCACCGTAGGGAGCTCCAGTTCTTCTAGTCAAGAATAAAGATGGCATAGGGAGGATGTGCATCGATTATCAAGAGTTAAATCAAATGACTATTAAGAATAAATACACAATCGCTCGCATAGGCGAATTATTCGATCAACTCAGTGACGCAAGAGTATTCTCGAAGTTGGATTTACGATCAGGGTATCATCAAGTTCGGGTGAAAGAAGGAGACATTTGCAAGACAGCGTTCAGAACTCGATATGGGCATTACGAGTATTTAGTGATGCCATTTGGAGTTACTAACACACCGGCGATATTTATGGACTTGATGAACCGAATTTTTTCACCATTTCTAGATCAGTTCGTGGTAGTATTCATTAACGATTTTTTGGTATACTCAAGGAGCAAAGAAGAGCATGAAGAACACTTGAAAATCGCACTGCAAACGTTGAGACAGGAAAAGTTATATGCTATGATGAGCAAGTGTGAGTTTTGGCTCGAAGAAGAGAAGTTCTTAGGTCATGTGGTATCCGGAGATAGAATTGCAGTTGACCCCGAAAAGATTGCAGCTGTTCATGATTGGCCAATTCTAAAGAATATAGGGAGATTAGAAGTTTCCTCGGGATTGCTGGATATTATAGAAGGTTTGTGGAGAACTTCGCTCGAATAGTAGAACCGTTGACCAAGCTAACATATAAGGAGGTACCGTTCGTATGGACTGAGAAGTGTACGACAGCTTTTGAAGCGCTAAAGCAAAAATTGACAACCGCTCCTATTTTAACAATGTTAGATGGTTCCGGAGGATTAGTTATTTATAGTGACGCATCTGGCAAAGGCTTGGAATGTGTCCTAATGCAGCATGGAAAGGTTATAGCCTATGCGTCGAGGCAATTGAAGACTCATAAGAAGAATTACCCAACTCATGATTTGGAGCTAGCAGCAGTGATTTTTGCGCTAAAGATTTGGAAACACTACTTATTGGGTGAAAGAGTAGAAGTGTTTACTGATCACAAGAGCCTAAAGTACATGTTCACATAGAAAGAGCTCAACATGAGGCAGCGTAGATGGTTGGAGCTGATGGCTGACTATGATATTGAACTAAAATACCATCCGGGGAAAGTTAATGTAGTACCGGATTCTTTAAATCGGTTCCCAGCGATACAGATGTTGACTGCACAAAAAGAGATTATAACAGATTTTCAGAGATTCGGGTTGGAGATCATACTACCAGATTCTTCGGAACAATTGATGCAGTTGAAAGTACAATCATCTTTGATCGATAGCATTAAGGCAGCACAATCACACGATCCTAGACTGTAGAAATTTTGAGGACAAGTGGAAGAGGGACTTCGAACATATTTGTTGATTCATGAAGATGGTTCGTTAAGATATGGAAGTCGATTGTGTATACTTAAAGGAGATGTTCGTGAAGAAGTCATGAAGGAGGCTCATAGTTCCACATATTCAGTACATCCGGGAGGCATGAAGATATATAAAGATTTGCGACAACACTTTTAATGGGAAGGCATGAAAAGAGAGATTGCTCGCTATGTATCGAAGTGCTTGGTGTGTCAGCAAGTCAATGCTAAATATCAAAGGGTAGCTGGTTTGTTGCAATCACTTCCGATTTCTCAATGAAAGTAGGAATATATAACCATGGATTTCGTGACAGTCTTACCACGCACTACTAAAATAGGGGGTTGCCCCTACGGATAACGACATCCGTAGGGGCAATTTTAGTTTGGCCCTACGGATTAGTCCGTAGGGCCAAAAGGTTGCCCCTACGGTCCTCACATATTAATTTAAAAATATTAAATCTTAAATTGTTGTTTGCCCCTACGGAGTCGCAAACCAAGAACCTACGGACTTATCCGTAGAGGCAACTAAATAGAGATTTAATTAAAAAGGCACGGATCGATCCCTACGCTGAATAACTAAAAATTATTTTCTCCTGCGCGCGCGAACCCAAATTCCCAAACCCTCGTTCCCGCCGATCGATCGTCGTTCTCGTCGTCGCCAGAGCCGGCCGATTCGTCGTAGCCACCGCCTGCTTTCGTCATCGCCAGCGCCGGCTCATCTCCGTTTTCATCGTCACCTTCGATCGATCGTCGCCTTCGATCAGGTAAGGAAATCTTCAATTACTCAAATTTTTGATTGTTTTAGGGCTATGGTTCATTGTTTAGGTACCGATGAGGCATCGGTTGGGGTTAGCGTTAGGGTTGGGGCTAGGGCTCGGGTTCGGCAGGGGGTTGGGGTTGGGGTTAGGGTTAGGATTGGGGTTCTGCTGGGGCTGGGGCTGGGGCTGGGGCTGGGGTTAGGGTTAGGGTTATGGTTGGGGTTGGGGTTTAGCTGGGGCTGGGGCTGGGGCTGGGGTTAGGGTTAGGTTGGGGCTAGGCCGGGGCTGGGGCTGGGGTTAGGTTGGGGTTGGGGTGGGGCTGGGCTGGGCTAGGCTGGGGCTGGGGCTAGGGAAGAATTCGTGGAGTCATGAGGAATTAATGTAGTCTCTGACGATGTTGCCCCAATTTCCATGGAGACATGAGGAAACATGGGAAGAATTCGTGTCTTTCGTGTTGTAGATATAGAATCAAGTAGCTAGCTATAGATTGATTGCCCAAAAATTATAATTGTATGCATTCATGTGGTGGTTGTAGATTGTGGCCAAATAAATCTTTGCATGCTGCCATTGGCTAGTCTTTGTCCAACCAAAACATGATTCAACATACTGAGCTTGTGGTACCAGACCATTCATAATGCAAAAAAAAGACACATTTCTGATTTGAAAAAAAGGAAGGGCTAGATAGGGATTTAGTTATGGATTTTACTTGGACGCCAGAAAACTTTTCTGACACCGTGTACCCAATTTTCCCACACACGCCCCTTCACACATGAAGGTTGGCAGAAGATGTTTTTCTGGTAACATCTTCGGCATCATCGAGACTTAATTGCATTTGAAAGGAGGATATATATTCTTTCAACTTAAATTTATATTATATTCATCTTGTTTATTGATTTATTTTCTATGTTGCAGGTATGTATCTCAATCTCAAGTCTAATGCATCTTAGTTCTTTAATGCTCAATTCTCAAAGGAGCTTAGTTCTCCATAGGAGCTTAGTTCTCCAAGATAGGAGCATACTCCTCCCCATAATGCGCATATGCGCAAACGCCATGTTCACTACGTGCAACGCACGTGTGCCCGCCATGCGCGCACCACGTGCAATGCACGTGCGCACCACATGAGAATATTTAATAATATTAAAAGGAGCTTAGTTCTTCATAGGATCTTAGTTCTCCAAGATAGGAGCATGCTCCTCCCCATAATGCGCATACGCGCAAGCGCCATGTGCGCTACGTGCAACGCACGTGTGCCCGCCATGCGCGCACCACGTGCAATACACGTGCGCACCACATGACAATATTCAATAATATTAAAAGGAGCTTAGTTCTCCAAGTTAGGAGCCTGCTCCTCCCCATAATGCGCATATGCGCAAGCGCCATGTGCGCTACGTGCAACGCACGTATGCCCGCTATGCGCGCACCACGTGCAATGCACGTGCGCACTACATGAGAACATTTAATAATATTAAAAGGAGATACGTTCTCCATAGGAGCTTAAGTCTAATGCATATACACGGATTTTCTCCTTTGTCAGTAACTATCATGTTCTTATATTTCTCAATATAGTCACCATAACCTACAATTTATATGTTATACAGTCTAACATGGCCCATGAGTACGTCAGAGTTAAGGACTGGATGTATGTGGATTGGCAACAACGTATGCAACCTAAGTTTGTCGCAGGAGTTGCTGCTTTCATTGAATTTGCATGTGCACATAATAAGATCATAATAGAGAAGATTCTCTGTCCGTGCGATAGATGTGGCAATAAGTACTGGCAGAAGGTAGAATTGGCAGAGCTTCATATTGTAAAATATGGGTTTACTAGACTTTACACAACTTGGAAATATCACGGGGAAGGAGAAGAATGCAGTACTGCGGCAGAAGAAGAAGGAGAACACGATAATGCGGCAGGAGAAGAAGAAGAATTCGGTAATGCGGCAGAAGGAGAAGATGGTAATTTATTTCCATCAGAAGAAATGGAAGATATGGTAGAGGCTGCCCTAGGTGAATCTATTCGTACCGAAGATGACATTCCTTCCGGTCAAGGACCGCGTGCGGATAAATATGAAAATTTCATGAATGATGCTAGAAAACCAATTTATGAGAATGCGAAGTATTCTACGCTCTCATGGTTCGTCCAACTTTTCCAGATTAAGTGCCTAAATGGATGGAGCAACAAGTCATTCACAATGCTTCTTTCGTTCTTGAAAGATTCTATGCCCCAGGGAAATTACGTGCCCGACAGCTGGTACGGAGCCCAGAAGATGATGTCTGATTTGGGTCTAAAGTGCGAGAAGATTCAAGCATGTCCTAAAAATTACGTGTTGTACCGGAAAGAGAATTCAGATTTGAAAAAGTGTCCAACATGCGGAGAGGCCAGGTATAAGCCGAAAGATTCTGATAAGAAGTCTGATATACCTGTCAAGATAGCACGATATTTTCCCATAACACAGAGGCTACAGAGGCATTTCAGGTGCAACAAAACAGCCGAAGAAAACAGCCGAGGCAATGATTTGGCATCACCGTGCTCCTCCAAGTGAAGATGGAAAAATGAGCCATCCAAGAGATTCACCGGCATGGAAGGATTTCGATAGGAGGCACGCAATATTCAGTAGCGATCCTCGCAATGTCCGTCTCGGACTGGCTATTGATGGCTTCTGCCCATTCAACTATATGGCTGGAAGTCATAGCACATGGCCCGTTGTAATGATAATTTATAATCTGTCGCCTTAGTTGGCTATGGACCAATCATACTTTATGATACCTCTTCTTATCGACGGACCAAACTCACCGGGGAACAATATCGACGTCTATCTCCGACCTCTGATCGAGGAGTTGAAATCTTTGTTCATTGATGGTGTAGAGACATATGATGCAAACACAAATACAACCTTCATACTGCGTGCGGCTTTAATGTGGACAGTTAATGACTTTCCTGCATATGGAATGCTATTAGGTTGGTCCGTACATGGTCACAAAGCATGTCCTCATTGCCATGAACACACAACATCGAAATTCTTGAATTTTAGCAGGAAGGTTTGTTATTGCGGCCATCGACGTTTCCTGCCTCCAGACCACCCCTATAGATTAGACACGGTTCACTTTGATGGTCATCAGGAGGTTCTTGGACCTCCATCCCCATTGTCCGGAGAGGATGTGAATGCTAAATGGGATGGTTACAATAATGTGACCTTCGGGATGGATCCGACGAAATAGGTCAAACCACCATTTTGGAACAAGTTAAGCATTTTCTTCGAGCTTCCGTACTGGTCAACAAATTTAGTGCGTCATTGTCTGGACGCCATGCATATAGAGAAGGGAGTATCAGAGCACATACTTAACTTGCTTCTTTGTAAAGATGGGAAATCGAAAGACAACATGAATGCTCGGATGGATCTACAAGAGTGGGGAATAAGAAGTGAATTGTACCCTAGACCGGTAGCGGGTAAACCGTGCAAGTTTGTACTTCCCAATGTCGCTTATCATATGTCACAACCGGAGAAGAAAAGATTCCTGCAGGTGTTGCATGATTTGAAAGTTCCCACAGGTTTCTCAGGATCATTCAGCAAGAAAATAAAAATTGTGAAGGGCAAGATCGATGGGCTGAAAAGTCATGATCACCATGTTATCGTGGAGCACCTTCTTCCATTAGCCCTCAGGACTTCTCTCCCCGAATCGGTTGGTCTAGTAATCAACGACCTATGTTGTTTTTTCAGAGAGTTGTGTGCTAAAACACTGGAGGTTGTGACGCTGAATAAACTAGAAAATTCTGTTGCGTTGATACTTTGCAAGTTTGAGCGTATTTTCCCACCGTCATTCTTCGATATCATAATACACTTGACGGTTCATCTTGCAACTGAGGCTCAGTTAGCCGGACCGGTACAATATCGATGGATGTATCTCGTCGAGAGATACGTGTAATTTTTCGTTTCGCACAATTTATAAATTTATTGTTGTCCTGTATGCCCGTATTTATTTATTCAACATATTTTCATTAGGTACCTCTGCACTCTTAAGAAGTATATACGCAATAAAAATCGACCAGAGGGTTCTATCATGCAAGGTTATCTTCTTGATGAAGCAACCACATTTTGTTCCCGCTATCTGGACGAGAACATTGAGACAAGACTTAACCGGCCTCGAAGAATTCAAGACGGGCCATATGGTAAAGCTGAGTATAAGAGGGTAGACACTATGTTTATCAACAAGATATACCGGTTTATCTTGCTTAATTGCGCATGTCTTGAACAAATTAGAGAGTAAGTTTTTTTTGGATTAATTGTTATATCTGTGTTTGTGTGTGTATGAAATGATATAATATTAATGTCACCATTATTTGTCGAAA
This sequence comes from Agapanthus africanus, assembly GCA_030015575.1. NCBI lineage: Eukaryota > Viridiplantae > Streptophyta > Magnoliopsida > Asparagales > Amaryllidaceae > Agapanthus > Agapanthus africanus. The sequence goes on along the minus strand of CM057338.1, from coordinate 417,895,759 downwards.
ACAGAATTCATTTTAACGAGGTACGTGAGGGGCATCCTGATTGGAACGAAGAAAAATTGGAAAAATATCATCAGGATAATTTTTGTGATTGGGTCACAGATCATGTAAGTTATTCGAATAACATTTTATTGCTATCAGTTTTAATCTAAACTTGTATCGTTATGTATTTTTCGTAAAATTTGTTTTGTTAGATCCACGATCCGAACTTGTCTGCATCATTTGAGAGTGATTCAAGATGTTTAGCTCAATTTCCTAGTATGGAGGTTGCATATTACAAAGGATTTGGTGTCCTTGGATACAAATTCGAAGTTAAGGACATAGAAACATCTAGAACCACTTAGAATAGTGGGATTGCGACGGTAGGATCGGACGGTGTGATTTATTATGGGTACTTAAATTGTATACTCGGCATCCACTATCCCGGACAATCAGAACCCTTTTATATATTCCAGTGTACTTGGTACGATACGCGAACCGATACGGACAAGTGGAGAAGCAATCTTGGGACTTGGAAAGATGAATATGGATTGACCAGTGTGAACACACTTCGATTTTACGGTCAGGAAGATCCGTTTATCTTTCCGAACCAAGCGTTCCAAGTATACTACTCACAGTTTTTGAAGCATCCGGGCTGGAGTGTTGTGTGCCGATGGAAACCCAGAGATGTCTACGATGTCCCAGAATTCGAGGACAGCGATGAGGACGAAAAAGAGAGAAGGCTTAGAGTGCTCCGACCGTCTGTTTCGAAGGACGGGTTATCTTCGGCCGATCATGAAGTTACGTGGGTTAGAAATGACATCGATGATGAAATCCAAGTAGATATGTATAATGCGCCCACGAAGCGAAAAAGGTTATCAGTAATGTTATATTATTACTTCACATTTTACGATCTATACATATATAGTCAATACTTTTAATGATTGTCTAATGCGTCAATGAACCGTTTATCTAGATTTGATGACGATGTCGGGAGAAGCGAGGGGCGGCAGGAGCTCCAGCCGCGGCAGAGGCAGAGGCAGAGGCAGAGCGGTTCTGCCGCCCGGAGAGCTCCGTAGGGAGCTTCAGAGGGCCGGTCTTGCACCCAGATCGGAGACCCCTTCGGATGCCTCCTTCCGTGTGGATTTTGCCACACATCCAGGTATACTGCACGCATATCCATTTTGAATGTAATATTACATATATTCATGCCTGTTTATGTCAAAATTACTTATATTGTCAATGTTTGATTGTCTAGTTGTTAGTGATGCGTCCACATCAGGGACAGAGGCCACTCCCGCTCCTCCAGATATGTTTATATAGCATATAGTGCATGTATATTGATTTAGAATGCTATATCATAAATATACACACATTTCTTTTGCTCTTACTTAGCAAATTTTTATTATTGTCTAGCTGTAGGTGGTGACACTACCGCACCTGCGGGTATGTTTATATATCCTATAGTGCATGCATATTGATTTAGAACGTTATATTATTGATCTACACATTCTTTTTGCAATTACTTATATAATCTATTTTTAATTGTCTAATTATAGGTGGTGCGTCCACATCTGACGCAGGGGCCACTCCTGCCACTTCCATACCCTCCGTGTCGTCTGCAGGTTAGTATGAATAAATATAAAATATTTATTCATTTTACATATGCTCTATAGAATAAATATGAACTTCATGGAAATTTAGCGTCAATGTTTATTTTCTAGTTGGAGGGGATGCGTCCACATCCGGGACCCCGTCTGTTCCTCACCGGATGAACTATCGTCCCGCTCGTGCTGCTGCCCGGGCCCAGGCTCGTGCTTTAGTCACCGGAGGTATATATCACACTTCAATTTTCGTTTAACCTTGATTTCTTAATACAACTTTGTCTTAATATTGATTGTCTTGATATTTCTTGCAGACGTAGGGCCTCTCCATCCCCAGAAGGGGACTCGAGGAACGAATCAGTCCCATAGACTGAGGCCTGACAGAGCTAGGGGGAGGCAGCATTCCCCCTCTTTTTTACCCATTACTATCGCTATACTGGTCCTCATGCCGAGAGGTTCGGCCGGTATATGGGGGACGAGAGCCGGCTCGTGAAGAACTATCCACTTCACGTTGAGTGGGGCGAGCAGCATCGGCGCTCATTCGCCCTCTTCTTTGATCAGGCTCGGGTACGTATTAATATATATTTTCATTTGATTTATCCAATATATTTATTATTAACACTTGCAATCTAATAACAATTTTTTTTTGAATTTTCAGTCGGATTACGATTTTCAGCCTGTACCCGACCCTGATCACCCTGGGAGGGTGCTCGACCTTCATGCTCTGTACAATGGCCTGATGAAGAACATGCAGACCAAGGCCCGATACAACAGGAATGAGCTGAAGTCCGACTGCTACTCCCTGTGGATGGCAACCCCCGAGGCAGAGAGAGCGGCCCTTCTATCTACTCCGGCGTTTGCGAGAGTCGACGTAGAGACATGGCCTATATTGTGCGAATATTTCGACTCCCAACGCAGACAGGTATGTATTTTAAATGTAATTCATTGTTTAGGATATAATTTATATTTTTGTGTTCCTTAATTAGAAAACTAAATGTTAATGCGTTGTGCAGAAACAGGCCGCTCAGAATACAGAGAACAGGAAGTCGGCGAAGAGGGGTCGCCCCACTTACACAGGTGGCTCGATGAATATTACTCGAGCCATGGAGTTATCGGTAAATTACAATTGTAACACCCGAGCCCAATGCTACTAATTTCAGTTACCGTTTGAGCGTAGTGTGGCACTCATTTCATTTATCTTGCTTGATTGTTACTTACTGTAAATTTTACCCGGCAAATTCATTTCTGCATATAACAATTTAAGGCATCTAAAATAAAATTAAAAATATTCATCTTGGCCTACTTAACACCCCTAACCCTGTTGTAGCGTCCGTGCATCGTGTTCTCGTCCCGTTCAGTGAAACGGACGAGTTTGGACGGCTACGTGCACGTACGTGTGTCCGTTTTGGGGGTATGCTTTTTGATCATAAAACACTTCATTTTCACTTTTGGATCCCGCTTAAAATTCTATTATTTCAATTTCAAATTTTTGGACCCGACCCGGACGCAATTTGGAAATGTTTCACTTTGCGCCAAAATCCCAAATTTTATTATTTTTAAAACTTCATATATTTTAACTTAACCATCTAAGATTTTTTTATATACGTAAATCTTTTTTAAATAATTTCTCCTAACCAAATTCTTTCCCCAGCCAATCACCTCTCTCCTTATCCCGTGGGCCCCACTTCCTTACTCTCTCTCTTCCCCGTTTCCCTATCTCTATCTCTCTCTCCCTCATATCTCTATCTCTCTCTCTCTCCCTTATATCTCTCTCTCTCCCCACGCATATATTTTCTCCTTCCAAAACCCACCATCGCGCAAACCCTAGTCACCGGCTCCCTCGCTGCTGCAGCACCAACGCCGACGTGAACATCACCACCATCCTCGCCTCCTCGCCCTCGTCGCAACCACTGCACCTTCCTTCCTCCTCTCCCTTCTTCCCATACACCCTACACCAGCCGCGGCCAACTGCACACCTCCCTGCACACGTCTGCGCCGCCGGAGTCGCCGCCGGTGGCCTCGTCCCCGTGTCCCCAACCTTCGTGCGCACTTGGTGAGCATCGCTGCCCCTCCTCTCCTTCTTCTCCTTCCTTCTTTTTCTTTCTTTCTCTTCACAGTTCTTGGTCGCCATTGTCCTCTGCAGGAGGTCCGCCGGAGTTCGTCGACGCCGTCGACCGTCACCACCCGTCCCACGGATCATCGTGAGCACCCCTTCTCAGATCCTCCTTCCTTTCTTCTCTGTTTTTCTTTTCTCTTCTTGATTACATGTCTTGACATTCACTGTTCATTTCTTGGCCGGAATTCGATGATGCCGACGACGTGTCCCAACGTTCCAGCGTAGTACCCCGACCCGTGTGGCTTCACCGTTCGTCGTTTGGGTTCATTCCGTGAACCGTGCGCCCGTCGCGAGTTTTCCCCGCCGACGGTTAACGTTCTGTTTTCCTGATTCGCGACCCATCGAGGCAAGTAACCCTTGCTACATGCTAAACAATATTTACTTATAATTAATGACACCCTAAAACCCGCAATTTAACTTTGGTATTATAATTTCCCACTTTTTCATGTTCAATATTGTTAAATATCATTTATCTTTCGAAACATGGAACCTACCTGTTGTAATTACTAATTTGGAACCTAATAATCACATTTACATGTTTTGATTACACTTTCACTGATGATGTAGCCTATGGCACCTTTCCTACCGTTTTACTGCATTCGGACACTCGTATACATTTAACCTGCTTAAACTGTGATTTCATTCGTGGAACCTATATACACGTATAACATTGCATCTATGAAGTCTTAAACTTGTTAACATGATTAAATGGCTATAATTGTCTTACTGCATTCTTATATGGTTGAAATCATCTCTGTGACACAATTGATAACGGTAATGCTAATTGAATGAATCTGCCCATTGCTTAATTCATCGCTTATCTCATGTTGTTGATACCCATGCTTGATTATATAACTGATTGTGAGTACACCTATGATATCGCTTGTTTCTTGACCTGTCTTGTTATCTACACATTGATTGACCCGACATGGTACCGTATACTGCTTGACTTGACATGATGTACCATGACCTGACCCATTACCTGATCTTGTGTCTAATGCCAATAAACCTGACATGTAGTCCGCATGGACCGTTCCTGTTGTCTATCCAGACAAACTTGTTTACCTGATCCTGTGTTGGCATTAGTTTCTTGATTTCGGGATACCTGACTTGACATACACATATAACTTGGGGGTATGGGGAAATCAAAGGTGAAACCTGACGTGTAACTCAACAGTTCACTACCTGTCTTGAGTGTACACATTCCGGTTTTGTGCCTAGCGGCATGTCTCGGTTTCAGCCGAGAATATTGTGGCCGTGATCCCGGGTATGTACGGGATACTATTGAGTGTACACATTCCTGTTTTGTGCCTAGCGGCATGTCTCGGTTTTAGCCGAGAAAATTGTGGCCGTGGTCCCGGGTATGTACGGGATACTATTGAGTTACATCGATGATTCATCAATTTGGTTTCAAAGACTTTAGAACAGAGAACCTGATAGAACAGTCTAGTTTACCCACTGCACACTACCCTGCACTGCTATGATTCATATTCTTGTTACCCTTGTTTTATTCATGTTTATATTCGCATTGCCTGTTTATTATGTTATTACTTGATGACTTGACGCTCTGACGTCTGGGTTTTGCATAGCCCAGATTCTGTACCGCTGTCGCAATCCGAGCAGGAGTACTTCAGCCGACAGGCTGAGCTGTGAGTGTCAGCAGTAGTTAGTTTTCTTTCCTGCATTTATTTCCTGATGTGAGCCCGCATTATGGGACATACATTCCAGTTATTTTATATTGGATCTTTCGCTTCCGCATTTATTTATTCTTGACTCATGTTATTTTGGATTATGGACATGTTTTAGATAGTTTTATTTTGTTTTGATATCTCTACAGCCGTAATGTGACTGTGGATGGATACTTCCTACCCACAGGTAGCATGGTTGGCTATGTCACATGCCCATTTTAGCGTACTCTGCGAAGCGGGGCGTGACATGGTTCTTTTGGTATCAGAGACATAGGATAGTCGGGTTGATTCTTTTTGTAGTTGGGTATTGTACCCAATACACGAATCAGAATACCCGTGTTTAGGAAACATGTCCTGCCACCTTGCCATTTAACCATTCTTGAATCACATTCTTCCTGATTATATCTTTTACGATGTGCAAACTTCCTTTGCATATCAACTCGAAAACCTGATTCCTTGTTATCTTTAGGACTTAGGCGACTTGGGTGGAGTTATGTAATTGGGCTATGATACCGCGGCATAGTTACAATGCGGCACTCTATTTAAGTATCTTGGAGTTCTAACCTTGATCTATATTCAGAATCTATCATCATGCTAATGTTGGGTGTTTTGATTTCAGGAATATGGCCGGTAAGAATTTAAAGACGTACCAGAGGCGTGTGGACGAGCCGCCATGCTTGGAGTGATAAGAGGAATGCTGGAGAATCAAAAGAAACAGACCGATCTGATCCAGCAGCAAGCGGAATCGTTTCAGGAAGGTTTGCAGATCGTTCAGCAGTCTGTGAACAATGTTGGAACTAGACCGATTGACCGAGTAGGGACCGTAGCAAATTTCAGGCGTTTGGGTCCGTCTACATTTACTGGTTTGGTGGATCCGTTGCCAGCGGAGCAGTGGCTAGTTGACACAGAGAATTTGATTGTTGCGGCACAGATTCCAGATGAGAAAAGAGTTGATGTGGTACGCATTCAGTTAGTGGACTACGCCCGAGAATGGTGGCTTGTAGAGGAGAACTGTTTGCCCAAGCCGATCAAGTGGGCGGATTTTTCAAAGAGTTACCTGGAGAAGTTCTTCCCGCGGACTGCACGGGAGGAAATGGAAGAGAAATTCATCGGGCTAAAGCAGAATGGAGCACCCGTGGATGTGCATGCAGCAGAATGGACAAGACTCAGTAGATTCGCTGGACCTTCAGTTGCCAACGAGGCAGACAGGGCACGAAGGTTCATGCGCAGCTTGGACGTGGACATCCAGCGGCAGATTGTCTCCCTGGGTTTGACCACCTTCTCACAAGTACTTGCGGCAGCCCGAGAGCAGCAGAGTTTATCTGGGATGAAAGGGAGTTTGCAGCAGACAGCAGTTGCGGTAAGGAAGCCAGTCTTTGTACCTAACCGAGCTTATGGTCGCAGAGGTATTCCAGTGGACCGTCGAGGTGTAGCACCCATGAAGAAGCCAGTGATTGTCGATCGAAGTAAGAGCATGACCTGTAACTATTGCAATTTACCTGGCCACATGCAAAAGGATTGTCGAAGGAGGCTGGGACTTTGTTTGGTTTGTGGAGCGGCTGATCACGCCGTTAGTACTTGTCCGTCGAAGCTTCGTACGAGAGATGATTTTCAGAAGCCTCCGCAGAGACCGTTCCAGGGGCAGAAACAGCTAACTCAAGGACCTAATCAGGCTCGAGCTTTTACCTTGACAGCGGAAGAAGCTAAGGCGTCAGGAGAAGTTGTTTCAGGTACTCTACTCGTTCATGGTTTTCCCGCATTAGCGTTATTTGATTCTGATGCATCCCATTGATTTATGTCATCCAAGTTTTTAACTACACACTCGATTGACTACACAACCCTGTCTAGTTTCTGGGACATACACACTGGGAATGGGAAAATCATAGCTAGTAGGGAATGTAAAGATTGTACGGTTGTTGTGTGCGGACGAGAGCTTTTTGCAGATTTCTTGGTGATTGATATGGGCAGCTATGAAGTCATCTTGGGAATGGATTTTCTTGGCACTTTCCACACTCAAATTGATTGTAGGGCAAAGAAAGTAATTTTCCAGATTCCCGGACATCCTGAGTTTACCTTCACTGGAGGAAGCAGTTCTGTCGGGCCAGTCGAGTTTAGGGCTAGGCCGACAAATGATATTCTTGCAGCAATGGAAATTGATTTAAGTGAAGAGCCGGCTGTTGTTCGCGATTTTATGGACGTGTTTGAAGATATATCGGGTTTACCGCCGAAGCGAGACGTGGAGTTCGCAATTGATCTTATTCCTGGTGCAGCGCCAGTATCCAAAGCGTATTATCCAATGGCACCAGTAGAGTTGGAAGAAGTCAAGAAACAGGTTGCTGAATTGCTTGAAAAGGGTTGGATTCGAAGCAGTAACTCGCCTTGAGGAGCTCCAGTTCTTCTAGTAAAGAAGAAGGATGGCACAAGAAGGATGTGCATCGACTATCGAGAGTTAAACCGGGTGACTATTAAGAACAAGTACCCGATCCCTCGCATTGGCGAACTTTTCGAGCAGCTTAGTGGCACGAGGGTATTCTCGAAGCTGGATTTGCGATCCGGATATCATCAGGTCCGAGTGAAAGCAGAAGATATTTGCAAGACGGCGTTCCGAACTCGGTATGGACATTACGAATACTTAGTGATGCCCTTCGGAGTAACGAATGCGCCGGCAGTATTCATAGACTTGATGAACCGAATCTTTTCACCGTTCTTGGACTAGTTTATTGTGGTATTCATTGACGATATTCTGGTTTACTCAAAGAGCTTTGAAGAGCATACTGAACATTTGAAGATCGCACTGCAAACGTTGAGACAAGAGAAGTTATATGCGAAGATGAGTAAGTGCGGGTTTTGGCTAGAGGAAGTAAAGTTTTTGGGGCATGTTGTGTCTGGCAATGGAATTGCCGTCGATCCAGAAAAGTTTTCAGCAGTGCGAGATTGGCCGATTCCAAAAAATGTTGCGGAGATAAGAAGTTTTCTTGGACTCGCCGAATATTACAGGAGATTTGTGGAGAACTTTGCTCGTCTGGCAGAGCCGTTGACCAAGCTTACGCGCAAGGAGGTACCTTTTGTATGGACGGACAAGTGTGCGTTAACTTTTGAGACATTGAAGCAGAAGTTGATAACCGCCCCTATTCTGACCGTGCCAGACAATTCCGGAGGATTGGTGATTCACAGCGACGCATCTGGGAAAGGATTGGGATATGTTTTGATGCAGCATGGGAAGGTTGTAGCGTATGCATTGAGACAGTGGAAGACCCATGAGAAGAATTATCCAACTCATGACTTGGAACTTGCGGCTGTGATTTTCGCTTTGAAGATTTGGAGACACTACCTTTTGGGCGAAAGGGTAGAAGTTTTTACTGATCATAAGAGCTTGAAGTATGTGTTCACACAGAAGGAGCTTAATATAAGGCAGCGTAGATGGTTGGAGCTGATGGCTGACTACGATCTTGATCTTAAGTACCATCCGGGGAAGGTTAACGTCGTGCCGGATGCGCTTAGTCGGTTACCAGCAATTCAGGTGTTAACTACGCAGAAGGAGATCGTTGCAGATTTTCGAAGATTTGACTTGGAGGTTGTGCTACCGCATTCTACGGGACAGTTGATGCAGCTGCAAGTACATTCATCGTTGATCGAGAATATTAAAGCAGCACAATCGCAGGATCCTAGACTGCAAAAGTTTTGAGAAGAGGTTGAAGCCGGACTACGGACAGATTTATTGATCCACGAAGATGGTTCGTTGAGGTATGGTAGCCGTTTGTGTGTGCCAAAGGGAGATATTCGTGAAGAGCTTATGAAGGAGGCACATAGTTTAGCTTATTCTGTACATCCAGGAGGCACAAAGATGTACCGAGATATTCGACAGCATTTCTGGTGGGAAGGCATGAAACGGGAGATTGCTCGCTTTGTGGCGAAGTGCTTGGTGTGTCAGCAAGTTAAGGCTGAACATCAAAGGATTGCTGGTTTACTGCAACCACTTCCGATTCCTCAGTGGAAGTGGGAACATATAACCATGGATTTCGTGACGGCTTTACCGCGGAGTCCAAAGGGCAACAATGTTGTATGGGTGATTGTTGACCGATTGACCAAGGCAGCTCACTTCATTCCTTTCCGGGTTGGTCAATCAACAGAGACTTTGGCAGAATGGTACATGCAAGAGATTGTAAGATTGCATGGAGTACCGGTGAGCATTGTGTCCGATCGGGACACTCGGTTCTTATCACACTTCTGGAGGAGTTTACAGGAAAGTTTGGGGACTCGATTGAAGTTTAGCACAGCTTATCATCCTCAAACTGATGGTCAGTCGGAGAGAACGATCCAAACTCTTGAAGATATGTTGAGAGCATGCATGTTGGACTTCAAGGGTTCTTGGGAGGATCATCTACATTTGGTGGAGTTTTCTTACAACAACAGTTTTCAGGCAACTATCCAGATGGCTCCATTTGAAGCATTGTATGGTCGTAAATGTCGTTCACCTATTTGTTGGGACGATGTCGGTGAACGAAGATTATTGGGACCAGATTTGGTTGTGCAGACAGTTAAGAAGGTTAACACCATCAGAAATCATATGAAGGCAGCACAAGACCGACAGAAGAGTTGGACAGACACGTCAAGAAGACCTCTAGAGTTCGCCGTGAGTGATTTGGTATTCTTGAAGATATCACCGACTAGAGGGGTGATTCGTTTTGGAAGTCGAGGAAAGCTTAGTCCTCGATTCGTTGGACCCTTTGAGATCTTGGAGCGTGTTGGTGAGGTAGCGTATCGTTTGGCGTTACCGCAGTCCTTGGCGAATGTGAACGATGTGTTTCACGTATCTCAACTCCGTAGGTATGTTCGAGATGAAACACACGTATTGGATCATTCGGAGCTAACAGTACGAGAAGACTTGACTTTTGAGGAGCGACCGATTGAAATCGTGGATCGTAGGAAGAAGGTTCTTAAGAACAAGGTTATCCCTCTTGTACTCGTTTCTTGGGGTAATCGCTCGCATGGAGAGTCCACTTGGGAACGAGAAGATGAAATCCGGCGGAAGTTTCCTCACCTTTTCTTGTAGTTATCTATCTTTGTATCCTTGGAATTTCGAGGACGAAATTCTTTTGTAGTTGGGTATAATGTAACACCCGAGCCCAATGCTACTAATTTCAGTTACCGTTTGAGCGTAGTGTGGCACTCATTTCATTTATCTTGCTTGATTGTTACTTACTGTAAATTTTACCCAGCAAATTCATTTCTGCATATAACAATTTAAGGTATCTAAAATAAAATTAAAAATATTCATCTTGGCCTACTTAACACCCCTAACCCTGTTGTAGCGTCCGTGCATCGTGTTTTCGTCCCGTTCAGTGAAACGGGCGAGTTTGGACGGCTACGTGCACGTACGTGTGTCCGTTTTGGGGATATACTTTTTGATCATAAAACACTTCATTTTCACTTTTGGATCCCGCTTAAAATTCTATTATTTCAATTTCAAATTTTTGGACCCGACCCAGGCGCAATTTGGAAATGTTTCACTTTGCGCCAAAATCCCAAATTTTATTATTTTTAAAACTTCATATATTTTAACTTAACCATCTAAGATTTTTTTATATACGTAAATCTTTTTTAAATAATTTCTCCTAACCAAATTCTTTCCCCAGCCAATCACCTCTCTCCTTATCCCGTGGGCCCCACTTCCTTACTCTCTCTCTTCCCCGTTTCCCTATCTCTCTCTCTCTCTCTCTCTCTCTCTCTCCCCCCAATATCTCTATCTCTCTCTCTCTCCCTTATATCTTTCTCTCTCCCCACGCATATATTTTCTCCTTCCAAAACCCACCATCGCGCAAACCCTAGTCACCGGCTCCCTCGCCGCTGCAGCACCAACGCCGACGCGAACATCACCACCATCCTCGCCTCCACGCCCTTGTCGCAACCACTGCACCTTCCTTCCTCCTCTCCCTTCTTCCCGTACACCCTGCACCAGCCGCGGCCACCTGCACACCTCGCTACACACATCTGCGCCGCCGGAGTCGCCGCCGGTGGCCTCGCCCCCGTGTCCCCAACCTTCGTGCGCACTCGGTGAGCATCGCTGCCCCTCCTCTCCTTCTTCTCCTTCCTTCTTTTTCTTACTTTCTCTTCACAGTTCTTGGTCGCCGTTGTCCCCTGCAGGAGGTCCGCCGGAGTTCGTCGACGCCGTCGACCATCACCACTCGTCCCACGGATCAACGTGAGCACCCCTTCTCAGATCCTCCTTCCTTTCTTCTCTGTTTTTCTTTTCTCTTCTTGATTACATATCTTGACATTCACTGTTCATTTCTTGGCCGGAATCCGACGATGCCGACGACGTGTCCCAACGTTCCAGCGTAGTACCCCGACCCGTGTGGCTTCACCGTTCGTCGTTTGGGTTCATTCCGTGAACCGTGCGCCCGTCGCGAGTTTTCCCCGCCGACGGTTAACGTTCCGTTTTCCCGATTCGCGACCCATCGAGGCAAGTAACCCTTGCTACATGCTAAACAATATTTACTTATAATTAATGACACCCTAAAACCCGCAATTTAACTTTGGTATTATAATTTCCCACTTTTTCATGTTCAATATTGTTAAATATCATTTATCTTTCAAAACTTGGAACCTACCTGTTGTAATTACTAATTTGGAACCTAATAATCACATTTACATGTTTTGATTACACTTTCACTGATGATGTAGCCTATGGCACCTTTCCTACCGTTTTACTGCATTCGGACACTCGTATACATTTAATCTGCTTAAACTGTGATTTCATTCGTGGAACCTATATACACGTATAACATTGCATCTATGAAGTCTTAAACTTGTTAACATGATTAAATGACTATAATTGTCTTACTGCATTCTTATATGGTTGAAATCATCTCTGTGACACAATTGATAACGGTATTGCTAATTGAATGAATCTGCCCATTGCTTAATTCATCGCTTATCTCATGTTGTTGATACCCATGCTTGATTATATAACTGATTGTGAGTACACCTATGATATCGCTTGTTTCTTGACCTGTCTTGCTATCTACACATTGATTGACCCGACATGGTACCGTATACTGCTTGACTTGACATGATGTACCATGACCTGATCCGTTACCTGATCTTGTGTCTAATGCCAACAAACCTGACATGTAGTTCGCATGGACCGTTCCTGTTGTCTATCCAGACAAACCTGTTTACCTGATCCTGTGTTGGCATTAGTTTCTTGATTTCGGGATACCTGACTTGACATACACATATAACTTGGGGGTATGGGGAAATCAAAGGTGAAACCTGACGTGTAACTCAACAGTTCACTACCTGTCCTGAGTGTACACATTCCTGTTTTGTGCCTAGCGGCATGTCTCGGTTTCAGCAGAGAATATTGTGGCCGTGATCCCGGGTATGTACGGGATACTATTGAGTGTACACATTCCTGTTTTGTGCCTAGCGACATGTCTCGGTTTCAGCCGAGAATATTGTGGCCGTGGTCTCGGGTATGTACGGGATACTATTGAGTTACATCGATGATTCATCAATTTGGTTTCAAAGACTTTAGAACAGAGAACCTGATAGAACAGTCCAGTTTACCCACTGCACACTACCCTGCACTGCTATGATTCATATTCTTATTACCCTTGCTTTATTCATGTTTATATTCGCATTGCCTGTTTATTATGTTATTACTTGATGACTTGACGCGCTGACATCTGGGTTTTGCATAGCCCAGATTCTGTACCGCTTTCGCAGTCCGAGCAGGAGTACTTCAGCCGACAGGCTGAGCTGTGAGTGTCAACGGTTGTTAGTTTTCTTTCCTGCATTTATTTCCTGATGTGAGCCCGCATTATGGGACATACATTCCAGTTATTTTGTATTGGATATTTCGCTTCCGCATTTATTTATTCTTGACTCATGTTATCTTGGATTATGGACATGTTTTAGATAGTTTTATTTTGTTTTGATATCTCTACAGCCGTAATGTGACTGTGGATGGGTACTTCCTACCCACAGGTAGCATGGTTGGCTATATCACGTGTCCATTTTAGCGTACTCTGGGAAGCGGGGCGTGACAACAATAGACCGACCTTTGTGATATTCTGCAATATTAAGAGTTATTTTCTTATATATCTAATATTAAGAGTTTTTTTCTAATATTGCAGACAGCTCAGACCGTGGCGCAAGGTGGTACACCGAGCGTGCTGTCCGCATATCTTGCCGTCCACGGCACCTCGACAGATCCCGCCACGGGCGAGCTTCGATGTCCCGACGTCGCTACCCAGGAGTATTGCGTAAGTGTTAATATTTATTCTACCCATATTTGAAATTTTAGTTTTGGAAGGTTCAAATTTAAATTTTATACTTATACTTTACTACTTAATGTGGGTGTAGGAGCGGGTGGTTGAGCAGGCCGATGCCTCGAGGATCGATTTTGCCGGACAGAGCGATCCGAGGCTGCTGACCCTAGTCCTGGACACCGCACACGGAGGGCACCACGGAGGTTGGGAGAGAGGCTAGGGACTGGGCCCTAGCAGGGCCCATATGAGGTTGGACTCCACCCCGGCGGTTACTTCCTCCATCTCCAGTGAGCGACGTGTCCAGCAGGAACTGGAGAGCTTGAGGGCCATCGTTCAGGAGTTGAAGGAGATGCTGGTATGTATACTACTTTATAGTAAAATATCATGTCATATTATAGATATCAACATATCTATAATTAGTACGTAGCCTGAGCTTATTTGGTTGTAGACTTAGGTTTGATTAATCATACATACATATCTAATTAAAATAAACTACGGTTTTCCAAACTAGATATCCAAATGGGGTTTCTAAATAACTTGATAATGATACGAATTCGAATAATACACAGTTCTTACACGATTATTACACACGTTAGGTCCAGACGCGACAGGGTACATCGGCCGAGCCTCCACATGCATCTCCTTCGGCTGCGGCTCCGCAAGCCACTACATCGGCTGCTGTTCCGCAGACAGCTCCTATAGCTCCACCGCCCGCTCAGACTCCCGCAAACGTGGCTCCGCAAGCCACTACCTCGACGGCAGCTGCGCAGACCACATCGCCAGCTCCACAGCCCGCTCAGACTCCCGCACGCGCCGAATTGCATGGTTTATTGACCGAGGAGCAGGCGCGCCAGATTCTAGCGTTTATCAGAGGTGGAGCTGGACCGAGCTAGGGTAGCTTTTTGATTCTTATTTTTTGAAACATATATTTATTTATATGATACATATTGTACTACATTTTGAAACATTTTGGACGATATTGATATTGGTTTATATTTATATCATATTCAGTTTTTTGGTTTCTTTTATATATTATATGCGTGAGATGTGATTATGAATACTGCGATATATGTTGTGTGATGATTAATTTTATATTTTATTGATGTATATATTATTATGCACAGGGCGAGAAAAAATCAGGTAGCCCCTTTTTTTAAAAAAAAAACAGATAATATGTACCTACGGATTAAGCCGTAGGTACACATGTTACCCCTACGGATTAAACTGTAGGGGAAAAATATCAGAATAACTGATATTTTCCCCCCTGATCTCAGTATCAGGGGGTTGGGAGTGCCCCTACGGTTATATCCGTAGGGGCAAAAAAAAGCCCCTACGGCGTTATCCGTAGGGGCAAAATATCAGGATTTCTGATATTTTGCCCCTACGGATATGTACCTACGCTTGTATCCGTAGGGGATATTACTTGGCCCTACGGAGTAATCCGTAGGTACAAGTAATATATTTAAAAAACCGTAAATAAAATAATTTTTTTGCCCCTACGGCCTACTCTGTAGGGGCAATGGGACCTACACAGAACTCCATAGGGGCAAGTTTTTGTCCGTAGGGGCAAGTTCAGGGCTTCAACTTGCACCTATGGCGTTTGCACCTACAGGGTATTTTTTTGCCCTTACGGATATATCCGTAGGGACAGTGGTTTGCCCCTATGGATATATCCGTAGGGGCAACCCTTATTTGTAGTAGTGACGGAGTCCAAAGGGCAATAGCGCAGTTTGGATGATTGTCGATCGACGGACTAAGGCAGCTCATTTCATACTATTTCGAGTTGGTCAATCGATGGAGGCTTTGGCAGAGCAGTACATGCAAGAGATTGTGAGATTGCATAGAGTACCAGTGAGTATCGTTTCTGATCGTAACACTCGGTTCCTATCACGCTTTTGGAGGAGTCTACAGGAAAGTTTGGGAACTCGCTTGAAATTTAGTATGGCCTACCATGCTTAGACAGATGGATAGTCTGAGAGAACAGTTTTTAGGCGACTATACAGATGACTCCATTCGAAGCATTATATGGTCATAAGTGTCGCTTGCCAGTATGTTGGGACAATATTGGAGAAAAAAGATTTTTGGGACCGGAACTCATTGTGCAAGCTGTGGAGAAAGTTAACCTGATTCGTGATCATATGAAGTTGGCACAAGATCGACAGAAAAGTTGGGCTGATACTGGAAGAAGACCTTTGGAATTTGTTGTTGGTGATCTTGTGTTCTTGAATATATCACCGACTAGGGGAGTAATCCGATTTGGTAGTCGAGACAAGCTTAGTCCTCGATTCGTAGGGCCTTTCAATATCATTGAGCGTGTTGGAGAGCAAGCTTATCGATTGGCTTTACCACCAATCTTGGCGGGTGTTCATGATGCGTTTCATATATCTCAATTCCGAAAGTATGTTCGAGATAAGACGCATGTTCTTGATCACTTGGAACTGACAGTGGGGGAAGATTTAACTTTTGAAGAGCAACCGATGACTATTGTAGATCGACGAGAAAAAGTTCTCAAGAATAAATTAATCCCTTTGGTACATGTTTTGTGGGGAAATCGTTCATATGGAGAATCTACTTGGAAACGTGAAGACGAGATTCGACAAAAGTTTCCACATCCCTTTCCTTAGATCCGTATTTTCTTGTCTTTTTCCTGTTTCGTGAATTTCGAGAACGAAATTATTTTGTAGTTGGGTATAATGTAATACCCTAGTACGTGTATACAATATTTTTAAGATTTACTTTATAATTATTTTATTTTATTCATTTGGGTTGCGAGTAATTCGAATAGTGGTAGTGGTTATCCGACCCGACCCGCATATGTGGGACCTAGTATGGTGCTAGATTGTGTCTGATAATTATCAGTAAACTGAATCTATGTGAATTTAGTATAATATATATATATATTTAAATCATCATATATCTATAAATAGCTACAAGTTATGGATAAGATATATTTGCTAACTGACATCACGTGGATAACCGTCCCATATCTGAGGTTGCTTTCATCTATCTCGTCTAAATCTCAAGATATCAGATAATAAAATATTTATTAAATATTTATATATTTATTTAAATTCCTTTTTAAATTTTATTAGGGGGTATATGTATTTAATATTATATTATTATATTATGGCTTAAATCTTTACGTATATGTGTTATTCTCTAAAATATATTTCTGACGAGATTTTAGTGAAGTTGGTAGTAATTTGATATTATCTGTAAAACCTAAAACTATAATATATATATATATATATATATTACTATACTATATATAATAAAATAGTATATATAATATTTTTTTTAACTCCCTATCTCTCTCTCCCGTCTCTGTCTCTCTCGTGATCTCTCTCTCCTTCGTCTCGTCCCCGAACCTTAAACCACCATCACCTCTCCTCCCTCGTTCTCACCTCTTCCTCCCTCCTCCTCATCTTGTCGCCTTCGTCATCATCTCGTCATCGTCACCTCCCTCTTCAATCCCCGTGACCCATCACCCCACTACACCTCCTCCTCCGAGAACCCCGAGCCTTAACCCATGCCGACACCACCACTTCCGACCTCATCCCTTCCTTTCCATCATCATTGTCGACTCTTCTTCTCTCTCATCTTCGCTGAACCCAGAGAACCCCAACACCATCATCTCTATTTTCTTCTTCATCATCTTCTTCTTTTTCTACTTTCTTCCTTCGCCGGAGCCGAACCCAGCAACACCGCTGCCTCCACCTTGGTTCCCTCGCCGACAAGCATGACCCAGACCCCATCTCCTTTTACCACCTCCTCAAAACCCCGACTTCATCACATCTCCCTCTTCTTTTCATCACCGAGCCTTACCCATGACCTCCTCGTCGCCACCCCGACCCGCCGCCGTCGCCTTTGACCCAAACACCAGTACCTGAGCATTCCACAGAGCATGAGTAGGCTATCACAGAGTAGTCCACCGTCGCATTTAGTTGAGGTCGTGAGTACGTCGTGTTTGCGAATGTTGTCGTCGTGCGGGTATCCATGGTTCGTCGTGGTTTTATCAATCGAGACAAGTTTTCTAACTTGCAACATGCTATTTTATGTACCAAACCATATATATAATCATAGTATAAATGTATTTATAATTTGGAACTATTGTCGATATACAATTTTATAAATATAATCCGTGTTTAATAACAATAGCAAGTTTATCATGCTTCATGCTAGTTCATTATAGTTTCAATATGAAATCATTATAGTTTCATTATCTTTTACCTATGCAAAACATATATCAAGTGTGATATATTTATAATATCGTGAATTAATATCGATATACAGTTAATCCATATTATTAATATTAGCATGTGTTTAGTCACAATTGTTGAGATTGTGCAAATTTACTTATTTGAACTATTTTAGTAGGTACAGATTAGTTTATATTAAGAAACAAACGTAAAACGTTATTATAAATAGGTTTAAATATATATTACATATTAAATAAATTAATCAGACCTTACGATTTAAATAGTATGCATTAGTTAATTGTACAGTGAATTAAATGAACTGGTTACTTTTTTCATTGAATATTTCTACTGTTTAATACACAATACCTTACATGTACACGATACGTTCCTTGCTATTGCCATTACTATATTGTTTACACTTATTACCTGAATAACTACCAATGCCGACAGTATTGACTAGCTATCCTGATTGACCTGACTTGTTGTCTGGTTAGACAAGACTTGTACACGACTGTTCCTGTGTTGGTATTAGGTAGACTTTATATTGATACCTGAATTCAACACGAAACCTGGGGAAAAGGAAAATCAAGAATGTAACCAAAACGTAACTCAAGAGAATATTATTATTGTTTGCCGTGATTCCGGGTGTAAACGGAATAACCATTGTTTATTGTCCCGTGGGGGATGAACGGGATATATTGTGTCGTGGTCCCGTGGTGAATGAACGGGATATATACTATTGAGTTACGATGAGGATTATATTAATTGGCATCAAATACCGTTAGGATAGTTAACCTAGAAACACAGATTTTAGGATACACGTGAGACACTTATAGGCTGCCGATATATCATCTACAATTGTTTGTTTATAATTATACCTCTTTTGCACATAACACCTTATAGTACATTTCTCAGTTTATTATTATGTTATTTATGACGCACTGATGTCTGGGTTTTGCATGGCTCGGTTCCTTTAATCTTGTCGCAGGAAGATCAAGAATATTTTGACAAGCAAGCTGAGCAGTGGGGAGCTTTACCGATTAGTTTAGAGATGTTTAGTTTATTTTTATTTTCTAGTTAAAGTTTTAGCATTGTGATCCTATAAGAGACGTGATTAGGATATTATTTACTTGTTGGATCTTTATTTATTTCCGCTAATTCCTCATTATTATTTTATTGTGGCGGTTGGATATGTGTTAGTTAGATTTTATTTACTGTTTTTGATATCTGATTGACAGCCATAATGTGACTATGAAAGGATCTTTCCTCGCCATAGGTAGTATGGTTGGTTTTGTCATGCACCGTATTTACTTATTTAAGGAAGCGGGGCGTGACAATATACGGACAGGCTTGATGATTGCTGATCCTTTTGTTGGGATCCGGCGCCCGCGGCCGAGGCGGAAGCGAAAACGAAAATTCTTGTGAGCACCAGAGTCCCGTAAAACCCAGGATTTGAACTATAGACCTAAACTAGCTATACTACAAGTGCAAGGGTTGTAGAAATACAACTTTTGTCGCGTGTCCACCCAATTGTGGAAGATCCTTCCAAGCTCATAGTCACCGGGAATGCGCTTGAGTATCGACCACCCTTGCCGAAGACGATCCACCTGAGGGAACGCAGAGGTGGCTCTAATCGATGATCCAAAGTTACTAGGTTTGGATGGCCGGTGATGTAAGAATACTTCACTATATTTTTCTCTCTAGAATCTTGCTTGGAAATGAAAGCAAGAAGAATAAAGAGAAGGAGAAGATGAAGCATAAGCTAACCATGGAGGAGATGAGGTAAAATATCATCAAGTGGACAAGTGTAGAAAAGAATGGCTATATAAAATCAACCATGGTGCAATAATGTATCCAAATGAAACAATCATTTTAAAACAAAGCCATGCCTCTCTACATTGTTCACACCATCCTTCACTTAATCCACTTGCCACCTCATTTTCTTATTTGTTTTTCTAAAAAGAAAAACAAATATGAGGTGTCCATCTTCTAGAAGCATTTCCGTATAAATACGGAATACTTCACCTGGTATATGTATCCCTACATATACGCGTATCCGTATAAAAATACGGATAGCACCAAAGAGAGAAAATGAATAGTGAACAATAATACTAAAATATATGTATAAAAATACATATATAAATTATTAAATCAAAACCTGATTTAATAATCCGTCTTAATCTTAAGCCGGCTAGTATTATCAACCGTCCGATTAAAGTCCGTGTATCGCGTACACGTATTTAATCGGACCTCCTGCATGTACCACTGTACGGCTTCTACATCTGTTGCCTGAATCGGGAAAACCATCTGTGTGGGACTCTAAATACTCGACAATACGCTGGCAGTAGATTTAACCACAAGCACGTCAGCGGCACTAGCTGTACGTAATGGCTACCCAGATACTTGTCGAAAGGGGGGTCGACAATCAAGTGCGTCCTTACCCTACTGAGCCTGAATGTGACAATCTCCGTACAGTCTGGTCTCTTCGTCAAAGAGTATCGCATATCGGGTCTAGGGGGTGGATAATGTCAGACCCCTACTAACCCGATAAGTCATGTATGAGTTTAGCTCATCACCAACTGAGATACTACTGATAAACTATCAGTAAATCTCCCCCACCGTTGCCATAGATTCCTGGTGATAGCCAACTGAACACAGCGCGATATCGACTCCTAATACCAGGAGAGACAAATCCCTGACAGTCGACCATTGCCTCCATGTGGCTCGAGACTGTACCCAACTAAAAGCTGTTTGCACGATTCCTTTAAGCCGTGGTAGGATAGTAATCAAAGTAAGTGGGAACTCACACGAGACAAATGACGACTTCAAGTCAAAGGACTAACATGTACTCATGCCACCTGAGAACTTCCATCTGACGATAGGTATAATACCATCTAGAAGTTCTCGGCGAGTCCGTACAGTGTACTCACCTCCAGTGAGAACCTGTATACTATCTTAGGTGACATAACACCAATGGCTTGTGAGACCGGCCACTGCCCCTCGTCGGGGTCTCGAAACGTATACACTAGTCTACTCTAGAATATCGATGCCCAGTCTCGATACTCCCACGACTAGGAATATTTAAGGATGTGCTTATAGACCACCCAGCTCTCACGTATATGATCGCCATCATAATGCCGGTAGTCAAGCAAGAATCCTACGGGCTTCATCATTATGTATTAGTGACACGCAATAACAAGTAAAACGTGTACACATCAATGATAAAGACAAACCAGATAGCATACTATCATTTCGAATAAAATTGTTCTACCTGTATAGGTCATCCTTCAATTATCATAATCGTGTGCCTGCAATTACAATAATTGCCTTGAGGACACTATATCCAACAATCTCCCACTTGCACTTAAGGCTAATTATTGCGGTATCGCGTACCCACGGCTCGTGTGCTACCGAATACCCAACTTCTCTACTAATCAATTTCTCAAATCTCGTTTGAGGAACATCCGTGTTCGAGAAATGGCCTTAGTGAGTGGATCCACTATAATGTTTCAAATTATTCTCTCTATATCTCAACTTTGCAGAGATCAATAATCTCCCAAATTGAGCGATACCCCACCACAAGAATTTGTCTGGATACCTGATGGGACCAAGTTCATCAATGAACAACTCCTATCCAACAAACTTCTTGGGTTGTATCCTCTGTTGAGTTATAACTGGTATCATGCACCATGATTACCTCAGTATTCTTATTGGAACACTATACAATATACTGATCCTCAGAAGAGGATAAACTCATAACTCTGACAGCATCTCTGTCAACCAGGTCACCTTGGAAGCCATAACCGATAACCGCCTCCCGGAGGAGACTGTCGTTACCAAATACCAAGAACATCCTTTTACGTTCTTTACTGCTTCCCTTTGTTTCTCGGGGATTGGATTAATATATGCTAATTGCAACTAGTGCAAAAGCAATATCTAGTGTTGTACAAGACTTTGCATGATTGATTCAATTACGTAAGCAAATGATATGTCATTCATATCAGTCCCTCTCTTCATCAGTCTAAAAGAGATCCCTTTTAGAGAGGGTGACTCCATCACCTGCGGGTACACCACCACGCTAGAAGCCGTCCATTCTAAAATACTTTTAGATGCTGTCTAAGTACCTGATTAGGGAACTTCCCAAATCTAGATCTAAAACCATAGATCTAGTCACAAGAACTCCTGATATACTATCCATATCCAACGTGGAGAAAACACTGTGTGACAACCAAAATTTGACCGATTGTAATATAGGAACATCACTTCTTATCCAGAGTATGTTATCCAAATCATAGACATTACTCCCTACATCCTTCTTACTAGGTTCATATTTTGTTTTGATGAAGTCAACCACTTTGACTGTCACATCATAATAGATGATCCGCCTCCGCTATCGTTGCTTTAGTCTACGAATAGACATAAGCAACTTGCACACCTTCCACTGCTCCCACTGACTATGATAACCCTCTGGCAGAGTCATATACACGTGCACTTCTAAAATCCCATTTGGAAAGACGTTATAATCACCCACCTGCCAGATATCATATCCATGAACTGTATCAGCGCCAAAACATATCCATATGGACTTCAGTATAGACACTGATGTAAAAGTCACATCACAATCCACAACGGGTATTTGATGAAAACTTTTTACAACAAGTCTAGCCTTATTAGGTTATCACATTTCCACCTGCATAGATCTCGAAAGATCTACCTGCTCGTAATGGGTTTTACCCCTTAAGGAGCACCCAGCAAAATCCAAAATTCATAATTTGCTGATGTGTGTGGAGTCCATCTTGGATATGAAGCATCTGGTCACCTGGAAGTTTCCACTTCTTATGACCTACTGATAACTAGTAGGACCATCATCTCCATGATACTGACCTCCCTGTCATCGTCTACGAGAAAACCCAAGCATCTCTCGGGTATCTGAGGTCACCTACTAAAATTTGCGGAGTAGCTAATGGTTTATCAAGTCCAATTGAATCTTTAGGTTCTATTAAATTTTCGGTAACCGTTTGTGGTCCTGGAATCACTTCCAATTCTACTATACTCCCACTAGTTTCTTTTCCAAAAAGATCCTTTTATAAAATGGTGGCGAGTCAAGAACAATGTAACTATTGATCTTGTAAATGGTAGAAACAAAGCCCTAGCAAATGCTCGGGATAATCCACAAACTGCCATTACTGAAGCGTGCCTCGAGTTTGTCCAGATTCTGTTTTTAAATAGAAACCAGATAACTCCATCTCTTAACAACCTGAAGATATATAACCATTCTATGTCCATATAGAATCAAGGCATAAATTTAGATAGAACCAGATTCAAAATTCATGCAGTTGTTTCCAGTGCATATTACCTAATAGAAAAAGGCCAATACAGAATTACTTATCATGGAGCGCGTCCACCGATGAGTAACCTGTGAGAGAATCAAGTTCTCGATATTACTATAATGGAATACCCAGCATAAGTATCTACATCTTCGATCATCTCGAAAAATCTCGATACTTCTAACGTATGGTTCTCAACTTTATTTTTATACCTACAAACTTCTCAAAATCTTTAACCTTGCATTACTACAAATGCGTGTCTAAAACCAGAGAACTTATAGGTAACACTGAATGAAGTAAGAGTACCAACCCCTTTGTCCTGAAGGACACTGGACAACATACATCTCCATGTATAAGTCCCAAGAGTATACCAACTCAAATTCTGTGTTTTGTAAATTGAAAACTGTATCTTGGTTAAGAATGTCTTACACCGTTATTTAATGCACCTTACCTTATCCTCAATCAATAAAGGTAAATGTTTACAACACAATTTTCAAAATGTATATCTCACTTTATAAAAATAAATGTGCATATATTTCATTTTAAATCTAGTGCATAACAACGGTTATTCGAAACCAAATATATGCCGTCAGGCAAAAACCAGGCGATTTAATCCAATATCACCACTTACAACGAATTCCGATATTAAGGATCAAATTTCCCATTTCCCATTTCCCAATATTCTGCTCCTACTCATCATCTATAACACCGTACAGATGTGAGATCCAAAACTGGTAAATACATACCCTGGAGTCAGAATTGACTGGGAAAACAGTTCTCTATTACATGTACACGGAAAAACTAAAACATGAAAATATTTCATAGAGGATGGTCAGGTATTCCTAGTAGTGCATTTTCCATTATCCAGATTTATGACAGCAGTCATAATTTTCTTTTCCCTCAATTCAATCCCTTTATATGTCTTTACATCTTACCTTCTGCACACCGTCCTTGTGCTAACTGGTTTTCTTCCTTCCCTGCCTTTCAGCACCAGTCTGAGGTTTGGAAAAAGACTATCTAATAAGCGTAATAGGTGTACTCTCCTAATAAAGGAGCTCTCGCAACCTGAGAGAAAGTAAAAGGAAGAGACAACCGAATAATCTTTTTCAATTTCTTCAGAACCTGTATCGATTCTCGACTGAAGTAACTTCTTCGAGTTCGTATGTAACTATACGATGGCCGTTCCAAGCGATATAGATCATCGTAGCGATACGACATGTTCTGAAAAAATCCAAAGGCTAAAGCAGGAGTAGCAGGGATATATACGACTTTGTCGCGAATCAAGACAGGTCAAAGCCAAAGAGTGTAAGAAGGTTCGGTCAAATTGGTTCATGAGTTTTTAAGGTAATTCATGGGTTGCTGTACCAGAAAGAGAGAAAAGAAACACTCAGCGTGCACTCTATCAAGATCAGATTGGTTATCACTTTATCTAATCAGGATGGCTCCCACCGTTTCCTCGAATTCTCCTTCAAACCCTAAAAGGAGAACTTGTCGGGATCATTTACACTTTACAAGTTCGCTAACCGTTCAGCCAGGCCAGTGTTGGTACTCCGAGGGAGGTCCCCCGTGCTTTCGCACGGACCCAATTAATAACCCCGTTTCCGCAGAGGCGTAATCTCGTTAACTCTTTCTAGACACCTAATAGGTTATCTAATTGCGAAGTGAAAAATCTCCCGAGGAGTAATACATACTCATCAATGGGAATCGGGACCCAACTATCATCATGTGATAACCTGACGGAATCCACTCAAGTCACCACACTCTGGAAGGCATGCGCATACCTGGCAAGTTTCCCGTATGTTTGAAACTCCCGATATGGTTTTTGCCCCAAGCGGCTTATGACCTTGACAGAGGTCAAATATCATAAGTCACAAGTCAAGTTCAACCCGTCATTATCCTGGATTAATTTAGACCCACCCGCACAAGCCCTTGATAGAGGTCAACATAACCGTACGACTGTCCTAAATAATCACATATCCATGCAACAGAAAAGTATTATAGAGCTACCGAACACTACGCTTCGGCAAAGGTCGACATACGCAGCACGAATACTATGCAATACTAATCTGAAATAACGGAGGGCTACGGCTGGTTTTTGGCGAAAAACCTTTAACGTAATGAACCTGATATCGTTGAAGGAACTCGAGTGGTTTTGAAATGGAGTGGCTTAAGCTCCGCTTTTTAAAACTATTAACATAAACTTTTGCTTAAGAGCAAACTCCCAATGAAGGGATCAAGGCTCTCCCCTCATGAAATGAGGTGCGGGATATTCCTAACCGAATACTTCTATGCAAAGCAAAAGAATACGACCATGAGTTTTGAAGAAAACCGAGTAGTTTTAAAATTGGTTCCGACAACATCATTTAGGTTTATTTTTCCTTGCATTATTCAGATAATGCGTTCCCATTATTTTATGTTTCCAAGCCATAAAAGAAACAACCAAAATAACATGTTTTTTATATATCATCCGCATTCGCTATGGTGCCCCGTCATGCACCGTTAGGTTACTTAACTGACGGCAAAGCGGGGGCTGGACTAGCGCGGATGCAAAACATATAGAAGTATCTACTAAATATATATATATATATATATATATATTGCAGGCAGATAATAACTATCACAAGCATGCGAACAACAATATGGAACAACGGATAATCTAGAAGCCCCGCATTTCATTTGAGCCATAAATGAGACACGACGTTCCCCGGTCGTGTGGATTGCCGGTGCAATGAAGATCCTAGACCCCTACGAGTGCGGCAAGTTACCCGCCAATCCCCGAAGTGAGGCAACCCAATCAACAAAGTGAATGGTCCACCCAGCACTTCGCGAAATCTGGTAACTTGAGCACCCCTCCATGGGTCAACCTATAACCCCTACGAGTGCAGCGAATAGCCCGCCAATTCTAGAGCAAGGCCTCCCGGTCTCAACGCCATAAGATGCGGGCCTGTTGCCCTCTAGAACTTGGTTATTCGAGCACTCCTCCGCGGGGTAATCTTTGTACAGAAAAGAAAAATATATACAATGGTGACATCGACCTCAACCCGGTCGTGCCCCAATAAAAGAATATACATAACAGGCAGTGACGGCATTCCATATGTCGGACGCTCACCCCACAATAAACAATATACAAATGAATCTGAACTGTACATCTAACATTGCACACAAGGCTATCCATCACGACAATCCGTCCACAATATCAGTGCAACACAAAACATCAACGTGAATATCATGTTCGTAAACCCGTCTGATTGTACATATAGCAACCATTCGGATTGTATCGCTCTATGATATTCATGGTCACAGAAATAAACATACGCACTGATACACATGAATTCAAAATTTCGATCGACTAAAACTTTCTGCATTGGCCCCAAGTACAAACTAGTACTCAAACAATTCTAGGCCAAAACCATACATCCCAAAAATCACATTTCCAAACCATAGAGAAACAGAAAAAATTTAGGACCCAACGGCCAAAATAAGGCCGTGGAACCACCGCAAAATAGCATGTTTGGCGGCGGTTCCGCGACACAATTTTGGCATCATGGGCTCAAAAAATTTTATGGCCGCTAATTTTGCATGCATATATTTTTAAAACAATCTAAATGATTTTTTGAACAACTTTCAAAATCGGACAGCAAGCATGAAAACTGGATATGCAATCCGGAAAAATACGTCGATCGAGACTTTAAACTTGTGCAAACTAGCTAGTAAAGGTTTATGGAGGCTCTGATACCATGTTGGCATCCGGCGCCCGCGCCGCGGAGGCTGCAGCTGAGGAAGAAGCTAAAACGAAAATTCTTGCGAGCACCGGAGTCCTGTAAAACCCAGGATTCGAACCATAGAGCTAAACTAGCTATACTACAAGTGCAATGGTTGTAGAAATACAACCTTTGTCGCGTGTCCACCCAATTGTGGAAGACCCTTCCAAGCTTATAGCCACCGGGAACACGCTTGAGCATCGACCACCTTTCCGAAGACGATCCACTTGAGGGAACACGGAGGAGGCTCTAACCGACGGTCCAAAGTTGCTAGGTTTGGATGGCCGGTGATATAGTAATACTTCACTATATTTTTCTCTCTGGATTCTTGCTTGAAAATGAAAGCAAAAAGAAGAAAGAGAAGGAGAAGACGAAGCATGAGCTAACCATGGAGATGAGGAAAAATATCATCAAGTGAACAAGTGTAGAAAAGAATGGCTATATAAAATCAACCATGATCAAATAGTGCATCTAAATGAAATAATCATTTTAAAACAAAGCCATTCCTCTCTACATTGTTCACACCATGCTTCACTTTCTCCACTTGCCACCTCATTTCCTTATTTGTTTTTCTAAAAAGAAAAACAAATATGAGGTGTCCATCTTCTAGAAGCATTCCCGTATAAATACGGAATACTTCACCTGGTATATGTATCGCTATATATACGCGTATCCGTATAAAAATACGGATAGCATCAAAGAGAGAAAATGAATAGTGAGAAATAATACTAAAATATATGTATCAAAATACATATATAAATTATTAAATCAAAACCTGATGTAATAATACGGCTTAATCCTAAGCCGGCTAGTATTATCAACCGTCCGATTAAAATCCGTGTATCACATACACGTATTTAATCGGACCTCCTGTACGTACCACCGTACGGCTCCTACATCTGTCGCCTGAACCGGAAAAACCCTCTGTGTGGGACTCTAAAGACTCGACAATACGCTGGTAGCGGGTTTAACCATAAGCACGTTATCGGCACTAGCTGTACGTAATGGCTACACAGGCACTTGTCGAAAGGGGGGTCGACAATCAAGTGCGTCCTTACCCTACTGAGCCTGAATGTGACAATCTCCGTACAGTTCGGTCTCTTCGTCAAAGAGTATCGCATATCGGGTCTAGGGGTGGATAACGTCAGACCCCTACTAACCCGATAAGTCATGTCTGAGTCTAGCTCATCACCAACTAAGATACCACTGATCAACTTTCAGTTTATCTCCCCCACCGTGGCCATAGATTCCTGGTGATAGCCAACTGAACACAGCGCGATATCGACTCCTAATACCAGGAGAGACGAATCCCTGACAGTCGACCATTGCCTCCATGTGGCTTGAGACTGTACCCAACTAAAACCTGTTTGCACGATTCCTTTAAGCCGTGGTAGGATTGTAATCAAAGTAAGTGGGAACTCACATGAGACAAATGACGACTTCAGGTTAAAGGATTAACCTGTACTCATACCACCTGAGAACTTCCATCTGACGATAGGTATAATACCATCTAGAAGTTCTCGGCTAGTCTGTCCAGTATACTCACCTACAGTGAGCACCTAACTACTATCTTAGGTGACATAACACCAATGGCTTGTGAGACCGGCCACTGCCCCTCATCGGGGTCTCGAAATGTATACACTATTCTACTGTGGAATATCGATGCTCAGTCTCGATACTCCCACAACTAGAGACATTTAAGGATGTGCTTTTAGACCACTTAGCTCTCATGTATATGATCGCCATCATAATGCCGGTAGTCAAGCAAGAATCCTACGGGCTTCATCATTATTAATGTAACACCCGAGCCCAATGCTACTAATTTCAGTTACCGTTTGAAAGTAGTGTGACACTCATTTCATTTATCTTGCTTGATTATTACTTACTGTAAATTTTACCCGGCAAATTCATTTCTGCATATAACAATTTTTGGCATCTAAAATAAAATTAAAAATATTCATCTTGGCCTGCTTGACACCCCTAACCCCGTTGTAGCGTCCGTGCATCGTGTTCTTGTCCCGTTCAGTGAAACGGGCGAGTTTGGACGGCTACGTGCACGTACGTGTGTCCGTTTTGGGGGTATGCTTTTTGATCATAAAACACTTCATTTTCACTTTTGGATCCCGCTTAAAATTCTATTATTTCAATTTCAAATTTTTGGACCCAACCCGGGCGCGATTTGGAAATGTTTTACTTTGCACCAAAATCCCAAATTTTAATATTTTAAAACCATCGTATATTATTTTAACCATATACAATATTTTATAATCCTAAATCTTTTATTAAATCTTTTCCCTTAACCAGAATTTACCCCAACCAATCGCAATCCATTAAATTTTTCCCGTGGGCCCCACCTTCCATCTCTCCATCTCTCTCCTCTCTCTCTCTCTCCCCCCGTCTCTCTCTCTATCTCTCTCCTCTCTCTCTCTCTCCCCCATATCTCTTTCTCTCTCTCTCGTATCTCTCTATCTCTCTATTTTTCTCTCTCTCTCCCCTCTATATTTTCCCTCTTCTTTCTTTTCCTTTCTTTTCTTACGTAGCCGAAGAACCCACCTCTTCACGAACCCAGCCGCCTTGCCCTCGCCGCTGCAACCCCAACGCCGACGCCATCACCACCGGGCTCGTCGCCTCCTCGCCCTCGACCGACCCACTACATCTCCTTCCTCCTTCATCAACCCCGTGCACCCTGCACGTGCCTGCACACCCTGACCAGGCCAGCACCCCCTGCACACCGTCGCACCGCCGTGCGTCGCCGCCGGTGACCTCGTCCCCGTGTCCCCGGTCCTCGCGCACCCTCCTCGGTGAGTTTCACATCCCCTCATCTCCTCCTTTATTCGTCTTCCTTCGCTGGTCCAAGTTCTTGATCTGAAAACTTTTCGCTGCCGTCGTAGGCCACCGCCGGAGCTCCGTCGACGAGGTCGACAGTCACCACCCGTCGCACAGATCCTCGTGAGCATTTCCCTTCTCCACCCTCCTTCCTTTCTTCTTTAGTTTTCTTTCTTTTCTTGTAGCAAACTTGATCTTTCACTGTTCTGTTCTTGGCCGGAATCCGGCCATGCCGGCGACGCGTCCCGACGTTCCAGCGAGGTACCCCGACCAGTGTGGTTCCACTGTTCGTCGTTTGGGTTCATTCCGTGAACCGTGCGCCCGTCGCGAGTTTTCCCCGCCGACATTCTACGTTCCGTTTTTCCGATTCGCGACCCGTCGAGACAAGTACCCCTTGCTACATGCTAAATAATATTTACATACATATTGATGACACCCTAAACCTATAAATTTAACTTTGGTACGATCATTTCCCTTTTCGTGTTCAATATTGTTATATAACATTTTTATCTTTCAAACTTGGAACCTATATATGTAGATATCATTGCATCCATGAAGTCGTAACTTGTTAACCTGATTAAATGGCTATAAATTGTCTTACTGCATTCTTATAATGTTGAAATCATCTATGTGACACAACTGATAACGGTACTGCTAATTGAATGAATCTGCCTATTGCTTAATTCATTGCTTATATCATGTTGATGATAACCATGCTTGATTGTATAACTGATTGTGAGCACACCCATGATATTGTTTACATCTTGACCTGACTTGCTACATATATATTGATCTACCCGACATGGTACCGTATACTGCTTGACTTGACCTGATGTACCGTGACCTGACCCGTTACCTGATCTTGTGTCTAATGCCAACAAACCTGACATGTAGTCCTCATGGACCGTTCCTGTTGTCTATCCAGACAAACCTGTTTACCTGATCCTGTGTTGGCATTAGTTTCTTGATTTCGGGATACCTGACTTGACTTACACATATAACTTGGGGGTATGGGGAAATCAAAGGTGAAACCTGACTTGTAACTCAACAGTTCACTACCTGTACTGATCAGTTTTAGAGGCCAGGCCCGCCTCGTGACGATGCTGCTGACATCGTTGGTCTTTATCCTTTCCCTTGTAGTGCCTAGCGGCACGTCTCGGTTTCAGCCCGAAAGTCTTAGACCGTGGTCCCGGGCATGCACGGGATACTATTGAGTTATATCGACGATTCATCAATTTGGTTTCAAAGACTTTAGAACAGAAAACCTGATAGAACAGTTTAGTTTACCTACTGCACATTACCCTGCATTGCTCTGACTTATATTATTGTTACTCTTGTTTTATTCATGTTTATATTGCATTGCCTGCTACACTGTTCATATTATATTACTGGATAACATGACGCGCTGACGTCTGGGTTTTGCATGGCCCAGATTCCGTACCGTTGTTGCAATCCAAGCAGGAGTACTTCAGCCAGCAGGCTGAGCTGTGAGGTGTCAGTATTAGTTAGTTTTTCTTTCCTGCATTTTATTCCTGATGTGAGCCCGCATTATGGGACATACATTCCAGTTATTTTGTATTGGATCTTTCGCTTCCGCATTTTATTATTCTTGACTCATGTTATATTGGATTATGGACATGTTTAGATAGTTTTATTTTGTTCTTGATATCTCTACAGCCGTAATGTGATTGTGAATGGATACTTCCTACCCACAGGTAGCATGGTTGGCTATGTCACGTGCCCATTTTAGCATACTCTTGGAAGCGGGGCGTGACAATTTATTAGTGACACGCAATAACAATTAAAACGTGTACACATCAATGATAAAGACAAACCAGATAGCATACTATCGTTTCGAGTAAGATTGTTCTACCTGTATAGGTCCTCCCTCAATTATCATAATCGCATGCCTGCAATTACAATAATTGCCTTGAGGGCACTATATCCAACTGTCACGATCCGAAGGTACGGAACGTGACTAGCACTTAAATTACGCACCGTCCAAAAGCGTAACGTAATCTAAGTAAACCAAAGCCTAGAGAATCCAAACCATTAACAAAAAGAGTGAAGGAAAACCTTATATAAAAAGAGGTGTAGTAAATTGAAGTTGCATTTAAGCATTTTTTAAAACCTTAAATTTTTCCAAAAGCATTTTTTAAAACCTACAATTAATCCTAAACTATGGGGCGTCTCGCGCCATCCAGACGATTCCCCCGTAGATGTGTACATCTACTCACCCGGACGCCATGGCTAATCAGATCCGATCATAGCCTTGCCTTTCCGCGCTACGTCCGATGCCTCCGCAACTGATCCTAGAATTGCACAACACAATATATGAGGCTAAACCCTAAGAAGATACGAAGAATAAACGTCCTCGAGCTGGACTTGTGTGCACAAAACGTGTACGACATCACCACAACCTCAACTAGGATCGCTATTCGAAACAACCACCAAACCTAGAACCCGATCATACCAATTTCGCATTCGCAACACCCTAATTATCATAAGAGATAGTATAAATATAGTCACAACGTCAAATTAAACCAACATCTAATTATGCCGAAAACCTAGTAAGCAACCAAATTGGGAATTTGGTGCAAACATCGTGGATTAGCGATAAAGTGGCCACAATCTTAAGTAAACATCCAAACTAAACCTATAGATAGCAAACTACACTTGAATAACCTAGTTGTAATGCTTAAAACCCTAATTAAATTCCAAACCCTTTTCTTTAAATTTACAAATTATCAATTAGAACCAAATTATCACTTGAATAGTTTAGATTAGAATAGTTAATCAACAAATTAGCCATTAGGTTAAGAATTATACCTCACAAATTTAGAGATCTAGCTTGCAACTTAGCCTCCAAAGATGGCTCCATTGCTCCAAGATCCATGCTAGAATAGGCTAAGGAGAATGGATGAAGAATTTGCTATGAATTTGCGAGATAATTTGTGGATTTTTGATGGATTTTGTGAAGAATTTGGAGATGAAAATGAGATGAGAAGTGTGAGGGGCAGCAGCAGAAATTCGGCCAGAATGGGCTGGAAAATGGTGAGTGAGTGTGTGTGGGGTGGGGGGGAGTGTGTAGATGTTTCTAGGTCAAGGAAAACTCTTTCACCATTCAACAATGTCCATGTTTCATTTTCTTTATTATTCCCTTTTTAAATTTTCTTTTTCTTTTGAGGTGAGGAAATTGGGGGGTTTCCTGCATGTCTCGGCCAGAGGGGGATTGGGTGTGTGTGTGTGTGTATGTAAGTGTATGGAACTTTCTATGTTAAGAAAACCCTCTCTTAACTCATTAATGCATTCACATCTTTTCATATTTTTATTTTCTTTTATTCCAATTTCCATTTTTACCCTAGAAACAACTAGAATTTTTGGAACCAAAAGAGAAAAAGAAGACATGATATAAACTTGGTTTAAATTTGTCATGGTTCATATTTGAGTAATTAACCCATTTAAATTTGTAATTATCACTAATTTAATGTATATTTAAAGGCTTAAAATAATATTTAAAATAATTAATTAAGGAAAAATATTTAAATAACTAGAAATTTATAAGTGACTAATTAATTACCAATTACTAGAAAATGCATATCTATAATAAGTGTAACTAGGCCTATATTGAAAAATAATTATAATTACGTTTTACGCAAAATACAAGTTATTTACCGATTATCGGAAAATTAGCTAAACGATTTTTAAAACGTTACAATCTTTCTCCCTTAAAGAAATTCGGTCCCCGAATTTAAAATTTAACTACGCGTACCTTCGAAGAGATGGGGATATTTCTTCCTCATCTCGTCCTCGGTCTTCCAGGTGACCTTTTCGCTGTTCGGGCCACGCCAAAGAACCTTTACAGACGGTATAATCTTTGACCTCAATTTCTTCACCTGCCGATTCAGAATGACCACCGGCTGCTCGGTGAATGAAAGATCGCGCTCCAGTTGGATCGTCTGGTGCTGAATCGCATGAGAAGGGTCATGAAGGTACTTGCAGAGCATCGAATACGGGGTGAACATCTGGGAAGCTGGGCGGAAGAGCTAACCGATAAGCAACTATGCCGACACGCTCTTTGTTCTCGAAGGGACCCACATAACTGGGACTAAGCTTCCCTTTCTGCCCAAATCTCATCACGCCCTTCATTGGAGAGACCCTCAAGAAAACATGATCGCCAACGGCGAACTCGAGTCTACGACGGCGTCTGTCAGCATATGATTTCTGCCTGCTCTGGGCCTCTCTCATCCTGTCCCGAATCAACTGTATCTTTTCGGTCGTCTCCTGTATGATTTGCACCCCCAAAATACTGCTCTCGCTGAGCTCTGTCCAACAAATGGGCGATTGACATCTCCTCCCATATAAAGCCTCGAAAGGTGGCATCTGATTCGTCTCTTGGAGGCTATTATTGTAGGAGAACTCTATCAAGGGCAAATGACGATCCCAGCTGCCACCGAAATCTAGAACCCAAGCTCGAAGCATGTCCTTAAGAGTCTGAATAGTCCTCTCTGACTGACTGTCGGTCTACAGATGAAAAGCTGTGCTGAAACTCAATCGGGTGCCCAAAGCCTCCTGAAGTTTCTGCCATAGTCGGCTGGTGAACTGGGTGGCTCGGTCGGACACAATACAAGTCAGGACGCCATGCAGTCGCATAATCTCATCAATGTATATCTGGGCATACTGAGCAAATCCAAAAGTGGTCTTCACTGTCAGAAAGTGAGCCGCTTTCGTCAATCGGTCGACAATCACCCAATAAAGTCATACTCTCGACTGGTCCTGGGTATGCCCATAATGAATTCCATAGAAATCTGCTCCCACTTCCATTCCGGAATGGGCAAAGGCCGTAACTCTCCAGCTGGCCTCTAGTGCTCGGTCTTGACTTGCTGACAAGTCAGGCATCTCGAAACGAAGTCCGTGACATCTCTCTTCATCCCTTCCCACCAGTAAACGTCTCTCAAATCATGATACATCTTGGTGGAACCCGGATGAACACTGTATACCGATCGATGTGCCTCCTCAAGAATCTCACGACTCAGTCCCTCAGAATCTGGTACGCACAGTCGAGTCCCAAATCGTAAACCCCCTGATCATCGATCACGAACTCGGAATCTCTGCCCTGTCTAACCTGCTCCATGATCTCTGAAAACAGGCATCACTGGACTGTGCCTCACGAATACGCTCAAGTAATTGTGGACGTGCACGGATATGCGCAAGCTGTCCACCGGTTGAAGTAAACTTGAACTGCACTCGGCTGTCGCACAGAATCTGCCAATCTGCCGTCGACTGTCACTGAACTGCGCTCAAACAAGATAAGCTACCTCTGGGCTTCCTACTCAATGCATCTGCCACGACATTCGTCTTGCCCGGATGATACAGAATCTCGCAGTCATAGTCTTTCACTAGTTCCATCCAACGGCGCTGACTCGGATTTAGATCTCGCTGCTGAAAAATATACTTCAAGCTTTTGTGGTCCATGAATATATGGCACGACTCGCCGTATAGTTAATGTCTCCAGATCTTGAGTGCAAAAACCACTGCAGCCATCTCTAAATCATGAGTGGGATAGTTCTGCTCATGCTTCTTCAGCTACCGAGAAGCATAAGCGACGACCCTACCGTGCTGCATCAACACACAGCCTAGCTCCACACGAGAAGCATCACAATAAACCACAAAACCGCCCGAACCCGAAGGCAATGATAACACTGGTGCAGTAGTCAGACGATTCTTCAATTGCCAGAAGCTATGCTCGCATGCTTCGGTCCAAACAAAAGGAACTCCCTTCCGGGTCAACCCGGTCAACGGTGCAGCGATACGGGAGAAATCCTGAACAAAACGTCGATAGTAACCAGCCAGACCTAGAAAGCTGCGAACCTCTGTAACAGATACCGGTTTGGGCCAACGCTAAACGGTCTCGATCTTCTTCGGGTCTACACATATACCATCACTCGTAACTACGTGACCCAAGAAGTCGACATTGTTAGTTATATGTATGCCCTAGAGGCCATTACTGTACATTGGATGTATATTGTAGTGGATGCTGGGACATATATAGGTAGGACTTTCTTGCTCGACATGATAGTACGCTATCTGGTTGCTCTTTATCTTAACATGTATACTTTCTGTCTCTCTGATTACATGTTGATAAAGCCCTTAGGATGTGTACTCGACTTCCAGGACTATGATGAAGATCATACTAGTGGGGCCTGGGTAGTCAATGAGTACATCCTTCTTTGTTCCTAGTCGTGGGAATATCGAGACGGGGCATCGATATTTCAGAGTAGACTAGCGTATATCTTCTCGACCCATGTGATGGGCGATGGATGATCCCATATCCATTGGTGTTTGACATCGAAGATGGTATGCGGGTGCTCAGTGGAGACTGGGTACACTGAACGGACTCGCCGAGAACTCCCAGATGGTATTATACCTCACGTCAGATGGCAGTTCTCTGGTGACACTGGTACAGCTTAGTCTGTTGACCCGAGATCGTCATAGAGTCTTGTGTGTCTCCCACTGTGCTTTGATTTCCACCTACCACGGCTCAAATGAGTTGTGCAAACAGGTGGTTATTGGGTACAGTCCCGATTCACATGGAGGCAACGAGCGATAGGAGGGGATTCGTCTCTCCCGGTATTGGGGGTTGATGTTGCGCTATGCACGACTGGCCATAACAGGAAATCCCTGGCCAGGGTTGCAGTGATATACTGGTAAGAGTTATCAGTAGTTTCACGAATGTTATGGACCTCACATCGGCATGACTTATCGAGCTACTGGGGTCTGACGTTTACCACCCCTAGGCGAGATATGCGACATATCAGACGAACAGACCGGACTATACGGTAAGTGTTACTGGTTGGATTCACAGGAGTGTGAGCGGGCTTGCTCGTCGATCTTCTGATCGCTCAATACCCGGGTGGCCGTTACGTTTAGCAAACCGCTTGCGGCTTGTGGATGTTTGATATGATCATCATCCGCTGCCGGCGTATTGACGAGTCTTTAGAGTCCTACACAGAGGTTTCATGGCTCAAGCGAAACGAAATAGGAGCGCATATGAGATATGTGAGGGACCGAGAATAATACCAGTATGTGATACTGTATTCGATTCTCGCGATTTGTGACATTGATCGGTTATATGCGATATAGCCGGGTTATCGAATCAAGTGTTAATTCGATAAGATGTTACTAATGATACTAGTCGGTTATGTGCGACATGACCGGATCATTGAATCAAGTGTTGATTTAATGATTTAATGTATAATTATATATTTGATATATTACTTTGCATTAACTAGTATTGGTTCACTTTAAATGGATTTTCTCACTTGGTGTGCACATTGTATATGTGATATATTTTTGTGTGCACTTGTTTGTATCATGTTTGATGATACATGCAAAATTGGTTAAGTGTAAAGTTTGAACCATGGTTATATGAATGGTTAGGGTTATGATTACTTATTCATTCATTTAATTATTTATTAGTTTTGGAAATTAAAAGCATAAAGAGAAAAAACAAAATGGTTTTCTTTTATTCTTTTCTTTCATGAAGCTTGTTGAAGCTTCATGAAGCTTTTGATCAAGTGACCATTTTGTCTTCTTCTTTAATCCTAACCATTCACATAAACTCTAGTTAGCTCTCTACACTTGACCATGGTTCATGATATGATAAGAAATCATTTATTTTCTATTTAGAAAAATAACTTATCATATATCATCTTCTTCTTCTTCTTCTTCTTCAAGAAGAGAAAGCTTGATAGCTTCAATGGCAACTAGCCAAAACAAGTGAGAAATCCAATTCTAAAGTGAACCCACTTCCTATTTCTTCATCCTCTACCTCTTGCCAAGTAGTATAGGGTGTTTTCTTCACAAGTTTCATGACTTGGTGAAGTCGGAGTTTGATCTTGTGATGCCTCGACGTAGATCATCTTCGGCATCGAAGCCGACGATCAAGCCCGCCCATTTCATCGGAGCTTAGGAAGTGGTGGAACGGATCTACAAAGGTTGTAGCCCCTTTCCTCTTAGATAAATTCTTTTACTTGCATTGCATAGCCTATATATCTAGTTAACGATCCGTATTAGGGTTTGTAGGCACTTGTAAAATTTAAATTGGCCGTGTTTGATCACTTGCAAGACTTCATTAGTGTGCCTAGGAACCCTACAGTGGTATCAGAGCCTAGCTAGAGCCTTAGGCGAAGCGTAGACGGAGTTTGAAGTCCGATCGAATCAAAACCCTAACCCGAATATGCTCTCTGGACTTTTTCTGAAATCGTGGTTTTTTGAGAATTAAAAATATGCAGGAAACTCAGTAGATTATTCTAAGAATTACTGTGTAAGACGGGACCCATGAATCGATAGAAGAGCGGCGGAACCGCGGCAATAGCATGCCTATTGCGGCGGTTCCGCGGCCGAAGTGTCCCATCAATCAATTATGTTTTCACAGTAACTCCTAGTTTTTAGTTCTGGTTTTCCTGGGAATTTTTAGTTTGAATTCATGAGTTGAATATTCTGGGTTGTATTGGGGACTCGGTGTATCGGTCGAATTGTCTAATTTTGTCAGTGTGTTTTTCCGGGTATTCTTAGAATATGTTAAAAGGTTCGACCGGATGTAAATACCCACTTTTTCCCCTGCCGGGAAATTTCAAATTGTTGGACTTTTCCGTAGTTTAACGACGTTCTAAGTAGTGCAAGTAACGCGATGGTCTCTCTAGAAGACAACAAACCTTAACTCGATTATGTGACCGTCTTGAACTGCCCTTTGAACCTTAGGGTTTGGGGAAGTACGGCGTGCCACATGTGAGGCGTTGGCTTGACCCTTCTACGGCTGGACCGTTGGTACTGAGGCACGAACTGAATGTTTTTAGACTTGTTTCATGTGTTGATCTGTATCGGGAAAACTTGGGTGTTCGATTATTCGATCGGAAAGTTTAACATTTTCTATCTTATTCGGAATGTGATACAACAATTGGAATTCACAAATAGTTATGAGATAACTGAATGAATGTTATAAACATAGCATTTTAGTCTCACTTGATCGGTTGCCATGGAATTTTGATGTGATCAAAAGTCCGTCGCAATCACATAGCGTACGCGGATACTCGCCGGGTAAACTTAATAGACAGCCTCACCCCATAGCCCCGACCAAGTGACTGTAGGAGAATCCCGTCGCCGAAAGCATCCGTTCGGGTGCTCACGGCAGCGGTGTTCCGCCTTGGTGCACTTCGTCGACGGTATCAGGGGTGCAGCCGCCTACTAAAGTTTGCGACGAGCATTCGATCAGGATGCCGGGAATCTTGTTGAATTGCCCGACTTGATATTGAAAAGTGTTTTCGATAATGAGACTAAAATGCGGGGTTTATAATTGTTAGGCATGTGATGTCTAAGTATTTCATTTGATTAGGCATGTGATGTCTAAAGAGGATGCAGATTCCAACTGTTGTAGTTTTACACTTTCTTTTCTGTGACCGTAAGTGTAATATGTGATATCGCCGGTTTCGTTGCTATATGTCAACGACAATTGGGATGCGCATATTTACTTACGTTGATGACATGTGATGTTATGTGTTGCTGGATATGTTATATTGGATCGTCGTGTTTGGATAGCCGGGGGTTTTTTATGTGAGATGGGTGTTTTTTTCATTTTCATTCATGTAAAAACTTGTATGTAATATTCTTTTATTGGGGCACTTCCAGGTTGCGGAAGTTGTCACCCATTGTATATTATTTACTTTTCCGCATTAGGATAGACCCAAGGAGGGGAGCACAAGTAACCGGGTTCTGGGGTCCAGTGGGAGACCAACTTGAGGAGTCGAGTCCGGGTCTCCTAACCCTAGAATTGGTAGGGTTGCTTGCTGCTCTCGTAGGGGTCTAGGGGTGTGGGATTGGCTATTCATCACGACCGTGGAATCCGTGTTTTATACTGGCTCGTATTGAAAACACGGACGTCCTAGTATATCCAATATTTCATATGATATTTTCTGCTGCGTTATCTGTGATGTGATCATGTGATGTTCTGTGATAGATATAGTATATAGTATATATGATATATTATATAGACGTTGCTTATGTTTTACACCCGCGCTAGCCCTGTCTCGCTCTGGCGTTAGTTACCTAACCTAACGGTGCAGACGGGACATCGAGGCGAATGCGGATGGCATAAGCGTACGTTATATTTATCTGTGATGATTAGGTGGACTTAAATGATGGGATATTCATTAATGTGATTAATGAAAGAAAATAAACCTAATTGATGTTGTGGAATCGAATTTCAAAATAAAAACAGGTAGCTACAGTTCTTGCTTTGCATCGCGGTGTTCCTTGTAGAACATCCTGCACCTTATTCGATAGGGAAAGGACCGAGATCCCTTCACCGGGAGTGACTCCTTTAGCAATAACTGGCAGATGCTACATCACTCGGTTTGTCTTTTGATAGCTTCTATAGTTTCCGCTTTGCACAGTGATATATATGATATATCCCGCACCTCATTCGACGAGGAAAGGGCCGACGATCCCTTCACCGAGAGTGACCCCTTTAGCAAAACTAGAAAAGCTTCGAAAACATTCCATTTAAAAACCATTTGATTCCGCAACGAGATCAAGTTCAAAGCGTTAAAGGTTTTCATAAAAACCAGCCGCAACCCTCCGTCATTTTAGGAAGTAGAGTACTTAGTATTCGTGCTGTGTTTGTTGACCATAGTCAAGGCACAGT
Source organism: Agapanthus africanus (assembly GCA_030015575.1). Lineage (NCBI taxonomy): Eukaryota > Viridiplantae > Streptophyta > Magnoliopsida > Asparagales > Amaryllidaceae > Agapanthus > Agapanthus africanus. Next base: position 417,855,284 of record CM057338.1, on the reverse strand, counting down.
GTACGGTAGCTAAGTGATGTCTTCCTACACCGCATATGATGCGATTAGTTAGGACAGTCGCGTGATTTTGTTGACCTTAGTTAAGGGTCGTGTGGGTGGGTCTAATTAATCACGAAATGACGGGTAGAACTTGACTAGTACTTATGATTTGTTGACCTTAGTTAAGGTCATAAGTGCTAGGGGTAAAAACCATTATCGGGAGTTTCAAGTGTTGAAACTTGCAATGAGATTGCATACCTTCTATATGATAGTTGGATCCCGATACCCACTGCGAGTAATTGTTACTCCTGGGAGAGTTTTGCACTTTGCAATTAGCCGATCAAGTAGGTGTCTAGAAAGGTGTCAACGGGGTTACGCCTCTGGGAAAATGAGGTTTACTGTAATTAGGTCCGTGCGAAAGCACGGGGAACCTCCCTCAAAGTACCGACACTGGCCTGGCTGAAAGATTGGCGAACTTGTAGAGTGTAATTAATCCCGGCTAGTCTTTCCTTTTAGGGTTTGAAGGAAGATTTGATAAAAACAGTGGGAGCCATCCTGATTAGATAAAATAAATAACCAATCTGATCTTGCAAGAGCGCACGCTGAGTGTTTTCTTCTCTCTCTCTCCAGGTAGCGACCATATCACGCCTTAATCAAGATAATAATATGGATATATTGACCGAACCCGCTTGTTATACTGAGATGGGGAACGTTGGTCCCGCTCCAACTTATAATTGATATAAGACCGAGCAGGAAATAGGGGAATACCAGAATTCCTATGCCGCCCAAACGAAGAAAATGCATATGATTCATCTCCTTCGGGTATGTTCATTATAAAGAACTGTTTCTCAGTATTCTCTGCATCCTGAGTATTTGATACCGGATCAGGATCCCAGATATGTAATCCGTTACATAGGGCTACCGAAAGGTAGAAAACTGAGAACGTGTGATAAGTTTCATGAGACAGAAAACGGGGCAAGTGTTGCAGCCAAGTCTGTTGGTCACTATCACCCTGTATTACTAATACATTGATTCTGAACAAATGCTATTAGATACCGAACCTGATATACAAAATCATATCTATTTCTTTATTTGTTAAAGAAATGATAGAATTTTGTATTGATAGATAATGTTTTGAACATTCCTATATCAAAAGTTGATCGGTTCAGGCACGTTATCTAAAAGCATTGACGTTCTAAATCAAACTACAGTTCCTAATATACAGAACACACACAAGAGGAAGAGTTCAGAAATGAACGAATCCTTCTTGAGGCATTGTAGACTAGGTCACATCAATGCGACCCGACTGGCTGAAGTTACATTTAGATGCATATTTAAATCAGTTTGAATTTACATCTTGTGAAACTTGCCAGTCATGTCACAAAGATTAAATGACCATAGCTCTATTTATTAGAAACAGAGAAAGAGTTAGTAAACTCTTGGGACTGATACATGATGATGTATGTAAGGTCTCCTGTCTACACATGCCAGGACTGGTTCTTTATACTTCATTATATTCTCTGATAATCTCTCAAGATTCAGTCATATGTTTCTGTTGAAACATAAGTCCGAAGCTTTTGAGGTATTCACAGAATATAAGTAAGAAGTAGAGAACCAATAACCGGGTATAAGTATTATGTCCCATGATGAGATCAGGGAGGAGAATACTTGTGCATAGAATTCCTGGACTATTCTAAAGAAGAATGAGATTCTCTCTCCGTATTACTCCTCTGAATACACCACAGCACAACGGTGTATCGGGGTGGAGCAATCGCACCGTATTAGATATGGTGTACTCTTTGATGAGTACTACTGGGTTACCTATTTCCTTTTAGGGTTGTGCACTTGAGAAGCTGCATACCTATTGAATTAGGTTCGAATCAAATCAGTGCCTACCACTCCATATGAGATATGGTATGGGAAGAACCCATCTCTTAAGCGAGTTAAGATTTGGGATTGTCCGGCCTATGTCTAAAGCAAAATCCGGACAAGATCGAGGCAGGGTCAGTTCTGTAGAACTGGAAAGGTTCCAGCTATACAAAACTGCAGTTGATGATTTGACAGAACCAAAGGATTCTATAGTCCCCTACGAACCTCAGCCTCTCCGCCGATCTGGTAGGGTTCCTCACCTGCCTGAGAGATACCTCGATTTCTCGATGACAGTGGGAGCGAGGAATGCATCATGAGATGATGACCCAACTAGTTTCGAGCAGGCCATCAAGAGTAGGGACTCTGTAAGAATGGCTGGATGCTTAGCGATCTGAGATGGAATCCATGTACCAACAAAGTATGGACTTTGATTGCTATATCTAAAAGGTTAAATCCCCATCAGGAGCAAGTATATCTTGAGAAGATTACTTGATGTAGATGAAAAAGTTGAGACTTTCAAAGCTAGACTTGTTAAAGGTTTTAGTCATCAACCAGGTGTGGATAATGATGAAACCTTTTCTAGGGACTATGCTTAAGTCCATCCAGATCCTACTTGCCACTGCTACATACCATAACTGCGATATCTGGTGGTTGGGTGCCATGACTACTTTTCTAAATAATGATTTAGAAGAGAACGTCAATAAGAACACAGCCAGAGGGCTTCGTAAACAGTGGGAGCAGTGGAAACGTGTGCAAGTTGCTTTACAGGATAAAGCAGGCATCGCGGAGTTGGAACATCTGTTTTGATGTGGTAGTCAAAGAGTTTGACTTCATCAAAATGGTAGATGAACCTTGTATGTACAAAAGGGTAATATGGAGTATGGTAATGATCCTCGTAGAGTACGTGGATGACATACTCTTGATAGGAAAGGAGTTTCCTATGCTACGATCGGTCGATCTCCTCTTATCACATAGACTCTCCATATAGGATCAAAGTGATACCTCCTAAATCCTAGGTTTTGGATCTATGTGATAGATCTAAATGGATGTTAGGATTCTCACTAGTAATAGTGAGATAGTATCAGTTGATCCTGGGGAGAATCACTGGAAAGGTTCCAGGGTGATAAGGACGACTGAATGTCAGTCGCAGGCATTGTCTTTACCCTCAGTAAAGGGACGGTATGTTGGAAGAGTTCCAAGCTAGATACCGTGGCAAACTAGACGATAAAGGCTGGTAACATCGCTATTAAAGATACTACCAAAGAGGCAGTTTGGGTGTATATTGGTTCATAAGATGAACTAGGTTCCCATCATTGTGTGACAATGGAAGTGTGGCTTTGGCCAAGGAACCATGATCCCATCAGTGACCCAGACATATTCTGAGGCAGCATCACCTGATCATGGAGATAGTTGATCTCCAGGGTGATTAAGGTTAGGAGAGTAGACTCAGAGGACAACACGGCGGATCCACTCACGAAGGCCTTTTCCCAGAGAGAGACTCATATGGGATGGTTGAGTATTAGATACTGCGACCACTGCTACAGATGGCCCTAGTGCAAGTGGGAGATTGTTAGTTATATGTATGCCCTAGAGGCCATTACTGTACATTGGATGTATATTGTAGTGGATGCTGGGACATATATAGGTAGGACTTTCTTGCTCGACATGATAGTACGCTATCTGGTTGCTCTTTATCTTAACATGTATACTTTCTGTCTCTCTGATTACATGTTGATAAAGCCCTTAGGATGTGTACTCGACTTCCAGGACTATGATGAAGATCATACTAGTGGGGCCTGGGTAGTCAATGAGTACATCCTTCTTTGTTCCTAGTCGTGGGAATATCGAGACGGGGCATCGATATTCCAGAGTAGACTAGCGTATATCTTCTCGACCCATGTGATGGGCGATGGATGATCCCATATCCATTGGTGTTTGACATCGAAGATGGTATGCGGGTGCTCAGTGGAGACTGGGTACACTGAACGGACTCGCCGAGAACTCCCAGATGGTATTATACCTCACGTCAGATGGCAGTTCTCTGGTGACACTGATACAGCTTAGTCTGTTGACCCGATATCGTCATAAAGTCTTGTGTGTCTCCCACTGTACTTTGATTTCCACCCTACCACGGCTCTACTGAGTTGTGCAAACAGGTGGTTATTGGGTACAGTCCCGATTCACATGGAGGCAATGAGCGATAGGAGGGGATTCGTCTCTCCCGGTATTGGGGGTTGATGTTGCGCTATGCACGACTGGCCATAACAGGAAATCCCTGGCCAGGGTTGCAGTGATATACTGGTAAGAGTTATCAGTAGTTTCACGAATGTTATGGACCTCACGTCGGCATGACTTATCGAGCTACTGGGGTCTGACATTTACCACCCCTAGGCGAGATATGCGACATATCAGACGAACAGACCGGACTATACGGTAAGTGTTACTGGTTGGATTCACAGGAGTATGAGCGGGCTTGCTCGTCGATCTTATGATCGCTCAATACCCGGGTGGCCGTTACGTTTAGCAAACCGCTTGCGGCTTGTGGATGTTTGATATGATCATCATCCGCTGCCGGCGTATTGACGAGTCTTTAGAGTCCTACACAGAGGTTTCATGGCTCAAGCGAAACGAAATAGGAGCGCATATGAGATATGTGCGGGACCGAGAATAATACCAGTATGTGATACTGTATTCGATTCTCACGATTTATGACATTGATCGGTTATATGCGATATAGTCGGGTTATCGAATCAAGTGTTGATTCGATAAGATGTTACTAATGATACTAGTCGGTTATGTGCGACATGACCGGATCATTGAATCAAGTGTTGATTTAATGATTTAATATATAATTATATATTTGATATATTACTTTGCATTAACTAATATTGGTTCACTTTAAATGGATTTTCTCACTTGGTGTGCACATTGTATATGTGATATATTTTTGTGTGCACTTGTTTGTATCATGTTTGATGATACATGAAAAATTGGTTAAGTGTAAAGTTTGAACCATGGTTATATGAATGGTTAGAGTTATGATTACTTATTCATTCATTTAATTATTTATTAGTTTTGGAAATTAAAAGCATAAAGAGAAAAAACAAAATGGTTTTCTTTTATTCTTTTCTTTCATGAAGCTTGTTGAAGCTTCATGAAGCTTTTGACCAAGTGACCATTTTGTCTTCTTCTTTAACCCTAACCATTCACATAAACTCTAGTTAGCTCTCTACACTTGACCATGGTTCATGATATGATAAGAAATCATTTATTTTCTATTTAGAAAAATAACTTATCATATATCATCTTCTTCTTCTTCTTCTTCTTCAAGAAGAGAAAGCTTGATAGCTTCAATGGCAACTAGCCAAAATAAGTGAGAAATCCAATTCTAAAGTGAACCCACTTTCTATTTCTTCATCCTCTATCTCTTGCCAAATAGTATAGGGTGTTTTCTTCACAAGTTTCATGACTTGGTGAAGTCGGAGTTTGATCTTGTGATGCCTCGACGTAGATCATCTTCGGCATCGAAGCCGACGATCAAGCCCGCCCATTTCTTCGATGAAGCCGATGCTAGAGTTCGGGATCCGACTTGGACAGCGGAGGGACATCGTCGCGGAGCTTTGGAAGTGGTGGAACGGATCTACAAAGGTTGTAGCCCCTTTCCTCTTAGATAAATTCTTTTACTTGCATCGCATAGCCTATATATCTAGTTAACGATCCGTATTAGGGTTTGTAGGCACTTGTAAAATTTAAATTGGCCGTGTTTGATCACTTGCAAGACTTCATTAGTGTGCCTAGGAACCCTACAGACACTGTCAAGCCAGAATGCGCACTTGGAAAATTTGGCGAACAGCTGGTGCTCCCTCAAAGTCTGCAATGTGATCCACAAGTGCTGCTCGTGCTCCTCTCGGCTCCGGTAATATACTAAGATGTCATTAATGAATACGATAATGAACTGATCAAGATACGGCCTGAAAACGCGGTTCATCAGGTCCATAAATGCTGCTGGGGCATTGGTGAGCCCGAACGACATCACCAAGAACTCGTAATGCCCGTAACGTGTGCAAAAAGCAGTCTTCGGAATATCATCCTGCCGAACCCGCAACTGATGGTATCCTGATCGAAAGTCAATCTTCGAGAAATGTCCCGCACCCTGGAGCTGGTCGAACAAATCATCAATACGCGGTAATGGATATCTGTTCCGCACTGTAACCCTGTTCAGCTGACGATAATCAATACACAAACGCAAACTGCCGTCCTTATTGACGAACAGGACAGGAGCACCCCAAGGGGACACACTCGATCGAAAAACCCTTTATCTAGCAAATCCTGCAACTGATCCTTCAGCTCTCTAAGCTCCGCCGGGGCCATCCGATAAAGCGGTAAAGAAATAGGCCCCGTGCCGGGGATCAGGTCAATGCAGAACTCAACATCACGCTCAGGCGGTAAACCAGGCAGCTCGTCAGGAAAGACATCGGGAAACTCTCTCACTACCGGGACCTGATCCAGCGAAACCTCTGCAGCTCTAGTATCACAGACATACGCTAAGAATCCCTGACATCCTTTCCTCAAAGAGAAGAAATCAGGCTGGGAAGGGTGACGCTACGGTCTCCCTGAATAACCAGAACTGGCTCACCCAGAAAGCTAAATCTGACTGCCTTCTCACGGCAGTCCACGGATGCATAACAGGTTGTTAGTTATATGTATGCCTTAGAGGCCATTACTGTACATGTGATGTATATTGTAGTGGATGCTTGGACATATATAGGGAGGACTTTCTTGCTCGACATGATAGTATACTATTTGGTTGCACTTTATCTTAACATGTTGACTTGTATAAGTGATATCGTCTTGCTCTCACATGTTGATAAAGCCCTTAGGACTATGATGGAGATCATACTAGTGGGGCCAAGGATAGTCCACAAGTACACCCTATAATTGTTCCTAGTCATGGGAGTATCGAGACAGGGTATTGATACTCCAGAGTAGACTAGCGTATATGCTTCTTGACCTATATGATGGGCGATGGATGATCCCACATCCATTGGTGTTTGACATCAGAGAAGGTATACTGGTGCACAGTGGAGACTGGGTACACTGAACGGACTCGCCGAGAACTCCTAGATGGTATTATACCTATCGTCAGATAGCAGTTCTCTGGTGAAACTGGTACATGTTAGTCTGTCGACCCAAGATCGTCATAGAGTCTTGTGTGATTCCCACTGTGCTTTGATTTCCACCATACCACGGTCAAGAGATCGTAAAAAAGGTGGTTTTTGGGTATAGTCCCGAGTCACATGGAGGCAATGAGCGATAAGAGGGGATTCATCTCTCCCGGTATTAGGAGTTGATGTTGCGCTATGCTCGATTGGCCATAACAGGAAATCCCTGGCCAGGGTTGCTGAAATTTACTGGTAAGTGTTATCAGTAGTTTCTCAAACCGTTATGGACCTTGCATCGGCATGACTTATCAGGGCTATTGGGGTCTGACGTTTACCACCCCCAGGCTGAGATATGCGACATATCTGACGAAAAGACCGGACTGTACGGTAGTGTTACTGATTGGATTCTCAGGAGCATGAGCATGCTTGCTTGTTGATCTTCTGATCGCTCAATACCCGGGTGGCCGTTACGTTTAGCAGACCGCTTGTGGCTTGTGGGTGACTGATATGATCATCACCTACTGCCGGCGTATTGACGAGTCTTTAGAGTCCTACACAGAGGTTTCCTGGTTCATGCGAAACGAAGTAGGAGCACATATGTGATATGTGCGGGACCGAGATTAATGTGCGTATGTGATACCGCATTCTATTCTTGCGATATATGATATCGGTCGGTTATATGAGATATAGCCGGGTTATCGGATCAAGTGTTGATTCGATAAGTTGATACATTTTATATTAGTCGGTTGTATGTGATATAGCCGGATTATTAAATCAAGTGTTGATTTGATAATTTAATGTATAATTATATATTTAATATATTAACTTACATTAACTAATATTTGCTCACTAAACATTTCTTTTTCTTACTTGTGTGCATATAGTATATATGTGATATATATTAATGTACTTTTTATTGTGTCATGCTTGATACCATATGAAACATGGGTGTATGAGACTTACACCATGGTTATGATAATCCTAAGGTTTTTATTTATCTTGGTAATTCACAAATTAGTGGTATTAGTCACATGGTTGAAGCTTGTAGAAGCTTGTGGAACCTTTGACCAAGTCCACTCATTTTGTTTTACTTGAAGATATTTATTAACCCAACCATTATTGTTAACCCATGGTTTATTCTCTACATGAGTTAGTGTATGACACTACACTAACTCATCCATGGTTACTATTCTCACATCATGAGTTCATTCTCTCATCTTCATTCTTCATCTTCTTCTTCATGAGAAAAAACTTGCTAGCTTTTTTCTAAGTGAGAAAATATTGTGAGAAAATAAAATCTAAAGTGAGCTCATTTTCTACTTCATCATCCTCTACTATTAGCCATTTAGTTTAGGGTGTTTGCTTCACTAAACCCTAATTTAGTGAAGAGGTAGCATGAGCTTGAGTCTCCTCAACGTAGATCATCTTCGGCCTCGAAGACATCGAGCAAGGTTGTTCATTTCTTCATGTGAACCCTTACTAGAGTTCGGGTGTTCACTGCTTGGAGCGAAGGGACTACTACACAGAGCTTTAGAAGTGAAGGACCGGTCTATAAAGGTTGTATTCCTCATTCACTTAGATGTTAAGATGTTAACATTACTTGTTTGTTTAAATTTCTAGTTAAAGATTCTAGGTTAGGATTCTTTAGAACGATAAAAATTTGAAAACGGCATGGACGATACCTCCCGAAACCTTGCCGCCGTGCTAGGGAACCCTACAATGGTATCATAGCCAAGCTAGATATTTAAACGATGTTTGTTAGATTAAGAAACCGAAACTACTCCGAAACTTTAAACATTGCAACCCAGTTTCTGTCGAATTTAAAAAGGCCTCTAAAATTTTTTTAAACAACTGCAGAATGTTGTATGAGATATAACATGAACACGGTACAAAATTCACCCCTCCTCGCTGGATTTTGGCCGGCCAAAAGCATGTTAAAACCGGTGAGCTCGGCCAAGTGATGAGGTTTTGGGTTGAATTTTGTAGTGTGTTCCAGTCTCTGGGTTTTGGTGTTTCAGGTGTTGCTAGTTTTTGCTAAATTTGCATGTGATGTTAACTTTCTGCAAAGGCAATTCGGAGTGTTTCGGAGTCGTAATTCTAACATGTATTCGAGTTATTTAGACGATGTTAAAAAGTTCGAACGGATATCAATAACCCAAATTTTCCCCGCTGGAAATTTTTAAGAGTTGGATTTTTTCCTAGTTTAAAATCTTCAGAAAATCTTGCAAGCGATTCTGTGGACCCTCTAGAAGAACGATACCCAAACTCGACTTTTTGGATCGCGGAACCATGGTCATACCCTAGGGTTTGCCGCAGTTCCATGGCGACATGAGTGAGGCATAGGTCGGCCCTTCTACGGATGGTTCATAGGAGCCATGGCATGTCCTGGGTACTTTTTGAACTCCGCTCAAGTGTTGAGCTTTTCGGGAAACTTTCGGTGTTTGCTTATTCGATCGAAAATTTTAAGTTCGTCTAGCTATTTGTGATTGTGATACAATATTTGGAATCCACATGATTAGTTATAAGATAACTAGTTTGAATTTTATAAATCTTGCAAGTTAGTCTCATTTGATTGGTTGCCACGGAATTTTGATGTGGATCAAAAGTCCGTCGCAATTACGTAGTGTACGCGGATACTCGTCGGGTAACCTTACTAGATAGCCATGCCCCATAGCCCCGACCAAGTGACTGTAAAAGAACCCCATCACCAAAAAAATTCGTTCGGGTGCTCACAGCCGCGGTGTTCCTCCTTAGTGCACTTCGTCGACGGCATCGGGGGTGCGGCCGTCTATTAAAGTTTCCGACGAGTATTCGATCAAGTTATCGAGAATCTTGTTGAATTACCCGACAGGTTATTGGAAAGTATTTTCAATATCGAGACTAAAATGCGGGGTTTATAATTGTTAGGCATGTGATGTCTAAGGAATTCATTTGGTTAGTCATGAAATCCAAAGTATGTAATACATTGGGTTTATGATGTCTAAGGTGGTTGCGGATTCCAATTGTTGTAGTTTTTCACTTTCTTTTCTACGACCGTAAGTGTAATATGTGGTGTATCGCCGGTTTCGTTGCTATATGTCAACGACAATTGGGATACGCATATTTACTTACGTTGATGACATGTGATGTTATGTGTTGCCGTGATATGTTATATTGGATCGTCGTGTCATGAATAGCCGGGGGGTTTTATGTGAGATGAGAGTTTTTCATTTTCATTCATATAAAAGATTGTATGTAATATTCTTTTATTGGAGCACTTCCGGGTTGAGGATGATGTCACCATTGATGTATATTATTTACTTTTCCGCATTAGGATAGACCCAAGGAGGGGAGCATAAGTAACCAGGTTCTAGGATCCAGTAGGAGACCATCTCGAGGAGTCGAGACTGGATCTCCTGACTCTAGAATTGGTAGGGTTGCTTGCCGCTCTCGTAGGGGTCTAGAGATGTGGGTTTGGCTATTCATCGCGACCGTGGAATCCGTGTTTTATACTGGCTTAATTTAAAACACGGAATTCCTAGTATGTCCAATATTTCATATATGTTCTTCTGCTGCTGATATTCTGTAATGTGATCACTTGATATGTTCTGAGGCGAATGCCTATATTATATATATGAGATATAATTAATATTGCTGCTTTTGTTTCATATGTGATGCTTGGGAAGCATAATTAATGGGACTTCATTAATGGGATTAATGAAATAAAAGAAACCTAAAGATGTTGTAGACTTGTTTTAAAAACTGGTAGCTCTAGTTCTTGCTTTGCATAGCGGTATTCCATGTAGAATATCCAGCACCTTATTCGATAAGGAAAGAGCCGAGATCCCTTCACCGGGAGTGACCTCTTTAGCAAAACTAGCAGATACTACAACCCACTCGGTTTGTCTTTTGATTGCTTCTATAGTTTTTGCTTTGCATAGCGGTATTTATGAAATATCCTGCACCTTATTCAATAAGGAAAGAGCCGAGATCCCTTCACCGGGAGTGACCTCTTTAGCAAAACTAGTAAAAAAAAGCCTCCAAAACACTCATTTTCAAAAATCACTTGTTTCTACAACGGTATTAAGTTCATTACGCTCATGGTTTTCTTAAAAACCTGCGTAGCCCTCCGTTATTTCAAATAAATACTACTTAGTATTCGTGCTACGTTTGTTGACCTCCGTCAAGGTGTAGTGTGCGGTAGCTGACTAGTGTTTATCTGCTGCATATGATGCGATTGGATTAGGGTAGTCATACGACTTTGTTGACCTCCGTCAAGTGTCGTGGGGGTGGGTTTAATTCAATCATGAAATATACAGGTTGAACTTGACTAGCAGCCTATGGTTTTTTGACCTCCGTCAAGGTCATAGGTTGCTAGGGGAAGAATATTATCGGGAATTTCAAGTGTTGAAATTTGCAATGAGATTGCATACCTTCTATGAGATAGTTGGATCCCGATACCCACTGCGAGCAAGAGTTACTCCTGGGAGAGTTTTACACATTACAATTAGCCGATCAAGTAGGTGTCTAGAAAGGTGTTAACGGGGTTACTCCCCTGGGAAAATGAGGTTTATTTTAATTAGGTCTGTACGAAAGCATAGGGAACCTCCCTCAAAGTACCGACACTGGCCTGGCCGAAAGATTGGCGAACTTGTAGGGTGTAATTAATCCCGGCTAGTCTTACCTTTTAGGGTTTGAAGGAAGATTTGATAAAAACAGTGGGAGTCATCCTGATTAATAAAATAATAACTAATCTAATCTTACAAAGAGCGCACGCAGAGTGTTTTCTTCTCTCTCTCTCTTTGTAGCGATCATGTCACGCCTTAATCAAGATAATAATAAGGATGCACTGACCAAACATGCTTATTATACTGTGCTGGGGAACATTGGTTCCGTTCTTTCTTATAATTGTTATAAGTATGAACAGGAAATAGGGGAATATCCAGACTTCCATGCCACCCGATTGAAGAAAGTGCATGTTGATGCATCTTCTTCGGGTGTGTTCGTTACCGAGAACTGTTTCTCAGTATCCTCTACGTCCTGGGTATGTGATACTGGATCAGGATCCCGCATATGTAATATGTTACATGGGTTATAGAAAGGTAGAGAACTGAGATAGGGTGATATGTCTCTAAGTGTTAGAGAATGGTGCAATTGTTGCAGCCAAGTCAGTTGGCAAATATCATCTTGTATTAATACATTGATTCTGAACAAATGTTATCAGATACCGAACCTGATATACAACATTACATCAGTTTCTTTATTAAGTTAAAGAAGGATATAATTCTGTATTGGATGATAATGTTGTGAACATTTTCCTGAATCAAGAGTTGATTTGATCAACCACGTTATATAATAGCATATACGTTCTAAATCAAACCACGGTTCAAAGTATACAGAACACACACAAGAGGACTAGTTCAGAAATGAACGAATCCTTCTTGTGGCATTGTAGAATAGGTCATATCAATGCGACACGACCAGCTAAGTTACATAAGGATGAATATAAGAATCTGTTCAAATTTTCATCTTATGCTACTTGCCAGTCTTGTCTCAAAGGTAAAGTGACCAATACTCCGTTTACTAGAAACGGAAAAAGAGTTACTGAACTCTTAGGACGGATACATGATGATGTATACGGTCTTATATTTACTAATGCCAAGGTTGGTTCTTCGTACTTCATTATATTCACTGATCTTCTCTCAGGATTCGGACATATGTTCCTTTTGAAACACAAATCTGAAACTTTTAAGAAATTCAAGGAATATAAGCTGGAAGTTGAGAACCAGATGGGTAAAAGTATTAAGTTTTTCGATGTGATCGAGAAGGATAATACTTGAGCATGAAGTTCCTGGATTTTCTAAAAGGAGAATGAGATTCTCTCTCAGCTTACTCCTTCGAGTACACCACAGCACAACGGTGTACCGGGACGGAGGTATCGCACCCTATAAGATATGGTGCGCTCTATGATGAGTACTGTAGAGTTATCTGTTTTCTTTTGGGTGTTATGCACTTGAGAAGATGCATAACTATTGAATGGGGTTCCGTCCAAATCAGTACCTACCACTACATATGAGTTATGGAATGGGAAAAGACCATGTCTTAAAAGCGTTAAGATATGGGGTTGTCCGGCCTATGTTGAAAAGAAAAATCCGGACAAGCTCGAGGTAAGGTCAGTTCTGTATAAGTTTGTTAGGATATCCCAAGCATTTGTGAGGGAATATCTTCTACCACTCTGAGGAGCAAAAGGTGTTTTGTTTCTCAGCATGCTACCTTTTTAGAAAAGGAATTTCTTGTGAAGAAATTAGTGGACATGAGGTAGAACTGGAAGGAGTTCCAGCTAGACAAACTAGCAGCTGATGATTTGGTGAAACCAAAGGATTCAATAGTCTCCAACGAATCTCAGCCTCTCTGCGAATCTGGTAGGGTTCCTCATCCACTTGAGAGATACTATGGTCTTCTCGGTGACAATAGGAGCGAGGATTGCATCATGGTAGATGATGGCCCAACTAGGTTCAGGCAAGCCATCACGAGTGGCGACTCTGTGAAAAGGCTTGATGCTATGCGATCAAAGATGGAATCCATGTACACCAATAAAGTATAACTTTGCATGTTGCTGTAAGTGCACGGCGGCGCCCCGACCGTCAATCCGACGGCCAAATGCGGAAACGGTGATAAACTTTAATTTTGCGAACTTAGCAAACCGGCACCACCGCGCACTAAACACCCGGATCGAACCATTAACTAGTCTAGGATAACTACAAGACGGGTTAGAGATATACCGACTGATCCGAGTCCTCCGGTCTTCTCGTCATCGTCCCGATCTCCTGCGGATACTCCGGTCGTCGCCTCCTCGCCGGAAAGGCACCACATCGCCTGTATCTTTTACGGGCTCCCACCTCAATACCGAGACAACTCGGGCGCGAAGTTGGCTGACCGACGCGTCCAAGATTTGTTGTAGAATGTGTAGTGTAGAGGCTATGTCTCATTTGGGGTTTTGTTGCCATTTGAAGATGATGGAGGAAACTAGAAAAGGAAAAATGGTGCTTGCATTTTTCCTAGCATGAAATGAGATCAAGAAAAATCCCTCAAGCTCAAAATGAAACTCTCTTCTTCTCTTTTCTCAAATGAAAACCTTATCATGTTAGAATGGTGGAGGAAAGAATATATGAAACATAACAAGAAGGGAGGTGAGTGTAGGAGAAGAGAATGGGTGACCACAACCAAACATCATCATAACAAAACTCACATCAACTCCAAATCAACCCTAATCACCATCAATGCAAAAGGTTGATGTAAAGAGAATCAAAATGATGGTGGAAAAGAAAAGATGCCATCATAATCAATACATTTGCAAGAAACCCCTCCACAATGTGTTATTTGCAAACTTGCAAATAACCCCCTCCATCGGAAAAGTCCGGTCGGGAAAGAACAAAGGAAAATCGGCCGGAACGGAATGCAAACTGGCAACTCCAAAAAACTAGTCCCGTAATAAATTACAGGAAAACCCCGATACTGTGCATACACACCCGCATCTGTATTCCGTCCGGATACAAATGCAATGAGACAAAATCTACACTGTACTAAACTAGGATCCGGCTTAAACTAAAGCCGGCTAGTAATATCCGTCCGATCCTGATCCGTGCAATACCGCACGTATCTGATCGAACCCTGCCATATAACCATACGGCCACTAGTACAAACTGTCCGATCCTGATCCGTGCAATACTGCACGTATCTGATCGGACCCTGCCATATCTCCATACGGCCTCTACAGCGTTTCGCCCGAAAGCTTGAGTAACTGTAAGTGTGGTGGACTCTAAAGACTCGTCAATACTATGGCTGTGGATTTAACCACTAGCACGTCAGAGGTATAAGCCAATACGTGACGGGACACCAGCTATTGACCAAAAGGGACGTCGATGAGCGAACTCATCCTGACACCCTACTGAGCCTGTCAGTGACAATATCCGTACAGTCCGGTCCGTTCGTCTATGAGCATCGCATGTCGGGCCTAGGGGGTTGGTAAAAGTCAGACCCCCAAAAGCGGTACAAGTCGTGTCGGAGTGTAGCCCAGAACACCCTGAGATACTACTGGAATACCTACCAGTAAATCTCCTGCCTTGGCCAAGGACTTCGTGTAATGGCTCTCCTAGACACAGCGCGACCTCACCCCCAATACCGGGAGAGACGAACCCCTGAAGATCCGCTCACTGCCTCCATGTGGCTCGGGACTGTACCCAACTAAAACCTGTTTGCACAACTCATTTGAGTCGTGGTAGGGTAGTAATTAAAGCACAGTGCGAACTCACACGAGACAAATGACGATCCTCAGGTCGATGAACTAACCTGTACACATGTCACCAGGGAACTGCTATCTGACGTCAGGTATAAGACCAACTAGCAGGTTCCCGGCGAGTCCTATCCGGTGTACTCATAACCCAATGAGCACCTGTATACATCTTAGGTGAACCAACTGACACCAGTGGCTTGTGAGACCGGCCACCGCCCCTCGTCGGGGTCTCGACTGTATACACAAGTCTACTCTGGAGAATCGATGCCCTGTCTCGAAACTCCTACGACTAGGGACCTTTTAAGGATGTGCTTATAGACTGCCAGCTCTCACGTATATGATCGCCCTCATACTGCTGGTGGTCAAGCAAGAATCCTAGGGGCTCTATCAATGTGCAATAGCGACCTGTCAGGTCACCTAAAGCAGTACACGATGATAAAGGTAAACCAGATAGCATACTATCATCTAGAGTAAGACTGTCCTACCGGGATAGGTCCTCCCTCAATCATTGCAATCATGTGCCTGTGATCCAATAATTGACTCTGAGGGCACTATCTCCAACAATCTCCCACTTGCACTCAAGGCTAATTATTGCGATGTCGCATACTCACAGCCCGTGTGATACCGAACACCCAACTCCTCTACTAGTCAGTCTCACAAAATCCGTTTGTGAAACTATTGCGTTCGAGGAATAGCCTCAGTGAGTGGATCCGCCTTGATGTTTCTTTCTATGTCTCTCTCTATCTCAAGTTCGCGGAGAAAGCCATCTCTCGAAATGAGCAATACCTGTCTTAGAATGTCTGGATGTCTGATGGGACCTAGCTCATAAATGAACTCCAAATCCAAACTTCTTAGACTGTATCGTCAACTGAACTTAATCAGTATCCTGCGACATGCCACCCTCAGTATTGCCTTGGACCACCTGTCCAAAATACTGCCCCTTGTCAGAGGGAAAAACTATAACTCTGACAACCTCCCTGTCGTCCAGGTCACCTTGGAAGCCTGGAATGATAACTGCCTCCCGAATGAGGCTGTCGTTATCATATCCTTAGAACATCCACTTATGTTCTAAAACTGCTTCCGACTGTTCCTCCAGGATTGGATCAATATCAACTTATTGCATCTAGTGCAAGAACAACATCTGGTGTGGTACTTGACATCTCATGATTGACTCAATTGCCTAAGCAAGTGATCTGCCAATCATGCACATCCCTCTCTACTTTAGTCTATAAGACACCTTTAGAGAGGGTGACTCCATTACCTGCAGGAACACTACCGTGCCAGGAGTCGTCCATTCTAAATACTCTTAGAATGCTGTCAAAGTACCCTGATTGGGAAACCACCCAAATCTAGATCTAAAACCATAGATCTAGTAACCAGTATGTCTGATATAATGTCCAAGTCCTTTATGGAGAAACCACTGTGTGACGACCAAAGTATAACCGATCGTAGTATAGGAGTTTCTTTTCCTACTCTGTGTATGTCATCCAATACCAGGACATCACACCCTACTACCTTCTCAACAGATCCATCCCCTATTCTGATGAAGTCAAACCTATGACTGTCACATCAGAAATAGATGATCTATCTCCGCTATATCTGCTTTAGTCTATAAATAGACATAAGCCTGATGTCCACCAATGCTTCCGCTGCTCCCACTGACTACGACAACCCTCTGGAAAAGTCATATAGACGTGCACTTCTAAAGCTAGTTTAGAACGACGCTATACTCATTCTCCTGCCGGGTCTCACAGTCTGGAACAACAGCAATGGCAAGTCTGGGTAAACAAGAACTTCCCTGTCACCGTCCTTGAGGCTACCGGAGTACCTCTCGGGTGCCTGAAGTTACCCACCTTATCTGCGGAGTGACCAATGGAATGTCAAACCAGATTCAAATCATGCAGCTGTCTCCAGTGCATGTCAACTAAATGGAGAGAGGCCGATCAGCGTTACTCAACTTAGGAATGCTTCCAATTATGAGTAACCTGAAAAGAGAAGCAATTTCTCTTTATCTTTACCATCAACTGAATACCATACACAAGTATCTACATCTTCGATCACTTTGAAGAATCCCGATACTTGCTACACCTGGTTCTCTACTCTATTCAAATACCTATAACTCCTCAAAACTTAGACCCTGTGTTTCTACGAAACACATGTCTAAGAACTAGAGAAGTTAAAAGTAAACAGAATATAGTATGAGGACCAACCCCTCTGTCCTAATGGACACTGGACAACATACAGTACTCTGTATAAGTCCGCTGAGTCTAACAACTCTTTCACTGTGTGTCGTAGGTCGAAAACTGTACTTATGGTTAAGAAGAATTACACCGCTGTTTAATGCTCCTTACCTAACCATCCACTGATATAGGTAAATGTCATCGACATAATATCAAAAGGTATATCTCACTCTATGAAAATAGACGTACAGATATATCAATTTGAAATTGGTGCACAACAGCGGATATTCAAAACCAAATATTTGCCGACCGGCAAACAGCCCAGATGATCTCCTCAAATATCACCGATTACAACGAATCCCGATATAATGAGGATGATCACCCAATTCCCAATAACTTACTCCCACTCATCATCTGTAAAACCATATAGATGTGAGAATCAAACCTGGTAAATACATACCCTGGAGCGAGTGTCCAATCGGGAAATCAGTTTTCTTTTAACAGTACACGGCAGAACTGAAACATTGAAATGTTTCGATGGGGTATCCTGGTATTCCTAGTAATGCCTCTTTCATTATTCAGATTCACAACTATAACCGTATAATTCTTTGCCACCTCTCCAAATCCCTTTATATGTCTTTAGTCATTACCTTCTGCACACCCCTTTAGGCCAATTGGTTTTCTTCCTTCCCTACCGTTCGGCACCAGCCTATGGTTTGGAAGAAGACTATCCAATAAGCATAATGGGTGTACTGTCCTAATCCTAGGAGCACTCGCAATGCGAGAGAAGGTGAAGATAAAAGACAACCGAATAAACCTTATTCCTATTTCTCCTGGACCAGAATCCATCCCCGAACTGGAACAAGTTCCTTTCGAGTTCGTATATAACCATACGATGGAGTATCCAATAAACTGTGGATCTTCGTAGTGATACGGAGTGTCCTGGAGAAATACAAAGGTGATTTAGGATTGGCGAAGAAATACTTGGTTTGGTCGTGAATAGCAGTCGCAATTTACTTTGCCCTCTTATTAATCCCTTGCTTTGTCTGAACTTAATACCTTCTGCACACCGTTTAGTCTAATTGGTTTTCTTCATTCCCTACTGTTCGGCACCAGCCTAAAGTTTGGAAGAGGACTATCCAATTTGCGTAATAGATGTACTATCTCCTAAACTAAGGAGTACTCGTAACTTGAGAGAAGGTGAAAAGAAAAGACAACTGAATAGTCCTATCCGTTTTCTCCAGAACCGGAAACCATCCTCGAAGTCCTTCGAATTCATATATAACCATACGATGGTTTTGTCCAATGGAAGTGGACGTTCGTAGCAATACGTGGTGTCCTGGAGAAAAGGGTAAAAGTAAGAGTGGCAATGAGGTCTGCAACTCTGACAATCCAAAAGCCAGTGTTAAGAAGGTTCGGTCAACTTGGTCACTGAGTCATAGTCTTAGGGTCGGGTCAATGGTCGCTGCCAGAGAGAGAGAGAAAAGAAACACTCAGCGTGCACTCTAACCTAGATCAGAATGGTTACCAATTTATCTAATCTGGAAACCTCCCACTGTACCTCAAATTCTCCTCCAAACCTGAAAGAAGAATTAGTCGGGGTCACCCGAGGAGTAAACCAACTCATCAGTGGGAATCGGGATCCAACTCTCATCGCATGATAACGTGACGGAATCCGCTCACGGTATCACACTCCAGAAGGTATGCGCATATCTGGCAAGTTTCAGTTCTTTTGAAACTCCCGATGTGATTTCTACCCCATGCTCTTATGACCTTGACTTTGGCCAACATATCATAAGTCATATGTCAAGTTCTACCCGTCATTTTCCAGGTTAATTTGAACCCACCCGTACCTACCCTTGACTTTAGCCAAAATGGCAATACGGCTGTCCCAAACCAACGCATCTATCTATGCTGCATATGAATACCCCAATAGCTACCAATCACTGTGCCTTGACTTTGGCCAACATACACAGCTTGAATACTATTGACCATCCATATGAAACGACGGAGGGCTACGAATGGTTTCTGGCGAAAACCTTTAACGTAATGAACTTGATATCATTGAAGGAACGGATAGCTTTTTAGAAAATATAGTGACGAAAACCTTTACTAAAGAGGTCATTCCCGGTGAAGGGATCTCGGCTCTTTCCCCGTAGAATGGGGTGCAGGATATTCCAAATGAATACCACGATGCAAAGCAAAAGTAATCGGCTATAATGAAATTAATGCCCTGACGCAAACTTCTGTCCAAGGGGTCACTCCCGGTGAAGGGATCTCGGCCCTTGCCTCGTCGACTGAGGAGCAGGATATTCCAAATGAATACCACGATGCAAAACAAAAGTGAACGTCCTTGCAATAACAGCTTTTTGAAAAATGTTCCAACAACATCAGAATAGGTTTGTTTTAACTTGCATTGATCCGAATCAACGCAGTCCCATCAATTGATCATACCACAAAGAACGAAAATATACTGATGTACGTATATGCCATCCGTATTCGCCACTGGGTCCCGTCATTACCCGTTAGGTTAGCTAACTAACGACAGAGCGGGGACTGGACTAGCGCGGATGTAAAACATATACAACATCTACTAATATATATACCAATATATTATATTCGCTCAAGGCGTGATAAGAAATGCAACATCACAGAAATGTACAGCATCACAGAACAATACAGATATCTGGGATCCCCGGGTTTCACAGAGCCACTACTGAAACCCGACATTCCCCTGGTCGTGTGGATAGCCTGTGCAATGAAATCCTAGACCCCTACGGGCGCGGCAAGTCACCCGCCAAAACCTGAAGCGAGGCAGTCCCCTTCAGCTCCGTGAATGGACCACCCAGCACTTCACGGAATCCGGCAACTTGGGCACCCCTCCTGGGTCAACCTGTACCCCCTACGAGTGCGACGAATAGCCCGCCAATCCTAGAATGAAGCCCCCTCCGTCTCAATGCCATGAGATGCGGGCTTGTTGCCTTTTAGAACCCGGCTATCCGTGCACCCCTCCATGGGGTAATCCTAGTACAGAAAGTAAAATATACATACAACGGGTACATCGACCGCAACCTGGCCGTGCCCCAAAATAATAATACAAACAGGCAGTGACGGCAGTCCACATGTCGGATGCTCGCCCCGCAATATCAAATGTAATATAAAACAAAACTGTACTAACATTGCATCCAGGCTATCCTCCACGACCAATCCGCAACATCACAGCATAAACACAGAACATCAACGTGAAATTCACGTTCGCAAATCCGTCTAACCGGGCTATAGCAGTTAGACAGGATTTACCGATCAAGTGACATTCACGGTCGCAGATATAATGTAAATACTGTGAAAAAATGTGTTTAAAATATCCGATCGATCAAATAATTAACAAGTGGGTCCCCAAGCAATACTGTAGCACTCATAGAAATTCTGGGCCCAATTTTAATATTCCAAAACCCTTAAAAACAGCCCAGAAGCCCACTGGAAAAAAATGATACAGTGAGGACACCAATGTGCGGCGGGACCGCGGCCCAAGGGGGGTTTGGCCGCGGTTCCGCGCTTCAGTGGTCGACTGACTGTGTCGAATTTTTCCAGTAGTCTTAGAATTTCTAGTACATTAGTTTTTTACAACCTGAAAAAATTTTGGACTTCAAAAAATTTCGACAGAAAACTGATGTAAGGAAAAACGCGGGTTTTTGGAATTTTGGTCGATCGGAAATGCAAACACATCAAACAAAGCTAGACGAAGTTAATGGCGAGGCTTTGATACCACTGTAAGTGCACGGCGGCGCCCCGGCCGTCAATCCGACGGCCAAATGCGGAAACGGTGATAAACTTTAATTTTGCGAACTTAGCAAAGCGGCACCACCGCGCACTAAACACCCGGATCGAACCATTAACTAGTCTAGGCTAACTACAAGACGGGTTAGAGATATACCGACTGATCCGAGTCCTCCGGTCTTCTCGTCATCGTCCCGATCTCCTGCGGATACTCCGGTCGTCGCCTCCTCGCCGGAAGGGCACCACATCGCCTGTATCTTTTACGGGCTCCCACCTCAATACCGAGGCAACTCGGGAGCGAAGTTGGCTGGCCGACGCGTCCAAAATTTGCTGTAGAATGTGTAGTGTAGAGGCTATGTCTCATTTGGGGTTTTGTTTCCATTTGAAGATGATGGAGGAAACTAGAAAAGGAAAAATGGTGCTTGCATTTTTCCTAGCATGAAATGAGATCAAGAAAAATCCCTCAAGCTCAAAATGAAACTCTCTTCTTCTCTTTTCTCAAATGAAAACCTTATCATGTTAGAATGGTGGAGGAAAGAATATATGAAACATAACAAGAAGGGAGGTGAGTGTAGGAGAAGAGAATGGGTGACCACAACCAAACATCATCATAACAAAACTCACATCAACTCCAAATCAGCCCTAATCACCATCAATGCAAAAGGTTGATGTAAAGAGAATCAAAATGATGGTGGAAAAGAAAAGATACCATCATAATCAATACATTTGCAAGAAACCCCTCCACAATGTGTTATTTGCAAACTTGCAAATAACCCCCTCCATCGG
Organism: Agapanthus africanus; assembly: GCA_030015575.1. NCBI lineage: Eukaryota > Viridiplantae > Streptophyta > Magnoliopsida > Asparagales > Amaryllidaceae > Agapanthus > Agapanthus africanus. Next base: position 417,833,259 of record CM057338.1, on the reverse strand, counting down.
AAAAGTCCGGTCGGGAAAGAACAAAGGAAAACCGGCCGGAACGGAATGCAAACTGGCAACTCCAGAAAACTGGTCCCGTAATAAATTACAGGAAAACCCCGATACTGTGCATACACACCCGCATCTGTATTCCGTCCGGATACAAATGCAATGAGACAAAATCTACACTGTACTAAACTAGGATCCGGCTTAAACTAAAGCCGGCTAGTAATATCCGTCTGATCCTGATTCGTGCAATACCGCACGTATCTGATCGAACCCTGCCATATAACCATACGGCCACTAGTACAAACCGTCCGATCCTGATCCGTGCAATACCGCACGTATCTGATCGGACCCTGCCATATCTCCATACGGCCTCTACAGCGTTTCGCCCGAAAGCTTGAGTAACTGTAAGTGTGGTGGACTCTAAAGACTCGTCAATACTATGGCTGTGGATTTAACCACTAGCACGTCAGAGGTATAAGCCAATACGTGACGGGCCACCAGCTATTGACCAAAAGGGACGTCGATGAGCGAACTCATCCTGACACCCTACTGAGCCTGTCAGTGACAATATCCGTACAGTCCGGTCCGTTCGTCTATGAGCATCGCATGTCGGGCCTAGGAGGTTGGTAAAAGTCAGACCCCCAAAAGCGGTACAAGTCGTGTCGGAGTGTAGCCCAGAACACCCTGAGATACTACTGGAATACCTACCAGTAAATCTCCTGCCTTGGCCAAGGACTTCGTGTAATGGCTCTCCTAGACACAGCGCGACCTCACCCCCAATACCGGGAGAGACGAACCCCTGAAGATCCGCTCACTGCCTCCATGTGGCTCGGGACTGTACCCAACTAAAACCTGTTTGCACGACCCCTTTGAGCCGTGGTAGGGTAGTAATCAAAGCACAGTGGGAACTCACACGAGACAAATGACGATCCTCAGGTCGATGAACTAACCTGTACACATGTCACCAGGGAACTGCTATCTGACGTCAGGTATAAGACCAACTAGCAGGTTCCCGGCGAGTCCTGTCCGGTGTACTCATAACCCAATGAGCACCTGTATACATCTTAGGTGAACCAACTGACACCAGTGGCTTGTGAGACCGGTCATCGCCCCTCGTCGGGGTCTCGACTGTATACACTAGTCTACTCTGGAGAATCGATGCCCTGTCTCGAAACTCCTACGACTAGGGACCTTTTAAGGATGTGCTTATAGACTGCCAGCTCTCACGTATATGATCGCCCTCATACTGCTGGTGGTCAAGCAAGAATCCTAGGGGCTCTATCAATGTGCAATAGCGACCTGTCAGGTCACCTAAAGCAGTACACGATGATAAAGGTAAACCAGATAGCATACTATCATCTAGAGTAAGACTGTCCTACCGGGATAGGTCCTCCCTCAATCATTGCAATCACGTGCCTGTGATCCAATAATTGACTCTGAGGGCACTATCTCCAACAGTTGCACCTGAAGAGGTAAAACCCATTGGGAGCAAATGGATCTTGAGAAGATTCTTGGTGTAAATGGAAAAGTTGAGACTTTCAAAGCTATGCTTAAGTCCATCAGGATCAATGCGCGCATCGCGGAGTTGGAACATCTGTTTTGATGTGACAGTCAAAGAGTTTGACTTCATCAAAAAGGTAGATGAACCTTGTATATACAAGAAGGTTGTAGAGAGTAAGGTTGTTTTCCTCGTATTGTATGTAGATAACATACTCTTGATAGGAAATAGTTTCCTATGCTACACTCGATCAAGCTCCTCTTATCATGAGAATTCTTCATAGAAGATCTGGATGATACCTACTACATCTTGTGGATTATGATCTATGGTGATAGATCTAAGTGGATGTTGGGAGTGTCCCAAATCCAGGTACATTAACACCATACTAAAGGGGTTTAGTATGGAAGATTCTAAACGTGGTGGTTCGCCCACTTACTCATGAATCACTCTCTCCAAAAAGATGTCTCTCAAGACTGATTTGGAGAGAGCTCGCGTGCAAGGGATACCCTATGCTTCGGCAGTAGGCTCTATCATGTATGCGATGTTATGAACCACAACATATGTAGATGACTCACTAGGTGTAGTGATCAGGAATCAATCGGATCTTGGGAGAATTACTGGACAGCTATGTAGGACATTCTTAAGTACTTAAGAAGCACTAAAAGAAAGTTCTTGGTTCGCGCTTCCAGAGTGATAAGGTCGACTGAAAGTCAGTCACAGGCATTGTCTTTACCCTCAGTAGGGGGACGATATGTTGGAAGAGTTCCAAGCTAGATACCGTTGCATACTAGACGATAAAGGCTGGATACATCGCTACCAACGATACTACCAAAGTGGCTGTCTGGGCATTTCTTGTTCATGAGATGAACATGGTTCCTACCATTGAGGGTCCAATAACTGTTATTGTGACTACAATGGAGTTATGGCTTTAGCCTAGGAACACCGGTCCTATCAGCGATCCAGACATATTCTGAGGCAAGTATCACCTGATCAGGGAGATGGTTGATCTCCAATGGATCGAGGTCAGGAGAGTTGACACGAAGAACAACACGGCGAATCCACTCACCAAGGCCTACTTCCCCAAATACTATTTGAGAGATTTTAGGATGGTTGAGTATGGGATACTACAACCACTGCTATATTGTTGGGTATTGGATACTATAACAAATGGCCTTAGTGCAAGTGGGAGATTGTTAGTTATATGTATGCCCTAGAGGCCATTACTGTACATGTGATGTATATTGTAGTGGATGCTTGGAAATATATAGGGAAGACTTTCTTGCTCGACATGATAGTATGATATTTGGTTGCACTTTATCTTAACATGTTGACTTGTATAAGTGATGTTGTCTTGCTCTCACATGTTGATAAAGCCCTTAGCATGTGTACTTGACTACCAGGACTATGATGGAGATCATACTAGTGGGGCCAAGGATAGTCCACAAGTACACCCTATAATTGTTCCTAGTCATGGGAGAATCGAGACAGGGCGTCGATACTCCAGAGTAGACTAGCGTATATGCTTCTTGACCCATATGATGGGCGATGGATGATCCCACATCCATTGGTGTTTGACATCAGAGAAGGTATACGGGTGCTCAGTGGAGACTGGGTACACTGAACGGACTCGCCGAGAATTCCTAGATGGTATTATACCTATCGTCAGATAGTAGTTCTCTGGTGACACTGGTACAGGTTAGTCTGTCGACCCGAGATCGTCATAGAGTCTTGTATGATTCCCACTATGCTTTGATTTCCACCATACCACGGTCAAGAGATCATGCAAAAAGGTGGGTTTTGGGTACATTCCCGAGTCACATGGAAGAAACGAGCGATAGAAGGGGATTCGTCTCTCCCGGTATTGGGAGTTGATGTTGCGCTATGCTCGATCAGCCATAAAAGGAAATCCCTACCCAGGGTTGCTGAGATTTACTGGTAAGTGTTATCAGTAGTTTCTCGAACCGTTATGGACCTTGCATCGTCATGACTTATCAGGGGTATTGGGGTCTAATGTTTACCACCCCCAGGCTGAGATATGTGACATATCTGACGAAGAGACCGGATTGTACGGTAGTGTTACTGATTGGATTCGCAGAAGTATGAGCATGCTTGCTTGTTGATCTTCTGATCGCTCAATACCCGAGTGGTCGTTACGTTTAGCAGACTGCTTGCGGCTTGTGGGTGACTGATATGATCATCACCTACTGCCGGCGTATTGACGAGTCTTTAGAGTTCTACACAGAGGTTTCCTGGTTCATGCGAAACGAAGTAGGAGCACATATGTGATATGTGCGGGGCCGAGATTAATACGCGTATATGATACCACATTCTATTCTCACGATATTTAATATCAGTCGGATATATGAGATATAGCCGGGTTATCGGATCAAATGTTGATTCGATAAGTTGATACATTTTATATTAGTCGGTTGTATGTGATATAGCCGGATTATTAAATCAGGTGTTGATTTGATAATTTAATGTATAATTATATATTTGATATATTAACTTACATTGACTAATATTTTCTCACTAAACATTTCTTTTTCTCACTTGTGTGCATATAGTATATATGTGATATATATTAATGTACCTTTTATTTTGGCATGCTTGATGCCACATGCAACATGGGTGTATGAGACTTACACCATGGTTATGATAATCCTAAGGTTTTTATTTATCTTGGTAATTCACAAATTAGTGGTATTAGTCACATGGTTGAAGCTTGTAGAAGCTTGTGGAACCTTTGACCAAGTCCACTCATTTTGTTTTACTTGAAGATATTTATTAACCCAACCTTTATTGTTAACCCATGGTTTATTCTCGACATGAGTTATTGTATGATACTAACTCACCCATGGTTGCTATTCTCACCTCATGAGTTCATTCTCTCATCTTCATTCTTCATCTTCTTCTTCATGAGAAAAAGCTTGCTAGCTTTTTTCTAAGTGAGAAAATATTGTGAGAAAATAAAATCTAAAGTGAGCTCATTTCCTACTTCATCATCCTCTACTATTAGACATTTAGTTTAGAGTGTTTGCTTCACTAAACCCTAATTTAGTGAAGATGTAGCATGAGCTTGAGTCTATTCGACGTAGATCATCTTCGGCCTCGAAGACATCGAGCAAGGTTGTTCATTTCTTCATGTGAACCCTTATTAGATTTCGAGTGTTCACTACTTGGAGCGAAGGGACTACTATACGGAGCTTCAGAAATGAAGGACCGGTCTACAAAGGTGGTATTCCTCATTCACTTAGATGTTAAGATGTTAGCATTACTTGTTTGTTTAAATCTCTAGTTAAAGATTCTAGGTTAGGGTTCTTTAGAACGGTAAAAATTTGAAAACGGCATGGACGATACCTCCCGAAACCTGTAGGGTTACTGGGCACTCTAATAAGGTTCTACAAGGCATCAACCATGCCCGATTTAAATTTTAACCGTGCCGAACAACCCTAACCAAAATCTTTAAACTAGAGATTAGGCGAAACAAAGCATGTTAAACACTTTAACATCTAAGAGTTTGGGATTACAACCTTTGTAGTCCGGTCCTTCACTTCATAAGCACCGTGTTGAGGTCCCTTCGCTACGATCATCGATTTCCCGGACTCTAGAGAGGCTCCACGAAGAGAAAGAAAGCTTGCTTCCGATCTTCGATAACAAAGATGATCTACCTTGAAGTTTCTTTAACACAAGCTCTCACTCACAAATGAAGTGAACACCCTAATCTAAATGGATAGGATAGATTAGGATGATGAAATAGGATTTTAGCTCTCATTTATTATCATAATCTCACACTAATCCATCACAAAACCCAAAGCTAGAAAGCTTTGCAAGGAGGAAGAAGAAGAAGAATGAATAATAATCCTTTCGTGATGAATAATGAATTGTTGTTATAATTACAAATGCAACCGTGGTTAAAGATGAAAGGCTAACCATTGTAGAGACTTAACTAGGGTTAAAGGATGTGGGCTGGGTTTGGAAATATCTTGCAAAATATATATCATAATATCTTTGCAAGAAACAAAAGGAAACCTTCTAGAAGGTTCAAGAAAGAACTAATCCAAATCAAACCCTAACCTTGTTTAATCTCCACTAAACATGCTGCATTAGTAATCATATCATGTTACAATATTATATATCACATATACAATATTTATTGTAATAAAATAAAATAATACAATTAACATATATCGCATATATATCAATGTATTACCCGAGTGAGAAAAAGAATCTTTTAGTGAGCTTATATTAGTTAATGTAATTTAATATATCAAATATATAATTATACATTAAATTATCGAATCAACACTTGATCCGATAATCCGGCTATTTCATAAATAACCGACTAATATAATCTGTATCAGTTCATCGAATCAACACTTGATCCGATGACCCGGCTATATCATATATACCCGGCCGATATCTCATATCACGAGAATCTAGTACGGTATCACATACACGTATTGTTCTCGGTCCCGCACATATCACATATGTTCTCATACTCCGTTTTGCATGAGCCAAGAAACATCTGTGTAGGACTCTAAAGAATCGTCAATACGCCGGTAGTAGGTGATGATCATATCAAACACCCACAAGCGGTCAGCTAAACGTAACAGCCACCCAGGTATTGAGCGATCAGAAGATCAAAAAGCAAGCCTGTACATTCTCCTGTGTATCCAATCAGTAACACTCCCGTACAGTCCGGTCTCTTCGTATGATATGTCGCATATCTCGCCTAGGGGTGGTAAACGTCAGACCCCAGTAGCTTGATAAGTCGTGTCGATATGAGGTCTATAACAGTTCGAGAAACTACTGATAACACTTACCAGTAAATCTCAGCAACCCTGGCCAGGGATTTCCAGTTATAGCCAATCGAACACAGCGCAACATCAACTCTCTATACCGGGAGAGACGAATCCCCTCCTATCGCTCATTGCCTCCATGTGATTCGGGACTGTACCCAAAAGCCACCTTTTTGCACGCTCTCTTGGACGTGGTATGATGGAAATCAAAGCACAGTGGGAATCACACAAGACTCTATGATGATCTCGGGTCCACAGACTACTCTGTACCAGTGTCACCAGAGAACTGCCATCTGACGTGAGGTATAATACCATCTGGGAGTTCTCGGCGAGTCCGTCCAGTGTACCCAGTCTCTACTGAGTACCCGTACACCATCCTTGATGTCAAACACCGATGGATATGGGATCATCCATCGCCCATCATATGGGTCAAGATGTGTATACGCTAGTCTACTCTGGTGTATCGATGCCCTGTCTCGATACACCCACGACTAGGAACTTTTGAAGGATGTACTTGGCGGCTACACTGTCCCCACTAGTATGATCCGCATCATAGTCATGGTAGTCAAGTACTCATCCTAAGGGTTTTATCAACATGTAACATAGAGACAATCAGAGTACATGTTAAGATAAAGAGCAACCAGATAGCGTACTATCATGTCGAGCAAGAAAGTCCTCCCTATATATGTCCAAGCATCCACTACAATATACATCGTATGTACAGTAATGGCCTCTAGGGCATACATCTAACTAACAAAACCTTGCTGCCGTGCTAGGGAACCCTACATAGGTGGCTAGCCGGTCCATACCTAGAAGAACATCGAAGTCTAACATATCGAAGAGAATCAAATCAACTGAAGAATCTCTCTCCCCGATACAAACGGGACACGAGCGATACACAAAACGAGCGACAAATGACTCGCCTACCGGAGTAATAACAATAAGCGGCTGATCTAACAAAGATGACTCTCGACCCAACATCGGTGCAAAGCATGTAGATATATAAGAGTGTGTGGAACCTGGGTTGAATAGTACCCGCGCGTCGAAAGAACATACTGGCAAAGTACCGTCACAATGGCATTGGATGCCTGCGCATCCTAAGGAGTCAAAGCGAACACTCGGGCCTGTCCCCCACTGATAGCTGGTTGTCCTCTGCCTCTGCCTCTGTCGCCTCATCCTCTCTGAACAGGACCGCCACGCCCACGGCCTCTAGGAGCGTCTGCCTGGCCTGGAGCATCATCAGGGGCTGGAGCATCATCAGGGGTAGGAAGTAGAGCTCTCTAAGGAGAGGGTGAAGGTGGTAAGGTCACATATGGCACTGTCGCCATGCTCTGGCGCCTTATAGTGCGGTCTCTGATACGATGGTACTGACTCCCGCACCGAAAACATCCTGGCGACGACTGTTGGGCCTATGGATATGAACCAAATAACTGACCCCGTCTCAATCCTCTACCGCCACCATCTCCCGGAAAGAATCTGTCACAGTGTCTACCCATCTGCCTCTGAGCTGGCATATCGGTACGAATCCGCTTCGGCCCAGAAATGACCGAAGTCTCAGAAATGCGCTCCTCCAACAGTAAAGCCGCATCCATAGCAGCTGCATAAGTGTCAAAGTGCTAGGCGCCAATAGCAAGAAATAACTATGTGTCAAGTCCCCGTACGAACATCTTTATCATCTTCTCTTCAGTGTCTACCAAGTAAGGCGCATATCAGGACAACTGAGTAAACTGAATGTCATACTCGGACACTGTCATCCCAGGAGTCTTGCGCAAAGACTCAAAACTGCGGGCTCAAGCATCTCTGACGCTCTCCGGAAGGAAACGGGCAAGGAATGCAGCTGTGAACTCATCCCAAGTTATAGGAGGTAGACCTACAGCTCAGCCTCTCTCAACTGACTCGCACCACGTCTGAGTAAGACCATCCAAACGAAAGCTCGCTAGCTCCACCCATTTATCATCATAACATCTCAGCGAATGGAAAATCCTAGCCATCCTGTCGAGGAATGTCTGCGGATCCTCCGCTACATCTGTGCCGGTAAAGACTGGAAGCCCCAGCCTCATAAACTCCTGTAATGATACGTGAATAGTCACAGTAGTAGTAGAAACAACTGTCTGGGCAGCAGGTACAATCGTGGTCTTTGCAGTGGAAGGGACATCCTCAGATCTCTGTGCCCGACTGGCCTCAACTAATGATCCCATCTTCTGACGCAACTCCTGCATACTGGCCTCTAGCCTGGGAATACGGCCTGGAGAAGGCGGATCAATCTGACCCTGAGGGGTAGGCGTACCGCCCAGATCGGTCCTCGTCTCAGAAGAGCCCGCACGAATCTCATCTCTGGCGGCAGCCCTCTGAGCCCTCGTAGTCTTCGGCGGCATAGTGACTAGAACAAGAAATAGGATTAATAAGAACAGTGCAGTTGAATCAAGGGATATAAGGAATCAAAGAAGGAAATACAAACAAATATATCCTAAGGTCACTTAGGCGGAGTACCGTATCATAAGTATGCCGCGGAACATACACACGCTTCACTCTGCTTAAATCACCTACTCCATCTACCAAGGGTCATCATACACACAGAAAAGTAAAACCTCGCTCTGATACCAACTTTGTCACGACCCGAAAGTACGGAACGTAACTGGCACTTAAAGTACGCACCGTCCAAAGGCGTACCGCAATATAAGTAAGCCAAAACCCAGAGAATCCAAACCATTAACAAAAAGAGTGAAGGAAAACCTTACATAAAAAAAGGTGTAGTAAATTGAAGTTGCATTAAAGCATTTTTTAAAACCTTAAATTTTTCTGAAAATTTCGGCAGAATCTCCCTTGTAAATACTGGCCTCCGAACAGGTACAAAACAAGAATACATACATATAATGACCAACGGCATCCCCAAGCGGGAGCTAGCTCTTCGCCCAAGACGGAATCACAACCACACGCAATATATGTATAATCATCGAGCAAATAAGCATATAAAACACAAAGTAAGAAAGCATCGCGTCGGCTCAAGTGAGCTCGACTCCAGAGAAACAACATATACACAAATCTCACGGTCTCATCACTAGGTCACATATACAATGATAGAAGTGATAGATGGAGAATACTAGATACAAATAATAGTACAAGTGGAGACAAAGTAATCCTCGCAACCCACCTACGAGCAAGGTCGCAAGTCCGAGCAAAAGAAACCAAGAAAAGCACGCCCGCCACTACAATGCTGATGGGTCCGACCTGCAAGATACTGTGGCACAATGGGGGTGAGTTTCCAACTCGTGAGTAGTAAGTAACATCTAATAAGGCTATCGTAAGTATGCACGCAAATGCATCACAACCTACATATCTCGATGTGATGCGATGCGATGCGATGCAACTAGTATGTATGCACATGAATGCATAATCCATACGAAACCTTTATATGTTTGGTACGAGAAAATTTGTATTCTTAACTTAGAAAAACATCTGTAAAATAGCTGAGGTATCATCAATGAAATCATCAGGAAACCGTGTCAAGCATCGACACAAAATATGGATATATCAATGTCTCAATATATCGATGTCTCAATATCTCGGGCTCTGTCAGTCCAGATCGACCCATATCATCAAATCTCACGACTACGGTCGGTATCTTCTAGATATCCGCCGTGCCAGACATCACCGGTAGGTAGTCTACCCCTGCCAGGCTTATCGTCTACAACTCGAGCTTCTTGCTTCGGGGTACTATACCGGGCCCACCATGTAGCCGAGACGATTCATCCACTACTCGAATAGGGTCTCGAAAACCAACAAAAAACAGGAAAACTCATGGTGGACGACACATACATCACGAGAAAACCGCAACTTTCATGTTTTAAAAAAAATAATAAGTTTATAATTTCTTGCGGTTTTCCCCAAAATCCAGAAATCTCATAAATACTGAATTCTCAAGAAGAAATCACAATGTGTAAGCATATCGATGATGATGGATGTCTATAATATGATAGTGTATACTATGCAATGTACGAACAGAAACTATGTATGAAGTATGATGTTAGGATGTACGTATATGTGACTAGCCATCCTATGTATCAATCTTGATGAATGAATATACAACTACCCATTTACATGTCATGTATGATGCAAATGCATGGATACCAATTCTAAGCAAGTTCTATAGTGTTTGTGGTATAGCAATTATCAAAGACGTGTATGTTCATATGAATAGTACACGTGCAGCATGAACCAATAGTAATAGTGCAAGTGTCCTATGAGATGATACAGCATATTTTCATATATATGAGATGGTGAGATGCAAAGAGATGTTTTAATGGGTAACTACGCATATACAATGCAAGTACTACAATTAATCCTAAACTATGAGGCACCTCGCGCCATCCAGACGATCCCCCCATAGATGTGTACATCTACTCATCCGGACGCCTCGGCTAATCAGATCCGATCACAGCCTTGCCTTTCCGCGCCGCGTCCGATGCCTCCACAACTGATCCTAGAATTGCACAACACAATATATGAGGCTAAACCCTAAGAAGATAAGAAGAATAAACGTCCTCGAGCTGGACTTGTGTGCACAAAACGTGTACGACATCACCACAACCTCAACTAGGATCGCTATTCGAAACAACCACCAAACCTAGAACCCGATCATACCAATTTCGCATTCGTAACACCCTAATTATCATAAGAGATAGTATAAATACAGTCACAACGTCAAATTAAACCAATATCTAATTATACCGAAAACCTAGTAAGCAACCAAATTGGGAATTTGGTGCAAATATCGTGGATTAGCGATCAAGTGACCACAATCTCAAGTAAACATCCAAACTAAACCTATAGATAGCAAACTACACTTGACTAACCTAGTTGTAATGCTTAAAACCCTAATTAAATTCCAAACCATTTTCTTTAAATTTACAAATTAGCAATTAGAACCAAATTATCAATTGAATAGTTTAGATTAAAATAGTTAATCAACAAATTAGCCATTATGTTAAGAATTATACCTCACAAGTTTAGACATTTAGCTTGCAACTTAGCCTCCAAAGATGGCTCCATTGCTCCAAGATCCATGCTAGAATATGCTAAGGAGAATGGATGAAGAATTTTCTATGAATTTACGAGATAATTTGTGGATTTTTGATGGATTTTGTGAAGAATTTGGAGATGAAAATGAGATGAGAAGTGAGAGGGGCAGCAGAAATTCGGCCAGAATGGGCTGGAAAATGGTGAGTGAGTGCGTGTGTGTGGGAGTGTGTAAGTGTGTGTGGGAGTGTGTAAATGTTTCTAGGTCAAGGAAAACTCTTTCACAAATCAACAATGTCCATGTTTCATTTTCTTTATTATTCACTTTTTAAATTTTCTTTTTCTTTTGAGGTGAGGAAATTGGGGGGTTCCTGCTGCGATTGTGTGTGTGTATGAGTGTATGGAGCTTTCTATGTTAAGAAAACCCTCTCTTAACTCATTAATGCATTCACATCTTTTCATATTTTATTTTCTTTTATTCCAATTTCCATTTTGACCCGGAAACAACTAGAAGTTTTGGAACCAAAAGAGAAAAAGAAGGCATGCTATAAACTTGGTTTAAAGTTGTCATGGTTTATATTTGATTAATTAACTCATTTAAATTTATAATTATCACTAATTTAATATATATTTAAAGGCTTAAAATAATATTTAAAATAATTAATTAAGGAAAAATATTTAAATAATTAGAAATTTATAAATGACTAATTAATTACCAATTACTAGCAATTACATATCTAAAATAAGTATAACTAAGTCTATATTGAAAAATAATTATAATTATATTTTACGGGAAATATAAGTTATTTACCGATTATCGAAAAATTATCTAAACGATTTTTAAAACGTTACACCAACACCCTTACTAAAGCTATATCAGTTAAATTATTCGAGGATCATGTAGGGCTTATTAGTAGTTAAAACTTCTATATTTTGTACCCATTTAAAGTTAATAAAGTTAATATTAGCAATTTTGTACATGACTTTAAATTTGTGCACCTTAAGTATGTGTCATGTTTATATTTCCATTGGGAAAATTTTGTATTGGACTCGTAATAGCTTATAGAAAGCTATTCACCTAGTTAAATTTCATTAGAAATTCTTTATACATGCAAGAGAAGAGTTTCATTCTGAATTTCACAAATAAATATGCAACTTTACATTAGCATATACAGAAAAGTTGCTATATCAAGTGAGCTTAGTGGACCAAATGGAAGAATATTAAATAATTTATTGCGAATATTAATGGACACAAACATTTAACATGAATGTGGTTCACTAAATCCATTTAATGTCTGGGATTAAGAAATACGAAGGGTCTCTCCATAACCCATTGATGAGAGAGTTATGGGAGACCGAGTCTACTAATCTCTATAAATAGCTAATGGTGTATACATCTAAACACATAAATTCAGAAAGAAAGAAAAAACAAAAATAGTGACTAGAAACAAAAGCTCCTGGTTCGGATATGTCTTGGATGCTGAAATTCATGGCTCAAATATCTTCTACCAGTATGTAATCTAAATTAATTTTTGTGTTTCTTAAACACTATGATGCCTAACGGCATGAGCTTGGAAAATTACATGTAGCACCCAGTCGTAATGATAGCACTGGATACTATATCTAGGCTTTCAATTAAAATATTTGATTGCTACTTGTATCTTTATGCAATTCTTGTCGATAACTAAATACAACTTAATATTTACTAATTATTATGAAAAAAAATAATCATTCTTGTCACTTCGCGCGGAATTTTTATCGAGAAAAAGAAGTGAAAAACCAAGATCTCTTCCTAATAAAACTTTCATTCGAACTGAACAAGCTCATTTTTGGTTGCATGCGGAAAATTTAGTTCAAACCCCTATTTTACTTGAAATTTACGTTTGAACCTTGCCTTAAGTGTTTGTAATCGGATATGATTTAAACATATTTGGTGCTCTTGCATGACAATTTTAAATATTAATATGCAACAATTTCTTACAGACTAATCTCTTATCAAGTACAATCTTCATTACAGGATATAATATTTGGCTTGAGATAATATATGGTTGAACTTCCATTCACGGAGCGGGTCTCTTGCTAGTACTAAATATTCTCATGGGGATCCAGTACCTTGCAGAGTCCAATGAGAAAATATACAACAATTAACTCCACGGCTTGTTTGTGGATTTTAAATTACTACATAAATCCCATAGCTTCATAAGTAAAACAAATCAATCCGTTTTGAAAAGGTACGACTAATATTTAGTTCATTTGACATTCCAATAAAATCATTAACAGTAGCTCTCCAACTTTAGTGGAAGCAATTTGTGGCTCTATGTAATCATGAGATTGAGGGCCTATTGATCACCAAGAAAACATTAAGGTAACTATATATGCGATTATGAGCCGCATTTGGTTGCGAAATGCGAACAAAACGGCTGTGGCCATCATGTATTATGGCCTTACATAATCATTTCGTCCAAATTCTCGCTCGAACTCAGGCACCGATATTATTTGCTTTCCGGCGTCATGACCATTTTATATCTTCAGAAGTCGGCCTTTTTTGTCTATGGACATCAGGCCATGATGTATTCCTAGGGATAGGCCTTGTTTGTCTATCAACATCCGTGAGGTATTCCAAGGAACCGAAGCCCTAGGCTCTCTCTCAAAAGTGAAATTTGTCTGCATGTTTGCTTCAGAACTATCTAAATTTGTGGTTATGTCACAACTGGCATAACATCAGTGGATTCCATCGGGTGTGCCAGTAAAAGCGTACGGTATCTGAATCTTTTCTAAACTTAAACCAGTTAGCGTCCACCGCTATAAATACGTATTTAAAACTAACACATGTCTTCTAATTTAATTATGCAATTAAGTCTTTCATGGGAAGAGGAGAGCATTCTTACTTTCTACCTGCCAACACTCATTATCACTCGGCAAGGCTTTTTGGCATTTAAAATACAGATTATACATAATAATGATGTCATAACAACAATAGGCAGCATAACCGTTAGGAGGGTGCCGATATTCATAATTATTATTAAAACGATATTTTATTTTAATTATAAAAATTGTCTTTTTAGTCAGAGGACAGACAGACTCAACCTGGCTCGGGTCAAATAAGAACACAAGACGACCAGACCTGAACCAAAAAGGATTTCGGCAATAGTTGGTCTCTCTCCCTCCATAACATTTATGCAATCAAGCCATTTTGCCCGTGCCGTGCCCGTTGCTGTCGAGGCTTGGGCGGACAGTGCCGCTGTCATATCGGATCTACCAGGGCCAGGCGCGACGTGCTAGGTCCATAAGATGCTTCCCCACTTCACTCCTCGACAAGAAAAACTAAGTATAATCCCCTTTCTCCTTTATTTTCCTTTGTCCCTGAAATCTCTCTCTCTCACACACACACATACCATGGTTTCAGTGCTTTTCTTGGTAACAATAATAAGTTTAACGATAACAACCTTCAACTGCAAATTGTTTGCTTTAACCTTTCCATGTTTTTCCCTCCGTTTGATACCATATGATTGAATTAAGTGTGTGCAAGATTAACGTGTTTCGATTACGAAACACAAAGCCATTTAATTCATGGGTTAGAGGCCCTTCCGATCTTTTTGATTTTCCATACATTGGGTGCATAGAACCTTATGAACCGTTCACATCGTGCAAATCTTTTGGTGATTAATTTGAAATTAAATCAAAATTTAGAAAGAAAAAAGAGCCGATATAATAAGATTACGATGGATGAATAAGGATAAAACTATAAGAGTCGGCCAATGTGAGGTCATATGATCCGTTAATCGCCAAAAAACTTTATAAATCAAACCACATGGAGTTTTGTATAAGGAATTGAAAGTTCGGGAGGGCTTTGTGATGAGTTTAAACGTTAACATGGTTTTGGCAAATTCGAGTAAACCACAGAATGGTTTTTATGAAATAAGTCATTTTTTAAATCTAACTGTCAGGGGGATCAGATTTAACGGAGCTTAACGTTGGAGAGTTTCTGTGCATGAAAAAATTTAGAATAATTTTGAAAAAACGTATGCTACAGCAGAGCTGATTTTTTCCCCCTTAATTAATTTATCTTGATGCATATCTTTCAATTCTGAGCGTAGTTGAATTTCTAACGAGTGGCACACTAATCCAGGATACGTTCCGTGAGAAAACAATGACACGCTTAACAACGTATCTTCACTAAAATGTAAGCTGAGATTGTTAATAAAAAAAAGTAATAGAAAGAAGAAAAAAATTAGATTTGTAATGCCCTATTCAATTAAAACGAACATGATTAAAATTTAGCTTTTATAAATATGATTAGCTTATATGGTTAAATAAGTTAAGATCTATTCTTTTATATATTTTTATCTTTTAAACACATTGGACCCGCCAATGCGTGTCCGGCCATGAAAGATAAAAAGATAATAAATACAGATCCCACTAAGCCGTGTCCAAAGAGTGACCGAAATCCTCCATCTCTTTCCGATTGTATTATGCCCAGCATACCGAATAATTTCCGAACAGGTGGGGACCATTTTCGGCTTTCTCTCTCTTTAATCAATTTTATGTTGACCCCTTTTCTGTTATGTTGACCAAATCTAGACCCAGGTGATGTCCATGTATACGGTGGACATGGGTACTGGACCCTCAAGAAGAGGATAGGAACTAAGAAAAGGTCCTAAATAATTAACGAGGATGTTGACCTCACATAAACCAAATCTTAGAGCCTTATATAGAATTAATTAATCCCTACCATATGAGGAAAAGGAATAGTGCCCAGCATGGCAAAAGGGCATCTTTACAAAAAGCATCTCCCAGTCATTCTATGCGCGCAAAAGCTTAAAGATTTATGCATCAAGATCCTAGTTGTCCTCCACCTTGAGAGCATCTCATGTGGAAGGAGAATGTGGAGGCAGCAACGACTTGGCTGTATCTATATACAACCTTGTGCATTCCATTTTAAAGTTGGAAGATTTGTTTCCTACATCTCATTTAGCAATTTGAAATATGTAGATGGGCTTTCAATTTATTCTTTTAAGAAAAAAATTGCCCTTTTCCCTTGGTTGATTTATTGAAGATTCTTCTAGTAGAGGCTGATTAGGGGTGGAAAAAGGTCCCCACATTGAAATAATGAAGCTAGCGTTATTTGTTCCGGAAATTAATAAACTCCATAGCTAAATCGAGCGGTTGCATGGTTAAACCGTTGAATCCTGAAAAGCAATACAATAATAAATTGAAGGGTCTTCGGCTCTTTTCCAATATATATTGCATGAATCTATTATTATTTTCGGCATGTAATGCACTAATCTTTTTTTCTTTTTGAGATTAGGTATATAGCGACTGGCATTTTGCTTCTGATTTTCCCTTATCATGTGTTTATCACATGCAATGCTTTGCATCACTCAATGTTACGAAGTCCCATGATGATTTTCTTCTTCTTCTTCTTTTCAAAGGATGATTCTTTTAAGGAGAGTTTAAATCATTCATCCTCATGCTCTTTGTTGTGTTGCTTCTTTAAGAAACCAGCTTTCAACACTCTCTATTTGTAGGTACTCTCACAAAAGGGTCAAAGGATAATGTGTATTGCAAGATTAGCAAGTACTTGTTACAAAGTTAATAAAAGGAAAAAAGAAGCTAATTACTTTACTGAAAGTCTTGTTTATATATTCATCATGCTATTACATGTATTTTTAGTTGTTAAAACATAGATAATTATCATGATCTTGTTGTTGCATTTTTTTGGTTGAAGGATCTTGTTTTTGCATATATATCCGGATTACTGCCGGATAATTTCATATGGGTGTCCGTGTGGTTTTTTTGGAACAAAAAACGACTTACTCGATTGAATTAACTTATTGGAGGGACCAATTTCTTTTAATAAAAATAATTCATCTTCTCTCCCCTTTTGTTTGGCTAAATTGCAAGAAGCACCCGGAATTTCATAAAACTTGCGGTCTGCCTCCTCAATTTTTACTCATTCCCGAAATACCCTTCATCTACATGTTTATTTTTAAAAATATCAAAGAATGTTATGTATTGTTATTTAAATTGAATCCTTGTTTATTTCCTACCGTGGTACCGGAAATATGACTATTGCCTAGATCGAGAACTTTACTTTCTCCCATTTGGCTTTTTTGAGAGTTGGATTATGCTTGGGCTAGATCTAGAACTTTACTTTCTCTCATTCGGCTTTTTCGAGAGTTGGATTATGCTTGTGCGCTTACTTTTGATGTTGATAGTGAAAAGCATTTCCCTGGTGTAATTTGTTGATTTTGGATTTTTCGAATGTCCTATCTGTATGCCTTGTCGGATGTCTTTCTTGCCTGCATGCAACATTCAGACAATGGGCTATGGAAATTTTAAAAAAACACAGACATGGCACTAACGGGAGCAAAGAAACCGTTAGGATCGATGGGTTGGTCGAGCAAACTCCCACTTCCCTTGAGGATGTCTTACTCGAGTAGGGGATCCTGCGCTATACGGCTTAATACTTTACTACGCTTTCTTTCTGGAAGCGAAAGTCAAAGTTTCTAAAGAGAAGGTCTCTCAAATCGGAGACTCCATAATTAAGGAACTAGTTGAATACGACATCCATAACTCTCATTCTTTTCTAAAGGAAGCACTTTGTTCTACAAACTGAAGAAAACCCTTAAATATTTCAAAAAATGCTTTTCTTTTATACATTTGTAATATTGAATAAGTGAAAAAAGAAAAGAAAATATATTTTTAAAATAACATTTTAAATGAAAAACATTTTGGGAATGAAATAAAATCAAGGGGGGGGGGGGGGGGGGCTGAGAGCGGGCTTTAAAAAGTTAAAGGGTATTTCTCGCTATCGAATAAAAGTTAGAATTATTTTCTACGTTTAGACTTTCGTTTTATATCGAATTTGGAGAAGTACGACCTTGAGATGCATAAAAAAACGTTATCAACAAATCAGTTATGTCAAATGAAAATACGGTTACGATCTTGTTTGCCAAAAAAAACCTCAAAAAAAATATACAGATGAGTGATAAGATTTAACTCATATAAGATCCATTTATGTTAGAGATTTAGCATGCTGCAATGGATTGGACCGTATCCAACTTAAACCAAGCTGGGCATGCCAATTTACCCTAAACATCCCTTTATTGAGTCTGCCAACCGCAGCTAATTAGTTGTGGTATACTGGTACACTCAGATCCGACCTTATTTTATATAGGTTATTTGTAAGGTGTTATTAGAACATCAATTGTTGCTCTTCTTTAGAAGTGCAATATAGGATAAGTTAGAAGGCTGTATTTGCTAAATGGTGAAAAATAACTTAGAAGCACTTTTGGGATTCAGAATGACGTGAGGGCCAACCTATGAGGAAGAATGTCTGATTATTCTCTGCAGATTTGCATCAGCCTTTGACCAAATATCAGCCGTCGATTCCAACAACTTCGAGATCTGTTCTCTTTTTGTTTATCATATCCTTCTTATATTGTGATTAAACAAAAGCAAACCATAGTTCTCAAATAAAAGAATAATAAATTGAAAGTTTTGCTACTTAATAAATTGTAGTTAATAGAACCCATTTTAAGAAGGACAATTACATTTTAATTCAATTTTTTGGGGTGTTAATTTAAGAAATGGTGTCGATCGGTGCATGATAAACAAGGATAAAAGATAACATATCTCATACAATATCTGCTACAGCAGTTTATGTATATCCAACTAAACAAACTAAATAAATCCATTCAGATATGACAAAAGTAACATAAAATAACCCCTACTGGCATTGCTCAGAGGATGCTCAAGTATATATGAAAAATGCTGCTCAAATTTTTTGAAGAAAATGTTGGAACTGATTATTTGCCAAATACCGAAGAGTTGGATGATGATGCCAGATATAATGAGACGACACTTTCAAGAGTCATATTGCATTTGGTGCGGGACGATCGAGAGCATTGCTTCTTAATAAGGATTCAAAGAAGCTGTATTTTTGTCCTACAGATAAAAAAAAGAAGAAAATCCTAAAAAGAGAAAAAAGGAACAAAAAAGGAATTAATGCTTGTTCTCACTTTTAGTCCAGCTCATCATTACCTTCCTTTTTTTTTGATTAACTACCATTTGAACTAAAAGAAATAAAAAAAAAAAACTCCAAGCTCTAATAGAATTCGGAAAAATCTACTCTAGAGACGCTTGCGTGGTGTAAGTCTTTTTAGAGTCCATTCAACGGTTATGGTGAGGCTTGCACCATGCAATCACGTGCATACAAAATTTTTCCAATAAATTCCTCATCCACCTGGCTCTCTCTCCTCCTCTCCTCTCTCTTTCTCTCTCTAAAAGAGATAAGGAAGCTGAGAACAAACAAAATCTCAATCAACAACAATAACAAGAGAGGGAGAGAGAAGAAAAAGAAGAAAATCAAAGAAATGGGCAATGTGACATCCCAAGTTGCAGCAAAGTTTGCATTTTTCCCACCAGAGCCCCCAACCTACGAGGTCACAAGAGAGGGGGGATCAGAGGAGGGGAGGCTCTTCTTCTCTGGCCTCTCCTCTGATAAGAATGTTGATGTCCATCTCATTGAGACCAAGCCTGGGAACAAGATTGTTGCCACCTTTTGGAAGCACCCCTCCGCTAGATTCACCCTCTTGTATTCCCATGGCAATGCTGCTGACCTTGGGCAGATGGTTGATTTGTTCGTCGAGCTCAGGGCTCATCTCAGAGTCAACATCATGAGGTGATTTTTTGTTTTTAAAGTTTGGATTTTGATGTGTTTGGTGATGGTTTTGTTGGATTTGGGGATGTGGGTTTGTTTTCATTTTGGGTCTTGGATTAAATTGTGGACATTTATAGCTTTAAAAATCACTTCTTTTGTGGTGGTGGAACATTTATTATAATGGTAATATTTGATTGTTCTCTTCGAGATTTTGTGAGCAAAAAAAAAAAGAAGGGGATCTTGTGTTGTATATTTAGTTCTAGAATGAAGATTGTTAACAATATGTGTTGCTCAGAAATGAAGTTTTCTGAGCAATTTTGCTTAATCGTTCATGTCACTACACCGAAATTTCGAAGTTATGATGAGGGCTGATGGATTTGTTTTAGATTAATCATGCTCCCGCAAGGTCAAATTCTCTTTAGGCCAAAACCTGAGCTTTTGCGCATCTACATTTGTAATTTAAATAATTCCGTATTTAATATGTGTTGAGAATAAGTTGCTCTGATACCATATTAAATGTCCATACAATTGCACGGTGTCATTTCCCACTTGTAAGTTGTTTTGAGCTCATCCTTTTTGCCCCTAAATGTGCATTACATATTAATTCATTTTTGCCCTGTTGAGATGGGATAGAAGTGTAGCCTATGGTTTTGGAGGAATAATGAAATAAAGGTACTTTTCTATACTAGTCTTCTTTTACTTGTATTTAGATGTGTTGTTGGAAAGAAGGTAGTAGTAATTGGAGATTTTGTCGCGGTTTTGAAGATTTTATGTAGTAGTATGTCTAGGGTTTCAGAGATTAGAGTGGAAATGTAGGCTATAATTGTGAAGAATTCTAAAATATAAATCCATTGCGATATATTTGTCTATCTCTAGTGATAAGATTTTTCTCTTTTGAAGAGCTGTTTATATTTAGATTGATTTTCTTCGAAATTTGGGATGAAATATGAATGTCGTTCTATAAAGTAAAATTGTGGTCTATACCTAGTGTAATCCAGGGAGTAACTTGCAACATTTTATTTTGCAGTTATGATTATTCGGGGTATGGAGCCTCGTCCGGGAAGGTACATATTTTTTAAGTTTCTGTCAAAAATGGTTATTTAGGGGTTAATTAGACTAAGGTTGCATGGACACGGACTCGGGTACATGGACACCATAGAAACAACACGGCGACACAACAAAATCCCAAAATATAAGATACGGAAACACACACATTGGTTTTTTTTTATATACAACCACTAAAAATTTAGGATTTTGAAAAACAACCATTAAAAAAACTTATTTTGAAAAACAACCATCAAAACTTAATTGTTATCTAAATACAATCTTCGGTTAATTTAACTTGCATTCAGTCATGGCTAGGATAGAACCATGGTTAAATGATGTGAGTCATTGTTTTATATACCCTTATCTTCCTTCTCTTTCAATCTTGGGTTTAAACTTAGCAAAAACCTAAAAAATACCCACCAAATGTTATTCTGTGTGTGTGTGTAAGGGTTTTAGATGGACGGGAATGAGAAGGTTGGGATTGAGCCACGATTGGTAGAGGAATCATCAACATCACTGCCCCCCTTGATTTTCCGGCAAATGAAAAAGGATCATCAACAATGGATGCCCCTCAACAACAACAACCATAATAATCCTCTTTCTTCTCTCATATCCATGAGGTACCTACCTTCTTCTTCCAATCAGCAATATCATGAGAGCCATAATAAAATATTTTGCAATTTGCATTATATGGTAGTTGGATGATTTCAGGTCTCTCAGTTGTCCAAAAATGCAATCCAGATTCTGTTCTCTTAGCACATGAAAACGCCACTAATCGAATTAGTTAAGGCAATATCTTGATCTTTCCAATTTTCATTTTTATTGATGGAGTGTCAAGATGTTGATGAGATGTTAAGCAAATGGGTGACATTAATGTGTTGAGGAAGGCAACGAGGGGATTTGTTGCTGATGATTAAGAGAGGCGTAGAGTAGAGAAAGTATTGCTATTGCAGTTTTGTTGCCATTATTGCTGAAATTTTTTCTAAATAAGGGAACCATGGTTTTTTTAAATTGAAGTTGTACTTGTTTGAGGGGAAAACAGTCTTTCCCCCCTCTAACGGTTGTATCTAATAGAGTTAACACTTAATTTAACATGAGGGTTGTATTTAGTTAGGTTAAAAGTTTTGATGGTTGTTTTTCAAAGTAGTTTTTTTAATGATTGTTTTTCAAAATATTGAATTTTTAGTGGTTATTTATAAAAAAAACCCATATATATATATATTGGAGAAAAGAGGTCCTAGGAGGCCCAGGAGGCTTTTTGGTTAGGTGACGTCAAAAATATATATCCTCCACGATTTTTTCAACGATCAGCACCCATCATCATCATCTTTATCATATAAGATGTGGATACACCAAATTTCATGTGAATCCACCACTCTTTCACCGTTGTATTAGCAATGTAAAAAGTTCTATTGTCGGTAAACCATTAATTTTGCACCCACTAAATCAACGGTGAAAAAATGATGGAATCACATGAAATTTGGTGTATCCACATCTTGCATGATAAAGATGATGATGGTGGATGCCGATTGTCGAAAAAATCATGGTGGGTATATTTTTTCGACGCTATAGGATGAAATTCCCTCTTACGGCACCTTTCCTCCATTATCCTCTCTCTCTCTCTCGCTATATATATATATATATATATATATATATATATATATATATAAAAGAAATATAATATCATATCATTGCTACAACATATTCATAAAAAAATAGCATTTCAACACTTTTGATCGTATTTATCAAAATTAAGCAAAGAACTTAGTTATTTTAGCGCAACTTTAGCAATTTCCATAAAGAAATATGATTTCAGCATTTTCTACCTGTATTTAATATAATTTGAGCAATAACAATATAATTTTAATAGTTTTCTAACTATACTTTAACATAATTTTAGTAAAATCATATAATTTTAGCATTTTCCTAACAACTTTAATAAAATACCTTATACATTTTACATAGAATTTATATTGAGCAACAAAATTGAGTAAAATAAAAAGAAAAGTGAACAAATAAAAAAAGGTATAACAAGATTAGCGTTTTCCCGCTTTTAATTGAAAAAATATGTTTTCTTTTGTATCATGGTTGCACTAAAATGTGTTTGACATGTGTCCTACACGTATCCAAATTCAAAGCCATCCCGTTTCGAAGCGGGACACGGAAAATATGTGTCGGACACGTGTTGTGCACGAATCCGTGTCCGACACGGATACAGTAACCTCAAAGCCGTGTCCGTGCAACCTAGAATTTGCACAAAACCCCCTTAGCTAACCTTGTTTAACACTTACACAACTCAAGAGACTTTTCTTTTTATGAAGAAAAGAAAGCACCCTTAAGAGATTTATTAGCGCATGCACCCTCTCTACTCAGCGACCAAAACCTTGAAAATGGCTGAGATCTTTAAACAACACCGAACAAGTTCTGTAGTTTTAGACAATTATTTCTTTACATCTTGAAATGCTAGAGAGAAAAGATCAAACGACAGCACGCTGCTACAACTTTGACAAGTCCGAGGGGGTGCTTTAAGAGGGCGCAAGTGATATATAGGGTAAACTAAGGTTGAGTTTTGTGAAATCTACACTTTTTTAATGTAGTTTTTCATCTTTAACTTAGACTTCGCTTAGTGGATACGGACATGGTGCTTAACGTTAATTTAGACTGTGTTTTCTTCAAGTAGCAAATATGATACAAATGAACGAACCCGATCTTACACCTATTTCAAGATCTTCAGGATAAATATGTAAATGAATAACCTTGTATTGAACTTCTTTATGCATCGATTTGTATTAACCATACACTTTATGAATGCTATATCTAATTTAGTTCCCTTTTTCTCTTTGAAATCATTCGTTCTCGTGAAATAGCCATCGGAGTTCAACACATACTATGACATAGAAACTGTATATGATTGTCTAAAGAGAGAATATGATATAAGACAAGAAGACCTGATATTGTACGGCCAGTCCGTTGGAAGCGGCCCCACGCTTCATTTGGCCGCACGCTTGCAGAAACTTAGAGGCGTCGTTCTTCATAGCGCAATTCTCTCAGGCATAAGAGTGTTGTATCCCGTAAAGATGACATTTTGGTTTGATATATTCAAAGTAAGCTGCATTTCATTTAATTCTTGTAGTCGTGTTCTTTATAAGCCACCTTCACTAAAATTTCATCATTTCACAAATAAACATTATTTACTTCATTCATCACACCGATAAATCCATGACCTTTTCATGACGGCTTTATGTAAATACCAATACAATTATCTGTAGTAAATAAAGTGTATGACGTTTATACGTTTATCGTAAGAATGATGAAAGGCCAAGTGTTTTACTATTATTAGCCATTTATATGGTTATTTTCAAATCGTGATTAAGAAAATTGTTGATTTATTTGCAGAACATTGACAAAATAAGGCAAGTCAGCTGCCATGTTCTTGTGATACATGTAAGTATATTCATTTTGTTGGGTGGGTTTCTTGCAGCTTGCAAATACATGTTCAATTGTTACCTTTTGATGTTTATGCTTTCATTAATTTAATCAAATCAATGAAATTTTTATTTGACTATTTTGATTACCCATTTCTTATGCGAGCGACTAAGGTTAAATTTGATACCCCTCTAATGTTGTGTACACCGAATAATTATTTTGAATGGCTTGAATATCCTATAAAGGACTTGTGCATGTTAAAATAGAAGTTCATTCTCACCTAGGGTTTTCGACCATTGGTATCATCTTCGAGAGATGTTTTGAATAGAGAGACTCAAAGAGTTTTCTCTAATGTTAAGTAATAAAGCAAAGGATCTAAGTACAATTAGTACTCTAGTTCATTTTCTTCGTTTTGTCGTGTATCTCACGCATGCATCGTTGTCATAAGAGATCTATAATGAATGACAGTGTTGGTTACACCGATGTTTATCTCTCTCTCTCTCTCACACACACACACACACACACAACAAAAACAAAAACAACAACAAATTTAAAGAACAATCTTGCTGTTTTAAGTAAAAATGAAATCATGTATACAACAATTATATGCTTTTTTCCTTGGTGATTTATCAAGATTATAGGCATCTGCCATATGATTTTGCCTAATTTACACTGAAAACTCCTTAAATATTACTGTTTTCGCTAAACCACCTTAAAGCTTTTTTAATTTCATTAATTCCCATTAATCTTTGTTCTAATAGGTTTTGTTTTCACCAACACACCCTAAATTTGGCGCTTTAAAGTAGCTTGCTGTAATAAAAAACAATTTTAAGGCAATTAAGTGAAAAATGACGATGCTTAGCCGTGGTTTAGCCAAACTTAGCCTTATATATATTTTAGGTTTCTTGAATAAAATTTCTATCTTCTGTCAATTTTAGTCTTCCTGGATACTAATGAATCAAAAATACCGATGTTGCCAGGGAACTGCAGATGATATAGTCGATTGGTCTCACGGCAAACGGTTATGGGAACTAGCGAAAGAAAAATACGAGCCGTTATGGGTCAGAGGCGGGGGCCACTGCAACTTAGAAACGTATCCAGAATACATCAAGCACTTGAGAAAGTTCGTGAACGCAATGGAGAAGCTCTCTCTTGTAAAGCCATCGAAGCACAACAATGCACCAACCTCGAGCATTGCCGAAGTCAAACACAACAAATGCTTAAGATTTAAGAGATGATTTATGTTTTGTCTTCTTGATGTAGAAGCAATAGGTTGTGATCTTAGAAAGTTATATATCGATAGAATTAAACAGGGATTTGATGGAGAGAGATTGGGACGGGGTTTTTGAGAAGGGATTTTATGAACAGTTAATCTTGTGCTTATAATTATGGGATTTTTGTGTTGAGAAATGTTTTTGGTTGACATGGGGAGAGGCAAAGGCTTGTGTACAATGTACGATATCAGAGGCAAATGTATATGGTTTGTTTTGTTTGTTCTTTTTAAGAGTATTAGAGAATATTATCTTAACAACTATTTGTTATTCTATAATTAGTTGTGATTGTACTATTGTAATTGTAAGCTATTGGATTTCATATCCATGGGTTACTATTATTTTTTCTCAAGTCGTCAGTCTTGGTGTGAAGTTTGGGGGTCCTTGGCCCAAGCCTTTGGATCTCCATCTCATGCCCGCATTCTTCAAGTCACATTTGAATTACAAAATCAGAAGAAGGGCGATTCATCTGTCTTTGCTTATCTTTGTCGGGCAAAATATATTGCCGATAAACTTGCCATTGCTGGTCACTCTACCACACGTGCATCCTTCAACGCAATCGTCTTCAACAACTTAAGAGATTAAGAGACAGTGTCTGCGCTTTCTACACATTTAGAACCAATTAAATATACTGAGTTACATAGCCTCGTGTTGAGCCATGAGATTCGACTTGCTACTCAACTACAAAGTCTGTCAGGTATTTCTCCTATTGCTAATCTGATGCAAACACATTCTTCTCTTGAAAATAGAGGCCCACCCATGCTTCGTACGTATGCTCCCTACAACTCAATACATGGCCGTGGGCACGGCAGAGGTCGTGAAGTACGTCGTGAACCCTGTCCAGTGTGCAGTAGTTGGCCATAGTCCCCATCGATGCCGATTTCGTTATCAGCATACACATTCTCCAAGTGCTAATGTTGCTTCTCATCAGTCATTTCTTACAACCTATGGTGTCTGGTTTTCAGATACAGGAGCTGCTCATCATATGAGCGCTGGATCTACAATTTCTCTCCGTTTCCGATGAATATAAGGGAATCGATAAAGTGCAAGTTGGTAATGGTACAAATTTGTGTATTTCTCATATTGGATCCTCATTCTTTCATTCTCCGAATAAATCATTTAATTTATCAAATGTGCTTAATGTTCCATCAATAACCAAACCTTTACTCTGTGTTCATCAATTTACTAAAGATAATAATTGTCACTTTGAGTTTCATCCAAAAAAATTTATTGTGAAGGATTAAGCAACGGTTGCCTCTCTAGTGCAAGGACAGAATGAAGGAGGATTGTACCGGTTGCGGGGATCTTGTTCAAAAAATAATTGGAAAACCAACCATGGTGCTTATTGGTGAAATCAATGTCCCTCTTCTTGATGCCATCCAACAATTTCCCTCCTATACCAAATATTTAAAGGACATGTGCATAAAGAAGAGGAAGACACTTTTTATTGGTAGCATGGTAACTAATGTCTTGTCTCACCCTTTACCAACAAAATATAAGTACGTTCTACAATTTCAATCCCTATGGAAGGCAAGAACATAAACCATGTGTAGTTAGACTTGGCTGCAAGTGTAAACTTGCTTCCTTTCTTTGTTTACGAACAACTAGGCATGGGTAGGTTGAGACCTGCCCAGAGCTACATGATACTAGCTGACCGTTCCTCCAAAATACCGAAGAGAATGCTTGAGGATGTGTTGATCAAAGTTGGGGATTTCATATTCCCCGTTGACTCCACCGTGTTATAAATACATCCCTTAGCAAACCCCACAAGCCAAATCCTGGTGATTTTGGGATGCATTCTCCTCGCAACCGCAAACACTTTGATTAAGTGTAGAAATGGTTTGATTAAGTGTAGAAATGGTTTCATGGCTCTTTCTTTTGGGAACATGACAGTTAACTTCAACATCTTTAATCGAGGAAAGCAGCTTACTAACCCTTTCGATCAAACCTTCGAAGTCGCTACCATTGATAAAACCTCCAAGGATGATACCTATGACTTTGAAGATGGATATTTTGATCCATCCTTTGAGGACATTTTTGTGGATGAACTCGAATTCTTGGATGAGTTGTATTCACTAGCTCATCATCTCCCTCCGCTAGATTATGATCATTCTCTGATGCCTTTAGCGACAAATCCTCCAGTTCTTTAGCTGATTTGAAACCTCTTGGTAATATGCTCAAATTTTCGAAAAAATATCATAATTTCGACATCTTACATGAGCATATTCAGTCAATCATATTTGTTGATCTCATTTACTCCTTTTTGTTTTACCAACCTTGGGTGAATCATTATAATTTATTTTTTTGAATGATTGGTATTAACATATGAAACTTTCGAAGGAGTTGTATAGTAGTTCTCTTCTTGTAAATATCTAAATATTTTTCTTTTTTTGCATGTCATGTTCTTTTTCTTTTTCTTTTTTTCTTATACCTTGCTCATTTCCACACCTCGAAGACACTATCAAGTTTTGGTTTGGGCCTATGCTCGGTGAGTTTTTCACTTCTTTGTATCCTTGCATTGCACGTTCCCTTCAACATTTTCTTTTAGTTTTGCATTTTTCTTTTTCTTTTGCACATTTATTTTCTTGCACTTGCATTGCATATAGCGTTTTTAACACTATAAAAATTTTTAAAAAAATCTCGAAATCATAAAAACTTTCAAGTCAAGTTAGCTAGTAGAAAAACCTAAATTCAGAAATCTGACGGTTTAGATTGATAGGATCAAAAGGATTGAACTCTAGGTTTAGAAATAGAAAACCTGAAAGATAACCCGTTTAACGGTAGTTGTCATGTCCCGGCTCCCAAAAAACAGTAGCAGGCATATGACGAGGTCCGCGACGTATTTATACCGAGAAGGGGTCCTTCTTGAAATAAATACATTAAGTGTATCATAAGCAAAATATATATAGTATAACAAGAATTAAACGCGAGAATAAAAATCCAACTATATTATTACATTTCAAATTCTACAATATTCAAAATAACAGACAACGAGTCTGAAAATCAAATACAACGAAAATATAAATAAAAAAGCCGAACAAATAAGGATACTGAAAGATAAGGTATGATATGCTGCTAGAAATCCTCCTGAGAAGACAACTGTGAAAAGTGCTTCTCAATCGACTCAATCTTTTCTGTCCCTGAGCCACCTAACGAACATTCCCAAAAGAAAAAAGAAACAATGGAATGTTCGTCAGCGATCTTGTGCTCGGTAGGTCCCCGATTTAAAGTATAATTGTAAATAATAATAAACGAAAATTATATAAGTAGATAAGAAAAGCATAATACAGTGGACAAGCATAATATGGCAGTTAAACATGGCAGACTATATAAGTATGGCAGTTCTACGGTTACGTGTTTTGTTTTAGTACAGTAATGAAGGTATGCGTGTATAAGAGAGTAGTCCATCGAACCCACAGATCAAAAGCACGTAGAGTTAAGCTCCGTCAAATCCACAGAACAACGACACACGAGATTCATGTTAGTGATTTTTAGTGGACTCTCATGCCACGACATATGTTCATTATCAAACTATCCCTTTTCGCCGCGTATGTTAAGTGGTAAAGTTGACACAAGCCCTATACGAATCCATGAATACGTTGGGGTGTTGCAAGTTTATGTCATTACATATTCACAGTTCAAGTCAGGTTCGTATCAGGCATGCAATGTATCTAATCACGTGATGTAAAAATGAGGAAATTGCATGGCATGGAACAATAAAAGTGAAATATCCAAGCATAAACCAGAAACATTATTTTGAAGAAGTGCAGGAAATTACTGATTACTCAACTCATATGAATTCAGAAATAAAATAAGAAATGTATTCCTAGGTGTTATGCAGGCATGGGTTCAAGTCCCATCTAATTCTGACAACTGGTATGGGAGATATACGTGTTTTGGTATCGTTGCGCAGAGTAGATCAGAATTTGTTCAGCACCGACATGCATTTTAACAACGCAGTGTGCGATAATTTTTGTCGGTTTCACGTCTCGAGTTGAATTAGAAACGGGTATGTCTTTCAGTCTAGTTATCTAAACAACTTGAGTTTGCATGATTTGGATCTCAGAAGTTATAGTTACAATTATTTTAATCTAAGGGTTTAAATCAGTTTTTATTTTTCTTGGGACAGCAAGGTGGGGGTGACTTGCGGAGCATATATCGTGTCGATATATACATTTTTGTGTCTTGGGTTCCATAGGAAAGTTGTAGGGCTATCAATTTAGCATCCATATATCTAAATTTTGTCATAATATGAATTCTGTAGAGCTGGATATGACGTTTTGGAAAATAGTGCATAGAACCAGACAGAATCCGTCCAAACTTGACACACAAATTTAGAAGATAGAAATAAAATATTTCCGTCAGTTTTTAGAAGTAAGGTTGGATTAAGAAAAGGTAAATCTTTCGATCTAATTATCAAAACAATTTGATTACACTCAATTTTGGTCTCTGAAAAATAGGGTTATAAATTTTTGAAGAGGGCTTTTAAAAACAGTTTTCAGGGTTACAAAACAGTGACTAAAAACGATGTAAAACATAAATCGTGGTTCGGTTCGATCTGAAATTTTCGTAGTGCGTGTAAAATAATATGTTTATTGATATACCTAATTTTCTTAGAATAGAATTTAAAAACATTGCTGGAAACCATCTCAAAATATGTGTGATATCAAAAGTTGGTTTTCTTTCGATGCACAAGAATTCCATTCAAAATTTAAAAATATAATTTAAAAAATTCTTAAGAAAGGAATATGGTAAAGTTATGTGTGGGTCTCTACAGCTAACAATCAATGTGAGATAATTCATATGCAACAAACATGGGAATCATGTCATGAACATACACTAGAATCTTCATCGGAAGAAATTACGAGAACTTCATACTACAAATGTATTATCCCCTTTTTAATAAACAAACGGATCCATAAGATGTCATGTGGGATATATGTTTCGTTCCATACATTATCATAAGCTATACTTCATACCACAAATGGATTATCCCTTTTTTAATAAACAAACGGATGCATAAGGTGTCATGTAGGATATATGTTACGTTCCATACATTCTCATAACTTATTAACTTTAAACGGTTATCATGGGCATGTACAAAATATTGAAAAATGAAAGATAATGCTAACGCCCCAGCCATCATCCGTGGCCGTTTGCGAAACAAAAATTTTTACAACGATTTAAAGTTGGCGTTAGAATAACCCTAATCCGGATCTAACCATAAACCTAACTAGCAACAAGAGAAGCTTTATCTACTATGATAGAAATTATACCTAAAGAAACAAGTCCTTCGGGTCTTCGCTCCTCTCCTTTGGCTCCTCAAAAGATGTACGGATCACTCTTGAACTTCGGCCTCCTCGCGTCAAAGATGATCCACCCGAGAGTGCCTACTTTGAGCTCCTACCTCCTAATCGAGATAACTAGGGTACTTAGAATGCTAATCTAAGTAGCCTAGATGAAGTAGAGTGAGATGATGGATTAATATATCTCACTAACCCTAGATTTCTCAACTCATGAGACAATTAGGGTTAGATCTTAGAAGAAGAGAGCAAAGAGAAGACGAGAGTGTTCAAGTGAGAATAGAATATCATCAAGTGAAAAATGGCTAAGTGTTGTGTATTAATAATGCAAACTAATAATCCCACACCAAAATATCTAGACACCACAAAAATATCTAGATGCCACCTTTCATTAAAAATACACAACAAAAGAAAATATCAAGCATACTCCAATAATAAAGAATGAGTCATGCCATGAGTCACCAAATAGCCATGCTTTATTTAAACCAAATAAACACCTCATTTCTCCACCTCATTAACCATAAATAAAAAAAGTTAAAACAAATAATGAGGTGTCTTCTTCTAGAAGTATTTTTCACAATTACAAGAATACCTCTCATCGTATATACATATCCGTATCCGTATTCCGAAAAATACGAATACAAAGAGACAAAATAATCCAAGAATATAATATTAGGATCCGGCTTTAACCAAAGCCCACTAGTATAATCTGCCCAAACATCACACATGCACAAGTACACGTATGTGATCGAAGCCCTGCCGTAAAACCATATGGCCTTTATATCATTTCGCCTGAAACAGAGAAACCCTCTATGTAGGATTCTAAAGACTCGACAGTATGCTGACAGTGGGTTTAACCACAAGCATGTCAGCGGCACTAGCTGTACGTAACGGCTACCCAAATACCTGTCGAAAAGGAAGGCCGACGAGCAAACTCGTCTGAACTCCTACCGAGCCTCTCCATGACAATCTCCGTACAGTCTGGTCTCTTCATCTAAAAGTATCGCATACCGGGTCTAGGGGGTGGTAAACGTCAGATCCTAATAACCCGATAATTCGTGCTGATGAGGCTCAGGACCAATCCAGGAAACTACCGATCAACCTATCAGTAAATCCCAACTGTCTTGGCCAAGGTCTTATGGTCCTGACCAATCGAACACTGTGCGATATCGACTCCTAATACCGGGAGAGACGAATCCCCAACAATCACTTATTGCCTCCATGTGGCTCGGAAATGTACCCAACCAAAACCTGTTTGCATGATTCAGTAGAGTCATGGTAGGGTAGTGATCAAAGCACAGTGGGAACTTACACGAGACAAATGATGATCTCAGGTCCGAAGAATAATCTGTACACATGTCACCTGAGAATTTCCATCCGACGATAGGTATAATACCATCTGGAAGTTCTCCGTGAGTCCGTCCAGTGTACTCACACCCAGTGAGCACCTGTATACGATCTTAGGTGCATCAGACCAATGGCCCCGGGACCAACCATCGCCCCTCGTCGGGGTCTAGAAACGTATACACTAGTCTACTCTGGAGTATCAATGCCCAGTCTCGATACTCACACGACTATGGACCATTTAAGAATGTGCTTATGGACTACCCTGCTTCCATAAGTATGATCGCCATCACAACGCAGGTAGTTAAGCAAGATCCTACGGGTTTTATCAACATGTAACCGCAATATGTAATAACATGTATAACATATGCCATGTTAAGATAAAGTCAAACCATAATAGTATACTACTGTATCAAGTCTTTATCAATATGTGCAAGCTGGATAAAGTATCAATAAAAACAAATATATATATCCTGATAAAGACAGTTGAAATAATATACTACATAACCGAGCAAGAATGTCCTGTACATACATATCTCCAGCATCCACATGTATACATATACAATAATGGCCTCTAGGGCATACATATCCACATATCCAACAAAAAATTATTGAACATATTATCTATGCATGTAGGCAGATCATTATGACCATTCACTAGAAAATTAGGCTATTACCTTTACTTTAAATATAAAATTTTTAACTTGGGAACTTAACGATGGACACAAGTTAAGAGTGACGACATGGCAGGAAGAGGGAAGGTATAACAAGAGGGAAATGATAAAGAGAAGGAGAAAGGGAAAGATGAGAAGAGGGGACTTACGGTTCTCACAATACGGTATAACAACTATATTGCCGATTTATGAGAAAAAACATCGATTGAGAGACTTCCAGCGACTTGGGATTATCGGGGACCTTCGAATGGCTTATAGGTGGAAGAAAAGAATAGGTGTAGAAAGGATTTAGAGGAGGAGGATGAATTTTTGTTGAATTGGAGAAGGGAAAAACAATTAAATGAGAATGAGGCAATAAGTGGTATTTAAAAGGAATTAAACTAGATTTAATAGTGATAATAAAAAATCTTCATAATAATTCTAATCTATTATGAATCAATTTTGGGAGTTGAAAAAAGGAATTGAAAGATCTCATTTGTAGGTTATGAGAGGGTTAAAGAAAATATTTGATAAAAATAATTGCATGATCCATGGCTTAATCTTGCGACCTTTAGACAACACCCAAACATCACAACTAATTAGACACTTATGCATGTTTTCTTAAAAGATTAAAAGTAAATAACTTAAAGGTAAGAGAGAAATTCAATTCCTTAAACTATTTTTTTTTAAATAAATCAAATTCACTTTTCAAAATATTCCTTTCCAAAACAAAATTGAATAAATTCATTCAATTCAAAAACAACATAAATCTTCTAAAATTTCTTTTTCAAAACCCTCTTTTTTTACAAAACGAATCATTTCAAAACAAACATATTTTTATTTATTCAAAATCACTATAGTAACACACGGTGGGGTGGTTTCAGTAGTGAATATACATCTTTACCTTACACCATATGTGTTGTTAGTCTTGAGAATTAAATGATAAACTTGAAATGTCTCCTAACCAATATATATATATATATATATATATATATATATAAAGAAAAACAACAAAAGATGCGTGCAGTAGATGGCCTTGACGTTGGTAAAAACGTTGAAGAGCTGCTGAAGAGTGCCAATAAAAATATATATAATATAATAAGTCTTTTGGAGACTTTGATTACGAGAGTACTTAAGTCTTTAAGGATGTTTTCTCTCCCGATACCCTAAAATCAACTGGTTTGGGAGCTATCGACCGAAAAGCTCACTATATGGAAAACCAAGGAATCCTAATAAAAGAGATATATAATAAATCTAATAAAAGACCTAAACACACTGAATAATCAATTGATCTAGGACTAAGCAAGCCGGGGTGATCATATTGAAAGGTGTTGTTTATAAGAAATTAATTAAATAATAAGAGATATGATAGTTTTGAGTCAAAGTTTTTGAGATTAAACGAAACTATTTCACAAGGACAAAAATGTATAGGAGCTTGAGTTAAGCAATAGTGAGGAGTAAAAAATAATATTTGACGTTTCTAACTTAAAGGAATAGAGTTTTTAATTTAGATACTAAACATTAGAATTAGAATGAAAGTTCTACTACCAAATTAGTTTGATGGGATTTTATGGAAGCAATCCACTGAAAACTCTTACGAGACAACACTCATCCACTAGGGTAACCAAGTGTTTAACGGCTTATTGAACACACTAAGTGCAACCATGATTCTAGCGAAAGTGAGTTAGGATTTTCTTTTCTTTAAAATAAGGTTTTGCTCGAGGGCGAGCAAAAGATAGGTTTGAGGGTATTTGTTCAACACGTTTTACTGCATTTCATACTACTTGTTCTTATCGGTTTTGTATATAAATAAGTGTTATTTGAGGTCCGCTATTACATCATACAGGTTACAGGTATTCCAGAGACTTAAGACGGAACCGAGCGCTAAATGAACACATTTTTGGCTAATCAAAGACTTTCTGACGCGTGCCCGAATGTTACTAGCATCTCAAAGAAATCCATAAACCCTAAAATCACTTAAGGACCATGAGGGAGCTTATAATGAAGAATGGGACCCACTTAAGGACCATGAGGGAGCTTATAATGAAGAATGGGACCCACCGACCTAAATTGGTCCTATTTGGACACAATTGGACCGTGGATTAGCGGTCACTGTAGTCCATTTGGACCATGGATCCACGGTTGTTTCGCAACGAGTCGGGTCGATTTTTCTTTTCGATCTTCGTTTCTTGGAATAAACCCCCCTCCAATAAGGAGAACCAACTTTTGAAGGCTATAATACAACGGATTCTCAGGGAAAAAATCATCACTCATTAGCTCCTATTCTTTAGTTTTTAGATCAGTTGTATTTTGTTATAAGATTATGGTTAGAAGTAGAGTAGCCATTATCATCTTCTTCCACTGGCTTAGGATTTCACAATTGTAATTTTCTATTTTCTTTTATGATCTTTTGTAATATTTCAATTCAATTGTAAACTCTCCATTGTAATAAGTAGATGATGTTTTCTTATTCTCTACCCTTCTCTCTTCTTGAATTGCAATGATGCATGAAGGTTGAATTCTCTCCTTTTAAGGAATCCCAATTGCTAGCAACCAATATATTGTATTTCTATGTGTTGTAATTCTATGTTCTTCTTCTTGGTGTTTTTTCTTTTGTTCTATGGATAATGAGTAGTTCTTTTCACTTGCTTGGGATGAGAAGAGTTTAAATGATGGACGGGTAATCCTTCATCTAATCTCTTTTGATTGAATTTGTGAATTGAACTCTAATTTGATCACTTCAGTTACTTCTCAATGACCATATTCTTCTCTCCAGTCCGAGCTGAGAGTGGCGATGCTATCTTGTCTATGTGATTCATGAAGGGACTAATAGTTGTAGATGAAGTTAGAGATTAGTAGCAAGGTTAAGAGATGGAAGGACAAGGGATCATAGTCGACAGTTGTTGTGTAGGGTTGGCTATGCCTCCTCGCAAGCTAAGTTGTCTAGCCCCTAATTCACATATCTTCATATTGATGCTCGCACAATTCAAACTCTATTTACTTGCAAGATATGATGTGATTTGTCGGTTTGTACTCCCTTGGCTATAGCTGAAAAGTTATTCCGTACTCTTCTCATTTATCTTGGAGGTGATTAGAGGTGGGCTTCATATATCAATTGTGAATGAATATATGATTTGCCGGTTTATACTCCCTAGCTTATCACTAGGAAAGGTATTCCGTACTCCTTACATCAATTCATGATTGGTATAAAACCAAGATCAAGAGGGATGATTAGTGAAGGGTTCCTATCCACATTTAAGCAATCTCAAGTCCCAGCTAGTTTTCTTTATTTTACACTTTCTCTTTGTGACAAAAATTATCTCTCTTTCTCTCTTTGTTTAGCTTGTGTAAATCTTATTTGAAAGAAATCATCATCCTCGTGGGAACGACCCGTACTCATTCGGCTAGCTATATGCGACACCGTTCTTGATTGTGGTTTTGTATTTTAATTTTTCACATCAAATCACATTGCGTAAGTGATCGACATGTTCTTCCTAAGTCTTAAAATAGACTAAGATGTCGTTGATGAAGATGACTGCAAAATTTTCTAACTGCTCGTAAAAGACCTGGTTCATCAGGTTCATGAAGACGGCAAGGGCATTGGTCACACCAAAAGGCATTACGAGATATTCATAATGACCATACCGAGCCCTGAACACCGTCTTCGAAATATTGGATCCCTTGACCTTAACCTGATGATAGCCGGACTGAACATTCATCTTGGAGAAGACACATGACTTATTTAGCTGATCGAAAAGGTCTTTGATGCAGGTATTTTTTCTTGATAGTGACCTCGTTCAGTGCTCGGTATTCTAACACAAGCTGCATGTCTCATCCTTCTTCTTCACTAGTAGCTATTCGGCACGATTAATTGCATTTTAATACCGCTCATTTCTTATCATTTTGTCAATAAACAGTGCTATTTGATCCGTGTCTTCTCATTAGTACAGGTTAAGGTACATAGGCAAAAACGCAGAAAACAATGCATAACATGCACGGATTATGACAGAATTTAGCCTATACTGCAACCGGGATAGAAAATTGATCAAGTCTAAGGTGTCTGCAACAATGTCAAGTGTATGCAACAAAAAGAATTGAAATGGTCCAACATGATACAATAAAATACAAGTTTGAACACATATTTTCACATATGGGACAACCATGGTGCAAGTGGGCAAGGCTCATCATGAGTTGTGCAAGTGGATCATGAGATAAAGTGTTGATATGATGTGCAAATGGATTGGTAATGTCACAAGCCTCTTTCTTTTAACCACAGAAAGCAAACAATTGAGATTCAGAAGAAATAAGTTATCACCGTGAGTTGATAGAGAGCTCGGAAGACTACAGTTGAAAGATGGGACCCACCACCCCAAAGTGGGTTGAGTTGCCTATAAATTGCAAATCAAAAAAAGAGTTTTGTGTTGGATTTTTAAGTGAGAAAAACATATTGTAATGCTTGTAACTTCTTCTTCTTCCCCTTATAAGATCTCATTTGAGAGCTTGGAAAGTGGAGGTAGAAGTTGATATTTCATTTTATAACTCAAACCCTTCCAAGTGTGAATAAAAATCAAACTCTTTTATTTTAACTTATTGTTTATTTTCTTTGCTTATTATTTCTTTTTCTTGTGTTTTCATTTTCTCTTTTGTACATGATGGAGTAATTTCTTTGGTTGTGATGATGGTGAGGATGTGAGATGAATGACATAGCCTTCATCCTTCTCTTGTTAATGTTTAAAGTGCTTAATGTGATTGGTAGTTAAAGATTAATATTAAAATGGTATTTGATAGTGTATGTTGATTTTGATGGTTACTTGTAGCCTTTATCATATACCATATTCTCTCATCATCACCATTTTACAACCTTAAACTTAGAATCAAGATTAGTGTTAAATTTGGTAGGATGTTTAGATAGGGTATTTTGTTAAAAAGTTGTTTGACACCCTTCTTCAAACATATACCCTATACTATCACCTCACACTTAGCAAGTTTAATGCTAAACACCTTGCTTCTTATGTGCTAATTTTTGTATTCGTCGATGATGAATGATTGCAAACCCTTATGCTTAGTTTTGATACTTCATGTTTGGACATACAAAAGGTAAGTGAGAACAATACGGATTCGTTTCATTCCTCATGTATGAGTTCGTCGTTTTGATAGCCTATGCTTTGCAAACTGTCTTGATAAGTCATTCTTTATTTCGCAATCAACACAAGGAGAGAACACTCATGATCAAGAGAGTGTCGAAGATATAGTCACTATTCAATCATCCGAACTGGAGTTACGGCCACCCTTTACCCTTTTTCTTTATTTTCGTATTTTCTTAATTTCGTGACAACAAACAACTCAAACTCATTCTTCTCTTTGAACTTGACATAAAAACTCCTGATCACCAATTCCCTGTGGATCGATCCGTATTTGCCAACTAGATACAACGAGTCGTGGACTTGCGGTTATATTTTAAAACAAGACATTGCTCGCGTGCGCCTAATTTCGAAAAAAAAAACGTTCTTTCAAAACACTAGGGCACGCACGCGTGAAGTCTCAAAAAGTTTTGGCATCGTTGCTGGGAACGCGGTATTCATTAGGGGTTATTATTTCAAGTTCATTTGTAAATACCAAACTGATTTTAACAAAATTTCAAAAAAACCAAAACAAAACAAAAATCAAACTTTCTAACATTTTATTCTCTGTTCTTACAATCTGCTGTCATTTTGAGTTTTATTGAAAGATTTGAAGTCTGAAAATGGGACACTAGGAGAATATAGAGCACACAAATAAAAGTTGGAACCCAAATTTGTACTTCTGACCGTCGGTTTATTCATTTTAGCCGTTATTGGAGGCCCTATTTGCCTGGTTTGATCCAATTTTTTGACGTTTGCTCTACTATTCTATTCTTGCTCCGTTTTTATACCTTGAATTTCATAATTGTGTTTGTGTAGCATATTGGCTATATATATATATATATATATATATATATATATATATATATATATATATATCGCTAAAATTGTCTGTTTTTCCGACATTGTAGATTTTCAAATGGACAAGTGAGTGAGCAGCGATTGTGCGAAGCAAATTGAACTTTCAAAAACAAATGGAATTCGAAGTACGGTGCCAAAGATCTAGATAGTTTTTCCCGTGCAAGCGTACCATTTCAAACTATCGCGATCGACACAACGGGGGTTTCTTACCCAAAAATTTCGGTGCGTATTTTCTATCTCCTTCTCTCTTAAATCTGGCGCTCCAATATTCTATCTTTTACAGAATTTTTTGCAAGTTCGCCACCAAAAACAAAAGAGAAATAATCCGTATTTGTTGCAACGCCGCCGCTTAATTTAAAAAAGATTGTTTGATATTTTGAA
Organism: Agapanthus africanus; assembly: GCA_030015575.1. NCBI lineage: Eukaryota > Viridiplantae > Streptophyta > Magnoliopsida > Asparagales > Amaryllidaceae > Agapanthus > Agapanthus africanus. The sequence continues at coordinate 417,793,884 of CM057338.1, read as the reverse complement.
CAACCTTTTTATCGAATTACGCATTGCATCCATTAATACAAATTTTAAAGACACGAGAACCCCAACAAAATACGGTAAGGGATTTCATCACTCTTTCCGTGGCTCACAAATCACAAAACCGAGCATTCTTGCATACCCACAGTAATTTTAAAATCAACTAGAACTCAGCCCTTAAGGACTTGCGCTCATTAGGGAAAGTTAATTGTGTTTAGAACACCGCTATATATTATATTGTTTAAGGGGTGTTTAGGAAAGTGTGAAAGGCGCAACCGCCGAAATAAAAAGGGTTATTCTAATTAAGGAATTTCATGAAAGCGTTGGAAAATATCCCCTTATCTCTGCACTTACCTGCTTCTTGATCAATATATCTTGAGCCTATTTCTCGACAATTTTACTTCAACAATCAAGTTCTTGAGCAGATCTAGTTGACTTAGAAAAATATAGACTGCTAGGGGTGTGATATTCTTTGTTTTTGTGATTTTGTGAACGCTTGTTGATATGGGTGATACACAATTCAATTCGATTCTTCACGATTCTTTTGTGTATACACATACCCAATTCGTTTGTTCAAACTATCAAGATTCTTCCCATATTTTCAACAACTATCTTTTCTTAGGGGCGACCAAACATGCCAGAATTTTGATATCGGTCACCCACCTAACACTCTTGAACCCAATCTCACTTCAAACTTAGAAGAATTTATTGAGAACTAAGAAAAAGAGGCCAACAAGATGTCTGCTTTAGCATCATTACCATCATAACCCTCACTTCTTGAAACAATTGACACATCAATAGAGTATGATAGTGAGATGGATGCTAGATTGACCGCTTTAGAGAAACATTTAGAAGTGATGATTGCATTTGAGGATCAAACAACTGCGAGTCTAGCCATGTTCATACAACAATCTGATCAATTGTTTCACGCTCAATCGCAATCATTTCCTAGAATCGAGGACGAAGTGAAACAATTAGCTGTACAATTCCTCGGGAGTGAACATAGTCAAATTGAAACCGATAATGAAGGCATCTTTGTTCCCTCCGAAAGACGGCGCACAAGACCGCGATTGTCCTGACGCTGAGATTCGGGACAGATGCTATTTGGTCTTATCCGTCCACCTCTCTGAAAATGCCAAGTTGATTTATGGCACCGTGTATCGGAGGTTTAGACGGATGCGGCCGATGTAGCAGACTTCGTCAGATTCCCCCTCGCTTGAGGGGTATTTTTATTGTGGGGACGCTCTTCCCTACAGGCGCAAGCCCCTGCAGTTAATCACGCTACCGCATTGCGGTAACAACTTTCTCCTTCTCCAGAATTTCACTTCGTGTCGTGTGTGTTTGTGGTTGCCCGTGGATTGTATACGGAGACTGAGTAATGTCGTCGCCCGTAGGACGTGGATTAGTCCAAATCCGTATTTACTTAGATTTGGGTTTGGTGTTTTTAATTTAAGGATACATTAGCCGTGTTGAGGCTAAGATCAACTTAAACGTTCGTTAAGGATACGTTAGTCTTGTTTGAGACTAAGATCTACTTAACGGGATCGTCTAGATCCATTTAATATATGGCCATCGGGACTCGTCACCTCTCTGACGTTGTTGAAGGATTACAACAACAGGTGTCAGAGGAGTTCAGAGATGTACCCTTGAACCAAAGTTGATTTGGGGTTTTATAGTCCGTTTGAATGTTTAAGGATACGTTAGCCGTGTTTGGGGCTAAGATCAACTTAAACGAAATCGTTTAAATCCGGCAAAAGAGCATTTGGAGGCTCTATTGTTCCAGTTTTAGGGACGTAGTGGTCCATGTTCCAGTTTAGAGACGTGGTGGTCCGATATTAGTTTAAGAACGTTTCGGTCCAATATTAGTTTAAGGACGTCTCGGTCCGATATTAGTTTAAGGACGTCTCGGTCCGATATTAGTTTAAGGACGTCTCGGTCCGATATTAGTTTAAGGACGTTTCGGTCCACGAGTTTAAGGACCCCGCAGTCCATATACGTATGTGGTCGTCTGGACCCGTCACCTCTCTGACGTCGTTGAAGGATTACAACGACGGGTGTCAGAGGAGTTCGGAGATGTACCCTCGAACCGGAGGTAAATTGATTTAAGAGAGCAATCTTACTCAGTCAATTTAATTTAAGGACTTACGGCCAAAATTGGGCTAAGTCCAGTTGAAAATGTTCAACATTTTATTTGCTTTTGCATTGCATTTATTTTTATTTTTATTTGGACTTTGCCCAGAAAGGATGCAGAGCATCAATTTCATTTGGGCTCTACCCTTTTATTGCTTTGTAATTTATTTTGGCCTGCTTAGTCCTTGTGATTTGGGCCTGGCCTTTTTAGGAAATGCATTGCATTCATCAGGCGCTTTGCGCCAATCAGAGAGCGCAAGCGCTCATGGTGGCGACACGTGTCATGCAGCGAAGTGCGCTGCGCTAGTGCGCTACGCTTACGCTGCAGAAACGTGGCGTGCTCCGGTGAGTTGCGCCAATTTCAGAGAGCAAAGTTCTATTCAAAAGCGCATAGCGCAAACGGTTCAGACGCTGACACGTGGTGCTCTCTGGTGGCTTGCGCCAATCCAAGAGCGCAACAGTGCAGTATTGCAAGTGCAAGGCACTATAATTTAGGAATCTTTTAGATTCAATGAATAGAAGTGCAAAGCACTGTTAGATTTGTTGATCTAATTTAGATCAAAGAAAAAGATAAGTTTTTTTCTTATATTAAAGAACCAAAGGTTCATGAAAAAGTGCGAAGCACTATTTTTATTTATCCCTTTATTTAGTTCTGTTTAAAGATCAATGATCTTGTTTTTAGATCACTGATCTGTTCATAAGAGAATTTTCTCTTCTCTCAAAGGTTTTTACCTTCTGTTGTTCTTGAGGAGTTCTCGAGAATTCTCTTCTCTTTTTTTTTAGAAAGATCTCCCTCCTTTTGAATTGAGATCTGGGGTCCTTTTTATAGTGCTCATAAATTAGTTAAATTTGTTAACGAGATCTCTCTCTGAGTGATTTGGGGAATTTTCCCACCGTTGGATCTTTGATCCAAGGGCTTCTGTTTTACAGAAGAAAATCTTCTTGTTTTAACAAGAACAGAAAGATTTCTTTAAAATCTTAATTCTGTTTGGCGCAAATGCCCCAGCGCGTGACACGTGTCGCTCAGCGCACAGCGCAGTGCAACTGCACTAGCGCATCTGCGCTGACACGTGTCGCGCAACGCACAGCGCAGCGCAACTGGGCTGACACGTGTCGCGCAGCGCAACTGCGCTAGCGCATCTGCGCTGACACGTGTCGCGCAGCGCAACTGCGCTAGCGCATCTGCGCTGACACGTGTCGCGCAGCGCAGTGCTTGCGCAATTGAAGCGTTGCTTCCTTTAATTTTGCTTAAAATAGAGTTTTGCTCTGATTGGGCGCGCCTTCTTGGACGCTGCGCTGACGTATCAGCGCCTGACATGTGGCGCGTTGCGCCCGAGATTTGAAGTGTTGCTTCAAAATTTTGAATTTTGAATTTCAACAGAGCTTTGCTCTGATTGGGCAAAACAAATGCCCCCCCGTTGCGCTCACGTGGCACACACGTGAGTGCAGCGGTGGCAAACTCCTGATCGTTGGATCAAGGGGTGAGCTCAAGGGGCGCAAGCGCCTTATAAATAGGACCTCTGGCCTTTAGAAAAATCTCATCATTTCAAGATTTTTATTTCTCAGAGCTTTGCTCTCATTCAAGAACTTTCAGAGCTTTGCTCATTTCTAAAGTCAAAAAATTTAGGTAAAATTAATTAAACTTAATTGAACTTAATCTCAACCAAAGAGCTTTGCTCTCACAGATCTTTTGATCTAAAGAGATCCCCATTGGGGTTTCATAAACAGAGCTTTGCTCTTAAGAATTTATAGATCTGTAAAGATCTTGTTCATGGGTTCTAACCCATGAACAGAGCTTTGCTCTTTGAATCATCAGTAGATCTTTTAGATCTGAAAAATAAAAAAAATTCATAAGTTTTTCATGGATTTTTCAGGATTCCAAAAATTCTAATTTTTTTAAGTGTTAAAAAAAATTCTAATGGACCTTTCCATTATGACCATAGAGCTGTGCTCTTTTAAGGAATCTTATTTCTCTGAGACCAGAGTTTGACAAGTATCACTCTGTGACAGAGCTTTGCTCTGAAAGAGGAGATTTTCTCCTTGTCTCTAGGGATTCTTCCCCCCCCCTTTTTAAATGGGAATGTTTTCCTGGGGACCAACTGACAATCTCATCCAATGATGAGGTTGTCTTATTAACTGACGTATTGTCATCCAGATTTTGTGGGTCCCTCTTTGGTCTCCTACTCACTGCACTGCTGTGTGGTGTAATTAATTAATTTTAATTTAATTTAATTAATGCATTTTCTTCTTTAGATGCCAAACGTTGGAATTACAACACTAACGGCTAAATTGTTCTTTTGCAGCGATCATGTCTCTAGACACTTCATTCCCGTTCGTCCGCTCGGAGGAGGGATTTCCCGAGGCGCCCTTGGACCGTGAAGTCCTGACCATGATTAGAGAATACGACCCGGAGTACAAGAACCTCCACCTTTGGGGGTCTTGGTATAACCAGATCATCATGGGTCGACGCAGCTTCACATGCGCAGTTCCGTCCGAGCCCATCACGGCAATTCATTATGCTACCCCACCCTCGGTGCAGTATGCCGTGGAGATGGTGGATTGGACCGCGAACAGCTTTCTTCATCCCGCTATGGATGCGGTTCCAGTCCAACGTCCTATGGTCTTGGATATCCTAGGACGCCGTATCTGTCAGGGCGAGGCGAGACCCTGGGGGCAATCATATAACATTGGTCTGATCCCCCGCCATCCGATTGGCTACCTGCCGTGGGCCCGGTACATCCTGTCGACGAAGAAGTCGCAGTTGATAAGATTAGGATTGTACACCGCGGTCTTCGTCTCTCTCTTCCAGTATCCCACGCTCCCCACCTGGTGGTTTAAGGCTTTCCTGGAGCAGTGGAACATTCCCACCCACACTTTCCTTGCCATGGATCGGGAAGTGTCCATCTCTTTGGAGGAGTTCACGGAGGTATCCGGTCTACCAGTCATGGGAGAACATTATGAGGAGCTGCTCCCGACAGATGTGTACGTCTTTGGTGCTAGGCCAGTGGTAAGGGGGGTCACACCGGAGAATGTCGTTCAACATCAATTCCCAAGTTTGATTAAGGTGTTGAACATCTATGAATCTCTTTTTATCGAACATGGGAGTCGGGGGGTTAACTTTGAAGATTTCATCTCTCGGTTCCTTCGCCCAAGCGTCCTCTCATCAGAGGCTGCCAAGTTTGCCACTCTGGATGACCCTTTCGGTTTAGGTGTGGATAACCTACCGGAGAAGGAGATAGATCAAAAGGGTTTTTTCCTTCCGGACTTCCCTACCATGTCATTTGCAGAAATTGCGGCCCCTGGAATGGATGAGGAGGCCTTTTTCTTAGGATTTCTTGGATTGTGGCTGAGCTGGTTTGCGATCTCAATGCACTCTCATCGTATGCGGCCCTCTGTTTTTTACCCAGCCCACCGGATGGCCATCGGGGTAAAGGTGGCTGTTGGGATCGCTGGCTTGGCGCACCTATATCATGGTCTCAACCGAGCAGCGGATGCTAACGAGCCTGGGGTATTGCACGTAGTCTTCCCGATGCACTACTTTATGTCATGGTTCGAGCTACATACGGCGGGTGTCTTCGGCATACATAAAAGGCCTTCGTTCTTTGACAAGTGCGGTTTTTCTCGCATTATACAGTTGATCGGCGCATCAATTCTAACCACATCACCGCGGAACGCCAGGGGTTTATTGCTTTGTCCCCACACCGTTGGAGCCGGGATGTCTTTCATCGACAAGGTCTTAACCATTGGAAAAGCGTCCACCGCTGCGGTGCGACCATTACAGGACTCCTTTAAGGATGGAGCTTCAATTCTGACGGCCCGGGAGACCCTTCACTTGTATTCTATTAGACCGGGCTTCCTAGTCTTCAGGCAGGACGGTGCGGCAATTTTCATAAGATATAACCCGCATCGTTTCGCCCAACAACTGGGCTACGATCAAGGGGTGCCCTTGGAAGCTTTCTTACTGGAACCTGCTGCCAATGAAGAAGGGATGGAGAACGCGTTACATCACTTCATGCGCCTGAACACGGGTTCTCGTTTTTTTATTAGTACGCCGGCCTGTGCTCCACGACTCCTTAATGTATATAAAGACTGGTACAATCATGCAACGGGAGCCGTTATAAAGGAGGAAAGCCAACTGCTGGTTGATCGTAAGGGTACGCCTCCAGGCAGCGACCGCAACGCTCCTTTGGTTCCTAGGACTCCAGTAGTCGCTCCTCTAAAAGAGGTTAGAACCGGGCCATCGCGTGCGCGAAGTCCTCCACACGGATCGCCGCTCCCTGATATTGCAGATGCACCTCTTGCGCCCCGTCCTTCAGCGGAAATAGTGGTCGTGGCCTCGCCGGAGTCCGGTGTAGGTGCAGACATCGGGACCCGCCGTCCCAAGGTGACTGCTAAACGTAAGTCGATCCCGCGTGCACCTAGGGTTGGCGGGCAGAAGAAAAAGAAGTCGCTCTTCGCCGCGGACGTCGTGTTCGGTCAGGAACCCCATGCTCCCTATGCCGAGGGCCTGATCGAATACGGGACTAACGAAGGATTAGTGATGCCACCGCCGGACGATATAGACTTGGAGGCTGCTCTCGAAGCTTCAGCGTAGTTGGCGAGGCGTGACGCGTGGCTGGCTAAGCTTGCGCGATCAGGTAACTACTAGTCGCCTTTTCTTTATTGCAACATATCATCTTCATTGCCTTTGACTAACGCTTTTCTTTCTTTTCTTTCAACAGGCATCACTGATGAAGAAGCCATTGCCGCTTCTCTGAAGACTTTCCAGGAGGAGGAACGTCTTAGAGCATCCATGGGCCTTAGTAAGTTTTGATTCATCAAGTTTTCATTTCCCTTGTGTTATGGTCGATCTAACCTTTCCCTTTTAATCACAGAAACCTCAATGCCGCTCCCGCCAAGTGATGCAGATGTTCCGCTAGCTGCCGATGTTCCTGCTTCCTCTAGGCCACCGCAGGAGGTTCGTCTTGAAGAGCCGATGAAAGATGCCATAAAGGCTCTGGAGGCATCCCTGAACAAGGATGACGACGCCTTGAAGGAGGCGTCACAAAGGTCCATCGCGACAGCCCGGGAGGAAAGGAAGCGGCTGAGGCGTGAGGCGAAGGCGCGCAGGGCTACCCTGGCTATGGGAGCAGGTCCCAGCACCGCCCCTCGTGCTGATACTCCATCTGAAGAGGCCCCGGTCGCCCTGTCTACATCTCATAGACAGGCGATCCGCGCCAATAGAGAGGCTAACGACAAGTCTACTTCAGGTAATATTTCCTTCAGAATTTCGTTACTAGACTCATAAAGCTGTCGGTTTTTATATATTCTATCTTGCAGGGCCAAGTCCGACCGAGGGGGAGGCGGAGACCGTTGAACCCAAGGAAGCAGAGGAGGTGGTACCTGCCGAACTCGAGCCGACGGTGGGCAACGTCGTTGTGGCTTTGGAGCCTGAGGTGGGGGTCGAGGGGCCTGCAGCCGAGAAGGTCATTGATGCCGAACCTGAGGTGGTGGCAGATGAAATGGTCATTATAACTGAGCCCAGGGTGGTGGCGGATGAGGCGCTCGAGGCCGGCGATCTCGTGGTGATGGTGGACGAGACAACCGCGACTACTGAGCCTGAGAGAGTAGTGGGTGAGGTGGCCATGATTCCCGAGGACGAGCCAACCGCTCTTTCTCTGGAATCTGGCAATGCTCCAGTCATAGCCCTCCCCGTCTATGGTCCTCCGCCGTCTCCAGGTCTCGCGAGCACAACAACGGTACCCATTGAGTCAGGTGTGTTGGAGATAGTGCCCTCAAAGTCAATTATTGGATCGCAGGTACGTGATTGCAATGATTGCGGAGGATCTATACCGGTAGAACAGTCTTACTCAAGATGATAGTATGCTATCCGGTTTGCCTTTATCAGTCGTGTACATGTTCAGGTGACTGATTATATGTTACACTTTGATAGAGCCCTTAGGATCTTGCTTTACTACCAACAGTATGATGGCGATCATATACGTGAGAGTTGGGTAGTTTATATGCATATCCTTAATTGTGGTCCCTAGTCGTGGGAGTTTCGAGACAGGGCATCGATACTCCGGAGTAGACTAGTGTGTACAGTCGAGACCCCGACGAGGGGCGGTGGCCGGTCTCACAAGCCACTGGTGTCAGTTGGATCACCTAAGATGTATACAGGTGCTCATTAGGTTATGAGTACACCGGACAGGACTCGCCGGGAATCTGCTAGTTAGTATTATATCTACCGTCAGATAGCAGTTCCCTGGTGACATGTGTACATGTTAGTTCATCGACCTGAGGTCGTCATTTGTCTCGTGTGAGTTCCCACTGTGCTTTGATTTCTACCCTACCACGGCTCAAAGGAGTCGTGCAAACAGGTAGTTTTTGGGTACAGTCCCGAGCCATATGGAGGCACGTGAGCGGATCGGCAGGGGATTCGTCTCTCCCGGTATTGGGGGCGAGGTCGTGCTGTGTCTAAGAGAGCCATTACACATAGTCCATGGCCATGGCAGGAGATTTACTGGTAGGTACTCCAGTAGTATCTCAGGGTGTTATTGGGCTACACTCCGACACGACTTATACTGCTATTGGGGGTCTGACGTTACTAGCCCCTAGGCAGATATGCGATACTCATAGACGAACGGACCGGACTGTATATACATTGTCACTGTTAGGCTCAGTAGAGTTTCCGGATGAGTTCGCTCATCGGCCTCTCTTGAGGTCGGTCCATGGGCAGCCGTTACGCATTGCTAGTGCCGCTGACGGTTTGTGGTTAAACCCACTGCCAGGGTACTGACGAGTCATTAGAGTCCCCCACAGACAGTTTCCCAAGTTCGGGCGAAACGTTGTAGAGGCCGTATGGTTTTATGGCAGGGTTCGGAAAATGCACGTGCGTTTACGCACGTGTTATTTTTCGGGCAGATGATACTGGTCGGCTTTGGTTTAAGCCGGATCCGAGTATTATATTGAGTAGATATAATATCTTTGTCTCAGTTGCATTTGTATTCGGTCGTAATACAAATGCGGGTATATTTATACAGTTACGGGGTTATCCTGAAAGTCGTTTCAGGATCACTTTTGGAAGTTGCCAGTTTCCAGTTTTTTATCAGCCGTCTTTTAACATTCGGTTAAAGACGGATTTATCTTTTCTTGGATGAGAGTGAGTCATGCTTCTAGAAGGTTCTAGAAGGTGATGACTTGGTTAATTAGTGTTGTGTTTTCATTGGTTGCATTAATGAATGGATGACTAGGTTTAGTGAGTCATTCATTTCATTAATGAGTTTTGTTTACTTAAGGATATTTCTTCATGATCTTTGTTTATGGTCACCTCCTTGATTGCTCCTACACTCACCCTCCTCCTCCATATAAGTGGCCGGCCCCTTCTCCTCCTCCACTTACTCATGAGAGAAAAAATTATGGTTGTTAAAAGAAAAGACTAAAGTTTTGGATACATGGAAATTTCATAGTTCATTTCTTGTTCCATTTCATTTCCATCGGCAACTTCATTTACCGATCGTCCACGGACTTGGACGAAGTGAGACAAAGTCATCTACTCATTCTCTACATCATTCTTGGTCGTCTCTTTTAGCAAACTTGACGACCGAGTTGCCTCAAGTCAGAGGCGGGAGCCCGTTTAAAGAATCAGTGACGTGGTGCCACCTAGACGAGCAGATCGGAGATCGACGAGATCAAAGAAGCCGCAACGGAGCGTGGGATGATGGTTAAAGAACGAAGGACTCGGATCGTTCGGTATAACCTTTCTACACTCTTTACAGTTTATTAGTTTAGCAATAATGGAAGATCCGGGTTAAAGTATACGATAGCGCCAGTTTAAAAGTTTTTGTTCCGCATTTGGCGTCTGTAGACGGCCGGGGCGCTACCGTAGACTTACAGTGGTATCAGAGCCTCACCATTTTGCTATACTAACTTATGCTAACGCGTTTAAAACATCGATCGAACCGGAAATCAAAAACTGCAAAATCCAAGTTCTGAGTTTCTGTCGATTTTAAAAGGGTTCCAAAATTAATTTTACATATCACAGAAAATTCAGCAGGGTTTTAGTAGAACACTGACTAAATTTGGGCACGCGATTCCACCAAACCGCCGCGGAATCGCGGCCAAACCCATGGTTTGGCCGCGCATCCGCGGCCACTTGGTGAGATCATGCTCCCAAATTTTAACAGTATGTTCTCCTCTAGAAATTGGGGTTTTTGGTATATATCTTTTGGGCCCAGGTTTTGTTACTGTTCACCAGTTGTTTGTGGGGCCCACTTCATGATATTTAGTCGATCGAAATTTAAACATGTTAGTTTACAGTGCTTACATTATATCTCCGACCGGGAATGTCATTTGATCGGTAAACCGCGTCTGATTGCTATAGTTCTTTTAGACGGGTTTGCGAACGTGACATTCGCGTTGATGTTCTGTGTTGTGCTGTGATGTTGCGGATTTGTCGTGATGGATAGCAGTGTGCAATGGTAGTACAGTTTGAGTTTATTTGTACATTTGATATTGCGGGGCGAGCGTCCAACATGTGGACTGCCGTCACAGCCTGTTGTATAATATTCTTTTGGGGCACGACCAGGTTGCGGTCGATGTACCTGTTGTACTATTTTTCATTACTGTACTAGGTTTTTCCCCGCGACGGAGTGCACGGATAGCCGGGTTCTGGAGGGCAACGGGTCCGCATCTCATGGCTTTGAGAGGCAGAGGGGCCCCACTCTAGAATTGGCAGACTATTCGCCGCACTCGTAGGGGGTACAGGTTGACCCAAGGAGGGGTGCCCAAGATTACCGGATTCCGTGAAGTGCAGGGTGGTCCATTCACTTTGCTGTAGGGGGCTGCCTCGCTTCAGGTTTTGGCGGGTAACTTGCCGCACCCGTAGGGGTCTAGGTTTCATTGCACAGGTTATCCACACGACAGGGGAACGTCGGGTTTCAGCAGCGGCTCTGTGAAACCCGGGGATCCCAGATTATCTGTATTGTTCTGTGATGCTTATTACTTTTCTGTAATGTTGCATATTATCACGCCTGGAGCGATTATTGTATATTGGTTTATATACTATTAGATGTTGTATATGTTTTACACCCGCGCTAGTCCAGTCCCCGCTCTGTCGTTAGTTAAGTAACCTAACGGGTGATGACGGGACCCAGTGACGAATGCAGATGGCATATACGTACATTTTATTTTCGTTCTTTTCTGGTGTGATTGATTGATGGGACTGCGTTGATTCTGATCAATGCAAAGTAAAAACAAACCTGTTTGCAGTTGTTGGAACAAATTTAAAAAGTGTTATTGCAAAGACGTTTCCTTTTGTTATGCATAGCGGTATTCAGTGGAATATCCTGCACCTCATTCGATGGGGCAAGGGCCGATATCCCTTCACCGGGACTGACCCCTTGGGCAGAAGTTTGCGTCAGGGTAATAACTTCACTATAGTCGATTACAAGTTGCTTTGCACCGCGGTATTCAGTGGAATATCCTGCACCTCATTCCACGAGGAAAGAGCCAAGATCCCTTCACCGGGAATGACCTCTTTAGCAAAGGTTTTTGCCCCTATATTTTAAAAAAGCTATCAGGTTCCTTCAGCAATATCAAGTTCACTACGTTAAAGGTTTTTCGCCAAAAACCATCCGTAGCCCTCCGTCACTTCTTTTGGGTATTCAGTAGTATTCAAGCTATGCATTTTAGCCAAAGTTAAGGCATAGTGTTTGGTACCTGCTGGGTATTCATTTGTTGCATAGATAGATGAGTTAGTTTGGGACAGTCGTTCTGCCGATTGGCCAAAGTCAGGGGCATGTGTGGGTGGGTTCAAATTAACAAGATAGTGACGGGTAGAACTTGGCATGTGACTTATGACATTTTGACCAAAGCCAAGGTTATAAGAGCATGGGGCAAAAATCATATCGGGAGTTTCTAAAGAAACTGAAACTTGTCAAGTATGCGCATACCTTCTGGAGTATGAGTAACGTGGATGCATTCCATCACGTTATCATGCGATGAGAGTTGGATCCCGATTCCCACTGATGAGTTGGTTTACTTTTCGGGTGATCCCGATTGATTCTTCTTGCAGGTTTGGGGGAGAATTTGACAGTACAGTGGGAGGTTTCCGGATTAGATAAAGTGATAACCATTCTGATCTAGGTTAGAGTGCACGCATAGTGTTTCTTTTCTCTCTCTCTTTGGCAGCGACCTTTGACCGACCCTAGACTATGACTCAGTGACCAGGTTGACCGAACCTTCTTAAAATACTGGCTTTTGGATTGTCTGAGTTGCATAAGTCATTGCCACTCCTTCTTTTACCCTTTGAATTTCTCATAACACCCGTATTACTACGGACATCCACTTCCATTGGATAGATCCATCGTATGGTTATATACGAACTCGAAGGGACTTCTTCGAGGATGGATCAAGGTTCAGGAGAAATAGAATTGGTTTATTCAGTTGTCTTTTATTATCACCTTCTCTCAGGTTGCGAGGGCTCCTTGGTTTAGGAGAGTACACCGATTATTTATTGGATAGTCTTATTCCTAACCATAGGCTGGTGCCGAAAGGTAGGGAATGAAGAAAACCAATTAGCCTAATGTTTCCTGATTTAAAATCAGAAAGGCTTATGGAAAAAGCTTCAGAAAAGGGTCACGTGCTTACACGTGACCAGCAGTCACGTGTTGGCACGTGACATCTAAAAGCATCGACGAGGCAAATTCAGTTTCCCAACTACATCGAGGAAAAGGGGCTTCAGAAAGAGTCACGTGCTCCCACGTGACCAGGGTCACGTGTCGGCACGTGACATTTAAAAGCAAGCGGCAAAGGCACATTGGTTCCCTGATCAAATCAAGAAAAAGGCTCCAAACGAGGGTCACGTGCTCATACGTGACCAGGGGTCACGTGGTGGCACGTGACGGCTAAGCAGCAGAAGAAGGCAGAGTGCAAAAGAAGAAAAGGGCTCGTTACAAGGGGGTCACGTGCCCACACGTGACCAAGGGTCACGTGGCCGCACGTGACTAGCTTTCAAAGCCCATTTTGTTAACAGAATTAAATTCTGAAAGAGATTCAAATCTTTCCAAAGAAAAGCGATTATCTGGAACCAATTAAATTAAAGATTCAGAAGTGATTAAATATCATCTATCTATGGGAAAATCTCGAATTTGGAAAGATTTCCCCTTTAAATCTAACAGAAATCACAAAGGAGAATCGCTGGATTTGAAATCCAATGGTGAATAAAATTCACCTAATAATCCAAAGGCCCAAAACGAATGATGGATGCAAATCAAATCTCTCAATGAAGATTCGTCAAAAAACTAATTGACTCGGCTGCTTCTCCTATAAATAGGAGCCAAGAGACATACAAAAAGGGGATACACGCAGAGAGAAGAAAAGGGAGAGAGCCTTGATACTTTGAGGAATTTGGATCTTCTGCAAAAGAAAACCCTGGGTAAGAAAGGGAAGGCTCCTTGAAAGAAAAGAGAATTTAATTCTCAACAGAGTTCAACTCTGATGTAAAACAGAAGAACATCTTTCTTCTCTCTTTGATAGAGGATCTGTAAAGCGCACATCTCCCCTTGAAGTTGAGAATTTAATTCTCAATGGGTTGAGATCCTGCCATGCAGATCCAAAGCATAGAGAGGGGATGGAAGCACGAGAATTTAATTCTCACAGAACTATAGGAATTTAATTCCTTTAAAATAAAATTAGGGTTTGACCCTGTGTTATGGGAATTTAATTCCTTCAGAATGAAAAAGAATCAGGGTTTAACCCTAGTTAAGAACTTAGTTCTGTTAAAACAACAGGAATTTAATTCCCTTAATCTTACTCCCCAGAATAATTCTCTAACAGAGAGTGGGAGTTTAATTCCTTAAAGCTTTTATTAGGGTTTAACCCTATTCGATTCTTCATATATATAAGGAATTTAATTCCTACAGAAAATTCAGAGTTCAACTCTTCAAAAGAAGCTAGGAATTTAATTCCTTTAAAATTATTGTCAGGGTTCAACCCTACGAGGAATTTAATTCCTGAAAGGGATTAACAGATCTTCTAAAACAACTACAGAAAAGAAGGGTCACGTGTCACCACGTGACCTCTCCTGCCTTAGTGTTTAACACTAAACCCCTGAATTCAGTATTAAAACATTGTTTGGTCTTAGTGTTCAATACTAAGCAAAGAACTTTACTTGCAGTATTCAACACTGATTACCTTAGTGTTCAAACACTAGTTTGGGACTTCTGTTGACAGTGTTTAACACTGATCTGTTTTAGTGTTTAACACTAATTCGAAAGCCTTGTTGCTGGCGTTTAACACCAATTATCTTTTAGTGTTAAACACTGACTTATCAATCTCATTCCCAGTGTTCAACACTTATTGGTCTTTAGTATTTAACACTAGGCATTGGCCCAATTGGCTAAATGGATAGAGGCAAAGCCTCTCCTTCAAAGGACCAACAGGAAGCCAATATTCCAGACATGATTGGACTTAGCCCAAGCTGGCCATAAGTCCTCAATTCGTAATTAACTGAGCTAATGGGCTCATGACATAGTTAATTGGTCTTGATCCCAAATTGGGCCAAGGACTATTTAATCCACTCCGGTTTCGAGGGTACATCTCTTCACTCCTTTGATACTTGGCATTGTAATCCCTCAATGTCTTCAAAGAGGTGACGGGTCCCGATGACCACATATTGATATGGACTGTGGGGTCCTTAAACCCATGGACTACGACGTCCTTAACCTTGACCGAGATGTCTTAAAACTAACAATGGACTGTGGGGTCCTTAAACCCATGGACTACGACGTCCTTAACCTTGACCGAGATGTCTTAAAACTAACAATGGACTGTGGGGTCCTTAAACCCATGGACTACGACGTCCTTAACCTTGACCGAGTTGTCTTAAAACTAACAATGGACTGTGGGGTCCTTAAACCCATGGACTACGACGTCCTTAACCTTGACCGAGATGTCTTAAAACTAACAATGGACTGTGGGGTCCTTAAACCCATGGACTACGACGTCCTTAACCTTGACCGAGATGTCTTAAAACTAACAATGGACTGTGGGGTCCTTAAACCCACGGACTACGACGTCCTTAACCTTGACCGAGATGTCTTAAAACTAACAATGGACCGCAATGTCCTAAAACTACCCATGGACCGCAATGTCCTAAAACTACCCATGGACCGCAATGTCCTCAAACTACCCATGGACCGCAATGTCCCTAAACTGGAACAATAGAGCCACGCATGCTCTCTTGGCGGATCTAAACGATCCCGTTTAAGTTGATCTTAGTCTTAAAATATGGCTAACGTATCCTTAAACCTTCAAACAGACTGGGCTATGAATCTCCCCCAATTAACTCTGGTTCGAGGGTACATCTCTGAACTCCTCTGACATCTGTCGTTGTAATCCTTCAACGTCGTCAGAGAGGTGACGGGTCCCGACGGCCATACATATGATGGACCACTATGTCCCTAAACTGGAACAACGGAGCCCAAATGCTCTCTTGTCGGATCTAAACGATCCCGTTAAGTTGATCTTAATCTCAAGTTAGACTAACGTATCCTTAACAAACGTTTGAGTTGATCTTAGCCTCAAGTATGGCTAACGTATCCTCAAACCAAACCCCCAAACCCAAATCTAAGATAATACGGATTTGGACTAGTCCACGTCCTACGGGCGACTACATAAATTAGTCTCCGTATACAATCCACGGGCAACCACAAAAAAAACAAACACCCACGACATGAAGTGACCAGCTGGAGAAGGAGAAAGTTGTTACCGCGATGCGGTAGCGTAATTAACTGCAGGGGCTTGCGCCTGCAGGGAAAAGCGTCCCCACAATCAAAAACCCCTCAACGAGGGGGAATCTGACGAAGTCTGGTACATCGGACGCATCCGTTTAAACCTCCGATACATGGTGCCATAAATCAACTTGGCATCTTCAGAGAGGTGGACGGATAGCACCAATTAGCATCTGCCCCGAATCTCAGGCGAAGCATTCCACGTCCCGGCCGCCATTCGGAGGGGAACAGATTCTGGCACGCCCGGTGGGACCTTTTCCTCTTTCCACTCCACACTTCGTGTGTCGTGACTCGCGAACCAATCGCGGTTCGCTAATGGTTGCCCTTGGGTTTCAAGATACTAAGAATTGGCGTCTTTCTTATTGCAGAAAGCAAAGGATCGATGGCTTCTACTTCTGCGAAATCCTCCAACCGCTCAGAATGCAATTGCGACCAACGCTTTGCCTCGCCAGGAGGTATAGCCTACGGACCCCAAGCTGCTTCGTTATTCACAATGCCGGTGGACCAGGTGACTCAGGCCACTACCGGATTGTTCTTTGGGACTATACTCCCACCAACAAGCTTCGCGGCGCCGGTGCCGACAAAGGAATCTCTCAAGAAGTCGGTCTTTGATCGTCTTACCCCCGCCGCGGCTCCTCTCAACGAGTCGCTCAACGTCAACGCCTCGGTCTTCTCTAGATTGGGCCAGAAATCCTGCGAACTCATTATGGGGCCTACAATCTCAGAGAAGGCTGCTTCTAAGAAAGTGACCGGTCCTGCTCCTGAAGATATCAAAGCGACTTCCCCTGCCACAAAGTCGGTCTTTACAAGATTGACGGCTCCAGCACCCGCTCCTGCTATCCAAAGGACGTCGGTCTTTGACAGGCTAACACCAGCAACGACCCTCCACCCACGCAGGGGGCAAGACGAAACCATTCTTACCACTGACCCAACGCCGTTCGCTCGACACGCTCGACGTCGCCATTGGCGCCGAGTAAGGAAGGCTGGGGGCAACTCCCCCTCCGGGTTGACTCCATCAGCCCCGATGGCAGAAGTTAATGCTGCTGTTCCAACTGGGAACAGCTTCGAGATGCTAAATAGGGTGCGAAGGAATTCTCCTACTGCAGTGCTAAAGAGGTCTCCTCCCCCATTAAAAAAGGTTGTGGAAATAAAATCAGAACAGCCCCGATCCCCTCAGCGGCTGTCTTCCAAAATCTATAAGGTTTGGCGGCAGGCCCGAGACTCGATCATCGATCCAAACTTTTCCCGCCAGCACAAGAAGCTGAAAATCCAACCGGAAGCTGATCACCAGGCTAAACCCCAAAAGGCTGTCTGGACGCCCACCTCAACGGCCCCCTCAACCTCCATGGCTCATAAAAGGAGGAGGCCAGAGAAGATCCCCCAGCCTGCAACGACGGCTAAAAGCACTGATCCCAGACGCCCGAGGTCTGGGGACATGGTGGTGCACACTGTTTATATGGCTTCTGGAAAGGAGGAAAGCCGCACTTCTACGGGCCACCGACCGCTAACCCGATCCGTGACGAAAGCCCAGGAGCAACAGCAAAAGCTCCAGGAAATGATGAATGCTATGGCCGCACTTACCGGGCCAAAAGAAAGCCCAGAAACGTCCTCAGACGCACGCCAGGAGGAAGAAACCGACGCTGAATTCCTTCGCCGGATACTGGAAAAGAAAGACAAAGAGGCTGCCGAACAGGCAGAAAACATACAACGTATGGGCCTTCTCTTTCAAGATATGATAGGAATGATGATCCAACAGGACTTACCCGCCGAGGATCCCCCAATCGTTCTTGAAGACGACCGAGGAGAAACGTCAAATCCACCACCAGCCCTCTCAACGGCCAAGGAGGAGGCAATCTCTAAGGCTGACTTGGTTGACTACATAGCCCAGCAAATCCAGGTTCATCATGCGACTGAGGCAGCTGGTCAAGTCGTAAAAACGGGATGGCCGTATCCAAGCTGGTACGACCAAATCAAATACCCGCCAGGCTATACGATACCAAAATTCCACGTGTATAAGGGGACCGACAATCCCCATCAACATGTTGCCCAGTTCCGGGCCCTCTGCGGTAACACCGGCGGTGATGATAAACTGTTGCTTCTCCAGTTCGTCGGCAGCTTATCAGAAACAGCGTTCGAATGGTATTCGGAACTCCCGAACGATTCTATCAAAACGTTCGCTGAAATGGAGTTGTTATTCACTCAGCGATTCGCAAGTGCCAGCGAACGCACCCCAATAACTGCATTGATTAACGCCAGGGTAAAACCAGGCGAAACCTGGGTCCAGTATGCTATACGCTGGCGGAATTTGTGGTCGAGATGCGAGCAACGCATTGAGGAGGCACCCACAGTGGGCATGTTCGTGGGAACCCTAGACCCCCACACAACTATCTCCCAGTTTATGATGTTCTTTAAGCCGACCACATTCCAGGCTTTAATCGACAAGTTGGCTCAGATGGACCAGATGGGCCATAGACCACCTCCCCAGAAGTCGGAACCTCGGAATGACAAGGGTAAAGGAAGAGCAACCTTCGACGCGAATGCCCAACAGCAACCTAACGCCCTGAAACTGGCAGATCAACTGGAAGAAAGACGCCGGTATTATAATGAGAAGATGAAGCGTCCCTACTCGTTCCCACGAGACAAGACGAAACGGTTATTCGAGCTGGCAATACGTAACAGACTTATAAACCTATCAAATCCAAGGCGACCGCCACAACCCACTGAGGTGAATAACCCTAACTATTGCCCTTACCATCAAACGGTAAGTCATCCGATTGAGGATTGCTTCGTCTTCAAAGGATGGATTGAAGATCAATACCTCCAGGGGAAGTTTGCACTGTCCGAAAAATGGAAGGTAAGCCCACCACAGCCGCATACTCCTAAGAAAGCAGATACACCGGGGGCAACCTGCTCTTTTATTGAAGAAGCTCCATGGGAGGTCGTGCTATCAACTAAAACCAAAAGAATGCTGAGAGACCTTCATGCATGCCCTGCGATCAAATGGAAGGACCCTCTTGAACCTCAGATTATCGGAGAAATGTCGAAGCCCCGCCCAACTACGAAGACTCGCAATAAGGGCCCAAATACTCACGCCCAACCGTCAAAATCTTCAAAGATAAAGAAGAAATCCAAGAAGCCCATGAAGCTTGGAAACGAGCACACGAACTTGCAGAAGCAAATCGACGCGCTGGAAGAATACAATCAAAAGACGCGAACTCCTGTCATACTGCAAGAGTTCCTCAACCACATCTTTCAAGAGAAAGATGATGGAGAGAGCTCGTCGGATGAATCCGAAGGATATGTGGCGAGTTGTAACGTAATCTCCCACTCGTTTGCCGATGATGGGAAAACTCCTGGCACTAAGAAGCTGGAGGCAGAGCCTGAACCAGAGCGTGTGTGGCCAACAAATGAAATGATCAATGCCTTTCTAGACGAGATTCGTCTAAAGAGTAAAGCGGATCAGGAGCGTGAGATGGCAACGTCAGAAGGAACCAAAAGCGGGCGACTGAACGAAAGTGTTGAACTACCCCTGCCAGAGCGAAAGGCATCCGAAGTAGACGAGGAAAAGGTTTGCCAAAGCCATGTCAATGGGAATGAAGCTACCACCCTCGGAAGGAAACACGCACGATGGGGTGGAGAGACACCCTAATTATTGCGCATATCATCGGAAAATCTCACACCCCACGGAGGAGTGCGACGCCTTTAAGATATGGTGGCAAGGATATGTTGCTCGTCGGCAACATGTTAAGCGCATGAAACACAAGATCCGTCGG
This sequence comes from Agapanthus africanus, assembly GCA_030015575.1. Lineage (NCBI taxonomy): Eukaryota > Viridiplantae > Streptophyta > Magnoliopsida > Asparagales > Amaryllidaceae > Agapanthus > Agapanthus africanus. The sequence continues at coordinate 417,774,215 of CM057338.1, read as the reverse complement.
GAGCGAAGAAGTACTGTCGATGGGCACAACAGGACTACTGGCAACTGTTATATGGCTCATGCCGAGGGGTCACAAGTTCTTACCTTTGGGAGCGACTCTGATGACGAAATGACTCTGGGCCCTCTCTTTAAAGAAGTCGTTTTAGGGAAAGAGGAGAAATCGGAGGCCTGCGAGAACATTCAGCTGCGCAATCGCACACTCCCAGAAAAGAATCTCGGGCCCGTGAGTAGAAAAGATAAGGGAAAGGAAAAAGGTCACTGAAGATATCACTTTAGATGACCAAGTCATGAGAGAGCTGGCTGCCAAAGACCCTCCTAGGAAGGGTAAGGTGGACTATAACATCCTCGCGCACCTAAGGAAGCTACCTTCTCAGCTTAGCATTCTCGATGCCCTCCTATTATCAAAAGAAGCGCGAGACTCACTAATTAAGGCGTTACAAGAACCTGAGCAATTCCAAGCCTTCCTCGCCACTGAAAGGATGAAGGATGAACTGGAGGAAGTGCATACGGCCGACATCACTTTCGGTGACGAAGACCTCCTTCTCGGGACGTGCGACCACAACCGTCCCCTATATGTCTCTGGATACTGCCATGATATCAAGATAGGCAAGATCCTGGTGGATAATGGATCCTCCGTCAATCTCCTTAATGTTCGGGTGTTGAAGGAAATCTGCATGAGTGTGCAACACCTCGCTCGTGACAAAATTACTATCTCCAGTTTCGATTCACAATCGTCACGGACTCTCGGATCTGTGATACTAACATTACGCTTTGGACTTCTCGTCACAGACATCAAATTCCATGTCATTGAGGCCAAGACCTGCTACAACGCCTTGCTCGGTCGTCCTTGGCTACACGAGCACAACATCATCCCTTCTACACAACATCAGTGTATGAAGTACTTTAAGGATGGTTTCGAGTATACCATAACAGGAGAATTAAACCCATTTTCCGTGAACGAAGTCCGCAAATACGAAGATGCGAAGTACTTTTTGCCAGATTTCGAGGATACAGAAAGGTGTCGCAACCCGGAGAACAAAACCGCCGCCACCATCCCTATTTTCGGGAGTGATACCGAAGAAGAGGAAGAGATAGTTTATGCAGGGCCATCTCAACGCAACAACCTGGGGACGCCCGCCCCCATGTTGGTCTTCGGAAGTGATTCAGAAGATGAAGTTAATGCCGTGTTCTCCAATCGGCTGTCAATACAAGCACCCCCTGGCAATGACCATAGTTTGCAAATCACCATAGTACCGCGAGAACACTACAAGGATCTCGACACGCTTCAAGCTCACAATGTGCAGGACCTGCAAACATTTTACGTCCCTCCCAGGCAAAGGGGTGAGAAGGTGATCCTATTCTACCGATCCTCAGAGTCGAAAATAGAGAAAGAGATCTGGCATGGCGCGGATGCTACACTCGACAGGCTCCAACCCATCCGTCTGCCCAGATACTATACAAATGGATTAAAGAAGCTATTGAAGCGCCAAGGAGTACCCTTAAAACAGACTGTTCGGCAGGCTCGGTTCTACAACAAGATTTGGGATGTCCCCGGGACTCAACGCAAATTACCCAACGGGAAAATGGAAACACTTGGGCTTGGATACGCGAGAACCGGAAAACGGGAACGGGACCACAGCAGCTACGCTATATATACCTTTGATGAAGAAGAGGACGCCCTGTCAGGAGACGCCAACCCTTCATCAAAACTAGACCCCGTGATTGAAGTGCCGAGTCCGTCGTTTGAAGAACGAATGGAAAAGCCCATCAGGAAAGTGGGTCAGAAAGCTCGGGAAGACCACAACCGCGAGATGGCCATCTACTAGAAGGCCAAGACGCAACGTCTATTTCAACAGGCTGCAAAAGACAAAGACGCTTATCCTCGTCAACCCGTTGTACGAAAGGCCCGATGCGGAGACGGAAATAAATCAAGAAGCGGAAAGAGGAGCCGACAATAACGACGCAGGATTAGAGGGTTACGTGATCGAGTATTGCACGGCTCGGATTTGTCCCTCATGAAGAAGATGAGTCGAGCGTACTCCTTCCCCCGAGACAAGACGGAGAGGTTACTCAAGCTAGCTTTAAAACATCAAATGATCGCGCTTCCAGAGCCTAGACACCCTGAGCAAGTTAACAAGGCTTCTCATCCGAGCTATTGCTCTAATCACCGAGCCATCGGACACCCTATCGAAGACTGCTTCACCTTCAAGAACTGGGTCGAGGACCAGTACCAAATGGGCAGATTCGCTTTATCCAACGGATGGAGGGTAACGCCACCGCAAAAGCACGAACCCAAGGCTGCAAGAGCAGAACCGGATCCACCTCGGTCCTGGGAGCGGATTCACACCTGTTATATGATTACGTTATTGAAAGAAGAGCCCGAGAACATGGATGACCTTCCCTGGTGCTTTGAGAACAGCAATGATGAGGTGATCTCAGAATTTCCGCCAGCTCCGAAAGAACTGAAAGATGGTATACATACTACTGTAGATAACCTCAAGAAGATTGAGTTGGGATCGGCAGATGACCCGCGACCGACATTTGTCAGCGAGCTGCTGTCTGAAGAAAGGGTGGCTGCGTTAAAGAACGTGCTTCTACGGCATAAAGACTGCTTCGCGTGGAACTATTCCGAGATGCCAGGACTAGATCCAGAAATCGCTGTGCATAGATTGGCGATATCCCCGGATATCAAGCCAGTCAAGCAGGCGCCGAGAAGGATGCGACTCGAACTTGAAATGAGCATCAACGCCGAAGTCAAGAAGCTGATCGATTCTGGATTTATCCAAGAAGTCCAATATCCCGAGTGGATCGCCAATATCGTCCCGGTAATGAAGAAGAATGGGACGGTACGCATATGCGTGGATTTCAGGGATCTCAATAAAGCCTGTCCAAAGGACGATTTCCCAGTACCAGTAACCGAGCTAATGATAGATAACACGTCCACTCACGAGGTTTTCTCCTTTATGGACGGTTCGTCAGGATACAATCAGATAAAGATGCATCCCGAAGACCAGAAGCACACCGCTTTTCGGACCCCTTTAGGTATATTCTGCTACATGGTTATGCCCTTTGGTCTAAAGAACGCTGGCGCTACCTATCAAAGGGCCATAACAAAGATCTTCGACGACCTTATACATGACATCGTCGAGTGCTATATCGATGACCTCGTAGTAAAGAGCATGTCATACGAAGATCATTTAAAGCATCTGGAGACTGTATTTCAACGCCTTCGGCAATATAATTTGAAAATGAATCCACTCAAATGCGCGTTTGGAGTCTCCTCGGGCAAATTCCTGGGATTCATCGTTCGACACCGAGGTATTGAAATAGATCCGTCAAAGATTAAAGCGATCATGGAAATGCCTCCGCCAAGAACTCTCAAACAGTTGCGGTCTCTCCAAGGGAAGCTCGCATACATCCGGCGATTTATCGCCAATCTTTCAAGCAAATGCCATCCTTACAGCCACCTGATGAAAAAGGGAACTCCATTCGTTTGGAATCATAAATGCCAAGGTGCACTAGACGAGATCAAGCAGTACCTGCAAAACCCTCCGGTGTTGGCTACGCCGGTCAAGGGAAAACCCCTCATTCTTTACACGACCGCCCTCGAAGGTTCCTTGGGCGCATTATGGGCACAAGAGAACAATCAGGGGAAAGAGAGGGCACTCTACTACTTAAGTCGAGTTCTACTGGGGGCAGAAAGCAACTACTCTCCCATTGAAAAACATTGCTTGGCGTTAATCTTCGCGATAACAAAGCTCAGGCACTATGCGTTGGCACATGAAGTCCGTCTCATTTCAAAGGTGGATCCCCTTAAATACTTGATGTCAAAAGCCATACTGACGGGACGACTCGCTAAATGGGCCCTGCTCTTGATGGAGTTCTCGATAACGTATCAACCTCTCAAGGCAGTGAAAGGCCAGGCCATTGCCGATTTCCTCGCTGAACACCCGATACCGGCCGATTCTCCTCTGAACTGTGATTTGCCGGACGAGCATGCATTTGATGCGATTGGCGGCGGTAGCACCCGATGGGAACTATATTTCGATGGAGCATCCTCCGTAAAGAAACAGAAACAAGGTATCCCAATGATCAAATCGGGGATAGGCCTCGTCTTTGCAACTCCACAAGTAGGGATAATGCGCTTCGCCTTCTCCTTAACAGAGCCGAGGACAAACAATGAAGCTGAATACGAAGCTCTGATAGCAGGCCTCGAAATCGCCATCGACCTGGGAATTGAAGACCTCCTTATATACGGGGATTCTCAACTGGTCGTTAGTCAAGTAAATGGTGACTACCAAACGTGCAAACCGGAGTTGGTGAAGTACGGCGAAAAGGTGCAACAACTACTGACCCAAATTCCCTCCTACACTTTGGAGAACATACCGCGCGCGGAAAATAGCAAAGCAGACGCATTGGCCAAACTCGCTAAAGAGCTGGCGGACGAAAACCTCGATGATGTAAGAATCGTGGTACAAAGCCGTCGAGTGCTCGCCCCGGCAGAAATACCTCCGGAATTATATAAAGAAGAGGGGGAGACTGAGCAGACGACCCTACAAATAAAAGACCGTGAGAAGGCTGAGGACTGGAGGGAAGTCTTCATAGATTACTTTAAGTCCCACCGAATGCCCAAAGAAGCGTCCTCAAGACATCAGCTCATAAAACGAGCTCTATCTTTCGCTTTCGTCAACAATACTCTATACAAGAGATCGTTTGATTCTCTATGGCTGAGATGCTTAGGACCTGACGAAACAGAAAGAGTCATTCAGGAAGTTCACGACGGACTTTGCGGTTCTCACCAAGCAGGCCCAAAGATGAAGTTTAAAATTAAACGGATGGGTTACTACTGGCCCACGATGATCCAGGACTGCCTCGAGTATGCGAAGCAATGCCACTCGTGCCAGATTCATGGGGACTTTATCCACCAACATCCGAATCCACTACACCCAACGGTGGCTAGCTGGCCATTCGAAATGTGGGGGACTGACATAGTCGGCCCCATCGAGCCAGCGTCGTCCCGGGGACATCGTTTTATCCTGGCGACAACTGATTACTTCTCCAAATGGGCAGAAGCAGTACCACTGAGGGAAGTGAAGACAGAGAATATCCTCCATTTCTTCAAGACGCACGTCATCTATCGGTTTGGAACCCCACGGCGGATTATCTCCGATAATGGGCCAGCCTACCGAAGCCATAAGATTAGCCGCTTCGCGCAGCAGCACAATATAGACTGGAGATATTCTTCAGTTTACAACCCACGAGTTAACGGTCTGGCCGAGGCCTTCAATAAGACCTTGACGAAGATCATAAAAAAGACCGTTTTCCGGAATAAGAGAGACTGGCACGAGAGGCTGCAAGAAGCCCTTTGGGCTTATCGAACTACATTCAAGACGGACACGAACACAACGCCGTACGCGTTGGTATTTGGGACGGAAGCAGTGCTCCCCCTCGAGATAGAGTTACCCTCTCTACGAGTGGCAGTCCACCAACAGCTGACGGACGAAGAAAATGCTCACCTTCGGCTTGAGGAGCTTGATGCCCTCGATGAAACCCGGCTCATAGCGCAACAACATCTAGAAGCCTACAAAGCAAAGATGACGCGCTCGTACGAAAGATTGACCAGGCCGAGGACATTCCACCAAGGCGAACTCGTACTAGTGGTCAAAAGACCTATGATCCCCAATCGTGCTAAGCGGGGAAAATTTGAGCCAAACTATGAAGGCCCGTACATCATAGACAAGGTCTACCAGGGTAGAGCCTATCTACTCATGGACATGCACGGTGAAAGGCCTTTCAGGCCAATAAACGGCCGCTTCTTAAAGAAATACTATGCTTAATGAGCCACAGCCTGGGTCAATGATAGATGACGACGACTATGTCCGCTCGCTATCTTACTAAGCTCAGACTTTACAAGCAGCAGCCGGCCTTCCCCTAACGATGGACCGAAACGTCTTTAAACTAACTATGGACCGAAACGTCCTTAAACTAACGATGGACCGAAACGTCCTTAAACTAACGAGGGACCGAAACGTCCTTAAACTAACGACGGACCGAAACGTCCTTAAACTAACAACGGACCGAAACGTCTTTAAACTATCGATGGACCGAAATGTCTTTAAACTAACGACGGACCAAAACGTCCCTAAACTACTACCGCAGCATCCTTAGGCTGACGAGATAAAAAAAAAGAGAGGAAAAGAATAAAAAAAAAACGGTGTGTCCACAAGCAAAATGGGCACGGATGAAAACCCGAAAGGGCTCCGTGAGTAAAAACAGCAGGACTACCGGCGAGTGTTTGTGAAAACCCGGAAGGACGCAACCCCGTTAAAAGACACTTATAGGGTCCTCTCGACCTTGTAAGGAGAAACCACCTGCGTGAGATCCTTACGACTCACAAAGGAGCAACACACTTAGGGACCCTCATGATTCCTAAGAAGAAAATACACTTACGAGATCCTCACGACTCGTAAGGAGAACTCTCTTATGGGACCCTCACGGCTCATAAGATTTGAAAGTCTTAAGTTACAGAAACCTAAACCTGTTCTTAAGCAAATTCTCCACAACCTTCGATATTGCCCTACAAGCGGCTCATACTGACCCTTGTATACAATCCACAGGCGCGAATAAACATTTCCCCAGCAAAGTCCAACCCTTGTAGGTCCTCTCGACCCATAAGGAGGAAGCCCTCTTATAGGATCCTTACGACTTACAAAGGAACACACGCTTAGGAATCCTCACGATCCCTAAGGAGAAAATACACCTGCAAGATCCTCACGACTTGTAGGGAGAAATACCTTTGTGAGACCCTTACGGCTCATGAAGTCAAAAGCCTTGGTCGACAGGACCCTTAACCCTGTTTGCTGAGCCACCTTTATTCAACATCGACAAAGGCAAATGATGATTCGCTCCCGGAAACATTCCAGTTGTAGCGATGCTGATGTCAAAATCGGTGCCTAAAATCCAAGCTTGCGGTGAAAAAGCTAGCAAGCCACACATGCCTACGAAATAGCCGAAATGATGGGGCAACTTGCAATAAAAAAAACGGCAAGTAAAAATGAAGGCATAAAAATAGCCGAAATGATGGGGCAACTCGCAATAAAAAGCAGCGAGTAAAAAATAAATAAATAGCCGAAATGATTGGGCACCGCGAAAAATAGCCGAAATGATGGGGCAATCGCGACCTTCGCGATATAAAAGCTGAAATGATAGAGCATCGCGGAAAAAGAAATAAAATAAAAAAAGGGGCGTAAACAAAAAGGGAACATACCTCCCCCCCCCAGGTTTCACCAAAGAAAGAAGCTAAATCTCGACGGGCCACAAGCGACCTAGAGATCACCCCAACATTCGTCTCGTAACGACGGACACAACTTCAAGCTAAGCGGAACATCGGCAACTCCCAGTTCCATTGCTCGGTGGTATACATATCGCCAACAGTCAAACCTCCATCCCGTGAAATGCGGATACAATCAGCAAAATTCCTGGTTATGTGGAACGCGGATAACGTCACTCTTTGACCCCGTGGAATACGTCCAGAGCGGATCCTGGTCCTCGCAGAGCACGGCAATGAACCCGTGTGAAGCATCCAGAGCGGAGCCTAGTCCTCGCCGAGCGTGGCAGTGAACCCGTGTGAAGCATCTAGTGCAAAATTCCTGGTTACGTGGAACGCGGATAACGTCACTCATTGAACCCGTGTGAAGCATCCAGAGTGGAGCCTAGTCCTCGCCAAGCGCGGCAGTGAACCCGTGTGAAGCATCTAGTGTAAAATTCCTGGTTACGTGGAACGCGGATAACGTCACTCTTTGACCCCGTGGAAAACGTCCAGAGCGGATCCTGGTCCTCGCAGAGCACGGCAGTGAACCCGTGTGAAGCATCCAAAGCGGAGCCTAGTCCTCGCCGAGCGCGGCAGTGAACCCGTGTGAAGCATCTAGTGCAAAATTCCTGGTTACGTGGAACGCGGATAACGTCACTTTTTGACCCCGTGGAAAACGTCCAGAGCGGATCCTGGTCCTTGCAGAGCACGGCAGTGAACCCGTGTGAAGCATCCAGAGCGAAGCCTAGTCCTCACCGAGCGCGGCAGTGAACCCGTGTGAAGCATCTAGTGCAAAATTCCTGGTTACGTGGAACGCGGATAACGTCACTCTTTGACCCCGTGGAAAACGTCCAGAGCGGATCCTGGTCCTCGCAGAGCACGGCAATGAACCCGTGTGAAGCATCCAGAGCGGAGCCTAGTCCTCACCGAGCACGGCAGTGAAACCGTGTGAAGCATCTAGTGCAAAATTCCTGGTTACGTGGAACACGGATAACGTCACTCTTTGACCCCGTGGAAAAACGTCCAGAGCGGATCCTGGTCCTCGCAGAGCACGGCAGTGAACCCGTGTGAAGCATCCAGAGCGGAGCCTAGTCCTCGCCGAGCACGGCAGTGAACCCGTGTGAAGCATCTAGTGCAAAATTCCTGGTTACGTGGAACGTGGATAACGTCACTCTTTGACCCCGCGGAAAATGCCCAGAGCGGAGCCTGGTCCTCGCCGAGCGCGGCAGTGAACCCGTGTGAAGCATCCAGAGCAAATATCGGACTGTGGAGTCCTTAAAAACCACGGACTATGATGTCCTTAACCTCGACCGTGATGTCTTAAAACTAACGATCAACCACCCCTATTCCCTACGGATTCTGCCTTGGTTTAAGGGTACATCTCTTCACTCCTTTGATACCTGGAATTGTAATTCCTCAACGTCTTCAAAGAGGTGACGGGTCCCTGCAACCAAACATCGGACTGTGGAGTCCCTAAATACACGGACTATGAGGTCCTTAACCTTGACCGCGATGTCTTAAAACTAACATCGGACTGTGGAGTCCCTAAATCCATGGACTATGAGGTCCTTAACCTTGACCGTGATGTCTTAAAACTAACATCGGACTGTGGAGTCCTTAAATCCACGGACTATGAGGTCCTTAACCTTGACCGCGACGTCTTTAAACTACGATACCTAGAGAAACCCCTGACTCCGTAAAACACGGACAAGGGTGACCACATCTAGCACTTACAAGTCCTCACGACCTGTAAAAAAAAAACTCTCTTGTGAGATCCTTACGACTCTCAAGGGAAAACCCGCTTAAGAATCCTCACGATTCTTAAGAAGAACTTACACCTATGGGATCCTCTCGACCTGTAGGGAGAAAAACTCTTTATGAGATCCTCGTGGCTCATAAAATGCAAAAGTCTTAGGAAGCAGATCTTAACCCTGAATCCTGAGCCATCGCTGTCCTGTAAGGAGATCAAGATAGAATATCCGCATAATACATTCAATAAAAAGGGACACACCATTGAGAAGAAAAATGTATCTTTTATTCATAAACCAAAATGGATACAAAGTACAATTCATGAAAGAAACAAAAGGAAAAATACTCTCATTCATGAGTATGTACAAAAAAGGGAGAAAAGATACAAGTCCTCAAGCCGGCGGGCGGTGTAGTAATTTTGCCAGCTCATCGTTCTGTTGCTAAGCCACGGCTTCATGACGCAAGATCTCCAGAAGACGAGCCTCCGCCTGAGCTTGCTGAGCCTGATACGAAGCAAGCCGGCCTTCAAGCTCTTTCTCGGTGACCTTATGAGGCTTGGGCCCCTCACGAATGAACGTAGCAGCTTTATCAAGAGTCACTACCTCCCTGATAGACTCCTGTAATGACCCCAAAATCTTTATACATTTGTATTATCCCTCTTCAATAATATACCGTATTTATTTGTACTTGGTATTTTCCTTCTTCTATTAAATTTATTATTATTTTATTCCTCAATCTATTATGTATTTTTTTCTAGGTACAATTTCTTTTTCTTATATTTAAGTTTTTAATTTCTCATTCTTATTTTTCCTTTCATAAATATTTAACCCAAATCCATTATTCTTATTCTCCCCAGCCCATCTAAAAAGCCCATTTTCTTTTTAAGCAACATCATATATTTAATTCTAATTAAATATATGCATGAACAACCTTATAGCTCATTGGTTAAGTCCTTGTATTGTTATTCCATAAGTCGCATGTTCAAATCCCCATTCTTGCAATTATTTTTATCATTTTTTATTCTTCTCATAACCTACAAATGAGACCTTTCATTTCCAAATTGAATGGTGACCTTTCATTTCTCTTTTAATTCTCATGTTGAATGCATATATTATTATACATAATTCACCATTACACCACCTTTATTGTCCTCCTATATCTTTTCCTTCCTCACATTTTTCTATCTCTCACTTCTTCCTCTTCACCTAGAGTCCAAGAAGAAGAACATGAAGAAGTATTCAAGAAGGTCTCGCTACTAACGCGAGGCTATTGGCGGATAGACAAGCCCGATGACAATACCGGCTTGTGCATGTAAGTCCCTTCACTTTTTCCTTCCTCCATCTCTTTCTTTTTCTCTTTATATTTCTCTTGTTTTATATTGCTTAGCTACGCTTAGCGTATGTACTTCTGAGTACATACGTAGCGGACCTCGTCGCGTCCACTTCGCCGTACACTGGGAAGCGGGGCGTGACAACTCCTGAAGCAACCGCCAGAGTTCATACGCTTTGTTGGCCTTGGCAATAAGAGTGGCGCGAAGCTCGCTCAGCGCCTTGGAAGCTAGCTCCCTCTCCGAAAATTTACGGCCAAGCCCTTTTCTCGCACAACAATGTGTTCGCTACGTGTCGCTTTATCAGGCCACGTAAGCTCGCTTTCGTGACCGCGACCTTGGAAACAAGACATTTACAAGACCGTATAAATGAGCTTCTGGTCGACAGGAATAATCAATCTAAAACGCGCTCACATCACCTGACGTGAAAGGCAACAAGAAAGGAAAGTGATAATAGCATTTGCAATTAAAGAAAGTTCTCATGAGAAGAATACAAAGTTTATTTACGCAAGCGGAAACATACATACTAGTACCAAGCCTACATGGAAGTTTGGCATAAAGCATAAAAAAGGAGGGACTAATTTAAAAATGTTCTACGCTAACGGGAAAAGGTCACCAAACGCGGGATCAACGGCACAGGGGTTAATGAAGCAGAGGACAAAATCCTCCATCTCTCTCTCTGCTTTCTCCAGCACATCAAAGCGACGGTTCTCACGAGGAGTCGCTCCCCATCGATTGGCGCCGTATTCGTCCACGAAAGCAGACATGATAGCTCGTCGGGCCTTTATCTGGCTCAGCAGATGAATTGAGCAATCCTTCAAAGCCTGAGTAATCAGGCGCGCTTCATGAAAGCCCTCGAGCTTTTCTTCAGCCGCGTCAAGCATCGCCAAGGTCATCTCTACCGGGTGAGGAGGGATGTCGGCAAGCACGGCCATGAGAATCATCCGGAACCAGAGGGAACCCATCGGGAGGGGGGACCCCCTGCGAATCGAGAGTTCATACATTGCTGAGTCGCATTCATCGTCGGTAAGAAGTGGATCCACCAACCGAGCAGCAAAGCGGGGGATCATCTCCTCGATAGGCACTTCCCATGGCTGTCGACGAGCGTGTGGACGGTTGCAGGCCATGGCACTCAGCTACTTCTCAAATTAAATCACGTCAATATGGGAATAAATTTCTCTGTGAAGATGAAATAGGCTATGGCCTCAAGACTATAAAGGGGAGCATTAAATGCTGCGCGCGAAAGAAAATTGCATGATAGAACCCTTCCAAGGCCCAAAAAAGGGAAGACATTGGAAATCAGGAAAAGGAGCGATTTCTAAGGCGCCTTCTCTGCATCCAATGCTATGCACAGTAATATGGCATGAAAAATTGAATAGCCCTATAAAAGGCCCCTTATGTGTGGGGCACGTGAGCACCATGCTTGGTGCGTACTAAGAAGTGAAACAATGCCTTGCACGCTAAACACATCAACAGCAAAAAAAAAATGAATGACAAAATTCCAAAAAAGGGGGGGCATGCAAACACAAAAGGACACGATAAGTTTGTCATTCATGCTTTAAAAAGGTTCATACAAAATGAAAAGAAAACGATTACAACGGCAAGACCTCAGGCGTGGGGCACGGATTGAGAAACTCAAGCTTGACCTTGTCCAAGATCCTCCAAGCATTTCGAACCGCCCGAGTATGTTTTCTCTCGCGATCACAAGCGTCGGGGTCCTCGCGAATGTCCTCCACCCTCCGGTAGGCGGCAAGTATGGCCGACTGCTGAAACGCCTGGTGCAAAAGATCAATGAGGTTGTCACGCCTTCTCTTCGAGATTAGACTCATCAGATACACCGAATGTATCTTATCCTCGGCAACGTCCAATGCCCTGAGTGGCACACCGGCGCAGAAGAGAGGAAGCGCCTCCCAAATCGCCAGCACGATGAGCCTCAGAAGAGAAGAGCGACGGGGGTGTTGGGGTAAAAATTTACACCCCGGTTGACCAAGTCAAAATCCAAGTCAACCCCGAGCCAAGTGGGCCCAAGCCCAGACCCAGTGGGCCCATGCCCGGGTCGAGCCCGAACATGAAGCGGCCGGCCTCCCCCACGCCAAGATAAAATTTTTGTAATAAATAATTTTGTTGCATTTTATTTTATTTTATTTTATTTTATGGATAAATGTAAGGAAATGGGCATAAAGCCAAATTTTTGTAAAGCCCATGGCTTATGTGCAAAAAGAAATGGCACATGAGCCATGGGATAGGCAAAATACCATTTTGTGAAACCCAAGGGGCTATGTGTAAAATGTATGGCCTATAAAGGCAAGGATAATGAAATATCCCAACAACTTTTTCTCTCTCCAAAAAAAAGTTTCAGATCTGAGATCTTTCTTCCTTCTTCAAGGTTCCAAAACCTTCTTCTTTCTTTTGAATTAAATCAAGAGTTTTACTCTTTCTTTTTCAAAACAAAATAGTTTTTCACCACAAAACCCACAAAGGGAAACTTGGATCTGCCATCAGATCTCAAAAAGGAGAGATTTTGAGATCTCACATCTCTTGACCTTCAAGATCCAGCTTAACAGAGGAGGAAGAAGAAGAACATCTTTCATTAAACCCCCAAAGAAAAGAATACACTCAGGAGTCCAACTCCTCTCTGATTTCTCTTCAGAGAAATTTTTGGGGCTAAAAGCCCTCTTTTCCTCTCCCGCGCACTGCGCCCGAGCGCAAAGCGCCCACGTGCCGACACGTGGCGCGCGCGCTTGCGCTCCAGCGCGCAGCACTCGTGCGCAAAGCGCCCACGTGCCGACACGTGGCGCGCGCGCTTGCGCTCCAGTGCGCTTGCGCTCCAGCGCGCAGCGTTCATGCGCAAAGCGCCCACGTGCCGACACGTGGCGCGCGCTTGCGCACCAGCGCTCATGCGCAAAGCGCCCACGTGCCGACACATGGCGTGCGCGCGTGCGCGCAGCGCTCATGCGCAAAGCGCCCACGTGCCGACACGTGGCGCGCATGCTTGCGCACCAGCGCGCAGCGCTCATGCGCAAAGCGCCGACGTGCCGACACGTGGCGCGCACGCTTGCGCGCAGCGCTCATGCGCAAAGCGCCCACGTGCCAACACATGGCGCGCGCGCTTGCGCTCCTGCGCGCAGCGCTCATGCGCAAAGCGCCCACGTGCCGACACGTGGCGCGCTTGCGCCTGAGCGCACAGCACCTAAGCGCACAGCGCCCAAGGTGCTGCCCCACGCATCCTTTGGATGCCCCCCGTAAAAACTCTGCGTGGCTCCCGATATATCCAAAACCCCCCTTTCAAAACAGAACACACGCACACCGCACATTGGGTTCGCATGACCAGTTTAACCCGTTAATCGGAGGTTCCCTCTCCCCAAAGGCGAGGGGTAATTAACGGCAGCTTAGTCCGCGGCTGCCGGAGATTCGGATCCCCACAATCATTAAACCCCGGCCTACCCTAGGCAGGGGGAATCTGTAGTACGCCTGACAAGCGCGCGCGTATTCCCATCTCACTGGGGTGACGAAAAACACCCTACAGATTCTGGCACGCCCGGTGGGACCAATCTCTCCTCCCATATTTCTGGTTAAACGTTCATGCGAACTCAATCAATATACATATCGATTGCCTATACTAAAATGATGTTCTTTTTTTTCCATGCAGCAATCAACCTTCGACGACAATGTCTCCCCAGACGAATTCAGCTTCCAACGTGACCCCGATTCCGTACGTGGTCAAGATCAACGCTCGTGTGGTTCTCCCCGCGATCCTCAGTCGACAGTGGGAGGAACCGCCCCGCCAATTTGGTTCCGTCATCATTTACCCTGCCGGGAGCGCTCATCTGGCGGAGATCCCAGCGGAACAGGTGGCCAAGCCGGTTTCACGGGGCAAGAGGCCGAATGTTGTGATCGCCAAGGCACCACAACCGAAACTTAAGACGGTGTCTGAACGACTCCCTGGCGCTCTAGCTGGGGCAAGAACTTCGGTACAAAGGGCAACATCAAATGTTGCGGACGAGCTCAGGCGATGACTCCAACAAATGCACAATCGAGCGTATCTCCAAGGCCCTCCATCGACCGGTATGCGGCATCTTCCCAAAGAGCCAAAGTCTGCCAGGTGCTTAGGACAGAAAAGTTAAGGCAGAAGCGGCTCAGGTATCGAGCCAACAAAAGGGCCAAGGCTTCGGCCAAATGGAATCGTGTGAAGTTCCAAGTGCAGGGTTGCCCCGCGACGACGGCTGAGTCGGACGTAAGAATCTGCAATTCCTTCGAGCCTCTAAAGTGGGTTCAGAAAAATTCCATGACCGCCAGAATCAAGAAGACAGCGGTCCGAACAGTGCCACAAAGAGACGTGTCCCGGTCCCAACAGAAAAAGTACGACACTATCTCTTCAAGAGTCTATCAAGCACTCTGTGCCGCACGAAAGCAGCGGGGCAAACCCAGAAAAGAAGCGCCAGCACCATTCAAGAACATGGTTAGGCCAGCCGCCTTCAATCGACTACCAGCTACCGAAGCAAGGGGGTCAAGACAGCGATCCGTGAAATCAGTCGCCAATGATAGAAAGACGGCCGGATATATCACCCATACGGTCTATATGGCGGGCGGGCGCCCTAGCGACAACCTTCGCAGCAAAAGCAAGGACGGGGCCACCATATCCCAAGCCCAATCTAGCCTGAATGTGGTTGCCGCTGCCCAAGAACAGCCGCCCCCGCTGGATGAAGAAAACCCTCTCGATGAGGATGATAGGCAGAAAGACCCCTCGATCCACGCAGAGTCAAGCTCGGACAGCGAGGAAGAGCCGACTTTCCGCCCCAGGACTGCGGAGCAAGAGCTGCTTCAAGAGCTTCGAAAACAGCTCAGGAGCAAAGATAAAGAGATGGCCAAGCTCTATTCAAAGATTGACGACTTCACGAACGTGGTGATGCAGCTTACGGCTCAAATTGCTCGAGCGCCTCCCAATCAGACACAAACCGCTACTAATCAGCCGGGTGATGACAATCCGAGGCAGCCAATGCCTGTTCCTTTGGGACCAAGACTGGTCGAGCCGCATGAAAGCCGACCGCATTCCGCTTCTGGGGACGCCTTGGCCCCAGATAGCACCATCCCGCTAACATAGGATCGGATAATGGATTTGGTCACCAACAAGGTTAAAACGTTGGTGGCCGAAGCTGAAGCTCAGAAAGAAATCGGCAGAAGTGGACGGCCATATCCCGCGCAGTACGATCTGATTGAGTTCCCAAGCGGCTACGTCATTCCTAAGTTCGGAAGATTTGATGGAACGGGGAATGCAAACTAGCACGTCGCCCACTTCAAAGCATCGTGCGGAAATACAGGGGGCAATGACGCGCTCCTTCTTCGTCAGTTTGTCAACAGCCTGACCGGCGTCGCCTTCGACTGGTATGCGAGTATACCGGACGGGTCCGTCATTACCTTTGCCCAAATGGAATCCCTGTTTCGGCAAAGGTTCATGAGTGTCAGTGATAAAATCTCCATTGCCGACCTTGTGAGGACCAAGCCGGGGAAGAATGAAAGCAACACCGACTTTATCGCCCGATGGCGTAATCTCACAGTCAAGTGCGAACCGCCGATAGAGCAGGACCAGTCCGTCAACCTTCTCATTGGAAACTTCAGCAATTGGATGGTCCCATTCTTGTGTACAGCGGGCCTCAAGACATTTCAGGAGCTAACCAAGAAAGTTCAAATGCTGGAACGCTCGAAGCAAGAGTCCCCGCCGGACTCTCAGAGAGACAAAACCTGGAAAAGCAAGCGGGACGACAACCGTAGGAGCGGGAGTTCCAGCAGTACCAATGTCTTCAATGCCTCCGACAATGAAGAAAAGCGAAGGGCGGGTGAATCCAAAACCAACCGGTCTCGAAAGCCATTGCTGGGAGGAGACGGGCCTTCCCTAGAGGAGAAGAAGAACAAGGTTTACTCTTTCAGAAGGGACAAGGTCCGTAAGATATTTAAAGATGCCTTGAACAACGGCCTACAATTGCCGGAGTCGAAAAGACCCCAAGAAGCAAAAATGACCGACAATCCTCTGTATTGCCCGTACCACCGAGTAGTGAGCCATGCGATCGAGGATTGCTATATCTTCAAAGACTGGGTCGAGAAGCAGTACAAGGCTGGAGAGATCGAGCTGTCCAAAAGCGTGTTGGTGAACAATCAAGTTGCAACCGCCAACTTTATACAGACAGAAGTTGAAGCCTTCTGGGAGCAGACAGCTGAACCTGCTGCCCTGAAAAAAGAAACTGACTCATCACGGCCTTCGTGGAGTACGCACATATCTAATAAGACGAAGAAGATGATAAAGCTATTTCGGAAAGAACCCAGGACGGAACGGGAAGGGCAGAAGGAGCCTACCAGTCCAGCTGCCAATGCGGCTCCATCAGGCTCAAAATCCAAGAAGCTCAAGAAGAAGAAAAGTGCAGCTCGGCGCGAAAAAGAGTCTGCAGGGAGATCGACCATTCAAAAATATATCGATTCCCTCGAAGAATATGAACAAAAGGAAAGAACATTGATTCAATTGAAGGAGTTCTTCCCTGTACAAGCGGCTGAAATTCTGGAGGAGTTAGAAGAAGACTCCAATGAAGAGATCCCAGTTGCGACCTGCTACGCCATCCATCTTGGCAGCGACTCCGAGGATGATCTCTGTTTTCCGGAAGAGGACGAGGAGCTCACCACAAAGGCCAATCAAATCCAGCTCAGAAGCGGCAGGGCTCTACCGCAAAATCAGGGCAACGCCCCAAAAGGGAAGGAAAAACATGTCGCTAATGAAGAAGATGGCAGAGAACCGACCGATGAAAACATAAGTCCTTCCTCGGTGGACTATAATGTCTTGGCGCATCTCCGGAAGCTTCCGTCTCTCCTGAGCGTCTACGACGCCTTGGTCCTATCTAAGGAGCTTAGAGATGTCCTCATTCACGCTCTACAAAACCCCGAGCGGTATCAGGCTCACTTTGCGGAAATTAATATGAAAGAAGCCCAGCACGCTTTGCATGCCGCCGCAGTCACATTTAAGGATGAAGACTTGCTAATGGGAACGGCTGAGCATAATCGGCCACTTTATGTGACCGGGTACAGCGACGGAGATCGAATTAATCGTATATTGATTGATCCGGGGTCCTCAGTGAACATCATGAACTTGCGAACTCTGAAGAGTTTGTCAATGGACGTCCGACACCTGTCAAGGGAAAGGATTATCATTCAAGGCTTCAACCAAAATTGCCAGCAAGTTCTGGGGTCTATAGCTTTGCCAATCAAATTTGGGGATCTTCAAACTGAAGCTAAGATATACGTGATCGATGCCGACACATCTTATAAGATTCTCTTGGGACGGCCGTGGATCCACGATTACGGCATCATTCCGTCAACTCTCCATCAATGCATGAAGTATACTAAAAATGGCGAAGAAAGACGTATTGACGGAGACATCCAGCCGTTCGGTGTGCATGAAGTCCGATATGAAGATTCTCGGTACTTTACGAACCACCAAAATGCAAAGCCACAACTGACTGAGGATAGAACGGCCCCAAGACTCAAAAGCAAATCTGCACCGGCTATCACTTTCAAAAGCAAAAATATCCAAGTGCGCCCGCATTTCGGCAGCGACACTGATGAGTCCGACGCTGGAAGCCCGTCCTTCCGCAAAACTCGCCCTCATTTCGGCAACGATACGGACGAATCTGTTGCTGAAGGCCCATCTAGCAGCAAAGTCCGCCCTCATCTTGGCAGTGACACTGAAGAGTCAGAAGAAGAGGACCCGCCGTGCAACAGCTGTGCAGATCGGCCCCCCATGCAGCAAGCGAAACTACGAGAGACCTTCAAAGTCGCAGAAGGGTCCCTGGCCATCACAAGGGTGCCGGAACGGATGTGCAAAGAGCTCGACGCATTGTCAGTCTCTACTGTGGACCAGCTGAAAACTTTCTACGTGCCCGGGAGGAAAAATGGACAGAAGGGCATCTTGTTTTACGGGTCAAACCCCATTGTGCACCCGGACGATCTTTCTGTCGCGTGTCTTCCCTATGAGAGAGGCATAAGAGCCGTCCTCAATCCCAGATACTATGCGCCCGAGATGCTGGAATACTTTAAGAAGTGCGGATGCCGGTTATATCAAACGGAGTCCGAAGCAAAGTTTTACGAAGGGCTATGGTATCCGCCCCAGGTCCGAGCACTCATCGATGGGCGAATTCCGGATAGACGGGGCATAGGCTACATTCAACCTGATTCCAAAGCGTGCTACATGATCCATGTTGGTGAGGCCAGCGAAAGATCAAATGATGATGATGAGATAGCCGAGCCAGAAGAAGCTCCTCAAGAGCTCGAAGATGGCGGACAAGAAACCTTTGATGAGCTAACCGAGATTGACTTAGGAACGCCCGATAATCCAAGGCCGACCTACATCAGCTCACTCTTATCGGAGGAAATGAAAGAGCAGATAATTGCCCTGCTGCGTGAGTTCGTCGACTGCTTCGCGTGGACGTACAAAGAAATGCCTGGCCTTTCCCCTGAGGTAGCCGTGCATAAGCTGGCTATATCTCCTGATGCTACGCCAGTCAAACAAGCTCCTCGAATAATTAGAAGGGAGTTGGAAGAAAAGGTCATCGAGGAAACCAAGAAACTCATCGATGCCGGCTTCATCAGGGAAGAGAAATATGCAGACTGGATCGCATGCATAGTCCCAGTGAAGAAGAAAAATGGGCAGATCCGAGTTTGTGTCGATTTCAGGGACCTCAACAAGGCATGTCCTAAAAACGACTTCCCGCTACCGGTCATGGAAATGATGGTCGATGACACCTCAAATTACGAACTGTTCACCTTTATGGATGGCTCGTCTGGATATAATCAGATCAAGATGTCACCTGAGGATGAGAAGCACACAGCATTTCGAACCCCGATCGGAATATATTGCTACAAGGTAATGCCATTCGGACTGAAAAACGCAGGTGCTACATATCAAAGGACGATGACTAATATCTTTGATGACCTAATCCATAAAGTCGTCGAATGCTATGTTGATGATCTGGTCGTCAAGACTAAAGCCAAGGCCGATCATATCCAAGATCTCAGGACCGTTCTCACCAGACTGAGGGAATACGATCTGAAGATGAATCCTCTGAAGTGCGCTTTTGGCGTGTCATCGGGAAAATTCCTGGGCTTCATAGTCCGACATCGAGGGATCGAAGTTGACCCATCAAAGATAAAGGCCATCATGGAGATGCCCCCTCCGAAGAGTCTGACACAGCTAAGATCTTTTCAAGGCAAGCTTGCTTATATACGGAGGTTTATCTCAAATTTATCGGGGAGATGTAGGCCCTTCTCAAAGCTCATGAAGAAAGGAGCTCCTTTTATCTGGGATGCCGAATGTCAAGCAGCGTTCGAAAGCATCAAACAATACTTGTTGCACCCTCCAGTGCTGGCCGCTCCCATTCCAAATAAACCGCTGATTCTCTACACTGCCGCGCTGGACGAGTCACTCGGTGCGCTCCTTGCCCAGAATAACGAGGAGGGAAAAGAAAATGCCCTCTATTACCTCAGTCGAACTCTAGTCGGGGCGGAACACAACTATTCCCCAATCAAAAAGCAATGCCTGGCTCTGATATTTGCTGTGAAGAAGCTGAGGCACTATCTACTGGCTCATCGGGTTATGCTGATCTCCAAGGTCGACCCGCTCAAACACTTGATGACCAAAGCAAGCCTAGCCGGCAGGATGGCAAGATGGGCTGTCATGCTACTTGAGTTTGACATAGTTTATACCCCTCAGAAAGCAGTAAAAGGGCAAGCTATTGCAGACTTTCTCGCCGCTCATCCCATACCAGAAGGGTCGCCGCTAAATTGTGAGTTACCCGATGAACAAGTGCTGCACCTCGAGGAAGATGAGCCATGTTGGGAGCTCTACTTCGATGGAGCCTCGTCAATAAGGACCTCCAGTAAATCAAGCGTCCCGGAGATAAAAGCAGGGATAGGATTGGTGTTCATCACACCATCAATGGGAACCCTACGGCGTTCTTTTGCTCTCACCGAGCCTCGGACAAACAATGAAGCTGAGTATGAAGCTCTGATAGCTGGTTTGGAGCTTGCCGTAGAAATGGAAATCCGTCGGCTACGAGTCTACGGTGACTCCCAGCTTGTCGTCAACCAAGTAAGCGGCGACTATAAGATATACAAACCCGAGTTAGCTCGGTACAGAGGTCGAGTGGTGGAACTCATGAAACGGTTCACTCATATTGAACTAACGAGAGTCCCTAGAGCTTTGAACGGAAAGGCTGATGTACTCGCTCGCTTGGCCAAGGAGCTGGCTGATCCTGACATGGACGAAATTCTGATCACAGTTAGGAGCCGGCAAATTCTACCCCCAGTATCTCTACGAGAAGAGGAAAGCGCGGAACAGAAGAGCAGTCCTGCGGAAGAAACTTCGATCATCCAAGACGAGCCCGATTGGAGAGAACCTTTCATAGAGTACATCCGATACGACAAGCTGCCCGAAGAAAAATCTGCGAGGATTCAGCTGAAGAAAAGAGCTCTCCGATACGTGTTTGTAAATGACACGTTATACCGCAGGTCATATGACCAACTCTGGCTCAGGTGTCTGTCATTGGCCGAAGCCCAAAAGGTCATGAAAGATGTCCATTCGGGCGTTTGCGGTGCTCACCAATCTTGCCCCAAGATGCGACTTCAAATCAAACGGCTTGGGTATTACTGGCCCACCATGATACGGGATTGCGGAGAACATGCAAAGAAATGTTATATCTGCCAAATTCACGGTGATTTTATTCACAAGCATCCCAACCCATTGCATCCTACAGTGGCGTCGTGGCCATTCGAAGTTTGGGGCACCGACATTGTTGGCCCAATTGATCCTCCGTCATCTAAAGGTCACCGGTTCATACTGGCCGCGACAGACTACTTCTCCAGGTGGGCTGAAGTTGTCCCGCTAAAAGAAGTCAAGACAAAGGATATTCTGACATTCTTCCAGCATAATATTCTATACCGCTTCGGTACACCAAGAAGAATCATTTCTGACAACGGGCCTTCTTTCAAGAGCTTCAATGTCTCAAGGTTCGCTACTCAGCACAAGATAGACTGGAGATATTCCTCCATCTATAATCCAAGAGCCAATGGGCTAGCCGAAGCCTTCAATAAGACTCTATGCAAGCTCTTGAGGAAAAATGCTTCAGCCAACAAGAGAGACTGGAATCTCAAGCTTCACGAGGCATTGTGGGCATATCGTACCACGCACCGTACTCCAACTCAGTCCACTCCATACTCATTGCTCTTCGGAGTGGAGGCGGTCCTCCCCCTCGAAGTCGAAGTTCCAAGCTTAAGAATGGCCGTTCAGCATGAGTTGACGGAGGAGGAAAGCGTGCTCCTTCGACTTGAGGAACTAGATGCCGTCGAAGAAAAGAGGCTCGCGGTGCAGCAAAATCTGGAGCTATATCGAGCCCAGATGTCACGGGCCTATGACAAGATAACTCGTCTCCGCGCTTTCAAGAAAGGTGAATTGGTGTTGGTCCTCAAAAGACCGATCATCCTCAATCGACATGCCAAGGGAAAATTCGAGCCAAACTGGGAAGGACCATACGTCATTGAGAAAGTGTTCGACGGAGGATCCTACCAACTAATAAGTGCAGAGGGAGAAAGGCCCATGCCACCCATCAATGGACGATATCTCAAGAAATACTACACATGAATGCTCCAAGTCGCAGGCGAATTGAGCACATCAGCCCTACGGTCTGGATCAGACATCCTGCAAAACCGTATACAATCCACGGGCGTAAATGACCCCTATTTCTCCCAAATCCTGCCGGCGAGACTACTTTAAAGTCCCACCAGCGGCAAAAAAAAAAGGGAGAAGAAGAAGAAGAAATAAACGGTATGTCCACAAGCAAAATGGGCACGGATGAAAACCCGAAAGGGCTCCGTGAGTAAAAACAGCAGGACTACCGGCGAGTCTGTGAAAACCCGAAAGGGCGCAAACTCGTGAAAAGAGATGAAATACACTCGCAAAGTCCTCTCGACCTTGTGAGGAGAAAACCCCTGCGTGAGATCCTTACGACTCACAAAGGAGCAACACACTTAGGAATCCTCACGATTCCTAAGGAGAAAATACACCTGCGGGATCCTTACGACTCGCAGGGAGAAAATGCTTTTATGGGACCCTCACGGCCCATAAAATTGAAAAGCCTTAGGTGATAGGGACCCAAACCTGTCTTCTAAGCCATCGTTCCCCAACGGGCAACGGCAAATGATGAGTTGCTCCTGGCATTTCGCTTCAGTGTTAGCGGTGCTGATGCCGACCAAAAACCCAAATCCCAAGTCCTCCCAAGGCAAATGATGAGCTGCTCCTGGCATTATTCCAGTGCAGCAATGCTGATGCAAAAAAAAAAGATTCAAATTCCAAGTCCCCAAATGGCGAATGATGAGTCGCTCCTGGTACCATATTCCAGTGCAGCGATGCAGACGCCAACCAAATTCCAAATCCCATGCCCCAACGGCGAATGATGAGTCGCTCCTGGTACCATGTTCCAGTGCAGTGATGCAGACGCCGACAAAGTCCCGAAATTTTTCCGGCCCTACGGTCTGGATCATACATCCTGCAAAACCGTATACAATCCACGGGTGTAAAACAATTCCAATTTCTCCCAAATCCTCCCGGGGCAAATGATGAGTTGCTCCTGGCATTATTCCAGTGCAGCAATGCAGATGCCAAACAAAAACCAAAATCCCAAAATCCTCTCCATGACAGATGATGATTCGCTCCTGGTACCATATTCCAGTATAGTGATGCTGATGTCAACCCAAATCAAAATCAACAAGTCAACTTCCACTCCGACACCGCAAGAAGCGGAGCAAGTCGAGTCTACCCCTGACACTGCAAGAAGCAGAGCAAGTCAAATCAAGCACCGACCGTCCAAGTCGCTAAAAGGGCAGCACCGACCGTCCAAGTCGCTAAAAGGGCAGCACCGACCGTCCAAGTCGCAAAAAGGGCAGCACCGACCGTCCAAGTCACTAAAAGGGCAGCACCGACCGTCCAAGTCGCTAAAAGGGCAGCACCGACCGTCCAAGTCGCTAAAAGGGCAGCACCGACCGTCCACGTCGCTAAAAGGGCAGCACCGACCGTCCACGTCGCTAAAAGGGCAGCACCGACCGTCCACGTCGCAAAAAGGGCAGCACCGACCGTCCAAGTCGCAAAAAGGGCAGCATCGACCGTCCACGTCGCAAAAATGGCAGCATCGACCGTCCACGTCGCTAAAAGGGCAGCATCGACCGTCCACGTCGCTAAAATGGCAGCACCGACCGTCCAAGTCGCAAAAAGGGCAGAACCGACCGTCCATGTCGCAAAAAGGGCAGAACCGACCGTCCAAGTCGCAAAAAGGGCAGCATCAACCGTCCACGTCGCAAAAAGGGCAGCACCGACCGTCCAAGTCGCAAAAAGGGCAGCATCGACCGTCCACGTCGCAAAAATGGCAGCACCGACCGTCCAAGTCGCAAAAAGGGCAGAACCGACCGTCCACGTCGCTAAAAGGGCAGCATCGACCGTCCAAGTCGCTAAAAGGGCAGCACCGACCGTCCAAGTCGCAAAGAGGGCAGCGCAGGATTCCTACAAAGCGGGAACCAGATAACTCCGGGCCAGGGAAAACGTCTATCATGGACACTCCGTCTCGGAGACATGTCAAGCAACGACCGTCCATGTCGTAAAAAGGGCAGTGCCAGCTTCCCAAAAGGTGGGAACCAAATCAAGTCGCCTCCACATGAAAGAGGATCCATCAATTTCATGCACACGACCCACATATGTGGTGTGCATTTATTGATGGGGGGCAATTTGTTGGGGTAAAAATTTACACCCCGGTTGACCAAGTCAAAATCCAAGTCAACCCCGAGCCAAGTGGGCCCAAGCCCAGACCCAGTGGGCCCATGCCCGGGTCGAGCCCGAACATGAAGCGGCCGGCCTCCCCCACGCCAAGATAAAATTTTTGTAATAAATAATTTTGTTGCATTTTATTTTATTTTATTTTATTTTATGGATAAATGTAAGGAAATGGGCATAAAGCCAAATTTTTGTAAAGCCCATGGCTTATGTGCAAAAAGAAATGGCACATGAGCCATGGGATAGGCAAAATGCCATTTTGTGAAGCCCAAGGGGCTATGTGTAAAATGTATGGCCTATAAAGGCAAGGATAATGAAATATCCCAACAACTTTTTCTCTCTCCAAAAAAAAGTTTCAGATCTGAGATCTTTCTTCCTTTTTCAAGGTTCCAAAACCTTCTTCTTTCTTTTGAATTAAATCAAGAGTTTTACTCTTCCTTTTTCAAAACAAAATAGTTTTTCACCACAAAACCCACAAAGGGAAACTTGGATCTGCCATCAGATCTCAAAAAGGAGAGATTTTGAGATCTCACATCTCTTGACCTTCAAGATCCAGCTTAACAGAGGAGGAAGAAGAAGAACATCTTTCATTAAACCCCCAAAGAAAAGAATACACTCAGGAGTCCAACTCCTCTCTGATTTCTCTTCAGAGAAATCTTTGGGGCTAAAAGCCCTCTTTTCCTCTCCCGCGCACTGCGCCCGAGCGTAAAGCGCCCACGTGCCGACACGTGGCGCGCGCGCTTGCGCTCCAGCGCGCAGCACTCGTGCGCAAAGCGCCCACGTGCCGACACGTGGCGCGCGCGCTTGCGCACCAGTGTGCTTGCGCTCCAGCGCGCAGCGTTCATGCGCAAAGCGCCCACGTGCCGACACGTGGCGCGCGCGCGTGCGCGCAGCGCTCATGCGCAAAGCGCCCACGTGCCGACACGTGGCGCGCGCGCTTGCGCTCCTGCGCGCAGCGCTCATGCGCAAAGCGCCCACGTGCCGACACGTGGCGCGCTTGCGCCTGAGCGCACAGCACCTAAACGCACAGCGCCCAAGGTGCTGCCCCACGCATCCTTTGGATGCCTTTTCCCCTTTATTTATATATATATATGTATATATATACATTTGTATATAAATGTACACATACACATACTCCGCAACATTCTCCCCCTCCAAAAAATTTTCGGGCCGGGGCGCTGTCCCGAACCCCGCAAGGGGGCTGCTAGCCCCCTTGACCCCCAGCCCGCTATCCGGGTAGCGGGACCCCCGTAGAAACTCTGCGTGGCTCCCGATATATCCAAAACCCCCTTTTCAAAACAGAACATACGCACACCGCACATTGGGTTCGCATGACCAGTTTAACCCGTTAATCGAAGGTTCCCTCGCCCCAAAGGCGAGGGGTAATTAACGGCAGCTTAGTCCGCGGCTGCCGGAGATTCGGATCCCCACAATCATTAAACCTCGGCCTACCCTAGGCAGGGGGAATCTGTAGTACGCCTGACAAGCGCGCGCGTATTCCCATCTCACTGGGGTGACGAAAAACACCCTACAGGGGGAGTAGCCGATGGTTGTACTCGTCAAAGCGGCTCATAATCTCAGCACAGTGAGCGTTGGTGAACTCCGATTCTGACTACGACCCAGGGCACGGATATTCCCGTAGGAAATGATTTCGTTGAGATTATACAAATGAGCGTCCATGATACCTGAAATAAAAATCAGGATGATTTATTACAAACCCTCTTCTTCTTCACTAATCATAGAATGACAAGGAAACCCTAAGAAGCCCCTATGAGGAAGAACTTAGTTCTTCACGGGAATTGAATTCCTTTTGGGAAAAGGAATTAAATTCCCCAAAAAAAGCCTTCTCTATGAACGGAGTTAAACTCCATGGATTCGAACTGTCGTCATCATCTCCTTGGAAGATCAGATGAACCCTAAAAGAGATTCACTGCTGGAGATTAATTGGTTTCATGGGTTTATGTAAAAAGAGTAAAAACCCTTGTTTTGGATTTAAAATCTAGAGGATTGTGAGAGTTCATCGTTCATTCGAGAGCATTGCCCAAAGAGAAAAGTCTTTTCGAAAAGAGTTAAACTCTGAGGGTGGGTTCAAGGCAGAGAACTGAGCTCTGGGAAAAGAGAATTAAATTCTCAAAAGAAGAAAGTTTGCAAGGAGGAAGATGAGCAAAGTGGAGGCTCTTCTGAAGGGACGTGAACCTTTATAGGAGGTGATGGAAACGCTTCATCTCCCCAAATCCCTAGAGGAATCCAACGGTCACAAAAGGTGACAGCGTTGCACTCACGTACGAACACGTGAGAACAACGCTGTGGGGGCATTTGTTTCCTGATTTAAAATCAGAAAGGCTTATGGAAAAAGCTTCAGAAAAGGGTCACGTGCTTACACGTGCCAGCAGTCACGTGTTGACACGTGACATCTAAAAGCATCGACGGGGCAAATTCAGTTTCCCAACTACATCGAGGAAAAGGGGCTTCAGAAAGAGTCACGTGCTCCCACGTGACCAGGGTCACGTGTCGGCACGTGACATTTAAAAGCAAGCGGCAAAGGCACATTGGTTCCCTGATCAAATCAAGAAAAAGGCTCCAGACGAGGGTCACGTGCTCACACGTGACCAGGGGTCACGTGGTGGCACGTGACGGCTAAGCAGCAGAAGAAGGCAGAGTGCAAAAGAAGAAAAGGGCTCGTTACAAGGGGGTCACGTGCCCACACGTGACCAAGGGTCACGTGGCCGCACGTGACTAGCTTTCAAAGCCCATTTTGTTAACAGAATTAAATTCTGAAAGAGATTCAAATCTTTCCAAAGGAAAGCGATTATCTGGAACCAATTAAATTAAAGATTCAGAAGTGATTAAATATCATCTATCTATGGGAAAATCTCGAATTTGGAAAGATTTCCCCTTTAAATCTAACAGAAATCACAAAGGAGAATCGCTGGATTTGAAATCTAATGGTGAATAAAATTCACCTAATAATCCAAAGGCCCAAAACGAATGATGGATGCAAATCAAATCTCTCAATGAAGATTCGTCAAAAAACTAATTGACTCGGCTGCTTCTCCTATAAATAGGAGCCAAGAGACAAACAAAAAGGGGATACACGCAGAGAGAAGAAAAGGGAGAGAGCCTTGATACTTTGAGGAATTTGGATCTTCTGCAAAAGAAAACACTAGGTAATAAAGGGAAGGCTCCTTAAAAGAAAAGAGAATTTAATTCTCAACAGAGTTCAACTCTGATGTAAAACAGAAGAACATATTTCTTCTCTCTTTGATAGAGGATATGTAAAGCGCACATCTTCCCTTGAAGTTGAGAATTTAATTCTCAATGGGTTGAGATCCTGCCATGCAGATCCAAAGCATAGAGAGGGGATGGAAGCACGAGAATTTAATTCTCACAGAACTATAGGAATTTAATTCCTTTAAAATAAAATTAGGGTTTGACCCTGTGTTATGGGAATTTAATTCCTTCAGAATGAAAAAGAATCAGGGTTTAACCCTAGTTAAGAACTTAGTTCTGTTAAAACAACAGGAATTTAATTCCCTTAATCTTACTCCCCAGAATAATTCTCTAACAGAGAGTGGGAGTTTAATTCCTTAAAGCTTTTATTAGGGTTTAACCCTATTCGATTCTTCATATATATAAGGAATTTAATTCCTACAGAAAATTCAGAGTTCAACTCTTCAAAAGAAGCTAGGAATTTAATTCCTTTGAAATTATTGTCAGGGTTCAACCCTACGAGGAATTTAATTCCTGAAAGGGATTAACAGATCTTCTAAAACAACTACAGAAAAGAAGGGTCACGTGTTACCACGTGACCTCTCCTGCCTTAGTGTTTAACACTAAACCCCTGAATTCAGTATTAAAACATAGTTTGGTCTTAGTGTTCAATACTAAGCAAAGAACTTTACTTGCAGTGTTCAACACTGATTACCTTAGTGTTCAAACACTAGTTTGGGACTTCTGTTGACAGTGTTTAACACCGATCTGTTTTAGTGTTTAACACTAATTCGAAAGCCTTGTTGCTGGCGTTTAACACCAATTATCTTTTAGTGTTAAACACTGACTTATCAATCTCATTCCCAGTGTTCAACACTGATTGGTCTTTAGTGTTTAACACTAGGCATTGGCCCAATTGGCTAAATGGATAGAGGAAAGCCTCTCCTTCAAGGGACCAACAGGAAGCCAATATTCCAGACATGATAGGACTTAGCCCAAGCTGGCCATAAGTCCTCAATTCGTAATTAACTGAGCTAATGGGCTCACGACATAGTTAATTGGTCTTGATCCCAAATTGGGCCAAGTACTATTTAATCCACTCCGGTTTCGAGGGTGCATCTCTTCACTCCTTTGATACTTGGCATTGTAATCCCTCAATGTCTTCAAAGAGGTGACGGGTCCCGATGACCACATATTGATATGGACTGTGGGGTCCTTAAACCCATGGACTACGACGTCCTTAACCTTGACCGAGATGTCTTAAAACTAACAATGGACTGTGGGGTCCTTAAACCCATGGACTACGACGTCCTTAACCTTGACCGAGATGTCTTAAAACTAACAATGGACTGTGGGGTCCTTAAACCCATGGACTACGACGTCCTTAACCTTGACCGAGATGTCTTAAAACTAACAATGGACTGTGGGGTCCTTAAACCCATGGACTACGACGTCCTTAACCTTGACCGAGATGTCTTAAAACTAACAATGGACTGTGGGGTCCTTAAACCCATGGACTACGACGTCCTTAACCTTGACCGAGATGTCTTAAAACTAACAATGGACTGTGGGGTCCTTAAACCCACGGACTACGACGTCCTTAACCTTGACCGAGATGTCTTAAAACAAACAATGGACCGCAATGTCCTAAAACTACCCATGGACCGCAATGTCCTCAAACTACCCATGGACCGCAATGTCCCTAAACTGGAACAATAGAGCCACGCATGCTCTCTTGGCGGATCTAAACGATCCCGTTTAAGTTGATCTTAGTCTTAAAATATGGCTAACGTATCCTTAAACCTTCAAACAGACTGGGCTATGAATCTCCCCCAATTAACTCTGGTTCGAGGGTACATCTCTGAACTCCTCTGACATCTGTCGTTGTAATCCTTCAACGTCGTCAGAGAGGTGACGGGTCCCGACGGCCATACATATGATGGACCACTATGTCCCTAAACTGGAACAACGGAGCCCAAATGCTCTCTTGTCGGATCTAAACGATCCCGTTAAGTTGATCTTAGTCTCAAGTTAGACTAACGTATCCTTAACAAACGTTTGAGTTGATCTTAGCCTCAAGTATGGCTAACGTATCCTCAAACCAAACCCCCAAACCCAAATCTAAGATAATACGGATTTGGACTAGTCCACGTCCTACGGGCGACTACATAAATTAGTCTCCGTATACAATCCACGGGCAACCACAAACAAAACAAACACCCACGACATGAAGTGACCAGCTGGAGAAGGAGAAAGTTGTTACCGCGATGCGGTAGCGTAATTAACTGCAGGGACTTGCGCCTGCAGGGAAGAGCGTCCCCACAATCAAAAACCCCTCAACGAGGGGGAATCTGACGAAGTCTGCTACATCGGACGCATCCGTTTAAACCTCCGATACATGGTGCCATAAATCAACTTGGCATCTTCGGAGAGGTGGACGGATAGCACCAATTAGCATCTGCCCCGAATCTCAGGCGAGGCATTCCACGTTCCGGCTGCCATTCGGAGGGGAACACCTAAGTAGGGTGTGCAGAAGGTAATATGTAAAGACAAAATAAAAGGATTAGAAAGAGGGCAAAGTAAATTCGACTGTTATCATTCACGACCAAAACCGCGTACTTCATCGCCACTCCTATTTCACCTTTAAAGGAATAAGGTATTATTCAGTTGTCTTTTATCATCACCTTCTCTCAAGATGCGAGTACTCCTTGGTTTAGGAGGGTACACCTATTATGCTTACTGGATAGTCTTCTTCCAAACCATAGGCTGGTGCCGAACGGTAGGGAAGGAAGAAAACCATTTAGCCTAACGATGGTGTGCAGAAGGTAACGACTAAAGACAAATAAAGGGACTTGGAGAGATGGCAGTGAAATATACGGTTAAAGTCATGAATTGGATTATGGAAAGGGCATTGCTATGAATACCAGGGTACCCCTACGAAACATTTTCATGTTTCAGTGCATTGTTAAAAGAAAACTGTTTTCCCGATTAGATACTTACTCCAAGGGTATGTATTTACCAGGTTACATTCTCATATCTGTATGGTTTTACAGATGATGAGTGGGAGTAAGATATTGGGAATTAGGTGATCATCCTCATTATATCGAAATTCGTTGTAATTGGTGATATTTGAGAAAATCGCCGGGGTACAGTTTTCAACCTACGACGCACAGGTTTTGAGTTGCTTAAACTCAGCGACTTATACAGAGTATTGTATGTTGTCCAAGTGTCCATCAGGACAAAGGGGTAGGTCCTCGTACTATGTTCTGTTTACTTATAACTTCTCTAGTATTTAGAAAAGTGTTTCGTAGAAATACAAGGTCTAACTTTTGAGAAGTTGTGGGTATAAGAATAAAGTAGAGAACCAAGTATCATAAGTATCGGGATTCTTCAAAGAGATCGAAGATGTAGATTCTTGTGATTGGTATTCAGATGATAGTAATGGTTTTGAGAAACGTGTTTCTCTTTCAGGTTGCTCATAATTGGATGGATTCCTAAGTTGAGTAATGTTGATTAGCCTTTTTTCATTAAGTTGATATGCACTGGAGACAGCTGCATGATTTGAATATGGTCCCAATTAAATAAGTGCCAAAGTTTCTATATTGGATATAGAATAGTTCGTACCTTAAAAGATATTAAGGTACGGGGAGTTGTCCAGCTTATGCTTAAAACCAGATTCTGGACAACTCAGGGCACGTTTCTGTAATGGCTGTTTGTGGGTTGACCCTGGCTATGACGAGGGTTGATTTTCTACCATTTGGAAGATCAATAGTGATATTGTTCTTGACTCGCCACAGTTTTAGTAAAATAGATCTTTTTCAGAAAACAGTAGTGGGAGTATGGTAGAACTGGAAGCGATTCCAGAATCGAAACGATTACGGAAAATTTAATAGGACCTATATATTCAATCAGGTTTGACATTCCAATAGCCACTCCGCAGATATGGTGGGTAAACCTCAGACACCCGAGAGGTACTCCGGTAGCCTCAAGGACGGTGACAGGGAGGTTCTTATCTACCCAGACTTGACACTACTGTTGTTCCAGGCTATGAGACCCGGTAGGAGGGTTGTCGTAGTCAGTGGGAGCAGCGGAAGCATAGTGGACAAGATGCTTATATCTATTTATAGACTTGAGCAGTTATAGCGGAGATAGATCATCTAATTTTGATGTGACAGTCATGGGTTTGACTTCAATCAGGATAGGGGATGGATCTGTTAAGAAGGTAGTAGGGTATGATGTCATGGTATCTGGATGACATACACAGAGTAGGAAGTAAAATTCCTATACTACGATCGGTTGTACTGTGGTCGTCACACAGTTATTTCTCCAGACAGGATATGGATATAATATTTGACATTATGTTTCTGGATCTATGGTTTTAGATCTGGATTTGGGTAGTTTCCCAATGTGGGTACTTTGACAGTATTCTAATGGTTTTTAGAATAGATGACTCCTAGCATGGTGGTGTACCTACAGGTGATGGAGTCACCCTCTCTAAAGGTGTCTTACAGACTAAAGGGGAGAGGGAAGTGCATGATTGGCAGATCACTTGCTTAGGCAATTGAGTCAATCATGAGATGTCAAGTACCACACCAGATGTTGTTTTTGCACTAGATGCAATAAGTTTGTATTAATCCAATCCTGGAGAAACATAAAGAAGCAGTTTTAGAACATAAGTACATGTTCTACGGATTTGATGACGGCAGCCTCCTTCGGGAGACGATTATCATTCCAGGCTTCAAAGGTGACATGGTTGACAGAGTGATTGTCAGAGTTATAGTTTTCCCTCTGACGAAGGGGGCAGTATTATGGACAGGTGGTCCAAGAGGATACTGTGGGTGGCATGGTGCCGGATACTGATTAGGTTCAGTGATCGATACAGTCTAAGAAGTTTGGATTTGGAGTTCATTTATGAACTAGGTCCCATCAGATATCCAGACATATTCTAAGACAGGTATTACTCAATTCGGGAGATGGCTTTCTCCGCGAACTTGAGATTAAGAGAGATATAGAAAGAAACAACTAGGCGGATCCACTCACTGAGGCTATTTCTCGAACACAATAGTTTTACAAACGGGCTTTGTGAAACTGATTAGTAGAGGAGTTGGATGTTCGGTTTCACACGGGCTGTGAGTAGTCGACATCGCAATAATTAGCCTTGAGTGCAAGTGGGAGATTGTTGGAGATAGTGCCCTCAGAGTCAATTGTTGGATCGCAGGTACGTGATTGCAATGATTGTGGAGGATCTATACCGGTAGAACAGTCTTACTCAAGATGATAGTATGCTATCTGGTTTGCCTTTATCAGTCGTGTACATGTTCAGGTGACTGATTACATGTTACACTTTGATAGAGCCCTTAGGATCTTGCTTTACTACCAACAGTATGATGGCGATCATATACGTGAGAGTTGGGTAGTTTATATGCATATCCTTAATTGTGGTCCCTAATCGTGGGAGTTTCGAGACAGGGCATCGATACTCCGGAGTAGACTAGTGTGTACAGTCGAGACCCCGACGAGGGGCGGTGGCCGGTCTCACAAGCCACTGGTGTCAGTTGGATCACCTAAGATGTATACAGGTGCTCATTAGGTTATGAGTACACCGGACAGGACTCGCCGGGAATCTGCTAGTTAGTATTATATCTACCGTCAGATAGCAGTTCCCTGGTGACATGTGTACAGGTTAGTTCATCGACCTGAGGTCGTCATTTGTCTCGTGTGAGTTCCCACTGTGCTTTGATTTCTATCCTACCACGGCTCAAAGGAGTCGTGCAAACAGGTAGTTTTTGGGTACAGTCCCGAGCCATATGGAGGCACGTGAGTGGATCGGTAGGGGATTCGTCTCTCCCGGTATTGGGGGCGAGGTCGTGCTGTGTCTAGGAGAGCCATTACACATAGTCCATGGCCATGGCAGGAGATTTACTGGTAGGTACTCCAGTAGTATCTCAGGGTGTTATTGGGCTACACTCCGACACGACTTATACTGCTATTGGGGGTCTGACGTTACTAGCCCCCTAGGCAGATATGCGATACTCATAGACGAACGGACCGGACTGTATATACATTGTCACTGTTAGGCTCAGTAGGGTTTCCGGATGAGTTCGCTCATCGGCCTCCCTTGAGGTCATTCCATGGGCAGCCGTTACGCATTGCTAGTGCCGCTGACGGTTTGTGGTTAAACCCACTGCCAGGGTACTGACGAGTCATTAGAGTCCCCCACAGACAGTTTCCCAAGTTCGGGCGAAACGTTGTAGAGGCCGTATGGTTTTATGGCAGGGTTCGGAAAATGCACGTGCGTTTACGCACGTGTTATTTTTCTGGCAGATGATACTGGTCGGCTTTGGTTTAAGCCGGATCCGAGTATTATATTAAGTAGATATAATATCTTTGTCTCAGTTGCATTTGTATTCGGTCGTAATACAAATGCGGGTATATTTATACAGTTACGGGGTTATCCTGAAAGTCGTTTCAGGATCACTTTTGGAAGTTGCCAGTTTCCAGTTTTCTATCAGCCGTCTTTTAACATTCGGTTAAAAACGGATTTATCTTTTCTTGGATGAGAGTGAGTCATGCTTCTAGAAGGTTCTAGAAGGTGATGACTTGGTTAATTGGTGTTGTGTTTTCATTGGTTGCATTAATGAATGGATGACTAGGTTTAGTGAGTCATTCATTTCATTAATGAGTTTTGTTTACTTAAGGATATTTCTTCATGATCTTTGTTTATGGTCACCTCCTTGATTGCTCCTACACTCACCCTCCTCCTCCATATAAGTGGCCGGCCCCTTCTCCTCCTCCACTTACTCATGAGAGAAAAAATTATGGTTGTTAAAAGAAAAGACTAAAGTTTTGGATACATGGAAATTTCATAGTTCATTTCTTGTTCCATTTCATTTCCATCGGCAACTTCATTTACCGATCGTCCACGGACTTGGACGAAGTGAGACAAAGTCATCTACTCATTCTCTACATCATTCTTGGTCGTCTCTTTTAGCAAACTTGACGACCGAGTTGCCTCAAGTCAGAGGCGGGAGCCCGTTTAAAGAATCAGTGACGTAGTGCCACCTAGACGAGCAGATCGGAGATCGACGAGATCAAAGAAGCCGCAACGGAGCGTGGGATGATGGTTAAAGAACGAAGGACTCGGATCGTTCGGTATAACCTTTCTACACTCTTTACAGTTTGTTAGTTTAGCAATAATGGAAGATCCGGGTTAAAGTATACGATAGCGCCAGTTTAAAAGTTTTTGTTCCGCATTTGGCGTCTGTAGACGGCCGGGACGCTACCGTAGACTTACAAGGTGATGAGGCCACGGGCGGTGGTCTCATGTCAATAGAGGAGGGAATCGCTTCCGTTTCAGCCGGCAGCTCATCAGGTAAATCCCAAGTTGCTATCTTCTTTATCTTACAATCCTTTCCGACAAATTCGCATTTGTTGTAACGCAGGTGCAGCCAGCGCCGATGCTCCACATCTTGAGGGAGCGCCTTCAACGACTGCCTTGGCGGTGGTCACCTCTCAACCCTCTCTCATACCATCTAAGATGTTGGAAGGTATGGGTTTGCAATTTATTAATCCTATACTTTAGACATATAATTTGTGTACTAAAGTCATATTGTTGTGTCTTTTCAGGAGTGCTCTTTGATCATGTATATCAGATGTTGCTCCCCACTTCTCTTTCCCATCCGAACTTGCTTCTTCCCTTGGTGGCGTTGGTGAGTATGATTTCCATTGACATCTTTTCTTTTTTCATTGATGGAGTTACCTCTAAACCCCTTTTTTATCTCGACTACAGTGCTACAGATTGAAGGAGGGGATAAAAGATCAGCTGCGCCACTGGCCCTTCCGACCTTGCCACCTGTCTCGACTGGTACAGCGACTATCACGTTGATAGCTTCCCTCTCTTTATTTTTTGTACTGTTATCTGATCGCATCCCGTTTCTTTTCAGCTGTCGTTCCGGCCTCGTCGCCATTCGAGCCTCGTATTACAATGCCGGCGGGTCCTTATCTAAGAAGTCCGTCTTCAAAAGGCGCCGCGAATAGTCTGCGCATGTTGAGTGACTACGTCGAGGAACTCGACGTTGAAACCCCTACATCTGCCGCAGACTTCGCTACGTTGGTTAACCCGATGCTGGCAATACTCGTGAACTTTCATGATGAGGGCATCATCGCATCCTGGGTTAACCATTGCAGGGAGATCGAGGGCCGCCTATATCAGTTGGAGTCGCTGCATCCCGCTCCCGAGACCTTGGCTGCCAGCAATCAAAGGACAGCGTGGATTGAGCAGAGCGCTTCTTACTTCCGCCACCTCGAACAAGAAGTCATTTCAAGGCGTAAGGAGCGTGGTGAGACTTCGAGCAAGTCTGCCCAACTGCATGCTCGGGTGGAGGCCAACGCCGCACGGCTGAAGGTTGTCTTTGAGGGCCTTCTGCAATGTCTTTCTGAAGGGTTATCATTGAGGCAACAACTTGACGTTGTCGAGCGAGATGCACCGAGCCAGGAAGCAGCCCAGAAGGCGGCGGAGGAGCAAATTTCATCTTTCTTGCAGCAGCGGGCCGAGGTGGAGGCCGAGGTAGCTGCGGCTGTCACTCAGGAGGAGGCGCTGAAGGAAGTGCGAGAGCAGCTTGTGGATTTACTAAAGACACTTCCTCCTCAGTAGCTATCCCTCTTTGTATCGTTTGTACTTGTAGATAAAAGAATGTGTATATGCATATTTTTTTATTCTTTGACATAGTGTATCATGTACCCAATCAAGTTTATGAATAATAGATACACATTTTTTGTAATGTGTCATTTTCTTCGTCTTCTCTTTCTTTTATTATCAGCATACCACCTTAGCAAACATGGTTGACGGATGATTAGAACGAGTATTCCGACTTTCTTAAGAAATAGCGATGGCTTAGGCCGCAGGTTCAGATCTGCTGCCTAAGACTTTTCAACTCTATAAGCCGTGAGGGTCTTGTAGAGACTTTTCTCCCTACGGATCGAGAGGATCTCGTAGGGGGGGTTTTCTCCTTAGGAATCGTGAGGATTCCTAAGTGTGGTTTTCTCTTATAAGTAGTAAGGATCCTATAAGAGATTTTTCCCTCTTACGAGTCGAGAGGACTTGTAAGCGGTTGTTTCCCTCCTTGTCGAAGTTCGACGTTGGAAAGTGAGACCCGTGGATGGTATGCAAGAGACCGTTTTGGGCCAACTTGCGGGGTCCCAGTGCTTAGGAAACAGGCTTCTTTTATGCCCACTGCCTAAGGCTTTATCTCACGAGTCGAGCCGCCTCGACAATTTTTTTACAAGTCGAGACGAATCGAGCGTTTCTCGCAAGAACATCTTAACGTCGCATTTAACCTCTGCTCTTTACGACAGAAGCCCGTTAAGGTTGGTGGTACTTAGGGTTTTGGCCATCGTACCGTCGCATAAGCTGGTATAGTCCTCGATAGGCAATCGTGCTGTTCGAGTAGCCCTGCGACTGCCGTGTCTCTGATCCCTTCGGGGGCTGGACAAGACGTCTTCAAGAAATCCTCCTTGACAATTTGACCGTCGGAAGAGCAAGCGTTAGGAATTTGCCATGTCGCTTTTTACTTGAGGTTAGGCTTATTTTGGTGAGCCCCAATGAGTCATAACCACTCCGCGCTGGTGTGGGGATGATCTCCGATAGTCTTTCGGGCTTTATGTGAGTTGCCGTCAAGACCCTGAAGCTAGGAATTTGGCCTTTGCTTCGTTTGCTGGCATTGCGTCTGCTGTATCGAGATGAATGTTGTGGTGGGAACTAGGGATTTTGCCGTGGCTCCGTTTGTTTGATGACGTTGCGTCTGCTGTGTCGAGACGAACGTTGGGGTGATATCTCGTCTGCTGTATCGAGACGGACGTCGAGGTTGTCTCTAAGTTGCTGGTGAACCGTCGAGATTTGGAGCTAGGGATTTCGCCGTGGCTCCATTCGTTTGATGACGTTGCGTCTGATGTGTAGAGACGAACGTCGAAGTGGTGACCATTCCGCACTAATGTGAGACGATCTCCGGTTGTCTTTCAGGCTTTATATGACTCGCCGTTAAGACCCTGATGCTAGGAATTTGGCATTTGCTTCATTTGCTGGCATTGCGTCTACTGTATCGAGACGAATGTCGCGGCTGTCTCTAGGTCGCTGGTGAACCGTCGAGGTTCGGAACTAGGGATTTTGCCGTGGCTCTATTCGTTTGATGACGTTGTGTCTGCTGTGTCGAGACGAATGTTGGGGTGACATCTCGTCTGCTGTATCGAGACGGACGTCGAGGTTGTCTCTAGGTTGCTGGTGAACCGTCGAGGTTTGGAACTAGGGATTTTGTCGTGGCTCCATTCGTTTGATGACGTTGCGTCTGCTGTGTCGAGACGAACGTTGGGGTGACATCCCGTCTGCTGTATCGAGATGGACGTCGAGGTGGTGACCACCCTGTGCTGGTGCGAGATGATCTTCGATTGTCTTTCCGGTTTTATATGAGTTACCGTCAAGACGTTGAAGCTAGGAATGTGGCATTCGCTTCGTTTGCTTTGGTGTGTCCAAATCCTGTTGGAGGAAGAACGCTGGGGTTGACATTGCATCTACTGTATCGAGACGAACGTCAAAATGAAGCTGGGATTTTGCCGTCGCTTCGCTTTGTTTCGACCGCAAGGTCTTTTTGTTGGCGTTGTATCTGCATCTTGATGGACTGCGAAGGAACGCCTTTATTGACATCTCATCTGCTGTAACGAGACGAATGCTCATATGGTCTCTAGGTTGTCTGTGAACCGTCGAGGTTTGGCTTCGCTTTTTTTTTTATGGAGCCTGTTGGGAAAGTATGGTTCCCTCTTTGTTTGTGCCCCTGGATTGTATACGGGAATCGATATGATCTAACCTGTAGGGCTAAAGTTTTATCATCATCTCTTTTTTTTGTTTTATTTCCGCGATGCTCTATCATTTCAGCTTTTATATCGCGAAGGTCGCGATTGCCCAATCATTTCGGCTGTTTATTTTGTTTTCACTCGCTGTTTTTTATTGCGAGTTGCCCAATCATTTCGGCTATTTTGCATGCATGTGCGGCCTACTGGCTTTCCGCCGTAAACCTGGAATTAGACACCGATTTCGGCATCAACACCGCTACAACTGGGATATTGCCAGGAGCGAATCATCATTTGCTTCCGTCGATGTCGAACAAAGATGGCTTAGCGAACAGGGTTAAGGCGCTGTCGACTAAGGCTTTTAACTTCATGAGCCGTAAGGGTCTCACAAAGGTATTTCTCCCTACAAGTCGTGAGGATCTTGTAGGCGTATTTTCTCCTTAGGAATCGTGAGGATTCCTAAGTGCATGTTGCTCTGTAAGTCGTAAGGATCCTACAGGAGGGTTTTCTCCTTGTAAATCGAGAGGATTTACAAGGGTCGTTCACCATACGAACATATCCCCAGTCTCGGATGAGACTTGATTAGGGAAATGTTTATTCGCGCCCGTGGATTGTATACAAGGGTCAGTACTGAACC
Organism: Agapanthus africanus; assembly: GCA_030015575.1. Taxonomy (NCBI): domain Eukaryota; kingdom Viridiplantae; phylum Streptophyta; class Magnoliopsida; order Asparagales; family Amaryllidaceae; genus Agapanthus; species Agapanthus africanus. The sequence continues at coordinate 417,735,293 of CM057338.1, read as the reverse complement.
ACTTGTAGGGCAATATCGGAAGTTGTGGGGGTTGCTTAAGCACAGGTTTAGGTCTCTGTAACTTAAGACTTTCAACTCTTATGAGCCGTGAGGGTTCCATAAGAGAGTTCTCCTTACGAGTCGTGAGGATCTCGCAAGCGTATTTTCTCCTTAGGAATCGTGGGGATCCCTAAGTGTGCTGCTTCCTTGTGAGTCGTAAGGATCTCACATGGGTGGTTTCTCCTTATAAGGTCGAGAGGACCCTATAAGTGTCCTTTAACGAGGTTGCGCCCTTTCAGGTTTTCACAAACACTCGCCGGTAGCCCTGCTGTTTTTACTCACGGAGCCCTTTCGAGTTTTCATCCGCGCCCATTTTGCTTATGGACATACCGTTATTTTTTCCATTCTTTTTATTTTTATATTTTTTTCTCTTTTTTTTTACGAGGTCGCGCCCTTTCGGGTTTTCACGAACACTCGCCAGTAGCCCTGCTGTTTTTACTCACGGAGCCCTTTCGGATTTTCATCCGTGCCCTTTTTGCTTATGGACATACCGTTTTTTTTTATTCCTTTTATTTTTATATTTTTTTCTCTCTTTTTTTTTACGAGGTCGCGCCCTTTCGGGTTTTCACGAACACTCGCCAGTAGCCCTGCTGTTTTTACTCACGGAGCCCTTTCGGGTTTTCATCCGTGCCCTTTTTGCTTATGGACATACCGTTTTTTTTTATATGTTTTTTTTTGTCAGCCTAAAGATGCTGCGGTAGTAGTTTAAAGACGTTTCGGTCTTTTGCAAGTTTTAGGACATTGCGGTCCATCATTAGTTTAAGGACATCTCGGTCCGTTGTTAGTTTAAGGACATTTCAGTCCATCGTCGCCGTATTTGAGGCGAACATCTAGTTTATTGACTTTTCGGTCTATGGGGCTTTCTCCATGACTGACCATGATGTCTCCGGCGTATCCATCTTTCTCGGAGCATGCGGTTGTGGCGGGTTCACCTTCCAATTTTCGGACAACGCGAACTTGCCCTGTTGGTATTGGTCTTCAACCCAGTTCTTGAAGACGTAGCAATCCTCGATCAGATGACCTACCGTTTGATGGTAAGGGCAATAATTAGGATTATTAACATCGCCCGGCCGCAACGGACGTTTTGGACTCGGCAGATTAATGAGTCTGTCGCACACTGCCAGTTCGAACAGTCCCCTTGTTTTATCTTGCGGAAACGAGTAAGGACATTTCAACTTTTCCTGGAGGGGTTGCCGCTTGTTGCTTTGGCGAGCAACCAGTCTAGGGTCACTTAATTGTTGTTGAGCGCTAGCGACGAAGGCCGTTTTTCCTTTTCCTTTATCCTTTTTGTTCGCTCCGTTGTTTGCGGGGCCGGGATTTTTTCCGAGTAGCGTGCGATTGCATGGCTGAACGTTCTCGCAGCTCCTCAATTCCTTCATTTTTGAAATAGATTCCCTGAGGGAAGGGTTGGGGGTAGCTTCTTCGTCAGAGTCGCTTCCAAAGGTGATAATTTGCGATACCTTAGAGTCGGCCGTATGACAATCGTCGGCGGCTCTTTTGCGCTCATCTATCACATTTTTTTGACGTCTACAAGCTTCACATTTTGTCCTGTCGAAGTGTTGCTTTTGAGCGACATACCCTTGCCACCAACAGTTAAAGGATTCGCAGTCTTCGGTAGGATGTATGATCTTTTGATGATATAAACAGAAGTTAGGGTGCATCTCTACCTCGGCGAGGGTATTTTCTTCAGAGGGCGGTAGCTTCATTCCTACTGATAAAGTTTTGGCGAACCTTTTCCTTGTCTTGAATTTGTTTTTATCCGCAGTGGATGGCTTTTGATTTGACGGGAATGCCTTGGCTCTTTCCAGTATAGCCATCTCACGCTCTTGATCGGCTTTTGCTTTCAGACGAATTTCATTTAGGAAGACATCGATCAGCTCGTCTGGTGGCTGTAGAATTTCCGGTTCGGGGTTCGCCATTGGTTTCTCGGTGCAAGAAGCCTCTTCATCATCTGCCAATGAGTGAGAAATCACATGACAAGTCGCTACGTAGTCTTCGGATTCATCTGATGAGTTTTCTCCATCGTTTTCATCCTCGACGAAAGAACAAGTTGCCCCCGACGTGTCCGTCTTCTTTGGAAAGTGCGGCTGTGGTGGGTTTACCTTCCAGTTTTCCGACAGCGCGAACTTGCCTTGTAGGTACTGATCCTCGATCCAACCCTTAAAGACGAAACAATCCTCAATCGGGTGACTTACCGTTTGGTGGTAAGGGCAATAATTGGGATTATTAAGATCGCCTGGCTGCGACAGGCGCTTTGGACTCGGCAGATTAATGAGTCTGTTGTGCACTGCCAGCTCGAACAGTCTTCTCGTTTTATTCTGAGGAAACGAGTAAGGACGTCCTAGCCTCTCTTCGAGGAATGGGCATGGACGCACGTTGTTTTAGCGAACGACCGGCTTTGAGTTGTTCGACTGTTGCTGAGCATTGGCGACGACGATCGCTTTCCCTTTTCCTTTCTCATTTCGGGAATCTGGTTTTGGAGGAGACGGTCCATGGCCCATCTGGTCCATTTGGGCTAATTTGTCGATCAAGGCCTGGAAGGTGGTCGGCCTGAAGAACATCATGAATTGCGAGATGGTCGCCTGCGGGTCGAGAGTGCCCACAAACATGCCTACCGCAGATGCCTCTTCTATGCGTTGTTCGCATTTCGACCATAGGTTTCGCCATCGTGTTGCGTATTGGACCCACGTTTCGCCTGGCCTTCTATGCGTTGGTGAGGAGGAAGGAGATGGGTTCGAGTATGGAGATGACGGTGTAGGGGAAGAGATGATGGAGGTCGGAGCTCCAGCGAGGGGAGCGGGTGAGGGAACTGAAGAGGGAAGAAGGTGCTCGGTCGACGACGAAGGGGGTGAACGTCGGCGACTAGGGCAGGTGAGGGTGCAGCTGTGACAGAAGAGGTGGGTATGTGTGTGGAGAAGGGTCTTGGCTCGTGGTGTGAGGGGGTGAAGGAGATAGGGGAGACGGGGGCGCGTCGTGGGAGTAACGCTCGCGAGCGGGGCGCGTGACGAGCGGCGACGTGGGCGCAGGCGTGGGGTGCGGCGGAGGCGCAGTAAATGAGCGGGAGATGCGCAACGGGAAGGAAGAAGGAGTGGTGGGCCGGGTCGCGTAGGCAGTGCGGGCGCGGGCCGTGGGCTTGAGGAAAAATAAAGAAAATGATGGGAAAAATTAGAGGGTGGGCTCGGGAGTTGGGCCAAAGGAATATATCAAAGAATTCGGATGGGAAAAAAAGAAGAAGCGGGCTGGGTTGAATGAGGATGCTGGGCCGGGGCTTAAGGATTTTAATTTAAAACAAATGGGCTGAGGGAATTAGTTAGGTTTTAGGGTTTAGTTTAAATAAAGAAAAGGAATGGGACTTTAAAATAAATAAATAATTATATATAAAATAATTAAATTTTATAAGTGAAAGAGAAATATATATTTATATAGTATAAAAGGGCTGGTATTACATCATACCACCCTTACAAAAATTTCGTCCTCGAAATTTAAAGAACGACAGGCTACAAAATAATAAGTGAAAAGTTACTATATCGAAAACTAACACATAGTGATTTACTTAAAACGGGTGGATAAAATTTTGAAGGTATATATATATATATGTAAGAAACACATACAAAAGATAGGTCTAATAGGTATAAGGCAGGAACACTATAAGGGCAACTACATGTATAAGAGAATATAGGTAACAGTAACGAACAATAATAATCAAGGCGTGTTCGATAAAAGTCGAAACCCAAATATGTGCACATATAAGTATATCAAAAATAGCAAGCAGAGATAATAAGTATAAGGCTCAACCATTTATAATAGTAACCATAAGCACAATACCCGAAAATGAAGTAACGATAATAAAGTAGCGAAAAATTTGTCGGTAGGTTAAAACATTTTAGGATAATGTATCGATCAAATAGTTTTGAATTAACTTAGAAAACTCACATAGCGAAAATGGGGAACATGGAACAAAATATGCGCGGTGTAAGGTTGCGCTGCTGAAAAATATAGTGGGAAAGCTAGTAGTGAAGTACTTGAAATGCGTAAAGCGGGGATAGTCAATACAACGCACTCTTCGATAAATACAAAATAATGGAAATTAAATTTTCGAATAACAATGTCCCTAAATATATTTAGGGTAATAGGAAAAAACACAAAAATGTGTAGGGCTAGCTAGGGTAAGGATTACAAGTAAGTGTGGCTCATTCAAAAGGTCGGAGTGTGGCGACTTTAGGCTGAAGGTCAAGGAGATTGGGATCGGGTTAGTACAGGGAGTAAGGGTAGGCAACAAAGGACTACAAGGGAAGAAGTATGGGAAGGATAACGGTTGGTACATCCTATGAACCAAGAATTTGAAGGGTTGGCGAACTCGGAAGTTTCTCTAAAATTTTCTCCTCCCAGAAGGATCTCAAACGAGGCACAGACGAAGGATGAAGTGTGGACCTCTAAGATCGTGTGTGGTACTTGCTAATCTCAGTGAGGATTAAAACAATGTGAGGAGTAGGGGTGGACAGATCTCAATAGGAAAGATTAATTGTATAGAAGACATAGTGAACTAAGAAGATCGAAAGATTTGCGAGCCCAACAATTTATTTCATTCCAGAAGATTTTAAACAAAGCATTCTCAAAGACGAAAGGTGGCCCTAAACTATACACAGATTTATTTGGCCAGATAAGACAACATCAAAAGGAATCCCGTCAGTCGCGGTTGTGGAGATTCAGCAGGTTGCGGTAGGCTCGCGCGCTCAGGTAGGGGCGTCCATTTCTATATCGCCTCGCAGGGATCGCCATTGGGAGTTCTTCCACAGCAGGGTCTTGATCTTCTGGTCCTTCTTCCTCGGCTGGAGCTTCTTCATCGAGGTCTGATTCCATGTGATTCTCTTCTTCTGGATTCTCTTCCATGGGATTTTCCTCCACTGGATTTTCTTCTATTGGGTCTTCCTCGGGATCTTCCTCTATCGGGTTCTCTTCCGGGTCTTCTTCCTCTTCGTCGGAATCGCTTATCATGTCAAACTCTGGGGCGACTGCTCCTTCGTCTTCGGAGTTGTTGTTCCCGAAAATGGCCTGGGGATCGTTGATCTCATCATCAGAACTCATCAGCGTGCGGTCTAAGGAAACGCATGACTGTGCATCATCATCTAGATGCGGCGCTGCTCCAGGGTGGGCCAAGGCCTGAAAAGAAAGAGTCATGATTAGACAGTGGAATACATCAAGAAAATAGCTCAGTGTACGAAGTATAGGAAAATATGCGGTGGCAGGAACTGGAAGATCAGGATTAAAATGCTGTGATAATGAATAGTATAAATAAGGAGAAAGCAAGAGAATGATACATATATTACGATTCAAGTTTTATTGCATTCAACTAAAATTTCAACGGATACAAGATTTCAAACGGAAAGAAATATTCATAAGAGGATGACAACATTATTACTGAAAGTAGAAAACATGAAAATTCTTCTTTGACTACTAGAACGTTGCATTCTCGTTACGTGAGTTGAATCCTGCGCTGGTTCCGCCTTATCCTCGATGTTTGAACTACGCAATAATCATCACTTGGCAAAAGTGGAAAGTGTGGACGAGTCTCCTCCTTGTAGCTCCTTCTTTTTTGGGCAACCGTTGATGAGATGTTCGCTGGATCCGCAAATCAGACATTTCCCTTGGGCGCGACGACAATCCCTCTGAAGATGTCCTGGCCTCTTACAGTACCCACAACATGGGGTTTTCTGCTGCTTCTGTCGCGGGGAAACAAAATGGCGCTTCATCTTCTTCTCTTTTCCTCGCCTAAAAGGGATCCCTTTACAATTTGAGGCTCCCGCTGGTGCCTGGTTCACCTGCCTTCTTAGTCCTTCAGTTAACAAGTCGTTCGTTCGCTCTTGGGCTTCCTTCAGACCTTGCAGTACACCCAGGATCTCAACGGTCTGAATCTGGGGAGTAGAGATAGACGAAGAGTCGTTGGAAGTCATGATCCTGAAACAATAATTTTGAGAACGATATAAGAATCAATTTATAATATGGATTGGGCAAGGAATCAAGAACATCGGATGTGATGAGATTTATTACAAGTGGAAATCAACCGTAGCATTCTAAGTCACTTAAACAGAGTACGGTAGTGCAATTGCAACTACGTAACCTTGCCAAGTCACCCGAAACCCTAGCGAATGGATAGCAGAACACTCAATGCGAATATGGATCAAGAATATCAAGTTTACAATCTAGACTGAGGGATGTCTTAGATTGTCAAGCTCTACACGGAAAACTGCAATCCCAATCGAAACAAAACCTGGCTTTGATACCAACTAAACCATGTCACGCCCCGCTTCCCAAAATACGGAATACGAGGGGTTGACAAGGCCAGCCATGCTCCTACGGTCAAGAAAATGTCCTGCCGTAGTCACACTTCGGCTTCTAGTTTTTCATGGTAAACAATAAATAATGCGCTGGTAATGAGAAATGCAGTAACTAAATGAAACAATGTAAGGAACTGACCTGAGGGGAAACAAAATGGATATAACTCTGGATAGCAAGTCGAGGTGTCCGTGATATACGTCTAGTCCTGGTCCAGGCTAAATCTTCTCCTCACACTGAGCATGCATACTCAGGCCATCAGAGCAACACAATAGCAATATAATATATAAAATCATGTGACAATTCTAACAGTGATAATAGATATATTTAACAGTAAATCAATGACGGTAATAGGTATGAACATGCAGTAATCAATGCAGCGGAACAGTATAAGCAGTAGAATGATATGCCACGTATGTCAACACAGTAAGTATGTATATCGATGCTATCATCCCTATCAGTCACTAAGTCTCACTGTACAGGTCACTAAACCTATCGTCAGTCCAAATGTGAGAGTCAACTACTCGCGAGTGTCCTCCACCCAAGGGTAGAACCCAAGGGCAAGGGACCACGGGCCCAACATGTAACTCACGGTAATAATCATGTATCCTGTAAATCTCCATATATCTCCATATATATAAGCTGGTAAGGGACTCTCGAGATTCTGTTGAATTCACACTCGAACTACCCCACACCCCGTGGTCTACATCAAACGCTAACCATAACCCTAAATACCAATCGGTCTGTGACAAGTCTGCGCGAGAACTGGAGGCAGGACCTCCATCAAGCACGTCCCGACTAATACCTAAGATAAATGGCAGAATCTGATGTCTTATCTGTGACACCCATGCAAGAGCTTCCATAAGTGTCCCATACCACTTATAGTTACACGTATACGCGTTCCACAGACGTCGACAATGCAATAAAATCATAAGGTTCACTGATTGTGTACAAGTACGTATCACTTTCACTTATTCACTGATACACGAACACTAACGTACTTGTCACAATCATCACTAATACCTAACACTGGGTAATGCACGTTGTCACTCGGTTATCAATGCAATGACATGGGTATGATATGATGCGTAAACAGTATATAAAGCATGATTAGGGTGTCATGAATCGATAATCTACCACTTGCATAATTTATCATAAATCATACGGTTACAGTTTAGTGAAACGATGAATGGGAATTAATTAGTATGTTCAGTTATCTATCCAGCGAATCTGGTTACAAGCCAATCGGGTTCCAGGATCATTAATTATAGCCATTTCATTTTAAGCGTTCACGGCTGGAAATCCGATTTCAGAATCGGAAGTCCGTTTCGCAACGCATTTTAATCCCAGTTGGGATCAGCTTTTAGCGACGCTACAGTTGGATGAAATCTAGGGTTTTCAGTAAGGTTTTCAACGCAATAGACAGATCATCAATCGCGTCTGTACGTCAGGAGATATACACTGTTCAATACTAGTATGTCGATTCTGATTCGGTTGGGACTGTTATACGTCCACATCTATTAAATTACAGATTAAATATCAAACGATAACGAAACAGGATGAAACCACTTGTGTTGTCTAGATAACAGATTCACCTATAATAAACAGTGGAGTTCCGCAACCTACGAGTTAAGAAAACAGAGTGGTGTTCAATACGGAACAGTAAACAGCAACTGGAGTCGCTCTGGACTGCAGTCCAGAGTCGCACTCCGATCCAAATGTTGTCACAGTTTAAATACAGAAGCAATTATAAATTTATATAGGGTTATAGTTCGTCGAGTCGGCTTCGATTTGAGCCCCCGAACGTATCATTCCAGTATGTATATAATTTATGGTGATTTTAACGGTTTGTAGGTACAAGGAAATTCCAGTTTTACGGGTAAACTTGGGGGTAGTCGTTTTAGTCGTTAATGGTCATATTATCCAGCGAAATTCACACACTAGATTCACAGCCATACGGGCCAAACTACACCATTTAGTTCCGTCAAATTAGGTGAGTAATTTCATTGGGAACACACGTCGAACATGTATGGCATAAAATTGATCTAAAATTGTAACTTTATGATCTATGTAATTAAAAATTGTAACTTGAGTATATAGCATATAAGCAAGTAAAATACTTGCCTGGCGACGTGTCGACGACGGTACGGCAATGGCAACGGCACGATCGCGACACACGCGCGGCACGACAACTTGACTTGGCTCGAACTCGAGTCTCGGCAGCGGCGTCTTGGTTGCCGGGGTCTTGAAGGCGAGGGTGGTGGTCGTTGGTGTGGGGTTGCTCGCTGTGGTGGTGGCCGGAAGAGGGAGTGTTAGACAGAGAGAGAGAGAACTGAGAGAGAGAGAGAGAGAGCAGAGAAGGGAGAACTGAGAGAGAGAGAGAGAGAGCTGAGAGAGAGAGAAGCAGAGGAAGGGAGATATTGAGAGAGAGAGAGAGTGAGAGATAGAGAAAGAAAACAGAGGGAGGGAGGGAGAGTGCAGGGAGAGAGAATTAGAGAGATTGAGTGAGAAAGAGAAAGAGAGGCAGTGAGAGAGAGACACAAAGAGAGATTTAGAGGGGGAGAGTGATGAAGTCAGCGAAGGTGATGGAAGGAGGTCGAGGAGGTGGTCGGGTTTTGGTGAGGAGGAAGGAGATGGGTTCGAGTATGGAGATGACGGTGTATGGGAAGAGATGATGGAGGTCGGAGCTCCGGCGAGGGGAGCGGGTGAGGGAACTGAAGAGGGAAGGAGGTGCTCGGTCGACGACGAAGGGGGTGAACGTCGGCGACTAGGGCAGGTGAGGGTACAGCTGTGACAGAGGAGGTGGGTGTGTGTGTGGAGAAGGGTCTCGGCTCGTGGTGTGAGGGGGTGAAGGAGATAGGGGAGACGGGGGCGCGTCGTGGGAGTAACGCTCACGAGCGGGGCGCGTGACGAGCGGCGACGTGGGCGCAGGCGTGGGGTGCGGCGGAGGCGCAGTAAATGAGCGGGAGATGCGCAACGGGAAGGAAGAAAGAGTGGTGGGCCGGGTCGGGTAGGCAGCGTGGGCACGGGCCGTGGGCTGGAGGAAAAATAAAGAAAATGATGGGAAAAATTAGAGGGTGGGCTCGGGAGTTGGGCCAAAGGAATATATCAAAGAATTCGGATAGGAAAAAAAGAAGAAGCGGGCTGGGTTGAATGAGGATGCTGGGCCGGGGCTTAAGGATTTTAATTTAAAACAAATGGGCTGAGGGAATTAGTTAGGTTTTAGGGTTTAGTTTAAATAAAGAAAAGAAATGGGACTTTAAAATAAATAAATAATTATATATAAAATAATTATATTTTATAAGTGAAAGAGAAATATATATTTATATAGTATAAAAAGGGCTGGGTATTACAGATACACTTATTAATCTCACAGTTTTATGTACTTTTCATGATGCTTGTAGAGACAGCGTTACAAATTAAGTCCCATCAAATATTCAAAATCATACCTAGTCTGTAAAAGGGTGGTTATGTCGGGTCGGGTTTGGCCCAGACCCTACCCATTTTCCAATTATTTTTTGCTTTTATATATCCGGCCTAATCTATTTGGGCAGGCTAGCTAGGGAGGATTCAACTTTCACCGAAAACTTTTAGACTGGACTTGGGTTTAGCTCAAAAGTTGTGTACCAAAGCCTATTAAACCACATCCATATTTGTCACACCCCACTTCCCAAAATACGGAATACGAGGGTGATTAGGCCAGCCATACTCCTACGGTCAAAGAATAATCCTGCCATAGTCACACTTCAAGTTCAAACATTACATGGTAATCAGTAAACACAACATAAAAGTAAAGAAAATCACAATTCACAACTTTATTATATTTAAACAACAGAGTTCAAACATACAATTATTCAAACCAAAGAAACTACTAACCAACAAAAATAACAAAATCTTTAATGAAATCATAAGGCGATAACGCTAGCGTCGCGGTCTAAATCTCCGCGATCTCGAAGGGCGGGTCCTATTCCTGAGCTAGGTCCAGTACGTCCTTTGAGCATGCACATTCAGATCGTCAGGACGACACATATAGCAATATATATAATATTTACAATGATAAGCAGAAAAGAATGGTATAAACTAGTAACATGAGAATATGGAATATCAAGTATATGTGAACAGTATGATATATGTATCATGTCAGCAATCCATGTAATATTTATGTCACTACCTATCAGTCACTAAGTCAATTGAAATCGATCGGTGAAAAAAGATGCCCGTATTTAACAAGAGTCCCATGCATTCCTGAGACTACGATCCGCTGTTGCCTGGGACATAACTCTGCAGCCGTGCCGTTAGGCCTACGACCTAATCAATATATATCACTAAAATCGAATGATTATCCTCTAAATCGTTGTACCTCGCTAAATACGAGTTCGATTCCACCTCGATTCTCCCATTTCCCCAGGTTATAATATGTGTTCAGGTATTGGATATGCTGTGAACAAATACGCATCGCTTTCACTTTCAGTCACGCTTTCGCTTATCGGTATCATTTTCAATCATTGTTTCACTATTGTACTTGTCGCAATCCAATCACTAACACTTATCAATCGACAATGCAATCAATCGCTAGTGTTTCAATGTAAACGACCACTAAGTAAAGGGAGTAAAGCATTCACAAGATGTGGTAAAAATACGTAAATGTTCGCTAAATTATGGGCAGCCGGTGTCATATAAGTTGCAAAATTCAAAATTAATCACATGTGCAAAATTGAGCAAAACAATATAAAAGACATATAAAGTATACTCGATTATCTAAACAGTCAAATTAGTTTCATGTCAATAGGCATTATGGTTTAAGGGTTATGTTCATTTAAAAACGGGGATGTGCTGCTAGAATTCCAGTTTCAGAATTGGAAGTTCTAATTCAAGCGCAGTTTACTACAAATTATATTCAGAATCAACGATCGCTACAGCTGAATAAAATTTATCCCTATCAATTAGGTTTCCAACTCAATAAACGGATCGATAATAGCCGCTGTATACGGGGAGATATGTTTAGTTTAATGTCAATGTATATAAACTGTCACTGCAGAAAACTGCAGGACATGTCGACGATCTAAAATACTTTTAAAATAGAAAACAGTACTTAAATTAAATAAAACCAATACCATTTGTTAGCCAACTTAATTATATATGCAACAATATAGGACTCTGCATATTTTCAGATTTATAAAAGGGTGTACAGAGATTTAAATTCAGGTATCATCAGAAAATACTGCTCTGGACTGCAGTCCGAGCCGTATTTCCCTCAAGTTTTCACTATTGTATCGAGGTCATATTAAATAACAATTTGAAGAGGATTCTAGGTTATCTAGTCAGCTTCGATACAAGCCCTATAAAATCACGTTTCGAGTTGTATTTAATTTACCTTAATTTTAATAAGGCGACATGCACAGTAAAATTTCATATTTGACGCAACTAAATGGAGGTAACATTTCATAGTGATAAAGTCAATATTTTTCTCTCAAATTCTTACACGTTATTCATTATCATTAAAAGGGTTTATGGGTCATAAATTCCGCCATTGTTATATGGGTTTTCATTAGGATAACGTATTGAACACTTGCAATATATATATATATATATATATATATATATATATATATATATATATATATATAAGGATCATACTTCGTTTTCTTTCAGCCAACCAGACAATAATTAATTCAATTGTACTCTACACAATCATAATACACATTATCAACTCGATCCAACCTTCATAACTAAGTGTAAATAAAATGTAACGATTATACGATATAATATATAAATGTGTTTATATTTTAGATTACTCGTTCTAATATAATATGATTACAGGAGCAGCAAGTGAAGGGTTTCACTTGCATGAAGATGATCGGGGACACAATTGTGACGACGACGACAGCAACGGCACGGTCACGGCGCAACGACAACGCAAGCAGTAGCAAGGTGAGCTGATCGGTTCTAGATTCTGGGCTCTGCCGTCGGCTAGAACGGCGGTGCAAGGACGTCGACGGCGTGGTCGGCAACGAGGGGGCTCAGTCGATGGCTCACCAACATTAGGGTTGGCCTCAGCTAGGCACAGTGAGTTCGTTGTGAGAGATGAGGGGCTTGGTGGGAGTTTGAGAGGAAGTGGGAGTTATGGTGGGTTCAGGGAGGAGCAGCTGGTTGTGCTGGGGTCAGCCGGCAGAGTGGACGATGATGATAGCGTCGGCGGAGGTGGTTGACCGGTGGTGAGTTGGTCGGGGGAGCTCAAGTGGAGGGTGACGAGTGCTGGAGCTGAAAGGAGGAGTTGAAGGTGGTGGTGTGGGAAAGTAGAGGAGCTCGTGGTGGTGATGGAGATGACGTGAGGATCATCGGCGGTGGGTGCGGCGAAGGCAGTGAAGGCTTGGTGAGTTTGAGAGAGATAGAAAGAGGGAGTTTGAGAACGAGATTGAGATGGAGCTATGGAGAGAGATGGTGTTATGGAGAGGATCTCAGAGATGGCCGTTGGTGAGGTGAGGTCGTCGTGGCCGTTGTGGGGAGCGGGTCTCGTGGGGAACGTTGCGAGGAAGGGGGAGGTTCATGGGAGGGGGTTTGAAATGGGAAAAAGAGAAGAAGAAGAAGAAGATAGTGGGCTGAGTTCGGGTATGGGTTTAGGGTGTGGGCCGGGCTCCAGTGGGTTAGGGGCTGAGTTTAGGTTTTAGAACTTAGATTAAGGTTAGGGTTTTAGAATTTGAATAGGAAAATATAGTTAAAAAATATGGGGAAAAGTTTTATTAAAATACGGAAATATTTACAAGAAACTGGGAATTTACAAATCCAAATCAATTCAATCCAAACCCGTTCCCATAAATCTACTTGCCAAATGCATAAACCCACAAGTTACAAAATGAATATATATGATTTTTTCAAGGTTGTATAGTAAATATATATGGGATGTTTCGGAATATAGTAATTTTTATACAATTTTGTATTCGATGATATTTTATAAATCATTTTGTAATTTTTCTTTAAAAAATGCTATGTTGAAGTTTACATCTAACTAATAAATAAGTAAAGCTCGAAAATCCAATAAAACCCAACTCATCCATTGCAATCCAGAACCCGTCCGAACCTTATATGAGGCTTTGGATATATAGCACCGTCGAGTTTGGGCGGATTTTGAGTGCAGGATTAAATGTTCGGATTGGGTATAAATTGATGAAAAAACCGTCCACACTGTGTTGTGTGCGTGTATCTCATTTAATGTATGAATTTAGGTGTTATATAGGTGTTTTAAAAACAACGCACCATGGGATACAAATAAAAAGTTGTGATGGGTTGTTTCTTTGAGAGGGAGACCCAGTAAAGGGATCCTTGTGTGCACCTCCACCTCAATATTAAACTTTTTTTAAATGACCCAACGAAAGGGAAGAAGAATATAGAAAACTTAAAGAGAGCAAAGTGATGTCCATGTCTATATTCATTATCTCATTCTAAAATACTTGGTTATTTCATCAAACCCCTTCAAAAGCCCAATAGTTGTCTTTTAGACTTTCTACATAAATTGCAAGAAAAGTTTTCATACAAGTCATGTCCGGCTTCATAAAACAAAAGCTAATGATATATAATTCAGAGCGTAAATACTAGCCGCTCAGATCTTATAAGAGTTATAAGAGAGGAGTAACTTTTTAATACTTAAAATTGATATTTCTCGTATTAAAATCATATATTTACCGTTACAAAAGATGAATAACTTGCATCTATCTTATCTACATATAAACATATAAAAAAAATACATTGCTTAATTACATGTACCGAGATTTTATAAGAGTAATTAAATCAGCGTGCTTAAGTATTGAAAATCGGTTATTCTCCCGTTAATTAATATATCCTATATACCTAGGATAACTTACCTCTCCCTTGCTTTCTTAAACTACACAGAAGCACCTAAAATTAAGAGAATAATGGAGGATTGTGGCCGGAATTTCCTACTATGACGTCGAAAAAAAACAACCTCCATCGTGTTTTCCGACGATCGGAATCCATCATCTTTATCGTTATCAACTAAGATGTGGGCACACCAAATTCCATGTGACTCGACAATTTTTTCAGCGTTGATTTAGCAGTGTAAAAAGTTCTATTGTTAGTAAACCGTTAATTTTGAATCCACTAATTCAATGATGAAAATGTTGTAGAATCAGATGAAATTTGGTGTACCCAAATCTTAGATAATAACGATGAAGATGGCGGGTGCCGATCGACGGAAAAAACGATGGAGGTTGTATTTTTTTGACGTCATAGAAGGTAATTTCCTCCAATGACATCTTTGCTCCGTTATTCTCTAAAATTAATTGATATAAGGAAAGATTATTGCAAATAATAATATTAATTTTTTTTACTCTGAGTCCCTCATTCGTCGGACCCACCACAGAAACATCCAAAACTGCAATCCTTCCCGCGCTCGCCACGTGGCCTGCGGAGGGCCACAGACTTTCCACGTCATCTCGCGTCAGCGGCTGGAGCTGGGCCCCACTTGAGCCCAGCCCTATCCAGTAGCAATACGTTACGCAACACGCGCACATGCTCCATGACGAAATGACTAAGGAGGCCTCCAATTTTGACGTGATTTACGAACGTGCCATTATGTTGTATTTATTGGAAATAAATATAAAAATAAAGCCCGAAGTTATTGGATCTTTTGGGGAGCAAATAACTGCCAAGCATCAATACGTAGATATGCAAGATTCATCAGTGAAATTAAATTAGAAAAATGCTTAACCTACCGGGCTTGAATCTTCCACAATCCATTCAAGAGACAAAAACCATAGGCCTATCTGTTTGGAACTGGTATTAGGTATTGTGGTCCCACCATTTTATCTCTTGGGTGGATTGTGGTGGGATTTCAAGCTCGGTAGGTAAAGTATTACTTGATAAGCAAGCTTAGTTGCTAATCAATCCTTCTATTATATGTTAAATAAGATGATTATTAATCCTTAACAAAAGATAAGATGATTATTATATTTGTATAGAAGCCTTGTTACTTAATTCGAATATATAATAACTATGTGTAGAATATCTATACCTTTCCCCCCACAAATTTTCTCTTATTTTTAATAATTGTAGAAGCGGAGAATATTACCTGTTTCGTCTTAACATTGAATATTTAATGATTAATATCTTATTTGTTCTTTCGAGTCTATTTTAAAAACATGTTTTCAAAGAATGAATTAAGTGGTTTATGGTTTGGTCTATCCAAAGATAAAAGAGCATATACTGTAGTAGCGCTAGGACAAAGATGGGATGCCTTCACGGAGGGGCAATTTTGTTGGGTTACGGCAGCGTCCCGGCCGTCAATCCGACGCCAAATGCGGAACAAAAATTTTATCAAAACTTGACGCTACCGCACCCAATATCCGGATCTTTCCATTAACCGTTAAACTAGCAATCTGTAAAAGGAGTTAAAAAGATTATACCGATTGATCCGTGTCCTTCGGTCTTTAATCCGCTCCCCTAACTTGTTGCGGCTGTCCCGGTGAAATCCGCTCTACGATCTCGCTCGTTGAAGAGGCACCACGTCGAAGAATCTTTATACGGGCTCCCGCTTCAGACTGAAGCAACTCGGATATGAAGTTTGCTAGCAGACATGTCCAAGATGAAGTAGAGAAGAGTGTAGAATACTTTGTCTCAAGGCACCCGATGAATCAGATGAATGTAAATGAAGTTGCGATAGAATGTGAGCACACGAGGAAAACTTGTGAGGCAAATGAAAAATGGGGCTCTGGAATTTGTGCTCGGCCATTCTCCAAGTTCTCTGGGGATTGCAAGAAAAATGAATGAATGTGTGTCAAAAAACCATCCAATAATAAACCACAGCACACACATATTCCATCACCAAATAAATTAATCCAACACTCATTCGATTCACCCATGCTGCCCCATGCACAAGCCAACACTAGTAAAATAAGGGGTTGCCCCTACGAATAATATCATCCGTAGGGGCAATAAAAGTTTGGCTCTACGGATTAATACGTAGGGCAAAGTGGTTGTCCCTACGGTCGTTCAATATTTATTTAAAATTTATTAAATCTTAAAGTGTTTTTTGCCCCTACGGTGGCGCAAACCAAGCACCTACGGGTATATCCGTAGGGGCATCTAAATAGCGATTTAAGTGATCGATCCCTACGCTGATTATTTCTTATTCCCTTTATCGTTGCGCGCGAACCCAAATCCCCAAACCTTGACGTTCCCGCCGATCGCCGTTCTCGTCATCGCCAGCGCCGGCCGAATCGTCGTCGCCACCGCCTGCAGTGATCTCGTCGTCGCCACCGCCCTCGTCGCCGATTGCGTCTCCGTCGTCTCCTCCACCGCCTAGCCTACAGGTTAGTTAAACATTATTTTAATGATGTTAGGGTAGCGATGAGGGTTAGGGTTAGGTATCGGTTGGGGTTAGGGTTAGGATTAGGGTTAGGGTACGGGTTCGATCGGTTGGGGTTCGACTGGTGTTGGGGTTAGGGTTAGGGTTCGGTTGGGGTTTGGTGTTGGGGTTGGGGTTCGGCTGGGGCTGGGTTGGGGTTAGGGTTTGGTGTTGGGTTGGGGTTCGGCTGGGGCTGGGTTGGGGTTAGGGTTAGGCCGGGTTAGGGTTTGGTGTTGGGTTGGGGTTCGGCTGGGGCTGGGTTAGGCTTAAAAAGGTGAAATTTTAGGGGATTGATGTGGAAAATAGTGAAAGTCGATACTGTTTATTTGTGAATAACACAGTCCATGATTTTTATATGAGAAAATGGTCCATGAAAGTCTATGGGATTTATCTAAAAAACGCTGAAAGTTCATGTATTTATTTGTAAACAACAAAATTCATGGTATTTATCTGGAAAACGTTGGAGGTCGATGGTATGTATTTGTAAACAACAAAATCTATGAAAATTATGTGAAACTTTAAAACTTCATGGTATTTATTTGTAACAAACAAAGTCTATGGTATTTGTTTGATAAATATTGAAAGACCATGACATTTATATGTAATGGGTCAAAGTCATTTGGGTTATGTCAATCTTATTGGCGATACTTTCTTTTTGTGCATATCCAAAAACTTTGAAAGTTCTTGGTACCTATTAGAAAATATAAAGGGTTTTGTAGTGAAAGGAAAGAATTGGATTTAGAAAAACCGTGTGTAACTTTTAGAAATTCTATACACTCAAGTATATAGAAAAGGGTTAATTGCGGATACAGCCTATGTACTATGGGGATCAAGCACTTATAATAATAAGCACTTTCGTTTGTTTTTCATTAGTGATTAATTTTTAGTTTGCTATTTATTCTTTTTCAGTATGGATACTTGATAGAATTACATTTGCTTTACTATTGTTTGCCTTTTTCCTTTTGTGTAGAAAATATATCCATTGTGTCATATGGACACTATTAATTTCACATCGATTCAAGGGAAAAATTGAGGAAGATTGTGTTTGTTATATCAAAAACCTTTTTGTTGAACCCAACAGGTGAAACTTTAGAGTTGTTATAGATAGCTCTACATGTTTAATGCATGTTCCATTGTTAAGAGAGTGCAAGGTGGAGAACAATAATTTGTTTCAACGGCACGTTTTTCAAGTTATAACCAATATATGATATTCGATGATAATATGAAACTTTCATATTCTCATCGATACGCATATATGAAACTCAAAGCGCCACTTAGTCCCCGTCTATCGGTTAACATACGTTCGATATTCGTCGTGACATAGAACTATACGAAGGTTGTTAAGTATCGGACGGTATAGCTCGATATTAACAACCGTTGTATAGTCTAAGCGACGAGAAAATTCAATCGTATGGTAACCCATAGATTTGTCCCGTGTGGACAAGTTAAGAATGTATAAAGCAAACGCCTTCATTCACTTGTGTTTTCATCCGTTTCGAGATATTTCGTCGGTATCTTTCCGCTGGTTCTCCGTGTACAAAGATAGATTAGATGTTCATTTCAACGTTGTTTCACAGCTTTGAAATGATTATCTATTCTATTACAGTGTACTCGGAGAACAGCGGGGAGGTGCTGCCGAAATTTACTCGAAACGGTTGAAAGCACAAGTGATGGACGTTCGCTCTATACATTCTTAATGGGATAGAAGCCTACCCCCGACAGCCGGAACACATACATACAAACGCATAATTAGAGAGCGATTCGAGATGTTCGGGTTAAAACCAATATATGATACTCGATGATAATATGAAACCTTCATATTCCCATCGATACCCATATATGAAACTAAAAGCGCCACTTAGTCCCCGTCTATCGGTTAACATACGTGCGATGCTCGTCGTGACCTAGAACTATACGAAGGTTGTTAAATATCGGACAGTATAGCTCGATACTAACAACCGTCGTATAGTCTACGCGACGAGAAAATTCAATCGTATGGTAACCCATAGATTTGTCCCGTGTGGACAAGTTAAGAATGTATAAAGCAAACGCCTTCATTCACTTGTGTTTTCATCCGTTTCGAGATATTTCGTCGGTATCTTTCCGCTGGTTCTCCGTGTACAAAGATAGATTAGATGTTCATTTCAACGTTGTTTCACAGCTTTGAAATGATTATCTATTCTATTACAGTGTACTCGGAGAACAGCGGGGAGGTGCTGCCGAAATTTACTCGAAACGGTTGAAAGCACAAGTGATGGGCGTTCGCTCTATACATTCTTAATGGGATAGAAGCCTACCCCCGACAGCCGGAACACATACATACAAACGCATAATTAGAGAGCGATTCGAGATGTTCGGGTTAAAACCAATATATGATACTCGATGATAATATGAAACCTTCATATTCCCATCGATACCCATATATGAAACTAAAAGCGCCACTTAGTCACCGTCTATCGGTTAACATACGTGTGATGCTCGTCGTGACCTAGAACTATACGAAGGTTGTTAAATATCGGACAGTATAGCTCGATACTAACAACCGTCGTATAGTCTACGCGACGAGAAAATTCAATCGTATGGTAGCCCATAGATTTGTCCCGTGTGGACAAGTTAAGAATGTATAAAGCAAACGCCTTCATTCACTTGTGTTTTCATCCGTTTCGAGATATTTCGTCGGTATCTTTCCGCTGGTTCTCCGTGTACAAAGATAGATTAGATGTTCATTTCAACGTTGTTTCACAGCTTTGAAATGATTATCTATTCTATTACAGTGTACTCGGAGAACAGCGGGGAGGTGCTGCCGAAATTTACTCGAAACGGTTGAAAGCACAAGTGATGGGCGTTCGCTCTATACATTCTTAATGGGATAGAAGCCTACCCCCGACAGCCGGAACACATACATACAAACGCATAATCAGAGAGCGATTCGAGATGTTCGGGTTAAAACCAATATATGATACTCGATGATAATATGAAACCTTCATATTCCCATCGATACCCATATATGAAACTAAAAGCGCCACTTAGTCCCCGTCTATCGGTTAACATACGTGCGATGCTCGTCGTGACCTAGAACTATACGAAAGTTGTTAAATATCGGACAGTATAGCTCGATACTAACAACCGTCGTATAGTCTACGCGACGAGAAAATTCAATCGTATGGTAACCCATAGATTTGTCCCGTGTGGACAAGTTAAGAATGTATAAAGCAAACGCCTTCATTCACTTGTGTTTTCATCCGTTTCGAGATATTTCGTCGGTATCTTTCCGCTGGTTCTCCGTGTACAAAGATAGATTAGATGTTCATTTCAACGTTGTTTCACAGCTTTGAAATGATTATCTATTCTATTACAGTGTACTCGGAGAACAGCGGGGAGGTGCTGCCGAAATTTACTCGAAACGGTTGAAAGCACAAGTGATGGGCGTTCGCTCTATACATTCTTAATGGGATAGAAGCCTACCCCCGACAGCCGGAACACATACATACAAACGCATAATCAGAAAGCGATTCGAGATGTTCGGGTTAAAACCAATATATGATAATATGAAACCTTCATATTCCCATCGATACCCATATATGAAACTAAAAGCGCCACTTAGTCCCCGTCTATCGGTCAATATAACGTGCGATAATTTATTCTTTTCAACGACAAACGCACACACAAAGCATATACATGGATTTTCTCCTTTGTCAGTAACTATCCCGTTCTTATATTTCTCAATATAGTCAGCATAACCTACAATTTATATGTTATTCAGTCTAACATGGCCCATGAGTACGTCAGAGTTAAGGACTGGATGTATGTGGATTGGAAACAACGTATGCAACCTAAGTTTGTCGCAGGAGTTGCTGCTTTCCTTGAATTTGCACGAGCACATAATAAGATCATAATAGAGAAGATTCTCTGTCCGTGCGATAGATGTGGCAATAAGTACTGGCAGAAGGTAGAATTGGCAGAGCTTCATATTGTAAAACATGGGTTTACTAGACTTTATTCAACTTGGAAATATCACGGGGAAGGAGAAGAATGCAGTACTGCGGTAGAAGAAGGAGAACACGATAATGTGGCAGGAGAAGAAGAAGAATTCGGTAATACGGCAGGATACGGAAATTTATTTCCATCAGAAGAAATGGAGGATATGGTAGAGGCTGCCCTAGGTGAATCTATTCGTACCGAAGATGACATTCCTTCTGGTCAAGGACCGCGTGCGGATAAATATGAAAATTTCATGAATGATGCTAGGAAACCAATTTATGAGAATGCGAAGTATTCCACCCTCTCATGGTTCGTCCAACTTTTCCAAATTAAGTGCCTAAATGGATGGAGCAACAAGTCATTCACAATGCTTCTTTCGTTCTTGAAAGATTCTATGCCTCCGGGAAATAATGTGCCCGAAAGCTGGTACGAAGCCCAGAAAATGATGTCTGATTTGGGTCTAAAGTGCGAGAAGATTCAAGCATGTCCTAAAAATTGCGTGTTGTACCGGAAAGAGAATTCAGATTTGAAAGAGTGTCCAACATGCGGAGAGGCCAGGTATAAGCCGAAAGATTCTGATAAGAAGCCTGATATACCTGTGAAGATAGCACGATATTTTCCCATAACACAAAGGCTACAGAGGCTATTCAGGTGCAAGAAAACAGCCGAGGCAATGATTTGGCATCACCGTGCTCCTCCAAGCGAAAATGGAAAAATGAGCCATCCAAGAGATTCACCGGCATGGAAGGATTTCGATAGGAGGCACGCAATATAAAGTAGCGATCCTCGCAATGTCCGGCTCGGACTAGCTGCCGATGGCTTCTGCCCATTCAACTATATGGCTGGAAGTCACAGTACATGGCCCGTTGTAATGATAATTTATAATCTGTCGCCTTGGTTGGCTATGGACCAATCATACTTTATGATGCCTCTTCTTATCGACGGACCAAACTCACCGGGGAACAATATCGACGTCTATCTCCGACCTCTGATTGAGGAGCTGAAAACTTTGTTCATTAATGGTGTAGAGACATATGATTCAAACACAAATACAACCTTCATACTGCGTGCGGCTTTAATGTGGACAATTAATGACTTTCCTGCGTATGGAATGCTTTTAGGTTGGTCCGTACATGGTCACAAAGCATGTCCTCATTGCCATGAACACACAAAATCAAAATTTTTGAATTTTAGCAGGAAGGTTTGTTATTGCGGCCATCGACGTTTTCTGCCTCCAGACCACCCCTATAGGTTAGACACGGTTCACTTTGATGGTCATCAGGAGCTTCTTGGGCCTCCATCCCCATTGTCTGGAGAGGACGTAACTGCTAAATGGGATGGTTACAATAACGTGACCTTCAGGATGGATCCGACGAGACAGGTCAAACCACAATATTGGAACAAGTTAAGCATTTTCTTCGAGCTTCCGTACTGGTCTACAAATTCAGTGCGTCATTGTCTGGACGTCATGCATATAGAGAAGGGAGTATCAGAGCACATACTTAACTTGCTTCTGTGTAAAGACGGGAAATCGAAAGACAACATGAATGCCCGGATGGATCTACAAGAGTGGGGAATAAGAAGTGAACTGCACCCTAAACCGGTAGCGGGTAAACCGGGCAAGTTTGTACTTCCCAATGCCGCTTATCATATGTCACAACCGGAGAAGAAAAGATTCCTGCAGGTGTTGCATGATTTGAAAGTCCCCACAGGTTTCTCAGGATCATTCAGCAAGAAAATAAAAATTGTGAAGGGCAAGATCGATGGGCTGAAAAGTCATGACCACCATGTTATCGTGGAGCACCTTCTTCCATTAGCCCTCAGGACTTCTCTCCCCGACTCGGTTGGTCTAGTAATCAATGACCTATGTTGTTTTTTCAGGGAGTTGTGTGCTAAAACGCTGGAGGTTGCGACGCTGGATAAACTAGAAAATTCTATTGCGTTGATACTTTGCAAGTTTGAGCGTATTTTCCCACCGTCATTCTTCGATATCATAATACACTTGACGGTTCATCTTGCAACTGAGGCGAAATTAGCCGGACCGGTACAATATCGATGGATGTATCCCGTCGAGAGGTACGTTAAATTTTTCGTTTCGCGCAATTTATAAATTTATTTTTGTCATGTATGCCCGTGTTTATTTATTCAACATATTCTCATTAGGTACCTTTACACTCTTAAGAAGTATATACGCAATAAAAATCGACCAGAGGGTTCTATCATGCAAGGTTATCTTCTTGATGAAGCAACCACATTTTGTTCCCGCTATCTGGACGAGAACATTGAGACAAGGCTTAACCGACCACGAAGAATTCAAGACGGGCCATATGGTAAAGCCGAGTATAAGAGGGTAGACACTATGTTTATCAACAAGATATACCGGTTTATCTTGCTTAATTGCGTATGTTTTGAACAAATTAGAGAGTAAGTTCTTTTGGATTAATTGTTATATCTGTGTTTGTGTGTGTATGAAATGACATAATATTAATGTCACAATTATTTGTCGAAAACAGAACTCATTTTAACGAGGTACGTGAGGGGCATCCTGATTGGAACGAAGAGCGTTTGGAAAAATACCATCAGGATAATTTTTGTGATTGGGTCACAGAGCATGTAAGTTATTCGAATTACATTTTATTGCTATCAGTTTTAATCTAAACTTGTATCGTTATATATTTATCGTAAAATTTGTTTTGTTAGATCCACGATCCGAACTTGTTTGCATCATTTGAGAGTGATTCAAGATGTTTAGCTCAATTTCCTAGTATGGAGGTTGCACATTACAAAGGATTTGGTGTCCTTGGATACAAATTCGAAGTTAAGGACATAGAAACATCTAGAATCACTCAGAATAGTGGGATTGCGACGGTAGGATCGGACGGTGTGATTTACTATGGGTACTTAAATTGTATACTCGGCATCCACTATCCCGGACGATCAGAACCCTTTTATATATTCCACTGTACTTGGTACGATCCGCGAACCGATACAGACAGGTGGAGAAGCAGTCTTGGGACTTGGAAAGATGAATATGGATTGACCAGTGTGAACACACTTCGATTTTACGGTCAGGACGATCCGTTTATCTTTCCGAACCAAGCGTTCCAAGTATACTACTCATAGTGTTTGAAGCATCCGGGGTGGAGTGTTGTATGCCGATGGAAACCTAGAGATGTCTACGATGTCCCAGAATACGAGGACAGCGATGAGGACGAAGAAGAAAGAAGGCTTAAAGTGCTCCGACCGTCTGTTTCGAAGGACGGGTTGTCTTCGACCGATCATGAAGTTACGTGGGTTAGAAATGACAACGACGATGAAATCCAAGTAGATATGTATGATGCGCCCACGAAACGAAAATTATCAGTAATGTTATATTATTACTTCACATTTTACGCTCTAGATCATATATAGTCAATACTTTTAATGATTGTCTAATGCGTCCACGAACCGTTTATCTAGATTTGATGACGATGTCGGGAGCAGCGAGGGGCGGCAGGAGCTCCAGCCGCGGCAGAGGCAGAGGCAGAGGCAGAGCGGTTCTGCCGCCCGGAGAGCTCCGTGGGGAGCTTCAGAGGG
This sequence comes from Agapanthus africanus, assembly GCA_030015575.1. Lineage (NCBI taxonomy): Eukaryota > Viridiplantae > Streptophyta > Magnoliopsida > Asparagales > Amaryllidaceae > Agapanthus > Agapanthus africanus. The sequence goes on along the minus strand of CM057338.1, from coordinate 417,711,004 downwards.
CCGGTCTTGCACCCAGATCGGAGACCCCTTCGGATGCCTCCTTCCGTGTGGATTTTGCCACACATCCAGGTATACTGCACGCATATCCATTTTCAATTTAATATTACAGATATTCATGCCTGTTTATGTCAAAATTACTTATATTGTCAATGTTTGATTGTCTAGTTGTTGGTGATGCGTCCACATCTGGGACAGAGGCCACCCCCGCTCCTCCAGGTATGTTTATATATCATATAGTGTATGTATATTGATTTAGAATGCTATATCATAAATATACACATTCCTTTTGCTCTACTTAGCAATTTTTATTATTGTCTAGCTGTAGGTGGTGACACCACCGCACCTGCGGGTATGTTTATATGTCCTATAGTGCATGCATATTGATTTAGAACGTTATATTATTGATCTACACATTCTTTTTGCAATTACTTATAAAATCTATTTTTAATTGTCTAGTTGTTGGTGATGCGTCCACATCTGGGACAGAGGCCACCCCCGCTCCTCCAGGTATGTTTATATATCATATAGTGTATGTATATTGATTTAGAATGCTATATCATAAATATACACATTCCTTTTGCTCTTACTTAGCAATTTTTATTATTGTCTAGCTGTAGGTGGTGACACCACCGCACCTGCGGGTATGTTTATATGTCCTATAGTTCATGCATATTGATTTAGAACGTTATATTATTGATCTACACATTCTTTTTGCAATTACTTATAAAATCTATTTTTAATTGTCTAATTATAGGTGGTGCGTCCACACCTTCCACAGGGGCCACTCCTGCCGCTTCCGTATCCTTCGTATCGTCTGCAGGTTAGTATGAATAAATTTAAAATATTTATTTATTTTACATATGCTATATAGAATAAATATGAACTTCATGGAGATTTAGCGTCGATGTTTATTTTATAGTTGGAGGGGATGCGTCCGGGTCCGGGACCCCGGTTGTTCCTCACCGGAGGAACTATCGTCCCGCTCGTGCTGCTGCTCGGGCCCAGGGTCGTGCGCTAATCACCGGAGGTATATATCACACTTGAATTTTTGTTTAACCTTGATTTCTTAATACAACTTTGTCTTATTATTGATTGTCTTGATATTTCGTGCAGACGCAGGGCCTCTCCATCCCCAGAGGGGGACTCGAGGCCCGAATCAGTCCCATAGGCTGAGGCCTGATAGAGCTAGGGGGGAGGCAGCATTCCCCCTATTTTTTACCCTTGACTATCGCTATACCGGTCCTCATGCCGAGAGGTTCGGCCGATATTTGGGAGACGAGAGCCGGATCGTGAAGAACTATCCACTTCACGTTGAGTGGGGCGAGCAGCACCAGCGCTCATTCGCCCTCTTCTTTGAACAGGCTCGGGTATGTATTAATAAATATTTTCATTTGATCTATCCAATATATTTATTATTAACACTTGCAATCTAATAACAATGTTTTTTTTTGTATTTTCAGTTGGATTACGATTTTCAGCCTGTAGCCGACCCTGATCATCCGGGGAGGGTGCTCGACCTTCATGCTCTGTACAATGGCCTGATGAAGAACATGCAGGCCAAGGTCCGATACAACAGGAATGAGCTGAAGGCCGACTGCTACTCCCTGTGGATAGCGACCCCCGAGGCAGAGAGAGCGGCCCTCCTATCTACTCCGGCGTTTGCGAGAGTCGACGTAGAGACATGGCCTATATTGTGCGCTTATTTCGACTCTGAACGCAAACAAGTATGTATTTTAAATTTAATTCATTATTTATGATATAATTTATTTCTTTGTGTTTCTTAATTAGAAAACTAAATGTTAATGCGTTGTGCAGAAACAGGCCGCTCAGAATACGGAGAACAGGAAGTCGGCGAAGAGGGGTCGCCCCACTTACACAGGTGGCTCGAGGAACATTACTCGAGCCATGGAGTTATCGGTAAATTAAGAGTTATTCTCTAATATTCTGCAATATTAAGAGTTATTCTCTAATATTTCTAATATTAAGAGTTACTTTCTAATATTGCAGACATCTCGGACCGTGGTGTCAGGTGGTACACCGAGCGTGCTGTCCGCATATCTTGCCGTCCACGGCACCTCGACAGATCCCGCCACGGGCGAGCTTCGATGTCCCGACGTCGCTACCCAGGAGTACTGCGTAAGTGTTAATATTTTTTCTACCCAAATTTGAAATTTTAGTTTTGGAAGGTTCAAGTTTAAATTTTATACTTATACTTTACTGCTTAATGTGGGTGTAGGAGCGGGTGGTTGAGCAGGCCCAGGCCTCGGGGATCGATTTTACCGGACAGAACGATCCGAGGCTGCTGACCCCAGTTCTGGACGCCGCACACGGAGGGCACCACGGAGGTTGGGAAAGAGGCCGGGGATTAGGCCCTAGCAGGGCCCATATGAGGTTGGACTCCACCCCGGCGGTTACTTCCTCCGTCTCCAGTAGCCGGCATGTCCATCAGGAACTGGATAGCTTGAGGGCCACCGTTCAGGAGTTGAAGGAGATGCTGGTATGTATACTACTTTATGGTAAAATATCATTTCATATTATATACATATCAACATATCCATAATTAGTACGTTGCTTGAGCTTATTTGGTTTTAGAATTAAGTTTGATTAATTATACATACATATGTAATTAAAATAAACAACGCTTTTCCAAACTAGATATCCAAACAGGGTTTCGAAATAACTTAATAATGAAACGAATTCGAATAATACACAGTTCTTACACGCTTCTTACACACGTTATGTCCAGACGCGACAGGGTAGATCGGCCGAGCCTCCACATGCATCTCCTTCGGCTGCGGCTCCGCAAGCCACTACATCGGCTGCGGTTCCGCAGACAGCTCCTGTAGCTCCACCGCCCACTCAGACTCCCGCAGCCGCGGCTCCGCAACCGACTACCTCGACGGCGGCTGCGCAGACCACAACGCCAGCTCCACATGCCGCTCAGACTCCCTTATATGTAGCATTGGAGAGTGTATTTACCGAGGAGCAGGCGCGCGTTATTTTAACGTTATTCGGAGGTGGAGCTGGACCGAACTAGGGTAGCTTTTTGGTTCTTATTTTTTGAAACATGTATTTATTTATATCACATTGTACTACATTTTGAAACGATATTGATATTGGTTTGTATTTATATCATATTCAGTTTTTGGGTTTCTTTTGTATATTATATATATGCGTGAGATGTGATTATGAATACTGCAATATATGATTTGATTGATGTATATAGTACTGTGCAAAGGGCGGGAAAAAATCTAGCAGCCCATTTTAAAAAAAATACAGAAAATATGTACCTACGGATTAAGCCGTAGGTACATACGTTGCCCCTACGGCGTTATCCGTAGGGGCAAACTATCAGGAAACCTGATATTTTCCCACCTGATATCAGTGCAGGGTGTTGGGGGTGCCCCTACGGATATGTCCGTAGGGGCCACTGTTTATCCCCTACGTATTTATCCGTAGGGGTAAAATATCAGGTTTCCTGATATTTTCCTCCCGATATCAGTGCAGTGTGTTGGGAGTGGCCCCTACGGGTCACTCCGTAGGGGCTACTTTATATCCCCTACGGATGTATCCGTAGGGGTCTAAAAAGGACCTACGGGTATATCCGTAGGTATATACAATATATTCAAAAAAAAAATTAAATATATGATTTTATTACCCCTACGGGGTACTCCGTAGGGGCTATAGCACCTACCGAGGTATCCGTAGGGGCATAAATTTGTCCGTAGGGGCAAGTTCAGGGCCTCAACTTGCACCTGCGGCCTTTGCACCTACGGGGTCTTTTTTCGCCCCTACGTATATATCCGTAGGGGCAGTGGGTTGCCCCTACCGATTTATCCGTAGGGGCAACCCTTATTTGTAGTAGTGCAACCCCTCACATTGACTTTCTAAAAAAAAAAAAACCATGCCCCATTAAAAAAGAACCCAGCCACCATCATATACGAAATTGTCCCTAGGAAATGGAATGGCCCAAAAAGAATGGACAATTAATTAAACATTAAGGCTAATGTTTAATCGAGAGAAGAAAAACTGGCAACTTCAAAAGTAGTCCCGTAACGAATTACAGGATTACCCCACAACTGTATTTACATACCCGTATTTGTATTCCGACCGAATACGAATGCAACGAGATAAAATTGTTCCTATACTATATAATACTATGATCCGGCTTAAACCAAAACCCACTAGTATTATCTGTCTGAACCATGACACATGCACAAGTGCACGTGTATATTCGAACCCTGCCATAAAACCATACGACCTCTATAACGTTTCGCCCGAACTTGGGAAACTTTCTGTGGGGGACTCTAATGACTCATCAATACACTGGCACTGGGTATAACCACAAGCACGTCAGAGGTACTAGCTGTACGTAACGGTTGCCTATGTATTGAATGAAAGGGAAGCTGGCGAGCGAACTCATCCTGAAACCCTACTGAGCCTGACAGTGACAATATCCGTACAGTCCGGTCTGTTCGTCTAAGAATATCGCATATCGAGTCTAGGAGGGTGGATAAAGTCAGACCCCTACTAACGCGATAATTCGTGTCGGTATGAAGCCCATCACCACCTGAGAAACTACCGATCCTAGATCGGTAATTCTCGACTACCTTGGCCAAGGTTTTTCTGGTGATGGCCACCCGTGCACTGCGCGACATCAACCCCCAATACCAGGAGAGACGAATCCCCGACGATCCGCTCACTGCCTCTATATAGCTCGGGACTGTACCCAACTAAAACCTGTTTGCACGGCTCCTTTGAGCCGTGGTAGGGTAGTAATCAAAGCACAGTGGGAACTCACACGAGACAAATGACGATCTCAGGTCGACAGACTAACCTATACACATGTCACCTGGGAACCGCTATCTGACAATAGGTATAATACCAACTAGCAGGTTCCCGGCGAGTCCTGTCCGGTGTGCTCATAACCGAATGAGCGCCTGTATATATCTTAGGTGAACTAACTGACACCAATGGCTTGTGAGACCGGCTACCGCCCCTCGTCGGGGTCTCGACTGTATACACTAGTCTACTATCGGAGTATCGATGCCCAGTCTCGAAACTCCCACGACTAAGGACACTTTAAGGATGTGCTTATAGACCCCAGCTCCCACGTATACGATCGCCATCATACTGCTGGCTGTCAAGCAAGAATCATATAGGCTCTATCAACATGTAAATGGTGATAGAGACAAACCAGATAGCATACTATCATCTCGAGTAAGACTGTCCTACCGGTATAGGTCCTCCCTCAATCATTGCAATCACGTACCCGCGATCCAATAATTGACTTCGAGGGCACTATATCCAACAATCTCCCACTTGCACTTAAGGCTAATTATTAAGACGTCGCATACTCGCAGCCCGTGTGATACCGAACATTCAACTCTTCTACTAATCAGTTTCACAAAGCTCGCTTATAAGACTATTGCGTTCGAGAAATAGCCTCAGTGAGTGGATCCGCCTTGATGTTTCTTTACATGTCTCTCTTAATCTCAAATTCGCGGAGAAAGCCATCTCCCGAAATGAGCAATACCTGTCTTAGAATATGTCTGGATATCTAATGGGACCCAGTTCATAAACGAACTCCAAATCCGGCAAACTTATTAGACTGTATCATCAACTGAATTTAATCAGTATTCTGCGCCATGCCTCCCTCAGTATTCGCTTGGACCACCTGTCCAAAATACTGCCCCTCGTCAGAGGGAAAACAATAACTCTGACAGTCACTCCATCATCCAGGCCACTTTGGAAGGCTGGAATGATAACCGTCTCCCGAAGGATACTGTCGTTATCAAATACATAGAACATCCACTTATGTTCTAAAACTGATTCCGAACGTTTCTCCAGGATTGGATTAATATCTCAACTTATTGCATCTAGTGCAAAAACAACATCTGGTGTGATACTAGACATCTCATGATCGACTCAATTGACTAAGCAAGTGATATGCCAATCATGCACATCCCTCTCCCTTTTAATCTGTAAGACACCTTCAGAGAGGGTGACTCCATCACCTGCAGGTACACCACCATGCCAGGAGTCATTCATTCTAAAACATCTTTAGAATACTGTCTAAGTACCCAGATTGGAAAACTACCCAAATCTAGATCTAAAACCGTAGATCTAGTAACCAGAATGTCTGATATTATATCCATATTGTATGTGGAGAAACCACTGTGTAACAACCACAGTATAACCGATCGTAGTATAGGAATTTCACTTCCTACTGTGTGTATGTCATCCAAATACCAGGACATCACACCCTACTTCCTTCTTAACAGATCCATCCCTATTCTGATGAAGTTAAAGCCCATGACTGTCATATCAGAAATAGATGATCTATCTCCGCTATATCTGCTTTAGTCTATAAATAGACATAAGCCATTTTTCCACTACGCTTCCGCTGCTCCCACTGACTACGACAACCCTCTGGCAGAGTCATATACACGTACACTTCTAAAGCTAGTTTAGAACGATGCTATACTCATCCTCCTGCCAGGTCTCATAGTATGGAACAGCAGTAGTGTCAAGTCTGGGTAAACAAGAACCTCCCTGTCACCGTCCTTGAGGCTACTGGAGTACCTCTCGGGTGCCTGAGGTTACCCACCATATCTGCAGAGTGGCTAATGGAATGTCAAACCTGATTGAATCTTTAGGTTCTATTAAATTTTCAGTAATCGTTTGCGGTTCTGGAATCACTTCCATTTCTACCATACTCCCACTACTATTTTCTGAAAAAAATCCATTTTACTAAAACTATGGCGAGTCAAGAACAATATCACTATTGATCTTCCAGATGGTAAAAAGTTAACCCTCGTCAAAGCCCGGGATAACCCACAAACAACCATTACTGAAACGTGCCTTGAGTTTATCCGGATTCTGGTTTTAAGCATCCGCCGGACGACTCTCTATACCTTAACATCGTTAAGATATAAATTGATTCTATATATATCTAATATAGAAACAAATGCACTAATTTAATTGGAAGCAGATTCAAATCATGCAGCTGTCTCCAGTGCATGTCAACTAAATGGAGAGAGGCCGATCAGCATTACTCAACTTAGGAGTGCGTCCAATTATGAGTAATCTGAAAGAGAAACAAGTTTCTCAAAACCATTACTATCAACTGAATACCTCATACAAGTATCAACATTTTCGATCACCTTGAAGAATCCCGATACTTGCGACACCTGGTTCTCTACTTTATTCTTGTACCTATAACTTCTCAAACTTGGACCTTTTATTTCTACGAAACACTTGTCTAAAAATTGAGAATTCATAAGTAAACAGAATACAGTACGAGGACCAACCCCTTTGTCCTTATGGACACTGGACAATATACAATACTTTGTATAAGTCCTCTGAGCTGAATAACTCAAACCCTGTGCGTCGTAGGTTAAAAACTGTACCTAGGCGATTTTCTCAAACATCACCAATTACAACGAATTCCGATATAATGAGGATGATCACCTAATTCCCAATAACTTACTCCCACTCATCATCTGTAAAACCATACAGATGTGAGAATCATACCTGGTAAATACATACCCTGGAGTAAGGACTTAATTGGGAAATCGGTTTTTCAATTAACAACGCATAGTGAAACTGAAACATGAAAATGTTTTTAGGGGTATCCGGGTATTCGTAGTAATACCTCTTCCATTATCAGATTCACGATTGTAACCGTATATTTCTTTGTCATCTCTCCAAATCTCTTTATTTGTCTTTGGTCGTTACCTTCTGTACACCTTCGTTAGGCTTAAATAGTTTTCTTCCTTCCCTACCGTTCGGCACCAGCCTATGGTTTGGAAGAAGACTATCCAATAAGCATAATAGGTGTACTGTCCTAATCCTAGGAGCACTCGCAACCTGAGAGAAGGTGATGATAAAAGACAACTGAATAAACATTATTCCTATTTCTCCTGAACCAGAATCCATCCTCGAAAAAGTTTCTTCGAGTTCGTATATAACCATACGATGGATTTATCCAATGGAATTGGATGCTCGTAGTGATACTGGGTGTTCTAGAGAAATACAAAGGTGAAGCAGGAGTGGCGATGAAATACGTGGTTTGGTCGTGAATCATAGCAGTCGCATTTTACTTTGCACTCTTTCTAATCCCTTTATTTGTCTTTACTTATTACCTTCTGCACACCCTACTTAGGCTAATTGGTTTTCTTCATTCCCTACCTTTCGGCACCTGCCTATGGTTTGGAAGAACACTATCCAATAGGCGTAATAGGTGTACCCTCTCCTAATCCTAGGAGCCCTCACAACCTGAAAGAAGGTAAAAAGAAAAGACAACTGAATAGTCCTATTCTATCTCTCCAGAACCAGAATTCATCCTCGAAGAAATTCCTTCGAGTTCGTATATAATCATACGATGGATTTATCCAATGGAATTGGATGTTCGTAATAATACGGGGTGTTCTGGAGAAATGCAAAGGATAAAAGAAAGAGTGACAACGATGTATGCAACTCAGACAATCCAAAAGCCAGTGTTTTAAGAAATTTCGGTTAATTTGGTTACTGAGTTATATAGTCTAGGGTCGGGTCATGGTCGCAGTTAAAAGAGAGAGAGAAAAGAAACACTCTGCGTGCACTCAAACCTGAATGTCTCCCACTGTATCCTCGAATTCTCCTCCAAACCTAAAAATGAGAATTCGTCGGAATCACCCGAGGAGTAATCCTACTCATCAGTGAGAATCGGGATCCAACTATCATCGCATGATATCTTGATGAAAGCCACTCAAGTCACCACACTCCAGAAGGTATGCACAAGCCTGGCAAGTTTCTTGTATGTTTGAAACTCCCAATATGATTTTTACCCCTAGGATCCAAGTGACCTTGACAAGGTCAACAAGTCAAAAGGTCCTAGTCAAGTTTAACCCGTTATTATCTTGATTGCATTAGACCCACCTGCACAGACCCTTGACAAGGTCAACAAGGTCGAACGACTGTCCTAACCAATCCACATTTGCTTGCGACAGAAAAGTATTACAGAGCTACCGCTCATTACGCCTTGACAAGGTCAACAAACGCAGCACGAATACTAAGCAATACTAATCTGAAATGACGGAGGGCTACGGCTGGTTTTTGGCGAAAAACCTTTAGCGTAATGAACTTGATATCGTTGAAGGAAACTAAGTGGTTTTACAAAAAATATAGTGGCGAAAACCTTTGCTAAAGAGATCACTCCCGGTGAAGGGATCTCGGCTCTTTCACCGTAGAATGAGGTGCAGGATATTCTAACTGAATACCGCGATGCAAAACAAAAAGTAATCGACTATAGTGAAGTTATTACCCTGACACAAACTTCTGCCCAAGGGTCACTCCCGATGAAGGGATCTCAGCCCTTGCCTCGTCGAATGAGGTGCAGGATATTCCAAACTGAATACCACTGTGCAAAGCAAAAGGAAACGTCTGTAATGTCAGTTTTTTAAAACTTGGTAACAACATCAGATTAGGTTTGATTTATCCTTGCATTGATAAGAATCAAGGCAGTCGCATCAATTAATCACATCAGAAAAGAACGAAAATATATGATGTACGTATATGCCATCCGCATTCGTCACTGGGTCCCGTCATCACCCGTTAGGTTACTTAACTAACGACAGAGCGGGGACTGGACTAGCGCGGGTGTAAAACATATACAACATCTACTAGTATATATATCAATATATAATAATCGCTCCAGGCGTGATAAATGCAACATCACAGAAAAGTAATAAGTATCACAGAACAGTACAGATAATCTGGGAGCCCCGGGTTTCATTGAGCCGCAAGTGAAATCCGACGTTCCCTGGTCGTGTGGATAGCATGTGCAATAAAATCCTAGACCCCTACGAGTGCGGCAAGTTACCCGCCAAAACCAGAAGCGAAGCAGCCCCCTTCACCAAAGTGAATGAACCACCCAGCACTTCATGGAATCCGGTAACTTGAGCACTCCGTCTTGGGTCAACCTGTACCCCCTACGAGTGCGGCGAACAGCCTGCCAATTCTAGAGTGAAGCCCCCTCTATCTCAACGCCATGAGATGCGGGCCCATTTCCCTCTACAACCCGGCTATCCGTACACCCCACCGCGGGGTAATCCTAGTACAGAAAAGAAAATATATACAACGGGTACATCGACCTCAACCCGGTCGTGCCCCAAAAGAATAATATACAAACAGGCAGTGACGGCAGTCAACATGTCGGACGCTCGCCCCGCAATATCAAATGTACAAATAAAACTAAACTGCACTAATATTGCACCAAGCTATCCACCACGACAATCCGCAACATCACAGCACAACACAGAATATCAACGTGAATGTCACGTTCGCAAACCCGTCTAAAGGAACTATAGCAATTAGACAAGATTTACCGCTCGAATGACATTCACGGTCACAGATAATAATGTAATGCACTACAAACTTTAAACAATGTTAGAAAATATCGACTTCGAAATAACCCCGAATAGCCCCCAAACAACTAGATAAATGCATATCATAACTGGACTAAACAAGCAATACTAATGAACCAATATGCGAGAGACAAATTGCTATTGGGGTGAAGAAAATATGTGCACTTGAATTTAGGCTTGGGAAAAAAAAAATAGGCTTGCTGTGGAAATTGGTGATTGTAACATAAGAATTAAAACTCACCAATTTTTTTTTCAGCACGCTCCATCCCCTCAGTTGTCCAAGGCCCACTAAATGCTTACATAGCCCACGAAAGTCCACAGCAAATAACTTAGCCCAAAAAATTCAGCCGAGAAAAATTTCCTTCACCCACAAAAATCTAACATTGGTATTGTTACGGGTTGTTTCGGTTTCGATATTTTAACATTGTCTAAACAAGCTAGATTATGGTTAATAGTTAGGCTCTGATACCATGTTGGGTTACGGCAGCGTCCCGGCCGTCAATCCGACGCCAAATGCGGAACAAAAATTTTATCAAAACTTGACGTACCGCAACCAATATCCGGATCTTTCCATTAACCGTTAAACTAGCAATCTGTAAAAGGAGTTAAAAAGATTATACCGATCGATCTGTGTCCTTCGGTCTTTAATCCGCTCCCCTAACTTGTTGCGGCAGTCCTGGTGAAATCCGCTCTCCGATCTCGCTCGTTGAAGAGGCACCACGTCGAAGAATCTTTATACGGGCTCCCGCTTCAGACTGAAGCAACTCGGATATGAAGTTTTCTAGCCGACATATCCAAGATGAAGTAGAGAAGAGTGTAAAATATTTTGTCTCAAGGCACCCGATGAATCAGGTGAATGTAAATGTAGTTGCCATTGGATAGAATGTGAGCACATGAGGAAAACTTGTGAGGCAAATGAAAAATGGGGCTCTGGAATTTGTGCTCGGCCATTCTCCAAGTTCTCTGGGGATTGCAAGAAAAATGAATGAATGTGTCAAAAAACCATCCAATAATAAACCACAGCACACACATATTCCATCACCAAATAAATTAATCCCAACACTCATTCCACTCACCCATGCTGCCCCATGAACAAGCCAATCCCTCACATTGACTTTCTAAAAACAACAAAAAAAACCCATGCCCAGTTAAAAAAGAACCCACCCACCATCATATACGAAATTGTCCAGTAGGAAATGAAATGGCCCAAAAAGAATGGATACAAATTCATAAACACTTAATTAAACATTAAGGCTAATGTTTAATCGAGAGAAGAAAAACTGGCAACTTCAAAAGTAGCCCTGTAACGAATTACAGGATTACCTCACAACTGTATTTACATACCCGCATTTCTATTCCGACCGAATACGAATGCAACGAGACAAAATTGTTCCTACACTATATAATACTATGATCCGGCTTAAACCAAAACCCACTAGTATTATCTGTCTGAACCATGACACATGCACAAGTGCACGTGTATATTCGAACCCTGCCATAAAACCATACGGCCTCTACAGCGTTTCGCCCGAACTTGGGAAACTTTCTGTGGGGGACTCTAATGACTCATCAATACACTAGCACTGGGTATAACCACAAGCACGTCATAGGTACTAGCTGTACGTAACGGCTGCCTATGTATTGAATGAAAGGGAAGTCGGCGAACGAACTCATCCTGAAACCCTACTGAGCCTGACAGTGATAATATCCTTACAGTCCGGTCTGTTCGTCTAGGAGTATCGCATATCGAGTCTAGGGATGGATAAAGTCAGACCCCTACTAACGCGATAATTCGTGTCTGTATGAAGCCCGTCACCACCTGAGAAACTACCGATCCTAGATCGGTAATTCTCGACTACCTTGGCCAAGGTTTTTCTGGTGATGGTCACCCGTGCACTGCGCGACATCAATCCCCAATACCTGGAGAGAAGAATCCCCGACGATCCGCTCACTGCCTCCATGTGGCTCGGGACTGTACCCAACTAAAACCTGTTTGCACGACTCCTATGAGCCGTGGTAGGGTAGTAATCAAAGCACAGTGGGAACTCACACGAAACAAATGACGATCTCAGGTCGACAGACTAACCTGTACACATGTCACCTGGGAACCGCTATCTGACAATAGATATAATACCAATTAGCAGGTTCCCGACGAGTCCTGTCCGGTGTACTCATAACCGAATGAGCACCTGTATACATCTTAGGTGAACTAACTGACACCAATGGCTTGTGAGACCGGCCACCGCCCCTCGTCGGGGTCTCGATTGTATACACTAGTCTACTATCGGAGTATCGATGCCCAGTCTCGAAACTCCCACGACTAGGGACACTTTAAGGATGTGCTTATAGACCCCAGCTCCCACGTATATGATCGCCATCATACTGCTGGCTGTCAAGCAAGAATCCTATGGGCTCTATCAACATGTACATGATGATAGAGACAAACCAGATAACATACTATCATCTCGAGTAAGACTGTCCTACCGGTATTGGTCCTCCCTCAATCATTGCAATCACGTACCCGCGATCCAATAATTGACTTCGAGGGCACTATATCCAACAAATTTTTGTTTGCCCATACAGTTTCTACCATAAGGGCGACAAATGTCACTACGAATACCACCGTAGGAACGGTTTTATATAAAAATTTAATTAAAAAAATTAACATTTGTAAATGCCTCTACGGCGCCGCAAAAGAAACCCATACAATTTGCACCGTAAGGCCAAAGTTGATGTATTAAAAAAATAAAATAAATTACCAGATAATGTTTTCCACGCCTAAAATTCATTTTCCCTAAAAAAATTCCCCTTCCGCGCTTCTCCTCTCGTCGCCATCGCACTCCCGTCATCGCCGATTGCCGCAGCCACCCTCCTCGTCAACCTCCTTCCCGTCGTCGATCCCTTCCGTCGTCAACGTTTCCTCCGGTCCTCCGATCGCCACCTTCCGCGCCTCCTCCGGTCCTCCGATCCCCACCTCCCACACCTCCAGCGACCTCCTCCGGTCCTAGTGACCGAACCCTCCTCTGACCCTCCAGTGACCGAAACCTCCTTTGATCCTCCAGTGACATTCTCCGGTCGATCCTCTGATCCTTCAGTGGCCGAGTCGTCGACTCCATCCCCACCGTCTAGCTTCCATCGCCGGCGAGCTCTAACTCTCCCTTCCATCTCCTCGAGCTCCATCATCCATTCCATTTCCTTGAGTTCCATCGCCGAGTCTTCTTTACTGTCTAGCTTCCATCGCCGACGAGCAGTCGCCGTCGCCGTCCGGTGCCATAATTCTTTTCCAGATACGTAAAACTTTTTTATTCCATTTTTAAAAATCGATTTTTAAAAGAAATAGAAGAAGTAGATGATGCTAATGATGATGATTGTTGGTGGGGGTGGTTGTTTGGTGATGTTGATGATGATGGAGTTCTGAAATTTGGGTTAGGGTGATGATTAGGGTAAATTTGGATTAATTAGGATAATTTGTATTAATTAGGGTTTGGGTTTGGATGATAATTATGGTTAGGGTTAGAGGTACTTTGGGCTAATTAAATTAAATATGTTTAATTTGTGTTAGGGTGATGATTATGGTTAATTAGGTTAATTTGGGTTAATTAAGATTAGGGATTGGGTGCATGATAATAAAATCCGTAGGGGCGGCGGTTGGTGGTGGTGGCTGTGGTGTTCGGTGGTGGGTGGGAGCATGACGGCTGTGGCGGCGGCGGCTGTGGTTTGGGGATGTGGGCGGCGGCGGCTGTGCAGTAATTAGGTCTTAGGGTTAGGGTTAAGATAGTTAGGGTTAATTAGGTATAGAGTTTGGGTTGAGGTAATTAAGGTTAGAGTTAAGGGTGAGAGTTATGAGTAGGGTATTTTAGTGTTAGTGTAAGTGTATGTGTGTATATGATAGAGATAATGTTGATGATGATATGCGTGTGTTTGTATGTGTGTGTTTATGATAATGATGATGTTGATCTCTCATATTAAATAAAGCCAAATCCTAATTTTAAACTTAAAATCAGAACTAAATCCAAAATCTTAAACTTTACACCAGAACCAAATCTAAAATCTTAAATTTGATTAAGAAAACCCTTAACTTTAAAAAAATTTACTTAAACTAAAAACTTAAAACTCTTGAAATTGAAATTGAAACGTAAACGTAAAACCGATTCAAATTAAATCTTATAATAAGTGTATATATAATAATCGATGATAATATGAAATTTTCATTTACTCATCGATCGCCATATATGAAAATTAAAGCGCGACTTGGTCTAAACGGTTAACATACGTTCGATATTAGTGGTAACATAGAACTATACGAAAATTGTTAAATATCGGACGGTATCATTCGATACTAACAACCGTCGTGTAATCTATGTGACGAGAAGATTCAATCGTATGATAACCGATAGATTTGTCCTATTTGGACATGTTAGGAATGTATAAAGCAAACACTTGCATTCACTTGTGTTTTCATTCGTTTCGAATTATTTTGTCGGTACTTTTCCGCTGGTTCTCCTTGTACAAAGATAGATTAGATATTCATTTCAATATTGTCTCACGGCATTGAAATGATTATTTATTTTATTACAGTGTACTCGGAGAACAGCAGAGAGGTGCTGTCGAAATTTACTCGAAATGGATGAAAGCACAAGCGAATGGGTGTCTGCTCTATACATTCTTAATGGGATAAAAGCCTTACCCCCGACAGCCGAAATACACACATACAACACGAATACATAATAAACGCAGTCACAAAGCATATACACACTAATAACCTTACACCTCAGCGAAATCATAAATTAAAACACACATACACAGAATACAACTCATACTTGGTGTTGGGAATGCACCCGCGCGCGCAAACGCGTATGTTTTGGAAACGGATATGATTTTAAGGAAATGGAATACGCACGCGAGATCGTTCTCGTTTTAAAATTTATAAACCGCAAGTGCACGACGCGTTGTAGCAAGCCGGCAAGTACGGGTCGATCTGCATGGAATTGTATATTAGGTCTTGTTGTTTAAGGGTCAACAAATAACGAATGGTTGGTTTTGTCACTAAAATAAAAAATACGAAAACAAGAAAACAAAGAAAGAAGATAAGAAAGAAGTGGTTGTGGCTTTGTCTCTAAAGGTTGAATCGCGACGATTCCTTCGACGCTCCCTTGATCATGAGTTGTCCGTCCTTACGTCGATCCCGGCATGAAGCATGACTTGTCAAGACGGTTGCGGAGCACAAATCATCAAATTCCGATATTCGCCGTAAAATATGAAACGGGTCTGTTTTGTTCACTTACCGTTTGTATGTCCAAGCTTGAGATATCAACACTAAACACAAGGGTTAGCAAGCATACCACAACATAAAAAACACAAAGTAGTGAATGAGGGCAAATGATTTCAGTGTTAAGTGTGCTAAGTGTTTGTGATGGTATATGGTATATGAAACCAAAAGATTTGTCAAGTCATTTAATCACAAAATACCACATCCAAGCTTAGCAAACTTAACACCAAATTGATTCTAACCTTAGGCTTGCAAGATGGGGTTTGTGGGGAGAATATGGTATGTGATGAGGTTACAAAGTAACCATGAAATCAACATACCATATCAATCCATCCAAGTTACAATACTAAGTTTATAATCATATTAAAGCACATTAAACATTAACAAGAGGAAGATAAGGCAAACCCTTTCATCTCACTTCCTTACCATTAACACAACCAAAGATATTAGTTAAGCATAATAACAAGAAAAGCAAATAAGAACAAGAACAAGAAATAAAAGAAACAACAATATTATTAACACTTGAAGAAGAGGTACAAGATATTGGTAACTTGTTCAAGCTCCATAATGAAGCTCTCAAGAGAAAGATTCAAGAGGGAAGAAGAAGAAGAAACCAAGTGATGGCCTACTCACTTTCAAGTCTAAACCAAAAACAAACTAAAACAAAACTATATATGCATACACTATGTGCGAGCCCTTCCCTTACTCACTGATCTGGCTTTTATAGGCACCAAAAAAGATTAAACAAGTAATAGAAATAAGGTGATGTGGCTGCAAGGAAGGGACAGAGAAAAGATGGGGACAAATGGGGCAAGGAGGGCCGGCGAGCTCGGAATTTGTGGGGGTGTGGCCGGCCAAAATCCGAGCTATGAGGCTCGTATTGATGTAGTGGTCTCTTGTCAACTCGAATATCATCCTGGTTCTGTTTGTTTTTCTGTTTAAGCCTAATTTGCATTCAGACATTTGTAGGAAACATGATGCCATACATCACATCAAAACTTTTAGCATTTATTACCCATGTCCCCCCACATGTGCCCACTAGTTGCCCAATTCATCATTTGTGTGTGCCAAGACAGCCCCACTATGGTCCAAGCCAAAGAGTTGTGTGTACACTTGTATTGTGTTGGACCAAAATTGTGTGCACACATTTATTTGCAAAAGAACTCTTTGGATATCGGTCGGTTTCCTGTTCTGCTTGCAGTGTCGGCTCCCAAACGCTATATACGTGATATTGAGTATGTTTCCAGTGTTTTATCACGAATACCTGTAATCTGTAATTACCGAGCAGACACTGATTAATAGCACCAATATATAACAAAATAGATAAATAATGAGCGGTATTAAATTGCAGTTTTCTGAGATGAAAAAATACCCCCAAACTTATCTATTGCTCGTCCCGAGCATTACAAAAAATCATAGCCTCACTTTCGCAGGGAACACGATTGCACTAAGCATATGCAACAAGCCGTTAAACCTCTAGGTGTCCATAGTAGGGGGAGTGTTGTCTCTTGAGGGTTTTCAGCGGATTACACCCTCAAAATCCAGTCAAGTTAGCGTCGTGGAGAAACTGTTGATTCTAATCTTAAGTTAGAGATCAAAGTTAGAAGTTCTATTACCCAAGTCAGAAACGTTAAACCCAATTTTTCACTTCTCGCAATTTGTTTAACATAAGCTCATACGCGTCTTTACGTGATTGTGCAGATAGTGTCTATAAGGTTTTAAGAACTTTGCTTAGGGTCATCATGTCATAATTACCGACTAGGATAAACTTCTGAAGGATCACACGAGTTTGAAAGGAGTTAAGATTTTCTCAAGTTTTATTCTCCAGTTAGGTTTCAATTCAGAATATATATTATTTTTAACAGAGAACCTAAGTCTTATTTTTCACTACTATCTTTCACCTGTTGTTGTTCATACACACCTTTCGTTATCGTGCAAAAACGTCTTTATAAATATAAACCTTCATATCTCCGCAAAAAAATTGTTTTTAATAGAAAACTTGTCTCCACCAAAATTATTCTCCCACAAAGAACCATGGGGACTTTTAACTCGGTGAGAACATTTGCTTAGCTTGTTTTATTTGACGATTGGAAACTTAGCGAGTTTTGGGTCAATGACTTCCAAACCAGATGGTTTTAGGGCATTAGGTGTGGAAACACCCCAAGGACTTAATTACCCAAGTTACCAAGGTCGGAAAACAAAAGACTCATTTTATTTAAAATATTCAGAACTGAGTGAAAACGGAGATATAGCCAGCATTTCTTTTAAATCCGAAGACGTTACAAGTGGATAAGGTGTGTAATTGCTCCAACAAGGTTTCGGATGGGTTATTTTTCAGACTTTTAGTTTCTATTAAAATATCAATAAAATTCTTCATATCTACTTCACTATATGAACTATTCTTGATATTGCTTAACTCAAAACAAACATGTTTGATCCTAATGATATTTATCAATTTTTTTTAAAAAAAAATTCAGACATGTCAGACTTTCATCAAATTCTCAAAAACATACGACACGTGTAAAGTGTTATAAAAGACGTATATCAGTTATGGTTAAACACAATGAAGGGTTATTTTTCGGGTCGTCAGTCTCACAAAAAGGATTTAGTTATTTTTAACTTATCAACTGAACCGTCAGACTTCGAATCTAAGTTCCCCCACTAACTAACATGAAAAAGTTTTTATATTTTAAGATTTTTTTTTTCAATTTTTATGGGTTTTAAAATATGTATGCAATGCAGAATATACACATGATGTAGCAAAAATAAACACAGTACTCACCCCCAAACCTGAGTTTTACGATGTTTTCATCGTTGCCCCCGTTTCCGGTAGCTAGACTTAGACATCAGGGTGAGAATTTTATTTAAAGAAAAAGAAAAAACCTAAAACTAATTACAGCATATACAAGTTAAAAGATTGGGTTAGTCCAGAAATTAATACCATCCATTTAAAGATTTTGTCTATATAGTACAATGGCTGGTAAAAGAATATGCATATAAAAAAAAAGAAAAAGAAAAGGTATATGTTAGATGTTACTGAAGGGCATGGGCGTGTAAAAGTAGGGATCAGAAGACGTTGAAAGTGAAAATGAAGTGTTGAAGAGGTCAAATAATTGTTTTATGAATGAATTGAATGTTCCAGAAGCACATGTTGAGTTCCGAAGTCAAGTTTGTTTAAAACTGGAGTTCATCCGCAAAAAGTTTAGCAAAAGAAAGGTTTTCAGGATGTTCCCAAATTGATCCTGACTCAAACTCACCAAGAATATCAAGTTCATCCGCAAAAATCTCCTCAAAACTCTGCATGAAAGAATGTTTTTCAATACTGCATTCCTCCCTATAATCTATCACAATTCTATTCTTATTGCTACAACTTACAATTCCCGATACGAGTTCTCCCTCATCACATTCACAAATGGGTAGGTGCATGTCATCCCAAAAAGTAGGTTCCCACACTAACGTTTCATTCGAAACAATATCACTAGGTGATACAAAAATTGTGGGTTCCTGATCATTGATCTCTTCTGACAATCTATTCAAACCATACCCGTAAAAATCACAAGATTCCTCCTCTAAAATTGGAATGCAAAAATCAGTCGGAGGTTTTTCTTGTGTGTCCTGATAACACTTAGTCAATTCAATTGTGTCGTCATCTATGAAATCATCAAAATTCAATTGATCGTTTATCTCACTCGGGTGACTTCCTAGATGACAGACATTAACACTATTGGGTTCCAATTGACTGTGTTCACTCCTTAGAATCCTCACAGCTAAATGTTTCGTGTGTTCCTCTATTCTAGCTAATGATTGAGCTTGACCAAGAAACAATTGCTCAGACTGATGTATGCACAGGGCTAGCGTAGAAGCTGATCGATTCTCGACCGCAGTCATTACTTCAATACCCTTCTCTAAAGTGGTCAACCTAGCATCCATCTCACTATCATACCCTAATGATATGTCAGCTGTTTCAGGTAAGGAGGGTTGTGATGTGGTGATGCTAAAGCAGTCAATCTGTCGACCTCTTTCTCTAAATATTCAATCATTAGGTCTCTAATTGAAGTGGGACTGGGTTCAAGAGTGTTAGGTGGGTGACTGTTAGCAAAACTCTGGTACGGTTGGTCACCCCCTGGAAAAAGACAGTTTTCATGAATGTGGGAAGAATCGTGGCAATTTGAACAAATGAATTGGGACTGAGTATAAACAAGAGAATAAGAATCGTGAAAATTTGAATTAAATCATGTATCACCCATATTAACAAGAATTCACAAATATCACAAAAACAAAGAATATCACACCCCTAGCAGTTTATATTATACTAGTCAACTAGGCCTGCTCAAGAACCTGATTGTTGAAGTAAAACTGTGTCGAGAAACGGACTCAAGATATACAGATCACGAAGCCAGGTAAGTGCAAGAGATAAGGGGAGGTTTTCCAACGCTTTCGCGAAGTTCTTTAATTAGATAACCCTTTCTTTTGAACACTTGCCTAGACACCCCGTGAACGATATACTATTAAGTGGTCTTCTAAACACAGTTAACTTCTCCTAATGAGCGCGAAGTCTTTAAAGTCAAAGTTCTAGTTGATTTTAAATTACTGTGGGTATGCAAGAATGCAGTTTTGTGATTTGTGGGCCACGGAGAAAGGTGATGAAATCCTTTACCGTATCTTGTTTGGTCTTTTTGCCCTTAATTCCGTATTAAGATGCAAATGCGCAATCAATAAAAGAATGCAAGAATGCAGTTTTGTGATTTGTGGGCCACGGAGAAAGGTGGTGAAATCCTTTACCGTATCTTGTTTGGTCTTTTTGCCCTTAATTCCGTATTAAGATGCAAATGCGCAATTAATAAAAGAATTCAAAAAATCAAGCAATTCTTTTTTTGTTTAAGTTTAAGCGCTGCAACAAATACGGTTAGTTCTCTGTGCAATTGGTGGCAAGCTTATGCGAAGAATCCTGCAAAAGATAGAATATTGGAATGCGCCGGATTTGAGCGAAGGTGTTAGAAAATACGCACCGATGCGATTTGGGTCAAGAAACCCCGTTGAAGTGATTACGGGTATTTGAATATTCGCTTGCGCGGGTCAAACTACCCGGATTTTTGGCACTGTATTTCACTAACGTTTTACAATTGAATTTGATTCTCGCTCCGCACGATCGCTGGTCGTAATTCCCTAAAAACTGAAATGTCGGAAAAATACGATATTTAGTGTCAAAAGCGATATATCTGCCCCAATTCCTGCACACTAAAAATTATAAAAATCAAACAATATCACTAGAATACCAACACTGCACTGGAGAGCACCAAAAAAGAAAAAACCTAAAATCAAATAAAAAGACCGGCGACATCGGACATTTTACTGATGTCGCCGGTTTTTTCTAAGAGTTAGATGCAAGAATTTTTGGTTGGTTCTCTAGGCTAGTTAAGTGCTCTTATGGTATAACTTGATTTTTCAGTTGAATTACAGAGTGCTAGCAGGTTGCAAAGATAGAGAACAAAGTGAAAAGAATTTATTAGTTAGTGCTAGTTTTGAAAAAATTTAGTTAGTAGTTAGTTTGTTGGTACGAACCAGGAATAACAATACCTAATGACTACAAATTCCCCAGCAACGGCGCTAAAAATTTGTTGGGAATTCACCCGCACGCGCAAACGCATATGTTTTGGAAACGGATATGATTTTAAGGAAATGGAATGCGCACGCGAGATCGTTCTCGTTTTAAAATTTATAAACCGCAAGTGCACGGCGCGTTGTAGCAAGCCGGCAAGTACGGCTCGATCCGCAGGGAATTGTGTATTAGGTCTTGTTGTTTAAGGGTCAACAAATAACGAATGGTTGGTTTTGTCACTAAAATAAAGTATACGAAAACAAAGAAAACAAAGAAAGAAGATAAGAAAGAAGTGGTTGTGGGTTTGGCTCGGAAGGTTGAATCGCGACGATTCCTTTGACGCTCTCTTGATCATGAGTTGTCCGTCCTTACGTTGATCCCGGCATGAAGCATGACTTGTCAAGACGATTGCGGAGCACAAATCATCAAATTCCGATATTCACCGCAAAACACGAAACGAGTCCGTTTTGTTCACTTACCGTTTGTATGTCCAAGCTTGAGGTATTAACACTAAACACAAGAGTTAGCAGGTATACCACAACATCAAAAACACAAAGTAGTGAATGAGAGCAAATGATTTCAGTATTAAGTGTGCTAAGTGTTTGTGATGGTATATGGTATATGAAACCAAAAGATTTGTCAAGTCATTTAATCACTAAATACCACATCCAAGCTTAGCAAACTTAACACCAAATTGATTCTAATCTTAGACTTGCAAGATGGGGTTTGTGGGGAGAATATGGTATGTGATGAGGTTACAAAGTGACCATGGAATCAACATACCATATCAACCCATCCAAATTACAATACTAAGTTTATAATCATATTGAAGCATATTAAACATTAACAAGAGGAAGAGGAGGCAAAGCTTTTCATCTCACTTCCATACCATTACCACAACCAAAGATATTAGTTAAGCATATAACAAGAAAAGCAAATAAGAACAAGAACAAGAAATAAAAGAAACAACAATATTATTAACACTTGAAGAAGAGGTACAAGATATTGGTAACTTGTTCAAGCTCCATAATGAAGCTCTCAAGAGAAAGCTTCAAGAGGGAAGAAGAAGAAGAAACCAAGTGATAGCCCACTCACTCTCAAGCCTAAACCAAAAACAAACTAAAACAAAACTATATATGCATACACTATGTGAGAGCCCTTCTCTTTCTCACTGATCTGGCTTTTATAGGCACCAAAAAAGATTAAACAAGTAATAGAAATAAGGTGATGTGACTGCAAGGAAGGGACGGAGAAAAGATGGGGACAAATAGTGCAAGGGGGGCCGGCGAGCTCGGAATTTATGGGGGTGTGGCCGGCCAAAATCCGAGCTATGAGGCTCGTATTGATGTGGTGGTCTCTTGTCAACTCGAATATCATCCTGGTTCTGTTTGTTTTCTCTATTTAAACCTAGTTTGCATTCAGACATTTGGAGGGAATATGATGCCATACATCATGTCACGCCCCGCTTCCCAGTATACGGTGAAGGGGACGCGACCGGTCCGCTACGTATATACTCAGAAGTACATACGCTAAGCGTATCTAAGCAATATAAAATAAATACACAAGAGACAAGATATAATAAAAACAACAACTTTTATTTATTAACATTCTTTTGTACAATGCATGAAAAGGAAATACAACTGAAATAAAAACGATGCCTAAACCCCGTAGTGTTTTAATTGTATTATTTGTCTTGTAAATTGTATTGATTGTATAATTGATTGACTGACCGAAACCATGATATCAGTAAACGGATGTAACCCTAGAGTCATGTAAATAGAATAACTGGAGAACCATATAAGTGGAATATATCCATGGTTCGGTTCGGTCAAGTCATATAGATTGATAATTGGATTCATGGATTCATGTGTTTCAATTGAATTGGAATATTGTAGATTGTAGATTGACCTGAATCATATTCAAGTTAGATTAATCAGACTCAAACCCGAGTCAGACAATTAGAAATGTAAGTCGAAATCTTGATTATTTCTTAAACCTATAATTGCTAGGGTCCTTAGGGTAATTTATAAACTTGAGGGGTTTTTATGTAAAATATACTTTTATATACTTTTCAAAATACTCCCCAAGCATTTATTATTCGTCTTTAGAGTTGTAATGAGTGTGGATTTTATATTGTGATATTTCTAGTGAAAATATCCTAGTTTATAAATAAAGGTATTTATCTGTAATATTGATTTATTTGAAATTCATGGTATTTTAGTGTAAATTTATTCTACGGATTTTTAGAAAAGGTGGAATATTTATATCATAACAAAATAGGTATTTTAATGATAAACATACATATATTTATAATAAAAATAATTTTACTATATATATTTTATATTCTAAAAATCTCATTTTCTTAAGATGTCGTATTTTAAATCTTTCGAGACCGAATACTCCTTACGGAGGTCTGAATCTCGCACTACTAAGCCCGAGAATGTGCGATAATCCGCACCATCCCGAACGGGTTCCCCAAAATGGGTTGTAGCGGCGCTTTGCAAAGATTGTAAACTACTAAATCCTTTAGAAAACGGTTTTATAAAGTAAATGGTATTTATTAGTAAAAATGTCAATTTTCCGTATTTTAGGTTCTAGGGTTTCCTAAGTCAACTAGACTATTTCTAAATGGTCTAAACGACAAGTCGTGAGATACCTCAAATCGCCTCTTCACCGCCAATTGTGGCCAGGTAAGTACAAGTGAAGAAAGGAGGGATCCGCTCACGAATCACCGTGAGACGAGCCTTTTAAAGTTACCTTTCTCACTTGCCTAGCCTAGACACCTCGATGTCTACAACTTATCGTATTTTCATAATAAGATGTATTTATTTAAAAGTGTATCAACTCTAACTCTTTAGAAATAGTTTTATTAAGTGTATGGTATTTAAATGTAAATGCTTGTTTTCTCGTATTCTAAGATTTCAATGGTATCGTGTTAGGTTGTATGTAAGTGTGTGAGGAGGTAGGTCGTTACCTCGCGATCTACTTTAAATGTATAGCAGGTTTGATGGGTTAAATGAAGGATTGAAACAATGTGGTATTTAAGTGAAAAATACGATAATTTGATAAAGTTATTATTTCATGTGATGAAACTTGTTCAAATTGTTTAATTAGTGTTTAATAATCAACATGAGGAAGTTTAAGAATGATTGTATTAGTGAGAAGTGGAATTTTATAGAAAACCGAATCGGAAATCGGATTTGTTCCGATTCCGTCGGGTTTTGTATTTTCGTATTTTTCTTAAATAGGGAAGAGAGATAGAAAGGGACTTACGTGTTTTCGATTGCACTAGAGAGTGAGAGGGAACTAGAGGGATCGCCGATGTTGCGTCGTTGCCGGTAGTTCCTAAGACGTTCGCCGGAAATTCCGCCGGAATTTCGTCAGAGCTTCGCCTCGCGCTTGTTTTCAAAGTACACGACTCTTGGAAAATTTTTGAGAGAGTGGGCTCAGGATTTTGGGGTGATAGGGTAGAGGGCAGGGGGTGTATTTATAGGGTAGGCTAGGGGTAGGGTAGGTGAAGGGTTTTTAAATAAAAAAATTGTAAAAAGTGTGAAAAATCATTAAAAATGGTTTAAATGGGGAATAAATCATTCTCTGGAACCGATCCATTAATTTAGAGTGTGCAGGGGGTTAGAGAAGACAAAGAGACATGTTTTTGGTGTTGGGGACTCGGCCGTTCGGTCGACTGGGCCGATTCGGGGGTCGAGGAGGTGGGGGGTCGCCGGGGTAAGACACTGGTATTTTTAGATTTTTAGGTTTAGTTCAATTTTTGGGAGTTATGGTGTGTGGACTGTTGGGCTTCCAAAGGATTTGAAACAAAATAATATTAAAAATAATGTGGGGCAGGGGATTTGAACTCTGGTGGCTTGGTCCAGCAGTGCAAGTTATTACCAATGAGCTACAAGCTCCTTCTTGTAATTATTGTGTGAAATAAATACTTAAAGGGATATCAGTAACATTAAATACTCCAAGTATACTTTGAATTTAAATCAATTCTTTGTACATTAAAAAATGGAGTTGTTACACATCACATCAAAACTTTTAGCATTTATTACCCATGTCCCCCCACATGTGCCCACTAGTTGCACAATTCATCATTTGTGTGTGCCAAGGCAGCCCCACCATAGTCCAAGCCAAAGAGTTGTGTGTACACTTGTATTGTGTTGGACCAAAATTGTGTGCACACATTTATTTGCAAAATAACTCTTTGGATATCGGTCGGTTTCCTGTTCTGCTTGCAGTGTCGGCTCCCAAACGCGATATCCGTGATATTGAGTATGTTTCCAGTGTTTTATCACGAATACCTGTAATCTGTAATTACTGAGCAGACACTGGTTAATAGCACCGATATATAATAAAATAGATAAATAATGAGTGGTATTAAATTGCAGTTTTCTGAGATGAACACTTGGGTATCTTGAAATCTAATTTTGTTAATCAATAATTTATTCTTTTCAACGACAAGCTTAGCTCTATGAATTTTCTTATTTTTCAATAACCATCTCGTTCTTAGATTTCTCAATATAGTCACCATAACTTACAATTTATATGTTATACAGTCTAACATGGCCCATCAGTACATCAGAGTTAAGGACTGGATGTACGTGGATTGGCAACAACACATGCAATCTAAATTTGTCGCGGGAGTTGCTGCTTTCATTGAATTTGCACGCGCACATAATAAGATCGTGTTAGAGAAGATTCTCTGTCCATACGATGGATGTGGGAATAAGTTCTGACAGAAGGTAAAAATCGTAGAGCTTCACATCGTTAAACATGGTTTTACTAGACTTTATACAACTTGGCTATATCTCAGAGAAGGACAAGAAGAATAAGGTAATGCATCAGAAGAAGAAAGAGAAAATGGTAATGCGGCGGAAGAAGAAGAAGACGATAATTTCTTTTCAGGGGAAGAAATGGAGGATATGGTAGAGGTTGCCCTCGGTGATAGTATTTCTACCGAAAATGACATTCCTTCCGGTCAAGGACCGCGTGTGGATAAGTATGAAAAGTTCATGAATGATACTAGAAGACCAATTTATGAGAATGCAAAGTATTCCACCCTATCATGATTTGTCCAACTTTTCCAGATTAAGTGCTTAAATGGATGGAGCAATAAATCATTCACGATATTTCTGAAGTTCCTGAAAAATTCTATACCCCTGGGAAATGACGTGCCCGACGGCTGGTACGAAACCCAGAAGACGATGTCTGATTTGGGTCTAAACCGTGAGAACATTCATGCATGTCCTAAAGATTTCATGTTGTACCGGAAAAATAATTCAGATTTGAAAGAGTGTCCAACATGCGGAGAGATCTGGTATAAGCCGAAATAATCTGATAAGAAGCCCGATATGCCTGTCAAGATAGCACAATATTTTCCCATAACACAGAGGCTGCAGAGGCTATTCAAGTGCAAAAAAACAACCGAGGCAATGATTTGGCATCACCGTGTGCTGCTCCAAGCGAAGATGGAAAAATGAGTCATCCAAAAGATTCACCGGCATGGAAGGATTTCGATAGGAGGCACAAAATATTCAGTAGTGATTCTCGTAATGTCAAGCTCGGACTGGCTAGTGATGGCTTCTGCCCATTCAGTTATATGGCTGGAGGCCACAATACATAGCATGTTGTAATGATAGTTTATAATCTGTCACCTTGGTTGGTTATTGATCAATCCTACTTTATGATACCTCTTCTTATTGGCGGACCAAACTCATCAGGAAACAATATCAACGTCTATCTCCGACCTCTGATCGATGAGTTAAAATCTTTATTCATTGATGGTGTAGAGACTTACGATGCAAACACAGATACAACCTTCATAATGCGTGAGGCTTTAATGTGGACAATTAATGACTTTCCTGCGAATGGAATGCTATCAGGTTGGTCCGTACATGGTCACAAGCATGCCCTTATTACCATCAAGATATAATATCGAGATGGTTGAATTTTAGCAGAAAGGTTTGATATTGCGGTCATCGGCGTTTTCTGCCACTAGACCATCCTTACAGGTTAGACGTTGCTCACTTTAATAGTCATCAGGAGCTTCTTGGGCCTCCAGTTGTAAGTCTACGCTAGCGCCCCGGCAGTCTACAGACGCCAAATGCGGAACAAAAACTTTTTAACTGGCGCTATCGTATACTTTAACCCGGATCTGCCATTATTGCTAAACTAACAAACTGTAAAGAGTGTAGAAAGGTTATACCGAACGATCCGAGTCCTTCGTTCTTCAACCATCATCCCACGCTCCGTTGCGGCTGCTCCGATCTCGTCGATTCCGATATCCTCGTCGAGGTGGCACCACGTCGACGATTCTTTAAACGGGATCCCGCCTCTGACTTGAGGCAACTCGATCGTCAAGTTTGCTAAAAGAGACGACCAAGAATGATGTAGAGAATGAGTAGATGACTTTGTCTCACTTCGTCCAAGTCCGTGGACGATCGGTTAATGAAGTTGCCGAGGGAATCGGGTGATGGAATGAACTGTAAAATTCCATGCACCCCAAATACTATCATATCTTTTTTCCAAATGAAATCAACAACCATGAGAGAGTGGGGAGGGGCCGGCCATATATATGGAGAGGGGGGGTGAGTGTAGGAGGAGGGGAAGGTAACCATAAGCAAAAGATCATGAACAAATATCTTAAGCTTAACAAAAAACCATAATGAAAACAATGACTCATATCCTTAGTCATCCTTTCATTAAAAGCAACCAATAAGAACACAACACCAATTAACCTAGTCACCACTTTCTAGAACCTACTAGAAGCATGACTCACCCTCAACTGAAGAAAAGATAAATCCGTCTTTAACCGAATGTTAAAAGACGGCTGATAGAAAACTGGAAACTGGCAACTTCCAAAAGTGATCCCGAAACGACTTTCAGGATAACCCCGAACCTGTATAAATATACCCGCATTTGTATTACGACCGAATACAAATGCAACTGAGACAAAGATATTATACCTACTCAATATAATACTCGGATCCGGCTTAAACCAAAGCCGACCAGTATCATCTGCCCGAAAAATAACACGTGCGTAAACGCACGTGCATTTTCCGAACCCTGCCATAAAACCATACGGCCTCTACAACGTTTCGCCCGAACTTGGGAAACTGTCTGTGGGGGACTCTAATGACTCGTCAGTACCCTGGCAGTGGGTTTAACCACAAACTGTCGGCGGCACTAGCAATGCGTAACGGCTGCCCATGGACTGACCTCAAGGGATGCCGATGAGCGAACTCATCCAGAAACCCTACTGAGCCTAACAGTGACAATGTATATACAGTCCGGTCCGTTCGTCTATGAGTATCGCATATCTGCCTAGGGGGCTAGTAACGTCAGACCCCCAATAGCAGTATAAGTCGTGTCGGAGTGTAGCCCAATAACATCCTGAGATACTACTGGAGTACCTACCAGTAAATCTCCTGCCACGGCCGTGGGCTTTGTGTAATGGCTCTCCTAGACACAGCACGATCTCGCCCCCAATACCTGGAGAGACGAATCCCCTGCCGATCCGCTCACGTGCCTCCATATGGCTCGGGACTGTACCCAAAAACTACCTGTTTGCACGACTCCTTTGAGCCGTGGTAGGGTAGAAATCAAAGCACAGTGGGAACTCACACGAGACAAATGACGACCTCAGGTCGATGAACTAACCTGTACACATGTCACCAGGGAACTGCTATCTGACGATAGATATAATACTAACTAGCAGATTCCCGGCGAGTCCTGTCCGGTGTACTCATAACCCAATGAGCACCTGTATACATCTTAGGTGATCCAACTGACACCAGTGGCTTGTGAGACCGGCCACCGCCCCTCGTCGGGGTCTCGACTGTATACACTAGTCTACTCCGGAGTATCGATGCCCTGTCTCAAAACTCCCACGACTAGGGACCACAATTAAGGATATGCGTATAAACCACCCAACTCTCACGTATATGATCGCCATCATACTGTTGGTGGTAAAGCAAGATCCTAAGGGCTCTATCAAAGTGTAACATGTAATCAGTCACCTGAACATGTACACGACTGATAAAGGCAAACCAGATAGCATACTATCATCTCGAGTAAGACTGTCATACCGGTATAGGTCCTCCGCAATCATTGCAATCACGTACCTACGATCCAATAATTGACTATGAGGGCACTATCTCCAACACCAGTATCATTGTCTGGAGAGAACGTGATTGCTCAGTGGGATGATTACAATAATATGACTTTCGGGATAGATCCGGCAAAATATGTCAAACTACCTGTTCCCTTATAAAAAATAAAAAAATAAATAAAAAGCGATGGGAAAAATTCCCCAAATGGAGCATCACGTGCCCACACGTGATGCACCTTGGAGCAAAGATTATAGGCACCGCGCTTAACAAATAAGCCTGAAATTGAGCCTCACGTGCATGCACGTGAGCATCTATATACAAAGTATATAGGTGCCTTCCTAAAACAAATAACGGGCCAGAGAAACTCACGTGTCAGCACGTGATGCTCTTTGTTGGGCTTAATTTCGTAGGGGTCACGTGCCACACGTGACATTCCTGAACATCAGCTCACGTGCCGACACGTGATGCCTTTATCTGGGACTGCTGTATATAAGCAAACCAGTTTAATGCTATGGGGGTCACATGCTACACGTGAGGGTTCCTAATGCCTTCTGAGCCGATAGAATTAAATTCTAAATAAGAAGGATCAAAACCCTATTTGGAAACTATTTCCTCATATCTTTCTAAATAAGAAAGATTACGCTCTGTAAAATAGAGCATCGTTGGACTAAAGATCCAATGGTGATTAAAAATCACCAAGCTACAGATAAGCTCTGTATGGGAAAATATTTTCCCGATATTTCTAAACAAGAAAAATTACGTTCTGTAAAACAGAGCACCGTTGGATTAAAGATTCAATGGTGATTAAAAATCACCAAGCTACAGAATAAGCTCTGTACGGGAAAATATTTTCCCAATCTTGTTAAAAACAAGAAAAACGTCTTCTGTAAAACAGAAGTTCTTAGATCAAAAATCCAACGGTGGATAAAATCCCCGAATCAATAAAAAAATCTCTCAATGAGAGATTTCCTTAACTAAATCAACAAACTTGCCTCTACTATATAAAGGACTCGTGACTGAAAGGAGAGAAAGGAGGAGACCCCTCATAAGATTTGAGAAAACAAAAAAGAAGATGAGTTCTCTTTAAAGAAAAAGAAACCCTCGGTAAAAAAAAGACCTAGAAAGCATTTTTATCTCCTCTTATAAGAGTTTAACTCTTTCAAAAAGGAACTTAGTTCTTCCTCTGGTTGAGGTCTGCAGAAGCAGATCTCCCCACAAGTTGAGAATTTAATTCTCATCGGGGAGATTCTGTTATGCAGTCCCAAAACTTAAAGGAAGGAACTAAATTTGAAGAATTTAATTCTTCCAAAGATATAGGAATTTAATTCCTCTGATAAAACTAGGGTTTAACCCTGCATAAGAATTCAATTCTTATAAAACGGAGGACTTGAAATTCTCAAGACTTAGATCAAGAGCTCCATGCATATTAGCGTTCAACGCTATCAAGAGCTCCATGCATATTAGCGTTCAACGCTATAACGACAGATCACGTGTTCCCATATGAGCACCTCTGAGGAACAAAAAGGAACAACTGAGATCGAGTCACGTGATCCCACGTGACCCCTAATAGTGCTTAGCACTTGTAAAAGGAAAGGGGAATAAATTCAGACAGTTCTCATTTTTGGGGCGCCTCACGTGATCCCACGTGACCCCCAAAAGTGCTTAGCATTTAGAAAAGAATATGAGGATAAATCCAAAGGAGGCAGTGCCCAACTCGGGGGCGTCTTACGTGTCCACACGTGATGGTTACAAGATTTAAGTGTTTAACACTTATATGTATAGACAGGGAATACACCCAAAGAAGCAACGCCCAATTTTCAGGCGCCTCACGTGCCACACGTGAGCGCTCCAAATTTCAGTGTTTAACACTGCTTTAGAGCCTCACACGGGAGCACGGGAGCGCCAAACAATTAGCAGTTTTTAACACTATGAGAGGCCAACCTTAGCCCAAATTAGCTAAGTCTCCCGAGGCCAAAACCTTTTGACCATCAATTAACCGAGCCCTCCTATATTCAGGTCTCCCCAAATCGATCTTAGTTCCAAAGACGGTCAATGATCCCCTGATATATGGCATCTAAAATGATGTTCGTTCCACTATGATCTCTCCCTTCAATCTGAAGTTCGGTTCAATGGTACATCTCTCCACACCTCTGATACATATCGTTGTAATTCTTCAACGATGTCAGATAGGTGGAGGGTCCCGACAACCAACAGCTCTTGGATGCACTCTCAAACATATGAGCATACCCTTGCGGACCGTAATGTCTTTAAACTAGCTATGGACCGCAACGTCCTTAAACTAAAACGATAGAGCCCAAATGCTCTTTCGTTGGATCAAAAATGATCCCGTACCCCCGTTAAGTAGATCTTAGTCCAATCTCGGATTAACGTATTCTTAACAAATATTTAAGTCGATCTTAATCTCAAACAAGGTTAACGATCCTTAAATCAAATCAAACCCAAATCTAAAAAAATACGGATTTGGACTAATCCACGCCTTATAGGCGACAACACAAATTAGTCTCCGTATACAATCCACGGGCAACCAAAAATAAAACAAACACACACGACATGAAGTGACCTTCTGGAGCAGGAGAAAGTGGTTATCGCTACGCGGTAACGTAATTAACTGCAGGGGCTTGCACCTGCAGGGAAGAGCGTCCCCACAATAAAAAAAACCTCGCAAACAAGGGGGGATCTGACGAAGTCTGCTACAACGGCCGCATCGGTCCAGACCTCCGATACACGGCACCATAAATCAACTTGGCATCTTCGGAGAGGTGGTCGGATAAAACCAAACAGCATCTGCCCCCAAATGCAGGCAAGACATTTGTCTTTCCCGGCTTTTGGCGGTAAACAGATTCTGGCACGCCCGGTGGGACCTTTTTCTCTTTCCACTAGACACTTCATGTGTCGTGTTCGCGAACGAATCGCAGTTTAATATGATTGCCCTTAGATTCGAGGTACTAAGATTTGGTGTCTTGCTCATGCAGAAGAGAAGATGACATCAATGGCTTCCAACTGCACCAATTGCAACAATAACTCCCACTCCGTCCCTGCTGGAGGAGTAACTTATGGTGTCACGCCCCGCTTCCCAGTGTACGGCGAAGGGGACGCGACGAGGTCCGCTACGTATATACTTAGAAGTACATACGCTAAGCGTAGCTAAGCAATATAAAATACACAAGAGGCAAGAGTATAAAAAGAACAGCAACTTTTATTAATAACATTCTTTGTACAATACATGAAAAGGAAATACAACTGAAATGAAAAGCGATGCCTAAACAGTGGCATAACAGGAAATGAAAATACTGGAAAGAACAAGGTACAATATCTAGAGCTCGGAGTCTTCGTGGAACTGCTCCAAATCTTCACCGGTGGGCTCGATCTCAGCTTGGTCCAACGCACCTGACGACATTCAAAGAAGAAAGAAATAGAATGTCTTCAGCGAACAGGTCGCTCGGTAAGTCCCAAAGATAAGGAGGAATTAGAAAGACAGTGTATAAGTATTTTCTAAAGTATTATATTGTTGAATATTATAGAATATTGTGTTAACGCTGTTGTTTGTAGCTTGGTACAGAAGGATGCCAGTATATACGAGGGGGGTCTCTATATGCTAGAGACCAAGGCAAATGGAAAGTACAAGGAACCATTATGCCACGGTTCAACAGCAATAGGATTCAGGTTAGGTGTCTTAATCTGACCACCTCGTGCCACCTTTAACACCTTTCGTACCAATCTACCCCTTAAACCCCGTAGTGTTTTAACAGTATTGTTGTATTGTATTGTGTAAGTTGGGTGACTGACCAAAACCATGATATCAGTAAACATGTTGTAACTGTATAATCTGGTAAATTTAATAACAGGATAATAGATGAATATCCATGGTTTGTTTCAGTCAAATTGAATAGATTGTTAACTGGATTCTGGGATTCATGTATTCATATTGAGTTGGAATATAAAGAATATGGGTTGACTTGAATCATATTCAAGTCCGAATTAGTCAGGCTCTAACCCGAGTCAGACTAAAAGAAAGGTAATTTGAAGTTCTGTACTTGTTAGGGGCCTTATTGTAATTTATAAAACTTGAGGGGGTTTTATGTGAAAAGTACTATTTTATAGTTTTCAAAATATACCTCAAGTATTTATTATTCGTCTTTATAGTTATAATGAGTGTAAATTTTATTTGTTTTATTCTAGTGAATATATCCTAATAAAAGTATTAATTGATTTATTTGAAATTCATGGTATTTTAATGTAACTTTTAATCTTGTAATTTTAGAAAAAGATGGAACTTTATCTTATAACAAAATAGGTGTTTAACTGATAATTATATATATATGTCAACACAAGAATAATTTTATTCTCCAAAATTTCATTTTTCTTAAATGTCGTATTCTAAACCTTTTCGAAACCGAATGCTCCTTGCGGAGGTCTGAATCTCGCACTACTAGCCCGCGGGTGCACGATGAACCTTACTATCCCTTACGGGTTCCCGAAAGGTGGGTTGTAGCGGCGCTTTGCATAGGTTTAACAAATACCATTCATTTAGAAAAACGGTTTTATAAATATAAGGTATTTATTTGTAAAAGGGTATAGATTTCCGTATTTTAGTTTCTAGGGTTTCCTAAGCCAACTAGCCTATTTCTAAGATCTAAACGATAAGTCATTAGAAGCCACAAATCGCCTCTTCACCGCCAATTACGGCCAGGTAAGTGCCAGGTAAGTGGGAAGGAACCACAGTAGTGGGCCTAATTAAAAACCACTAGCCTAGACACACTTGCCTAGACACCACAAAGTCAGTTTAGATAAACGATCGATGTCCATGACAAATCGTATTTTCATTTTAAAAGATTTTGTTTTAGAATTGTGTACAACTTAAAGCTTTTTGAAAAGGTTTATAAAGAATATGGTATTTTAGCGAAAAGTCTTGTATTTTCGTATTCTAAATTTTAACGATATCAATTAAGGTTATATTTGTGTGTGTGTGGAGGTAGGTCATTACCTCGTGACTTATTTAAAGGTTTAGTGAAGTTTAGAGGTTAAACATGTTAAATTAAACATAAGGGTATTTAAGTGTAAGAATACGGTATTTGAAAACGTTATCATTTCATGTGTGAAAACTCATTCAAATTGATTTCTACAAGTTTATTTATCAAGATGAACATGTTTAGGAATGAGGGAATTAATTAGAAGAGGAAAAATAAACTTTATGGTATTTTTATGAAAAGAATACGATATTACAAGAAAGTTATCATTTCATGTGAGAAACTTTGTTTAAATTGGTTTTTATGTGATTAATAGTCATCATGGATATGTTTAGGTATTAGGGATTAGGTGACAAGTAGGATTTTGTAGAAAAACCGAGTCGGAAATCGGTTTGTTCCGATTTCCGTCGGGTTCTAAAAAGTCGTATTTTCTTTCAAGGAAAAGGAAGATAGAAAGAGTGGGACTTACAAGTTTGGACAAGCTAGGGAGGCTAAGAAAGTAGTAGGTTGTCGGTGCGTCGAAACGTCGCCAAGGATCCTAGTACGGTCGTCGGAATTCGTCGTCGGTTTCGGCAGCGCTTCGCTTCTCGCTCGTACCGAGTTCTCTTGAGAATTTTTGAGAGTGGACTTAGAATTGTATGGTGAAATGGTAGAGGGTAGGGGTGTTTATATAGGGCTAGGCTAGGGTTAGGGTTTTGATTAAAAAAAATATTAAAAAATATAAAAATATCATTAAATTTGGGAGTAAAAGAGGTTTATTGTGCATTTGGTAACTGTTCCGGAGAAAAGAAGTATACAGGGGGGTTGACCAAGTCAACACGGAAAAATTCCGTGTTGACGACTCGGTCGGCCGGCCGACTCGGCCGAGTCGGGCCGAGTCGGGACACCGATGGGTGGGGAAACTCCTGGGGGGAATTTTGGTGTATTTAGTTTTTTTGTGTGCAGTAATAATTTTGAGAGTTATGGCTGTTTGATTGTTAACCTTCCCAAAAAAATTAAAACAAAATGATATAAAAAATATGTGGGGCATGGGATTCGAACTCTGGTGGCTTGGTTCAGCAATGCAAGGTGTTACCAATGAGCTACAAGCTCCTTCTTATAATTATTGTAGGGAAATAGATACTTAAAGTGTTATCAGCAACATTAATACTCCAAGTATACTTCAAATTTAAATCAAATTTAGGTATACAAAAATTGGAGTTGTTACATATGGGCCCCAAGCGGCCTCCTCTTGGCGATGCCAGTGGAACAGGTGACCCAGGCCACCACTGGACTGTTTTTTGGGACTATGCTTCCGCCAATAAGCTTAAATGCCTCAATACCATCACAAGAGGCTCCAAAGAAGTCGGTCTTTGATCGGCTCGCAACCACCACGGTCCCTCTCAACGGGTCATCCAAGTCTGCCGCCTCGGTCTTCGATAGGCTGAGCCAAAGCTCCAGTGGACCCGCAAAGAGGCTCGCGGTACCTGAAGGGGTTATCCCGAAGCAAATAGCCACCCCAACTCCGGCAGACGAAGTTGTCATAGGGGCTTCTCCTGCTAAAAAATCGGTCTTTGCAAGATTGGACGTTCCAACTCCTGCTTCGGGTGAAGTCACCAAGGCTGCTTCCCCTACCAAAAATTCTGCCTTCGACAGACTAACCGTTCCCTTTCAGCGGACATCAGCTTCGACAGGCTGACGTCGACAGCAGCTTCTCGTCAGAGTAGGGGCATGATGAAGCCACTCCCGTAACTGAACCATTCTCATCTACACGACATGCTCAACGTCGCCACTGGCGCCGAGTAAGGAAGGCCAGGGACAGTTCCCCCTCTGGACTTACTCCACCAGCTCCAATGGTAGAAATTGACGCTGCTGTTCCAACTGGGAACAGCTTCGAGCTGCTCAGGAGGGTGTGCAAGAACTCTCCAACCGCCATCTTGAAGAAGTCTCCTTCTCCTGCTGAAAGCATGACACAAGTGAAGCAGGAACAACCTCCTCAGCGGTTGTTCTCCAAGATCCACAGAGTTTGGCGGAAATTCCAAGACTCTATAATTGAAAAAGATTACACTCGCCGGCTGAAGAAGACGAAGGCTCGGCAAGAGGAGGGCCATCCCTCCGCCATACCACGAAAGGTGCATGGGTTCCTGCCGCAATGGCCCCCTCAATATCGACCTCCCATAAGAGGAGAAGGCCGAAGAAGATTCTCATGCCGGCGGCAAATATCAAAGGTAATGGACCCAAACGCCCCAAGTCTGGAGGTATGGTTGTGCATACGGTCCACATGGCATCCGGAAAAGAGGATAGTCGTGCTTCCGTGAGTCATCGACCACTCACACGGTCTGTGACGAAAGTTCAGGAGCAACAACAAAAACTCCAGGAAATGTTGACAAGAATGGCCGCACTCATTGAGCAGAAAGAAAGCCCAGAAGTATCGTCGGAACAACGCCAGGAGCAGGAGATTGACACCGAATTCCTACGGAGGGTGCTTGAAAAGAAAGATAAAGAGGCCGCGGAACAAGCGGCTAATATAAAACAGATGTCGCTTCTGTTCTAAGACATGGTTGGGATGATAATTCAGCCGGATCCTCCAGCTGAAGACCCTCCAATAATCATTGAAGACGACAGAGGGGAGACATCGAACCCTCTTCCGGCTTTATCAACAGCCAGGGAGGAGACGATCTCTAAAGCTACCCTTGATGACTACATAGCTCAACAAATACGAGCTCATCAAGCGAACGAAGCGGCAGGCCAGGTCGTTAGAACTAGGTGACCTTACCTAGGCTAGTACGACCAAATTAAGTACCCGCCAGGATATACGATCCCCAAATTCCATGTGTATAAGGGGATGGGAAATCCGCACCAACATGTTGCTCAATTCAGAGCTTTGTGCGGTAACACCAAGGGCGATGACAAACTATTGCTTCGCCAATTTGTTGGCAGCTTGGCGGAGACGGCATTTGAATGGTACTCCGAGCTCCTAAATGACTCTGTCAAGACATTTACGGAGATGGAACTACTGTTCATACAGCGGTTCGCAAGAGCAAGCGAGCGCACCCCGATCACGGTGTTAATCAACGCCAGGGTGAAGCCGGGAGAAACCTGGGTTCAGTACACAATTCGGTGGCGGAACCTATGGTCAAAGTGTGAACAGCGCTTAGAAGAAGCTCCTGTTGTGGGCATGTTCGTGGGGACCCTCGACCCTCAGGCAACTATATCCCAATTTATGATGTTCTTCAAGCCGACCACCTTCCAGGCCTTGATTGACAAGCTAGCTCAAATGGATCAGATGGGCCATACGCTGTCCTCTTCAAAAACGGATCTCCGGAATGAAAAGGGGAAAGGGAAAGCGACCTTCGTCGCCAACGCTCAACAACAATCGAGTGACCCGAAGCCGGTGGCTTGCCAAAACAACAGATCGTGAGCCCTCGAAGGGAAGTTGAGACATCCTTACTCATTTTCCCAGGATAAAATGAGGAGACTATTCGAACTAGCGGTGCTCAACAGGCTTATCACTCTGCCGGATCCGAGACACCCACTGCAATCGGGCAACGTCAACAATCCCAATTACTGCCCTTACCACAAAATAGTGGGCCACCCAATTGAAGATTGCTACGTCTTCAAAAAATGGGTTGAAGACCAATACCAACAGGGCAAGTTCGCGCTGTCCGAAAACTGGAAGGTAAACCCGCCACAACAGCATGCTCCTAAAAAGGTGGATACGCCAGGGGCATCATGCTCATTTGTAGGAGAAGCTCCGTGGGAAGTGGTCCTTTCAGCTAAAACTAAAAGAATGCTGAAGGATCTTCAAGCATGTTCGGCGATTAGGTGGAAAAGCCCGTTGGAGCCTGAAATTATTGACGGAATGCTGAAACCGCGCCCAACGCCAAAAGTTGGTAACAATGGACGAAACCTCCAGAACAAGCCTCCAAAGTCTTCAAAGAAAAAGAAGAAGGCCAAGAAGCCCATGCATCTCGACAGCAATCATACGGGTCTGCAGAAATACATCGATGCACTAGAGGAATACAACCAAGAGGCATGGACTCCAGTCACACTGGAAGAGTTCTTCAAGTATGTTCTTGAGAATGGAAATAGTGATATTGATGAAGGAGACGATTCTTCGAAAGAACCCGAGAATCATGTAGCGAGTTGCCACATCTCTCTCACTCGTCGATAAATAGCAAAGAAGCTCCTGACGCAGAGAAACTGGGGGCAGATCCAGAACCAGAATCCATGGAACCGTCAGATGACCTCATCAACAAGCTACTGAACGAAGCTCTTCAAAAGAGCAAAGCTGATCGAGAACGTGAAGCGGCCATTTACGAAAAGGCCAAGCGTCTATGTCAGGCCGAAAAAGCTCCGGTGATGAGAAGCCATAAAATATCTCAACCGGATCAAAGTGCCATTGCCACCAGCAAGAGCAGAATTAAGATAAGGAAGCAGTTTGCCAAAGCTCTGTCAATGGGAATGAAGCTACCACCTTTCAAAGAAAATACTTTCGGGGGTACGTGCCTCGACGAACTGGATGTACATCCGAACTACTGCTTATACCATCGGAAGTTCATGCATCCTACTGAAGAGTGCAATGCCTTCAAGAATTGGTGGCAGGGATACGTTGCCCATCGACAAAAATTCAAGCGAATGAAGCGCAAAGCCCGTCGGGAGCAGAGAAGCACGGCAGACGAGCATGAAGGAACAGCCGATAACTGTTATATGGTTGATGCCATCCTAACAAAAGTGAAGTCTCAAGTTCTTACCTTCGGGAGCGATTCGGACAAGAAAATGGCCCTCGGCCCTCTCTTCAAGGAATCCACCTCTGGAAAAGAAGAAGAGATGAAGAACTGTGTGAACATTCAGCTGCGTAACCGTACGTTGCCTAAAAAGAATCTCGGACCCTCAAACAAAGGTTCGGGCAAAAGAGACAAAAGGAAGGAAAAAGTCCCTGAGGAGATTGCTCTCGATGATAGAGTCGTCGAAGAGCTCACAGCCAAGGACCCGCTCAAGAAGAACAAGGTGGATTACAATGTCCCGGCACATCTGAGGAAGATACCCTCACAATTGAGTATCTTGGATGCCCTTCTCCTATCTAAAGAGGCACGAGATTCCCTGATCAAGGCGTTACAAGAGCCCGACCAGTTTCAAGCCTTCCTGGCGGAAGAAATGATGAAGGACGAGCTGGAAGAAGTCCACATGTCTGACATCACCTTCAGCGATGAAGACATCCTTCTCGGAACGTGCGAGCATAACCGTCCACTGTATGTAACTGGGTATTGTCACGATATCAAGATAGGCAAGATCCTGGTCGACAATGGGTCCTCCATCAACCTTCTCAATGTAAGAGTGTTGAAGGAGATTTGCATGAATGTGCAGCACCTAGCTCGGGATAAAATTACCATCTCCGGTTTTGACTCCCAATCATCACAAACGCTCGGGTCTTTAATACTGACGTTACGCTTCGGGCTGCTTATCACTGACATCAAGTTCCATGTTATTGACGCCAAGACTTGCTACAACGCTTTGCTCGGCAGGCCTTGGTTACATGAGTACAACATCATCCCTTCTACACAATATCAGTGTATGAAGTACTTCAAGGACGGCCTCGAGTACACGGTTACAGGGGAGCTGAACCCATTCTCCGTAAATGAAGTTCGCAAATATGAAGACACCAAGTACTTCTTACCAGACTTCGAAGGCATAGAAAGATGTCGCAAACCGGAGAATAAACAAAAAGTTATCACCACTATCCCGATATTCAGGACCGATACCGAAGAGGATGAAGAGATGGTCTACTCGGGACAACCCCAAGGC
The DNA here is from genome assembly GCA_030015575.1 of Agapanthus africanus. Taxonomy (NCBI): domain Eukaryota; kingdom Viridiplantae; phylum Streptophyta; class Magnoliopsida; order Asparagales; family Amaryllidaceae; genus Agapanthus; species Agapanthus africanus. Next base: position 417,670,841 of record CM057338.1, on the reverse strand, counting down.
AATAGGCCAAGACCATCTACTCCTATGCTGGACTTTGGCAGTGACTCTGAGGACGAGGCCAACGCAGTGTTCTCCGTCCGCCCGCCAATTTAGACCTTTGTTGGATATGACCAGAGTTTACAGATTACCCTGATCCCACAGCGGCATTACAAAGAACTTGATGTACTTGATACGTACAGCGTGCAAGAGCTGCAGACCTTCTACGTCCCTCCTAAACAAAGAGGTGAGAAGGCGATCCTTTTCTACCAATCTATAGAGACTAAAGTGAAGAAAGAAGTATGGCACGGTGTCGAACCTGCGTTCGACAGGCTTCAACCAATCCGTCTACCCAGATACTACGCAGAGGGACTGAAAAGGCTATTGAGACGCCAAGGCGTACCCTTCAAACAGACTGCTCGACAAGCCCGGTTCTATAACAAGATTTAGGACGTTCCCAGGATTTAGCAGAAGATGCCCAACGGGAGAATGGAGATGACCGGCCTTAGATATGTTTGGTCCAATAAAAGGGAGCGATTCCATGGCTGCCATGTCATAAATAATTCCGGTGGAGAAACGAATGCATTTCCTGATGGCGTTGATGTCGAACCAGAGCGAGATCCCGCCGTAAGAATACTAAGCCCGTCATTCGAAGAACAGATTGACAAGCTAATAAGAGAAGTGGGTCAAAAGGTTCGGGATGACCATAGCCGCGAAATGGCCATTTCCGAGAAAGTCAGGACGCAACGTCTCATTCAGCAGGCTACGGAAGATGACGATGTCCTTCACCCCCAGCTCGCTGTGCGCTCTCGTGGCAAGAAAAAAGTCCGACGTATAAGTAAAAGCAAGGTGAAGAACATGGACGGCGTTCAAAAATAGCGAAGCGGATCCAAGAAGCCGTGCGAGCGAGAAAAAGTCAGCTTCTGGAACCCGTCTTTTATGAAGAAGATGGGTCGGGAGTACTCTTTCCCTCAAGATAAGACAAGGAAAATATTCAACCTTGTTATGAAGCATCAAATGAGGACACTCCCGGAGTATCGATACCCCAAACAGATGAACGAGGTCCATCACCCGGATTATTACTCCTACCACCGAATAATGGGACATCCTCTTGAAGACTGCTTCACCTTCAAAGAGTGGGTTGAGGATCAGTATCAGCATGGCAAGTTTGCTCTATCTGACAGTTGGAGGATAGTCCCGCCACGAAAGCATGAGCTGAGAGCAACCTACACTGTGAGGGAAAGTCTAGATCAGCATCGAGCTTGGAAACGAGCTCATACCTGCCATATGATAACATTCTCAAAGGAAGGAGAGCACAAGAATAATACGAATGACCTCCCCAGTGCTTCGCAAATGAAGATGAGAACGAGGTGATCTCAGAATTTCCACTGGCGCCAAAAGAGCTGGAAGATGCGATACACACTACAGCAAACAACTTGAGAAAAATCGACTTGGGGACGGCAAACGACCCAAGGCCAACGTTCGTCAGTGAGCTGCTGTCTGAAAAATAGGTAGCCATGTTAAAGGATGTGCTTATGCAGTATAAAGACTATTTCGCATGGAACTATTTCAAGATGCCGGGATTAGATCCAGAGATAGCTGTACATAAACTGGCGATATCGCCGGACGTCAAGCCAGTCAAACAGGTGCCAAGAAGAATGCGGCTTAAGCTTGAGATGAGTATCAATGATGAAGTCAAGAAGCTAATCGCATCAGGCTTCATCCAAGAAGTTCAATACCCTGACTGGATCGCCAATATCGTTCCGGTAATGTAAATCCCCGTTCCCATCTTAATAAAAGTTTCCTATTTTTTTTTTCTAAATTCCAGTGATTTCTTTTCTTTTCCCCTCGTATTTTAATTGGTTGTTTAAGCTTAATATTTAAACTTTATTTTCCAACTCTTTTGAAATCATATTCCAAAACCTAAAAGCCAAAACCCAAGATTTAAAACCAAAGCCAAATTAAATTAATACCAAAACTAAAACAAGTAAAACATTTTAAATTTAAACCCCAACCTTACTTAAGCCCATTAAATAAACCCTCAGCCCAATCTTTTTCAAAACAATTAAAGAAAATCCCCAAGCCCACTTTTCTCTTCAGCCCAGAGTTTAAATTTTTAGGAAATTTAAACTTAAATTTAATTTTCCCCCGGCCCGTTCTAACCTCAGCCCACGAATTTGTTTTAAAAGGAATTATTTTGAAAAAACGAGCCCGGCCCACTCCCTTTGGCCTGCCTCCTCAACACCTGACCCGACCCACTCCTATTCACCTTCCCCCCCCCAACGGCTCTCCCTCTTTCCCGCTCCCCCTTCAATCTGCGACCCGCCTCCTCCGCCGCAGCTCACGCCCATGCCCTCGCAGTGCCGTTGCCCCGTCGCTTCCTATCACACCCTCACCTCTCTCTTCTCTTTCATTTTCGAAATCCCTAACTCTCTCCATCCTCCAAAAACCCATCGAGCACCCAATTTCCCTCGAACCCACTGCACCCTCGACGCCGGTGATCACCCATCTCTTCGACAACCCCTCGGCGACCCCTCGCTCACTCCTCCTCCACCAACAGAACTCCCTACACTACCCTTCGCCTCCAGCCCTCCATCAACCCAACCCCTGTACACAACCCCACACCCGAGCTCGGCCACCTACGCCCGACGCCGGCGAGCCCCCAACTGCCCTGAACCGCCCCAGTCGACACCTTTGCACCCTCTACATCTTCATCACTTCCTCCTACACCCACACCCGAGCCCTACCATATCTCTCTCTCTTTCAAACTTCATTGCTAACCAGAGCACCCACTGTTGACGTCGCCGGAGCAACGCCGTCGACCGTCGTTGACCCCAGCACACTCCCTGTGATCCCCAGAGCACCCCTCCGCTTCCAGCAAGCACAAGGCGTCACCGGGCCACTCCGACGTCAAACCTGAATCTTGAACCAAGCTCGCGCAATTCGTTTCACGACGTACATCGCACGCTCGTGATGCCGCTGCTGCCGTGCGACCCCGAGACATTTCCAGGCAAGTGTTTTACTTGCTACATGCTAATATAATTGTGATACAAACTTAAATCATGAAGTTTATAATTTACCGATTCCCGATATATTTTGCGACCTATGTGTTCGATGGTAGACCCCAATGAAAATACTTGTTTAATTTGACGGAAATAGATGTTTCCTGTTGGCCCATATAATGATGAATATCGTGTATAAATCTCACTGGAAAATACGACTGTTAGTGACTAGAATTGATACCCCCAAATATACCGTTAAAACTAGAAATTCCCGGTATCTGAAAATGGTTAAAATTACTGTAAATTATGTACATACTGGAATGATGCGTTCGAGGGCATAAATCGAATCCGACTCGACGAAATTTAACCCTATGTAAACTTCTAATGATTTCTGTTCTATAACTGCGATGATATTTAGATCGGAGTGCGACTCTGGACTGCAGTCCAGAGCGACTCTGATTACTGTGTAATGTCCCAAAATGTGTGTCTCTCCGTTTCCTGAACTCGTATGTTACGGAACTCTATAGGGGATTAAAGATGGATCTGTTAGCTAAACAAAAAAAGTGGTCTCATTCCGTTTCATTGCCGTTTGCTATTTTAAATTGTAAATAAAAGGGCAGAACGTATAACTGTCCAGAACAGATTCAGAAGTGACCTACTGATGTTAAACTGTGTATAACTTTTGACGTACAGACGCGATTGAGGATCTGTCTGTTGCGTTGAATACACCATCAAAAAACCTAGATTTTATTCAACTGTAGTATCGCTAAATTCTGAGCCCAACTGGGTGCAATTCGTGTCGCGAAACAGACGTTCAGTTCTGAAACTGAATTTCCAGCCGCGAGCACTTAAAATGAAACAGCTGTATCTTGAAAACCGAAATCCCGTTTGAACTGAAACTAATTTTGATGAATTGCTGACTGAGTGTTCTATTTATCTTACTTGTATCATTTTGTTGAATTCTTAACATATGAATTTATGCAATTTTTGTAAGATAATGACATGCATATTGATTCATAATACACTTAGCTTAATGATGGCATACATACATATATCATACCTCATTTTGCCATATACTTAGTGTTAGTGCGTGTTAGAGTCAGTGGACATTGTATTATAGTGTGTGATTGATGTTGGTTTCGAAGTGACAAGTACACCAATGGGAAGTGAATATTCGTGACAGTGATTGATACAGTGGACAGTGATAAAACCGTGCCTTTGGTATACTTGTTCACGACTAAATCAAGATTATAAATAGTGTAAACCTGGGGATAAAGGGGAAATCGAAGTGGAAAGAGAATCGTATTTAGCGGGACCGTGTTTTAGAGGATGATCATTCAAGCAGTGATATATATAGTAGGTAGGATCTAGCGATCCGGCTGATAGGGTTATGTCCCGGGCATGTGGGCCGTTGTCTCGGGTATGTACGAGACTTCTGTTAAACATGATCCTCCTTCCACTATACGATTTCAAACATGACCTAGAGACCGATAGGGACACAGATCATATTCTGCATCATATAGTGACATAGTGATTACTCGCATTGTACTTTCACTAGTATTACCTCTTTTACATGTTTCATCTTATTATATAATATTGTTATTGTGTCGCTCTGACGACCTGAGTATGCATGCTCAGATTCCGTGGAAGGACCAGCACAGGAGACGGATCTACCTTTCGAGTTCACGGAGATATAGTCGGGTGTACTTTCTTTCTTTACTGCTTTCCATAAAAGTGATCGTGAGATTGAACTTGGTTAGTAATTGTTCTTGTTATTTGTAATTTGTGAACAATGGATTTTAATGTAATAAATTAGTGATGTGTTTCCTTTACTACTGTGCTTTATTTACTGATTACCATGTAATGCTAGAAGCCGAAGTGTGACTACGGCGGATGATTCCTTGACCGTAGGAGCATGGCTGGCCTAGTCATCCCTCGTTTTCCGTATTTTGGGAAGCGGGGTGTGACAGGTAATGAAGCAAAATGGGACAGTACGCATCTGCTTAGATTTTCGGGATCTCAACAAAGCTTGTCCGAAAGATGACTTCCCAGTGCCTGTTACCGAGCTGATGATCGATAACACATCCACCCATGAAGTCTTCTCCTTCATGGATGGATCCTCAGGGTACAACCAAATCAAGATGCATCCTGAAGAACAAAAGCACACTGCTTTCTGGACCCCGCTAGGTATATTTTGCTACAAAGTGATGCCCTTCGGTCTGAAAAACGCTGGCGCCACTTACCAGAGGGCCATGACAAAGATCTTTGATAATCTCATACAAGAGATTGTCGAATGTTATATTGATGACCTCGTGGTGAAAAGCAAATCGTACGAAGAACACTGGGAGCATCTGAAGATAGTGTTCTAGCGCCTTCGGAAGTACAACCTGAAGATGAACCCTCTGAAATATGCGTTTGGAGTTTCCTCGGGCAAATTCCTAGAATTCATCGTACGACACCGGGGCATCGAAATAGACCCATCAAAGATCAATGCGACTATGGAAATGCTTTCGTCAAGAACTCTCACGCAACTGTGGTCTCTCCAAGGAAAGCTCGCGTATATCCGGCGATTCATAGCTAACCTCTCCGGCAAATGCCGCCCCTACAGTCATCTAATGAAGAAAGGGACCCCGTTTGTTTGGGATCGCAAATGCCAAAGCGCACTGGAAAAAATCAAGCAATATCTGCAGAACCCGCCGGTACTGACCGCTCCGGTCAAGGGAAAGCCCCTCATCCTGTACACAACAGCCCTTGAAGGTTCTTTAGGCGCGTTATGAGCACAGGAGAACGATCAAGGGAAAGAGAGAGCTCTCTATTATTTGAGTCGAGTTCTCCTGGGGGCATAAAATAACTACTCCCCCATCGAAAAGCATTGCCTGGCACCGATCTTCGCGGTAACGAAGCTTCGACATTATGCATTGGCACATGAGGTCCATCTCATATCAAAGGTAGATCCTCTCAAGTATTTGATGTCAAGAGCCATGCTAACAGGAAGGCTTGCCAGATGGGCCCTCCTCTTGATAGAGTTCTCGATAGTATATTGACCCCTCAAGGCAATAAAAGGACAGGCCATCGCCGACTTTCTCGCTGAACATCTGATGCCTGCCGACTCTCTCTTGAACTACGAGTTGCCAGACGAACACATGTTTGACGCAATTGATAGAGAGAAAGAAGGGAATGATACATGATGGGGACTCTACTTCGATGGAGCGTCCTCCTTGAAGAAGCGAAAGCAAAACACCCCCATGATTAAATCCGGGGTGGGCCTTATCTTTATGACTCCACAAGGATGGATAGTGCGTTTTGCCCTTTCTTTAACAGAGCCGAGAACAAACAATGAGACTGAGTATGAAGCTTTGATTGCAGGTCTTGAGATTTCTGTCGACATGGGCATCGAAAGCCTCCTCATATATGAAGACTCCCAACTGGTTGTTAGCCAAGTAAATAGCGACTACCAGACATGCAAACCGGAATTGATCAGGTATGGTGAAAGAGTGCAGCAATTGTTGACGCAAATCCCCTCCTACACCCTGGAAAGCATACCACGTGCGGAAAATAATAAGGCGGATGCGTTAGCCAAGCTCTCTAAAGAACTGGCTGACGAAAATCTCGATGACGTAAGGATTATTGTGCAAAGCCGACGGATTCTCGTGCCAGCAGAAATATCTCGGAAGTCGTCTGAAAGAAGGGGAGCAACTGAACGAGCGGTCTTCCAAATAGAGGACGAAGAAAGGGTGAAGGATTGGAGAGAAGTCTTTGTAGACTACTTCAAATCTCATCATACGCCCAAAAACGCATCATCAAGACATCAGCTCATGAAGCGAGCTCTGTCATTCGCCTTCGTCAATGATACTCTATATAAGAGATCGTTCGATTGCCTGTGGCTAAGGTGTCTGGGATCAGAAGAAGCAAAAAGGATCGTTCAAGAAACTCATGACGGACTCTGCAGTTCCCATCAAACTGGGCCAAAAATGAAACTGAAGATCAAAAGAATGGGCTACTATTGGCCCATGATGATTCAAGACTGTCTCGAATACACGAAGTAGTGACACTCATGCTAAATTCACGGGGACTTCATCCACCAGCATCCAAATCCGCTACACCCAACGCTGGCTAGCTGGCCGTTCGAAATGTGGGGGACCGATATAATCGGTCCCATCGAACCAACATCATCCAAGGGACATCGGTTCATACTAGCAACAACCGATTACTTCTCTAAGTGGGCAGAAGCAATACTGTTAAGAGAGGTGAAGACGGAGAATATCCTCCATTTCTTCAAAACACATGTCATCTACCTATTCGACACTCCGCGACGGATCATCTCGTGTTAGTGTTTATACCCTAGAGGCCATTATTGGATCATACTAGATTGTATATTACTTAATGGAAGCTTGGGATATTCACAGTTGTATTGACAGTCTTGCTAAAAATGGTAGTATGTTACTTGGTTTGTTTCTACTTTAATATGTGCATATGTTTCTTTTAACATATCGCTTATACATATTAGTAGATCCCTTAGGATCTTTGCTTGACTACCAGCGTTGTGATGGCAGTCACACTAGTGGGGGCTGGGTAGTCTATAAGCAACATCCTATACAGGTCCCTGGTCGTAGGATTATCGAGATAGGGCATCGATACTCCGGAGTAGACTGGTGTATACGCTTCTCATCCCAGCATGGGGAGATGGTCTGTCCCACAGCCATCAGTACGTCGTACTGGAGATAGTATGCAGGTGCTCGTTAGGTTACGAGTACACCGGACATGACTCGCCGGGAACTGCAGGTTGGTACTATACCTATCGTCAGATTGCAGTTCCTAGGTGACATGAGTACAGCTTAGTCCATCGACTTAACATTGCTACTTCGCCTCGAGTGTGTTCCCACTGTTCTTAGATTACTACCCTACTGTGGCTCAAAGGAGTCGTGCAAACAGGTAGTAGTTAGGTGTAGTCCCGAAGCACTTGGAGGCAGTGGCGGTTAGACAGGATTCGTCTCTCCCAGTATTGGGGGTTGATATCGCGCTGTGTATGGAGAGCCATTACGCAAGGTCCCTGACCAGGGCAAGTGAGATTTACTGGTAGGTGCTCCAGTAGTTTCTCAAGATGTAATGGGCTTCACTCCGACATGACTTATACCGCAATTAGGGGTCTGACGTTTACCGCCCCCTAGGCCCGATATGCGATAGTCCTAGACGAACAGACCGGACTGTACGGAGATTTTCACATACAGGCTCAGTAGGAGTTCGGATGGGTTTCCTCATCGTCCTTCTTATCGACATCTATCTGCGGACCGTTACGTACAGCTAGTACAGCTTGCGGCCTGTGGTTAATCCCACTGCCAGCGTAGTGTCGAGTCTTTAGAGTCCCACACAGAGAGTTTCCCTGCACCGGGAAAAAGGTGTAGAGGCCGTATGGTTTTACGGCAGGGCCACGATCACTTACGTACACTTGTGCACGTACTATGATCGGGCAGATAATACTAGTGGGCTTTGGTTTAAGCCGGATCCTAGTATTATACAGATGGATTTATTCAGTCTTAGTTTATCCGTGTTTTTCGGAAATACGGATGGGAGGGGCAGTCTCGTAATTTGTCGGGAAGCTTCTATAAGGAGGTGACTCATTTGTGTTTATTTCTTTTTAGATTTAAACTAAATGAGGTGGAGGAGATGAGGTGTAGTTTCATTAAATGATCCATGACTCATTAGATGATTCACCGTGTGAATTAAATGAAGCATGATGAATATTAGCTGATATTTATTTTGATGATATTATTATGCTTCATGATATATTCACAAATGAGAATAGTTCATTCATTATCAAAAAACACTTCTCTCTCCTCAAGTCTTCATCTTCTTCCTCAAACCCTAAAAGCTCTCATGAGTTGAGAATCCTAGGGTTTAAAGTGATTAAGTAATCCATCTAAATACTCTACCCTCTCTAGGACTTCTAGATTAGCAAACTAGAAGCCGTAGTTATCTCAGATTCGAGATAGAAGCTCGGACTATAGACTCTCGGGTGGATCGCCTTTGACTCGAGGAGGCCATTGAGGTACCCATGTTACATAGAGCCGACGAGGTGTGGAGGACAACGATGAAGACCCGAAGGACAAGTAACGCGAGGTATAACTTCGAATCAGAGTAGTTAAACCTCTCCTAGTTTGCTAGTAATGGTTTAGACACGATCCGTGTGCTCAAGTCCGTGTTACGAAGTTTTGATAATTGTTTTTCATATATTCCGCCTCCCCGTGAATACATGGGGTGCGTGACATGGACTTACAGTGGTATAAGAGCCTACTAAACCTTTACTAGCTTGTTAGCAACTTATTAGAACTTCGATCGTCGGAAAAACACGAAAACTTAACCCCGGACCCTCAAGTTTCTTTCGATTTTAAACCAGTCGAGAAAATTATTTCAAAGGCATGAAAATTCACAGCAGGGAATTATAAGAATATTGAAGACATACGAGACCCTAACTTGGTTAGACGACCGCAGAAGCGCGGCGAGTTGGTGCAATACGCCGCGGATCCGCGGCCGAGTCGACACCGAGTTGACTCGTATTTACACAGTTTGTCTTATTTTTGGGTGTTCCGTTTTTCTGTATTTTTTGTTTCTGCCTAAGTTTTTTCAGTGCTGGCTTGCATTTGGGGTAGACACGGAAAATGGTTGTCGATCGAAATTCTAAGTTATTTGCTAATCAGGTTTTATCTGTGATGTTTAATGTATTCGTAAACCTCCGCTAATTGCTAGTATGTCGGTTAGTTGGGGGTTGTTCATTTCTGTAATGGATATTGGTTTGTGTATATGAACTCTATTGGATCGTCGTGGATGAATAGCCGGGGATGTGAGATGGGTTTTTTTATCTTTCATTCGATGTAAATTATAATATGTTGTAATATTCTTTTGCGGGGCACATCCGGGTTGAGGTTGTAGTCACCGTTGTATTATTTCATTTACTGTTTTATACTCCTAGGATAGATCCGAGATGGGGTGCACAAACTACCGGGTACTTTGAAGTGTTTAATGTCCTACTCACGTCGTTGAGGGAGACTGTTTCACTTCTGGTACTAGGCGGGTAGTTTGCCGCACCCGTAGGGGTCTAGGGTAGGGTTTGGCTATTCATCACGACCGTGTAATCCGTCTTTTGTTGCAGGCTCAAATGAAACGTGGATTCCTAGTATATCCAATATGTTCATCTGTGATCTGGAATGCCTATTATTGCGTCTGACGAATGTACAATATCTATATATGATATCTAATAGGCGTTGCTTATATTTTGCATCCGCGCTAGCCTAGCCCCCGCTCTGTCGTTAGTTAAGTAACCTAACGAGTGAATGACGGGGCCCAGTGGCGAATGCGGATGGCATAAGCGGACGTTGTATTTTCGTTGTTTTCTGCAATGATAGGATAAATGATGGGACACATTATTTTAATGCAAAGAAAACAAACCAAAGCTGAATCGTTGGAACAAATTTAAAAGAAACCACTCGGTTATTTTAAAAGAGCGGAATTTTTAATTGCGGAGCTTTAACCACTCCTTTTAAAAAGCTATCAGGTTCCTTCGATTATATCAAGTTCACTATGTTTACGGTTTCGCCAAAACCATTCGTAGCCTTCCGTCATTTCATTTGGGTATTCAGTAGTATTCAAGCTATGTATTTTGACCAACGTCAAGGCATAGTGTTTGGTAGCTGCTGGGTATTCATATGTTGCATAGATAGATGAGTTGGTTTGAGACAGTCGTACTGCCATTTGGCCAATGTCAGGGGTATGTACGGGTGGGTTCAAATTAACAAGATAATGATGGGTAGAACTTGACATGTGACTTATGCTATTTTGGCCAACGTCAAGGTCATAAGAGCATGGGGCAAAAATCCACATCGAGAGTTTCTAAAGAAACTAAAATTTGCTAGTGTTGCATACCATTTGGAGTTTGATAATGTTGGTAGGATTCCTTCAGCATTATCACACGATGATATCTGGATCCCGATCCTACTATGAGTATATGCTACTCATCAGGAGATTCATCACTTAACGATCAATGCTATAAACCAAGTAGGTATCTAGAATGGTGTCAGCGGGGCTACGCCTCCAGGGGAATGAGGTTATTTAATTAAGGAACTTCGCAAAAGCGTCGTAAAACCTCCCTCGAAGCACCGACACTAGCCTGGATGAACGGTTAAGCAAGTATTGTACGGTGAGATCAGTCCTGACCAATTCTTCTTTTATGGTTTGAGGAAGGATTCGAGAAACGGTAGGAGCCATCCTGTTTAGATAAACTGAAAACCAATCTAAAATTGCAATAGCATCATGCTAAAGTGTTTTCTTCTCTCTCTCAACTGCAGCGACCATGTGACCATGACTAGGTTACATCTAGATAACAAGTTGACTGAATCTGACTTTTATGACTGGCAAAGGTCTGTCCAGATGTCCATTGCCTATGACAAGCTGGACCACCCTATTACTACTCAAGCCCTCACCGTCCCAGGTCTAGTTTCCACCATAGCGGATATAGATATCCGTTAGACAAGGGAAAAGGACAGTGTGAATGCCAAGTGCCTCGTGTTGGCATCAGTTGATGGTGTATACCAGAAGAAGCACGAGAAGATGGACTTAGTTTCCATCTTCCTCCATAACAAAGATTTATATGGAGAGCAATCTCGTATCGCAAGATATGAGACCTCGAACGAATTGCTTCGAGCGAGGTTGGCTGTCGGGTCATCTGTAAGGGACGACGTCCTTACGATGACTAGCTATATTGATGAGCTCATGGACCTGGAGACCACGTTGGGAAACAGGTCATGTGCTGACTTATTTCTACAGTCCCTACCCTCTACTTACACCCAGAAAGAAACCAGGGAGACACCCGCTCTGCTTAATAGGAGACCTTCTTATTCTGCATCCAGGGCGAAAGCAAAGGGTGAAAAAAAGAAAACCTCCACAAAGCCGATATACGGCATCAGTGAAGTAGAAGGAAAGGGAAGAGCAAAAGTTTCGGGACTTGGTGTAGGGAAGGAGGGATGCTCCTATTGTTATGGGAAGGGGCATTGGTAGAAAGATTGCAGGGCTTTGGAAGCCAGTAGCTAGGATTCGAAGCATGTTGTGGCTTCGGCTTCGGGTGTGTTTGTAATTGAGAACTGTTTGTCAATTAACTCTACTTCCTGGGTACTAGGTACCGGATCAAGATCTCATATCTTTAATTCGTTACATGCTTTGAGAAACCGTAGAGTTATCAGGGTAGGTGATATGTCTCTCAGAGTTGCGAACGGAATGGGCATGGACGCTGAATCCGTGGGGGAATATCGCCTAGGACTGACAAGTGGGCAGATATTGATTATACGTAACTGTTTGTATGTACCTAGTTTGACTTGTAATATCATATCAGTATCCTCACTTTCTAGAGAGAGATATAATTTTACATTCGTAAGCGATGTGGTAAACATCCACTTAAATCAAGTTCTGATTGGGTCCGGTACATTAGATAACGGTATATACGTATAAAATCAAGCTCAGGTTTTCAATATCCAGAACACACTTAAGAGAAAGTCTCCGGAAGTAAATCAAGCTTTCTTACGGTATTGTAAACTAGGTCACATCAATGAAACACGGTTGACTAAGTTACATAGAGAAGGATATTTGAATCCGTTCGAATATCAATCTTATGCTACTTGTGAATCTTGTCTCATGAGAAAGATGACAAAGACTCCGTTTACTGGACACGGAGTAAGTAAGAGCGAGCGAGCTCTTAGGACTCGTACACAGTGATGTGTGCGGTCCAATGTCTACACATGCAAGAGGTGGTCATTCCTACTTCATTACTTTTACGGATGATTTCTCTAGGTATGGACATATCTTATTGATGAAGCATAAATCCGAGGCCTTTGAGAAATTCCAGGAATACAAGAATGAAGTGGAAAACCAAACATGCAAAAGTATCAAGACACTGAGATCTGGTCGAGGTGGTGAAAACTTAAGTGCCGAGTTCCTGGGATACTTAAAAGAGAATGGAATTCTCTCTCAGCTTACTCCTCCATACACACCACAACACAATGGTGTATCGAAAAGGCGGAATCGAACCCTATTGGATATGATTCGTTCAATGATGAGTAAGGCTGAGTTACCGCGATCATTCTGGGGTTATGCACTAGAATCAGCTGCATATCTTTTGAACAAGGTTCCAACCAAGACTGTGCCTACCACACCATATCAGATGTGGAGTGAGAAGAAACCCTATCTTCAGTACTTGAAGACATGAGGATGTCCAGCTTTTGTTAAAAAGCAGCATGCGGACAAGCTCGAGGCACGCTCAGTACAGTGTAAGTTTGTGGGATATTCAAAGAACTCCAAGGGGTATTATTTCTATTACGCAGAGGAACAAAAGGTTTTTGTTTCTCGTCATGCCCACTTCTTGGAAGCTGAATTTTTAGAAAATCAGAAGAGTGGGAGCGCAATAGAACTAGAAGAAATTCCAGAACCACAAGCTGTTACTAAAAGTATGGTAGAACCAGAAGTTTCAGAAGAAAGGGACATCCCAGCGCCTATCCGCAGAAGTAGTAGGTAGTCTCATCCGCCCGAGAGATACTACGGTTTTCTCATAGACGGGATCGAGAGGATTGTATCATTGACAATGATGACCCTACTAGCTTCCAGCAAGCTATTCAGAGAGGCGACTCAGTAAGATGGCAGGATACAATGTGGACCGAAATGGAGTCCATGTACACTAACAAAGTATGGACTTTGGACATTGCTCCAGATGGGGTAAAACCCATAGGATGCAAATGGATCTTCAGAAGGAAGATTGGTGTAGATGGACAGGTTGAAACCTATAAGGCTAGACTTGTTGCAAAGGGTTTTTGTCAAAGCCCTGGTTTGGACTATGACGAAACCTTTTCTCCAGTGGCTATGCTCAAATCCATTCGGGTCCTTCTTGCCATTGCTGCCTTCCACGATTATGAGATCTGACAGATGGACGTAAAGACGGCTTTTCTAAATGGTAATTTGGAAGAGTGCGTCTATATGGATCAGCCAGAGGGATTCATTCAGAGTGGGAGCAGCGGTAAAGTGTGCAAGTTGCTTAAGTCCGTTTATGGACTAAAGCAGGCATCGCGGAGTTGGAACATCTGTTTTGATGATACCGTTAAAGAATTCAACTTTATCAAAAATCCAGATGAACCATGCATATATAGTAAGATTGTAGAGAGAACTGTAATATTCCTCGTCTTGTACGTGGATGGCATTCTCTTAATAGGAAATGATATTCTTATGCTACAGTCAGTCAAAGGATTCTTGTCACAGAAGTTCTCCATGAAGGACCTGGGTGATACTTCCTACATTCTGGGGATCCAGATCTATCGTGATAGATCAAAGAGGATATTGGGACTTTCGCAGTCCAGGTACATAGACACCATATTGAAAAGATTTAGTATGGAAGATTCTAAGCGCGGTAACCTACCGGCTTGTCATGGAATCACCTTCTCCAAAGAGATGTCTCCCAAGACTGATTTAGAAAGGGCTCGCATGTCGATTATACCCTACGCTTCTGCGGTAGGCTCTATAATTTATGCGATGTTATGTACCAGAACAGATGTAGCATACACATTGAGCGTTGTAATCCGGTATCAGGCAAACCCAGGGGAGAAGCACTGGATAACAGTAAAGAACATTCTCAAGTACCTGAAGAGGACTAAGGAGATGTTCTTGGTGTATGGCGGAAAGGACCTCCAGATCGAGGCCTTTGCTGACTCCATCTTCCAGAGTGACAAGGATGACTCCAAGTCCATATCGGGTTATGTCTTTACCTTCAATGGAGGGGCGGTCTGTTGGAAGAGTTCCAAGAAGGACACCGTTGCTGACTCGGCAATGGAAGCGGAGTACATAGATGCTTGCGATGCCGCAAAAGAAGCTGTTTGGATAAAGAAGTTCCTCACAGAACTTCAGGTGGTTCCTACTAGTGTTGATCCAATACCTCTGTATTGCGACAACAACGACGCTATAGCTTTAGCGAAGGAACCCAGGTCCCATCAGAAGTCCAGACACATCTTAAGATGGTATCACCTGATCAGGGAGATCGTAGATCGTCGGGAGATCGAGGTGAAGAGAGTAGATACGGAGAATAACAATGCTGATCCATTCATAATGGTCATTCCACAGACGCAGTTCGAGAGGCTATTCGAGATGATAGGTCTGCAATATGCTAGTACATGGCCCTAGTGCAAGTAGGAGATTGTTAGTGTTTATGCCCTAGAGGCCATTATTGTATCATACTAGATTGTATATTACTTAATGGAAGCTTGGGATATTCACAGGTGTATTGACAGTCTTGCTAAAAATGGTAGTATGCTACTTGGTTTGTTTCTACTTTAATATGTGCATATGTTTCTTTTAACATATCGCTTATACATATTAGTAGAGCCCTTAGGTTCTTTGCTTGATTACCAGCGTTCTGATGGCAGTCACACTAGTTGGGGGCTGGGTAGTCTATAAGCAACATCCTATACAGGTCCCTGGTCGTAGGATTATCGAGACAGGGCATCGATACTCCGGAGTAGACTGGTGTATACGCTTCTCATCCCAGCATAGGGAGATGGTCTGTCCCACAGCCATCAGTACGTCGTACTGGAGATAGTATGCAGGTGCTCATTAGGTTACGAGTAAACCAGACAAGACTCGCCGGGAACTGCAGGTTGGTACTATACCTATCGTCAGATTGCAGTTCCCAGGTGACATGAGTACAGCTTAGTCCGTTGACTTGACATTGCTACTTAGCCTCGAGTGTGTTCCCACTGTACTTAGACTACTACCTTACCACGGCTCAAAGGAGTCGTGCAAACAGGTAGTAGTTGGGTGCAGTCCCGAAGCACTTGGAGGCAGTGGCGGTTAGACAAGATTCGTCTCTCCCAGTATTGGGGGTTAATATCACGCTGTGTATGGAGAGCCATTATGCAAGGTCCCTGGCCAGGGCAAGCGAGATTTACTGGTAGGTGCTCCAGTAGTTTCTCAAGATGTAATGGGCTTCACTCTGACACGACTTATACCGCTATTAGGGGTCTGACGTTTACCGCCCCCTAGGTCCGATATGCGATAGTCCTAGACGAACAGACCGGACTGTACGGAGATTGTCACATACAGGCTCAGTAGAAGTTTGGATGGGTTTCCTCATCGTCCTTCTTATCGACATCTACCTGCGGACCGTTACGTACAGCTAGTACCGCTTGCGGCCTGTGGTTAAACCCACTGCCAGCGTAGTGTCGAGTCTTTAGAGTCCCACACAGAGAGTTTCCCTGCACCGGGCAAAAGGTGTAGAGGCCGTATGGTTTTACGGCAGGGCCACGATCACTTACGTACACTTGTGCACGTACTATGATCTGGCAGATAATACTAGTGGGCTTTGGTTTAAGCCGGATCCTAGTATTATACAGATGGATTTATTCAGTCTCAGTTTATCCGTGTTTTTCGGAAATACGGATGGAAGGGGCAGTCTCGTAATTTGTCGGGAAGCTTTTAGAAGGAGGTGACTCATTTGTGTTTATTTCTTTTTAGATTTAAACTAAATGAGGTGGAGGAGATGAGGTGGAGCTTCATTAAATGATCCATGCCTCATTATGTGACTCATTAGATGATTCACCTTGTGAATTAAATGAAGTATGATGAATATTAGCTAGATATTTATTTTGATGATATTATTATGCTTCATGATATATTCACAAATGAGAATAGTTCATTCATTATCACAAAACACTTCTCTCTCCTCAAGTCTTCATCTTCTTCCTCAAACCCTAAAAGCTCTCATGAGTTGAGAATCCTAGGGTTTAAAGTGGCTAAGTAATCCATCTAAATACTCTACACTCTCTAGGACTTCTAGATTAGCAAACTAGAAGCCGTAGTTATTTCAGATTCGAGATAGGAGCTCGGACTATAGACTCTCGGGTGGATCGTCTTTGACTCGAGGAGGCCGTTGAGGTACCCATGTTCCATAGAGCCGACGAGGTGTGGAGGACAGTGATGAAGACCCGAAGGACAAGTAACGTGAGGTATATCTTCGAATCAGAGTAGTTAAACCTCTCCTAGTTTGCTAGTAATGGTTTAGACACGATCCGTGTGCTCAAGTCCATGTTATGAAGCTTTGATAATTGTTTTTCATATATTCCGTTTCCCCGCGAACACGTGGGGTGCGTGATATGGACTTACATCTCGGATAATGGGTCGGTCTACAGAAACCATAAAATCAGCCACTTCGCACAGCAGCATAAAATAGATTGGAGATACTCTTCGGTCTATAATCCTCGAGCTAACGGTCTAGCTGAGGCTTTCAACAAGACCTTGACAAAGATCATAAAGAAAACGGTGTCCAGAAATAAAAAGGACTGGCAAGAGAGATTGTATGAAGCTCTCTGGGCCTATCGGACCACGTTCAAGACGGCCACGAACACAACGCCATTTGCGTTAGTATTCGGCACGGAAGCGGTACTTCCCTTGGAGATAGAGCTACCCTCTCTACGAGTGGTTGTTCGGTACGTACTAACGGATGAAGAGAATGCCCATCTTCGACTTGAGGAGCTCGATGCCCTCGATGAAACTCGTCTCATGGCGCAGCAAAAACTAGAAGCTTACAAAGTAAGGATGACGCGCTCATACGAAAGATTGACTAGGCCAAGGACATTTCGCCAAGGCGAACTCGTGCTAGTCATAAAAAGACCTATAATCCCCAATCGTTCTAAATGGGGGAAATTTGAACCGAACTATGAGGGCCCGTACAACATAGACAAGGTCTACCAAGGTGGGGCCTACTTGCTCATGGATATGCATGGCGAAATACCTTTCCGGACAATAAACGGCTGGTTCCTTAAGAAATACTACGCTCGACAAGTCACTGCTTAGGTTAATGATGGATGACGACGCTCGTGTCCACTCGCTGTCTTCCTGAGTCCAAACTCTAAAATTAGTATCCAGCGAAACCTCGCCTTAAAATCCACTATGGACCGAGATGTCCTTAAACTAACAACGGACCGAGATGTCCTTAAACTAACAACGGACCAAGATGTCCCTAAACTAGCAACATCGTCTCAAACACGGCGATAGTGGAATGCAAGTCCACAAGTCCCAGCGATGAGGACTGCAACTCAAATCCCACCGGCAAACAAATGAGTCACATGCGCCGAAACTATTCTCGAGAGTTTCGTCGTAAAAAAAACGGTAAGTTCATAAGCGAAATGGGCACGGATGAAAACCCGAAAGGGCTCCATGAGTAAAATCAGCAAGACTGCCGGCAAGTTCGTGAAAACTCGAAAGGGCGCAGACTCGTAAAAAAAATCATATACACTTGCAAGGTCCTCTTGACCTTATAAGGAGAAAATACCTACATGAGATCCTTACGACTCACAAGGGAGCAACACACTTAGGGATCCCAATGATTCCTAAGGAGAAATTACACTTACGAGATCCTCACGACTCGTAAGGAGAATCCCCCTTATGAGACCCTCACGGCTCATAGGATTCAAAAGCCTTAAGCTACAGGGATCTGAACCTGTTCTTGAGCCATCACATCCCCCAGTTTTCCTTACAAGCAGTTCAATATTAACCCTTGTATACAATCCACGGGCACAAATAAACGTCTCCCCCACCAAGTTCCACCAATGGCGCGATATTTCCCCATTTGGTGAGCGACACTTATAAGTCCTCTCGACTTATAAGGAGAAAACACTCTTGTAAGATCCTTACGACTTATAAGAGAATACACACTTAAGAATCCTCATGATTCCTAAGGAGAAAATGCACCTACGAGATCCTCACGGCTCATAGGGAGAAACATCTTTATGAGACTCTTACGGCTCATGAAGTCAAAAGCCTTAGTCCACAGGATCCTAACCCTGTTTGCTAAGCCATCTTTGTTCGAATTGACAAAGGCAAATGTTGATTCGCTCCTGGCAATATCCCAGTTGTAGCGATGCTAATGCCTAAATCGGTATCAAATTCCAAGTCCTTTCACGGCAAATGATGATTCGCTCCTGGAAATATTCCAGTCGCAGCGATGCTGATGCTAAGATTGGTATCAGACCTCGGGTTCCATACTCACAATAAAAATCAGCGAGAAAAAATGCATACGAAATAGCCGAAATGTTTGGGCAACTCGCAATAAAAATCAGCGAGCAAAATATATGCATATAAAAACAGCCGAAATGTTTGGGAAACTTGCAATAAAAAAGCAGCAAGTAAAAACCAAAAACAGCCGAAATGATTGGGCACCGCGAAAAAATAGCCGAAATGATTGGGCAATCGCGACTTTCACGATATAAAAAGATGAAATGATAGAGCATCGCGGAAAGAAATAAAAAATGAAATGAAATTTCTGCCCTACAGGTGAGATCACATTGACCCATGTATACAATCCATGGGCACAAACGGAAAGGGAACCATATTACCCCTACCGGGCTTCGTCAAAGGGAAGCCAGATCTCGATGGCTACATCTATAGCCTATAAATCAACAACGGCGTTCCTTCTCGTTCCAACTAGAAGCAGATACGACGTCAGCAAAACGGAGCCACAGCAAAGTCCCCTAGTTCCAAATCTCGACGGTTCACAGACAGCCTAGAGACTACCTCGGAGCCACGGCAAAGTCCCCTAGTTTCAAATCTCAACGGTTCACAGACAACCTAGAGACTAACTCAAAGCCACGGCAAAGTCCCCTAGTTCTAAATCTCGACGGTTCACAGACAACCTAGAGACTACCTCGGAGCCATGGCAAAGTCCCTAGTTCCAAGTCTCGACGGCAGCATCCACAGCCTAGAGATCAATAACAACGTTCTTCCTCCCTCCAGCAGGATACAGGGGCGACATCAACAAACGGAGCCATGGCAAAGTCCCCTAGTTCCAAATCTCGACGGTTCACAGACAACCCAGAGACAACCTCGACATTCGTCGCAATATTGCAGACACAATGTCAACCAACGAAGCAAAGGAAGATCCCTAGCTTCAGGGTCTTGATGGCAACGCAAATGAGACCTAAAAGACTATCGGAGATCATCTCACTCCAGCGCGGAGTGGTCATGACTCATCGGGGCTCCCAAACCGAGCCTAACCTCAAGTAAAAAGCGACATGGAATATCCCTAACGCTTGCTCTTTCGATGTTAATATTACCTGGAAGATTACTTGAAGACGTCTTGTCCAGCCTCCGAAGGGATCAGAGACACGACAGTCGCGGGGCTACCCGAACAGCAAGAATGCATATCGGGGAATATATCGGCCAACGCGACGGTGCGACAGGTAAAAAACCCTAGTACCACATGTTAGTTGTATGTATGCCCTAGAGGCCATTATTGTACATATGATGTATATTATAGTGGATGCTTGGACATATATAGAGAGGACTTTCTTGCTCGATATGATAGTATGCTATCTGGTTGCTCTTTATCTTAACATGTATACCTGTCTCTTGATACTGTCTCATGGTTACATGTTGGTAAAGCCCTTAGGATGTGTACTTGACCACCAGGATTATGATGCTGATCATACTAGTGGGGCCATGGTAGTCCATAAGTTCATCCTTTAATGTTCCTAGTCGTGGGTGTATCGAGATAGGGCATCGATATACCAAAGTAGACTAGCGTATACGCTTCTCGACCCATGAGATGGGCGATGGATGATCCCATATCTATTGGTGTTTGACATCAAAGATGGTATACGGGTGCTCAGTGAAGACTGGGTACACTGGACAGACTCGCCGAGAACTCCTAGATAGTATTATACCTGACGTCAGATAACAGTTCTCTGGTGACACTGGTACAGGTTAGTCTGTAGACCCGAGATCGTCATAGAGTCTTGTGTGATTCCCACTGTGCTTTGATTTCCACCTTACCACGTTCAAGAGGACGTGCAAAACGGTGGTTTTTTGGTATATCCCCGAGTCACATGGAGGCAATGAGCGATAGGAGGGGATTTCGTCTCTCCCGGTATTGAGGGTAGATGTCGTGTTGTGCTCGATTGGCTATAACTGGAAGTCCCTGGCCAGGACTGATTTAGAGATTTACTGGTAAGTGTTATCAGTAGTTTCTTAACCCGTTATGAGCTTCGTATAGGCATGACTTATCGAGTTATTGGGGTCTGACGTTTACCACCCCTAGACTGGATATGCGACATCTTAGACGAAGAGACCAGAATGTACGGTAGTGTTACTGATAGGCTTTACAGGAGCTAGAGCGGGCTTGCTTGTTGATCTTGTAATCGCTCAATACCCGGGTAGCCGTTACGTCCAGCTAGTACCTCTGACGGCTTATGGGTGCTTGATATGATCATCACCTACTGCCGGTGTATTGACGAGTCTTTAGAGTCCTACACAGAGGTTTTACTGGCTCAGGCAAAACGAAGTAGGAGCACATATGTGATATGTGTGGGACCGAGATTAATACGAGTATGTGACACCGTATTCTATTCTCGCGATATTTGTATCGGTCGGTTATATGTGATATAGCTGGGTTATCGAATCAAGTGTTGATTCGATAAATTGGTACATATAATATTAGTCGGTTATATGTGATATAGCCGGATTATTAAATCAAGTGTTGATTTGATAATTTAGTGTATAATTGTATAATTGATATACTAGTTTACATTAACTAATATTAGCTCACTTAAGCATTTATTTTCTCACATGTGCACACTTAATATATATGTGATATATATTAATTGTGTTTTATTATGTGTCATGGTTGATGATATATGCAACATGGGTGTATGAGATTTATACCATGATAAAGATAATGTAGGGTTTATTTATTTATGGTAATTCAATTATTAGTTGGAAATTAGTCACATGGCATGAAGCTTCATGAAGCTTTGAGATCCATTGACTTAGTCCACTAGTTTTGTCTTACACTAGATATTTGTTAACCCAACCATTATCTAAACTCATGGTCAAGTCTCTACATGAGTAATATTAGATATTTTCTCACCCATGGTTTCCATTCACTCTCACAACATTATCTCTCTTCATCTTCTTCTTCAAGCTCAAGAGCTCTCTAGTTTTTGAGCAAGTGAGAAATATTAGTGAGAAAATCAATTCTAAAGTGAGCAAAAATCCTACTTCATCATCCTCTACTAGATTAGCACTTTTGTATAGGGTGTTAGCTTCACTAATCTCTTATTAGTGAAGTAGTAGCTTGGGTTAGTATCTCCTCGACGTAGATCATCTTCGGCCTCGAAGACTTCAAGCAAGTTCGTTCCTTTCTTCTTGTGAAGCCATGCTAGAGTCCAGAAGATCACTACTTGGAGCGAAGGGGCTACTACACGGAGCTATTGAAGTGAAGGAATGGTCTACAAAGGTTGTATTCCTAGTTCACTTCGTTGTAAAATAATTTACAATATGTTTCGTTTGATTCTCTAGTTAAAGATTCTAGTTTAGGGTTCTTTAAAACGGCAAAAGTTTGAAAATGGCATGGACGATGCCTCCCGAAACCTTGCTGTCATTCATAGGAGCCCTATACCATAGACCTTAACGGGCTTCTATTAGCAGGAGTTAACTGTGACGTTAGGACACCCTTGCGAGAACTTCTCGATTCGTCTCGACTCGTCAGGAAATTAGTGTCCTTGCGAGAACTTCTCAATTCGTCTCGACTCGTAGGGAAAAGCCTTAGGCAATAGGGATAAGGACCTGTTTCCTAAGCACTGGGGCCCTGCAAGTCGGTCCATGATGGACTATTGCATACTATTCACGGGCCACACTCTCCAAAGTCGGATATCGACAAGGAGGGAAACAACCACTTACGAGTCCTCTCGACTTGTAAAGGGGGAAAATTCTCTTATGAGATCCTTACGACTCTCAAGAGAAAACGCACTTAGGAGTCCTCACGACTCCTATGGAGAAAATACGCATATGGGATCCTCTCGACTCGTAGGAAGAAAAAAAAAACCTTTATGAGACCCTCACGGCTCATAAAGTTGAAAAGTCTTAGGCGGCGACCTGAAACTGTCATCTAAGCCATCGCTGCCCTAGAAGGAGATCAAGATAGATTATCTACAAGACGCATTTGCTGAAGGGACATGCCAGTATGAAATAAAATATGTCTTTTATTCATGAATCCAAATGAATACAAGGTACATTTCATAAAAGAATCAAAATGAATACAAGATACTTTCATTCAGGAGTAAATACAAAAAAGGAGAATATACAAAAAAAATCTTTAAGCCGGCGGATGGTGCAATAAGTTCGTTAGTTCATCGTTCTTCCACTGAGCCTCGGCTTCAAGCTTTGTTATTGCCACAAGACGGGTCTCCGCCTGAGTCTGTTGAGTCTGATACAAAGCGAACCGACTCTCAAGCCCCTTTTCAGCAACTTTATGAGTTTCAACTGTTCCCCCAATCTGAGCAAGGCTCATTTGAATTTTGAAAATTCAAATTTTCTGAAGCAACGCTTCAAATTCCGTGCGTTGCGCAATGCGCAAGCGATCCACAGTGCGACACGTGTCTCCGCAGATGCGCAAGCGCACCGCTGCACGACACGTGTCTCCGCAGTTGCGCAAACACTGTTGCGCAAGGGCACCGCTGCGCGACACGTGTCTGCGCAGTTGCGCAAGCACTGTTGCGCAAGTGCACCGCTGCACGACACGTGTCTGCGCAGTTGCGCAAGCACTGTTGCGCAAGCCTTCCACTGCGCGACACGTGTCATTCATTGGGGAGTTGCGCAGAAACAGAATGAAAATTTAATGAATCTTTTCTGTTCTTTCCAAAACCAGAAGATTTTCTTCTGCCTTTGGATCAAAGATCCAATGGTGGGAAAATTCCCAAAATTATTCAGAAAAGATCTTGTTAACAAATTCAACAAATTTGTGAGCACTATAAATAGGACCCCAGACCTCATTCGAGAATCATCAACAGAGAAGAATCAACTTCTGGCATAAAAAAAAGAGAGAAGAGAAAGAACTCTTGAAGATTAATCAAGAACAAAAAAAAGGTAAAAACTTCTTTTGGAAGAAGAGAAAAATCTCTGAAGAACAGAGGATTAAAAAAGTGAATAATTCAATAAAAATAAATAAATAGTGCCTTGCACTTGTTGTGAACCCTTGGTTCTGTAAAATCAGGGAAAACAAGAAGAAAAACTTGTTTTCCTTTGATCCAAATTTAGATCAAAAGTGCTATGCACTTTTGTTCTTAAATCTAAAAAATTCTTGGGGTTCTGCACAAATGCAACTCATTATTTAAAAGGGCCTGGCCCAAATCAAATTGCAAAATAATAAAGGGACAGAGCCCTGGTTTGGAAAATTCTTGAGGTTCTGCACAAATGCAACCCATTATTTAAAAGGGCCTGGCCCAAATCAAATTGCCAAATAATAAAGGGGCAGAGCCCTGTTTGGATCGATTTTCCAGTCGGGCAAAGCCCAAAATAAATAAAAAAAATTGGACTTAACCCAATCCTGGCTGTAAGTCCTTAAATTAAATTGATTGAGCACAGTGGCTCTCCTAAACCAATTCACGACTGGTTCGAGGGTACATCTCCGAACTCCTTCGACATCCCTCGTTGTAATTATTCAACGACGTCAAAGAGGTGACGGGTCCCAACGACCACACATCCAAATGGACCGAAACGTCCCTAAACTAATATCGGACCGAAACGTCCCTAAACTAATATCGGACCGAAACGTCCCTAAACTGGAATATGGACCACTGCGTCCTTAAACTGGCGACGGACCGAAACGTCCCTAAACTAATAATGGACCACCACGTCCCTAAAACTGGCGATGGACCGCCACGTCCTTAAACTAGCGCAATCGAGCCCGAACGCTCTTTTGTTGGATCTAAACAGTCCCGTCTGAGTTGATCTTAGCCCCAAATACGGTTAATCGTCCTTAGATCTTTAAATAAACAATAAAACTCCGAATCAACTTTGGTGCAAGGGTACATCTCTGAACTCCTCTGACGCCTGTCGTTGTAATCCCTCAACGACGTCAGAGAGGTGACGAGTCCCGACGGCCAGATAATTAAATCAATCACTACGTCAGGTCGATCTTAGTCTAAAACAGGACTAACGTATCCTTGACGAACGTTTAAGTTGATCTTAGCCGCAACGCGACTAATGCATCCTTAAACCAAAAAACACCAAACCCAAATCTAAGTAAATGCGGATTTAGACTAATCCACGCCCTACGGGCGACGGCATTACTCAGTCTCCGTATACAATCCACGGGCAATCACAAACAAAACAAACACACACGACACGAACTGAAATTCTGGAGAAGGAGAAAGTTGTTACCGCGACGCGGTAGCGTAATTAACTGCAGGGGCTTGCGCCTGCAGGGAAGAGCGTCCCCACAATCAAAAACCCCTCACCCTGAGGGGGAATCTGATGAAGTCTGCTACATCGGCCGCATCCGTCTAAACCTCCGATACAAGGTGCCATAAATCAACTTGGCATCTTCGGAGAGGTGGACGGATCAAACCAAATAGCATCTGCCCCGAACCTCAGGCCACGGACGCGAAGTCCGGGCCGCCGTTCGGAGGGGAACAGATTCTGGCACGCCCGGTGGGACCTTTTCCTCTTTCCACTCCACACTTCGTGTGTCGTCTTCGCGAACCAATCGCGGTTTGTTAAATGGTTGCCTTTGGATTTCAAGTTGCTAAGATTTGGTCTTTTACCTGGCGCAGAATTCAAGATTCAATGGCCACCAACTGCACCAACTGCTCGAAATGCCACTGCAACAGACGCTCCACCTCACCGAGAGGTGTAACATATGGGCCCCAAGCGGCTTCCTTCCTGACTCTGCCGGTAGACCAGGTGACCCAAGCCACCACCGGCTTGTTCTTCGGGACCATGGTCCCACCTACAAGCTTCTCTATGCCGACACCTGTACCGGAAGTGAACAAGAAGTCGGTGTTCGACCGGCTCACTGCTACCACGACCCCTATCAACGGGTCGCCTGCTACTGAACCAACAGCCTCCGTTTTCACCAGGCTAGGTCAGAACTATAAGGTGGCTGTCCCAAAGAGGGCAACGACCGCTGCTTTGGAAGTCGTTGAAGCGGCTTCTCCCATCAGAGAGTCGGTCTTCACAAGATTGACGGTTCCTACTCCTTCCCCACCTGGTCAGAAGGCATCAGTCTTCGATAGGCTGACATCAGCAGTTACCCCACACTCAAATAGGGGGCAGCAAGAAATCATCTCGATTTCCGAGCCAGTCCCAACGGCTCGTCGTGCGCGACGTCGCTATTGGCAGCGAGTAAGGAAAGCAGGGGGCAACTCCCCCTCAGGGCTAACCTCACCTGCTCCAGTGGTGGAGGTCAATGCTGCTGTTCCAACTGGGAACAGCTTTGAATTGCTGAGGAAGGTGAGAAAGAACTCTCCAATTGCTACATTGAAAAGATCTCCTCCGCCTATGGAAAAAGCTCCGGAGACAAAGCAGGAATAGCCCCCTCAACGGCTGTCGTCAAAGATTTATAAAGTTTGGCGGAGGGTTCAAGACTCCGTGATTGACCCAGACCACTTTCGTCGCCAGAAAAGGGCAAAGGTGGAAAAGGACAAAAACCGCCCCATTAAACAGCAGGGGGCAACAAATGCTAGGATGCCCACTTCAACGGCTCCTTCAACCTCAATGGTCCACAAAAGGAAAAGGCCAAGGAAAGCTCCCGTGACGCTGATAAAGTTTAAAAGCGGTGAACCTAAACGCCCCAATTCAGGGGGCATAATGGTTCATACGGTCTATATGGCTTCTGGAAAGGAAGAAAGTCGTACTTCTACGGGTCACCGACCGCTCACCCGATCCGTGACGAAAGCCCAGGAGCAGCAACAAAAGCTCCAGGAGATGATGACTACAATGGCTGCACTCACGGAGCCAAAGGAGAACCCTGGGACGTCCTTAGACGAACGCCAAGAGGAAGAGACCGACGCCGAGTTCCTCCGCCGAGTACTAGAAAAGAGAGACAAAGAGGCTGCTGAA
This sequence comes from Agapanthus africanus, assembly GCA_030015575.1. Taxonomy (NCBI): domain Eukaryota; kingdom Viridiplantae; phylum Streptophyta; class Magnoliopsida; order Asparagales; family Amaryllidaceae; genus Agapanthus; species Agapanthus africanus. The sequence continues at coordinate 417,643,950 of CM057338.1, read as the reverse complement.
CAAGCAGCCAATATACAACGTATGGGCCTCCTCTTCCAGGACATGATAGGGATGATGATACAACCAGAGCCCCCGACTGAAGAACCCCCGATCGTCCTTGGGGATGATAGGGGAGAAACATCAAACCCTCAGCCCGTTCTATCGACGGCTAAAGAGGACACAATCTCTAAAACTGATCTGGACGAATATATAGCCCAGCAAATAAAGGTTCATCACGCGGCCGAAGCAGCCGGCCACGTCGTAAAAACGGGGCGACCGTATCCGGGCTGGTATGACCAAATCAAGTACCCGCCGGGCTACACAATTCCCAAGTTTCATGTCTACAAAGGGACCGGCAATCCCCATCAACATGTCGCCCAGTTCAGGGTGCTTTGCGGTAACACCGGCGGCGGCGACAAGCTTCTGCTTCACCAGTTCGTTGGAAGCCTATCAGATACGGCATTCGAATGGTATTCTGAGCTCCCCAACGACTCTATTAAAACCTTTGCGGAGATGGAGCTGCTCTTCACCCAACGTTTTGCAAGTGCCAGTGAGCGTACTCCGATGACGGCGCTGGTTAACGCCAGGGTAAAGCCCGGCGAGACGTGGGTCCAGTACGCTATACGGTGGCGTAATCTATGGTCTAAGTGTGAACAACGCATAGAAGAAGCCCCTGCGGTGGGAATGTTTGTTGGAACCCTTGACCCACAAGCAACCATTTCACAATTTATGATGTTCTTCAAGCCGACTTCCTTCCAGGCTTTGATCGACAAATTGGCGCAGATGGACCAGATGGGCCATAAACCCCCTTTCCCGAAGCCGGACTTCCGAAACGATAAAGGAAAGGGAAAAGCGATCATAGTCGCTAATGCCCAACAACAACCGAACGACTCGAAGCCGGTTGCTCGTACAAATAATACGCGCCCATACGTACCCCTTGAGGACAGGATGGGACGTGCTTACTCCTTCCCCCGTGATAAAACGAGGAGGCTATTCGAGCTGGCATTGCGCAACAGGCTCATAAATCTGCCAGATCCAAAACGTCCGTCGCAACCAAGTGACGTCAACGAGCCTAATTACTGCCCTTATCATCGAGTGCTAGGACATCCGATCGAAGACTGTTACGTTTTCAAAAATTGGCTTGAAAACCAGTACTGCCAGGGCAAATTTGCGCTATCCGACAAATGGAAGGTAAATCCCCCGCAGCCCCACACCTCTAAGGGGACGAATACGCCGGGGGCAACATGCTCCGTCATTGAAGAAGCTCCTTGGGAGGTTGTATTATCAGCCAAAATGAGGAGAATGCTAAATGATCTTCAGACCTGTCCAGCGGTCAAGTGGAAGAACCCCTTAGAACCGCAGGTTATTGAGGGGATGTTGAAGCCACGTCCGACTCCGAGGACCGATGGTGGTAGTTCAAGCGCTCATAGTCAACCGTCAAAATCTTCGAAAAAGAAGAAGAAGAAATCTAAGAAGCCCGTGAAGCCTGGCGACAAGCGCACGGACTTACAGAAGCAAATCGACGCACTGGATGAGTACAACCAAAAAGCGCGGACTCCCATTACGCTCCAAGATTTCCTTGATCACATCTTCCAAAAAGAAGATGAGGGAGAAAGTTCATCGGATGAATCCGAGGAATATGTGGCGAGCTGTCGTATGATCTCCCATTCGACCACGGACGATGAAGGGACTTTTGGCACTGAAACGCTGGGGGCAAATGCCGAATCAAGAGCCCCAGGGTTATCAGTTGAAATGATTGGCGCGTTTCTTAATGAAGCTCGATTAAAAAGCAAAGCTGATCGAGAACGCGAGACGACTATATTCGAAAGGGCCAAGCGCTAGCGACTTGAGGAAAGAGCTGAGATGATCCCGCTGGAGCAAAATGCCTCCACCGCTGACAAAAGCCAATCCAAGATAAAAAAGAAGTTTGCTAAGGCCATATCGATGGGCATGAAGCTACCACCCTCTGAAGAAAAAGTTACTGGCGCGGTAGAAATACACCCCTCTTATTGCTATTATCATCAGAAGGTCTCGCACTCCACCCAAGATTGCAAAGCTTTCAATGGATGGTTGCAAGGATACGTCGCTAATCAACAGCGCTTTAAACGGGAAAAGCGTAAGATTCGCCGGGAGCAAAGAAGCACAACCAAAGAGCTTGAAAGAACTGCCGGCAATTGTTGCATGGTTAACACTGGCGGGTCGCAAGTGCCTACATTTGGGAGCGACTCTGATGAGGAGTTGGAACTTGCCCCTCTCTTTAAAGAGTCAACTTCGGGAAAAGAAGAAGAACCGAAGTCTTGCGAAAATATACATCTGCGAAATCGGACACTGCCTGAAAAGAATCTCGGACCCTTAAACAAGAAAGACAAAGGGAAAGAGAAGGTCTCTGAAGACATCGCTTTGGATGACCAAGTCGCGGAAGAGTTAACCGCCAAAAATCCGCCAAAGAGGAGTAAAGTGGATTACAATGTCTTGGCGCATCTGAGGAAGCTACCCTCACAACTCAGCATTCTCGATGCCTTGTTACTATCAAAGGAGGCGAGAGACTCTTTGATTAAGGCGCTACAAGATCCGGACCAGTTCCAAGCCTTCTTAGCCGAAGAAAAGATGAAAGACGAATTAGAAGAAGTGCACACAGCCGACGTTGCTTTTGGTGATGAAGACCTTCTTCTCGGGACGTGTGAACACAATCGCCCTCTTTATGTCTCAGGATACTGCCATGACATAAAGATAGGTAAAATCTTGGTCGATAACGGATCGTCTGTTAATTTACTCAATGTGCGAGTGTTAAAGGAGATTTGCATGAGCGTCCAACACCTCGCCCGGGACAAGATCACTATCTCCGGTTTCGACTCCCAATCCTCAAAAACTCTTGGATCTGTGATATTGACGCTACGCTTCGGGTTGCTCGTCACAGACATCAAATTCCATGTTATAGACGCCAAGACGTGCTACAACACTCTGCTCGGCCGACCATGGCTACACGAGTACAATATCCTCCCTTCTACACAGCATCAGTGCATGAAGTATTCTAGGGATGGCCTCGAGTACACAGTGGCGGGAGAGTTGAATCCGTTTTCCGTAAACGAAGTTCGCAAGTATGAAGATGCCAAATACTTCTTGCCGAGTTTTGAAGACACGGAAAGGTGTCACAAACCGGAGAACAAAGCTAACGCCACCATCCCTGTCTTCGGCAGTGACACCGAGGAGGAGGAGGATATCACTTATTCAGGTCCATCCCAATCCACCAGACCAGGGCCATCCGTTCCTTCGTTGATCTTCGGTAGTGATTCATAGGATGAAGTTCATGCTGTATTTCCTGCTCGGCCTTCAATACGGGTTTCCGCTGATGAAGAGCGAAGTTTGCAGATAACCATGGTGCCGCTTGAACATTACAAAGAACTGGATGCACTCGACACCAACACCGTAGAAGAATTGCAGACATTCTATATCCCTCCCGGACGAAAGGGCGAGAAGGCAATCCTATTCTACCGTTCTGAAGAAAACAAGGTGGAAAAAGAAATTTGGCATGGCGCGGATCCCACGCTCGACAGGCTTCAGCCTATCCGTCTTCCCATATATTATACCGAAGGTTTGAAGAAACTGCTGAAACGCCAGGGGATGTCCTTCACACAGACCATTAGAAAAGCCAAATTCTATGACAAGGTTGGGACATTCCCGGGACTCAATGCAAACTGCCTAACGGGAGAGTAGAAACAAAAGGGCTTGGGTACATCCGGTCAAAGAAACGGGAGCTAGTAAATAGCTGTTATGTTATGTATGACTTCGACGAAGAGGCGGACGCTCAATGGGAGGACGCTAATCCTGAGCCAGCAAAAGTTCCTGATACAAAACCGCCCAGTCCATCATTTGAAGACCAGATGAGCAAACTTATAAGGGATGCGAGTCAAAAAGCCCGAGATGATCACAATCGTGAAATGGCAATCTATGAGAAAGCCAAGACACAGCGCCTCCTTCAACAGGCGGTGAAGGAAGAAAATGCCGCTCCTTGTCAACCTGCTACAAAAAAGGTTCGACGCGAAAACAAAAACAAGTCGAAAGGCAAGAGAGGCGCTCGACAGCCACAAAGCAGAGCTAAGAATCCACGTATCCGAGAGTCGAGCGTTATTGACCTAGCCCTCAGGAAGAAAATGGGTCGAGCATACTCATTTCCTCGGAACAAAACGAGGAAGATATTCGATCTCGCTCTAAAACATCAAATGCTTACGTTGCCAGAGTCTAATCATCCTGAGCACGCAGGCGAGGTGTTCGACCCAAATTATTGCTTTTACCATCGAGTAATGGGACACCCTCTTGAAGATTGCTTCACCTTCAAGAATTGGGTTGAAGATCAGTATCAGCTAGGCAAATTCGCGTTTTCTGATAGTTGGAGGGTAGCGCCGCCGCAAAAGCACGAACCCGAAAACGCAAGGATAGAACCAACTCCGCATTGGGATTGGCGGAAAATTCGCACCTGCCATGTGATAACAATATTAAAAGAAGGGTCCGAAGATATGAACAGCCTTCCTTGGTGCTTCGAAAACAGCAGCGACGAGATAATCTCAGAATTCCCACCAGCGCCAAAAGAGCTGGAAGATGGAATCCATACCACTGCAGATAACCTCAAGAAAATTGAGTTGGGGACGGCAAACGATCCGCGACCGACATTTGTCAGTGAGCTACTGTCTGAAGAGAGGGTGGCTGCATTAAAAGACGTCCTTGTGCAGCATAAAGATTGCTTTGCATGGAACTATTCCCAAATGCCGGGACTAGATCCAGAAATTGTTGTGCACAAATTGGCGATATCCCCGGACGTCAAGCCAGTCAAACAGGCGCCGAGAAGAATGCGACTCGAGCTTGAGATGAGCATAAATACCGAAGTCAAAAAGTTAATTGACTCTGGCTTTATCCAGGAAGTTCAATACCCTGAATGGATCGCCAACATCGTCCCGGTGATGAAGAAAAATGGGACAGTGCGCATATGCGTGGACTTTCGAGATCTCAATAAAGCTTGCCCGAAGGATGACTTCCCAGTGCCAGTCACTGAACTAATGATAGACAACACATCCACTCATGAGGTTTTCTCCTTCATGGACGGCTCATCGGGGTATAATCAAATAAAAATGCATCCTGAAGATCAGAAGCATACAGCCTTCAGGACTCCTCTTGGTATATTTTGTTATAAAGTGATGCCCTTCGGTTTGAAGAACGCCGGTGCTACTTATCAGAGGGCCATGACAAAGATCTTCGACGACCTTATACACGAAATCGTTGAATGCTATATCGACGATCTCGTGGTTAAAAGCAAGTCATATGAGGAACATCTCGAGCATCTGAAGACTGTATTTCAACGCCTTCGGCAATACAACTTGAAGATGAATCCTCTTAAGTGTGCGTTCGGGGTTTCCTCGGGCAAATTCCTGGGATTCGTTGTCCGACACCGAGGTATTGAAATAGATCCGTCAAAGATTAAAGCGATCATGGAAATGCCTCCGCCGAGGACTCTCAAACAGCTGCGGTCTCTCCAAGGGAAACTCGCATACATACGGCGATTTATAGCCAACCTTTCAGGAAAGTGCCGTCCTTATAGTCACCTGATGAAGAAGGGAACCCCATTCGTTTGGGACCAAAAATGCCAAGGCGCACTGGATGAGATCAAGCAATACCTGCAGAACCCGCCGGTGTTGGCTGCTCCGGTTAAGGGGAAACCTCTTATTCTTTATACAACCGCCCTCGAAGGTTCCTTAGGCACATTATGGGCACAAGAGAACGATCAAGGGAAAGAAAGAGCACTCTACTATTTAAGTCGAGTTCTGCTGGGGGCAGAAAGCAACTACTCTCCTATTGAAAAACACTGCCTGGCGTTGATCTTCGCAATAACTAAGCTTAGGCACTATGCGTTGGCGCACGAGGTCCGTCTGATTTCAAAAGTGGACCCTCTCAAATATCTAATGTCAAAAGCCATATTGACAGGACGACTCGCTAAATGGGCCCTGCTCTTGATGGAATTTTCGGTAACATATCAACCTCTCAGGGCAGTAAAAGGCCAGGCCATCGCCGACTTCCTGGCTGAGCATCCCATACCTGCCGATTCTCCTTTAAATTGCGATTTGCCAGATAGACATGCGTTTGACGCAATCGACAGTGGTGGTACCCGTTGGGAGCTCTATTTCGATGGAGCATCTTCTATGAAAAAGCACAAACAAAGTACCCCTATAATTAAATCAGGGGTAGGACTCATCTTTGTAACTCCACAAGGAGGGATAATGCGCTACGCGTTCTCCCTGACGGAGCTGAGAACAAACAATGAAGCCGAATACGAAGCTCTGATAGCAGGCCTCGAGATCGCCATTGACATGGGAATTGAAGACCTCCTCATATACAGTGATTCTCAACTGGTCGTTAGTCAAGTAAACGGCGACTACCAAACGTGCAAACCGGAATTGGTAAAATACGGTGAAAAAGTGCAGCAACTGCTAACCCAAATTCCCTCTTACACTTTGGAAAGAATACCGCGCGCGGAAAACAGCAAAGCGGACGCACTGGCCAAGCTTGCTAAAGAATTGGCCGACGAGAACCTCGATGACGTTAGAATCGTGGTACAAAGCCGTCGAGTGCTCGCCCCAGCAGAAATACCTCCAGAATCATATAAAGAAAAGGGAGCAACTGAGCAGGTGACCCTACAAATAAAAGACCATGAGAAGACCGAAGACTGGAGAGAAGTCTTCATAAATTACTTCAAGTTCCACCGAATACCTGAAGAAGCGTCCATAAGACATCAGCTTGTGAAACGAGCTCTGTCTTTCGCCTTCGTCAACGATACTCTATACAAGAGGTCATTCGATTCTCTGTGGCTAAGATGTTTAGGACCTGACGAAGCGAAAAGGGTTGTCCAAGAAGTTCACGACGGACTCTGCGGTTCTCACCAAGCAGGCCCTAAGATGAAGTTGAAGATAAAACGGATGGGCTACTACTGGCCCACGATGATGCAAGATTGCCTGGAATACGCGAGGCAATGTCATTCATGCCAAATTCATGGGGACTTCATCCATCAACATCCCAATCCACTACATCCAACAGTGGCTAGTTGGCCATTCGAAATGTGGGGAACTGACATAGTCGGCCCCATTGAACCAGCGTCGTCAAAGGGACATCGTTTCATCTTGGCGACGACTGATTACTTCTCCAAATGGGCAGAGGCGGTACCGTTGAAGGAAGTAAAGACGGAGAACATCCTCCATTTCTTCAAAACGCATGTCATATACCGGTTTGGAACCCCAAGAAGGATCATCTCTGATAATGGGCCAGCCTACCGAAGTTATAAAATTAGCCGCTTCGCACAGCAGCACAATATAGACTGGAGATATTCCTCAGTTTATAATCCGCGAGCTAACGGTCTAGCTGAGGCCTTCAACAAGACCTTGACGAAGATCATGAAGAAAACAGTGTCACGAAATAAGAGAGATTGGCATGAAAGACTGCAAGAAGCTCTTTGGGCATATCGAACTACATTTAAAACGGCCACAAACACAACGCCATACGCGTTGGTATTTGGGACGGAAGCAGTACTCCCTCTCGAGATAGAATTACCCTCTCTACGAGTCGCAGTCCACTACGAGCTGACAGACGAAGAAAATGCTCACCTTCGGTTTGAAGAGCTTGACGCCCTTGATGAAACCCGGCTCATAGCACAGCAAAATCTGGAAGCCTATAAAGCGAAGATGACACGCTCATATGAAAAATTGAGCCGGCCAAGGACATTCCACCAAGGCGAACTCGTGCTAGTGGTCAAAAGGCCCATGATCCCCAATCGCGCCAAGCGGGGAAAGTTTGAGCCAAACTATGAAGGACCGTACATCATTGATAAGGTCTATCAGGGTGGGGCCTATCTACTCATCGACATGCACGGTGAAAGGCCTTTCAGACCAATAAACGGTCGCTTCTTAAAGAAATACTATGCTTAATGAGTCACAGCCTAGGTCAATGGTAGATGACGACGACTATGTCCACTCGCTATCTTCCTAAGCTCAAGCTTTATAAGTATTAGCCAGCCACCCATGGACCGAAACGTCCTTAAACTAACAACAGACCGAAACGCCTTTAAACTAATACCGCAGCATCCTTAGGCTGAAGAAATAAAAAAAAATATAAAAATAAAATAAAATAAACGGTATGTCCATAAGCAAAAAGGGCACGGATGAAAACCCGAAAGGGCTCCGTGAGTAAAAACAGCGGAACTACCGGCTAGTGTTCGTGAAAACCCGAAAGGGCGCAACCTCGTTAAAAGACACTTATAGGGTCCTCTCGACCTTATAAGGAGAAACCACCCGCGTGAGATCCTTACGACTCATAAGGGAGCAACACACTTAGGAATCCCCACGATTCCTAAGGAGAAAATACACTTGCGAGATCCTCACGACTCATAAGGAGAACTCTCTTATGGGACCCTCACGGCTCATAAGAGTTGAAAGTCTTAAGTTACAGAAGCCTAAACCTGTGCTTAAGCAACCCCACAACTTCCGATATTGCCCTACAAGTGGTTCAATATCGACCCTTGTATACAATCCACGGGCGCGAATAAACATTTCCCTAACTAAGTTCCATCTGAAACTAGGGATATGTTTGCATGGTAAACAACCCTTGTAAATCCTCTCGACTCACAAGGAGAAAGCCCTCCTGTAGGATCCTTACGACTTACAGAGAAACAAACACTTAGGGATCCTCACGACTCCTAAGGAGAAAATACACCTACAAGATCCCCACGACTTGTAGGGAGAAATACCTTCACGAGACCCTTACGGCTCATGAAGTCAAAAGCCTTAGCCGACGGGATCCTAACCCTGGTCGCTAAGCCTCCTTTGTTCAACAACGACAGAGGCAAATGATGATTCGCTCCTGGTAATATCCCAGTTGCAGCGGTGCTGATGCCGAAATCGGTGTCCAATTTCAGGTTTACGGCGAAAGCCAGTAGGCCGCTCATGCATACGAAATAGCCGAAATGATAGGGCAACTTGCAATAAAAACCAGCAAGTAAAATGTATGCATGCAAAATAGCCGAAATGATCGGGCAACTCGTAATAAAAAGCAACGAGTAAAGATAAAATAAAAAGCCGAAATGATTGGGCACCGCGAAAAATAGCCGAAATGTTTGGGCAATCGCGACCTTCGCGATATAAAAGCTGAAATGATAGAGCATCGCGAAAATAAAATAAAATAAAAAGAAGAAATGATAAAACTTCGGCCCTACAGTTAAGATCACATCGATCCCTGTATACAATCCAAGGGCGTAAACAAAGAAGGAACCATACTTCCCCAGCGGATTCCGTCAAACGACGAAGCCAAACCTCAACGGTTCATTTCAACCGAAGAAGCCAGTGACTTCAACAAAAAATTCCTCGACTCACAGATACAAACACTCCTTGGCGAGAGCCTTCTGATCCGCGTCGACTCGCAGAGCCACCAGCGCCTCCGTGGGAACCCTCGACTTGTTTCAAACCCCAAGGACACAAATAATCCTTGGCGCTTGGGAAACAAATAATCCCAGCAAATTCCTCGACTCACGGATACAAACACTCCTTGACGAGAGCCTTCTGATCCGTGTCGACATGCAGAACCACCAGCGTCTCCGTGGGAACTATCGACTCGTTTCAAACCCCAAGGACACAAATAATCCTTGGCGCTTGGGAAACAAATAATCCCAGCAAAAAAAAAATTCCTCGACTCACGGATACAAACACTCCTTGACGAGAGCCTTCTGATCCGCGTCGACTCGCAGAGCCACCAGCGCCTCCGTGAGAACCATCGACTCGTTTCAAACCCCAAGGACACAAATAATCCTTGGCGCTTGGGAAACAAATAATCCCAGTAAATTCCTCGACTCACGGATACAAACACTCCTTGACGAGAGCCTTCTGATCCGCGTCGACTCGCAGAGCCACCAGCGCCTCCGTGGGAACCATCGACTTGTTTCAAACCCCAAGGACACAAATAATCCTTGGTGCTTGGGAAACAAATAATCCCAGCAAATTCCTCGACTCACGGATACAAACACTCCTTGACGAGAGCCTCCTGATCCACGTCGACTCGCAGAGCCACCAGCGCCTCCGTGGGAACCCTCGACTCGTTTCAAACCCCAAGGACACAAATAATCCTTGGCGCTTGCGAAACAAATAATCCCAGCAAATTCCTCGACTCACGGATACAAACACTCCTTGACGAGAGCCTTCTGATCCGCGTCGACTCGCAGAGCCACCAGCGCCTCCGTGGGAACCATCGATTCGTTTCAAACCCCAAGGACACAAATAATCCTTGGCGCTCGGGAAACAAATAATCCCTAGCAAAATTCTCAACTCACGGATACAAACACTCCGTGACGAGAGCTTCTTTGACTCACATCTCGGGCAGTAAGGATTCAAAAACTTGCTTCATGAACAATGGGACCCTGCAAGTCAATCCTAAATGGTCTCTTGCATACTATTCACGGGTCTCACTCTCTGAAGTCGATTCTCGACAAAGAGGGAAACAACCGCTTACGAGCCCTCTCGACTCGTAAGAGGGCAATGGGACCCTGCAAGTCAATCCTAAATGGTCTCTTGCATACTATTCACGGGTCTCACTTTCTGAAGTCAATTCTCGACGAAGAGGGAAACAACCGCTTACGAGCCCTCTCGACTCGTAAGAGGGAGAAATTCTCTTATAGGATCCTTTCGACTTATGAGAGAAAACCACACTTGGAATCCTCACGATTCCTAAGGAGAAAATCCACTTACGAGATCCTCTCGATCCGTAGGGAGAAAAGTCTCTATGAGACCCTCACGGCTCATAGAGTTGAAAAGCCTTAGGCGGCAGACCTGAACCTGCAACCTAAGCCATCGCTACCTCTCGGAGAGGTTAAGTTGCCCGCCGATCATGTTCATCGAAAACACCATGACAAAAAGGAAAAAAGCGAAGAAATAGTACCAGACATTGCAAGAAAGAATATGTTTTTATTCATAAATTCAATCAAAATACAAGGCGGATCGTATAAAAAAAATGCGTATATGCTATATACAAATCACAGGTGTGTGAACGATACAAAATATTCAAGGAGAAGGAAGCTTCTTGAACAGCTCTATCAATTGCTCGCGTACTTCCTTCCACGCCTTCTCATGATCAACTACCACTGCCAGTTCAGCCTCTACTTGAGCCCGCTGCTGCGTGAAGGATGCGAGCTCTTCCCCAACAACCTGCTGAGCTGCTTCTTGGCCTCGGGCATCGCGCTCAGCGGCATCAAGCTTCCGCTTCAGCGCTAGCTCACTAGATATACGCTTGAGAAGACCTTCAAAGACGACTTTCACTTCAGCAGCATTCGTCCTAACTTCAGCACGAAGGCAAGCGGTCGCGTTTGAAGATTCCCGATGCGCCTTTAGCCGTAAAGCTGCCTCCTGCTCCAAATGGCGGAGATAAGAAACACTTTGCTCAAGCCAGGCTGTCCGTTGGGCGCTCGCGGCCAAAACCTCGGGAGAAGGGCGCGTCGACTCCAACCGATGCAGGCGAGCCTCGATCTCTCTGCAGTGGTTAACCCACGATTCGACGATGCCTTCGTTATGAAAAGTTACGAGCGCCGCCAACATTGGGTTAACATCCACAGCGAAATCTACGGCAGAGGGGAGGGCATCCATGTTGAGCTCTTCGATGTACCCGCTCAGCATACCCAGGCTCATCACAGCACCCTTTGAAGACGGGCGTCTCAAGAAAGGACCCGCCGGTGAGAAAACGCGAGACTCAGAAGGGATCAGAGCTGGAACAATAGCTGCAAAATGAAACATGGTCAAACAATGATTCGAAAAGTCGGTGAAAGATCATATAAAAAGGGGAAAGGAATATGCTGTACCAGTCGCAACGGATGGCAAAGCCGGAGGCACCGGTGGCAGCGCAGGCCTGGTGTCCCCTCCTTCGATTCGAGGCACTGCAATCAGGAAGAGGAAAAGTCAGATACGATCCTATATTCCCTCGAAAGAGATCAAGACAGCACTTACCAGTACCACTGGAGGGAGAAGCGAGCTCGGATGGGAAGGAGAAGTGTGGGAGCAGCACTTGGTATAGATGATCGAGGAACACTCCTGAAAAAAGCATAGTAGTATAACGTTAGTTCATAAACTACACGTTAAAAGATCAATGCATAAGCCGTAAATTCATACCTTCCGACACCCGCGATGGCACAAGGGAAGGCTGAGGAGCGATCACCGCCAAAACAGTAGTTGACGGTGTGCCTTCAGGCAATGGAGCATCGGCACTAGCCGCACCTGCGTTTGAAACAAAGACAAACTGGTTAAAAGAGATTGTGAGGTATATATAAACGAAGAACATTGGTCATTCAAAATTTACCCGACAAGCTGCCAGCAGAAACCGAGGCAATCCATTCCTCCACTGACGGAAGGCCACCGCCTGTAGCTTCATCACCCGACTCGAGGGGAACCGTTGTTATGCTCGCAAGCTATACAGGCGGCGGGGGACCATAGGTAGGGAGGGCTATGATAGGAACATTGCCAGATTCCTGAGAAGGAGCGCCTAGCCCGTCTTCAGGAATCATGGCCGCCTCACCCGCTGCTCCCTCAGGATCGACGGTCGCAGCTGCCTCGTCCATCTTCGCCGCGAGGTCCCCAGCCTCAAGCACCTCGCCCTGTACCGCCTTTGGCTCGGTTGAGACAATCATCTCATCTGCCGCCACTTCAGGTGTGACATCAATGACCCTCTCCGCGACAGATCCCTCAATTTCGGCTCCAGGCCCCATGACCCCGACAACGTTGCTCACTGTCGGTTCGAGTTCAGCAAGTATCGCTTCCTCCGCTCCCCTGGGTTCGACGGTCGTCTCCGCCTCCCCCTCAGTTGGACTTGACCCTGCAAGATGGGATACGTATGAGCCAATAGCTTTACAAGTCATACAACAAGGTTCTGAAAGGAGTACTACCTGAAGCAGATTTATCATTGGCGCTCCGAACCGCGCGCGCTACTTGCCGACGAGCAGTAGACAGGGCAGCAGGGGGTTCTTCGGAAGGAGTACTAGCGCGAGGAATGGTGCTAGGGCCCGCTCCCGTGGCCAAAGCAGCTTTCCGCGCCTTTGCTTCACGTCTCAACCGCTTCCGCTCCTCTCGGGCCGTTGAGACGGATGCCATCAGAGCTTCCTTGAGTGAAGCATCCTCATCCGTATAGAGGGATGCCTCCATATTTTTCAGAGCATCCCTCGTCGTTGCGTCAAGCCGAGGCTCTTGCGGCAGCTTCGACGGAGCCGGGGCTTCGGTGACGGGCTCGGAAAGGATCCTGGCGCCGATTAATACAACCCCTGTAAAGAAACAAGAGAAGGTCATGTTGACTATCATGAAAAGACAACAAACTTTCCGTATAAAAGAGAAAGGGATAAAACATACCGACGCTTGTTAGGGCACGCTTCTCCTCCTCCTCTTGGAAGGTTTTCAGGGAGGCAGCGATAGCCTCTTCAGTAGAGACACCTGTTAAAAATGGAGCAAATGTTAGTTAAATGTAATAATACAAAGTGCAATGAAATAACAAATAAAGCGTCTGATGATTACCGGACTCAGCGAGTTTACTTAGCATCGCTTCGAGCCTCGCCGATCGCTCCGAAGCTACAATGGCGGCAGCCAAATTGGTGTCCGCAGGGTCCACCACAAAGCCCTCATTGCTGCCGTACTCGCATATGACCTCGGCAGGAGAAGCCGCAGGCTTTGAGCTGAGGATCGCATCGAGGGATAGGGCGGACTTCTTCTTCTTCTGTCCCCCAGCTTTAGATCCACTCGAACCAGCTTTGCGCTTGGCAGTCACTTTCGGGCGGCGAGTCCCGATATCCGCTCCTGCGCCCGACTCTGGCGATACCACTTTGACCGTCTTTGTCGGAACACGGGGCGCCGCTGGTGCATCCACCGTAGTAGACAGTGGCAATCCACGCGGAGGGGCCAACACGCGTGGTCGGTCAGCTCCGGCATCTTTTATCAGGAGGGTGACCTGGGTCCTTGGCTGCAAGGGAGCCTTACGATCACCGCCAGGAGGCGCACCCCTACGGTCGACCAGCATGCGTTTCTCCATTAAAATGATTGGGCCCATAGCGTGCGCATACCAGGCCACATATGAATTAAGCATCTTAGGCACACAGCTGGGTTCACTAATGAAGAAATAGGAACCCGTGTTAAGCCGTATAAAGTGATGCATCGCATTCTTTACCCCCGCTGGGCCAACCACGGGCGTTTCCAAGAAGGCTTCCATCGGGATCCCCTGGTTGTAGCTTGATTGCTGGGCGAATCGATGCGGATTATACTTCATAAACAAAGCCGTCTCATTCTGCCGAAACACCAGGTAGCCCGGCCGAATGGAGTAGAGATGGAGGATTTCCCGAGCCTTCAGTACAGAAGCCCCGCCCTTAAACTCGTTACGTAGGGGCACCACCGACTTAGTAGTCTCCGAGCCTATGGTGATAACCTTATCCACGAAAGAAGTCGTCGCTCCGACCAAATGTGGGCGCAGGAGGAGTCCCCTAGAATCCCACGGGGATGCAAACACAATTGAAGCCCCGACTAACCGTATGACTCTCGGGAGTCTGTACTTCTCGAAGAATGGAGGAGTCTTGTGGGCGCCAAACACCCCTCGCACGTGCATCTCCATCCAAGAAACAAAGTAATGCATCGGGAAGTTAGCAGGCTGTGTCCCAGGATCATTGGCGTCCGCCGCTTCGCTGAGTCCATGATAGAGGTAAGCTAACCCAGCGATTCCTACCGACAACTGCAGACCGGCCACCATCCGATGCGCCGGGTAAAAGACAGAGGGCCGCATGAAGCGCGGGTGCATAGGAAGCGCAAAGTTGCATAACCACAAGCCCAGGAACCCAATAAAGAAAGTCTCCTCATCCATGCCGGGGACGGCGATTTCCGAGAAAGCGACGATGGCGGCATTGGGGAGATAGAAATCCTTCTGGTTATTCTCCGATACGGGTCGGCGTTCCGAACCGAAACCAAAAGGGTCGTCAAGCTGAGCGAACTTCTCGCTCTGCTCTGATAGGAACTCCGGGCGGATAAAGCGAGCAATGAAAGCTGCGAAACTGACGCCCTTGTCTCCCGATTCCAAATGGAGTTCCTCATAGATCTCCAACACTTTCACCAAACCCGGATGCTGATGCTGAATGGCATTCTCCGGGGTTAAGTCAAATACCAACTGCTTGGTGGCAAAGACGTACTCATCAGGAGGAAGCAATTCCTCGTAGTGCTCTCCCCTCATGGGCAGACCTGAAATTTCGGCAAATTCCTCCAAAGAGATAGAGACTTCCTTATCCGCCATCAGGAAGGTATGGGTGGGGATATTCCATTGTTCAACGAAGGCCTTTATCCACCACGTTGGAGGAGAGGGGTACTCGAAGAGCGAGACGAAGACGGCCGAGTATAGACCAATCTTCGTTAGGTGGGTCCTCTTCGCCGATAGAATGTACCGGGCCCACTTCAAATATCCGGCGGGGGGTCGCGGGATCATTCCAATGTTATAAGCCTGTCCCCAAGGGCGTGCTTCGCCCTGACAGATTCGCCTCCCCAGAATATCTATCGCCGGCGGCGGCTGCACGGGGATAGCGCCGATTGCAGGCTGAAGGAGGTCATCAGAATTCCAATTCTTAACCTCCACGGCATACTTCACCGGGGGTTCGTCCGCATAAGGAATCGTGACAATGGGCTCAGAGGGCGCGGCGGAACTAAAACTGCGTCGGCCTTGGATGATCTGGCTATACCACCTTCCCCACAGATGGAGCTTTTTGCACCCAGGATCGTGATCTTTAATAAGAGCGAACACCACCCGATCCACTGGCGCATGGGGGAACCCTCCTTCCGAGCGAACGAAGGGAAAAGACAAGTCGTCAGACATGTTTTCTGTGGAAAGACAAAAAATATATACATCATTAGTGGCCTAACGGTTGGCATTATAAAAAAAAATAATAATAATAAAAATCTTGTTCCACACTGTGATGCAGTGGGTAGGGGACCAAAGGGGGACCCACAAAATCTGGATGATACGCATCATTTAATAAGACAATCCCATCATTAGATAGGACTGTCAATTCATAAAAAGTTCCCAATAGGATACACCCATTGGTGGGGAAATCCCTAGAGACAAAGAGAAAATCTCCTCTTTTAGAGCAAAGCTCTACCACAGAGTGACATTTGTCAAACTCTGGTCTCAGGGGAACAAGATTCCTTAAAAGAGCATGGCTCTGTGGTAATAACCAAAAATCCATCAACACTTAGAAGAATTGAAGTTTTTTTTAAAATCCTGAAAAAAAATCCATCAAAACTTATAAAAAGTTTTTCAGTTCATCCAAGAGCAAAGCTCTGTTCATGGGTCAAAACCCATGAACAGGACCTCTGTAAATCTTGAGAGCAAAGCTCTGGTGAAGAAGCCCCAATGGGGGTTTTCTTTAGATCAAAGATCCCAAGAGCAAGGCTCTGTTGAAGAAACCCCAAAGGGGTTTTCTTTAGATTCAAGATCTACAAGAGCAAGGCTCTGTCAATTAAGTTTAATTCGAATTAATCTGACTTTTTACCTAGGAATTCTAAGTTCTGAACTTGAAAGTTCTTGAGAGAAATCAAGAGCAAGGCTCTGAAAATTTTTTAAGCAAGAGCAAGGCTCTGATTCTTTAAGATGGTAAGAAAAAAAAATTACCAAAGACCAAGGGTCTTATTTATAGGCGCCCGCGCCCCTTCAACTGACCCCCCTGATCCAACGGCTAGGATCTGGCGACCGTTGCGCTTACGTCGCGCCACGTAAGCACAACGGTGGGGGGCATTTGTTCCCCCAATATGAGCAAGGCTCATTTGAATTTTGAAAATTCAAATTTTCTGAAGCAACGCTTCAAATTCCGTGCGTTGCGCAATGCGCAAGCGATCCACAGTGCGACACGTGTCTGCGCAGTTGCGCAAGCGCACCGCTGCGCGACACGTGTCTGCGCAGTTGCGCAAACACTGTTGCGCAAGTGCACTGCTGCGCGACACGTGTCTGCGCAGTTGCGCAAACACTGTTGCGCAAGCCTTCCACTGCGCGACACGTGTCATTCATTGGGGAGTTGCGCAGAAACAGAATGAAAATTTAATGAATCTTTTCTGTTCTTTCCAAAACCAGAAGATTTTCTTCTGCCTTTGGATCAAAGATCCAATGGTGGGAAAATTCCCAAAATTATTCAGAAAAGATCTTGTTAACAAATTCAACAAATTTGTGAGCACTATAAATAGGACCCCAGACCTCATTCGAGAATCATCAACAGAGAAGAATCAACTTCTGGCATAAAAAAAAGAGAGAAGAGAAAGAACTCTTGAAGATTAATCAAGAACAAAAAAAAAAGGTAAAAACTTCTTTTGGAAGAAGAGAAAAATCTCTGAAGAACAGAGGATTAAAAAAGTGAATAATTCAATAAAAATAAATAAATAGTGCCTTGCACTTGTTATGAACCCTTGGTTCTGTAAAATCAGGGAAAACAAGAAGAAAAACTTGTTTTCCTTTGATTCAAATTTAGATCAAAAGTGCTATGCACTTTTGTTCTTAAATCTAAAAAAATTCTTGGGGTTCTGCACAAATGCAACTCATTATTTAAAAGGGCCTGGCCCAAATCAAATTACAAAATAATAAAGGGACAGAGCCCTCGTTTGGAAAATTCTTGAGGTTCTGCACAAATGCAACCCATTATTTAAAAGGGCCTGGCCCAAATCAAATTGCCAAATAATAAAGGGGCAGAGCCCTGTTTGGATCGATTTTCCAGTCGGGCAAAGCCCAAAATAAATAAAAAAATTTGGACTTAACCCAATCCTGGCTGTAAGTCCTTAAATTAAATTGATTGAGCACAGTGGCTCTCCTAAACCAATTCACGACCGGTTCGAGGGTACATCTCCGAACTCCTTCGACATCCCTCGTTGTAATTATTCAACGACGTCAAAGAGGTGACGGGTCCCAACGACCACACATCCAAATGGACCGAAACGTCCCTAAACTAATATCGGACCGAAACGTCCCTAAACTAATATCGGACCGAAACGTCCCTAAACTAATATCAGACCACCACGTCCCTAAACTGGAATATGGACCACTACGTCCTTAAACTGGCGACGGACCGAAACGTCCCTAAACTAATAATGGACCACCACGTCCCTAAAACTGGCGATGGACCGCCACGTCCTTAAACTAGCGCAATCGAGCCCGAACGCTCTTTTGTCGGATCTAAACGGTCCCGTCTGAGTTGATCTTAGCCCCAAATACGGTTAATGTGTCCTTAGATCTTTAAATAAACAATAAAACTCCGAATCAACTTTGGTGCAAGGGTACATCTCTGAACTCCTCTGACGCCTGTCGTTGTAATCCCTCAACGACGTCAGAGAGGTGACGAGTCCCGACGGCCAGATAATTAAATCAATCACTACGTCAGGTGGATCTTAGTCTAAAACAGGACTAACGTATCCTTGACGAACGTTTAAGTTGATCTTAGCCGCAACGCGACTAATGCATCCTTAAACCAAAAAACACCAAACCCAAATCTAAGTAAATGCGGATTTGGACTAATCCACGCCCTACGGGCGACGGCATTACTCAGTCTCCGTATACAATCCACGGGCAATCACAAACAAAACAAACACACACGACACGAAGTGAAATTCTGGAGAAGGAGAAAGTTGTTACCGCGACGCGGTAGCGTAATTAACTGCAGGGGCTTGCGCCTGCAGGGAAGAGCGTCCCCACAATCAAAAACCCCTCACCCTGAGGGGGAATCTGACGAAGTCTGCTACATCGGCCGCATCCGTCTAAACCTCCGATACAAGGTGCCATAAATCAACTTGGCATCTTCGGAGAGGTGGACGGATCAAACCAAATAGCATCTGCCCCGAACCTCAGGCCACGGACGCGAAGTCCGGGCCGCCGTTCGGAGGGGAACATCAACCATCTCGCGGGTAAAGTTAACGGCTTTATCAAGAGCTACCACCTCTGTGATAGCTTCTTGAAGCACCCGCCAAATTTCATACGCACGGGTGGTCTTAGTAGTGAGTTGAGCCTGGAGTTCCCCCAAAGCATTTGAAGCTAACTCCCTCTCCGAAAATTTCTGGTTGAGCCTCTTCTCACAAGACTGTAGATTAGCAGCGCACCGCTCAATCCACCCCCGCAGACTCGCCTTTGCAGTCAGGAGCTCGGAAGGAAGGCGTATGCACTCAAGATTATGTAAGCAAGTCTCCACTCGGCGACAATACTCAACCCAAACATGCACAAACCATGTACTATGCAAGGCAATAAGGAGATTCTTTGGTGCACACCCCATTAAGCATGCATTCGCGACTGTATGCCTGCTTAAATGGAAATGGTGTCCAAAACGCGCTGATTTGCGGGCAACACGACAATAACGCTCGCACTTAAAAGAAAATTCCTAGGGGAAAGTATAAAGCTCATGTACAGAGGTGGGATACACGTACGAATATATGATGAACAGAAAATATTCAATAGAAAACATTCGACAGTCAATAATAAGAGAAATACATCGATATAAATATACTACTCTACAGGGAAAAGATCACCAAATATGGGATCAGAGATACAGGGGTTAACAAAACAAAATACAAAGTTCTCCAATTCCCTCTCTGCCTTCTCCACCATGTCGAAGCGACGGTCTTCACGAGGAGTTGCTCCCCACCGATTAGCACCGTGCTCATCAGTAAAAGCGGACATGATGGCCCGCCGGGCTCTTATCTGACTCAGGAAATGAACCGAACGATCCTTCAGAGCCTGGGTAATTAAGTGTGCCTCATGGAAACACTCAATTTTGTCCTCTGCCGTATCAAGAATCACCGGAGTCATCTCCGCCGGATGAGGGGGAATATCAGCAAGCACAAACAAGAAAATCATCCTGAGCCAAATGGAACCCATAGGAAGAGGAGAGCCCCTACGGGCCAAGAGTTCGTACAGTGCCGAGTCACATTGGTCATCAGTGAAAAGAGGATCCGCTAACCGCGCGGCAAAACGAGGAATAATCTCCTTGATAGGCACCTCCCAGGGTTGCCGACGAGCGTGGGGACGGTTGCAAGCCATAACCTTTGGTTTGTTTCTCAAAATAATCACTCTAAGGTCTAAATGGTTCTCTCTCTGTGAAGAAAGAGGAAGATGTAGTTTCGGGTTATAAAGAGATGCATTCAAAACTATGCACAGAAAATACCGTGCATGGTGGAGCTATTCCCAAGGCCAAAAAAGGGGGGCATGGGAAAAGAAAGGAGTGACTCATTGGAATTAGAGTAGAGAGGCGAAACGACCTCATCAGTGGAGCCTCACGTGCGTGGCACGTGAACACCCGCGTTGATCCTTTTGAAAACTAAAGTGGCACCGCACATGCATAACACGTGAGCGCCGGCACTAGTTCAGGATTAAACTCCCCAATAGCGCCTCATGCGCAAAACACGTGAATGCCAACAACAGTATAACAACACTTCATGCAGAATACATGTGAGCATAAAAAAAACGGGGGAAGAGGAAGTTTTGTCATTCATGCTCCAGGAACTTATACATGGTATAAAAACAAAAGAAAATGTTTACAATAGTAAAACACTTAATCCTGGACATGGATTGAGGAATTCAGAAGCAAGGCCAAGTGAAATGCTTCTGGCTTCTCTGACCATTTTCGTGTGCATCTTCTCATGAATGCAAGCGTCAGGATTCTCGCTGATATTATCCGTCCTCTGATAGGCAAAGATTATCGTCCTCTGTTGGAAAACTTGATACAAGATATCAACAAGACCATCTCGCCGCCTCTTCGAGATCAAGCCCATTAGATATACTGAGTGCACCTTGTTTTCGGCATTATCAAGTGCCTCAAGCGGCATGGCTTCGTTAAATTCGGGAAGTGCTTCCCAAATCACCCCCACGATGATCTTCAATAGAGCGGAACGACGGGGGAGTAGTCGACCGTTGTATTCATCGAAGCGACGCATAACCTCAGCGCATTGGGCATCCGTAAACTCCTGGTTTTGACAGTGGCCTTGGACGCGAATGTCTTCATAGGAGATAATTTCATCAAGATCATACAAATAAATGGCCATAGTATCTGAAAAGAAAAATCAGCAAGAGTTTAGCGATCAAGATGATCAAGAAAATGCTTATTATGAGAATCTAAAAGGATTCTCATTAAATGGACATGGGAGTTTAAACAACTCTTGACATCCTCATAAAGAAAACAAGTTCTGTTAAAATACCCAACAATTTAAATTCTTGCAAATAAAAAAAAAACCTCTGAAAATGTTCTCAAGACCACCAGGAAATGAAATTCCTGAAGGGCCCTTTTGATCTTTCAGAGCTAAGCTCTTCGGTGAGGAATTAAATTCCTTTTATGCGATGGAATTAAATTTCAGAAACCCCCATGATGAGGAAATGAAAAATGAAAATGCCATGAATCCTTAAAGATCAGAGGGGGAATGCCCAAGACATTGAGGTTTAGTACTCAAAGATCACGTCTTTGGATCTCTAAGAGATGGGTTTCAGAAGAGAGAAAAGCTCTTTTGATGGATTTAAAATCCAGAAGTTTTCTTTAAGAAAAGGGTTTATCTGATGTTCAAGATCTTTACCTAAAAAGGTTTCTTTTTCTGACAGAGTTTAACTCTGGAACTGCAATGGACAGAGAACTAAGCTCTGAAGAGGAGAATTAAATTCTCGAAGAAAACAAGAAAGGAAGAAGATGAAAGAACAGTGGCTTCCCAAAGACCAAACCCTTGCATTTATAAAACGTGACAAGGGCGGTTCACCTCCTCGTTCCCCTAGGCAGTCCAACTGCTGTAAAGGTGACAGCGTTGCACCCACGCGCAAGCCACGTGAGAACAACGCTGTGGGGGCATTTGTTCCCTTATAAAAAATTTAAAAATAAATAAAAAGCGATAGGAAAAATTCCTCAAATGGAGCATCACGTGCCCACACGTGATGCGCCTTGGAGCAAAAATTATAGGCACCGCGCTTAACAAATAAGGCTGAAATTGAGCCTCACGTGCAGGCACGTGAGCATCTATATACAAAGTATATAGGTGCCTTCCTAAAACAAATAACGGGCCAGAGAAATTCACGTGTCAGTACTTGATGCTCTTTGTTGGGCTTAACTTCGTGGGGGTCACATGCCACATGTGACATTCCTGAACATCAGCTCACGTGCCGACACGCGATGCCTTTATCTGGGACTGCTGCATATAAGCAAACCAGTTTAATGCCATGGGGGTCACGTGCTACACGTGAGGGTTCCCAATGCCTTCTGAGCCGATAGAATTAAATTCTAAATAAGAAGGATCAAAATCCTATTTGGAAACTATTTCCTCAGATCATTCTAAACAAGAAAGATTACGCTCTGTAAAATAGAGCACCGTTGGCTTAAAGATCTAATGGTGATTAAAAATCACCAAGCTACAGAATAAGCTCTGTATGGGAAAATATTTTCCCAATCTTTCTAAACAAGAAAGATTACGCTCTGTAAAACAGGCACCGTTGGATTAAAGATCCAATGGTGATTAAAAATCACCAAGCTACAGAATAAGCTCTGTATGGGAAAATATTTTCCCAATCTTGCAAGAAAAATGTCTCTTGTAAAACAGAAGTCCTTGGATTAAAAATCCAACGGTGGATAAAATCCCCGAATCAATTGAAAAAATCTCACAATGAGAGATTTTCTTAACTAAATCAACAAACTTGCCTCTACTATATAAAGGACTCGAGACTGAAAGGAGAGAAGGGAGGAGGACCCCCATAAGATTTGAGAAAACAAAAAAGAAGAGGAGTTCTCTTTGAAGAAAAAGACACCCTAGATAAAAAAAAAAGACCTAGAGAGCATTTTTATCTCATTTTACAAGAGTTTAACTCTTCCAAAAAGAAACTTGGTTCTTCCTCTGGTTGAGGTCTGCAGAAGCAGATCTTCCCACAAGTTGAGAATTTAATTCTCATCGGGGAGATTCTGTTATGCAGTCCCAAAACTTAGAGGAAAGAACTAAGTTTGAAGAATTTAATTCTTCCAAACATATAGGAATTTAATTCCTCTGATAAAACTAGGGTTTAACCCTGCATAAGAATTCAATTCTTATAAAACGAAGGACTTGAAATTCTCAAGACTTATATCAAGAGCTTCATGCATTATATCAAGAACTAAGTTTGAAGAATTCAATTCTTATAAAACGAACGACAGATCGCGTTTCCCACGTGAGCACCTCTGAGGAACAAAAATGAACAACTGAGATCGAGTCATGTGATCCCACGTGACCCCTAATAGTGCTTAGCACTTGTAAAAGGAAAAGAGAATAAATTCAGACAGTTCCCATTTTTATGGCGCCTCACGTGATCCCACATGACCCCCAATAGTGCTTAGCATTTAGAAAAGAATAGAAGGATAAATCTAAAGGAGGCAGTGCCCAACTCAGGGGTGCTTCCCATGTCCACACGTAATGGTTACACAATTTAAGTGTTTAACACTTATATTTATAGACAGGGAATAAACCCAAACAAGCAATGCCCAATTTTCAGGTGCCTTACATGCCACACATGAGCGCTCCAAATTTCAGTCTTTAACACTGCTTTAGAGCTTCACAAGGGAGCACGTGAGCGCCAAACAATTAGCAGTGTTTAACATTGTGAGAGGCCAACCTTAGCCCAAATTAGCCAAATCTCCCGAGGCCAAAACCTTTTGACCATCAATTAACCGAGCCCTCCTATATTCAAGTCTCCCCAAATCGATCTTAGTTCCAAAGATGGTCAATGATCCCCTGATATATGACATCTAAAATGATGTTCGTTCCACCATGATCTCTCCCTTCAATCTGGAGTTCGGTTCAATGGTACATCTCTCCACACCTCAGATACATATCGTTGTAATTCTTCAATGATGTCAGAGAGGTGGAGGGTCCCGACAACCAACAACTCTTGGATGCACTCTCAAACCCATGAGCATACCCCTGTAGACCATAATGTCCTTAAACTAGCTGTGGACCGCAACATCCTTAAACTAAAACGATAGAGCCCAAATGCTCTTTCGTTGGATAAAAAATGATCCCGTACCCCCGTTAAGTAGATCTTAGTCCAATCTCGGATTAACGTATCCTTAACAAATATTTAAGTTGATCTTAATCTCAAACAAGGTTAACGATCCTTAAATCAAACCAAACCCAAATCTAAGAAAATACGGATTTGGACTAATCCACGCCCTACGGGCGACAACACAAATTAGTCTTGTTAGTTGTATGTATTCCCTAGATGCCATTATTGTACATGAGATGTATATTATAGTGGATGCTTGGACATATATAGGGAGGACTTTCTTGCTCGACATGATAGTATGCAATCTTGTTGCTCTTTACCTAAACATGGAGATTAGTATATTGATATTGTCTTGCTCTCACATGTTGGTAAAGCCCTTAGGATATATACTTGATTACCAGGATTATGATGTAGATCATACTAGTAAGGTATGGGTAGTCCATGAGTTCATCCTTCAATTGTTCCTAGTCGTGGGAGTATCGAGACGGGACATCGATATTCCAGAGTAGACTAGCGTATACGCCTCTCGACCCATGTGATGGGCGATGGATGATCCCATATACATTGGTGTTTGACATCAGAGATCATATATGGGTGCTCAGTGGAGACTGGGTGCACTGAACGGACTCGCCGAGAACTCTTAGATGATATTATACCTCACGTCAGATAGCAGTTCTCTGGTGACACTGGTACATGTTAGTTTGTCGACCCGAAATCGTCATAGAGTCTTGTGTGTCTCCCACTGTGCTTTGATTTCCACCCTACCACGACTCTACTGAGTTATGCAAACAGGTGGTTTTTGGGTACAGTCTCAAGTCACATGGAAGCAATGAGCGATAGGAGGGAATTTCGTCTCTCCCGGTATTGGAGGTTGATGTTGCGCTATGCTCGATTGGCCATAACGGGAAATCCCTGACCAGGGTAGATAAGAATTACTGGTAAGTGTTATCAGTAGTTTCTCGACCGTTATGGACCTTATATCGGCATGACTTATCAAGTTACTGGGGTCTGACGTTTACCACCCCTAGACTAGATATGTGACATATCAAACGAAAAGACCGGACTGTACGATAGTGTTACTGATTGGATTCGCAGGAGTATGAGTAGGCTTTCTTGTTGATCTTCTGATCGCTCAATACCCGGGTGGCCGTTAAGTTTAGCTGACCACTTGCGGTTTGTGGGTGTTTGATATGATCATCACCCACTGCCGGCGTATTGACGAGTCTTTTGAGTGCTACACAGAGGTTTTCTAGTTCATGCGGAAGGAAGTAGGAGCACATATGTGATATGTGCGGGACCAAGATTAATATATGCATGTGATATCGCATTCTATTCTCGCGATATGTGATATCGGTCGGTTATATGTGATATAGCCGGGTTATCGGATCAAGTGTTGATTCGATAAGTTGTTACATTTGATATTAGTCGGTTGCATGTGATATAGCCGGATTATTAAATCAAGTGTTGATTTGATAATTTAATGTAAAATTATATGTGTGATATATTAATTTACATTAACTAATATTAGCTCACTTAAACATTTCTTTTTCTCACAAGTGTACACTTGGTATATATGTGATATATATTAATGTACATTATTTTGTGTCATGCTAGATGCCACATGCAGCATGGGTATATGAGACTCACACCATGCTTAATATAATGTAAGGTTTTTATTTATTTAAAGTAAACCAAACTAGATGGAAATTAGTCACATGGTTGAATCTTGTAGAAGCTTGTGTAACCATTGACCAAGTCCATTAATTTTGTTTTACTTGTAGATATTTATTAACCTAACCATTATTGATTAGCCATGGTTTATTCTCTACATGAGTTAGTGTATGACACTAACTCACCCATGGTTGCTATTCTCACCTCATTAGTTTTCATTCTCATCTCCACTTCATCTTCTTCTTCCTCATGGAAAAGCTTTCTAGCTTTTGAAAAGGTGATGAAATATTGTGAGAAAAATTAATCTAAAAGGTAGCATGAGTTTGAGTCTCCTCGACGTAGATCATCTTCGGTCTGGAAGACTTCGAGCAAGCTTGTTCATTTCTTCATGTGAACCCTTACTAGAGTTCGGGAGTTCACTACTTGGAGCGAAGGGACTACTACACGGAGCTTTAGAAGTGAAGGACCGGTCAACAAAGGTTGTATTCCTCATTCATTTAGTATAATGTTTGATTACATGCTAGCTTAACTCCCAATTTTCTAGTTAGATCCTTGCCATGAGTTGCATAGATCTCTAGGTTTTTTAAAATTTTATACCTGATGCTCCAAAAATCGTAGTTAGGGTGCTATGGAACCCAGCAGTAGTATCAGAGCCAAGCTAGAGTATTAGGCGTTATCTAGGCAAAGTTAGAAGTTCGAACAAACTCCGAATACCCGAAATTTACCCTTCTCTGGAAATTTTTCCAAAAGCAAGAATTTTTCATGTTAAAAATACTCTAAAAATCATGCAGGTAATTACTGTTCCCCCAATCAGAGCAAGGCTCTGTTTGAATTTTGAAAATTCAAATTTTGAAGCAACGCTTCGGTTCCCGTGCGCTGCGCGCAATGCGCCACGTGTCAGAAGTTGACACGGCAGCACAACGCCCAAGACGGTACGTCCGATCAGAGCAAGGCTCTTTAAAAACATAAGTAACACTTAACTGCGCAAGCGCACGGCAGCGCGACACGTGTCTGCGCAGTTGCGCAATCGCAACTGCGCAAGCGCACGGCTGCGCGACACGTGTCTGCGCACTTGCGCAATCGCTGTTGCGCAAGCGCCTTACTGCGCGACACGTGTCACGCGCTGGTGAGTTGCGCAACAACAGAATGAAAATTTAAGGAAATCTTTTCTGTTCTTGTTAAAACAAAAAGATTTCTTCTGTAAAACATGGGCCTTTGGATCAAAGATCCAACGGTGGGGAAAATTCCCCGAATCATTCAGAAAAGATCCTTTTAACAAATTTAACTGATCTTTGAGCACTATAAAAAGGACCCCAGACCCCATTTCAAAGATATAGACAATTGGATAAAAAAAAAGAGAGAACTCTTGAGAATTTCTGGAGAACACAAAAAAGAAGGTAAAAACCTTTGGGATAAGAGGAAATTATCTTAAAGAATGGATCATTGATCTAGAAAACAAGATCAGTGATCTTAAATAGATAAATAAATAAATAAATAAAAATAATGAAAATAGTGCCTTGCACTTGCTATGAACCTCTGGTTCTTAGATAAATAAATAAATAAAAATAATAAAAATAGTGCCTTGCACTTGCTATGAACCTCTGGTTCTCTGAAACAGAAAGAAAGAAAAGATTTCTTTCTTTTCTTTTCTTTGATCTAAATTTAGATCAAGAAATTAAAAAGTGCCCTGCACTTCTTTTCCTGAATCTAAAAGATTCTTGGTGCTTTGCACAAATGCAATGCATTATTTGAAGGGCTAGGCCCAAGTCAAAAAGACCTAGCAGGCCAAAATAAATTGCAAAACAATAAAAAGGGCAGAGCCCAAATGAAATTGATGCTCTGCATCATTTATAAAGGGCAGAGCCCAAAACAAATTGATGCCCAGCATCTTTTCTGGGCAAAGCCCAAATAAAAATAAAAACAAACGCAAATAAATTATTGGACATTTTTAACTGGACTTAGCCCAATCGCGGCCATAAGTCCTTGAATTAAATTGACTGAGCAAAATGGCTCTCCTAAATCAATCTACATCTGGTCCGAGGGTACATCTCCGAACTCCTTTGGCATCCATCATTGTAATTCCTCAACGACGTCAAAGAGGTGACGGGTCCCAACGACCACACATCAATATGGACTGCGGGGTCCTTAAACTCGTGGACCGAAACGTCCCTTAAACTAATATTGGACCGAAACGTCCCTAAACTAATATCGGACCGAAACGTCCCTAAACTAATATCGGACCGAAACGTCCCTTAAACTAATATCGGACCGAAACGTCCCTTAAACTAATATCGGACCGAAACGTCCTTAAACTAATATCGGACCGAAACGTCCCTTAAATTAATATCGGACCGAAACGTCCTTAAACTAATATCGGACCGAAACGTCCCTAAACTAATATCGGACCGAAACGTCCCTAAACTGGCGATGGACCACCACGTCCTTAAACTGGCGCAATAGAGCCCGAATGCTCTTTTGCCGGATCTAAACGGTCCCGTTTAAGTCGATCTTAGCCCCAAACACGGCTAACGTATCCTTAAACATTCACATGGATTATAAGACTCCCAATCAACTCTGGTTCGAGGGTACATCTCCGAGTTCCTCTGATACATGTCGTTGTAATCTTTCAACGACGTCAGAGAGGTGACGAGTCCCGATGGCCATACATTAAATTAATCATCACGTTAAGTGGATCTTAGTCTAAAACAGGACTAACGTATCCTTAACGAACGTTTAAGTTGATCTTAGCCGCAACGCGACTAATGCATCCTTAAACTAAAAACACCAAACCTAAATCTAAGTAAATGCGGATTTGGACTAATCCACGTCCTACGGGCAACGGCATTACTCAGTCTCCGTATACAATCCACGGGCAACCACAAACAAAACAAACACACACGACACGAAGTGAAATTCTGGAGAAGGAGAAAGTTGTTACCGCGATGCGGTAGCGTAATTAACTGCAGGGGCTTGCGCCTGCAGGGAAGAGCATCCCCACAATCAAAAACCCCTCACTCTGAGGGGGAATCTGACGAAGTCTGCTACATCGGCCGCATCCGTCTAAACCTCCGATACACGGTGCCATAAATCAACTTGGCATCTTCGGAGAGGTAGACGGATAAAACCGCATAGCATCTGCCCCGAACCTCAGGCACGGATGTCCTAAACGTCCAGGCCGCCGTTCGGAGGGGAAGCACGCCCGGTGGGACCTTTTCCTCTTTCCACTCCACACTTCGTGTGTCGTCTTCGCGAACCAATCGCGGTTTGTTAAATGGTTGCCTTTGGATTTCAAGTTGCTAAGATTTGGTCTTTTGTCTGGTGCAGAACTCAAGCATCCATGGATTCTAACTGCACCAAATGCGCGAAGCACCACTGCAACGGACGCTCCACCTTACCGAGAGGTGTAACATATGGGCCCCAAGCAGCCTCTTTCCTCGCTCTACCGGTAGAACAGGTGACCCAGGCCACCACCGGCCTGTTTTTCGGGACCATGGTCCCACCTATAAGCTTCTCTATACCGATATCCGCACCGGAAGCGAACAAGAAGTCGGTGTTCGACCGGCTCACTACTACCACGACCCCTGTCAACGGGTCGCCCGCTACTAAACCGACAGCCTCCGTTTTCACCAGGCTAGGTCAGAACTATAAAGTGGCTGTCCCAAAGAGGGCAACGGCCGCTGCTTTGGAAGTCGTTAAAGCAGCTTCTCCCATCAGAGAGTCGGTCTTCACAAGATTGACGATTCCCACTCCTCCCCCAGCTGGTCAAAAGGCATCAGTCTTCGATAGGCTGACATCGGCAGTTACCCCACACTCAAACAGGGGCAACAAGAAACCATCTCGATTTCCGAGCCAGTCCCAACGGCTCGTCGTGCGTGACGTCACCATTGGCAACGAGTAAGGAAAGCAGGGGGCAACTCCCCCTCAGGGCTAACCCCACCTGCTCCAGTGGTGGAGGTCAACGCCGCTGTTCCAACTGGGAACAGCTTTGAATTGCTGAGGAAGGTGAGAAAGAACTCTCCAATTGCTACATTGAAAAGATCTCCTCCGCCTATGGAAAAAGCTCCGGAAACAAAGCAGGAACATCCCTCTCAACGGCTGTCATCAAAAATTTATAAAGTTTGGCGGAGGGTTCAAGACTCCGTGATTGACTCAGACCACTTTCGTCGCCAGAAAAAGGCAAAGGTGGAAAAGGACAAAAACTGCCCCATTAAACAGTAGGGGGCAACAAATGCTAGGATGCCCACTTCAACGGCTCCTTCAACCTCAATGGTCCACAAAAGAAAAAGGCCAGAGAAAGCTCCTGTGACACTGACAAAGTTTAAAAGCGGTGAACCTAAACGCCCCAAGTCAGGGGGCATAACAGTTCATACGGTTTATATGGCTTCTGGAAAGGAAGAAAGTCGTACTTCTACGGGTCACCGACCGCTTACCCGATCAGTGACCAAGGCTCAGGAGCAGCAACAAAAGCTCCAGGAGATGATGACTACAATGGCTGCACTCACGGAGCCAAAAGAGAACCCTGGGACGTCCTTAGATGAACGCCAAGAGGAAGAGACCGACGCCGAGTTCCTCCGCCGAGTACTGGAAAAGAGAGACAAAGAGGCTGCTGAACAAGCAGCCAATATACAGCGTATGGGCCTCCTCTTCCAGGACATGATAGGGATGATGATACAACAAGATCCCCCGACTGAAGAACCCCCGATTGTCCTTGGGAATGATAGGGGAGAGACATCAAACCCTCAGCCCGTTCTATCAACGGCTAAAGAGGATACAATCTCTAAAACTGAGCTGGACGAATATATAGCCCAGCAAATAAAGGTTCATCACGCGGCCGAAGCAGCCGGCCACGTCGTAAAAACGGGGCGACCGTATCCAGGCTGGTATGACCAAATCAAATACCCCCCGGGTTACACAATTCCCAAGTTTCATGTCTACAAAGGGACCGACAATCCCCATCAACATGTTGCCCAATTCAGGGCGCTTTGTGGTAACACCGGCGGCGACGACAAGCTTTTGCTTCGCCAGTTCGTTGGAAGCTTATCAGATACGGCTTTCGAATGGTATTCTGAGCTCCCCAACGACTCTATTAAAACCTTTGCGGAGATGGAGCTGCTCTTCACCCAACGTTTCGCAAGTGCCAGTGAGCGTACCCCGATGACGGCGCTGATTAACGCCAGGGTAAAACCCGGCGAGACATGGGTTCAGTACGCTATACGGTGGCGTAATCTATGGTCTAAGTGTGAACAGCGCATAGAAGAAGCCCCTGCGGTGGGAATGTTTGTTGGAACCCTTGATCCACAAGCAACCATTTCACAGTTTATGATGTTCTTCAAGCCGACTACCTTCCAGGCTTTGATCGACAAATTAGCGCAGATGGACCATATGGGCCATAAACCCCCTCTCCCGAAGCCGGACTCCCGAAACGATAAAGGAAAGGGAAAAGCGATCATTGTCGCTAATGCTGAACAACAACCGAGTGACTCGAAGCCGGTTGCTCGTCCAAACAATACACGCCCATACGTACCACTTGAGGACAGGATGGGACGTCCTTACTCCTTCCCCCGCGATAAAACGAGGAGGCTATTCGAGCTGGCGTTGCGCAACAGACTCATAAATCTGCCAGATCCAAAATGTCCGTTGCAACCGAACGACGTCAACGAGCCCAATTACTGCCCTTACCATCGAGTGCTAGGACATCCGATCGAAGACTGTTACGTTTTCAAAAATTGGCTTGAAAACCAGTACCGCCAGGGCAAATTTGCGCTATCCGACAAATGGAAGGTGAATCCCCCGCAGCCCCACACCTCTAAAGGGACGAATACGTCGGAGGCAACATGCTCCGTCATTGAAGAAGCTCCCTGGGAGGTTGTATTATCAGCCAAAACGAGGAGAATGCTAAATGATCTTCAGACCTGTCCAGCGGTCAAGTGGAAGAACCCCTTGGAACCACAGATTATTGAGGGGATGTTGAAGCCACGACCGACTCCGAAGACCGATGGTGGTAGTTCGAGCGTTCATAGCCGGCCGTCAAAATCTTCGAAAAAGAAGAAGAAGAAATCTAAGAAGCCCGTGAAGCCTGGCGACACGCGTACGGACTTACAAAAGCAAATCGACGTACTGGATGAGTACAACCAAAAGGCGCGGACTCCCATTACGCTCCAAGATTTCCTTGATCACGTCCTTCAAAAAGAAGATGAGGGGGAAAGTTCATCGGATGAATCCGAGGAATATGTGGCGAGCTGTCATATGATCTCCCATTTGACCACGAACGATGAAGGGACTTCTGGCACTAAAACGCCGGGGGCAAATACTGAGTCAAAGGCTCCGTGAGTAAAAACAGCAGGGCTGCCGGCGAGTGTTCATGAAAACCCGAAAGGGCGCGACCTCGTAAAAAAAAAAGGAAGAAAAAAAAATAATAAAAAGAATAAAAAAAACGGTATGTCCATAAGCAAAATGGGAACGGATGAAAACCTGAAAGGGCTCCGTGAGTAAAAACAGCAGGACTACCGTCGAGTGTTTGTGAAAACCCGAAAGAGCGCAACCTCGTTAAAAGACACTTATAGGGTCCTCTCGACCTTATAAGGAGGAACCACCCGCGTGAGATCCTTACGACTCACAAGGGAGCAACACACTTAGGAATCCCCACGATTCCTAAGGAGAAAATACACTTGCGAGATCCTCACGACTCGTAAGGAGAACTCTCTTATGGGACCCTCACGGCTCATAAGATTTGAAAGTCTTAAGTTACAGAGATCTAAACCCGTGCTTAAGCGACCCCCCACAACTTTCGACATTGCCCTACAAGTGGTCTAATATTGGCCCTTGTATACAATCCACGGGCGCGAATAAACATTTCCCTAGCCAAATTTCATCCGTAACTAGGGATATGTTTGTATGGTGAACAACCCTTGTAAATCCTCTCGATTTATGAGGAGGAAACCCTCCTGTAGGATCCTTGGGACTTATAGAGGAACAAAACACTTAGGAACCCTCACGATTCCTAAGGAGAAAATACACCTACAAGATCCTCACGACTTGTAGGGAGAAATACCTTCACGAGACCCTTACGGCTCATGAAGTCAAAAGCCTTAGCCGACAGGATCCTAACCCTGGTCGCTAAGCCTCCTTTGTTCGACAGCGACAGAGGCAAATGATGATTCGCTCCTGGTAATATCCCAGTTGCAGCGGTGCTGATGCCGAAATCGGTGTCCAATTTCAGGTTTGCGGCGAAAGCCAGTAGGCCGCTCATGCATACGAAATAGCCGAAATGATAGGGCAACTTGCAATAAAAAGCAGCAAGTAAAATGTATGCATGCAAAATAGCCGAAATGATTGGGCAACTCGTAATAAAAAGCAACGAGTAAAAATAAAATAAATAGCCGAAATGATTGGGCACCGCGAAAAATAGCCGAAATGATTGGGCAATCGCGACCTTCGCGATATAAAAGTTGAAATGATAGAGCATCGCGGAAATAAAATAAAATAAAAAGAAGAAATGATAAAACTTTGGCCCTACAGTTAAGATCACACCGATCCCTGTATACAATCCAAGGGCGTAAACAAAGAAGGAACCATACTCCCCCAGCGGATTCCGTCAAACGACGAAGCCAAACCTCAACGGTTCATTTCAACCGAAGAAGCCAGTGACTTCAACAAAAAACTCTTCGACTCACGGATACAAACACTCCTTGACGAGAGCTTCCTGATCCGCGTCGACCCGCAGAGCTACCAGAGCCCCCGTGGGAACCCTCGACTCGTTTCAAACCACAAGGAAACAAATAATCCTTGGCGCTTGGGAAACAAATAATCCCAGCAAACTCCTCGACTCACGGATACAAACACTCCTTGACGAGAGCTTCCTGATCCGCGTCGACCCGCAGAGCCACCAGAGCCCCCGTGGGGACCCTCGACTCGTTTCAAACCCCAAGGAAACAAATAATCCTTGGCGCTTGGGAAACAAATAATCCCAGCAAACTCCTCGACTCACGGATACAAACACTCCTTGACGAGAGCTTCCTGATCCGCGTCGACCCGCAGAGCTACCAGAGCCCCCGTGGGGACCCTCGACTCGTTTCAAACCCCAAGGAAACAAATAATCCTTGGCGCTTGGGAAACAAATAATCCCAGCAAACTCCTCGACTCACGGATACAAACACTCCTTGATGAGAGCTTCCTGATCCGCGTCGACCCGCAGAGCCACCAGTGCCTCCGTAGGAATCCTCGACTCGCTTCAAACCCCAAGGAAACAAATAATCCTTGGCGCTTGGGAAACAAATAATCCCAGCAAACTCCTCGACTCACGGATACAAACACTCCTTGACGAGAGCTTCCTGATCCGCGTCGACCCGCAGAGCTACCAGAGCCCCCGTGGGAACCCTCGACTCGTTTCAAACCCCAAGGAAACAAATACTCCTTGGCGCTTGGGAAACAAATAATCCCTGGCAAACTCCTCGACTCACGGATACAAACACTCCGTGATGAGAGTTTCTTAACTCATGTCAACTGTTCCGCTACAACTGCAGACAGATCCCCGATTCGTCTCAATTTGTAAGAAGAAGTCTCGGACAGCAAGGAAGGCTTGCTTTTTGAGCAATGGGGCCCTGCAAGTCAATCCAAACTGGTCTCTTGCATACTATTCACGGGTCTCACTCTCCGAAGTCGAATTTTGACGAGGAGGGAAACAACCACTTACGAATCCTCTCGACTCGTAAGAGGGAAAATTCTCTTATAGGATCCTTACGACTTATAAGAGAAAACCACACTTAGGAATCCTCACGATTCCTAAGGAGAAAATCCACCTGCGAGATCCTCTCGATCCGTAGGGAGAAAAGTCTCTATGAGACCCTCACGGCTTATAGAGTTGAAAAGTCTTAGGCATCAAATCTGAACCTGCGGCCTAAGCCATCGTTATTTCTTAAGAAGGTCGGGATACTCGTCCCAATCGTCCGTCAATCATGGTTACTAAGGTGGCGTACTGATAATAAAAGAAAAGACGGAGAAATGACACAAGACATTACAAAAATGTGCATCTTTTATTCATAAATATTGATTGAGTACAGGATACATTGCGCTAAAGAATAAAAAATATATACATATACTTTACAAAGACAAATGATGCAAGGAGAATTATTGGGAAGGAAGCGTCTTGCACAGATGTAGCAATCGCTCGCATATGTCCTTCCATGCCTTCTCTTGATCGGCTACCACCGCCAGCTCTGCCTCCACTTGGGCTCGTTGCTGCAAGACCGACGCAAGCTGCTCCCTCACAACTTGATAGGCAGCCTCCCGACTTGGGATATCGCGCTCAGCTACGTCAAGCTTCCGCTTCAAGTTTAGCCCATGGGAGATGCGCTCTAAGAGACCCTCAAAGATAGTCTTCACTTGGGCAGCATTTGCCTCAACCTCAGCGCGCAGATGGGCCGTTTCGTTCGAGGTCTTTTGGCATTCCCTTAGTCTTAGAGCTGCTTCTTGCTCCAAGTGGCGGGAGTGCGAAGTGCTTTGCTCGAGCCAAGTTGTGCGTTGGGTGCTCAGGGCTAAAACTTTGGGAGAAGGGCGCGTCGACTCCAGCCGGTATAGACAGGCCTCGATCTCCCTGCAGTGATTAACCCAAGATTCGACGACGCCTTCGTTATGAAAAGTTACGAGCGCCGCCAACATTGGATTAACATCCACAGCGAAATCTACGGCAGAAGGGAGAGCATCCATGTTGAGCTCTTCGATGTACCCGCTCAGCATGCCCAAACTCATCACAGCACCCTTTGAAGACGGGCGTCTCAAGAAAGGGTCTGCCGGTAGAAGGACGCGAGACTCAAAAGGGACCGGAGCCGGAACAATAGCTGCAAAACAAAACATGGTTAAACGATGGTTCAAGAGATATTTAAGGGTTACCAAAAAAAAAGGGAATTTGCTATACCAGCAGCAACGGACGGCAGAGCCGGAAGGGCCGGTAGCGCGGCAGGTCTGGTATCCCCTCCTTCGATTTGTGGCACTGCAATAAAGAAAGGGAAAAGTCAGAAATCATTCAATTGCTAGAAAAAGGGGATGAACAAAGATATTGTATTGAACGTACACTCACCAGCGCCACTAGAAGGAGAAGCAAGTTCGGATGGGAAGGAGAAGTGTGGGAGCAACACTTGATATAGATGATCAAAGAGCACTCCTGAAAAGATGCGGTGGTATGGCGTTAGTCTATGAACTACACGTTTAAAAGATTAACTTGTGAGTCGCAAATCCATACCTTCCAACATCCGCGATGGCACGAGGGAAGACGGGGAAGTGACCACCGCCAAAGCAGTAGTTGACGGTGCTCCTTCAAGCAATGGAGCGTCGGCACTGGCCGCACCTGCAAAGACAAGCTTGTTAAAAGAGATCACAAAATATATAAAAAAGGAGGAAAACGGTAGTAACCCGAAACTTACCCGACGAACTGCCAGCCGAGACTGAGGCAATTCCTTCCTCCATTGACATCAGGCCACCACCCGTAGCCTCGTCACCCGACTCGATGGGAACCGTTGTTGTGCTCGCAAGCCCGGGAGACGGCAAGGAACCATACGCGGGGAGGGCTATGATTGGAGTATTGCCAGATTCCAGAGAAGGAGCGGCTGGCTCGTCCTCAGGAATCGTGGCCACCTCACCCGCTACTCCTTCGGGTCCTGTGGTCACAGTTGTCTCATCCATCGGCACCGTGACATCTCCAGCCTCAAGCGCATCGACTTCTACTGCCTTCGGCTCGACAATCATCTCATCTGCCGCCACTTCAGATGCGGCATCGATGACCTTCTCGGCAGCGGATCCTTCAACTTCTGTTTCAGGCGCCGTGGCCCCGACGACGGTGCTCACTGTCGGCTCGGGTTCGGCAAGTACCGCTTCCTCCATTCCCCTGGGTTCGACGGTCTCCGCCTCCCCCTCAGTCGGACTTGGCCCTGCAAGATGGAATGCGTGTGAGCCAATGGTTTGATAATTCTTACAACAAGGTTCTGAAAGAAGTGTTACCTGACGAGGACTTATCGTTTGCACTCCGAGCCGCGCGCGCCACTTGCCTATGAGCAGTAGACAGGACGACAGGGGCCTCTTCGGAAGGAGTGTCGGCACGGGGAATAGTGCTAGGGCCCGCTCCCGTGGCCAAAGCAGCTCTGCCCACCTTTGCTCCGGAAGGAGTGTCGGCACGAGGAATAGTGCTAGGGCCCGCTCCTGCGGCCAAAGCAGCTCTGCGCGCCTTTGCTTCGCATCTCAACCGCTCCTCTTGATCCGTTGAAACGGATGCCACTAAGGCTTCCTTGAGTGAGGCTTCCTCGTCCGTATATAGGGATGCCTCTAGATTCTTCAAGGCATCCCTCGTCGTCTTGTCAAGCCGAGGCTCTTGTGACAACTTCGACGAAGCCGGGACTTCGATGACAGACTCGGGAAGGATCCCTGCGTCAATTGACACAACTCCTGCAAAGAAACAAAAGAAGGTCAGGTTGACTATCATAAAAAGACAACAAACTTTCCTTATAAAAGAGAAAGGGGTAAAACATACCGGCGCTTGCTAGGGCACGCTTCTCCTCCTCCTCCTGGAAGGTTTTCAGGGAGGCAGCGATAGCCTCTTCAGTAGAGACACCTGTTGAAAATGGAGCAAATGTTAGTTAAATATAATAATACAAAGTGCAATGAAATGACAAATAAAGCGTTTGATGATTACCGGACTCAGCGAGTTTGCTTAACATCGCTTCAAGCCTCGC
Source organism: Agapanthus africanus (assembly GCA_030015575.1). Lineage (NCBI taxonomy): Eukaryota > Viridiplantae > Streptophyta > Magnoliopsida > Asparagales > Amaryllidaceae > Agapanthus > Agapanthus africanus. The sequence continues at coordinate 417,606,535 of CM057338.1, read as the reverse complement.
CGATCGCTCTGAAGCTGCAATGGCGGCAGCCAGATTGGTGTCCTCATGGTCTACCACGAAGCCCTCATTGCTGCCATACTCACATATAGCCCCGGCGGGAGAAGCCGCAGGCTTTGAGCTGAGGATCGCATCGAGGGAAAGGGCGGACTTCTTCTTTTTCTGCTGTCCACCAGCTTTAGATCCACCCGAAGCGAATTTGCGCTTGGCAGCCACTTTAGGGCGGCGAGTCCCGATCTCCGCCCCTCCGCCAGATCCTGGCGATACCACATTAACCGTCTTCGCGGGAGCATGGGGCGCCAGCGGTGCATCCACCGTAGTGGGCAATGACAATCCACGCGGGGGACTCAACACGCGTGGTCGATCTACTCCAGCATCTTTTAGCGGAGGGATGACCTGGATCCTTGGCTGCAAGGGAGCCTTGCGATCACCGCCAGGAGGCGCAGCCCTACGGTCGACCAGCAGGCGTTTCTCCATTAAGATGATTGGGCCCATAGCATGCGCATACCAGGCTACATACGGATGGATTATTTTAGGGACACAGCTAGGCTCACTGATAAAAAAATAGGAGCCTGTATTGAGCCGGGTGAAATGATGCATCGCATTCCTTATCCCCTTTGGGCCGACCGCGGGTGTTTCCAGAAAGGCCTCCATCGGGATCCCTTGATTGTAACTCGATTGTCGGGCAAATCGATGTGGGTTATACCTCATAAAGAGAGCCTTCTTATTCTGCCTAAATACTAGGTAGCCCGGCCGAATCGAGTAAAGGTGAAGGATTTCCCGAGCCTTCAGTACAGAAACCCCGCCCTTAAAGTCATCACGCAGCGACACCACTGACTTAGCGGTTTCGGAACCCATGGTGATGACCTTATCCACAAAAGAGGTCTTCGCTCCGACTAGATGTGAACGCAGGAGCAGTCCCCTAGACTCCCGCGGAGGTGCAACCACGATTGAAGCCCCGACCAACCGCATGATTCTTGGGAGTTTGAATTTCTCAAAGAACGGAGGAGTCTTATGGGCACCAAACACCCCTCGCACATGCAGCTCCATCCAAGAAGTGAAGTAGTGCATCGGAAAGTTAGCAGGCTGTACCCCAGGCTCATTAGCGTCCGCCGCTACGCTAAGTCCATTATAAAGGTAAGCCAGCCCGGCAATCCCTACCGATAGTTGCAAACCAGCCGCCATTCGATGCGCCGGGTAAAAGACGGAAGACCGCATGAGGCGTGGATGCATGGGGAGCGCAAAGCTGCATAGCCATAGACCCAAGAACCCTATAAAAAAAGTCTCCTCGTCCATGCCAGGAACGGCGATCTCTGAAAAAGGGACGCTGGCAGTGCCAGGGAGATAAAAATCCCGTTGGTCATTCTCCGATAAAGGTCGGCGGTCCAAGCCGAAACCAAAGGGGTCAGCAAGCTGAGCGAACTTCTCGCCCTGCTCTGATAGGAACTCCGGGCGGATAAAACGAGCAATGAAATCCGCGAAACTGACGCCCCGGTCGCCCGATTCCAAATGGAGTTCCTCATAAATCTCCAACACCTTCACTAAGCCCGGGTGCTGATGCTGAATGGCATTTGCCGGAGATAAGTCAAATACTAGCTGCTTGGTGGCGAAGACATACTCGTCAGGAGGAAGCAGCTCCTCGTAGTGTTCTCCCCTCATTGGCAAACCCGAAATCTCAGCAAATTCCTCCAGAGAGATGGAGACTTCCCTATCCGCTGTCAGGAAGGTATGGGTGGGGATATTCCATTGTTCGATGAAGGCCTTTATCCACCACGTCGGAGGAGAGGGATACTCGAAAAGCGAGACGTAGACGGCGGAGTATAAACCAATCTTCGTCAGGTGAGCCCTTTTCGTCGCCAAAATGTAATGGGCCCATTGCAAATATCCGGCAAGCGGCCGCGGGGTCAATCCAATATTATAAGCCTGTCCCCAAGGGCGTGCTTCACCCTGACAGATTCGCCTCCCCAAAATGTCTATAGCCGGCGGCGGCTGCACCGGAATGGCACCGATTGCAGGCTGAAGGTGGTCGTCGGAATTCCAATTTTTAACCTCCACGGCATACTCCACCGGGGGTTTGTCCGCATAAGGGATCGTAACTATGGACTCGGAGGGTGAGGTGGAGCTAAAGCTGCGATGGCCTTGGATAATCTGGCTGTACCACCTTCCCCATAGGTGAAGTCTCTTACACTCAGGATCGTGATCTTTAATCAAGGCGAACACTACCCGGTCCACTGGTGCATGTGGGAACCCTCCTTCTGAGCGAACAAAAGGGAAAGACAAATCTTCAGACATGTTTCCTGTAGACAAAGAAAAAACATAACCGTTAGCGTTCCAATGCTTCACATTTCAAAGGCCTACATCACACTACAATGCAGTGGGTAGGGGACCAAATGGGGACCCTCAAAATCAAGATGACGGCGCATCATTTGATAAGACAGTCCCATCATTGGATGAGACTGTCAGTCAACAAAAAGACCCCCAAGAGAATATCCTCATTGGGGGGAATCCCTAGAGACAAGGAGAAAATCTCCTCTTTTTAGAGCAAAGCTCTGTCACAGAGTGACATTTGTCAAACTCTGGTCTCAAAGGAATAAAACTTCTTAAAAAAGAGCCTAGCTCTGTAGTAGTAATAAAAATTATAACTCCTAAGAATTAAAATTTTTGGGATCTTAAAGATCCATGAAAACTTTTAAAAGTTTTCTAGTTGATCTATGAGCAGGGCTCTGTTCATGGGTTAAAACCCAGGAACAAGATCTCTGTAAATTTTTGAGAGCAAGGCTCTGTGGATGAAACCCCAAAGGGGTTTTCTTTAGATCAAAGATCTATGAGAGCAAGGCTCTGTTGAAGAAACCCCAAAGGGATTTTTCTTTAGATCAAAGATCTACAAGAGCAAGGCTCTGTTAATTAAAATTAATTTAAATTAATTTTTACCTAAGAGTAATTCTAAGTTCTGAACTTCAAAGTTCTTGAGAAGAAGCAAGAGCAAGGCTCTGTTGAAGAAACCCCAAAGGGATTTTTCTTTAGATCAAAGATCTATAAGAGCAAGGCTCTGTTAATTAAAATTAATTTAAATTAATTTTTACCTAAGAGTAATTCTAAGTTCTGAACTTCAAAGTTCTTGAGAAGAAGCAAGAGCAAGGCTCTAAAAGTTTTTAAGCAAGAGCAAGTCTCTGAATCAAAGTTCTTGAAACGGTGAAATTTTTAAGGACCAAGGGTCCCATTTATAGACGCCTGCGTCTCTTCACCTGACCTCCATGATCCAATGGTCGGGATCTTGCCACCGCTGCACTCACGTGCGCGCCACGTGTGCGCAACTGGGGGGGCATTTGTTCCCCCAATCAGAGCAAGGCTCTGTTTGAATTTTGAAAATTCAAATTTTGAAGCAACGCTTCGGTTCCCGTGCGCTGCGCGCAATGCGCCACGTGTCAGAAGTTGACACGGCAGCACAACGCCCAAGGCGGTACGTCCGATCAGAGCAAGGCTCTTTAAAAACATAAGTAACACTTAACTGCGCAAGCGCACCGCAGCGCGACACGTGTCTGCGCAGTTGCGCAAGCACAACTGCGCAAGCGCACGGCTGCGCGACACGTGTCTGCGCAGTTGCGCAATCGCAACTGCGCAAGCGCACGGCTGCGCGACACGTGTCTGCGCACTTGCGCAATCGCTGTTGCGCAAGCGCCTTACTGCGCGACACGTGTCACGCGCTGGTGAGTTGCGCAACAACAGAATGAAAATTTAAGGAAATCTTTTCTGTTCTTGTTAAAACAAGAAGATTTCTTCTGTAAAACAGGGGACTTTGGATCAAAGATCCAACGGTGGGGAAAATTCCCCGAATCATTCAGAAAAGATCCTTTTAACAAATTTAACTGATCTTTGAGCACTATAAAAAGGACCCCAGACCCCATTTCAAAGATATAGACAATTGGATAAAAAAAAGAGAGAACTCTTGAGAATTTCTGGAGAACACAAAAAAGAAGGTAAAAACCTTTGGGATAAGAGGAAATTATCTTAAAGAATGGATCATGGATCTAGAAAACAAGATCAGTGATCTTAAATAGATAAATAAATAAATAAATAAAAATAATGAAAATAGTGCCTTGCACTTGCTATGAACCTCTGGTTCTTAGATAAATAAATAAATAAAAATAATAAAAATAGTGCCTTGCACTTGCTATGAACCTCTGGTTCTCTGAAACAGAAAGAAAGAAAAGATTTCTTTCTTTTCTTTTCTTTGATCTAAATTTAGATCAAGAAATTAAAAAGTGCCATGCACTTATTTTCCTGAATCTAAAGATTCTTGGTGCTTTGCACAAATGCAATGCATTATTTGAAGGGCTAGGCCCAAGTCAAAAAGACCTAGCAGGCCAAAATAAATTGCAAAACAATAAAAAGGGCAGAGCCCAAATGAAATTGATGCTCTGCATCATTTATAAAGGGCAGAGCCCAAAACAAATTGATGCCCAGCATCTTTTCTGGGCAAAGCCCAAATAAAAATAAAAACAAACGCAAATAAATTATTGGACATTTTTAACTGGACTTAGCCCAATCGCGGCCATAAGTCCTTGAATTAAATTGACTGAGCAAAATGGCTCTCCTAAATCAATCTACATCTGGTCCGAGGGTACATCTCCGAACTCCTTTGGCATCCATCATTGTAATTCCTCAACGACGTCAAAGAGGTGACGGGTCCCAACGACCACACATCAATATGGACTGCGGGGTCCTTAAACTCGTGGACCGAAACGTCCCTTAAACTAATATTGGACCGAAACGTCCCTTAAACTAATATTGGACCGAAACGTCCCTTAAACTAATATTGGACCGAAACGTCCCTAAACTAATATCGGACCGAAACGTCCCTTAAACTAATATCGGACCGAAACGTCCCTAAACTAATATCGGACCGAAACGTCCCTTAAACTAATATCGGACCGAAACGTCCCTAAACTAATATCGGACCGAAACGTCCCTTAAACTAATATCGGACCGAAATGTCCTTAAACTAATATCGGACCGAAACGTCCCTTAAACTAATATCGGACCGAAACGTCCCTAAACTAATAATGGACCACCACGTCCCTAAACTAATAATGGACCACCATGTCCCTAAACTGGCGATGGACCACCACGTCCTTAAACTGGCGCAATAGAGCCCGAATGCTCTTTTGCCGGATCTAAACGGTCCCGTTTAAGTCGATCTTAGCCCCAAACACGGCTAACGTATCCTTAAACATTCACATGGATTATAAGACTCCCAATCAACTCTGGTTCGAGGGTACATCTCCGAGTTCCTCTGATACATGTCGTTGTAATCCTTCAACGACGTCAGAGAGGTGACGAGTCCCGATGGCCATACATTAAATTAATCATCACGTTAAGTGGATCTTAGTCTAAAACAGGACTAACGTATCCTTAACGAACGTTTAAGTTGATCTTAGCCGCAACGCGACTAATGCATCCTTAAACTAAAAACACCAAACCCAAATCTAAGTAAATGCGGATTTGGACTAATCCACGTCCTACGGGCGACGGCATTACCCAGTCTCCGTGTACAATCCACGGGCAACCACAAACAAAACAAACACACACGACACGAAGTGAAATTCTGGAGAAGGAGAAAGTTGTTACCGCGATGCGGTAGCGTAATTAACTGCAGGGGCTTGCGCCTGCAGGGAAGAGCGTCCCCACAATCAAAAACCCCTCACCCTGAGGGGGAATCTGACGAAGTCTGCTACATCGGCCGCATCCGTCTAAACCTCCGATACACGGTGCCATAAATCAACTTGGCATCTTCGGAGAGGTAGACGGATAAAACCGCATAGCATCTGCCCCGAACCTCAGGCACGGACGTCCTAAACGTCCAGGCCGCCGTTCGGAGGGGAACAATTACATGGACCCACCTGAAGAACGAATCCCTAACTCGTCTAAGTGACCGCGGAACCGCGGCCAAAACATGGTTTTAGCAGCGGTTCCGCGGCGCCACTTGAGAGGCTTGGGACGGGCCTTCAGCTGCTGGTCCATGGGTACTGTGGTGTGGTTCTGGGTATTTCTAACACTGCTCAAGTGTTGAGCTTTCTGGAAAATTTTGGAAATTCGTTGATTCGATCGAAAAATTCAATATCGTCTAGCTATTTGTGATTGTGATATAATATTTGGAATCCACAATATTTAGTTTTATGAAAACTAATTTGAATTTTATAAATCTAGCAATTTAGTCTCATTTGATCGGTTGCCACAGAATTTTGATGTGGATCAAAAGTCCGTCGCAATCACGCAGCGTATGCGGATACTCGCCGGGTAACGTTACTAGATAGCCGCGCCCCATAACCCCGACCAAGTGACTGTAGGAGAACTCCGTTGCCAAAAGCATCCATTCGGGTGCTCACGGCCACGGTGTTCTGCCTAAGTGCACTTCGTCGACGGCATCGGAGGTACGGTCGTCTACTAATGTTTCCGACGAGTATTCGATCAGGTTGTCGGGAATCTTGTTGAATTGCCCAACTTGTTATTGGAAAGTGTTTTCAATAACGAGACTAAACTGCGGGGTTTATAATTGTTAGGCATGTGATGTCTAAGGAATTCATATTGTTAGGCATGAAATCCGGAATATGAGATATTTCAGGTTTATAATGTCTAAGGTGGTTGCGGATTCCAATTGTTGTAGTTTTCACTTTTTTTCTGCGACCGTAAGTGTAATATATGGTGTATCGCCGGTTTCGTTGCTATACGTCAACGACAATTGGGATACGAATATTTACTTATGTTGATGATATGCGATGTTATGTGTTGCTGTGATATGTTATATTGGATCGTCGTGTTTGAATAGCCTGGGTTTTTTTATGTGAGATGAGGGTTTTTCATTTTCATTCATGTAAAAACTTGTATGTAATATTCTTTTATTGGAGCACTTCCGGGTTGAGGAACCGTTGATGTATATTATTTACTTTTCCGCATTAAGATAGACCCGAGGAGGGGAGCACAAGTAACCGGGTTTTATAGTCTAGTGGGAGACCACCTTGAGGAGTCGAGTCTGAATCTCCTAACTCTAAAATTGGTAAGGTTGCTTGCCGCTCTCGTAGGGGTCTTGGGATGTGGGATTGGCTATTCATCATGACCGTGGAATCCGTATTTTTTACTGGCTTAATTTAAAACACGGAAATCCTAATATATCCTATATTTTATATGTTGTCTTCTGCTGCTGATATTCTGTGATGTGATCACTTTATATTCTAAGATAGATACTTTACATATTATATATGAGATATATAATAGACGTTGCTTATGTTTTTCACCCGCGCTAGTCCCGTCCCGCTCTGCCGTTAGTTACCTAACCTTACGGTGTATGACAGGACTCCGTGGCGAATGCAGATGGCATAAGTGTACGTTGTATTTATCTGTGATGCTTAGGAAGCTTAAATGATGGGACATTCATTAATGAGATTAATGAAAGAAAATAAACCTAAAAGATGTTGTAGAATTGAATTTGAAACCCATTCGGCTTTTACGAAAAAACAAATTTTCAAAAAGCGGAGCGTAAGCCACTCCTTTTAAAACTATTTGATTCAGCAACGAGATCAAGTTCAAAACGTTAAAGGTTTTCATAAAAACTATCCGCAACCCTCCGTCGTTTTAGGAAGTAGAGTACTTAGTATTCGTGCTGCGTTTGTTGACTAAAGTTAAGGCGCAATGTACGGTAGCTAAGTGATGTCTTCCTACACAGCATATGATGCGATTAATTAGGACAGTCATGTGACTTTGTTGACCATAATTAAGGGTCATGTGGGTGGGTCTAATTAATCATTAAATGACGGGTTAAACTTGACTAGTGTTTGTGATTTGTTGACCATAGTTAAGTTCATGGGCCACTAGGGGTAAAAACCATTATCGGGAGTTTCAAGTGTTGAAATTTGCAATGAGATTGCATACCTTCTATGTGATAGTTGGATCCCGATACCCACTGCGAGTAATTGTTACTCCTGAGAGAGTTTTACACATTACAATTAGCCAATCAAGTAGGTGTCTAGAAAGGTGTTAACATGGTTATGCCCCTGGGAAAACGAGATTTATTTTAATTAGGTCCGTACGAAAGCACGGGGAACCTCCCTCAAAGTACCGGTACTGGCCTGACTGAAAGATTGGCAAACTTGTAAGGTGTAATTAATCCCGGCTAGTCTTACCTTTTAAGGTTTGAAAGAAGATTTGATAAAAACAGTGGGAGCCATCCTGATTAGATAAAATATATAACCAATATAATCTTGCAAGAGCGCACGCAGAGTGTTTTCTTCTCTCTCTCTCCTGGTAGCGACCATGTCACGCCTTAATCAAGATAATAATATGGATGTATTGACCGAACCCGCTTGTTATACTGAGCTGGGGAATGTTGGTACCGCTCTACTTTATAATTGTTATAAAGACCGAGCAGGAAGTAGGGGAATACCCGGATTCCCATGCCACCCAAACGAAGAAAGTGCATGTTGATGCATCTTCTTCGGGTGTGTTCGTTACAGAGAACTGTTTTCTCAGTATCCTCTACGTCCTGGGTATTAGATACCATATCAGGATCCCACATATGTAATCTATTACATGGGATACAGACAGACAGAGAACTGGGAATGGGTGATAAAGTTTAAGAGTTGGAAACAGTGCAATTGTTGCAGCCAAAGTTGTTGGCGGTTATCACATTGTATTACCAAATGGTAATACATTGATTCTGAACGAATGTTATTAGATACCGAACCTGATATACAACATCATATCAGTATCTTTATTAAGTAAAGAAGGATATAATTTTGTATTGTTGGATTAATGTTTTGAACATTTTCCTATATCAAGAGTTGATCGGATCAGGCACGTTATCTAATAGCATATTCGTTCTAAATAAAACTATAGTTCTAAACGTATAGAACACACACAAGAGGAAGAGTTCAGAAATGAACGAATCATCGTTGAGGCGTTGTAAACTAGGTCATATCAATGCAACCTGACTAGCTAAGTTACATTAAGATGCATATTTAAATTAGTTTGAATTTACATCTTATGAAACTTGTCAGTCATGTCACAAAGATAAAAATGACCAAAGCTCCGTTAACAGGAAACAGAGAAAGAGTTAGTGAACTCTTGGGATTGATACATGATGATGTATGTGGCCCCCTGTCTACACATGCCAGGACTGGTTCTTTATATTTCATTACATTCACTGATGATCTCTCAAAATTCGGACATGTGTTCCTGTTGAAACACAAGTCTGACGCTTTTGAGAAATTCAATGAATATAACTACGAAGTCGAGAACCAATCAGGTATAAGTATTATGTCCTTTGATGTGATCAGGGAGGAGAATAATTGAGCATAGGAGTTCCTGGACTATTCAAAAGGAGAATGAGATTCTCTCTCAGCTTTGACGAGTAATGCTGAGTTGCATGTTTCCTTTTGGGATTATGCGCTTGAGGAAACTGCATACCTATTGAATTGGGTTCCAACCAAATTAGGTGCCTACCACTCCATATGTGATATGGTATGGGAAGAGCCCATCTCTTAAGTAAGTTAAGATTTGGGGTTGTCCGGCCTATGTCTAAAAACAAAATCCGGACAAGCTCGCGGTAAGGTCTATTCTATGGAAGTTTGTTGGATATCCCAAGCAATCGCAAGGGAATATCTTCTACCGCACTGAGAAACAAAAGGTGTTTTATTTCTCAGCATGCCACCTTTTTAGAAAATGAATTTTTTATGGAAGAAATATGTGGTCATGAGGTAGAACTAGAATAAGTTCCAGCTATACAAACTACAGCTGATGATTTAGTAGAACCGAAGGATTCAATAGTTCCCGACAAACCTCAGCCTCTCCGCCGATCTGGTAGGGTTCCTCATCCGCCTGAGAGATACTTCGGTTTTCTCAATGACAGTGGGAGCGAGGATTGCATCATGGAGATGATGACCCAACTAGTTTCGAGCAGGCTATGAGTAGGGACTCTGTAAGAATGGCTGAATGTTAAGAGATCTGAGATGGAATCTATGTACACCAACAAAGTATGGACTTTGGTTGCTATACCTGAAGGATTAAAACCCCATCAGAAGCAAATATATCTTGAGAAGATTACTTGGTGTAGATGGAAAAGTTGAGACTTTCAAAGCTAGACTTGTTGTAAAAGGTTATCATCATTGACCAGGTGTGTATAATGATGAAACCTTTTCTCCAGTGCCTATGCTTAAGTCCATCCGGATCCTACTTGCTATTGCTACATACCATGACTACGATATCTGGTGGTTGGGTGTCATTACTGCTTTTCTAAATACTGATTTAGAAGATAGCGTCTATAAGTACACAGCCAGAGGGCTTCGTAGACAGTGGGAGCAGCGGAAACGTGTGCAAGTTGCTTTACAGGTTAAAGCAGGCATCGCGGAGTTAGAACGTCTGTTTTGATGTAGTAGTCAAAGCGTTTGACTTCATCAAAATAATAGATGAACCTTGTATATACAAAAGGGTTATAGAGAGTAAGGTGGTCGTCCTCGTATTGTACATGGACAACATACTCTAGATAGGAAAAGAGTTTCCTATGCTACACTCGGTCATACTCCTCTTATCACAATGATTCTCCATATAGGATCTAAGTGATACCTGCCACATCCTAGAGAATTAGATCTAAAGAGGTAGATCTTGGCTGGATGTTAGGAGTGTCCCAAATCTAGGTACACTAACACCATACTAAAGGGGTTTAGTATGGAAGATTCTAAGCATAGTGGTTCACCCACTAAACTTAGGAATTACTCTCTCCAAAAAGATGTCTCCCGAGACTGATTTGGAGAGGGCTCGCGTACAAGAGATATCCTATGATTCGGCAGTCGGGTCTATCATATATGCGAAGTTATGTACCCGACCAGATGTAGCATACTCACTAGGTGTAGTGAACACGTATCAAACAGATCCTGGGGAGAATAGCTGGGCAGCTGTGAAAAACATTCTCAAGTAGTTGAGAAGCACTAAAGAAGTGTTCTGGGTGTTTGGTAACAGTGCACTCTTTGCCGAGTCCTTTACCGATTCGAGCTTCCAGAGTGATAAGGATTGACTGTTAACAGTCACAGGCTTTGTCTTTACCCTCATAGGAGGGGCGGTATGTTGGAAGAGTTCCAAGCTAGATACCATGGCAAACTAGATGATAAACGCTGGATACATTGCTACCAACGATGCTATCGAAGAGGCAGTCTGGGTGTATATTTGTTCATGAGATGAACTTGGTTCCTACCATTGTGTGACAATGGAGTTGTAGCTTAGGCCTAGGAATCCCCGTCCCATCAGTGACCCAGACATATTCTAAGGCAGTATCACCTGATCAAGGAGATCAAGGTTAGGAGAGTAGATTCAGAGCTTAACACAGCAGATCCACTCACCAAGGAAAATTTTCGCAAATACTATTTGAGAGATTTTGGGATGGTTGAGTATGGGATACTACAACTGTCAGCTTTGATGTTGGGTATGGATACTACAACAAATGACCTTAGTGCAAGTGGGAGATTGTTAGTTGTATGTATGCCCTAGAGGCCATTATTGTACATGAGATGTATATTATAGTGGATGCTTGGACATATATAGGGAGGACTTTCTTGCTCGACATGATAGTATGATATCTGGTTGCTTTTTACCTAAACATGGAGATTAGTATACTGATACTGTCTTGCTCTCACATGTTGGTAAAGCCCTTAGGATGTATACTTGACTACTAGGATTATGATGTAGATCATACTAGTGGGACATGGGCAGTCCATGAGTTCATCCTTCAATTGTTCCTAGTCGTGGGAGTATCGAGACGGGGCATCGATATTCCAGAGTAGACTAGCGTATACGCTTCTCGACCCATGTGATGGGCGATGGATAATCCCATATCCATTGGTGTTTGACATCAGAGATCGTATACGGGTGCTCAGTGGAGACTGGGTACACTGAACGGACTCGCCGAGAACTCCTAGATGTTATTATACCTCACGTCAGATAGCAGTTCTCTGGTGACACCGGTACAGGTTAGTCTATCGACCCAAAATCGTCATAGAGTCTTGTGTGTCTCCCACTGTACTTTGATTTCCACCCTACCATGGCTCTACTGAGTCATGCAAACAGGTGGTTTTTGGGTACAGCCCCGAGTCACATGGAAGCAATGAGCGATAGGAGGGGATTTCGTTTCTCCCGGTATTGGGGGTTGATGTTGCGCTATGCTCGATTGGCCATAACTAGAAATCCTTGGCCAGGGTAGATGAGATTTACTGGTAAGTGTTATCATTTGTTTCTCAACCGTTATGGACCTTACATCGGCATGACGTATCAAGTTACCGAGATCTGACGTTTACCACCCCTACACTAGATATGCGACATATCAGACGAAGAGACCCGACTGTACGGTAGTGTTACTGATTAGATTCGCAGGAGTATAAGCAGGCTTTCTTGTTGATCTTTTGATCGCTCAATACCCGGATGGCCGTTACGTTTAACTGACTGCTTACGGCTTGTGGGTGTTTGATATGATCATCACCTACTACCGGCGTATTGACGAGTCTTTAGAGTCCTACACAGAGCTTTCTTAGTTCATGCGAAATGAAGTAGGAGCACATATGTGATATGTGCAAGACCGAGATTAATGCATGTATTTGATACTGCATTCTATTCTCACGATATGTGATATCGGTCGGTTATATGTGATATATCCGGGTTATCGGATCAAGTGTTGATTCGATAAGTTATTACATTTGATATTAGTCGGTTGCATGTGATATAGCCGGATTATTAAATCAAGTGTTGATTTGATAATTTAATGTAAAATTATATATGTGATATATTAATTTACATTAACTAATATTAGCTCACTTAAACATTTCTTTTTCTCACAAGTGTACACTTGGTATATATGTGATATATATTAATGTACATTATTTTGTGTCATGCTAGATGCCACATGCAGCATGGGTATATGAGACTCACACCATGCTTAATATAATGTAAGGTTTTTATTTATTTAAAGTAAACCAAACTAGATGGAAATTAGTCACATGGTTGAATCTTGTAGAAGCTTGTGTAACCATTGACCAAGTCCATTAATTTTGTTTTACTTGTAGATATTTATTAACCTAACCATTATTGATTAGCCATGGTTTATTCTCTACATGAGTTAGTGTATGACACTAACTCATCCATGGTTGCTATTCTCACCTCATTAGTTTTCATTCTCATCTCCACTTCATCTTCTTCTTCCTCATGGAAAAGCTTTCTAGCTTTTGAAAAGGTGATGAAATATTGTGAGAAAAATTAATCTAAAAGGTAGCATGAGCTTGAGTCTCCTCGACGTAGACCATCTTCGGTCTGGAAGACTTCGAGCAAGCTTGTTCATTTCTTCATGTGAACCCTTACTAGAGTTCGGGAGTTCACTACTTGGAGCGAAGGGACTACTACACGGAGCTTTAGAAGTGAAGGATTCACTTAGTGTAATGTTTGATTACATGCTAGCTTAACTCCTAATTTTCTAGTTAGATCCTTGCCATGGGTTGCATAGCTCTCTAGGTTTTTTAAAATTGTATACTTGATGCTCCAAAAATCCTAGTTAGGGTGCTATGGAACCCAGCAAGTCTTCGTATACAATCCACGGGCAACCAAAAATAAAACAAACACACACGACACGAAGTGACCTTTTGGAGCAGGAGAAAGTGGTTATCGCTCTATAGTAACGTAATTAACCGCAGGGGCTTGCGCCTGCAGGGAAGAGCATCCCCACAATAAAAAAAACCTCGCAAATGAGAGGGAATCTGACGAAGTCTGCTACAACGGTCGCATCCATCCTGACCTCCGATACATGGCGCCATAAATCAACTTGGTATGTTTGGAGAGGTGGACGGATAAAACCAAATAGCATCTGCCCTCAAATGCATGTAAGACGTTTGTCTTTCCCGGCTTTCGACGGTAAACACTACCCTGCTGGAACAAGTTAAGCATTTTCCACGAGCTTCCGTACTGGTCAACAAATTTAGTGTGTCATTACCTGGATATCAAGCACATAGAGAAGGGAGTATCCGAGCACGTACTTAATTTGTTTCTTTGTAAAGACAGAAAATCGAAAGACAGCCTCCGTACTCGGATAGATCTTCAGGACTGGAAAATTAGAAGTGAATTGCATCCTAAACCGATAGCGGGTAAATCAGACAAGTTTGTACTTCCCAATGCCGCATAACATATGTCACAACCTGAGAATAAAAGGTTCCTGCAGGTCTTGCATGATTTGAAAGTTCCCACAGGTTTCTCAGGATCATTTAGTAAGAAAATAAAAATTGTGAAAAGAAAGATCGATGGGCTGAAAAGTTATGATCACCATATTATTATGGAGCACCTTCTCCCATTAGCCCTCAGGACTTCCCTTCCCGAATCGATTGGTCTAGTAATCAATGACCATTGTTGCTTTTTAGATAATTGTGCGCTAAAACCTTGGATGTTGTGACGTTGCAAAATCTAGAAAAGTCTATTTCATTGATAGTTTGCAAGCTTGAGCATATTTTCCCACCGTCGTTCTTCGATATCATAATACACATAACGGTTCATCTTACAACCGAGCCTAAGTTTGCCGAACCTGTACAATATAGATAAATGTATCCCGTCGAAAGGTACGTTGAATTTTTCGTTTCATGCATTTTGTAAAATTATTGTTGTCTTATATGCCCGTATTTATTTATTTAACATATTTGTCACGCCCCGCTTCCCAGTAAACGGAAATGGTGACGTGATGAGGCCCGCGACGTATTTATTTCGAGAAGGTCATTTCCCGGAATAAATACGCTAAGCGTAAAATAAGCAATATAAAATGACAAGAAAATTATCATGACATTAAAACTTCAAAAACTTTATTTATATTCAACTTGATTCATTTACAATACATAATATCATCTGAAGGAAAATACAAGAATGGAAATGCCTAATCAAGTGGCATACATAAACTGAGAAGAAGATAACTGGTTTAGGCCTGGGTTGCGATCTGATCGTGCTCCTCCTCTGATATGTCTACATCCTCAGTCTCCACAGTATCTGACGAACATTCCAAGAAAACAAAGGTGGGTGGAATACCCGTCAGCGAACTTTCGCTCGGTAAGTCCCTAAGAAATGATATGAAGTATAAAGTGTAATGATAAAGTAAAAGTATAATATGAACAAGTGAGTATGAAGTATGTTGTGTCAGCATGTCGTTTAATGTAAATATGGTAAGTTTATTTAGCATGTAGTGTTATCGTAATATATATGAACAAGTATGTTAATATATAACAAGTAGATAAGCATGAGCATGGCAAACAAATGTAACATGGCTGTGTGGTGTAAATATAGTGAACATACAATGAATGTAAGTGTCTTAACAGGTCTCTACTTAGGTACACTAATTTAACGTAAGTTTAAAGGTGAATGTCAACCAATCTCAAGAATATTCTCGAATTCAACAGGCTGTAATCCAGGGATAAGGAACCACATGCCCGAATCAAGTGTTAGTAACGGGACTTCAACCTAGTGTTGAAGTATTCCAAACTCAACAGGCTATAATTCAGGAGTAAGGAAACATGGGCCCTCATAATAGCTTACTTATATTAGTAGATATGGATTCATGATCTAGTGGGACTCCTGAGATTTTGTTGGATTCACGCATGAACTACCCTATCGCCCCATGTATTCTATGTTACAGTTAAAATTACCAGCCTTGCTCGAATCCATGAATACATCAAGTTGCAAGATTGAGTTCATGTATATATCAAGTATTCTTATCAAGTATTCATGTATTCATGTCAAATTGTATTCATGATTCGAGTCAAGTCATAGTGTTCAAATATTCATGTTTTGTTTTAGTCAAGTTCAAGTATTCCGATTCATGATCAATGGTCAAGTATACTTGTTTGAGTTCAATATTGATTTCGTGTGTTCAAGTTCATGATCAAGTATTTGTGTTTGGTTTTAGATTCAGGTTTTAAGTTTGGATTCAGACTTGAGTTAGACTCAGACTTGAGTCGGATACTTGTAACTGATTTAGATCCTGAATTAGGTTTGGGAGTTATCGGTAACTGCTGCACATGGACGGCAGGATTTGTGTCTTTTTCCAAGACAATTACCATTGATAACACCGTTAAGTTTTCTACCTTAAATAGGCAAGCACTCACTTTCTCCAGCTCCCCGGGGCTCAAGAGAATTGATCCCGCTTAAACATATATTTACTAAAGTTCTTAAATATAGTTTTATATAACTCGAGTGGGTTTTATGAAAAATATTTTTAATATAATTTCAAAATAATCTCGAGAAATTATTTATATTATTTAGAGTTTCTATGGATGTGAATTTTAGGGATTTGAGGTATTTTAGTGATAATAACTTAGCTTGGAAAGTTCATGGTATTTTACTATAAAACTTGACTTTTGTTGGTATCTGAATGGTATTTTGATGAAACTTGTAATTCTTTCATTTGAAAAATATAAGGTTATTATATTTTGAAAATATATGGATTTTGTAATATTTATATAATTATAAAAATTAAATTTTATTAAATTAGAAAATGCGTTTTTCTTAAAAACCGTATTTAAAAACTTTTCGAGATCGAATGCTCCGTGAGGAGGTCTGCATCTTACTCTACTAGACCAAGGATGTACGATAATCCGCACAATTAAATAGCAGGTCCCCTAAAAAGGGTTGTAGAGGCTTAGTTGCAAAGGAATTTTAAAATACAATTCCAAAGAAAACCGTTTTTATAGTAAAAGTTATTTTAATATAATCTTGTGTTCGTAACTAAAAATACATTCGAAGAGTATCGTGTTATGAAACCATGTGTGTTTGTGAGGGGTAGGTCATTACCCCGTGAAGTTTTCTAAAGGTATAATTAACAAAAAAAATACTAAAAGAGAGATATGTGAATTTCATGGTATTTTAATGTAAATGTTAATTTAAAGTTATTTTGCATGATATTCTTGATTAAAAATTGGTTCTCAACATTGGTTTTATGTTAACAAGTATGGTGTAGAAATATGCATGAAGAAAATGTAAGGAAAAGTGGAATTTTAGAGGTTTAAAAGAAGATGTTGGTATTAACTCCACTTCCGACGTATGTTTTGAAAAGAGACTTATATAGAAGAAGGAGAGGGATTGGAAGGGACTTACCGCTTGGTTATATTAAGAAGAGGTAGGAGAATAGATTGTTGTCGTCATGGCGTCGCTGGGTCGTCGAAATTGCTTCGATTCTTCGCCGGAAATTGACTGCTTGCTAACTCCACATGTACTTCACTTGTACTTAGAAAATTTTGAGAATTTTGGCTAGGGATTTCAGAATGATGAAGGGCTAAGGCATGGGGTATTTATAGTATGGAATTAGGGTTTTGGAATTAAAATAGTGAATTAAAATGCATTAAAATGAGGATAAATGGAGAATTGAAGGGTCTTTGTTTGATTGTAGAGCAATCAAACAGTGCAGGGAAGTTAGGAGTAGGGGAAGGGTTTTGTGTGCAAAGCACGGAGTTAATTAGGCTCGGGGGGCCCGTCGGTGCTGGCCAAAGAGGCAATCTTGCCGGTCGTTTGATGGAGTATGGCCGGTGGATTGATACCATGTGTTCACATCAGTATTTACAATATTGTGCACATATTTGTTTTCTCTGTCTTTTCTTTTTTATGCGCATTGCACGTGTAAACTTTTGGACTTCCAAAAAGTTTTAAAAAATAAAATCAGAAAATACAATGTGTCTGATGGGGTTCGAACACAAGGGCTACGTCACAGCATTGCAAGGTTTTACCAGTGAGCTACAAGTTATTTCTTGCTGTTCTTAAACAAAATTAACTTATAATTTGTACTCAGGCTGTGAAACTATATTCTGTATTTTAACAGAAGAATTTTCGTACTAAGATTTCGGAGTTGTTACAATATTTTTCTTTAGGTACCTCTACACTCTAAAAAAGTATATACGCAATAGAAATCGACCAGAGGTTTGTATCATGCAAGTTTATCTTCTAGATGAAGTAACCACATTTTGTTGCCGCTATCTAGACGAGAACATTAAGACGAAACTTAACTGGCCTCGGAGAATTCAGGACGGGCCATATGGTAAAGCCGATTATAAGAGAGTAGATCTTATGTTTATCAACAAGATATATCGGTTTATCCTCCTCAATAGCGTATATCTTGAAGAAATTGGAGAGTATGTTTTTTGGATTAATTGTTATATTTGTGTGTGTGTGTATGAAATGATATAATATTATGTCATAATTTATTGTTGAGAACAGAATTCATATTGATGAGGTACGTGAGGGGCATCCTGATTGGAATGATGAATGATTGGAAAAATATCATCAGGATAATTTTTGCGATTGGATTGCAGATCATGTAAGTTGTTCGAATAACATGTTAGTGCCAGTCTTAATCTAAACTTATATCGTTATGTATTTGCTGTAAAATTTGTTTTGTCGGATCTACGATCCGAACTTGTTTGCATCATTAGAGGGTGATTCAAGATGTTTAGCTCAGTTTCCTAGCATGGAGGTTGCATACTATAAAAGATTCGGTGTCCTTGGATACAAATTTGAAGTTAAGGATATAGAAACATCTTGAACCACTCAGAATTGTGGGATTGCAACTGTAGGATCGGATGGTGTGATTTATTATGAATACTTAAATTGTATACTTGGCATCCAATATCCCGGACGATCAGAGCCGTTTTATATATTTTAGTGTATTTGGTACGATACACGAACCAATACGGATAAGTAGAGAAAAAATATTGGGACTTGCAAAGATGAATATGGATTGACTAGTATGAATACGCTTCGATTTTACGGTCAGGACGATCCATTTATCTTTCCGCAATAAGAGTTTCAAGTATACTACTCACAGTGCTTGAAGCATCTGGGATGGAGTGTCGTATACCGTTGGAAACCCAGAGATGTTTATGATGTTCCAGAATTCGAGAATCGTATGGAGGACAGCGATGAGGATGAAGAAGAGAGAAGATTTAGAGTGCTCCGACCGTCTGTTTCCAAAGACGGGTTGTCTTCGGCTGATCATGAAGTTACGTGGGTTAGGAATAATATCGGTGATGAAATCCAGTAGATATGTCTAATGTGTCTACAAAACGAAAAAATGTTATCAGTAATATTATATTATTACTTCACATTTCTACGATATATATATATATATATATATATATATATATATATTGCATGCATATGTAATGATTGTACTCTTATTTAGGTCTGATGATGATGCCCGGAGCAGCGAGGGGCGGCAGGAGCACCAGCCGCGGCAGAGGCAGAGCGGTTCTACCGTCCGGGGAGCTGCGTAGAGAGCTCCAGAGGGCTGGTCTTGCACCCCGATCTGTATCCCTTTTGGATGACTTTTTCCGTATGGATTTTTCCACACCTTCAGGTATATTGCATGCATATTCATTTTG
This sequence comes from Agapanthus africanus, assembly GCA_030015575.1. Lineage (NCBI taxonomy): Eukaryota > Viridiplantae > Streptophyta > Magnoliopsida > Asparagales > Amaryllidaceae > Agapanthus > Agapanthus africanus. Next base: position 417,587,114 of record CM057338.1, on the reverse strand, counting down.
AATGTAATATTATAGATATACACACATATTTATTTTAAAATTACTTATATAGTCAATGTTTAATTGTCTAGCTGTAGGTGGTGCGTTAACATCAGAGGCAAAGGCCACTACCGCACCGGCAGCTGTGTTTATATATCCTATAGTGCATGCATATTGATATAGAATGTTATATTCTAAATATACACACATTCTTTTTGCTCTTACTTAAATAATCAATTTTTGATTGTCTGGCTTATAGGGTGTTTTTTGTCACCCCATTGAGATGGGAATACGCGTGCGCTTGTCCAGCGAATTACAGATTCCCCCTGCTTAGGGTAAGCTGGGGTTTATTGATTGTGGGAATCCGAATCTCCGGCAGCCGCGAACTAAACTGTCGTTAATTACCCCTCGCCTTTGGAGCGAGAGAACCTCCGAATGACGGGTCAAACAGGTCATGCGAACTCAATGTGCAGTGTTGTGTTTTGAAGGGGTTTTGGATATATCAGGGGGCCCGTAGAGTTTTTATAGGTTCCCACTACCCGGATAGCGGGCTGGGGGTCAAGGAGGCTAGCGGCCTCCTTACGGGGTGTAGGGCAGCACCCCGTTAGATTTTTTTTCTAACAGAGACAGTGTTGTGGAGTGTGTATGTATGAAAAAAATGGAGAATAGCGTCCAAAGGACGCGTGGGTGTCAGCGCCTCACGTGCCTAGCACGCGGGAGCTGGGCGCTGGCGCTTCACACGGGCGATGGGCGCTAGCGCCTCACACGCTTGGCACATGGGCGCTAGGCGCGCGGGCGCCAGCGCCCCACGTGCTTGGCATACGCACGCAGGGCGTTAGCAGGAAAAGAGACTCTGTCCCTGCACTGGGAGCTGTGCTCCCGATTTGACTTCTGGAGTTAAACTCCTGACATAGAGGACAAGTGGGCTTAGCCCCTGCACTGGGAGTTGTACTCCCAAAAAGAAAGATTTATTATTTTTTTTTTGTGTGTGTGTGTGTGTATATATATATTTTGAGGAGTTAAACTCCTAAGATATTTTTGGAGCTGATGAAAGGGGCTTCTCTCTTAAGTCCTGGATCTTCCCAAGATGGGATTTTTGGAGATGGGTCTCCTTCTTCTTCCTCTCGGTTGGCCGGATCTTAGAGAAAAGGGATGAGATTTAAAAATCTCCCCTTTTGGAGATTGGATGGAAGATCCGAGCTCCCCTTTGTGGGTTTTATGGTGAAAAACTATTTATTTTTTGAAAAGGAATAGTGAAACTCTTGATTTAATTCAAAAAAAAAGGAGAAGGTTTAGAACCTTGAGGAAGGAGAAGGAGGCACAAAAACCTTAGAGTTTGAGAGAATGAAAAAGTTATTTTTATTTCATTATCATGTTGCCTTATATAAGTTTACACATTTACATATAGACCCTTGGCCTTTTCCAAAATATCATTGTGCCCATCTCATGCCTCATGTGCTCATTTCTTTTACATACGAGCCATGAGCTTTTCAAAAATTTGGCTTTATACCCATTTTTCTTACATTTGTCCATAAACAATTACATCAAAATTATTTATTACAAAACTTTTATTTTGGCATGGGGGAGGCCGGCCGCTTCATGTTCGGGCTCGACTCGGGCATGAGCCCACTTGACCTGGGCTTGGGCCTACTTGGTTTGGGGTTAACTTTGACTTTGACTTGGTCAACCGGGGTGTAATTTTTGACCCCAACAAAGTACCCCCATCAATAAATGCACACCACACATATGGGTCGTGTGTATGAAATTGATGGATCTTCTTTCACGTGTAGGCGACTTGATTTGAATCCCGCTTTTGGGAAGTTGGCACTGCCCTTTTTATGACATGGACGGTCGATGCTTGACGTGTCTCCGAGGCGGAGTGTCTGTTTGACATGTCCCCGGCACAGAGTGTCTATTTGACGTTTCGCTGAGACAGAGTGTCACTGGTTGACTTTTTCCCGGCACGGAGGGTTGCCGGTCGACGTGTCCCCGGCACGGAGTGTCGCTGGTCGACTTGTCCCCGGCACGGAGTGTCACTGGTCGACTTGTCCCTGGCACGGAGTGTCGTTGTTCGACGTTTTCCCGGCATGGAGTGTCGCTGTTCGACGTTTCCCCGGCACGGAATGTCGTTGTTCGACTTTTCCCCTCCGCACGGAGTGTCGCTGTTCGATGTTTCCCCGGTACGGAGTGTCACTGGTCGACTTGTCCCCGGCACGGAGTGTCGCTGGTTGTTCGACTTGTCGCCGGCACGGAGTGTCGCTGGTCGACTTGTCCTCGGCGCGGAGTGTCGCTGGCTGTTCGACTTGTCCCCGGCATAGAGTGTCGCTGGTCGACTTGTCCCCGACATGGAGTGTCGCTGGTTGACCTGATTCCGATAGGGAGGTCGCTGGTCGACTTGTCCCGGCGTGGAGTGTCGCTGGCTGTTCGACTTGTCCCCGGCAAGGAGTGTCGCTGGCTTTTCGACTTGTCATCGGCACGGAGTGTCGCTGGCTTTTCGACTTGTCCCCGGCATGGAGTGTCGCTGGTTGACTTGATTCCGAGGTGGAGCATAATTCCGGCAGGGAAGGTAGATATCCCGAGGCGAAGCATGATTTCGACATGGGGTACATTCTGGGACGAAACATGATTCCGCCGCAGAGGTTGTTGGTTTGATTTGGGTTAACATCAGCATCGCTACACTGGAATATGGTATCAGGAGGAAATGATCATCTGTCATGAGAGGATTTGGGGATTTTAGTTTTGGTCGGCATCTGCATTGCTGCACTGGAATAATGCCAGGAACAACTCATCATTTTCCCCGGGAGGATTTGGAAATTGGTTTTTGGGTTGGCATCAGCACCGCTACACTGGGATATGGTACCAGGAGCGAATCATCATTTGCCTTTGCTTATTGGGAAGCGATAGCTTAGGGGACAGGTTTAGATCCCTATCACCTAAGGCTTTTCGATTTTATAGGCCGTAAGGGTCCCATAAAAGTATTTTCTCCCTACAAGTCGTAAGTATTCCGTAGGTGCATTTTCTCCTTAGGAGTCGTGAGGACCCCCATGTGTGTTTTTCCTTTGTGAGTCGTAAGGATCTCACGAAGGCGTTTTCTTACGAGTCGTAAGGATCTCGCAAGTTTTGTTCTCCTCATGCATCGTGAGGACACATGAGTGGATTTCCCTCGTTCCTAGTTTAATGACTTAGGGGTCATCTGTTTTTAGTTTAACGACTCAGAGGTCATCTTTTCCCAGTTTAAAGACTTAGGGGTCTATTGTACCCAGTTTAACGACTTAGAGGTCATTTGTTCCCAGTTTAACGACTTAGAGGTCATTTGCTCTCAGTTTAACGACTTATGGGTCTATTGGATCGGAAGTTTGGAATTTTGGGGTAAGGGTCGGCATCAGCGTTGAGTACAGGTGCCAAGAGCAATTCATCATTTGTCTTTTCCTGTTAGGGAGCGATGGCTTAGGAGACAGGTTTAGGTCCCTATCACCTAAGACTTTTCAATTTTACGAGCCGTAAGGGTCCCATAAAAGCATTTTCTCCCTACGAGTCGAAAAATCTCGTAGGTGTACTTTCTCCTTAAGACTCGTGGGGACTCCCAAGTGTGTTTTTCCTTCGTGAGTCGTAAGGATCCCACGAAGGTGTTTTCTTACGAGTCGAGAGGATCTCGTAAGTTTGTTCTCCTCATGTATCGTGAGGACACATGAGTGGGTCTTCCCAAATGGAGCATAATTCCAAGGGCGGGGACCGGCCGCATGACTGGTGATTGCGGTGGGGTATGGGTATGATGAGAATTATTTGAGCTCGTGGATTGTATACTGTAGTCAACTTGGGGACCAACCGTAAAACTGGAAGAATTTTGGGAAATTGGATTTTGGTTGGCGTCTGCATCGCTGCACTGGAATATGGTACCATGAGCGACTCATCATTCACTGTTGGGACATTCAGAGTTTGGTTGGCGTCTGCATCGCTGCACTGGAATATGGTACCAGGAGCGATTCATCATTCGCCATTAGGGATTTGAGTTTTGGACGGCGTCTGTATCGCTGCACTGGAATATGGTACCAGGAGCGACTCATCATTCGCCATTGGGGATTTGAGTTTCGTACGGCGTCTGCATCACTGCAATGGAATATGGTACCAGGAGAAACTCATCATTCGCCGCTGGGAATTTAGGGATTTAGAATTTGGTTGGCGTCTGCATCGTTGCACTGGAATATGGTACCAGGAGCGACTCATCATTCGCCACCATTTTATTTTCAACCGCGATTGCTCTATCATTTCAGCTTTTCTTATCGCGAAGGTCACGATTGCCCCATCATTTCGGCTTTTCATTCACGGTTACCACATCATTTCGGCTTTATTTTCATCTTTATTTTACTCGCTGATTTTTATTGCGAGTTGCCCCATCATTTCGGCTGTTTATTTTCATTTTTATTTTACTCGCTGATTATTATTGCGAGTTGCCCCATCATTTCGGCTGTTTATTTTTTTTATTTACACTTTTTTTTTACACAATTTTTTTACATTCCCAGTTTAACGACTTAGAGGTCAATCGTTCCCAGTTTAACGACGTGGTGGTCGGTTTGCTTATCCTAGCTCCTTGAACTTTGATCTTAGCGGAGTTGTGTTGATGACAGTAGCTCTGTGGCTTGTCGGTACATCTGACGACTGTGAGGCTTTCCCAAGTTTGTATTGGTTCTCCACCCAATCTTTGAAAACATAGCAGTCTTTAATGGTATGACTCACCATTCTATGATATGGGCAGTATATGGGATTGCCGGTCATGTTCATTTCATGTGGCCTCTTTGGAACAGGCAGTTGCAGACTGTTGTTCAAGGCGTCCACGAATATTTTGCAGACTTCATCCCTCCTGAAGGAGTATACCGTCTTCTTTCTCTCCATTGGAATAGATGCCTTTACTAATGCTGGTCCTTGAGGCCAATCAGTCTTTGGTTCGCCTGCTGTCCGCTTAGCCCATTCAGTGTACGTATTGGAGAGACTGGAAGCTGATCGCGACCGTTATTCGCAAAAGCGTTCCGCTCTTGGGTTGGAGGGAACATCGGTTGGCTGCTTCTGGATAACAATCCCTGGCTCACGAACCAAAATTTGATCTTGCTGTAATTGCAATCGAGCAACTTGGGTCGTGAGATCTGCCACGACGTTTGCCAGCTCATCGACTTTGGAATGGACCTTGGCCATCTTCTCGTCCCTGTCCTGAAGCTGCTTTTGAAGCCATTGGGATAATGCTTGTTCTATAGTTCTGGGAACGACAACGGGGTCACCCTTACCGCCTGAGCTTGATTCAGCAAGAACCACGGGTTCCTTTGGCTCAATGGTTTGAGCGGGCTCTCCATCATTTGTATCGAGCCGGTGTTAGACGGCAACAACCGTGTCATTGTCATGGCTATAAGACGTAGGAGGACTTGTTCCTCTGAGCTCCATCATGTAGACAGTATGGGTTGTGTACCCGTCTATTGCTTCTTCATCGGCAATGTTGCTCACTTGGCTCTTTGCTTGTTGCCTTGGTCCGCTCCTTTCATGGAAAGGCAGAAGTCTGAGAGACTCAGGTTCCCGAAGGACTTCGGTCTCCGTTCCTATAAAATTGGCGGTTGCAGCTTGACTGTTTGCTAACACGCCTTTAGACAGTTTTATCTCTCCTGCCTTGTATTGCTTTTCGACCCAATTTTTGAAGATGAAACAGTCCTCAATGGCATGACCTATCACTCTGTGATAGGGGCAATATTTGGGGTCGTCAGTCATATTCGCTTCTTGCGGTCTTTTTGATTTTGGTAGTTGTAGACCGTTTCTTAGGGCGTCCTTGAATATCTTGTGGACTTTGTCCCTTCTGAAGGAATAGACCTTATCCAGTTTCTCTTTCAAAGGCGATTCCCCTCCCCTTCCCAACACCGGTTTTCGAGGTTGGTCGGTATTAGGTTCTCCTGAGGTCCGCTTACGACGTTTGGTGTATGTATCGGAGGGACCGGAGGCTGATCGCGGCCGTTTTTCGCGAAGGCACTCCGCTCTTAGGCTGAAAGGGGTATCAGTTGGCTGCCTCCGGGCATCAATCCTGGCTCATGAACCAAAATTTGATTCTGATGTAATTGCAATCGGACGACTTGAGTGGTGAGGTCTGCCGCGACATTTGCCAGTTTGTCGACCTTAGACTGGACCTTGGTTAACTTCTCGTCCTTGTCCTGAAGCTGCCTTTGAAGCCATCGGAATAATACTTGTTCTATAGTTCCGGATATGACAACCGAGTCATCCTTATTGCCTGAGCTCAATTCCACAGGCACCATGGGCTCCTCTGGCTTATCGGCCTGAGCGGGCTCTTCATCATTTAGACCGAGCCGATGCTGGGTAGCGTTAACCATATCATCACCATGGCTGTGAAGCATAGGAGGGTTCGTTTCTTCATGTCCGGCCATGTAGACGGTGTGGACCACATATCCAGCCATCTTTTTATCTTTGGTGGGGTAACCCTGTTCTTGGAACCTCATGAAGTTCAGCCTAGCATGAGTCCTAGCCCTTTTGCTGGCTCTATATGTGAGCATTTTCTGTCTTAGCTTCTCGATTTTGAGGGCTTGGCGGGCATCCGTCATACAGGAAGCCATCGTGAGCCGATTGATGAGGAGCTTAAAGAAGGTACCCGATCGAGCAGTTGTCGAGGGCACCGTTGGAGCTTGCCCGAGATGCCTCGTTGCTTTGTTGGTGTTGATGGCCTTGCCCCCAGCTAGAGCAATGGAGAGTCGTTCGGAAACGAATTTGTGCTTGGGCTGAGGTGCCCTCGCAACCATGACATTCGGTCTTTTCCCTTTTGAGGCTAGTTTATCCATCACCGGTGCATGAAGAGCAGGGACAGCGTTAGCTGACATGAACAGAATAGAGCCAAATGGTAGCGGTGGCTCCTCCCACTGTCGCCCGAGACTGGTCGGGAGGACCGTCCTAGCGTCCATCTTCATCGTGTAGGAGATGGAAGTTGTGTCGAGAGCTGAGCTTGTCATTGGAGACATTTTTGCTGCGTCCAAAGATTGCGATTGGAAACTGTTAACCTGCACAAAGAAGCATAATTTCAGTACATGCAATCAATGTATATGTTGATTATGTTCGCATGAACGTTTAACCCGAAATATGGGAAGAGAGAAAAGGTCCCACCGGACGTGCCAGAATCTGTAGGGTGTTTTTCGTCACCCCATTGAGATGGAAATACACGCGCGCTTGTCCGGTGCATTACAGATTCCCCCTGCGTAGGGTAAGCTGGGGTTTATTGATTGTGGGGATCCGAATCTCCGGTAGACGCGAACTAAACTGCCGTTAATTACCCCTCGCCTTTGGAGCGAGAGAACCTCCGATTGACGGGTCAAACAGGTCATGCGAACTCAATGTGCAGTGTTGTGTTTTGAAAGAGTTTTGGATATATCGGAGGCCCCGCAGAGTTTTTACGGGGGTCCCGCTACCCAAATAGTGGGCTGGGGGTCAATGGGGCTAGCAGCCCTTTGCAGGGTGCGGGGCAGCGCCCCATTAGAATTTTTTTCCTAACAGAGACAGTGTCGTGAAGTGTGTGTATGAAAAAAAGGGAGAATAGCGTCTAAAGGACGCGTGGGTGTCAGCGCCTTACGTGTCTAGCACGCGGACGCTGGGCGCTAGCGCCTCACGCGCTTGGCACGTGGGCTCTAGACGCGCGGGCGACGCCCCACGTGCTTGGCACACATGCGTTGGGCGTCAGCAGGAAAATGGGTTTTCTCCCTGTACTGGGAGTTGTACTCCCGATTTGACTTCTGGAGTTAAACTCCTGACAGAGAGGACAAGTGGGCTTAGCCCCTGCACTGGGAGTTGTACTCCTAAAAAGAAAGATTTATTATTTTGTGTGTGTGTGTGTATTTTTTTGAGGAGTTAAACTCCTAAGATATTTTTGGAGCTGATGAAAGGGGCTTCTTCCTTGAGCCCTGGATCTTTCCAAGATGGGATTTTTGGAGATTGGTCTCCTTCTTCTTCCTCTCGGTTGGCTGGATCTTGGAGAAAGGGGATGAAATTTAAAAATCTCTCCTTTTGGAGATTGGATGGAAGATCTAAGCTTCCCTTTGTGGGTTTTGTGGTGAAAAACTATTTATTTTTGGAAAAGAAAGAGTGAAACTCTTGATTTAATTCAAAAAAAAGGAGAAGGTTTAGAACCTTGAGGAAGGAGAAGGAGGCACAAAATCCCTAGAGTTTGAGAGAATGAAAAAGTTATTTTTATTTCATTATCATGTTGCCTTATATAGGCTTACACATTTACATATAACCCCTTGGGCTTTTACAAAATGGCATTTTGTCCATCCCATGTCTCATGTGCTCATTTCTTTTACACATGAGCCATGGGCTTTACAAAAATTTGGCTTTATACCCATTTTTCTTACATTTGTCCATAAACAATTACATCAAAATTATTTATTACAAATTTTTTTTGGCATGGAGGAGGCCGACCGCCTCATGTTCGGGCTCGATTCGGACATGAGCCCACTTGACCTGGGTTTGGGCCCACTTGGTTTGGGGTTGACTTTGACTTAGTCAACCGGGATGTAATTTTTGACCCCAACATAGCTGTAGGTGGTGCCTCTACATCCCGAGCACAGGGCACCACCGCACCTGCAGGTATGTTTATATATTCTATAATGCATGCATATTGATTTAGAATATTATATTATAAATATACACATTCTTTTTGCTCTTACTTAGATAATCAATTTTTTATTGTCTAGCTGTAGGTGGTGCCTCCACATCCCGGACAGAGGCCGCCACCGCACCTACAAGTATGTTTATGTATCCTATATTGCATGCATATTGATTTAGAATATTATATTGTAGATATACACATTCTTTTTGCAATTGCTTATATAATATATTTTTAATTGTCTAATTGAAGGTGGTGCATCCACATCTGAAATAGAGGCCACTCCCGCCACTCCCGTACCCTCCGCTCAGTCTGCTGGTTAGTATTCTTAAATATAAAATATTTTTTCATTTTACATATCCTCTAAGAATAACCATGAACTTTATATAATTTTATCATCAATGTTTATTTTCTAGTTGGAGGGGATGCGTCCACGTCCGGATCATCGGCTGTTCCTCACCGGAGGAACTATCATCCCGCTCGTGCCGCTGCCCGGGCCCAGGCTCGTGCTGCTGTCACCGGAGATATATATCACACTTCAATTTTCGTTAATCCTTAATTTCTAAATATCATTTTGTCTTGATATTCCTTGTCTTGATATTTCTTGTAGATGCAAGACAGCCCCATCCTGAGAAGGGATTTGAGGGCCGAATCAGTCCCACAGGCTGAGGCCCAATAAAGTAAGGGGATGCACCATTCCCCCTTTTCTTTACCCCTGATTATCGCTATACTTACGATTATACCGAATGGTTCGGCCAGTATATGGGGGATGAGAGCCGCATCCAAAAAAAGTATCCACTTCACGTTGAGTGGGGCGATCAGCACCGGCGCTCATTTGCCCTCTTCTGGGATCAGGCTCGGGTATTAATATATATTTTCATTTGATTTATTAAATAAATTTATTATTATTTAACACTTATAATTTAAATACATTATTGTCTTGTATTTGAAGTTGGATTACGACTTTCAACTTATACCCGACCCTGATCACCCTGACAGAGTGCTCGATCTTCACGCTCTTTACCTCGGCCTCATAAAGAACATGCAATCTAAGATCCGATATGATAGGAACGAGCTGAAATCGATTGCTATTTGGTATGGCTGGAGATCCCCGAGGCGGAGAGAGCGGCTCTCCTACATTCTCCAGCCTTTGCCAGAGTGGACGTAGATACATGACCTCTCCTGTGCCAATATTATGACTCTGAGCGCAAATAGATTTGTAATTTAAATATAATTCATTATTTAGTATATAATTTTTGTTGTTGTTTAATTAGAAAACTAAATATGATTGTGTTATGCAGAAACATGCCGATCAAAATAAGGGGAATAGGAAGTCCGCGAAGAGGGGTTGCTCCACTTACACAAGTGGCCCGAGGAATATTACTTGTACCATGGAGATATCGGTAAATTATAATGGATCTACTTTGATATAATGTAATATTAAGAGTTATTTTATAATGTATGTTAATTTTTGGCGAATTGCAGAGAGCTCAGACCCTGGCGCAGGGTGGTACACCGAGCGTGTTGACCGCGTATCTTGTCGTCCACGACACCTCGACAGATCCTGCCACGGGCGGGTTTCGATTCCCCTACACCGCTACCCAGGAGTATTGTGTAAGTGTTAATATTCATTCTAATTCGAATGAAATTTTTGTTTTGATAAGTTCAAATTTAAATGATATAATGGTTAATGTAGGTGTAGGAGCGGGTGGTGGAGCAGGCAGAGGCATCGGGGATCGATTTTAGTGGACAGACCAATCCGATTCTACTGACCCTAGTCCTAGATGCCGCACACGGAAGGCACCACGGAGGTTGGGAGAGAGGCCGGGGATTAGGTCCTAACAGGGCCCATATGAAGTTGCTCTCCACTTCGGCGGTTACTTCCCCTACCCTCCGTGAGCGACGTCTGGAGCATGATGTTGCCGTCTTGAAGACCACCGCCGAGAAATTGAAGGAGATGTTGGTACGTATATTACTTATTAGTAAAATATTATATCACATTAGAGATAGTAACATATGCAATATTAGTAGTCTGAGTTTATTTGGTTTTAGACTTAGATTTGATTAATCAGACTTATATAAAACTATCTAATTAAACTGAACTCTATAATCACAACCAGCCACATCTTTCTTCATTTTGGAGTTTAAAAAGTTATGATTATCCAAATTCAAAACTTGAGAAGAAAATATTGTTTTAAAATTAGATAACTCGAAAACCAAGCATCCGATCAAAGCTAAACATTTAAGGAGAGATACGGGCTTACAAGTTAGAGTAAGTATCATTTCTATCTCCACTTAAAATAAACTACGGTTTTCCAAACTAAATACCCAAACTAGGCCTAAGTCCCTAAGTATTCTTAGATTGGGGTATAAAAGCATAGTCCTGAATATGTGGAATTTCAACATGTATAAATTCTCATACATAACATATGAATTTCAACAGAACGTGTGGAATTTCAACAAAGCATATATAAGTTCACGATTTCATAATAATCTGATAATGATACGAATTCGACTAAAATCTAATACACCGTTCTTACTCGTTTATTATACAAACACAATTTTATAGATTCGGCAGGCTATTTTGGCTGTGGCTCCACATGCATCTATTTCGGCTGCGGCTCCGCAAGCCACTACCGCAGCTGCGGTTGCACAGACCACTCCTATAGCTCCACAACTCGTTCAGACTCCTGCACAATCCGCTCCTTCATTAGTCGAGTTTTTGACGACTCAGGGGTGCACCGAGGAGCAGATACGCCAGATTACGGCGATTATCACAGATGGAAGAGCTGGACCGAGCTAGGATAGCTTTATTTATATTTTTGAGAATGTATGTACTTATTTGATACATATTGTATATATTTTGGACGATATTGGTGGTTGTTTGTATGTTTACAATGATTTTAGATTGATTTCGTATTCTGTTTGTTTATTTCTTTTTTATATTATGCGTGAGATATTGTTTATGAATATTTCTGTATTTGACTATATGATGTATATATTATCGTGCACAGGGCGGGGAAAAAACGGAAAGCCCTTTTTAGGGAAAAAAAACCCTGATATAATGTCTCTACGGATTACTCCGTTGGGGCAACTGTTGCACCTACAGATTAATCCGTAGGGGCAAGTTGCCCCTACACATTTCTTCGTAGGGACACATTTCTTCGTAGGGACAAATATCAGAATATATGATATTTTGCCCTTATGGACTCACTAATAGGGGCAAAACTTGCCCCTACGGGTTAAGCCGTATGAGCATTTGTCAGGCCCTACGGACAACTCCGTAGGGGCATTTATCAGGCCCTACGGACAATTCCGTAGAGGCAATTATTTTATTTTATAAACAGATAAATTAAATAAAGATTATGTCCCTACGGAATAATCCGTAGGGATAAATATCCCTACGGATTAAAACGTAGGGACAATTATTACTCCGTGGAGGTATGTTCAGAATGAAAACTTGCACATGCAGCCTTTGGACCTATGGAATAATTTTATGTCCCTACGGATATAGCCGTAGGGACAGTGGTTTGCCCCTACAGCTAAATCCGTAGGGGCAAGTGATTATTGTAGTAGTGTAGATGACTAATGAAAAATAAAATTTTCAATGTGAATCGTAGTCGATTTGAATAAAATCTAATAAAAAATATATTTTTTGGAAACATTTTATAAGAATTTAAGGGTTTGAAAGTATTTTTGGGTATATATATTAACTCAAAGATTTTTGAGGGGTATAATGCAGAGAAGTGTCTCATCTGTATTATTGGTTATGCAATGCGCCATAGTGGTTGGCCATGAAGCTATGAAAATGACCACATAGCACAAAGTTGTTGTATGACATGAACCTAAGTTGAGCCTTAGATAGTTACTGCTCAAATGATCACTTGCATGGCTAATTATTCAAACATAGGTCTCATTGGAATTATGAAAATATTAAATATAGTTAGCAATTGATGGGAAAGTTGATGTGTCCATAATCTTCGTTTTCATTTTCTAAAAATGTTTTAATAACTTCCATTTTGAAGGAGTTAATTAAGGAAACACAACACCTTTGATGGATAACATATTTGAACAAGATAATATTTATTTCAAATTTCTTAGACACCTTCATGTATTTCTTAATTGATTAGGATAATGAAAACCAAGTCATAGACAAACCAGATGTACTTTTATTGAAGAGGCTGTCCAAAATGGAAAATAATTGAAGATTTGTAAGCTCGATGATGCCGAGCAAAATTAGTCACTTGCTTCAAATCATTCAATTATCACAGTTGATTATTGAGTTCGCATGAATGCTTGGAAACAGCACTTCCCCAATAATAAATGAATCTTGATCTATAGAGCAAAATAAACATAATAATGCCTTTTCCAGCTCTAATCCCTATATTGCAAATTTTTTTCTTGAAGGTTATTCCATGATTGTTAAGAAAAACAATGCACCTTGTTTGAATTGATTACAATAGATTTTAACTAGCATTCAATTCCTTCCATTATAGATAAAGATGCTCTGCACCCTCAATTGCATTCAATTAGATTCTTGAATCTTAGCTTGTATTCCCATGCAAGAGAAACATATTTCTAGGATGTGATACGTTTTTCCTCCAAGCTACTTCATGTTTAATTGGCTTTTTATAATTCATTTCGATACATTTTATTATTCTGGCTGCATGAAAAAGATTCGTATTATTAGAATTTCTGCTGTATTCTTTTACGTTGCTTGAAATCATGCATTCCTCCGATACGAAATCAATCGGTTCTGTCTTGAGCATTCACTAACCATTACCCTTTTGCTACAGACGTAGATCTTATGCATTTTTTTGGTTGAAAATTCCAACAATCCTAATGTGTTATAATGAAGAACACCATTTAAATCTTGATAGGAGCTAACTAATCAAGTCAAATTTAGCACATGATTAGTGCCTTGTTAAGTAAAATTAGCACACCATTAGTGTGATTTTGGGGGGTTAATTGCAAAATCAATGAACTTATAAGGGGTCATCCGAGAACTTTACATTATTGATAATGCAATTGGGAAATTCCTGTCAATGTCAGAAGCCTTGCTGATTCCTGAAATTTGCCCAAAATTTTCGTTCACAGAAAGGGATAGATACCCCATTATTAACACAGTTGCCTTTCACATGTTCACTTATATATATATATATATATATATATATATATATATATATATATCATTTAAATCTTGATAGGAGCTAGCTAATCAAGTCAAATTTAGCACATGATTAGTGCCTTGTTAAGTAAAATTAGCACACCATTAGTGCGATTTGGGGGGGGGGGGGGGGGTAATTGCATAATCAATGAACTTATAAGGTGTCATCCGAGAACTTTACATTATTGATAATGCAAATGGGAAATTCCTGTCAATGTCAGATGCCTTGCTGATTCCTGAAATTTGCCCAAAATTTTCGTTCACAGAAAGGGATAGATACCCCATTATAAACACAGTTGCCTTTCACATGTTCACTTTTATATATATATATATATATAAATTTTTGGATTTTCGTAAGGCAGCCAAGAATTTGCTTTATTTCTATTTGACACCTCACAAATTCATTAAGTTTTATTCCACCCTTGAAGTTTTGGTTTATTTTGTATTACTCGTACTCTTCTTTCTTACTTTTAAGAACAAAGTGCAAATTATTGATCATGCAATTTTCAATTGTATATGGTATGTATATTTTGTAATTATCCATTAGTTTCACACAATATTGAAGGGTCAGTGTTATAACACAACACAAGGATATTTTTCTGTTCTTTGAAAGTTGGAATGTGAAATAAGAAAAAATAAGTGTTATTTTCCAAGTAAAAATTGGTTTTTTTAAAAAAACCATATAGATTCAACAAGAATCTTTAATTACATAAAAGACCCATGAACCAAAAACTCACGAAAAGATGACGAATTGTAAGCATGGGACATTCCTAAAATTTACTCAGGTAATAAGATTGAAAAAAAATCTTCTAGCAATAAATTATTCAACGTTTTTAAAATAACCTCTTAAAATTCCATATATGAAAATCTTAGGAGGAGAAAAGGGAGAATTTAGGCTTAGATTGGCAGCAAAGGTTTCCAAAAAAAATCTTTTCTTTTAAGATAAAACAAAGTAGTCATGGTTTCGTAAAAATTGGGGTTTTCCATAATTTAGGGTTTGTGACAACATAGTTTCGAAACCAAGGTTTCATTAAAAAATAGGGTTTAGAAAAGAAAGCGGTTTGAGACTTTTCCAAACACCAGGCCTTTTGAGTTTATGCCATGCCCCACTCACAAAAGACAGCAACAGACACGTGTCGAGATCTGCGGCGTATTTATATCGAGAAAGGTTCCTTATCGAAACAAATCCGTTAAACGTATCATAAGCAATATATATATATATATATATATATATATATATATAGAGAGAGAGAGAGAGAGAGAGGGGGGGGGGGAGAGGGAGAGAGAGAGAGAATAATAGAGGAAAGATGCCGGAATTTCCTCCTATGGCGTCGAAAAAATACAACCTCCATCGTGTTTTCTGACGATTGAAACCCATCATCTTCATCGTTATCATCTAAGATGTGGGTATACCAAATTTCATGTGGTTCTACAACATTTTCACCGTTGAATTAATGGATTCAAAATTAACGATTTACCGATAATATAACATTTTACATTGCTAAATCAATGGTGAAAAAGTTGCAGAACCACATGAAATTTGGTGTACCTACATCTTAGATGATAACGATGAAGATGATGGGTTCCGATCGTCGGAAAATATGATGGAGGATGAATTTTATCGACGTCATAGAAGGAAATTCTCTGCTATGGCCTCTTTCCTCCAGTATTCTTATATATATATATATATATATATATATATATATATATATATATATATAAACGAGAGAATAAAATCCAACTATATTATTACATTTTAAATCCCACAATATTCAAACGACTAACGGTGAGTCTGAAAATTAGATACAATGGAAAAAACACAGAAATGAACGAAGCCAGAACAATAGGTATACTGAAAGGAAAACGATGATATGCTGCTAGAAATCTCCTTGGGAAGATAGCTGCGAAAAGTTCTCCTCGGTCAGCTCAATCTCTCTTGTCCTTAAGCCACCGACGAACCTTCCCAAAAGAAGAAAGAAAACAATGGAATATCCGTCAGCGATTTTGCGCTCGATAAGCTCCCAATTAAAGTATAATTGCAAAAAGAAATAAACGACAAGCATCTAACTAGATAGGAAAAGCATAATACAGTGAACAAGCATGATATGTCAATTAAACATGGCAGTGTATATGAGCATGTTAGTTCGATATAAGTATGACAATTCTACGGTTACGTGTTTGTTGTAGTGCGCTAATGAAAGTATGTGTGTATACGAGAATAGTCCGTCCAACCTACGGACCAACATCACGTAAAGTTAAGCTTTATCAATCCCACAAAACAACGACACGAGATTCAGGTTAAGTGATTTTTAGTGAACTCCCGTACCCCGACATATGTTCATTACCGAACTCCCCCTTTCCACCGTGTATATTAAATTATAGAGTCTACATGAATTCATGAATACGTTGGGGTGTTGCAAGGTTCATGTCAAGTTCGTGTCATTATGTATTCATGGTCCGAATCAAGATCGTATTAGACATGCAATATATCTAAACATGTGATTCAAGTGGGCGTAATAAAATGAGGAAGTCGCATGGCATGACATAATACAAGTGAAACATCCAAGCATAAACCGGAAACGGTATATTGAAAAAGTGTCGATTACTCAACTTGGTGAATTCAGAAAAAAAACATGTTTTTAAAAGGAGAAGGAGGATGAACATATAAAGAGGGGTTTATAACTATAATTTTTCATAACAATAATTTATTATGGATTTATTTGGGAGTTTAAAAAAAATGAAATTGAAAGGTATCATTTGTAGGTTACGAGAGAGTTAAAAAAAATATTTGATAAAAATAATTGCAAGACACATGATTTGAATATGTAGCCAATGGAATAGCAATGAAAGCACATAACCAATGAAATACAAGTTTATTCTTGCATATATCCAACAAGAATTAAATATATCTCAATGATCGAAAATACAACGGTACATGAATTTTAGGGTTGTTACAGCGTAAGAAATAAGGCTACAATTTCTGGGTTTTAGAAATCCCATGAAATCACAGGAAAAGAAATGCGATCAAGGTTGTTTTCTAAAATAAGAATAATTTAGTGTGCAATACAGAAAAAAGCCTTTATCATATCTTTTTCTTATATTTATATTTTCCCCCCAATATATAAGCCTTCAGCATGCAGCCACTGAAGATTAATATATTCATAAAGCTGTCCAAAAAAAAATTTAAAATTTAATAAAGCCCCTCCCATTAGATCCCAGCATTCCCCTAAACTCTCACAAAATTATTGCTCCCTTTGAATTCATAATCAAGCCTCAAAAAAATTTAATAACCAAATCTCTTTAGAGATATCTTTCCCAATTTGATTGCCTCCAAATTCCAATTCCCTTCAAAAATCATTCCTTTGATATTAATCCTTCCATTTATGTTTGCTACCAATTGCCCAATACATCTCCCATTTGATTTCTCTTCAAAGTCTCTCCCTTTCCTCTTCATAGTCTGCTGCTGCTGCTCCCTTTGATTTGGGATTTGTTGTGTGATTTTGATTTTGTGAGTGGAATCATGAGTGAGGAGAGGGATGAGTTCCCTAAAGGGATGAGGGTTCTTGCTGTTGATGATAATGTGATTTGCTTGAAAGTGCTTGAGCGAATGCTTCGCATGTGCGGCTACCATGGTGAGATTTCTCATTTTGATTGTTATTTTTTGATGTCAAGCTTGTATTTTGGGTTGATTTTTTGATGTGGGTGTTTAGGGATTTGCTTAAAGTTGTTAACTTTAATGGTCATGTGAGATTCTAGCACAAATTGTGATCTGGGTATTTGGGCTCGGTTGATTGTGAGAAATTATGCTATCACTTTTCATTATCAGTTTCAATTTTCTTATTGGATTAATGCTGTTTTGTTTTGCAGTAACAATAAGTACCGAGGCAACTGAGGCTCTTGAGATGTTGAGGGAGGACAAGGACAGGTTTGATCTGATCATCACCGACGTGCACATGCCCGATATGGATGGCTTTAAACTCTTGGAGCTTGTTGGCCTTGAGATGGACCTCCCTGTAATTAGTAAGTCTGTGATTTATTCAATTTGTTTTGATGAGGGAAACACTTTCTCATTTTTGTGATTAGAATGCGAAAAGATAGTTGACTTTGTTTGTTGAATGCGTTTGTCGACGAGAAAAGAAAGGATTTCACATTCATAGGTTATGAAACATTAATTGCCCAAATTGGCTTTGTTTGGAATTAAGGTAATCGAGTTTAATCAACCTAAAATTTGAGATGGTTTTGAGTCGTATAAAATCCATTGAGACCTCATTTATCTAAATATTAGATAAAGGGAAGGGAAAGAAATGGAGTTTGGAGAACTCTAATTAACATATACTCTATAAGATAATTGGTATAATTCTTAACATAGTTGAGTTATCTTAACCAAAAATTTAAGATAGTTTTGAGTTGCATAAAATCAATATGGAACTCATTTATCTGCATTCTAGAGAATGGGGAGGGAAAAGAAAAAGATTTCTGCCAACTCTAAGTCAAACAATACTCTATAGTAGAATTGGCGTAACTTTAGAACGCTCTTGCATTGTTTTCCCCTGTGTGAATATGCTTATTGTCCATATCTCTCCAAATTGTACTTTTGAATGCTCTCACCAACGTTATCAATGTTTCCAAATAAAAAACGATAGTAATTGTAATAAAAGAACAATAAAATGCATGTAATTGTTCTAACGTGGGCATTTTTAATATGTTGAAAATGCAGTGTTGTCTGCGAATGGTGATACAGAAGTCGTGATGAAAGGTATTACTCACGGGGCTTGCGATTATCTCTTGAAACCGGTTCGAGTTACAGAACTCAAGAACATATGGCAACATGTAGTTCGAAAAAAGAAGACCATTTCTAAAGAAAACAATAATTCCGACAATGCCACATCCGAAGTTGGGCAAGGCCCGATAAGTAGTGGGTCATCTGAGCACAAGGTTAACAGAAAGAGAAAGGACCAAAATGACGAGGATGATAACGATGATGAGAACATGAATGAAACTGAAAATTCCTCGAACCAAAAGAAACCAAGGGTGGTTTGGTCGCAAGAGCTGCACCAAAAATTTATGAATGCTGTTCAACAGTTGGGAGAGACGAGTAAGATCCTTTTTTTGAAGGGAAAAATCATTATCGTTGATTGTAACGAGTTTCGTTCTCCTTTGAATATTAATTTGAGTTTTTTCTGCAGAAGCTGTACCGAAAAGGATACTCGACCTTATGAATGTTGAGGGGATCACAAGAGAAAATGTTGCGAGCCATCTACAGGCATGTATCTTAACCTTTAGCGTTTTATAAGTTTTTGGCTCTTGGTTGTTTTATGCTCTTATAGATGTCGGATATCGAAGTTGCTAAGTTCAAGTTCAGATAATTTTGGATCATGAAAGTTCTATGAAACAATTCTCCCTATGGGATCACAATCTAGAGTTCGTATTCAAATTGATAATTTGGAGATGTTTTCTAGTAATTTTATCCCTTCTCAGGCGCATTTGGAAATTTTCCTTTTAACAACAGCAACATGTCATTTTCTTCTAATTCATTTGAAACTAAGGCATATCAATATTAGCTTGTTTAAGGTGTACTCTGGGTACAAATTTACAGGATTAGAAATGGGAGCTAAACTGTTGGAGGGCATAAATGTTGATATTTATAAATTCTAGAAAATTATTTCCTTACTTTGGAAAAGTTGGTTTCTCTCAAACAATATTGACGCGACAAAATGGCGTGGCCTAAGGCCCTAAATACATGACCTCGTAAATTGCCTTTTGTCCTCTCCAATAGACCAACATGCATACAAAAAAAAATAGCCGCACACACAGACAAGCCTTTTCAAACTTGCATTTTGATTACAAATTCACCTTTCAAACTTACATTTTGCTTACAAATTCATTTATGTTGAACATACCTATAAATAGATTGATCTTTGCTGAGATAAATGTTTAAAATTTACAATAAGAATTATATTCCCTTTAAAAATTATGAGTTTTGCACCAGAGCCAATCTTTTATATCACTTTCAAGATGGTCAAATTTAGAGGGTGTTTCCCCCTAAAACCCTGAAAATTCTGTTTGACTGTTTGAAGCTATCTATTCTGTAGAGATGTTTTATTTCATGTATCCTTCCTTTGAAACCAACTCTTGATTTTACCATGTGCAGAAATATAGGCTCTATATGAAAAAAATGAGAAGCCAGGGTGCGAGTCTTGCTGCAGTTTTAGGGGCAAGAGACTCCGCTCTATCTCTGGCCGCACTTGATAGCTTTGGAGATTACCATTCTTTAACATCTTTTTCACAAAATGGACGGTTTAATAGAAAGGGTCCAACCCTTTTCGGAAACAACAGCGTTTCTCAAGCCACTCGTACTCACCATCAATTCAATCCGATTAATGCTCTCAGTAATATTAACCAACATGGAACTTTGCTTCAGAGGATGCCGACAACTTTGGAAGTTAACCAATTGCAACAACAAAAAAGAATGATACATGAAGTGAACGCCAATTTTTCCAAAACTTTTACAAATGGTATCTCCAATCACTCCAACTCCATTGGATTGCCATCCATCTGCTCGGGTAATTTTGAGGTAGATTCTGGAATTTCGTCCAATTTGCATGGTGACACCTGGCAAAATATCATTCCGTCTACTGGTACATCAAATTCTTTACCGATGAGTTCTGGGTTTTCTCCTGTTTCACAAATAAGCAGCAGTGCTATGAGTTTTCCTTCAAGCAATACACTAGTTGCAAATCCGAGTCGCTCTCTGATTGGTAGTACGATGCATATGCCGAAGGGAACTAATGAAGCTTCAAAATATTTGAATTTCGGAAATGTCAATAACAATACTCAACGACATGCGCCAAATATTGTATTCAATTCGTCCGTAAACCCTCAATTCGCTGGTCAACTGATAGTTGATCCTACTTCTCAAAATCAGAGATTGAACAATGACATTTACAGCGAGAGGGTTGTTACTGATATGAATGATCAGAACATTTTCGGCAATTTGTTACTCCCACAACAGTACAAGATTGATGATGGCATGTTGAATTTCAAGGACGATTATTTGTTAGAGAATTCAACGATACAAGGGGAGTTGAGTTCAAATGGTTGCAGCTTTGACGAACTAACGAATTTGATCAAATCGGTGAGATTCTCCTATATGCATTATTACTATTTAAAATGCATATGAAGTTTTTCTTGTTTATCTATTTGAATTTACAGTTTTTATCCACGCAAATGCTTTCCTTATAGGTCTTTTAATCTAGTTAGTACAAGGATGTTGAGTTTCTTTGGAAACTCATAATTTGTTGTAATTGCTGGAGTTACAAACTAGAATTTCTTATTTTTGTTTGTAATTGAGCTTCAAGAAGGAGCAAGTTGGATAAAAACAAACTGGAGAGGATAGAGCCAGATTGACATCAATTAGGAATAGTTGACCAGATTCTATTATGTCAAAGCAATTTATACCTTTTATGGAGTATTATATAGTATAATGTCAAATATAATGTGTATGAAGTGATACTGCTAATGCCGCGCAATCTATCCATCAAAGTAGATATAATGTCAAATATTATGTGTATTATATAGTAGAAGAACGGTTGATTGGACCGGGTTTGGACTTTGGGCTGGTCTATATATTGGTGTAGGCTATATATAGATAATGGGAAGTGGTAGTGTGTCCATGTATACTCTTTTCTGCGTAAGGGCTCAAGTCCAAAGATGTTTGTGTGGCCTCCCTCTCTTGTATGGAAAGAACAAGATAGGGAAATGAGAGATGAGAGAGATAAGGTGAAATAAGAGAGTTGAATATCTTTTTGTACGCTGTATATCTCATAAGAAAATCCAATTTGAGATGCCCAATGGATGTGGGCCAAGATTGGCCGAATCACATAAATCCGTTATGTTCATCTTCATGTTCAACTTTTGAGGGGACCGTGTTTGATGGTTTGAGGGGACCGAAATCCCCATCATTATTATGTATTAGTTCTATAAGTAATACATCTTCTCTATAAGTAAGATGCTTGTTAAGAAGAAAAGAATGACAAAGATCTTTACGTGAAATCATGGCTAGGGCTGAGCATTGGTTGGTTCAGTTCATGTTTTCCAAAATTTCTGGAGCCTAAGTAACCAAACCACTCTTGAAAACTGAGCTTAACCGACCGAATTGGTTCGGTTCGTTCTGGTCGGTTTTCCATTTAGAGTTGAAAATAAAGGAAAAATTAGAATCAAGCAAGAAAATATTCTAAACCTAGATGATCCAATAATATTTCATTAATAGGGCTCATTCAAAGTCCATCAAGAATCAAAATAAAAAAGCCATACAATTAAATCCATACATTATTTCATTTATAGGGCTCATTCAAAGCCATACAATTAAATCCATCATCTCTCATTTAACCCAGCTATCACCCACGTGGCCCACCATCTAGAAGCTGTCGGTCGGTTCGGTTACAGGCCAATTCTTTTGAGAAACCGAGGCGATTCGACACAAGAACTAAAATCGGGATAAATCGGTTTGGTTCGGTGAGGTTGTAGAGTGTTTTTCGTCATCCTATTGAGCTTGAAATGCGCCCGCTTGTCAAGCGTTGTACAGATTCCCCTTGCCTGAGACAGACAGGGGTTTATTGATTGTGGGAATTTTAATCTCCGGCAGCTACGGACAAAATTGCCGTTAATTACGTCTCGTTTTGTGGTGAGGGAACCTCCGATTAACTGGTCGAATAGGCCATGCGAACTTAATGTGAAATGTGTGTCCGGAGAGTCATCGACAAAGGGGAAATAGAGATTTTGGTGCCTCCCGAGGCATCGGAGACCCTTTAGGGGGTCCCCAATAGCGGGAACCCCCTTCGGGGGGTCTCTGACAGGGTGGAAAATCCCCTTGCGGGGATTGCCAAAACGGAAAATCCCGGGATCTTCGAAGGTAGTGGATAACCCCTTTATGGGGTATCCGACGCGGATCAACCCTTCACGGGGCACGGAGGCTTTTGTCGATTTCCCTATTCGAAAGGAAAAAAAACTTGCTTGGGGTGAAAGGCTTTCACCCTGAGAACCCTTATGCTCTCTTGTTCTTCGAGTTTGATGAAAAAAACTTGCTTCTTTTTTTGATCTTGATATTGGATCTTGGACTTTTGGTAGAAGAATGGGGTTTTCTCTCTATGGATTTATGAGTTTATCTAGTTTATTTTAGAAAAAAGAGCCTTTTTCTCTAGATTAATATGGAGAAGATGAACTTGAGAAGAGAGAGGAGGCTCGAAACCCTAGAATGATTAGGAGAACGAAAATTGTTCTTAATTTCTTGATATGTTAGCCTTACATAGGCTTACAACTTTACACAGAGCCCTTTAGGCTTTACAAAATTGGCTTTTAGCCCATTATTTCTACATTATTCATACTTATTATATATTAAATCCATTTTATTGCACTCGCTTTTCTTGGCATGGGGCCGGCCTTATGTTTGAGCTTGGACCGGTCTGTGCTTAGGCCCATCTGCTTGGGTTTGGGTTCGGGCATTGGCCCAGCTTGAGTTTGGGCGTGGGCCCAATTTCTTGGTTGTTGACTTTGACTTAACTTTTTTACCACGATTGTGGGATGTAATTTTTGACCCAACAAAGTGCCCATCAGTAAGTGCACGTCGTATGTGTGTATCGCGTGCATGAATTGATGGATTTTCTTTCGTGGAGAGGTCAACTTGGTTCTTTTTTAATGACGTGGAGGTTGATGTCCTGAGGCGGAGCATGATTCTGGTGCGGGGGAAGATATTCCGAGGCGGAACTTAATTCCGGCGTTGGGGAGGCAAATGATTGGTTTGATCCTGAGATGAATCTTGATTCCGGTGCAGGGGTTAATATTCCGAGGCGGAGCATGATTCCGACACGAAGGCATATCTTCCGAGGCGGAGCATGATTCCAATCCGGGGAATACATGATTCTGTCGTAGGGCAGTCTTTCCGAGGCGAAACATGATTCCAACGCGGGACAGACCTTCCGAGGCGGAGCATGATTCCGACCCGGGCCATACATAATTCCGACGTTGGGCAGTCCTTCCGAGGCGAAACATGATTCCGACGCGGGACAGACCTTCTGAGACGGAGCATGATTCCGGCGCGGGGCTTAATTTGCTTGGCTTCTGCACTGTTCGGCGGAACTTTTTGAGCTTGGAAGTATTGCCGAGTGGGACTTTAATTTGATTTGCTTGATTCCTGCCCTGTTCGGCGGGTCCTTTGAGCTTAGAAGCATTGCCAAGTGGGACTTAGAATTTAGATTTTTGTTTGGATTGGACTTTGAAGTTTTTGAATAGAATTTGGATTGAAAATTTAGAATTTTGGGGTTGGGGCTTGTATCAGAGTTGTTAAAACTGGAGCACGGGTGCCAGAAGCAATTCATCATTTGCCATTAGAGGTTTTGGAATTTTGTTTTGATTTGGCATCAATACGCTAACACTGAAGCATAGTATCAGGAGCGACTCATCATTTGTCTTCTAAAGGCTTTGGAGAATTGGATTTTGATTGGTGTCTGGATTGTTGCACTGGAATATAGTTCCAGGAGCGACTTATCATTCGTCTTTGGAGTATTTAGAGATTTGGATTTTGATTAGCGTCTGTATCGCCATACTGAAATATTATATGAGGAGCGACTCATCATTCGCCGTTGGTTTTTTTATTTATTCATTATTTAACGATTTAAGGGTTATCTATTCCCGGTTTAATAACTTAGAGGTCATCTATTCACGGATTAACGACTTAGGGGTCAATCTTTGGCTTCATTTTCTTGTTTGACACTTTTGGACGCATCTTTGCAGAGTTGTCTGGGATCTTATCCGCGATTTGGAACATTCATGCATAGTATTTCTTGAGATATCGGCCGATTGAGAATTTAAATTTTTGGTTGACATCAACATCGCTAATACTGAAGCATGGTTTTAGGAGCGAATCATCATTTGTCGTTGAAAGTAGATAACCCTTAAATCGTTAAATAATCCATGAAAGATACCCGAAATTGGCCCGTGACGGCTCTAATACTATGCAACGCCTAAAAACGTAACGCGGTAAAAGAAAGCCAAAACCCAGAAATCTAAACCATAAAAATACGGAAAAGATAATAAAAGTATTTTGAAACATTTGAAATCGCAAACCAAATTCTTTAAAAAATCCCACTTTCTGTATTTAAAATTTTACAACACCCCTTTTGTAAAAACTGGCCCAAAGGCGGAAAACAATCACATCATAAATATACGACGCCGTAGCGAAGAAATAAGAGACAATAGGAAGGAAACTGTATATAAAGGACAACAAATCCACAAATATTATACAATATCGTTCTCACCAAGTCTCTAGGTCAACAACATAATAGTAGATGGAGAGTACAAGATACAATGAATGTACAATACAAAATACAGATAACCACCAAAACCCACATAAGCAAAATAGTACTGTGAGCTGATGCGGTATCTGTAGCAAAAGATGATAGCTGAAAAGCGGAATAGCCTGCCTCGACTACTCTGGGGAACAACCTGAAACACTTGTGGCACAACGGGGGTGAGTTTCCAACTCGTGAATAGTAGATAACATATGCAGGTAATCGCAGAAATGCACGTACAGCATGAATCTAAGATATGCGATTACAGTAATAACATGTCATGCAAATGCTGAATAATGGAAAGTACACCAGCAGGTACAATCAATATGTAAAGCAATAAATAACATGACAATAGTGTGCAATAACCATGCAATAGGAATATGAGAATGCAAATATGCAGCTATCATGAAGGGTACACTAACAGGTACTCCTAATACATGGAACAGTGCATAAGTGAAAATGTACGAGGTATGGAGTGAAATATGTCGTTCCCACGGAAACCTGACATCGTGGTAGGATCACAATCCATCAAGACATTCAAATCCCAATTCCTTAAATCAGCCCCCACATTGGGCTTTCACATCATATAAGTCTCACATCTCCTCAATGTACAATACCGAGTAATCTCCTATATCCCGAATGTACAAATCAGTAATCACATAGGTATGTCCAATATCCAATCTCAATGAATCACTTAATATCCCAAGTCAAATCTCAAGTAAGAATCTAACATCCTAAAAGTAAATATATACAGAAATAAGTATGATGGGGGCAATACATATATATTAGCGTCCCATTCCACTAATATTGGTGTAAGGGTATATATAACAACAGCTAAATCCCCTGTTATATATACAAAGGTGTTAAAGAAATATCATGAAAACCATGTGCCAAGCATCGACACAGAAATCCTGATCACGTATCATACGCTATCCCGAAAGCACGGGTGCCTAGCTCTGATCCTCGCCTTTCGACGTATGCATACGTACATGACTCCCAACGGTATCTCCATGATCCCCGCCGAGTCATCAGTACTGTCACCGGTAGGTACTCGCCCGTCTCCAGGCTCAATCGGCAACATCCATCGATCTTCTTGCCGAGGGGAACCATACCGGGCCCCACCATGTACCCTCATACGGCAACCACACCTCGTATAGAGTATAAAATCAGAACTGATAAATCTCATGGTGGCTGTGCAAATATCATATCAAGGAAACCGGATTTTTCAATGTATGCATAATTTCATGAACTCCCGCGGTTCCCAAATCCAGAAATCATCATGTGAAATCAAAATAAGAATGCGCAAATCCAGGAATACATATATGCGATATATCTGAAATGCGAGCATATAAATAAGAATATGTAGCTGAAACCAGATGTATGCGAAATCAATAAGGTACATCTAAGTATATGTATTTACCTATAAGTAAAAGATGTCGTATACCCCCTGGGTATAAGTAAAATATGTGCAAGGTATACCTGTAGCTGTATCGCAAGGTGTAGATATACCTATCACTAATGGTAAGATACGCTATAGGTATACCGATAAGCTAGATGTCAAGTATGATAAGCAATAAAGTATCTATAAGGGGTTGTGTGTGACATGGCAATTATTGACGGTGTGTGTAGCATACAATCCGTGCTCGTGCAACATGAACCGTCAATAATATGTGCAGTGTCCTACGACTGCTAGTCACAGTACAACTATATCAAGGAAATAAAGTAAAGGCGCAATTCTAACAATGACGTAGAATATGCGACGGGTATTTGAATCCTAGCCCAGACGCATAACGCCATGCGGGCGATTCTCCTGTAGATGTTAAATCTACTCACCTACGCTCCACGCTAGGTGAATCCTACCATCTGCTCCCCTGTAGCCGTGTCCGTAGTCCCTGCCTGCAAACCTGCAAATAAGACACAGAAATCATTTATAAGCCAAATATTCCGCAAAACGCGATATCGAACCAAAACGAGAAACTCGCGTCGCGAACTAAACGCGCGTGTGCACGATACGCTAAAACGTGTGTATACGCGTCTAAAACTACCGCGACACGCCGCGATACGCTGGATCACAGAACCCACTCACGTATCGCGCGTATCGCGCAACAAACGGACATGCAAAACGATATATTGCCCCAGATTTTCCTACAGGCCAAATCTTACAAAACTAAACATGCCAAAGCACAAGACAACACTGCAGACAACCCTAGCCAAGAACCCAACACCCATGTCCCCAACTTGGCCGTAAATTGCGGGCAATGTGATTAAATTTGCGGCCTTGATTGGGAGATAGGGACTCGTGCTCTGGTGGTGGTATCTAGACCTAGTGTACATGTCCCAGTTTCCTCAATTTTGTCCTGAAGGGTCTGGGTCAATAGCAGATCACAGAATGTCACAATGTCGCTTTAAAAACGGTAATTAAGCACAAAAGCAAACCCTATGGTATTTTAGTGAAATCTGGGTCAATTCTCAGTTAAGGTGACCTTAACAACACTTAAATAGGTAGGGTTAACTAACACAATCACCACTTAATCAATATTCCACACCATTCACCACAATCTAGCACTAACTAGCTATTAAACACAAACCGAAGCTAATCAATGCACAACTCAAGCAAACTAGGAATTTGGGTTAAGAAATTACACCCTAATGGACCCTAGAGAGCAGGAGAGGAAGTGTATAGAGGAGATGAGGGTTGCTACTGCTGCTGGGGGCCCTGTTGCTGTTGCCAGGTGCTGCTGCTAGGCTGATGCTGCTTGCTGCTGATGTTCTGCTGCTACTGCTGCTTCTGGTATTGTTGCTGAAGCCTCTGCTGCTGCTGCTTCTCTTCTGTTGCTGGAGAAGCTGATGGTGGTGTGGGTATGTGTGTGTGTGTGTGTGAGTTTGAGAGTGAGAGGATGAGAGAAATGAGTGAGAATGAGACAATACCAACAAGTCAACCCCCTCCTCTCTCTCTTCATTAATTGAAGGCATGGGCAAGCCATCATGCCTCATAATGCACCCTCTCTCTCTCACCAAGTCAACCCAATAACAAAAGAATTCATTTTTCTTTTTGAAAAGAACCATAACCAAATAAAAACCCAAAAGCACCTAATACAATATTAAACTAGATTAGGGAATGGTTAGTTCACCATGTTGCTAATCATGGTTAAACCCCAAAAACAACCCTAGTTATCATACACAAGTGTGTGCAAGCCTAGGAAAAATCTAATAAAATACTCAATAAATAGGATAAAATATTTAAAACCCAAATTGGTAAACTTTTTATTAAAAACCATACATTAAAATATAATTAACCACAAAACACAATCTAAGGTGTTACACTTTGACCCAGTTTTTGAAAACATAGCATTCTTCGATTGCATGCCCTAACACTCTGTGATATGAGCAGTAATTGAGGTCATTGATCATTTTTGCTTCATGCGGTCTTCTTAGCACGGGCAGCCGCAGATCGCTCTTCAGGGCGTCCTCAAATATTTCGCGGACTTTATCTTTTTTGAAGGAATAGACTTTATTCAACTTCTTTTCCATGGGCGATTCTCCTCTTCCAACACTGGTTTTCGAGGCTGGTTGGTCTTTGATTCGATCAGCCCTTACTTTCGTCTATAAACAATCATGTTGAAAGAGTATACATCATGATCATTTGACAGTTGTCCTCTGGACATTTGAATTTGTTGTTATATTGGAATTCTGAAAGAGATTCGGACCCACATGTTCCAACATTTGGACTCTTAATTAGGTCCTTGAATGTTTTGATGCTCGATGCATATAAGAGAGGCATCATCCAATCGTTAATGGTTCCTATGAGAAGCCTAACTGCTTGCTCCTGGCCTAATGACGATTCACATTTGGTGCTGAAATCATGCCATCGAGTTATATAATTCGTGACGTTCTCATTATCTCTCCTCTTGATCTTTAGAAGGTTAGCAATTGATAATTTTATCGCTGGCATTCAGGAATCTTAGTTTGAACGGATACTCCATTTGAGTGAAGGTCTTGACCGAATCGTCAGGTATGCCCGTGTACCATTCGAAAGCCAAGTCAGTTAGACTTGGGACGAACTGTCTGAGGAGCATCGTATCATTGCCCTTAGTGTTTCCGCATGACACTTTGAAATGGACAATGCGCTGATCGGCGTTCTTTATCCCGTTGCACTTTTCGAAATTAAGGATGACATAGCCAAAGGGATAATCCACAAGATTATATTCAGCGGGGTAAGGCTTTCCATTATTGGTCCAGCCTTTCTGTACTTCGGTTTCGACCATCGATGATTTGCCTTTGATGTTGTGATGTGTCAATTTCCAACAGTTAAGTGTCAGAAATTTACTGGAAGCTGGTTGCTGTTGATTTTCATGAAGATCCCCCATCCTCGGGCTTGAGGGAATAGTTATTGGCTGTTTCGAGACGTTACTCCCTGGTTTATATGCAGACTCTTGATCTTGCTGCGATTGCATTTGAACGACTTATGTTGTGAGGCTCGCCATAACGTTTATCAAATCATCGATTTTGGAATAGATCTTGACCAATTCCTTGTCTCTGTCATGTAGCTGCTTCTGGAGGTCTTGGAACAATGTTCGCGCCGTGTTTTCGAGAGAAGAGCAAGGCTATCATTGTCGTACAACTCTTCAGGAAGTGTGATTTCTTTTTGCTTAACCGCCTGAGCAGAGGCTTCAACATCGTCCGAACCGGGTCGGGATTGGACAGCAGCAACATTTTTATCATGATTGTGAAGCCTAGAAGGATTTGTTCTTTCGGGTTCCACCATGTAGATTGTATGGATTGTACATCTGTCCATTGCCTCGTCATCGGTAACGATATTTGCATGACTTTTGGACCATGGTCGCGGTACACTCCTATTAGGGAAGGATTGACAACTGAGTGCGGTCGATTCCCAAAAAACTTCGGTCTCTATTTGTATAAAATTGGCAGTTGCGGTTTGATCTTTTGCCAACACGCCTTTTGACAACGAGATCACTCTCATTGTATTGTTTTTCAACCCAATTCTTGATAATAAAGCAGTCTTCAATGGTATGACTCACCACTCTGTGATATGGGCAATATTTGGGGTCGTTGGTCATATTCGCATCTTGTGGCCTTTTCGATTCTGGCAATTATAGACCGCTACTTAGACCGTCCTTGAATATTTTACACACTTTATCCTTTCTGAAGGAATGGACTTTATTAAACTTCTTTTCCCGAGACGATTCTCCTTCCCTTCCCAACACCGTTTTTCGAAGCTGGTTGGTTTTCGACCCGCCCGTTCCTTGCTTGCTAAAAAAATTGGTACTGCTGGAATTTTCGCCTTTGCGGTTGTCGTCCTTCTGATTCTTTGGCTTGTTAGTAAATTGGAGGTCCTGAATGTACTCGGGCTTCGAGCGTTCTAACATATGAACTTTCTTGGTTAGTTTCTGGAATGTTTTGAGACCAGCTGTGAATAAGAAATGAATCATCTAGTTGTCTAGATTTTCTATAAGAAAGCTGACGGATTGGTCCTGCTCCAATGACGGTTCGCGCTTGACGGTAAGATTACACCGTCGGGCTATAAAATCCGTATTGCTTTCATTCTCTGGCTTGGTCCTCACAAGGTCGGGAATGGTGCTTTTATCGTTGATACTCATGAATGTTTGCCTGAATAGAGATTCCATTTAAGCGAATGTCGTGATCGAGCCGTCTGGTACGCTTGCATACCAGTCAAAATCAACATCTGTCAAGCTGTTGATGAATTGCCGAAGGAGAAGCACATTATTGCCCCTGGTATTTCTGTACGACACTTTAAAGTGGCAATGTGCTCGCTTGCATTTCCCGTACCAACAAATCTTCCGAATTTGGGGACGGCGTAGCCACTGGGAAACTCCACGAGATCATATCATGTAGGGTACGGTCTTCCACTACTGCCGGCGTCTTTCTGCGCTTCGGTTTCAGCAGGCAATGTCTTGACTTTGTCAGCGACCAAGTCCATGATCCGATCTTGCGTTAGTGGATCGTTGTCATCCAGAGTCAAGATATCCCTTGAAGCGGAAGGCGGGCGATTTTCACGGGTCTCGTCTGTCTTTGGACTTGAGGGAATAAGTGTCGGCTGCATCGAAGAATCATTTCCCGGTTCATGGGTGTAGTCTTGCACTTGATTAGAATGCCCTTGAGTGACTTTGATTGTGAGTTGCAACACGACATTTGTCAAATCATCAATCTTGGAGTAGAGTTTATTCATTTCCTTGTCTTTGTTTTGAGCTGCTTCCGGAGTTTTTGGAGAAGCTGTTGTTATGCGGTCTTGGGGACAAAAGTTGGCTCTTCATCGCTTTTTGATCTTGACTCTTTATGAATCAGGGGATCTTTTTGCTTAGCAGCTTCATCGAAAGGGTTTTCATTGTCTTCTAGAAAAGACTGGGCCTGAGAGGTGGCAACCACATTCAAACCAGATTAGGCTTGAGAAGTGGCAGCCCCATCTTTACTCTTGCTGCGAAGCTTATCACCGGGGCGCATGCCTGCCATATGGACCGTCCATCCGGCCAAGCCTTCGCCGTTTGGAGCAGCATTTGTCGAGCCTTTGGCCTCTTGCTTCGACCCCCGCTTCTTAAGAAAGGATAGGTGGATGAAGACACTTAATCTGGATGGAGCTACGGGTAAAAATGGTACCCTCTGTTCGAACTCTCTCCTTCTTCGCGCTGTAACGAGAGCTTGACAGACTCTTGATAAGGTCGTATTGTGCCTTCGATTTTAGGGCTTAGATGTACCTTTTTGCAAGACTCTTAGGATCGCCTGCTCTTTATTTTCGGAGTCATAGCATTCTTTTAAACCAGTTTCAATGGTTCAAAAGAGTTAGCGAGCTTCACGGCTGGCTCGGTTTATGTCTTGGGGTAAACATCTTCCTGGAACCTCACGAAATCCAACTGCGCATGAGCCTTAGCGCTTTTGTTGGCTCTGCATCTGCATCATTTTTGCTTTAGCTTCTCAGTTTTCGAGGCCTGACGGGCATCTGCTTTCCTGGAAGCTGCCATAGGCCGATTAATGGGGAGTCTAGAGAAGTCATTCGAGCGTGCGGTCGTTGCGGGCATCGCCTGGCTTGCCCGGGACATCTTGTGGTCTTCTTTAAGTCGACGGTCTTGCCCCCGGTTGGAGCGATAGAAAGCCGTTCGAAGACGGATTTGCGCTTGGGCTCAGGTGTCCTTGTAACCATAACATTCAGCCTCCTTCCTTTCGAGATTGGCTTTACCAGTCGGGCTCACTGGAACCTCCGAGGTAGGAGTAATGAAGGCTGAAGAAAATAGGATGGAACCAAACTGAAGTGGTGGTTCCTTCCACTGCCGCATAAGGTTTGATGGGAGAACCACTCAAGCAGTCGTCTTAATTATGTATGCCATTGGGGTTGCATCAGAAACCGAGTTCGTCTTCGGAGACATTGTCGAGTGATGTTGATTGCTGTTTGATGCTGAAAATTGATAATCTGCATGAAAAATCATAATTTCAGTACAAACAACGATATTTATGTTGAATGAGTTCGCATGATCATTTGACCCAAAATATGGGAGGAGAGATGGGTCCTACCATGCGTGCCAGAGTCCGTAAAGTGTTTTTCGTCAACTTATTGAGATAGGAATGCGCTCGCTTGTCAGGCGTAGTATAGATTCTCCCTGTTTGAGATAGACAAGAGTTTCTTGATTGTGGTGATTCTAATTTCCGGCAGCCATGGAAAAAACTGTCGTTAATTAACTCTCGTTTTGAGAAGAGAGAACCTTCGATTAACGACTCAAATAGGTCATGCGAATTTAATGTGAAATGTGTATGTCTCGAGAGTCCCCAACAAAAGGGAAAGAGAAAGAGATTTTGGTGC
This sequence comes from Agapanthus africanus, assembly GCA_030015575.1. NCBI lineage: Eukaryota > Viridiplantae > Streptophyta > Magnoliopsida > Asparagales > Amaryllidaceae > Agapanthus > Agapanthus africanus. Next base: position 417,554,160 of record CM057338.1, on the reverse strand, counting down.
TTCCCGAGGCACCGGATACCCTTTTGGAGGGTCTCGACAGGGTGGAAAATCCCCTCGAGGCGATCTCCGAAGGTAGTGGATAATCCCTTTTATGGGGTATCCGACGCGGATCATCCCTTCACAGGGCACGGAGGCTTTTGTCGAATTCTCTATTCGAAAGAAAAAAAAACTTGCTCGGGGTGAAAGCAATAGGCTTAGGCTTTTACCTCGAGAATCCTTATGCTCTTTTGTTTTTCGAGCTTGATGAAGAAAGCTTTCTTCTTTTCTTGGTCTTGATCTTGAATCTTAGACTTTTGAGATGAGCTTTCTTCTTCAAGTGATGGATTCTCTCCTTTATGAGATTTGGTAGAAGAAAGCTCTCTTTTTATGGATTTATGAGTTTATCTAGTTTATTTTAAAAAAAGAGAGCTTTTTTCTCAAGATTAATTTAAAGAAGATGAAGAACCTGAGGAGAGAGGTGGTTTAAAACCCTAGAATGACTGGGGGAATGAAAATCGTTCTTAATTTCTTTATATGTTAGCCTTATATAAGCTTACAACTTTACGCATTGCTTCTTGGGCTTTACAGAATTGGTTTTTTGCCAATTATTTCTAGATTATTCATACTTAATACATATTAAATTTATTTTATTGCACTTCTCTCTTTTCTTGGCACGGGGATTGGCCCCATGCTTGAGTTTGGACCGGTCTGGGCTTGGGCCCGACTTGAATTTGGACATGGGTCCAATTGCTTGGGTGCTGATTTTGACTTGTTGACTTTTTGATCTCGACTGTGAGGGTGTAATTTTTTACCCCAACAGGGTCAGTCGCAGTGATTAAAAAGCGGCAAGAAAAAACAGTGCGACCAAGTGGCTTGTGCGCATAGGCGCCGTCTAGACGGCCGTCCAAGGCCGCATTGACATCAATTTATATGTATTTTGAGTTAATTTTGTTATTTTCTCAAGCTTATTTATTAAACATTGATTCTAATTTGATTGTTAACTAATTTAGATTGTTGACTAATTTTGTTTCCTTTTCACTTGTAAAAACGATCTAAATAACCATTCTTAAAGGTGTTAACAATTAAATGCAAGCTGATAATAAAGTAAATTCCGTCAATTTTTTAAAAATAAAATAAAAATTAAATCGAACAATTAATTAATTCTCTAAGCTAAATCTCTCTAACTTTAAGTCCAAAAAAGCAAAAAGAAAAAGAAAAGGAAAAAACCATTGTTGTTAAAGGCTCGAAGCTCAAAGGATGAGTCGAAACTCGAAGTTGGTGAACTTGAAGTTGAAGATGAGTTCGAAGTTGAAAATCGAAGGTGAAAACAAGATCGAAGATCGAAGTGGAGATTGACTTGGAAAGCTTCAAAGCCGACGACGGTCACTAGCCCTCATGGCCCTCTAAATCGGTGATGACTCTCAAAATCGGTGGTGGAAGGTCCTTATGGTAGCCCTCGGCTTTTAATAATGCTAAAACAACTTCAATTTATTATATATTACACTCTAATTAATAAATAAAGAATGTATACCCATAAGAATACAAGCTAAGCATAATTTCCGACTAAGCGGTCTAATGCATTGTGGTGCAGCTCTTTTACGTGCCTTGGCGGCCGCCTTTTAAAATACTGATTGGTCGGTTTTTTCTGGTTCGGGTAATTTTTGTTCAGCCCTAATTTTGGCTGCTACATCAAACAACACACTAGAATGCTTTATTTGTTCATGCATCACTAAACTATGCTTTATATGAGAGTTTTGGTTTTAGTGTCTAATTTGGATATTTAGCTTCGATGCCAAATATATCCTTAAGTTTAAAGGCGAGGTGAGGAGAACGAGACAAAGCCTCCAGGTGATCACCTGAGTATGCAGAGGGCTGATGGATAATTAAATATTATTTCAATTACAAACAATATGTATAAATGGCATGTAATTTAATGTAATATTAAGGCTGCATGCATCCCCAGAAATCCTTCATTCAATTATATCGGTACCCTATTTTAGCCCCGTCTATCATATATTCGCAACAAAAGCATTATATGTCTGAAATGTTTTTTCGTGCCTTTAACTCGGCCATTTAAGATGATCATTAACCAAGCTTGAATATTTTCCGTGCAACTCTTTATGTCGCATGTTCATTGCTGAATGAGAAATAACACGAAGTGTTCATATTTTACTAGCCTCATCTCTAGTTTGAATTATATACTTTTCAGTCCTGGACGTGAAACGATTTACTTTTTTGTTTGTTTCTGAAGAGAACTAAACAGGATCATAATTCTTGAAGCAGAGGATTGTCAACAGATTATCTTAGGCTGGTGGCTTCCTCTACAACATCTTGCAACTCTCCATATTTCGAATAGATGTAAAAAGGTTTTCTTTAGATTTGTGCGATAATTTCTGAACTTATGTGATTACCTACCGACCCAGAAGAGAGAGGAATTCCTCAATGAATGGGAGTAAGACTTGGAAAATGAAGGTAGATCGCTTTATTTCTAATTAAAGAATTCTGTTCTTTGGCGAGTTGTGTTCGCATTGATTGGAATTTATAATTACATCTATGAAAAGATTTACTACTAAATGATGAAATGCGAGATACACTTCCAAAATGTCTTCTTGGCTGTTGCACTAATCAATTGCTTGGTTGAAGTATGAAAACTTATTTCTTTCAATTCTATATATATTTTTGTGAATCTCTCAACGAGTTTAGACCTTTTCAAATAAAAAATCTTGCTATCATTTCTTGCATGTTCATTGTCTCTTAAGCCTCATTGTACTGTAGCAAACATCTTCTGCTCAACTATAATCTTATAGCTACACCTTTTCAATTCGACACTCATTTCACATTTCAAGTTCAATATTTGTGTCATAAATGTGTGGATTGAAAATATATGTTGACTGTGCAGATTTAATATGCCTTTCATTTCAGGCGCCATAAGTCGCCCTGGCATTAAACTTACACGGTACATGAGGCTATCTAGTAATCAATAGGACAAACGTCATGTTACTTGTAACAATTATCGATGGTCTCTTATAAACTCAGAGTTCACCTGAATACCATATTTGTGAGATCAAAATAAAATGACCGACGTAATATAACGCGGTACTAAATCTTATATATCAAAGTTACACCCATGTCAGTTCCTACAATCCTTGGGCACAACGTCTAACATTTTTCGAACATTTCCTTAATGTTATAATAGATTTTGCACTTTTGGACACCTTATGATCACAATTTCTGCACTTATAATATATATTTTTACCTGTATGTTTATTTTATGTATTCATGTAGATTATTTGGAAAGGATGCCCATATATTACTTATTATTATATTATAACAATTTTAGTCTATGTTTCATTAGATGCATTACCTTTTCCATGAAATGTTCGAGGGTCAAGATATATTATTCCTTATATAAATATATGAAAATGTATTATGTATATGTAATTTTTTTGGAACCGACCCGTAAGCCTCACCCACGCACACAACACACCCATGCATGCGGCACACACAAGCACACAACACACACGCACCCAGGGGACCCACGAAAGCGTTAAATTGTTGCCATTTCCCCTCTTGGGGTTTGTATCCCGCACTCTCCTCAGGATGGGAAGCGTCATACCAACTGAGCTATTACTTATTGGTGTATAGGTAAATTTTAAGTATGCAATCAACATCATATGTAATTGTGGTGTTAAAAAAGTGATTTTGAATGCATGTGCATGTATACATGCATGGACATGTATTTGTGTAGACTCTTTGTTGTTATTACAACAACTGAGCCTTTTATCCCAAGCATATGGGATAGGCTACATGAACCAACTGCTCTTTGTTATTATAATTATCAATTCTTACTATAAAAATACATTGGAATTTATATAATGCCAACTGGTTATTTAGGATTACGGAACCCCCCTTAACTTTCATAGGTTTCTCAATAAGGGATTTGGCACTAACTAAGAGCAGGATATTGTTAGGTTGACATTGTAGAATTTTGTCAGATCTTTCTTGAAGTTTTACTTCATAAACCGAACACATTTGTGTAGGAAACGGATTAGATGATGATGATGATGATAGATACTCATTTCTTCTTTCCCCACGTCCTACATTCTAAGAATTGCCGTGTTGTATGTGTACCCTATCTAGTCTGTAGCTATGCTTTTGGGTGTTGTAAAATAAAAATAATATCGTACTGATCAAGAACAACATATTTCAGCTGAAATTTAATGCTTGGCTTTTAAGACCAACAAAGATTCAAATAAATACTTGACCTTACCCTTTTGGTATTGTCCCATTTTTCGAAGAACACCAAGAACCCATTGGCTGCATAGTTGACTGCCAATTGTTAAAAATGTTCTTCCTGTTTGTATTTAGACTTCAAACCGCAGTACTTTAGACTTCACAGCGTAATACGAACATGTACCTTGACGGAGTAGAAATGATCAAAATTCTCCCAAATTTCTTACTGCAACATGTAATCTCTTGATCCATAACTATCATGATTTAAGGTATCTTCATACTTCCTCTGCATCATTACTGGCAACATATATGTCTATATACGTCTATGTAGTAATTAGCAGGAGAAAGTTAGATGTTTCCATCTGATATAGATTTCATGCCGGTTTTAACATTCCGGCGAATTGATTGCATAGGTTAAGGATGTAAGATGTGGGTTTGGTCCCAGATCGGATAGGGAAAAAAGGAAAAAATATTATTAGGTATGTTTGCACCTAAGCCTACATTTTGGTTCCCTCTCGAGTGGAAATGCTAGTTAACAAACTGATATGCTATGCCTATTCATGGAAGTGATAGTTTGGGCTCAATTACGTAAGAGCTAAGGTGGAGTTCTTTTTAATAATGTCGCGGGAGGGGAATCATATGGCTATTTATATACGTGATGTGTGGATGTGGATGCAGAATGAAAATACAATTAGACATTGTGTATGAGTCCATAATTAATCTAAAATTGTGATTAGCCTCAAAAATTGAAAAAGAGCAAATAAACCTTAATACAAAGCTGTCTAGACTAAACCTATTGTTGATAGTCCGGCATCATTGTTTATCACAAACCATTAATTGTGGTAGAAAATATTGTTCTTAGGTGAGTCGATGAGTTTCGAGTAATGAAGTACAACGTGCTTTTATTTCGTTCTATATCTAGCATGGAGATCATTGCAGATATGGTTAATTAAGTTTAGGTCCAATTGTCCATTTAAAGTACAAGGGTCATTTCTCAATATTATTAAATATACGGATGTGTTATCTCATAAGGAAAACCTCGTGCATGCCATACATTAAATGCATGTGACAATTCTTAACCATATGAAGAAAAACTACATATTTATATTCTCCCTTTAATGTAAAGCTAGGTTTGGAGAAAGGCTCTAACTTCTGGCTACTTATTATATTCTGTTTTTTTGGGGTCAATGCATGGAATGTAACGATATATACACGATAAGTTAGCTATGGTTTCCTTTTTAAAATGCTCATCTTTAATGAAATCCTTTATCGTTCAATTCTTTTATGATATGCTCTCGAATTTATACAGATATCTAGTTTAGTCTTTTTCCAGTCATGGAAGAATATGTGCTCAATTGATTGATCATGAAAGTCTTGTGTGTGTGTGTGTTGTTAAGGGGATAAGAAAGGAAATGTATATCTCACATCGTTAACTCAGATGTCTTCTTCTAAGAACTTAGATGAACTTAGTTATCGTTTCTAGAACAATTCCCGTGTCGTTTTTTATTTAACATCGTAATAGTTTTGCTCAATTTGAATTTTTATAATATCTGAAAAAATAAAACATTTTAGTTGATTTTAATCGAGATTTCAATGTCTAATGCAGTAGGCGGAAGCTCAATCTCAATTCATGAATGGCTTACAAGGGTGAGATACGAGTTCTTTGAGGCTCCATAGTGTTTGGTTGGTGTCGAAATTAATCGAAAAAATTAACATTACTAGGCTTTGCTCCTTTTCAATAGAGTGACTTGTGGGTGTTGCATATTTCTAACTTATATTGTAATTGGTTTTGAATAATTTTATTTCAGTTTTTAATGTTGTGGGTTTCTATGCTGAGAGATTATATTGTGGCCCAATGAATTAATGTTGTGGTGGTATCATAATTCTAAGGAGCAGCTACTTTTCATGCAGATTATTATCATTTTTGTTTTGCTTTACATGTTTTATTTATGTCTCTCTCTCTCTGGAATCAACCCTTTTCAGAAAGGGGTCGGACTTACCACCTCTTACATTGGAGAGGAAATTGTTATCGATTGGGATAGTCCCGGTTGGTAATGGTTGTGTCTATATATCATCTGCATCCTATTCTAACCGTGTGTTTTCAGAAAATGAGGGATTGTTTAGTTAAGCTTTATATAAATTTATGAATTTTTTTGCTTCCCGATGCTCTCTCTTCACTTGAAGGTTTTATTTTATTTATGAAATCAATCTTTCGGAGATCGAACTTGCGACTTCTTATATTGGAGAGGAAATGTATCAACTGAGCGCGTTCTGGTTGGTTTCACTTGAAGTGTTGCTCTCTGTATCAATGTGCTGAGTCTATAATTTTCGTTATTAAGGAATGAAGTGATAATTGGATAAAGCTTCAATTTTCTATAGTAATTTTTTGGGGGGCAACATAGCTTCATAATATCAAAAAAATATTCTATATATAAGTTTAGCAAACAGTGGTTATAATCACAAGAATTCTTATCCGTAATCAAATAATTCAATTCAATCAATATTTAGTCAATTTACACATTTTAGGGGAAAAATAAAGTAGAAATTCTAAGAAAATACCTCCGCTGTCGACGGGCTTGAATTTAGAAGATGTTGCCACCTCCATTGCGGCGATCGCCTCCGTCAGGCTGGCAACAACCGCATTCGCCATGGCAGAGTCTAACTTTGCTGCCTCTGCAAACTTTGTGGCCGTGACCGTTCTTCGCCTGCTTTATAAGGTGATCCTGAATCATACCTGACAGGATAATGTATCACCAATTGCTAGTTATGAACTTACGATTTATGCATACTGCTCATATTCATGTTTAACTGTTGGAAAGGAAGTCTGAGAACAAGGAAGCCTGGCCCACCAAGCCAATTCTTCATGGCACTTGCGATCCGCGTGATTAAAGTGAGAATATATACAATACCATTTTTTTACTTAAGGCACACCTAAAAACACTGAGCTAATTGCTAAAAAAAAACCAAAAACTTGATAATTAGCTGTTACCTCTGAAAACGTTATAGTTGCAACCCCCGAAACCAATTCAATTCAATCAACAAAGAAAATCGGGTCAGGGTTATCCTAAATCCACTCGTATTCACTTTTCTTCATCTAAAATTCCAAATCAGAACCTTTTGTTGAGGAAAATGACCCATATTCCATTACCAATTGGAGATTTAAAGCCCTAATTTCGAGTAGGGGCATTAATTTAAAATTTTAGATGAAGAAGAGTGAATACAAATGGGTTGGGGGATTTGATCACCCTATCCCGACTTTCTTTGTCAATTGACTAACAGAATGAAGTGTAAGGGCTAGTTGGAAGGTAGAATGATGCAACTTAAACGTTTTGGGTAATATGTAATTATCAAGTTTTTTTGGGTTTTAGTAATTAGCTCGGATTTGGGGGCTTTAAGTAAAAGCCCTTTTTTTAATATATAATCTAAATATATTTGTGATTTATTACTTTAATTTTTTATAAACTATTTATTAATAGCATTATAATAGCATAGATTATAATAGTAAAGATACGGATGCGTGGTTACTTTTTTCTCATACTAACGTTTTTGACATGTGCGTTGCATGTAATTTTACAAATTTTCATAATAAAATTCTTTATTAATTTAAATACGCGAATAGCACTTGTAAAACAATAATGACGTGGCTATTTCTTATGTGTATCGCACTTGTAAAATAATAGTGGTGTGGTATTTAATTACAAACACACATGTATATAACAAACACATATATTCTTTGATATATATATAACAAACACATATATATATCTTCCCTTTTATGCGATATATTATTATTATTATTATTTCCTCCATAAGTAATGCAAATTGACATTTGTAAAAGTTAAATGTTCTAATGCTGGATGAAGTAGTTCAAATAATTGATTGCCTAACAGAGAATGTATATAAAAAAGGAAAGAATAACAGTTTGAGAAAGTCATAAATTCAAATTTAAATTGAAAAATAAACATCGTCAAATAATGATTATCTGTGCATACATATTTATTAATAAAGTATATTGAGGTAGCATATATTTATTAATAAAAAATATAACAAGTTCATTTTTCTTTATATATATGCAGAGTGTATTGTCATCTCTGGAGGTTATCATCTTCAGCTATATCGTACTATGTTGGATCAGCTTAGGGAAGTTAATTAAACCTCAAAACGCTGCTGAGAAAAAGAAAATCGAGGAGCAGAAATATGAGTGGAAGGAAATCATTCGCATGCATGATCAGCACGACTTTGTCTTTTCTATGCAACATCACACATTATATCTTTGATTATAAGAGCCTAGCAACTTTGGTAAAAATTATCTTCTCTAACTTCTATTTTTGTCCTACTAACTAATTTTCTCCCAATTTTCTACGTCTAATTTCCTTGACTTATTTCATTGCGATGGCCATTGTTTCACCAATGCTACATATAAGCAGTCACATACGTGTATCTTTAATTAGAGAGAGAGAGAGATGCTTGTAGAAATCGAAAAATGCTACGTAACTATCTGCTATTCTTTGAAAACAGCTATTTTGCATCCCTAAAGTCATTTAGGGGTTTGATGCATATACATCGCTGTATTATCATACATTATGTGATTTATCCACCCTTGGGCATGAAATTCTAAGCATATGTATACTGTATTTTTGCATCCCAATAGTCTTTAGGGGTTTGATGGATTAGTTACTGTGGACTAATTACCGTAATCACAATGTTGCTTTTCAGAACGGAGCTCTGATTGCCGTGTGGCGTACTGACCTTGATGCGACCTGGATCACGCCGAGATGTTACCTTCCGTTGATCTGCTGATGGCGGCGATTGATGGTTGAGATTGGATCTGGAGGCTACCCCTCCAGAAGCGTGTGGATCTCAATGGGTTTGAGGTTGTGGTTGCCGAGCTACCTGCAAGGAAGTTCCGGGGTGGTTGTACCACCGAGGACCCTCCGACGGTCAAGTTAGACTAGAGATCCAAACAGAGTAACCGCTTAGTGGAGTAAAAATGACTTACTTGAATCGTCCGAAGAAAGGATTTATATAGCGGTGGCAGCAGGCAGGACAGGCGCGGGAATCACGCCGGTCGTTACGCTCCCAAGGTCACGCCCGCGTGATGAACGTGACCTTCCATTAATGGCGAGACAGGCTCGTTAATGGGGGATCGTGATGGCGTGGAACGTGGGATGTGGCCGACGGATATCTCGCGCATGGCGAGATTCGCGGGATGGCGGTTGCGCCTGTGAGTAGTACCGTTGGTCGGTCGATGAGACCGAGGGATGATCTCGGCGGGAGAGCTCACGGACGAGCGGGAGAGCCGAGGTATCTTGGTTTTGCGGTAGCCCGAAGACGAGCTGTGAGGCCGAGGAGGCCAGTTGTGCAGGGGGCTCGGAAGTGAGCCAGCGTTGGTCAGTAGGACGGGCATAGGAGTGGTCTGGTCGGCCACTGTAGGTCCTTCCCTGCATGCTCTAAGACACGTCATCTGCCACGTGTCATGATCTAAGGAATTATCGTTATCGAGCATCATCATTAGCCCCCCACTCTCGTTTCGATCTATTCGTGGGTCGGGTCGAGAGTGGACTGCCTGGTTCTTTCTGTGCGGCTTGGCGTTGGTAATTCCTCGTGGTGGATTGTTCGGGGACGACACGACGTTCTTGTTGTCGCGGATCGAGTATAAGTCGAACGAAGGACGAGTGTGGGAAGATCGGTATCCTCCCTTTACCGGAGTTGAGGAGCTGATAGCGCGTTGAGTATGAGTTTATTCGGCGGGTGTTGGATTCGTGTCTTTGTAGGGTAGAAAGCTACCCGCTGCGGATGCGCCAAGCAGGAAGCTACTCAACGGCCTCGCGAGGAGGGCTTTGGACCCACCACGTTGATGGGCAGGAGGATACCCGCTGGGATGCACCGAGCAGAAAGGAACTCGGCGGCCTCACGATGAGGGCTTCAGATCCTTAGCGTCTGATGGGCAGGAGGATGCTCGCTGGGGATGCGCCGAGCAGGAAGGGACTCGGTGGCCTTGCGATGAGGGCTTCAGATCCTCAGCGTCGAATGGGCAGGAGGTTTCCCGCTAGAGATGCTCCGAGAAGGGTAGCTGCTCGGTGGCCTCGCGATGAGGGCTTCAGATCCTCAGCGTCTGATGGGCAGGAAGATGCCCGCTGGGGATGCGCCGAGCAGGAAAGGGCTCGGCGGCTTCACTATGAGGGCTTCAGATCCTCAGCGTCTGATGGGCAGGAGGATGCCCGCTGGGGATGCACCGAGAAGGAAGGGACTCGACGGCCTCACGATGAGGGCTTCAGATCCTTAGCGTCTGATAGTAAGGAGGATGCCCGCTGGGGATGCGTCGAGAAGGAAGAGACTCGGCGGCCTCACGATGAGGGCTTCAGATCCTCAGCATCGGATGGGCAAGAGGTTGCCCGCCGGGGATGCGCCGAGCAGGGTAGTTGCTCGGTGGCCTCGCGATGAGGGCTTCAGATCCTCAGCATCTGATGGACAGGAGGATGCCCACTGGGGATGCGCCGAGCAAGAAGGGACTCGGCGGCCTTATTGTGAGGGCTTCAGATCTTCAGCGTCTGATGGACAGGATTATGCCCGCTGGGGATGCACCGAGCAGGAAGGGACTCGGCGGCCTCACAATGAGGGCTTCAGATCCTCAGCGTCTGATGGACAGGAGGATGCCCGCTGGGGATGCACCGAGCAGGAAGGGGCTCGACGGCCTCGCGATGAGGGCTTCAGATCCTCAGCGTCGGATGGGCAGGAGGTTGCCCGCTGGGGATGCGCCGAGCAGGGTAGCTGCTCGGTGGCCTCCTGGCGAGGGCTTTGATCCTTAGCGCGGGAGGGGCTGTAAGAGGCCTACTAAGGACGGGCCGAGCAGGGTTAGTGCCTGGTGCCTCTTGGCAAGGGCTTGTCATGCCTCGCTTCCCAAAATACGGAAAACGAGGGATGACTAGGCCAGCCATGCTCCTACGGTCAAGGAATAATCCCGCCGTAGTCACATTTCGGCTTCTAGCATTACATGGTAATCAGTAAACAAAGCACAGAAGTAAAGGAAATACATCACTAAATTATTATATCAAATTTCATTGTTCACAATTTACAAATAAATAAGAAAAGAACCACTAACCAAGTTCGAATACAACATCTCTTTTAGGAAAAGCAGTAAAAGTGAAGGAGGTACTCCTGACTAAATCTCCGCTAGCTCGAAGGGTAAGTCCGACTCCTGCGCTGGTTCTTCCTCGAGGTCTGAGCATGCATACTCAGGTCGTCAGAGCGACGCAATAGCAATATTATAATAGTGACATGAAACAGACAAATAAGGTAATAACAGTGGAAGTAAAATGCAGGTAATCACTATGTCACTAACTGATGCACAGAATGATCTGTGTCCCTATCAGTCTCTAAGTCATGTTTGAAATCGAATTATGGAAAGGAGGATCAGGTTTAACGAGGGTCTCGTACATACCCGAGACTACGGCCCGCATCGTCCGGGATATAACACTGTCAGCCGGACCGCTAGACACTACCTAATATATATAAGAGTCGCTGTTCGAATGATCATCCTCTAAATCATTGTCCTCGCTAAATACGATTCTCTTTCCACTTCGATTTCCCCATTTTCCCCTGGTTTACACTATTGATGAGTATGGTCCAGTCGTGTACAAGTATGCACCAATAGCACTATTTTTATCACCGTTCACTGTATTATTCACTGCCACGAATCATTCACTTTTCCATTGGCGTACTTGACACTCCTAAACCAATACCATTCACGTACGATAATACATTGTACACTGAATAATAACGCGCACTATCACTATGTGTATGGCAATCGGGTAATATATGCGCATTTATGCAGTTAACAAGTCATGCGTAATATGAACTATTATGCACCTTATGAGCTTATAAAAATTGCAGTAAATCATACGTTCAAAATTCAGTGAAATGATACAAATACGGTGACAAGTAAACTCAGTTGGAAGTTCAGCAAAATTTATTTCAGTGCAATCGGATTTCGGTTTTGCAAGTTACAGCCGTTTCATTTTAAGTGTTCGCTGCAGGAAATTCAGTTTCTGAACTGAACGTCCGTTTCACGACACGATTTTCTCCCTGTTGGGATCAGAGTTTAGCGACTATATAGTTTAATGAAATTTATGTTTTTCAGTAGGGTTTCCAACGCACTAGACGGTTTCTCAATCGCATCTCTACATCAGAAGTTATGCACTGTTCAACGATAGGGTATCAGTTCTGTTTCTGTTTGGGACTACTATACGTCCTGTTCGTTTAAATTACAGTTTAAATAGTAAACGACGGTAAAAAAGGGTTAAACCACTTTCATTATTTAGACAACTGTTTCATCTTCACTAAAGTATAGGGATCCTCAATATACAAGTTCAGGCAGCAAAGGGGTAAGCATTACGAGATAGAAATCAACAGCCAGAGCCGCTCTCCGAACTAGTTTCCGTAATCCTTTCGGTATAAAAACAATGTAAAACTTTTATGGGGTTCTAGTTCGTCGAGTCGGCTTCGATTTGAGCCCTCGAACGTATCATTTCAATTTTTAAACAATTAACTATGATTTTTACAAGTTTCAGACGCGCGGAATTTTCAGTTTTAACGGGTGTAATTGGGGGTGATCGTTCAAGCCAGCAACGATTATATTTTTCAGTAGAATTTTAACACAATGTTCGTTATCACATGGGACATCTTGTATGATCAATTTCCTTCAGTTTAATGAAAGGTTTTCATTCGGGTTTTGCATCAAACGCCTGTATCATATAAGTTTTCACGAATTGTAAACATGGAATTAATAGGATTTTGAATTGTAACGGAATAATCTAGCATGTAGCAAGTAGGGTACTTGCCTGGAGACGTGTTGGCGACGCACGGCAGAGGCAACGGCACGAACGCGCAAAGAACAGCACGGTTTGGGTTCACAGCCTCGGCTCGAGTTCGGGTTCGTCGTCGGTGTTGCCTGGGGATGGTTCGTGATCACTGGAGGGGGAGTGGGGTGCTGTGGATCTCCTAGGAGTGTGCTGGGGTCGGCGGTGGTCGGTGAAGGTAGCTCCGGCGATGGGTGCAACGGTGGCGAGTTGCAGTGAGGGGGTGTGCAGGGTTCGAAGCTTGGTGGTTTGGAGAGAGGGAGGAAACAGTGGTGGTGCTCAGGTTTTGGAGAGAGGAGCGAGGGAGTTGGTCGTATTTGTCATCATCGTGGGGCCCAGAGGGGTGTTCGCCGGCGGCGAGAAGGGGTGCAGGGGAGGCTCGGTGGCGAGGAGGGTGTGCAAGCGAGGGGGTGAGGCAGTATAGGGGTTCGGGTTTTGGTAGGAGAGAAACAAGGGAGGATGACGAGGTGATCGTAGTCGTCGTCGGTGTCGTCGGCGGGGTGTTAGGGATGAGGCAGGATGTTTTCTTTGGAGAGAGGATAGGAGGACGAGAGAACGAGAGTGATGAGGGAGAGAGTTAGAGAGATGAGGCGAGGTTGAAGCGCGCGCGCGATCGTGGCCTTGAGGAGCGGGAACTTAGGGCGGCGAAGCGTGGCGTTGGCGACGACGTGGGATAGTAGGGGAAAACGAGCGGGAAACGAGAGAGAAGTGGGGAAGAAGGCTTTGTGGTCGGGTCGGGTCGGGCGCGTGTTAGGGGGTTGGGCCGGAGGTGTTTAAGTTTAATTAAGTTGTTTTTTAATTTTTCTTTGGGCTGGCTGAGGAGGTGTTGGGCTTGGTTTAAATGGGGGATTTAATTACTTGGGTTTTATTTTCATTAAAATTTTGTTTGGGCTGGGATTTATATGTATTTAGTTTTAGTTTTGGGCTGGGGTTTTAAAGGTTTAGAAAAAATCAATTATTAAAAACCTAGCAACCAATTACTTACAAAATTACGAGGATAAATAGGAAAACATTCGTGGACTTTGGAAATATAGAAAAATTTTATTGATGGGAACGGGGATTTACATCATACCCCCTTTACAAAAATTTCGTTCTCGAAATTTAAAAGGAGACAACGAAACAACAGTACTAAACAAAGAGATGTGGAAAACATGCATGGATATCTTCCTCACACTCCCAGGTAGATTCTTCTGGGGAACGACCGCCCCAAGACACTCGGACCAACGGAATGACCTTATTCTTCAGCACTTTCTCCCTGCGGTCGAGGATGGTGGTGGGCTGCTCCTCGTAGGATAGGTCGGTACCCAAAGCTAACTCCGAATAGTCCAAAACATGGCTCTCATCCCGAACATAACGCCGCAACTGAGACATATGGAAGGTATTGTGCACACCAGCTAGCGATGGAGGCAAGGCAAGTCGATAGGCCACCTCTCCAACTCGCTCTAGCACCTCAAAATGTCCGATGAAACGGGGATTGAGTTTCCCGCGACCTCCAAACCTGATAACTCCGCGGGTAGGGAAAATCTTCAGGAATACGTGATCTCCGACTTCAAATTCCACTGCTCTCCTGCTGGTATTCGCCCAACTCTTCTGTCGATCCTGAACCGTCTTAATACGCTGCCTGATCATTTGGACCTTGTCGACTGTCTGAACAATAAGCTCGGGACCCAGTAATCTTCGTTCTCCCACATCATCCCAACAAACTGGGGATCGACACTTCCGCCCGTAAAGTGCTTCGAAAGGAGCCATCTGGATGCTAGCCTGATAACTGTTGTTATAAGAAACTCGACTAGATGCAGATGGTCTTCCAAGGAACCCTGAAAATCCAATATGCAGGCCCTCAACATATCCTCGAGCGTCTGAATCGTACGCTCGGATTGTCCGTCCATCTGCGGGTGATAAGCAATACTGAACTTGAGGCGGGTACCCAAACTCTCTTGTAAGCTCCTCCAGAAGTGCGAAACAAATCTGGTGTCTCGATCTGACACAATGCTGACCGGAACTCCGTGAAGTCACACTATCTCCTGCATGTATCTCTCTGCCAGTGACTCTGTCAACTGTCCCACTCGGAATGGTAAGAAGTGTGCAGCTTTCGTGAGGTGGTCGACGATAACCCAAATGGCGTTGTTGCCCCTAGGGCTCCGTGGTAAGGCCGTCACGAAATCCATAGCAATGTGCTCCCACTTCCATTCTGGTATCGGAAGCGGTTGTAACAGTCCTGCTATCCTCTGATGTTCTGCCTTCACCTGCTGGCATACCAAGCACCTGGATACGAACCGCGTAATTTCTCGCTTCATCCCGTTCCACCAAAAATGCTGCTTTAGATCTCGATACATCTTCGTACCTCCCGGATGCACAGAATAAGCTGAACTATGAGCCTCAGCCAGTACTTCTTCTTGAACATTTCCTTTGGGTACGCAGAGTCTGCTACCAAATCTCAGAGAACCGTCTTCATGTATGATTAAGTCCGTTCTCAGCCCGGTTTCTACTTGTGCTCTAAACTTTTGCAATCGAGAATCATCCGCTTGTGCAGCCTTGATGCGATCCACAAGGGAAGACTGCACATGTAGTTGCCAAAATTGACTGATTGCGCTCGGTGTGGCGACCTCAAGCTCGAGTCTCTGAAAATCCTTAATGATGCTCCTCTGACTGGTCAACATCATAATCGCTGGCTTAATACTGAGAGCATCTGGTACAACATTTACTTTTCCCGGGTGATACTGAAGGTCCAAGTCATAATCCGCCATCAGTTCTAGCCATCGGCGCTTCCTCATGTTTAGTTCTTTCTGAGTGAAGACGTACTTCAGACTTTTATGATCCGTGTACACCTCCACCTTCTCGCCCAACAGCTAGTGCTTCCAAATATTCAACGCAAAAATCACTGCAGCTAACTCCAAGTCATGCGTAGGATAGTTCATTTCGTGATTTCTCAGCTGTCGAGAGGCGTAAGCAACCACCCGACCGTGCTGCATCAGAACACAGCCTAAGCCCTTCCCTGAGGCATCACTATGTATCACCAAACCACCGGAATCATCTGGTACTGTAAGAATGAGCGCCGTGGTTAACTTCTGCTTCGGTGTCTCAAATGCCCGGGTACATTCCTCGGTCCACGCAAACGGTACATCCTTCCGTGTCAACCTCGTCAATGGTTCAGCGATTCTTGAAAAGTCTTGGACGAACCGCCGATAATATCCTGCCAGTCCCAGAAAGCTTCTGATCTCGGCCATTGATTTCGGTGTTGGCCAATCTCTGACAGATTCTATCTTTGCCGGGTCTACTGAGATGCCTTCGCCCGAAACAATGTGTCCCAAGAACTGAACCTTGTCGAGCCAGAATTCACACTTGCTCAATTTCGTGTACAGCTTCTCTTCCCGAAGAATTTGTAAAACCGTGCGCAAATGCTCGACATGTTCCTCCCGGGTCTTCGAATAGACTAGTATATCGTCGATAAATACGACGACAAACGTGTCCAAATACTTTGCAAACACCCTGTTCATCAAATCCATAAATATCGCTGGAGCATTGGTAACACCGAATGGCATCACAAGTGTAACAACCCTAATTTTCCTATACACTTTTTCCTATAAAAATTTTTTCAAATATTTTTTCAAAAATCCATAAAGGGGTATTTATTGCCTGAGCATAAGATTTAAGTAATTAATTAGCAATTTAATTACAAGAAGGAGCTTGTAGCTCATTGGTAATATCTTGCATTGCTGAACCAAGCCACCAAAGTTCAAATCCCAAGCCCCGCATTATTTTTAATATTTATTTTGTTTTAAATTTTTCTTCAATATTGTGTCTCTTCATCTTCTAAACCCCCATGTACACTTCAAATTCCTAGATCGGTTTCAGAGACATTTGAAATCCCCATTTACTCCATTTTAATGATTTTTTAATATATTTTTACATTAAAACCTTTCATATACCCTATTTACTCCAATTTTTAATGATTTTATACATTTTTACATTAAAACCTTTCATATACTCTATTTACTCCAACTTTTAATGATTTTATACATTTTTATTTAAAAACCTTTCACCTACCCTACCCTATAAATAGACCCCCCTACCCTCTACCCTCTCATCCCAAAACACTAGCTTTACTCTCTCAAAATTGTTACAAGAAGGGTGTACTTTGAAATCGAGTTCGCGACGAAGCTCCGACGAGATTCCGGCGGGAATTCCGGCGACGTTTTTAGAAACAACCGGCGACGAAGCAACGCCTCGGCAACTTCTTTAGTTCCCCTATACTATTTAGTATATATCGAAACCCGTAAGTCCCATTCTATCCCCCTTTCTATTTCTCTAAAATACGAAACTACGAAACCCGACGGAATCGGAACAAATCCGATTTCTGATTCGGTTTTCTATAAAATTTCACTTATAATCAATTCAATCATGCTTAAACATCTTTATCTTGATTATTAAACTTTTAAAAATCAATTTGAACAAGTTTTCTCACATGAAATGATAACCTTTCCAATCTATCGTATTTTTTTCACTTTAATACCATCATGTTTCAATTTCACATTTAACCCGTTAACATTGCTATACCTTAAAACAGATCACGAGATAATGACCTACCTCCTCACACACACATATGCAACCATAATACGCTATCTTGAAAACTCCTAATACGATAAAACAAGATTTTACATTAAGATACCATTTCTTTAATAAAACCTTTTATAAAAGTTTAGGTTTGATACATTTGTTTAAACAATATCTTTAATAGGAAAAATACAATAAGTTGTGAACATCGATCGTTTATCTAAATCTGACTTTGTGGTGTCTAGGCAAGTGTGTCTAAGGCAAGTGGTTACTTAATTAGGGCCGCTATTTGTAGTGGAGAGCCTCTCACTTACCTGGCACTTACCTGGCCGCAATTGGCGGTGAAGAGGCGATTTGAGGCTTCTAACGACTTGTCGTTTAGACCATTTAGAAATAGACTAGTTGGCTTAGGGAACCCTAGAATGTAAAATACGAAAAATTACACCTTTGCAAGTAAATACCTTTACTTTATAAAACCGTTTTCTAAAGGATTAGTATTTTACAATCTTTGCAAAGCGCCGCTACAACCCATCTTTGGGGAACCCGTTAGGGATAGTACGGTTTATCGTGCACCTTCAGGCTAGTAGTGCGAGATTCAGACCTCCACAAGGAGCATTTAGTCTCGAAAGGTTTAAAATACGACATTTTAAGAAAAATGAGATTTTTGGAATATAAAATATTTATTAAAATTATTTTTGTATAAACATATGTATATTTAACATTTAAATATCTATTTTATTAGAATATAAATTTTCGACCTTTTCCTAAGAATCACAATACTAAATTTTACACTAAAATACCATGAACTTCAAAGAATCAATATTACAGATAAATACCTATAACTAGGATATTTTCACTAGAAATGTCACGACATAAAATCCACCCTCATTACAACTCTAAATACGAACAATAAATACTTGAGGTGTATTTTGAAAAGTATATAAAAGCATTTTTACATAAAACCCCCTCAAGTTTTATAAATTACCCTAAGGACCCTAGCAAATTATAAGACCTCGATTCACATTTCTGATTTTCTGACTCGGGTTTGAGTCTGATTACTCTGACTTGAATATGATTCAAGTCAATCTATAATCTACAAGTTTCCACTTCAATATGAACTCATGAATTCATGAATCCAATATCAATCTATACATCTTGACTGAACCGAACCATGGATATACCTATTCCTTTTACATGATTCTCAGTTATTCCATTTACATGACTCTATGGTTACAACCGCTTACTGATATCATGGTTTCGGTCAGTCAATCAATCTTACAATCAATACAATTTACAAGATAACAATACAAACAAGACATCGCGGGGTCTAAGGGGTAGACTGGCACGGAATATTTTAAAGGTGGCACGAGGTGGTCACTTAAGACGTAATTACATCCATACCGTTGTTCCGTAGTATTATCGACGGAGCCTTGTACTACAGGTTACCAAGGTCCCCGGTATAAGTGGGACTCCCCTCGTATACACTGGCATCTTCTGTACCAGGCTACAAACAACAGCGTTAATACAACATTACAATACAACATTAGAAGCTACTCTCTCTCTCTCTTACTCTCTGTCAATTTCTCCCTTATCTTTGGGACTTACCGAGCGACCGGTTCGCTGACGACATTCTATTTCTTTTTTCTTTGGATGTCGTCAGGTGGTTTGGACCCGGCGGAGATCGAGCCATCTCAAGAAGAGTTGGAGCAGTTTGCCGAAGACCCTGCACTTTAGTTTCATTGTACACTTTTCCTTTCTGTATTTTTTTTATATTTCCTGTTATGCCACTGTTTAGACATCATTTTATTTCAGCTGTATTTCCTTTTCATGCATTGTACAAAAGAATGTTAATAAATAAAAGTTGTTGTTCCTTTTATATCTTGTCTCTTGTGTACTTATTTTATATTGCTTAGATACGCTTAGCGTATGTACTTCTGAGTATATACGTAGCGGGCCTCGTCGCGTCCCCTCCGCCGTACACTGGGAAGCGGGGCGTGACAGGTTTTGTAATGTCGGGACCCGGTTCTTGATCACGGAGCAAAGTGCCACACGGAACAAAGTGCCACGCCAAGTGTCGTGTTAAGTGGGCGGGGGCCACCTCTTGAATCCGTGGGGGCCGCCTCTTGAGTCCGTGGGACCCACTGTAGAACAATGGGGACTCTTCGGAATACATTCCGAAAGAGGGCAGATCTGTACTATAAATGGAATGATACTACTCTTCAATACAGAGGCGCCTTTTAAGTGAACCGGAACTACAGGAGCTTGAGAACTCCGTAGTTAAGCGTGCTTGGGCCAGGGAAGTCTTGGGATGGGTGACCTCTTGGGAAGTGGCCCCTGGTCGGGTCCGGTTCGCTTTAAGGGAATAACTGTGCGGTTTCGGCCAAAGCGGACAATACTCTCTGTATTGGGGCGTGGGGCGTGACAAAATGGTATCAGAGCTGGTCCCTCAATAGTAGGTCTGTGGTTCGAGGACGAACCGTTTTTCAAAGATGGGGAGAATGTCGGGACCCGGTTCTTGCTCACGGAGCAAAGTGCCACACGGAACAAAGTGCCACGCCAAGTGTCGTGTTAAGTGGACGGGGGCCACCTCCTGAATTCATGGAGGCCACCTCTTGAGTCCGTGGGACGCACTGTAGAACAATGGGTACTCTTCGGAATACATTCCGAAAGAGGGCAGATCTGTACTATAAATGGAATGATACCACTCTTCAATACAGAGGCGCCTTTTAAGTGAACCGGAACTATAGGAGCTTGAGAACTCCGTAGTTAAGTGTGCTCGGGCCAGGGAAGTCTTGGGATGGGTGACCTCCTGGGAAGTGGCCCCTGGTCGGGTCCGGTTCGCTTTAAGGGAAAAACCGTGCGGCTTCGGCCAAAGCGGACAATACTCTCTGTATTGGGGCATGGGGCGTGACAACAAGGAACTCATAATGTCCGTATTGGGTCCTGAAAGCCGTCTTGCATACATCCTCGGCTGCTACTCTGATTTGATGATAGCCAGAATGGAGATCCAACTTCGAAAATACCTTGGCCCCACTTAACTGATCGAATAAGTCGTCGATGCGCGGAATTGGGTACTTGTTCTTTATTGTGACTTTGTTCAGCTCCCGATAGTCTATACACATCCGCAGCGATCCATCTTTCTTCTTTACCAACAGAACTGGTGCACCCCACGGTGAAACGCTTGGCCGGATAAATCCCTTCTCCAGGAGTTCTTCAATTTGCTTCTTCAATTCTGCCAACTCAACCGGTGCCATTCTGTACGGGGCCTTAGAAACTGGTGCCGTACCTGGAGTCAAATCGATCGAGAATTCCAAGATGCGTGGAGATGGTAGACCTAGTAAATCCTTAGGAAACACGTCCAGAAAGTCCCGAACAATCTTTGGGGCTGGGCTCTTATCAATCTCCATAGCTGACAACTCCTTTGGCTTGGCTTTATACTTCGCTAGCTCCAAAGATTCGCTTCTGCCTTCGAAAATAAACTCCAGGTGATTGGGAATGCGGAAGATCACATTCGTTGCTCGGCAATCGATAACTACATGGAAGGTACTCATCCAATCCATCCCGAGAATTGCGTCATAGCTGTCTGTCCCGATCAAAAGGAAATTCGCATAGAATTCCCTGCCACACACTACGACCGGACATGATCTACATTCTCGACTGGATAGTATAACACCATTACCCGTATGTATTTCCCAACCCTTGGTTAATGGTTCATGTGGTATGGAGTTTGTATCAACGAAATGCGCAGATATGAAACAGTGCGATGCTCCAGAATCAAATAGTACTCTAGCTGGTATGGAATGTACGAGTAGAATACCTGTGACAACTTCGCCAGAAGCCTCTGCCTGCTCGGCGGTCAAGGTGAAAGACCGTCCCTGACCGCGGCCTGTGTAGGGTTGCCTCTGCTCCTGTGATCTCTGCTGCTGTGGTCCAGACCCTCCCTGTATCTCTGCTCGCTCGGGACAACCGCTAACTCTGTGCTGGCTGGATCCGCAAATCAAACATCGTCCCTTGGCACGGCGACAGTCCTTCTGGGTGTGCCCATCTCTGTTGCAGTAACCGCAAACTACGTTCTTGCTCTGGGGGCGATGCTGGGGCACGAATGGACGCTTCATTTGTGTCGTTCCAGGCCTGTGAACTAGTATGAATCCTCGAGAAGGTGCGTAGGTGCGAGCTGGAACAACTGGGGGCTTCCTGAATTTGTTGATCAGTTTCTCCTGAATTCGCGCCGCGTTGAGTACCTGTGCAAAAGTCTGCAACTCGAGTGACGCAATCAACTGCTGCAGCTCGAAATCAAGTCCATGTAAGAAGCGCCTGGCCCTGGTGGCCTCTGAAGCGACCATGTACTGAGCAAACCGGCTCAGACAATTGAACTCTGCCGCATATACGTTCACGGGACGGCCATTCTGCTTCAGTAAGATGAATCTTTCTTCCATCTCGGCCTTGGCGGTGGACGGGAAATAGTGGTTCAAGAAGCACTCCTTGAATTTGCTCCACTCGATTAGCCTTTCTAGTCTGCTTTCTTCCACTGACCACCAAGTACGGGCTTCATCTTCCAACTGGATCTTTATCACATTCACTTTATCTTCCTCTGGTACCCTGGCGGCCGTCAGTAAGTTCTCCATATTAACCAGCCATTGCTCGACCTCGAGTGGCTCGGCTAGGCCTGTAAATGCAGCTGGATGTAACCTCCGGAAATCTGATACGGTGCCAGTCCTGGCAGAAAAAGCTGGTGGAGCAGTGCCCTCGGGGGCGGTAATGAGGGCGGAGGGTCCCCCTACAGCGGTAATAGCCCTGAGTCCCTCGGTGAGTAGGTCCGTCTTTCTCTCCTGAGCTTCTGCGAGAGACGTCCGTGCACTAAGTATCCTCTCCGTGCGATCCTGAGAACTTGAGTCCGAGGAGTGGTCGTTCGGGGACGTCATATCGCTGGAAGATATTTAAAAGGATATGATTAGATACAAGGATGAAAGTCAGGAATAGTGAAGCGAAAATAATATAATATAGTGTAGTTAATGTTATCCCTTACTAGTAAACGCGGCTCTGATATCAACAAAACCATGTCATGTCCCGCTTCCCAAAATACGGAAAACGAGGGATGACTAGACCAGTCATGCTTCTACGGTCAAGGAATAATCCCGCCATAGTCACACTTCGGCTTCTAGCATTACATGGTAATCAGTAAACAAAGCACAGAAGTAAAGGAAATACATCACTAAATTATTACATCAAATTTCATTGTTCAAAATTTACAAATAAACAAGAAAAGAACTACTAACCAAGTTCGAATACAACATCTCTTTTAGGAAAAGCAGTAAAAGTGAAGGAGGTACTCCTGACTAAATCTCCGCTAGCTCGAAGGGTAAGTCCGAATCCTGTGCTGATTCTTCCTCGAGGTCTGAGCATGCATACTCAGGTCGTCAGAGCGACGCAATAGCAATATTATAATAGTGACATGAAACAGAAAAATAAGGTAATAACAGTGGAAGTAAAATGCAGGTAATCACTATGTCACTAACTGATGCACAGAATGATCTGTGTCCCTATCTGTCTCTAAGTCATATTTGAAATCGAATTATGGAAAGTAGGATCATGTTTAACGAGGGTCTCGTACGTACCCGAGACTACGGCCCGCATCGCCCGGGATATAACCCTGTCAGCCGGACCGCTAGACCCTACCTAATATATATAAGAGTCGCTGTTCGAATGATCATCCTCTAAATCACTGTCCTCGCTAAATACGATGCTCTTTCCACTTCGATTTTCTCATTTTCCCCTGATTTACACTATTGATGAGTATGGTCTAGTCGTGTATAAGTATGCACCAATAACACTGTTTTTATCACTGTTCACTGTATTATTCACTGCCACGAATCATTCACTTTTCCATTGACGTACTTGAAACTCCTAAACCAATACCATTCACGCATGATAATGCATTGTACACTGAATAATAACGCGCACTATCACTGTGTGTATGGCAATTGGGTAATATATGTGCATTTATGCAGTTAACAAGTCATGTGTAATATGAACTATTATGCACCTTATGAGCTTATAAAAATTGCAGTAAATCATACATTCAAAATTCAGTGAAACAATATAAAGACGGTGAAAAGTAAACTCAGTCGGAAGTTCAGCAAAATTTATTTCAGTGTAATCGGATTTCGGGTTTGCAAGTTACAGCCGTTTCATTTTAAGTGTCCGCTGCAGGAAATTCAGTTTCTGAACTGAACATCCGTTTCACGACATGATTTTATCCCTGTTTGGATCAGAGTTTAGCGACACTATAGTTGAATGAAATTTAGGGTTTTCAGTAGGGTTTCCAACGCACCAGACGGTTTCTCAATCGAATTTCTACATCAGAAGTTATGCACTGTTCAACGATAGGGTATCAGTTCTGTTTCTGTTTGGGACTGCTATACGTCCTGTTCGTTTAAATTACAGTTTAAATAGTAAACGACGGTAAAAAGGGGTGAAACCACTTTCATTGTTTAGACAACTGTTTCATCTTCACTAAAGTATAGGGTTCCGTAATATACAAGTTCAGACAGCAAAGGGGTAAGCATTACGAGATAGAAATCAACAGCCAGAGCTGCTCTGGACTGCAGTCCAGAGCCGCTCTCCGAACTAGTTTCCGTCGTCCTTTCAGTATAAAAACAATGTACAAATTTTATGGGGTTCCAGGTCGTCGAGTAGGCTTCGATTTGAGCCCTCGAACGCATCATTTAAATTTTTAAACAATTAACTATAATTTTTACAAGTTTCAGACGCGCGAAATTTTCAGTTTTAACGGGTGTAATTGGGGGTGATCGTTCAAGCCAGTAACGATTATATTTTTCAGTAGAATTTTAACACAATGTTCGTTATCACATGGGCCAGCTTGTATGATCAATTTCCGTCAATTTAATGGAAGGTTTTCGTTCGGCTTTTGCATCAAACGCTTGTATCATATAAGTTTTCACGAATTGTAAACATGGAATTAATAGGATTTTGAATTGTAACGGAATAATCTAGCATGTAGCAAGTGGGGTACTTGCCTGGAGACGCGTTGGCGACGCACGGCAGCGGCAACGGCACGAACGCGCAAAGAACAACACGGTTTGGGTTCACGGCCTCGGCTCGAGTTCGGGTTCGTCGTCGGTGTTGCCTGGGGATGGCTCGTGATCACTGGAGGCGGAGTGGGGTGCTGTGGATCTCCTAGGAGTGTATTGGGGTCGGCGGTGGTCGACGGAGGTATCTCCGGCGATGGGTGCAGTGGCGGCGAGTTGCAGTGAGGGGGTGTGCAGGGTTCAAAGCTTGGTGGTTTGGAGAGAGGGAGGAAACGGTGGTGGTGCTCGGGTTTTGGAGAGAGGAGAGAGGGAGTTGGTCGTCTTCGTCGTCGTCGTGGGGCCCAGAGGGGTGTTCGTCGGCTGTAAGAAGGCGTGCAGGGGAGGCTCGGTGACGAGGAGGGTGTGCAGGTGAGGGGGTGAGGCAGTACAGGGGTTCGGGTTTTGGTAGGAGAGAAACAAGGGAGGATGACAAGGTGATCGTAGTCGTCGTCGTTGTCGTCAGCGGGGTGTTAAGGATGAGGGAGGATGTTTTCTTTGGAGAGAGGAGAGGAGGAAGAGAGAACGAGAGTGATGAGGGAGAGAGTTATAGAGGCGATGTGAGGTTGAAGCGCATGCGCAATCGTGGCCTTGAGGAGCGGGAACGTGGGGCGGCGAGGCGTGGCGTTGGCGATGATGTGGGATAGTAGGGGAAAACGAGCGGGAAACGAGAGAGAAGTGGGGAAGAAGGGTTTGTGGTCGGGTCGGGTCGGGCGCATGTTAGGGGGTTGGGCCAGAGGTGTTTAAGTTTAATTAACTAGTTTTTTTAAATTTTTCTTTGGGCTGGCTGAGGAGGTGTTGGGCTTGGTTTAAATGGGGGATTTAATTACTTGGGTTTTATTTTCATTAAAAATTTTTTTGGGCTGGGGTTTCTATGTATTTAGTTTTAGTTTTGGGCTGGGGTTTTAAAGGTTTAGAAAAAAAATCAATTATTAAAAACCTAGCAACCAATTACCTACAAAATTACGAGGATAAATAGAAAAACATTCGGGGACTTGGGAAATATAGAAAAATTTTATTGATGGGAACATGGATTTACATGGCTTTTGATCCTTGGCGTCATGGGGTAGGGAGCTACCAGCCGGGGATAGCCGAGCAGGGTAGCCGCTCGGCTGCCTCTTGATGAGGGTTTTGATCCTTAGCACGGGAGGGTCCGTAAAGGGCCTACTAAGGACGGGGCCGAGCAGGGTTGCTGCCCGGTGCCTTTTGGCGAGGCCTTTGATCCCTAGTGTGTTGGGGTCGGGAGCTACCAGTCAGGGATGACCGAGCAAGGGCAGGCTCGGTTGCCTCTTGCGGGAGCTTTGATCCTTAAGGACGGACCGAGCAGGGTTACTGTCCGGTGCCTCTTGGCGAGGGCTTTGATCCCTGGTTTGTTGGGGGTAGAGAGCTACCAGCCAGGGATAACCGAGCAAGGGCGGGCCCGGTTGCCTCTTGGCGAGGGCTTTGATCCCTGGTTTGTTGGGGTAGGGAGCTACCAGCCAGGGATAACCGAGCAAGGGCGGGCCTGGTTGCCTCTTTCGAGGGCTTTTCATCCTTAGCGCGGGAGGGGCTGTAAGTGGCCTACTAAGGATGGCCGAGCAGGGTTACTGCCCGGTGCCTCTTGGCGAGGGCTTTTTGTCCTTAAGGATGGCCGAGC
This sequence comes from Agapanthus africanus, assembly GCA_030015575.1. Taxonomy (NCBI): domain Eukaryota; kingdom Viridiplantae; phylum Streptophyta; class Magnoliopsida; order Asparagales; family Amaryllidaceae; genus Agapanthus; species Agapanthus africanus. Next base: position 417,527,815 of record CM057338.1, on the reverse strand, counting down.
AGGGTTGCTGCCCGGTGCCTCTGGGCGAGGGCTTTGATCCCTGACGTTGTAGGATAGGGAAGCTACCAGCTAGGGATAGCCGAGCAGGGTAGCCGCTCGGCTGCCACTTGGTAAGGGCTTTGATCCCTGGCGTTGTGGGGTAGAGAGCTACCGGCCAGGGATAGCCGAGCAGGGTAGCCGCTCGACTGCTTCTTAGTGAGGGCTTTGATCCCTGGTGTTGTGGAGTAGGGGAGCTACCGGCCAGGGATAGTCGAGCAGGGTAGCCGTTCGGCTGCCTCTTGGTAAGGGCTTAGATCCTTATCACCGGAAGGGCCATGGGAGGCCTGCTAAGGATTGACCGAGCAGTGAAGCTGCTCAGTTACCTCTTGGCGAGGGCTTTGATCCCTGGCGTTGTGGGGTAGGGAGCTACCGGCCAGGGATAGCCGAGCAGGGTAGCCGCTCGGCTGCCTCTTGGTGAGGGCTTTGATCCTTAGCGCTGGAGGGGCCATAGAAAGCCTGCTAAGGATTTGACCGAGTAGTGAAGCTGCTCAGTTGTCTCTTGGCAAGGGCCTTGATCCCTGGCGTTGTGGGGGTAGGGATCTACCGGCCAGGGATAGCCGAGCAGGGTAGCCGCTCGGTCGCCTCTTGGTGAGGGCTTTGATCCTTAGCGCTGGAAGGGCCATGGGAGGCCTGCTAAGGATTGACCGAGCAGTGAAGCTGCTCAGTTGCCTCTTGGCGAGGGCTTTGATTCCTGACGTTGTGGGGTAAGAAGATACCATCCAGGGATAGCCGAGCAGGATAGCCGCTCGGCTGCCTCTTGGTGAGGGCTTTGATCCTTAGCGCTGGAGGGGCCATGAGAGGCCTGCTAAGGATTGACTGAGCAGTGAAGCTGCTCAATTGCCTCTTGGCGAGGGCCTTGATCCATGACGTTGTGGGGTAGGGAGCTACCAGCCAGGGATAGCCGAGCAGGGTAGCCGCTCGGCCGCCTCTTGGTGAAGGCTTTGATCCTTAGCGCTGGAGGGGCTATGGGAGGCCTGCTAAGGATTGACCGAGTAGTGAAGCCGCTCAGTTGCCTCTTGGCGAGGGCTTTGATCCCTGGTGTTGTGGGGGTAGGGAGCTACCATCCAGGGATAGCCAAGCAGGGTAGCCGCTTGGCCGCCTCTTGGTGAGGGCTTTGATCCTTAGCGCCGGAGGGGCCATGGGAGGCCTGCTAAGAATGGACCGAGCAGTGAAGCTGCTCAGTTGCCTCTTGGCGAGGGCTTTGATCCCTGGCGTTGTGGGGCAGGGAGCTACCAGTCAGGGATAGCCGAGCAGGGTAGCTGCTCGGTTGCCTCTTGGTGAGGGCTTTGATCCCCGGCGTTGTGAGTTAGGCGAGCTACTGGCCAGGGATAGCCGAGCAGGGTAGCTGCAGGGCTGCCTCTTGGTCAGGGCTTAGGTCCTTGGCGCTGGAGGGGCCGTGGGAGGCCTGCCAAGGATGAACCAAGCAGTGAAGCTGTTCGGTTGCCTCTTAGTGAGGGCTTAGATCCCTAGCGTTGTGGGGGTAGGCGAGCTACCGGCCAGGGATAGCCGAGCTGGGTAGCTGCTGGGCTGCCTCTTCGTGAGGGATTTGGGAAGATGGACAGTCGTGAGTGACACGTGCCACGAACGCGTGGAGGAGGCGAAGTGCCAGAGCTGCGTCGTTTCGATTTCGCATCGAGCGGCGCGATGTCTGCTGCGTGGCGGCACAGTTTCGGGCGACCATTGAACTCCGGGGGCGGTACCGACGCGGACGGAGTCTTCTCTTCCTCTGTAGGGGTCCTGGTCTCGAGACGGGGGAGCGGCGACCTGGGGATCTTGCCCTATTGTTTGGACATGGATGAGTGCCTCCACGATGGACGCGAGTCGGTCTATTCGGCCGGCAAGGATGCTAATGGCATTCGGTGGAGGAGGTTCGTCCGCGCCTCCGTTGAGGGGGAGACGGCGGCTAGTGCTTGGATCTTCATGATGATCGCTCGCCATTAGGTTGACATTGGAAGGCGAACTTTTGTTCAAGTGGAATCAAGAGTGTTCGGTTCCCACAGACGGCTCCAGCTGACTCGACCTGGATCGCACCGAGATGTTACCTTCCGTTGATCTGCTGATGGCGGTGATGGGTGGCTGAGATTGGATATGGAGGCTACCCTTCCTGAAGCGTGTGGATCTCAATGGGTTTGAGGTTGTGGTTGCCGAGCCACCTCCAAGGAAGTCCCGGGATGGTTGTACTACCGAGGGCCTTCCGACGGTCAAGTTAGACTAGAGATCCGAGCAGAGTAACGTCTTAGTAGAGTAAAAATGGCTTATTTGAACCGTCTGAAGAAGGGGTTTATATAGCGGTGGCAGAAGGTAGGACAGGCGCGGGAATCACGCTACGCTCCCGACGTCACGCTCGTGTGATGAGTGGGATCTCCCATTAATGGCGAGACAGGCTCGTTAATAGGGGATCGTGATGGCGTAGAACGTGGGATGTGGCCGGTGGATATCTCGCGTATGGCGAGATTCGCGGGATGGCGGCTGCGCCTGTGAGCAGTGCCGTTGGTCGGTCGATGAGACCGAGGAAGATGACCTCGGCGGAAGAGCTCACGGACGAGCGGGAGAGCCGAGGTATCTTGGTTCTGCGGTAAACCGGAGACGAGCTGTGAGGCCGAGGAGGCCAGTTGTGCAGGGGGCTCGTAAGTGAGCCAGCGTTGGTCGGTAAGACGGGCATAGGAGTGGTCTGGTCGGCCACTGTAGGTCCTTCCTTGCATGCTCTGGGACACGTCATCTGCCACGTGTCATGTTCTAAGGAATTACCGTTATCGAGCATCATCAGACCTTTAGCAGCTCGTAGTTTTGGAGTTGAGCTGTAACTAAGTGATAGTCTAATTTTGTCGTCGTTGCAAATCTCGTGGGCGATATATGAACTTTATAGCTGAATTTTGATGTAATTATAAAGCTGTTTATGAGGTATGTCGTCTCGGAGAAAGCCTGCAGGTTAGCATATGGGTTTTTTAATTAAGGGTTTGAATATGATATTTGAGAAACTATTAGCTTCATCTGTGAAAGTATGCCGAAACCATCTAACTGCTCTGATCACGATTCTAGCGAGGATATATTGTTGACAAGGATTGGTTTTGGGTCCCGTATGTGATGCATTCTCATGAAGGGCCAATTTGATTACTTTGATGTTCTGTGTTAAAATTTGTGCATGTCTGTCGACTACTGCTGCTGCTGAATGAGTTGTTTTTCCTATGCTAAGAAATGTCACAGAAACCCCAGCTTTTTTTAGCCTAATAAAGGCCCAAAATTTTCTGAAAACACTAGTTCATTGTTATGCATGGATTTTAAAACTAAAAAAATAATCGAAACTAGTAAAATCCTAAATCTGCACAATAATAAACTCCCATGCCCCGTGCACCCTTCAAAAGGCCTCAAAATTGCGAACGCTCTAGACGGCCTGCGACGAAGCCTTGTGGTCATCCGGAGATGTATATAGTTATTGACGTTGATTATTAATCATTGAACATTGTATATGGTTTTGATGATATTCTTGCTATGACATATTGATTCATGGAAAAACTAATAATATCGTGGTGCAGAGATTGAAATGGACATAATTCAAATAAATTCCAATGAAAATATGATGGCCAAAATTTAGGCTGCTTTCTAGAATTTTCTTTTATGCTCCAAAGAAACATTCTATGCCTGGCTAACCCATAAAACTCTCTTTCTCTCTCTCAAAATTTGATCAACTTTGGATCTGCCAGAATCCTACCCGACCGACCCAATGAATTCTTCGGACTATATTTATGACGGTATTTTTCTATATTCAACCCCAAAAACTTTTGTATTTCTAAATAATACCCCCAAATCTTTATATTACCGAATAAGATCCCAAATCCTATAAGTTGACTAAATTGATCCCCATGGTTAGTTTTCCATCAACATTCCATCCAAACTCCATCAACATTATTCTTCTATTTCTTTTCAAATTCTAACACTCAAACACCTATTAAAATTGCACATACGTGTAACTATGATTTTAGTTGTCCTTCTCTTAAACCATTCGGAACCCGTCTTCATGAATTACAAATGAATATTTTTCTACCAAATTTATTAAACAATGACGGGTTGAGGGTTGATTAGGTTGCTAAGGACAGAGTAAGCATTTAGCAGCTCTGTATTCAAGCCCTCCTATTGATCCCTGTTTTCTTTATTTGCCATTCATCGAGGAGGAAGCCAAAGCTGTTGTTTTTCAATTGGTAGCCGATAAGCCAGCTTGGACCTGATAGTGTAGCAAGTAGTACAGTTAGAAAGAGCCGGAGATCCATCGATTAACTGAGTGCCTAACTGCTACCGAATGCTTGATCATCCTCTTTTACCAAAATTTTTGGGAAATTGTTTAAGTCTGATCTTATGAGGATGTTAAACAGCTTATATATCTCTTCGCCTTCTGTAGACTTTATTAATCAGACTTTCATTATCTCATCCCTAAGGAAAGAGGTGCTTCTTAAGTGACTGACATATACCATATACATGATTATTAAATACTACATATAAACTATCATTTCTTCCATAAATAGATATAGATAATTATTTTTAAATTATTCCTACAAAACAAAACAAAAAGAAGCCACCAAATTCGGTGGATCCCAATTAAGAGTCATTTCTATAATCGCATTGGGTAGTCTTACAATTCCGAACATCCTTTCCATTATAATCTTGCAGCATATTCAAATACCGTAAAAATAAATAATTTTTTTTTGTGAATTGCAACAAAAACTCATGTAAACATCCAGCCAGAAACAACTACTATTAACAATCAAAGCAACCAAAAATTGCAGTCACCAGCAGCTACAATATTTCCTCTTATCTCTCTTCCCTGGAGGCATGGGCCCGATCACAATCCTAAATGATGACAATCCCTCCGTTGCCGGAGCTTTACGGTTGTTTCTGACTGGCGGCAGACCCTGTTTTAGGAGGCGGATTTTGGAGGCGGGCCTGCGGTGGCGGCTGTATCTGATGAGGGGTGAAGGAGAGGGTTTGATGTGAGGATCGGGTTGTTGAGGAAGCATTTGGTCGAGTTTCGCCGTTGCTTTCTTGAGGAGTTATGATAACAAAAGCGAGAAAGTATATGGTACTCACAAGGCAGCGTCATATTTATGTGGCGGACATAGGAGACAAGTGATACAGGAATGGTTTGGGACATTGATGGAGGTCCTTTTCGGGTCTCCGTCAGTTGTTGTCTTTCGTTGATCTCCCGGTGGATTTTGGTGGTGATCTTCTATTGCGTGTGGGTCTCAATGGGTTTTGAGGAGACTGGTGATTTGAGGAGTTTAGCGCCGGGTACCTGCAAAGAAGTCCCGGTGTGGTTTGGTACCACTGAGGATCCTCCGACGATCAAGTTAGTGCTAGATCCGAGCAGAGTAATGGCTAAGTGGAATAAAAATGGCTTACTTGACCCCTCTGTGATGCGGGTTTATATAGCGGTGGCGGTTCGCAGCAGCAGGCGCGAGAATCTCGCCGGCAGTTACGCTCCCGACGTCACGTCCGCGTAGAGAGCGGATTGCCCATTAATGGAGATCATGATGGCCTGGAACGTTGGATGTTGCTGGCGGAGAATCTGCGCATGGAGAGATTCGCGGAGCGGCGGTTACGCCTGTGAGCGGTGGAGTTGGTCGGAGGACCGAGAAAGACGGCTTCGGCTGGGAGCTCGGGGATGAGCGAGGAGGCCGAGGAGTCTGTTGGATATATATGCCCTAGAGGCCTTCATTGTATAGGATACTAGGGATATGTATGTACATGACAGTCTTGCTTAATATGATAGTACGCTATTTGGTTTGTCTTTATCTTAACATATGATATATTTTGCGTAGTATTCATATATATATATATATGTTGATAAAGCCCATAGAGTGTTTGCCTGACTACCAGCGTTGTGATGGCAGTCATACTTGTGGGAGCTGGATAGTCAATAGGCACATCTTTAGATGTCCCTGGTCACAGGAGTATCGAGACTGGACATCGATACTCCGGAGTAGACTAGTGTATACATATCTAAACCCTGAGGAGGGGCGATGGATTGGTCCCGCAACCATTGGTGGAGTGCACCTAAGATTGTATACAGATGCTCACTGGGTGTGAGTACACCGGACAGGACTCGCCGAGAACTGACTGGATGGTATTTATACCTAACGTCAGATAGCAGTTCTCAGGTGACATGTGTGCAGATAGTCCGTTGACTTAAGGTCGTCATTTGTCTCGTGTGAGTTCCCACTATGCTTTGATTACTACCCTACCACGGTTCAAAGGAGTCGTGCAAACAGGTTTTAGTTGGGCACAGTCCCGAGCCACGTGGAGGCAGTGAGTGACTGTTAGGGATTCTTCTCTCCCGGTATAGGGAGTTGATATCGCACGGTGATAGGTTGGTCATTACCATAAGTCCCTGGCCAGGGCTTATTGAGAATTACTGATAGACTGATCAGTAGATTCTCGGATGGTAATTGAGCCATGCCGACACGACTTGTACGGTTATTAGGGGTCTGACGTTTACCACCTCCCTAGACCATACATGCGATACTCTTAGACGAACAGACTGGACTGCACGGATATTGTCACGGACAGGCTCAGTAGGAGTTCGGATGGGTTTCCTCATCGTCCTTCTTATCGACATCTACCTAGGGACCGTTACGTACAGCTAGTGCCGCTTGCGGTCTATGGTTAAACCCACTGCCAGTGTAGTAGTCGAGTCTTTAGAGTCTCACACAGAGATTTCCCAACTCCAGGAGAAACGATATAGAGGTCGTATGGTTTTACGATAAGGGTTCGGACGAATACGTGTTTAAACGCACGTACGACATTCGGACAGTTTTTTATAGACGGCTTTGGTTTAAGCCAGATTCTAGTATCAGGTTATTGGATTTATACAGTCTAAAGTTTTTCCGTGTTTTCACGGATGGGAGGGGCGTTCTCGTAATTATACGGGAAGCTTCTAGAAGCATGGTGACTTGAGGGTTTAGGTGGCATTGTCATTAAATGATATTGTGACTCATAATGTGTGATTCATTATGTTATTAATGCATTATTAAATGCTTAATGACTCACATAGTGAATTACTCGTAATGCATTAATGTAGCATGATGAATAATCTCATTTTATTCATTTATTCATTATGCTTCATATATCAAGTGAAAAACAATTTCATTTTCATTATGCTAGTTCACCTTCTCTCTCCTCAAGCTCACTCTCTCTTCAAACTCTAATCCTACCACTCATGAGTTGAGAACAAGGATTAGAATAGACTAAACATTCCATAACCTAACTCTATATGATCTAAGTTCCTTTGATTAGCAACTAGAGAAACTTAGTTACCTCAAGTTTGGAGGTGAAGCTTGGATTAGGGTTCTCGGGTGGATCATCTATCACTTAGAGGAGGCCGAGGAGGACGTAGAGATCGTAAAGAAGAAGGACACGATTCACTAGGTATAATCTCTTTTCATAGTAGCTTAGAACTTCTATGGTTGTTGTTAATTATCGTTTAGCAAAGATCTTCGGTTAGTCGATATATGCTTAAAGAACAAGATCGTTTTTCATATTTCCGCCTCCCCGCAACTCGTGGGGTGTTGCACATCGACTTACAGTAGTATCAGAGCCTCACTAAACAATGATTAACTCACTTGCAAAGTCGTATGAATTTCGAACGCAAAACGAACCGGAAAATATATCGTATTCACACAGTTTCTGTCGATTTTAAATTGAGGTCCAAAAATTTTTCAGGGACCTCCAGAATAACCTACAGGGAAACCTAAGAACACTGGAGAAATTTGGGTGCATGAATCGGCCAACACACCGCGGAACCGCGGCCGATCCCACCGATCCGCCGCGGATCCGCGGCCGAGTTGAGCCCGATTCACCCCAAATCTCCCCAGTAACTCTTCTGTGAATATTTTGTCTTTTCTAGAATGTTTATTTTTTGCTCAGGTCTCAGGTTTACAGAGAAGTTTTGGAGCAGAATCTAATGGGTTTGATCGATCGAAATTATACGATGTTTGCTTGTTTGATTATATCTGTGAACTGTATTATGTGTTCGTAAACCTCCCCTAACTGCTAGTATGTCGGTTGGCAGGAGGTTGCACATATCTGTAATGTTTTAACTGTTTGTGATTATGAACTCTATTGGATTGTTGTGATGATTAGCCGGGGTTTTGTGATGGGTTATTGTATTAATTCATTCGATGTAATTGTAATAAGTTGTAATATTATTTTGCGGGGCACATCCAGGTTGCGGTTGTAGCCACCGTTGTATTATTTCTTTTTACTGTTTTTGCTCCTACGATAGATCCAAGGTGGGGTGCACAAACTACCAGGTATTTCGAAGTGCTTAGTGGCCTACTCATGTTGTTGAGGGAGACCGCTTCACTTCGGGTACTTGGCGGGTAGTTTGCCGTACCCGTAGGGGTCTGGGGTGGGGTAATGGCTATTCATCACAACTGTGTAATCCGTCTTTCGTTGCAGGCTTAAAAGAAACGCAGATTGCTTGCATATCCAATAAAGTTTAGCTGTGATCTGGAAAGCCTATTATTGCGTCTGACGAATGTACAATATCTATATATGATAGCTATTTAGACGTCACTTATGTTTTACACCCGCGCTAGCCCAGCCCCCGCTCTGCCGTTAGTTAAGTAACCTAACGGGTGATGACGGGACCCCGTGGCGAATGCGGATGGCATAAGAGGACGTTGTATTTTCGTTGTTATCTGTAATGATAGGTTAAAAATGGGACGCATTATTTTTAATGCAAAGAAAAATAAAACCTAAACCGATCACCCGTTGGAACAATTTCAAAACCGAATCGTTGGAACAATTTCAAAACCACTCGGTTTTCTTCAAAAAGCAAATTTTAAATACGGAGCTTTAACCACTCCTTTTAATAAAGGCTATCATGGTTCCTTCGATCATATCAAGTTCACTACGTTAACGGTTTTTTGTCAAAAACCAGCCGTAACCCTCCGTCGTTTCAAATAGACAACACATCGTATTCATGCTATGCTTGTTGGCCTACGCTAAGGCATAGTGGATGGTAGCAGTGTGTTTGCTTATTTGTTGCATAGATAGATGCATTAGTATATGACAGACGTACAGCCTTGTTGGCCTACGTCAAGGGCATATACGATGTACCTAAATTAATCAGGACAATGACGGGTGGAACTTGACTTGCGTCTTATGATTTGTTGGCCTAAGTCAAGGTCATAAGAGCTTGGGGTAAAAACTCACATCGGGAGTTTCAAACATAAAGGAAACTTGCAGATTTAGCATACCTTCTGGAGTGTGGTGACTAGAGTGGCTTCCATCTAGTGCATCATGCAATGATAGTTGGATCCCGATCCCACTGATGAGTAGGATTACTCTCGGGAAACTTTCTCACTTAACAATCAATGCTATAAACCAAGTAGGTGTCCAGAAAAGTGTTAGAGGGGCTACGCCTCCAGGGAAAAGAGGTTATTTAATTAAGGAACTTCGCGAAAGCGTTGGAAAACCTCCCTCGAAGTACCAACACCGGCCTGGCTGAAAGGTTAAGCAAGTATTGTGACGTGTGATTAAATCCTGACTAGTTCTTCTTTTAGGTTTTGAAGAAGGATTTGAGGGAACAGTGGGAGCCATCCTGTTTAGATAAATTGATAACCAATCTAAACTTGCAAGAAGCATATGCTGAGTGTTTTCTTTTCTCTCTCTCTGGCAGCTACCATGACAGGACTAAAACTATTACTTGAAAAAAATATACTGACCGGGCAGAACTATAAAGATTGGCTAAGGAACGTCAACATTGCACTGACTTATGACAAAGTAGCATATGTTACCACCGTTGTTCCTCCCCTTATCCCAGGACCAGATTCCTCAGTTGTGGACAAGGAAGTTCGCAAAACCTGGGATCTAGACTGTGAGCGAGCTAAGTGTATCGTGCTGGCGTCCATGAACAATGAACTCCAGAAACAGCAAGTGAGTATGGATATTATATCCATCTTTCTCCATGTCAAGGAATTGTATGGAGAGCACTCCCGTATCGTGAGGTACGAGACCTCAAGGAAACTCTTCCAGATGAGGTTAGCTCCAGGATCGCCTGTAGGAGAGCACGTCCTCAAAATGATCAGCCTCATTGAGGAACTCGCAAACCTGGGATGCGTGCTAGAGAATGATTTGTATATCGACTTGATTTTGCAGTCCCTTCCCCACACCTTCTCTCAGTTCGTGCTAAGCTTCAACATGCACGAAATGGAAGCTGATCTTCCAAAGCTCCTCAACATGTTGAAGGTAGCAGAGACCTCCTTGAAAAAGGAGAAGACCCCCGTTCTGTATGTTGGCCAATCATCCTCTTCTAAATCTAAAGTGAAAGCTAAAAGGAAGAAGAAGATGAAAACCACCAAACCGAAGGGTGGGATCAAGAAGGTGCAGGGAACGAACAAGGAAGGAAGGGTGAAAGCGGATATAAACGAATGCTTTTATTGTCACAAGCAAGGGCACTGAAAGAAGGACTGCATAGCCTTCAAAGCCAAGGACAAGAAGCAAGTTGTTGCTTCTGCTTCAGGTGTGTTTGTAATTGAAAATTGTCTTTCAGTAAACTCTACATCATGGGTACTTGATACCGGTTCTGGTTCTCACATCTGTAATTCATTACAGGATATGAGAAATAGTAGAGTACCGGGGACATGTGATATGACTTTCCGGATGGGCAATGGAATGCATGTAGATGCTATTGCAATAGGGGAATATCACCTAGGGTTGACTAGTGGGCACATTTTGGTGTTGTACAGCTGTTTTTGTATTCCTAGTATGTTCTGTAATATTATATCAGTATCTTTGTTATCTAATGAAGGATATAATTTTGCGCTTGAAAGAAATGTCATGAACATTCTGCTAAATCAAGAACTGATTGGGTATGGCACACTGGAAAACGGCATATACATACTTAATCAACCTCGAATTTTCAATATTCAAAACACACTTAAAAGAAAGGCTCCAGATTCAAATCAAGCCTTCCTATGGCATTGTAGACTTGGTCATATAAACGAAACAAGGTTGACTAAGTTACATAAAGATGGATATCTAGATCCGTTTGAATATTCATCATATGCAACTTGTCAATTATGTATCAAAGGAAAAATGACCAAATCTCCGTTCACCGGACACGGAGCAAGAGCCACAGAACTCTTGGGACTTGTACACAGTGATGTATGTGGTCTAATGTCTACACATGCGAGAAGCGGTCACTCCTACTTCATCACTTTTACTGATGACTTCTCTAGGTATGGACATGTGTTCTTAATGAAACATAAATCCGAGGCCTTTGAGAAGTTTAAGGAGTATAAAAATGAAGTAGAGAAACAAACTGGTAAAAGCATCAAGACACTTCGATCTGATCGAGGTGGAGAATACTTAAGTACCAGTTTCTTTGAATGCTTAAAAGAGAATGGAATTCTCTCTCAGCTTACTCCGCCTTATACACCTCGGCATAATGGTGTATCAGAAAGGAGGAATCGCACGCTATTAGATATGGTGCGTTCAATGATGAGTAGTGTTGAGTTGCCACTTTCCTTCTGGGGATTTGCTCTAGAATGAGCAGCATACTTATTGAATAGAGTTCCAACTAAGTCTGTGCCTACCACTCCATATGAAATGTGGAGCGGGGAGAGACCATATCTCAAGTATATCAAGATATGGGGGTGTCCGGCATATGTTAAAAAGCATAGTCCAGACAAGCTCGAGGCACGATCGGTTTTGTGCAAGTTTGTAGGATACCCCAAACATTCAAGGGGGTACATGGTCTACCACACTGAAGAACAAAAGGTGTTTGTCGCTCTCCACATTGTCTTCTTAGAAAGCGAATTTCTTGCAAAAGAAATTAGTGGGAGCGCGGTAGAGCTGGAAGAAATTCCAGAACCTCAAACTGCTACTGAGGACTTAGTAGAATATCAGATTTCAATAGAACATGACGAACCAACGCCACTCCGCAGATCTAGTAGGCTTTCTCATCCTCCTGAGAGATACTATGGTTTTCTTCTAGATGGGGATCGAGAGGATTGCATCATTGATGATAATGAGCCTACTAGTTTTCAGCAGGCTATCACGGGTATTGACTCGGTGAAGTGGCTGGATGCTATGAGATCCGAAATGGAATCCATGTACACCAATAAAGTAAGGACTTTAGAAGTTTCTCCTCCTGGGGTGAAACCAGTTGGATGCAAATGGATCTTCAAAAAGAAGATTGGTGCACTTGGACAAGTGGAAACCTACAAAACTAGACTCGTTGCAAAAGGTTTTCGTCAAAAACCAGGATTGGACTATGATGAAACCTTTTCACTTGTAGCTATGCTTAAATACATTCGGATCCTGCTTGCCATTTCTGCCTTCCATGACTATGAAATCTGGCAGATGGACGTAAAAACAGCTTTTCTAAATGGACATTTAGAAGAGAGTGTTTACATGGATCAACCAGAAGGTTTCTTAGACAGTGGGAGCAGCGGAAGAGTGTGCAGGTTGCTTAAATCCATCTATGGATTAAAGCAAGCATCGCGAAGTTGGAACATCTGCTTTGATGAGACAGTCAAAGAATTTGACTTTATCAAAAATGTAGAGGCTAGTGAAGCCGTTGGAGGAGTTCCAAACAGGATACCGTCGCAGACTCAACTATGGAGGCTGAGTATATAGCTGCTAGTGAAGCCGCAAAAGAGGCTGTCTGGATAAGGAAGTTCATCTCTGAACTTTAGGTGGTTCCGTCCATTGCCAATCCAATACCTTTGTATTGTGATAATAATGGGGCTATAGCATTAGCGAAGGAATCGAGGTCCCATCAGAAATCCAGGCATATCTTAAGGCGGTTTCACCTGATCAGGGAGATCGTGGATCGTCGGGAGATCGAGGTATGGAGAGTGGACACAAAAGACAAAATGGCAGATCCATTCACCAAGGCCATCCCTCAAGTCCAGTTCGAGAGGCTGTTTGAGATGTTGGGCATACGGTACGCCAGCAACTGGATCTAGTGCAGATAATGGGTACTCATTGCGCCAATTATAGGCCTTAGTGCAAGTGGAAGATTGTTGGATATATATGCCCTAGAGGCCTTCATTGTATAGGATGCTAGGGATATGTATGTACATGACAGTCTTGCTTAATATGATAGTACGCTATTTAGTTTGTCTTTATCTTAACATATGATATATTTTGCGTAGTATTCATATATATATATATATATATATGTTGATAAAGCCTATAGGGTGTTTGCCTGACTACCAGCGTTGTGATGGCAGTCATACTTGTGGGAGCTGGATAGTCAATAGGCACATCCTTAGATGTCCCTGGTCGCAGGAGTATCGAGACTGGGCATCGATACTCCGGAGTAGACTAGTGTATACATATCTAGACCCTGAGGAGGGGCGATGGATTGGTCCCGCAGCCATTGGTGGAGTGCACCTAAGATTGTATACAGATGCTCACTGGGTGTGAGTACACCGGACAGGACTCGCCGAAAACTGACTGGATGGTATTTATACCTAACGTCAGATAGCAGTTCTCAGGTGACATGTGTGCAGATAGTCCGTTGACTTAAGGTCGTCATTTGTCTCGTGTGAGTTCCCACCGTGCTTTGATTACTACCCTACCACGGTTCAAAGGAGTCGTGCAAACAGGTTTTAGTTGGGCACAGTCCCGAGCCACATGGAGGCAGTGAGTGACTGTTAGAGATTCGTCTCTCCCGATATAGGGAGTTGATATCGCACGGTGATCGGTTGGTCATTACCATAAGTCCCTGGCCATGGCTGATTGAGAATTACTGATAGACTGATCAGTTGATTCTCGGATGGTAATTGAGCCATGCCGACACGACTTGTACGGTTATTAGGGGTTTGACGTTTACCACCTCCCTAGACCATACATGCGATACTCTTAGACGAACAGACCGGACTGCACGGATATTGTCACAGACAGGCTCAGTAGGAGTTCGGATGGGTTTCTTCATCGGCCTTCTTATCGACATCTACCTGGGGACAGTTACGTACAGTTAGTGCCGCTTGCGGTCTGTGGTTAAACCCACTGCCAGCGTAGTAGTCGAGTCTTTAGAGTCCTGTTCATACCATAATATTGCATTGTTATATTCCTCATTCTTATTTATTTTACAAATAAACAGGTGCTTTTGACCCATGTCTGCTACTTAGTTACAGGTTACAGGTTCTTGGACAAAAACAGTGAAAAAGACAAAAGACGATACAAAAAGTGAGACTAAGACCGACAAATGGGAGAACCTTGATCAAGCCTACACGAAGATCAGTTCACAAAGTACAAGGCAGTGCAAGGTTCAAGATTTCGTCATGAAACAACGGCAAAAGTTCACTACAATTGTTCACTGTGGAGATCTGGAAGCAACCTGGAAGCCAATCTGAGAACCAACCCAAGAAATAGTCATAAAAAGTTAACAAGAAGCATTAAAGAAAATTTCAGAATTCGAGACCACTCTTTGGCCGCGGAACCATGGCCAAAGCATGCCTTTGGCCGTGGAACCGCGGCCGGGTAAATCCCGTGTCGGCGCGTAAAATTGTGGCGGTGCGAGTATCGTTGACTAGGTCTTTTCTTAGGGGTATTTTTGTAATAGCAGATGTGCGAGTCATTGTAACCCTAGGGTTTCCTATCCTCTATAAATAGGAACTCTAAATCATTGTATTGCCTATGCCTCCCTTCATTAATAAATTTTAGAATTCTTTTGGAGAGCATCGGTGCCTTGTTTACCCCAATCAGAGCAAAGCTCTGTTCAAATTCCAAGGTGGGAAAAGAAGCAATGCTTCTATTTTTCTCCAATCAGAGCAAAGCTCTGTCTTGAAAATTAAAGTGAAAATAAAAGTTAAAATAAATGAAATAACGCTTCGGATCCCCTGCGCCGCACGCAGAGCGCCACATGTCAAAATCAGACACAGTAGCGCAAGGAGCGCAACGCCCAAGGTAGCGTACTCCATCAGAGCAAATTTCAAAAAAAAAAAATGCGCAAAGCAACTGCGCAGTGCGCAGTGCGCAACTGCGCTGCGCAGTAAAAAAAAAATAAATAAAATAAAAAAATAAACAAAAATTTTGTTGCGCGACACTTGTCTGCGCAGTTGCGCAAGCGCTGCACGACACGTGTCACGCGCTGGGGAGTTGCGCAAAAAACAGAATGAAGATTTAAGGAAATCTTTTCTGTTTTTGGTTAAAACAAGAAGATTTCTTCTGTAAAACATAGCCCTTCGGATTAAAGATCCAACGGTGGGAAAAATTTCTCAAATTACTCAGAGAATGATCTCTTTAACAAACTTTAACTAATTTATGGGCACTATAAAAAGGACCCTAGACCTCATTTCAGAAGGATCAATATCTTGCTAAAAAAAATGAGAAGAGAACTCTTGAGAACTCTTGAAGAATAAAAAAAAAGGTAAAAACCTTTAAAAGAAGAGAAAATTCTCTTATGAACAGATCATTGATCTAAGAACAAGATCATGGATCTTCAACAATAAATAAATAAATAAAAAAATAAAAAAATAGTGCCTTGCACTTGTTTTATGAACCATCGGTTCTTGAACCTAAAAGGTTCTTAAATTAATAGTGCTTTGCACTTTTATGAACCTTTGGTTCTCTGAGATAAGAAAAACAAGAAAAAACTTGTTTTTTCTTAGATCTAAATCAAATAGTGCTTTGCACTTCTTTTATGAACCATCGGTTCCTGAATCTAAAAGGTTCTTAAATTAATAGTGCTTTGCACTTTTATGAACCTTTGGTTCTCTGAGATAAGAAAAACAAGAAAAAACTTGTTTTTTTTCTTAGATCTAAATCAAATAGTGCTTTGCACTTCTTTTATGAACCATCGGTTCTTGAATCTAAAAGATTCTCAAATTAACAGTGCTTTGAACAAATGCAATGCATTTCCTAAAAGGGCCAGGCCCAAATCAAAATGACCTAACAGGCCAAAATAAATTGCAAGGCAATAAATGGGCAGAGCTCAAATAAATTGATGCTTTGCATCCTTTATACAAGGGCAGAGCCCAAATAAAATTGATGCCTTGCATCATTCCTAAAAGAACAGAGCCCAAAACAAATTGATGCTCTGCATCCTTTCTGGGCAAAGCCCAAATAAAAATAAAAAAAAGAATTACAATGCAAAAGCAAATAAAATGTTGAACATTTTCAATTGGACTTAGCCCAATTTTGGCCGTAAGTCCTTAAATTAAATTGACTGAGCAAGATTGCTCTCTTAAATCAATTTACTACCGGTTCGAGGGTACATCTCCGAACTCCTCTGACACCTGTCGTTGTAATCCTTCAATGACGTCAGAGAGATGACGGGTCCCAACGACCACACACTATATGGACTGCGGGGTCCTTAAACTCGCGGACCGAAACGTCCCTAAACTAATATCGGACCGAAACGTCCCTAAACTAATATCGGACCACCATGTCCCTAAACTGGAAGATGGACCACCACGTCCCTAAACTGGCACAATAGAGCCCAAATGCTCTTTTGTCGGATCTAAACGGTCCCGTTAAGTTGATCTTAGTCTCAAACTGGACTAACGTATCCTTAACAAACGTTTGAGTCGACCTTAGCCTCAAAAATGGCTAACGTATCCTCCAAACAGACTTTAGTCCCAAATTGGACTATGAATCTCCCAAACTGAAACAATAGAGCCCAAACGCTCTTTTGTCGGATCTAAACGGTCCCGTTTAAGTTACTTTTAGCCTCAAATACGGCTAACGTATCCTTAGACATTTAAATGAATGATAAAACTCCAAATCAACTTTGGTTCAAGGGTACTTCTCTGAACTCCTCTGACACCTGTCGTTGTAATCTTTCAACGACGTCAGAGAGGTGACGAGTCCTGACGGCCATATATTAAATGAATCACTACGTTAAGTTGATCTTAGTCTAAAATAGGACTAACGTATCCTTAACGAACGTTTAAGTTGATCTTAGCCGCAACGCGACCAATGTATCCTTAAACTAAAAACACCAAACCCAAATCTAAGTGAATACGGATTTGGACTAATCTACATCCTACGGGCGACGGCATTACTCAGTCTCCGTATACAATCCACGGGCAACCACAAACAAAACAAACACACACGACACGAAGTGAAATTCTGGAGAAGGAGAAAGTTGTTACCGCGATGCGGTAGCGTAATTAACTGCAGGGGCTTGCGCCTGCAGGGAAGAGCGTCCCCACAATCAAAAACCTCTCACCCTGAGGGGGAATCTGACGAAGTCTGCTACATCGGCCGCGTCCGTCTAAACGTCCGATACACGGTGCCATAAATCAACTTGGCATCTTCGGAGAGGTAGACGGATAAAACCAAATAGCATCTGCCCCGAATCTCAGCGTCAGGACACCGCGGTCCTGTGCGCCGTCTTTCGGAGGGGAACAGATTCTGGCACGCCCGGTGGGACCTTTTCCACTTTCCACTCCACACTTCGTGTGTCGTGTTCGCGAACGAATCGCGGTTTACTGTGGTTGCCTGTGGATTCAAGGTACTAAGGTTTGGTGTCTTGCTCCGTGCAGAAAACAGAATATCAATGGCTTCGAACTGCACTGCCTGCAACTGCAACTCTCGCTCGGTCCTTGCTGGAGGAGTGACTTATGGTCCCCAAGCGGCCTCCCTTTTCAAGATGCCAGTGGAGCAGGTAACTCAGGACACCGCTGGATTATTCTTCGGGACCATGCTCCCACCGTTGAGCTTCAATGCCACAATGACGTTGAAAGAAGCCCCAAAGAAGTCGGTCTTTGATCGGCTTACCACTACCTCGACCCCTCTCAACGGGTCGCCCAGCTTCAATACCTCAGTTTTCAACAGACTGGGTCAGAACGTCTGCAAACCCGCGATACCCGAAGCTGTCATCCCAAAGCGGATAGCTATCCCGGCTCAAGCGGACGAAATCATTGGAAAGGCTCCTCCTTCCAAGAAGTCAGTTTTTACAAGGCTGGCCATTCCGGTTGCTGCTCCAGGCGAGGTCTTCAAAGCTGCTTCCCCTGCTCAGAGGTCTGTCTTTGACAGATTAGACATTGCTTCTCAACAGGTGTCAGTCTTCGATAGGCTAGCACCAATAACAGTCTCTCCTCAAAGCATAGGGCATGAAGAAGCTTACCCAACAACAGAGGTGATCTCATCCGCACGACATGCTCGACGTCGCCACTGGCGCCGAGTGAGGAATGCTGGGGGCAATTCCCCTTCTGGACTGACTCCGCCGGCTTCAGCGATGGAAGTTGACGCTGCTGTTCCAACCAGGAACAGCTTTGAACTGCTCAACAAAGTGCGCAGAAACTCTCCTACTGCGGTGCTGAAAAGAACTCCTTCACCTATGGAGAATACTCCAGAGAAGAAGCTAGAGCAGCCCTCTCAACGGCTGTCCTCTAAAATTTACAAGGTCTGGCGACAGGTCCAGGAATCGGTGCTTGATCAAGACTATCTCCGCCGACAGAAAACGATGAAGGTTCGACAGGGGAAGGATTACTCCGTCAAGCCACAAAAAGCAACAACCACTTGGGTGCCCACTACAACGGCCCCTTTAACTTTGACCACTCAAAAGAAAAGGAGGCCGCAAAAAGCCCCTGTGAACATGGCGAACCGTAAACGCGCTGAGCACAAACACCCCAAGTCTGGGGGCATGGTGGTGCACACTGTTTATATGGCTTCTGGAAAGGAGGAAAGCCGTGCTTCGACGGGTCACCGACCGCTCACCCGATCCGTAACGAAAGCCCAGGAGCAGCAACAGAAGCTTCAGGAGATGATGACTGCAGTGGCCGCACTTACCGGGCCAAAAGAAAGCTCGGAGGCATCATCAGAGCAGCGTCATGAACAAGAAACTGATGCTGACTACCTACGCAGAGTCCTCGAAAAGAAGGACAAAGAAGCCGCAGAGCAAGCGGCTAACATAAAACAAATGACGCTTCTCTTCCAAGATATGGTAGGGATGATGATCCAGCAAGATCCTCCTGCTGAAGATCCTCCGATTGTCCTTGAAGATGACAAAGGAGAGACATCGAATCCTCCTCCGGCTCTTTCAGCAGCCAAGGAAGAAACCATTTACAAGGCCACACTGGATGACCATATAGCTCAGAATATAGGCAAATGAAGCGGCTGGGCAAATTGCTAGAACCGGACGACCCTACCCGGGCTGGTACGACCAAATTAGTTACCCGTCGGGATATACGATCCCTAAGTTTCACGTATATAAGGGGACGGGAAATCCGCATCAGCACGTCGCTCAATTTAGAGCCATGTGCGGCAACACTGGAGGTGATGATAAATTGTTGCTCCGCCAGTTTATTGGCAGCCTGTTGGAAACGGCATTTGAGTGGTACTCTGAACTCCCAAATGACTCTATCAAGACATTTACGGAGATGGAGCTGCTGTTTACACAGAGATTCGCGAGTGCTAGTGGACGCACCCCGATAACAGCACTGATTAATGCCAAGGTGAAGCCTAGAGAAACTTGGGTCCAGTATGCGATACGATGGCGGAATTTATGGTCAAAATGCGAGCAGCGCATCGAAGAAGCGCCGACAGTGGGCATGTTTGTGGGAACTCTGGATCCGCAAGCAACCATCTCCCAATTCATGATGTTCTTCAAGCCGACCACCTTCCAGGCCTTGATTGACAAGCTGGCCCAAATGGACCAGGTGGGCCATAGGCCTTTCTCTTCAAAGACAGAGCCTTGGAATGAAAAGGGCAAAGGGAAAGCAACCTTCGTTGCCAATACTCAGCAACGGCCGAGCAACTTAAAGCCGGTTGTTCGCCAAAATAACGTGCGTCCACACCCATCCCTCGAGGAGAGACTAGGACGTCCTTACTCGTTTCCCCAGGAAAAAATGAGAAAACTGTTCGAGCTGGCGGTGCGCAACAGACCCATCAATCTGCCGAGTCCAAAGCATCCGTTGCAGCCAGGCGATCTTAACGATCCCAATTATTGCCCTTACCACCAAACGGTAAGCCACCCGATCGAGGATTGCTTCGTTTTTAAGGGATGGATCGAGGGTCAGTACCTACAAGGCAAGTTTGCGCTGTCTAAGAAGTGGAAAGTAAACCCACCACAGCCTCACACTCCTAAGAAGACAAACACATCGGGGGCAACATGCTCTTTTGTTGAGGAAGCTCCATGGGAGGTGGCTCTTTCGACCAAAACTGAAAGAATGCTGAAGGATCTCTAAACGTGCCCGGCAATCAGGTGGAAAAATCCACTAGAACCCGAGATCATCGAGGGAATGCTGAAACCGCGCCCAACTCCAAAAACGAGTGGTGATGGTCAGAGCGCTCACACCCAGCCGTCAAAGTCTTCGAAGAAGAAGAAGAAAACCGAAAAGCCCGTGCAGTCTGGTGACAAGCGCACGGACCTACAAAAACAGATTGACGCGTTGGAAGAATATAATCAGAAGGCGCGGACCCCAGTCACACTCCAAGAATTTCTCAGCCACGTCCTTGAGGACGGAGATGATGACGATGGAGAAGACTCGTCAGATGAATCTGAAGATTATGTGGCAAGCTGCCATGTGATCTCTCACTCGTTGATAAACGACGAAGGAACTCCTTACACAGAGAAGCTGGGGGCAGATCCTGAGCCAGAACTTCTAGGACCATCAGACGAAATGATTGATGCATTCCTGAACGAAGCCCGTCTTAAAAGCAAAGCTGATCGAGGGCGCGAGATGACCATTTCGAGAAGGCCAAACGCCGGCGACTAGATGAAAGGGTCGAAACACTCCCACCGGATCAAAGTACATCCGCCGCAAATAAAACCAGGTTCAAGATGAGGAAAAGATTCGCCAAAGCCATATCGATGGGAATGAAGCTCCCCTCTTTCAGAGGAAATTCTCCCACCGATATATATCTTGATGAAGCGGACATGCATTTTAACTTCTGCTTATATCATCAGAAGATTGCACACCCTACTGAAGAATGCAATGCCTTTAAAAACTGGTGGCAGGGATACGTTGCTCACCGGCAGCACGTTCAGCGATTGAAGCGCGAAGTTCGTCGGAAACAGAGCACGACAAATGAGCATATGAAAACTGCCGGCAACGGTTATATGGTTGACGGCAGAAGATCGCAGGCTCTCACCTTCGGGAGCAATTCTGAAGAAGAAATGACTCTCAGCCCTCTCTTCAAAGAATCCATCTCAGGAAAAGAGGAAGAAAAGAAGAGCTGCGAGAACGTTCAGCTGCGCAATCGCACGCTACCCGAAAAGAATCTCGGACCCGCAAATAAGGGATCGAACAAAAGAGATAAGGGGAATGGAAAAGCGACCTCCGTCGCCAATGCTCAACAACAGCCGAGTGACCCAAAACCGTTTGGTCGTCGAAACAACAAGCTGCGATACCTCAATGAGAAGTTGAAACGTCCTTACTCGTTTCCCAGAGATAAAACAAAGAGACTATTCGAGCCAGCGGTGCGCAACGGGCTCATCACTCTGCCGGATCCAAAACGTCCGTTGCAGCCAGGTGACGTTGACAATCCTAACTATTGTCCCTACCACAGAGTAATGGGTCACCCACTCGAAAATTGCTATGTCTTCAAAGGCTGGATTGAGGATGAATACCAACAGGGCAAATTCGCGTTGTCTGACAACTAGAAGGTGAGCCCGCCACAACCACATGCTCCGAAAAAGGTGAATATGCCGGGGGCATCATGCTCATTCATAGGGAAAGCCCCATAGACCGAAAAGTCAGTAAACTAGAAATGCGTCTCAAATACGGCGACGGCGGACCGAAACGTCCTTAAACCAACGGCGGACCGTAATGTCCTAAAACTTGCAAATGACCGAAACGTCGTTAAACTACTCCCAACCCGCAGCATCTTCAAGCTGACGTTCCAAAAAAAAAAAACGGTACGTCCACAAGCAAAATGGGCACGGATGAAAACCCGAAAGGGCTCTATGAGTAAAAACAGCAGGGCTACCGGCGAGTGTTTGTGAAAACCCAAAAATGCGCAACCTCGTTAAAAGACACTTACAGGGTCCTCTCGACCTTGTAAGGAGAAACCACCCGCGTGAGATCCTTACGGCCCACAAGAGAGCAACACACTTAAGAATCCTCACGATTCCTAAGGAGAAATTACACTTGCGAGATCCTCACGACTCGTAAGGAGAACTCTCTTATGGGACCCTCACAGCTCATAAGATTTGAAAGTCTTGAGTTACAGAAACCTTAACCTGTTCTTAAGCAACCCCCACAACCTTCGATATTGCCTTACAAGCGGCTCATATTGACCCTTGTATACAATCCACGGGCACGAATAAATATTTCCCTAACAAAGTCCCATCCGTGACTAGGGATATGCTTGTACAACAAACAACACTTGTAAGTCCTCTCGACTTATAAGGAGAAAACTCTTTTGTAAGATCCTTACGACTTACAAGAGAACATGCACTTAGGAATCCTCACGATTCCCAAGGAGAAAACGCACCTACAAGATCCTCACGACTTGTAGGGAGAAATACCTTTGTGAGACCCTTACGGCTCATGAAGTCAAAAGCCTTAGCCGACAGGACCCTTAACCCTGTTTACTAAGCCACCTTTGTTCAACATCGACAGAGGCAAATGATGATTCGCTCCTGGCAATATCCCAGTTGTAGCGATTCCGATGCCTAAAACGGTATCAAATTTCAAGCCCTTTCAAGGCAAATGATGATTCGCTCCTGGCAATATCCCAGTGGTAGCAATGCTGATGCCTAAAACGGTATCAAATTCCAAGTCCTTTCATGGCAGATGATGATTCGCTCCTCGCAATATTCCGGTTGTAGCGATGCTGATGCTGAGATTGGCACCAGATTCCAAGTTCTACGCTCACGATAAAAATCAGCGAGCTGAAAATGCATATTAAATAGCCGAAATGATTGGGCAACTCGCAATAAAAAAACAGTGAGTAAAAAAAAAAAAAATATATATATATATATATATATATATATATATATATATATATATATGAAATGATTGGGCAACTCGCAATAAAAAAACAGCGAGTAAAAAAAAATATATATATATAGACGAAATGATTGGGTAACTCGCAATAAAAAAACAGCGAGTAAAAATAAAATAAATAGCCGAAATGATTGGGCACCGTGAAAAATAGCCGAAATGATTGGGCAATCGCAATCTTCGCGATATAAAAAGCTGAAATGATAGAGCATCGCGGAGAGAATTAAAAAAAATGATGAAAGAATGAAACCTTTTGCCCTACAGGTGAAATCACGTCGATCCCTGTATACAATCCAGGGGCACAGATAAAGAGGGAACCATACCTTCCCAACAGGCTCCATCAGAAAGCAAAACCAAATATCGACGGTTCATAGACAACATAGAGACAACCTTAACATTTGTCGCAATATTACAGACACAATGTCGGCAAATAAAGCAAACAATGATCCCGAGCTTCAGGGTCTCGACGTCAACATCGACAACTTAGAGATCACCAACGGCGTTCCTCCGCAGTCCAGCTGGAGGCAGATGCAAAGTTAACAAAAGACCTCACGGTCGAAACAAGCGGAGCGATGGCAAAACCCCAGCTTCACCTCAGCATTCGTCTTGATACAGTAGACGCAATTTCAACAACAGCGTTCCTCCGTAGTCCAGCTGGAGGCAGATGCAACGTCAACAAAAGACCTCACGGTCGAAACAAAGCGGAATAACGGCAAAATCCCAACTCCACCTTAGCATTCGTCTCGTTACAGCAGACGCAATGTCAACAACGGCGTTCCTTCGCAGTCCAACAAGGTGTACATGCAAAGTTAACAAAAGACCCCATGGTCGAAACAAAGCGGAGTGACGGCAAAATCCCAGCTCCACCTCAGCATTCGTCTCAATACACCAGACGCAGTGTGAGCAAATGAAGCGAAGGCCAAATTCCTAGCTTCAAGGTCTTAACGGCAAGTCATATAAGGCCTGAAAGACCACCGGAGATCATCTCACATGGAGTGGTCACCTCCTCGACGTTCGTTTCGATACAGCAGACGAGTTGTCACCCCAGCGTTCTTCCTCCAGCAGGGATTCAGACGTGACAAAGCAAACGAAACGAAGGCCACATTCCTAGCTTCAACGTCTTTACGGTAACTCACATAAAACCGGAAAGACAATCGGAGATCATCTCACACCAGCACAGAGTGGTCACCACCTTGACGTTCGTCTCGATACAGCAGACGAAATGTCAACCCCAGCATTCTTCCTCCAACAGGGATTCGGACGTGACAAAGAAAACGAAGCGAAGGCCGCATTCCTAGCTTCGACGTCTTGACGGTAACTCATATAAAACCGGAAAGACAATCGGAGATCATCTCGCACCAGCACAGAATGGTCACCACCTCGACGTCCGTCTTAATACAGCAGACGAGATGTCACCCCAACGTTCGTCTCGACACAGCAGATGCAACGCCATTAAACGAATGGAGCCACAGCAAAATCCCTAGTTCCAAACCTCGACGGTTCACCAGCAACCTAGAGACAACCTCGACGTCCGTCTCGATACAGTAGACGAGATGTCACCCCAACGTTCGTCTCGACACAGCAGGCGCAACGTCATTAAACGAATGGAGCCACGGCAAAATACCTAGTTCCAAACCTCGGCGGTTCACCAGCAACCTAGAGACAATCTCGACGTCCGTCTCGATACAGCAGACGAGATGTCACCCCAACGTTCGTCTCGGCACAGCAGACGCAACGTCATCAAACAAACGGAGCCACGGCAAAATCTCTAGTTCCCACCACAACATTCGTCTCGATACAGCAGACGCAATGCCAGCAAACGAAGCAAAGGCCAAATTCCTAGCTTCAGGGTCTTGACGGCAACTCATATAAAGCCCGAAAGACTATCGGAGATCATCCCCACACTAGCGCGGAGTGGTTATGACTCATCGGGGCTCACCAAAATAAGCCTAACCTCAAGTAAAAAGCAACATGGCAAATTCCTAACGCTTGCTCTTCCGACGGTCAAACTGCCAAGGAGGATTGCTTGAAGACGTCTTGTCCAGCCCCCGAAGGGATCAGAGACACGGCAGTCGCAAGGCTACTCGAACGGCACGATTGCCTATCGAGGACTATATCAGCTTATGCGACGGTATGATATCCAAAACCCTAAGTACCACCAACCTTAACGGGCTTCTGTCGTAAAGATCAGAGGTTAAATGCGACGTTAAGATGTTCTTGCGAGAAACGTTCGATTCGTTTCGACTTGTGAAAAATTGTCGAGGCGGCTCGACTCGTGAGATAAAGCTTTAGGCAGTGGGCATAAAAGAAGCCTGTTTCCTAAGCATTGGGACCCCGTAAGTTGGCCCAAAATGGTCTCTTGCATACCATCCACGGGTCTCACTCTCCAACGTCGAACTTCGACAAGGAGGGAAACAACCGCTTACAAGTCCTCTCGACTCGTAAGAGGGAAAAATTCTCTTGTAGGATCCTTACGACTTACAAGAGAAAACCACACTTAGGAATCCTTACGATTCCTAAGGAGAAAAACCTGCCTACGAGATCCTCTCGATCCGTAGGGAGAAAAGTCTCTATGAGACCCTCACGGCTTATAGAGTTGAAAAGTCTTAGGCAGCAGATCTGAACCTGCGGCCTAAGTCCTCGCTATCTCGTGAAGAAATCAAGAAGCTTACTCTATTACCTGCTAATTGTGATGACATGCCGAGAAAGAGGAAAAGCAACAGAAAGAGCATCCGATTTACATTTGATCAAGCGTTCAAAACACATTCATTCATGCATGGGCAAAGAGACTCAGGACAAAAGATATATAATAAAGACAAGCTGGGGTAAAAAAAAATTCCATTAATATTGCCCGAAGTTCTTACAGTCATAAAAACAATAAATGAAAGTTACAATGGAATAACCTCAGATCCAGGGCATGGATTGAGGAATTCAAAAGCGACCCTATCTATGACTTTCCAAGCCTCGCGGACCATCCTAGTGTGCTTTCTTTCGCGAGCACAAGCGTCAGGGTCCCTTCCGATGTCTTCCACCCTCCGATAAGCAGCGAGTATGGCAGACTGTTGAAAGACCTTGTGCAAGAGGTCGATAAGACTGTCTCGCCGTCTCTTCGAGATAAAGTTCAATAGGTACACAGAGTGCACTTTGTCCTCAGCGGCATCCAACGCCCTAAGCGGCACGCCGGAACAGAATAGGAGAAGCTCTTCCCAGATAGCTCCCACGATAAGTTTAAGAAGAGAGGAACATCGGGGAAGCAGTGGACCATTGTATTCGTCGAAGCGACTCATTATTTCAGCACACTCCTCGTTTGTGAACTCCTGATTTTGAGAGCGGCCAAGTCGCCGGATGTCCTCATGAGAGATGATCTCGTTAAGAGCATACATGTGGGCGTTCATTGTTCCTGTGAAAGAGAATCAACAGAATTATCAGGAAGAATGATTAAGCAAAACGATATAATGCACTGAGGAATAAAATATCATCATTAAGTTCCAAGATCCATGAAGAATTCTTAAGAGTTCTTCTATATGATTTAGGAGGAGCAAAGCTCCATTAATGAATTAAGAAAATCAAAGGAAAATCTTTCAAAGAGCAGAGCTCTATGGAACCCTAGTAGGGTCCCCTTTAGTTCTCTTTAGATCCCTTTAAGACCTGTAGAGCAAAGCTCTGCTAAGTGAAACCCTAAATAGGTTTCCTTTAGATCAGGGATCTATTGAGAGCGAGGCTCTATCAATGAAAATTAATTTAATTTAATTTAATTTAATCCAAATTAAAATTTTCACCTAAAAGTTTTAAGAATGTAACTCTTAAAGTTCTTGAAAATAAAGAGCAGGGCTCTGAGTTCTGAAAGTAAAATTTTAGAGATGAGAATCATCTAAAAGACCAAAGGTCCTATTTATAGGCATCAAGTGCCCTTTCAGCTTCCAAGGGATGGCGCGACGGTTCGGAGTCTGCCACCGCTGCGCTCACGTTAGGAGGCCACGTAAGCGCAACGGTGGGGGGGGGGCATCTGTTTACCCCAATCAGAGCAAAACTCTGTTCAAATTCCAAGGTGGGAAAAGAAGCAATACTTCTGTTTTTCTCCAATCAGAGCAAAACTCTGTCTTGAAAATTAAAGTGAAAATAAAAGTTAAAATAAATGAAATAACGCTTCGGATCCCCTGCGCTGCACGCAGAGCGCCACATGTCAAAATCAGACACAGTAGCGCAAGGAGCGCAACGCCCAAGGTAGCGTACTCCATCAGAGCAAATTTCAAAAAAAAAAAAAAATGCGCAAAGCAACTGCGCAGTAAAAAAAAAATTAAAAAAAAAATAAAATTTTTTGTTGCGCGACACGTGTCTGCGCAGTTGCGCAAGCGCTGCACGACACGTGTCACGCGCTGGGGAGTTGCGCAAAAAACAGAATGAAGATTTAAGGAAATCTTTTCTGTTTTTGGTTAAAACAAGAAGATTTCTTCTGTAAAACAGAGCCCTTCGGATTAAAGATCCAACGGTGGGGAAAATTCCCCAAATCACTCAGAGAATGATCTCTTTAACAAACTTTAACTAATTTATGGGCACTATAAAAAGGACCCTAGACCTCATTTCAGAAGGATCAATATCTTGCTAAAAAAAAGAGAAGAGAACTCTTGAGAACTCTTGAAGAATAAAAAAAAGGTAAAAACCTTTAAAAGAAGAGAAAATTCTCTTATGAATAGATCATTGATCTAAGAACAAGATCATGGATCTTCAACAATAAATAAATAAATAAATAAATAAATAGTGCCTTGCACTTGTTTTATGAACCATCGGTTCTTGAACCTAAAAGGTTCTTAAATTAATAGTGCTTTGCACTTTTATGAACCTTTGGTTCTCTGAGATAAGAAAAACAAGAAAAAACTTGTTTTTTCTTAGATCTAAATCAAATAGTGCTTTGCACTTCTTTTATGAACCATCGGTTCTTGAATCTAAAAGGTTCTTAAATTAATAGTGCTTTGCACTTTTATGAACCTTTGGTTCTCTGAGATAAGAAAAACAAGAAAAAACTTGTTTTTTTCCTTAGATCTAAATCAAATAGTGCTTTGCACTTCTTTTATGAACCATCGGTTCTTGAATCTAAAAGATTCTCAAATTAACAGTGCTTTGCACAAATGCAATGCATTTCCTAAAAGGGCCAGGCCCAAATCAAAATGACCTAACAGGCCAAAATAAATTGCAAGGCAATAAATGGGCAGAGCCCAAATAAATTGATGCTTTGCATCCTTTATACAAGGGCAGAGCCCAAATAAAATTGATGCCTTGCATCATTCCTAAAAGAACAGAGCCCAAAACAAATTGATTCTCTGCTTCCTTCCTGGGCAAAGCCCAAATAAAAATAAAAAAAAAGAAATGCAATGCAAAAGCAAATAAAATGTTGAACATTTTCAATTGGACTTAGCCCAATTTTGGCCGTAAGTCCTTAAATTAAATTGTCTGAGCAAGATTGCTCTCTTAAATCAATTTACTACTGGTTCGAGGGTACATCTCCGAACTCCTCTGACACCTGTCGTTGTAATCCTTCAATGATGTCAGAGAGGTGACGGGTCCCAACGACCACACACTATATGGACTGCGGGGTCCTTAAACTAATATCGGACCGAAACGTCCCTAAACTAATATCGGACCGAAACGTCCCTAAACTAATATCGGACCACCACGTCCCTAAACTGGAAGATGGACCACCACGTCCCTAAACTGGCACAATAGAGCCCAAATGCTCTTTTGTCGGATCTAAACGGTCCCGTTAAGTTGATCTTAGTCTCAAACTGGACTAACGTATCCTTAACAAACGTTTGAGTCGATCTTAGCCTCAAAAATGACTAACGTATCCTCCAAACAGACTTTAGTCCTAAATTGGACTATGAATCTCCCAAACTGGAACAATAGAGCCCAAACGCTCTTTTGTCGGATCTAAACGGTCCTGTTTAAGTTGATCTTAGCCTCAAATACAGCTAACGTATCCTTAGACATTTAAATGAATGATAAAACTCCAAATCAACTTTGGTTCAAGGGTACTTCTCTGAACTCCTCTGACACCTGTCGTTGTAATCCTTCAACGACGTCAGAGAGGTGACGAGTCCTGACGGCCATATATTAAATGAATCACTACGTTAAGTTGATCTTAGTCTAAAACAGGACTAACGTATCCTTAACGAACGTTTAAGTTGATCTTAGCCGCAACGTGACCAATGTATCCTTAAACTAAAAACACCAAACCCAAATCTAAGTAAATACGGATTTGGACTAATCCACGTCCTACGGGCGACGACATTACTCAGTCTCCGTATACAATCCACGGGCAACCACAAACAAAACAAACACACACGACACGAAGTGAAATTCTGGAGAAGGAGAATGTTGTTACCGCGGTGCGGTAGCGTCATTAACTGCAGGGGCTTGCGCCTGCAGGGAAGAGCGTCCCCATAATCAAAAACCCCTCACCCTGAGGGGGAATCTGACGAAGTCTGCTACATCGGCCGCATCCGTCTAAACGTCCGATACACGGTGCCATAAATCAACTTGGCATCTTCGGAGAGGTAGACGGATAAAACCAAATAGTATCTGCCCCGAATCTCAGCGTCAGGACACTGCGGTCCTGTGCGCCGTCTTTCGGAGGGGAACAACTCTTTTCAATTCATGAATTCAGATCTGACAACCCTGTGTTGATGTTTGGAGAGAGCCATCTGTAAGTAGTTTTATTTAATTCCTCTAGTTTAGATTTTAATTTCTTGCCTTAGATGTTAGCTTTAGGGAAGGCTTTTGAGAGATGAGATCTCTCATCCCTTTCTTACCCATCACATATAATCTATAGGACTCCATGCATACACGCACACAGCGCGCCCTACGGCACCCTATCCCTCGAGGTAGCGGTGATACCGTATAATAAAGGCCCGGTTGCGCGCGTTTTTGAGAAAAATCAAATGGCGCCGTTGCCGGGGATGGCGTAAAATTTCTTTTTTGCAATTTCGGGTTAATCAAAATGAAAAACAATCATGAAAATCTGAAAAATCAAAAAAATATAAAAATATATCATCTGTTATTTTTGGAAAGGGTACTTCGTTGTTTGAATTTTGCAGGATTTGCACACATATTCGGATCTGGAAATCTAAAGAAGGCGAATCAGAAAAGGATACATCAAAACAGAGAGGGATTGCAAGTACATAACGGCAGAAATTTTTTGGAGCCCTGAAGCCTCCATCCCACCGCTAAACCGCGGCCTAAGCGTGCTCCCACCGCCCTTCCGCGGCCCTCTTGCATTATCATCGCGAAATTTTTGCACGGCTTGTTTCTTATTTCTTCCCTTTGCAGATCCCCATATATCTTCTGTCAAATCTTCTGCAGGATTCTTTGCGCTAAAAATCTTCTTCCCTCTTCCAATAATTGATTCTATACAGGATTCTTTGCACCGCAAATAAAATAAAAATCTTTGATTGCAAGTGATTTACTGTTTTGCATATTTTTAAAACTGACTTTAAGGGGCTTTTGACCAATTCAGATTGGGTGGGGATTTCATCACCCTTTCCAGGACCCCAGAAATCACATAAGGCATATGTATTGACCATCTATTAATTAAAAAAATACTAGACTCAGCTCTAAGGACTTCGAGCTTAATAGGACAGAGGACTAGTTATAGGCATCAGCCGTTTATCCTAATCTGACTTTGCGGTGTCTAGGCAAGTGTGTCAAGGCAAGCGGTTACTTAATTAGGACCGCTACTTGTAGCGGGGAGCTTCCCACTTACCTGGCCGCAATTGGCGGTGAAGAGGCGGTTTGAGGTCCTATCTCTTGCCCTTTAGAACAATTAGGAGCTGTCTAGTTGACCTAGGTGACCCTAGAGTTAGGCCTGATTGTGCATTTTTGGTTGATCGAAAGTGTGTCTTAGCCCTTTATCAAAATTTTTTGTTTCAAACAGTTTCAAATAAAGAGAAAAAAAGGAATTTTTTTTTATAAAAAACTTGCAACTTGTCGCGTAAAATCCTTGCACACCACCACCTACCTTCTTCATCTTCTCTTTCTTCTATCATGGGTACCCCACATCATAAATCTCTTGCCGAACTTTGGTATCCCGAACCTAACTTTGCGTCATACGTCAATTGTTTCGGTCGATTTAAAGAAGATCCCTCCATGCCAAAAATATCTTTAAAAGATCAAATAGAACCGTCTAGGAGAAACAGTTTGACCTTGCAACCCACTTTGTGTCAACCATGTCAACCTTCACCACCTTTGTACGTTGACACCACCTTTTCAAGTCTTTCTGTAACTCATAAACCGATGTCCATTGCTGAGCACATTGCTCAATCTCGTAGCCGATCTTTCACCCCTCTCCCCTCATCTAGTTCTAGGAATCAACAAGTCCATCCACCTTTCTGTCCACATGTTGATCCTAATCATGTCCAACCATCCACTTCCTACCAGTCCTACCCGACTTTCCCACCGTCACTAGACACTGTTTCTACACAGCCTTTTGGGAGTTTCATGTATCCAAACAATTTCGAATCTTTTGCCGAAACCCCCTTACCACCCAAGTCAAGTTTGGAAGAGTCGTTGGAGGCTTATATCTTAGCAACAAAAAAAAAATGGTTAGGAATGTGGAAGCATCCGTTACCGCCCTTAGACAACCTGCTGAACCGGTAGCTAGTTTCCAACTAGCTTCAAATTTTTCAATGTATGAGAAGGTGGTTGGACAGAGTGAGAATGTGAGAGGATTTCCAAATCAAACCTACCCATACCCAATTGAATCCAACAACTCCAATTTTCAAACATGTGTCCAAAATGATGAGTTGTACGACTTTGTAGTGCTTGAATTGCCAAATTGTGAGGAACCCCTTTCGAGTGAAACCGCACCTAATCCGTTTGACCTTTACACCTCCAATCTAGAACCTAAATCGATAAATATCCATGCTTTTGATGAGGTGTCAGAAAAAATTGATTTTTACTTGATTGAGGATATAGACGCCGGGAAAATTTCGGATGATGAACCTGTCGATTTGATTGAACTTTTATGTCCAATTCATCATCCCGAATCCTTAAATGTTTCTCCCGAACTTCATATGCGTCTTGATTTTGATGATAATGGCATGGATGAGTTAAATATTGAGGATAATATTGAGGATAGTATTGAGGTTGAACCATTTTTGTTTGATGTGTCGGATTTTCCAATTCATCCTCTTGAACCTTTAACTAAATCACCCTCCCTCCTTTCCATCGTTCCGACCACGCACAAGATCACGCTTGACGACTGTGAGCTTGAAAACTTTTACTTTGAATCTGACACAGTTCTCACAGCCGATAACACGTACGAGTGTTTCACTTTTCCGGACGATGTTGATGACTCACCGCCCGAGTTTGAGTCCTTTACATTTTCAGATGAGTTAGTTGAACCATCAGACTCGGTTGCTTACAGTTGTTTCGAACCATTGATGGAATCTTTCCAATTCGAGACAGTTTACTACGGTGAGAATGAGACTATTCCTAATTCACTCCCTTTCCTACCTTCCATTGTTCCGATCGTGCAAGTGACCGTTACGCTTTCATCTCCAATACCTGTAGGGTTCCTAGGCACTTTAGTGAAGTCTCACATGTGATCAAACATGCACAAATCAGTTTTTACGGGTGCCTACAAACCCGACTACGGATCGTTTACTAGATATTTAGGCGAAACAATAAGCTAGTTTACAACTAAACTAAAAGAATACGGAAATACAACCTTTGTAGATCCGTTTGCTCCACCTCCATAGCTCCGCAACGACATCCTCTCGCTGTCCATAAGAAGTCCCGGGCTCTAGCGTCGGCTTCGTCGGAGAATGGGCAAGCTAGGTCGTCGATGTCCATGCCGAAGATGATCTACGTCGAGGCATCGCTAGAACAAGCTCCAACTTCACCAAGTCGGAAAAACTTGTGAAGGAAACACCCTATACTACTTGGCAAGAGGTAGAGGATGAAGAAATAGGAAGTGGGTAAACTTTAGTTTTGGATTTCTCACTAAACTTCATGACTTGCCATTGAAGTAGCAAGCTTTCTTCAATGTTGAAGAAGATGAAGAAGAAGAAGAAGATATGATAACTTAATTAAAATAGAAAAGAAAATACAATACTTATCATATCTTTGACCATGGTTTAGTGTAGAGACTTAACTTAGGTTAGATAGTGGTTAGGGTTAGATAAAAGACAAGAATGGTGGACTAAGTTCAAAGCTTCAAGAAGCTTTCAAATAAAGACAAAAACTAGCAACCATTCTTATCTCTTTATCTTTTCTTTTTCCAAAATAAACAAAAGGAATGAATAAATGATTAAGTAAATGAAAAAGAAACCCTAATCACTAATTAACCATGGTTTAACACTTTACACAAAACCAAGCTAGAATGTATCATCAAACATGATACAATCATGTGCACAAAACTATATCGAATATACAATGTGCACATCCGCGCGAGAAAATCCATTTAAAGTGAACCGACACTAGTTAATGCAAAGCAATATATCAAATATATAATTATGTATCAAATCATTAAATCAACACTTGATTTAACGATCCGGTCATATCGCATATAACCGGCTAGTGTCCAATGTGTCGGCTTATCGAATCAATCCTTGATTCGATAACTAGGTTATATCGCATATAACCATTCGATACATTGATCGCGAGAATAGAATACGGTATCATATACACGCATTATTCTCGGTCCCGCACATATCTCATATGCGCTCCTATTTCGTTTCGCTTGAGCTAGGAAACCTCTGTGTAGGACTCTAAAGACTCGTCAATACGCCGACAGCAGATAATGATCATATCAAACATCTGCAAGCCGCAAGCGGTCTGCTAAACGTAACGGCCACCCGGGTATTGAGCGATCAGAAGATCGACGAGCAAGCCCGCTCACACTCCTGCGAATCCGACCAGTAACACTACCATATAGTCCGGTCTGTTCGTCTGATATGTCGCATATCTTGCCTAGGGGTGGTAAACGTCAGACCCCAATAGCTCGATAAGTCATGCCGACGTAGGGTCCATAACATTCGTGAAACTACTGATAACTCTTACCAGTATATCACTGCAACCCTGGCCAGGGATTTCCTGTTATGGCCAGTCGAGCATAGCACAACATCAACCCCCAATACCGGGAGAGACGAATCCCCTCCTATCGCTCATTGCCTCCATGTGAATCGGGACTGTACCCAAAAACCACCTATTTGCACAACTCAGTAGAGCCGTGGTAGGGTAGAAATCAAAGCACAGTGGGAGACACACAAGACTCTATGACGATCTCGGGTCAACAGACTAAGCTGTACTAGTGTCACCAGAGAACTGCCATCTGACGTGAGGTATAATACCATCTGGGAGTTCTCGGCGAGTCCGTTCAGTGTATCCAGTCTCCACTGAGCACCCGCATACCATCTTCGATGTCAAACACCAATGGATATGGGATCATCCATCGCCCATCGCATGGGTCGAGAAGATATACGCTAGTCTACTCTGGAATATCGATGCCCCATCTCGATATTCCCTCGACTAGGAACTTTTCAGGGATGTACTCATGGACTATCCAGGCCCCACTAGTATGATCTGCATCACAGTCCTGGAAGTCGAGTACACATCCTAAGGGCTTTATCAACATGTAATCAGAGAGACAGAAAGTATACATGTAAAGATAAAGAGCAACCAGATAGCGTACTATCATGTCGAGCAAGAAAGTCTTACCTATATATGTCCCAGCATCCACTACAATATACATCCAATGTACAGTAATGGCCTCTAGGGCATACATATAACTAACAATCTCCCACTTGCACTAGGGCCATCTGTAGCAGTGGTCGGAGTATCTAATACTCAACCATCCCCTAAAAGTCTCTCTTTGGGAAAAAGGCCTTCGTGAGTGGATCCTCCGTGCTGTCCTCTGAGTCTACTCTCCTAACCTCGATCACCCTGGAGATCAACTATCTCCATGATCAGGTGATGCTGCCTCAGAATATGTCTGGGTCACTGATGGGATCCGGGTTCCAGGGCCAAAGCCACATTTCCATTGTCATACAATGGCAGGAACCTAGTTCATCTTATGAACCAATATACACCCAAACTGCCTCTTTGGTAGTATCTTTAATAGCGATGTTACCAGCCTTTATCGTCTAGTTTGCCACGGTATCTAGCTTGGAACTCTTCCAACATACCGTCCCTTCACTGAGGGTAAAGACAGTGCCTGTGACTGACATTCAGTCGTCTTTATTACCCTGGAACACTTCCAGTGATTCTTCCCAGGATCGATTGATACCATCTCACTACATCTAGTGAGAATCCTAGCATCCAATTACATCTATCTAATAGATGAAAACTCAGGATTTAGGAGGTATCACTCTGATCCTACACGGAGAATCTTTGTGATAAACGGAGATTGATCGAGCGTAGCATAAGAAACTCCTTTCTTATCAAGAGTATGTCATCCACGTACTCTACGAGGATCATAACCATACTCCCTACTACCTTCTTGTATATACAAGGTTCATCTACCATTTTGATGATGTCAACTTCTTTGACTAATCCATCAAAACAGATGTTCCAACTCCGCGATACCTGTTTTATCCTATAAAGCATCTTGCACACGTTTCCGC
Source organism: Agapanthus africanus (assembly GCA_030015575.1). Lineage (NCBI taxonomy): Eukaryota > Viridiplantae > Streptophyta > Magnoliopsida > Asparagales > Amaryllidaceae > Agapanthus > Agapanthus africanus. Next base: position 417,492,252 of record CM057338.1, on the reverse strand, counting down.
TGCTCCCACTGTCTACGAGGCCCTCTGGCTGTGTACTTATAGACACACTCTTCTAAAACATCATTTAGAAAAGCAGTCATGACACCCAACCACCAGATATCGTAGTCATGGTATGTAGCCGTGGCAAGTAGGATCTGGATGGACTTAAGCATAGGTACTGGAAAAGGTTTCATCATTATCCACGCCTGGTCAATGACGAAAACCTTTAACAAATCTAGCTTTGAAAGTCTCAACTTTTCCATGTACACCAAGTAATCTTCTCAAGATATACTTGCTCCTGATGGGGATTTAACCCTTCAGATATAGCAACCAAAGTCCATACTTTGTTGGTGTAAAAGGATTCCATCTCAGATCACTAAGCATCCAGCCATTCTTACAGAGTCCCTACTCTCGATGGCCTGCTCGAAACTGGTTGGGTCATCATCTCATGATGCAATCCTTGCTCCCACTGTCATCGAGAAACCGAGGTATCTCTCGGATGGGTGAGGAACCCTACTAGATCGGCGGAGAGGCTGAGGTTCGTTGGCATCTACTGAATCCTTTGGTTCTGTCAAATCATCAGTTGCAGTTTGTATAGCTGGAACATTTCGAGTTGTACATAACTGACATTGCCTCGAGCTTGTCCGGATTTCGCTTTTCAGACATAGGCCGGACAACCCCAAATCTTAACTAACTTAAGATATGGGCTCTTCCCTTTCCATATCACATATGAAGCGGTAGGCAATGATTTGATTCGAACCCTATTCAATAGGTATGCAACTTCTCAAGTGCATAACCCCTTTAAGGAAAAAGGTAACTCAGTAGTACTCATCATAGAGCACACCATATCAAATAGGGTGTATCTGCTCCGCCCCGACATACCATCGTGCAATGGTGTATACGGAGAAGTAATGCTGAGAGAGAATCTCATTCTCCTTTAGAATAGTCTAGGAATTCCATGCACAAGTATTCTCCTCCCTGATCTCATCATAGGACATAATACTTATACCCGTATATTGATTCTCTACTTCTAACTTATATTCTGTGAATATCTCAAAAGGTTCGGACTTGTGTTTCAACAGGAACATAGGTCTGAATCTCGAAAGATTATCAGAGAATGTAATGAAGTACAAAGAACCAATCTTGGCATGTGTAGACAGGGGACCTTACATACATCAACATGTATCATCCCAAGAGTTTACTAACTCTTTCTCTGTTTCCAGTAAACAGAGCTTTGGTCATCGTATCTTTGTGACATGACTGGCAAGTTTCACAAGATGTAAATTCAAACTTAATTTAAATATGCATCTAAATGTAACTTCAGCCAGTCGGGTCGCATTGATACGACCTAGTCTATAATACCTCAAGAAGGATCCGTTCATTTCTGAACTCTTCCTCTTATGTGTGTTCCATATACTCAAAACTGTAGTTTGATTTAGAACGTCAATGCTTTTAGACAACGTGCCTGAACCGATCAACTTTTGATATAGGAAATGTTCAAAACATTATCCAACAATACGAAATTTTATCGTTTCTTTACTAATAAAGAGACAGATATGATTTTGTATATCAGGTTCGGTATCTAATAACATTCGTTCAGAATCAATGTATTACAATACAGGGTGACAGTGACCAACAGACTTGGCTGCAACACTTGCCCCGTTTTCTGCCTCATGAAACTTATCACCCGTTCTCAGTTTTTCTACCCTTTTGTAGCCCTATGTAACATCTTACATATCTGGGATCCTGATCCGGTATCATATACCAGGATGCGGAGGATACTGAGAAACAGTTCTGTATAATGAACACACCCGAAGATGATGCATCAGCATGCACTCTCTTCGTTTGGGCGGCACGGGAAATCTGGTATTCCCCAATTTCCTGCTCTGTCTTATAACAATTATAAGTTGGAGCGGGACCAACGTTCCCCAGCTCAGTATAACAAGCGGGTTCGGTCAATACATCCATATTATTATCTTGATTAAGGCGTGATATGGTCGCTACCTGGAGAGAGAGAGAAGAAAACACTCTGCGTGCGCTCTTGCAAGAATAGATTGGTTATTATTTTTATCTAATCAGGATGGCTCCCACTGTTTTTATCAAATCTTCCTTCAAACCCTAAAAGAAAAGACTAGCCGGGATTAATTACACTCTACAAGTTCGCCAATCTTTCAGCCAGGCCAGTGTCGGTAATTTGAGGGAGGTTCCCCGTGCTTTCGCACGGACCTAATTACTGTAAACCTCGTTTTCCCAGAGGCGTAACCCCGTTGACACCTTTCTAGACACCTACTTGATAGGCTAATTGCAAAGTGCAAAACTCTCCCAGGAGTAACAATTACTCGCAGTGGGTATCGGGATCCAACTATCATATAGAAGGTATGCAATCTCATTGCAAATTTCAACACTTGAAACTCCCGATAAAGGTTTTTACCCCTAGCACCTATGACCTTAACTATGGTCAACAAATCATAAGTACTAGTCAAGTTCTACCCGTCATTTCGTGATTAATTAGACCCACCCACATGACCCTTAACTAAGGTCAACAAAGTCACGCGACTGTCCTAACTAATCGCATCATATGCGGTGTAGGAAGACATCACTTAGCTACCGTACACTGTGCCTTGACTATGGTCAACAAACACAGCACGAATACTAAGTACTCTACTTCCTAAAATGACGGAGGGTTGCGGCTGGTTTTTGTGAAAACCTTTAACGCTTTGAACTTGATCTCGTTGCGGAATCAAATGGTTTTTAAATGGAATGTTTTTGAAGCTTTTCTAGTTTTGCTAAAGGGGTCACTCCCGGTGAAGGGATCGTCGGCCTTTTCCTCGTCGAATGAGGTGCGGGATATATCACATATATCACTGTGCAAAGCGGAAACTATAGAAGCGATCAAAGACAAACCGAGGGTTGTAGCATCTGCCAGTTATTGCTAAAGGAGTCACTCCCGGTGAAGGGATCTCGGTCCTTTCCCTATCGAATAAGGTGCAGGATGTTCTACAAGGAACACCACGATGCAAAGCAAGAACTGTAGCTACCTGTTTTATTTTGAAATTCGATTCTACAACATCAATTAGGTTTATTTTCTTTCATTAATCTCATTAATGAATATCCCATCATTTAAATTACCTAAACATCACAGATAGATATGACGTACACTTATGCCATCCGCATTCGCCTCGATGTCCCCTCGTGCACCGTTAGGTTAGGTAACTAACGGCAGAGCGGGGCAGGGCTAGCGCGGGTGTAAAACATAAGTAACGTCTATATAATATATCATATATACTATATATAATATCTGCCACAGAACATCGCATGATCTCAGATAAAACACAGCAGAAGAAACATATGAAATATTGGATATACTAGGACGTCCGTGTTTTCAATACGAGCCAGTATAAAACACGGATTCCACGGTCGCGATGAATAGCCAATCCCACACCCCTAGACCCCTACGAGAGCGGCAAGCAACCCTACCAATTCTAGGGTTAGGAGACCCGGACTCGACTCCTCGAGTTGGTCTCCCACTGGACCCCAGAACCCGGTTACTTGTGCTCCCCTTCTTGGGTCTATCCTAGTGCAGAAAAGTAAATAATATACAAACGGTGACTACTTCCGCAACCTGGAAGCGCCCCAATAAAAGAATATTATATACAAGTTTTTTACATGAATGAAAATGAAAAACACTCATCTCACATAAAAACCACCCGGCTATTCAAACACGACGATCCAATATAACATATCCAGCAACACATAACATCACATGTCATCAACGTAAGTAAATATGTCCATCCCAATTGTCGTTGACATATAGCAACGAAACCGGCGATATCACATATTACACTTACGGTCACAGAAAAAAAAATGTAAAACTACAACAGTTGGAATCCGCAATCTCCTCAGACATCGCATGCCTGATCAAATGAATACCTTAGACATCACATGCCTAACAATTATAAACCCCGCATTTTAGTCTCAAAATCGAAAACACTTTTCAATACCAAGTCGGGTAATTCAACAAGATTCCTGACACACTGATCGAATGCTCGTCGCAAACTTCAGTAGACGGCCGCACCCCCGACGCCGTCGACAAAGTGCACCAAGGCGGAACACCGCTACCGCGAGCACCCGAACGGATGCTTTCGGCGACGGGGTTTTCCTACAGTCACTTGGTCGGGGCTATGGAGTGAGGCTGTCTATCAAGTTTACCCGGCGAGTATCCGCGTACACTACGTGATTGCGACGGACTTTTGATCACATCAAAATCCCGTGGCAACCGATCAAGTGAGACTAAACTGCTACGTTTACAATATCCATTCCGTTATCTCATAACAATTTGTGAATTCCAATTATTGTATCACATTCCGGATAAATAGAAAATGCTAAACTTTTCGATCGAACAATCGAACACCCAAGTTTTCCCGAAATAGGTCAACACATGAAATAAGTCTAACAACATTCAGTTCGTGCCTCAGTACCAACGGTCCAGCCGTAGAAGGGTCAAGCCAACGCCTCACATGTGGCACGCCGTACTGCCCCAAACCCGAAGGTTCAAAGGGCAATTCAAGACGGTCACATAATCGAGTTAAGGTTTGTTGTCTTCTAGAGGGTCCATCGCGTTACTTGCACTACTTAGAACGTCGTTAAACTTCGGAAATATCCAACACGTGGAAATTTCCCGACAGGGGAAAAATTGGGTATTTATATCCGGTCGAACATTTTAACATATTCAAAAAATTATCCGGAACGACACATAGACAAAGTTTGACAATCCGATCGAATGTATGAACTCCCAATACAACCCAAAATACTCAACTCTTGATTCCAGATTAAAAGTTCCCAGGAAAACCAGCACTAAAAAATAGGAGTTACTGTGCAAAATTGAGTGCCTAATAAGACAAAACGGCGGCGGAAGGGCCGCATTAGCACGCTAATGCCGCGGTTCCGCCGCACTTTTGAAGGATCATTAGGTAATTTTTGCACCGTAATTCTTAGATTTACCTGCTGATTTTTCTGCATATTTTTAATTTGCAAAAATCCACATTTTACAAAAAAGTACAGAGAGCAATTTGGAGATCGGATTTCGGTTCGATCGGACTTCAAACTCCGTCTACGCTTCGCCTAAGGCTCTAGCTAGGCTCTGATACCACTGTAGGGTTCCTAGGCACTTTAGTGAAGTCTCACATGTGATCAAACATGCACAAATCAGTTTTTACGGGTGCCTACAAACCCGACTACGGATCGTTTACTAGATATTTAGGCGAAACAATAAGCTAGTTTACAACTAAACTAAAAGAATACGGAAATACAACCTTTGTAGATCCGTTTGCTCCACCTCCATAGCTCCGCAACGACATCCTCTCGCTGTCCATAAGAAGTCCCGGGCTCTAGCGTCGGCTTCGTCGGAGAATGGGCAAGCTAGGTCGTCGATGTCCATGCCGAAGATGATCTACGTCGAGGCATCGCTAGAACAAGCTCCAACTTCACCAAGTCGGAAAAACTTGTGAAGGAAACACCCTATACTACTTGGCAAGAGGTAGAGGATGAAGAAATAGGAAGTGGGTAAACTTTAGTTTTGGATTTCTCACTAAACTTCATGACTTGCCATTGAAGTAGCAAGCTTTCTTCAATGTTGAAGAAGATGAAGAAGAAGAAGAAGATATGATAACTTAATTAAAATAGAAAAGAAAATACAATACTTATCATATCTTTGACCATGGTTTAGTGTAGAGACTTAACTTAGGTTAGATAGTGGTTAGGGTTAGATAAAAGACAAGAATGGTGGACTAAGTTCAAAGCTTCAAGAAGCTTTCAAATAAAGACAAAAACTAGCAACCATTCTTATCTCTTTATCTTTTCTTTTTCCAAAATAAACAAAAGGAATGAATAAATGATTAAGTAAATGAAAAAGAAACCCTAATCACTAATTAACCATGGTTTAACACTTTACACAAAACCAAGCTAGAATGTATCATCAAACATGATACAATCATGTGCACAAAACTATATCGAATATACAATGTGCACATCCACGCGAGAAAATCCATTTAAAGTGAACCGACACTAGTTAATGCAAAGCAATATATCAAATATATAATTATGTATCAAATCATTAAATCAACACTTGATTTAACGATCCGGTCATATCGCATATAACCGGCTAGTGTCCAATGTGTCGGCTTATCGAATCAATCCTTGATTCGATAACTAGGTTATATCGCATATAACCATTCGATACATTGATCGCGAGAATAGAATACGGTATCATATACACGCATTATTCTCGGTCCCGCACATATCTCATATGCGCTCCTATTTCGTTTCGCTTGAGCTAGGAAACCTCTGTGTAGGACTCTAAAGACTCGTCAATACGCCGGCAGCAGATAATGATCATATCAAACATCTGCAAGCCGCAAGCGGTCTGCTAAACGTAACGGCCACCCGGGTATTGAGCGATCAGAAGATCGACGAGCAAGCCCGCTCACACTCCTGCGAATCCGACCAGTAACACTACCATATAGTCCGGTCTGTTCGTCTGATATGTCGCATATCTTGCCTAGGGGTGGTAAACGTCAGACCCCAATAGCTCGATAAGTCATGCCGACGTAGGGTCCATAACATTCGTGAAACTACTGATAACTCTTACCAGTATATCACTGCAACCCTGGCCAGGGATTTCCTGTTATGGCCAGTCGAGCATAGCACAACATCAACCCCCAATACCGGGAGAGACGAATCCCCTCCTATCGCTCATTGCCTCCATGTGAATCGGGACTGTACCCAAAAACCACCTATTTGCACAACTCAGTAGAGCCGTGGTAGGGTGGAAATCAAAGCACAGTGGGAGACACACAAGACTCTATGACGATCTCGGGTCAACAGACTAAGCTGTACTAGTGTCACCAGAGAACTGCCATCTGACGTGAGGTATAATACCATCTGGGAGTTCTCGGCGAGTCCGTTCAGTGTACCCAGTCTCCACTGAGCACCCGCATACCATCTTCGATGTCAAACACCAATGGATATGGGATCATCCATCGCCCATCGCATGGGTCGAGAAGATATACGCTAGTCTACTCTGGAATATCGATGCCCCATCTCGATATTCCCTCGACTAGGAACTTTTCAGGGATGTACTCATGGACTATCCAGGCCCCACTAGTATGATCTGCATCACAGTCCTGGAAGTCGAGTACACATCCTAAGGGCTTTATCAACATGTAATCAGAGAGACAGAAAGTATACATGTAAAGATAAAGAGCAACCAGATAGCGTACTATCATGTCGAGCAAGAAAGTCTTACCTATATATGTCCCAGCATCCACTACAATATACATCCAATGTACAGTAATGGCCTCTAGGGCATACATATAACTAACAATACCAAGTTCGGCGTACCCATGCTTTCTTGCGAATCTTGAGGGATTTGACCCCATTTCTCGACGGGTTGATAGGTTAGCACAATCGCTTTTAACACATCGCTCATCACAAATTGTGCTAATTTATTCACTCCATTTACACCCTCAAGATCGTGCTACCCTTCTTTCTCTTTTCCGCCCCTCTTCTCCTCCATCGAGACCGTATACCGTTTCTACCTCCACACGGTCTCATGTGTTTCTCGTTTCTTTTCTTTCTACTCCATTCTTTCACCAACTCGACCTTTACCACGATAAGATTTTTGAATGGTTGGTGCTAACCTTTGGCTTGTGTAAGGCCAAGCTTAAGTTTGGGGGGAACCTTGTTGTATATATGTATATATATTTTTGTATTCTTTTTCTATAAAAAAATAAAAAAAATTTCAAAACATTAAAAAATATAATTTTTTTTATAAATAAATAAACAGGGGAGTGCCAGCATTTTGACCTTCTTGGTGTAGCATGACAGTGAGGACACTGTCAAGTTTAAGTTTGGGGGTATGCTTGGTAAGTCTTCTTCCTTTGCATTCATTTGTACGTATTTTGCATTTGCATACTTATTTGAAAACCCATAAAAATTTGAAAATTTTAAAAATTTTAAAAATTATTGTATTCAATTTTGGCTTATTTGACTAGAGTTTGACAGATAGGTTAACTGGCTAGGAACAACTAGATCTTCGACTTAGTAAATTAAAAACCCTAAAAATAACCTTCCTTAAAGTTTAGCGGTAGAAAGTATATATCTTTGTAGTTTATTTAGAAATAAGCAAATTTTGAGTTCACTTCTTGGGCTAAGTCGAAACAAAGGAAAATTATTGATATTTTTATTAGAGTATAAGTTTGAAAAATAATTCCTAGCTTAAGTCTAGATTCTGAAAACGTATACCCTACAATTTGCACAAACACGCACCTTGAAACTTGGAATAGTAGAGGAGACCTTGAAATGCTCTTGTCTGAAGTCTTTAGTACGAAGAAAATGAAATAAAAAAAATACAAGTGTGAATAAAGAATAAAAAAAATGAACACTGGTTTTTGTGATTACTTAAGGCTAAAAAAATAGAAATTTTTTTTAGCAAGGGTGCTTCATTACCTAGTGCCTTAGAACAACTGGTTTGGGAGTCACTGCTAAACCCTTGGGTGTTGCAAGACTAGGAATTACGCTTTAAAGTGCAAACGCATTTTGTAATCGGTCGTTGGTACCTCAAGAAGTATTAACGGTCGCATGAAGGATGTGTAAGAAAAATTCAATTTAAAATTCACCTACTAATAAGTACTTTGGACAACGGACAAGGGTATGATTGCTTGATTTGAATTTCCAAGTGTAGGGGTGATTTATACACACACGTGGGGATATGTGATTGGAGTTTAGATGAGAGAAATGAGTGAAGAATAGAACTTGTATCTTTAGTAGAATTGATAAAAAATTCCTAAGTGAAGATAGAACCCTAAAAGGAAAACTTAAGAAATGCCGAAAGCTAAGTAGGTCTGCAGAACATATATAATCTTAAGTTAGATGATGAGGAAGTGTGAAGAATATGGGTGGATAATTTACGAGTAGACGATAATAGAATTCCTTGTTAGAAAACCTAATTGGAGAATTAAAGTCGAAAAGCCAAATTGATAGGATTTTGTGGGTAGTATCCGCTGAAAACCCTCAGGAGACAACACTCCTCCAACTAGGGACACCTAGAGGTTTAACGGCTTGTTGCACGAGCTCAGTGCAATCGCGTTTCCCTGCGAAAGTGCGGTTAAGTTTTTTGTAGAGAATAAAAAAAAAGTTTGATCGAGGACGAGCAAAAGATAAGTTTGGGGGTATTTGTTCATACCATAATATTGCATTATTATATTCCCCATTCTTATGTATTTTACAAATAAATAGGTGCTTTTGACCCATGTCTGCTACTTAGTTACATGTTACAGGTTCTTGGACAAAAACAGTGAAAAAGACAAAAGACGATACAAAAAGTGAGACTAAGACCGACAAATGGGAGAACCTTGATCAAGCCTATACGAAGATCAGTTCACAAAGTACAAGGCAGTGCAAGGTTCAAGACTTCATCACGAAGCAACGGCAAAAGTTCACTACAATTATTCACTGTGGAGATCTGGAAGCAACCTGGAAGCCAATCTGAGAACCAACCCAAGAAATAGTCATAAAAAGTCAACAAGAAGCATTAAAGAAAATTTTAGAATTCAAGACCACTCTTTGGCCGCGGAACCGCGGCCAAAGCATGCTTTTGGATGCGGAACCGCGGCCGGGTAAAGCCCGTGTCGGCGCGTAAAATTGTGGCGGTGCGAGTATCGTTGACTAGGTCTTTTCTTAGGGGTATTTTTGTAATAGCAGATGTGCGAGTCATTGTAACCCTAGGGTTTCCTATCCTCTATAAATAGGAACTCTAAATCATTGTATTGCCTATGCCTCCCTTCATTAATAAATTTTAGAATTCTTTTGGAGAGCATCGGTGCCTCTTTTCAATTCATGAATTCAGATCTGACAACCCTGTGTTGATGTTTGGAGAGAGCCATCTGTAAGTAGTTTTATTTAATTGCTCTAGTTTAGATTTTAATTCCTTGCCTTAGATGTTAGCTTTAGGGAAGGCTTTTGAGAGATGAGATCTCTCATCCCTTTCTTACCCATCATATATAATCTATAGGACTCCATGCATACACGCACACAGCGCGCCCTACGGCACCCTATCCCTCGAGGTAGCGGTGATACCGTAGTATAAATGCCCGGTTGCGCGCGTTTTCCATGGAGGTTAGGGTAAGGATCTCTAAAGGAAGGACAAGAACCTAGAGGAAGGAACACCTTCCCGAATGGATCTAATCCCCTTTATTGATAATTACCATAACTTCTCTTAGATCCTAATTTGGGTATAGAAAGCGTTGAGATTTATTTACATTTCCAAACCATTCCTAAACCTAACCCTAGCAAGATTTAGATCTAGATAATTTTAGTATATAGATTTAGTTTTTAGATTTAATAATCACTCCGAACACCCTTCGGAATTAACTCGTAAGTGCGACTAGGAGATTCACAACATCCCTGTGGACCGACCCGTACTCACCGGCTAGCTACCAAGCGACGCCGTTCTTGATTGCGGTAATATTATTTTTGATCGTAAAAATCTCTTTAAATCAAGTCCCACACAGAGATTTCCCAACTCCAGGCGAAACGATATAGAGGTCGTACGGTTTTACGACAAGGGTTCGGACGAATACGTGTTTAAACGCACGTACGACATTCGGACAGTTTTTTCTAGACGGCTTTGGTTTAAGCCAGATTCTAGTATCAAGTTATTGGATTTATACAGTCTAAAGTTTTTCCGTGTTTTCACAGATGGGAAAGGCGTTCTCGTAATTGTACGGGAAGCTTCTATAAGCATGGTGACTTGAGGGTTTAGGTGGCATTGTCATTAAATGATATTGTGACTCATAATGTGTGATTCATTATGTCATTAATGCATTATTAAATGCTTAATGACTCACATAGTGAATCACTCATAATGCATTAATGTAGCATGATGAATAATCTCATTTTATTCATTTATTCATTATGCTTCATATATCAAGTGAGAAACAATTTCATTTTCATTATGCTAGTTCACCTTCTCCCCCCTCAAGCTCACTCTCTCTTCAAACTCTAATCCTACCACTCATGAGTTGAGAACAAGGATTAGAATAGACTAAACATTCCATAACCTAACTATATATGATCTAAGTTCCTTTGATTAGCAACTAGAGAAACTTAGTTACCTCAAGTTTGGAGGTGAAGCTTGGATTAGGGTTCTCGGGTGGATCATCTATCACTTAGAGGAGGCCGAGGAGGACATAGAGATCGTAAAGAAGAAGGACATGATTCACTAGGTATAATCTCTTTTCATAGTAGCTTAGAACTTCTATGGTTGTTGTTAATTATCGTTTAGCAAAGATCTTCGGTTAGTCGATGTATGCTTAAAGAACAAGATCTTTTTTCATATTTCCGCCTCCCCGCAACTCGTGGGGTGTTGCACATCGACTTACAGAGTCTTGGTCTTGTGGCAGCTCGGAACGAGATATGGGCCGAGGAGGCCAATTTGCAGGAGGGCCCTGAGGAGGGCCAGCTTGTGCTTGCAGGTCGGGTGCAGGGTTGGCCTGGCCGGCCCCTGTAGGCCCTTTCTTCCGAGTTCTGGGACACGTCATCTACTACGTGTCTCGATCTTGGAGATCGTAAATATTGAGCGTCATCATTAGTCCCCCACTCTTATCCCGACCAGCTAGCGGGTCGGGTCAGGAGTGGACTGCCAGGCCTCCCGAGGTGAGCTCTTTCCTAAGGTTTCGTCGGGACGAGTCCCCGGGCTGTCAGTTGTCTTTTCTGCTAGCGAATCAGGGTGGTTCTCTGCATTTAAGGAGGGTGCGCTGGTTCGTGCATTCTGCCACTGAAGCGACGGTCCACGCGTCAAGCGTCGGTTGGCCGACGCGACGTATGCAGGCCTGCAGCGTCTGATGGGATGCGGCCCAGTGTGGGAATGACACGTGGGGCAATCGGAGCCGTTGGACCTGAGGAGACATTTTGGCGGGAGATGAAGGGCGCCGTTGGATGAGATATTTTACGGCGATAAATAGGGATGGGGCACGCTCTAGGGCCCCTACTCCTTCACATTTCCTCTCTTCTAAGTCTTGGCTGCTCGGCGTTCCTCTTCTTTTGAGTACATGGTTCGTTACCACTCTTCGGGTTGCTCGCGCCATAGGGAGGCTAGTGGCGTGGCCGAGCCCCTGGTTGGCTCACGCCCCTCGCCAGATGTTCTGCCAGAGATAGGGCCGTCTGCTTCGTTGACGGCTCCTGGTGGTTGTTCCGGCGGCGGCCAGAGACGTCCATGGTTATCCGAGCCCCAGACGGGGGACAGAGGGGAGGGCGAGGATGGGGCCCCTCTTAAGAGAAAAAGGATAATTTCTCGCGCATCGTCGCCGAGGGTCCCTGAGGGGATTTCCGTGCAGGAGGGCGGCGCCGTCTTCACAGTTCCGTCTGGGAATTCCGTTGCTGCCGGCCTGCTCGCCGGGATGGAGGAGTCGGCTGGGGGAAAGCTTCCGCATGGCTCCATAAGAGCTCAACTGGAGGCCATGGCCCAAGGGGTGGTCCAGGTACGAACTCCTCTACGCGTAGTTTTTCTGGTTTTCCTTTCTTTGGCTCGGGCGCCTCCCGGTTTCTCATCCGCTTTCTGTCAGGTCCTTCAACACTACGCCCTTGCCATTCGTATAGAGGCCGAGGGGGCGTTCTACGCACCGAGGACAGTAGAAGCATTTCCCTCGGAGGTCGAGGTTTTGCGGCGTGACCTGCGCCTGGAGAGGGCAAGGGCCGACGTCCTGGCAGCCCGTGCGGAGGCTGCAGAACTTGCCAAATCGGGGTGTCCATCGTCGCTTGAGTGCGTCCCTCCGGGTCGCCGATAGGAAGCTGGCAGATCTGGCCGAATGCTTCGCGGCCATGGAGAAGGAGAGGGACGCCAGCAAGGGAGATGCTGAGGCGGCGCTTCTGGAGGTCCAGACTGCCGAGGTTCGGGCTAAGAAAGCTGTGGCCGATTATAAGGTGTCAGAGCAGTTCTATGCCGAGCTCGGGGAGTATTCTGCCGTTGCATGGAATAGGGCCCTGGACGCCGTGAAGGAGCAGCTTCCCGAGTTCGCCGACGGCGATCTTCGTGCTCGGGTTCTGCTCCCGGTGTCGAGGCCTCCGGTGGAAGATGGCGAGGGGAGCGGGGCGCGCCCCTGGTGGCGAAATCTCCAGTGGTAAAGCCCTCGGCAGGCCGTCATGCCAGCGATGAGGGGACCGAAGTAAGCCTTCGGGCGGTTTGTAAGGCTGGGGAGCCCAGAATACCCTTTGTAAAAACTTTGCCTTTGGTAATAAAAGAAAATTCTTGTTTCATCGGTTTGCATTTTATCTTCTGTGTGTGAAGAATGTTTGTAAAATATCTCTGCTTGTACTGTTGGGTCGGCTATCTGTCTAACGATCGTTCGTCGAGTTGATTTTGATCACTTGCCAAGCGCTGTCGACCTCGTATCTCCATCACTTGCCAAGCGCTGCCGACGAGGCATCTCCATGGCCCCGAAGTCGAGGGGGGATCGCTTAGACTTCGATAGACTTGTTGCCCCTTTTTGGGGCTTCGGATCCTCTGCGTTGGTGAGGCTGTAAGAAGCCCACAAGGATGACCGGGCAGCGAAGCTGCACGGCCACCCCCTGGCAAGGGCTTTGATCTCTGGCGTTGCGGGCAGGCAACCACCAGCCTGGGATGACCGAGCGGGGCAGCTGCTCAGATGCCTCTTGCGAGGGCTTCGATCCCTGTCAGTTGGGGTAGGAAGCTACCAGCCGGGGATAACCAAGCAAGGACTCGACTGCCTCTTGGAGGACTTTGGTCCTCAGCGTTGGAGGGGCTGTAAGAAGCCCGCTGAGGACGGCCGGGCAGTGCAGCTGCGCGGTTGCCTCTTGACGAGGGCTTTGATCTCTGGCGTCGCGGGTAGGCAACTACCAGCCTGGGATGAAGGAGCGGGGTAGCCGCTCGGGCGCCTTTTGCGAAGGCCTCAATCCCGGGCATCATGGGTAGGGAGCTACTAGCCGGAGATGACCTAGCTGGGTAGCCGCTCGGTTGCCTCTTGCGAGGGCTTTGATCCTTAGCGTTGGAGGGGCTGTAAGAAGCCCACTAAGGATGACCGGGCAGTGAAGCTGCGCGGTTGCCTCTTGGCGAGGGCTTGGATCTCTGGCGTCGTGGGTAGGCAACTACCATCCTGGGACGAAGGAGCGGGGTAGCCGCTCGGGTGCCTCTTGCAAGGGCCTCGATCCCTGGCATCATGGGTAGGGAGCTACCAGCCGGAGATGACCGAGTAGGGTAGCTGCTCGGTTGCCTCTTGCGAGGGCTTTGATCATTCAGGATGAGGACCGAGCAGGGTTACTGCCCAGTACCTCTTGGCGAGGACTTTGATCCCTGTCGGTTGTGGTAGGAAGCTACCAGCCGGGGATAGCCAAGCAAGGACTCGACTGCCTCTGGGAGGACTTTGGTCCTTAGCGCGGGAGGGGCTGCAAGAAGCCTACCAAGGACCCTTGGACGGGCAGGGTTTCTTCCTGGTGCCTCTTGGCGATGGCTTTTGTCCTGAAGGATAGCCGAGCGAGGAATCCTCGAGCTCGAATGCCTCTTGGAAGGATTTATGATCCCTGTCGGTCGTGGTAGGAAGCTACCAGCCGGGGATAGCCGAGCAGGGTAGCTGCTGAGCTGCCTCTAAGGAGGGCTTTGGATCGCAAAGTCAAAATTTTATTTGCAACGTTTTGACGTCTCTTTATTTGAACGGAAAGGATTTTCGGAAAGCGTTTACATCTTCCTTGTGAAAGGAGGGGTACACACTTGTTGGCCTTAGCATCATTGGTATAGCCTGAGCTTCTTGGCGTTGTAAGGCCGTGGGAGCTTGCGCCCGTCCGCATCTTGCAAGCGATAGGCCCCGCCGGGGAGCACCTCAAAGACGAGGAAAGGACCGTCCCACATTGGGGATAACTTGTGTAGCCTGTCTTGATCAACGAACTCGTTTCGTCATAGGACCTGATCCCTGGTCTAGAAGGAGCGGTGCTTGACCCGAGCATTGTAGTATCGGGCCGTTTGCTGCTGATAAGCGGTAGCTCTGATCTGGGCCCGGTCTCTCTTCTCCAACAAGATGTCGAGGTTGGTTCGTAGCGCCGAGGTATTCGCATCGTCGTCGAAGTGCTCGACCCAATGACTGGGTAGCCCGATCTCTGCTGGGACCATCGCCTCGGTCCCGTAGCAGAGACTGAAGGGGGTTTCCCCGGTGGGGGTCTTCTTTGACGTGTGCAGGGCCCATAAGACCCGAGGTAATTCTTCGACCTAACCGCCTTGTCGTCCATCCAGGCGGGTTCGGAGACCCCGGAGGACGTCTCGGTTAGCGACTTCGGCTTGCCCATTTCATTGGGGATGCGCGACCGCGGCGAACTTCATGAGGATATAATATTCTTTGCAGAAGTCCTTCACTTTCTTGCTCTCGAAGTTCGTCCCGTGGTCGGTGATGATACATCTCGGGATGCCAAACCCGAGTATTAGATTATTTTGCAGGAACTTGATGGTAGTGGTGGCGTCCGGTTTTCTGATGGGGATGGCCTCGATCCACTTGGTGAAGTAGTCTACTGCGACGAGGACGTATTTGTGCCCGCCTGTACCGGTTGGGAACTGGCCGATCATGTCCAATCCCCACTGGGCGAACGGCCATGGGGATGTTAGGGCGGTCAGCTTGGTGGCGGGGAGGCGAGGGATGCTGCCGTGGAGCTGGAAACTCTTGCATCTTCTGACTAGTTTCTGGGCGTCCTCATGAATGGTGAGCCGGTAGTACCCCTGGAGCAACACCTTTTAGATCAAGGTTCGGGCCCCTTGGTGTGCACCGCCAACCCCTTCATGGATTTCCCGGAGGACGTAGTCGGCTTCGAAGGGATCAACGCATCGGAGCAGGGGTTGAGTGAAGGACTTTTTGGAAAGATTTCCATTGCTCCAGATGAAGTGGCGGGCTCTGGCCTGGAGGCGACGGGCGGCCCCCCGGTCAACCGGGAGCGCACCGTCTTTCAGGAATTCCACGAGGGGCTTCCTCCAATCTTGGTCGCCTTCTTGCGCCGCATACACGTGGAGCGTGGCTGCCCCGTCATCCACACTGGGCTGAGGCAAGGTTTCGAAGAGGATGGACCGCTTATTGTTGGTTGAGTATGATGAAGCCAGCTTGCTCAAGGCGTCGGCATGGGCATTCGGCTGCTTGGGTATTTGTTCTACTTGGACTTCTTTGAAGTTTCTCCGGAGTTTCCTCACCTCGTTTAGGTATTTCACCATCAGAGGCTCCCGAGCTTCAAAGCGGACAGTCACCTGTCCGACAACAAGGGCCGAGTCGCTGCGGATTCGAATTATCTTCAGCCCTAGCCCGGCGGCCATGCGCAGTCCGGCCAGGAGGGCCTCGTATTCTGCCGCGTTGTTCGAGGCCTTGAAACCGAGCTTCAGAGAGTACTCCATTTCTGCTTCGTTCGGGCCCCCAATAATGAGGCCGGCACCACATCCTTCTTCGGTTGAAGATCCGTCGACGTAGATGATCCACTCAGGGATCGACCCAGGCCTCCCCGCGACGGGACACTGAGTCGCTGGGGGGGCGTGGACTCCGGTTCCTTGAGGGGGATGGTGCATTCAACGATGAAGTCGGTTAGGGCCTGTGCTTTGATGGCCTGCCTCGGGTGATATTTCATATCAAACTGGGATAGCTCCCACCTCCACTTTTCTAAGTGGCCTGAGGATTCTGGTGACGCAAGAATGGCCCCAAACGGTGTGCTCGGTAAGGACGATGATGGTGTGTGCTTGGAAGTAGTGCCGCAGCTTCCTTGAGGCCACCATGAGGGCTAAGACAATCTTCTCTATGTCTGGGTACCTCGTTTCTGCGTCCTTAAATACGTGGCTCACATAGCACACCGGCTTTTGCGCTCCCTCAACCTCCTGGACGAGCACCGAGCCTGCTGCTTGATCGGATACCACCAGGTACAGCGACAGCTCGTCTCCTTCGACGGGTCTGGTGAGCAGTGGTGGCGTCGCGAGGTGCTTCTTCAATTGGTCGAAGGCGGCTTGGCACTTTTCCGACCATTTGAACCTCGGGATCTTTCTCAGGGCCTTAAAGAACGGGAGGTGTTTACCGCCGGAAACCGGGAAGACAAACGTCTAGCCTAAATCTGGGGGCAGATGCTAATTGGTGCTATCCGTCCACCTCTCCGAAGATACCAAGTTGATTTATGGCACCGTGTATCGAAGGTTTAAACGGATGCGTCCGATGTAGCAGACTTCGTCAGATTCCCCCTCGTTTGAGGGGTTTTTTGATTGTGGGGACGCTCTTCCCTGCAGGCGCAAGCCCCTGCAGTTAATTACGCTACCGCATCGCGGTAACAACTTTCTCCTTCTCCAGATGGTCACTTTGTGTCGTGGGTGTTTGTTTTGTTTGTGGTTGCCCGTGGATTGTATACGGAGACTAATTTATGTTGTCGCCCGTAGGACGTGGATTCGTCCAAATCCGTATGACGTGTATCGAAGGTTTAAACGGATACGTTAGTCTCATTTGAGACTAAGATCAACTTAAACGTTTGTTAAGAATACGTTAGTCTAATTTTAGACTAAGATCGACTCAACGTTTGTTAAGGACACGTTAGTCTAATTTTAGACTAAGATCAACTTAACAGGATCATTTAGATCCAACAAAAAAGCATTTGAACTCTATTATTTAGTTTAGGGACATTGCGGTCGATTACCAGTTTATGGACATGGTGGTCCATTACCAGTTTAAGGACATGGTGGTCCAAGGTTAAGGACATCGTAGTCCGAGGGTTTAAGGACCCCACAGTCCGAGGTTAAGGACACTGTAGTCCGTGGGTTTAAAGGGACCCCACAGTCCGTAGTTTAAAGACATCGTAGTCTGTAAAGTTTAAGGACATCGTAGTCCATGAGTTTAAGGACCCCACAGTCCAATGTTTAAAGACATCGTAGTCTATGAGTTTAAGGACCCCACAGTCCGTGAAATGTGTGGTTGTTGGGACCCGTCATCTCTCTGAAGACGTTGAAGGATTACAACGACAGATATCAGAGGAGTAAAAAGATGTACCCTCGAACCAGGTGTAAATTGGTTAAAAGATTCGTAGTCCAGTTTGGGACTAAGATCTGTTTAAATATTCATGAGCAGATGGGCTCAGTTCAGTATAAGTTGAGGACTTACGGCCAATGTTGGGCTGAGTCCAATTAAAATGTTTAACATTTTATTGCTCTGGCTATTGAGCCTTTATTTGGGCTTGGCCCTTTTAATAATGCTAAGCATTGGGTTCTGACATCTTTTGTCTTGTATTGAATGCATAATATTCATCAGAACAATGTGTGTTCTGACAGTACGCTACTTGGAGCGCCAGATGCTTTGCGCCAATCAAAGAGCGCATTGCGCTTCTGCTAAGTAGCGCACACGAAAATGACACATGTCGCGCTTAGCGCCAGCTTATTAGTGCATCGCGCTTTCAATTTATGAGCGCCTTGCGCTGGTTTAATGGCACACCAGTGGGTGACACGTGGTGCGCTTGGCGTTGAGCGCCAGTCCATGGACGCGGTGCGCTGTTTCAGAAGCGCAAAGCGCAAGCTGTGTCTGTGGTTGACACGTGGCATGTTTTGGCGCTGAGCGCCGGTCCAAGGAGCGCAAAAGCGCAGTTCATGAGTGCAAGGCACTTTTCAGTAGCGCAAAGTGCATTCGATCAAACTTATGATCAGAGAACAGGTTGGTGTTCTTCTTTAGAGGAGGATTTGCCTCAAGATTCAAGAACAAAAGTTCTTATTTATAGAAAAGGTGCTGCTTTTGTAGATCAATGATCTGTGAATGAAATAAATACTTCCTTTTGTTTTTATGATGAGATCTTTTGATCTCTTTTTTTTTATCAAAGACCTTGGTCTTTTGTAGATCTATGATCTTTTTCTAGAAGATAGTTCTTTTTTTCATGAGATGATCTAATCTCTGTGTTCAAGAATCATGTTCTTTACCTTGAAGAACTGATCTTCTTTTGCTGAAAGCTTGCTTTTCTTTCTTTTAGTTTTCTCAAAGTTTGTAAGGGGGTTTCTCTATATCAGACTTGAAGTCTTGGGGCCTTTATATAAGGCAAGCTGATTTGTTGAATCAGTTAAAGAGATCTTTCTCTGATTGATTTGGGAATATTTCCCCACCATTGGATCTTTGATCTTAAGGCTTCTGTTTTGAAGAAGGTAATCTTCTTGTTTTTAATAAGATTGGAAAGATCTTTCCATATTAGAATTTTAATTCTAATTAATTAATGATTTATTATTATTAGATTTTTTGATCTAATGGTGGGGAATTCTTAATTCCAGCGCTGGCGCACCTACGTTTGACACGTGGCGCGTAGCGCAGAGCGCATATTAGAATTTTAATTCTAATTAATTAATGATTTATTATTATTAGATTTTTTGATCTAACGGTGGGGAATTCTTAATTCCAGCGCTGGCGCACCTTGCGTATGCGCACCTGTGTTTGACACGTGGCGCGCAACGTAGAGCGTAGCACAATTGCGCCAGAGCACCTGTGTTTGACACGTGGCACGCAGCGCAGAGCACTGGATCTGAAGCGTTGCTTCAACTTTTTCGAATTTTGAATTTTAAAACAGAGCTTTGCTCTGATTTGGGGTGCGCTGCCTAGGGCGCAGCGCACCTGGCTCCAGCGTATCCGTGTTTGACACGTAGCGCGCTGCGCACCTAGCGCTGGATCTGAAGCGTTGTATCAACTTTTGAATTTAAAAAACAGAGCTTTGCTCTGATTGGGGGAAACAAATGCCCCCCACCGTTGCGCTCACGTGGCGCACACGTGAGTGCAGCGGTGGCAGCATCTGAGCTCTTGGATCAACTCAGAAGGTGAAGAGGCGGTTCAATGCCTATAAATAAGACCTTTGGTCCTCTAGATGATTATCATCTTCTTTGAGAATTTTTGTCCAGAGCATAGCTCTCTTGCTTAAGAACTTTTCAAGAGTAACAACTCTGTTAAAATTTTCGCTAGAATTTAAAACTTTTGATAAATTAGGGTTTTACCCATTAACAGAGCCTTGCTCTTCATAGATGTTTGATCTAAAGAAAACCCTTTTAGGGTTTCACTAATAGAGCTTTGCTCTCTCCAGATCATGAGTCTATAGATCTAAGGAGTTCTTTTCTTGGGTTTCTTAGCCCATGAATCAGAGCTCTGCTCTGTAGATTTCTTAATTTTTGATGAAGAACTCTTAAAAGTTTTTTCATGGATCTTGAAGATCCCAGAATTTTTAATTCACAAAAATTAATTGATTTTAATTTTCTTGATGGATTTTTTTATCATCATTACAGAGCCAGGCTCTTAGCATTCTCGGGTAATCTCTTTAAATTCCTTTCATCATTGACCTTGACAGGTGTCGTTCCTGTCTGCAGAGCATTACTCTCGGGGAGTTTAACTCCTTGACCCGAGGGGTCGTTTATTAAACGAGATTCCCTTCTTTTTTAGAATCTCTCGCAAATTCAAATTTGTTAGGTATCATAATTATAATTTGTTTTCTCTATGGGGATATCAAGAGTCGTTTAAATCCCTTTGCCCGTTTTTCCTCATTACTAATCTTTTAATGATGTTTCTTTTCAGGCACTATGGCTGTTCATTTATACAGTCTGAACGAGTTCATTACTTATGAGGATATCCGCGTACAGGGCCATTGCCAAAACCAAGAGCTTACAGATGCCCAATGTGCGGAAATTATGGGTCGTCTATATGCACGCGTCGGTTGGCTGCTTCCTCTCCGTTCCGCTCTCTTGAAAATCGTAGTGGGAACAATTTGGAGAGCACTTCTGGGGTTTCACGAGGCCATGCCGCTTAATGCGCTGGATGATGCCGAAGACAAGGTGCATTCAGTGTACCTATCGGGGTTGATCTCGAAGAAGCGGCGAGATAACCTCATCGATATACTGCATCAGGTTTTCCAACAGACGACGATAATTGCTTTTTATCGAAGGGAAGGGGACATTGCCGAGGATCTCGACACCCGTGAGCGCGAGAGGATGCACACGAGAATGGTCAGAAAGTCCAGAAAGATTCTAGACGGCCTCACTTTTGAATTCCTCAATCCATGCTCTGGATCTGAGGTTTTACCATTGTAATCATTTTGATGATGTTTTCGTTTACTGCTTTCATAATTGTAAGAACTTTTTTGAAGTATGAATGGCAAATTCCGCATTCAGCGAGTTTTATTTTATGTACTAAATCTTTTGCACATGCATGAACGAGTATGCTTCGCACGCTTAATCAACTGCGAATCAAATGTTCTCCTTATCGCTTTCTTCTCTTTTCTGTGTTGTTGGTATGTTACTTCGACAAGTGTGGCCTATAGATAATAAAGAACATTTCATCTTGAACTCTCCGAGAGGTAGTGACGGCTTAGGAAGCAGGTTCAGATCTGCAACCTAAGACTTTTCAACTTCATGAGCCGTGAGGGTCTCATGAAGACTTTTCTCCCTACGAGTCGTGAGGAACTCATAAGTGTAATTTCTCCTTAGGAATCGTGAGGATTCCTAAGTGTGTTTTCCCTTATAAGTCGTAAGGATCTTATAAGAGAGTTTTCTTTCTTACGAACCGAGAGGACCCGTAAGTGTTTAATGAGATTGACATTATCCGCATTTCACGGTGTCATTGGGTGACGTATTTCCGAGACGGGGTCATGTGGATGACGTATTTCCGAGACGGGGTCATGTGGATGACGTATTTCCGCGACGGGGTCATGTGGATGACGTATTTCCGAGACGGGGTCATGTTGATGACGTATTTCCGCTACGGGGTCATGTTGATGACGTATTTCCGTGACGGGGTCATATGGATGACGTATTTCCGCGACGGGGTCATGTGGATGACGTATTTTCGCAACGGGCTCATATGGATGACGTATTTCCGCGTTGGGGTCATGTGGATGACGTATTTCCGCGATGGGGTCATATGGATGACGTATTTCCGAAATGGGGTCATATTGATGATGTATTTCCGATACGGGGTCATATGGATGACGTATTTCCGAGACGGGGTCATGTGGATGACGTATTTCCGAGACGGGGTCATTTGGATGACGTATTCCGCGACGGGGTCATATGGATCTCGACACCCGTGAGCGCGAGAGGATGCACACGAGGATCTCGACACCCGTGAGCGCGAGAGGATGCACACGAGAATGGTCAGAAAGTCCAGAAAGATTCTAGACGGCCTCACTTTTGAATTCCTCAATCCATGCTCTGGATCTGAGGTTTTACCATTGTAATCATTTTGATGATGTTTTCGTTTACTGCTTTCATAATTGTAAGAACTTTTTTGAAGTATGAATGGCAAATTCCGCATTCAGCGAGTTTTATTTTATGTACTAAATCTTTTGCACATGCATGAACGAGTATGCTTCGCACGCTTAATCAACTGCGAATCAAATGTTCTCCTTATCGCTTTCTTCTCTTTTCTGTGTTGTTGGTATGTTACTTCGACAAGTGTGGCCTATAGATAATAAAGAACATTTCATCTTGAACTCTCCGAGAGGTAGTGACGGCTTAGGAAGCAGGTTCAGATCTGCAACCTAAGACTTTTCAACTTCATGAGCCGTGAGGGTCTCATGAAGACTTTTCTCCCTACGAGTCGTGAGGAACTCATAAGTGTAATTTCTCCTTAGGAATCGTGAGGATTCCTAAGTGTGTTTTCCCTTATAAGTCGTAAGGATCTTATAAGAGAGTTTTCTTTCTTACGAACCGAGAGGACCCGTAAGTGTTTAATGAGATTGACATTATCCGCATTTCACGGTGTCATTGGGTGACGTATTTCCGAGACGGGGTCATGTGGATGACGTATTTCCGAGACGGGGTCATGTGGATGACGTATTTCCGCGACGGGGTCATGTGGATGACGTATTTCCGAGACGGGGTCATGTTGATGACGTATTTCCGCTACGGGGTCATGTTGATGACGTATTTCCGTGACGGGGTCATATGGATGACGTATTTCCGCGACGGGGTCATGTGGATGACGTATTTTCGCAACGGGCTCATATGGATGACGTATTTCCGCGTTGGGGTCATGTGGATGACGTATTTCCGCGATGGGGTCATATGGATGACGTATTTCCGAAATGGGGTCATATTGATGATGTATTTCCGATACGGGGTCATATGGATGGCGTATTTCCGAAACGGGGTCATTTGGATGACGTATTTCCGCGACGGGGTCATTTGGATGACGTATTTCCGTGATGGGGTCATATGGATGACGTATTTCCGAGACGGGGTCATGTAGATGACGTATTTCCGAGACGGGGTCATTTGGATGATGTATTTCTGAGACGGGGTCATGTGGATGACGTATTTCCGAGACGGGGTTATGTGGATGACGTATTTCCGAGACAGGGTCATTTGGATGACGTATTTCCGCGACGGGGTCATGTGGATGACGTATTTCCGAGACGGGGTCATGTTGATGAGGTATTTCCGCGACGGGGTCATGTTGATGACGTATTTCCGAAACGGGGTCATGTTGATGACGTATTTCCGAGACGGGGTCATGTGGATGACGTATTTCCGCGACGGGGTCATATGGATGACGTATTTCCGTGACGGGGTCATGTGGATGACGTATTTCCGAGATGAGGTCATGTGGATGACGTGTTTCCGTGACGGGGTCATGTCGATGATGTATTTCCGCGACGGGGTCATGTTGATGACGTATTTCCGAAACGGGGTCATGTGGATGCCGTATTTCCGAGACGGGGTCATGTTGATGACGTGTTTCCGAGACGGGGTCATGTGGATGACGTATTTCCGAGCGGGGTCATGTGGATGACGTATTTCCGAACGGGGTCATGTGGATGACGTATTTCCGAGCGGGGTCATGTGGATGACGTATTTCGGAGAGGGGTCATGTGGATGACGCATTTCGGAGAGGGGTCATGTGGATGACGTATTTCCGAACGGGGTTATATGGATGAAGTACTTCCGAACGGGGTCATGTGGATGACGTACTTCCGGACGGGGTCATGTGGATGACGTGTTTCGCGACGGGGTGATGTGGATGACGTGTTTCCGAGATGGGGTCATGTGGATGACGTGTTTCCGCGACGGGGTCATGTGGATGACGTGTTTCCGCGACGGGGTCATGTTGATGACGTATTTCCGAAACGGAGTCATGTGGATGACGTATTTCCAAGACGGGGTCATGTTGATGACGTATTTCCGAACGGGGTCATGTGGATGACGTATTTCCGAACGGGGTCATGTGGATGACGTATTTCCGAACGGGGTCATGTTGATGACGTACTTCCGAGCGGGGTCATGTTGATGACATACTTCCGAACGGGGTCATGTGGATGACGTACTTCCGAACGGGGTCATGTGGATGATGTAGTTCCGAACGGGGTCATGTGGATGACGTACTTCCGAACGGGGTCATGTGGATGACGTATTTCTGAACGGGGTCATGTGGATGACGTATTTCCGAGCGGGGTCATCTGGATGACGTATTTCCGAGCGGGGTCATGTGGATGACGTATTTCTAAGCGGGTTCATGTTGATGACGTATTTCCGAGCGTGGTCATATAGATGACGTTGCGTCTGTTGTAGTGAGACATATATCGGAGTGGTCTCCAGGTTGTTTGGGAACCATCGATATTTGGCTTCGTTTTCTGATGGAGCCTGGGGAGGGAAGGTGTGATTCCTTCTTTGTTTGCGCCCCTGGATTGTGTACAGGGATTGATATAATATCACTTATAGGGCATAAATTTTATTCTATTTTATTTCTTTCCGCGATGCTCTATCATTTCAGCTTTTATATTGCGAAGGTCGCGATTGCCCAATCATTTCAGCTATTTTTCGCGGTGCCCAATTATTTCGGCTGTTTATTTTATTTTTACTCCTTGCTTTTTATTGCGAGTTGCCCAATCATTTCGGCTATTTTGCATGCATACATTTTTTTCACTCGCTGATTTGCAAGTTGCCCCATCATTTCGGCTATTTCGTATGCATATGTGGCTCGCCGATTTCGGCATCAGCACCGCTACAACTGGGATATTGCCAGGAGAGAATCATCATTTGCCTCTGTTGATGTCGAACAAAGGTGGCTTAGTGAACAGGGTTAGGATCCTGTCGACTAAGGCTTTTTACTTCATGAGCCATAAGGGTCTCATAAAGGTATTTCTCCCTACGAGTCGTGAGGATCTCGTAGGTGCGTTTTCTCCTTAGGAATCGTGAGGACTCCTAAGTGTATAGCTTCTCGTAAGTCGTAAGGATCTTACAAGAGTATTTTCTCCTTTTAAGTCGAGAGAACTTACAAGGGTTGTTCATCGTGTAGACATATCCCTAGTCACGGATGTGACTTTGTTGGGGAAATGTTTATTCGCGCCCGTGGATTGTATACAAGGGTCAATACTGAACTGCTTGAAGGGCAATATTGGAGGTTGTGGTGGCCGCTTAAGAATAGGTTCAGATCCTTGTAGCTTAAGACTTTTGAATCTTATAAGCCGTGAGGGTCTCATAAGAGGGTTCTTCTTACGAGTCATGAGGATCTCGCAAGTGTAATTTCTCCTTAGGAATCATGGGGATCCCTAAGTGTGTTGCTCCCTTGTGAGTCGTAAGGATCTCACGCAGGTGGTTTCTCTTCACAAAGTCGAGAGGACCTTGCAAGTGTCTTTTAACGAGATTGCACCCTTTTGGGTTTTCACAAAACTCGCCGGTAGCCCTGTTGTTTTTACTCACGGAGCCCTTTTGGGTTTTCATCCGTGCCCTTTTTGCTTATGGACATACCATTTTCTTTTTCTTTCTTTTTTTTATTCTTTTCTCTTTTCTCTTTTTTTATTCTTTCTATATTTTTTTTGTGTCAGCCTTGGGATACTGCAGTCCACAGTAGTTTATCGACGTCTCGGTCAACAGCTAGTTTTAGGACAGAGGGGTCCATCGTTAGTTTAAGGACGTTTCGGTCGAGTGTTAGTTTAAGGACGTTTCGGTCCGTTGTTAGTTTAAGGACGTTTCGGTCCGCTGTTAGTTTAAGGACGTTTCGGTCCGATGTTAAGGAAGCCGGCTACTGCTTATAGAGTTTAGGCTTAGGAAGATAGCGAGCAGACATAGTAGTCGTCATCTATCATTGACCTAGGCCGTGACTCGTTAGGCGTAGTATTTCTTTAGGAAGCGACCGTTTATTGGCCTGAAAGGTCTTTCACCATGCATGTCCATGAGTAGGTAAGCTCCACCCTGGTAGACTTTGTCTATGATATGCGGGCCTTCATAGTTTGGCTCGAATTTCCCCCGTTTGGCACGATTAGGGATCATAGGTCTTTTGACCACTAGCACGAGTTCGCCTTGGCGGAATGTTCTCGGCCTGGTCAATCTCTCGTATGAGCGCGTCATCTTTGCTTTATAAGCTTCCAGATTTTGTTGCGCTATGAGCTGAGTTTCATCTAGGGCATCGAGCTCTTCAAGACGAAGGTGAGCATTCTCTTCGTCCATTAGCTCGTAATGAACTGCCACTCGTAGAGAGGGTATCTCTATCTCGAGGGGGAGTACCGCCTCTGTACCGAATACCAATGCGTACGACGTTGTGTTTGTGGCCGTTTTTAACGTAGTTCGATACGCTCAGAGAGCTTCATGCAGTCTCTCGTGCCAATCCTTCTTATTTCGGGACACCGTCTTTTTCACGATCTTCGTCAAGGTCTTGTTAAAAGCCTCAGCTAGACCGTTAGCCCGGGGATTATAGACTGAGGAGTATCTCCAGTCTATGTTATGCTGTTGTGCGAAGCGGCTGATCTTGTGGCTTCTATATGCTGGCCCGTTATCGGAGATAATCCATCGTGGGGTTCCAAACCGATAAATGGCGTGCGTCTTGAAGAAATATAGGATATTCTCCGTCTTCACTTCTCTCAGCGGTACTGCCTCTGCCCATTCGGAGAAGTAATCAGTTGTCGCCAAAATGAATCGATGTCCTCTGGACAATGCTGGTTCGATGGGGCCGATTATGTCAGTCTCCCACATTTCGAATGGCCAGCTAGCTACCGTTGGATGTAGTGAGTTTGGATGCTGATGGATAAAGTCTCCATGAATCTGGCACGAATGGCACTGCTTCGCATATTCGAGGCAGTCTTGGATCATTGTGGGCTAATAATAACCCATTCGTTTGATCTTCAGCTTCATCTTCGGCCCGGCTTGGTGAGAATCGCAGAGTCCGTCGTAGGTCTCTTGGACGACTCTCTTTGCCTCTTCAGGTCCTAGGCATCTTAGCCACAGAGAATCAAATGATCTTTTATACAGAGTGTCATTGACGAAAGCAAAAGACAGAGCTCGTTTCATTAGCTGATGTCTTGAGGACGCATCTTCAGGTGTCCAACGGGATTTGAAGTAATCTATAAAGACTTCTCTCCAATCCTCAGCCTTTTCCTGGTCTCTTATTTGCAGAGTTATTTGCTCGGTCGCTCGCTTTTCTTCGGACGACTTTGGAGATATTTCTGCCGGTGCAAGAACCCGACGGCTTTGTACCACGATTCTTACGTCATCGAGGTTCTCGTCGGCCCATTCTTTAGCGAGCTTGGCTAATGCATCTGCTTTGCTATTTTCCGCACGCGGTATGCTTTCCAAGGTGTAGGAAGTAATTTGGGTCACCAGTTGCTGCACCCTCTCGCCGTACTTCACCAACTCTGGTTTGCACGTTTGATAATCGCCATTTACTTGGCTAACGACCAGTTGGGAGTCTTCGTATATGAGGAGGTTTTCGATTCCCATATCGACAGCGATCTCAAGACCTGTTATCAAAGCTTCATATTCGGCTTCATTGTTCGTCCTCGGCTCTGTTAAGGAGAAAGCAAAACGCATTATTCCTCCTTGTGGAGTCATGAAGATGAGGCCTACCCCTGATTTGATTATGGGCGTGCTTTATTTGCGCTTCTTCATGGAAGACACTCCATCAAAATAAAGTTCCCACCGGGTATCACCCCCGTCGATCGTGTCAAACGCATGTTCGTCTGGCAGTTCGCAATTCAAAGGAGAATCGGCAGGTATTGGATGCTCAGCAAGGAAATCGGCGATGGCCTGGCCTTTCACTGCCTTAAGAGTCTGATAAGTTATCGATAACTCCATCAAGAGGAGGGCCCATTTAGCGAGTCGTCCTGTTAATATAGCCTTCGACATCAAATATTTGAGAGGATCCACCTTCGATATGAGATGGACCTCGTGTGCCAACGCATAGTGTCTGAGCTTCGTTATTACGAAGATCAACGCCAGACAGTGTTTTTCAATGGGAGAATAATTACTTTCTGCCCCTAGTAGAACTTGACTCAAGTAGTAGAGAGCTCTTTCTTTCCCTTGGTCGTTCTCTTGTGCCCACAGCACGCCTAAAGAACCTTCAAGGGATGTTGTGTACAGGACGAGAGGTTTTCCCTTAACGGGAGCGGCCAGTACTGGCGGATTCTGCAGGTATTGCTTGATTTCGTCCAGTGCATCTTGGCATTTGTGATCCCAGATGAATGGGGTTCCCTTCTTCATCAGGTGATTGTAAGGACGACACTTGCCTGAGAGATTGGCTATAAATCGCCG
This sequence comes from Agapanthus africanus, assembly GCA_030015575.1. Taxonomy (NCBI): domain Eukaryota; kingdom Viridiplantae; phylum Streptophyta; class Magnoliopsida; order Asparagales; family Amaryllidaceae; genus Agapanthus; species Agapanthus africanus. The sequence goes on along the minus strand of CM057338.1, from coordinate 417,463,739 downwards.
GATATATGCGAGCTTTTCTTGGAGAGACCGCAATTGCTTGAGAGTCCTTGGCGGAGGCATTTCCATAATCGCCTTGATCTTCGACGGGTCTATCTCGATGCCTCGGTGTCGGACGATGAATCCCAGGAATTTTCCCGAGGAGACTCTGAACGCGCATTTGAGAGGATTCATCATCAAGTTGTATTGCCGAAGGCATTGGAACACGACCTTTAGATGCTCTAAATGTTCCTCGTATGATTTGCTTTTTATTACGAGGTCGTCAATATAGCATTCGACGTTTCATGTATGAGGTCGTCGAAGATTTTCGTCATGGCCCTCTGATAGGTGGCACCGGCGTTCTTTAGACCGAACGGCATCACCTTGTAACAGAATATGCCCAAAGGGGTCCGGAAAGCGGTATGCTTCTGGTCCTCGGGATGCATATTTATCTTATTGTATCTTGATGAGCCGTCCATGAAGGAGAAAACTTCATGAGTGGACGTATTGTCTATCATCAACTCGGTGACTGGTGCTGGAAAGTCGTCCTTTGGGCAGGCTTTATTGAGATCCCGAAAGTCCACACATATGCGCACCGTCTCATTCTTCTTCATCACTGGGACGATGTTGGCGATCCAATCAGGATACTGAACCTCTTGGATGAAGCCGGAGTCGATTAGCTTTTTAACCTCGGCGTTGATTCTCATCTCAAGCTTAAGCCGCATTCTCCTCGGTGCTTGCTTGATTGGCTTAACGTCCGGGGATATTGCCAATTTGTGGACAGCAATCTCTGGATTTATTCCTGGCATCTCGGAATAGTTCCATGCGAAGCAGTCCTTATACTGCATGAGCACATCTTTGAGCATAGCCACTTTTTCTTCAGACAACAGCTCACCGACGAACGTTGGCCGTGGGTCGCTTGTCGTTCCCAAGTCGATTTTCTTGAGGTTATCCACAGTCGTATGTATCCCATCTTCCAGCTCTTTTGTCGCCGGTGGAAATTCTGAGATTAACTTATCTTCATCGTTTTTGAAGCACCAAGAAAGGTCGTCCATAATCTCGGGTTCTCCTTCTGACAGCGTTATCGCATGACAGGTACGAGATAGTTTCCAAGACCGATGTTGATCAGGTTCTGCTTTCATCGCATAAGTGGCTTTCGATTCATGCTTCTGTGGCGGGGTTACCCTCCAACTGCTGGATAGAGCGAACCTGCCGAGTCGGTATTGGTCTTCGACCCAGTTCTTGAAGGTGAAGCAGTCTTCAAGAGGGTGTCCTATTGCTCGGTGATAGGAGCAATAGTCGGGATGAGAGACCTCGTTTGCTTGCTCAGGGTGCTTGGACTCTGGGAGGGTAATCATCTGATGTTTTATGACAAGATCCAATATTTTCCTTATCTTGTCTTGGCAAAAAGAATATGCTCGACCCATCTTTTTCATAAAAGACGAATCCGGACTGCTCGATTCCTGATCGCGTGGCTTCTTGGACCCGCTTTGTCGCTGTCGAATGTTTTTTCCGTTCTTTGGTTTGTTTCTGCCTCTGCGTCGGGCCTGTTGTACAACGGGTTGACTAGGAGGAGCATTTTCATTTCTTACAGCCTGTTGAAGGAGGCGTTGCGTCCTGGCTTTCTCATAGATGGCCATTTCGCGATTATGGTCGTCTCAAACCTTTTGACCTGCTTCCCTTATAAGCTTGTCCATTTGTTCTTCGAACGACGGGCTTGGCATTTTCACGGCGGGGGCTCATTCTGGTGCAGGGTTAGCATCTTCCCATCGAGCATCTCCTTCTTCATCAAAGTCATGTATGACGTAGCAGTCGCGGAGTAGCTCCCGTTTCTTGGATTGAACATACCCAAGTCTGGTCGTTTCTATTCTCCCGTTGGGCAACTTTTGTCGAGTTCCGGGAACGTTCCAGATCCTGTTATAGAACCGTGCTTGTCGCGCAGTTTGCTTAAGGGGTACACCTTGGCGTCTCAAGAGTCTCTTTAGTCCGTCTGTGTAATATCTGAGCAAGCGGATGGGCTGGAGCCTGTCAAGTGTAGAATCTGCACCATGCCAAATTTCTTTCTCCACTTTGGTTTCCCCAGATTGATAGAATAGGATCTCCTTTTCACCTCTTCTCATGGGAGGGAAGTAGAATGTCTGCAGTTCTTCCAAGCTGTGGGCATCAAGTGCGTCTAGTTCCTTATGATGGTTGGGCGGAACCATGGAAACTTGCAAACTTTGCTCTTCATCGGCGAAGGCTTGTATTGATGGCCGAGCAGGGAATATGGCATTGACTTCATCTTCCGAGTCGCTGCCGAAGATCAACATTGGAGTGGACGGTCCCGGCTTGTTGTAATGAGGCGGCCCTGAATAGAATATCTCTTCTTCCTCCTCAGTATCGCTCCCGAAGACCGGAACAGTAGTGATGGCTTTGTTCTTCGGTTTGCGACACCTTTCCGTGTCCTCGAAATCTGGTAGGAAGTTTTTTGCATCTTCATACTTTCGGACTTCGTTCACAGAGAACGGGTTTAGTTCTCCTGTCACAGTATACTCGAGGCCATCTTTGAAATATTTCATACACTGATGTTGTGTAGAGGGGATGATATTGTACTCGTGTAACCAGGGCCGGCCGAGCAAAGCGTTATAGCATGTCATGGCGTCAATGACGTGGAACTTGATATCAGTGACGAGCAGCCCAAAGCGTAACGTCAGTATGATAGACCCAAGCATCCGTGATGACTGGGAGTCAAATCCGGAGATGGTGATTTTATCGCGAGCAAGGTGTTGAACGTTCATGCAGATTTCCTTTAACACCCTCACGTTAAGGAGATTGATGGAGGACCCATTGTCGACCAGGATTTTACCTATCTTGATGTCATGACAGTATCCGGAGACATAAAGGGGACGGTTGTGCTCGCATGTCCCAAGGAGGAGATCTTCTTCGCCGAAGGTGATATCGGCTGTGTGTACTTCTTCCAGCTCGTCCTTCATCTTTTCTTCAGCGGGGAAAGCTTGGAATTGCTCGGGCTCTTGTAATGCCTTGATCAAAGAATCTCTTGCCTCTTTGGATAGCAGAAGGGCGTCGAGAATACTGAGCTGCGAGGGTATCTTCCTTAAGTGTGCGAGAACGTTGTAGTCCACCTTACTTTTCTTTGGCGAGTCCTTGGCTGTCAGTTTTTCGACGGCTTGGTCATCAAGGATGATATCCTCAGGGACATTTTCTTTTCCCTTATCTTTTCTATTTGACCCACTGTTTGAGGGCCCAAGATTCTTTTCAGGCAGCGTACGGTTGCGCAGCTGAATATTTTCACAGGTCTTTGGTTCTTCCTCTTTTCTTGAGGTCGACTCCTTAAAGAGAGGGCCAAGAGTCATCTCTTCGTCAGAGTCGCTCCCTAAGGTGAGAACTTGCGATCCCTCGGCATTGACCATGTGACAGTTGCCGGTAGTTCTTTTATGCTCCTCGGTCGTACTTCTTTGCTCCCGACGAGTCTTGCGTTTTATCCGCTTGAAATGTTGCCGGTGAGCAATATATCCCTGCCACCATCTTTTAAAAGCGTTACACTCTTCGGTGTGCTGCGCAATCTTTTGGTGATATAAGCAGTAGCTAGGATGTATTTCTGCTTCATTAAGAACATTTCCTTCAGAGGGTGGCAGCTTCATTCCTATTGATATCGCTTTGGAGAACCTCTTCCTTGTCTTGAACATGTTCTTATTTGCGACGGATGCACTTTGATCCGGTGGGAGTGTTTCAACTCTTTCGTCCAGTCGCCGGTGTTTGGCCTTTTCAAATATGGCCATCTCGCGCTCTCGATCAGCTTTGCTTTTTAAAAAAGCCTCGTTTAGGAATGCATCGATTATTTCGTCCGATGGTCCTAGAAGTTCTGGTTCAGGGTTTGTCCCAAGTTTCTCGGTGCATGGAGCTTCTTCATCGTTTATCGATGAGTGAGAGATTACATGGAAACATGCCACGTAATCTTCAGATTCTTCCGACGAGTCTTCTCCATCATCTCCGTCCTCAAGGACGTGGCTGAGAAAATCTTGGAGTGTGATTGGGGTCCGCACCTTTTGATTATACTCTTCCAGTGTGTCAATCTGTTTTTGCTGGTCCGTGCACTTGTCGCCAGGCTTCACGGGCTTTTTGGTCCTCTTCTTCTTCTTCGAAGATTTTGACGGCTGGGTATGAATGCTTTGTCTACCACCACCGATTTTTTGAGTTGGTCGTGGCTTCAGCATCCTCTCGATGATTTCAGGCTCCAGTGGATTCTTCCACCTAACTGCCGGACATGTGTGTAGATCCTTCAGCATTCTTTTTGTCTTGGCTGAAAGAGCGACTTCCCATGGAGCTTCTTCTACGAAAGAGCATGATGCCCCCGGTGTATCCGTATTCTTGGGAGTGTGTGGCCGAGGCGGGTTCACTTTCCAATTCTCAGATAATACGAATTTCCCCTGCTGGTATTGATCTTCTATCCAGCTTTTGAAGATGTAACAATCCTCGATCGGATGGCCCAACATTCGGTGATAAAGGCAATAGTTAGGATTGCTAATGTCGCCTGGTTATGCTGGGCGTCTTGGCTCTGGCAGATTGATGAGCCTGTTGCGCAGTGCAAGCTCAAATAACCTCTTCGTCTTGTCTTGAGGGAACGAGTAAGGGCGTCTCATTTTATCCTTAAGAGATCGAGTTCTGTTATTTTGGCGATCAACTGGTCTCGGGCTACCGGGCTGCTGTTGAGCATTGGTGTCACACCCCGCTTCCCGGTGTACGGCGAAGGAGACGCGACGAGGTCCGCTACGTATGTACTCAGAAGTACATATGCTAAGCTTATCTAAGCAATATAAAAGTAAATCACAAGAGATATAGAAATAACATCAACTTTATTAATAACATTCTTTTGTACAATGCATGAAAAGTAAATACAACTGAAATAAAAAGCGATGCCTAAACAGTGGCACAACAGGAAATGAAAATACTGAATAGAACAAGGTACAATATCTAGAGCTCGGGGTCTTCGTGAAACTGCTCTAAGTCTTCACCGGTGGGCTCGATCTCTGCTGGGTCCAAAGCACCTGACGACATTCAAAGAAGAAAGAAATAGAATGTCGTCAGCGAACAGGTCGCTCGGTAAGTCCCAAAGATAAGGAAGAATTAGAAAGACAGAATAAGAGTAATTTCTAAAGAGGTTGTAAAATATTATAGAATATTATGTTAACGCTGTTGTTTGTAGCTTGGTACAGAAGGATGCCAGTGTATACGAGAGGGGTCTCTATATGCTAGAGACCAGGGCAAACGGAATGTACAAAGAACCGTTAAGCCACGGTACAACAACAACAGAATATAGGTTAGGTGTCTTAATCTGACCACCTCGTGCCACCTTTAACACCTTCCGTACCAATCTACCCCTTAAACCCCATAGTGTTTTGATAGTATTGTAGTATTGTATTGTGTAAGTTGGATGACTGACCAAAACCATGATATCAGTAAACAGATTGTAACTGCATAATCAGGTAAATGGAATAACGGAATAATGGATGTATATCCATGGTTTGATTCAGTCAAGTTGTATAGATTGTTAACTGGATTCTGGGATTCATGTGTTCATATTGAGTTTGAATATTAAAGAATATAGAATGACTTGAATCATATTCAAGTCAGAAGTAATCAGACTCAAACCCGAGTCAGACTAAAAGAAATGTAATTTGAAGTTCTATAATTGTTAGGGTCCATTTTGTAAATTATAAAACTTGAGTGGGTTTTATGTAAAAAAATACTTTTGCATAGTTTTCAAGATACACCCCAAGTATTTATTATTCGTATTTATAGTTATAATGAGCGTGATTTTATTTAGTGATATTTCTTGTGAATATATCCTAATAAAGGTATTAATCTTTAATATTGATTTATTTGAAATTCATGGCATTTTAATGTAACTTTTAATTTTGTAATTTTTAGGAAAAGGTGGAAACTTTATCTTATAATAAAATATGTGTTTAAATGATAAATATACATATGTTTACACAAGAATAATTTTTAATAAATATTTTATTTTCCAAAAATCTCATTTTTCATAAATGTCGTATTCTAAACCTTTCGAGACCGAATGCTCCTTGCGGAGGTCTGAATCTCGCACTGCTAAGCCCGAGGGTGCACGATAAACCGTACTATCCCTAACGAGTTCCCCAAAGGTGGGTTGTAGTGGCACTTTGCAAACATTTAATAAATACTAATCATTTAGAAAACGGTTTTATAAAAATAAGGTATTTATTTGTAAAAGGGTGTAAATTTCCGTATTTTAGATTCTAGGGTTTCCTAAGCCAACTAGCCTATTTCTAAATGGTCTAAACGACACGTCATTAGAAGCCTCAAATCACCTCTTCACCGCCAATTGCGGCCAGGTAAGTGCCAGGTGAGTAGGAGGCTCTCCACTACAAGTAGTGGTCCTAATTAAGTAACCACTCGCCTTAGACACACTTGCCTAGACACCACAAAGTCAGGTTTAGATAAACGATTGATGTCCATGACATATCGTATTTTCCTATTAAAAGATTTTGTTTTAAAATTGTATACAACTTAGAACTTTCAGAAAAGGTTTATAAAGAAAATGGTAATTTAATGTAAAATCTTGTATTATCGTATTCTAAGTTTTGATGATATCAATAAGGGTTGTATTTGTGTGTGTGTGGAGGTAGGTCATTACCTCGTGATCTATTTTAAGGTATAACAAAGTTTAGGGGTTAAATGTGAAAACTAAATATTATGGTATTTAAGTGCGAAAATACGGTATTTTGCAAAAGTTATCATTTCATGTGAGAAACTTTATCCAAATTGATTTTTAAGTGATTAGTAGTCAACATGAATATGTTTAAGCATTATGGAATTAGTGACAAGTGAGTTTTGATAGAAAAACCGAATCGGAAATCGGTTTGTTCCGATTTCCGCTGGGTTTGAAAAATCGTATTTTAATGGAAGAAAGAAAGGTAGAAAAAGAGGGACTTACGGGTTTGGACAACGCTAGAGAGTGCTAGGAAGGTAGTGGGTTTGTCGGTGCGTCGAAACGTCGTGAAGAGTCCTAGTACGATCGCCGGGATTTCGCCGTCGATTTCGGCAGCGCTTCGCCTTTCGCTCGTTTTCTAACGTACCGAGTTCTCTTGAAATTTTTAGAGAGTGGACTTCAGAATGTAGGGTGAGAGGGTAGAGGGTATGGGGGTTTATATAGGGTTAGGCTAGGGTTAGGGTTTTAATTAAAAAATATAAAAATATATATAAAATCATTAAAAATTCATTAAATTTTTGGAGTAAAAGTGATTTATTGAGAATTTGATAACCGATCTGGGAATTTAGTGTATGCAGGTGAGAAGACTAGGTCAACACGGAAAAATTCCGTGTTGACGACTCTGCTATCCGGCCGAGTCCGGCCGGCGGCGCCGGCCCGAGTCGAAGGCTCGTCGGGTGGGTTTCTTCCTGGGGGGAAATTTGGTGTATCTAACTTTTTGTGTTCAGTATAAATTTTGTGAGTTATAGCGGTTTGACTGTTGACTTTCCAAAAAATTTAAAACAAAATAATATAAAAATAATGTGGGGCATGGGATTTGAACTCTGGTGGCTTGGTTCAGCAGTGCAAGGTATCACCAATGAGCTACAAGCTCCTTCTTGTAATTATGGAGTGAAATAAATACTTAAAGAGATATCATCTGCAATAAATACTCCAAGTATATATTGAATTTAAATCAATTCTTTGTAAATTAAAAATGGATTTGTTACAATTGGCGACGACGATCGCTTTCCCCTTTCCCTTCTCATTTTTAGAGTCCGGCTTTGGAGGAGACGGTCTATGACCCATCTGGTCCATTTGGGCCAGCTTGTCAATTAGGGCTTGGAACGTGGTAGGTTTGAAGAACATCATGAATTGGGAAATAGTTGCATGACGGTCCAGAGTGCTTACGAACATGCCCACCGCCGGCGCTTCTTCGATGCGCTGTTCGCATTTTGACCACAGATTCCGCCATCGGATTGCGTATTGAACCCACGTCTCACCTGTCTTCACCCTTGCATTGATCAATGCCGTTATTGGGGTACTTTCACTAGCACTCGCTAATCGCTGGGTGAATAATAGCTCCATTTCTGCGAAAGTCTTGACGGAGTCGTTTGGAAGTTCAGAGTACCATTCGAACGCTGTCTCCGACAAGCTGCCGACGAACTGGTGGAGCAAAAGTTTATCATCATCCCCAGTGTTTCCGCAAAGTGCCCTGAACTGAGTGACATGTTGATGGGGATTGCCTGTCCCTTTGTACACATGGAATTTGGGGATCGTGTATCCCGGCGGGTACTTTATTTGGTCATACCAGCCTGGATACGGTCGCCCGGTTTTAACGACTTGGCCGTCCGCTTCATTCGCCTGGTGAGCTCGTATTTGCTGAGCTATATAGTCATCCAGGGCGGCCTTTGAAACAGTTTCCTCCTTGGCTGCTGAAAGAGCCGTAGGAGGGTTAGATGTCCCCCCTTGTCGTCTTCAATAATGATCGGGGGGTCTTCAGCTGGAGGATCCGGCTGTAACATCATCCCTACTATGTCTTGGAAGAGAAGTGCCATTCGTTTTATGTTTGCAGCTTGTTCTGCTGCTTCTCTGTCCTTCTTTTCGAGGACTCTGCGTAGGAAGTCTGCATCGGTTTCTTGTTCGTGACGCCGCTCTGATGATGCCTCTGGGCTTTCTTTTGGCCCGGTAAGTGCGGCCATTGCAGTCAGCATCTCCTGAAGCTTCTGCTGCTGCTGTTCCTGAGCCCTTGTTATTGATCGGGTGAGCGGTCGGTGACCCGTCGAAGCGCGGCTTTCCACTTTTCCGGAATCCATGTAAACAATATGCACCATTATGCCCCCAGACTTGGGGCGTTTGGGTTCAGCGTCTTTGTGGCCCGCCACGTTCACAGGGGCTTTCTATGGCCTCCTTCTCTTTTGATTGGTTAACGTTGAGAGGGCCGTTGCAGCGGGCACCCAGGTGGTTGTCGTCTTTTGTGACTTGCCAGGACGGTTCCCTTCTTGTTGAGCCTTCAGCTTCTTCTGTCAGCGAGGATAGTCTTGATCAATCACCGACTCCTGGACCCGTCGCCAGACTTTGTAAACTTTGGAGGACAGCCGTTGAGGGGGCTGATCCAGCTTTATTTCTGTAACATTCTCCATCGGCGGAGGAGATCTTTTCAGTACGGCGGTAGGAGAGTTCCTGCGCACCTTGTTCAGCAGTTCAAAGCTGTTCCCGGTTGGAACAGCAGCATTAACTTCCACTGTTGGGGCCGGTGGAGTTAGCCCAGAGGGGGAGTTGCCCCCAGCCTTCCTTACTCGACGCCAGTGGCGACGTCGAGCGCGTCGAGCTGTTGAGATGGTTTCAGCTTGAGGGATGACTTCGTCTTGCCCCCTGCTTTGGAGAAGGGCTGTTGCTGGCGTCAGCCTCTTGAAGACTGATGTCCGTTGAGTAACAGTATTTAATCTGTCAAAGACAGACTTGGGAGCGGGAACGGGAGCCGGAGTGGGAGCCGGAACAGTCAGTCTTGTAAAGACTGACCTTTTGGCAGGAGAAGCCACCTTGACGACTTCAGGAGCAGGGATGACTATCCTCTTCGGAACAACCTTTTCTGGAACTGCAGACTTCATCATGGGCCCATATGAACTTTGGCCCAATCTGGCGAAGACTGAGGCGCTAGAGCTGGACGACCCGTTGAGAGGGGCCACGGTAGTAGCAAGCCGATCAAAGACCGACTTCTTAGGAGTTTCTGGTGTTAGTACAGGGGTGTTGAAGCTCATCGGTGGGAGCATAGTCCCAAAGAACAATCCAGTGGTGGCCTGAGTGACCTGTTCCACCGGCATCGTGAACAGGGAGGCCGCTTGGGGCCCGTAATCTATGCCTTCGGATGAGGCGGAGCGTGAGTTGCAATTGCAGTCGGAACACTTCATGCAAGTAGACGCCATTGTTTTCTGCACCAAGCAAGACACCAAATCTTAGTACCTCGAACCCAAGGGCAACCATTAACAAACCGCGATTCGTTTGCGAACGCGACACACGAAGTGTGGAGTAGAAAGAGGAAAGGTCCCACCGGGCGTGCCAGAATCTGTTTACCGCCGGAAACCGGGAAGACAAACGTCTAGCCTAAATCTGGGGGCAGATGCTAATTGGTGCTATCCGTCCACCTCTCCAAAGATGCCAAGTTGATTTATGGCACCATGTATCGAAAGTTTAAACGGATGCGTTCGATGTAGCAGATTTCGTCAGATTCCCCCTCGTTTGAGGGGTTTTTTGATTGTGGGGACGCTCTTCCCTGCAGGCGCAAGCCCCTGCAGTTAATTACGCTACCACATCGCGGTAACCACTTTCTCCTTCTCCAGATGGTCACTTCGTGTCGTGGGTGTTTGTTTTGTTTGTGGTTGCTCGTGGATTGTATACGGAGACTAATTTATGTTGTCGCCCGTAGGACGTGGATTAGTCCAAATCCGTATCTTCTTAGATTTGGGTTTGGGAGTTTGGTTTAAGGATACGTTAGTCTCATTTGAGACTAAGATCAACTTAAACGTTTGTTAAGAATACGTTGGTCTAATTTTAGACTAAGATCGACTCAACGTTTGTTAAGGACACGTTAGTCTAATTTTACACTAAGATCAACTTAACAGGATCATTTAGATCCAACAAAAAAGCATTTGAACTCTATTGTTTAGTTTAGGGACATTGCGGTCGATTACCAGTTTAAGGACGTTGTGGTCCATTACCAGTTTAAGGACATGGTGGTCCAAGGTTAAGGACATCGTAGTTCGAGGGTTTAAGGACCCCACAGTCCGAGGTTAAGGACATCGTAGTCCGTGGGTTTAAAGGGATCCCACAGTCCGTAGTTTAAAGACGTCATAGTCTGTAAAGTTTAAGGACATCGTAGTCCATGAGTTTAAGGACCCCACAGTCCGAGATTTAAAGACATCGTAGTCTATGAGTTTAAGGATCCCACAGTCCGTGAAATGTGTGGTTGTTGGGACCCGTCACCTTTCTGAAGACGTTGAAGGATTACAACGACAGATATCAGAGGAGTAAAGAGATGTACCCTCGAACCGGGTGTAAATTGGTTAAAAGATTCGTAGTCCGGTTTGGGACTAAGATCTGTTGAAATATTCGTGAGCAGATGGGCTCAGTTCAATATAAGTTGAGGACTTACGGTCAATGTTGGGCTGAGTCCAATTAAAATGTTTAACATTTTATTGCTCTGGCTATTGAGCCTTTATTTGGGCTTGGCCCTTTTAATAATGCTAAGCATTGGGTTCTGACATCTTTTGTCTTGTATTGAATGCATAACATTCATCAGAACAATGTGTGTTCTGACAGTACGCCACGTGGCACGCCAGACGCTTTGCGCTAATCAAAGAGCGCATTGCGCTTCTGCCAAGTAGCGCACACGAAAATGACACGTGTCGCGCTTAGCGCTAAGCGCCAGCTTATTAGTGCATTGCGCTTTCAATTTATGAGCGCCTTGCGCTGGTTTAATGGCACACCAGTGGGTGACACGTGGTGCGCTTGGCGTTGAGCGCCAGTCCATGGGCGCCGTGCGCTGTTTCAGAAGCGCAAAGCGCAAGCTGTGTCTGTAGTTGACACGTATCATGTTTTGGCGCTGAGCGCCGGTCCAAGGAGCGCAAAAGCGCAGTTCATGAGTGTAAGGCACTGTTCAGTAGCGCAAAGCGCATTCGATCAAACTTTTGATCAGAGAACAAGTTGGTGTTCTTCTTTAGAGGAGGCTTTGCCTCAAGATTCAAGAACAAAAGTTCTTATTTATAGAAAAGGCGTTGCCTTTGTAGATCAATGATCTGTTAATGAAGTAAATACTTCTTTTTGTTTTTATGATTAGCTCTTTTGATCTCTTTTTTTATCAAAGACCTTGGTCTTTTGTAGATCTATGATCTTTTTCTAGAAGATAGTTCTTCTTTTCATGAGATGATCTCATCTCTGTTTCAAGAATCATGTTCTTTACCTTGAAGAACTGATCTTCTTTTGCTGAAAGCTTGCTTTTCTTTCTTTTAGTTTTCTCAAAGTTTGTAGGGGGGTTTCTCTATATCAGACTTGAAGTCTTGAGGCCTTTATATAGGGCAAGCTGATTTGTTGAATCAGTTAAAGAGATCTTTCTCTGATTGATTTGGGAATATTTCCCCACCGTTGGATCTTTGATCCTAAGGCTTCTGTTTTGCAGAAGGTAATCTTCTTGTTTTTAACAAGATTGGAAAGATCTTTCCATATTAGAATTTTAATTCTAATTAATTAATGATTTATTATTATTAGATCTTTTGATCTAACGGTAGGGAATTCTTAATTCCAGCGCTGGCGCACCTACGTTTGACACGTGGCGCGCAGCGCAGAGCAACTGCGCTAGCGCACCTACGTTTGACACGTGGCGCGCAGCGCAGAGCGCAACACAGCCTGCGCTAGAGCACCTGTATTTGACACGTGGCGCGCAGCGCAGAGCACTGGATCTGAAGCATTGCTTCAACTTTTTCGAATTTTGAATTTCAAAACAGAGCTTTGCTCTGATTTGGGGTGCGCTGCAGCCTAGGCAGCGCACCTGGCGCCAGCGTATCCGTGTTGGACACGTGGCGCGCAGCGCACCTAGCGCTGGATCTGAAGCGTTGCTTCAACTTTTGAATTTTGAATTTCAAAAACAGAGCTTTGCTCTGATTAGGGGAAACAGGAGGCATTTCTCTCCTGACCTGGACATGAAGCGGCTCAGAGCGGCGACTCGTCCTGTGAGCCGCATGATCTCGACGTTGGTTTTGGGCGCGGCCATGTTGAGGATGGCGTCGATTTGCTCTGGGTTGGCTTCGATTCTACGGTGAGTGACTATGAACCCTAGGAACTTTCCTCGGTGACTCCGAATGCGCACTTGGCGGGGTTCAGCTTCATCTTGAACTTGCAGAGCACTTTGAAGGCCTCGCCCAGATCCCTGGCATGGTCTTCCATCGAGACAGATTTGACGAGCATATCGTCTACGTAGACCTCCATATTCTTGCCGATCTGTGGCTTGAACATGCGATTGATCAACCGCTGGCACGTGGCCCCGGCGTTCTTAAGGCCGAAGGGCATCACCTTATAGCAATATACCGCCCGGTCCATTGTGAATGCGGTGAGATCTTCATTTTCCGGATTCATACGGATCTGGTTGTAGCCGGAGAAAGTATCCATGAAGCTCAACATCTCGTGGCCGGCTGAGCTGTCGACGAGCTGATTTATCCGAGAGAGCGGATAGTTGTCCTTGGGGCAAGCTTTGTTGAGGTCGGTGAAGTCGACGCACATGCGCCACTTCCCACTTGACTTCTTGACCAGAACTACATTTGCCAGCCATTCCGAGTACGGTACATTCCGGATGAAGTTGGCGGCGAGAAGTCGATCAATCTCATCTTCGATAGCCTTCTGTTTGACTGGGGCGAAGCTCCGCTTTTTTTGTCTGACGGGTCGGGCCGTAGGATCAACTCCAAGCTTGTGAGAAATGATTTTGGGGTCGATCCCGGGCATGTCGGCGGGCGCCCAGGCGAATACGTCGGAGTTATTTCTGAGGAAGCTGACCAGGTCGTCTCGCCGAGCCCCTGTCAGGAGTGATCCGACCTGGACGGTTTTTTCATTGTCTCCTTCGGTGAGGGTCACCTCGATCAGTGGTTCGACCGGCGTTCCTCGGACCTCTTTCTGCTCGTCTCGGGTGTCCAAAGAACCCTTGATGTCATCTTTTCCTTCAGCGTCGTCAGTCGGTTGCTCGGATGAAGATGTTTCGGTAAGGCATACTTTCGCGATCCGCTGGTTTCCGTAGACTCGACCTGTTCCGCCCTGATCGAGAGTGAACTTCATCGCCAGGTTGTAGGTCGATATCTGGGCCTGGAGTGAGTTGAGCATCGGGAGACCGAGGAGGACATTGTAGGCAGATGGGACCTTTGCCACGATGAAGTCCACATGCAACGTACGGGTGCGGCCGAGCTCACCGATGTTGAACTGCAGGGTGACCACCCCTTGCGCAGGAATGGAGTGGTTGGTGAACCCTGACAGGACGTGTGAGGTCGGCCTCAGGTCCGCCAGGGTAAGTCCTATGCACAGGAAGCAATCATGGAAGAGGATGTTTGCCGAGCTGGCCGAGTCGACAAGTATCCGGTAGACCTCGTACCGGTGGATCCGGGCTGTGATCACCAGAGGGTCGTTGTGGGGCATGGAGATGCCGTGGAGGTCTCCGTCGCCAAAGGTGATAGGCTCGTGGCCCTTGGCCCTATTGCTCGGGCGGTCGCCGGAGTCTATGAAACGGCAGCCAGCGGGGGAGCCGACGACATTCGGTGAGGGCTCGCCCGTGCCTCCGTTGAGAGGGAGGCGACAGCGGGTGTTTGGATCATCAAGGGGATCGGTTGCCATGTAGGCGGAGATCGGAAGGACAACTTTGTGTTTTGTGGAGTTAATTTCCCATAGACGACGCCAACTGATGGAGGCCCTTTTCGGGTCTCCGTCAGATGTTGTCTTTCGTTGATCTCCCGGTGAATTTTGATGGTGATCTTCTGTTGCGTGTGGGTCTCAATGGGTTTTGAGGAGATTGGCGATTTGAGGAGTTTAGCGCCGGGTACCTGCAAAGAAGTCTCGCGGTGGTTTGGTACCACCGAGGACCCTCCGACGATCAAGTTAGTGCTAGATCCGAGCAGAGTAACGGCTAAGTGGAATAAAAATGGCTTACTTGACCCCTCTGTGATGGGGGTTTATATAGCAGGCGGCACGCAGCAACAGGCGCGAGAATCTCGCCGACAGTTACGTTCCCGACGTCACGCCCGCGTAGAGAGCGGATTTCCCATTAATGGGGATAATGATGGTGTGGAACGTGGGATGTTGCTGGCGGATAATCTACGCATGGCGAGATTCGCGGAGCGGCGGTTACGCCTGTGAGTGGTGGAGTTGGTCGGAGGACCGAGGAAGACGGCTCCGGCCGGGAGCTCGGGGATGAGCGAGGAGGCCGAGGAGTCTTGGTCTTGTGGCAGCTCGGGGCGAGCTATGGGCCGAGAAGGTCAATTTGCAGGAGGGTCCTGAAGAGGGCCAGCTTGTGCTTGTAGGTCGAGTGCAGGGTTGGTCTGGCCGGCCCGTGTGGGTCTTTCCTTCTGAGTTCTGGGACACGTCATCTGCTACGTGTCTCGATCTTAGAGATCGCCAATATTGAGCGTAATCAGACATCATGATGGACAATAAAAACGATGGACAATATAAACGCGCGTCTCATTATTCAAACTATCTATAATTTACGACTTGTAGGCAAAATGCAGATAACCTTATATATATTTTTTCATATGAAAATGTGTGGTATACGATATTTAACATATATTCTCCAAATTAAGTTGCAAGTTGATCATTCAATGCTTTGGATGCAATATATGCAGACAGCAAATTTAGAAAGATATATGGAAAGTATTCAATCAGTAATGTTCTTATAGTGTTATATTTGATCCTTTTCACATATTCACTAAGATAAAGTCCCCTAGGAAAATATAATTTCTACATATGTTTTGTAGGGTGTTTTTCATCACCCTATTGAGATAGGAATGCGCGCGTGCTAGTCAGGTGCAGTACAGATTCCTCCTGTCTAGGCTAGGCTGGGATTTTTTAATTATGCAGATCCGAATCTCCGGCAGCCGCGGACTAAGCTGCCGTTAATTACCCCTCGTCTTTGGAACGAGAGAAGCTCCGATTGATGGGTCAAACAAGCCATGCGAACTCAATGCGATGCGTTGGTGTTTTTTTTTGTTTTGTTCCATTTGTTAAAAAAAAAGATATAAATATTTTTCTATTAAAAAAACAAAAATAAATAAGTAAATAAATATTTAGAGAAATGTGTTTTTTATATTTTAATTTATTATTATTTTTTAATTTTTAAATATTATTTATAATTTATTTTTATTTATTTTATTTTAAATAAAAAAAGATTAAATAAAGAAAAGAAGGAAGAAAGAAGAAAAAAAAGAATTTAAAAAAAGAGGGAGAACCTGGGCTCCCATTTAATGGGAGCCATGGGAGAGGAAGGAGGGTCACTATTAGTTATATATATGCCCTACACTAGTAAAATAAGGGGTTGCCCCTACGGATATTGACATCCGTAGGGGCAATTTAAGTTTGGCCCTACGGATTAATCCGTAGGGCTAAAAGGTTGCCCCTACGGGCATAGACGTCCAAGAATAAAAATATTAATTCTTAATTTGGTGTTTGTCCCTACGGAGCCGCAAACAAAGGACCTACGGGTATATCCGTAGAGGCAAGTAAATATCGATTTAACAAAATCCCAGATCGATCGCCTACGCTCGCTCACTTTCTCTCTCTCTCGATCGCGCGCGAAAAAATTCCCCAATTCGCCGCGCTGTCGTCGCCAACGTCGTTCTCCTCGTCGCCACCGCCGGTTTCGTCGCCACCTCAGCTCTCGTCGCCACCGCGGTTCAGGTCGTCGCCCCAGCCCCAGCGCAGCAGCGGTCCAGGTGAGTAAATCTTTGGATTACTTCGGGCTTAGGGTTCAGGTGAGGTAAATTAAAGATTTTTGGGATTATTTTGGGCTTAGGGTTCATGGCGCGCGGGTTGGGGTTGGGCAGGGGTCACGGTCGCAGTCAGGGTCGGGGTCGGGGTAGGGTTAGGGTTGGTGTTCGGCTGCTGTGGGGTGGGGCTGGGGTTAGGGTTTGCCTTAGGGTTGGTGTTGGGGTTTAGCTGGCCGCACTGGGTTTAGGGTTAGGTTGGGGCTGGGCTGGGGTGGGGCTGGGGCTGGGTTGGGGTTAAGTGGTGGGGAGTTGGAAAATTATTCTAGTATGTATCCTTACACTCTAGTTAGTATAGCAAGATGCCCAGATGTGTTCTTGTGTACTGCTGTGTAAACCATTCTTTCACCAACTAATTCGTAGCAAAACTGGCTTTGGTGTTGTCAATTGATGTAGCCTTGAAAACTGGCTTTGGTGCTGGCTTTGGTGTTGTCAATTGATGTAGCCTTGAAAACATTGTTATATCATCCGATCACATTTATTTCTTGTAGATGTTGTTTGGATATTGGATGCATTGTTCATATTTGATATGTAAAAATAAAAAAATAAAAAATTGTAGTCAGATTCATATTGAAAATGGATGTTAAGTGTTCTGGGCTCATATCGAATATGTTGGATGATTAGTGTCCTTGGGCACATGGATTCTCAAAGTCTTAAGGTTGATTCATGAATTTATGTGTCTTTTTTGTTTGTTTTGTACCAAATGAAAATGAAAGATGATGGTTTACGAGTTTCTTATTCTTTTGTTTGGTTGTGCCCAAATTGTGGACATGGATTTTTTTGCAAATCCTTATCTTTTTCGACGGAATGGAAAGGGCTCCAAATATCCTAGTTGCATCAATCAATCCTAAAATCAAGTTTGCAAACCAAATACAAAACTGGCAAGTTTTTATGGATTTGATATTCCAAAAATCCAACTCCAATCCAAATCCACTGAGGGGTTGTTTGTTTCATGGAATTAGAGCGTAAGTATGGAGGGGACAATTACTGTAGTAACACCAATGTCATGTTTTTAGTTTGGACGAGTATTGTTGCCGAAGGCTAGTGATTTGGTACTAAATGCTGTTGAATTGCTTGAATTATTAAGCAACTTGAGGTTAGGGTTAGGTGGATTGATGACAACAAAATACCATAATTTATAACTATATTACTCATATAATGTGTATGTCATATGAAAGCTAGATGAAGGTCGAGGCAAGCACAACAAATTTGTTGGATGGGACAATATCAATAGGAGCTCAATGCTATTTGGAAAAATAATAATTCAAAAACATAGTGGAGTTTCCGATTGGTGGTATGGACTAGTTTGATGTATGTTGTTGGTTTGATTTATGAAAAAATAGGGAGACAACATGCATGTATGCATATAGGTAACATCTGCCAATATGCCATATCCAGACCGCAATCTATTTTTGCCTATTGGCTAATATGAAAATATCGGCCCGCGTATATGACATAATCAAAGTTTTTAAATCTTGATACGGTTTGTGTTTCGTTTTTTTATTTATCAGTTCTATCAATGTTGCGTATAACGCTTTATAATATCAGTATCCTACATTTGTAGTTTTAATTGTTGATTGTTATAGATGAATACCATTGCAATAATAGTTTTTGGTTGATGAATGCTATTGCAATGTAGGATGATCAATTCTATCAATCTTGATCTCAATGGTTTAAAATCATGTTACACATACAACACGAATGCACAACAAACGCATAATTAGAGAGCGACTCAAGATATTCAGGTTAAAACCAATATATGATACTCGATGATAATATGAAACCTTCATATTCCCATCGATACTCATATATGAAACTAAAAGCGCCACTTTGTCCCTACGGTGCCCGACATTTTAATTTAAAAATATTAAATCTTAATTTGTTGTTTGGCCCTACGGAGCCGCAAACCAATAACCTATGGTTATGTCCGTAGGGGCATCTAAATGGGAATTTAATAAAAAAAAGGCACAGAAATGCCCTACGCCTCGATATCTTTCCCTCTCGTTCCCAAAATTTTCTCTCGTTCCCGCGTCTCCAATTTTCTCTTCGTCGCCACCGCGCGCCCTCCGTTCTCAGCCCGTCACCGCCTTCCGTTCTTGGCCCACCACCGCCCTCGTTCTTCCTCGTCGAGTTCCTCGTCGCCGATATTTGTGCCTACATTGATGCCTCAAGCAACGAATCAAATGATGTGGATCACAAACTAATTAAATAAATTTTGAATACCAATCTGGACTGGGATTTGAATACCAATCCTAGTTTGCTATATTTTTTTATATATAGTAGATGGTGATACTTCTTTAAGTAAAAACAACCCTACACTTAAGCGAAATCATAAATCGAAATACACATATATAGAATACAACTCATACATGGGTATCCTCAAATCTAACTTTCATTGAATTTGCACGTGCACTTAAAATAACAACCTTTATACTAAAAAATTATGTATGCCATTACTTAGTAGTTTATGGTTTTTAGACGCAAAAGCCATTTGAGAAATACTTTTCCAACCCACTATTAATCTATATTCTCAATATAGTCATTGAATTTGCACGCGCACATAATAAGAAGGAGAAGACAATAATGTGGCAGAAGAAGAAGGAGAAGACAGTAATGTGGCAGAAGAAGAAAAAAATGACATTCCTCGTTCTCTGTTTCAGCATCAATCTTCTGATATGAACTAATGATGGCTTTCACATAGGCTTTTCCCTTTAGAGACTTCTTAGTGTCCAATGGAAAGCATACATCAGATTTGTGCAGGTCAGGTTCTTCTATGACTTTCAAGAGTCTCAACTGATTCTGTAAATTACACTCTAGTTGGGTGGTACTTTTACCACTTCTCACTGCAGGTGCGCTCTCTAATATCCATTTTGAATGTAATATTATCGATATTCAAAATGGATATTAGAGAGCGCACCTGCAGTGAGAAGTGGTAAAAGTATCACCCAACTAGGATGTAATTTACAGAATCAGTTGAGACTCTTAAAAGTCATAGAAGAACCCGACCTGCACAAATCTGATGTATGCTTTCCACTGGACACTAAGAAGTCTCTAAAGGGAAAAGCCTATGTGAAAGCCATCATTAGTTCATATCAGAAGATTGATGCTGAAACAGAGAACGAGGAATGTCATTTTTTTCTTCTTCCGCCACATTACTGTCTTCTCCTTCTGCCACATTACTGTCTTCTCCTTCTTATTATGTGCGCGTGCAAATTCAATGACTATATTGAGAATATGGATTAATAGTGGGTAGGAAAAGTATTTCTCAAATGGCTTTTGCGTCTTAAAACCATAAACTACTAAATAATGGCATACATAATTTTTTTAGTATAAAGGTTGTTATTTTAAGTTTTCCCTTGTAGAGATATGATCTAACTGCATCTATAAACTATAAGTGTGCAGAAAATTATGATAAGAAACCATAAGAAAGGGTCGTAGCTATGCATAACCTTGAATCTACATACCAAATCATGCAAAAGCATGCACTTATTGTCACCTTACCTTGGAATATAAAATATCTTGGAAGACTATAAGCGAGCATTTAAATCTTGATAGCTTTTGACTTCAACATATATTTTTCTCAAATACCATGAAATATACTTGCTCCGTATAAACCGTTTTCAGGAAGATGGATTAATAATAACAAATTATCCATTGTGGCTCACTAGGTTAGCATTTTCTCTTCTATTAACTATCTTACTAATCTGCTTGGTAAATTTATTCGGAACCGGCTGCGAATCATTAAAAGACATGCATAAGAAAGAAAGCTAAAATACAGATATATAGCATACCGTTACATCGAAACTTCATAGTTGCGATGGCAATCCAGAGATATTTATTTCTACACACGTGGTGCGCGTGCGAATGCGTCAGGCATCATGGACAAATATTTCAGAACATGGAAAGTATTATTCGTATAAAGTAATTAAAACTTTTAAACACATTGGGTAGATATTTTCTTAGTTGATGCAATCATATCATGAGGACTAAATTTAAGCTATTATACATATGCATATGTATTTTTCTAACCTAATATATCACACACAGAGAGAGAGAGAGAGAGAGAGAGAGAGAACACCAGGTAGGTAGAGAAATCAGGTAGCAGGATCTTGAAGAAATGGAGTCCATAGCATTGCTCATCATCATCATCCGTGATCCTTTTGAAAAAATATTATCAAAGGGATCATGGATGATGATGATGAGCAATACTATGGACTCCATTTCTTCAGGATCCTGCTACCTGATTTCTCTACCTACCTGGTGTTCTCTCTCTGTGTGTGTGTGTGTGTGTGTGTGTGATATATTAGGTTAGAAAAATACATATGCATATGTATAATAGCTTAAATTTAGTCCTCATGATATGATTGCATCAACTAAGAAAATATCTACCCAAGGTGTTTAAAAGTTTTAATTACTTTATACGAATAATACTTTCCATGTTCTGAAATATTTGTCCATGATGCCTGACGCATTCGCACGCGCACTACGTGTGTAGAAATAAATATCTCTGGATTGTCATCGCAACTATGAAGTTTCGATGTATCGGTATGCTATATATCTGTATTTTAGCTTTCTTTCTTATGCATGTCTTTTAATGATTCGCAGCCGGTTCCGAATAAATTTACCAAGCAGATTAGTAAGATGGTCAATAGAAGAGAAAATGCTAACCTAGTGAGCCACAATGGATAATTTGTCATTATTAATCCATCTTCCTGAAAACGGTTTATACGGAGCAAGTATATTTCATGGTACTTGAGAAAAATATATGTTGAAGTCAAAAGCTATCAAGATTTAAATGCTCGCTTATAGTCTTCCAAGATATTTTATATTCCAAGGCAAGGTGACAATAAGTGCATGCTTTTGCATGATTTGGTATGTAGATTCAAGGTTATGCATGGCTACGACCCTTTCTTATGGTTTCTTATCATAATTTTCTGCACACTTATAGTTTATAGATGCAGTTAGATCATATCTCTATAAGGGAAAACTTAAAATAACAACCTTTATACTAAAAAAATTATGTATGCCATTACTTAGTAGTTTATGGTTTTAAGACGCAAAAGCCATTTGAGAAATACTTTTCCTACCCACTATTAATCCATATTCTCAATATAGTCATTGAATTTGCACGCGCACATAATAAGAAGGAGAAGACAGTAATGTGGCAGAAGGAGAAGACAGTAATGTGGCAGAAGAAGAAAAAAATGACATTCCTCGTTCTCTGTTTCAGCATCAATCTTCTGATATGAACTAATGATGGCTTTCACATAGGCTTTTCCCTTTAGAGACTTCTTAGTGTCCAATGGAAAGCATACATCAGATTTGTGCAGGTCGGGTTCTTCTATGACTTTTAAGAGTCTCAACTGATTCTGTAAATTACACCCTAGTTGGGTGATACTTTTACCACTTCTCACTGCAGGTGCGCTCTCTAATATCCATTTTGAATATAATATTATAGATATCCATGCCTGTTTATGTCAAAATTACTTATATTGTCAATGTTTGATTGTCTAGTTGTTGGTGATGCGTCCATATCAGGGACATAGGCCACTCCCGTTCCTCCAGGTATGTTTATATATTATATAGGGCATGTATATTGATTTAGAATGCTATATCATAAATATACACACATTCCTTTTGCTCTTAGTCGTCCAACTCATTATCATGGGCTGCTTGATGAGATTAGATTTGCGCCTGATGATCTACAAGAGCTTGTTCACTCCCTGTCATATGTGTAAGCAGCGCTATATGCGAGTTTACCTTGTTAGTATGTATGTACTGAAATTAATTAATATTATTCAAATTTTGATACATGCAGATACCAGAGGAGCACATCTTCTATCTCTGTAGGTAAGGCTTTGAATTTGTTGATTTTGGTATTTCTTGTCAATTTTATAGACCAGTATGTGCTAAATATAATGTTCTGATAGTTGCTAGGGGGAAGGCAACATTCGAGGCTGCTGACCCCAGTCCTGGACGCCGCACACGGACGGCACCACGGAGGTTGGGAGAGAGGCCGAGGACTGGGCTCTAGCAGGGCCCATATGAGGTTGGACTCTACCCCGGTGGTTACTTCCTCCGTCTCCAGGGAGCGATGTATCCAGCAGGAACTGGAGAGCTTGAAGGCCACCGTTCAGGAGTTGAATGAGATGCTGGTATGTATACTACTTAATAGTAAAATATAATGTCATATTATAGATATCAACATATCCAATATCAGTACATAGCCTGAGCTTATTTGGTTGTAGACTTATGTTTTATTAATCATTCATGTACATATCTAATTAAAATAAACTACAGTTTTCCAAACTAGATATCCAAATGGGGTTTCGAAATAACTCGATAATGATAAGAATTCGAATGTGGGTGTAGGAGCGGGTGGTTGAGCAGGCCCAGGCCTCGGGGATCGATTTTACCGGACAGAACGATCCGAGGCTGCTGACCCCAGTTCTGGACGCCGCACACGGAGGGCACCACGGAGGTTGGGAGAGGCCGGGGATTGGGCCCTAGCAGGACCCATATGAGGTTGGACTCCACCCCGGCGGTTACTTCCTCCGTCTCCAGTGACTGGCATGTCCATCATGAACTGGATAGCTTGAGGGCCAGCGTTCAGGAGTTGAAGGAGATGCTGGTATGTATACTACTTTATAGTAAAATATCATTTCATATTATATACATATCAACATATCCATAATTAGTACGTAGCTTGAGCTTATTTGGTTTTAGACTTAAGTTTGATTAATCATACATACATATGTAATTGAAATAAACAACGCTTTTCCAAACTAGATATCCAAACAGGGTTTCGAAATAACTTAATAATGATACGAATTCGAATAATAAACAGTTCTTACATGCTTCTTACACACGTTATATCCAGACGCGACAGGGTAGATCGGCCGAGCCTCCACACGCATCTCCTTCGGCTGCGGCTCCGCAAGCCACTACATCGGCTGCGGTTCCGCAGACAGCTCCTGTAGCTCCACCGCCCACTCAGACTCCCGCAGCCGCGGCTCCGCAAGCGACTACCTCGACGGCGGCTGCGCAGACCACATCGCCGGCTCCACATGCCGCTCAGACTCCCGCTCGCGACGAATTGCAGAGTTTATTGACCGAGGAGCAGGCGCGCGTTATTCTATCGTTATTCAGAGGTGGAGCTGGACCGAGCTAGGGTAGATTTTTGGTTCTTTTTTTTTGAAACATGTATTTATTTATATCATACACATTGTACTACATTTTGAAACGATATTGATATTGGTTTGTATTTATATCATATTCAGTTTTTGTGTTTCTTTTGTATATTATATATATGCGTGAGATGTGATTATGAATACTGCAATATATGATTTGATTGATGTATATATTATTGTGCACAGGGCGGGAAAAAATCAAGCAGCCCATTTTTTTAAAAAAATTACAGACAATATGTACCTACGGATTAATCCGTAGGCACTCATGTTACCCCTACGGATTTATCCGTAGGGGCAAAATATCAGCAGTAGCTGATATTTCCCCCCTGATCTCAGTGTCAGGGGGTTGGGAAAGCCTCTACGGATATATCCGTAGGGGCCACTGACTCTCCCCTACGGCATTATCCGTAGGGGCAAAATATCAGGAATCCTGAATTTGTGCCCCTACGGAAACGTACCTACGCATATATCCGTAGGGGGTAGTACAGGCCCCTACGGATATACCCGTAGGGCCAAGTAATTTATTAAAATAAACCGTAAATAATATAAAATCTTATACCCTACGGCTTAATCCGTAGGGGAAACTGGACCTACATACATATCCGTAGGGGCAAGAATTTAACCGTAGGGGCAAGTTCAGGGCTTCAACTTGCACCTGCGGCCTTTGCACCTACGGGGTATTTTTTCGCCCCTACGTATATATCCGTAGGGGCAGTGGGTTGCCCTACGGATTTATCCGTAGGGGCAACCCTTCTTTGTAGTAGTGCTAGAGGCCATTGTTGTACATATGATGTATATTGTAGTGGATACTTGGATATATATAGAGAGAACTTTCTTACTCGATATGATAGTATGCTATCTGGTTTCACTTTATCTTAACATGTTAACAAATACTGTTTTGTGATCACGTGTTGATAAAGACCTTAGAATATGTACTCGACTACTAGGACTATGATACAAATCATACTAGTGGGGTCAGGGTAGTCTACGAGTACATCTTATAATTGTTCCTAGTCGAGGGTGTATCGAGCCATGGCATCGATACTCCAGAGTAGGCTAGCTATACGCATCTTGACCCATATGATGAGCGATGGATGATCCCATATCCATTGGTGTTGGACATCAAAGATGGTGTACGGGTGCTCAGTGGAGACTGGGTACACTGAACGGACTCGCCGAGAACTCCTGGATGGTATTATACATATCGTCAGATAGCATTTCTCTGGTGACACTGGTACAGGTTAGTCTGTAGACTCGAGATCGTCATAGAGTCCTGTGTGATTCCCACTATGGTTTGATTTCCACCTTACCACGTCCAAGAGGGCGTGCAAAACGGTGGCTTTTGGGTACAGTCCCGAATCACATGAAGGCAATGAGTGATAGGAGGTGTTTCGTCTCTCCCGGTATCAGGAGTTGATGTTGCGCTGTGTTCGATTGTCTATAACTGGAAGTCCTTGGCCAGGGCTGATATGGAGATTTACTGGTAAGATTTATCAGTAGTTTCTCGACCCGTTATGAGCCTTACATCGACACGACTTATCGGTTACTGGGGTCTGACGTTTACCACCCTTAGACTAGATATGCAACATATCAGACGAAGAGATAGGACTGTACGGGAGTGTTACTGATTGGATTTGCAGGAGAATGTACAGGCTTGCTTGTTGATCTTCTGTTGCTCAATACACGGGTGGCTGTTACGTTTAGCTGACCGCTTGCAGCTTGTGGGTGTTTGATATGATCATCACTAACTGCCGGCGTATTGACGATTCTTTAGAGTCCTACACAGAGGTTTCCTGGCTCAGGCAAAACGAAATAGGGGCACATATGCGATATGTGCGGGACCGAGAATAATACGATATGAGATACCGTATTCTATTCTCGCGATATGAGATATCGGCCGGGTATATGCGATATAGCCGGGTCATCGGATCAAGTGTTGATTCGATGAATTGGTACATGTTATATTAGTCGGTTATATGCAATATAGCCGGATTGTCGGATCAAGAGTTGATTCGATAATTTAATGTATAATTATATATATGATATATTACATTACGTTAACTAATATAAGCTCGCTTTATTGATTCATTTTCTCACTGGATAATATATTGATGTATATGCGATATATGTTAATTGTATTATTTTCTTTTGTTACAAAATATATTGTATATGCGATATATAATATTGTAACAAGTCAGGGTTACAAATGCAACATGGTTGTTAAGTTTAAACAAAGTTAGGGTTTGGATTTGGGTTAGCTTTTGGGTTAGCTTTTTCATGAAGCTTCATGAAGCTTTTCTTTTGTCATTTTGCTTTGATATTTTGTGTAGATATTTGTTAACCCAACCCAAACCCTTAACTCTAGTTTATTCTCTACATGAGTTAAAGCCATCATTCTTAACTCATGGTTGCAATTTTAACCAAAAACAATAATTCATTATTCATCACAAAAGCTTTCTTCTTCTTCTTCTTCCTCGTTGAAAAAGCTTTCTAGCTTTTTGTGAAGTGATGATTTAAAGTGAGAAAATGAAAACAAAAGAGAGCAAAATTTCTATTTCATTATCCTCATCTATTCTAGCCACTTAGATTAGAGTGTTCACTTCACTAATACTTGATTAGAGAAGTGAGAGCTTGAGTTTCAGATTCTTCAAGGTAGATCATTTTCGATAAGGAAGACTTCAAGCAAGCATGGATCATTCGACTTGTGGAGTCTCTCTAGAGTCCGGGAGTTCATGGATCGCGATGAATGGACTACTACTCGGAGCTTATGAAGCGAAAGAACGAACTACAAAGGTTGTAATCCCTCTCTCTTACATGTAAAGTTGTTTACATGCATGTTAACCCTAATTCTCTAGTTAAGATCTTGGTAAGGGTTTGTTTAGCACCCCAAAAATTTAATATAGTATGATTGATGCTTGCCAAAACCTTCATCATGTTGTGTATTCTTTATTCATCATCATGTTGCTTTATATAGGCTTACACATTCATATATAGCCCCTTGGGCTTTACAAAATGGCATTTTGCCCATCCCATGCCTCATGTGCTCATTTCTTTTGCACATAAGCCATGGGCTTTACAAAAATTTGGCTTTATGCCCATTTTGCTTACATTCATGCATAAAAAATTACATCAAAATTATTTATTACATGATTTTTATTTTGGCATGGAGGGAGGCCAGCCGCTTCATGTTCGGACTCGACTTGGACATGGACCCACTTGATCTGGGCTTGGGCCCACTTAGCTTGGGGTTGACCTTGACTTTGACTTGGTCAACCGGGGTGCAATTTTCGACCCCAACAAAGTGCCCCCATTAATAAATGCACACCACATATGTGGGTCGTGTGCATGAAATTGATGGATCTTTTTTCGTGTGGAGGCGACTTGCTTTGGTTCCCACTTTTTGGGAGGTACTGCCCTTTTTACAACATGGACGGTCGACGTTTGCGTCTCCGAGGCGGAGTGTCCGTGGTAGACGTTTCCCTAGCCCGGAGCGATTTGGTTCCCGATTTGTGGGAAGCCTGCACTGTCTTTTTTACGACATGGACGGTCGACGGCACTAAGTGCCGCTGGTTGTCTAACTTATCCCCGGCACGGAGTGTCGCTGATGTTCGACTTGTCCCCGGCACGGAGTGTCGCTGTTCGACTTGTCCCCAGCACGGAGTGTTGCTGATCGACTTGTCCCCGGCATGGAGTGTCGCTGTTGTTTGACTTATCCTCGGCACGGAGTGTCGCTGATGTTCGACTTGTCCCCGGCACGGAGTGTCGCTGATCGACTTGTCCCCGGCGCGGAGTGTCGCTGATCGACTTGATCCTCGGCACGGAGTGTCGCTGATCGACTTGTCCCCGACACGGAGTGTCCCTGATGTTCGACTTGTCCCCGGCACGGAGTGTTGCTGATCGACTTGTCCCCGGCACGGAATTTCGCTGTTCGACTTGTCCCCGGCGCGGAGTGTCGCTGATCGACTTGATCCCCGGCACGAAATGACGTTGATCGACTTGTCCCCGGCACTGAGTGTCGCTCATGTTCGACTTGATCCCCGGCACGGAGTGTCGCCAGAGACAAGTCGATCAGCGACTCGCTGGTTGTTCGACTTGATCCCCGGCACGGAGTCTCGCTGATGTTCGACTTGTCCCCGGCACGGAGTGTCGCTGGTTGTTCGACTTGATCCCTGGCACGGAGTCTCGCTGATGTTCGACTTGTCCCCGGCATGGAGTGTCGCTGTTTGTTCGACTTGATCCCCGGCACGGAGTGTCGCTGTTTGTTCGACTTATCCCCGGCACGGAGTGTCGCTGATCGACTTGTCTCCGGCGTGGAGTGTCGCTGTTCGACTTGTCCCCGGCATGGAGTGTCGCTGTTCGACTTGTCCCCGGCATGGAGTGTCGTTTTTCGACTTGTCCCCAGCATGGAGTGTCGCTGGATGACTCCGAGTTGAAGCATAATTCCGACAGGGAAGGCAGATACGCCGGGGCGAAGCAAGATTTTGACACAGGGTAGTTTACCGTCGGAAACCGGGAAGACTGGACGTCTTGCCTGAATCTGGGGGCAGATGCTAATTGGTGCTATCCTTCCACCTCTCCGAAGATGTCAAGTTGATTTATGGCACCATGTATCGAAGGTTTAAACGGATGCGGCCGATGTAGCAGACTTCGTCAGATTCCTCCTCGGTTGAAGGGTTTTTGATTGTGGGGACGCTCTTCCCTGCACGTGCAAGCCCCTGCAATTAATTACGCTACCGCATCGCGGCAACAACTTTCTCCTTCTCCATGTGGTCACTTCGTGTCGTATTTGTTTGTTTTGTGTTTGGTTGCCCGTGGATTGTATACGGAGACTAATTTGTGTTGTCATCCGTAGGACGTGGATTAGTCTAAATCCATATCTTTCTTAGATTTGGGTTTGGGGGGGTGTTTAAGGATACGTTAGCCTTATTTGAGGCTAAGATCGACTTAAACGTTCGTTAAGGACACGTTAGTCTAATTTTAGACTAAGATAGACTTAACGGGATCGTTTAGATCCGACAAGAGAGCAATTGGGGGTTCTATTGTTTAGTTTAGTGACGTTGCGGTCGATAAGTAGTTTAAGGACATTGCGGTCTAATGTTAGTTTTAAGATATCACGGTCAAGGTTAAGGACGTCATAGTCCGTGAGTTTAAGGACCTCATAGTCCGGTATTAGTTTTAAGACATTACGTTCGAGATTAAGGACGTCATAGTCCGTGAGCTTAAGGACCTCACAGTCCGATATTAGTTTTAAGACATCACGGTCGAGATTAAGGACATCATACTCCGGTATTAGTTTTAAGACATCATGGTCGAGGTTAAGGATATCATAGTCCATGAGTTTAAGGACCCCACAGTCCGTAACAATGTGTGGTTGTCGGGACCCGTCACCTCTCGACGACGTTGAAGGATTACAACGACAGATGTCAGAGGAGTAAAGAGATGTACCCTCGAACCGGGTGTAAATTGATTGGGAGAGCGGTTGTACTTAGTTCAATTTAAATTGAGGACTTATGGCCAGAATTGGGCTAAGTCCATTTGAAAATGTTCAACATTTTATTCATGTTTGGCCTGTTAGGCCTTTACTTGGGCTCTGCCCTTTTTTAAATAATGCACAGCATTTAAATTGGTCTGATAGACTTTTACATGGGCTCTGCCCTTTTTAAATAATGCATAGCATTTTAGTGGTCTGACAGTGCGCCACGTGGCTTGTCAGGCGCTTTGCGCCAATTAAAGAGCGCAAGGCGCTGGCGCATGTGGAGGTGACACGTGTCGCGCTCTGCTGAGCGCAAGTCTGTTAGCGCAGTGCGCTGCGCTAGTGCGCTACTGACATGTGGCGCGCTCTGGTGCAGTGCGCCAATCCAAGAGCGCAGTGCTATGTTTTTAGAAGCGCAAGGCGCAGATTGTTCTGTGATTGACACGTGGCGCTTTCTGGTGACTTGCGCCAATCCAAGGAGCGCAAAGGCGCATTTCAAAAGTGCATGGCACTGTCCATTAGGGCAGAGCGCATCTTGATCAAATTCAGATCAAAGAAACAAGTTTTTCTTGTTCAAAACAGGTTCTACCTCAAGATTCAAGAACCAATGGTTCATCGAAAGGCTGTGCCTTTATATAGATCAAAAGATCTAGGGATGAAGTAAATTACTTTTTTAATCTTTTATGATTGGATCTTTTTTGATCTTCTTTTTTTTTTTTGAAGATCTTGATCTTGTTCTTAGATCTTCGATCTTTTTAGAAGAAATTCTTCTTTTTGTGAGATGTTTTCATCTCTGTTCTTCCAAGATTTAAATTCTTTACCTTGAAGAAGATGATCTTCTTTTTTCAAAGGCTTGCCTTTTAAATTTTTCAGAGTTCTCCCTTTTTTCTCTCTCTGTATAACCGTGTATGCGAGACTTGGAGTCTAGGGGCCTTTATATAGGGCCAATTGGTTTGTTAGGTTAGTTACAGAGATCTTTCTCTGATTGATTTGGGGATGTTTCCCCACCGTTGGATCTTTGATCCTAAGTCTTCTGTTTTACAGAAGACAATCTTCTTATTTTAATAAAATTGGAAAGATCTTTCTAGAATTTTAATTCTGATTAATTAAATAATTTATTATTTAAATTACAGTGCTGGCGCAATTGGCGCTAGCGCACCTGCGCTTGACACGTGTCGCGCAGCGCACCTGCGCTTGACACGTGTCGCGCAGCGCAGAGCGCAGCGCACCTGCGCTGACACGTGTCGCGCAGCGCAACTGCGCCACCACTGTTTGACACGTGGCGCGCAGCGCAGAGCGCAAGTTATCTGAAGCGTTGCTTCCTTTATTTAAAATTTGAATTTTAAAACAGAGACTTGCTCTGATTGGGGGTGCGCTGCCTTGGGCGCAGCGCTCCTTGTGCTGGCGTGTCTTCTTTTGACACGTGGCGCTCTGCGTGCAGCGCAAGGGATCTGAAGCATTGCTTCACCTTTTGAATTTTGAAATTCAAACAGAGCTTTGCTTTGATTGGGGGAAACAAATGCCCCCCCACCGTTGCGCTCACGTGGCGTATACGTGAGTGCAGCGGTGGCAACCTCTGATCCATTGGATCGATTCAGGAGTTGAAGAGGCGCTTGAGCGCCTATAAATAGGACCCTTGGTCCTCAGCAGATGATTATCATCTTCAAGAATTTTATTTTCAGAGCCTTGCTCTCGTTTTCAAGAACTTCAGAGTTAGAACTCTAGAAATTTTTAGGTAAAAATTTAAACTTAATTAAATCAACTTTAATTAATAGAGCCTTGCTCTTATAGATCTTTTGATCTAAAGAAATCCCCTTTGGGGTTTCATAAAAACAGAGCTTTGCTCTCAAGAATTTGTTTCAGGGTTTCTTAACCCATGAACAGAGCTTTGCTCATTGACAGAATATAGATCTTTTTGATCTTCTGATGATGAACTCTTAAGAGTTTTTTATGGATCTTTAAGATCCCAGAACTTTAATTTTTAGAAATTAATTTTTTGTTCTTTGATGGATTTTTCCATCATTATTACAGAGCTAAGCTCTTTAAGGAATCTTATTCCCTTGTGACCAGAGTTTGACAAGTGTCACTCTGTGACAGAGTTTTGCTCTGAAAAGGAAGATTTTCTCCTTGTCTCAAGGGATTTCTCATTTAATGAGAATATTCTTTGAGGATTTCCTCATTAATTGACAGTCTCATCCAATGATGAGGCTGTCTTATTAACTGATGCATTGCCATCTGGATTTTGTGGGTCCCCCTTTGGCCCCCTCTCCACTACATTGCAGTGTGGTATAAATTTTAAAGTACCAAGCGTTGGATTTTTTTTTAAAATTAACTTATGATGCTGATAACTGAATTTCGTTTTTTCTTGCAGGCAACATGTCCGCTGATCTTTCATTCCCGTTCTTCAGCTCAGAGGGAGGATTTCCTGAGGCGCCAGTGGATCAGGAGAATCTTGCTCTTATTAAGGATTACGACCCGGAGTATAAGAACCTTCACCTGTGAGGTAGATGGTACAGTGAAATCATCAAGGGTCACCGAAGCTTCTCTTGTGCGACGCCGTCAGAGCCGATCTCATCGATCCCATATGCAGATGCACCCCCGGTGAACTATGCCGTGGAGGTCGTAAATTGGAATTCGGAGGATCTCCTTCATCCTTCGATTGTTGCCATTCCCGTGCAGCCGCCGACAGCCGTGGATATTCTGGGGCGGCGCATATGCCAGGGTGAGTCGCACCCTTGGGGACAACCCTATAACATTGGATTGACCCCTCGACTTTTGGCTGGGTACTTGCAGTGGGCCCGGTACATCTTGTCAGCGAAGAAGGCACATTTGCTGAAGATCGGTTTGTATCGTGCAGTTTACGCCTCGCTGTTTGAATATTCTGCTCCCCCGACGTGGTGGATTAAGACATTTGTGGAGCAATGGAACATCCCTACGCATACCTTTCTTCTAACGGATAGGGAAGTTTCCATCACTTTGGAAGAATTTGCTGAAATTTCCGGTTTGCCGGTGAGGGGAGAGCACTATGAGGAGCTACTTCCTTCGGATGAATATGTCTTCTCCACCAAGCCGCTGGTAATGGGCCTAACGCCGGAGAATGCTATTCAGCACCAGTTTCCGAGCCTGGTAAAAGTGCTGAATATGTATGAAAGTCTCTATTTGGAATTGGGAGGCTGGGGAGTTAGTTTTGCAGATTTCATCGCCCGCTTTCTTCGATCGGAGATTCTATCACAACGGGGCGAAAAGTTCGCCAAGCTTGACGACCCTTTCGGCTTTGGCTTAGATCGTCGACCAGTACTAGAAGACGATCAAAAGGGTTTTTATCTCCCCGATGCCGCCATCATCCCCTTATCGGAAATCGCCGCCCCGGGCATCGACGAGGAGACCTTCTTTCTTGGGTTTCTGGGGCTATGACTGTGCTGGTTCGTGCTCCCCATGCACCCATGCTACATGAGGCCGTCCGTCTTCTACCCAGCGTATCGGATGGTGGCTGGTATACAGTTGTCGATTGGAATCGCCGGGTTGGCCCATTTGTACCATGGTACCAATCTATCCCTTATAAACCCTGCGATATTTTGATTGTATTATATTGTCTTATATTATAATTGTATAGATGGATAACTTGCCGAAACCATGATATCAGTAATGGAACGGATAAAATGGATGAACGGGTAAATGGAGTATATCCATGGTTCGGTTCGGTCAAATTGTATAGATTGAATATATGGATTCATATTGAATTGTGGTTTTATACTTGAATCATATTCAAGTCAGATTGATTATATTTAGACTTAGTCTGAGTCAGAAAATTAGAAAAAAAAATTGAAGTCCTGAATTAGGTTTTGATGTTATCGGTAACTGCTGCACATGGACGGCAGGATTTGTGTCTTTTTCCAAGACAATTACCGTGTTGATAACACCGTTTGTTAGATTGTCTATCTTAGATAGCCAAGCATCCATATCTCCGACTCCCTGAGGCTCAAGAGACTGGTCCCGCTTAAACCTATGTTTACTAGGGTCCTTATTGTAATTTAGTATAACTTGAGGGGGTTTAAGTAAAAATAGTTTTGGCATAATTTCAAAATACACCTCAAGTATTTAATTATCGTCTTTAGGGTTTTCATAGATGTGTATTTTACAATTGTGCAATTTCTAGTAAATAAAACCTAGTTTCATAATATATGGTATTTTCTTGAAATATTGTACTGGTGTTGTATTTGGATGGTATTTTCATGTAATAGTGATTTCTTTGATTTGGAAAACTTGGAATATTTATATAATTAATATAGATATTTTGATAATATATATATACATATTTAATGAAAATAATTTATTTATTTTCTTATAGAAATCTCATTTTCTAAAGAAAAATGTACAAAAATTCTATCGAGATTGAATGCTCCTTGCGAAAGTCTGCATCTCGCTCTACTAAGCCTGAGGATGTGCGATAATCTGCACCATCCCGAACGGGGTCTCCAAAATGGATTGTAGAGGCGCAATTGCATGGACATTGTTAATACATCTTTTTATAGAAAACGGTTTTGTAAATTTAGTGTATTTATTTGTAAAGTCGTGTTTCCCGTATTCTATTGTCACAAAATCAATCGTGCTATGATAGAGATGTGTGTTGTGATGAGATAGGTCTTTACCTCGTGAACTTTCTAAAGGTATAGTAAGGAATAAAGTTATTCTGTCGAAAATAATGTATATGGTATTTTTCTGAAAAGTGCGATAAATGTCACAAAAATGATTATTTTGATGTGAAAGTTATTTTATTGAGATTGTTAATGTTTATTAAACAATATATCAGAATATGATTTTATCTTATTAAAGAAAAGTGTAATTTTTAAAGAAAACCGAATCGGAAGTTGGACTAACTCCGCTTCCGTCGGCTTTTAGAAATGGAACTTGTTGGGGTCGAAAATTGCACCCCGATTGACCAAGTCAAAGTCAAGGTCAACCCCAACTCAGGTGGGCCCAAGCCCAGATAAAGTAGGCTCATGCCCGAGTCGAGCTCGAACATGAAGCAGCCGGCCTCTCCCATGCTGAAATAAAAAATAATGTAATAAATAATTTTGATATAATTTTTTATGCATGAATGTAAGAAAAATGGGTATAAACCCAAATTTTTGTAAAGCACATGGCTTATGTGCAAAAAAAAAATAGCACATGAGGCATGAGATGAACAAAATGCCATTTTGTAAAGCCCAAAGAGCTATGTGTAAATGTGTAAGCCTATATAAGGTAACATGATGATGAATAAAGGATATACATTCATTCCCTCAAAAAAACTAGGGTTTGTGCCTCCACTCTCTCTTTTTCCAAGTTCTACCTCTTCCTTTTCATTTTCCAAATAAATCAAGAGCTTAGCTCTTTTTTTTATAAACTAAACAAAGTTTTACCATAAACTCACCTCCCAAGACTCCATCAAGAGCAGAAAAAAGGTCTCTTTTTTTATCATCCAAGATCTAGATCTTGGAGTTTCAAGAGAACCCATTTTGGTTTTTTTCCTCAAAAGAGAAAGGAGAAAATCTTTTGGAGTTTAACTACACAAATAAAATTATTTTGGAGTTTAACTCCACAGTAAAAATCTTTTTTTTGGAGTTTAACTTCAGATTAAATCTTTTTAGGAGTTTAACTCCATATAACATTCTTTCGGAGTCTAACTCCACATTTAAAATTCTTTCAGAGTTCAACTGCATAATAAAAATCTTATTTTGGAGTTGAACTCCATTTAAAACTCTTTTTGGAGTTTAACTCCACAATAAAAATCTTTTTGAAGTTAAAACTCCATTTAAAATCTTTTTGGAGTTGAACTCCATATTTAAAATTCTTTTGGAGTTTAACTCCATAAAAAAAAATTGTTTTGGAGTTGAACTCCATATAAAAAAATTTATTTTTTTCGGAACCCTTTTTGCTCCCATCACATGCTAGCACGTGAGGGGGAGGACTCCCATTTAATGAGAGCCCTTTTGGCCCCCCTCACATGCTAGCATGCTCACATGCTAGCATGTGACCCCATGTGACCCTCACATGCTAGCATGTGCATGTGTGGGGAGGCTCTCATTAAATGGAAGCCCAGGTTCTCTCGCTTTTTTAAAATCTTTTTTTCTTCTTCTTTCTTCCTTCCTTTTTTTATTTTAATCTTTTTTTATTTAAAAAAATAAAATAAATAAATAAATAAATTATAAATAATATTTTAGAATAAAAAATATAATAAATTAAAATAAAAAACGTTTCTCTAAATATTTTTCTACTTATTTATTTCTGGTTATATATATATATATAGAAAAATACATATATCCCTTTTTTTAACAAATGGAACAAAACGAAAAAAAACACACCAACGCATCGCATTGAGTTCGCATGTCCAGTTTGACTCGTCAATCAGAGGTTCTCTCGCTCCAAAGCCGAGAGGTAATTAACGGCAGCTTAGTCCGTGGCTGCCGGAGATTCGGATCTTCACAATCAATAAACCCCAACCTACCCTAGACAGGGGGAATCTGTAATGCGCTTGACAAGCGCGCGCGCATCCCCATCTCAATGGGGCGATGAAAAACGCCCTACAGATTCTAGCACGCCCGGTGGGACCAATCTCTCCTCCCATATTTCGGGTTAAATATCAATGCGAACTCATTCAACATATATATTGATTGCCTGTACTGAAATCATGCTTCTTTGTGCAGGTTGACAATTTTCAATTGCCATCTTCGAACGCAGGTCGGTGTTTGAACGACTTCCCTTGGCCCCAGCTGGGGGCAAGGCCATCAACACCGACAAAGTAATAAGGCATTTCGGGCAAGCTCCAGCGGTGCCCCTGACAACTGCTTAATCGGGTATCTTCTCTAAGCTCCCCGTCAGATGACCACCACGTCGTTAAACTGGAAATAATCGACCACCACGTCATTAAACTGGGAACAGCAGACCATCACGTCGTTAAACTGGGGGAATAATCGACCTCTAAGTCGTTAAACTGGGAATGTAAAAATGTGTAAATAAAACAAAAAATAATAATAATAATGAAAAATAAAGCCGAAATGATGGGGCAACTCGCAATAAAAATCAGCGAGTAAAAATAAAAATAAAGCCGAAATGATGGGGCAACCGCGAATAAAAAACCGAAATGATAGGTCAATCGCGACCTTCGCGATAAGAAAAGCTGAAATGATAGAGCAATCGAGGCAAAAAAACGGCGAATGATGAGTCGCTCCTGGTACCATATTCTAGTGCAGCGATGCAGATGCCAACCAAACTCTGAGTGTCCCAACGGCGAATGATGAGTCGCTCCTGGTACCATATTCCAGTGCAGCGATGCAGACGCCAACCAAATTCCAAACTCAAATCCCAATGGAGAATGATGAGTCGCTCCTGGTACCATATTCCAGTGCAGCGATGCAGACGCCGACCAAATTCCAAACTCAAATCCCAAATGGCGAATGATGAGTCACTCCTGGTACCATATTCCAGTGCAGCGATGCAGACGCCAACCAAATTCCAAATCCCATACCCCAATGGCGAATGATGAGTCGCTCCTGGCACCATATTCTAGTGCAGCGATGCAGACGCCAACAAAGTCCCAAAATTTTTCCGGTCCTACGGTCTGGATCATACATCCAGCAAAACCGTATACAATCTACGGGCGTAAAACGATCCCAATCTCTCCCAAGTCCTACCGGCGAGACCACATTCAAAGTTTCACCAGCGGTGAAGATTCAAAAAAAGTGTATGTCCACAAGCAAAGTAGGCACGGATGAAAACCCGAAAGGGCTCCGTGAGTAAAACAGTAGGACTGCCGGCGAGTTTGTGAAAACCCGAATTGGCGCAAACTCGTGAAAAAGAGATGAAATGCACTGGCAAAGTCCTCTCAACTTTGTGAGGAGAAATTTCCCGCGTGAGATCCTTACGACTCACAAAGGAGCAACACACTTAGGAGTCCGCACGACTCCTAAGGTGAAAATACACCTATGAGATCCTTTCGACTCATAAGGAGAAAATGCTTTTATGGGACCCTTACGGCCCATAAAATTGAAAAGCCTTAGGTGATATGGATCTAAACCTGTCTCCTAAGCCATAAATTTCCAAATCCTCCCAGGACAAATGATGAGTTGCTCCTGGCATTATTCCAGTGCAGCAATGCAGATACCAAACCAAAACCAAATTCTCAAATCCTTTCATGGCAAATGATGATTCGCTCCTGGTACCATATTCTAGTGTAGCGATGCTGATGTCAATCCAAATCAAATCAAACCAACAACCTCTGCGGCGGAATCATGCTTCGTCTCAGAATGTACCCCGTGTCGAAATCATGCTTCGCCTCGGAATATCCACCTGCCCTATCGGAATTATGCTTCGCCTGGGAATCATCCTCTACATCAAAACCAGTGACACTCTGTGCCGGGGAAATGTCGACCAGAGACACTCCGTGCCGGGGACAAGTCAACCAGCGACCTCCTCGTCGGAATTATGCTCCGTCCTGGAATCAAGTCAACCAGCGACCTCCTCGTCGGAATTATGCTCCGCCCCGGGGACAAGTCAACCAGCGAACTCCTCGTTGGAATTAAGCTCCGCATCGGAATCAAGTCGACCAACAAGCTCTGCGCCGGAATCATGCTTCGTCTCAGAGTGTACCCCGCGTCGAAATCAAGCTTCGCCTCGGTGTATATGCCTTCCTTGTCGGAATTATGCTTCGGCTCGGAATCAACCAGCGACCTCCCGGCCGGAATTATGCTCCTCCTCGGAATCAAGTCAACTAGCAAGCTCTGCGATGGAATCATGCTTCGTCTCAGAGTGTACCCCGTGTCGAAATCATGCTTCTCCTCGGTGTACCTGCCTTCCCTGTCGAAATTATACTTCATCTCGGAATCAAGTCAGCCAACAAGCTCTGCGCCGGAATCATGCTCCGTCTCAGAATGTACCCTGTGTCGAAATCATGCTTCGCCTCAGAGTATTTTCCTTCCCTGTTGGAATTATGCTTCTTCTGGGAATCAACCTCTGAATCAAAATTATGCTTTGGTCAGAATATCTGCCGCTCATCAGAATTATGCTCTGATCCCTGGAATCATGCTCCGCTCTTCGGAATGATGCTCCGATCCTCGGAATTATTCCGATCCCCGAAATTATGCTTCTCCTGGGAATCAACCTCTGCATCGAAATTATGCTCCGGTCAGAATGTCTGCTGCTCGTTGGAATTATGCTCCAACCCTTTGGAATCATGCTTCGCTCATCGGAATTATGCTCCGATCCCCAGAATCATGCTCCGCTCTTCGGAATGATGCTCCGATCCTCGGAATTATGCTCCGATCCCCGAAGTTATGCTCATCAGAATCATGCTCCGATCCCCGGAATCATGCTCCGCTTTTCGGAATGATGCTCCGATCCTCGGAATTATGCTCCGATCCCCGAAGTTATGCTCATCAGAATCATGCTTCGATCCCCGAAGTTATGCTCATCAGAATCATGCTCTGATTCCTGGAATCATGCTCCGATCCCCGAAGTTATGCTCATCAGAATCATGCTCCGATTCCTGGAATCATGCTCCGCTCTTCGGAATGATACTCCGATCCTCGGAATTATGCTCCGATCCGCGGAATTATGCTCCCGGGACGATGCTCCGCCCCTGGAATGATGTTCCACCTCGAAGTCCAACTTAAAGATCCATCAATTTCATACACACAACTCATGCATACGGTGTGCATTCATTGATGGGGGGCACTTTGTTGGGGTCGAAAATTGCATACCGGTTGACCAAATCAAAATCAAGGTCAACTCAAGCCAGGTGGGCCTAAGCCCAGATCAAGTGGGCTCATGCCCGAGTCGAGCCCGAACATGAAGCGGCCGACCTCTCCCATACCGAAATAAAAAATTATATAATACATAATTTTGATGTAATTTTTTATGCATGAATTTAAGAAAAATGGGCATAAAGCCAAATTTTTGTAAAGCCCGTGGCTTATGTGCAAAAAGAAATAGCACATGAGGCATGAGATGAGCAAAATGCCATTTTGTAAAGCTCAAGGGGCCATGTGTAAATGTGTAAGCCTATATAAGGCAACATGATGATGAATAAAGGGTATACTTTTCATTCCCTCAAAAAAACTAGAGTTTGTGCCTCCACTCCCTCTTTTTCAAATTCTTCAACTTCCTTTTCATTTTCCAAATAAATCAAGAGCTTAACTCTTTTTTTTTTAAAACTAAATAAAGTTTTACCATAAAGCCACCTCCCAAGACTCCATCAAGAGAAAAAATGGTCTTTTTTTATCATCTAAGATCTAGATCTTGGAGTTTCAAGAGAACCCATTTTGGATTTCTTCTCAAAAAAGAAAAGAGAAAATCTTTTGGAGTTTAACTTCACAAATAAAATTATTTTGGAGTTTAACTCCACTACAAA
Source organism: Agapanthus africanus (assembly GCA_030015575.1). Taxonomy (NCBI): domain Eukaryota; kingdom Viridiplantae; phylum Streptophyta; class Magnoliopsida; order Asparagales; family Amaryllidaceae; genus Agapanthus; species Agapanthus africanus. The sequence goes on along the minus strand of CM057338.1, from coordinate 417,424,198 downwards.
AATTCTTTTGGAGTTTAACTCCACAGTAAAAATCTTTTTGTTTGGGAGTTTAACTCCACATTAAATCTTTTTAGGAGTTTAACTCTATATAAAATTCTTTCGGAGTTTAACTCCACATTTAAAATTCTTTCAGAGTTCAACTCCACAATAAAAATCTTTTTTTGGAGTTGAACTCCATTTAAAACTCTTTTTGGAGTTTAACTCCACAATAAAAATCTTTTTGGAGTTAAAACACCATTTAAAATCTTTTTAGAGTTGAACTCAATATTTAAATTCTTTTGGAGTTTAACTCCATAAAAAAAAAATTCTTTTGGAGTTGAACTCCATGTAAAATAAAAAAAAAAAATTTCGTAGCCCTTTTTTCCTCCATCATATGCTAACACGTGAGGGGTAAGGCTCCGATTTAATGGGAGCCCTTTTGGCCCCCCAGGGGTCACATGCTAGCATGTGATGTGCATGTGTGAGGAGGCTCCCATTAAATGAGAGCCCAAGTTCTCCCTCCTTTTTTTAAAATCTTTTTTTTCTACTTCTTCCTACCTTCCTTTTTTTATTTAAAAAATTAAAATAAATAAATAAATAAATATTAGATAAATAAAAATAAATTATAAATAATATTTTAAAATAAAAAATATAATAAATTAAAATTTAAAAAAAACGTTTCTCTATATATTTATCTACTTATTTATTTCTGTTTTTATATATATATAGAAAAATACATATATCCATCTTTTTTAACAAATGGAACGAAACGAAAAAACACACACTAACGCATCGCATTGAGTTCGCATGTCCAGTTTGACCCGTCAATCGGAGGTTCTCTCGCTCCAAAACCGAGAGGTAATTAACGACAGTTTAGTCCGCGGTTGTCAGAGATTCGGATCTTCACAATCAATAAATCCCAACCTATGCTAGGCAGGGGGAATCTGTAATGCGCCTGACAAGCGTGCGCGCATTCCCATCTCAATGGGGTGACGAAAAACACCCTACAGAACTTTGTAAAGAAAAAGATAAGAGGGGAGATGAGACTTACTGGCTTGTTGGACTATAGGAGAGAGAGGGGGTCCTAAAGAAGGCTTGGGATGTCGATTCGTCGCCGGAATCTTCTTGGAAGTTCGTCGGAGCTTCGCCCTTCACTAACTCCTCTTGTACACTAAAAGACTTGGGATTTTGGTATAGTTTTTGCAAGAGAATTCTGAGTGAGAGGGGTGTAAGATGGAGTGGGTATTTATAGGAAAATTTAGGGTTTATGGGGTGATGAATAATGCATTAAAAATTTGCATTAAAATGAAATTTGAAGGGTTTTATTATTCTCTGTAAATGTGCAGAGTAAATAAGAAATACTGGAGTTATGGGGGTAGTCCAAAGGTCTAGGGTTTGCAAAAAAATAAGGTTTGGGCTCAACAGAACCGGCTGCGCCGGCCCGTGGCGAAATCTCGCCGGTCGGATCATGGAGGTGGGGGCTCGGATTCTCGCCACGTGTCCAAGTCGGTCTGAATACTAATTTGCACCTGTTTGTTTTAAGTGTGATCCTTCAGTTTACGCGAAGTGCTCGTGCAAACTCTTGGGGTTCTAAAAGATTAAAAGAAAAATAACTAAAAAGATAATGTGGCTGGGGGGATTCGATCACAGGGGCTACGCCACAGCAGTGCAAGACTTTACCAATGTGCTACAAGCTATTTTTTACTGTTCTAAATCAAAACAAATACTTATAGCATTCACAGGAATTGTAAATACCCCAATTGTATATTAACTTTAAATGAATTTTTTCTATACATTGAAATTGGAGTTGTTACAGTCTACCCACCTTTTGTAAATTTCGTCCTCGAAATTTACAATATAATTTAAAGACTAGTTTACAAATAAGTGAGGGTATCATGCACGCATCTCATCCTTCCTTTCCCATGTCGATTCTCCTAGAGTTCTTTCCTCCACATCACTCGAACCAAGTTGATTTCCTTGTTCCGAAGTGACTTCACCTTTCTATCCAGGGTCTCAACAGGTTGCTGCTCACAAGATAAATTTGGCTGTACAGTGAGCTCGGAATGATCAAGAACATAGCTGGGGTCACTTACATACCTTCTGAGTTGGGATATGTGGAACACATTGTGCACTCCTTCCAATGAAGGTGGAAGTGCCAAGCGATAAGCCACTTCACCGACTCGTTCGAGTATGTCGAACGGTCCAATATACCTTAGACTTAGCTTATCCTGTCTTCCAAAATGATTCACTCCGCGGTTCGGAGATATCTACAGAAATACGTGATCTCCCGGCTGGAACTCCAAATGACGGCGCTTTGCATCAGCCCAGTGCTTATGTCGATCTTGGGCTATGCATATTCTTTCTCTGATAGTACGGAACACATCTACAGTTTCTACTATCATTTCAGGTCCAAAGAGTTCTCTATCTCTGATATCGTCCCAACTTAATGGCTATCGATACTTCCTTCCATATAGTGCTGCAAAAGGTGCCATTCTGATGCTTGCTTGGTAGCTATTGTTGTATGAAAACTCCACAAGATGTAGGTAATCTTCCCACGATCCTCCGAAGTCTAGCATACATGCTCTGAGCATATCTTCCAAGATCTGAATAGTTCGCTCAGACTGAACATCTGTTTGTGGATGATAAGCCGTGCTGAAGTTCAGACTTGTTCCCAAGCTTGCTTGCAGACTTTGCCAAAATTGTGATCGGAACCTGGTGTCACGATCGGACACAATGCAAACCGGTAGTCCATGAAGTCTTACGATTTCCTGCATGAGTTCATGGGTATCAGAGAATGTACATTATGAAGAGTTTAAATCTTATTTCGATTCTTACCTCCATGTACATTTTTGTTAATGTCTCGGTAGATTGGCCAACTCGAAATGAGATGAAGTGAGCCGACTTTGTGGGTTGATCCAAAATAACCCATACCGCATCGTCACACTTTGTGCTGCAAGGAAGAGCAGTGATAAAATCCATCGTGATGTGTTGCCACTTCCATTCTGGGATAGTTAACGGTTGAAGTAATCCAGCAGTCCTATGATGTTCAGCCTTTACTTGCTGACACACCAACCATTTAGCGACGCTTTTGGATACTTCACTCTTCATTCCATGCTACCAGTAATTTTGACGTAGCTCTTTATACATCTTTGTACCTCCAGGGTGTACTGAGTAGGGAGAGCTGTGAGCTCTTTTCATTAACTCTCCCCGAACAGAACCTTTTGGTACACACAGTCTGCTGCCGTATCTCAAAGATCCGTCTTCATGAATGATAAAGTCTGTTCTGAGTCCATTCTCTACTTGTTCTCTGATCTTTTTCAACTTAGCATCACTTGCCTGAGCTACTTTGATCTGATTGCCAATGGTAGATTGAACTTGTAAGTTCATCAAACTTGAAGCGTTACCTGGCATGACCACTTCAATCTCCATCTGATGCAATTCTTGTTGAAGCTTCTACTGAGCGGTGAGTTTCACTGGTAATGGTTGGCGACTAAGGGTATTAGGTACCACAATCACTTTCCCTGGGTGATATTGCAGGTTGATGTTAAAGTTCGCCATGAGTTCTAACCATCTTCTCTACCGCATATTCAACTCTTTCTGAGTAAACACATATTTCAAGCTCTTGTGATCTGTGTATATGTTCACTCGTTCATCAAGAAGATAATGGAGCCAAATGTTAAGTGCAAAGATTACGGCCACCAACTCCAAATCATGCGTCGGGTAATTGCGCTCTTGAATTTTCAGCTGTCTTGAAGCATAAGCCACAACCTTACTGTGCTGATGTAGAACACATCCTAATCCCTTACCGGATGCATCGCAATGCACTTCAAAACCTTCAGATTGGTCCGGTATAACAAGAATAGACGCCGATGTCAATCTTGTCTTGAGTTCTACGAAAACTTTTTCGCATGCTTCTGACCATACGAATTCTTCATCTTTACGTGTGAGCTTGGTCAGGGGTGTTGCAATTTTCGAAAATCTTTCAATGAACTTTCTGTAATATCCAGCTAGACCCAAGAAACTTCGAACGTCCTTCACTGACTTTGGTGTCGGCCATTCGCTTACTACTGAAACTTTTGCTGGATCCACAGAGATTCCTTCGCCCGATACAATATGTCCGAGAAAACCAACTTGATCTAGCCAAAACTCGCATTTGCTATACTTGGCATAGAGTTGATATTGTCGTAGAGTTTCCAAGATATTTCGTAGGTGTAAGATTTTGAAAATTTAGAATTAAATAAAATTAATTAATTTAATAATAAAATGATAAATCAAAAAGTTATTAAAAAAAATAAGTCAATTTCATAAGATGTATGTAAAACAATTTAAATTAAAATTTTAGTATGCAACATAAATAAGTTATAAGGGTTTTAGTGATAATTTTAGCTTCATTTTAATAAAATGTGTGTTTTATAATAAATTAAGTTATGAGGGGTTTTAGGTAAAGTTTAGGATTTTGAGCAAATGGGAGTTTGTTAAGGGTATATATGAAAAAGGGATAGAAAATCATTTAGTTCAGAGTTTTATTGTAAATTAAAACAAAATTTAAAGATAATGCAAGTACACCTCCTACTTGCATGCACACACACACACAAACACCTCCTCCTTGCATGAGAATAACACTCTTTAACCCTTGACACCTCCTTCTACCACCTCGCCCTTCCCTATTCTCATATATATGATATGTTCAGATCAATTACAAAATTTAAAACCTGAAATTTTCTGAAAGAAAAAAAACAAAACTAAAGAGAACAAGAAAGAACAAGAGAAAGAAGATGAAGGAAGCTAGGTTCTAGGTTTTCCTCACCATCAAGTTAGGACAAGGAGCTTGTGCATCTTGGAGGGGGTTATTCCAACAAATTGGGTGTAGGTAAAATTCTTAACCACAGTAGGAATTGAGATTCTGTAATCAGTTTAATTTGAAATGAACAAGTTCTATAATTTGTATTTTAGTCCAAACTCGGCTCTGTTTGAATCTGCTTTAATTTAGAGAAATATTAACCCCACTAAATAGGACCTAAGTGATGTATGTAACACCTAGAGCAAGCCATAGGAGCACGAACTAGAGGGCTCGGAATTGGGCCGGCGACCAAAAGGAAAATCCGGCGTCGCCGGTTTTGTAGGATGCTAGGTGGTTTTGGATGGTTGGGTGGATTTCAGTGTATAATTTTGGCCATTTTGGTGTTATTTAAACAAGTTAATTTCACTGAATTTAGAATCTGGAAGCTAATATCGGAAAAGATATCTAAAAACACAAAATACGATGCGTTTAAAACGCATCGCGATGTAAATTCTGTAGCGATGCAGGTTAGGGTTAAAATCCAGTAAGGTTAAATGTTAAATAGCTTGATATAGTCGTATGCAATATAACTAGTACGTGGGAACGGGTTTTTTTCATTTCCGTCATGTAGGAGTAGCCGTTTCCTTATATAAGTTAAATTATGATGTTAGATTCGAATACGGGATTTTCGGAGGCAGCGAGAAAAGGGAAAGGATTGCCAATTCCTGAATAGATTCGACGTTTTTCGGTGAGTAGACTAAACATCTACCGGGGAATTTTGTAAACATGGCGTGTTACGCCCGTAGTTTTATTTAAATAAATGCTTTATTTTGTTATGCTAAATTGACAACATGCATTCATAACTCACATATATTTTGCTTAGTTGCTAGTACACTGCACAAGTATCGACGAGTTATGCCACGTGCACATCTTACATGTTACACACACCTCGTCGATATTACCATGTCACTTTTACACTTAGTAAATTTCTTGCTAAAAATGATTCATATCATATCTTAAACACCAATAACAGTAGTAGATTGCATCGTTAACATCATGTTTAGTATTTGAGTATTTCATGTTTATATAAGAGGTAAATGTATTATTGAGGATTTATGGTTTTGAGTTTTGAATACTATTACATAAATCCAGTGATTTTCATGATTGATGTGTCATGTCCACCATGGGATATATTATGATTTGGTTTATTTCGGACCGAGTGAGGGAGATATACGGTCGTGGATTTTACGTTATCCATACTGAGTGGGGGAGATATACAGTTGGATACATGGTGGACCCGGTCGAGACCGAGGGGCAGGATAGACGCATTTGAGCCGGGGGGGCCTAGCGAGGTTACTCGATACCGGAGATAGTGGTAAAAGAACGTCGTATATCTAGATGATAACGACCGGTATTGTTGATTTCAGGATCATTCGAGGAATGATGCCTGTGAGAAATGGAAGTTTTGTGTCGATGATGGACACGGGGAAATGAATTTTGATTGGAATTAAATGATGGGATTTCAGTTTTGATTATGAGATTCGTATTATAGATTCATGATTCCCACAGATAATCATACATCATACTTGTTCACATTTCAGTTAGTATGATCGTCATATTTACATTATTAACCGTTATATGTTAGTTATATTCACCGAGTTGGCAACTCACCCCCGTTGTGCCACAGTTCCTTACAGGGGTAGAGTGGACGATCAGTAGCAGAGCAGCCCCACTTTTTGCCGCTTTTTCGCATCTCTTGATAGGTGGGTTACATATGTAGTAACCTTTTCTTTTGGTATTGTATTTTGTATCTTGAAAATCTCCATCAGACCTGTATATGATTTAGAGTGAGAGGTGATTATATGTATATTATTTGACGGACGAGATGGTTTAGTTCTATAAATTGTTAATTCTTTTACTTATTTGAAATTTTATTGATGTCGTACACTCTTGGATACTTGTCTCCACTATTGATATTGTTGATCCCAACTAGGGATGCAACCAAACTTAACACCTTATACTTATTTAATATTTTAACTTCATAAACCGTGATTTTTTTACTAAAAAATAAATTTTCTATATAAAGAATTCCACAAAAAGGATTTTGATCTTGGTTTTCGGCTTACTTGGACTGTGTGCATATCTTTAGATATTATACAATCTAAGTGCCGGTCATATCCAAACTTTGGGTCGTGACAGTAGGTGCTCGGCATGTTCCTTCCAACTCTTAGAATACACCAGGATGTCGTCGATGAAGATGACAACAAATCTGTCTAAGCACTCTCGGAAAACTTGATTCATTAGGTTCATGAATATTGCCGGTGCGTTGGTCACTCCAAATGGCATCACAAGAAATTCGTAATGACCATAGCGAGTTCTGAATGCCGTTTTATGGATATCAGATTCCTTAACCTTCATCCGAGGATAACTCGGACGTAGATCTAGCTTAGAGAAAACACAAGATCCACATAGCTGATCGAACAGATCATCGATGCGCGGGAGTGGATACTTGTTCTTTATCGTTATTTCGTTCAAGGCTCTATAATCTAGGCACATTATGTATGAACCTTCCTTCTTCTTCACAAGTAGAACTCAAGATCCCCAACTTGAGGTGCTGGGACGAATCCATCCTTTCTTCAATAATTCGTCCAACTGAGTTCGGACCTCCTTTAAACCTTCCGGACTTAGTTGATATGGTGCTTTGATTACCGGTTGTGCTCCTGATATTAAATCAATGTTGAATTCAAGAGCTCGATCGGGAGGCAAACCTGATATGTCTTCAGGAAACATATCGTCGAACTCTCGAACTACTTCTGGTTTTGATCCTTCCTCCACTTAAATTGTCGCAATCACCGCCTTCTTTGGTTTCGCCTTGTAAGTACTTGGCTCCAGGGTACGGTCCCCACTTTTGAAATAAAAGACTGGATGGTCTGGAATCTCAAATATTACCCTCCTTTGACGATAGTCAATGGTAGCATAGAATGTTCCGAGCCAATCCATACCTAGAACCACATCGAAATTCGGTATGTCCAGCACCTTGAAGCCAGCATAGAATTCTCTGCTGTAGACGACCACTGGACACAGGATGTATCCCATTGTTTCCTTTAGAACTGTTGGAGATAGTGCCCTCAGAGTCAATTATTGGATCACACGCACGTGATTGCAATGATTGATAGAGGACCTATGCCGGTAGGACAGTCTTACTCAAGATGATAGTATGCTATCTGGTTTACCTTTATTATCGTGTACTGCTTCAGGTGACCTTACTGGTCACTATTACACGTTGATAGAGCCCTTAGGATTCTTGCTTGACGACGAGCAGTATGATGGCGATCATATACGTGGGAGCTGGGGGTCTATAAGCACATCCTTAAAAGGTCCCTAGTCGTAGGAGTTTCGAGACAGGGCATCGATACTCCAGAGTAGACTAGTGTATACAGTCGAGACCCCGACGAGGGGCAGTGGCCAGTCTCATAAGCCACTGGTGTCAGTTAGTTCACCTAAGATGTATACAGGTGCTCATTGGGTTATGAGTACACCGGACAGGACTCGCCGGGAACATGCTAGTTGGTCTTATACCTGACGTCAGATAGCAGTTCCCTGGTGACATGTGTACAGGTTAGTTCATCGACCTGAGATCGTCATTTGTCTCGTGTGAGTTCCCACTGTACTTTGATTACTGCCCTACCACGCTCAAAGGAGACGTGCAAACAGGTTTTAGTTAGGTGCAGTCCCGAGCCACATGGAGGAAGTGAGCGGATTTGCAGGGGTTCGTCTCTCCCGGTATTGGGGGTGAGGTCGCGCTGTGTCTAGGAGAGCCATTACACGAAGTCCTTGGCCAAGGCAGGAGATTTACTGGTAAGTATTCCGGTAGCATCTCAGGGTGTTTGTAAATCCCCGTTCCCATCTACAAAATTTTTCTTAGTTCCTGATTGATTCCTGATATTTTTCCTCGTGAAGTTTGTTGGTAATTGGTTGCTTAAGTTCCAATATTTAGCTTAATAAAAAAAAAACCAAATTAAGAATCTAAAACTAAAACAAAATTTAAAATTCAATTAAAACCCTTATTAAACACAACTCAGCCCAAAAAGGAAATCTAATAAAATTAAACCATTTGTTTAATTCTTCCGGCCCAGCATCAACCCTCAGCCCATTGAAATTTTCCCATTAAAATGAAAACAATTAAACAAACTTTCCCCTGGCCCGTTTAATCCTCAGTCCACGAAAAATTTAAAGGAATTAAACGATTAATTCCCCAGCCCAGCTCGTCTCCAAGCTCAACCCGCACCCGCGCCCGCGACCCGACTCGCTTCTATTCCTTTCTTCCCCAACGGCTATCTCCCCCTTTTCCCGCTCGCGATCCGCTTTCTTCGCCGCAGCTCACGTCCACGCGCATGCCCTCGCCTTGCCGTTACCCCCTCGCGATCCCCTCAATCTCCGCCCCTCGTCTGCCCTATCTCCCTCACACCCTCACTTTTCTCTCACTTTCAAAATTCCTCACCTCTCTCTCTCGAAAAACCCACTAACCCACTGCACTCGACTCCCTCCGATGACGACAACCTCCTCGTCGACCCCATCACTCCTTCTCACAAACTCAAGCCACCCTCCTTCCTATCACCGCTTCATCGAGAATCTCTACACACCCAAATTCCCTACACACAAACCCCCTGCACCCGAGCTCGACCACCCTCTGCACCCTCGACGCCGGCGATCTCCCCACCATGTCGTCGACCTCTACACGCTCTTCTCCCCAGCCTCATCTCCATCACGACAACCACCCCGAGCCACTATTTCTCTCTCTCTCTCTTCCTCTCAAAACCCAAGAACCCAAGTCTTGAGCTCCACTGTTGCCATCACCGGAGCGCCGCCACCGACCGTCGTCGACCCCAGCACTTCCCCGGCAAACCACTGAGCGTCCCTTCCGCTTCCAGTGACCGTGAAACGCCTCCGGATTGCTCCGACGTCAAACCGTATCGCGAGCCAAGATCGTGCAAACAAATTCACGCCGATCTACGCGGGTTCATGACGTTGCCGCCGCTGTACATCCACGAAACATTTCCAGGCAATTAATTTACTTGCTACATGCTAATCTACTCGTATTACAAACTCAAACAGATAAGTTATGAAATTACAACTCCCGATAAAATTAAACGACATATGTGTTCGATGCATGATCCCAATGAAAATTCTCACCTAATTTGACGGAATTGGATTGTTTCTGTTGGCCCATGTAGTGATGAATATCCTGTAGAAATCTCACTGGAAAATACGACTGTTAGTGACTAAAATGAATACCCCCAAATATACCTGTAAAACTAGAAATTTCACGTATCTGAAAGTTGTTAAAATTCCTATAAATCATGTACATATTGAAATGGTGTGTTCAAGGGCTTAAATCTAAGCCGACTCGATGAACTATAACCCTATGTAATTCTCTAATGGTTTCTATACTGAAACTGTGACGATATTTGGATCGGAGTGCGGCTCTGGACTGCAGTCCAGAGCGACTCTGATTATTATTTACTGTCCCATAGTACGTGCCACTTTGTTTCCTGAATTTGTATGTTACGGAACTCTGCAGTGTATTAAAGGTGAATCTGTTATCTAAACAACACAAGTGGTTTCATTCCGTTTCATGGTCGTTTGCTATTTAATTTGTAAATAAAAAGGGCAGAACGTATAACAGTCCAGAACAGATTCAGAAGTGACATATTAATGTTAAACAGTGTATAACTTTCGACGTACAGACGCTATTAAGAATCCGTATGTTGCGTTGAATACCCCATTGTAAACCCTAGATTCTATTCAACTGTAGCATTGCTAAATTCTGAACCCAACTGGGTGAAATACGTGTCGCGAAACGGACGTTCAGTTCAGAAACTGAATTTCCAGCTGCGAGCACTTAAAATGAAACAGCTGTATCTTGAATACCGGGAACCCGATCGAACTGAAACTAATTTTGATGAACTTCTGACAGAGTTTTCTATTTATTGTATTTATATCACTTAGTTGAATTCCAAACATATGAATTTATGCAAATTTTTTAAGTTAATGACGTGCATATTGGTTCATAACATCCTTGGCTTGTTAAGGGCATACATACACGTATCTTACCCCATTTGCCATGTACATAGTGTTAGTGCGTGTTAGTGTTCAGTGGACATTGCATTATCGTGCGTGATTGATGTTGGTTTAGGAGTGACGAGTACACCAATGGAAAGTGAACATTCGTGACAGTGATTGATACAGTGAACAGTGATAAAACTGTGCCATTGGTATACTTGTACACGACTAAATCAAGATCATAAATAGTATAAACCTGGGGATAAAGGGGAAATCGAAGTGGAAAGAGAATCGTATTTAGCGGGACCGTGTTTTAGAGGATGATCATTCGAGCAGCGATATATATATTAGGTAGGATCTAGCGATCCGGCTGACAGGGTTATGTCCCGGGCATGTGGGCCGTTGTCTCGGGTATGTACGAGACTCCTGTTAAACATAATCCTCCTTTCCACTGTGCGATTTCAAACATGACCTAGAGACCGATAGGGACACAGATCATATTTTGCATCATATTGTGACATAGTTATTACTTGCATTGTACCTTCACCGTTATTACCTCATTTACTTGTTTCACCTTATTATAATAATATTGCTATTGTGTCGCTCTGACGACCTGAGTATGCATGCTCAGATCCCGTGGAAGGACCAGCACAGGAGACGCATCTATCTTTCGAGTTCACGGAGATCTAGTCTGGTGTACTTTCTTTCTTTACCGCTTTCCATAAAAGAGATCGTGAAATTGAACTTGGTTAGTAACTGTTCTTGTTATTTGTAATTTGTGAACAATGGATTTTAATGTAATAATTTAGTGATGTAATTTCCTTTACTACCGTGCTTTATTTACTGATCACCGTGTAATGCTAGAAGCCGAAGTGTGACTACGGCGGGATTATTCCTTGACCGTAGGAGCATGGCTGGCCTAGTCATCCCTCGTTTTCTGTATTTTGGGAAGCGGGGCGTGACATGGTTTAGTTGGTATCAGAGCCAGGTTTAGTACCAAGGGATAACATTAACTATACTGTATTACGTTATTCTCGTTTCACTGCTCTTGATTTTCATCTTTGAGTCTGATCTTATCCTTTTGAACCTTCCAGCAATATGACGTCCCCGAACGACCCCTCCTCGGAGTCCAGCCCTCAGGACCGCATGGAAAGAATACTTAGTGCACTGACCTCTCTCGCGGAAGCTCAGGAGAGGAAGACAGACTTACTCGCTGAGGGACTCAGGGCGATTACCGCTGCAGGAGGACCCTCCCCACTCATTACCGCCCCCGGGGGCGCACCCCACCAGTCTATTATGCTAGGGCTGGTACCATATCAGACTTCCGACGGTTGCATCCAGCCGCATTCACGGGGCTAGCTGAACCCCTTGAGGCCGAGCAATGGCTGGTGAACATGGAGAACTTACTGACAGCCGCCAGGGTTCCAGAGGAAGATAGGGTGGACGTGATAAAGATAAAATTGGAAGATGAACCCCGTACATGATGGTCAGTGGAAGAAAGCAGGCTAGACGGGCCGATTGAATGGGGCAAATTTAAGGAGTGCTTCCTAGATCATTATTTTCCTTCCACAGCCAAGGCAGAAATGGAGGAAAGGTTTATTCTTTTGAAGCAGAATGGACGCCCAGTGGACGTATATGTGGCAGAGTTCAACCGTCTGAGCCGTTTTGCTCCATACATGGTCGTCTCAGAAGCCACTAGGGCCAGACGCTTCCTTCAGGGGCTAGATTTCGAGTTGCAGTAGTTGATTGCATCACTGGATTTGCAGACTTTCGCACAGGTACTCAACGCGGCGAGAGTTCAGGAGCAATTGATCAACAAGTTCAGGAGACCCCCAGTCGTTCCAGCATGTACCCACGCACCTTCTCGAGGAGCCATACCGGTTCACAGGCCTGGAATGACACAAATGAAGCGCCCGTTCGTACCACAGCATCGCCCCTAGAGACAGAGTGTAGTTTGCGTCTACTGTGGTAGAAGTGGGCATACCCAGAAGGACTGTCGTCGTGCCAAGGGACAGTGCTTGATTTGCGGATCCAGTCAGCACAGGATTAGCGGTTGCCCTGAGCGAGCAGAGATACAGGGAGGTTCTGGACCGTCGCAACAGAGGCCACAGGAGCAGAGGCAACCCTTTACAGGTCGCGGTCAGGGACGGGCTTTCACCTTGACCGCCGAGCAGGCAGAGGTGTCAGGAGACGTTGTTACAGGTACTCTACTCGTATATTCTTTGCCAGCTAAAGTATTATTTGATTCTGGAGCATCACACTATTTCTTGTCTGAGCATTTCACTGATACACACTCTATACCACATGAACCACTAACCAAGGGATGGGAAATACATACGGGTAATGGCATTATAATATCTAGTCGAGAATGTAGATCATGCCTGGTTGTAGTGTGTGGCAGGGAATTCTATGCGAATTTCCTTCTGATTGGGACAGGCAGTTACGACGCAATTCTCGGGATGGATTGAATGAGCACTTTCCATGTAGTTATCGATTGTCGTGCAAGGAATGTGATTTTCCGCATTCCCAATCACCCGGAGTTTATTTTCGAGGGCTGAAGCGAATCTTTGGAGCCAGCCAAGTACAGAGCCAAGCCCAAGGAGCTGACAGCTATGGAGATTGATGAGAGCCCAGTCCCGGAAATTGTTCGGGACTTTCTGGACGTATTTCCTGAAGATCTACCAGGTCTACCACCTCCTCGAATCTTGGAGTTCTCGATCGATTTGACTCCAGGTACGGCCCCATTATCCAAGGCCCCATACAGAATGGCACCAGTTGAGTTGGCGGAATTGAAGAAGCAAATTAAAGAGCTATTGGAGAAGGGATTTATTCGGCCGAGCACTTCATCATGGGGTGCACCAGTTCTGTTAGTAAAGAAGAAGGATGGATCGCTACGAATGTGTATAGATTATCGGGAGCTGAACAAGGTCACAATAAAGAACAGGTACCCAATCCTGTGCATTGACGACTTATTCGATCAGCTAAGTGGGTCCAAGGTATTCTTGAAGTTGGATCTCCGTTCTGGATATCACCAAATCAGAGTAGCAGCTGAGGATGTATGCAAGACGGCTTTCAGGACCCGATACGGACATTACGAGTTCCTTGTGATGCCGTTCGGTGTTACCAATGCCCCAGCAATATTCATGGACTTGATGAACAGGGTGTTCGCAAAGTACTTAGATACGTTTGTCGTTGTGTTTATCGACGACATACTTGTCTACTCGAAGACCCGGGAAGAGCATGCTGAACATTTGCGCACGGTTCTACAAATTCTTCGGGAAGAGAAGCTGTATGCGAAGCTAAGCAAGTGTGAATTCTGGCTCGACAAGGTTCAGTTTTTGGGACATATTGTTTCGGGCGAAGGCATCTCGGTGGACCCAGCAAAGATAGAATCTATCAGAGATTGGCCAACGCCGAAGTCAGTGGCTGAGATCAGGAGTTTTCTAGGATTGGCAGGTTATTATCGGAGATTCGTCCAAGACTTCTCAAGAATCGCTGAACTATTGACGAGGCTGACACGGAAGGACGTACCATTTACGTAGACAGAGGAGTGCACTCAGGCATTTGACACACTGAAGCAGAAATTAACCACGGCGTCTATTCTTACAGTACCAGATGATTCCGGTGGTTTGGTGATACACAGTGATGCCTCAGGGAAGGGATTAGGCCGTGTTCTGATGCAGCACGGCCGAGTGGTTGCTTACGCCTCTCGACAACTGAGAAATCACGAGAAGAACTACCCTACGCATGACTTGGAGTTAGCTGCAGTAGTCTTTGCGTTGAAGATTTGGAGGCACTATCTATTGGGCGAGAAAGTGGAGGTATACACGGATCATAAAAGTTTGAAGTACGTTTTCACTCAGAAGGAACTAAACATGAGACAGCGCCGATGGCTAGAGCTGATGGCAGATTATGACTTGGACCTTCAGTATCACCCGGGGAAGGTGAATGTTGTACCAGATGCGCTCAGTCGCAAGCCAGCGGTCATGATGTTGACCGGTCAGAGGAACATTATTGAGGAATTCTAGAGACTCGAGCTTGAAGTCGTTACGCCGAACGCACTCAGTCAACTTTGGCAACTGCAGGTGCAATCTTTCCTGGTGGATCGCATCAAGATTGCACAAGCGGATGATCCCCGATTGCAAAAGTTCAGAGAGCAAGTGGAAGCCGGGCTGAGAACGGACTTGATTATACATGAAGATGGTTCTCTGAGATTCGGTAGCAGACTCTGCATACCCAAGGGAGACGTTCGAGAAGAGGTACTGGTTGAAGCGCATAGTTCGGCTTATTCTGTGCATCCGAGAGGTACGAAGATGTATTGGGACCTAAAGCAGCACTTTTGGTGGAACGGAATGAAGCGGGAAATTGCAAGGTTCGTATCCAGGTGCTTGGTATGCCAGCAGGTGAAGGTAGAGCATCAGAGGACAGCGGGATTGTTACAACTGCTGCCGATACCAGAATGAAAGTGGGAGCACATTACCATGGATTTTGTGACGGCCTTACCACGGAGCCCTAGGGGCAATAACGCCATTTGGGTTATCGTAGATCGCCTCACGAAAGCTGCACACTTCATACCATTCCGAGTAGGACAGTCGACAGAGTCACTGGCAGAGAGATATATGCAGGAGATTGTACGACTTCACGGTGTTCCAGTCAGCATTGTGTCAGAACGGGACACCAGATTCTTGTCGCACTTTTGGAGGAGCCTACAGGAGAGCTTGGGTACCCGCCTCAAATTCAGCACAGCTTATCACCCGCAGACGGATGGACAATCCGAGCGTACGATTCAGACGCTCGAGGATATGTTGAGAGCCTGTATGCTGGACTTTCAGGGTTCTTGGGAGGACCATCTGCATCTAGTGGAGTTTTCTTATAACAATAGTTATCAGGCTAGCATCCAGATGGCTCCTTTCAAAGCGCTTTACGGGAGAAAGTGTCGATCCCCAGTATGTTGGGATGATGTGGGAGAACGGCGATTATTGGGCCCCGAACTCATTGTTCAGACAGTCGACAAGGTCCAAATGATCAGGCAGCGTATTAAGACGGCTCAGGATCGACAGAAGAGTTGGGCAGATACCAGCAGGAGGGCACTAGAATTCAAAGTCGGAGATCACGTGTTCTTGAAGATTTCCCCTACCTGTGGAGTTATCAGGTTCGGAGGTCGGGGAAAACTTAGTCCCCGTTTTATCGGACCTTTTGAGGTGCTAGAGCGAGTAGGAGAGGTGGCCTACCGACTTGCCTTGCCTCCATCGCTAGCTGGTGTGCACAATACCTTCCACGTGTCACAGTTGCGGCGTTATGTTCGGGATGAGCGCCATGTCCTGGACTATTCGGAGCTAGTTTTGGGTACCGATCTATCGTACGAGGAGCATCCCACTACCATCCTCGACCGCAGAGAGAGAGTGCTAAAGAATAAGATCATTCCATTACTCCGAGTGTCTTGGGACGGTCGTTCCCCAGGAGAATCCACCTGGGAGCGGGAGGAAGATATCCGTGCTCGTTTTCCACATCTCTTTGTTTAGTACCTTGCTTCATTGTATTCTTGTTAAATTTCGAGTACGAAATTTTTTGTATGGGGGGTATGATGTAAATCCCCGTTCCCATCTACAAAATTTTTCCAAGTTCCTGATTGATTCCTGATATTTTTCCTCGTGAAGTTTGTTGGTAATCGGTTGCTTAAGTTCCAATATTTAGCTTAATCAAAAAAAAAACCAAATTAAGAATCTAAACCTAAACAAAATTTAAAATTCAATTAAAACCCTTATTAAACACAACTCAGCCCAAAAAGGAAATCTAATAAAATTAAACCATTTGTTTAATTCTTCCGGCCCAGCATCAACCCTCAGCCCATTGAAATTTTCCCATTAAAATGAAAACAATTAAACAAACTTTCCCCTGGCCCGTTTAATCCTCAGCCCACGAAAAATTTAAAGGAATTAAACAATTAATTCCCCAGCCCAGCCCGTCTCCAAGCTCAACCCGCATCCGCGTCCGCGACCCGACCCGCTTCTATTCTCTTCTTCCCGAACGGCTATCTCCCCTTTTTCCCGCTCGCGATCCGCTTCCTTCGCCACAGCTCACACCCACGCCCACGCCCTCGCGATCCCCTCAATCTCCTCCCCTCGTCTCCCCTATCTCCCTCACACCCTCACTTCTCTCTCACTTTCAAAATTCCCCACCTCTCTCTCTCTCGAAAAACCCACTAACCCACTGCACCCGACTCCTTCCGACGACGACAACCTCCTCGTCGACCCCATCACTCCCTCTCACAAACTCAAGCCACCCTCCTTCCTCTCACCGCTTCATCGAGAATCTCTACACACCCAAATTCCCTACACACAAACCCCCTGCACCCGAGCTCGATCACCCCCTGCACCCTCGACGCCGGCGATCTCCCCACCACGTCGCCGACCACTACACGCTCTTCTCCCTAGCCTCATCTCCATCACGACAACCACCCCCAGCCACTATCTCTCTCTCTCTCTTCCTCTCAAAACCCAAGAACCCAAGTCTTGAGCTCCACTGTTGCCATCACCGGAGCGCCGCCGCCGACCGTCGTCGACCCCAGCACTTCACCGGCAAACCACTGAGCGTCCCCTCCGCTTCCAGTGACCGTGAACGCCTCCGGATTGCTCCGACGTCAAACCGTATCGCGAGCCAAGATCGTGCAAACAAATTCACACCGTTCGACGCGCGTTCGTGACGTTGCCGCCTCCGTATATCCACGAAACATTTCCAAGCAAGTAATTTACTTGCTTCATGCTAATCTACTCGTATTACAAACTCAAACAGATAAGTTATGAAATTACAACTCCCGATAAAATTAAACGACATATGTGTTCGATGCATGATCCCAATGAAAATTCTCACCTAATTTAACGGAATTGGACTGTTTCTGTTGGCCCATGTAGTGATGAATATCCTGTAGAAATCTCACTGGAAAATACGACTGTTAGTGACTAAAATGAATACCCCCAAATATTCCTGTAAAACTAGAAATTTCACGTATCTGAAAGTTGTTAAAATTCCTATAAATCATGTACATATTGAAATGGTGTGTTCGAGGGCTTAAATCGAAGACGACTCGACGAACTATAACCCTATGTAAGTCTCTAATAGTTTCTGTACTGAAACTGTGATGATATTTGGATCGGAGTGCGGCTCTGGACTGCAGTCCAGAGCGACTCTGATTATTATTTACTGTCCCATAGTACTTGCCACTTTGTTTCCTGAATTTGTATGTTACGGAACTCTGCAGCGTATTAAAGGTGAATCTGTTATCTAAACAACACAAGTAGTTTCATTCCGTTTCATGGTCGTTTGCTATTTAATTTGTAAATAAAAATGGCAGAACGTATAATAGTCCAGAACAGATTCAGAAGTGACATATTAATGTTAAACAGTGTATAACTTTCGACGTATAGATGCGATTGAGGATCCGTCTATTGCGTTGAATACCCCATTGTAATCCCTAGATTCTATTCAACTGTAGTGTCGCTAAATTCTGAACCCAACTGGGTGAAATACGTGTCTCTAAACGGACATTCAGTTCAGAAACTGAATTTCCAGCCGCGAGCACTTAAAATGAAACAGCTGTATCTTGAATACCGGGAACCCGATTGAACTGAAAATAATTTTGATGAACTTCTGACAGAGTGTGCTATTTATTGTATTTGTATCACTTCGTTGAATTCCAAACATATGAATTTATGCAAATTGTTTAAGTTAATGACGTGCATATTGGTTCATAACATACTTGGCTTGTTAAGGGCATACATACACGTATCTTACCCCATTTGCCATGTACATAGTGTTAGTGCGTGTTAGTGTTCAGTGGACATTGTATTATCATGCGTGATTGATGTTGGTTTAGGAGTGAAGAGTACACCAATGGAAAGTGAACATTCGTGACAGTGATTGATACAGTGAACAGTGATAAAACCGTGCCATTGGTATACTTATACACGACTAAATCAAGATCATAAATAGTGTAAACCTGGGGATAAAGGGGAAATCAAAGTGGAAAGAGAATCGTATTTAGCGGGACCGTGTTTTAGAGGATGATCATTCGAGCAGCGATATATATATTAGGTAGGATCTAGCAATCCGGCTGACAGGGTTATGTCCCGGGCATGTGGGCCGTTGTCTCGGGTATGTACGAGACTCCTGTTAAACATGATCCTCCTTTCCACCATGCGATTTCAAACATGACCTAGAGACCGATAGGGACACAGATCATATTTTGCATCATATAATGACATAGTTATTACTCGCATTGTACCTTCACCGTTATTACCTCATTTACTTGTTTCACCTTATTATAATAATATTGATATTGTGTCGCTCTGACGACCTGAGTATGCATGCTCAGATCCCGTGGAAGGACCAAAGCAGGAGACGGATCTATCTTTCGAGTTCACGGAGATCTAGTCTGGTGTACTTTCTTTCTTTACCGCTTTCCATAAAAGAGATCGTAAAATTGAACTTGGTTAGTAACTGTTCTTGTTATTTGTAATTTGTGAACAATGGATTTTAATTTAATAATTTAGTGATGTAATTTCCTTTACTACTGTGCTTTATTTACTGATCACCATGTAATGCTAGAAGCCGAAGTGTGACTACGGCGGGATTATTCCTTGATCGTAGGAGCATGGCTGGCCTAGTCATCCCTCGTTTTCCGTATTTTGGGAAGCGGGGCATGACAGTGTTCTGGGCTACACTCCGACACGACTTGTACCGTTTTTGGGGGTCTGACTTTTACCAACCCTCTAGGCCCGCTATGCGATGCTCATAGACGAACGGACCGGACTGTACGGATATTGTCACTGACAGGCTCAGTAGGGTGTCAGGATGAGTTCGCTCATCGACGTCCCTTTTGGTCAATACCTGGTAGCCCGTTACGTATGGCTAATACCTCTGACGTGCTAGTGGTTAAATCCACAGCCAAGGGATTGACGAGTCTTTAGAGTCCCCCACAGACCGTTTCTCAAGTTTCGGGCAAATTGCTGTAGAGGCCATATGGAGATATGGAAGGGTTCGATCATGTACGCGCGGTATTGCACGGATCATGATCGGACGGATAATACTAGCAGACTTTGGTTTAAGCCAGATCCTAGTATTGTACAGTGTAGATTTTGTCTCATTGCATTTGTATTCGATCGCAATACAAATGCGGGTATGTATATACAGTAGCGGGGTTTTCCTGTAATTTATTACGGGATCGTTTTTCTGAAGTTGCCAGTTTGCTTTCCGTTTCGGCCATTTTCCTTTGTTTCTTTCCTTGGCTGAAAATTGGTGGAGGAGGGCTTATTTGCAATTGTGCAAATTAGCATTGTGGAGGGTGGTCTTTGTAAATGGTTGGTTCATGATGGTTCTTACTTCCTTCGACTTCTCTAGTTCATGATTGCTTGCTTCATGATGGGAGTAGGTTGAGACTTTTTGGTGTGATGATGACTCCTCATCATCACCAATTCTTTTTTCTCTCTTGCATGATGGCTTTCTAGCCTCCTTGACTTTTACTCTATGGTCTCATTCTAATGAGAGGGCCGGCCACAATGAGTGAGGAAGAGGGAATTCATTTTGGGTGTGGGAAATTAGTTCATCTCATTTTTGCTTACACCAAAATTCTCAAGTTCATCTCCATTGTTCATTCCTCCCTCTAAAAGGCAACTTCATACCCCCATGAGACAAACTATTCTGCACTAGCATACAGCATTCTTGGACACGTCGATTCGCCAACTTCGTGCCCAAGTTGCCTCGGTCCAGAGGTGGGAGCCCGTAAAAGAACCCGAAGTTGTGGTGCCCATCCGACAAGGAGATGAAGACCGGAGATTCTGCGTGGAGATCGGGATGACGACGAGAAGACCGAAGGACACGGATTGCTCGGTATATCTCTCTACCCCTTCTCTAGTTAGCTAGGAGTAGGTTAATGGCCCGATACGGGTTTATAGTGCGCGGTGGTGCCGGTTTTAAAGTTTAAAGAAAAGTATCGTTTCCGCATTTTCGCCTCGGATTGACGGCTGGGGCGCCGCCGTGCACTTACACTGGTATCAGAGCCACGCCATTAGCCTAATCTAGCTTGCACTAACGTGTTTACAAGTTCGATCGAACGGATTTTCCAAAAACCGTATTTTCAAGCACAGTTTCTGTCGAATTTTTCCTGTGCTCTAAAAATTATTTGTTATACTGGAAAAATACGTGCAGGGTTTTTGGTGAACACTGTAGAAAAATGGTCACGTGATGCCACTGTAGAGCCGCGGAACCGCGGCCGTAACCCCCTTTTGGCCGCGATTTCGCCGCGGAACAGTGTCATCAATGCACCACATTTCTACAGTGGTTCTCTGACTTGAAAATGGGGTTTTTGGAATGTTCTGTTTGGGCCCAGATTTCTTTGAGTGCTACAGTTGTGCTTGGGGCCCACTTCAGTAAATTTGATCGATCGAAAATTTTAAACATGTTAGTTCACAGTATTTACATTATATCTGCGACCATGAATGTCACTTGATCGGTAAATCCTGTCTAACTGCTATAGCCCTTTTAGACGGATTTGCGAACGTGACATTCACGTTGATGTTCTGTGTTGTGCTGTGATGTTGCGGATTGGTTGTGGGGGATAGCCTGGATGCAATGTTAGTACAGTTTGGTTTATTATGTACATTTGATATTGCAGGGTGAGCGTCCGACATGTGAACTGCCGTCACTGCCTGTTTGTATATTATTCTTTTAAGGCACGACCGGGATGAGGTCGGTGTACCCGTTGTATGTATATTTTAATTTCTGTACTAGGATTACCCCAAGGTGGGGTGCACGGATAGCCGGGTTCTAGAGGGCAACGAGCCCGCATCTCATGGCTTTGAGACGGAGGGGGCTTCACTCTAGAATTGGCGGGCTATTCGCCGCACTCGTAGGAGGTACAGGTTGACCCAAGGAGGGGTGCCCAAGTTACCGGATTCCGTGAAGTGCTGGGTGGTCCATTCACGTTGATGAAGGGGGCTGCCTCGCTTCAGGTTTTGGCGGGTAACTTGCCGCACCCGTAGGGGTCTAGGATTTCATTGCACAGGCTATCCACACGACCAGGGGAACGTCGGGTTTCAGTAGCGGCTCTGTGAAACCCGGGGATCCTAGATATCTGTATTGT
Organism: Agapanthus africanus; assembly: GCA_030015575.1. NCBI lineage: Eukaryota > Viridiplantae > Streptophyta > Magnoliopsida > Asparagales > Amaryllidaceae > Agapanthus > Agapanthus africanus. Next base: position 417,402,239 of record CM057338.1, on the reverse strand, counting down.
TCTGTGATACTTATTACATTTCTGTGATGTTGCATTTTATCACGCCTTGAGCGAATATTATATATTGATATATATACTAGTAGATGTTGTATATGTTTTGCATCCGCGCTAGTCCAGTCCCCGCTCTGTCGTTAGTTAAGTAACCTAACGGGTAATGACGGGACCCAGTGGCGAATGTGGATGGCATATACGTACATCATTATTTTCGTTCTTTATTGGTGTGATCAATTGATGGGACTGCATTGATTCGGATCAATGCAAGCTAAACAAACCTATTCTGATGTTGTTGGAACAATTTTTCAAAAAGCTGTTATTGCAAGGATGTTCTCTTTTGTTTTACACAGCGGTATTCGGATATGAATATCCAGCACCTCAGTCGACGAGGCAAGGGCCGAGATCCTTTCACCGGGAGTGACCCCTTGGACAGAAGTTTGCGTCAGGGCAATAACTTCACTATAGTCGATTACTTTTGCTTTGCATCGTGGTATTCAGTTGGAATAAGCTGCACCTCATTCTACAGGGAAAGAGCCGAGATCCCTTCACCGGGAGTGACCTCTTTAGCAAAGGTTTTCGCCACTATATTTTTATAAAAAGCTATCCGGTTCCTTCAAGGATATCAAGTTCATTACGTTAAAGGTTTTTCGCCAAAAACCATTCGTAGCCCTCCGTCATTTCATAAAGGTAGCACTTAGTATTCATACTATGTATGTTGGCCTTCGTCAAGGCATAGTGTATGGTAGCTATTTGTTACTTTTCTGCAGCATAGATAGATGCGTTGGTTTGAGACAGTCGTACTACTATTTTGGCCTCCGTCAAGGGTATGTACGGGTAGGTTCAAATTAACCTGGATAATGACGGGTAGAACTTGACATGTGACTTATGATATGTTGGCCTTCGTCAAGGTCATAAGAGCATGGAGTAAAAATCACATCGGGAGTTTCTAAAGAAACTGAAACTTGCCAGATATGAGCATACCTTCTGGAGTGTGATAACGTGAGTGGATTCCATCACATTATCATGCGATGATAGTTGGATCCCGATTCCCACTGATGAGTTGGTTTACTCCTCGCGTGATCCCGACTAATTCTTCTTTCAGGTTTGGAGGAGAATTTGACGTTACAGTGGGAGCTTTCCTGATTAGATAAATTGGTAACCATCCTGATCTAGGATAGAGTGCACGCTAAGTGTTTCTTTTCTCTCTCTCTTTGGCAGCGACCATGACCCGACCCTTGACTATGACTCAGTGACCAAAATTAACCGAACCTTCTTAAACACTGGATTTTGGATTGTCAGAATTGCATACCTCATTGCCACTCCTACTTTTACCTTTTTCTCCAGGACACCCCGTATTTCTATGAACGTCCACTTCCATTGGATAAAACCATCATATGGTTATATACGAACTCGAAGGAATTTATTCGAGGATGGTTTCCGGTTCTGGAGAAAACGAATAGGAATATTCAGTTGTCTTCTCCTCTTACCTTCTCTCAGGTTGCGAGTGCTCCTAGGATTAGGACTGTACACCTATTACGCAAATTGGATAGTCTTCTTCCAAACCATAGGCAGGTGCCGACCGGTAGGGAATGAAGAAAACCAATTAGCCTAACGATGGTTACAGAAGGTATTATGTAAAGACAAATAAAGGGATTAGAAGGAGGGCAATGTAAATTGCGACTGCTATTCACGGCCAAACCAAGTATTTCATTACCACTCCTACTTCACCTTTGTATTTCTCCAGAACACTCCGTATCAGTACGAAGATCCACAGTTTATTGTTTACTCCATCGTATGGTTATATACGAACTCGAAGGGACTTGTTCCAGTTCGGGGATGGATTCTGGTTCAGGAGAAATAGGAATAAGATTTATTCAGTTGTCTTTTATCTTCACCTTCTCTCGCATTGCGAGTGCCCCTAGGATTGGGACAGTACACCCATTATGCTTATTGGATAGTCTTCTTCCAAACCATAGGCTGGTGCCGAACGGTAGGGAAGGAAGAAAACCATTTAGCCTAAAAGGGTGTACAGAAGGTAATGACTAAAGAAATATGAAGGGATTTGGAGAGCTGACAAAGAAATACACGGTTACAGTTGTGAATCTGGATAATGGAAGAGGCATTCCTAGGAATACCCGGATACCCCATCGAAACATTTCAATGTTTCGGTTTCACTGTGTACTGTTAAAAGAAAACTGATTTCCCAATTAGCCCTTGCTCCAGGGTATGTATTTACCACGTATGATTCTCACATCTGTATGGTTTTACAGATGATGAGTGGGAGCAAGTTGTTGAGAATTAGGTGATTGTCCTCATTATATCGGAATTCGTTGTAATTGGTGATATTTGAGGAAATCACCTGGGTTGTTTGCCGGACGGCGAATATTTGGTTTTGAATATCCGTTGTTATGCACCAATTTCAAATTGATATATCTGTACGTCTATTTTTATAGAATGAGATATACCTTTTTGAAATTATGTCCATGATATTTACCTATATCAGTGGATGGTTAGGTAAGAGCATTGAACATCGGTGTAATTCTTCTTAACCATAAGTACAGTTTTCAATCTACGACACACAAGGAATGAGTTATTAAACTCAAGGGACTTATACAGAGTATTGTATGTTGTCCAGTATCCATGGGGACAGAGGGGTTGGTACTCGTACTATATTCTGTTTACTTATGACTTCTCTGGTTCTTAGACATGTGTTTCGTAGAAACACAAGGTCCAAGTTTTGAGAAGTTATAAGTATACGAATAAAGTAGAGAACCGGGTGTTGCAAGTATCAGGATTCTTCAAGGTGATCGAAGATGTAGATACTTGTGTATGCTATTCAGTTGATAGTAATGATTTTGAGAAACTTGTTTCTCTTTCAGGTCACTCATAATTGGAAGCATTCCTAAGTTGAGTAACGCTGATAGGCCTCCTTCTATTTAGTTGACATGCACTGGAGACAGCTGCATGATTTGAATCTGGTTCAATTAAATCAGTGAATCTGTTTCTATATTGGATATAGAACGGTTCATATCTTAACGATGTTAAGGTACGGGGAGTTGTCCGACATATGCTTAAAACCAGACTCTAGATAACTCAAGGCACGTTTCCGTAATGGCAGTTTGTGGGTTGACCCGGGCTATGACGAGGGTTGACTTTCTACCATCTGGAAGATCAATAGTGATTTTGTTGTAGACTCACCACAGTTTTAAGTAAAATGGATTTTTTCAGAAAACAGAATTGGGAGTATGGTAGAACTGGAAGTGATTCCAGAACCGCAAACGATTACTGAAAATTTGATAAGAACCTAAAGATTCAATCTGGTTTGACATTCCTTTATCCACTCCGCAGATAAGGTGGATAACCTCAGGCACCCGAGAGGTACTCCGGTAGCCTCAGGACGGTGGCAGGGAGGTTCTTGTTTACCCAGACTTGCTATTGCTGTTGTTCCAGACTATGAGACCCGGCAGGAGGATGAGTATAGTATCGTTCTGAACTGGCTTTAGAAGCGTACGAGTATATGACTCTACCAGAGGGTTGTCGTAGTCAGTGGGAGCAGCGGAAGTATAGTGGACATGTGGCTTATGTCTATTTATAGACTAAAGCAGATATAGCGGAGATAGATCATCTGTTTCTGATGTGACAGTTATAGCTTTGACTTAATGAGAATAGGGGATGGATCTGTTAAGAAGGTAGTAGGGTGTGATGTCCTGGTATTTGGATGACATACACAGAGTAGGAAGTGATATTCCTATACTACGATCGGTTATACTTTGGTTGTCACATAGTGGTTTCTCCACATAGGAATTGGGTATTATATCAGACATTCTGGTTACTAGATCTATTGTTTTAGATCTAGATTTGGGAAGTGTCCCAATCAGGGTACTTAGACAGCATTCTAAAGGTGTTTTAGAATGGACGACCCCAGGCACGGTAGTGTACCCGCAGGTGATGGAGTCACCCTCTCTAAAGGTGTCTTATAGACTAAAGTGGAGAGGGATGTGCATGATCGGCATATCACTTGCTTAGGTAATTGAGTTGATCATGAGATGTCAAGTACCACACCAGATGTTGTTTTTGCAGTAGATGCAATAAGTTGATATTGATCCAATCCTGGAGGAACATTCGGAAGCGGTTTTAGATCATAAGTGAATATTCTAGGGATATGATAACAACAACCTCTTTTAGGAGACAATTATCATCCCAGACTTCCAAGGTGACCTGGATGACAGAGAGGTTGTCAGAGTTATAGTTTTCCCTCTGACGAGGGGCAGTACTGTGGACAGGTGCTCCAGGCGGATACTGAGGGAGGCATGGCTCAGGATACTGATTAAGTTCAGTTGACGATACAGTCTAAGAAGTTTGGATTTGGAGTTCATTTATGAACTAGGTCCCATTAGATATCCAGACATATTCTAAGACGGGTATTGCTCATTTCGGGAGATGGCTTTCTCCGCGAACTTAAGATAAAGAGAGACATAGAAAGAAACATTAGAGCGGATCCACTCACTGAGGCTATTCCTCGGACGCATTAGTTTCACAAAAGGGTTTTGTGAGACTGATTAGTAGAGGAGTTGGGTGTTTGGTATCACACGGGCTGTGAGTATGCGACATCACAATAATTAGCCTTGAGTGCAAGTGGGAGATTGTTGGAGATAGTGCCCTCAGAGTCAATTATTGGATCACAGGCACGTGATTGCAATGATTGATGGAGGACTTATGCCGGTAGGACAGTCTTACTCAAGATGATAGTATGCTATCTGGTTTACCTTCATCATCGTGTACTGCTTCAGGTGACTTTACAGGTCACTATTACACGTTGATAGAGCCCTTAGGATTCTTGCTTGACGACCAGCAGTATGATGGTGATCATATACGTGGGAGTTGGGGTCTATAAGCACATCCTTAAAAGGTCCCTAGTCATAGGAGTTTCGAGACAGGGCATCGATACTCCAGAGTAGACTAGTGTATACAGTCGAGACCCCGACGAGGGGAGGTGGCCGGTCTCACAAGCCACTGGTGTCAGTTGGTTCACCTAAGATGTATACATGTGCTCATTGGGTTATGAGTACACCGGACATGACTCGCCGGGAACATGCTAGTTGGTCTTATACCTGACGTCAGATAGAAGTTTCCTGGTGACATGTGTACATGTTAGTTCATCGACCTGAGATCGTCATTTGTCTCGTGTGAGTTCTCACTGTACTTTGATTACTACCCTACCACACTCAAAGGAGACGTGCAAACAGGTTTTAGTTGGGTGCAGTCCCGAGCCACATGGAGGCAGTGAGCGGATCTGCAGGGGTTCGTCTCTCCCGATATTGGGGGTGAGGTCGCGCTGTGTCTAGGAGAGCAATTACACGAAGTCCTTGTCCAAGGCAGGAGATTTACTGGTAAGTATTCCAGTAGCATTTCAGGGTGTTCTGGGCTACACTCCGACACGACTTGTACCGTTTTTAGGGGTCTGACTTTTACCAACCCCCTAGGCCCGCCATGCGATGCTCATAGACGAACGGACCGGACTGTACGGATATTGTCACTGACAGGCTCAGTAGGCTGTCAGGATGAGTTCGCTCATCGACGTCCCTTTTGGTCAATACCTGGTAGCCCGTTACGTATGGCTAATACCTCTGACGTGCTAGTGGTTAAATCCACAGCCAAGAGATTGACGAGTCTTTAGAGTCCCCCACAGACCGTTTCTCAAGTTTCGGGCGAAACGCTGTAGAGGCCGTATGGAGATATGGCAGGGTTCGATCATATACGTGCGATATTGCACGGATCATGATCGGACGGATAATACTAGCGGGCTTTGGTTTAAACCGGATCCTAGTATTGTACAGTATAGATTTTGTCTCATTGCATTTGTATTCGGTTGCAATACAAATGCGGGTATGTATATACAGTAGCGGAGTTTTCCTGCAATTTATTACGGGATCGTTTTTTTGAAGTTGCCAGTTTGCTTTCCGTTTCGGCCATTTTCCTTTGTTTCTTTCCTTGGCTGAAAATTGGTAGAGGAGGGCTTATTTGCAATTGTGCAAATTAGCATTGTGGAGGGTGGTCTTTGTAAATGGTTGGTTCATGATGGTTCTTACTTCCTTTGACTTCTCTAGTTCATGATTGCTTGCTTCATGATGGGAGTAGGTTGAGACTTTTTGGTGTGATGATGACTCCTCATCATCACCAGTTCTTTTCTCTCTCTTGCATGATGGCTTTCTTCCCTCCTTGGCTTTTACTCTATGATCTCATTCTAATGAGAGGGCCGGCCACAATGAGTGAGGAATAGGGAATTCATTTTGGGTGTGGGAAATTAGTTCATCTCATTTTTGCTTACACCAAAATTCCCAAGTTCATCTCCATTGTTCATTCCTCCCTCTAAAAGGCAACTTCATACCCCCATGAGACAAACTATTCTGCACTAGCCTACAGCATTCTTGGACACGTCAACTCGTCAACTTCGTGCCCGAGTTGTCTCGGTCCAGAGGTGGGAGCCCGTAAAAGAACCCGACATTGTGGTGCCCATCCGACGAGGAGATGAAGACCAGAGATTCCGCGGGGAGATCGGGATGACGACGAGAAGACCGAAGGACACGGATCGCTCGGTATATCTCTCTACCCCTTCTCTAGTTAGCTAGGAGTAGGTTAATGGCCCGATCCGGGTTTATAGTGCGCGGTGGTGCCGGTTTTAAAGTTTAAAGAAAAGTATCGTTTCCGCATTTTGGCCTCGGATTGACGGCCGGGGCGCCGCCGTGCACTTAGAAGAACGCCGTTCCTTGAACTGACATTCCAGCTGTATACAAGCGGTGTGACTGGAATCGCATGAGTTCGGACGAACCGTTGCGACATAAAGCAATGAGATACTCCAGTATCGAAGAGTGCGAGTGCAGGAAGTGAGGCTACTAAGATTGTACCTAAGTTATATACGGAATATTTTTTAGGTATAAGGAAAAGATATATAGGTATGTCTATGAACTGAAAGAGAATTTGAAAGGGAAATGTTACCAGTGATGATTTGGGCGGTGGCTTCAGCTTCTTCCACTGTCATTGTGAAAGCCTGTCGCCTCGGCACATTCCTCCTTGTTGGAGGAGCATTCTTCTGTCCGTTCCTTGGTCCTTGAGGTGGGTTCCTTTGAACTTGATGGAAGTGACGAGGAGGAGGTGCAGTCGGTCCACGAGGAGGTGGAGCAGGTAGTGCAAGTCTCGGAGCAGGTGCCTGGATGGCTGGGCGCTGCGGGTATGTGATTGCAGGTCTGGGTGCAGCAGATGGGTTGTGTCTACGAGGACAAGACCCAATGTCATGAGTAGCTAAACCGCAGACTAAGCAATGGCGATTTGCTCGCCGGCAATCCTTCATTAGATGTCCATCCTTCCTGCAATAGGTGCAAAAGGCTGGGCTAGGCCGGTTGTTTGGGTACTCCCGGTCTCCTTGGCACAAAAGGTGGCCTTGAAGAGGCTCCTCCTGCCATCTGGTTGGCAGGGCGCTTCATCCCAGCAGACTGAGGTCTGCCCCTCATCTTTACCACCGCCTCATATCGACGGTCCGCTTTTAGAGCTAATTCATGAGTCGGGAAATCTCATGTGGCTAATGCAGCCTGGATCTCCGGATCTAACCCTCGTTGGAATCGTCGGGCTCTGATCTCATCTGTCGGTATTAGGTGTGTCGCGAATCTGTTAAGGTATTGTGTTAGCTGTGTATTATGTGATATTTTAAAATCAAAATATTGAAACATATCGTACCGACTGAGCATGGTAAACTCATCATCGTACTCATCCACTGATTTGGTCCACATCGAAACCTATTGTAGGTGGATGAACTGTTGTTCCATGTCGAATCAGGCAGTCTCGGGAAAGTACTTTGCGTCGAACATATCACGGAAAGTCCTCCATTCGATCGGTTGGGTGAGAAGGCTTTCTTCCGCCTTCCACTAGACCCGTGCATTATCAGTGAGCTGCGGCTTTGCAACTCGAACCCAAGTGACCTCTGGCACTTTTGTTGCTGCCAGGTCATCTTCAATTCTCTGAGCCCATTCCTGAGCTTCTAACGGGCTCTCTTTTCCTGAGAACTTCTTAGGGTGCAAGGTCCTGAATTTCTTCACCCCAGATGCTTCTACCTCGGGACGATTCATCAAGATAACAGTCTGTTGCTGCTGTCCCTCTAGGAGGCTGCGGATAGCTTCAAGCAGTACCGTCTGCACATTGATCAGAGCAGCTACAACCGGTATAATTGGTAGGGGTGGTCGAGTGTTGTTGAAGTTGGTGCTGGTGTTATTTGGGGAATCCATAACCTTGAAAGAAAAATTTGGGTTAGGACATATTCAAAATATATGAAATTGGAAGATTCAAGGAATATGAATCGTAAAGAATGTTTTCAGTTGCTGGTTCTTGTGTTATATTGCTTAGGTTTTCCACGCAGAGCGGACTTGCATAGGCCACCAAAAAAACCTGTCACGCCCCGCTTCCCTGTGTACGGGCAGAGGACGCGATGAGGCCGCTACGTATTTACTCAGAAGTAAACATGCAAAGCGTATCTAAGCAATATAAAATAAAATGTACACAAGAGACAAGATGTAAATGAACAACAATTTTATTTATTAACATTCTTTTTACAATACAACTGAAATGAAAATACATGTACTGAAAGCAATGCCTAAACAATGGCATAATAGAAATGAAAATGAAATGTATAAGTAAACGAGAGCTCCGGGTCAAAGGCTAGCTGATCCAAATCCTCACTGGTGGGCTCTGTCTCCAGAAGGTCTGATCCACCTGACAACATTCTAAAGAAAGAAGAAAAGGAATGTCGTAAGCGAACAATCGCTCGGTAAGTCCCAAAAGTAAGAAGAGACAGAATAGACAGAAGGAGAATGTAACTTTTAAAGTTGTCTTATATTGTTAACGCTGTTGTTTGTAACTTGGTACAGAAAGTGCCAGTGTATACGAGAGGAATCCCACTATCCCGGAGACTAAGGTATACAGAATACAAAAAACCGTTCAGCCACGGCACAACGGCAATGGAGATTGGGGTTAGGTGTCTTATGGTTACAATCTCGTGCCACTTTTAACGCCCTCCATACCAATCTACCCCTTATAAACCCTACGATATTTTGATTGTATTGTATTGTCTTATATCATAATTGTATAGATGGATGACCTGACGAAACCATGATATCAGTAATGGAACGGATAAAATGGATGAACAGGTAAATGGAGTATATCCATGGTTCGGTTCGGTCAAATTGTATAGATTGAATATATGGATTCATATTGAATTGTGGTTTATACTTGAATCATATTCAAGTCAGATTGATTATATTTAGACTCAGTCTGAGTCAGACAATTAGAAAAGAAATTGAAGTCCTGAATTAGGTTTTGATGTTATCGGTAATTGCTGCACATGGACGGCAGGATTTATGTCTTTTTCCAAGACAATTACTGTGTTGATAATACCGTTTGTTAGATTATCTACTTTAGATAGGCAAGCACCCATATCTCCAGCTCCCTGAGGCTCAAGAGACTGCTCCCGCTTAAACCTATGTTTACTAGGGTCCTTATTGTAATTTAGTATAATTTGAGAGAGTTTTATGTAAAAATAGTTTTGGTATAATTTCAAAATACACCTCAAGTATTTAATTATCGTCTTTAGGGTTTTTATAGATGTGTATTTTATAATTGTGCAATTTCTAGTAAATAGAACCTAGTTTCATAATATATGGTATTTTCTTGAAATATTGTACTGGTGTTGTATTTGGATGGTATTTTCATGTAATAGGGATTTCTTTGATTTGGAAAGCTTGGAATATTTATATAATTAACATAGATATTTTTATAATAGATATATAAATATTTAATGAAAATAATTTATTTATTTTTTTATAGAAATCTCATTTTCTAAAGAAAAATGTATAAAAATTCCATCAAGATCGAATGCTCCTTGCGGAGGTCTGCATCTCGCTCTACTGAGCCCAAGAATGTGCGATAATCCGCACCATCCCGAACAGGGTCCCCAAAATGGGCTGTAGAGGCGCAATTCCATAGAAATTGTTAATACATCTTTTTATAGAAAACAGTTTTGTAAGTTTAGTGTATTTATTTATAAAGTCGTATTTCCCTTATTCTATTGTCCCAAAATCAATCGTACTATGATAGAGATGTGTGTTGTGATGAGGTAGGTCATTACCTCGTGAACTATCTAAAGGTATAGCAAGGAATAAAGTTATTATGTCGAAACTAAATTATATGGTATTTTTCTGCAAAGTGCGATAAATGTCACAAAAATGATTATTTTGATGTGAAAGTTGTTTTATTGAGATTGTTAATGTTTATTAAACAATATATGAGAATATGGTTTTATCTTATTAAAGAAAAGTGTAATTTTTAAAGAAAACCGAATCGGATGTCGGACTAACTCAGCTTCCGTCGGGTTTTTGAAATGGAACTTTTTAAAGAAAAAGATGAGAGGGGAGATGAGACTTATTGGCTTGTTGGACTAGAGGAGAGAGAGGGGGTCCTATAGAAGGCTTCGGGGCGTCGATTCGTCGCCGGAATCTTTTCGGAAGTTCGTCAGAGCTTCGCCCTTCACTAACTCCACTTGTACACTAAAAGACTTGGGATTTTGGTATAGTTTTTGCAAGAGAATTCTGAGTGAGAAGGGTGTAAGATAGAGTGGATATTTATAGGACAATTTAGGGTTTAGGGGGTGATGAATAATGCATTAAAAATTTGCATTAAAATTAAATTTGAAGGGTTTTATTATTCTCTGTAAATATGCAGAGTAAATAAGCAATACTGGAGTTATGGGGGTAGTTCAAAGGTCTAGGGTTTACAAAAAAAAAATGGGGTTTGGGCTCAACAGAACCGGCGGCGACGGCCTGTGGCGAAATCTCGCCGATCGGATCATGGAGGTAGGGGCTCGGATTCTCGCTACGTGTCCAAGTCGGTCTGAATACTAATTTGCACCTGTTTGTTTTAAGTGTGACCCTTCAGTTTACGTGCAGTGCTCGTGCAAACTCTTAGGGTTCTAAAAGATTAAAACAAAAATACCTAAAAAGATAATGTGGCTGGGGGGATTCGATCACAGGGGCTACGCCACAGCAGTGCAAGGCTTTATCAATGTGCTACAAGCTATTTCTTGCTATTCTAAATCAGAACAAATACTTATAGCATTCACAGGAATTGTAAATACCCCAATTGTATATTATTTTTAAATGAATTTTTTGTACATTGAAATTGGAGTTGTTACAATACTTCCCTAAAAAACAAAGATCGAAAATCCAATGGTGCTAAAACACCCATGGTTGGCAAACCAATCAACCAACATGGGGGTTCCCTTCAGAGCTTAAGCTCGCTTCCAAAACAAGAAATGCTTCACCTCTCTGATAATATAATTATCAAATCAAATCCGGTCCAATTCCAATCAAAGTGAGCAAAACTCAAACATTCACATTGAGCAATACTCAACCATTCATCTATTGGATTCTTGATTTGGGCCAACGGTGTATGACGATATTGTTCCGCTTCCTATCATCTCAATTCAAGAACCAAGGAATTTTGTTTCATGTCTTCCCAAAAGGATTAAGTCAAACACTTTCCTAATTGATAAGAAAAATGTTGTCAACCCTTTATGCCATACATGGATAATCCACGGGCGTAGAGCAAAAGAGCAAGGCTCTCACCCTTTATTTGATAAAGAGTAATGCTCTTCTGTTTTTTATATTTCAAACACCCGTCTTGTCAACAATGTTGACTTGAATTTCAATCAATGATCACTTCCGTTTGATAGCCAATCAATGATCTGTACCATCCAAAATATCTGTCTTTTCAACAAGGTTGACCTGACTTCCGACCGATGATCTCCTCCAAACAAATTCATCCATGTTGGCTAACCAAGATACCAATATGAATCTCAAGAGCAATGTTCTTATCATATCATAAACCCAAATTGGTAAACCAAGAGCCCAACATGAAATCATCTCTTGAACTTAAGTTCATCTCAAATTGAGCAACGCTTCATCAAGTTAAAATTAAACAATGCTTAGTCCACTGTGCAAAGCGCATATATTCAATGCATGTTGGCAAATCAAGCTACCAATGTGGGGCCCCTCAAGTGGAGCAACGCTCCCCTATAATCAAAACCCATGTTCTATCAATTGAGCAATCCTTCCACCAACAAAATATCCACAAGTTTCTTATGGGTTGTGATTTGGGTCAACGGTAGATGACGACGCTAGTGTCTTCTCGCTATCTTCCCATATCAAAACTCCAAAGACAAGAAATGCTTTGTCAACATGATCAAGCCCCCGCTCATCAACAAACAGCCCTTCGCGGTGAGTAATTGTCACGCCCTGCTTTCCAAATGAGCGGTAACGGCACGTGATTAGGCCCGCGGCGTATTTATTCTGAGAAGTTCATTTCCTATAATAAATATGCTAAGCGTCTATAAGCAATATAAAGTAACAAGAATAAATAAAAAAAAATAAAATCCAACTCTGATTTATTAAATTCAAGATTCACAGTTGACAAAATATCCGAATACACGATACGATAATATGATAAGCCTTAATAAGGAGACATACATAAATAAGCTGAAATGAAATAAAAAGTTGAATGAAACTAGACGTTCAGTTGTGATGCGAACCGGTTGTACTTCTCTTCGACCGCTTCTATCTTCTCTATCTCAATACCACCCGACGAACATTCTAAATATAGAAAGAAATAGGTGGAATGTCCCTCAGCAAACTAGCACTCGGTAAGTCCCCAAAAAGGATAAGTGTAGAAATAATAATGACAAGTGTATAAATTGAGAACTACTATCATTAAACTGTGAATGAGTAACACTAATAATTAAGCATGACAATTATATATAACATGGCAGTTTTATATAATATGCAGTGTAACATGAGCTTGGAAAACAAGTATATAAACATGGCAAGGTATATAAGCATGTCCGCCATATGTATAAGGTTAACTATTCTAACTTGATTGTTTGTAGTTTAATAAGGAAGGTGAGCGTGTATACGAGAGTAGTACAGTTTACCTCGTAGACCAAAGGTGCAAGAGAGTACAAGGCTCTGTCATAACCCACGGTACAATGGCAAAAGTATATTCAAGAGATGTCTTTTAAAGTGACCTCTCGTTTCACGACAAACGTTCCTTACAAACCTACCCCTTATCCATGCTAATTTTATTGTATAGTTCAAGTTTGCAGGTCTTGGCCGAATTTATGAATATAAAGAGTACAAGTTCATATTCAAGTTGTATTCAAGTATTCATGTCAAGTTCAAGAATTCGTGTTAAGTTGTATTCATGATTCGGGTCAACTTAAGTCTATCATGCAATAGCTTTAAGTCAAATATATAATATCTAATTATATATTCATATACATGCAACAATTCAGAGACCAGGAAAAAAACCAAGGTATACATGTTCGAATAGCATGAAATAAGACAAGTTTATTATTCAAATAACGACCATAAACAATACTGTAAAGAAATGTTATATACGACAAATTAATCAAGTCAAACGAATGCGGAATATAAATAGAAATATAGCTCTAAGTGTTGTGCATGCTTGAGTTCCAGTTGCACCTAAATACAACTACCGATTTGGGAGATATACCCGTTTTTGTTTTGTCGCACAGAACAGAACATAATCAGTCCAGTACCGTCGCATATTTTTAAAACACAATTTGAGTTAATTTCCATCGGTTTTTAGATTTCAAAGATTATTAGAAACATGTAGATTTTTCGATGTAGTTATCTAAAACACTAAACTAAGCGCGATTTGGATTCCTGAAGCTCTAGTTGTAGTCATTTTAAAATCAGCGTTTAAAACAGAAATTCGGATTTGTGTACAGCAAATATATGTTGTTGTCGGACATATATCGAGTCATTATATGAATTACTGAGTCATCTAGTATATAGAAAAGTTATAGGTCTATCAATTATGTATCTATACATCTAAAATTTATCACAAACGGACATCGGGAGCTCAAATTATGTCAGATTTAAAAACAATGTGCGAATCATGACAGATTTTGTCCTGATTCATTACTTAATTTTGTATCACGGTTTTCTATGATTTACATCGATTTTCAGGGAAATAGTATAACTAAGAAAATATAGATCTTTCGATTTAAATGTACAAAACACCTGAGTTTTCTCAATTTGGATATCGGTAGACCGAGTTATGTGTTCTAAAAGTTAACCAATACAAGCAGTTTTCAGATTTCAGAAAAATAGTGACCAAAAATGTCATAAGCCCCAAACCGTTGTTTGGTTCGATATAATTTTTTTACTGTAAATATGAAATTCTATCTACTATTTATCCTAATTTTTCTAGGATCTCCAGATATGGAATTTAATTTCTAAAAATTATTTTAAAGATAAAGGTATTTGGGATCGTATTTAAAAACTATAAAACCATGGTATTAATTTGCAACTTTGTTTTCTTTATACTTACTAAAATTATAATTGAGAATATTCATGAGAAAATATACCAATGATTCTATAAAAATCATATCACAAATTCTAGGATATCATCGATATTTCAATCACACGATTGGGATATAAACGAAATACATACGACTTTTTATGAACTACCATAAAAACCTTTCACATATATCATTTTTAAATTCCAAAGAGATACTACTTACAACATTACTTTCATTTAAAGGAATGATATTAGCATGAGACAATTAAAGACTACGCACAAATACCATAAGTATGTAAGCATAACATGTAGAATATATAGACAATTTTATTTATGCACATATTTTCATAGCTAATTTCTTTTACTAAAAGTCCAACAAAAGTTACTGAAAATCATGAAATTTTAGACGAAGGGAGGAAATAAGATGAAGAGAGTGAGAAAGAGAAGAGAAAGATGCGGACTTACAAACACAAGTCGGCATTGTCACCGGGCATATCTATCCGTCGATATTCTCACATTACTTGCGAGGGTTTCTTGAAAGTTTTTTCGTGTTCTTATTCGAGAACTCTAGATGAAAAGGGTGAAGTAAATTGATTAATATTTTGTGAGGAAGAAAGAAAAGATAAGAGTTGTTCTTCTTTCTAATTTTTTTTAAGAGAAAGAAGAAAAAAAGGTAAGATGAGTATAAAAAAGAATTACGTTATATTAATTCAAATTAATATGAATTCATAATGGGAGCTAAAGAGAAATTTAAAGGGTGCCCATTCATTTGGAAGTTAAAGAAAATGAAAGATCACATTTATCTCCATATCTAAATATGGAAGAACCTTCGAAGCTTGTCCTCGATATTGTTCTCCGCGACGATGTCCCCTGGGCGGAAGGGGCGCTTCTCCATCTTAGACAGCTAGCCCCGAAAAGGTGCTTCAGCTACGCTTTGGAATTGACCAAGCAGACCAGCCCTTCCCGAGAGGAGCCAAAAGCGATTTGCAGATTATGAGAGAGTTTAAAAAAATAGATAAAAATAATTGCAAGACCAAAAATTCGAACATGCGGCCTATAAAATAACAATGCAATGACTTAACCAATGGGTTATAAGAAAATTATTGTATAGAATTAAATAGAAATAAACATATGCAAAAGTTGAAAAGATAATAATTTAAAAATTAAACGAAATAAACTATTTTCTTATTAATTTTTTTCCTTTTCAAACAAAACAAATTCTCTATCTTAAATTTTCCTTACAAAACAAACGAATAAATTCTTTATATTAAAGAGATCAAACTAAAACTTTTAAAAAAATTTCAAAACCTTTTATTTTTATAAAACGTGTCATTCCGAAACACGTATATATTTTTTTTATTAAAAAACATTATAGTAAAAACATGATCGTTACATTCTATCCTCTTTTAAAAGAATTTCGTTCTCGAAATTCCATGAGGAGCCTATAAGATATAAGTAGAAGGGTGCAATAAGGCTAAGAATTCAAAATTCGAGAGATTACATTCAAGGAAGTCGAAAGTAAAATTCAAGATGGATTCAAAGAATAGGATTCAAAGAAAATGTTGAATATAATAGTTGAATTTTATATTTCTTGTATTACATTGCTTATGATGTTCGTACAGAACTAACATGCATGGACCACCAATAAAACCTGTCATGCCCTGCATCCCAAAAGAGTGGTAACAACACGTGACTAGGCCCGCGACGTATTTATTCCGAGAAGGTTATTTCCCACAATAAATATTCTAAGCGTCTATAAGCAACATAAAGTAATAATAATAAACAAAAGAATGAAATACAACTATAAATTATTGTATTCAAGATTCACGGTTGACAAAATATCTGAATACAAAATACGATAACATGATAAGTCTTAATAAGGAGACATACATAAATAAGCTGAAATAAAATGAAAAACTGAAAGGAACTAAACGTTCTGTTATGATACGAACCGGTTGTGCTCCTATTCGACTGCTTCTATCTTCTCTGTCTCAATATCACCTGACGAATATTCTAAGGATAGAAAGAATTGGGTGGAATTCCCGTCAGCGAACTAGCTCTCGGTAAGTCCCCAAAAAGGATAAGTGTAGAAATGATAATGATAAGTGTATAAATTGAGAACTGCTATCATTAACCCGTGAACGAGTAATATTAATAATTAAGCATGACAATTATATATAACATGGCAGTTCTACATAACATGCAGTGCAAAATGAGCTTGGAAAACAAGTCTATAAGCATGCTATTCATATGTATAAGGTTAACTATTCTAATGTGGTTGTTTGTAGTTTGATAAGAAAGGTGAGCGTGTATACGAGAGTAGTCTAGCTTACCCCGTGGACCAAAGGTGCAAGAGAGTATAAGGCCTCGTCATAACCCACGGAACAACGACGAAAGCATATTCAAAAAGCGTCTTTTAAATTGACCTCTCGTTCTATGACAAACGTTCCTTACCAACCTATCCCTTATCCCCGCAAATTTTATTGTATATTTCAAGTTTGCTGGTCTTGACCGAATCCATGAATATAAAGAGTACAAGTTCATATTCAAGTTATGTTCATGTATTCATATCAAGTTCAAGAATTCGTGTTAAGTTGTATTCATGATTCGGGTCAACTCAAGTCTATCATGTAATAGGTTTAAATTAAACATATAATATTTAATTATATATTCATGTACATGCAACATTTCAGAGATCAGGAAAAAAAGGTATACATGTTCAAATAGCATGAAATGAGGCAAGTATATTATTCAAGTAATGACCATAAACAATACTGTAAAGAAATATTGTGTACGACAAATTAATCAAGTCAAATAAATGAGGAATATAAATACAAATGTAGCTCTAAGTGTTGTGCATACGTGAGTTCCAGTTTCACCTAAATATGACCACCGGTTTGGGAGATATACCCATTTTCGTTTTGTCGTGCAGAACAGATCAGAATCAATACAGCACTGTTGCATATTTTAAAAACACAATTTGAGCTAATTTTCGTCGGTTTTCAGATTTCAAAAATTATTAGAAACTTATAGGTCTTTCGATATAGTTATCCAAAACACTAATCCACGCACGATTTGGATTTCTAAAACTCTAGTTATGGTCATTTTAATATCAGGGGTTAAAACAGAAATTCGGATTTCTGTACAGCAACTATGTGTTGTATTGTCGGACATATATCGGGTCATTATATGCATTACCGAGTCATCTAGTATATAGGAAAGTTATAGGTTTGTTAATTATGTATCTATACATCTAAAGTTTATTACAAACGGACATCGGGAGTTCAAATTATGTAAAATTTAAAAATAATGTGCTAATCATGACAGATGCTGTCTAGATTCGTCACTTAATTTTGTATCACAGTTTTATATAATTTACGTCGATTTTAAGGGAAATGGTATAACTAAGAAAATATAGTTCTTTCGATTTAGATGTCCAAAATATCCGAGTTTGCTCAATTTGGATATCGGTAGTCCAAATTATGTGTTTTAGAAGTTGACCAATACAAGCAGTTTTCAGATTTCAGAAAAACGGTGACTAAAAGTGTCATAAGCCCCAAATCGTTGTTTGGTTCGATATAATTTTTTAATGTAGATATGAAATTCTATCTACTATTTACTTTAATTTTCCTAGGATCTCCAGATATGGGATTTAATTTTTAAAAATTATTTTAAAGATAAAAATATTTGGGATCGTGTTTAAAAACGGTAAAACCATGGTGTTAATTTGCAACCTTATTTTTTATACTTGCTAACATTCTAATTGAGAATATACATGAGAAAATATACCAATAATTTTATAAAAATCATGTCACAAATTATAGGATATCATCGATATTTCAATCACGCAATTAGGTTATAAAAGAAATGCATATGACTTTTCATGAAACTACCATAATGACTTTTTACATATATCATTTTTAAATTCCAATGAGATATTACTTATAACATTATTTTTATTTAAAGGGATGATATTAGCATGTGGCAATTACTATAGACTATATATAAATACCACACGTATCTAAGCATAACATGTACAATACATAGATAATTATTCATGCCCAATTTTTTCATAGCTAATTTGTTTTACTAAAAATCAAACAAAGCTTACCGATAATTATGCAAAATCTAGACGAAAGGAGGAAATAAGATGAAGAGAGTGAGAAGGAGAAGATAAATATGGGGACTTACAAACACAAGCCGGTATTGTCACCGAGCTTGTCTATCCACCGATATCCTCACATTACTAGCGAGGCTTTCTTAAAAGCTTCTTTATGTTCTTATTCAAAAATTCTAGATGAAGAGGGTGAATAAAATTGAATAATATTTGGTGAGGAAGAAAAAAAAGAGAGTAGTTGTTTTTCTTTCTAATTTTTTTAAGAGAAAGAAGAATAAAAAGATAAGATGAGTATATAAAAGAATTATGTCATATTAATTCAAATTAATATGACTTCATAATAAGAGTTAAGGAGAAATTGACAGCGTGCACATTAATTTGGAAGTAAAAGAAAATGAAAGGTCTCATTTACAGGTAATGAGAGAGTTTTAAAAAAATAGATAAAAATAATTGCAATACCAAAGATTCGAACATACAGCCTATAAAGGAATAATGCAATGATTTAACCAATAAGCTACAAAGTTATTATTACATAAAATTAAATAGAAATATACATATGCAGAGTTTGAAAAGAGAATAATTCAAAAATTAAACGAAATAAACCATTTTCTTAACTAATTTTTTTCCCTTTTCAAACAAAACAAATTATATTTCCAAAGTTTCCCTTTCAAAACAAATGAATAAATTCTTTATATTAAAGAGATCAAACTAAAACTTTTTAAAAAATTTCAAAATCTTTTATTTTTATACAACGTGCCATTTCGAAACACGTATATATTTTTTTATTAAAAAATATTATAGTAAAAACAGGATCGTTACATTCTACACTCTTTAAAAAGAATTTCGTTCTCGAAATTCCATGATGAGTCTATAAGATATAAGTAGAAGGGTGAAATAAGGCTAAGAATTCAAAAGTCGAGAGATTATATTCAAAAAAGTCGAAAGTGAAATTCAAGATGGATTCAAGAAATAGGATGGGATTCAAACGAAAAGTTGAATGTAATAATTGAATTTCATGTTTCTTATATTACATTACTTATGATGTTCATGCAGAACTGACCTGCATGGGACACCAATAAAATCTGTTACGCCTCGCTTCCTAAAAGAGCGGTAACGACACATGATTAGGTCCGCGGCGTATTTATTCCGAAAAGGTCATTTCCCACAATAAATACGCTAAGCGTTTATAAGCAACATAAACTAACAAGAATAAACAAAAGAATGAAATCCAATTCTGATTTATTACATTCAAAATTCACAGTTGACAATATATCCGAATACAAGATACGATAATATAATAAAGATTAACCATGAAGAATACATAAATAAGCTAAAATGAAATGAAATTCTGAATGGAATTAGACGTTCAGTTATGATGCAAACCGGTTGTACTCCTCTTCGACCGCTTCTATTTCTTATGTCTCAATACCACCTGACGAACATTCCAAGAATAGAAAGAAATTTATGGAATGCCCGTCAGTGAACCAATGCTCGGTAAGTCCCCAAAAAGGATAAGTGTAGAAATGATAATGACAAATGTATAAATTGAGAACTACTATTATTAAGCCGTGAACGAGTAACACTAATAATTAAGCATGACAATTATATGTAAAATGGCAGTTCTATATAACATGCAGTGTAACATGAGCTTGGAAAACAAGTATATAAGCATGTCATTTATATGTAAAAGGTTAAGTATTCTAACATGATAGTTTGTAGTTCGATAAGAAAGGTGAGCGTGTATATGAAAGTAGTCCAGCTTACCTCGTGGGTCAAAAGTGCAAGAGAGTACAAGGCTCCATCATAATCCATAGAACAACGGCAAAAGCATATTCAAGAGGTGATTTTTAAAATGACTCCACGTTCCTTCCTTACCAAGCTACCCCTTATCCCCGTAAATTTTATTATATAGTTTAAGTTTACAGGTTTTGGCTGAATCCATGAATATAAAGAGTACAAGTTCATATTCAAGTATTCATGTCAAGTTCAAGAATTCGTGTTAAGTTATATTCATGATTCGGGTCAACTCAAGTCTATCATGTAATAGGTTTAAGTCAAACATATATAATATCTAATTATGTATTCATGTACATGCAAAATTTAGAGATCAGAGAAAAAACAAGGTATACATGTTCGAATAGCATAAAATGAGGCAAGTATATTATTTAAGTAATGACTATAAACAATGCTGTAAAGAAATATTATGTATGAAAAATTAATCAAGTCAAACGAATGCGGAATATAAATAAAAATATAGCTATAAGTGTTGTGCATGCATGAGTTCCAGTTACACCTAAATACGACTACCGGTTTGAGAAATATATCTGTTTTATTTTGTTGCGTAGAACAGAACAGAATCAGCCCAGCATCGTCGCATATTTTTAAAACGCAGTTTGAGTTAATTTCCCTCGGTTCTAAGATTTCAATGATTATTAGAAACTTGTAGGTCTTTCGATATAATTATCCAAAATACTAAGCTACACGCAATTTGGATTCTTGAAGATCTAGTTATGGTCATTTTAAAATCAGGATTTAAAACAGAAATTTGGATTTCTATACAGCAACTATGTGTTGTATTGTCGGACATATATCGGGTCATTATATGCATTACTGAGTCATCTAGTATATAAGAAAGTTATAGATATGTCAGTTATATATCTATACATCTAACGTTTATCATAAACGGACATCGAAAGTTAAAATTATGTCAAATTTAAAATCAATATGCGAATCATGACAGATTCTGTCCAGATTCATCACTTAATTTTATATCACGATTTTCTATAATTTACGTCGATTTTCAGGAAAATAGTATAACTAATAAAATATAGGTCTTTCGATCTAGGTATCCAAAATACCTGAATTTTCTCAATTTGAATATCGGTAGACTGAATTATGTGTCCTAGAAGTTGACCAATACAAGCAGTTTTCAGATTTCAGAAAAACAGTGACTAAAAGTGTCATAATCCCCAAACTGTCGTTCGGTTCGATATAAATTTTTTAATGTAGATATGAAATTCTATCTAGTATTTACCTTAATTTTCCTAGGATCTTCAAATATAGGATTTAATTTCTAAAAATTATTTTAAAGATAAAGGTATTTGGGTTCGTTTTTAAAAATGATAAAAACATGAACTTTATTTTCTTTATATTTTCTAACATTCTAATTGAGAATATACATGAGAAAACATATTGATTATTCTATAAAAATTATGTCACAAATTATAGAATATCATCGATATTTCAATCACGCGATCGGGTTATAAAAGAAATACATACGACATTTCATGAAACAATCATAAAAACCTGTCGCATATATCATTTTTAAATTATAATGAGATACTACTTAAAACATTATTTTCATTTAAAGGAATGATATTAGCATGAGACAATTACTATAGACTACACATAAATACCACAAATATGTAAGCATAACATGTAGAATACATAGACAATTATTCATGCACATATTTTTCATAGCTAATTTCTTTTACTAAAAATTAAAAAAAGGTTACCGATAATCATGCAAGTCTAGACGAAAGGAGGAAACAAGATGAAGAGAGTGAGAAAGAGAAGAGAAAGATGTGGACTTACAAATATAAGTCGGAATTGTCTCCGGGCTTGTCTATCTGTCGATATCCTCACATTACAAGTGAGGCTTTCTTGAAAGTTTCTTCGTGTTCTTATTCGAGAACTCTAGATGAAGAGGGTGGATGAAATTGAATAATATTTTGTGAGGAAGAAAGAAAGGAGATGAGTTGTTCTTTTTTCTAATTTTTTTTAAGAGAAAGAAGAATAAAAAGGTGTGATGAGTATATAAAAGAATTATGTCATATTAATTCCAATTAATATGAATTCATAATGGGAGTTAAGGAGAAATTGAAAGTGTACCCATTCATTTGGAAGTTAAAGAAAATGAAAGGTTTCATTTATAGGTTATGAGAGAGTTTTAAAAAAATACATAAAAATAATTGCAGTGTCCAATATTCAAACATGAGACTTATGGAATAACAATGCAATGACTTAACCAATAGGTTACATGGCTATTATTGCATAGAATAAAATAGAAATAAATACATGCAGAGTTTCGAAAGAGAATAATTTAAAAATTAAACGAAATAAATCATTTTCTTATATAATTTTTTTCTTTTCAAAATTTTCCTTTCAAAACAAACGAATAAATTCTTTATATTAAAGTGATTAAACTAAATCTTTTAAAAATATTTCAAAACCTTTTTATTTTTATAAAATGTGTCATTCCGAAACATGTATATATAATTTTTTTATTGAAAAACATTATAGTAAAAACATGGTCGTTACTGTAATTTCCTTTGGAACAATGTTCCAAAAACAAAATCATTAAGTAATGCTTCTTCCAAAAACCAACAAAAACGAAAGCAATACTTTCCGTGCCCTACGGTCTGGATCATACATTCCGTAAAACCGTATACAATCTACGGGCGTGAAAATATAAAAACAAATAAAGTTTCTGGTCATATCAACAGTCAAATACATGAACATACGGAATAAACAACCTGGAGTGTAGAAAGTTGTTATCGTTCGCGATAACGCAATTAACTACAGGGGCTTGCACTTGTAGGAAAAATGCGTCCCCATAATGAATAAATCTTTCACTTTGAGAGAGAATCTGAAAGTCAGTTACATCGGCCATATCTGTTCAAATCTACGATATATGGCACCATAATCCATTAGTGTCTTTGGAGAGGTGAATGGATCTACCAAATTCATCTGCCCCCAAATTCAGGAAAGATGTTTAGCCCAGTCATCTCCGTTTTCGGTAGTAAACAATGCCATCCGTGTACAGCATCTAGGATGGGGGTCAGCATGGCCAGATTGGTCTCTCCACTGAAATCAACACCTGATATGCTCGCTTGCTCCACCATCCGCGCCTACACCCATGTAAAGTATTTAAACGTAAGTAAACTATTTAAATTTAAACTTATCAAAACAAATTTTCATTCGAATTAGAACAAATATTAATACTTACGCAATAATTCTCTGTAGCAGCGTCGGGATATATAAGTGTGTCCGTAGCCGGATCTATCGATGTGGAGTGGGTACACAGATACTCTTGTAACACGCTCGGTGTACCATCCTTCACTACGATCCGAGCTTTCTGTAATTCACCAAAAACATACATATATAATAAAACTTTTCATATTGTATTATATCAAAAGAAATATATTATAATTTACCGCTGCCTCCGTTGCATGACTTATGTTCTTTGAGCCACCCGTGTAGGTAGTTCGACCCCTCTTTGTCGACTTTCGATTCTCCTTGTTCTATTTGGCATGCTTCTTCACAACACAATCAGATTTAGTTTTCTGATTTAAAAATAAAAATATTAATTATATACTAAATATTGAATTGCATTTAAATTACATACCTGCTTGTGCTCAAACGCTCAATACTGGCACATGATAGGCAATGTCTCTGAATCGACACCGCTAAAGGCAGGAGGGTGTGGGAGAGCCTCTCTCTCCTCCTCAAGGGTCGCTAGCCATAAGTCATAACAATCATTCTTCAACTGATTCTTATTATACCGGACCTTACTCTGCATGTTGTCCTTGAGGCCCCGGTAAATAGCATGAAGATCGAGCTCTCTATCCTTCTTATTATCAGGGTCATCGAGATCGACTGCAAGAAAGCCATAATCCACCCGTAAATATAAAAAAATAATTTCTTTAAATTATAAGTGCCAAACGATAGTAAATTTATTTGATAAATCAAATAAAAATATATAATAATATCTGAGCCTGTAGCTAGAACGCATCAAAGGAGTGGTTGTGATGCACGTCCCAATCAACATGAAGAGGATACTTCTTGGGGTGACGGCTCTCATCCCGCAAATACCAGCTAAATCTCATGGTATGCTCGTCGGTGTAGCGGCTCTCAGAGGTAAAGAAGAGGGTTAATGCTCTCTGCCCCTTAGCGGGATCATGCCTCAACTTGTGGCCCTGATTCGGCCCTTGAGTCCCCCGGATGGGCCGAGGCTACCTTAGCACCAAAAAATATATAGATAGACCTGGAATATCAAGACAAAACAATATTTAGAATGAAAGAATTAAGGAAAATTGGAGTGCAGTATATATCTCCAGTGGCATCACCATGAGCCTGTGTTATATCTCCAGTGGCATCACCATGAGCATGTGTCCGGACAGCTGTACGAGCGGGATGATAGTTTTTCGGGTGAGGAATAGCCGGTGACCTGACGTGGATGCTGTTAGTTATATGTATGCCCTAGAGGCCATTACTGTACATTGGATGTATATTGTAGTGGATGCTGGGACATATATAGGGAGGACTTTCTTGCTCGACATGATAGTATGCTATCTGGTTGCTCTTTACCTTAACGTGTACACAGATTGTCTCTCTATTACATGTTGGTAAAGCCCTTAGGATGTGTACTTGACTACCTGGACTATGATGCGGATCATACTAGTGGGGACATGGTAGTCCATAAGTACATCCTTCAAAGTCCCTAGTCGTGGGTGTATCGAGATGGGGCATCGATATACCAGAGTAGACTAGCGTGTACCTTCTCGACCCATACAGTTGGGCGATGGATGATCCCATATCCATCGGTGTTTGACATCAGAGATGATATACGGGTGCTCAGTAGAGACTGGGTACACTGGACGGACTCGCCGAGAACTCCCAGATGGTATTATACCTTACGTCAGATGGCAGTTCTCTGGTGACACTGGTACAGAGTAGTCTGTTGACCCGAGATCGTCATAGAGTCTTGTGTGGTTCCCACTGTGCTTTGATTTCCATCTTACCACGTCCAAGAGGGCGTGCAAAACGGTGGTTTTTGGGTACAGTCCCGAGTCACATGGAGGTAATGAGCGATAGGAGGGGATTCGTCTCTCCCGGTATAGGGAGTTGATGTTGCGCTGTGTTCGATTGGCTATAACAGGAAATCCCTGGCCAGGGTTGCTGAGATTTACTGGTAAGTGTTACCAGTAGTTTCTCGAATTGTTATAGACCTCACATCGACACGACTTATCGAGCTATTGGGGTCTGACGTTTACTACCCCTAGGCGAGATATGCGACATATCAGACGACGAGACCGGACTGTACGGTAAGTGTTACTGGTTGGATTCACAGGAGTGTGAGCGGGCTTGCTCGTCGATCTTCTGATCGCTCAATACCCGGGTGGCCGTTACGTTTAGCAGACCGCTTGCGGCTTGTGGGTGTTTGATATGATCATCACCTGCTGCCGGCGTATTGACGAGTCTTTAGAGTCCTACACAGAGGTTTCCTGGCTCAAGCAAAACGAAATAGGAGCGCATATGAGATATGTGCTGGACCGAGAATAATGCGTGTAAGTGATACCGTATTCCATTCTCGCGATGAATGTATCGATTAGGTTATATGAGATATACCCTAGTTATCGAATCAAGGATTGATTCGATAAGCCGATACATTAGACACTAGCCGGTTATATGCGATATGACCAGATCGTTAAATCAAGAGTTGATTTAATGATTTAATGCATAATTATATATTTGATATATTACTTTGCATTAACTAGTATCGGTTCACTTTAAATGGATTTTCTCACTCGGATGTGCACATTGTATATTTGATATAGTTTTGTGCACATGATTGTATCATGTTTGATGATGCATACTTACTTGGTTTGTGTAAAGAATTAAACCATGGTTATTTAAATGGTTAGGGTTTTGGTTTTCCTTATTCATTTATTTATCTTTTTCATTTATTCTTTTTGGAAATAAAATAATTGGCATAAGAGGATAATGGTGGCTTTCTTTGTTTGTTCATGAACTTTCATGAAGCTTTGACTTAGTTAACCATTCTTGTCTCTTGCTTAACCCTAACCATCATAACTTACCATGGTCTATTCTCTACAACTAACTAAGGTTAAGATTATGATAAGTTTCCATTTTTATTATTCTTTTGAGAATAACTTATCATAACACTTTTCATCTTCTTCTTCTTCTTCCTCACAAGAAGAAAGCTTTCTTCATCAATGGTGATTGATGTATTTGAGTGAGAAATCCAATTCTAAAGTGAACCCAACTCCTATTTCTTCATCCTCTACCTCTTGCCAAGTAGTATAGGGTGTTTCCTTTACAAGTTTTCATGGCTTGGTGAAGGTGGAGCTTGATCTAGCGATGCCTCGACGTAGATCATCTTTGGCATGGACATCGACGACCTAGCTCGCCTATTCTCCGATGAAGCCGACGCTAGAGCCCGGGAATTCACTAGGACAGCGAGGGGACTTCGTTGCGGAGCTATGGAGGTGGAGCACCGGATCTAAAAAGGTTGTATTTCCGTTTCCTTTTTGTTAAGTTGTTAACTAGATTTCATTTTCGCCTAGATTTCTAGCCAACGATCCGTAGTCGGGTTTCTCGGCACCTAGATTTTTTGAAATTGGCATGGTTGATGCCCTGTGAGACCTCCTTAGCATGCCTAGGAACCCTACAGTGGTATCAGAGCCTAGCTAGAGCCTTAGGCGAAGTCTAGACGACGTTTGAAATCCGAACGAACATCGAAACCCATTCCCAAAATGCTCCCTGGAAATTTTCTAAAATTTTGGATTTTTGTCAATTAAAAATATGCAGAAAAATAAGCAGGGTGTTATTTGAATTACTGTGAAATACGAGGGCCTAAATCGACTTTTCCACCGCGGAACCGCGGCATGTGCTATGCATGGTGCGGCTGTTCCGCGGCCGTACTGTTCCCTTGTATGATGATTTCTGCACAGTAACTCATATAATTTAATGCTATATTTTCTGGGGTATTTTTATTGTGACTCTACATAAGAGTATTCTGGGGTTGTATTGGGATTTCGTATATTCGACCGGATTATCAAATTTTTGTCTGTGTGGCTTTCCGGATAAATTTTAGAATATGTTAAAAAGTTCAACCGGATAAAAATACCCAATTTTTCCCCTGTCGGGAAATTTCCAAGTGTTGGATTTTTCCGTAGTTTAAAGACGTTCTAAGTAGTGCAAGTAACTCGATGGACCCTCTAGAAGACAACAAACCTTAAATCGATTATATGACCGTCTTGAACTGCCCTTTGAACCTTCGGGTTTGGGGCAGTACGGTGTGCCACATGTGAGGCGTTGGCTTGACCCTTCTACGGCTGGACCGTTGGTACTGAGGCACGAACTGAATGTTTTTAGACTTGTTTCATGTGTTGATCTATATCGGGAAAACTTGGGTGTTCGATTGTTCGATCGGAAAGTTTAACATTTTTTGTTTATCCGGAATGTGATACAACAATTGGAATTCACAAAAGTTATGAGATAACTGAATGAATGTTATAAACATAGCAGTTTAGTCTCACTTGATCGGTTGCTGCGGAATTTTGATGTGATCAAAAGTCCGTCGCAATCACGTAGCGTACGCGGATACTCGCCGGGTAAACTTAATAGACAGCTACACCCCATAGCCCCAACCAAGTGACTGTAGGAGAACCCCGTCGCCGAAAGCATCCGTTCGGGTGCTCGCGGCAGCGGTGTTCCGCCTTGGTGCATTTCGTCGACGGTATCGGGGGTGCGGCCGCCTACTAAAGTTTGCGACGAGCATTCGATCAAGATGTCGGGAATCTTGTTGAATTGCCCGACTTAATATTGAAAAGAGTTTTCGATTTTGAGACTAAAATGCGGGGTTTATAATTGTTAGGCATGCGATGTCTAAGTAATTCATTTGGTCAGGCATGCGATGTCTGAGGTGGTTGCGGATTCCAACTGTTGTAGTTTTACACTTTCTTTTCTGTGACCGTAAGTGTAATATGTGATATCGCCGGTTTCGTTGCTATATGTCAACGACAATTGGGATGCGCATATTTACTTACGTTGATGACATGTGATGTTATGTGTTGCTGGATATGTTATATTGGATCGTCGTGTTTGAATAGCCGTGGTTTTTTATGTGAGATGAGTGTTTTTCATTTTCATTCATGTAAAAACTTGTATGTAATATTCTTTTATTGGGGCACTTCCAGGTTGCGGAAGATGTCACCGTTTGTATATTATTTACTTTTCCGCACTAGGATAGACCCAAGGAGGAGGGCACAAGTAACCGGGTTCTGGAGTCCAGTGGGAGACCAACTCGAGGAGTCGAGTCCGGGTCTGCTAACTCTAGAATTGGTAGGGTTACTTGCCGCTCTCGTGGGGGTCTAGGGGTGTGGGTTTGGCTATTCATCACGACCGTAGAATCCGTGTTTTATACTGGCTCGTATTGAAAACACGGACGTCCTAGTATATCCAATATTTCATATGATTCTTCTGCTGCGATATCTGTGATGTGATCATGTGATGTTCTGTGATAGATACAGTATATAGTATATATGATATATTATATAGACGTTACTTATGTTTTACACCCGCGCTAGCCCTGCCCCGCTCTGTCGTTAGTTACCTAACGTAACGGTGCACGAGGGGACATCGAGGCGAATGCGGATGGCATAAGTGTACGCCGTATTTATCTGTGATGTTTAGGTACTTTAAATGATGGGACTTCATTAATGTGATTAATGAAATAAAAGAAACCTAAGATGTTGTAGAATCGAATTTCAAAATAAAACAGGTAGCTACAGTTCTTGCTTTGCACTGCGGTATATATGATATATCCTGCACCTTATTCGATGAGGAAAGGACCGAGATCCCTTCACCGGGAGTGACTCCATTAGCAATAACTGGCAGATGCTACACACTCGGTTTGTCTTTTGATTGCTTTTAAGTGTTTTTGCTTTACACAGTGATATATATGATATATCCCGCACCTCATTCGATGAGGAAAGGACCGACGATCCCTTCACCGGGAGTGACTCCTTTAGCAAAACTAGAAAAGCCTCAAAAACACTCCATTTCAAAATTCATTCGATCCTACAATGATATCAAGATCATTACGCAATAGGTTTTCAGAAAAACCTGTCGTAGCCCTCCGTCATTTCAGATAAGTAGTAGTTAGTATTCGTGCTGCGTTTGTTGGCCTTTGTCAAGGCGCAGTGTGCGGTAGCTAACTGGTGCTTATCTGCTAATGCATATGATGCAGATTGGGTTAGGGTAGTCGTGCGACCTTGTTGGCCTTTGTCAAGGGCCGTGCGGGTGGGTTTAATTCAATCAGGAAATGACGGGTTGAACTTGACTAGCATCCTATGGTTTGTTGGCCTTTGTCAAGGTCATAGGAGGTTAGGGGCAAAATATTATCGGGAATTTCAAGTGTTGAAATTTGCAATGAGATTGCATACCTTCTATGAGATAGTTGGATCCCGATACCCGCTGCGAGTAAGAGTTACTCCTGGGAGAGTTTTATACATTACAATTAGCCGATCAAGTAGGTGTCTAGAAAGGTGTTAACGAGGTTACGCCTCTGGGAAAACGAGGTTTACATTAATTAGGTTCGTGCGAAAGCACGGGGGACCTCCCTCAAAGTACCGACACTGGCCTGGCCTGGCTGAAAGATTGGCGAACTTGTAGTGTGTAATTAATCCCGGCTAGTCTTTCCTTTTAGGGTTTGAAGGAAGATTTGATAAAAAGCAGTGGAAGCCATCCTGATTAGATAAAATAATAACCAATCTATTCTTGCAAGAGCGCACACTGAGTGTTTTCTTCTCTCTCTCTCCTGGTAGCGACCATGTCACGCCTTAATCAAGATAATAATACGGATTATTGACCGAACCCGCTTGTTATACTGAGCTGGGGAACGTTGGTCCCGCTCCAACTTATAATTGTTATAAGACAGAGCAGGAAATTAGGGAATACCAAGATTCCCGTGCCGCCCAAACGAAGAGAGTGCATGCTGATGCATCATCTTCGGGTATGTTCATTACAAAGAAATGTTTCTCAGTATCCTCCGTATCCTGGGTATTTGATACCGGATAAGGATCCCAGATATGTAAGCTGTTACATAGGGCTACAAAAAGGTAAAGAACTGAGAACGGGTGATAAGTTTCATGAGGCAGAAAACGGGGCAAGTGTTGCAGCCAAGTCTGTCGGTCACTGTCACCCTGTATTACCAATACATTGATTCTGAACGAATGTTATTAGACACCGAACCTGATATACAAAATCATATCACTCTCTTTATTAGTAAAGAAATGATAAAATTTTGTATTGTCGGATAATGTTTTGAACATTTCCTATATCAAAAGTTGATCAGTTCAGGCACGTTATCTAAAAGCATTAATGTTCTAAATCAAACTACAGTTCTTCGTATACAGAACACACACAAGAGGAAGAGTTCAGAAATGAACGAATCCTTCTTGAGGTATTGTAGACTAGGTCATATCAATGCGACCCGACTAGCTGAAGTTACATATAGATGCATGTTTAAATCAGTTTGAATTTACATCTTGTGAAACTTGCCAGTCATGTCACAAAGATATAATGACACCAGCTCTGTTTATTGAAAACAGAGAAAGAGTTAATGAACTCTTGGGATTGATACATGTTGATGTACGTAAGGTCCCCTGTCTACACATGCCAAGACCGGTTCTTTATACTTCATTACATTCTCTGATGATCTCTCAAGATTCAGTCATATGTTCCTGTTGAAACATGTGTCCGAACCTTTTGAGATATTCATAGAATATAAGTTAGAAGTAGAGAACCGATACGGGTATAAGTATTATGTCCTTTGATGAGATCGAGGAGGAGAATACTTGAGCACGGAATTCCTGGACTATTCTAAAGGAGAATGAGATTCTCTCTCGGCATTACTCCTCCGAATACACCATAGCACGATGGTATATCGGGACGGAGCAATCACACCCTATATGATAAGGTGTGCTCTATGATGAGTACTACTGAGTTACCTATTTCCTTTTGAGAGTTATGCGCTTGAGAAGTTGCATACCTATTGAATAGGGTCACGATCAAATCAGTTGCCTACCGCTTCATATGAGATATGGAAAGGGAAGAGCCCATATCTTAAGTTAGTTAAGATTTGGGGTTGTCCGGGCTATATCTAAAAGCATAAACCGGACAAGTTCGAGGCAAGGTCTGTTATGTAGAACTGGAAAGGTTCCAGCTATACAAATTACAGCAGATGATTTGGTAGAACCAAAGGATTCAATAGTAACCAACGAACCTCAACCTCTCCGCCGATCTAGTAGGGTTCCTCACCCACCTGAGAGATACTTCGGTTTCTCTATGACAGTGGGAGCGAGGATTGCATCATGAGATGATGATCCAACTAGTTTCGAGCTGGCCATCAGGAGTGGGACTCTGTAAGAATGGCTGGATGCTTAGTGATCTGAGATGGGATCCTTATACACCAACAAAGTATGGACTTTGGTTGCTATATCTGAAGGGTTAAATCCCCATCAGGAGCAAGTATATCTTGAGAAGATTACTTGGTGTACATGGAAAAGTTGAGACTTTCAAAGCTAGACTTGTTAAAGGTTTGCATCATTGACCAGGTATGGATAATGATGAAACCTTTTCCAGTGCCTATGCTTAAGTCCATCCGGATCCTACTTGCCATGGCTACATACCATGACTACGATATCTGGCGGTTGGGTGCCATGACTGCTTTTCTAACTGATGATTTAGAAGAGTGCGTCTGTAAGTACACAGCCAGAGGGCTTCGTAAACAGTGGGAGCAGCGGAAACGTGTGCAAGATGTTTTACCTGATAAAGCAGGCATCGCGGAGTTGGAACGTCTGTTTTGATGTGTTAGTCAAAGAGTTTGACATCATCAAAATGGTAGATGAACCTTGTATAAACAAAAAGATAGTAGGGAGTATGGTAGTGATCCTCGTAAAGTACGTGGATGACATACTCTTGATAGGGAAGGAGTTTCCTATGCTACGCTCGATCAATCTCCGCTTATCACAAGGATTCTCCAGATAGGATCAATGTGATACCTCCTCCATCCTGAGTTTTCATCTATGAGATAGATGTTATTTGGGTGTTAGAATACTCACTAGTTGTAGTGAGATGGTATCAATCGATCCTGGGGAGAATCACTAGAAGGGTTCCAGGGTGATAAAGATGACTGAATGTCAGTCGCAGGCATTGTCTTTACCCTCAGTAAAAGGACGGTATGTTGGAAGAGTTCCAAGCTAGATACCGTGGCATACTAGACGATAAAGATTGGATACATCGCTACTTAAGATGCTACCAAAGAGGAAGTTTGGGTGTATATTGGTTCATGAGATGAACTAGGTTCCTACCATTGTGTGACAATGGAAGTGTGGCTTTGGCCCAGGAACTCTGGTCCCATCAGTGACCCAGACATATTCTAAGGCAGTGTCGCCTGATCGTGGAGATGGTTGATCTCCAGGTGATCGAGGTTAGGAGAGTAGACTCAGAGGACAACACGGCGGATCCACTCACGAAGGCCTATTCCCAGAGAGAGACTTTTATGGGATGGTTGAGTATGAGATACTACAACCACTGCTACAGATGGCCCTAGTGCAAGTGGGAGATTGTTAGTTATATGTATGCCCTAGAGGCTATTACTGTACATTGGATGTATATTGTAGTGGATGCTGGGACATATATAGGGAGGACTTTCTTGCTCGACATGATAATATGCTATCTGGTTGCTCTTTACCTTAACGTGTACACAGATTGTCTCTCTATTACATGTTGGTAAAGCCCTTAGGATGTGTACTTGACTACCTGGACTATGATGCGGATCATACTAGTGGGGACATGGTAGTCCATAAGTACATCCTTCAAAGTCCCTAGTCGTGGGTGTATCGAGATGGGGCATCGATATACCAGAGTAGACTAGCGTGTACCTTCTCGACCCATACAGATGGGCGATGGATGATCCCATATCCATCGGTGTTTGACATCAGAGATGATATACGGGTGCTCAGTAGAGACTGGGTACACTGGACGGACTCGCCGAGAACTCCCAGATGGTATTATACCTTACGTCAGATGGCAGTTCTCTGGTGACACTGGTACAGAGTAGTCTGTTGACCCGAGATCGTCATAGAGTCTTGTGTGGTTCCCACTGTGCTTTGATTTCCATCTTACCACGTCCAAGAGGGCGTTCAAAACGGTGGTTTTTGGGTACAGTCCCGAGTCACATGGAGGCAATGAGCGATAGGAGGGGATTCTTCTCTCCCGGTATAGGGAGTTGATGTTGCGCTGTGTTCGATTGGCTATAACAGGAAATCCCTGGCCAGGGTTGCTGAGATTTACTGGTAAGTGTTACCAGTAGTTTCTCGAATTGTTATAGACCTCACATCGACACGACTTATCGAGCTATTGGGGTCTGACGTTTACCACCCCTAGGCGAGATATGCGACATATCAGACGACGAGACCGGACTGTACGGTAAGTGTTACTGGTTGGATTCACAGGAGTGTGAGCGGGCTTGCTCGTCGATCTTCTGATCGCTCAATACCCGGGTGGCCGTTATGTTTAGCAGACCGCTTGAGGCTTGTGGGTGTTTGATATGATCATCACCTGCTGCCGGCGTATTGACGAGTCTTTAGAGTCCTACACAGAGGTTTCCTGGCTCAAGCGAAACGAAATAGGAGCGCATATGAGATATGTGCGGGACCGAGAATAATGCGTGTATGTGATACCGTATTCCATTCTCGCGATGAATGTATCGATTAGGTTATATGAGATATACCCTAGTTATCGAATCAAGGATTGATTCGATAAGCCGATACATTAGACACTAGCCGGTTATATGCGATATGACCGGATCGTTAAATCAAGAGTTGATTTAATGATTTAATGCATAATTATATATTTGATATATTACTTTGCATTAACTAGTATCGGTTCACTTTAAATGGATTTTCTCACTCGGATGTGCACATTGTATATTTGATATAGTTTTGTGCACATGATTGTATCATGTTTGATGATGCATACTTACTTGGTTTGTGTAAAGAATTAAACCATGGTTATTTAAATGGTTAGGGTTTTGGTTTTCCTTATTCATTTATTTATCTTTTTCATTTATTCTTTTTGGAAATAAAATAATTGGCATAAGAGGATAATGGTGGCTTTCTTTGTTTGTTCATGAACTTTCATGAAGCTTTGACTTAGTTAACCATTCTTGTCTCTTGCTTAACCCTAACCATCATAACTTACCATGGTCTATTCTCTACAACTAACTAAGGTTAAGATTATGATAAGTTTCCATTTTTATTATTCTTTTGAGAATAACTTATCATAACACTTTTCATCTTCTTCTTCTTCTTCCTCACAAGAAGAAAGCTTTCTTCATCAATGGTGATTGATGTATTTGAGTGAGAAATCCAATTCTAAAGTGAACCCAACTCCTATTTCTTCATCCTCTACCTCTTGCCAAGTAGTATAGGGTGTTTCCTTCACAAGTTTTCATGGCTTGGTGAAGGTGGAGCTTGATCTAGCGATGCCTCGACGTAGATCATCTTCGGCATGGACATCGACGACCTAGCTCGCCTATTCTCCGATGAAGCCGACGCTAGAGCCCGGGAATTCACTAGGACAGCGAGGGGACTTCGTTGCGGAGCTATGGAGGTGGAGCACCGGATCTACAAAGGTTGTATTTCCGTTTCCTTTTTGTTAAGTTGTTAACTAGATTTCATTTTCGCCTAGATTTCTAGCCAACGATCTGTAGTCGGGTTTCTCGGCACCTAGATTTTTTGAAATTGGCATGGTTGATGCCCTGTGAGACCTCCTTAGCGTGCCTAGGAACCCTACAGATGCATCCCCTCCAACTAGATAATAAACAATGACTATATAAGTAACTTCTGAATAAAATAATACATAATCAATTTTACGTATTGTATAGTACAAAATACTAACCTGCAGAGTGCTCGGAGGTTATGGATCATGTGGGAATGGTCTGTGTCCCGAATATGGAGACATCCTATCCGTCTGGACAATAAAAATTGACTATATTAGTAACTTCAAAATGAATATGCATGCATTGTTAGTGATATATGCCTTAGAGGCCATTATTGTATCATACTGGATTTTATATTACATATTGAAAGGTTGGGATATTCACAGTTATAATAACAGTCTTGCTCAAAATGGTAGTATGCTACTTGGTTTGATTCTACCTCAATATGTGCATGTGTTTCTTTTAGCATATCGCTTATACATATTGGTAGGGCCCTTAGGATTTTTGCTTGACTACCCGCGTTGTGATGACAGTCACACTAGTAGGGGCTGGGTAGTTTATAAGCACATCCTTATACAAGTCCCTAGTCGTAGGATTATCGAGACGGGGCATCGATCCTCCAGAGTAGACTAGTGTATACGCTTCTCATCCCAGCAGGGGAGATGGTCTGTCCCACAACCATTGGTACGTTATATCGGAGATAGTATACAAGTGCTCATTAGGTTATGAGTTATACTGGACGGACTCGTTGGGAACTGCTGGTTGGTATTATACCTATCGTCAGGTAGCAGTTCCCGGGTGACATGAGTACATGTTAGTCCGTTGACTTGATATCACTATTCTTCTCAAGTGTGTTTTCACTGCACTTGGATTACTACCCTACCACGGCTCAAAGCAGTCGTGCTAACAAGTAGTAGTTGGGTGCAGTCCCGAAGCACTTGGAGGCAGTAGCGGTTAAATAGGATTCGTCTCTCCCGGTATTGGGGGTTGATATCGCGCTGTGTTCGGAAATCCATTACACAAAGTCTTTGGCCAGGGAAAGCGAGATTTATGGTAGGTACTCCAGTAGTTTCTCAGGATGTATTGGGCTCTACTCCGGCACGACTTATTGCGCCGTTAGGGGTCTGACGTTAACCATCCCCATAGGCCCGAAATGCGAGTATCTTAGACGAACAGACCGGAATGTACGGAGATTGTCACAGATAAGCTCAGTAGGAGTTCGGATGAGTTTGCTCATCGGCCTTCTTATCGACAGATACCTGGGTAGCCGTTACGTCCAGTTAGTACCGCTGACAGACTTGTGGTTAAACCTACTGCCAGCGTACTGTCGAGTCTTTAGAGTTCCACACAGAGGGTTTTCCTACTTCGGGCAAAATGATGTAGAGGCTGTATGGTTTTACGGCAGGGTTCCGATCACATACGTGTACTGGCTATACGGATGTCGCTCGGACAGATAATACTAGTGGGCTTTGGTTTAAGCCGGATCCTAGTAATATATTATTGGATTATTATCTCATTGTATTCCTATTTTTCGGAATACGAATACGGGTATGTATATACGGTGAGGGCATTCTTGTAATTTCACAAGAGATACTTCTAAAAGAGAAAGCTCATTATTTGATTTATCTATTTTGAGAAATAGATTAGTGAGGTGGAAATTGGAGATATTTGTGGCATTGGTATGAAGCATGGCTTATATATTTGTTTATGTCACGCCCCGCTTCCCGGTATACGGCGAAGGGAACGCGATGAGGCCCGCTACGTATATACTCAGAAGTACATACGCTAAGCGTATCTAAGCAATATAAAATAAATACACAAGAGAAAAGATATAAAAGGAACAACAACTTTTATTTATTAACATTCTTTTATACAATACATGAAAAGGAAATACAACTGAAATAAAAAGATGCCTAAACAGTGGCATAACAGGAAATGAAAAATACAGTAAGGAAAAGTGTACAATGAAACTAAAGCTCTGGTTCTTCGGCAAACTGGTCCAAGCCTTCTGCAGATGGCTCGATCTCCGCCGGGTCCAAACCACCTGACGATATTCAAAGAAGAAAGAAATAAAATGTCGTCAGCGAACAGGTCGCTCGGTAAGTCCCAAACATAAGGGAGAAATAGACAGAGAGTAAGAGAGAGAGAGTAGCTTTTAATGTTGTATTATAATATTGTAATGTTGTATTAACGCTGCTGTTTGTAGCCTGGTACAGAAGATGCCAGTGTATACGAGGGGAGTCCCACTTACACCGAGGACCTTAGTAACCTGTAGTACAAGGCTCCGTCGATAATACCACGGAACAACGGCATGGATGTAATTACGTCTTAAGTGACCACCTCGTGCCATCTTTAACATATTCCGTACCAGTCTACCCCTTAAACCCCACGATATCTTGTTTGTATTGTTATCTTGTAAATTGTATTGATTGTAAGATTGACTGACTGACCAAAACCATGATATCGGTAAACGGATATAACTGTAGAGTCATGTAAATGGAATAACTGAGAATCATGTAAACGGAATATATCCATGGTTCGGTTCAGTCAAGTTGTATAAATTGATAATTAAATTCATGGATTCATGTGTTCATATCGAATTGGAATTTTGTAAATTATAGATTGACTTGAATCATTTTCAAGTCAAATTAATCAGACTCAAACCCGAGTCAGACCATCAGAAATGTGAATCGAAGTCTTATAATTGCTAAGGTTCTTAGGGTAATTTATAGAACTTGAGGGGGTTTTATGAAAAAAACTTTTATATACTTTTCAAAATACACCTCAAATATTTATTGTTCATCTTTAGAGTTATAATGAATGTGGATTTATATTATGATATTTCTAGTGAAAATATCCTAGATTCATAATCAAAGGTATTTATGTATAATATTGATTTATTTGGAATTCATGGTATTTTAGTGTAAAATTTATTCTCGTGATTTTTAGAAAAAGTGGAAAATTTATATTATAATAAAAAGATGTTTAAATGATAAATATACATATATTTATACAAAAATAATTTTAATAAACATGTTATATTCCAAAAATCTCATTTTCTTAAGATGTCGTATTTTAAACCTTTCGAGTCCGTATGCTCCTTGCGGAGGTCTGAATCTCGCACTACAAGCCCGAAGGTGCGCGATAAACCGCACAATCCCGAACGGACTCCCCAAAAATGGGTTGTAGCGGCGCTTTGCAAAGATTGTAAAATACTAATCCTTTAGAAAACGGTTTTATAAAGTAAAAGGTATTTATTTGCAAATGTGTAATTTTCCGTATTTTAGATTCTAGGGTTTTCTAAGTCAACTAGCCTATTTCTAAATGGTCTAAACGACAAGTCGTTAGAAGTCTCAAATCACCTCTTCACCGCCAATTGTGGCCAGGTAAGTACAAATGAGGAAAGGAGGGATCCGCTCACGAATCACCGTGAGACGGGCCTTTTAAAGTTAGCTTTGCTCACTTGCCTAGCCTAGACACCACAAAGTCAGGTTTAGATAAACGATCAATATCCACAACTTATCGTGTTTTCCTAATAAGAGGTATTTATTTAAAGGTGTATCAAAGCTAAAACTTTTGGAAATGATTTTATTAAGAATATGGTATTTAAGTGAAAGTATTGTTTTATCGTATTTTAAGTTTTTGATG
Organism: Agapanthus africanus; assembly: GCA_030015575.1. Classification (NCBI taxonomy): domain Eukaryota; kingdom Viridiplantae; phylum Streptophyta; class Magnoliopsida; order Asparagales; family Amaryllidaceae; genus Agapanthus; species Agapanthus africanus. The sequence continues at coordinate 417,363,465 of CM057338.1, read as the reverse complement.
ATATCATTTTAGGTTGTATATGCGTGTGTGTGGAGATAGGTCATTACCTCGTGCTCTACTTTAAATGTATAGAAAAGTTAAGGGGTTAAATGTGAAATCAAAACATTGTGGTATTTAAGTGAAAAATATGATAAATTGGAAAGGCTATCATTTCATGTGATGAAACTTGTTCAAATTGTTTGTTAAATGTTTAATAGTCAACATCAAGATGTTTAAGCATGAATGTATTGGTGAGAAGTGAAATTTTATAGAAAACCGAATCGGAAATCGGATTTGTTCCGATTCCGTCGGGTTTTGTAATTTCGTATTTTAGAAAAATAGAAAGAGGGATAGAATGGGACTTACGGGTTTCGATTAAGATAAGGAGTGATGGGGGACTAAAGGGGTTGTCGAGGCGTTGCTTCGTCGCCGGTTGTTCCTCAAAACGTCGCCGGAATTTCTGCCGGAATTTCGTCGGAGCTTCGCCGCGAACTCCTTTTCAAAGTACACAACTCTTGGAAAATTTTGAGAGAGTGAGCTTAAAGTTTTGGGATGAGAGGGTAGAGGGTAGAGGGTGTATTTATAAGGTAGGCTAGGGGTAGGGTAGGTGAAGGGGTTTTAATACAAAAAATTGTAAAAATTATAGAAAATCATTAAAAATTATAGTAAATGGGGGATAATTAAGTCTCGGGAACCGATCCATTAATTTGGAGTGTGCAGGGGGTTAGAGAATGTGAAAAGCCAAATTTTTTGTGTTGACGACTCTGCCGTCCGGCGGCGCCGGTCCAAGTCGGCTGGTCCGCCGGCCGCCTCGGCCGAGTCGGGGTGCCGGGGGGTGGGGGGTCTCATGGGGTAAGCACTGGTATTTTTAGTTTTTAAAGTGAAGTTCAAAGTTTGGGAGTTATGGTCTGTGGACTGTTAGGCTTCCAAGGAATTTAAAACAAAAACAATATAAAAATAATGTGGGGTAGGGGATTTGAACTCCGGTGGTTTGGTTCAGCAGTGCAAGGTATTACCAATGAGCTACAAGCTCCTTCTTGTAATTATGGTGTTATTTAATTACTTAAAATGATAGCAGCAAGAGTAAATACTCCAAGTATACATTAAATTTAAAGTAATTTTCTTGTATACTAAAAATGGAGTTATTACATTCTTGTAATTTGTAATTAAAAACAAAATAATTACCTATATCTTGTGCTCAGGCTAAATACCCCTTTGTGGATTTTTGAAAAAATATTTGAAAAATTTTGTATAGGAAAAATTGTATAAGAAAATTAGGGTTGTTACATTCTACTCTCCTTATAAAAATTTCGTCATCGAAATTTATAAAAGGAAAGTGTAACAATCCAAGAAAAGTTTGGTGAGAGTGTGTGAAGAATGACAAAGTGATGCAAGGGTGTGAAAAAGGTTGAAGAGAATTACCATGGTTATCCTGACCAACTGTATCAGCTTCTACGGCCGCTAAATTGTAAACCTGGCATCTCGGCACGTGTCTCCTAGCTGGAGGCATATTCCCCTGTACCTGAGGCATGTTTCTCAGTGCCTGATGGAATTAGCGATTTGGCTGAGCAGGGAATCCACGTGGATGTGGGGCTGGGAGTGCAGGACGAGTTGCAGGAGCCTGGATAGCTGGCTGCTACGGGTAGTTGACGGGTGTGTGTGCTGGGTTGCGTCTATAAGGTCAGTTTCCAATTCCGTGATTGGACGTGCCACAAACCAAGCATAGGCCTTTTGCGCACCTGCAGTCCTTCCACAAGTGTCCTTCCCTCTTACAATAAAAGCAAAAATCGGGTCTTGGCCGATCCTTGACCTCTTCCAGTCTTCTGAGTTCAACAACTAGCCTTGAAGAGACCCCTCCTGCCATTTGAGTTGCAGGATGTTTCACTCCTGCAGACTGAGGTCTGCCCTTGCCTTTATCACTGCTTCATAACGGCGGGTAGCTTCCAGAGCATCCTCGTGAGTCGGAAATTTCCCTGTGGCTAGTGCAGCCTGGATTTCCGAGTCCAAACCTTGTTGAAATCGACGGGCTCTGATCTCATCCGTCGGTATCAGGTGTGCCGCAAATCGGCTTAGCATGGTGAATTCAGCGTCATATTCATCCACTGACTTGTCCCACATTGAACCTTGTTGTAGATGAATGAACTGCTGTTCTATGGCAAACCTGGCAGTCACAGGGAAGTACTTCGCGTCGAACTTCTCGCGAAAAGTCTTCCATTCAATAGGCTGTACAAGACGGCTTTCTTGCACCTTCCACAAGTTGCGAGCATTGTCCGTGAGCTGGAGTTTCGCCACACGGACCCAAACTATGTCTAGCACTTGTGCTGCCGCCAGATCATCCTCTATAGTTTGAGCCCATTCCTCAGCTTCCAGTGGGCTCCCCTTTCCTGAGAACTGTTTGGGATGTAAGGCTATGAATTGCTTCACCCCAGGTGCTTCAGTCTTGGGATGGTTCAAGAGCTGCTGCTGTCCCTCTAGGAGGCTGCGGATTGCCTCAAGCAGAACCATTTGCTCATTGAGTGGAGCAGGAACAACTGGTGTGAGAGGTAGTGCTGGAGTTGGAGGTGTGTTGTTGACATTGGTGCTGGTGTTGATCGGGGAATCCATAACCCTGAAGAAAAATTTGGGTTAGGACAGATTCAAATAAAATGATAAGATTAAAGAAATATGAAAGTGTAAGATTCAAGGAACATGAATTGTAAATAATGTTTTAGTTGCTGGTTCTTGTATTATATTGCTTAGGTTGTTCACGCAGAACAGAACTGCATGATAGGGTTTAATACAGCTCTGACCTGAATAGGCCACCAACAAAACCTGTCACGCCTCGCTTCTCGGTATACGGCGAAGGGAACGCGACGAGGCCCGCTACTTATATACTCAGAAGTACATACACTAAGGGTATCTAAGCAATATAAAATAAACACACAAGAGACAAGATATAAAAGGAACAACAACTTTTATTTATTAACATTCTTTTGTACAATACATGAAAAGGAAATACAAAAATAAAAAGATGCCTAAACAGTGGCATAACAGGAAATGAAAAATACAGAAAGGAAAAGTGTACAATGAAACTAAAGCTCTGGTTCTTTGGCAAACTAGTCCAAGTCTTCTGCAGATGGCTCGATCTCCGCCGGGTCCAAACCACTTGACGACATTCAAAGAAGAAAGAAATAGAATGTCGTCAGCGAACAGGTCGCTCGGTAAGTCCCAAAGATAAGGGAGAAATAGACAGAGAGTAAGAGAGAGAGAGAGAGAGAGAGTAGCTTTTAATGTTGTATTATAATATTGTAATGTTGTATTAACGCTGCTGTTTGTAATCTGGTATAGAAGATACCAGTGTATACGAGGGGAGTCCCACTTACACCGGGGACCTTGGTAACCTGTAGTACAAGGCTCCGTCGATAATACCACGGAACAACGACATGGATGTAATTACGTCTTAAGTGACCACCTCGTGCCACCTTTAACATATTCCGTACCAGTCTACCCCTTAAACCCCGCGATGTCTTGTTTGTATTGTTATCTTGTAAATTGTATTGATTGTAAGATTGATTGACTGACCAAAACCATGATATCGGTAAACGGATATAACTGTAGAGTCATGTAAATGGAATAACTGAGAATCATGTAAAAGGAATATATCCATGGTTCGGTTCAGTCAAGTTGTATAAATTGATAATTGAATTCATGGATTCATGTGTTCATATTGAATTGGAATATTGTAGATTATAGATTGACTTGAATCATATTCAAGTCAGATTAATAAGACTCAAACCCAAGTCAGACCATCAGAAATGTGAATCGAAGTCTTATAATTGCTAGGGTCCTTAGGGTAATTTATAGAACTTGAGGGGGTTTTATGAAAAAACTTTTATATACTTTTCAAAATACACATCAAGTATTTATTGTTCGTTTTTAGAGTTATAATGAATGTGGATTTATATTGTGATATTTCTAGTGAAAATATCCTAGATTCATAATTTAAGGTATTTATGTATAATATTGATTTATTTGGAATTCATGGTATTTTAGTGTAAAATTTATTCTTGTGATTTTTAGAAAAAGTGGAAAATTTATATTATAATAAAATAGGTGTTTAAATGATAAATATACATATATTTATACAAAAATAATTTTAATAAACATGTTATATTCCAATAATCTCATTTTCTTAAGATGTCGTATTTTAAACCTTTCGAGTCCGTATGCTCCTTTCGGAGGTCTGAATCTCGCACTACTAGCCCGAGGGTGCGCGATAAACCGCACAATCCCAAATGGGTTTCCCAAAAATGGGTTGTAGCGGCGCTTTGCAAAGATTGTAAAATACTAATCCTTTAGAAAACGGTTTTATAAAGTAAAAGGTATTTATTTGCAATGGTGTAAATTTTCCGTACGTTAGATTTTAGGGTTTCCTAAGTCAACTAGCCTATTTCTAAATGGTTTAAACGACAGGTCGTTAGAAGCCTCAAATCGCCTCTTCACCGCCAATTATGGCCAGGTAAGTACAAATGAGGAAAGGAGGGATCCGCTCACGAATCACCGTGAGACGGGCTTTTTAAAGTTACCTTTGCTCACTTGCCTAGCCCAGACACCACAAAGTCAGGTTTAGATAAACGATCGATGTCCACAACTTATCGTGTTTTCCTAATAAGAGGTATTTATTTAAAGGTGTATCAAAGCTAAAACTTTTGGAAATGATTTTATTAAGAATATGGTATTTAAGTGAAAGTATTGTTTTATCGTATTTTAAGTTTTTGATGATATCCTTTTAGGTTGTATATGCATGTGTGTGGAGGTAGGTCATTACCTCATGCTCTACTTTAAATGTATAGCAAAGTTAAGGGGTTAAATGTGAAATCGAGATATTGTGGTATTTAAGTGAAAAATACGATAAATTGGAAAGGCTATCATATCATGTGATGAAACTTATTCAAATTGTTTGTTAAATGTTTAATAGTCAACATCAAGATGTTTAAGCATGAATGTATTGGTGAGAAGTAAAATTTTATAGAAAATCGAATCGGAAATCGGATTTGTTCCGATTCCGTCGGGTTTTATAATTTCGTATTTTAGAAAAATAGAAAGAGGGATATAATGGGACTTATGAGTTTCGATTAAGCAAAGGAGTGGTGGGGGACTAAAGGGGTTGTCGAGGCGTTGCTTCGTCACCGGTTGTTCCTCAAAACGTCGCCGGAATTTCTGCCGGAATTTCGTCGGAGCTTCGCCGCGAACTCATTTTCAAAGTACACAACTCTTTGAAAATTTTGAGAGAGTGAGCTTAAGGTTTTGGGATGAGAGGGTAGAGGGTAGGGGGTGTATTTATAGGGTAGGCTAGGGGTAGGGTAGGTGAAGGAGTTTTAATAAAAAAAAATTGTAAAAATTATAGAAAATCATTAAAAATTGTAGTAAATGAGGGATAATTAATTCTTGGGAACCGATCCATTAATTTAGAGTGTGCAGGGGGTTAGAGAATTTGAAAAGCCAAATTTTTTGTGTTGACGACTCGGTCGTCCGGCCGAGTCCTGCTAGCGGCGCCGGCCCGAGTCGGCCGAGTCGTGGTGCCGGAGGGTGAGGGTTCTCGTGGGGTAAGCACTGGTATTTTTAGTTTTTAAAGTGAAGTTCAAAATTTGGGAGTTATGGTCTGTGGACTGTTCGGATTCCAAGGAATTTAAAACAAAAACAATATAAAAATAATGTGGGGCAGGGGATTTGAACTCTGGTATCTTGGTTCAGCAGTGCAAGGTATTACCAATGAGCTACAAGCCCCTTCTTGTTATTATGGTGTTATTTAATTACTTAAAATGATAGCAGCAAGAGTAAATACTCCAAGTATACATTAAATTTAAACTAATTTTCTTATACACTAAAAATGGAGTTATTACATTCTTGTAACTTGTAATTAAAAACAAAATAATTATCTATATCTTGTGCTAAGGCTAAATACACCTTTGTGGATTTTTGAAAAAATATTTGAAAAATTTTGTATAGGAAAAAGTGTATAAGAAAATTAAGGTTGTTAAAGTTTATTAGCTTGGCTACACTATTGAAGCATGGTTGTTATTTTCTATGTGAAAATAATCCATGCTTCATGATTGATGAGTATGAGCCATTCTCCACACTTGCACAACACTAGCTCGTTTGTTCATTTCATTTCTCTCTCCATTTTCTCATCTTTCTTCCTCAAGACCCTAACCTTCACATGAGTTGTGAACCCTAGGGTCACATGAGATAAAATACTTCATTAGATACTATATATCTTCTAAGCTACCTAGCTTAGCGAACTAGGTACCCTAGTTATCTCGGTTTAGAGGTTGGAGCTTGAGGTATAGACTCTCGGGTGGATCATCTTCGACACGAGGAGGCAGAAGATCAGCGCGATCCGAATCTTCGAGGAGCTCAAGGAGAGGAGGAGGAGAAGACCCGAAGGACAAGGTTCTAGTAGGTATAAAACTCTTACCGAGTAGTTAAACCTCCAAGTAGATTTAGTCAGTTAAGGTTTTTGTTAAGATCCTGGAGTTTAGTCGGTGTTGCGAAGTAAGAAAAATCGTTTTTTTTTTAAATTCAGCCTCCCCACGAACCCGCGGGGTGCACGACATCGACTTACAGTGGTATCAGAGCCTACTAAATCTTAACTAGATAGTTAGCAAGTGATTAGAACTTCGATTGATGAAAAATTGCCCGAAATCAAAATCCAAAACAATGCTTGCTGTCGCTTTTTAAATGTGGTCAAAAAATTATTTCAGCGGCCTTAAAAATACATGCAGGTATTTATAAGAACACAGGAGAAAATCGAGCTCGTAGTTCCCCAAGACCGCCGCGGACCGCGGCCATACACACTGTTTAGCCGAGGAACTGCGGCCAAGTCAAGGCCGATTCGCTCCAATTTTCTTCTGTGGGTCTTGAGTTTGGAATTATGGTATTTGGCATATATGTATTCTACCTAGATTTGTTTGTGTACTGGATTATGCATGGGGTAGACACGGATTTGTTTATCGATCGAAATTCTAAAGGTTCTTGGCTAATTGTGATTCTGTGTTTGTATATATGATGCTAAACGTCTGTTAATCGCTATACGTCGATTAGTGGGGGTTGCACATATCTGTATTGTGATGGTTTGTGTATATGGAGCATTGGATCGTTGTGGATGAATAGCCAGAGGATGTGAGAAGAGTGTTTTCTTTTCTTTCATTCATGTAAATTTGTAGTTGATGTAATATTATTTTTACGGGGCACATCCGGGTTGAGGTTGTAACCACCGTTGTATTATTTCATTTACTTTTTCTTTCACCTAGGATAGACCGAAGGTGGGGTGCATAAACTACCGGGTTCTTCAAGTGCCTAGTGGCCTACTCATCTTATTGAGGGAGGTTACTTCATTTCGGGAATTTGGCAGGTAGTTTGCCGCACCCGTAGGGGTCTAGGGTGGGGTTTGGTTATTCATCACGACCGCGGAATCCGTATTTCGTTCTAGGCTAAAACGAAATACGGAATTCCTAGTATATCCAATATATTCATTTGTGATCTGTGATCTGGAATGCCTATTATTGCGAGAGATGAATGACTATATATATATTATATATAATAAAGGTCGCTTATGTTTTGCACCAGCGCTAGTACAGCCCCCGCTTTGCCGTTAGTTAAGTAACCTAACGGTGCATGACGGGGCCCCGTGGCGAATGCAGATGGCATAAGCGTACTGTTCCCTGATTAAAAATCAGGTAAAAGGTTCAGAAGAGGCATCACGTGCTCACACGTGACCAGTGGTCACGTGTTGGCACGTGATGGTTAAGCAGCGGCAGAGAATAGAGCGCAGAAGAAGAGAAGCCCATTCTAACGGTCACGTGGCCACACGTGATCAGGGGTCACGTGGCCACACGTGACCGGCTTTAAAAGTCTTAATCGTTAGCAGAATTAAATTCTGAGGAGAGATCATTCAAACCTTTCCAAAATGGAGAAGAATTATCTGAAACCGTTGGATCAAGAATATGAAGGTGATTAAACATCACCAATTTATGGAAAAATCTTGGGCATGGAAAGAGTTCCCCCAAAATCTAATCGAAATAACAAAGAGATAGCTTTGGATTTAAAATCCAATGGTGAATAAAATTCACCTCATAATCTAAAGGCCCAGATCAATGATGAAAATAAATCAAATCTCTCAATAAATAAATCGAATCTTTCAATGAGAGATTGACCAAGCAGATTGATTCTTTTCCTTCTCCTATAAATAGGAGCCAAAAAAGAAGAAGGGAGATATACAAAGAGAGAGACATAGAGCCTGAGAATCTTAAAAATTCATAAGGAAGAATTTGATTCCCTGCAAAAGAAAAAACCCTAGGTAAGAAAAGAGAGGCTTCAAAGGAGAATTTAATTCTCAAAAGAGTTTAACTCTTATATAAAAAAAAAGAACTTAGTTCTTTCTCTGGTTGAGGATCTGCAAAGTGCACATCTCCTCATGAATTGAGAATTTAATTCTCATTGGGTTGAGATCCTGCCATGCTGATCTAAAACACAGAGGAAGAACTGAGTTTTGAGAATTTAATTCTCACAGAATTATGGGAATTTAATTCCTTTGAAGTAAAGTTAGGGTTTAACCCTATATTATAGGAATTTAATTCCTTAAAAATGGACAGAACTAGGGTTTAACCCTAATTGAGAACTTAATTCTCTCAACCTCACAGGAAGTTAATTCCCTTAAAAAGAAATTAGGGTTTCACCTTATGCCAGAATTTAATTCTTTACATATATGGAGAATTTAATTCTTTACAGAAAAGAAATTAGGGTTTAACCCTATATAACTTCTTCAAAAGAAAGAAGGAATTTAATTCCTCTAAAGTTTATTGCTAGGATTTGACCCTATGAAGAATTCTTAAAAACATGCAAAGAGCCAGAGTCACGTGCTACCACGTGACCCCTGCAAAGATCCACAGAAAAGAACTTTGAGGCAATTCCTCACGTGCCACCACGTGACCTCTGAACTTTGAGGCAATGCCTCACGTGCCACCAAGTGACCCCTGAAGAATATAAGGAGAAAGCAAAAGAAAAGAAGCTTTAGGGCGCCCTCACGTGTCACCACGTGACTCCTAATGAGCATTCTAATAGACCAGAGCATGAGCCCCCATCACGTGTCCACACGTGATGGCTGTTAGAGTAAAAAGTGTTGAACACTTATCTGTATAACAAAATGAAGGGAATCTGGCCCCACCTTTTGGATGCCATCACGTGCTCCCATGTGATCTCCTCTCTGTTAATGTTTAACACCAAACTGATAATTTGGTTGCCAGTGTTTAACACTGTTATTTATTGGTGTTTAATACTGATTCGAGAATCACAATTTCTAGTGTTTAACACTAATCTGATAATCTTATCTCCCAGTTTTCAACACTGTTGGTCTCTAGTGTTTAACACTAGTTTTAACCCAATTGGCTAAGTTTCAGAGGCAAAGCCTCTCCTTCAATGGACCAACAGAGGGTCAATATTTCAAACATGATCGGACTTAGCCCAAGAAGGCCATTAATCCTCAATTCAAACTTAACTGGGCCAATGGGCTCATAATATAATTAATTAGTCTGGGTTCCAAATTGGACTACAGATCACTTAATCTATCTTGGTTCAAAGGTACATCTCTTCACTCCTTTGATACTCGTCGTTGTAATTCCTCAACGTCTTCAAAGAGGTGACGGGTCCCGATAACCATATGCATTTCACGGACTGTGGGGTCCTTAAACTCATGGACTATGAGGTCCTTAACCTTGACCGTGATGTCTTAAAACTAACATTGGACTATGGAGTCCTTAAACCCACGGACTATGATGTTCTTAACCTTGACCGTGATGTCTTAAAACTAACATTGGACTATGGGGTCCTTAAACTCATGGACTATGATGTCCTTAACCTTGACCGGGATGTCTTAAAACTAACAACGGACTATGTTGTCTTTAACCTTGACCGTGATGTCTTAAAACTAACACCGGACTGTAGAGTCCTTAAACCCATGGACTATGATGTCCTTAACCTTGATCGCAATGTCTTAAAACTAACATTGGACAGCAATGTCCTTAAACTACCTATTGACCGCAATGTCACTAAACTAAACAACAGGGCCCCCCTTAATTGCTCTCTTGTTGGATCTAAATGATCCCGTTAAGTTGATCTTAGTCCAAAACTAGACTAACGTATCCTTAACAAACGTTTAAGTTGATCTTAGTCTCAAATGAGGCTAACGTATCCTTAAACACAACCCCCAAACCTGAATTTTAGAAAGATACGGATTTGGACCAGTCCACGCCCTACGGGCGACGACATAACTCAGTCTCCGTATACAATTCACGGGCAACCAAGCACAAAACAAACACACACGACACGAAGTAATCATCTGGAGAAGGAGAAAGTTGTTGCCGCAATGCGGTAGCGTAATTAACTGCAGGGGCTTGCGCCTGCAGGGAAGAGCGTCCCCATAATCAAAACCCCTCAAGCGAGGGGGAATCTGACGAAGTCTGCTACATGGTGTCATAAATCAACTTGGCATCTTCGGAGAGGTGGACGGATAGCACCAATTAGCATCTACCCCGAATTTCAGGCAAGTCGTCCGTCGCGCCGTCTTTCGGAGGGGAGCAGATTCTGGCACGCCTGGTGGGACCTTTTCCTCTTTCCACTCCACACTTCGTATGTCGTGATTCGCGAACCAATCGCGGTTCGCTAATGGTTGCCCTTGGGTTTCGAAGTACTAAGATTTGGTGTTTCGTTTGCTGCAGAAAGCAAAAGGATCAATGGCTGGTGTTTACCCCAATCATAGCAAAGCTCTGTTCAAATTCCAAGGCGGGAGATGAAGCAATGCTTCCGATTCCCCCCAATCAGAGAAAAGCTCTACTTTGAAAATTTAAACTTTAATAAATGAAGCAACGCTTCAGATCCTCTGCACTGCGCACAGGGCGCCACGTGTCAAAATCAGGCACGCCAGCGCAGAGAGCGCAGCGCCCGAGGCAGCACGCCCAATTAGAGCAAGGCTCTATTTAAAACAAAAATTAAAGGAAGCAAAGCTGTTGCGCAAGCGCTGCGCTGCGCGACACGTATCAGCGCAGTTGCGCTGTGCGCTGCGCGACACGTGTCTGCGCAGTTGCGTCGGCGCGGTTGCGCTGCGCTGTGCGCTGCGCGATACGTGTCGGCGCAGTTGCGCTGCGCTGTGCGCTGCGTGACACGTGTCAAACGCTGGGGCGTTTGCGCCAAACAGAATTAAAATTCCAGTAAGATCTTTCTGTTCTTATTAAAACAAGAAGATTGTCTTCTGTAAAACAGAAGCCCTTGGATCAAAGATCCAACGGTGGGGAAAATTCCCCAAATCCTTCAGAGAATGATCTCTTTAACAAATTTAACAAATTTATGGGCATTATATAAAGACCCCTAGACCCCAATTCAAAAGATCATCAACATCGTGAGAACATCAAAAACTTCACAGAGAGAACTCTGAAGAATTTTGAGAAGAACTCAAGAAAAAGGTAAAAATCTTTATAAAATAGAAGAATTTCTTCTGAATAGATCATTGATCTAAGAACAAAATCAATGATCTTCAATAAAAAATAAATAATAACAGTGCCTTGCACTTCTTATGAACCATTGGTTCTGGAATTTCAGAAAAATTCTTTTCTTGAATCCAAAATTGGATCAAGTTATTGAAATAGTACCTTGCACTTGCAAAACTGCACTGTTGCGCTCCTGGGTTGGCGCAAGCTGCCAGAGAGCGCCACGTGTCAGCGGCGCAACAGCACAGCGCACTGACGCAGCGCACTGCGCTGTTGCGCTCGCGCTCACCAGAGCGTGACACGTGTCACCTCCACATGTGCTTGCGCTCAATGATTGGCGCAAAGCTCCTGACAAGCTAATATCAGACAATTAATGCACTGCATTATTTACTGAAGGGCCAAGCTCAATTAAAAAAGGCCTAACAGGCCAAATAAAATGCAATGCATTAAAAGGGTAGAGCCCAAACAAAACAGATGCTCTGCATCATTTATAAAAGGGCAGAGCCCAAACAAAACAGATGCTCTGCAGGCCAAAACAAAAAACAGTGCATGAGCAAAGCCCTAGCACAGGCCTAATAGGCCAAAGATCAAGAAAAACGTTGAATATTCTCAACTGGACTTAACCCAATCATGGCCGTAAGTCCTCAAATTAAATTGACTGAGCACGGCTGCTCTCCTAAATCAATTTACATCCGGTTCGAGGGTACATCTCCAAACTCCTCTGACACCTATCGTTGTAATCCTTCAACGACGTCAGAGAGGTGACGGGTCCCGACAACCACATATCAACACGGACTGTGGGGTCCTTAAACTCATGGACTTATGCGTCTTTAAACCAAGAAACGGACTGGGGGGTCCTTAAACCAACGGACTTATGCGTCCTTAAACTAACGGACTAATGCGTCCTTAAACACACCCATATGGACTGTGGGGTCCTTAAACCCATGGACTTATGCGTTCTTAAACTACCTATGGACCACCATGTCCTTAAATTGGCAATGGACCACCATGTCCCTAAACTGGCAATGGACCGCAATGTCCTTAAACTACCTATGGACCAATACGTCCATAAATTGGAACAATTGAGCCCCTAAACGCTCTTTTGTCGGATCTAAAACGATCCCGTTTAAGTTGATCTTAGCCTCAAGTCTGGTTAACGTATCCTTAAACATTCAATCAGACTACATATTCCTTAATCAACTTTGGTTCAAGGATACATCTCCGAACTCCTCTGACACCTGTCGTTGTAATCCTTCAACGTCGTCAGAGAGGTGACGGGTCCCGACGGCCATATATTAAACGGACCATTACGTCTTTAAACTGGAACAATAGAGCCCCAAATGCTCTTTCCTTTAAGTCGATCTTAGTCTCAAACAGGACTAACGTATCCTTAACGAACGTTTAAGTTGATCTTAGCTTCAATACGGATAACGTATCCTTAAACTAAAACACCAAACCCAAATCTAAGTAAATACGGATTTGGACTAATCCACGTCCTACGGGCGACGGCATAACTTAGTCTCTGTATACAATCCACGGGCATCCACAAACAAAACAAACACGCACGACACGAAGTGAAATTTCTGGAGAAGGAGAAAGTGGTTACCGCGATGCGGTAACGTAATTAACTGCAGGGGCTTGCGCCTGCAGGGAAAAGTGTCCCCACAATCAAAACCCCCTCAAGCGAAGGGGAATCTGACGAAGTCTGCTATATCGGCCGCATCCGTCTAAACCTCCGATACACGGTGCTATAAATCAACTTGGCATCTTCAGAGAGGTGGACGGATAAAACCAAATAGCATCTACCCCGAATCTCAGGCAAGACGTCTTCATGTCGTCGCCCCATCTTTTGGAGGGGAACATATTCTGGCACGCCCGGTGAGACCTTTTCCTCTTTCCACTCCACACTTCGTGTGTCGTTTTCACGAACGAATCGTGGTTTGTTAATGGTTGCCTTTGGGTTGCAAGTTACTAAGATTTGGTCTTTTGTCTGGCGCAGAAATCAAGCGTCAATGGCCTCTAACTGCTCGAACTGCTCGAAGTGCCAATGCAGCCGACGCTCCACCTCACCTGGAGGTGTAGCATATGGGCCTCAAGCGGCCTCCGTCCTTACTATGCCTGTGGAGCAAGTGACTCAGGCCACCACCGGCCTGTTTTTCTGGACCATGATCCCTCCTGCAAGCTTCACCATGCCAATACCCGTACAGGAAGCTTCAAAGAAGTCGGTCTTCGATCGACTTGCTACTCCCGCGGCCCCTCTCAACGGGTCATCCAACTCCTCGGTCTTCACCAGACTGAGCCTGAACTCCAAAGGGCCTGCCAAAAAGCCCATGATCCCTGAGATGGCCGTCCCAAGGAAGACAACCATCCCTACTCCTGAAGTCGTCAAGGCGAATTCTCCTGCGAAAGAGTCAGTCTTTTCGAGGCTAACTATTCCGGCTCCTGCCCCTGCTCGAGGATCTATCTTTGACAGATTGAATATCGCTACTCAAAGGACAACATCGGTCTTTAAGAGGCTGACACCAGCAGCACCTCATTCAGACAGGGGGCAAGAAGAAGCTGTCTCTGTCGCCGAGCCAGCCCCAACGGCTCGTCATGCTCGACGTCGCCACTGGCGCCGAGTAAGGAAGGCCGAGGGAAACTCCCCCTCAGGGCTAACTCCACCTGCTCCAGTGGTGGAAGTTAATTCTGCTGTCCCAACTGGGAACAGCTTTGAACTACTAAGGAGGGTACGCAAGAACTCTCCGACTGCCACACTGAAAAGATCTCCTCCACCTACGGAGAGAGTTACAGAAACAAAGCTGGAGCAGCCCCCTCAACGGCCGTCCTCCAAAATTTATAAAGTCTGGCGGAGAGTTCAGGACTCGGTAATCGACCAAAATCACTCTCGCCAACAGAAAAGGGAAAAAGTGCAAGAAGAAAAGAACCGTCCGGACAAACAGCAAAGGACGACCACCACCAGGGTGCCTGCTGCAACGACCCCCTCAACTTCGACGGCCTACAAAAGAAGAAGGCCGGAGAAAATCCCCACACCTGCGACAAATGTCAAATGCGGTGAGCCCAAACGCCCTAAGTCCGGGGGCATTGTGGTCCATACCGTCTACATGGCGTCGGAGAAGGAGGACAGCCATGCATCTACAGGTCATCGACCGCTTACATGGTCCGTGACCAAAGCTCAGGAGCAACAAAAAAAGCTCCAGGAGATGATGAACGCGATGGCCGCACTCACTGGGCCAAAAGAATGCCCCGAAGCGTCCTCGGATGAACGCCAGGAGCAAGAAACTGACGTTGAATTCCTTCGTCGAATATTGGAGAAGAAGGATAAAGAGGCTGCGGAACAAGCAGCCAACATAAAGCGAATGGCCCTCCTGTTCCAGGACATGGTGGGTATGATGATTCAACAAGATCCTTCAGCTGAAGATCCCCCGATCATCCTTGAAGACGATAGGGGAGAAACGTCGAATCCTCCACCGGCTCTGTCAATAGCCAAAGAGGAGACAATCTCCAATGCTGACTTGGACGAATATATAGCCCAACAGATACGGGTTCATCATGCGACTGAGGCAGCCGGTTAGGTCGTAAAAACATGACGACCATATCCGAGCAGGTACGATCAGATAAAGTACCCGCCGGGCTATACGATACCGAAATTCCATGTCTATAAAGGGACGGGCAATCCCCACCAGCATGTTGCCCAGTTCAGAGCGCTCTGCGGCAACACCGGCGGTAATGATAAACTGTTGCTTCGCCAGTTCGTCGGCAGCTTGTCAGATACAGCATTCGAGTGGTACTCTGAGCTCCCAAACGACTCTATCAAGACATTTGCGGAGATGGAACTGCTGTTTACCCAGCGTTTCTCAAGCGCCAGCGAACGCACCCCGATGACGGCATTGATTAATGCCAGAGTGAAGCCGGGCGAGACATGGGTCCAATATGCTATACGGTGGCGGAACTTATGTTCAAAATGCGAGCAACGCATTGAAGAGGCTCCTGCAGTGGGTATGTTTGTGGGAACCCTTGATCCGCAAGCAACCATCTCGCAATTTATGATGTTCTCCAAGCCGACTACCTTCCAAGCCCTGATCGACAAGCTAGCGCAAATGGATCAGATAGGCCATAGACCTCCCCTTCCAAAGCCAGACTCCCGAAATGAAAAGGGAAAGGGGAAAGCGATCGTTGTCGCTAATGCTCAACAACAGCCGAGCAACTCGAAGCCGGTTGTCCGTCAAAATAATATGCGTCCGCACGTACCCCTTGAGGAGAGACTAGGACGTCCTTACTCATTTCCCCGAGATAAAACGAGAAGATTATTCGAGCTGGCGTTGCGCAACCGACTCATAAATCTGCCGGATCCAAAACGTCCGTCGCAACCAAATTATGTCAACGAGCCCAACTACTGCCCCTATCACCGAGTACTAGGTCATCCGATCAAAGATTGCTACGTCTTCAAAAATTGGATTGAAGACCAGTACCGATAGGGCAAGTTCGCGTTGTCCAACAGATGGAAGGTGAATCCGCCGCAGCCTCACACCTCTAAAAGGATGAATACGCCGGGAGCAACGTGCTCTCTCGTTGAAGAAGCCCCATGGGAGGTTGTGCTATCAGCCAAGACAAAGAGAATGCTAAACGATCTTCAAACATGCCCAGTAATCAGGTGGAAGAACCCGTTGGAACCTCAGATCATTGAAGGGATGTTGAAGCCGCGTCCAACTCCAAAGACCGATGGTGGTGGCCCAGGCACTCACAACCATCCGTCTAAATCTTCATAGAAGAAGAAAAAGAAATCCAAGAAGCTCGTGAACCCTGGCGACAAGCGCACAGACTTACAAAAAGAAATTGACGCGCTGGAGGAATACAACCAGAAAGCATGAACTCCCATTACACTCCAAAAGTTCCTCAACCACGTCTTTCAAGAGGAAGATGAGGGAGAAAGTTCGTCGGATGAATCTGAAGAATACGTAGCGAGCTGTCATATGATTTCCCATTCGTTTACAGACGATAAGGAAATTCCTTGCGCTGAAAAGCTGGGGGCAGATCCTAAACTGGAAATCTGGGGCCATCGGATGAAACAATTGACGTATTCCTCAATGAAGCTCTGTTGAAAAGTAAAGCTGATCGGGAACGCGAGATGGCCATATTTGAAAGGGCCAAGCGCCAGTGACTTGATGAAAGAGCTGAGACACTCCCGCTGGAGCAAAGTACGTCCACCGAAGATAAAAGCAAATTCAAGATGAGGAAAAGGTTTGCTAAGGCCATATCAATGGGCATGAAGCTACCATCCTCTGAAGGAAACATTACTGGTGAAGCGGAAATGCACCCCTCCTATTGCTTATATCATCGGAAGGTTTCGCACCCCACCGAAGAGTGCAAAGCTTTCAATAGATGGTGGCAAGGATATGTTGCTCACCGACAACATTTTAAGCGGGAAAAGCGTAAAACTCATCGGGAACGGAAAATTACGACCGAGGGGCTTAACAGAACTACCGGCAATTGTCGCATGGTTGACGCCGGGGGATC
Organism: Agapanthus africanus; assembly: GCA_030015575.1. Lineage (NCBI taxonomy): Eukaryota > Viridiplantae > Streptophyta > Magnoliopsida > Asparagales > Amaryllidaceae > Agapanthus > Agapanthus africanus. The sequence continues at coordinate 417,346,450 of CM057338.1, read as the reverse complement.
GCAAGTGCTCACATTCGGGAGCGATTCTGACGAGGAGCTGGCTCTTATCCCCCTCTTTAAAGAGTCCACCTCGGGAAAAGAAGAAGAGCCGAAGGTCTGCGAAAATATCCGACTGCGTAATCGGACGCTACCCGAAAAGAATCTCGGACCCTCAAACAAGAAAGATAAAGGGAAAGAAAAGGTCTCTGAGGATATCGCCCTAGATGACCAAGTCAAGGAAGAGCTAGCCGCCAAGGACCCGCCGAAGAAAAATAAGGTGGATTATAACGTTCTAGCGCATCTGAGGAAGCTACCCTCCCAGCTCAGCATTCTTGATGCCCTTTTACTATCAAAAGAGGCGAGAGATTCGTTAATCAAGGCACTACAGGAGCCGGAGCAATTCCAAGCTTTCCTGGCCGAAGATAAGATGAAGGATGAATTGGAGGAAGTGCACACGGCCGATGTCACTTTTGGCGATGAAGACCTTCTCCTTGGGACGTGCGAACACAATCGCCCCCTCTATGTCTCAGGATACTGCCACGATATAAAGATAGGCAAAATCCTGGTCGACAATGGATCCTCCGTTAATCTCCTCAATGTGCGGGTGTTAAAAGAAATCTGCATGAGTGTCCAGCACCTGGCTCGAGATAAGATCACTATCTCCAGGTTCGATTCTCAATCATCACGAACTCTTGGATCTGTGATACTAACTATACGCTTTGGGCTACTCATCACGGACATTAAGTTCCACGTCATAGACGCCAAGACATGCTACAATGCTCTGCTCGGCCGACCATGGTTACACGAGTACAACATCATCCCTTCTACACAACATCATTGTATGAAGTATTCTAAAGATGGTCTCGAGTATACCGTGACGGGAGAACTAAACCCGTTCTCTGTGAACGAGGTCCGCAAATATGAAGATGCCAAATACTTCTTACCGGATTTCGAAGAGACGGAGAGGTGTCACAAGCCGGAGAACAAAGCTAATGCCACCATCCCTGTCTTCGGCAGTGATACCGAGGAGGAAGAGGAGATAATTTATTCGGGTCTACCCCAACACAACAAGCCGGGACCGTCCGCTCCCACGTTGATCTTTGGCAGCGATTCAGAAGATGAAGTCCACGCTATATTTTCCGCTCGACCTTCAATACAAACATCCGCTGACGAAGAGCAAAGTCTGCAAGTCGCCATGGTGCCGCTTAAACATCATAAAGAACTGGATGCGCTCAATGCCTACAGTGTAGGGGAGCTGTGGGCGTTCTATGTCCCTTCCAGGAGAGAAGGCGAAAAAGCAATTCTATTCTACCGCTCTGAGGAAACAAAAGTGGAGAAAGAAATCTGGCACGGTGCGGATCCTACGCTTAACAGGCTTCAGCCCATCCGTCTCCCCAGATATTATACAAAAGGCTTGAAGAGCCTGCTAAAGCGCCAAGGGATATTCTTTAAACAGACCGCTCGAAAAGCCAAATTCTATGACAGGGTCTGGAACGTTCCCGGGACTCAGCACAAGTTGCCTAATGGGAGAATGGAAACAATCGGGCTTAGATACATTAGGTCCAAGAAACGAGAGCTGCTCCGTGACTGTTACGTCGTGCATGACTTCGATGAAGAAGCGGATGCTCAATGGGAGGACGCTAATCCTGAACCAGTAAAAGTTCCTGATGCAAAGGTGCCCAGTCCGTCGTTTGAAGAAAAAATGGACAAGTTTATAAGGGAAGCTGGTCAAAAAGTCCGAGACGACCATAACCGCGAAATGGCCATCTATGAGAAAGCCAAAATGCAACGCCTCCTCCAACAGGCCGTGGAAGATGAAGATGCCGCTCCCTGTCAACCTGTTATAAAAAAGGCTCGACGCAGGGGCAGAAATAAGTCGAAAGGCGGAAAAGGCGCTCAACAGCAACAAAGCGGGACTAAGAAGCCACGCAAGCGGGAATCGAGCGGTTCCGATCTATCCCTCATAAGGAAAATGGGTCGGGCGTACTCTTTTCCTCAGGACAAGACAAAGAAAATACTTAACCTCGCTCTAAAACATCAGATGCTTACACTACCGGAGTCTAAACACTCCGAACAAGCAAGCGAAGTCTCTCTCCTGAACTATTTCTCTTATCACCAAGTAATAGGGCACCCTCTCGAGGACTGCTTCACCTTTAAGGATTGGGTCGAAGATCAGTATCAACTCGGCAAGTTCGCTCTGTCTGACAACTGGAGGGTAACGCCGCCACAGAAGCACGAACCCAAAGCCACGAGAGCAGAACCAGTTCCACATTGGTCTTGGAAGCGAATTCGTACTTGTCACATGATAACAATATCAAGAGAAGAGCCCGAGAACATGGATGACCTTCCCTGGTGCTTCGAAAACAAAAACGATGAGGTGATCTCAGAATTTCCACCAGCACCGAAAGAGCTGGAGGACGGAATACATACCACTGCATATAACATCAAGAAAATTGAGTTGGGGACGGCGAACGACCCGCGACCAACATTCGTTAGTGAATTGCTGTCTGAAGAAAGGGTGGCTGTGTTAAAAGACGTGCTTATGCAGCATAGAGATTGCTTCGCATGGAACTATTCCGAAATGCCGGGACTAGATCCAGAAATTGCTGTGCACAAATTGGCAATATCTCCGGACGTCAAGCCGGTCAAACAGGCGCCAAGAAGAATGCGGCTCGAGCTTGAGATGAGTATCAATGCTGAGGTCAAGAAGCTAATCGATTCTGGCTTCATCCAGGAGGTCCAGTATCCCGAGTGGATCGCCAACATCGTCCCCGTGATGAAGAAAAATGGGACAGTGCGCATATGCGTGGATTTCCGGGATCTCAATAAAGCTTTCCCGAAGGACGATTTCCCAGTGCCAGTCATCGAACTGATGATAGAAAATACGTCCACTCATGAGGTTTTCTCCTTCATGGACGGCTCATCAGGGTATAATCAGATAAAGATGCATCCCGAAGACCAGAAGCACACCGCCTTCAGGACCCCTTTGGGTATATTCTGCTACAAGGTGATGCCCTTCGGTTTAAAGAATGCTGGTGCCACCTATCAGAGGGCCATGACGAAGATCTTTGATGACCTTATACACGAAATCGTCGAATGCTATATCGACGATCTCGTGGTTAAAAGCAAATCATACGAGGAACATCCCGAGCATCTGAAGACCGTATTTCAACGCCTTCGACAATACAACTTGAAGATAAACCCTCTCAAGTGTGCATTCGGAGTTTCCTAGGGCAAATTCCTGGGATTCATCGTCTGACAGCGAAGTATTGAGATAGATCCGTCAAAGATTAAGGCGATCAGGGAAATGCCCCCACCAAGGACTCTCAAACAATTGCGGTCTCTCCAGGGGAAGCTCGCGTACATCCGGCGATTTATAGCCAACCTTTCAGGCAAATGCCGTCCTTACAGCCACCTGATGAAGAAGGGAACCCCGTTTGTCTGGGATAAAATATGCCAAGGCGCGCTAGACAAAATCAAGCAGTACTTGCAAAACCCGCCAGTGCTGGCTGCTCCGGTCAAGGGAAGGCCCCTCATTCTTTATACAACCGCCCTCGAAGGTTCCTTAGGTGCATTATGGGCCCAAGAGAACGACCAAGGGAAAGAAAGAGCACTCTACTATTTACGTCGAGTCCTACTGGGGGCAGAAAGCAACTATTCTCCCATTGAGAAACATTGCCTAGCGTTGATCTTTGCGGTAACAAAGCTCAGATACTATGCGTTGGCGCATGAGGTCCGTCTCATTTCGAAGGTGGACCCTCTTAAATATTTAATGTCAAAGGCCATATTGACGGGACGACTCGCTAAATGGGCCCTGCTCTTGATGGAGTTCTCGATAACGTATCAAACTCTCAAGGCAGTGAAAGGCCAGGCTATTGCCGACTTCCTCGCTGAGCATCCGATACCCTCCGATTTTCCTCTGAATTGCGATCTTCCATACGAACATGCGTTTGATGCGATCAATGGTGGTGATACCCGATGGGAGCTTTATTTCGATGGAGCATCTTCCATGAAGAAGCGCAAACAAAGTACCCCTATAATCAAATCGGGGGTAGGACTCATCTTCATAACTCCACAAGGGGGGATAATGCGCTTTGCCTTCTCCTTACCAGAGCCGAGGACAAACAATGAAGCCGAATACAAAGCTTTGATAGCAGGCCTCGAGATCGCCATCGACATGGGAGTTGAAAACCTCCTCATATATGGAGACTCCCAGCTGGTCGTTAGTCAAGTAAACGGCGACTACCAAACGTGCAAACCAGAGCTGGTGAAGTACGGCGAAAAGGTGCAACAATTGTTGACCTAAATTCCCTATTACATTCTGGAAAGCATACCGCGTGCAGAAAATAGCAAGGCGGACGCGTTGGCCAAGCTCGCCAAGGAGCTAGCCGATGAGAACCTCGATGACGTAAGAATCGTAGTACAAAGCCGTCGGGTACTTGCCCCAGCAGAAGTATCTCCGGAATCATCCAAAGAAAAGGGAGCGACTGAGCTGATGACCCTGCAAATAAAAGACCGGGAAAAGGCTGAGGATTGGAGAGAAGTCTTTATAGACTACTTCAAATACCGTCGAACGCCCGAAGATGCGTCCTCAAGACATCAGCTTATGAAACGAGCTCTGTCTTTCACCTTCGTCAATGATACTCTGTATAAGAGGTCATTTGATTCTCTGTGGTTGAGATGTCTGGGACCCGACGAAGCGAAAATAGTTATTCAGGAAGTTCATGACGGACTCTGCGGTTCTCACCAAGCAGGCCCAAAAATGAAGTTGAAGATCAAACGGATGGGCTACTACTGGCCCATGATAATTCAAGACTGCCTTGAGTATACGAAGCAGTGCCACTCATGCCAAATTCATGGGGACTTCATCCACCAGCATCCAAATCCACTCCATCTAACGGTGGCTAGCTGGCCATTCGAAATGTGGGGAACTGACATAGTTGGTCCCATCGAACCAGCATCGTCCAGAGGACACCGTTTCATCCTGGCGACGACTAACTACTTCTCCAAATGGGCAGAAGCAGTACCGTTAAGAGAAGTGAAGACGGAGAATATCCTCCATTTCTTTAAGACGCACGTCATATATCGGTTTGGAACTCCACGACGGATCATCTCCGATAACGGGCCAGCTTACAGAAGCCACAAGATCAGTCGCTTCGCGCAACAACACAATATAGACTGAAGATATTCCTCAGTTTATAATCCGCGAGCTAACGGTCTAGCTGAGGCCTTCAACAAGACCTTGACAAAGATCATGAAGAAAATGGTGTCCCGAAATAAGAAGGACAGGCATGAGAGGCTGCAAGTGGCTCTTTGGGCGTATCGCACTACGTTCAAGACGGCCACGAACGCAACGCCATATGCGTTGGTATTCGGTACAGAAGCAGTACTCCCCCTCGAGATAGAGTTACCCTCTCTACGAGTGGCAGTCCACTACGAGCTGACGGACGAAGAAAATGCTCACCTTCGGCTTGAAGAGCTTGATGCCCTTGATGAAACACGGCTCATAGCGCAACAAAATCTGGAGGCTTATAAAGCAAAGATGACGCGCTCATATGAAAGATTGACCCGGCCGAGGACATTCCGCCAAGGCGAACTCGTGCTAGTGGTCAAAAGGCCTATGATCCCCAATCGTGCCACGTGGGGATAATTCGAGCCGAATTACGAAGGCCTGTACATAATAGACAAGGTCTACCAAGGTGGAGCCTATCTACTCATGGATATGCACGGTGAAAGGCCTTTCAGGCCAATAAATGGTCGCTTCCTAATGAAATACTACGCTTAATGAGCCATAGCCTAGGTTAATGATAGATGACGACGACTATGTCCGCTCGCTATCTTCCTAAGCTCAAACTTTATAAGCAGTAGCCAGCCTTCTCCTGGACGGACCGAAACGTCCTTAAACTAATGGCGGACCGAAACGTCCTTAAACTAATGGCGGACCGAAACGTCCTTAAACTAACGAAGGACCGAAACGTCTTTAAACTACTACCGCAACATACTTAGGCTAACAAGATGAATAAAAAATATATAAAAAAATATAATAAACGGTATGTCCATAAGCAAAATGGGCACGGATGAAAACCCGAAAGGGCTCCGTGAGTAAAAACGGCAGGGCTACCGGCGAGTGTTCGTGAAAACCTGAAAGGGCGCGACCTCGTAAAAAAAAGAAGAGAATAAAAAGAATTAAAAAAACGGTATGTCCATAAGCAAAATGGGCACGGATGAAAACCCGAAAGGGCTCCGTGAGTAAAAACAGCAGGACTACCGGCGAGTGTTTGTGAAAACCCGAAAGGGCGTGACCTCGTTAAAAGACACTTACAGGGTCCTCTCGACCTTGTAAGGACAAAACACCTGCGTGAGATCCTTACGACTCACAAGGGAGCAACACACTTAGGGATCCCCACGATTCCTAAGGAGAAAATACACTTGTGAGATCCTCACGACTCGTAAGGAGAACTCTCTTATGAGACCCTCACGGCTCATAAGATTTAAAAGTCTTAAGTTACAGAGACCTAAACCTGTGCTTAAGCAACCTCCACAACCTTCGATTTTGCCCTACAAGTGGTCCAATATTGACCCTTGTATACAATCCACGGGCGCGAATAAACATTTCCCTAACCAAGTCCCATCCGTGACTGGGGATATGTACGCATGATGAACAACCCTTATAAGTCCTCTCGACTTACAAGGAGAAAACCCTCTTGTAGGATCCTTACGACTTACAGAGGAACATACACTTAGGAATCCTCACGATTCCTAAGGAGAAAATACACCTACAAGAGCCTCGCGACTTGTAGCGAGAAATACCTTTGTGAGACCCTTACGGCTCATGAAGTCAAAAGCCTTAGTCGACAGGACCTTAACCCTGTTCGCTAAGCCATCTTTGTTCGACATCGACAGAGGCAAATGATGATTCGCTCCTGGCAATATCCCAGTTGTAGCGGTGCTGATGCCGAAATCGGTGTCTAATTTTAGGTTTACGGTGAAAAGTCAGCAAGCCACACATGCATACAAAATAGCCGAAATGATGGGGCAACTTGCAATAAAAAGCAGCAAGTAAAAACGTATTCATATAAAACAGCCGAAATGATTGGGCAACTCGCAATAAAAAGCAGCGAGTAAAAATAAAATAAATAGCCGAAATGATTGGGCACCGCGAAAAATAGCCGAAATGATTGGGCAATCGCGACCTTCGCGATATAAAAGCTGAAATGATAAAGCATCGCGGAAGTAAAGCAATAAAGAAAAATGATGAAACTTTTGCCCTACAGGTGAGATCACATCGATCTCTGTATACAATCCAAGGGCACAAATAAAGAGGGAACTACACCTTCCCAACAGGCTCCGCCAGAAAGCAAAGCCAAATCTCGACGGTTCACCAACAGCCTAGAGACAACCGCGACATTCGTCTCGATACAGCAGACGCAGTGCTAGCAAACGAAGCGAAGATCAAATTCCTAGCTTCACGGTTTTGACGGTAACTTATATAAAACCTGAAAGACCACCACAGATCGGTTCAACTCCAGGGAAACCAGTGTCCCTGGCAAATACCTCAATTCAGGGAAACTAGCGTCCTTGATGAAAGCCTCCTGATTCGCGTCGGCCCGCAGAGAAACTAGCGTCTCCGCAGGAATACTCCGATTCGTTTCAACCCCGAAGAAACCAGTGTCTTCGGCAAAATCCTTCGACTCAGGGAAACTAGCGTCCTTGACGAGAAAATCCTAATTCGCGTCGACCCATAGAGAAACTAGCGTCTTTGCAGGAACAAATCGATTCGTTTCAACCCCAGGGAAACCGGTGTCCTTGGCAAATACCTCAATTCAGGGAAACTAGCGTCCTTGATGAGAGCCTCCTGATTCGCGTCGGCCCGCAGAGAAACTAGCGTCTCCCCAGGAATACTCCTATTCGTCTCAACCCCGAAGAAACCAGTGTCTTCGGCAAAATACCTCAATTCAGGGAAACTAGCGTCCCTGATGAGAGCCTCCTGATTCGCGTCGATCCGCAGAGAAACTAGCGTCTTTGCAGGAACACCTCGACTCGTTTCAAACCCAGGAAAACCAGTGTCCTTGGCAAACTCCTCGACTTAGGGAAACTAGCGTCCTTGATGAGAGCCTCCTGATTCGCGTCGGCCCGCAGAGAAACCAGTGTCTCCACGAGAAATTCCCGATTCGTCTCAACTTGCAAGATAAAGCCTTAGGCAGCAGGGATTAAAATACTTGTTTCCTAAGCACTGGGATCCGGCAAGTCGGTCTAAAACGGTCTCTTGCATACTATTCACGGGTCTCACTCTCCAAAGTCGAATCTCGACAAGGAGGGAAACAACCGCTTACGGGTCTTCTCGACTCGTAAGAGGGAAAATTCTCTTATAGGATCCTTACGACTTATAGAGAAAACGCACTTAGGAATCCTCACGTTCCCTAAGGAAAAAATACACATACGAGATCCTCTCGATCCGTAGGGAGAAAAGTCTCTATGAGACCCTCACGGCTCATAGAGCTGAAAAGTCTTAGGCAGCAGATCTGAACCTGCGGCCTAAGCCATCGCTATTTCTTGGAAAAACTAAGATGCTTACTCTATTATCTGTCAACCATGTTTATTAAGACAGCATGTGCACAATAAAAGAAAGAAGAAAGTGACAGGAAGAACATCCGATTTACATTTGATCAAGCGTTCGAGACATACTCATTCATGCATAGGCAAAAGACTCAGAACGAGAAATAAGACAAGCTGGGATAAAAATGTTCCATTTATATTGCCAAAAATTCTTACAATCATAAAAGAAATAAACGAGAAACATTATTACAATGGAATAACCTCAGATCCAGGGCACGGATTGAGGAATTCAAAAGTAAGGCCATCCAGAGTTCTTCTGGCCTTTCTGATTATTCTCGTGCACAGCCTCTCGCGCTCCTGTGTGTCAAGATCTTCGGCGAGGCCCCCCAGCCTTTGATAAGCAGCGATTATCATCGTCTGCTGGAAAATTTGATGCAGGATGTCGATGAGGCTATCCCGCCGTTTCTTCGAGATCAGCCCCGACAGGTACACTGAATGCACCTTGTCTTCGGCATCATCCAGCGCATTGAGCGGTAGGGCCTCGTAGAACCCCGGGAGTGCTCTCCGGATTGCCCCCAGCACGACTTTCAAGAGAGCAGAACGGCGAGGGAGCAGCCAACCAACGCGTGCGTTCAGACGACCCATGACCTCCGCACATTGGGCGTCTGTAAACTCTTGGTTTTGTTGACGGCCCTGCGCACGGATGTCCCCGTAGGTAATGAATTCGTGCAGACTGTATAGACGCACCGCCATAATGCCTGAAAGAAACATCATTGGAAGATTAGCAATGAGGAAAAAGCATAGGGAGTTAAAACTCCTCGAGAGCAATGCTCTGCAGACAGGAGTGACACCTGTCGAAATCAATTATGAGGAGAATTTGAGGAAAATCCCCTAAGAACATTGAGAGCTTTGCTCTGAAAAGATGATATAATAATAATAATAATACAAAATGCCATCTTTAACTTCCAAAATCGATGAAGAATTCTTAAGAGTTCTTCTATATGATTTGGAAGGAGCAAAGCTCTATTAATGAATTAATAAAATCTAAGGAAAATCTTTTAGAGAGCAGAGCTCTATTAATGGAACCCTAATAGGGTTCTCCTTAGTCCTCTTTAGACCCCTTTAGAGCAAAGCTCTGCTAAGTGAAACCCTAAATGAGTCTTCTTTAGATCAGGGATCTATTGAGAGCAAGTCTCTTAAAATTGATTTAATTTAATCCAAATTAATTTTTTACCTAAAATTCTCTAAAGTTTGAACTTTTAAAATGTGCTTAAACAAAAGAGCAGGGTTCTGAGATTCTGAAAGTAAAATTGTTGAAGATGATAATCATCTGTTGAGGACTAAAGGTCCTATTTATAGGCATCAAATGCCCTTTCAACTTCTAAAAGTTGCCGCAACGGTTGGAATTCTGCCACCGTTGCGCTCGCGTTTGGATCCACGTAAGCGCAACGGTGGGGGGCATTTGTTTACCCCAATCAGAGCAAAGCTCTGTTCAATTTCCAAGGCGGGAGATGAAGCAACGCTTCCGATTCCCCCCAATCAGAGCAAAGCTCTACTTTGAAAATTTAAATTTTAATAAATGAAGCAACCCTTCAGATCCTCTGGGCTGCGCGCAGGGCGCTACGTGTCAAAATCAGGCACGCCAGCGCAGAGAGCACAGCGTCCGAGACAGCGCGCCCAATCAGAGCAAGGCTCTATCTAAAACAAAAATTAAAGGAAGCAACACTTCAGTTGAGCAAGCGCTGGGCTGCACGACACGTGTCAGCGCAGTTGCGTAAGCGCTGCGCTGCGCGACACGTGTCAGCGCAGTTGCGCAAACGCAGTTGCGCTGCGCTGTGCGCAGCGCGACACGTGTCAGCGCAGTTGTGCTTGCACAATTGCGCTGCGCTGTGCGCTGCGTGACACGTGTCAAGCGCTGGGGCGTTTGCGCCAAACAGAATTAAAATTCCAGTAATATCTTTCTGTGCTTGTTAAAACAAGAAGATTGTCATCTGTAAAACGGAAGCCCTTGGATCAAAAATCCAACGGTGGGGAAAATTCCCCAAATCCATCAGAGAATGATCTCTTTAACAAATTTAACAAATTTATGGGCACTATATAAAGACCCCTAGACCCCAATTCAAAAGATCATCAACATCGTGAGAACATCAAAAACTTCACAGAGAGAACTCTGAAGAATTTTGAAAAGAACTCAAGAAAAAAGGTAAAAATCTTTATAAAATAGAAGAATTTCTTCTGAATATATCATTGATCTAAGAACAAGATCAATGATCTTCAATAAAAAATAAATAATAACAGTGCCTTGCACTTCTTATGAACCATTGGTTCTGGAATTTCAGAAAAATTCTTTTCTTGAATCCAAAATTGGATCAAGTTATTGAAATAGTGCCTTGCACTTGCAAAACTGCACTGTTGCGCTCCTGGGTTGGCGCAAGCCACGAGAGAGCGCCACGTGTCAGCGGCGCAACAGCACAGCGTACTGACGCAGCGCACTGCGCTGTTGCGCTCGCGCTCACCAGAGCGTGACATGTGTCACCTCCACATGCGCTTGCGCTCAATGATTGGAGCAAATCGCCTGACAAGCCAATATCAGATAATTAATGCACTGCATTATTTACTGAAGGGCCAAGCCCAATTAAAAAAGGCCTAACAGGCCAAATAAAATGCAATGCATTAAAAGGGTAGAGCCCAAACAAAACAGATGCTCTGCATCATTTATAAAAGGGCAGAGCCCAAACAAAACAGATGCTCTGCAGGGCAAAACAACATACAGTGCATGAGCAAAGCCCTAGCACAAGCCTAATAGGCCAAAGATCAAGAAAAACGTTGAATATTTTCAACTGGACTTAGCCCAATCATGGCCGTAAGTCCTCAAATTAAATTTACTGAGCACGGCTGCTCTCCTAAATCAATTTACATCCGGTTCGAGGGTACATCTCCGAACTCCTCTGACACCTATCGTTGTAATCCTTCAACGACGTCAGAGAGGTGACGGGTCCCGACAACCACACATCAACACGGACTGTGGGGTCCTTAAACTCATGGACTTATGCGTCCTTAAACCAAGAAACGGACTGTGGGGTCCTTAAACCCACGGACTTATGCGTCCTTAAACTAACGGACTAATGCGTCCTTAAACACACCCATATGGACTGTGGGGTCCTTAAACCCTTGGACTTATGCGTCCTTAAACTACCTATGGACCACCGTGTCCTTAAACTGGCAATGGACCACCATGTCCGTAAACTGGCAATGGACCACCATGTCCCTAAACTAGCAATGGACCGCCATGTCCCTAAACTACCTATGGACCAATACGTCCATAAATTGGAACAATAGAGCCCCTAAACGCTCTTTTGTCGGATCTAAAACGATCGCGTTTAAGTTGATCTTAGCCTAAAGTCTGGCTAACGTATCCTTAAACATTCAATCAGACTGCATATTCCTTAATCAACTTTGGTTCACGGGTACATCTCCGAACTCCTCTGACACCTGTCGTTGTAATCCTTCAACGACGTCAGAGAGGTGACGGGTCCCGACGGCCATATATTAAACGGACCATTACGTCTTTAAACTGGAACAATAGAGCCCCAAATGCTCTTTCCGTTAAGTCGATCTTAGTCTCAAACAGGACTAACGTAGCATTAACGAACGTTTAAGTTGATCTTAGCATCAATACGGCTAACGTATCCTTAAACTAAAACACAAAACCCAAATCTAAGTAAATACGGATTTGGACTAATCCACGTCCTACGGGAGACGGCATAACTTAGTCTCCGTATACAATCCACGGGCATCCACAAACAAAACAAACACACGCGACACGAAGTGAAATTTCTGGAGAAGGAGAAAGTGGTTACCGCGATGCGATAACGTAATTAACTGCAGGGGCTTGCGCCTGCAGGGAAAAGCGTCCCCACAATCAAAAACCCCTCAAGCGAGGGGGAATCTGACGAAGTCTGCTACATCGGCCGCATCCCTCTAAACCTTCGATACACGGTGCTATAAATCAACTTGGCATCTTCGGAGAGGTGGACGGATAAAACCAAATAGCATCTGCCCCGAATCTCAGGCAAGACGTCTTCACGTCGTCGCGCCATCTTTTGGAGGAGAACAGCTGGCAACTGCTCAAGCTGCTCCAACTGCAAAAACAACCGACGCTCCGCCTCACCTGGAGGTGTAGCCTATGGACCGCAGGCTGCTTCCCTGTTTACTATGCCTGTGGAACAATTGACTCAAGCTATCACCGGTCTGTTCTTTGGGACCATGCTCCCGCCGGTGAACGTTAACATCCCAATGCCCATACCGGAAGCTTCAAAGAAGTCGGTCTTTGATCGACTTGCTACTCCCATGGCCCCTCTCAACGGGTCGTCCAACTCCTCGGTCTTCACCAGACTGAGCCTGAAGTCCGAAGGGCCCGCCAAGAAGCCCATGATCCCTGAGTTGGCCATCCCAAAGAAGACAACTGCTCCCGAAGTCGTCAAGGCGGCTTCTACTGCAAAAGAGTCGGTCTTTACAAGACTAGCTGTCTCAACTCCCACTTCGGCTCGAAGGTCTGTCTTTGACAGATTAGACACCGCCACTCAAAAGACGTCAGTCTTTAAGAGGTTGGCACCAGCGACGTCTCATCCAGGAAGGGAGCAAGACGAAACCATCCCCGTCACCGGATCGGCCCCAACAGCTCGACACGCTCGACGTCGTCACTGGTGCCGAGTAAGGAAGGCCGGGGGAAACTCTCCCTCAAGGCTAACTCCACCGGCTCCAGTAGTGGAAGTTAATGCTGCTGTTCCAATTGGAAACAACTTTGAACTTCTAAGGAGGGTACGCAAGAACTCTCCGACTGCCACGCTAAAAATATCTCCTCCACCTGCAGAGAGTGTTACGGATGCAAAGCCGGAGCACCCCCCTCAATGGCTATCCTCCAAGATTTATAAGGTCTGGCAACGGGTCCAAGACTCAGTAATCGACCAAGATCACTCTCGCCGGCAGAAGAGGGTGAAGGTTCATGAAGAAAAGAACCGTCCTGCCAAACCACAAAGGACGACAACCACTTGGGTACCCACTGCAACAGCTCCCTCCACGTTGACTACTCAAAAGAGAGGAAGGCCGGAGAAAGTCCCCATGCCTGCAGCGAATGTCAAGGACAATAAGCCTAAACGCCCTAAGTCTGGGGGCATGGTGGTGCATACCGTTTACATGGCATCCGGGAAGGAGGACGGCCGTACATCTATAGGTCATAGATCGCTTACGCGATCGGTGACTAAACCTTATGAGCAGCAGCAGAAGCTCCAAGAAATGATGAATGCGATGGCCGCACTCACTGGGCCAAAAGAAAGCCCCGAAGCATCCTCAGATCAACGCCAGGAGCAGGAAACTGACGCTGAGTTCCTTCGCAGGATACTGGAAAAGAAGGATAAAGAGGTTGCGGAACAAGAAGCTAATATAAAACGAATGACCCTTCTGTTTCAGGACATGGTAGGGATGATGTTACAGCCGGACCCTCCAGCTGAAGACCCTCCGATCATTGTTGAAGACGATAAAGGAGAGACGTCGAATCCTCCACCGGCTCTTTCAACGGCCAGAGAGGAGACAATTTCCAAGGTTGACCTGGACGAATACATAGCCCAGCAGATATGAGTTCACAAGGCAACTGAGGCAGCCGGTCAAGTTGTCAGGACGGGGATACCATATCCGAGCTGGTATGATCAGATCAAGTACCCACCGGGCTATACAATACCGAAATTCCATGTCTATAAGGGGACTGCCAATCCCCATCAACATGTTGCCCAGTTCAGGGCCCTTTGTGGCAATACCGGTGGTGATGATAAATTGTTGCTTCGCCAGTTCGTCGGTAGCTTATCGGAGACGGCATTTGAATGGTACTCCGAACTTCCGAATGACTCCGTCAAAACCTTCGCTGAAATGGAATTATTGTTTACCCAGCGTTTCGCGAGCGCCAGCGAACGCACCCCGATAACGGCGTTGATTAATGCCAGGGTGAAACTGGGCGAGACGTGGTTCTAGTATGCTATACGCTGGCGAAACTTGTGGTCGAAATACGAACAACGCATTAAGGATGCGCCCGCGGTGGGCATGTTCGTGGGCACCCTAGATCCTCATGCAACTATCTCACAGTTCATGATGTTCTTTAAACCAACCACGTTCTAGGCTTTGATCGACAAGTTGGCCCAGATAGACCAGATGGGTCACAGACCGCCTCCTCCGAAACCGGAACCTCGGAGTGACAGGGGTAAAGGGAAGGCAACCTTCGTTGCGAACGCTCAGCTGCAACCCAGTGCCCCAAAGCTGGCGGATCAACTGGAAGAAAGACGGCGGTATTATAATGAGAAAATGAACCGCCCCTACTCATTCCCGCGAGATAAGACGAAGAGGCTATTCGAGCTGGCGGTACGCAATAGGCTTATCAACTTGCCAAATCCAAGGCGACCGCCGCAACCTAGTGAGGTGAATAACCCCAACTACTGCCCTTACCATCAAACGGTAAGCCATCTGATTGAGGATTGCTTCGTCTTCAAAGGATGGATTGAAGGTCAATACCTACAGGGAAAATTTGCGCTGTCCGAGAAGTAGAAGGTAAACCCGCCACAACCTCACACTCCCAAGAAGTCGGACACACCGGGGGCAACTTGTTCTTTCATTGAAGAAGCTCCATGGGAAATCGTGCTTTCAGCAAAAACCAAAAGAATGCTGAATGAGCTCCAGACGTGCCCGGCGATCAGGTGGAAGAACCTGATGGAACCCCGGGTCATTGAAGGGATGCTGAAGCCACGCCCAGCTCCAATGATCGGTGGTGATGGCCCAAGTACTCACACCCAGCCGTCGAAATCTTCAAAGAAGAAGAAGAAGAAATCCAAGAAGCCCATGAAGCCTGGCGACAAGCGCATGGATTTGCAGAAACAGATTGACGCGCTGGAGGAGTACAATCAAAAGGCGCGGACTCCCATCACACTCCAAGAGTTCCTCAACCACGTCTTTCAAGAGGAAGATAATGGAGAAAGCTCGTCGGATGAATCTGAGGGATATGTGGCGAGCTGTCATATGATCTCCCACTTGTTTACGGACGATGAAAAAACTCCTGGCACTAAGAAACTGGGGACAGAGCCTGAACCGGAGCTTGTATGGCCATCAGACAAAATGATCGACGCTTTTCTGGATGAGATTCGTCTGAAAAGTAAAGCCGATCGGGAGCGTGAGATGGCCGCATCAGAAGGAGCCAAACGTAGGCGACTAAACGAAAAAGTCGAAGCACTCCCGCCAGATCAAAAGACATCCGATGCGGATAAAAACAGATTCAAGACGAGGAAAAGGTTTGCCAATGCCATATCAATGGGAATGAAGCTACCGCCCTCGGAAGAGAACATTCGCAATGGAACGGAAATGCATCCTAATTACTTCTCATATCATCGGAAGATTTCACACCCCACTGAGGAGTGCGACGCTTTTAAGATATGGTGGCAGGGATATGTGGCTCACCGGCAATATTTTAAGCAAATGAAACGCAGAACTCGTCGGGAGCAGAGAAGTACGACCGAAGGGCATAAAAGAACCACCGGCAACTGTTACACGGTCAACGCCGGAGGATCACAGGTTCTTACCTTCGGGAGCGACTCTGATGAGGAAATGGCCTTGGGCCCTCTCTTTAAAGAATCCACCTTAGGGAAAGAGGAAGAACCGAAGGCCTGCGAAAACATTCAGCTGCGCAATCGCACGCTCCTAGAAAAGAATCTTGGACCCGCAACTAGAAAAGATAAGGGAAAGGGAAAGGTCGCAGAGGATATCGCCTTAGATGACCAAGTCATGAAAGAGCTGACTGCCAAGGACCCGCCCAAGAAGAGTAAGGTGGACTACAACATCTAGCGAATCTGAGGAAGCTACCCTCTCAGCTCAGCATTCTCGACGCCCTCTTATTATCAAAAGAAGCGAGAGATTCATTAATCAAGACGCTGCAAGAGCCTGAGCAATTCCAAGCCTTTCTCACCGAACAGAGGATGAAAGATGAACTGGAAGAAGTACACACGGCCGATATCACTTTCTGTGACGAAGACCTTCTCCTCGGGACATGCGACCACAACCGTCCCCTATACGTCTCTGGATACTGCCACGATATCAAGATAGGCAAAATCCTGGTTGATAATGGATCCTCCGTCAATCTCCTTAATGTTCGGGTGTTGAAGGAAATCTGCATGAGCGTTCAGCACCTCGCTCGTGATAAAATTACCATCTCCGTTTCAACTCTCAGTCATCACGGACTCTCGGATCGGTGATACTAACATTACGCTTCGAACTACTCGTCACGGACATTAAGTTTCACGTCATTGACGCCAAGACCTGCTACTACGCTTTGCTCGGTCGTCCTTGGTTGCACGAGTACAACATCATCCCTTCTACGCAACATCAGTGTATGAAGTATTTCAAGGATGGTCTCGAGTACACCGTAACAGGCGAGCTGAACCCATTCTCCGTGAACGAAGTCCGCAAATACGAAGATGCAAAGTACTTTTTTCCAGATTGCGAGGACACGGAGAGGTGTCGCAAACCGGAGAACAAAGCCGCCGCCACCATTCCTGTTTCTGGGAGTGATACCGAAGAAGAAGAAGAGATAGTTTACGCTGGGCCGTCTCGACGCAACAACCCGGGACCGTCTGCCCCATATTGATCTTCGGAAGCGGTTCGGAAGATGAGGTTAATGCTGTGTTCTCCAGTCGACCATCGATACAAGAATTCCCTGGTGATGATCAGAGTTTGCAAATCACCATGATTCCGCGGGAGCACTACAAAGATCTTGACGCGCTTGAATCTTACAATGTGCAAGACCTGCAGACGTTTTACGTCCCTCCCAAGCGAAAAGGTGAAAAGGCGATCATATTCTACCAATCCACGGAAACAAGAGTGGAGAAAGAAATCTGGCACGGCTCGGATTCTACACTTAACGGGCTCCAACCCATCCGTTTGCCCGGGTATTATACGAACGGACTAAAAAGGCTGTTGAAGCGCCAAGGGTACCCTTAAAACAGACTATTCGACAAGCTCGGTTCTACGACAGGATTTGGGATGTCCCTGGGACTCAGCGCAAATTGCCCAATGGGAGAATGGAAACGCTTGGGCTTGGATATGTGAGATCCGGGAAACGGGAACGAGTCCATAGTAGCTACGCCATATATAACTTCGATAGAGAAGAAGATGCCCTGTCAGAAAACGCCGACCCTTTATTAAAACTAGATCCCGCAATCAAAGTGCCGAGTCCGTCATTTGAAGAGCGAATGGACGAGCTTATCAGGAAAGCGGGTCAAAAAGCTCGGGACAACCATAACCGCGAAATGGCCATCTACGAGAAAGCCAGGACGCAACGTCTTCTTCAACAGGCTGCAAAGGACGAAAATGCTCCTCCATGTCAACCTATTGTGCAAAAGGCCCGACGTAGGGGAAGAAACAAGTCAAGGAGCAGAAAAGGCGTTCGACAGCGACAAAGCAAGACCAAGAAGTCATGCGATCGGAAATCGAACGGTCCGGATTTGTCCCTCATGAAGAAGATGAGTCAGGCATACTCTTTTCCTCAGAATAAAACACGGAAGATACTTGACCTAGCTATAAAACATCAAATGATCACACTTCCGGAGTCTAAGCACCCTAAGCAAGCTAACGAGGTCTCTCATCCGGGCTATTGCTCTTATCACCGAGCCATAGGACACCCTATCGAAGACTGCTTCACCTTCAAGAACTGGGTCGAAGACCAGTACCAGCAAGGCAAATTTGCTCTATCCAGCAGCTGGAGGGTAACGCCGCCACAAAAGCACGAACCCAAAGCCATAAGAGCAGAACCAGATCCACATCAGTCTCGAAAGCGAGTCCGTACTTGTCATATAATAGCAATATCAAAAGGGGAGCCCGAGAGATATGGATGACCTTCCTTGGTGCTTCAAAAACATTGACGACGAGGTAATTTCAGAATTTCCACCAGCACCGAAAGAGCTGGAGGATGGAATACACACCACTGCCGATAACCTTAAGAAAATTAAGTTGGAGACGGCAAACGACCCACAACCGACATTCGTCAGCGAGCTGCTATTTGAAGAAAGGGTGGCTGCGTTAAAAGACGTGCTTATGCAGCATAGAGATTGCTTCGCATGGAGCTATTCCGAAATGCCAGGACTGGATCCAGAAATAGCTGTCCATAAATTGGCAATATCCCCGGACGTCAAGCCAGTCAAACAAGCGCCGAGAAGAATGCGGCTCGAGCTTGAAATGAGCATCAACGCCAAAGTCAAGAAGCTGATCGACTCTGGGTTTATCCAGGAGGTTCAGTACCCTGATTGGATCGCCAACATCGTCCCGGTAATAAAGAAAAATGGGACAGTGCACATATGCGTGGACTTCCGGGATCTCAATAAAGCTTGCCCGAAGGACGATTTCCCAGTACCGGTCACCGAGCTGATGATAGATAACACGTCCACTCACGAAGTCTTCTCCTTCATGGACGGATCGTCAGGATACAATCAAATAAAGATGCATCCCGAAGACCAGAAACATACCGCTTTCCGGACCCCTTTGGGTATATTCTGCTACAAGGTGATGCCTTTCGGTCTAAAGAACGCCGGTGCCACCTACCAGAGGGCCATGACGAAGATCTTTGATGACCTTATACATGAAATCGTCGAATGCTATATCGATGACCTCGTGGTGAAAAGCAAATTATACGAGGGACATTTCGAACATCTGAAGATCGTATTTCAACGCCTTCGGCAATACAACTTGAAGATGAACCCTCTCAAATGCGCGTTCGGGGTGTCCTCAGGTAAATTCCTAGGATTCATCGTCCGACACCGAGGTATCGAAATAGATCCGTCAAAGATCAAGGCGATCATGGAGATGCCTCCGCCAAGGACTCTAAAGCAATTGCGATCTCTCCAAGGGAAGCTCACGTACATACGGCGATTTATATCCAATCTTTCAGGCAAGTTCCATCCTTATAGCCACCTGATGAAGAAGGGAACCCCTTTCGTCTGTGATCACAAATGCCAAGGCGCACTGGACGAGATCAAGCAGTACCTGCAGAACCCGCCGGTGTTAGCTGCTCCAGTCAAGGGAAAACCTCTTATTCTTTATACAACTGCCCTCGAAGGTTCCTTAGGCGTATTATGGGCACAAGAGAACGACCAAGGGAAAGAAAGAGCTCTCTATTACTTGAGTCGGGTTCTACTGGGGGCAGAAGGCAACTATTCCCCCATTGAAAAACACTGCCTGGCGTTGATCTTCGTGATAACAAATCTCAGGCACTATGCGTTGGCGCACGAAGTCCGTCTCATTTCGAAGGTGGACCCTCTCAAATATTTGATGTCAAAGGTCATATTGACAGGGAGACTCGCTAAATGGGCCCTGCTCTTGATAGAGTTTTAAATAACCTATCAGCCTCTTAAGGCAGTGAAAGGCCAAGCCATCGCCGACTTCCTCGCTGAGCATCCAATACCTGCCGATTCTCCCTTGAACTGTGAATTCCCAGATGAACACGCGTTTGACACAATCGACGAGGGTGATGCCCTGTGGGAGCTTTACTTCGATGGATCATCCTCCATGAAAAAGCGTAAACAAAACACCCCCATAATCAAATCAGGGGTAGGCCTCATCTTCGTAACTCCCCAAGGGGGGATAATGCGCTTTGCTTTCTCCTTGACAGAGCCGAGGACGAACAATGAAGCCGAATACGAAGCTTTGATTGCGGGTCTCGAGATCGCCATTGACATGGGAATTGAAAACCTCCTCATATATGGAGACTCTCAACTGGTCGTCAGTCAAATAAATGGCGACTACCAAACGTGCAAACCCGAGCTGGTGAAATATGGTAAGAGAGTACAGCAACTGCTGACTCAAATTCCCTCCTACGTGCTGGAAAGCATACCGCGTGCGGAAAATAGCAAAGCAGATGCACTAGCTAAGCTCGCTAAAGAATTGGCTGACGAGAACCTCGATGATGTAAGAATCGTGGTACAAAGCCATCAGGTACTTACCCCAGTAGAAATATCTCCGGAATCATCCGAAGAAAAGGGAGTGACTGAGCAGATGGCTTTGCAAATAAAAGACCAAGAGAAGGTTGAAGATTGGAGAGAAGTCTTCATAGACTACTTCAAATCCCATTGAATGCCTGAAGATGCGTCCTCAAGACATCAGCTTATGAAACGAGCTCTGTCTTTCGCCTTTGTCAATGATGCTCTGTACAAGAGGTCGTTTGATTCTCTATGGTTGAGATGCCTGGGACCTGACGAAGCGAAAAGAGTCGTTCAGGAAGTTCACGACGAACTCTGTGGTTCTCACCAAGCAGGCCTGAGATGAAGTTGAAGATTAAACGAATGGGCTACTATTGGCCCACGATGATTCAAGACTGCCTCGAATATGAGAAGCAATGCCACTCGTGCCAGATTCATGGAGACTTTATCCATCAGCACCCAAATCCTCTACATCCAACGGTAGCTAGCCGGCCGTTCGAAATGTGGGGGACTGACATAATCGGCCCCATCGAACCAGCATCGTCCCGAGGACATCAATTCATTTTGGCGACAACTGATTACTTCTCCAAATAGGCAGAAGCAGTACCGCTGAGGGAAGTGAAGACGGAGAATATCCTCCATTTCTTCAAGACGCACGTCATTTATCGGTTTGGAACTCCGCGACGGATCATCTCCGATAACGGGCCAGCCTAAAGAAGCCACAAGATAAGCCGCTTCACGCAACAACACAATATAGATTGGAGGTATTCCTCAGTTTACAATACCCGAGCTAATGGTCTAGCCGAAGCTTTCAACAAAACCTTGACAAAGATCGTGAAGAAGACGGTGTCCCGAAACAAGAAAGACTGGCACGAGAGACTGCAAGAAGCTCTTTGGGCGTATCGAACTACGTTCAAGATGGCCACAAACACAACGCCATACGCGTTGGTATTCGGTACGGAAGCAGTGCTCCCTCTCGAGATAGAGTTACCCTCTCTACGAGTGGAAATCCACTACGAGCTGATGGACGAAGAAAATGCTTACCTTCGGCTTGAGGAGCTCGATGCCCTTGATGAAACCCGGCTCATAGCGCAACAAAATCTAGAGGCTTATAAAGCAAAGATGACGCGCTCCTACGAAAGATTGACCAGGCCAAGGACATTCCGCCAGGGTGAACTCGTGCTAGTGGTCAAAAGACCTATGATCCCTAATCGCGCCAAGCGGGGAAAATTCGAGCCGAATTATGAAGTCCCGTACATCATAGACAAAGTCTACCGGGGTGGAGCCTATCTACTCATGGACATGCATGGTGAAAGGCCTTTCAGGCCAATAAACGGTCGCTTCCTGTAGAAGTACTACGCTTGACGAGTCACGGCCTTGGTCAATGATAGATGACGACGACTATGTCCACTCGCTATCTTCCTAAGCCTAAACTCTATAAAGTAGTGACAGGCTTTCTTTAACAAGGGACCGAAATGTCCTTAAACTAATAACGGACCGAAACGTTCTTAAACTAACGGTGGAACGAAACGTCCTTAAACTAATGGCGGACCGAAACGTCCTTAAACTAACGACGGACCGAAATGTCCTTAAACTAACCTTAAACTAACGACGGACCGAAACGTCCTTAAACTAATGACAGACCACTATGTCCTAAAAACTAGCCGGTGACTGCGGTGGATTGCAGCATCCCAAAGTCGATAAAAAAAGAGAATAAAAAAAATAATAATAAAAATGGTATGTCCATAAGAAAAATGGGCACGGATGAAAACCCGAAAGGGCTCCGTGAGTAAAAACAGCAGGGCTACCGGCGAGTGATTTTTAAAACCCGAAAGGGCGCAACCTCGTTAAAAGACACCTGCAGGGTCCTCTCGATCTTGTAAGGAGAAACCACCCGCGTGAGATCCTTACGACTCACAAAGGAGAAACACACTTAGGGATCCCCACGATTCCTAAGGAGAAATTACACTTGCGAGATCCTCACGACTCGTAAGGAGAATCCTCTTATGGGACCCTTACGGCTCATAAGATTTGAAAGTCTTAAGTTACAGAGACCTGAACCTATTCTTAAGCACCCCCCACAACCTCCGATACTGCCCTACAAGCGGCTCAATACTGACCCTTGTATACAATCCACGGGCGCGAATAAACATTTCCCTAACCAAGTCACATCCATGACTAGGGATATGTTCATATAATGAACAACCCTTGTAAGTCCTCTTGACTTATAAGAAGAAAACCCTTTTGTAAGATCCTTAGGACTTACAAGAGAACATGCACTTAGGAATCCTCACGATTCCCAAGGAGAAAACACACCTACAAGATCCTCACGACTTGTAGGGAGAAATACCTTTGTGAGACCCTTACGGCTCATGAAGTCAAAAGCCTTAGTCGACAGGACCCTTAACCCTGTTTACTAAGCCACCCTTATTCAACATCGACAGAGGCAAATGATGATTCGCTCCTGGTAACATCCCAGTCGTAGTGGTGCTGATGCCGAAATCAGTGTCTAAATCCAAGCTTGCAGCGAAAAGCCAGCAAGCCACATATGCATACGAAATAGCCGAAATGATGGGGCAACTTGCAATAAATAGCAGCAAGTAAAAATGTATGCATACGAAATAGCCGAAATGATTGGGCAACTCGCAATAAAAAGCAGCGAGTAAAAATAGAATAAATAGCCGAAATGATTGGGCACCGCGAAAAATAGCCGAAATGATTGGGCAATCGTGACCTTCGCGATATTTAAATCCGAAATGATAGAGCATCGCGGAAAGAAATAAAAAAATAAAAACAAAATTTATGCCCTACAGGTGGTGTTACATCAATCCCTGTATACAATCCAGGGGCGCAAACAAAGAAGGGATTATACTCCTCCTCCCCAAGTTTCATCAAAAGAAGAAGCCAAATCTCGACGGGCCACAAGTGACCTAAAGATCGTCTTAACACTCGTCTCGTCGCAATGGACACAACTTCAAGCGAATCAGAACAGCGGCAACTCCCAGTTCCATGGCTCGGCGATACACCGATCACCCAGAGTCAAACCCCCACTCCGTAAAATGCGGATATAATGAGCAAAATTCCTGGTCACGTCGAACGCGGATAACGTCACTCTTTGACCCCGTGGAAAACATCCAGAGCGGAGCCTGGTCCTCGCCGAACACGGAAGTGACCCGTGGGAAGCATCCAGTGCAAAATTCCTGGTCACATGGAACGTGAATAGCGTTACTCTTTGACCCCGTGGAAAACGTCCAGAGGGAGCCTGGTCCTCGCAGAACACGACAGTGAACCCGTGGAAAGCATCGAGAGCAAAATTCTTGGTTACATGGAACGCGGATAACGTCACTCTTTGACCCTGTGAAAAACATCCAGAGCGGAGCCTGGTCCTCACAGAACACGACAGTGAACCCGTGGAAAGCATCCAGAGCAAAATTCCTGGTCACGTGGAACACGGATAACGTCACTCTTTGACCCCGTCGAAAATGTCCGGAGCGGAGCCTGGTCCTCGCAGAACACGGCAGTGAACCCGTGGAAAGCATCCAGAGCAAAATTCCTGGTCACGTGGAACGCGGATAACGTCACTCTTTGACCCCGTGGAAAACATCCAGAGAGGAGCCTGGTCCTCACAGAACACGACAGTGAACCCGTGGAAAGCATCCAGAGAAAAATTCCTGGTCACGTGGAACACGGATAACGTCACTCTTTGACCCCGTGGAAAACGTCCAGAGCGGAGCCTGGTCCTCGCAGAACACGGCAGTGAACCCGTGGAAAGCATCCAGAGCAAAATTCCTGGTTACGTGGAACGCGGATAACGTCACTCTTTGACCCCGTGGAAAACGTCCAGAGCGGAGCCTGGTCCTTGCAGAACACGGCAGGGAACCCGTGGAAAGCATCCAGAGCAAAATTCCTGGTCACGTGGAACACGGATAACGTCACTCTTTGACCCCGTGGAAAACGTCCAGAGCGGATCCTGGTCCTCACAGAACAGGCAGTGAACCCGTGGAAAGCATCCAGAGCAAAATTCCTGGTCACGTAGAACGCGGATAACGTCACTCTTTGACCCCGTGGAAAACGTCCAGAGCGGAGCCTGGTCCTCGCAGAATACGGCAGTGAACCCGTAGAAAGCATCCAGAGCAAAATTCCTGGTCATGTGGAACACGGATAACGTCACTCTTTGACCCCGTAGAAAACGTCCAGAGCGGAGCCTGGTCCTCGCAGAACACGGCAGTGAACCCATGGAAAGCATCCAGAGCAAAATTCCTGGTCACGTGGAACGCGGATAACGTCACTCTTTGACCCCATGGAAAACGTCCAGAGCGAAGCTTGGTCCTCACAGAACACAGCAGTGAACCCGTGGAAAGCATCCAGAGCAAAATTCCTGGTCACGTGGAACGTGGATAACGTCACTCTTTGACCCCGTGGAAAACGTCCAGAGCGGAGCCTGATCCTCGCAGAACACGGCAGTGAACCCGTGGGAATCATCCAGAGCAAAATTCCTAGTCACGTGGAACGTGGATAATGTAACTCTTTGACCCCGTGGAAAACGTCCAGAGCGGATCCTGGTCCTCGCAGAGCACGGCAGTGAACCCGTGTGAAGCATCCAGAGCGGAGCCTAGTCCTCGCCGAACACGGCAGTGAACCCGTGTGAAGCATCTAGTGCAAAATTCCTGGTCACGTGGAACGCGGATAACGTCACTCTTTGACCCCGCGGAAAACGTCTAGAGCGGAGCCTGGTCCTCGCAGAGCACGGCAGTGAACCCGTGCGAAGCATCCAGAGCAAACATCGGACCGTGGAGTCCCTAAAATCCACGGACTATGATGTCCTTAACCTCGACCGTAATGTCTTAAAACTAACCATCAACCATGATGACTCTAGACTGATTTTACCTTGGTTCAAGGGTACATCTCTTCACTCCTTTGATATTTATCGTTGTAATTCCTCAACGTCTTCAAAGAGGTGACGGGTCCCGGTAACCACACATTGGACTGTGGATTCCTTAAATTCACGGACTATGATGTCCTTAACCTTGACCGTGATGTCTTAAAACTAACATCGGACTGTGGAGTCGTTAAATCCATAGACTATGACGTCCTTAACCTTGACCGTGATGTCTTAAAACTAACATCGGATTGTGGAGTCCTTAAACCCACGGAGTATGATGTCCTTAACCTTGACCGCGATGTCTTTAAACCACGATACCCTGGAAACCATCCCAAACCAACCCCTGACCTCGTGAAATACGGATAAGGGCGACCGCACCCAGCACTTGCGGGTCCTCACGACCTGTAAGGAAGAAAACTTTCTTGTGAGATCCTTACGACTCTCAAGGGAAAACCCGCTTAAGAATCCTTACGATTCTTAAGAAGAACTTACACCTACGAGATTCTCTCGGCCTGTAGGGAGAAAAACTCTTTATGAGACCCTCACGGCTCGTAAAGCTCAAAAGTCTTAGGAGACAGATCATAACCCTGAATCCTAAGCCATCGCTGTCCTGCAAAGAGACCAAGATAAATTGTCCGCAGAACACATTCAATAAAAAGGAGACACACCATTGAGAAGGAAAATATAGCTTTATTCATAAACCAAAATGAATACAAAGTACAATTCATGAAAGAACAAAAAGAAAATACTCTCATTCAGGAGTATGTACAAAAGAAAGGAAAAGATACAAGTTTTCAAGCCGGCGGGCGATTTAGAAATTTTGCTAGCTCATCCTTCTTTTGCTGGGCCACAACTTCATGATTCAGGATCGCCAAAAGACGGGCCTCCGCCTGAGTCTGCTGGGCCTGATACGAGGCGAGCCGGCCTTCGAGCTCTTTCTCAGTAGCCTTGTGAGCCTCGACCCTCTCGCGAGTGAACACGGCAGCTTTATCAAGAGCCACCACCTCTCTCATAGACTTTTGAAGTACCCGCCAGAGTTCATACGCTTTATTGGTTTTGGCTGTGAGGCTGGTTTGAAGCTCGCTCAATGCTTTAGAGGCCAGCTCCCTTTCCGAGAATTTGCGGCCGAGCCTCTTCTCGCATGATGTCATGTTTGCCGCACACCGTGCTATCAGCCCCCACAAGTCCGCCCTTGCAGCCACGGCCTCCGAGGAAAGACAGGAACACTCAAGGGCGTGCAAGCAAGCCTCCACCTGCCGACAGAACTCCACCCAGACTCGCACCACCTCTTCGCTATGGTAGGTGGCAAGAAAAGGAAGAGAACTGTTAGCTTCGGCGGCAAATGCTTCAGCTGTGGTTGCGCTGCCAGCACGAAGCTCCTCGATCAAAGACGACAAGGAGACAAGGCTTAACTGGGCCAGGCGCTCTGAGGCTCGCAAAGTATAGGGGCCGGGCGGCATGGCGATGCGCGAATCCAGCGCTATGGGGCTGGCAAGGCTGTTCAGATTTAAAAAAATGTTAGTAAAACTCTTAAGCAAAGGAACAAGTGGGACTATATTGAAATGTCACTTACCCACGAACATGCAAGTAGGAGCCGAAGGTTCCCCTGTCCCTTCGACGACCTCAACCTCGTCATCGGCCTCCAAAACTGTAGAGAACATCAATGTCAATACGCAAAATAACATCGATACTATAAGAAATGGCGAACGAAACTAACCTTGTCCAGATGAGAGGACGATGCATTGAGGGGAGATCGCTTGCGGAGCTGCCATCTCTAATAGACGCTGAAACTATTGCCGGGGAGACAAATCAGCGATAGAGGCCGCCAGCCCGCGCAATTCTGGGAAAACAAAAGAGCTCAGACAACAGAAAGATTGCTAATTTAAAATGTAGAAGGTTACCTTCAACACTTCTCCCATTCTGAGTCGGGGGGATGGCTGCTTTAACGGCCTCCGCCGTGATCTCCGGCTCCAGCAAAGGGAGGGTAGTCCCGACTACCTCTCCTCCAGCCTCTGGGCCGCCCGCAGGAAGAGTCGTTGGGATGGCAACCCCCAAAGGAGCCTCTACCAAGGGAGCAAGTGCCCCGTGATCAGGAACCGCCACTGGAGGCTCTATGGCAAGACTGTATCAGGAATGTCAACAGGCTTTAGCTTCAACAAGCCCGTAGGGACCTCCCCCATCGCTGAGGACTCTGCACAATCCACACAAGAATAAGAATACATATATACGGGCATAAACAATCTGAAAAACTGCGAAGAAGCATAAAAACATACCACTGCGCAGGGAAGCCTTCAATATGGCTTCTTCGAGACGATGCTCCTTCTCAAGGAGGCGTGCTCGCCGGGGTTCAAGGGTGGACTCGTGTCCACCGGTCCATAAGGAGAGCGCGTCCGCAGCATCCTCCGAAGCGGCCTGCTTCAGGGCCCTTTCTCCCTGCTCCTCCAAAGGGCCAATAAACCGCCGCCGGATCCATGAGGGGTCTTCATAGAAGATTACAGCAGGATAAGCTTTCTTGGGAACCCTTGCGTTTTGAGACTCGTCTTTAGAACGCTGTATGGCCTCAGCCAACTGTGCAGCTTCGACGGCAGCCGAACCCGGGAAAAGAAGGCCAGCATCTAATTCCTGCAAGGCCAACGGCTCATCCTCAAGAATGGGCTCAGACTCTACTAAAGAGTCGAGAAAATTGGTGGCCACCCTCCTCCACCTCTTAGATCCAGAACCGGTCGCCGAAGACGACCGTTTCTTTCCCCGTGGATCCTTGGTGCGGCGGCGACCCACGTCACCTTCAACACCCTCATCCCTATTACCCTCGCTTGGTGCCACAACCGAGGATGACACCGCCATTGTCGATGCCAAGGGGGGCGGTGCTGCCTCGGGTGGTGGCGCTGTTACCGGAGCCCGTTTACCCCGCGACCGAGTACCCAGGGGCATACCAGCTGTTGGGGTAAGATCCACCCCCGACTATCCCGGAATAAGCACGGTGCCGGTATCCCTCAGAGGAAAGCGGACCGGGGCACGCGGTCACAGCGTAGCTCCCATGGCCGGAACCTGAGTAGGGGCACCATGGCCAAGAAGTACGCTTCTTTCCTCAATAATAATCGGGTTGACCCGATGGAGTTACCAGCCCGCGAACGACCCTATGCATCGGGGCATGTAATCACCATCGGGGATCATGAACTAGGAACCGGTGTTCAGCCTCACAAAATGATGGGAGGCATCTAGAACGGCCTCAAGCGAAGGAACCGGCGCAACAATGAAAGCCTCAAACGGGACGCCCTGGTCATAGCCAAACTGCCGGGCAAAGCGATGCGGATTGTACCACATGAAAAGGGCCGCGCTATCCTGACGGAATACCAGGTAACCTGGTCTAATTGCGTATAAGCGCGCGGCCTCCCGAGGCTTCAAAGATGGCGCGTTATCGTTTGATCGGTCCCAAAGTGGCAGGGCTAAACCCGCGGAAGATGATAAGACCCGATCATTTAATACCAACCCGCCAGCAGTAGCATAAGGAGAAATCAACGCCCGAATAGCCCCGAATTAAGTCGGGTCAGCGGCAGAAGCATCCACCAATCGCATAAGCCGCGGGAAGGTATAGGCGTCGTAGAATGCGGGCCTCTGATGCATAGCAAAAGCACCCAAGATGTGCATTTCGATCCAAGACGTAAAGTAGTGAAGCGAAAAATTTACCACATCTATGCCAGGGGTGGAAGTATTAGTTGCAGCGCCCAACTCGTGATAGAGATGCGCCAATGCCGGGACGCCAATGGCCAGCCGCGTTCCCTCAGCTATACGGTGAGCTGGATAGATGACCGAAACTCTCATAAAGTGGCGATGCATAGGGATGAAAAACCAGCTGAGCCAGACACTGATAAACCCAACGAAGAACGTCTCCTCATCCATACCGGGAGTTGCAATGGATTCGAAAGACATCGGCGACATTATGGGGATGTAGTACTGCGGTAGATCCGATTCATTGGTCGGCAGCTTCTTCAGACCAAACCCAAAGGGGTCTTTGATGTTTGCGAACTTCGGAGCTGTCTTCGACAGGACGTCCTCGCGAAGGAAGCAGGCAATGAAGCTCTTAAAAGTAACGCCTTGCTCTTCAGATTCGATGAACAATCGGTCAAAGATACCCAGTGCCTTGATCAAGCTGGGACGCTTGTGGCGGACGGCGTTCTCAGCAGACAAGCCGTCAAGCAGTGCGGGCTCGGGCTCAAAGACGTATTCATCAGAGGACAGCAACTCCTCATAAAGTGTCCCTCGAATCGGCAGCCCCGAGATCTTATAAAATTCACCAAAGAGATCGAAACCACTCGGTCCCCCAGAAGAAAAGTGTTGGTGGGGAGGTTCCACTGGTTCAAAAACACTTTAACCCACCAGACATGCGGAGATTGGTAGTGGAAGAGCGACGCATATATCGCCTGGTAGAGCCCGACCTTCTGCAGCCGGGCACGATGAGTGGCAAGGATATAGCGAGCCCAGAGGAGGTAGCCCGTGGGGTGTCGAGGAGTGAGCCATATCTTATAAATCTGTCCCCATGGGTGGGCCTCACCTTGGCAAATACGTCGTCCCAGGATTTTATAGCTAGGATTGGATGGTTCGGGATACCGGTTGTTGAAGGCTCGAGCCATCCCATTGGAGTCCAATTTGGAATCTCTACAGCGAAAATCGTCCCCGGAGGGTCCATCAGCAAGAACGGGAAAGTGGGTTCTATCGGCACTTCACAGAGGAAACTCCGGCGACCCCGGATGATATGGCTGTACCAAGTTCTACATAGAAGTAAGCTAGTGCAGTCCGGGTCATGAGCCCGGATCATCGCCATCGCTTCCTCATCAGATGGTGACTGGGGAAAAGCGGCCTCCGAGCGAGTGAAGGGAAAGTGCAGAACAGAAGCCATCACACCTAAAACAAAATAAAGGAAAACTGTCAAAAGTGAAGCCAGCAATATATATATATATATATATATATATATATATGAGCATAAATATATGAAGACAGTTGAAGAAAGCGACAGAGGACTTGTTTGGTAGGACCATTAGTTACAAAACATGTGGGTCCCATGAAATCAAGATGACGGCTGGCTAATGATGAGGCAAGGAAATTATAATGGGACAACAGAAAGATTCGCATTAAATAAGCAGTGGACTTTAAATGACCCTACACATTCTCCTAAAAGACAAATCCATCTTGGACTCTGTGATAAATCAAACAGAATCAAGGGAATTAAATTCCCCGAAAAACACCATTGCAAGCTTCTTCTTCATTGGTTGCAGAAGGACAACCCAAGGCAAGAAAACCCTAAGAAGCCCCCTGGGAAGAACTTTGTTTTTCGTAGGAATTAAATTCCTTTTGAAAAGGGGAATTAAATTCCCAGAAATATTTTTTGGGACGGAATTAAATTCCATGGATTTGAACCGCCATCATCATCTTCCTAAAGATCATATGAGCCCTAAGAGATCTACTGTTCGGAGATTAAATGGTTTTCTATTTTTGTTGATGAACTTGAAGAAAAAATTGTTTCATGTTAAAGGGGGTGAAACCCTTGGTGTGGATTTAAAATCCAGAGAGTTTTTGAAAAAATATATATAAGGTTCCTCGATCGTTCAAAGATCACTACCTGAAGAGATGGGTTTTCCCTGAACAGAGTTAAACTCTGAAGATTGTGGAGCAGAGAACTAAGCTCTGGAAAAGGAGAATTAAATTCTCAGAAGAAAGTTAGCAAAGGAGGAAGATGAGCAAAAGTGGAGGCGCTTCTGAAAGGACATGGGCATTTATAGGATGGGATGGAAAATGTTTCATCTACGCTACTCCCAAGGCAGATCCGATGCTCACAAAAGTGACAGCGTTGCACTCACGTGCAGACACGTGAGAACAACGTTGTGGGGGAATTTGTTCCCAGATTAAAAATCAGGAAAAAGCTTCAGAAGAGGCATCATGTGCTCACACGTGACCAGTGGTCACGTGTTGGCACGCGATGGTTAAGCAGCGGCAGAGAACAGAGCGCAAAAGAAGAGAAGCCCATTCCAGGGGTCACGTGGCCACACGTGACCAGGGGTCACGTGGCCACACGTGACCGGCTTTAAAAGCCTTATTCGTTAGCAGAATTAAATTCTGAGGAGAGATCATTCAAATCTTTCCAAAATGGAGAAGAATTATCTGAAACCGTTGGATCAAGAATCTGAAGGTGATTAAACATCACCAATTTATGGAAAAATCTTGGGCATGGAAAGAGTTCCCCCTAAATCTAATTGAAATAACAAAGAGATAGCTTTGGATTTAAAATCCAATGGTGAATAAAATTCACCTCATAATCTGAAGGCCCAGATCAATGATAAAATAAATCAAATCTCTCAATAAATAAATCGAATTTTTCAATGAGAGATTGACCAAACAGATTGATTCTTTTCCTTCTCCTATAAATAGGAGCCAAAAAAGAAGAAGGGAGATATACAGAGAGAGAGAGACATAGAGCCTGAGAATCTTGAAAATTCAGAAGGAAGAATTTGATTCTCTGCAAAAGAAAAAACCCTAGGTAAGAAAAGAGTCTTCAAAGGAGAAATTAATTCTCAAAAGAGTTTAACTCTTATATAAAAAAAAGAACTTAGTTCTTTCTCTGGTTGAGGATCTGCAAAGTGCACATCTCCCTATGAATTGAAAATTTAATTCTCAATGGGTTGAGATCTTGCCATGCAGATCTAAAATAGAGAGGAAGAACCGAGTTTTGAGAATTTAATCCTCACAGAATTATGGGAATTTAATTCCTTTGAAGTAAAGTTAGGGTTTAACCCTATATTATAGGAATTTAATTCCTTAAAAATGGACAGAACTAGAGTTTAACCCTAATTGAGAACTTAATTCTCTCAACCTCACAAGAAGTTAATTCCCTTAAAAAGAAATTAGGGTTTCACCCTATGCCAGAACTTAATTCTTTACATATATGGAGAATTTAATTCTTTACAGAAAAGAAATTAGGGTTTAACCCTATATAAGAATATAATTCTATAAAAGAAAGAAGGAATTTAATTCCTCTAAAGTTTATTGCTAGGGTTGACCCTATGAAGAATTCTTAAAACATGCAAAGAACCAGAGTCACGTGCTACCACGTAACCCCTGCAAAGATCCATAGAAAAGAACTTTGAGGCAATGCCTCACGTGCCACCATGTGACCTCTGTAAAGATCCACAGAAAAGAACTTTGAGGCAATGCCTCACATGCCACCACATGACCCCTGAAGCATATAAGGAGAAAGCAAAAGAAAAGAAGCTTTAGGGCGCCCTCACGTGTCACCACGTGACTCCTAATGAGCATTCTAATAGACCAGAGCATGAGCCCCATCACGTGTCCACACGTGATGGCTGTTAGAATAAAAAGTGTTGAACACTTATCTGTATAACAAAATGAGGGGAATCTGGCCCCACCTTTTGGATGCCATCACGTGCTCCCACGTGATCTCCTCTCTGCTAATGTTTAACACCAAACTGATAATTTGGTTGCCAGTGTTTAACACTGTTATTTATTGGTGTTTAATACTGATTCGAGAATCACAATTTCTAGTGTTTAACACTAATCTGATAATCTTATCTTCCAGTGTTCAACACTGTTGGTCTCTAGTGTTTAACACTAGTTTTAGCCCAATTGGCTAAGTTTCAGAGACAAAGCCTCTCCTTCAATGGACCAACAGAGGGTCAATATTTCAAACATGATCGGACTTAGCCCAAGAAGGTCATAAGTCCTCAATTCAAACTTAACTGGGCCAATGGGCTCATAATATAATTAATTGGTCTGGGTTCCAAATTGGACTACAGATTACTTAATCTATCTTGGTTCAAGGGTACATCTCTTCACTCCTTTGATACTCGTCGTTGTAATTCCTCAACGTCTTCAAAGAGGTGACGGGTCCCGATAAGGACACGCATTTCATGGATTATGGAGTCCTTAAACTCATGGACTATGAGGTCCTTAACCTTGACCGTGATGTCTTGAAACTAACATTGGACTGTGGAGTCCTTAAATCCACGGACTATGATGTCCTTAACCTTGACCGTGATGTCTTAAAACTAACATTGGATTGTGGGGTCCTTAAACTCATGGACTATGATGTCCTTAACCTTGACCGGGATGTCTTAAAACTAACAACGGAGTATGATGTCCTTAACCTTGACCGTGATGTCTTAAAACTAACGCCGGACTGTGGAGTCCTTAAACCCATGGACTATGATGTCCTTAACCTTGACCGCAATGTCTTAAAACTAACATTGGACCGCAATGTCCTTAAACTACCTATTGACTGCAATGTCACTAAACTAAACAACATGGCCCCCCCTTAATTGCTCTCTTGTTGGATCTAAACGATCCCGTTAAGTTTATCTTAGTCCAAAACTAGACTAACGTATCCTTAACAAACGTTTAAGTTGATCTTAGTCTCAAATGAGGCTAACGTATCCTTAAACACAACCCCCAAACCCAAATCTAAGAAAGGTACAGATTTGGACTAGTCCACGCTGTACGGGCGACGACATAACTCGGTCTCCGTATACAATTCACGGGCAACCAAGCACAAAACAAACACACACGGCACGAAGTAATCATCTGGAGAAGGAGAAAGTTGTTACCGCAATGCAGTAGCATAATTAACTGCAGGGGCTTGCGCCTGCAGGGAAGAGTGTCCCCACAATCAAAAACCCCTCAAGCGAGGGGGAATCTGACGAAGTCTGCTACATCGGACGCGTCCATTTAAACCTTCGATACATGGTGTCATAAATCAACTTGG
Source organism: Agapanthus africanus (assembly GCA_030015575.1). NCBI lineage: Eukaryota > Viridiplantae > Streptophyta > Magnoliopsida > Asparagales > Amaryllidaceae > Agapanthus > Agapanthus africanus. The sequence goes on along the minus strand of CM057338.1, from coordinate 417,312,264 downwards.
CATCTTCAGAGAGGTGGACAGATAGAACCAATTAGCATCTTCCCCGAATTTCAGGCAAGACGTCCGTCGCGCTGTCTTTCGGAGGGGAACACGTACGTTCTATTTTCGTTTCTTTTCTGCAATGGTGGGGTTAAATGATGGGACCACATTAATATTGATTAATGCAAGGAAAACAAACCAAAGTTTAAATTATTGGAACAATTTCAAAACCACTCGGTTTTCTTGAAAAACAACTTTTAAATGCGGAGCCTAAACCACTCCTTTTAAATGCTATCATGGTTCCTTCGACTATATCAAGTTCATTACGTTCACGGTTTCGCCAAAACCATCCGTAGGCCTCCGTCATTTCAGATGGGTATTCAGTAGTATTCAAGCTATATATTTTGACCTTCTTCAAGGAATAGTGATTGGTAGCTGCTGAGTATTCATCTGTAGTATAGATAGATGCGTTGAATTGGGACAGTCACACAGCTCTTTTGGCCTTCGTCAAGGGTTTGTACGGGTGAGTTCAAATTAATCTGGATAATGACGGGTAGAACTTGACTTACGTCTTATGATATGTTGGCCTTCGTTATGGTCATAAGCGCCTGGGGCAAAAATCCACATCGGGAGTTTCAAAGGAAAATGAAACTTGCATTTGGAGTGTGATGATTTTGGTAGAATTACATCAAGATTGTCACACGATGATATTTGGATCCCGATCCTACTGTGAGTTTCCGCTACTCTTCGGGAGATTTTTCACTAAACAATCAATACTATAAACCAAGTAAGTGCCTAGAACGGTGCTAGTGGGGCTACGCTTCCAGGGAAAAAAGGTTATTTATTTAAGGAACTTCGCAAAAGCGTTGGAAAATCTCCCTCGAAGTACCAACACTAGCCTGGCCGAAAGGTTGAGCAAGAAATTTAGGGTGAGATTAATCCTGACTAATTCTTCTTTTATGATTTGAGGAAGGATTCGAGGAACAGTGGAAGCTATCCTGTTTAGATAAACTAATAACCAATTTAAATTTGCAAGAGTATCATGTTAAGTGTTTCTTCTTTCTCTCCTGATTGCAGTGACAAAAATGACCGGGCTTATGTTAATGCTAGATAATAATAAATTGATTGGGCCAAACTATAAAGATAGGCTAAGGAATGTCCAGATGGCCATTATCGATGACAAGATGGGCTACCTTCTTACTACCAAAGCCCACGCCGTCCTAGGTCCAGATTCCACCATCGCGGATGTTGAAATCCGTAAGACATGGGAAAAAGACAGTGCGAGAGCCAAGTGTCTTGTATTAGCCTCAATGGATTATGAACACCAGAGGCGGCACGAGAAAATAGACTTTGTTTCCCTCTTCCTCTATACCAAGGATTTATATGGAGACCAATCTCGTATCGCAAGATATGAGACCTCGAAGAAATTGTTTCAGGCGAGGTTGGCTGTCGGGTCATCTGTAGGAGACCACGTCCTTAAGATGATCAGATATATTAAAGAGCTCACGGGCCTTAAGAACATGTTAGAGAACGAGTTATATACTGACTTCATTCTACAGTCCCTCCACTCCACCATGCCCAGTTTATCTTGAATTTCAATATTCAAGAGAAAGAAGTTTCACTTCCAGGACTCCTCAACATGTTGAGGAGCACTGAGGGCACTCTGCAGAAATCTAGGGAGACACACGCTCTGCTTATTGGGGTCTCTTCTAGATCCAAGGCGAAATCCAAGAGAGAGAAGAAGAAGGCCTCCACCAAGCCGATAAGCGGTGTCAGTAAGGTAGAGGGAAAGGGTAGGGCAAAAGTTTCGGGGCTAACAGTAGGGAAGGAGGAATGTTTCTATTATCACGGGAAAGGGTATTGGCAGAAGGACTGCAGAGCTTGGAAAGCCAGAAACCAGGATTCGAAGCACGTTGTGGTTTTGGCTTCAAGTATGTTTATGATTGAAAATTGTCTGTCAATTAACTCTACTTCCTGGGTACTAGATACCGGATCAGGATCTCATATCTGTAATTCGTTACAGGCTCTGAGAAACCGCAGAGTTATCAAGGCAGGTGATATGACTCTCAGGGTTGCTAACGGAATGAGCGTGGAAGCTGTATCTATAGGGGAATATCATCTAAGATTGACACGTGGGCAGATTTTGATGTTGCGTAACTGTTTGTGTGTACATAGTCTGGTTTGTAATATCATTTCTGTATCTTTACTTTCTAAAGAAGGTTATGATTTTACATTTGTAAGCGATGTGGTCCACATCAACCTTAATCAAAATTTGATTGGGTCAGGTACACTAGATAACGGTATATACGTATTAAATCAAGCTCGGGTTTTCAACGTTCAGAACACACTTAAAAGAAAGTCTCCAAAATTAAATCAGGTTTTCTTATGGTATTGTAGACTGGGTCACATCAATGAAACACGGTTGAAGAAATTACATAAAGGGATATTTGGATCCATTCGAATATCAGTTTTATGCAACTTATCAATCATGTCTCAAAGGAAAGATGACAAAGAATCTGTTCACTGGATACGGAGAAAGAGCCACCGAGCTCTTGGGACTCATACATAGCGACGTGAATGGCCCAATGTCTACACATGCAAGAAGTGGTTATTCTTATTTCATTACTTTTATGAATGATTTCTCAAGGTATGAACATGTATTCTTGATAAAACATAAATCCTAGGCCTTTGAAAAATTCCGGGAAAATAAGAATGAAGTGGAAAAAAACCCGGCAAAAGTATCAAGACACTTAGATCTGATCGAGGTGGTGAATACTTAAGTGCTAAGTTTCTAGATTAGTTAAAAGAGAATGGAATTCTCTCTCAATTTACTCCTCCATACACAGCTCAACACAACGGTGTATCGGAAAGGCGGAACAGAACCTTATTGATATGGTATGTTCCATGATGAGTAACGCTGAGTTGCCGCGATTTTTCTGGGATTATGCACTAGAATTAGCTGCATATCTTTTGAACAAGGTTTCTACTAAGTCAGTGCCTACCACACCATATCAGATGTGGAGTGGGAAGAAACCCTATCTTAAATATCTGAAGATATGTAGATGTCCAGCTTTTGTAAAAAAACAGCATGCGGACAAGCTCGAGGAACACTCAGTACTGTATAAGTTTGTGGGATTGTTGGGGTCAAAATCAAACCCCAGTTGACCAAGTCAAAACCCAAGATCAACTCCAAGCCAAGTGGGCCCAAGCCCAGGTCAAAGGGACCGGCCCCATGATAAAAGGAATGAAGCCATAAATTGGTTTAATGTAATTCTTTTATATATATATATGCATAGAAATAAATGTATGTAAAATAAGAAAAAAGCCAAAATTTTGTAAACCCCATGGCTTATTTGTAAAAAGAGATAAGCACATAAGGCATGTGATAGCATAATTTCCATTTGGCAAAGCCCAAGGTGCTATATGTAAAGTATATAGCCTATAAAGGCAACATGATGAAAAAATCAAGATAACTTTTTCTCTCTCTAAAAAAACTAGGGTTTGTACCTCCTCTTCCTTCCTCAAGGTTCTAAACCTTCTTCTTTTCTTTTGAATTAAATCAAGAGTTTAACCCTCCTTTTTTCAAAAATAAATAGTTTTTCACCATAAAACCCTTGAAGGGGAGATTGGATCTGCCATCAAATCCCTAAAAGGGGAGATTTTAAGTCTCACCTCCTCTTTTTCCCTCAAGCTCCAACCAACAGAGAGAAAAAAGAAAGATACCCATCTCCAAAAATCCCATTCCAGGAGGATCCGAGGCTCAAAAGAAGATCCAAAAATTTCTAGAAGTTTAACTCCATTCAAGATCTGTTGGAGTTTAACTTCATAAATCAACCCCTTTTTAGGAGTTTAACTCCAAATCTATACATAATCCCTATTAGGAGTTGATCTCCAAAGCCCCCTTGGGAGTTCAACTCCTCACCTAGGGGCTAAGCCCATTTTCCCGCTGGTGTTTCCAGCGGTTGCATGCCGCGCACGTGACCCGCGGGCCTCCAGCGGTCGCGTGCATGGGATGTGACCAGTGGGCGCTAAGCGCCTACGTGCGCCTCACGCGACCCACTGGCTCCCAGCGGTCATGTGCAGCTCACGTGACCCGCTGGCGCCCATGCGCCTGGCACGTGACCCGCTGGCGCCCATGCGCCTGGCACGTGACCCGCAGGCGCCCAGTGCCCACATGCCTAGCATGTGACCCGCGGGCGCCAAGCGCCCACACACCAGGAACGTGACCCGTGAGCGCCCATGTGCCATGCACGAGTCTTTAAGATGCTCCTCACCCCTCATTTTCCGTGCACTCCACACTAAAAATGCGTCCCCCGTTAAGAAATTTTTTCTAACGGGGCGCTGCCCCACACCCCACAAGGGGGATGCTAGCCCTCTTGACCCCTGATCAGCTATCCTGGTAGCGAGACCCCCGTAATATCTGCGAGGCCCCCGATATATCCAAAACCCCCCTTCAAAACACAACACACGCATACTGTACACTGAGTTCGCATGACTAGTTGACCCGTCAATCGAAGGTTCTTTCGCTCCAAAGGTGAGGGATAATTAACGATAGCATAGTCCACGACTGCCGGAGATTCAGATCCCTACAATTAATAAACCCTGTTCTACCTCAGGCAGGAGGAATCTGTATACTCCTGACAAGCGACGCATATTCCCATCTCAATGGGGTGACGAAAAACACCCTACAGATTCTGGCATGCCCGGTGGGACCTTTCTCTCCTCCCATATCTCTGGTCAAGTATTCATGCGAACTCATTTAGCATATATACTGATATTTGTACTGAAGTAGTTTTCTTTTCATGCAGCAATCAACTTTAAACGACGATGTCTCCTAATATGAATTCGGCTTCCGACGCGACCTCGATCTCGTACGTGTTCAAGATCAATGTCCGTGTGGGTCTCCCTGCCAGTCTCAGCCGGCAATTGGAGGAGCCACCCTGTCAATTTAGTTCTGTCATCATCTACCCTACTGGAAGCGCTTATCTGGCGGAGGTCCCGATAAACCAAGCAGCTAAATCAACCTCAAGGGGTAGAAGGCCGAACGTTGTGATCGCCAAAGTATCCCACCCCAAATGCAAATCTGTGTTCGAACGGCTCTCCGTTGTCCCGACTGGGGGCAAGGCCATCAACACTAATGGAGCAACAAAGCATCTCCAGCAAGCACAGACGACTCCAACATGTGCACAATACGGCGTATCTCCAAAGCTCTCCATCGCCCGGTCTACGACGGCTTCCCGAAGAGCCGTAACCAGCCAAGTGCTCAAAATAGAAAGGCTGAGATAGAAGCGGCTCAGGTATCGAGCCAACAAGAGGGCCAGGAATCCGGCTAAGGGGAATCTTGTGAGATTCCAAGAGCAGAGTCATCCTGCGATGACGGCTGAGTCGATCGTAAAAGTCAGCAATTCTTTTGAACCTCTGAAGTGGGTTCAGAAAAATGCTAAGACCGCCAGAATTAAGAAGACGGTAGTCCGAACGATGTTGCAAAAAGATGTGTCCTAGCCCCGTCATAGAAAGCATGACATCATCTCTTCAAGTGTCTATCAGGCGCTCCGTGCCGCGCGAAAGCAGTGGGGTAAACCAAGAAAAGAAGTGCCGACACTATTCAAAAACCCGGCCAGGCCAGCCGCTTTCAGTCGATTGCCCGTTACCAAAACAGGAGGGCCACGACAGCGATCCGTGAAATCAGCTGCCGGTAAAAAAAAGAAAGTGGGATATGTTATCCATACGGTCTATATGGCGGGCACGTGTCCCAGCGACAACTTGCGCAGCAAAAGCAAGGATGGGGCCACCACATCCTAAGCCCAATCTGGCTTGAATGTGGTTATCGTTTCCCAAGATCAGCCGCCTCCATTGGATGAGGAAAACTGTAACACCCTAGTTCATTTATACCAGTTCTATTTTGATTATTTCTTTACTTATGGTATTTTCCTGATTTATTGTGTTTTGGGTGCGAATAATGTATTTGACATTTGTATTTGCATCCGTCCCGACCCGCTTGCTTGAAACCAGTTTTGATTCCTGTTTATCTTTTATCCCGGCTTGTTATGTGGATCCGTGCACTTTCATATTTTATATACTGCATACTGGCATTTTATCTGGCATCTGTATTTTTTTTATATAATATTTAAAATCAAGAAAAATATTTTAAAAATATCTAGCATGGCCTACATGATACCATTAACCCTGTCCTAGCATCCGCGCATCTTGTTCTCGTCCTGTTCAATGAAACGGATCTGTTTGGATGGCTACGTGCACGTGCGTGCATCCGTTCTTGGGGGTATGTTTTTTCGTTACCCGGATATCCAATTTTGGTTTTGGTTGACACGTATATTTTCCATATTTTAAAACTGGATTTTTAGACCCGACCCGGACGTGTTTTGGACTATTTTGTATTAGCCAAATATTAAATATTTTACTTATATTATATTTTTAATGTTACCTAAGTATAAATTTTTTTACAAACAATAAAAATCTTTTAAAGATTTTGTTAAACAGAAATCTTTTTCGTAATTACTACACATTTTTCTCTCTCTCTCCCCCCTCTCTCCTCCCTCGCATTTACTATTCACCCGCGAATCACGTCACCTCCCACTACACTACACTCACCTCCCACTACACTACACTCACCTCCCACTTCTCTTTTTCTTCTTCTTCTTCTTTTAAAACCCACTGCACCCCCGCGACGAGAAACCCTAACCCTTACCCGCCTCCTCTCATCTTCCTCGACCTCGTTCCTCAACCCCTTGTCGTCATCTCCTCCTCCTTCTCCTCTCCACTTCTTTTCTCTTCTCAACCCAAGAACCCTGCACACCCACCGTGATAACCCATGAAACCCATCACCTCCGCCGTCACCTTCATCACCACACCTCCCCTTCGCCTCCTCCTCAACCACCTCTGCACCTTCTCCTCCGCCTCCTCCCATCTCCACAACCACTATCACTCTCAACCCAAACCGAGCCCGGCCTCACCTGCACACCCATCGCCGGAGCTCCGATAACCCCGACGACCCTTCCCTCATCATCATCACCTTCTCCTCATCTTCCTCCACCCCCTTCTCCTCAACACCAGAACCTCCCCTGCACACTACAAACCCTACCCTAGAACCTCCACTACACACACCTTGCTTCACCGGAAAACCCACTGTCGACGTCCCCCTCGACCCGTCTCTGTCCCCGTACACTAGAGAACCCCTTTGAACCAACCACAGAGTACCCTCCTCTCTTCTTCTTCTTCTTCTTCTTTCTTCTTTCGTTTCTTGATCTTGTTTCTTTTCCAGTGATCACCCGCCGGAGCCATGCCGTTGCCGCCGTACCACGGCTCAAAGGAGTCGTGCAAACAGGTAGTTTTTGGGTGCAGTCCCGAAACACTTGGAGGCAGTGACGGTTAGACAGGATTCGTCTCTCCCGGTATTGGGGGTTGACATCGCGCTGTGTCCAGGAGAGCCATTACACGAGTAGTCCCTGGCCAGGGCAAGCGAGATATACTGGTAGGTTTCCAGTGTTATCTCAGGATGTTCTGGGCTACACTCACAAAGTACAAGGCAACGCAAGGTCCAATATTTCGAAGCAACGGTAAAAGTCCACTGCAATTGTTCACTGGGAGACCCGGAAGAAACCTAGAAGCCAATTTGAGAAAAGTACTGAAGAAAAAGGAAGACCAAACAGTCCAAAGCCAGCAGAGAAAAGTGCAGATTTCAAGCCATCAATCTGGCCGCGGAACCGCGGCCAAACCCTGGCTGCGGCCGCGGTTCCGCGGCCGGATAGTGCACGGACTTGGTAAAATTTTTACCATAACTTGTTGTGGCGCTGACTAGTTTTCCTAGTGGTATTTTGTAATAGCAGATGTGCGAGTCATTGTAACCCCTAGGGTTTCCTATCCTCTATAAATAGGAACTCTAAATTTTGTATTAAGGTATGCCTCTTTTTATGAATAAAATTCAGATTCCTTTGAAGTTTTGAGAGCATCATTTTGTAAGTTTCTTTAGCTCTAGTTTTAATTCTTGCCCTAGGTAAATTATTCTTTTGCCTTAGTTTAATCTAGTTTAGAATTTCATAATCTGCTTACGGTAATTAATCTCTTAGATCTTAAAACAAAATAAAAATCATGTTTTTAATAGACCCCTTAATGAGCGAGTAGTTTCCTCGCTTGTTAGGGTTAGGAATAGGGAAGAGTTTGAGAGATGAACATCTCTCATCTCTTTCGTGCCCAATCATTTGTAATAATTAGGACTTCATGCATGCATGCATATTCCGCTCCCTACGGCACCCTACCCACGAGGTAACGGTGATACCGTAGTATAAAAGACCGGATATGCATGTCTTCCATGAAGGTTAGGGTAATTATTAAGAAAGGACGGACAAGGATCTAGAGAAAGAAACATAGTTTCTTCCCAATCATCCTTATCCCCTTTACTAATAATTACCATAACTCCTAAAAAGATATCTAATTTAGGGCATTGAAAGAGGTGTCGATCTTTATTTTACCTAAACCTAATCTTAGCAAGTTTCCTAATCCTAGTATAACTCCACATAGTTTTTGTGATAAAAAATCCAACACCCTTTTGAATTAGCTCGTAAGAACATTTAGGAGATTTACACCATCCCTGTGGACCAACCCGTATTCACCGGCTAGCTACCAAGTGACGCCGTTCTTGATTGCGGCAACATATATTTTTGATCGTAAAAACCTCTTTTATATCAAATGGTGCCGTTGCCGGGGAGGGCGTAAAAATTTCCTTTTTGTAATTTCGGGTTAATATAAGATATAAAAATCATAAAAATATGAAAAAAAAATATATATAAAAATTCTATCATCTTTTATTGTTTGAAGGGTTTCTTTTGTGAATTTTTGCAGTATCGACGGATCTGGAATAATCCAGAGTGCGAAACAGAAAAAGGTAGATCGGAACAGAAGGGGACTGGAACAAAAGAACTACAGAATTTTTTCAGTGACCTGAGCCCTCCATCTTATCGCTAAACCGCGGCCGTAAGTGGGTATTTGCGGCGGAACCGCGGTCCCCAAGGGGCTTCATCGCGCGAAAATTGCACTGTTTGTTTTCTCTTTCTCCCCTCTGCAAATCCCGATATATCTTCTGTCAAATATTCTGCAGGATTCTTTGCGCTAAAAATCTTCCCCCTTCCAATAATTGATTTTCTACAGGATTCTTTGCGCCGCGCTTAAAAGAAAATTGATTGCAAGTGATTTACTGTTTTGCATATTTTAATCGGACTTTAAGGGGCTTGAGACCAATTCAGATTGGGTGGGGATTTCATCACCCTTCCTAGGACCCCAGAAATCACATAAGGCATTTGCATTGACCATATTTAATTAAAAAATACTAGACTCAGCCCTAAGGACATCGCGCTCAATAGGACAGAGGACTAGTTATAGGCATCGGCCGTTAATCCTAACCTGACTTTGCGGTGTCTAGGCAAGTGTGTCTAAGGCGAGTGGTTACTTAATTAGGGCCACTACTTGTAGTGGAGAGCCTCCCACTCACCTGGCACTTACCTGGCCGCAATTGGCGGTGAAGCGGCGGTTTGAGGTCCTATTTCTAGCCCTTTGGAACAGTGAGGAGCTGTCTAGCTGACCTAGGTGACCCTAGATCTAGGCCTGATTGTGCATTTGTGGTTGATTGCAGTTGTGTCAAAGTCTCTTCTAAAAAATCTTTTTGCAAAAAGCTCCACATAAAAAAAGGACAAAATCTTTTCAAAAACTTACAACTTGTCGCTAAAGAAATCTTTGCACTTCACTTACACAACTTACTTCTCATTGACGTTGTCTTACCTCTACATTCTGTCTTTCACCTTTTTGACTACACTACCCCTTTAGTGTATGTCTGGTTGGACTAGGGACACTAGCGCCGGATTAGTCCGTGTTTCGTTGGTACCGACCGACGAACCTTTCGACTCCGAAGTCGAAATCCTTTCCACTTCTTCACTTTCACCTTCAAATTCTTCTTCCGAAGGTATGTCGGGATATAATCCTAACAACACCTTACCGATGGGACTGATTCCATCTCTGTTAGGTGCGAATAACCCGAATCACCCGCCTGTTGAAGCGCCCCAACGAGTCGCGCTCCAGGATCTTTTCTACCCAATCCGCACCGCCCCACCTACTTGTCTTTCCCTTCCACCGGCAAATGGGGACAATTTTGAGATCAAACCCCACTTCATCAATATGCTACCAAAATTTCATGGATAGGAATCCGAAGATGCTTATATCTTTATCAACAAATTCCAAAACGTTTGCGCTATGATGAAAACAACCCAATTAAGTGGCGATGCTATAAGGCTAAGGGTCATTCCTTTCACCTTATGTGACTTAGCCGAGAAGTGGCTATACAGCACAGCGTCGCATTCAATTAAAAATTGGGAAGAGTTTGTGAAAGCCTTTCTTAAAAAGTTCTATCCTCATCACAAGACTGCTAGAATACGCAACGAGATTATACAATTTTCCCAGCTTCCTTCCGAACCATTTTGGAAGTGTTTTGAAAAATTCAAAGACCTACTCGTTCAATGCCCTTACCATGGGATCGAAAGTTGGCAACTTTGCCAAACATTATACGAGGGATTGAACCCAGCAATGAAGCAGTTGCTAGAAACCATTTGTCAAGGTCACTTTCTAACCAAATCTAGTGAGGAAGCATGGCAGTTTCTTGAGGATCTTAGTGAACAAACAATTCAGTGGGAGAACACCAAGACCACATCATCTTCTTCTATTGGTCAATCTAGGGCAGGCATACATCACTTAGTTATGTCGATTGCTATGAAGGCTGAGATGGCCGCACTTACAAAAAAGCTAGAAGCGATTGAGACCAAAATCTCATCGCCTTCTCCTGCCCCTGTTGTGCCTCCACGAACTGTTTATGCTTATTGTTCGGATCCATCACATCTCACCGAAGAGTGTCCTTACAATCCATCTGCTCAAGGACATGATCAAGTCAATGCTGCCTTTCAGCAACGACAAAGAAATGATCCACACTCTTCGACATACAATCCGGGTTGGAGGAATCACCCAAATTTTTCTTGGAATCAAAATCAGCAATTCCAAGGAAACAACTTTCAAAGGCCTCCTCCTCCACAACAACAAGCACCTCCACAAACTCAATTCCAGCAACCTTTCCAACAACAACCTTACCCTAATCAAATGAACAATTTTGTACCCAACAATTCTTACCCGCAAAACAATTTTGTCCAGACAGCTTATACTAGCAGGCTTTGGTTTAAGCCGGATCCTAGTATATGATTTGGGATTGGTTTTATCTCTTTGTATTCGTGTTCCTCGGATCACGAATACAGGTGCGTATGCACAGTTGCTTGAGACAGAGGGAAAGGACTTTGATTAGGGTTAATAACCATTGTCATTTTATTAACCCTAATGCTTATGTGTGTATTATAGTTAATTGATATTAGTTTAATATAATTGTGCATGGTTATGGTTGTTGACCATTTGACTATCTTGACTTGTTGACCTTAGTTGACATGTTGACCATCATCATTCCATACAAAAGATGCTCTTTGATCCTTGCAATTAGCATTAAATATGATAAGATAATGGTCATGTCTTGATTAACCATGACAATTATCTAGCTAATTATCAATTTATAATAATTCACACATATATGTGAGAATGGTTTATTTTTCTCTCATTCTATTTTTTACTTTTTCTCTCTTGTTCTTCCTCTCCCTCAAGCTCTCCCCTCTCATGTGTTGAGAAACACTTGAGCTTGAGAAAATCCCTTTCTTGATAATCTCTACTCTCATCTAGGGTTCAAGGATTAGCACTTCTTGCACCCTAGCTACTTCTAGCTTGGAGTTGAAGCCAAAGGTTGAGGCTTTCGGGTGGATCTTTCTTCGACGTGAGAAGACGATAAAGGTGACCCCTTTCCACTACTCCAAGGAGCAAGGAGAGAAGGACATAAAGCCCTAGGTATAACCTTTCTAACACTTAGCTAGTTTCTAGTTAGCTTTAGCTTGTTTTTGTTTAGCAAAGATCCTTCTTTGTCTAGTCCATGTTGCCTAAGTTGATAAAAATTGGATTTTTATTCCGTTTTCTGCCTCCCCGCAAGCACCGGGGTGGGCAACGTGGACTTACAGTGGTATCAGAGCCTAACTAAACATAAACTAGCTAGGTAGTAAAGTGTATGGAAGTTCGAATCGGAAAAATCGAAAAACCGAGTTTTCAAAACCCTAAGTTTCTGTTAAATTTTTTTCTGTTCAAAATAAAATAAATCATACTCCAAAATCATCTCAGGGTTTTGTGAAGAAAGCCACTAAAAACGATCCAGAGATTCGCTCAAAAAGCAGCGGTTCCGCGGCAATAGCAAGCTATTGCCGCGCAACCGCGGCCGTTTAGGCTCGGCTCTGGGTCGAGTTTGGTGCAGTGTTTTTCTGGCTTGGTTTTAGGATTTTTAAGATGGTTTATATGTGCCTAGGTTTTCCAGAATAGAAATTTGTTTTTGGGGGCCTATAACTCCGTTTTTTTATCGAACTTCACTGCACTTTGACTAAAAGGTTATATCTGTAATGTATATATGTATTGAACGTCGGCTAATCGCTATATGTCGATTAGTCGGGGTTATACATATCTGTGATCTGTGTTTGATGCTGGTATGTTTATATGAATGTGTTGGATTGTCGCGGGTGAATAGCCAGGATGGATGTGAGATGAGTGTTTCTTTTTCTTTCATTCATTGTAATATGTAAATTGATGTAATATTATTATTTGTATGGCCGCACAACCGGGTCGGGGTTGTAGCCGTCATTGTATAATTCTTTTTACTGTTTTTGCTCCTAGGATAGACCCATGGAGGGGGTGCACAAACTACCGGGTATCTCGAAGTGCCGAGTGGCCTACTCACGGTGTTGAGGGAGGTTGCTTCGCTTCGGGTACTTGGCGGGCAGTTTGCCGCATCTGTAGGGGTCTTGGGTGGGGTATTGGCTATTCACTGCGACCGTGTAATCCGCTTTTCGTTGCAGGCTCGAACGTATTGTGGATTCCTAGTATATCCAATGTATTCATCTGTGATCTGTAATGTCTATCATTACTATATATTTATATATGATAACTATTTAGATGTTGCTTATGTTTTGCATCAGCGCCAGTCCTGCCCCCGCTCTGTCGTTAGTTAAGTAACCTAACGGGTGATGACGGGACCCCGTGGCAAATGCGGATGGCATAAGCGTACACCATATTTTGGTTGTTTTCTGCAATGGTAGGATTAAATGATGGGACGCATTAAAAGAACTAATGCAAGAAAATAAGCCAAGTAAAAGTCGATTGGAACTCTTTGAAAACCATTCGGTTCTTTTCAAAACTAAACTTTTAAACGCGGAGCTTGAACCACTCCTTTTAAAAGCTATCTCGTTCCATCGATTATATCAAGTTCACTACGTTCACGGTTTTGCCAAAACCATTCGTAGCCCTCCGTCATTCCACATGAATTGTCAAAAAGTATTCAAGCTATGTATTTTGGCCAAAGTCAAGGCATAGTGATTGGTAGCTATTGGGTATTCATGTGCAGCATAAATAGATGTGTTAGTTTGGGACAGTCGTGCTGCCATTTTGGCCAAAGTCAAGGGTAGGTACGGGCGGGTCCAAATTAACCAGGAGAATGACGGGTAGAACTTGACATGTGACTTATGATATTTTGGCCAAAGTCAAGGTCATAAGAGCATGGGCAAAAATCCACATCGGGAGTTTCATAAGTACTGAAACTTGCTAGCGCTGCATACCATTTGAAGTGTGATAATTCTGGTAGGATTCCTTCGGTTTTATCACGCGATGATATTTGGATCCCGATCCTACTGTGAGTATATGCTACTCCTCGGGAAAACTCTCACTTAACGATCAATGCTATAAACCTAGTAGGTGTCTAGAAAGGTGTTAGCGGGGCTACGCCCAGCAAGATAAACTTGCATGGGACTAGATATGTGATAAATGAAACGGATGTGAACCGGTATCGTAAAACAGTAAAACAGTAACAGGGATGCACAATGCAACGAACATGTAATATTATTATTAATATGGATGCAAATATAATAATATAGCATGTAGCAAGATAAACTTGCCTGAGCGGAACACACGACGGGTGCGTACAACACGTCCGACGTCGGGTAAACGTCGCAACACACATACGGCACACGGGACGGGTCCAGGCAAGGCAAGAGGATAACCACGCAGGTAGGGGACGTTCACTGGACTACTCACGGCTGTGGGATAGACCGTCTCCCACGCTGGGATGAGAAGCGCATACGCTAGTCTACTCCGGAGTATCGATGCCCTGTCTCGATGGTCCAACGACCAGGGACCTGTATAAGGATGTGCTTATGGATTACCCAGCTCCCACGAATGTGAGCGCCATCACAACGCTGGTAATCAAGCAAAGATCCTAAGGGCTCTACTAATATGTATATCAGCGATATGATAAAAGAAACACGTGCACATATTGAAGTAGAGACAAACCAAGTAGCATACTACCATTTCGAGCAAGATTGTATATATAACTGTGAATATCCCAAGCTTCCATCAAGTAATATACAAGCTAGTATGATACAGTAATGGACTCTAGGGCATATACACTAACATCCTCCTTATCAACTTCCATCAACGAAAGAACATTGTTTGTTGGCCTAGCCCTAAACTCGACTGGCCCGACAGAACTGCTTTCTCCAGCAAAAACAAACCCCGGATGTCCGGGAATCTGGAAAATCTCTTTCTTTGCCCTATAATCAATATGAGCGTGGAAAGTGCCGAGAAAGTCCATTCCCAAGACAACATCATAACTGCCGGTATCGATCACCAAGAAACCTGCAAATAACTCTTGTCCGCAAATAACAACAGAACAATCCTTGCATTCGCTACTAGATTTGATCTTCCCATTCCCAGCGTGTTTGTTCCAACAACTAGACAGGGTCGTGCAAGATATCGAGTATGCAGCAATAAACTTGGATGACATAAAACAATGGGATGCACCAGAATCGAATAATGCTAATGAGCGAAAATCATGAACAAGTAGGATACCTGAAACAACTTCATCTGAAGCCTTGGCCTCTTCAGCCGTCAGAGTGAAGGCTCGAGTTTGATTAGGTCCCTGAGCTATCTGCTTCTGCCCCTGAAACTGCCTCTGCGGTGGCCTCTGAACATCATCCTTCAAACGTAGCTTTGACGGGCAAACACTGACAGTATGATTAGCTGCTCCGCAAACCAAATAAAGTCCAAGCTTCCTTCGGCAATCCTTCTGTAGGTGTTCAGGTAGATGGCAGAACCCACAAAACATCCTTCCCTTCTGCTCGGGTACGACAGGCTTCTTCATCGGTACTACGCCACGTCAGTTCACCGAAATTTCTCTGGGTATAGGCACTCGGTTTGGCGTAAACTCCGGCTTCCGTATCACAACTGCGTACTGCTGCGTACCCCCTGTCTTCACTGATAAGCTCTGCTGCTCTCTGGCAGCTTTAAGAACTTGCGAGAAAGTGGTCAATGATTATGTCCCGTTATCCCCCGGGACCACGAATCAAGTAATACTCTTTTAAGCTACACTTCAGTCACGCTTTTGATTTCCCCATACCCACAAGGTTATGTGTTCAAGTCAGGTATTGATAAATCTGGAGCTAATACCAACACAGGATCAAGCAGGTACAGGTTTGTCGATGTAGACAACAGGATACGTCAATAGCTCTCTGTGTGGGACTCTAAAGACTCGACACTATGCTGGC
The DNA here is from genome assembly GCA_030015575.1 of Agapanthus africanus. Classification (NCBI taxonomy): domain Eukaryota; kingdom Viridiplantae; phylum Streptophyta; class Magnoliopsida; order Asparagales; family Amaryllidaceae; genus Agapanthus; species Agapanthus africanus. The sequence continues at coordinate 417,296,563 of CM057338.1, read as the reverse complement.
AGTGGGTTTAACCACAGACCGCAAGCGACACTAGCTGTACGTAACGGTCCCCAGGTAGATGTCGATAAGAAGACTGACGAGGTGAACCCCATCTGAACTCCTACTGAGCCTGTATGTGACAGTCTCCGTACAGTCCGGTCTGTTCGTCTGATACATCGCATGGCGGGCCTAGGGGGGCGGTGAACGTCAGTCCTCTAATAGCGGTAGATCGATCGAACGAAATTTCCGAAATCACAATTTTCTGTACATAAAGTTTCTGTTGATTTTAAATCTGTTCTAAAATTAATTTTGAGCACTTCAGAAAAACAAGCAGGCTTTTTAAAGAAGTACGTACAAATTTGGTCATGTGATCTCACTAAAGCACCGCGGATCCGCGGTCAAACCTAGGGTTTGACCGCGCATCCGCGGCGGTTTAGTGGGAACAGTGAACAAAATTTGTATTGTGGCTTCTATGCAGGGAATTGTGGTTTCTGGTAAGGTTATTTTAGGCCCAGTTTTGGTTACTATACAGCAGATGCTTGAGGGGCCCACTTCGGAAAATTTTGTCGATCGAAATTTTAAACGTGTTATTTTTCAGTACTTACTTTATATCTCCGACCGGGAATGTCATTTGATCGGTAAACCGCGTCTGATTGCTATAGTTCGTTTAGACGGGTTTGCGAACGTGACATTCGCGTTGATGTTCTGTGTTGTGCTGTGATGTTGCGGATTTGTCGTGATGGATAGTAGGGTGCAATGATAGTGCAGTTTGGATTTATTTGTACATTTGATATTGTGGGGCGAGCGTCCGACTTGTGGACTGCCGTCACTGCCTGTTGTATAATATTATTTTGGGGCACGACCAGGTTGCGGTCAATGTACCCGTTGTACATATTTATATTTCTGTACTAGGTTTATCCCGCGAAGGAGTGCACGGATAGCCGGGTTCTGGAGGCCAATGGGTCCGTATCTCATGGCTTTGAGAGGCAAAGGGACCTCACTCTAAAATTGGCAGACTATTCGCCACACTCGTAGGGGGTACAGGTTGACCCAAGGAGGGTTGCTCAATTTACCGGATTTCGTGAAGTGCCAGGTGTTCCATTCACTATGTTGTGGGGACCACCTCGCTTCAGGTTTTGGCGGGTAACTTGCCGCACCCATAGGGGTCTAGGTTTCATTGCACAGGCTATCCACACGACCAGGGGAACGTCGGGTTTCAGCAGCGGCTCTGTGAAACCCGGGGATCCCAGATTATCTGTATTGTTCTGTGATGCTTATTACTTTTCTGTAATGTTGCATATTATCTCGCATGGAGCGATTATTGTATATTAGTCTATATACTATTAGATGTTGTATATGTTTTACACCCATGCTAGTCCAACCCCCGCTCTGTCGTTAGTTAAGTAACCTAACGGGTGATGACGGGACCCAGTGGCGAATGCGGATGGCATATACGTACATTTTATTTTCATTCTTTTATGGTGTGATTGATTGATGGGACTGCGTTGATTCTTATCAATGCAAGATAAAACAAACCTATATTTGATGTTGTTGGAAAAATTTTTAAAAGGGAGTTATTACAAAGACGTTTCCTTTTGTTTTGCATAGCGGTATTCAGTTAGAATATCCTGCACCTCATTCGACGAGGCAAGGGCCGAGATCCCTTCACCGGGAGTGACCCCTTGGGCAGAAGTTTGCGTCAGGGTAATAACTTCTATATACTCGATTACAAGTTGCTATGCATCGCGGTATTCAGTTGGAATATCCTGCACCTCATTCCACGAGGAAAGAGCCGAGATCCCTTCACTGGGAATGACTTCTTTAGCAAAAGGTTTTCGCTACTATATTTTTTATAAAATTCTATCAAGTTCCTTCAACGAGATCAAGTTCATTACGTTAAAGGTTTTTCGCCAAAAACAAACCGTAATCCTCCGTCGTTTCTTATGGATGGTCAGTAGTATTCAAGCTATATTTGTTGGCCTACGTCAAGGCGTAGTGTTTGGTAGCTGCTGGGTATTCATATGTTGCACAGATAGATGCATTAGTTTAGGACAGATGTACAGCCTTGTTGGCCTACGTCAAGGGCATGTACGATGACCTAAATTAATCAGGACAACGACGGGTAGAACTTGACATGTGGCTTATGATTTGTTGGCCTACGTCAAGGTCATAAGTGAATGGGATGAAAATTATATCGGGAGTTTCAAACATACATGAAACTTGCTAGACTTGCGCATACCTTCTGGAGTGTGTTAACTTGAGTGGCTTCCATCAAGTTATCATACGATGATAGTTGGATCCCGATTCTCACTGATGAGTTGGTTTACTCCTCGGGTGATCCCGACTAATTCTTCTTTCAGGTTTGGAGGAGAATTTGAGATTACAGTAGGATATTTCCTAAATTAGATAAAATGATAAACCATTCTGATCTAGGTAAGAGTGCACACAGAGTATTTCTTTTCTCTCTCTCTTTGGCAGCGACCTTTGACCGACCCTAGACTATAACTTAGTGACCAAAGTTGACCGAACCTTCTTAATTTAATGGCTTTTGGATTGTCTATAGTTGCATAAGTCATTGCCGCTCCTTCTTTTACCCTTTGTATTTCTCAGAACAACCCGCATTACTACGGATATCCACTTCCATTGGATAGATCCATCGTAGGGTTATATACGAACTCGAAGGGACTTCTTCGAGGATGGATCCAGGTTCAGGAGAAATAGAATTGGTTTATTCAGTTGTCTTTTATTATCACCTTCTCTCAGGTTGCAAGGGCTCCTTGATTTAGGAGAGTACACCTATTACGCTTATTGGATAGTCTTATTCCAAACCATAGGCAGGTGCCGAAAGGTAGGGAATGAAGAAAACCAATTAGCCTAAGTAGGGTGTGCAGAAGGTAATATGTAAAGACAAATAAAGGAATTAGAAAGAGGGCAAAGTAAATTGCGACTACTAACATTCACGACCAAACCACGTATTTCATCGCCACTCCTACTTCACCTTTATTTCTCCAGAACAACCCGTATCACTTCGAACATCCAATTCCATTGGATAAATCTATCGTATGGTTATATATGAACTCGAAGGATATTTTTTCGAGGATGGATTCTGGTTCAGGAGAAATAGGAATAAGGACTATTCAGTTGTCTTTTATCATCACCTTCTCTCAAGTTGCGAGAACTCCTAGGATTAGGAGGGTACACCTATTATGCTTACTGGATATTCTTCTTTCAAACCATAGGCTGGTGCCGAACGGTAGGGAAGGAAGAAAACCACTTAGCCTAATGATGGTGTACAGAAGGTAATGACTAAAGACAAATAAAGGGAATTGGAAAGATGGCAAAGAAATATACGGTTAAAGTCATGAATTGGATTATGGAAGAGGGATTACTAAGAATACCAGGATAACCCTACGAAACATATTTATGTTTCATATTGACTGTGCATTGTTAATAGAAAACTGATTTCCCAATTAAAATACTTACTCCTGTTGGAGATAGTGCCCTCAGAGTCAATTATTAGGTCACAGGTACGTGATTGCAATGATTGATGGAGGACCTATCCCGGTAGGACAGTCTTACTCGAGATGATAGTATGCTATCTGGTTTACCTTTATCATCGTGTACTGCTTTAGGTGACCTGACAAGTCACTATTACACGTTGATAGAGCCCCTAGGATTCTTGCTTGACCACCAGCAGTATGAGGGCGATCATATAAGTGGGAGCTGGGGTCTATAAGCATATCCTTAAATGGCCCCTAGTCGTGTGAGTTTCGAGACAGGGCATCGATACTCCAGCGTAGACTAGTGTATATAGTCGAGACCCCGACGAGGGGCGGTGGCCGGTCTCACAAGCCACTGGTGTCAGTTGGATCACCTAAGATGTATACAGGTGCTCATTGGGTTATGAGTACACCAGACAGGACTCGCCGGGAACATGCTAGTTGGTCATATACCAGTCGTCAGATGGCAGTTCCCTGGTGACATGTGTGCAGGTTAGTTCATCGACCTGGGGATCGTCATTTGTCTCGTGTGAGTTCCCACTGTACTTTGATTACTACCCTACCATGGCTCAAAGGAGTCGTGCAAACAGGTTTTAGTTGGGTACAGTCCCGAGCCACATGGAGGCAGTGAGCGCATCTTCAGGGGTTCGTCTCTCCCGGTATTGGGGGTGAGGTCGCGCTGTGTCTAGGAGAGCCATTATACGAAGCCCTCGGCCGAGGCAAGGAGATTTACTGGTAGGTATTCCAGTAGTATCTCAGGGTGTTCTGGACTACACTCCGACACGACTTGTACCGCTTTTGGGGCTCTGACTTTTACCAACCCCCTAGGCCCGCCATGCGATTCTCATAGACGAACGGACCGGACTGTACGGATATTGTCACTGACAGGCTCAGTAGGGTGTCAGGATGAGTTCGCTCATCGACGTCCCTTTTGGTCAATACCTGGTAGCCCGTTATGTATTGGCTTATACCTCTGACGTGCTAGTGGTTAAATCCACAACCAAGGTGTTGACGAGTCTTTAGAGTCCCCCACATTCAGTTACTCAGCTTTCGGGCGAAAAGTTGTAGAGGCCGTATGGAGATATGGCAAGGTTCGATCAGATACGTGCGGTATTGCACGGATCAGGATCGGACAGTTTGTACTATAGGCCGTATGGATATATGGCAGGGTTCGATCAGATACGTGCGGTATTGCACGGATCGGGATCGAACGGATATTACTAGCCGGCTTTGGTTTAAGCCGGATCCTAGTATAGTACAGTGTAGATTTTGTCTCATTGCATTTGTATTTCGGTCGGAATACAAATGCGGGTGTGTATGCACAGTATCGGGGTTTTCCTGTAATTTATTACGGGACTAGTTTTCTGGACTTGCCAGTTTGATTTCCGTTTCGGCCGATTTCCTTTGTATCGTTCATTGGCCGAAGATCGGTGGAGGAGGGCTTATTTGCATTGTTGCAAATAAGCATTTGTGGAGGGGGTCTTTGGATATTTCTTTGTATCATGATGGTTGCACCATTCTTTGACCTTGACTTCTTCTTCTATCATTGCTTGACTTTGTGAGGTGATAGTTGTAGTGGAGTGTTGGTTATAGTTTGTCATCATGGTTGTTGATGATGAGGTTGTTGGAGTGTTAGTTTAGGCTTGTAATCATTTCTTTTTGCATGATAGCCTTCTCTCTCTCTCCCTTGAATTATGTGTGGCTTCCATTATCTTTGATACAACACAACTCTCATTCTCACTCTCCCCATTCACAAAAGGAGGCCGGCCACTCCCATTAGGGGCTGTCCAAACTTTTTGGTGTGGGTTTTTGGCTCATTTCATGTTGCAAAAATCCCACAAGTTCCATCTCCAAACTCCATAGTTCATCCCTCCACCAAAAGGCAATTCCTACAACCCCAAAATGAGACTTCTTAACTATACATTCTACAGCAAATCTTGGGCACGTCGACTAGCCAGCTTCGTGTCCGAGTTGCCTCGGCATTAAGGTGGGAGCCCGTAAAAGAAGTAGGCGATGTGGTGCAATTCCGGCGACGAGGTGGAGACCGGAGCTTCCGCAGGAGATCGGGACGACGACGAGAAGACCGGAGGACTCGGATCAGTCGGTATATCTCTCTTCCCCATCTTGTAGTTAGCTAGGACTAATTAATGGTTCGATCCGGGTATTAGTGCGCGGCGGTTTGCCAGTTCAAGAAAAATTAAAGTTTATCACCGCTTCCGCGTTTGGCCGTCGGATTGACGGCCGGGGCGCCGCCGTGCACTTACAGTGGTATCATAGCCTCGCCATTAACTTAGTCTAGCTTTGTCTAATGTGTTTTGCATTTCCGATCGACCAAAATTCCAAAATCCGCATTTTTGCTTGCATCAGTTTTCTGTTGAAATTTTTTGGAGTCGAAAAATTTTTCAGGTTACAGAAAAGTGATCTACTAGGAAAAATAAGAATTCTGTGAAAATTCGATGCAACAACTCCACTGTAGGAGCGCGGAACCGCGGCCAAACACCCCTTTTGGCCGTGGTTCCGCCGCACTATTTTGGGTTCCCTGCACCAAATTTCTACAGTATCTTTCTGGGGTGAAAATTGGGGTTTTGGAATATTAATATTGGGCCCAGAATTTCTGGATCTGCTACAGTATTGCTTGGGGGCCCACTTGTTAAAATTTGATTGATCGGATATTTTAAACACATTATTTCACAGTATTTACATTATATCTGCGACCGTGAATGTCACTTGATCGGTAAATCCGGTCTAACTGCTATAGCCCGGTTAGACGGATTTGCGAACGTGACTTTCACGTTGATGTTCTATGTATTGCTGTAATGTTGCGGATCGGTCGTGGGGGATAGCCTGGATGCAATGCTAGTACAGTTGTGGTTGTATTATGTAATTTGATATTGCGGGGCGAGCGTCCGACATGTGGACTGCCGTCACTGCCTGATTGTATTATTATTTTGGGGCACGGCCAGGTTGCGGTCGATGTACCCGTTGTATGTATATTTTACTTTCTGTACTAGGATTACCCCGCGATGGGGTGCACGGATAGCCGGGTTCTAGAGGGCAACAAGCCCGCATCTCATGGCATTGAGACGGAGGGGGCTTCACTCTAGGATTGGCGGGCTATTCGCCGCACTCGTAGGGGCTACAGGTTGACCCAGGAGGGGTGCCCAAGTTACCGGATTCCGTGAAGTGCTGGGTGGTCCATTCACGTTGCTGAAGGGGGCTGCCTCGCTTCAGATTTTGGCGGGTGACTTGCCGCGCCCATAGGGGTCTATGATTTCATTGCGCAGGCTTTCCACACGACCAAGGGAACGTCGGGTTTCCGTAGTGGCTCTGTGAAACCCGGGGATCCCAGATATCTGTATTGTTTCTGTGATGCTGTACATTTCTGTGATGTTGCATTTTTTATCACGCCTTGAGCGAATATAATATATTGGTATATATATTAGTAGATGTTGTATATGTTTTGCATCCGCGCTAGTCCAGTCCTGCTCTGTCGTTAGTTAGCTAACCTAACGGGTAATGACGGGACCCAGTGGCGAATGCGGATGGCATATACGTACATCAGTATATTTTCGTTCTTTTTGGTGTGATCAATTGATGGGACTGCGTTGATTCGGATCAATGCAAGTTAAAAACAAACCTAATCTGATGTTATTGGAACACTTTTTCAAAAAGCTGTTATTGCAAGGACGTTCACTTTTATTTTGCATCGTGGTATTCAGTTGGAATATCCTGCTCCTCAGTCGACGAGGCAAGGGCCGAGATCCCTTCACCGGGAGTGACCCCTTGGACAGAAGTTTGCGTCAGGGCATTAACTTCACTATAGCCGATTACTTTTGCTTTGCACCGTGGTATTCAGTTGGAATATCCTGCACCTCATTCTATGGGGAAAGAGCCGAGATCCCTTCACCGGGAGTGACCTCTTTAGCAATGGTTTTCCTCACTATATTTTCAAAAAGCTATCAGTTCCTTCAACGATATCAAGTTCATTATGTTAAAGGTTTTCGCCAGAAACCATTCGTAGCCCTCCATCATTTCAGTTAAATATTCGGTAGTATTCAAGCTATGTATTTTGACCTCACGCCAAGGCATAGTGTTTGGTAGCTGCCGGGTATTTATCTGTTGCATAGATAGATGCGTTGGTTTGGGACAGTCGTACTACTATTTTGGCCTACGTCAAGGGTATGTACGGGTGGGTTCAAATTAACCTGGATAATGATGGTCAGAACTTGACATGTGACTTATGATATTTTGACCTCACGCCAAGGTCATAAGAGCATGGGGCAGAAATCACATCGGGAGTTTCAAAAGAACTGAAACTTGCCAGATATGCGCATACCTTCTGGAGTGTGACACCGTGAGCGGATTCCGTCACGTTATCATGCGATGATAGTTGGATCCCGATTCCCACTGATGAGTTGGTTTACTCCTCGGGTGATCCCGACTAATTCTTCTTTCAGGTTTGGAGGAGAATTTAACGGTACAATGGGAGGTTTCCAGATTAGATAAATTGGTAACCATTCTGATCTAGGTTAGAGTGCATGCCGAGTGTTTCTTTTCTCTCTCTCTTTGGCAGCGACCATTGACCCGACCCTAAGACTATGACTCAGTGACCAAATTAACCGAACCTTCTTAAACACTGGCTTTTGGATTGTCAGAGTTGCAAACCTCATTGCCACTCCTACTTTTACCCTTTTCTCCAGGACACCCCGTATTACTACGAACGTCCACTTCCATTGGACAAAACCATCGTATGGTTAGATACGAACTCGAAAGAATTTATTCGAGGATGGTTTCAGGTTCTGGAGGAAACGGATAGGACTATTCAGTTGTCTTTTCCTTTTACCTTCTCTCAGGTTGCGAGTACTCCTTGGTTTAGGAGATAGTACACCTATTATGCAAATTGGATAGTCTTCTTCCAAACCTTAGGCTGGTGCCGAACGGTGGGGAATGAAGAAAACCAATTAGCATAACGATGGTGTGCAGAAGGTATTAAGTTAAGACAAAGCAAGGGATTAGTAAGAGGGCAAAGTAAATTGCGACTGCTATTCACGACCGAACCAAGTATTCCTTCGCCAATCCTAAATCACCTTTGTATTTCTCCAGGACACTCCGTATCACTACGAAGATCCACAGTTTATTTGGATACTCCATCGTATGGTTATATACGAACTCGAAAGGAACTTGTTCCAATTCGGGGATGGATTCTGGTCCAGGAGAAATAGGAATAAGGTTTATTCGGTTGCCTTTTATCTTCACCTTCTCTCATTGCGAGTGTTCCTAGGATTAGGACAGTACACCCATTATGCTTATTGGATAGTCTTCTTCCAAACCATAGGCTGGTGCCGAACGGTAGGGAAGGAAGAAAACCATTTGGCCTAAGGGGTGTGCAGAAGGTAAAGACTAAAGACATATGAAGGGATTTGGAGAGGTGGCGAAGGATTATACGGTTACAGTCGTGAATCTGGAAGAGGCATTACTAGGAATACCAGGATACCCCATCGAAACATTTCAATGTTTCAGTTTCACTGTGTACTGTTAAAAGAAAACTGATTTCCCGATTAGATACTTACTCCAGGGTATGTATTTACCAGGTATGATTCTCACATCTGTATGGTTTTACAGATGATGAGTGGGAGTAAGTTATTGGGAATTGGGTGATCATCCTCATTATATCGGGATTCGTTGTAATCAGTAATATTTGAGGAAGTCACCTGGGTTGTTTGCCGGACGGCAAATATTTGGTTTTGAATATCCGCTGTCATGCACCAATTTCAAATTGATATATCTGTACGTCTATTTTCATAGAGTGAGATATACCTTTTTGAAATTATGTCTGTGACATTTACCTATATCAGTGGATGTTTAGGTAAGGAGCATTAAACAGCGGTGTAATTCTTCTTACCCATAAGTACAGTTTTCAACCTACGACACACAGTGAATGAGTTATCAGACTCAAGGGACTTATACAGAGTATTGTATGTTATCCAGGGTCCATCAGGACAGAGGGGTTGGTCCTCGTACTATATTCGGTTTACTTATGACTTCTCTAGTTTTTAGACAGGTGTTTCGCGGAAACACAGGGTCTGAATTTTGAGAAGTTATAGGTATTTGAATAGAGTAGAGAACCAGGTGTAGCAAGTATCGGGATTCTTCAAAGCAATCGAAGATGTAGACACTTGTGCATGGTATTCAGTTGATAGTGATGATAAGAGATTTTGCTTCTCTTTCAGGTTATTCATAATTGGAAGCATTCCTAAGTTGAGTAACGCTGAACGGCCTCCTTCCTTTTAGTTGACATACACTGGAGACAGCTGCATGATTTGAATCTGGTTCAATTAAATCAGTGCCTCTGGTTCTATATTGGATATAGAACAGTTCATATCTTAACGGTGTTAAAGTACGGGGAGTTGTCCGGCTTATGATTAAAACCAGACACTGGACAACTCAAGGCACGTTTCTGTAATGGCTGTTTGTGGGTTGACCCAGGCTATGACGAGGGTTGATTTTCTACCATCTGGATGAACAATAGCGATATTGTTCTAGACTCGCCACAGTTTTATCAAAAATGGATTTTTTCAAAAAACAGTAGTGGGAGTATGGTAGAACTGGAAGTGATTCCAGAACCACAAACGATTACTGAAGATTTGACAGGAACCTAAAGATTCAATCTGAATTGACATTCCATTGGCCACTCCGCAGATAAGGTGGGTAACTTCAGGCACCCGAGAGGTACTACGGTAGCCTCAAGGACGGTGACAGGGAAGTTTTTATTTACCCACAATTACGATTGTTGTTGTTCCAGGCTGCGAGACCCGGAGGGAGGATGAGTATAGCGTCGTTCTAAACTAGTTTTCGAAGTGTACGTCTATATGACTCTGCCAGAGGGTTGTCGTAGTCAGTGGGAGCAGCGGAAGCATTGGTGGACAAGTAGCTTGTGTCTATTTATAGACTAAAGCAGATGTAGCGGAGATAGATCATCTATTTCTGACGTGACAGTCATGGGTTTGACTTCATCAGAATAGGGGATGGATCTGTTGAGAAGGTAGTAGGGTGTGATATCCTGGTATTTGGATGACATACACAGAGTAGGAAAAGAAACTCATATACTACAATCGGTTAATCTTTGGTTGTCACACGGTGTTTTCTCCACACAGGACTTGGACATTATATCAGACATACTGGTTACTAGATCTATGGTTTTAGATCTAGATTTGGGTGGTTTCCCAATCTGGGTACTTTGACAGCATTCTATGAGTATTTAGGATGAACGACTCCTGGCACGGTAGTGTACCTGCAGGTAATGGAGTCGCCCTCTCTAAAGGTGTCTTACAGACTATAGTAGAGAGGGAAGTGCATGATTGGCAGATCACTTGCTCAGGCAATTGAGTCAATCATGAGATGTCAAGTACCACACCAGATGTTGTTCTTGCACTAGATGCAATAAGTTGGCATTGATCCAATCCTGGAGAAACGGTCGGAAGCAGTTTTAGAACATAAGTGGATGTTCTAGGGATATGATGACGACAGCCTCATTCGGGAGACAGTTATCATTCCAGGCTTCCAAGGTGACATGGACGACAAGGAGGTTGTCAGAGTTATAGTTTTTCCTTCTGACGAGGGGAAGTATTTTGGGCAGGTGATCCAAGGCAATACTGAGGGAGGCATGGCGCAGGATACTGATTAAGTTCAGTTGATGATACAGACTAAGAAGTTTGGATTTGGAGTTCATTTATGAGCTATGTCCCATCAGACATCCAAACACATTCTAAGACAGGTATTGCTCTTTTCGGGAGATGGCTTTCTCCGCGAACTTGAGATATAGAGAGACATAGAAAGAAACATCAAAGCGGATCCACTCACTGAGGCTATTCCTCGAACGCAATAGTTTCGCAAACGAGCTTTGTGAGACTGACTAGTAGAGGAGTTGGGTGTTCGGTATCACACGGGCTGTGAGTATGCGACATCGCAATAATTAGTCTTGAGTACAAGTGGGATATTGTTGAAGATAGTGCCCTCAGAGTCAATTATTATGTCACAGGTACGTGATTGCAATGATTGATGGAGGACCTATCCCGGTAGGACAGTCTTACTCGAGATGATAGTATGCTATCTGGTTTACCTTTATCATCGTGTACTGCTTTAGGTGACCTGACAAGTCACTATTACACGTTGATAGAGCCCCTAGGATTCTTGCTTGACCACCAGCAGTATGAGAGCGATCATATAAGTGGGAGCTGGGGTCTATAAGCATATCCTTAAATGGTCCCTAATCGTGTGAGTTTCGAGACAGGGCATCGATACTCCAGAGTAGACTAGTGTATATAGTCGAGATCCCGACGAGGGGCGGTGGCCGGTCTCACAAGCCACTGGTGTCAGTTGGATCACCTAAGATGTATACAGGTGCTCATTGGGTTATGAGTACACCGGACAGGACTCGCCGGGAACATGCTAGTTGGTCATATACCAGACGTCAGATGGCAGTTCCCTGGTGACATGTGTGCAGGTTAGTTCATCGACCTGGGGATCGTCATTTGTCTCGTGTGAGTTCCCACTGTACTTTGATTACTACCCTACCACGGCTCAAAGGAGTCGTGCAAACAGGTTTTAGTTGGGTACAGTCCCGAGCCACATGGAGGCAGTGAGCGCATCTTCAGGGGTTCGTCTCTCCCGGTATTGGGGGTGAGGTCGCGCTGTGTCTAGGAGAGCCATTACACGAAGCCCTCGGCCGAGGCAAGGAGATTTACTGGTAGGTATTCCAGTAGTATCTCAGGGTGTTCTGGGCTACACTCCGACATGACTTGTACCGCTTTTGGGGGTCCGAATTTTACCAACCCCCTAGGCCCGCCATGCGATTCTCATAGACGAACGGACCGGACTGTACGGATATTGTCACTGACAGGCTCAGTAGGGTGTCAGGATGAGTTCGCTCATCGATATCCCTTTTGGTCAATACCTGGTAGCCCGTTATGTATTGGCTTATACCTCTGACGTGCTAGTGGTTAAATCCACAACCAAGGTGTTGACGAGTCTTTAGAGTCCCCCACATTCAGTTACTCAGCTTTCGGGCGAAAAGTTGTAGAGGCCGTATGGAGATATGGCAAGGTCCGATCAGATACGTGCGGTATTGCACGGATCAGGATCGGACAGTTTGTACTATAGGCCGTATGGATATATGGCAGGGTTCGATCAGATACGTGTGGTATTGCACAGATCGGGATCGAACGGATATTACTAGCCGGCTTTGGTTTAAGCCGGATCCTAGTATAGTACAGTGTAGATTTTGTCTCATTGCATTTGTATTTCGGTCGGAATACAAATGCGGGTGTGTATGCACAGTATCGGGGTTTTCCTGTAATTTATTACGGGACTAGTTTTCTGGAGTTGCCAGTTTGCTTTCCGTTTCGGCCGATTTCCTTAGTATCGTTCATTGGCCGAAGATTGGTGGAGGAGGGCTTATTTGCATTGTTGCAAATAAGCATTTATGGAGGGGGTCTTTGGATATTTCTTTGTATCATGATGGTTGCACCATTCTTTGACCTTGACTTCTTCTTCTATCATTGCTTGACTTTGTGAGGTGATAGTTGTAGTGGAGTGTTGGTTATAGTTTGTCATCATGGTTGTTGATGATGAGATTGTTGGAGTGTTAGTTTAGGCTTGTAATCATTTCTTTTTGCATGATAGCCTTCTCTCTCTCTCCCTTGGATTATGTATGGCTTCCATTATCTTTGATACAACACAACTCTCATTCTCACTCTCCCCATTCACAAAAGGAGGCCGTCCACTCCCATTAGGGGCTGTCCAAACTTTTTGGTGTGGGTTTTTGGCTCATTTCATGTTGCAAAAATCCCACAAGTTCCATCTCCAAACTCCATAGTTCATCCCTCCACTAAAAGGCAATTCCTACAACCCCAAAATGAGACTTCTTCACTACACATTCTACAGCAAATCTTAGGCACGTCGACTAGCCAGCTTCATGTCCGAGTTGCCTCGGCATTGAGGTGGGAGCCCGTAAAAGAAGTAGGCGATGTGGTGCAATTCCGGCGACGAGGTGGAGACCGGAGCTTCCGCAGGAGATCGGGACGACGACGAGAAGACCGGAGGACTCGGATCAGTCGGTATATCTCTCTTTCCTATCTTGTAGTTAGCTAGGACTAATTAATGGTTCGATCCGGGTATTAGTGCGCGGCGGTTTGCCAGTTCAAGAAAAATTAAAGTTTATCACCGCTTCCGCATTTGGCCGTCGGATTGATGGCCGGGGCGCCGCCGTGCACTTACAACTCCAGGGTATGTATTTACCAGGTATGATTCTCACATCTGTATGGTTTTATAGATGTTAAGTGGGAGCAAGTTATTGGGAATTAGGTGATCATCCTCATTATATCGGAATTCGTTGTAATTGGTGATATTTGAGGAAATCGCCTGGGGACAGTTTTCAACCTACGACGCACAGGTTTTGAGTTATTCAACTCAGCGGACTTATACGGACTATTGTATGTTGTCCAGTGTCCATCAGGACAAAGAGGTTGGTCCTCGTACTATATTCTATTTACTTGTGACTTCTCTAGTTTATAGACAAGTGTTTCGTAGAAATACAATGTCTAAGTATTGAGAAGTTGTGGGTATAGGAATAAAGTAGAGAACCATGTATCGCAAGTATCGGAATTCTTCAAAGAGATCGAAGATATAGATTCTTGTGATTAGTATTCAGTTGATAGTAATTGTTTTGAGAAACTTGTTTCTCTTTCAGGTTACTCATAATTGGATGGATTCCTAAGTTGAGTAATGTTGATTAGCCTCTCTCCATTAAGATGATATGCACTGTAGACAGCTGCAGGATTAGAATCTGGTTCCAATTAAATAAGTGCCTAAGTTTCTATATTGGAAATAGAATGGATCATATCTTAACGATGTTAAGGTAAAGGGAGTTGTCTAGCTTATACTTAAAACCAGACACTGGATAACTCAAGGCACGTTTCTGTAATGGCAGTTTGTGGGTTGACCCTAGCTTTGACGAGGGTTGATTTTCTACCATCTGGAAAATCAATAGTGATATTGTTCTTGACTCACCATAGTTTTATTAAAATGGATTTCTTCAGAAAACAGTAGTGGGAGTATGGTAGAACTGGAAGTGATTCCAGAACCGCAAACGATTACGGAAAGTTTAATAGGACCTATACATTCAAATCAGGTTTGACATTCAAATAGCCACTCCGCAGATATGGTGGGTAACCTCAGACACCCGAGAGATACTCCGGTAGCCTCAAGGAAGGTGGTAGGGAGGTTCTTGTTTATCCAGACTTGACACTACTGTTGTTCCAGACTATGAGACCCGGCAGGAGGATATGTATAGCGTCGTTCTAAACTAGTTTTAGAAGTGTACGTATATATTATTCTGCCAGACGGTTGTCGTAATCAGTGGGAGCAGCGGAGGCATAGTGGGCAAGTAGCTTATGGCTATTTATAGACCTGAGCAATTATAGCGGAGATAGATCATCTAATTTTGATATGACAGTCATGGGTTTGACTTCATCAGAATAGGGGATGGATCTGTTAAGAAGGTAGTAGGGTATAATGTCTTGGTATTTGGATGACATACACAGAGTAGGAAGTAAAATTCCTATACTACGATCGGTTGTACTGTGGTCGTCACACAGTTGTTTCTCCACAAAGGATATGTATATAATATCTGACATTCTGGTTACTAGATCTATGGTTTTAGATCTAGATTTAGGTAGTTTCTCAATGTGGGTACTTTGACAGTATTCTAATAGTATTTTAGAATAGATGACTCCTGGCATGGTAGTGTACCTGCAGGTGATGGAGTCACCCTCTCTAAAGGTGTCTTACGGACTAAAGAGGAGAGGGACGTACATGATTGACAGATCACTTGCTTGGGCAATTGAGTCAATCATGAGATGTCAAGTACCACACCAGATGTCGTTTTTGCACTAGATGCAATAAGTTTATATTAATCCAATCCTGAAGAAACATACGGAAGCAGTTTTAGAACATAAGTGAATGTTCTACGGATTTGATGACGGCAGCCTCCTTCGGGAAACGGTTATCATTCCAGGCTTCAAAGGTGACCTGGATGACAGAGTGATTGTCAGAGTTATAGTTTTCCCTCAGACGAGGGACAGTATTATGGACAGTTGGTCCAAGGGGATACTGTGGGAGGCATGGTGCTGGACACTGATTAGTTTCAGTGATTGATACAGTCTAAGAAGTTTGGATTTGGAATTCGTTTATGAACTAGGTCCAATCAGATATCCAAACATATTCTAAGACAGGTGTTACTCAATTCGGGAGATGGTTTTCTCTGCGAAGTTGAGATATAGAGAGATACAGAAAGAAACACCGAAGCGGATCCACTCACTGAGGCTATTTCTCGAATACAATAGTTTTGCAAACAAGCTTTGTGAAACTGATTAGTGGAGGAGTTGGATGCTCGGTATCACATGAGCTGTGAGTACACGACATCGCAATAATTATCCTTAAGTGCAAGTGGGAGATTGTTGGATATAGTGCCCTCTAAGTCAATTATTGTATCGCAGGTACGTGATTGCAATGATTGAGGGAGGACCTATACCGATAAACAGTCTTACTTGAAATGATAGTATGCTATCTGGTTTGTCTTTATCATCATGTAGATGTTGATAGAGCCCATAGGATTCTTGCTTGACTACCAGCAGTATGATGGCGATCATATAAGTGGGAGCTGGGGTCTTTAAGCACATCCTTAAAAGTTTCCATAGTCGTGGGAGTTTCGAGACAGGGCATCGATACTCCAGAGTAGACTAGTGTATACAGTCGAGACCCCGACGAGGGGCGATGGCCGGTCTCACAAGCCACTGGTGTCAGTTGGATCACTTAAGATGTATATAGGTGCTCATTGGGTTATGAGTACACCGGACAGGACTAGCCGGGAACATAGTAGTTGGTATTATACATATCGTCAGATAGCAGTTCCCTGGTGACATGTGTACATGTTAGTTCATCGACCTGAGGTCGTCATTTGTCTCGTGTGAGTTCCCACTGTGCTTAGATTACTACCCTACCACGCTCAAAGGAGTTGTGCAAACAGGTTTTAGTTGGGTACAGTCCCGAGCCACATTGGAGGCAACTGAGCGGATCTTCGGATATTCGTCTCTCCCGGTATTGGGGGTGAGATCGCGCTGTGTTTAGGAGAGCCATTACACGAAATCCCTGGCCAGGGTGATCGAGATATACTGGTAGGTATACCAGTAGTATCTCAGAGTGTTCTGGGCTGCTCTCTGACACGACTTATGCAGCTATTGGGGGTCTGACATTTACCGACCCCTAGGCCTAATATGCGATACTCATAGACGAATGTTCCGGACTGTACGGATATTGTCACTGTCAGACTCAGTATGGTTTATAGATGAGTTCGCTCGTCAGCTTCCCTTCCAATCAATACATAGGCAAAACGTTACGTACAGCTAGTACCTCTGACGTGCTAGTGGTTATACCCAGTGCCAGTGTACTGATGAGTCATTAGAGTCCCCCACAGACACTTTCCCAAGTTCGGGCGAAACGTTGTAGATACCGTATGAGTTTATGGCAGGGTTCGGAAAAAGCACGTGCGTTTTCGCACGTGTCATTTTTCGGGCAGATAATACTGGTAGGCTTTGTTTAAAGCCGGATCCCAGTATTATACTGTGTAGATATAATATCTTTGTCTCAGTTGCATTTATATTCAGTCATAATATAAATCCAGGTATGTTTATACCATTACGGGGTTATCCTGAAATTCATTTCAGGATCACTTTTGGAAGTTGCCAGTTTCCAGTTTTCTATCAGCCGTATTTTGACATTCGGTTAAATACGGATTTATCTTTTCTTGATAAGGTGAGTCAGTGTTCTAGAAGGTTCTAGAGAGGGTGATTAGGCTTGTGACTCACTTGTTCATTAATGGTGCATTTATTGTGTTCATATTTTGTGTTCACACTTTGTGTTCACACTATGTGTTCACACTAGATATTTTCTCTTAAGCTCACCCTCCCCTCTCCTACACTCACCCTCCCTCTTCTATATAATGGTCGGCCCCTCTTGTGAGGTTGGGGATGGGATTTTGATGGTTGTTCACTTGGATTTGAGAGAAAAGATTATGATAGTGGAGTGTATGGAAATTTCATAGCCCAATTTCCATTTACCCGATTCCAATTGGCAACTTCTATTAACCTTTCGTCCATAGCCTTGGACGTAACGAGACAAAGTATTCTACCCATTCTCTACTTCATCTTGGTCGTCTCTTTTAGCAAACTTGACGATCGAGTTGCCTCGGTTCAGAGGCGGGAGCCCGTTTAAAGATCCGTCGACGTGGTGCTACCTGGATGACGAGACCGGAGATCGAGCAAGTTCGGATCAGTTGCAACATAGCGTGGGATGATGGTTGAAGACCGAAGGACTCGGATCATTCGGTATAACAATTCTACCCTCTTTACAATTTGTTAGTTTAGCTTTAATGGCAGATCCGGGTTATAGTACGCGATAGTGCCAGTCGTAAAAGTTTTGTTCCGCATATTGGCGTCTGTTAGACGGCCGGGGCGCTGCCACGGACTTACACGAGCGCCAGCGCACTACGTGTCCGACACGCAGGCACTGGGCGCTTGAGCGCTCGGGCGCCGGTTGCTCGGGCGCTTGGGCGCCGACGAGGAAAATGGGGCTTTTAGTCCCAGAAATAGGATTTAAAATCCCAAAAGAGAATTTAGAGTGGAGTTAAACTCCTAAAATGTTTTAGAGTTGATGAAAGGGGTTCTTCTTTAGAGCCCTGGGTCTTCCCAAAAATGGGGTTTTCGGAGATGGGCCTCCTTCTTCCTCCTCTATTGGCAGGATCTTAAAGATCAAGAGATATGAGATTTTAAAAATCTCTTCTTTTTGAGATCTGATGGGAGATCTAAGCCCCCCTTTGTGGGTTTTGTGGTGAAAAATTATTTAGTTTTGGAGAAGGAAGAGTAAAACTCTTGATTTAATTCAAAAGAAAGAAGAAGGTTTAGAACCTTCAGAAAGGGGAAAGAGGCACAAACCCTAGATTTTTTGGGGAATGAAAAGTCTATTATTTATTCATCATCATGTTGCCTTATATAGACTTACATATTTACATATAGCCCCTTGGGCTTTACAAAATGGTATTTTGCTCATCCCATGGCTCATGTGCCATTTCTTTTTGCACATAATCCATAGGCTTACAAAAATTTGGCTTTATGCCCATTTTGTTTACATTCATGCATAAAAAAATTACATAAAAATTATTTATTACATGATTTCATTTTGGCATGGGGGAGGGCCGGCCGCTTCATATTCGGACTCGACCTGGGCATGGGCCCACTTGGCTTGGGGTTGACTTTGAATTTGACTTGGTCAATCGGGGTGCAATTTTCGACTTCAACAGCCGGATGCACTTAGTCGGTTGCCAGTAATTCTGGTGTTGACTGCATAAAAGGAGCTATCGAAGATTTTCGGAGATTCGAGTTGGAGATCGTGCTACCGCAATCTTCGGGACAGTTGATGCAGCTGCAAGTACAGTTGGCATTGATCGATAATATTAAGGCAGCGCAGTCGCACGATCCAAGATTGCAAAAGTTTTGAGAACAGGTAGAAGCAGCACTTCGAACAGACTTGTTGATTCATGAAGATGGTTCGTTGCGATATGGTAGCCGTTTGTGTGTGCCGAAAGGAGACATTCGTGAAGAAGTTATGAAGGAGGCACACAGTTCCACATATTTCGTACATGCAGGAGGCACGAAAATGTATCGTGATCTCCGACAACATTTCTGGTGGAAAGGCATGAAAAGGGAGATTGCTCGCTTTGTAGCAAAGTGCTTGGTATGTCAGTAAGTTAAGGCTGAACATCAAAGAGTAGCTGGTTTATTGCAACCACTTCCGATTCCTCAATGGAAGTGGGAACATATAACCATGGATTTCTTGACAGCTTTACCGCGGAGTCCAAAGGGCAACAATGCAGTTTGGGTGATTGTTGATCGATTGACCAAGGCAGCTCATTTCATACCATTTCGAGTTGGTCAGTCAACGGAAGCATTGGCAGAACGATACATGCAGGAGATTGTGAGATTGCATGGAGTACCTGTGAGCATCGTTTCCGATCGTGATACCCGATTCTTATCGCACTTCTGGAGGAGCTTACAGGAAATTTTGGGGACGCGATTGAAGTTTAGCACTGCTTATCATCCTCAGACAGATGGTCAGTCGGAGAGAACGATCCAAACTCTTGAAGACATGTTGAGAGCTTGCATGTTAGACTTCAAGGGTTCATGGGAGGATCATCTACACTTGGTGGAGTTTTCTTACAATAACAGCTTTCAGGCGACTATTCAGATGGCTCCATTCGAAGCATTGTATGGTCGCAAATGTCGCTCACCTGTTTGTTGGGACGATGTTGGAGAATGAAGATTGTTGGGACCGGATTTGATCATACTGACAATAGAGAAGGTTAGTACTATCCGGAATCACATGAAGGCAGCACAAGATCGACAGAAGAGTTGGGACGATACATCGAGAAGACCTATAGATTGTTGGTGATCTGATATTCTTGAAGATATCACCGACTAGAGGAGTGATTCGTTTTGGGAGTCGAGGCAAGCTTAGTCCTCGATTTGTGGGGCCTTTCGAGATTATGGAGCATGTTGGAGAAGTGGCTTATCAATTGGAGTTACCACAATCTTTGGTGAATGTTCGTGACGTGTTTCATGTATCTCAATTCCGTAAGTATGTTTCAGATGAAACACACGTGCTAGATCATTCGGAGCTGACTGTAAGGGAGAATTTGACCTTTGAGGAGAGACCGATATCGATTGTTGATCGAAGAGAAAAAGGTCCTCAAGAATAAGGTTATCCCGCTCGTACTTGTTTCGTGGGGAAATCGCTCGCATGGAGAACCGACATGGGAACGAGAAGATGATATTCGACAGAAGTTTCCACACCTCTTCTTGTAGTTTCATGTTTGTTTATCTTTTCTTGTTTTGGGAATTTCGAGGACGAAATTCTTTTTGTAGTTGGGTATAATGTAACAACCTAGTTCATTTATACCAGTTCTATTTTGAGTATTTCTTTACTTATGGTATTTTCGTGATTTATTGTGTTTTGGGTGTGAATGGTGTATTTGACATTTGTATTTGCATCCGACCCGACCCGCTTGCTGGAAACCAGTTTTGATTCCTCTTTATCTTTTATCCCGACTTGTTTTGTGGATCCGTGCACTTTCATATTTTATATACTGCATACTGGCATTTTATCTGGCATCTGCATTTTTTTATATAACATTTAAAATCAAGAAAAATATTTTAAAAATTTCTAGCATGGCCTGCATGATACCTCCTAACCCTGTCGTAGCATCCGCGCATCTTGTTCCCGTCCCGTTCAGTGAAACGGACCTGTTTGGATGGCTACGTGCACGTGCGTGCATCCGTTCTTGGGGGTATGCTTTTTCATTACCCAGATATCCAATTTTGGTTTTGGTTGACACGTATATTTTCCATATTTTAAAACAGGATTTTTAGACCCGACCCGGACGTGTTTTGGACTATTTTTGTATTAGCCAAATATTAAATATTTTACTTATATTATATTTTTAATATTACCTACGTATAATTTTTTTTACAAACAATAAAAATCTTTTAAAGATTTTGTTAAACAGAAATCTTTTTCGTAACTGCTACACATCTTTCTCTCTCTCTCTCTCTCTCCTCTCGCATTTATTATTCACCCGCGAATCCCGTCACCTCCCTCTACACTACGCTCACCTCCCTCTTCTCTTTTTCTTCTTCTTCTTTTAAAACCCACTGCACCCCCGCGACAAGAAACCCTAACCCCTAGCCGCCTCCTCTCATCTTCCCTCGACCTCGTTCCTCAACCCCTCGTCGCCATCTCCACCTCCTTCTCCTTTCCACTTCTTTTCTCTTCTCAACCCAAGAACCCTGCACACCCACCGTGACAACCCATGAAACCCATCACCTCCGCCGTCGCCTTCATCTCCACACCTCCCCTTCACCTCTACCTCAACCACCTCTGCACCTTCTCCTCTTTTCCTCCGCCTCCTCCCATCACCACAACCACCATCACTCTCAACCCAAACCGAGCGCGGCCTCACCTGCACACCCATCGCCGGAGTTCCGATAACCCCGACGACCCTTCCCTCATCTCATCTCCTTCTCCTCCTCTTTCTCCACTCCCTTCTCCTCAACACCAGAGCCTCCCCTGCACACTATAAACACTACCCTAGAACCTCCACTGCACAGACCTTGCTTCGCCGGAAACCCACCGCCGACGTCCCCCTCTACTCGTCTCTGTCCCCGTACACCAGAGAACCCCTTTGAACCAACCCCAGAGCGCCCTCCTCTCTTCTTCTTCCTTTTCTTCTTCTTCTTTCTTCTTTCATTTCTTGATCTTGTTTCTTTTCCGGTGATCACCCGCCGGAGCCATGCCGCTGCCAACGATCCGAGTAGTCCAGTGAGCGTCCCCTATCTGCATGGTTATCCTCTTGCCTTGCCTGGACCCGTCCCGCGTGCCGTGTGTGCGTTGTGACGTTTACCCGACGTTGGACGTGCCGTACGCACCCGTCGTGTGTTCCGCTCAGGCAAGTTTATCTTGCTACATGCTATGTTATTATATTTGCATCCATATTAATAATAATATTACATGTTCGTTGCATTGTGCATCCCTGTTACTGTTTTACGATACCGGTTCACATCCGTATCATTTATCACATATCTAGTCGCATGCAAGTTTATCTTGCTACATGCTATAATACTTATCTTCCATCCATATTAATACAAATATTACATGTTGATTGCATTATACATCCATATTAAATTTTTACTGTTTTCGGATACCAGTATGCATCCATCTCGTTTATTATATATGTAGCTGCATATGCAAATCACATTAATTCATATTACTGTTACATTAGAACCCCTTACTTGATAATATGCATCCCACATAGTCTTGGAGCTGTAAATGTAACCCCTGATAGTTAATTGAGCATCAATGTTTTATTGTGTGTCTATACCATTAATTCTGCATACCTAGTTGCATGCCATATTACATTAACTCGTATTATTGTTACATTGGTACCCCATACTTGATAATGTGCATCCTACCTAGTCATGAAGTAACCTTGATAGATATTTGTGCATCCATGTTTTTACCATACATCCGTACTTCTACCGTAATTCAATACTTGCTACATTTTACTGTTGGGCACCTATATGTTACACTGTGTACTACTTGACATGACCTAATACACCACTGCTTGACTTGATACCTGATCTTGTTATTAATTTCGACAATCCTGACTTGTCGTCCTGACGGACGTATCCTGTTGTCTACATAGACAAACTTGTACCTGCTTGATCCTGTGTTGGCATTAGCTCCAGATTTATCAATACCTGACTTGAACACATAACCTTGGGGGTATGGGGAAATCAAAAGCGTGACTGAAGTGTAACTTAAAAGAGTATTACTTGATCCGTGGTCCCGAGGATATCGGGACAGAATCATTCGTGATTCTTACTTGATCCGTGGTCCCGGGGGATAACGGGACAGAGTCATTCATGACTCCCACTACCTGATCCGTGGTTCCGGGGGATAACGGGACATATTCTTTGAGTTACATGGAGGAGTACACTAATTGATTTCAAACAAACTTTAGAATAGATAACCCAGTAACACAGTTTAGATTGATCATTGCACGTCACATACACTGATACTGCTCTATATCCGTGTTTACTCATTACATTCATGTTACTTTTCATGCCTGCATATCTTGTTATATCATGGTCGCTTATTATCATTGATATTATGACGCACTGACGTCTGGGTTTTGCATGGCGCAGATCCTCTATCTTTGTCGCAGGCCGTTCAGGAGTATTTCAGCCAACATGCCGAGCAGTGAGGATCCTGCTAGTAGCTAGTTAGTTTAGTTTTATTTTTGTACTTTCATTACTGATGTGAACCCGTATTTTGGGGCTTACTTTCCAAATTGTTGTTGTTGTTTGGATTTATTGCTTCCGCATATTATTTCTTGACTTTTTATTCTGGCATATGGACATGCACTAGATAGTCTATTTTTATCTTACCGTTCTTGATATCTTATAGACAGCCGTAATGTGACTGTGGAGGGATGTTTCCTAGCCACAGGTAGCATGGTTGGCTCTGTCACGTGCCGATCTTAGCGCACTCTGGGAAGCGGGGCGTGACAAAAACCCTCTCGATGAGGCCGATAGGCAGATAGACCCCTCAGTCCATGTAGAGTCAAGCTCGGACAACAAGGAAGAGCCCACTTTCCGCCCCAGGACTACAGAGCAAGAGCCGCTTCAAGAACTCCGAAAACAACTCAGGAGCAAAGATAAAGAGATGGCCATGTTTTACTCCAAAATCGCTGACTTGACGAATGTCGTGATGCAGCCCACGGTTCAAATTGCCCGGACACCTCCCAATCAAGCACAAGTATCTACTCATGAGCCAGGTGAGGACAACCCGAAGCAACCGATGCCTGTCTCCTTGGGTCCAAGATTGGGCAAGCCGAACGAAAGTCGGCTACATTCTGCTTCTGGGGACGCTTTGGCCCCAGATAGCACCATCCCACTAATACAAGATTGGATAATGGATTTGGTCACTAGCAAGGTTAGAACATTGGTAGCCGAAACCGAAGCTCAGAAAGAAATTGGCAGTCGTGGGTGGCCATATCCCGTACAGTACGATCTGATCGAGTTCCCGAGCGGCTACATCGTTCTTAAGTTCGGAAGATTTGACGGGACGGGAAACGCAAATCAGCACGTCGCCCACTTTAAAGCATCGTGCGGAAACACATGGGGCAATGACGCGCTCCTTCTTCGTCAGTTTGTCAACAGCCTGACCGGTGTCGCTTTCGACTGGTACACGAGTATACCAGACGGGTCCGTCATTACCTTATCCCAAATAGAGTCTCTGCTTTGGCAAAGGTTCATGAGTGTCAGTGATAAAATCTCCATTGCTGACCTTGTGAGGACTAAGCTGGGGAAGAATGAAAACAACGCCGACTTTATCGTCCGATGGCGTAATCTCACCGTCAAGTGCGAACCGCCGCTAGAGCAGAACCAGTCCGTCAGCCTTCTCATTGGGAACCTTAGCAATTGGATGGTCCCATTCTTATGTATAGCAGGCCTCAATACGTTTCAGGAGATAACCAAGAAAGTCCAAATGCTGGAACGCTCGAAGAAAAAGTGTACCCCAGACTCTCCGAGAAACAAGACTTGGAAAATCAAGAGAGACGACAACCGTAGAAGCGGGAATTCCAACAGTACCAATGTCTTCAATGCGCCCGACAATGAAGACAAGCGAAACGCAGGTGATTCCAAAACCAACCGGTCTCGAAAGCCATTGCTGGGAAGAGAAGGGCCTTCCCTAAAGGAGAAAAAGAACAAGATTTACTTTTTCAGAAGGGACAAGGTCCGCAAGATATTCAAAGATGCCTTGAATAATGGTCTACAATTGCCCGAGTCGAAGAGACCCCACGAAGCAAAAATGACCGACAATCCCCTGTATTGTTCGTACTACAGAGTAGTGAGCCATGCAATCGAGGATTGCTATATCTTCAAAGACTGGGTCGAGTAGCAGTACAAGACTGGAGAGATCGAGTTGTCCAAGAGTGTGTTAGTGAATAATCAAGTTGCAACCACCAACTTTATACAGACAGAAGCTGAAGCCTACTGGGAGCAGACAGCTGAACCAGCTACCTTGAGAAATGAAACTGACTCACCACAGTCTCCATGGAGTACGCACATATTTAATAAGACGAAGAAGCTGCTAAAGCTACTTTGGAAAGAGCCCAGAACGGAATGGGAAGGGCAGAAGAAGTCTACCATTCCAGCTGCCAATTCGGCTCCATCAGGCTCAAAATCCAAAAAGCTCAAGAAGAAGAATGTTCGCCGCCGAAAACGGGAGACAAAACCGCGTAGGTTCGTCTTGCCTGAATTTGGGAGCAGATACTATTTGGTTTTATCCGTCCACCTCTCCGAAGATGCCAAGTTGATTTATGGCACCATATATCGGAGGTTTAGACGGATGTGTCCATTGTAGCGGACTTCATCAGATTCCCCCTCTTTTGAGGGTTTTTTTTATTGTGGGGACGCTCTTCCCTGCAGGCGCAAGCCCCTGCAGTTAATTACGCTACCGTATCGCGGTAACAACTTTCTCCTTCTCCAGATGGTCACTTTGTGTCGTGAGTTTTTGTTTTTATTTTTGGTTGCCCGTGGATTGTATACGGATACTAATTTATGTTGTCGCCCGTAGGGTGTGGATTAGTCCAAATCCGTATTTTCTTAGATTTGGTTTTGGTTTGGATTTAAGGATCTTTATTCTCATTGAGATTAAGATCAACTTAAACATTTGTTGAGGATACGTTAGTCTAATTTTAGACTAAGATCTACTCAAAAAGATTTTGGGATCATTTAGATCCAACGAAAGAGTATTTGGACTCTATTGTCTTAATTTAGGGACATTGCGGTCCATGAGTTTAAGGACATCATAGTCCATGGAGTTTAAGGACGTCATAGTCCGTAAAGTTTAAGGACATCATAGTCCATGAGTTTAAAGACCTCATAGTCCAGTTTAAAGACACCATAGTCTAGTTTAAAGACCTCATAATCTGCAAATTTTAAGGACATCATAGTCCATGAGTTTAAGGACCTCATAGTCCATAAAGTTTAAGGATATCATAGTCAATGAGTTTAAGGATCTCATAGTCCATGGAGTTTAAGAACGTCATAGTCCATAGAGTTTAAGGACATCATAGTCCATGAGTTTAAAGACATCATAGTCTGTAAGGTTTTTTCAGTTTAAGGACATCATAGTCCATGAAGTTTAAGGACCTCATAGTCCACAGTTTAAAGACGTCATAGTCTATAGAGCTTAGTTTAGGGACATTCCAGTCCAAAGTTAGTTTAAAGACATTACGGTCCAGAGTTAGTTTAAGAACATTACGGTCCATTGTTAGTTTAAGGACGTTACGGTCCATAGTTAGTTTAAGGACATTACGGTCCATTGTTTTAGCTTATTGGTTTGGGAATGTACCAAGAGCTATTGGTTATTGGGACCCTCCACCTCTCTGAAGACGTTGAAGAATTACAACGACATGTATCATAGGAGTGGAGAGATGTACCCTTGAACCAATGTCCCGACTGAAGGGGGATAGGATGGACATCATTTTAGATGCCATCTGTTGGGAGCTCATTTGCTATCTTTGGGACTAAGATTGGTTTTGGGGACCCTGAGCATGAGGGGCTCAATTGATTGTCCTAAGGAGATTTGGTCTAAGTCTGGCTAATATTTGCCTTTCATAGTGTTAAACACTAGTATGTGCTCAGCGCTCACGTGCTCCCATGAGAGGCGCTTGAAGTAGTGTTAAACACTAGAAATTGGGGCGCTCACATGTGGCATGTGAGGCACTTAAAGTTGGGCGCTGCCTCTTTAATTCACTTATTTTAGTGCTAAGCACTGTTGGGACACGTGGGATCACATGAGGCTCCCCAGAATAGGAACTGTCTTGGGTTTATTCCCCTTTTCTCTTTTATAAGTGTTGAGCACTTCTTAGGGGTCACGTGAGGCTCCCCAGAATAGGAACTGTCTTGGGTTTATTCCCCTTTTCTCTTTTATAAGTGCTGAGCACTTCTCAGGGGTCACGTGGGTCACGTGAGACGCCCCAAAATAGGACTTATTCCCTTTTCTCTTTTATAAGTGTTGAGCACTTCTCAAGGGTCACGTGGGATCACGTGAGGCGTCCTAAAATAGGGTTTATTTCCCTTTTCTCTTTTATAAGTGCTGAGCATTTCTCAGGGGTCACGTGGGATCACGTGAGGCGCCCCAAAATAGGGCTTATTCCCTTTTCTCTTTTATAAGTGCTGAGCACTTCTTAGGGGTCACGTGGGGTCACGTGGCTAGATCTCAATCATCCCTTTTTTGTTCTTCAAAGGCGCTCACGTGGGAACATGTGAGCTTTTATTCTGTAGTATTGAACACTAATATGCATGGAGCTCTGAATCTGAGTTTTGTGAATTTCAGGTCCCTTATTTTATAAGAATTAAATTCTTTTATAGGGTTAAACCCTAGTTTTATCAGAGAAATTAAATTCCTATATCTTTTGGTAAGAATTAAATTCTTTGAACTTAGCTCTTTTCTCTAGGTTTGGATCTACATAACAGAATCTCCCCGATGAGAATTAAATTCTCAACTTGAAGGGAGATCTGCTTCTGCAAATCCCAACCAGAGGAAGAACTAAGTTCTTTGAGAAGAGTTAAACTCTTGATTTGAGAATTAAATTCTCTTTTGGGTTTTGCTTACCAAGGGGTTTTCCTCTTTGTTTTCTGTATTTTTGAACTTGAAGTTTATGGGGGGTTCCTCCTCTTTTTGACTTGAAGTCTTAGGTCCTTTATATAGTGGGGGTTGATTTGTTGAATCAGTTAAGGAAATCTTTCCTCTGATTGATTTGGGGATGTTTCCTACCGTTGGATCTTTGATCCAAGGGATTCTGTTTTACAGAAGACAATCTTCTTGTTTTTAACAAGATTGGGAAAATATTTTTCCATACAGAAGTTATTCTGTATCTTGGTGATTTTTAATCACCTTTGGATATTTAATCCAACGGTGCTCTGATTTTCAGAGGACAATCTTTCCTGTTTAGAAAGATTTGAGGAGTATTTCCTCAACAGAACTTTCTTTCTGGTAATTTGATGATTTTTAATCATTTTTGTTGGATCTTTGATCCAAGGGTAAGGAACATTTAGTTCCAACGCTAGCGCTCTCGTTTAGGTAATGTCGCCAGATCTTAAGTGCGAAGACCACTGCTGCCATCTCCAAATCGTGAGTGGGGTAGTTCTGCTCATGCTTCTTCAATTGTCGCGAGGCATACGCGATCACTCTATCATGCTGCATCAGTACGCACCCTAACCCCACTCTAGAAGCATCACAAAAGACCACAAATCCGCCCGATCCGGAAGGTAAGGATAACACCGGTGCCGTCGTCAGCCGTGTCCGTAACTGCTGGAAACTGTGCTCGCACTCCTCCGTCCAAACGAAAGGAACTCCCTTCCGGGTCAACCCGGTCAACGGTGTAGCAATACGGGAGAAGTCCTGCACAAAACGTCTATAGTAACCGGCCAACCCCAAAAAGCTGCGAATCTCCGTCACCGATGTGGGTCTGGGCCAACGCTGAACGGCCTCGATCTTCCTCGGGTCTACACATATACCGTCTCGTGAAACCACATGCCCCAAGAAATCTACGCTGTCCAGCCAAAAAGCACACTTGGAGAATTTCGCATAAAGCTGGTGCTCCCTCAAGGTCTGCAATGTAATCCGCAGGTGCTGCTCGTGCTCCTCACTACTCCGGGAATACACCAAGATATCGTCAATGAAGACTATGATGAACAGATCCAAATATGGCCGGAAAATACGGTTCATCAAGTCCATGAAGGCTGCTGGCGCATCGGTGAGTCCGAACGACATCACCAAAAACTCGTAATGGCCGTAGCGCGTACGGAAAGCTGTCCTGGGAATGTCCTCGTATCGAACCCGCAGCTGATGATAGCCCGATCGTAGATCGATCCTCGAAAAGTACCCTGCCCCCTGAAGCTGGTCGAACAAATCGTCGATGCGCGGCAAAGGATACCTGTTCCGCACTGTCACCCTGTTCAGCTGGCGGTAGTCGATACACAGACGCAAACTGCCGTCCTTCTTCTTGACAAACAGGACTGGAGCACCCCAAGGAGAAACACTGGGTTGAATAAGTCCCTTATCCAGCAAATCTTGCAACTGACCCTTCAACTCTCGAAGTTCCGCCGGGGCCATCCGATAAGGCGGTATGGAAATAGGCCCCGAGCCAGAAACCAAATCAATACAGAAGGAAATGTCGCGCTCGGGCGGCAACCCTGGAAGCTCGTCAGGGAACACATCAGGAAACTCGCTAACAACCGGAACCTGATCCAATGGAACCTGTGTAGCACTAGCATCGCAAATATAGGCGAGAAATCCCTGACATCCCTTCCTCAAAAGCTGTCCAGCGCGAAAAGAAGAAATCACACTGTGAGGGGCGGCACCACGGTCCCCCAACACAACAAAAACCGACTCACCGGGAAAGCAGAATCTAACTGTCTTCTCACGGCAGTCCACAGAAGCATAGCACGTGGCTAACCAATCCATGCCCAAAAGAACGTCGAAGTCCAATATCTCCAGAAGGATCAAGTCGACAGGCAACTCTCTCTCGCCAATACAGACGATACAGGATCGGAGCACGTGCCTAGCTACAAACGACTCTCCCACAGGAGTGGTCACCACAAGCGGCTGATCAAGCAAACCGGACTCTCTACCCAAACTCGGCACAAAGTGTGTGGATACGTACGAGTGAGTGGATCCGGGATCGAACAACACGTGTGCATCAACTGAACATACAGGAAGGATACCTGAAACTACTGCATTGGACGCCTGCGCGTCCTGATGTGTCAAAGCAAAAACGCGCGCCTGTCCACCACCTGCAACTGACTGCCCTCTGCCCCGGTCATCTCGTCCTCTCAGAGCAACTCCTCCACGGCCACGACCTCGCTGTGTATGAGTCTGGCGCGGAGCAACGGTAGGTACAACGGGCAACGCCCTCTGAGGTGGTGAAGGTGGTAAAGTAACATGCGGTGCTGCCGCCTCCCTCCGGTGTGTCTCGGGACAATCTCTAACGAGGTGAAGTAGGCTGCCGCATCTAAAGCAACCCCGTGGCGACTGCTGACTCTCTCGTGGATATGAACTAAACATCTGGCTCCATCCCGAATCTCTGCCACTCCCCGTACCTGAACGATACCTGTCGCGGCGTCTGAATGTTTGTCTCCGTGCGGATATACCAGTACGAACTCTCTTCAGCTCTGGGACTGCCGAAGTCTCAGCAAGGTGCTCCTCGACTACTAGGGCTGCGTCTACAGCTGCTGCATAGGTCTCATAGTGCTGCGCGCTGATCGCGAGGAACAGTGGTGTAAGCAAGCCTCGAACAAATCTCTTGACTCGCAACTCCTCAGTAGCCACCAAATATGGGGCATAGACTGCCAACTCTGTAAACAGCACGTCATACTCTGCCACTGTCATCCCTGGCGTCTGGCGCAAGGACTCAAATCTGCGTGCTCGGGCATCCCTAACACTCTGGGGAAGGAAACGGGCTAGAAATACTGTCACGAACTCTGTCCAGGTCATAGGAGGAAGACCTGCTGCTCTGCCCTTCTCAACTGAATCACACCATTTCTGCGCAAGACCTTCCAGCCGAAAGCTCGCGAACTCAACCCATCTCGTATCTGCGCATCTGAGGGAACGGCATATCCGGGCCATCCTGTCGATGAAAGACTGTGGGTTCTCGGCTGTATCGATGCCTGTGAATACCGGAGGCTTCAGCCTCATGAACTCTGATAGCGATACTGTAATCACCTCCATGGCTGCAGGGGCAACTGGCTGTGCGGTAGGTACCATCGCGGTCTCTGGAATGGGTGGAGCTACCTCTGGTCGCTGCGCTCGAAGCGTCTCAACTAGCGATCCTATCATCTGGCTCATCTCCTGCATGCTAGATCCCACCGTCTGGCGCATCTCCTGCATACCAGCCCCTAGCGTGGCGATCTGTTCTGTCACAAGAGGAACAGTCCGCTCGGGTACAACGGGTGCACTGCCCGGATCAGTCCTCGTCTCGGACGAGTCAACACGAATCTCGGCCCTCGCGGCCGCTCTCTGTGCCCTCGTAGTCTTAGGAGGCATAATGGCTGAAAGAGAATTAGGATTCGATAAGAACACGGAAATCGAATCGCAAGAACGTATGTAATCAAGGAGGAATTTAAATCAACAAGTTCTAAGGTCGCGTAGGCGGAGTACCGTGTCGTGAGTATGCCGCGGAACATACACACGCTACGCTACCCTGCTGCAGCTACCTACTCCATCATACCAGGGTCATCCTACACTCCGAAGGTAAAACCTACGCTTTGATACCAACTTTGTCACGACCCGAGAATTTCGACTCGTGACCGGCACTTAACCACGCAACGTCTATAGGCGTAACGCGGCTAAGTAAGCCGGACCCAGAAATCAAAACCAATAAATATAGAGTGATTTAAAAAAATTTCGTAAAAACAGTCATGCGTGTCCGAAAAACATCTTATTAATTTAGTAGAAATCCTTTTAAGTTCAAGAGTTATAACTTTTATAATTTTGGTAACATTTCCTTTTTAAACATTTGTCCCGTAAGTCGGGTAAAAACAAGGTGTAGCAGAAATAACAAGTGAAATAAATAAAGCATCCTAATATGATATACGACGCCGTAGCGAAGAATACACAGTAAAGCAAGGACAATATAGCAAAGGTAAGACTGCATAACATAAAGTCGGCTCACATGCGAGCTCGACACCAGAGTACCAAAATCATACACATCGCCCTCACAACTGTCTCTAAGTCAATACAGAAAGGTAGATGGAGAATACTAGATACATCAATATACAACTGAAAGATAACAGATACCGTACAAAACCCACCTAACAGAAAAAGGCTAACTCGCCTCGGCAATGGTATCTGTGCCAAAAGATGCGGTAACAGCCAGCCGCGACTACTCCCAAGGGCAACCTGCAAATACTGTGGCACAACGGGGGTAAGTTGCCAACTCGTGAATAGAGATAACATATAAAGGTGATCGCGAGCATGCATATATAGCGTGGCTCTACTAATGCCAGCAGATGATATCAATGCATGCCAAACAGTGGATGCAATAGTAATGCAAGTGCTCTATCAGGTAAGTGCTACAGGATGAGGTATATAGAAATCAATACTGAGCATGGGATACATAACGTCTATATGGAATATGTCAACATGGAAAACAATAGGCGGTGCCTCAGGCTGCACCCAAATCCCAAATACACTCAGGCGCCGGCACACCCATCGGCCCTCAAATCCTGTATATCTCTGAGAAATCACGAGTGTCCAACATCGGCACCCAAAATATCATAAAATACTCGTGTCCAGCATCGACACGCAAATCCTCGTATATCGGGCTCCGTCAGTCCGGATCGGCCCGCGGGGTCCATCTGCGGTATCGGCCCTCGGCCCCGGCAGTACGGATCATCCCGCATCCATCTCTCGACTCTGGCCAGTATCCTCCGGACAACTGCCAGGTCCAACCAATCACCGGTAGGTACTCGCCCACCTCCAGGATCAATCGGCAAAACCCATCGATCATCTCGCCGAGGGGAACCATACCGGGCCCACTACGAACCCGCAAACGGAACATCCACTCCTCGAATCGGGTTTCAAGCACACGTCTCAGCACCGAGAAAACGCGTGGTGGACGCACCAAAATATCATATCACGAGGTACCGGGTTTTTCAAAATAGTGCATCTTTTCTTAAATAATTCCACGGTCCTCAAAACCAGAAATCACATGAAAATCCATCGCTAATAAATAAATCCAATGCGAGGTACAATGTAATAAATCCATGGTAGGTGTATAAGGGAAAAACCGCCTTTAAAATAGTTTCCGTTTTTTTTAAAGATGTCATGCGGCTCCCAATTCTAGGAAATCATAATCAATCACATGTAAGATGAACTATAACCACATAATCCTGGCAGCTCTACAGTGAGTGTGGCATAGCAATTACTAACGGTGTGTGTGCAGCATGCAAAATAGTGCCCGTGCAACATAAACCGTTAGTAATAGTGCGGTGTTCTATCAGTTCTAAGCAATATATATATATATATATATATATATATATATATATATAGCAGGGAATGCAACATGCGATGACAGTCTATGGGGTAAATGCAACATATAGTAATAAGGTCCTATCAGCCCTGACGCATAACGCCATGCGGGCGATATCCCCGTAGATGTGAAATCTACTCACCGTGTCTCGCGCTAAGTGTATCCAACAACTTGCTTGCCCTTCTTCGCAGCGTCCGTCTCACTGGCCTGCGAACCTAGAATCACATAACACATATCACACATAAGCTCAATTTCACAGAAACGCGACACTACAGTCCAACTAGAAACCCGTGTCGCAAACCAATCGCGCGTGTGAGCGATAGGCTAAAACGTGTGATCACGCACCTGAAACTACCCCGACGCGTCGCGATACGCAGAAACCCCAAACCTATTCACGTATCACGCGTGTCGCGAAGGTTTAGAAAAACGGCAAAATAGGTATTTGGTCCCAGATTTTACTACAGAACTAGATTTACAAAAATATATATATCATAGAACCCTACACACTAGCAGACACCTACAGGACCAAACCCTAACCCAAACCCGACCCATCTGGCCACAATTGGCGGCCAGAACGAAATAATTGGCGGCCTACTGTAGTAGTTAGGGGGTCGGGTTAAATATAGCGTATCAGCACATCACCATTATACTGCGGTATCCTCAATTTCATTCTGAACTCACCGGGTCAATAGTAGTTCCAGAAAACTCAAATTTTGCACAAATACGATAAATTGCATCAATTAGGGAAACTGGTGGTATTTTAGTGTAATAGGAGTTAAGCTAAGCTAATAGGGTCTCAACAAACCTCAATTATCCTACTGAAACCAATTTACACCTCATTAGCATAAGGTTCCCACTAACACTCCATATCACACTAAAA
This sequence comes from Agapanthus africanus, assembly GCA_030015575.1. Taxonomy (NCBI): domain Eukaryota; kingdom Viridiplantae; phylum Streptophyta; class Magnoliopsida; order Asparagales; family Amaryllidaceae; genus Agapanthus; species Agapanthus africanus. Next base: position 417,262,431 of record CM057338.1, on the reverse strand, counting down.
CGCACTTAAAACCATTAACCGATGCAAAACTACACTAACTAAGCAAGCTAGGGAGTAAGTTTAGGAATTATACCTCATACTTAACCCTAGGTAGCTGAAGGAAGCAGAAGAAATGAAGGGGAGAAGCTGCAGTTGCTGCTGTTGCTGTTCACTGCTGCTGCTGCTACTGATCTCTGCTGCTGCTGCTACTGCTTCTTGCTGCTGCTGCTGCTCTCATGCTGCTGCTGCTGCTTCTGGCCTCAGGTGTTGCTATTGCTGTGCTTGCTGCTGCTGCTGGGGTTTCTGGAGCTGAGGTAAGTGTGTGTGTGTGAATGTGTGGGTGTTTGAGAGAAATGCAAGGAAATGAGAGGAAACACTCAAGGTCCAAATGTCAACCCTCCTCTCTCTCTTCATTAAAGCCAAGCATGGGCTAAGCCATGATGCCCACTCCCTCTCTCTCACAAGTCAACACCAAACACAACTCAATTTAAAACAAATACAAATCCTAAGGTGTTACAGGTAAAAAGGCCATAACTCCCAAAATATGTACTGGACAACAAAAAGTAAAAATACCAAGTTGTTCCTCAGGAAAACCCCCGGCCATTGGACCCTTGACTCGGCCCAACTCGGCCCGACTCGGCGCCGCCGGCCGGCGACTCGGCCGACTGGGTCCGGCGCCGCCGGCCGGACTTGGCCGGACGGCCGAGTCACCAACTGAGAAAAGTTGGCTCTTGACTTGGTCAACCCTCTTGCACACTTATTATACCTGGATCGGTTTTGATTTGGCCAATAAATCCTTTTTACTCCTAGGTTTAATGATTTTTAATGAATTTTTAATGTTTTTTTATTTTTTTTTTTAATATTTTTTAATCCAAACCTTAACCCTAGCCTAACCCTATATAAAGACCCCTATCCTCTACCTTTTCCCCTCACAACTCTAAGTCCACTCTCTCAAATTCTCGAGAACTCGGTACGAAGAGCGAGAAGCGAAGCGCTGCCGAAATCGACGACGGATTCCGGCGACCGGATCAGGACCTTCGCGACGTTTTCAACGAATCGACAACCACCACGACCTCTAGCTTCCTTAGCTTGTCGAAATCGTAAATCCCACCTTCTTCTATCTCTCTTTTCGGTAATGTAAAAATACGACTTTTTGGAACCCGACGGAAATCGGATAAACCGATTTCCGATTCGGTTTTTCTCTAAATTTCCACTTGTCACCTAATATATATTATCTATCCATATACTTGTTGACTATTAATCACCCATAAACCAATTTAATCAAACTTTTTCACATGAAATGATAACTTCTTTGCAAAACCGTATTCTTTTCATAAAAATACCATGAAGTTCATTTTTCTTAGTTTAATTAATTCCCTCACTCCTAAATAGGTTTATCTTGATCACTAAACTTGTAGAATCCACTTTGAATGAAATTTCACACATAAAATGATAACGTTTCCGAATACCGTATTCTTGCGCTATAATACCTTTAAGTTTAACATAGCATGTTTTACCTTTAAACTTCACCAAATCTTAATATAAGTCACGGGGTAATGACCTACCCCTACACACACACAATATAACCCTAATTGATAAATGTCAAAATACAGAATACGGAATTACAGGACTTTTTCACTAAAATACCATAATCTTTATAACTTTTATTTAAAGCTTTAAGTTGTAAACTTTTTAGATAAAATATTTTAATAAAATGAAAACACGATTGGTCATGAACATCGATCGTTTATCTAAACTGTCTTGTGGTGTCTAGGCTAGGCAAGTGAGCTTGGGTAACTTTAAAATGCCCGTTTCACGATTCGTGAGCGGATCCCTCCCTCCTCACTTATACTTACCTGGCCGCAATTGACGGTGAAGAGGCGATTTGAGGCTTCTAATGACTCATCGTTTAGACCTTAGAAATCGGCTAGTTGGTTTAGGAAACCCTAATAACTAAAAACGGAAAACTATACATTTTGCAAATAAATACCCTATATTAATAAAACCGTTTTCCCAAATGAAAAGTATTTATAAACCTAAGCAAAGCGCCACTACAACCCACTTTTGGGGAACCTGTTAGGGAAAGTACGGTTCATCGTGCACCCGCAGGCTAGTAGTGCGAGATTCAGACCTCCGTAAGGAGCATTCGGTCTCGAAAGGTTTAAAATACGATATTTAAGGAAAATGAGATTTTTAAAGATAAAATACTCATTTAAAAATTATTCATGTGTTAATTTATATATAATTATCATTTTAACACCTATTTTATCCTAATATAAAGTTTCCACATTTTTCTAAAAATTACAAGAATAAAAGTTACACTAAAATACCATGAACTTCAGATAAAACAAATAATACTTTTATTAGGATATATTCACAAGAATAACACAAATAAAATTCACATTCATTATAACAATTAAAGACGAATATTAAATACTTGAGGTGTATTTTGAAAACTATACAAAAGTATCTTTACATAAAACCCCCTCAAGTTTCACAAATTACAATAAGGCCCCTAGCTAATATTGAACTTCAAATTCTTTTCTTTTAGTCTGACTCGGGTTAGAGTCTGACTATTCTTGACTCGAATATGATTCAAGTCAATCTATATGCTTTTATATTCCAATACAATTTGAATACATGAATCCACGAACCCAGTTAACAATATATTCCTTTTTGACTGAATCAAACCATGGATATTCATCCATTATCCTGATATTCCATTTACCTGATTATACAGTTGCAACATGTCTACTGATATCATGGTTTTGGTCAGTCAACCAACTTACATATTCCAATACTACAATACTGTTAAAACATTACGGGGTTTAAGGGGTAGATTGGTACGGAAGATGTTAAAGGTGGTACGAGGTGGTCAGATTAAGACACCTAACCTGAATCCTGTTGCTGTTGTACCGTGGCATAACGGTTCCTTGTACTTTCCATTTGCCCTGATCTCTAGCATATAGAGATCCCCCTCGTATACACTGGCATCCTTCTGTACCAAGCTACAAACAGCAACGTTACACAATGTTCCATAATATTCAACATTATAATACTTTAGAAAATACTGTTACTCTATCATTCTCATTCTTCTTATTCTTTTGGGACTTACCGAGCGAGCTGTTCGCTGACGACATTCTATCTCTTTCTTCTTTGAATGTCGTCAGGTGCGTTGGACCAAGTTGAGATCGAGCCCACCGGTGAAGATTTGGAGCAATTCCAGGCAGACCCAGAGCTCTAGATAATTGTACCTTGTTCTTCCAGTTTATTTCATTTCCTGTTATGCCACTGTTTAGGCATTGTTTTTTTTCATTCCAGTTGTATTTTCCTTTTCCTGCATTGTAAAAAGAATGTTATTAATAAAGGTTGATGTCATTTCTATATTATTCGTCTTTTGTGATTTACTTTATATTGCTTAATTACGCTTAGCATATATACTTCTGAGTATATACGTAGCGGGCCTCGTCACGTCCACTTCGCCGTACACTGGGAAGCGGGGCGTGACAGGTTTTCTTGGTGGCCCATGCAGGTCAGAGCTGTATGAGTCCCTGTCATGCAGTTCTGGTCTGCGTGAACAACCTAAGCAATATAACACAAGAACCAGCAACTAAAACATTCTTTACAATTCATGTTCTTTGAAACTTGCAAATCTCTATTCCTTGAATCTTATCATTTCATGTATTTGATTCTGTCCTAATCCAAATTTTTCTTCAGGATTATGGATTCCCCGAACAACACCAGCACCAACGTCAACAACACCCCTCCAGCACTACCTCTCACACCTGTTGTTCCGGCACCACCCACTGAACAGACGATGTTATTTGATGCGATCCGTAGTCTTCTCGAGGGACAGCAACAACTTCTGAGCCGTCCTGATAACGATTCACCGGGAGTAAAACAATTCCGGGCTTTGCACCCAAAGCAGTTCTCTGGTAAAGGAAGCCCTCTCGAAGCAGAAGAATGGGCACAAAGTATCAAAGACGATCTGGCAGCAGCTCAAGTGCCAGATAACGCTTGGGTCCGTGTAGCGAAGCTACAGCTCACGGATAATGCTCGAAATTGGTGGAAGGCAGAAGAAACCCGACTAGCACAGCCGATTGAATGGAAGACATTTCGCGAGAAGTTTGACGCGAAATATTTCCCAGTGACTGCCAGGTTCGCTATGGAGCAGCAGTTTATTCATCTACAACAAGGATCAATGTGGGAGAAATCGGTAGATAAATACGATGCTGAGTTCACTATGTTGAGCCGGTAAGATATGTCACAATAGTTCAATTTTTGAAATATCACATATTACACAGCTAACACAATTTTTAAACAGATTCGCGGCATACCTGATACCGACGGACGAGATCAGAGCCCGTCGTTTTCAGCAAGGTTTGGACACAGAGATCAAGGCTGCTCTAGCCACAGGAAAGTTTTTGACTCATGAGGAAGCCCTAGAAGCTGCCCGCAGTTATGAGGCAGTCATAAAAGAGAGGGGCAGACCTCAGTCTGCAGGAGTCAAACGCCCTGCCAACCAGATGGCAGGTGGAGCCACGTCCAGACCATCTTTCGTGCCGAGGCGACCCGGAGTACCAACTCATCGTCCTAGCCCAGCCTTTTGCACTTACTGCAAGAGAACTGGACATATGATGAAGGACTGCCGTTGAGCCAACCGCCTCTGCTTAATCTGCGGTTCAGCCACTCATGATATTGGATCTTGTCCCCAAAGTCAGAACTCAGTTGCTGCACCCAGGCCAGCAAATACTTATCAGCAGCGACCAGCTCTTCCGGCACCTGCTCCCAGACTTGCACTGCCTGCACCACCTAGGGGACCACAAGCTGCACCACCTCCTCGACAGTTCCATCAAGCTCAAAGGAACGTTCAGAGGAATGCTCCTCAGGCCAGGAGGAATATGCCGAAGCGCCAGGCTTTCATGATGTCTGTGGAAGAAGCTGAGGCCACTGGCCAAGTCATTACTGGTAAATTTCCTTCTCAAACTTATCTTTTAGTTTGGTTACCTACACACTTTCCCTATACCTGAACCTATCCCATATACCTTAGGTACAATCCTAGTAGCTTCACTACCTGCACTTGCACTGTTTGATACTGGGGCATCCCACTGCTTTATGTCGCAACGGTTTGTCCGAACCCATGCGATTCCAGTCTCACCGCTTGTATCTAGCTGGAACGTCAGTTCTGGAAATGGTGTTCTAAAGGCAACTATGGGATACAGCATGTGTCCAGTCATCGTCTGCAGTCGAGAGTTTTACGCCGACTTCAAAGTACTGGACATACCAAACTTCGATGTGGTTCTAGGAATGGACTGGCTTGGAACCTTTTATGCTACCATCGACTGTCGTCAAAGGAGGGTAGTATTTGAGATTCCAGATCATCCGGTCTTCTATTTCAAGAGTGGAGATCTTACATTGGAGCCAAGTACTTACAAAGCGAAGCCAAAGAAAGTAGTAGTTGCAGCAGCTCATGCAGAGGAAGAATCAAGACCGGAGGTAGTTCGAGAGTTCGACGACGTATTCCCTGACGATATATCAGGTTTGCCTCCCAATCGAGCTCTTGAATTCAGTATTGACTTAGTACCAGGAGCACAACCAGTGATCAAAGCACCGTATAAACTAAGTCCAGAAGGTTTGAAAGAAGTTCGAACACAGTTGGACGAATTACTGGAGAAAGGATGGATTCGTCCCAGCACTTCAAGTTGGGGAGCACCTGTACTATTGGTGAAGAAGAAGGAAGGTTCATACAGAATGTGCATCGACTATAGGGCCTTGAACGAAGTTACTATAAAGAACAAGTATCCTCTCCCGCGCATCGACGATTTGTTCGATCAGCTAAGTGGATCTTGTGTCTTCTCTAAACTAGATCTTCGTTCAGGTTATCATCAAGTGAAGGTCAAGGAGGCTGATATTCACAAAACAGCTTTCAGAACTCGCTATGGACATTACGAATTTCTAGTAATGCCATTTGGAGTGACCAATGCACCAGCAATCTTCATGAACCTTATGAACCAAGTTTTCCGGGAGTATTTAGACAGGTTCGTTGTCATCTTCATCGACGACATCCTGGTATATTATAAGAATCGGAGGAGCATGCGGAGCACTTACGAATTATCCTGGAAACACTTCGACAACATAAGCTTTATGCCAAGTACAGCAAGTGCGAGTTTTGGCTAAAACAAGTTGGTTTTCTTGGACACATCGTATCAGGAGAAGGGATTTTTGTAGATCCAGCAAAGGTTTCAGCAGTCAGCGAATGGCCTACACCAAAATCAGTGAAGGATATTCGGAGTTTCTTGGGCTTAGCTGGATATTACAGAAGATTCATTGAAGGCTTTTCGAAGATAGCAACACCCCAGACCAAGCTCACAAGAAAAGATGAAGAATTTGTGTGGTCAGAAGCATGCGAGCAAGTTTTCGTAGAACTCAAGTCAAGACTGGCATCTGCACCTATTCTCGTCATACCGGATCAATCTGGAGGATTCGAGGTGCATTGTGATGCATCCGGTAAGGGACTAGGATGTGTTCTACATTAGCACGGTAAGGTTGTGGCTTATGCTTCAAGACAACTGAAGACTCATGAGCGCAATTATCCGACGCATGATCTAGAGTTGGCAGCCGTTATTTTTGCTCTCAAAATTTGGCGCCACTACTTACTTGGTGAACGAGTGAACATCTACACAGGTCATAAAAGTTTGAAGTACGTGTTTACTCAGAAGGAGTTGAATATGCGGCAGAGAAGATGGTTAGAACTCATGGCGGACTTTGACATCAACTTGCAATATCATCCAGGGAAGGTGAACGTAGTGCCTGATGCTCTTAGTCGCCAACCATTAGCAACGAATCTCACCGCCCAGTGGAAGCTTCAGCAAGACCGACATCAGATGGAGATTGAACTAGTCATGCCAGGTGATGTTTCAAATTTGATGAATCTACAAGTTCAATCAACTATTGTCAATCAGATCAAAGCAGCTCAAGCCAGCGATGCCAAGTTGCAAAAGATCAGAGAACAAGTGGAGGATGGACTCAGAACAGATTTCATCATCCATGAAGACGGATCTTTGAGATACGGCAGCAGATTGTGTGTACCAAAGGGTCATGTTCGGGAAGAGTTAATGAAAGAAGCTCACAGCTCTCCGTATTCAGTACATCCTGGAGGTACCAAAATGTACAAAGATCTACGTCATAATTATTGGTGGCATGGAATGAAGCGCGAAATAGCCAGGAGTGTCGCAAAATGCTTGGTGTGTCAGCAAGTAAAGGCTGAACATCACAGGACAGCTGGACTACTTCAACCGTTACCAATCCCAGAATGGAAGTGGCAGCACATCACGATGGACTTTGTAACTGCTCTTCCTCGCAGCACAAAGGGTAACGATGCGATTTGGGTCATTGTGGATCGACTCACAAAGTCGGCTCACTTCATCCCATTTCGAGTTGGCCAATCAACTGAGACATTAGCGAAGAAGTACATGGAGGTAATAATCTAAATTAAGATTTAAACTCTTCATAACGTACTATCTCTGATACCCATGAACTCATACAGGAAATTGTGAAACTTCATGGAGTACCGGTCTGCATTGTCTCCGATCGTGACACCAGGTTTCGATCGCAATTTTGGCAAAGTCTGCAAGCTAGCTTGGGAACAAGTCTGAACTTCAGCACGGCTTATCATCCACAAACAGATGGTCAGTCGGAACGAACAATTCAGATCTTGGAGGATATGCTCAGAGCATGTATGCTCGACTTCAAAGGATCGTGGGAAGATCACCTACACCTTGTGGAGTTTGCGTACAACAACAGCTACCAAGCAAGCATAGGAATGGCACCTTTTGCAGCATTATATGGAAGGAAGTGTCGATCACCATTAAGTTGGGACGACATCGGAGATAGAGAACTCCTTGGATCAGAGATGATAGTAGAAACCGTTGATGTAGTTCGTACTATCAGGGAAAGAATGCGCATAGCCCAAGATAGACAGAAACACTGGGCTGATGCGAAGAGACGACACTTGGAGTTCCAGCCAGGAGAGCATGTATTCCTGAAAATCTCTCCGAACCGCGGAGTGATCAGATTTGGAAGACGGGGAAAGTTGAGTCCGAGATACATTGGACCGTTCGATATACTCGAACGAGTCGGTGAAGTGGCATATCGTTTAGCACTTCCACCCTCATTGGAAGGAGTGCATAACGTGTTCCACATATCCCAACTCAGAAGGTATGTGAGTGACCCCAGCCATGTACTTGATCATTCCGAACTCACGATACAGCCCGATTTGTCTTGTGAGCAACAACCTGTGGAGATCCTGGACAGGAAAGTGAAGACACTTCGGAACAAAGAAGTTAATTTGGTCCGGGTAATGTGGAGGAAAGACACTCCAGGAGAATCCACATGGGAAAGGGAGGATGAGATGCGTGCAAGATATCCGCACCTTTTTGTAAACTAGTCCTTAAATAAAAGTTGTAAATTTCGAGGACGAAATTTTTGTAAGGAGGGTAGATTGTAACAACTCCAATTTTGTATACCAAAAAAATTGCTTTAGATATAGTGTATACTTGGAGTATTAATGTTGCTGGAAACAATTTAAGTATCTAATTCCTTACAATAATTACAAGAAGGAGCTTGTAGCTCATTGGTAATACCTTGCATTGCTGAACCAAGCCACCGGAGTTCAAATCCCATGCCCCACATTATTTTTTGTATTTATTTTGTTTTATTTTTTTTTGGAAGTCAACGGTAAAAAGGCCATAACTCCCAAAATATGTACTGGACAACAAAAAGTAAAAATACCAAGTTGTTCCTCAGGAAAACCCCCGACCATTGGACCCTTGACTCGGCCCGACTCGGCGCCGCCGGCCGGCGACTCGGCCGACTCGGTCCGGCGCCGCCGGCCGGACTTGGCCGGACGGCCGAGTCACCAACTGAGAAAAGTTGGCTCTTGACTTGGTCAACCCTCTTGCGCACTTATTATACCTGGATCGGTTTTGATTTGTCCAATAAATCCTTTTTACTCCTAGGTTTAATGATTTTTAATGAATTTTTAATGTTTTTTTTATATTTTTTTAATATTTTTTAATCCAAACCCTAACCCTAGCCTAGCCCTATATAAAGACCCCTATCCTCTACCTTTTCCCCTCACAACTCTAAGTCCACTCTCTCAAATTCTCGAGAACTCGGTACGAAGAGCGAGAAGCGAAGCGCTGCCGAAATCGACGATGGATTCCGGCGACCGGATCAGGACCTTCACGACGTTTTCAACGAATCGACAACCACCACGACCTCTATCTTCCTTAGCTTGTCCAAATCGTAAGTCCCACCTTCTTCTATCTCTCTTTTCGGTAATGTAAAAATACGACTTTTTGGAACCCGACGGAAATCGGATAAACCGATTTCCGATTCGGTTTTTCTCTAAATTTCCACTTGTCACCTAATACATATTATCTACCCATATGCTTGTTGACTATTAATCACCCATAAATCAATTTAATCAAACTTTTCCACATGAAATGATAACTTCTTTGCAAAACCGTATTCTTTTCATAAAAATACCATGAAGTTCATTTTTCTTAGTTTAATTAATTCCCTCACTCCTAAATAGGTTTATCTTGATCACTAAACTTGTAGAATCCACTTTGAATGAAATTTCACACATAAAATGATAACGTTTCCGAATACCGTATTCTTGCGCTATAATACCTTTAAGTTTAACATAGCATGTTTTACCTTTAAACTTCACCAAAACTTAATATAAGTCACGGGGTAATGACCTACCCCTACACACACTCAATATAACCCTAATTGATAAATGTCAAAATACAGAATACGGAATTACAGGACTTTTTCACTAAAATACCATAATCTTTATAACTTTTATTTAAAGCTTTAAGTTGTAAACTTTTTAGATAAAATATTTTAATAAAATGAAAACACGATTGGTCATGGACATCGATCGTTTATCTAAACTGTCTTGTGGTGTCTAGGCTAGGCAAGTGAGCTTGGGTAACCACTAGTAAAATAGGGGGTTACCCCTACGGATGAAAATATCCGTAGGGGCAGATTTTACTTGGCCCTACGGATTATTCCGTAGGGCTAAAAGGTTGCCCCTACGGGCACAGACGTCCAAGAATAAAAATATTAATTCTTAATTTGGTGTTTGCCCCTACGGAGCCGCAAACAAAGGACCTACGGGTATATCCGTAGGGGCAAGTAAATATCTATTTAACAAAACCCCAAATCGATCGCCTACGCTCACTTTCTCTCTCTCTCTCTCAATCGCGCGCGAGAAAAAACCCCAAATCGCCTCCGTCGTCGCCACCGTCGCCTCCGTCGTCGCCACCGCCGGTTTCGTCGCCACCGTCGTCGCCAGCGCCTGTTTCGTCGCCACCGTCGTCGCCACCGTCGTCGCCACCGCCGGTTTCGTCGCCAAATCGCCACCGTCGTCGCTCCAACCCACCAGCAGCCGTTCAGGTATAAATCTCGAGGTAAATTAAAGCATTTTTGGATTATTTTGGGCTTAGGGTTCATGGCTGGGTCTGGGTTGCGCGCGCGAGAGTTGGGGTTGGGCAGGGGTCACGGTGGCGGTCGGGGTCGGGGTAGGGTTAGGGTTGGGGTTCGGCTGCTGCTGGAGTGGGGCTGGGGTTAGGGTTACGGTGGGGCTGGGGTTAGGGTTACGGTGGGGCTGGGGTTAGGGTTACGGTGGGGCTGGGGCTGGGGTTAGGGTTACGGTAGTGGGGCTGGGGTTAGGGTTACGGTGGGGCTGGTTGAATGGCTCTTCTGATTAGTTGACAAATACAATGTTAATCATAATTTACTCGACACAGATGGAAGAAAATCAGAAAAAGATCAAGAAAAAAATAATCGATTTTGATTTTAACATGCAGGGTATTGATGCAAGATGTAATATCTAGTAGCAGATGCTAGGTATATAGACTAAAGAATAGTTGTAAATGAACCGCTAGCAAGAAAATCCTATAATTATACGTACATATCGCTTGACTCATGAAACCTGAAGCTCTTTCTTTTGGGGGATAAAACTAATTATATTCCTGCATTGCCTAGAAATAGCAGTGAGTTGGTTAAAACTTTTCAAACACAACCCCCCACCCCCCAAAAAAAAGAAAGAAAGAAAGGACAAGGAAAAAAAAGAATAGCAACAAGCAATACAAGCTAGCAACCGTAAATAACTGCTGAGATTATGTCTACCTTGGCAATTTGAACAATGATGATCTTGTCTGGATTGTTAAGATCCACTTTATGGGGGTGAGGAACATATTTTGCAACTGTATTTATGATTTTCATTCTGTCAAGTGTTGAAATAAAAATCAACACTTGACAATCAATCCAAGATGCTCAATAACTTGCTTCAAAACCATAATCTAATCTTGATGATGCTCAATATTAGCGATTTCCATGATCACGACACGTGGCAGATGACGTGTCTCATAACGCTTTATGATATCAGTATCCTATATTTGTAGTTTTAATTGTTGATTGTTATAGATGTATACCATTGCAATAATAGTTTTTGGTTGATGAATGCTATTGCAATGTAGGATGATCAGTTCTATCAATCTTGATCTCAATGGTTTAAAATCATTTTACACATACTACACGAATGCACAACAAACGCATAATTAGAGAGCGACTCGAGATATTCAGGTTAAAACCAATATATGATACTCGATGATAATATGAAACCTTCATATTCCCATCGATACCCATATATGAAAATAAAAGCGCCACTTAGTCCCCGTCTATCGGTTAACATACGTGCGATGCTCGTCGTGACCTAGAACTATACGAAGGTTGTTAAATATCGGACAGTATAGCTCGATACTAAAAACCGTCGTATAGTCTACGCGACGAGAAAATTCAATCGTATGGTAACCCATAGATTTGTCCCGTGTGGACAAGTTAAGAATGTATAAAGCAAACGCCTTCATTCACTTGTGTTTTCATCCGTTTCGAGATATTTCGTCGGTATCTTTCCGCTGGTTCTCCGTGTACAAAGATAGATTAGATGTTCATTTCAACGTTGTTTCACAGCTTTGAAATGATTATCTATTCTATTACAGTGTACTCGGAGAACAGCGGGGAGGTGCTGCCGAAATTTACTCGAAACGGTTGAAAGCACAAGTGATGGGCGTTCGCTCTATACATTCTTAATGGGATAGAAGCCTACCCCCGACAGCCGGAACACATACATACAAACGCATAATTAGAGAGCGATTCGAGATGTTTGGGTTAAAACCAATATATGATACTCGATGATAATATGAAACCTTCATATTCCCATCGATACCCATATATGAAACTAAAAGCGCCACTTAGTCTCCGTCTATCGGTTAACATGCGTGCGATGCTCGTCGTGACCTAGAACTATACGAAGGTTGTTAAATATTGGACAGTATAGCTCGATACTAACAACCGTCGTATAGTCTACGCGACGAGAAAATTCAATCGTATGGTAACCCATAGATTTGTCCCGTGTGGACAAGTTAAGAATGTATAAAACAAACGCCTTCATTCACTTGTGTTTTCATCCGTTTCGAGATATTTCGTCGGTATCTTTCCGCTGGTTCTCCGTGTACAAAGATAGATTAGATGTTCATTTCAACGTTGTTTCACAGCTTTGAAATGATTATCTATTCTATTACAGTGTACTCGGAGAACAGCGGGGAGGTGCTGCCGAAATTTACTCGAAACGGTTGAAAGCACAAGTGATGGGCGTTCGCTCTATACATTCTTAATGGGATAGAAGCCTACCCCCGACAGCCGGAACACATACATACAAACGCATAATCAGAGAGCGATTCGAGATGTTCGGGTTAAAACCAATATATGATAATATGAAACCTTCATATTCCCATCGATACCCATATATGAAACTAAAAGCGCCACTTAGTCCCCGTCTATCGGTCAACATAACGTGCGATAATTTATTCTTTTCAACGACAAACGCACACACAAAGCATATACACGGATTTTCTCCTTTGTCAGTAACTATCCCGTTCTTATATTTCTCAATATAGTCAGCATAACCTACAATTTATATGTTATTCAGTCTAACATGGCCCATGAGTACGTCAGAGTTAAGGACTGGATGTATGTGGATTGGAAACAACGTATGCAACCTAAGTTTGTCGCAGGAGTTGCTGCTTTCCTTGAATTTGCACGAGCACATAATAAGATCATAATAGAGAAGATTCTCTGTCCGTGCGATAGATGTGGCAATAAGTACTGGCAGAAGGTAGAATTGGCAGAGCTTCATATTGTAAAACATGGGTTTACTAGACTTTATTCAACTTGGAAATATCACGGGGAAAGAGAAGAATGCAGTACTGCGGTAGAAGAAGAAGGAGAACACGATAATGCGGCAGGAGAAGAAGAAGAATTCGGTAATACGGCAGGATACGGAAATTTATTTCCATCAGAAGAAATGGAGGATATGGTAGAGGCTGCCCTAGGTGAATCTATTCGTACCGAAGATGACATTCCTTCCGGTCAAGGACCGCGTGCGGATAAATATGAAAATTTCATGAATTTTGCTAGGAAACCAATTTATGAGAATGCGAAGTATTCCACCCTCTCATGGTTCGTCCAACTTTTCCAAATTAAGTGTCTAAATGGATGGAGCAACAAGTCATTCACAATGCTTCTTTCGTTCTTGAAAGATTCTATGCCTCCGGGAAATAATGTGCCCGAAAGCTGGTACGAAGCCCAGAAAATGATGTCTGATTTGGGTCTAAAGTGCGAGAAGATTCAAGCATGTCCTAAAAATTGCGTGTTGTACCGGAAAGAGAATTCAGATTTGAAAGAGTGTCCAACATGCGGAGAGGCCAGGTATAAGCCGAAAGATTCTGATAAGAAGCCTGATATACCTGTGAAGATAGCACGATATTTTCCCATAACACAGAGGCTACAGAGGCTATTCAGGTGCATGAAAACAGCCGAGGCAATGATTTGGCATCACCGTGCTCCTCCAAGCGAAAATGGAAAAATGAGCCATCCAAGAGATTCACCGGCATGGAAGGATTTCGATAGGAGGCACGCAATATTCAGTAGCGATCCTCGCAATGTCCGGCTCGGACTGGCTGCCGATGGCTTCTGCCCATTCAACTATATGGCTGGAAGTCACAGTACATGGCCCGTTGTAATGATAATTTATAATCTGTCGCCTTGGTTGGCTATGGACCAATCATACTTTATGATGCCTCTTCTTATCGACGGACCAAACTCACCGGGGAACAATATCGACGTCTATCTCCGACCTCTGATTGAGGAGCTGAAAACTTTGTTCATTGATGGTGTAGAGACATATGATTCAAACACAAATACAACCTTCATACTGCGTGCGGCTTTAATGTGGACAATTAATGACTTTCCTGCGTATGGAATGCTATCAGGTTGGTCCGTACATGGTCACAAAGCATGTCCTCATTGCCATGAACACACAACATCAAAATTTTTGAATTTTAGCAGGAAGGTTTGTTATTGCGGCCATCGACGTTTTCTGCCTTCAGACCACACCTATAGGTTAGGCACGGTTCACTTTGATGGTCATCAGGAGCTTCTTGGGCCTCCATCCCCATTGTCCGGAGAGGACGTGACTGCTAAATGGGATGGTTACAATAACGTGACCTTCGGGATGGATCCGACGAGACAGGTTAAACCACAATATTGGAACAAGTTAAGCATTTTCTTCGAGCTTCCGTACTGATCTACAAATTCAGTGTGTCATTGTCTGGACGTCATGCATATAGAGAAGGGAGTATCAGAGCACATACTTAACTTGCTTCTGTGTAAAGACGGGAAATCGAAAGACAACATGAATGCCCGGATGGATCTACAAGAGTGGGGAATAAGAAGTGAACTGCACCCTAAACCGGTAGTGGGTAAACCGGGCAAGTTTGTACTTCCCAATGCCGCTTATCATATGTCACAACCGGAGAAGAAAAGATTCCTGCAGGTGTTGCATGATTTGAAAGTCCCCACAGGTTTCTCAGGATCATTCAGCAAGAAAATAAAAATTGTGAAGGGCAAGATCGATGGGCTGAAAAGTCATGATCACCATGTTATCGTGGAGAACCTTCTTCCATTAGCCCTCAGGACTTCTCTCCCCGACTCGGTTGGTCTAGTAATCAACGACCTATGTTGTTTTTTCAGGGAGTTGTGTGCTAAAACACTGAAGGTTGCGACGCTGGATAAACTAGAAAATTCTATTGCGTTGATACTTTGCAAGTTTGAGCGTATTTTCCCATCGTCATTTTTCGATATCATAATACACTTGACGGTTCATCTTGCAACTGAGGCGAAGTTAGCCGGACCGGTACAATATCGATGGATGTATCCCGTCGAGAGGTACGTGTAATTTTTCGTTTCGCGCAATTTATAAATTTATTTTTGTCCTGTATGCCCGTGTTTATTTATTCAACATATTCTCATTAGGTACCTTTACACTCTTAAGAAGTATATACGCAATAAAAATCGACCAGAGGGTTCTATCATGCAAGGTTATCTTCTTGATGAAGCAACCACATTTTGTTCCCACTATCTGGACGAGAACATTGAGACAAGGCTTAACCGACCACGAAGAATTCAAGACGGGCCATATGGTAAAGCCGAGTATAAGAGGGTAGACACTATGTTTATCAACAAGATATACCGGTTTATCTTGCTTAATTGCGCATGTCTTGAACAAATTAGAGAGTAAGTTCTTTTGGATTAATTGTTATATCTGTGTTTGTGTGTGTATGAAATGACATAATATTAATGTCACAATTATTTGTCGAAAACAGAACTCATTTTAACGAGGTACGTGAGGGGCATCCTGATTGGAACGAAGAGCGTTTGGAAAAATACAATCAGGATAATTTTTGTGATTGGGTCACAGAGCATGTAAGTTATTCGAATTACATTTTATTGCTATCAGTTTTAATCTAAACTTGTATCGTTATGTATTTATCGTAAAATTTGTTTTGTTAGATCCATGATCCGAACTTGTCTGCATCATTTGAGAGTGATTCAAGATGTTTAGCTCAATTTCCTAGTATGGAGGTTGCATATTACAAAGGATTTGGTGTCCTTGGATACAAATTCGAAGTTAAGGACATAGAAACATCTAGAACCACTCAGAATAGTGGGATTGCGACGGTAGGATCGGACGGTGTGATTTACTATGGGTACTTAAATTGTATACTCGGCATCCACTATCCCGGACGATCAGAACCCTTTTATATATTCCACTGTACTTGGTACGATCCGCGAACCAATACAGACAGGTGGAGAAGCAGTCTTGGGACTTGGAAAGATGAATATGGATTGACCAGTGTGAACACACTTCGATTTTACGGTCAGGACAATCCGTTTATCTTTCCGAACCAAGCGTTCCAAGTATATTACTCACAGTGTTTGAAGCATCCGGGGTGGAGTGTTGTATGCCGATGGAAACCTAGAGATGTCTACGATGTCCCAGAATACGAGGACAGCGATGAGGACGAAGAAGAGAGAAGGCTTAAAGTGCTCCGACCGTCTGTTTCGAAGGACGGGTTGTCTTCGACCGATCATGAAGTTACGTGGGTTAGAAATGACATCGACGATGAAATCCAAGTAGATATGTATGATGCGCCCACGAAACGAAAAAGGTTATCAGTAATGTTATATTATTACTTCACATTTTACGCTCTAGATCATATATAGTCAATACTTTTAATGATTGTCTAATGCGTCCACGAATCGTTTATCTAGATTTGATGACGATGTCGGGAGCAGCGAGGGGCGGCAGGAGCTTCAGCTGTGGCAGAGGCAGAGCGGTTCTGCCGCCCGGAGAGCTCCGTAGGGAGCTTCAGAGGGCCGGTCTTGCACCCAGATCGGAGACCCCTTCGGATGCCTCCTTCCGTGTGGATTTTGCCATACCTCCAGGTATACTGCACGCATATCCATTTTCAATGTAATATTACAGATATTCATGCATGTTTATGTCAAAATTACTTATATTGTCAATGTTTGATTGTCTAGTTGTTGGTCCTGCGTTCACATCTGGGACAGAGGCCACCCCCGCTCCTCCAGGTATGTTTATATATCATATAGTGTATGTATATTGATTTAGAATGCTATATCATAAATATACACATTCCTTTTGCTCTTACTTAGCAATTTTTATTATTGTCTAGCTGTAGGTGGTGACACCACCGCACCTGCGGGTATGTTTATATGTCCTATAGTGCATGCATATTGATTTTGAACGTTATATTATTGATCTACGCATTCTTTTTGCAATTACTTATATAATCTATTTTTAATTGTCTAATTATAGGTGGTGCGTCCACACCTTCCACAGGGGCCACTCCTGCCGCTTCCATACCCTCCGCATCGTCTGCAGGTTAGTATGAATAAATTTAAAATATTTATTTATTTTACATATGCTCTATAGAATAAATATGAACTTCATGGAGATTTAGCGTCGATGTTTATTTTATAGTTGGAGGGGATGCGTCCGGGTCCGGGACCCCGGTTGTTCCTCACCGGAGGAACTATCGTCCCGCTCGTGCTGCTGCTCGGGCCCAGGCTCGTGCGCTATTCACCGGAGGTATATATCACACTTGAATTTTTGTTTAACCTTGATTTCTTAATACAACTTTGTCTTATTATTGATTGTCTTGATATTTCGTGCAGACGCAGGGCCTCTCCATCCCCAGAGGGGGACTCGAGGCCCGAATCAGTCCCATAGGCTGAGGCATGATAGAGCTAGGGGGGAGGCAGCATTCCCCCTATTTTTTACCCTTGACTATCGCTATACCGGTCCTCATGCCGAGAGGTTCGGCCGGTATTTGGGGGACGAGAGCCGGATCGTGAAGAACTATCCACTTCACGTTGAGTGGGGCGAGCAGCACCAGCGCTCATTCGCCCTCTTCTTTGATCAGGCTCGGGTATGTATTAATATATATTTTCATTTGATCTATCCAATATATTTATTATTAACACTTGCAATCTAATAACAATGTTTTTTTTTTGTATTTTCAGTTGGATTACGATTTTCAGCCTGTAGCCGACCCTGATCACCCGGGAAGGGTGCTCGACCTTCATGCTCTGTACAATGGCCTGATGAAGAACATGCAGGCCAAGGTCCGATACAACAGGAATGAGCTGAAGGCCGACTGCTACTCCCTGTGGATAGCGACCCCCGAGGCAGAGAGAGCGGACCTCCTATCTACTCCGGCGTTTGCGAGAGTCGACGTAGAGACATGGCCTCTATTGTGCGCTTATTTCGACTCCGAACGCAAACAAGTATGTATTTTAAATTTAATTCATTATTTATGATATAATTTATTTCTTTGTGTTTCTTAATTAGAAAACTAAATGTTAATGCGTTGTGCAGAAACAGGCCGCTCAGAATACGGAGAACAGGAAGTCGGCGAAGAGGGGTCGCCCAACTTACACAGGTGGCTCGAGGAACATTACTCGAGCCATGGAGTTATCGGTAAATTAAGAGTTATTCTCTAATATTCTGCAATATTAAGAGTTATTCTCTAATATTTCTAATATTAAGAGTTACTTTCTAATATTGCAGACATCTCGGACCGTGGCGTCAGGTGGTACACCGAGCGTGCTGTCCGCATATCTTGCCGTCCACGGCACCTCGACAGATCCCGCCACGGGCGAGCTTCGATGTCCCGACGTCGCTACCCAGGAGTACTGCGTAAGTGTTAATATTTTTTCTACCCAAATTTGAAATTTTAGTTTTGGAAGGTTCAAGTTTAAATTTTATACTTATACTTTACTGCTTAATGTGGGTGTAGGAGCGAGTGGTTGAGCAGGCGCAGGCCTCGGGGATCGATTTTACCGGACAGAACGATCCGAGGCTGCTGACCCCAGTTCTGGACGCCGCACACGGAGGGCACCACAGAGGTTGGGAGAGAGGCCGGGGATTGGGCCCTAGCAGGGCCCATATGAGGTTAGACTCCACCCCGGCGGTTACTTCCTCTGTCTCCAGTGACCGGCATGTCCATCAGGAACTGAATAGCTTGAGGGCCACCGTTCAGGAGTTGAAGGAGATGCTGGTATGTATACTACTTTATAGTAAAATATCATTTCATATTATTTACATATCAACATATCCATAATTAGTACGTAGCTTGAGCTTATTTGGTTTTAGACTTAAGTTTGATTAATCATACATACATATGTAATTAAAATAAACAACGCTTTTCCAAACTAGATATCCAAACAGGGTTTCGAAATAACTTAATAATGAAATGAATTCGAATAATACACAGTTCTTACACGCTTCTTACACACGTTATGTCCAGACGCGATAGGGTAGATCGGCCGAGCCTCCACATGCATCTCCTTCGGCTGCGGCTCCGCAAGCCACTACATCTGCTGCGGTTCCGCAGACAGCTCCTGTAGCTCCACCGCCCACTCAGACTCCAGCAGCCGCGGATCCGCAAGCGACTACCTCGACGGCGGCTGCGCAGACCACATCGCCAGCTCCACATGTCGCTCAGACTCCCTTATATGTAGCATTGCAGAGTGTATTGACCGAGGAGCAGGCGCGCGTTATTCTAACGTTATTCAGAGGTGGAGCTGGACCGAACTAGGGTAGCTTTTTGGTTCTTATTTTTTGAAATATGTATTTATATCACATTGTACTACATTTTGAAACGATATTGATATTGGTTTGTATTTATATCATATTCAGTTTTTAGGTTTCTTTTGTATATTATATATATGCGTGAGATGTGATTATGAATACTGCAATATATGATTTGATTGATGTATATAGTATTGTGCACAGGACGGGAAAAAATCTAGCAGCCCATTTTTAAAAAAAAAATACAGACAATATGTACCTACGGATTAAGCCGTAGGTATATATGTTGCCCCTACGGGCATATCCGTAGGGGGAAACTATCAGGAAACCTGATATTTTCCCACCTGATATCAGTGCAGGGTGTTGGGAGTGCCCCTACGGATATGTCCGTAGGGGCCACCGTTTATCCCCTACGAATTTATCCGTAGGGGCAAACTATCAGGTTTCCTGATATCTTCCCCCTGATCTCAGTGCAGGGTGTTGGGAGTGCCCCTACGGACTTATCCGTAGGGGCCACTTTCTATCCCCTACGGATACCTCCGTAGGGGTAGAACACGGACCTACGGATTTATCCGTAGGTATATACAATATATTCAAAAAAAATACATATATGATTTGATTACCCCTACGGAGTACTCCGTAGGGGCTATAACACCTACAGATATAGCCATAGGGGCACGAATTTGCCCGTAGGGGCAAGTTCAGGGCCTCAACTTGCACATGCGGCCTTTGCACCTACGGGGTCTTTTTTCGCCCCTACGTACATATCCGTAGGGGCAGTGGGTTGCCCCTACCGATAAATCCGTAAGGGCAACCCTTATTTGTAGTAGTGAACTTTAAAAGACCCGTTTCACGATTCGTGAGCGGATCCCTCCCTCCTCACTTGTATTTACCTAGCCGCAATTGACGGTGAAGAGGCGATTTGAGGCTTCTAATGACTCATCGTTTAGACCTTAGAAATAGGCTAGTTGGTTTAGGAAACCCTAATAACTAAAAATACGGAAAACTATACTTTTTGCAAATAAATACCCTATATTAATAAAACCGTTTTCCCAAATGAAAAGTATTTATAAACCTAAGCAAAGCGCCGCTACAACCCACTTTTGGGAAACTTGTTAGGGAAAGTACGGTTCATCGTGCACCCGCAGGCTAGTAGTGCGAGATTCAGACCTCCGCAAGGAGCATTCGGTCTCGAAAGGTTTAAAATACGATATTTAAGGAAAATAAGATTTTTAAAGATAAAATACTCATTTAAAAATTATTCATGTGTTAATATATATAATTATCATTTTAACACCTATTTTATCCTAATATAAAGTTTCCACATTTTTCTAAAAATTACAAGATTAAAAGTTACACTAAAATACCATGAACTTCAGATAAAACAAATAATACTTTTATTAGGATATATTCACTAGAATAACACAAATAAAATTCACATTCATTATAACAATTAAAGACGAATATTAAATACTTGAGGTGTATTTTGAAAACTATACAAAAGTATCTTTACATAAAACCCCCTCAAGTTTCACAAATTACAATAAGGCCCCTAGCTAATATTGAACTTCAAATTCTTTTCTTTTAGTCTGACTCGGGTTAGAGTCTGACTATTCTTGACTCGAATATGATTCAAGTCAATCTATATGCTTTTATATTCCAATACAATTTGAATACATGAATCCATGAACCCAGTTAACAATATATTCCTTTTTGACTGAATCAAACCATGGATATTCATCCATTATCCTGATATTCCATTTACCTGATTATACAGTTGCAACATGTCTACTGATATCATGGTTTTGGTCAGTCAACCAACTTACATATTCCAATACTACAATACTGTTAAAACATTACGGGGTTTAAGGGGTAGATTGATACGGAAGATGTTAAAGGTGGCACGAGGTGGTCAGATTAAGACACCTAACCTGAATCCTGTTGCTGTTGTACCGTGGCATAACGGTTCCTTGTACTTTCCATTTGCCCTGATCTCTAGCATATAGAGATCCCCCTCGTATACACTGGCATCCTTCTGTACCAAGCTACAAACAACAACGTTACACAATGTTCCATAATATTCAACATTATAATACTTTAGAAAATACTGTTACTCTATCATTCTTATTCTTCTTATTCTTTTGGGACTTACCGAGCGACCTGTTCGCTGACGACATTCTATCTCTTTCTTCTTTGAATGTCGTCAGGTGCGTTGGACCAAGTTGAGATCGAGCCCACCGGTGAAGATTTGGAGCAATTCCAGGCAGACCCAGAGCTCTAGATAATTGTACCTTGTTCTTCCAGTTTATTTCATTTCCCGTTATGCCACTGTTTAGGCATTGTTTTTTTCCATTCCAGTTGTATTTTCCTTTTGCTGCATTGTAAAAAGAATGTTATTAATAAAGGTTGCTGTTATTTCCATATTATTCGTCTCTTGTGATTTACTTTATATTGCTTAGTTACGCTTAGCGTATATACTTCTGAGTATATACATAGCGGGCCTCGTCACGTCCACTTCGCCGTACACTAGGAAGCGGGGCGTGACACTACCGCTTTCGTACTTTGCACGTGAGGCGCTGCCTCAGTTCAAATTTTGAATAGAGCTTTGCTCTCAATTGAAGCCAAATTTTGAGGACTCTCCCCCATTTTTTATAAGGGAACAAGTAGCTCTTGGCCAAAAATTTTGGCGGGAACAAATGTCCCCCACTACTTTGCCCACGTAAGTACGTACGTGGGTGAAGTAGTGCAGAGTTTTGTAAGTCCACGTTGCCACCCCCGGTTCTTACGGGGAGGCGGAAACGGTATAAAAATCAAATTTTTAGTGCGAGAGGCAACATGGACAAAGCTAGGTCGGGATCGTTACCTAAACTAAAACTAGCAACCTAGCTAAAGAAGTTTAGCTACTCGGATGAAGATGGTTATACCTAGACTTGAACTCCTTCGTCTTCAAACTTTGTAGAGGTTGATGGTTCTCCTTTGTCGCCTTCTCCCGTCGAAGATGGATCCACCTCGAAGGCTCGACCTAAGGGCTCTTTCTCGTACTTGGAGTGAACTAGAATCGCCGGCTTGCTAGACCCTTGATCCTAGAGTGAGTAGAGAGTGTTTAGGGTTTGCTTTTCTTTTTCAAGAGAAGGATTCTCAACTCATGAGAAGGTTTCTCTTGACTAGAGGAAGAAGAAGATGAAGTGAAGAGAGAGAGTGAGAATGATAGAATGAGCTCTCTCTTTTCCTTTTGCAACCATAACAAAAGAAAAAGATTAATCAAATAATAATAATAATCAAAATGAAAAAGGTTTGATGGATAGTTTAGAATGACTAATATCATTACAAGCATTAAATGAATAAAGCAAGAATGAAAAGGCATCTTGCATTTGTAATGATGGTAGTCAAATGTTCAACCATGGTCAACAAGTCAACCATGGTCAACAAGTCAACAAAAACTAACCATGACACAATTTCATTTTATTATATATTATTAAATGATATAATACAAATCCATTAGGGTTTGGAAAAAGACGACTGTCAACTGTGCATACGCACCCGTTCCGAAACCCTAATGGAAATCATCTTCCTCCTCCTCAAATAACTGTGCATACACACCTGCATTCTTGTTCCGAGGAACATGAATACTGAGAGATAAAAGCAACCCCAAATACTATACCAGTATCCGGCTCAAACCAGAGCCCGCTGGTAATATCTGTCCGGACTCCAAACGTGCACAAGTGCGCGGATGAGAACGAACCCTGTCGCAAAACCATGCGACCTCTACTCTGTTTTGCCCATAGACGAATACCCTCTGTGTGGGACTCTAAAGACTCGACACTATGCTGGCAGTGGGTTTAACCACAGACCGCAAGCGGCACTAGCTGTGCGTAACGGTCCCCAGGTAGATGTCGACAAGAAGGCTGACGAGGTGAAACCCCATCTGTACTCCTACTGAGTCTGAATGTGACAGTCTCCGTACAGTCCGGTCTGTTCGTCTGATACATCGCATGGCGGGCCTAGGGGGCGGTAAACGTCAGTCCCCCAATAGCGGTACAAGTCGTGCCGGAGCGAAGCCCAAAACACCCTGAGATAACACTGGAAACCTACCAGTATATCTCGTTTGCCCTGGCCAGGGACTACTTGTGTAATGGCTCTCCTAGACACAGCGCGATGTCAACCCCCAATACCGGGAGAGACGAATCCTGTCTAACCGTCACTGCCTCCAAGTGCTTCGGGACTGCACCCAACCACCACCTGTTTGCACGACTCCTTTGAGCCGTGGTAGGGTAGTGATCAAAGTGCAGTGGGAACACACTCGAGGCGAAGTGCCAGTGTCAAGTCAGCGGACTAAGCTGTACTCATGTCACCTGGGAACTGATGACTGACGATAGGTATAATACCAACCTGTCAGTTCCCGACGAGTCCTGTCCAGTGTACTCGTAACCCAACGAGCACCCGTATACTATCTCCAGTACGACGTACTGATGGCTGTGGGACAGACCATCTCCCACACTGGGACGAGAAGCGCATACGCTAGTCTACTCCGGAGTATCGATGCCCTGTCTCGATAGTCCTGCGACTAGGGACCTGTATAAGGATGTGCTTATAGATTACCCAGCCCCCACTAGTGTGACTGCCATCACAACGCTGGTAATCAAGCAAAAATCCTAAGGGCTCCACTAATGCGTATAAGTGATATAGTAAAATAAACACAAGTACACATTGAAGTAGAGACAAACCAAGTAGCATACTACTATTTCGAGCAAGATTGTATATACAAGGTGAATATCCCAAGCATCCATTAAGTAATATACAAACTAGTATGATACAGTAATGGCCTCTAGGGCATATACACTAACAATCTCCCACTTGCACTAAGGCCATGTACTGGCGTATCGAAGACCTATCATCTCGATCAGCCGCTCGAACTGAGTCTGGGGCAGGGCCTTGGTGAATGGATCTGCAGTGTTGTCTTCTGAAGCAACTCTCCGAACCTCGATCTCCTTGCGATCCACGATCTCCCTGATCAGGTGATACCGCCTCAAGATGTGCCTGGATCTCTGATGGGACCTGGGTTCCTTCGCTAAAGCTATAGCCCCATTGTTGTCGCAATACAGAGGTATTGGATCAACAATGGACGGAACCACCTGAAGTTCTTTCAAGAACTTCCTCATCCAGACAGCTTCTTTTGCGGCATCAGATGCAGCGATGTATTCCGCTTCCATCGTCGAGTCTGCAACGGTTTCCTGTTTGGAACTCTTCCAACACACCGCCCCTCCATTGAGGGTAAAGACAAAGCCCGACATGGACTTGGAATCATCCTTGTCACTCTGGAAGCTGGAGTCAGCAAAGGCCTCGATCTGGAGGTCTTTTCCGCCATACACCAAGAACATCTCCTTAGTCCTTCTCAGGTACTTGAGAATGTTCTTTACCGCTATCCAGTGTTTCTCCCCAGGGTTTGACTGATACCGGCTTACCACACTCAGTGCATAAGCTACATCCGGTCTGGTACACAACATCGCATACATTATAGAGCCTACCGCAGAAGCGTAGGGTATAATCGACATGCGATCCCTCTCCAAATCAGTCTTGGGAGACATCTCTTTAGAGAGGGTGATCCCGTGACAAGCCGGTAGGTTACCGCGCTTGGAATCTTCCATACTGAATCTCTTCACTATGGTGTCGATGTACCTGGACTGAGAAAGTCCCAATATCCTCTTGGATCTGTCACGGTAGATCCGGAAACCCAGAATGTATGAGGCATCACCCAGGTCTTTCATGGAGAACTTGTGTGACAAGAACCCCTTGACAGATTGTAGCATAGGAATGTCATTTCCTATTAAGAGAATGTCATCCACGTATAAAACGAGGAATACTACAGTTCTCGCTACAAATCTACTATAGATGCATGGTTCATCTGGATTTTTGATAAAGCCAAATTCTTTGACCGTCTCATCAAAGCAGATGTTCCAACTCCGCGATGCCTGCTTTAGTCCATAGATGGACTTAAGCAACTTGCACACCTTTCCGCTGCTCCCACTCTGGATGAAACCCTCTGGCTGGTCCATATAGACACACTCTTCTAAATTTCCATTTAGAAAAGCTGTTTTTACATCCATTTGCCAGATCTCATAATCGTGGAAGGCAGCGATGGCAAGAAGGATCCGAATGGATTTCAGCATGGCTACTGGAGAAAAGGTTTCGTCATAGTCCAAGCCAGGTCTTTGACGGAAACCCTTTGCTACCAGCCTAGCTTTATAGGTCTCAACCTGTCCATCTACACCAATCTTCCTTTTGAAGATCCACTTGCATCCTACGGGTTTTACCCCGTCTGGAGCAATGTCCAACGTCCATACCTTGTTGGTGTACATGGACTCCATTTCGGTCCGC
Source organism: Agapanthus africanus (assembly GCA_030015575.1). Lineage (NCBI taxonomy): Eukaryota > Viridiplantae > Streptophyta > Magnoliopsida > Asparagales > Amaryllidaceae > Agapanthus > Agapanthus africanus. Next base: position 417,236,486 of record CM057338.1, on the reverse strand, counting down.
ATTGCATCCAGCCACTTCACTGAGTCAACGCTCTGAACGGCCTGCTGGAAGCTAGTAGGCTCATCATAATCTATGATGCAATCCTCTCTATCCCCGTCTATGAGAAAACCGTAGTATCTCTCGGGCGGATGGGACTGCCTACTACTTCTGCGGAGCGGCGTGGGAATGTCCTGTTCTGTTGAACCCTCTGGTTCCACTAAGCTTTCAGTAACAGTCTGTGGTTCTGGAACTTCTTCCAGTTCTACTGCGCTCCCACTTATTTCCTTTTCCAAGAACTGGTGTTCTAGAAAGTGGGCATTGCGAGAAACAAGGACTTTTTGTTCCTCTGCGTAGTAGAAAAGATACCCCCTGGTGTTCTTTGGGTATCCTACAAACTTGCACAGCACTGAGCGTGCCTCGAGTTTGTCCGCATGCTGCTTTTTGACAAAAGCTGGACATCCCCAGATCTTCAGATATTGAAGATATGGTTTCTTCCCACTCCACATTTCATATGGGGTGGTAGGCACAGTCTTAGTCGGTACTCGGTTCAAAAGGTATGCAGCTGATTCTAGCGCATACCCCCAGAATGATCGCGGTAACTCAGCGTTACTCATCATAGACCGCACCATATCCAATAGGGTGCGGTTCCGTCTCTCCGATACACCGTTATGTTGCGGGGTGTATGGAGGAGTAAGCTGAGAGAGAATTCCGTTCTCTTTTAAATAGTCCAGGAACTCGGCACTTAAGTATTCTCCACCTCGATCCGATCTTAGAATCTTAATACTCTTGCCGGTCTGTTTCTCTACTTCATTCTTATACTCCTGGAATTTTCCAAAGGCCTCGGACTTATGTTTCATTAAGAAGACATAACCGTACCTTGAGAAGTCATCCGTAAAAGTAATGAAGTAAGAATGTCCGCTTCGGGCATGTGTAGACATTGGACCGCACACGTCACTGTGTACGAGTCCCAAGAGCTCGCTCGCTCTTTCTCCATGTCCAGTAAACGGAGTCTTTGTCATCTTTCCCTTGAGACAGGATTGACAAGTGGCATACGACTGATATTCGAACGCATTCAAATACCCTTCTGTATGTAACTTCGTCAACCTTCTCTCATTGATGTGACCCAATCTACAATGCCATAAGAAAGTCTGGTTTATTTCTGGAGACTTTCTTTTGTGTGTATTCTGGACATTGAAAATCTGTGGTTGGTTCAATACGTATATACCATTACTCAATGTACCTGACCCAATCAGAACTTGATTAAGGTGAATGTTTACAACATTACTTACAAACGCAAATTCATAACCTTCTTTAGAAACTAAAGATACAGAAATGATATTACAAGTTGCGTTGGGTACAAAAAAGCAATTACGCAAAACCAAAACATGTCCATCTGACATTCCCAGGTGATAGTCCCCCACGGCTTTAGCATCCATGCTAGCTCCGTTCGCAACTCTGAGGGTCATGTCACCTGCCTTCAAAACCCTACGGTTTCTCAACGCCTGCAAAGAATTACAGATATGAGATCCTGATCCGGTATCCAATACCCAGGAAGTAGAGTTTATTGAAAGACAGTTTTCAATAACATACACACCTGAAGCTGAAGCTGCAACCTGCTTCAATTCCTGTGTTCTGGCCTTCCAGGCCCTGCAATCATTCTTCCAGTGTCCTTTCTTATGACAAAAGAAGCATTCTTCCTTATCCACAAGCTTCCCCGCTATCTTTGTTGCTTTTCCTTTTCCCTTCGTATCCACTTTACTAACACCGCCCCTTGGTTTGGCGGGGGCTTTCTTCTTCTTTCCCTTGGCTTTCGCCTTGGACCTAGAAGAAGATGATCCTCCTACAAACAAAGTGGATGTTTCCCTACCTTTCTGTAGGGTGCCCTCTGCGCTCCTCAGCAGGTTGAGGAGCTCTGAAAGTTCAACCTCCTTTTCTTGTAGGTTGAAATTCATTATAAACTGGGCGTAAGTGGAAGGAAGGGACTGGAGAACTATATCCGTGTATAGCTCACTCTCCAATGTGATCCCTAGGTCAGCGAGCTCCTCAATGTAGCCGATCATCTTTAGCACATGTTCGGCTACTGATGATCCGACGGCCATTCTTGTCGAAAACAACTTTTTCGACGCTTCGTATCTTGCGATACGTGATTGCTCTCCATACAGTTCTTTTGTATGAAGCAATATGGACTCCATGTCCATATTCTCATGCCTCCTCTGATGTTCGTTGTCCATCGAGGCAAGCAGGAGGCACTTGGCCTTCGCGCTATCAATCTCCCAAGTCTTGCGGATTTCCTTATCCGCGACGCTGGAAGTTGGACCAGGGACAGGGGGAGCTTTGGTGGTAAGAAGATACCCCAGCTTGTCATAAGTGATTGCTATCTTGACATTCCTGAGCCAATCTTTGTAGTTTGGCCCTGTCAACTTGTTTTTATCTAGGAGTAACTTAAGTCCAGTCATGTTGATTGGTCGCTGCAATTAGGAGAGAGAAGAAGAAACACTCAGCATAATGCTCTTGCAAGTTTAGAGTGGTTTTTAGTTTGTCTAAACAGGATGGCTCCCACTGTTTCTCGAATCCCTCCTCAAACCATAAAGGAAGAATTAGTCAGGATCAATCACACCGTACAATACTTGCTTAACCGTTCGGCCAGGCTGGTGTCGGTACTTCGAGGGAGGTTTTCCAACGCTTTCGCGAAGTTCCTTAATTAAAGAACCTCTTTTCCCTGGGGGCGTAGCCCCGCTAACACCTTTCTAGGCACCTACTAGGTTTATAGCATTGATCGTTAAGTGAGAAATTTCCCGAGGAGTAGCATATACTCACAGTAGGATCGGGATCCAAATATCATCGCGTGACGAAACTGAAGGAATCCTACCAGAATCACCACACTCCAAATGGTATGCAAATCTAGCAAGTTTCAGTACTTATGAAACTCCCGATGTGGATTTTTGCCCCATGCTCTTATGACCTTGGCGTGAGGTCAAAATGTCATAAGTCACATGTCAAGTTCGTCCCATCATTATCCAGGTTAATTTGAATCCACCCGTACATACCCTTGACGTAGGCCAAAATGGCAGTACGACTGTTTCAAACCAACGCATTCTATCTATGCAACAGATAAATATCCGGCAGTTACCAATCACTATGCCTTGGCGTGAGGTCAAAATACATAGCTTGAATACTACCGAATATTTAACTGAAATGATGGAGGGCTACGGATGGTTTTGGCAAAACCGTGAACGTAGTGAACTTGATTTGGTCGATGGAACGAGATAGCTTTTAAATGGAGTGGCTCAAGCTCCGCATTTTAAAAGTTAGTTTTGAAAAGAACCGAGTGGTTTTTCGAAAGTGTTCCAACGACTTTAACTTGGTTTATTATCTTGCATTAGTTCTTTTAATGCGTGATATTCTTGCATTAGTACTTTTAATGCGTCCCATCATTTAATTCCTACCATTGCAGAAAACAACCAAAATATGACGTACGCTTATGCCATTCGCATTCGCCACTGGGCCCCGTCATTACCCGTTAGGTTACTTAACTAACGACAGAGCGGGGGCTGGGCTAGCGCGTCTGTAAAACATAAGCAACGCCTAAATAGAAAGCAATGATAAACATTTCAGATCACAGATAAATACATTGGATATACTAGTAATCTGTAATTTGTACGAGCCTGTAACAAAAACAGATAACACGGTCGCGGTGAATAGCCAATACCCCACCCAAGACCCCTACGGGTGCGGCAAACTACCCGCCAAGTACCCGAAGCGTAGCAACCTCCCTCATCTCCATGAGTAGGCCACTCGACACTTCGGCATACCCGGTAGTTTGTGCACCCCTCCATGGGTCTATCCTAGGAGCAAAAACAGTAAAAAGAATTATACAATGACGGCTACAACCCCGACCCGGTTGTGCGGCCAAACAAATAATAATTATTACATCAATTTACATTTACAATGAATTGCAAGAAAAGAAAACTCTCATCTCACAACCCCCGGCTATTCACCCGCGACAATCCAACATATTTATATACACATTCCAGCACATTACAGATCATGTATAACCCCGACTAATCGTCTTATAGCGATTAGTCGATGTTCAATACATGCAAACATCACAGATATAACCATCATAGTCAAAGTGCAGTGAAGTTCGGAAAAATACGGAATTATAGGCCCCCAAAAGTAAATTTTAGTTCTGGAAAATCTGGGCATATAATTTATATCCTAAAAATCCCAAAATCAACAAATAAAGACACTGCACGAAAATCGATGCAGAGGGGACATCAAGTCGCGGCGCTTCCGCGGCGGCCAAGAAGGCTCACGCGGCGGAAGGGCGGCGGCTTCGATGAATCACTGCGTCGTTTTTCTTGGGTGTCTTTAAAAAACCCTGAGATGAATTTACAAATATAAAGTTTTTCATTTCGAGCCAGAAAAATTTCAACAGAAACTCAGGTTTTGGAAAAATACGGTTTTTTTGGGTTTTTTACGGTTCCGAACTTCGTTACACTTCACTACCAAGCTAGTTTAAGTTTAGTTAGGCTCTGATACCACTGTAAGTCCACGTTGCCACCCCCGGTTCTTACGGGGAGGCGGAAACGGTATAAAAATCAAATTTTTAGTGCGAGAGGCAACATGGACAAAGCTAGGTCGGGATCGTTACCTAAACTAAAACTAGCAACCTAGCTAAAGAAGTTTAGCTACTCGGATGAAGATGGTTATACCTAGACTTGAACTCCTTCGTCTTCAAACTTTGTAGAGGTTGATGGTTCTCCTTTGTCGCCTTCTCCCGTCGAAGATGGATCCACCTCGAAGGCTCGACCTAAGGGCTCTTTCTCGTACTTGGAGTGAACTAGAATCGCCGGCTTGCTAGACCCTTGATCCTAGAGTGAGTAGAGAGTGTTTAGGGTTTGCTTTTCTTTTTCAAGAGAAGGATTCTCAACTCATGAGAAGGTTTCTCTTGACTAGAGGAAGAAGAAGATGAAGTGAAGAGAGAGAGTGAGAATGATAGAATGAGCTCTCTCTTTTCCTTTTGCAACCATAACAAAAGAAAAAGATTAATCAAATAATAATAATAATCAAAATGAAAAAGGTTTGATGGATAGTTTAGAATGACTAATATCATTACAAGCATTAAATGAATAAAGCAAGAATGAAAAGGCATCTTGCATTTGTAATGATGGTAGTCAAATGTTCAACCATGGTCAACAAGTCAACCATGGTCAACAAGTCAACAAAAACTAACCATGACACAATTTCATTTTATTATATATTATTAAATGATATAATACAAATCCATTAGGGTTTGGAAAAAGACGACTGTCAACTGTGCATACGCACCCGTTCCGAAACCCTAATGGAAATCATCTTCCTCCTCCTCAAATAACTGTGCATACACACCTGCATTCTTGTTCCGAGGAACATGAATACTGAGAGATAAAAGCAACCCCAAATACTATACCAGTATCCGGCTCAAACCAGAGCCCGCTGGTAATATCTGTCCGGACTCCAAACGTGCACAAGTGCGCGGATGAGAACGAACCCTGTCGCAAAACCATGCGACCTCTACTCTGTTTTGCCCATAGGCGAATACCCTCTGTGTGGGACTCTAAAGACTCGACACTACGCTGGCAGTGGGTTTAACCACAGACCGCAAGCGGCACTAGCTGTGCGTAACGGTCCCCAGGTAGATGTCGACAAGAAGGCTGACGAGGTGAAACCCCATCTGTACTCCTACTGAGTCTGAATGTGACAGTCTCCGTACAGTCCGGTCTGTTCGTCTGATACATCGCATGGCGGGCCTAGGGGGCGGTAAACGTCAGTCCCCCAATAGCGGTACAAGTCGTGCCGGAGCGAAGCCCAAAACACCCTGAGATAACACTGGAAACCTACCAGTATATCTCGTTTGCCCTGGCCAGGGACTACTTGTGTAATGGCTCTCCTAGACACAGCGCGATGTCAACCCCCAATACCGGGAGAGACGAATCCTGTCTAACCGTCACTGCCTCCAAGTGCTTCGGGACTGCACCCAACCACCACCTGTTTGCACGACTCCTTTGAGCCGTGGTAGGGTAGTGATCAAAGTGCAGTGGGAACACACTCGAGGCGAAGTGCCAGTGTCAAGTCAGCGGACTAAGCTGTACTCATGTCACCTGGGAACTGATGACTGACGATAGGTATAATACCAACCTGTCAGTTCCCGACGAGTCCTGTCCAGTGTACTCGTAACCCAACGAGCACCCGTATACTATCTCCAGTACGACGTACTGATGGCTGTGGGACAGACCATCTCCCACACTGGGACGAGAAGCGCATACGCTAGTCTACTCCGGAGTATCGATGCCCTGTCTCGATAGTCCTGCGACTAGGGACCTGTATAAGGATGTGCTTATAGATTACCCAGCCCCCACTAGTGTGACTGCCATCACAACGCTGGTAATCAAGCAAAAATCCTAAGGGCTCCACTAATGCGTATAAGTGATATAGTAAAATAAACACAAGTACACATTGAAGTAGAGACAAACCAAGTAGCATACTACTATTTCGAGCAAGATTGTATATACAAGGTGAATATCCCAAGCATCCATTAAGTAATATACAAACTAGTATGATACAGTAATGGCCTCTAGGGCATATACACTAACAAGTTATGCATGGTAATAGAATTGAGGGCTTAGGGGACAAGTTTAGAGTCCTTGTAGCCTAAGACTTTTTTCATCTTCATGAGCCGTAAGGGTCTCAAAAAGGTTTTTTTTCCTCCCTACAAGTCGAGAGGATCTCGTAGGTGTAATTTCTTCTTAGGAATCGTGAGAATTCCTAAGTGAGTTTTCTCTTGAGAGTCATAAGGATCTCACAAGAGAATTTTCTCCCTTACAAGTCGAGGGACTCGCAAGTGGTTGTTTCTCCCCTTGTCGATATTCGACTTGGGAGAGTGTTGCCCGTGGATAGTCCATCTTGATCTCCTTGCAGGTAAGTGATGGCTTAGGAGACAGGGTTATGATTTGCCACCTAAGACTTTTCAACTTTATGAGCATGAGGGTCTCATAAAGACTTTTCTCCCTACGAGTCGAGAGGATCCCGTAGGTGTCTTTTCTCATTAGGAGTCGTGAGGACTCCTAAGTGTGTTTTCTCTTGGGAATCGTAAGGATCCCACAAGAGAATTTTTTTCATGTGTAGGGACACTAATTTCCCCGTAGGTCGAGACGAATCGAGAGATTCTCACAAAGACACTGATTTCCTTGCGGGTCGAAACGAATCGAGGTTCTCGCCAAGGACGCTGATTTCCCTAAATCGAGATATTTGCCAAGGACACTGATTTCCCCGGGGGTCGAGACTGATCGAGGTATTCCTGCAAAGACATTGATTTCTCTGCGGGTCGACGCGAATCGAGATGTTCTCGTCAAGGACGTTGATTTCCCTGAATCGAGACATTTGCAAAGGACGCTGATTTCCCTGGAGGTCAAGACGAATCGAGAGATTCTTGCAAAGACGTTGATTTCTCTACGGGTCGACGCGAATCGAGATGTTCTCGTCAAGAACGTTGATTTCCCTTAATCGAGATATTTGCCAAGGACACCGATTTCCCTGGAGGTTGAGACGAATCGAGGTATTCCTGCAAAGACGCTGATTTCCTTGCGGGTCGACATGAATCGAGAGGTTCTCGTCAAGGACGCTGATTTCCCTGAATCGAGATAAGAAGCGATGGCTTTGAAAACAGGTTCAGATCTGCCGCCTAAGACTTTCCAACTTTATGAGCCGTGAGGGTCTCATAAAGGGTTTTCTCCCTACAAGTCGAGAGGATCCCGTAGGTGTATTTTCTCCTTAGGAATCATGAGGATTCCTAAGTGTATTTTCTCTTGAGAGTCGTAAGGATCTCACAAGAGAATTTTCTCCCTTACAAGTCGAGAGGACTCGTAAGTGGTTGTTTCCCCTTGTCGATATTCAACTTGGGAGAGTGTGGCCCGTGGGTAGCCCATCTTGACCTCCTTGCAGGGCAGTGATGGCTTAGGAGACAGGGTTATGATTTGCCACCTAAGACTTTTCAACTTTATGATCTATGAGGGTCTCATAAAGACTTTTCTCCCTACGAGTCGAGAGGATCCCGTAGGTGTCTTTTCTCCTTAGGAGTCGTGAGGACTTCTATGTGCGTTTTCTCTTGAGAATCGTAAGGATCCCACAAAAGAATTTTCTTTATGTGTTGGGACACTAATTTCCCCGCAGGTCGAGACGAATCGAGAGATTTTCGCAAAGACACTGATTTCCTTGCGGGTCGAAACGAATCGAGGGGTTCTCACCAAGGACGCTGATTTCCCTGAATCGAGAGGTTTTTGCCAGCGACACTGATTTCCCTAGGGGTCAAGATGAATCGAGAGATTCCTGTAAAGACACTGATTTCTCTGCGGGTCGACGCGAATCGAGATGCTCTCGTCAAGGACGCCGATTTCCCTGAATCGAGGTTTTGCCAAGGACACTGATTTCCCTGGAGGTCGAGACGAATCGAGAGATTCCTGCAAAGATACTGATTTCTCTGCGGGTCGACGCGAATCAAGATGTTCTCGTCAAGGACGTTGATTTCCCTAAGTCGAGATATTTGCTAAGGACACTGATTCACCTGGAGGTCAAGACGAATCAAGAGATTCCTGCAAAGACACTGATTTCTCTGAGGGTCGACGCGAATCGAGATGTTCTCGTCAAGGACGCTGATTTCCCTGAATCGAGTGGTCTTGCTAAGGACACTGATTTCCCTGGGGTCGAGACGAATCAAGAGATTCCTTCAAAGACACTGATTTCCTTGCGGGTCGATGCGAATCGAGAGGTTCGTGAGTTGACTTTTTTCCGAGACAGTGGTCATTCGTTGAAGTGTTTCCGAGACGGGGTCATTTGCTAACGTATTTCCAAGACGGAGGTCATTGGATGACATTAGGTTGTCTGTGAACCGTCGAGGTTTGGAACTAGGGGACTTTTCCGTGGCTCTGTTTGTTGATGTCGCGTCTGCATCCTGCTGGAGGATGAACGCTATTTGTTGATCTCCAGGCTGTAGATATAGCCATCGAGACCTGGAACTAGGGACTTTGCCATGGCTCCGAGGTAATCTCTATGTTGTCTATGAACCGTCGAGATTTGGAGCTAGGGGGCTTTACCATGGCTCCGAGGTAGTCTCTAGGTTGTCTGTGAACCGTCGAGATTTTGGAATTAGGGGACTTTGCCATGGCTCCGTTTGTTGATGTCGCGCCTGTACCTTGCTAGAGGGAAGAAGGACGCTGTTGGTTGACCTCCAGGCTGTAGATGTTGCCGTCGAGACCTTGAACTAGGGACTTTGCCATGGCTCCGATTGGTAATGTCGCGTCCGTGTCCTGCTGGCATGAGGAGGAATGTCGTTGCTGGTCTTCTTGGATGCAGATATTGCCGCTGAGACCTGACTCTCCCTTTGATGGAGTTTGTTGGGATATGTGGTTCCCTTTTCGTTTATGCCCATGGATTGTATACAGGGGTCAGTAAGGACTTGCCTGTAGGGCAAAAGTTTTATTTCATTTTTTTTAGTTTCTTTCCGCGATGCTCTATCATTTCAGCTATTTGTATCGCGAAAGTCGGGATTGCCCAATCATTTCAGCTATTTTTCGCGGTGCCCAATCATTTCGGCTATTTTTTTACTCGCTGCTTTTTATTGCGAGTTGCCCAATCATTTCGGTTGTTTTTGTATGCATATATTTTACTTGTTGATTTTGTTGCAAGTTGCCCTATCATTTCGGCTATTTCATATGCATTTATGGCTCGCTGAATTTTTGCCACGAGTAAGGGACTTGGGATCTGATACCGATTTGCACATCAGCATCGCTACAACTGGGATATTGCCAGGAGCGAATCATCATTTTCCTTCGTCGGTTCGAACAAGGGTGGCTTAGCAAACAGGGTTAAGGTCCTGTCGACTAAGGTTTTTGACTTCATGAGCCGTAAGGGTCTCATAAGGGTATTTCTCCCTACGAGTCGTGAGGATCTTGTAGGTGCGTTTTCTCCTTAGGGGTCATGAAGACTCCTAAGTGCGTTTTCTCTTGAGAGTCGTAAGAATCTCCAAAGAGTGTTTTCTCCTTACAAGTCGAGAGGACTTACAAGTGTTTGTTCATCAAATAAGGGCATTCCACGTCGTTGGTGAGACTCGGCAAGAAAATGATTATTTGTACCCGTGGATTGTATACAAGGGTAAGTATTGAACTGCTTGTAGGGCAATCTGGAAAAGGTGATGGCTTAAGAACAGGTTCAGATCTCTGTAGCTAAGGCTTTTGAATCTTATGAGCCTAAGGGTCTCGTAAGAGGGTTCTCCTTACGAGTCGTGAGGATATCGTAAATGTAATTTCTCCTTAGGAATTGTGGGGATCCCTAAGTGTGTTGCTCCTTCGTGAGTCGTAATGATCTCACGTAGGTAGTTTTCTCCTTACAAGGTCAAGAGGACCTTGCAAGTGTCTTTTAACGAGATTGCGCCCATTCAGATTTTCACAAACTCGCCGGTAGCCCTGCCGTTTTTACTCACGGAGCCCTTTCAGGTTTTCATCCATGCCCATTTTGCTTGTGGACGTATCCCTTTTTTTTTATGAGTTTGCGCCCTTTTGGGTTTTTCACAAACTCATCGGTAGCCCTGCCTTTTTTTTACTCACGGAGCCTTTTCGGGTTTTCATCCGTGCACATTTTGCTTATGGACGTACCGTTTTTTTCCACACGTCAGCCCAAGGATGCTGCGGGTTTGTAGTAGTTTAAGGACGTTACGGTCCGTAGCTAGTTTCAGGATATTGTGGTTCGTTGTTAGTTTTAGGACATCTCGGTCCGTTGTTGCCATATTTGAGGCGAATTTCTAATTTACGGACTTTTCGGTCCATAGTAGCTTTGATGCGAAGTTTCGCCGGATACTCTATGAACAAGTAGGTTTCCCCTTGTCATATAATCCAAGGATTTTGACACTGCTCCTGCCCCCAGCTCCTCTGCATCAGGAGCTTCTTTATCATCTATTAACGAGTGAAAGATCATGTGACAACTTGCCACGTAATCTTCGGGTTTTTCTGACGCGTCGTCTCCCTCGTCATTGTCATTGCCTCTGTTCTCAAGGATATGGCTGAAAAACTCATGGAGTGTGACTGGGGTCCGTGCCTTCTGGTTGTATTCCTCTAGCGCGTCAATATGCTTTTGCAAGTCCGTGCTCTTGTCATCAGGCTTCACGGGCTTCTTCTTCTTCTTTGAAGACTTTGACGGCTGAGCCTGAGCGTTTTGACCATCGCTACCAATTCTCGACGTCGTGCGCGGTTTTAGCATTCCCTCAATGATCTCAGGCTCTAGCGGGCTTTTCCACCTGATTGCGGGGCATGCTTGGAGATCCTTCGGCATTCTTCTCGTTTTTGCCGAAAGAACTACTTCCCATGGAGCTTCCTCTATGAATGAGCATGTTGCCCCCGCGTGTCCACCCTTTTAGGAGTGTGCTGTTGTGGTGGATTCACCTTCCAGTTTTCAGATAGCGCGAACTTGCCCTGTTGGTATTGGTCCTCAACCCAGTTTTTGAAAACGTAGCAGTCTTCGATCGGATGGCCCAATACTCGGTGGTAGGGGCAGTAATTGGGATTGTTAACATCACCAGGTTGCGACGGATGTCTTGGATCCGGCAGAGTGATGAGCCCGTTGCGCACTGCCAGTTCGAACAGTCTCCTTGTTTTATCCTGGGGAAATGAGTAAGGTCGTCTTAACTTCTCATCGAGGGATCGCCGCTTGTTGCTTTGGCGAACAACCGGTCTCAGGCCACTTAGTTGTTGTTGAGCGTTGGCGACAAAGATCGCTTTCCCTTTGCCTTTTTTATTCCGAAAATCCGCTTTTGAAGAGGATGGCCTATGGCCCATCTGGTCCATTTGGGCCAGCTTGTCAATCAAGGCTTAGAAGGTAGTCGGCTTGAAAAATATCATGAACTGGGATATGGTCGCCTGCGGATTGAAGGTACCCACGAACATGCCTACTACAGGAGCTTCTTCGATGCGTTGTTCGCATTTTGACCATAGGTTCCACCACTGGATTGCATACTGAATCCATGTTTCTCCCGGCTTCACCCTGGAATTGATCAACGCCGTGATTGGGGTGCGTTCGCTGGCACTTGCGAAACGCTAAGTGAATAGAAAATCCATATCTGTAAACGTTTTGACGGAGTCGTTCGGAAGCTCGGAATACCATTTGAAAGCCGTCTCCGCTAAGCTGCCGACGAATTAGCGAAGCAGCAGCTTATCGTCACCTCCGGTATTGCCGCAGAAAGCCCTGAACTGAGCGACATGTTGATGGGGATTGCCTGTCCCCTTGTATACGTGGAACTTAGGAATCGTGTATCCTGGCAGGTACTTAATCTGATCATACCATCTTGGGTATGGTCGTCCAGTTTTGACGATTTGGCCGGCTGCTTCGCTCGCTTGATGGGCTCGTATCTATTGAGCTATATAATCATCGAGCACAGCTTTCGAGATTGTTTCCTCCTTGGCGGCTGAAAAGGCCGGAAGAGGGTTTGATGTCTCCCCTCTGTCGTCTTCAATGATCACCGTAAGCTCCTCTGTTGTCACGGCCAGTCTTGTAAAGACTGACACCTTAGCAGGAGAAGCCTCTCCGACAATTTCATTTACTGGAACAGGGATGTCTATCCGTTTCGGAATAACCCCCTCAGGTATCGCGGGCTTCTTCGTAGGCCCATTGGAGCTTTGGCCCAGTCTGTTAAAGACCGAGACGTTGGATTTGGGCGACCCGTTGAGAGGGGCCGCGATAGTTGCAAGCCGATCAATGACCGACTTCTTTGGAGCTTTTTGCGATGGCACTGGGGTGATGAAGCTTGTTGGTGGGAGCATGGTCCTGAAGAACAGTCCAGTGGTGGCCTGAGTCACCTGTTCCACTGGCATGGCGAAGATAGAGGCCGCTTGGGCCCCATAAGTCACTCCTCCAGCGAGGACGGAGTGGGAGTTGTTGCAGCTAGTGCAGTTGGAAGCCATTTTCTCTGCACGGGAGCAAGACACCAAATCTTAGTACCTCAAATCCAAGGGCAACCATATCAAACCGCGATTCGTTCGCGAACACGACATACGAAGTGTGGAGTGGAAAGAGGAAAAGGTCCCACCGGGCATGCCAGAATCTGTTCGCCTCTGAAAACGGGAGACGAGACCGCGTAGGTTCGTCTTGCCTGAATTTGGGGCAGATGCTATTTGGTTTTATCCGTCCACCTCTCCGAAGATGACAAGTTGATTTATGAAACCATATATCGGAGGTTTAGACGGATACGACCGTTGTAGCAGACCTCGTCAGATTCCCCCTCATTAGAAGGGTTTTTGATTGTGGGGATGCTCTTCCCTGCAGGCGCAATCCCCTGCAGTTAATTACGCTACCGCATCGCGGTAACAACTTTCTCCTTCTCCAGATGGTCACCTCGTGTCATGTTTTTTTTTTGGTTGCCCTTAGATTGTATATGGAGACTAATTTATGTTGTCGCCCGTAGGGCGTGGATTAGTCCAAATCCGTATTTTCTTAGATTTGGTTTTGGTTTGGGTTTAAGGATCGTTATTCTTATTGAGATTAAGATCAACTTAAATGTTTGTTGAGAATACGTTAGTCTAATTTTAGACTAAGATCTACTCAACAAGATTTTAGGATCATTTAGATCCAACGAAAGAGTATTTGGACTCTATCGTCTTAGTTTAGGGACATTGCGGTCCGTGAGTTTAAGGACATCATAGTCCATGGAGTTTAAGGACGTCATAGTCCGTAAAGTTTACGGACATCATAGTCTATGAGTTTAAGGACCTCATAGTCCAGTTTAAAGACATCATAGTCTAGTTTAAAGACTTCATAGTTTGTAATGTTTAAGGACATCATAGTCCATGAGTTTAAGGACATCATAGTCCATGAGTTTAAGGACCTCATAGTCCATAAAGTTTAAGGACATCATAGTCCATGAGTTTAAGGACCTCATAGTCCATGGAGTTTAAGAACGTCATAGTCCATAGAGTTTAAGGACATTATAATCCATGGGTTTAAAGACATCATAGTCTGTAAGGTTTTATTAGTTTAAGGACATCATTGTCCATGAAGTTTAAGGACCTCATAGTCCACAGTTTAAAGACGTCATAGTCTATAGAGCTTAGTTTAGGGACGTTACGGTCCAAAGTTAGTTTAAGGACATTACGGTCCGGAGTTAGTTTAAGGACATTACGGTCTATTGTTTGTTTAAGGACATTATGGTCCATTGTTTTGGCTCATTGGTTTGGGGGTGTGCCAAGAGCTATTGGTTATTGGGACCCTCCACCTCTCTGAAAACGTTGAAGAATTACAACGACATGTATCAGAGGTGTGGTGAGATGTACCCTTGAACCAATGTCCCGACTGAAGGGGGATGGGATGGACATCATTTTAGATGCCATCTGTTGGGAGCTCATATGCTATCTTTGGGACTGAGATCGGTTTTGGGGACCGTGAGCATGGGGGGCTCAATTGATTGTCCTCGGAAGATTTGGTCTAAGTCTGGCTAATATTAGCCTTTTATAGTGTTAAACACTAGTATGTGCTCAGCGCTCACGTGCTCCTGCGTGAGGCGCTTGAAATAGTGTTAAACACTAGAAATTGGGGTGCTTACGTGGGGCACGTGAGGCGTTTAAAGTTGGGCGCTGCCTCTTTTATTCTCTTATCCTCGTGTTAAGCATTGTTGGGTCACGTGGGATCCCGTGAGGCTCCCCAGAATAGGAACAGTCTTGGGTTTATTCCCCTTTTCTCTTTTATAAATGCTGAGCACTTCTCAGGGGTCACGTGGGGTCACGTGAGGCTCCCCAGAATAGGAATTGTCTTGGGTTTATGCCCCTTTTCTCTTTTATAAGTGCTGAGCACTTCTCAGGGGTCACGTGGGGTCACGTGAGGCGCCCTAAAATAGGGCTTATTCCCTTTTATCTTTTATAAGTGTTGAGCATTTCTCAAGGGTCACGTGGGATCACGTGAGGCGTCCCAAAATAGGGTTTATTCCCCTTTTCTCTTTTATAAGTGCTGAGCACTTCTCAGGGGTCACGTGGGATCACGTGAGGCACCCCAAAATAGGGCTTATTCCCTTTTCTCTTTTATAAGTGCTGAGCACTTCTTAGGGTTCACGTGGGGTCACGTGGCTAGATCTCAATATTCCCTTTTTTGTTCTTCAAAGGTGCTCACGTGGGAACATGCGAGCTTTTATTGTGTAGCATTGAACACTAATATGCATGGAGCTCTGGATCTGAGTTTTGTGAATTTCAGGTCCCTTATTTTATAAGAATTAAATTCTTTTATAGGGTTAAACCCTAGTTTTATCAGAGAAATTAAATTCCTATATTTTTTGGTAAGAATTAAATTCTTTGAACTTAGCTCTTTCCCCTAGGTTTGAATCTACATAACAGAATCTCCCCGATGATAATTAAATTCTCAACTTGTAGGGAGATCTGCTTCTGCAGATCCCAACCAGAGGAAGAACTAAGTTATTTGAGAAGAGTTAAACTCTTGGTTTGAGAATTAAATTATCTTTTAGTTTTTTTTACCAAGGGGTTTTCCTCTCTGTTTTCTGTATTTTTGAACTTGAAGTTTATGGGGGGGTTCCTCCTCTTTTTGACTTGAAGTCTTGGGTCCTTTATATAGTGGATGCTGATTTGTTAAATCAGTTAAGAAAATCTTTCCTCTGATTGATTTGGGGATGTTTCCTACCGTTGGATCTTTGATCCATGGGCTTCTGTTTTACAGAAGGCAATCTTCTTGTTTTTAACAAGATTGGGAAAATATTTTCCCATACAGAACTTATTCTTTATCTTGATGATTTTTAATCACCATTGGATCTTTGATCCAATGGTGCTCTGATTTTTATAGGACAATCTTTCCTGTTTGGAAAGATTTGAGGAGTATTTCCTCAACAGAACTTTCTTTCTGGTAATTTGATGATTTTTAATCTTCTTTGTTGATCTTTGATCCAAGGGTGGGGAACATTTAGTTCCAACGCTAGCGCTCTCGTGCTTTGCACGTGAGCGTTGCATCAAAGTCTTTAACTCTTGGTGCTAGCGCATTTAGCGTTAGCGCTCCCATGCTTTGCACGTATGCGCTGGATCAGAGTCTTTGATTCCTAGCGATGGCGCTCTTGGCGCGAGCGCTCTCATGCTTTGCACGTGAGGCGTTGCCTCAGTTCAAATTTTGAATTTTGAATAGAGCTTTGCTCTCAATTGAGGCCAAATTTTGAGGACTCTCCCCCTTTTTTTTATATGGGAACAAGTAGCTCTTGGCCGAAAATTTTGGCGGGAACAAAGAAAATTGCAGCTCGACGCTAAAAAGAGTTTGCAGGGAGATCGACCATTCAAAAATATATCGATTCCATCGAAGACTATGAACAGAAGGAAAGAATTCTGATTCAATTGAAGGAGTTCCTCCCTGTAAAAGCGGCTGAAATTCTGGAGGAGTTAGAAGAAGATTCCAATGAAGAGATCCCTATAGTGACCTGCTACGCCATCCATCTTGGCAGCGACTCTGAGGAGGAGCTCTATTTTCCCGAAGAGGACAAGGAGCTCGCTACAAAGGCCAACCAAATTCAGCTCAAAAGCGGAAGGGCTCTGTCGCCAAATCAGGGAAATGCCCCAAAAGGAAAGGAAAACATGTGGCTAATGAGGAAGATGGCAGAGAACCGGCTAATGAAAACTCAAGTCCTTCCTCAGTGGACTACAATGTCTTGGCTCATCTCCAGAAACTTCCCTCTCTCTTGAGCATCTACGATGCCTTGGTCCTATCTAAAGAGCTTATAGATGTTCTCATTCATGCTCTACAAAACCCCGAGCGGTATCAGGCTCGCTTTGCGGAAATTAATATGAAAGAAGCCCGGTACGCTCTGCATGCCGCCGCAGTCACGTTTAAGGACGAAGACTTGCTACTGGGAACGGCTGAGGATAATCAGACGCTTTACGTGACAAGATACAGTAACGGAGACCGGATTAATCGCATATTGATTGATCCAGGGTCCTCAGTGAACATCATGAACTTGCGAACTCTGAAGAGTTTGTCAATGGACGTCCGACACCTGTCAAGAGAAAGAATTGTCATTCAAGGCTTCAAGCAAAATTACCAGCAAGTTCTGGGATTCATAGCTCTGCCAATCAAATTTGGAGATCTGCAGACCGAAATTAAGATATACGTGATCGACGCTGACACGTCTTATAAAATTCTCTTGGGACAGCCGTGGCTCCACGATTATGGCATCGTTCCGTCAACTCTCCATCAATGCATGAAGTATAATAAAAATGGCAAAGAAAGACGTATTGACGGAGACATCCAGCCGTTTGGTGTGCATGAAGTCCGATATGTGAATTCTCAGTACTTTATGAAGCCCCAAAATACTAAGCCACAACCGACCAAGGACAGAGTGGCCCCAAAGCTCAAAAGCAGACCCGAGCCGGCTGTCACTTTCAAAAGCAAAAACCCTCAAGTGCATCCGCATTTCGGCAGTGACACTGATGAGTCCGACGCTGGAAGTCCATCCTTCCGTAAAACCCGTCCTCACTTTGGTAGTGATACGGACGAGTCTGATACTGAAGGCTCATCCGGCAGCAAAATTCGCCCTCATTTAGGTAGTGACACTGGAGATTCAGAAGAAGAGGATCCGTCTTGCAACAGCTATGCAGATTAGGCCCTCATGCAAAAAGCGAAGCTAAGAGAAACCTTCAATACTACAGAAGGGTCCCTAGCTATTACAAGGGTGCCGGAGCAGATGTGCAAGGAGCTAGATGTATTGTCTGTCTCCACCGTGGACCAGCTTAAAACTTTCTACGTTCCTGGATGAAAAAGTGGACAGAAAAGCATCCTGTTTTATGGGTCAAATCCTGTCGCGCACCCGGACGATTTGTCTGTGACACGCTTTCCATATGAGAGAGGCATAAGGGCCGTCCTCAATCCCATATATTATGCGCCTAAGATGCGGGAATACTTTCAAAAGTGTGGGGTCGGCTATATCAAACGGACACCGAAGCAAAGTTTTATGAAGAGCTATGGCATCCGCCTCAGGTCCGAGCACTCATCGATGGACGAATCCCAAATAGACGGGGCATAGGTTTCATTCATCCTGATGCCAAAGCATGCTATATGATATATATTGGTGAAGCCGGCGAAAAGTCAAATGATGAAGACAAGCTAGCCGAGACAGAAGCTTCCCTTTAAGAGCTTGAAGATGGCGGACAAGCAACCTTCGATGAGCCAACCGAGATCGATTTTGGAACACCTGATAATCCAAGATCGATCTACATCAGCTCACTCTTGTCAGAGGAAATGAAAGAGCAGATAATTGTCCTGCTGCATGAGTTCGTCGATTGCTTCGCAAGGACGTACAAAGAAATGCCTGGCCTTTCCCCTGAAGTGGTTGTGCATAAGCTGGCTATATCTCCTGATGCTAAGCCAGTCAAACAAGCTCCTCGAAGAATGAGAAGGGAACAGGAAGAAAAGGTCATCGAGGAAACCAAGAAACTCATCGATGTCGACTTCATCAGGGAAGAGAAATACACGGACTGGATTGCATGCATCATCCCAGTGAAAAAGAAGAATGGGCAGATACGAGTTTGCGTCGATTTCAGGGATCTCAATAAGGCATGCCCCAAAGAAGATTTCCTGCTTTCGGTCATAAAAATGATGGTCGATGATACCTCAAATTATGAGCTGTTCACTTTCATGGATGGCTCGTCTGGATATAATCAAATCAAAATGTCACCCGAGAATGAGAAACACACAGCATTTCGAACCCCGATCGGGTTATACTGCTACAAGGTGATGCCATTCGGATTAAAAAAACGCATGTGCTACATATAAAATGGCAATGACCAATATCTTTGATGACCTAATCCATAAATTCGTCAAATGTTATGTTGATGATTGGTCGTCAAGACTAAAACCAAGGCCGATCACATCCAAGATCTCAGGACCGTTTTCACCAGACTGAGGGAATACGATCTGAAAATGAATCTTCTGAAGTGCGCTTTTGGCGTTTCATCGGGAAAATTCCTGGGCTTTATAGTCCGACATCGGGGGATCGAAGTTGACCCATCCAAGATAAAGGCCATCATGGAGATGCCCCCTCTAAAGAGTCTGACGCAGCTAAAATATTTTCAAGGCAAGCTTGCTTATATATGAAGGTTTATCTCAAATTTATCGGGGAGATGTAGGCCCTTCTCAAAGCTCATGAAGAAAGGAGCTCGTTTTGTCTAAGATGCCGAATGTTAATAAGCGTTCAAGAGCATCAAATAGTACCCGTTGCACTCTCCAGTGCTTGCTTCCCCTATTCAAAATAAACCGTTGATTCTCTATACTGTTGCGCTAGATGAGTCACTCGATGCGCTCCTTGTCCAGAACAACGAGGAGGGAAAAGAAAATGCTCTCTACTACCTCAGTCGAACTCTAGTCAGGGCGGAACACAACTTTTCCCCGATCGAAAAGCAATGCCTGTCTCTGATATTCGTTGTGAAGAAGCTGAGATACTATTTGCTCGCTCATCGGGTTATGCTGATCTCCAAGGTCGACCCGCTCAAATATTTGATGACCAAAGCAAGCCTAGCCGGTAGAATGGCGAGATGGGCTGTCATGCTGCTTGAATTTGACATAATCTATACTCCTCAGAAAGTAGTAAAAGAGCAAGCCCTCGCCGACTTCCTTGCTGCTCGTCCCATACTAGAAGGGTCGCCACTCAATTGCGAGTTACCCGATGAACCAGTGCTACACCTCGAGGATGATGAGCCATGTTGGGAGCTCTACTTCGATGGAGCCTCATCAATAAGGAGCTCCAGAAAATCAAGCATCCCGGAGATAAAAGCGGTGATAGGATTGGTGTTCGTCATGCCATCAGGAGGAACCGTACGACGTTCTTTCGCTCTCACCGAGCCTCGCAAAAACAACGAGGCTAAGTACGAAGCTCCGATAGCTGGTCTGGAGCTCGCCATAGAAATGGGAAGCTCGCCATAGAAATGGGAACCCTTCGGCTACGGGTTTACGGTGATTCCCAGCTTGTCATCAACCAAGTAAGCGGCAACTATAAGATATACAAACCTGAGTTGGCTCGGTACAGAAGCCGGGTGGTGGAGCTCATGAAACATTTCACCCGCATTGAACTAATGAGAGTCCCTAGGGAGTTTGAACGGAAAAGCCGACATACTCGTATAGCTAAAGAACTAGTTGATCCTGACATGGACGAAATTCTAATCACAGTCAGAAGCCGGAAAATTCTGCCTTCGGTCTCTTTGCGTGAAGAAGAAAGCGTAGAACAAAAGAACAATCCTGCCGAAGAAGCTTTGATCATTCAAGATGAGCCCGATTGGAGAGAACCTTTCATACAGTACCTCCGATACGACAAGCTGGCCGAAGAAAAATCTGCGAGGATTCAGCAGAAGAAGAGAGACCTCCGATACGTTTTTGAAAATAATACGCTATACCGCAGATCATATGACCAACTCTGGCTCAGGTTCTTGTCATCGGCCGAAGCCCAAAAAGTCATGAAAGAAGTTCACTCAGGCGTCTATGGAGCACTCCAATCTGGCCCTAAAATGCGGCTTCAAATTAAATGGCTTGGGTATTACTGGACTACCATGATAAGGGATTGTGAAGAGGTGTCATCTCTGCCAAATTCACGGTGACTTCATTCATAAGCATCCCAATCTGCTGCATCCTACGGTGGTATCATGGCCCTTCGAAGTTTAGGGCGCCGACATAGTTGGTCCAATTGATCCTCCGTCATCCAAAGGCCACCGGTTCATATTGGTTGCAACAGACTACTTCTCCAGATGGACTGAAGCTGTCCCGCTAAAAGAAGTCAAGATAGAAGATATTTTGACATTCTTTTGGCATAATATTCTATACCACTTCGGTACACCGAGAAGAATCATTTCTGACAACGGGACTTCTTTCAAGAGTTTCAAAGTCTCAAAGTTCGCTACTCAGCACAAGATAGACTGGAGATATTCCTCTATCTATAATCGAAGAGCCAATGGGTTAGCCAAAGCCTTCAATAAGACTCTATGCAAGCTCCTGAGGAAAAATACTTCAGCCAACAAAAGAGACTGGAATCTCAAACTTTACGAGACGTTATAGGCATATCGTACCACGCAACGTACTCCAACTCAGTCTAATCCATACTCATTACTCTTCGGAGTGGAGGCGATCCTCCCCTTCGAAGTCGAAGTTCCAAGCTTAAGAATGGTCGTTCAGCACGAGTTGACGGAGGAGGAAAACGTGTTCCTTCGGCTCGAAGAGCTCGACGCCCTCGAAGAAAAGAGTCTTGCAGTACAGCAAAATCTGGAGCTGTACCGAGCCCAAATGTCATGGGCCTATGACAAGATGACTCGTCTCCGCGCATTCAAGAAAGGCGGATTGGTGTTGGTCCTCAAAAGACCGATCATCCCCAATCGACAAGCCAAGGGAAAATTCGAGCCAAACTGGGAAGGACCATACGCCATCGAGAAATTGTTTTATGGAGGATCCTACCAGCTGATAAATGCCGAGGGAGAAAGGCCCATGCCACCCATCAATGGCCGATATCTTAAGAACTACTACGCGTGAATGCTCCAAGTCGCAGGAGAATTGAGCACACTAGTCCTACGGTCTGGATCATACATCCGGTAAAACAGTATACAATCCACGGGCATAAATGACCTCTATCTCTCCCAAGTCCTACCGGAGAGACTACATTTAAAGTCCTACCAGCAATGAAGATTCACCAATGTTAAAAAAAAGAGTATGTCCACAAGCAAAACAGACACGGATGAAAACCCAAAAGGGCTCTGTGAGTAAAAACAGCGGGACTGCCGACGATTTTGTGAAAACCCGAAAGGGCGCAAACCCGTAAAAAAGAGATGAAATACACTCGCAAAGTCCTTTCGACCTTAGGAAGAGAAAATCCCCGTATAAGATCCTTTCGACTCACAAAGGAGCGACACACTTAGGAATCCCCATGATTCTTAGGGAGAAATACACCTGCGAGATCCTCTTGACTCGTAGGGAGAAAATGCTTTTATGAGACCCTTACGGCTCATAAAATTGAAAAACCTTAGTTGATAGAGATCTAAACCTGTCTCCTAGGCCATCGCTCCCCAACGGGCAACGGCAAATGATGAGTCGCTCCTGGTATTGCTTCAGTGTTGGCGGTGCTAATGCCGACTCAAAACCGAAATCCCAAGTTTTCCCAACGACAAATGATGAGTCGCTCCTGGCATTGCTTCAGTGTTAGCGGTGCTGATGCCGACCCAAAACCTAAATCCCAAGTTTTCCCAATGGAAAATGATGAGTCACTCCTGGCATTGCTTCAATTTTAGCGGTGCTGATGCCGACCCAAAAACCAAATCCCAAGTCCTCCTGGGGATAATGATGAGTTGCTCATGGCATTATTCCAGTGCAGCAATGCTGATGCCGACCCAAAAACCAAATCCCAAGTTCTCCTGGGGCAAATAATGAGTTTCTCCTAGTATTATTCCAGTGCAGCAATGCTGATGCCAAACAAAATCCGAATTTCAAGTTCCTCTCAAATTCAAAAGTCCCGCCAAATAAGGCAGAAATCAAACAGATCAAATTAATGTCCCACTCGATAGTGCTTCCAAGCTCAAAGGTCCCGCTGGACGGGTAGGGAACTTATAAAATAAATCAAATCAAACAAATCAATCCTGAAAGCGGAGCAAGTCAACTTCAACCCCGACACTGCAGAAAATGAAGTAAGTCAAATCAAATCCCGACACCGCAGAAAACGGAGCAATTCAAATCAAACCCCGACACCGTAAGAAGCGGAGCAAGACATCGACCGTCTAAGTCGCAAAAAGGGCAGCACCGACCGTCCACATTGCTAAAATGGCAACACCGACCGTCCATGTCGCTAAAAGGGCAGCACCGACCGTCCAAGTCGCAGAAAGGGCATCATCGACCGTCCAAGTCATAAAAAGGGCAGAACCGACCGTCCACGTCGCAAAAAGGGTAGAACCGACCGTCCATGTCATAAAAATGGCAGCACCGACCGTCCATGTCGCAAAAAGGGCAGAACCGACCGTTTACGTCGCTAAAATGACAGAACCGACCGCCCACGTCGCTAAAATGGCAGAACCGACCGTCCAAGTCTCTAAAATAGCAGCACCGACCGTCCAAATTGCAAAAAGGGCAACACCGACCATCCAAGTCACTAAAAGGGCAGCACCGACCTTCTAAGTCGCTAAAAGGGCAACACCGACACCGACCATCCAAGTCACTAAAAGGGCAGCACCGACCTTCTAAGTCGCTAAAAGGGCAACACCGACCGTCCACGTCACAAAAAGGGCAGCATCGACCTCTACGTCGTCAAAACGGAGTCGACCTCTACGCGAAAGAAGATCCATCAATTTCATGCACACAACCCACATATGTGGTGTGCGTTTATTGATGGGGGCACTTTGTTGGGGTCAAAATTATACCTCGGATGACCAAATCAAAACCCAGGGTCAACCCCAAGCCAAGTGGGCCCAAGCCCAGGCCAAAGGGACCGGCCCCATGACAAAAGGAATGAAGCCATAAATTGGTTTAATGTAATTCTCTTTTTTATATATATGCATAAAAATAAATGTATATAAAATAAGCAAAAAGCCAAAATTTTGTAAAGCCAATGGCTTATGTGCAAAAAGAGATAAGCACATAAGACATGGGGTGGCATAAGTGTCATCTGGCAAAGCCCAAGGGGTTATATGTAAAGTGTAGCATATAAAGGCAACATGATGAAAAATTCAAGATAACTTTTTCTCTCTCTAAAAAAAACTAGGGTTTGTACCTCTTCCTCCTTCCTCAAGGTTCTAAACCTTTTTCTTTTCTTTTGAATTAAATCAAAATTTTAACCCTCCCTTTTTCAAAAATAAATAGTTTTTCACCATAAACCCCTTGAAGGGGAGCTCAGATCTGCCATTAAATCCTTAAAAGGGGAGATTTTAAGTCTCACCTTCACTTTTTCCCTCAAGATCCAGCCAACAGAGAGGAAAAAGAAGGATACTCATCTCCAAAAATCCCATTCCAGAAGGATCCAAGGCTCAAAAGAAAATCCAAAGATTTTTAGGAGTTTAACTCCATTCAAGATCTGTTGGAGTTTAACTCTATAAATCAACCCCTTTTAGGAGTTTAACTCCAAATCTATACATAATCCCTGTTAGGAGTTCAACTCCAAAGCCCCATCGGGAGTTCAACTCCCAACCTAGAGGCTAAGCCCTTTTCCCGCTGGTGTTTCCAACGGTCGCGTGTCGCGCATGTGACTGCGGTCGTCCAGCAGTCGCGTGCATGGTATGTGACCTGCGGGCGCTAAGCGCTCACGTGCGCCTCACGCGACCTGCGACCGCTCATCACCCAGTGGTCGCGTGCAGCTCACGTGACCCGCTAGAGCCCAGCAGTCGCGTGCTGCGCACGTGACCCGCTGACGCCCAATTCCCACGCGCCTAGCACGTGACCCGCGGACGCCAAGTGCCCACGTGCCTGACACGTGACCCACGGGCGCCAAGCGCCCATGCGCCAGGCACGTGATCCGTGAGCGCCCATGTGCCATGCACGCGTCTTTAAGACGCTCCTCATCTCTCATTTTCCATGCACTGCACACCAGAAAACACGTCCTCCGTTAGGAAATTTTTTCTAACGGGGCACTGCCCCGCACCCTGCAAGGGGGCTACTTGTCCTCTTAACCCCTAGCCCGCTATACGGGTAGAGATACTCCCGTAAACTCTACGAGGCCCCCGATATATCCAAATATCCCTTTCAAAACACAACACACGCATACTGCACACTGAGTTCGCATAACTAGTTGACTCGTCAATTGGAGGTTCCTTTGCTCCAAATATGAGGGGTAATTAACGGCAGTTTAGTCCGCGGCTGCTGAAGATTCAGATCCCCACAATTAATAAACCCTGGTCTACCTTAGGCAGGAGGAATCTGTATACGCCTGACAAGCGATGCGTATTCCTATCTCAATAGGGTGATGAAAAACACCTTACAGGGATACCCAAAGAACTCTAGGGGTGTCTTTTCTAAGTGCCCACGTGCGCCTCACGTGACCTGCGGCAGCTCATCGCCCAGTGGTCGCGTGTAGCTCACGTGACCCGCTGGCGCCCAGCGGTCCTGTGCTGCGCACGTGACCAGCTGGCGCCCAACGCCCACGCGCCTGGCATGTAACCCGCGGAGGTCCAGCGCCCACGCGCCTGGCACGTGACCCGCGGGAGCCAAGCACCCGCGCACCAGGCACGTGACCCGTGAGCGCCCATGTACCATGCACACATCTTTAAGATGCTCCTCACCCCTCATTTTCTGTGCACTCCACACCAGAAACACGTCCTCCGTTAGGAAAATTTTTTTAACAGGGCGCTGCCCCGCGCCCCGCAAGGGGGCTAGCCCCCTTGACCTCCAACCCGATATCCGGGTAGAGGGACCTCCGTAAACTCTGTGAGGCCCCCAATATATCCAAACCCCCTTTCAAAACACAACACACGCATACTGCACACTGAGTTTGCATAACTAGTTGACCCGTCAATCGGAGGTTCCTTCGCTCCAAAGGTGAGGGGTAATTAACGGCAGCTTAGTCCGCGGATGTTGGAGATTCAGATCCTCACAATTAATAAACCTCGGTCTACCTTAGGCAGGGAGAATCTGTATACGCCTGACAAGCGATGCGTATTCCCATCTCAATGGGGTGATGAAAAACACCCTACAGGGATACCCAAAGAACTCTAGAGGGTGTCTTTTCTATTACGCGGAGAAACAAAAGGTCTTTGTTTCTCAGCATGCCCACTTTTTAGAGACTCGATTTCTTGAAAAAGAAATAAGTGGGGGCGCAGTAGAATTGGAAGAAATTCCATAACCACAAGCTATTACTGAAAGCATGGTGGAACCAGAAGTTTCGAACGAACCGGATATCCCCATGCCACTTCACAGGACTAGTTGGCAGTTTCATCCGCCCGAGAGATACTATGGTTTTCTCATAGACGGGGATAGATAGGATTGCAACATTGATGATGATGAGCCAATTACCTTCCAGCAAGCCATTCAGAGCAGAGACTCGGTAAAATGGCTGGATGCAATGCGGACCGAAATGGAGTCCATGTACAACAACAAAGTATGGACTTTGGAAATTACTCCAGAAGGGGTAAATCTCATAAGCCGCAAATAGATCTTTAAAAAAAAGATTGGTGTAGATGGACAGGTTGAAACCTACAAGGCTAGACTTATTGCAAAAAGATTATCGTCAAAGACCTGGTTTGGACTATGATGAAAGCTTTTCTCCAGTGACTATACTCAAATCTATTCAGATCCTTCTTGCTATTGCCGCCTTCCACGATTATGAAATTTGGCAGATGGACGTAAAGACCTCTTTTCTGAATGGAAATTTGGAAGAGTGTGCCTATATGGATCAGCCGAAGGGTTTCATAGAGAGTGGGAGCAGCGGAAGAGTGTGCAAGTTGCTTAAATCCATTTGTAGATTAAAGCAGGCATCGCGGAGTTGGAACATCTGTTTTGATGAGACGGTCAAGAAATTCGACTTTATCAAAAATCTAGATGAACCATGCATTTATAGTAAAATTGTAGCGAGAACTGTGGTATTTCTCGTCTTGTACGTGGATGACATTCTCCTGATTGGAAATGACATTCATATACTACAATCAGTCAAAGAATTCTTGTCACAAAGGTTCTCCATGAAAGATTTGGGTGATGCCTCTTACATTCTGGGGATCCAGATCTATCGTGATAGATCTAAACGGATGTTGGGACTTTCACACTCAAGGTACATTGACACCATACTAAAAAGATTCGGTATGGAAGATTCAAAGCGCGGTAATCTACCGGCTTGTCAAGGAATCACCCTCTCCAAAGAGATATCTCCCAAGACTGATTTAGAAAGGGATCGCATGACTATTATACTCTACGCTTCTGCGGTAGGATCTATAATGTATGTGATGTTGTGTACCAGACCAGATGTAGCTTACGCACTGAGCGTTGTAAGCAGGTATCAGTCAAACCTAGGAGAGAAGCACTGAACAGCAGTGAAGAACATTCTCAAGTACCTGAGAAGGACTAAGGAGATGTTCTTGGTGTACGACAGTGAGGACCTCCAGATCCTTCGCCGACTCCAGCTTCCAGAGTGACAAGGATGGCTCCAAGTCCACTTCGGGTTATGTCTTTACCCTCAATAGAGGGGCGATCTGTTGGAAGAGCTCCAAGCAGGACACCGTTGCTGACTTGACGATGGAAGTAGAGTATATCACTGCATGTGACGCCGCAAAAGAAGCAGTCTGATCAGGAAGTTCATGATAGAACTTTGGTGGTTCCATCCATTGTTGATCCAATACCTCTGTATTGTGACAACAACGGGGTTATAGTTTTAGCGAAGGAACCAAGGTCCCATCAGAAGTCCAGAAATATCTTGAAGCGGTTCCACCTGATCAGCGAGATTGTTGATCGCCGGAAGATCGAGGTGCGGAGAGTAGAGACAGAGAACAACACTGCCGATCCACTCACAAAGGCCATCCCTCAGACACAGTTCGAGAGGCTAATCTAGATGATAGGTCTGCGATATGCCAATACATGGCCTTAGTGCAAGTGGGAGATTGTTAGTGATATATGACCTAGAGGCTATTATTGTATCATACTGGATTGTATATTACATATTGGAAGCTTGGGATATTCACAGTTATAATAACAGTCTTGCTCATAATGGTAGTATGCTACTTGGTTTGATTCTACCTCAATGTGTGCATGCGTTTCTTTTAGCATAGCACTTATACATATTGGTAGAGCCCTTAGGATGTTTGCTTAACTACCAGCATTATGATGGCAGTCACACTGGTGGGGGCCGGGTAGTCTATAAGCACATCCGTATACAAGTCCCTAGTCATAGGATTATTGAGACGGGGCATCGATACTCCAGAGTAGACTAGTGTATACGCTTCTCATCTCAGCAGGGGAGATGGTCTGTCCCACAGCCATTGGTACGTTATATCGGAGATAATATACAGGTGCTCATTGGGTTATGAATTACACTGGACGGACTCGTTGGGAACTGCTGGTTGGTATTATACCTATCGTCAGGTAGCAGTTCCCGGATGGCATGAATACAGGTTAGTCCGTTGACTTAATATCACTATTCGTCTCAAGTGTGTTCCCACTTCACGTAGATTACTACCCTATCATGGCTCAATGGAGTCGTGCAAACAGATAGTTGTTGGGTGCAGTCCCGAAGCACTTGGAGGCAGTAGCGGTTAGATAAGATTCGTCTCTCCTGGTATTGGGGGTTGATATCGCGCTGTGTTCGGAAAGCCATTACACAAAGTCCCTGGCCAGGGCAAGCGAGATTTATGGTTGGACTCCAGTAGTTTCTCAGGGTGTATTGGGCTCTACTCTGGCACGACTTATTACGCTGTTAGGGGTCTGACATTTACCATCTCCCTAGGCCCGATATACGAGTATCTTAGACGAACAGACCGGACTGTACGGATATTGTCACAGATAGGCTCAGTAGGAGTTCGAATGAGTTTGCTCATCAGCCTTCTTATCGACAGATACCTGGGTAGCCGTTACGTGCAACTAGTATCGTTGACAGACTTGTGGTTAAACCCACTGCCAGCGTACTGTCGAGTCTTTAGAGTCCTACACAGAGGGTTTCCCTGCTATGGGCCAAACGATATAGAGGCTGTATGGTTTTACGACAGGGTTCCGATCAAATACGTGTACTGACTACACAGATGTCGTTCAGACGGATAATATTAGTGGGCTTTGGTTTAAGTCGGATCCTACTATTATATTATCGGATTATTATTATCTTATTGTATTCGTATTTTTCGGAATATGAATACAGGTATGTATATATGGTGAGGGCATTCTTGTAATTTCACAAGAGATACTTCTAGAAGGGGACACCTCATTATTTGATTTATCTATTTTGAGAAATAGATTAGTGAGATAGAAATTGGAGATATTTGTGGCATGGGTATGAAGCATGGATTATACATTTATTTATTAGTTTGGCTACACTATTGAAATATGGTTGCTATTTTCTATGTGAAAATAATCTATGCTTCATGATTGATGAGTATGAGCCATTCTCCACACTTGCACAACACTAATTCATTTGTTCATTTCATTTCTCTCTCCATTTTCTCCTCCTTCTTCCTCAAGACCCTAATCCTCACATAAGTTGTGAACCCTAGGGTCTCATGAGATAAAATACTCTATTAGATACTCTACATCTTCTAGGCTATCTAGCTTAGCGAACTAGGTATCTTAGTTATCTCGGTTTAGAGGTTGGAGCTTGAGGTATAGACTCTCGGATGGATCATCTTCCATACGAGGAGGCCGACGATCAAGCACGATCCGAATCTTCGAGGAGCTCAAGAAGAGGAGGAGAAGAAGACCCAAAGGATAAGGTTCCTAGAGGTATAAAACTCTTACCGAGTAGTTAATCCTCCAAGTAGATTTAGCTAGTTAAGGTTTCTGTTAAGATCCTGGAGTTTAGTCAGTGTTGCGAAGTAAGAAAAATCATTTTTTTGTAAATTCCGCCTCTCCGCAAACCCGCGGGGTGCCCGACATCGACATACATGCATATCTATAATATATTGTTCAAAATGAATATGCATGCAATATATAATATATAAATATACTTGTAGGTATGATAAAGTCCACACGGAAAGAGTCATCTGGACTCTGTCCGGATGGGGGTGCAACATCACCCCTCTGCTGTAGGAGTTGTTTCATATGCAGCTTTCCGGGCATAATCGTTGTACCTAAGCTCTGGAGCCGTCCTTGGTTTCCCTTCCCCTCATTGGTGCCGACGTCTCCATCACCCCTGAATATAAGTACAATCATTACATATGTATACAATAAATGCATGTAAGAGAAATAATAACAATAATATATGTATAAATCATAAAAAATGTAAACTCATAATATTGCACCGAACGATGCCGTCCGATTTTTAACAACCTTCATATATTTTTATGTCATGACGAACACCGAACGTATGTTAATCGATAAACGGGGTCTACGACGCGTAATTTAGTTTGATAAATTAATAAGTTTCAATTTATAATTTTACTTAGGTGTAGGATTGTTAGTGTATATGTGCTTTGTGTATGTGTGTGTTGTGTGTAATGTGTGAGCGTGTTGTATGTATGTGTGTTTTGCGTGTGTGTTATGTGGTGCGTGTTGGTAAAAGTCGTAGGTAAAAAACGTTTTTGAACATTTCGTCAGCACCTCCTTTATAATTTATAAAATTTACCAAATTGGGATACAATGAGATACGTGGCACGAAGGCCGGGAATATAAACAATATTCACAATAATAACTAAATTACTCTAAAATACCCTTACATATTATTCTTAATCATCAAAAAATTAAACCTAACATTCAAAACTAGCTAATTTAAAAATCTTAAAATAATTTCTTAGGATTTTCAATAATTTAAAGTATTTTATTTTTCAAGGGTTCAATATCAAGAGTTTTTATGGTTGAATTTTGAAGTTTGGAATTTAGGTTTTCGGATTTTGGTGTCAAATTAAGGTTCTCTCATTTCATCGATATTATGAAATATTACCACATGACCAACAATTTGTAATATATAATCAACAGTTTTTTTCCACATAATCATAAATTCCATGAACATAACATTCAATTTTTTCCCAACAAAATCCCGAAATCGTTCGGAATTTTTTGCACATGTTCAATATTCCTATAAACCACATTTTCAATTTTATAATAACGACACAAATCGAGAGAGAGAGAGAGAGCGAGATGATGAGACTGTGCGTGTATGTCTAAGAGAGAGAGAGAGAGAGGGGTAGAGAGAGAGATATAGAGGTTTACCACGACACTTGGTGATAGAGACGGTGTAGGAAGATGGTAGTGGCGATGGTAGAGGCCGGCGACACTAGGTGGACGGCGACGACTAGCCGCATGAATGAGATAGAGAGGGGGATAGCAACGAGAGAGGCGAAGAGTGGAGCCGATGGTGGTGGTAATGACTTCTAGGATTTTGGGAAGGTGTGCGATGGTGGAGGCAGTGATGGCGATAGTCAAATTGATGGTTGGGGCGATTGTTGGAGGCGATGGCGGCGATGGTGGTTGAGGCAGCGGCGGTGAGGATGCTGGCGATGGCGATGGTTAGGGTTAGAAAAGAGGGGAAATTTTCTTGGAGGAAAGGAGAATTAATTCGGTTTTGGGGATAGGGGTGAGAGAAAGGGGGTGAGAAAATTTTCTGTTTTATTATTTTTTAAAAACCTCGAAATTATCCCTATTGTTCCCACAATAGGGGTTTCTTTGCCTGCACCGTAAGGGCAACTTTAGTTTGTCAGAAAAGTTTATTTTTCTGTAGAAATTCCCTTACGGTTACACCGTAGGGACACCGTTTGGGGGCAACTGAATGTTTCCCCTACGGTTTTTCTGAACCGTAGAGGCAATCCATTTTTGTACCAGTGATCTCTGTATGTTAAATCAATAGATTATCTTTACTATTATAACCTAAACTCTTTGGGTGATAATGTCATCATTACATCATTTAGTAACAACAAAAATTCATAAAAAGGAGAAAAATTCATTGCCCTATGGTTTACCATAAATTTGTTCACATCATCCATAGAAAAAGGGCAATATAATATCCAACTCATCACTCTCACACTTTCTTAGGAAAAAGTCAAAAGAACACCCATCTCTCTCTCACACACACAAAAACAATTCAAACCCATCATGTACTCACTCAATAAAAGACATGCGCATAAACTAAGAAAAATGCAACTTTTTTATTGGTAATTTTAACATTTTTAATCCTTATATATATATATATATATATAACCACCTATACAATTTATTTATTTCCTTAATACACAATTTTTTCTTAAAAATGACACTGTTCCTTTTTAATTTATAGTATATATATAACCATTATTATTTGAGAATAAAACGTGTTAGGTATACAATTTATTTCCTTAAAACATATTTTTTTTCCTTAAAAATATAACACCGGTCCTTTTTAATTTATAGCATAACGTGTATCACACGTGCAAAATGCAATTATGTTGTATCTTAACTTTGGTTAAAAAATTTCTATGTTACATGTTGAATTTTAGTTTGATGCAAGTAGAGGGCTCATAAAAAATATAATTCAAGCTTTTGTGCAAAATTCACTTTAGATGTCAATGAATCAATCTCTTTCGTCTCTACAAGTCTCAAGCGAAAAATGCATTCCCATGAAACATTCAAACTGAGTTCCAATGAACCTGAAGTCTGAACTCTTGGTTTGTTGTCCAGAAGTGGGCCCCACTCCCTGCTAAGAAGTGGGCCCTCAAAATTTCTCAACATGGACAAGACAATGGCATCATCAAACTTTATTTTGATATAAGATATGATATCCAAGGGCATGCAAATTGAGAGACAGCTGGAACCTGCCTGGGGAAATTGGTGACCTTGAAAGAGGCAAAGCTTGGCAACAAGTACACACTACAAAAGTTGAAATGATTGTGGATTTGCATGGATCTTGGTATTTGTTAATTTTTCACCATAGCCATTTAAGATTTTTAAAGCAAATCTTCGCAAAAATTTTAACAAGATTTTAGAATTCACTGTCATGTCTTAATTATTATCGATCCTATGACGATAAAAAAGGGTCTGTGAACAGATGCTTGCACATCCGCCAGCAAATGAGGAACTGAAGGTTGGGTCCCATATGTTGTATTATCTTGGATTCACGGGGGAACTTGCAAGAGGAACCTGATGATGCTCGATATCGGTGATCACCCAGATCATGACACGTGGCAGATGATGTGTCACGGGGCTCACAAGAAGGGACCTACAGTGGCCGACTTGCCCACTCTTGTGCCCGTCCTACAAGCAACCTACAAGCAAGTGCCGGCTCACCTCCGAGCCCCCTGCACAATTGGTCTCCTCGGACACACAGCTCGTCTCCGGGCTACCACGGAACCAAGATATCTCGGCTCTCCCGCTCGTCCGCAAGCTCCCCCGCCGAGATCATCTTCCTCGGTCTCATCGACCGACCGATGGCACCGCTCACAGGCGCAACCGCCATCCCGCGAATCTCGCCATGCGCGAGATACACATCCCACGTTCCACGCTATCACGATCCTCCATTAACGAGCATGTCTTGCCATTAATGGGAGATCCCGCTCATCACGCGGGCGTGACGTCGGGAGCGTAACGGCCGGCGTGATTCTCACGCCTGCCCTATCTGCTGCCACCGCTATATAAACCTCTCTTCCAGATGGTTCAGGTAGGCCATTTTTACTCCACCAAGCCGTTACCCTGCTCGGATCTCTAGTCTAACTTGATCGTTGGAAGGTCCTCGATGGTACAACCACCCCGGGACTTCCTTGCAGGTATCTCGGCGACCACAACCTCAAACCCTTTGAGATCCACACGCTTCAGGAGCTTGCCTCCAGATCCAATCTCAGCCACCCATCGCCGCCATCAGTAGATCAACGGAAGGTAATATCTTGGCGCGATCCAGATCGCTTCAGCTGGCGCCATCTATGGGAACACATTGATTCCACAAAAACAAAGTTTCACTTTCCGATCTCAATCCAATGGAGAGCGATCATCACGAATATCCAAGCACTAGCCGCCACCTCCCCCTCAATAGAGGCACAGACGAACCTCCTCCGCCGAACGCCATTAGCGCCCTCGCCGGCCGAATAGACCGACTCGCGTCCTTCGTGGAGGCGCTCATCCATGTCCAAACGGCGAGGCAAGATCCCCAGGTCGCCGCTCCCCGGCCTCGAGACCGGGACCCCTACAGGGGAAGAGAAGACTCCGTCCGTGTCGGCACGGCCGACCACCACGTCGCTACCTCCCACGGTCGCAGATCTCCCAGGCCGATACGTTCTGAAGCCCGTTGGGCGCCTCACAGTTCAACGCCGAGGTCCGTCGCCAGAGCGCCTCGTCCCGAGATCCTTCGCACACCTGTCCCTCCCGAGGAGATGTCTTTCAGATCGCCTGTCACCAGACCTAACCGACACCCCCTCCCTCGACGGGGTCGCACGGATGAGACTCACCGCGCCGGCTCGAAGACCACCTCGCCGAGGGATCTAAGGAACCTCATTGAGAGGATCCGGGGCTGAGGCCAGACATAGGACTCCAACAGCAGAGGCCTGGGATCAGAATGCGCCGAGTCGTCAGGGTACCGCGGCCGACTCGACGCCCTCGAGAAAGAGATCGAGGGTCTGCATCGGGAGGGTCACCGTTCGAGCGACGGGGCTAAGTACGCCGCCGACTCGCTCACCAAACCATTCATCGAGGAGCTGCTCGCTGTCCACGTCTCCTCTCGCAACAAGCCTCCAAAGGTCTCCCTCTTCGACGGCAAGTCTGACCCGAAGGACCATTTGAATGCGTTCACCGCAAGGATGAGCTTCCAAGACAACTCCGACGCCGCCCAGTGCCGGGCTTTCCCGGCCACTCTTATCCGCTCCGGGCGAGACTGGTTCCGAGGACTCGAGCCGTGCTCGATCTTAACTTTCGACGAGCTGGCCACCCAATTTCTCGGCTACTTCATCGGGAACAGGCAGCAAAAACGCACCGTCGACCACCTCTTCACGATCAAGAACGGGGATAAAGAGACGTTCAAAGCATACGTCACCCGTTTCTACAACGCCCTTCTCGAGGTCCCCGAGCACCGGGACCAGACGGTCATCACGGCACTAAGGTCTGGTCTTAGGCACAAGGAGTGGTTACACTCCTTTGCACTAGCGCAACCTAAGAACATGGCCGAGATAAAGTCCTGGACCGAGCGCGAGGTCCAGCTCGAATCTGAGGTAAACGCAAATCTCCCCGGACCAGAGCAAACCGACCAGAAGAAGAGGGCAAGAGAAGTGAGAAGGGGACCTGAATGGCAAAAGTCCCCTCCCAAAGTTCCAGGAGTACACACCGCTCAATATCTCCCAGGAAGTGCTACTAGAAGAGGCTAAGGGCGAGGGGTTCTTCAAGCTCCCCCCGATCCCATGAATGGTCTCAAAGCGAATCCCAGGCCCCTACTGCGGGTTCCACCGGTCGCTAGGCCACTCCACGGAGAGTTGTAAGCAGCTCCAAGACTACATCGAGGAGCTCATCCGTTCGGGGCATCTAGCAGCATACCTGAGGGACAAGCGACAAACTGACAACAAACAGGAGCAGCGTCCCCTTCCAGCCGAGCTGACCATCGGCCAGATCATGGTAGTGTCTGCGGAGGATACGTCTGGTACCCACGAAGCTCGATACCCTATACCGAGCATAGATGCCAACAGCTATCCGGGGGGCTCAAGCTGCACGAATAGGAACATCTACTAGCATGTATTTTCTTTTCAGTGCAATGTACATCTTTCTTGAGATCTTTTGTTTATATAATAAAGGAATCAATAAAGCATTGCAGAAAAGAAAAACCTTGTTCATTCAAGAGGCACTATAAGCTCCTCAGCCGTACAATATATATATATATATATATATATATATATATATATATATATATATTACAACAGCGAGGGAATGGGGTACAGAAAGCACTGTTCGTGGTACTCTGAGGATATTTCCGCCAGCCGAGCCCTTGCAGCGGCTAACCTCTCCCTTCGATGACCCCCGCTAGCATCATCATCGAGCCTTAAGTGGTAGCACTCAAGGACGAGTGCCTCCGAGCGATTTAGCCGGCTCTCAGAGTGTAACAACCCTAATTTTCTTATACACTTTTTCCTCTACAAATTTTTTTCAAAATATTTTTAAAATCCACAAAGGGGTATTTTAGCCTGAGCACAAGATTTAGGTAATTATTTTTGTTTTTAATTACAAGCTACAAGAATGAAATAACTCCATTTTTAGTGTACAAGAAATTACTTTAAATTTAATGTATACTAGGAGTATTTATTCTTGCTGCTATCAGTTTAAGTAATTAAAAACCACAATAATTACAAGAAGGAGCTTGTAGCTCATTGGTAATACCTTGCACTGTTGAACCAAGCCACCGGAGTTCAAATCACATGCCCCACATCATTTTTGTATTTATTTTGTTTTAATTTTTTTTGGAAGTCAACGGTAAAAAGGCCATAACTCCCAAAATATGTACTGGACAACAAAAAGTAAATATATCAAATTGTACCCCCAGAAAATCCCCGGCCACTAGAAGCCTGACTCAGCCCGACTCGGCGCCGCCGGCTGGCGAATCGGCCGACTCGGTTCGGCGCCGCCGGCCGGACTTGGCCGGACGGCCGAGTCACCAACTGAGAAAAGTTGGCTCTTGACTTGGTCAACCCTCTTGCACACTTATTATACCTGGATCGGTTTTAATTTGGCCAATAAATCCCTTTTACTCCTAGGTTTAATGATTTTTATATATTTTTTTAAATTAAAACCCTAACCCTAGCCTAGCCCTATATAAACACCCCTACCCTCTACCATTTTACCCTACAACTCTAAGTCCACTCTCCAAAATTCTCAAGAGAACTCGGTACGTTAGAAAAAGAGCGAGAAGCGAAGCACTGCCGAAACCGACGACGAATTCCGGAAATCGTACTAGAACCTTCGCGACATTTTCGACGCACCGACAACCACCACTTTCTTAGCCTCCCTAGCTTGTCCAAACTTGTAAGTCCCATCTCTTCTATCTCTCTTTTCTGTTAATAGAAAATACGACTTTTTGGAACCCGACGGAAATCGGAACAAACCGATTTCCGATTCGGTTTTTCTACAAATTTCCACTTGTCACCTAATACATAATACCTAAACCTATCTATGATGACTATTAATCACCTAGAAACCAATTTAAATAAAGTTTCTCACATGAAATGATAGCTTTCTTGTAAAACCGTATTCTTTTCATAAAAATACCACAAAGTTTATTTTCCTTGTTCTAATTAATTCCCTCACTCCTAAATATGTTTATCTTGATAAATAAACTTGTAGAAATCAATTTGAATGAGTTTTCACACATGAAATGATAACGTTTTCAAATACCGTATTCATGCGCTTTAATACCTTCAAGTTCAATATATCATGTTTAACCTCTAAAACTTCATTAAAACTTAAAATAAGTCACGAGGTAACGACCTACCTCTACACACACACAAATATAACCCTAATTGATAAACGTCAAAACATAAAATACGAAAATACAGGACTTTTCACTAAAACACCATATTCTTTATATACCTTTCTTGAAAGCTTTAAGTTGTACACAATTCTAAATAAAATCTTTTAAAATGAAAGCACGATAGGTCATGGACATCGATCGTTTATCTAAACTGTCTTGTGATGTCTAGGCAAGTGTGTCTAAGGCTGGTGGTTTTTAATTAGGCCCACTACTGTGGTTCCTTTCTACTTACCTGGCACTTACCTGGCCGCAATTGACGGTGAAGAGGCGATTTAAGGCTTCTAATAACTTGTCGTTTAAACCTTAGAAATAGGTTAGTTGGTTTAGAAAACCCTAGAAAATAAAATACGGAAATCTATACCTTTTTACAAATAAATACCTTTTATTTATAAAACTGTTTTCCTAAATGAATAGTATTTGTTAAACCTAAGCAAAGTGCCACTACAACCCACTTTTGGGGAACCCGTTAGGGATAGTATGGTTCATCGTGCACCCGCGGGCTAGTAGTGCGAGATTCAGACCTCCGCAAGGAGCATTCGGTCTTGAAAGGTTTAAAATACGACATTTAAGAAAAATGAGATTTTGGAAAATAAAATATTATTTAAAATTATTCTTGTATTAATATATATTTAATTATCATTTAAACACCTATTTTATCATAAGATAAGGTTTCCACATTTTTCTAGAATTACAAGACTAAAAGTTACATTAAAATACCATGAGTTTCGAATAAAACAATTAATACTTTTATTAGGATATATTCACTAGAATAACACAAATAAAATTCACATTCATTATAATTATAAAGAGAAATAATAAATACTTGAGGTGTATTTTGAAAACTATACAAAGGTACTTTTTACATAAAACCCCCTCAAGTTTTACAAATTATAATAAGGCCCCTAACTAATATTGAACTTCAAATTACCTTTCTTTTAGTCTGACTCGGGTTAGAGTCTGACTATTTCTGACTTGAATATGATTCAAGTCAATCTATTTTCTTTTATATTCCAACTCAATATGAACTCAGGAATCCCAGAATCCAGTTAACAGTTTATATAACTTGACTGAACCGAACCATGGATATTCGTTTTACATGTTTCCCAGTATTCCATTTACATGACTCTACGGTTATAACCGTTTCCTGATATCATGGTTTCGGTCAGTCAGTCAATCAATCATGCAATCAATACAATTTTACAACATAACAATACAAACAAGACATCGCGGGGTTTAAGGGGTAGATTGGTACGGAAGGTGTTAAAGGTGGCACGAGACGGTCAGATTTAAGACACCTAACCTGAATCCAGTTGCCGTTGTTCCGGGTTGTATAATGGAGCCTTGTACTCTATTTCCGTTTGCCCTGGTCTCTAGCATATAGAGACCCCTCTCGTATACACTGGCATTCTTCTGTACCAAACTACAAACAACATCGTTAATATAACATTACAACATTACAACAATACAATACAATATTGAAAGCGCTCTCTCTCTCTCTCTCTTACTCTTGTCTATTTCTCCCCCATCTTGGGACTTACCAAGCGACCTGTTCGCTGACGACATTCTATTTCCTTCTTCTTTGAATGTCGTCAGGTGCGTAGGACCAAGCTGAGATCGAGCCCACCGGTGAAGACTTGGAACAGTTCCGCGAAGACCCCGAGCTCTAGATATTGTACCTTGTTCTTTTCAGTATTTTCATTTTCTGTTATGTCACTGTTTAGGCATCTTTATTTCAGTTGTATTTTCCTTTCCATGTATTGTAAAAAGAATGTTATTAATAAAGTTGCTGTTCTTTCTATATCATTCGTCTCTTGTGATTTACTTTATATTGCTTAGTTACGCTTAGCGTGTGTACTTCTGAGTATATACGTAGCGGGCCTCATCGCGTCCACTTCGCCGTACACTGGGAAGCGGGGCGTGACAGGTTTTGTTGGTGGCCCATGCAGGTCAGAGCTGTATGAATCCCTGTCATGCAGTTCTGGTCTGTGTGAACAACCTAAGCAATATAACACAAGAACCAGCAACTAAAACATTCTTTACAATTCATGTTCCTTGAATCTTGCAAACTTCTATTCCTGGAATCTTATCATGTGTTTGAATCTTTCCTAACCCAAATTCTTCTTCACGGTTATGAATTCCCCGAACAACACCAGCACCAACGTCAACAACACCCCTTCAACACTACCTCTTACACCCGCTGTTCCTGCACCACCCACTGAGCAAACGATGCTATTTGAGGCAATCCGCAGTCTTCTCGAGGGACAGCAACAACTTTTGAACCGTCCTGAGACCGATACACCTGGAGTAAAGCAATTCAGGGCTTTTCACCCAAAGCAGTTCTCTGGTAAAGGAAGCCCTCTTGAATCGGAAGAATGGACACAAAGCATCGAAGACGATCTGGCAGCAGCTCAAGTGCCAGACAACGCTTAGGTCCGTGTAGCAAAACTACAATTCACGGATAATGCTCGCAATTGGTGGAAGGCGGAAGAAACCCGTCCGGTACAGCCGATTGAATGGAAGACATTTCGCGAGAAGTTCGACGCGAAATATTTCCCTGTGACTGCCAGGTTCGCTATGGAGCAGCAGTTTATTCATCTACAGTAAGGATCAATGTGGGACAAATCGGTAGACGAATACGACGCTGAATTCACCATGTTGAGCCGATTCGCGGCACACTTGATACCGACGGACGACATCAGAGCCCGTCGCTTTCAACAAGGTTTGGACACCGAGATTAAGGCTGCTCTAGCCACAGGAAAGTTCTTGACTCACGAGAAAGCTCTAGAAGCTGCCCGCGGTTATGAGGCAGTAATAAAAGAGAGGGACAGACCTCAGTCTGCAGGAGTCAAGCGCCCTACCAACCAGATGGCAGGTGGAGCCTCTTCCAGGCCATTGTTTGAACCCAGGAGGACTGAAGAAATTTGCCATTACTGCCATAGAAAGGGACATTTGTGGAAGCACTGTAGGCGCTCAAAAGTCCTGTGTCTAATTTGTGGCGCATCCAACCACGGAATTGGGAACAGTCCTTACAACAGCAACTCATCTCACACACACACAAACCAACCGCAGCGGCCAACCATCCAGGCTCCTGCAACTCGTCCTGCACTACCTGCTCCACCAC
Source organism: Agapanthus africanus (assembly GCA_030015575.1). Lineage (NCBI taxonomy): Eukaryota > Viridiplantae > Streptophyta > Magnoliopsida > Asparagales > Amaryllidaceae > Agapanthus > Agapanthus africanus. Next base: position 417,196,293 of record CM057338.1, on the reverse strand, counting down.
CTGCACAGCCTACTCGCCAATTCCAACAGGCAATGAGGGACATGCTTAGAGGGCAAAGAAATAGGTCTCAAAGGCAGAATATGCCTCCAGCTAGAAGGAATATACCACGGCGACAGACCTTCACATTAGAAGCTGTAGAAGCCGAGACTGTAGGTCAAGGTAACACCGGTAAGCCTTTTTTTCACCATCATATCACTTTTATTCGCCAAACTTTTTTGCACTGTTACACTTTCCTTTTACAAATTTCGAGGACGAAATTTTTATAAGGAGGGTAGAATGTAACAACCCTAATTTTCTTATACACTTTTTCCTATACAATTTTTTTTCAAAATATTTTTAAAATCCACAAAGGGGTATTTTAGCCTGAGCACAAGATTTAGGTAATTATTTTTGTTTTTAATTACAAGCTACAAGAATGAAATAACTCCATTTTTAGTGTACAAGAAATTACTTTAAATTTAATGTATACTAGGAGTATTTATTCTTGCTGTTATCAGTTTAAGTAATTAAAAACCACAATAATTATAAGAAGGAGCTTGTAGCTCATTAGTAATACATTGCACTGTTGAACCAAGCCACCGGAGTTCAAATCCCATGCCCCACATCATTTTTGTATTTATTTTGTTTTAATTTTTTTTGGAAGTCAACGGTAAAAAGGCCATAACTCCCAAAATATGTACTGGACAACAAAAAGTAAATATATCAAATTGTACCCCCAGAAAATCCCCGGTCACTAGAAGCCTGACTCGGCCCAACTCGGCCCCGCCGGCCGGCAAATCGGCCGACTCTGTCCGGCGCCGCCGGCCGAACTTGGCCGGACGGCCGAGTCACCAACTGAGAAAAATTGGCTCTTGATTTGGTCAACCCTCTTGCACACTTATTATACCTGGATCGGTTTTAATTTAGCCAATAAATCCCTTTTACTTCTAGGTTTAATGATTTTTAATGATTTTTATATATATTTTTAATTAAAACCCTAACCCTAGCCTAGCCCTATATAAACACCCCTACCCTCTACCATTTTATCCTACAACTCTAAGTCCACTCTTCAAAATTCTCAAGAGAACTCGGTACGTTAAAAAAAGAGCGAGAAGCGAAGCGCTGCCGAAACCGACGACGAATTCCGGCAATCGTACTAGAACCTTCACGACGTTTTCGACGCACCGACAACCACCACTTTCTTAGCCTCCCTAGCTTGTCCAAACTTGTAAGTCCCATCTCTTCTATCTCTCTTTTCTGTTAATAGAAAATACGACTTTTTGGAACCCGACGGAAATCGAAACAAACCGATTTTCGATTCGGTTTTTCTACAAATTTCCACTTGTCACCTAATACATAATACCTAAACCTATCTATGATGACTATTAATCACCTAGAAAACAATTTAAATAAAGTTTCTCACATGAAATGATAATTTTCTTGTAAAACCGTATTCTTTTCATAAAAATACCACAAAGTTTATTTTCCTTGTTCTAATTAATTCGCTCACTCCTAAATATGTTTATCTTGATAAATAAACTTGTAGAAATCAATTTGAATGAATTTTCACACATGAAATGATAACGTTTTCAAATACCGTATTCTTGCGCTTTAATACCTTCAAGTTCAATATATCATGTTTAACCTCTAAAATTTCATTAAAACTTAAAAGAAGTCACGAGGTAACGACCTACCTCTACACACATACAAATATAACCCTAATTGATAAACAAAAAATATAGAATACGAAAATACATGACTTTTCACTAAAACACCATATTCTTTATAGACCTTTCTTGAAAGCTTTAAGTTGTACACAATTCTAAATAAAATCTTTTAAAATGAAAGCACGATAGGTCATGGACATCGATCGTTTATCTAAACTGTCTTGTGATGTCTAGGCAAGTGTGTCTAAGGCTAGTGGTTTATAATTAGGCCCACTACTGTAGTTCTTTCCCACTTACCTGGCACTTACCTGGCCGCAATTAACGGTGAAGAGGCGATTTGAGGCTTCTAATGACTTGTCGTTTAGACCTTAGAAATAGGTTAGTTGGCTTAGGAAACCCTAGAAAATAAAATACGGAAATCTATACCCTTTTACAAATAAATACCTTTTATTTATAAAACCGTTTTCCTAAATGAATAGTATTTGTTAAACCTAAGCAAAGTGCCACTACAACCCACTTTTGGGGAACCCGTTAGGGATAGTATGATTCATCGTGCATCCGCGGGCTAGTAGTGCGAGATTCAGACCTCCGCAAGGAGCATTCGGTCTCGAAAGGTTTAAAATACGACATTTAAGAAAAATGAGATTTTGGAAAATAAAATATTATTTAAAATTATTCTTGTATTAATATATATTTAATTATCATTTAAACACATATTTTATCATAAGATAAGGTTTCCACATTTTTCTAAAATTACAAGACTAAAAGTTACATTAAAATACCATGAGTTTCGAATAAAACAATTAATACTTTTATTAGGATATATTCACTAGAATAACACAAATAAAATTCACATTCATTATAATTATAAAGACGAATAATAAATACTTGAGGTGTATTTTAAAAACTATACAAATGTACTTTTTACATAAACCTCCCTCAAGTTTTACAAATTACAATAAGGCCCCTAACTAATATTGAACTTCAAATTACCTTTCTTTTAGTCTGACTCGGGTTAGAGTCTGACTATTTCTGACTTGAATATGATTCAAGTCAATCTATTTTCTTTTATATTCCAACTCAATATGAACATAGGAATCCCAGAATCCAGTTAACAGTTTATATAACTTGACTGAACCGAACCATGGATATTCGTTTTACATGTTTCCCAGTATTCCATTTACATGACTCTACGGTTATAACCGTTTCCTGATATCATGGTTTCGGTCGGTCAGTCAATCAATCATGCAATCAATACAATTTTACAACATAACAATACAAACAAGACATCGCGGGGTTTAAGGGGTAGATTGGTACGGAAGGTGTTAAAGGTGGCACGAGACGGTCAGATTTAAGACACCTAACCTGAATCCAGTTGCCGTTGTTCCGGGTTGTATAACGGAGCCTTGTACTCTATTTCCGTTTGCCCTGGTCTCTAGCATATAGAGACCCCTCTCGTATACACCGGCATTCTTCTGTACCAAGCTACAAACAACATCGTTAATATAACATTACAACATTACAACAATACAATACAATATTGAAAGCTCTCTCTCTCTCTCTCTTACTCTTGTCTATTTCTCCCCCATCTTGGGACTTACTGAGCGACCTGTTCGCTGACGACATTCTATTTCCTTCTTCTTTGAATGTTGTCAGGTGCGTAGGACCAAGCTGAGATCGAGCCCACCGGTGAATACTTGGAACAGTTCCGCGAAGACCCCGAGCTCTAGATATTGTACCTTGTTCTTTTCAGTATTTTCATTACCTGTTATGCCATTGTTTAGGCATCTTTATTTCAGTTGTATTTTCCTTTCCATGTATTGTAAAAAGAATGTTATTAATAAAGTTGTTGTTCTTTCTATATCATTCGTCTCTTGTGATTTACTTTATATTGCTTAGTTACGCTTAGCGTGTGTACTTCTGAGTATATACGTAGCGGGCCTTGTCGCGTCCACTTCGCCGTACACTGGGAAGCGGGGCGTGACACAGAGACCAGGCTGAAACGCCTCAGAGACCTCATCTTGCCTATGGTCTCGTCTTTCAGCTGCTCGGATAAGGGGTTGTAGAGCCCCGACGACGCACTCCAGATGGAATACATCAACTCCTGAAGTAAGGAGGAGCCCCGGGGAAGCAATCGACCGAAATGATCCTTGATTTGGCCTATCACTACTGCACCGTGTCATCAGTGCAGCACTAATCGTAGAGATACACGTCCTCGAAGCTAATGATATCGGGGATGGTGAAAGAGAAGTCCTCCATTCTTGCGTTTTGGGTGTAAGGAAAGGAGCCATTAACAATCTCTCTATTTTATAGCCCATAATGCCCCCGGAGTTCAACGGTCGCCCGCGACCGTGCCGCCACGCTGCAGACATCGCGCCGCTCGATGCGAAATCGAAACGACGCGGCTCTGGCGCTTTGCCTCCTCTACGCGTTCGTGGAACTTGTCACTCACGGCTGTCCATCTTCCCAAAGCCCTCACCAAGAGGCAGCCCTGTAGCTACCCTGCTCGGCTATCCCTGGCCGGTAGCTCGCCTACCCCACAACGCCAGGGATCTAAGCCCTCACTAAGAGGCAACCGAGCAGTTTCACTGCTTGGTTCATCCTTGGCAGTCCTCCTACGGCCCCTTCAGCTCCAGGGACCTAAGCCCTCACCAAAAGGCAGACCTGTAGCTACCCTGCTCGGCTATCCCTGGCCGGTAGCTCGCCTACCCCACAACGCCAAGGATCTAAGCCCTCACTAAGAGGCAACTGAGCAGCTTCACTGCTTGGTTCATCCTTGGCAGGCCTCCCACGGCCCCTACAGCGCCAAGGATCGAAGCCCTCACGAAGAGGCAACCCAACAGCTACCCTGCTCGGCTATCCCTGGACGGTAGCTCGCCTACCCCACAATGCCAGGGATCTAAGCCCTCACTAAGAGGAAACCGAGCAGCTTCACTGCTTGGTTCATCCTTGGCAGGCTTCCCACGGCCCCCTCCAACGTCAGGGATCAAAGCCCTCACCAAGAGGCAGCCCTGCAGCTCTCTGCTCGGCTATCCCTGGCTGGTAGCTTCCCTACCCCATAATGCCAGGGATCGAAGCCCTCACCAAGAAGTAGCCCTGCAGCTACCCTGCTCGGCTATCCCTGGCTGGTAGCTTCCCTACCCCACAACGCCAGAGATCGAAGCCCTCACCAAGAGGCATCCCTGTAGCTACCCTGCTCGGCTATCCCTGGCTGGTAGCTCCCCTACCCTACAATGCCATGGATCAAAGCCCTCTCCAAGAGGCACCGGGCAGCAACCCTGCTCGGCCATCCTTAAGGACAAAAAGCCCTCGCCAAGAGGCACCGGGCAGTAACCCTGCTCGGCCATCCTTAGTAGGCCACTTACGGCCCTTCCCGTGCTAAGGATGAAAAGCCCTCGAAAAGAGGCAACCGGGCCCGCCCTTGCTTGGTTATCCCTAGTTGGTAGCTCCCTACCCCAACAAACCAGGGATCAAAGCCCTCGCCAAGAGGCAACCGGGCCCACCCTTGCTCGGTTATCCCTGGCTGGTAGCTACCTACCAAACCAGGGATCAAATCCCTTGCCAAGAGGCACCGGGCAGTAACCCTGCTCGGCCCGTCCTTAAGGATCAAATCCCTTGCAAGAGGCAACCGAGCCCGCCCTTACTCGATTATCCCTGGCTGGTAGCTCCCTACCCCAACAAACTAGGGATCAAAGCCCTAGCCAAGAGGCACCGAGCAGCTACCCTGCTCGGCCTCGTCCTTAGTAGGCCATTCACGGCCCTTCCCGCGCTAATTGTCAAAGCCCTCGCCAAGAGGCACCGAGCAGCTACCCTACTCGGCACCGTCCTTAGTAGGCCCCTTACGGCCCCTCCCGCGCTAAGGATCAAAGCCCTAGAAAGAGGCAACCGGGCCTGCCCTTGCTCGGTTATCCCTGGCTGGTAGCCCCTACCCCAACACACCAGGGATCAAAGCCCTCGCTAAGAGGCACCGAGCAGCTACCTTGCTCGGCCATCCCTTGCTGGAAATTCAACACCTGAAAACTCCAGGGGTCAAATCCTTCGCCTAGAGGCGCCAGGCAGCTACCCTGCTCAGTCGATCATCAGCATGCCTCTCCAAGCATCCCACGCTACATAACATGACCTCACCAAGAGGCATCCGGTTCTACGTCTAAGCAATCTCCACCTCGACTTCGGGGCCATGGAGATACCGTCTTCGCAACGGTCTTTGTGCACTTGGCAAACGAACAGATTCAACTCGATGTGTGATTGCTAGACAAAGAACCGACATAAAACAAAGGCAGTACTGCGCAAATGCGAGTGTTTACCGACAAAGGAAAATACAAGCACAAACACTACTGCAAATACAAAAATCTTTATTCACAAAGCAAAAAGTCTTTACAAGGGTATTGTGGGCTCCCCGGCCTTACAAAAATGCCCAAAGGCCTACAAAATACCCGACGCAACAAAAAGAAAAAAAAACATGTAGACAAGGGGCTTCGGACCTCAGGGTCGGGCGCAACCTCAGGAAGCCCAGTGCCCACCATAGGAGCCTCGGCGTCGCTCTCGTCGGGTATCTCTCCGGGGCCATCCTCTTTCTCATCATCCCCTCGGGGATATTCTGCTCAGAGCTCTTCGTCAGCGAACTCCGGCATCCGAGCCTTGATAGCGTCAAGGGCCTCGTGCTAGATGGCAGTGGTGGCCGAGGTTAGGACGGTGTAGAACTGTTCCGACTTTTGGAAGCTTTACACCGCCTTCGCCGCTCTGAGGTCAGCTCGCTTCGCTGCCTCTACCGCAGCCTCCAACTCCTTCTGGTGGGAGCTCGCTGACTTCTTCATGGTGCCGATGAGTACCTTGGAGTCCTGAAGCTTGGCCTCGGCGGCCTCGCGGAATCTGGCGACTCCTGCTTCGAGGCCGCCACCTCCTGCTTCGCGGTCGCCGCCTCCTGCTTCCCGGCCGCCACCTCGCCCTCAAGGGCAGCAACCTTCGCCATCGCCGCCTCCAGCTCCCGCTTCGAGCTCTCCCCCAGCGAGGAGAGCTTTCCCGTGGCTCGCTTCGCCGGGGCTATCTCCTCCTCCTCCATCTAGACGACGAGAGCGACGTGCTGGAGGACCTGAAGAAATTAGAGGGGGGTCAGGAAGAAAAAGGAGCACCAAATCTCGCGAATGATGAGACGCTGAGTGAAGAAGCGAATGAGGTACGAGCACTTACCTGCACGACCTCTTGGGCGATGGACGCCATTTGTGCCTTCAGGGTCCCTCCAAGGACCTTGCCCCCTGCCGACCTCTCCATGTTGGACAGCAAGCTGTCAGCGACGGAGAGCCCCGAGGGCACCTCAAAGCGGAGCTCCCTCTCGTCCACCAAGATTGGGGAGGCCGGGGTCCGCGGGACTGCGTGGGGAACCTCTTGAGGGCCGAAAGCGGAGGGGTGGCCTCTACCTCCAAAGCCGGGGCCTCCTGCCTCCGAACCCGCTTTCGGCTTGTCGCTTTTCAGGGCTCCGGGGCGCGATCCGCGCTCGAGCCCTGGGGCAGGACGGCTGCTGGGGAAGCCGAGATCGACGTCTGACGAGAAGAGCCGGCCCCTCCAGCCTTCGACCCCTTCTTCGACTTGCGCATGGCCGCTCGAAGGTAGCTCAGGTCCATGGGTTCTGCACAAGGCAAGATACATTGAAGTTAGCAACACAAGCGAAAATGAAATAAACACAAGACTAACAGAACGCCTACGAGCTCCTAACTTACCGGCAAACTGGACGGGGCTGAGCCTGACCTAGCTAAGGGCCCGCTCAGAAAGCAGCACGTCAGCCCGGGGAATGGGCTCCCACTCCGCCACTCTCACAGCGTCGGGGTCGTTGGACGGGCTTCCCCGTTAGCACCTATCCTTAGAATACTGGGTGGGCATGGGCCAGTCCTCACCTCCCGGCGGCCTGTCGAAGAAAAACTTCTTCTTCCAATCATGGATGGAAGAAGGCAGGGCGACGACACCCGACCCGGGTGCACTCCCCGGTCGTTTCCTAAAAGAGATATAAACCCACCTCGGGTCGCCCGCGCAGGTGCCGGGGTGGCCTTTGTAAACTAGAGAGGAGGCGGGGATGGACAAACTAAAAAGAATCATCTGCAACTTCAAGCGGACCAGGAACCCAAGGAGAATCCTCCATGAGTTGGCACTAGCTGGCCCGGGGCTAGCCCAAAGTAATTTAGCGCCCTAACAACCTCGGGAGAGAAAGGCATGCGCATTCCGGCCCAAAAGGATTCCAGATACAAGGCAATCTCTTTACCCCGAACCCGATCCACCCTCTCTCCTTCCTCGGCCAAACGTAGAGTGTAACCGGACGGGATATGGAAACGAGCCTGAGCGGTGGAAAGCTTATTCTCATACCTCACCAAGGATGGCACGCCAGGGGCGTCCACCACCTCTGCTTTGGGATCCGCCCGACACGCGACCCCGGGAAGAAGATCTGATCCTAACTCCCTGGGAAGGCTCCGACTCGGTGGAGGAGTCCCTAGAATCTACCCTAACGACATCTACAGACTTCTCAAAGAAAGAAATCTAACATGATGGAGAAGTCCTCGGAAACGCAGAAATCCGACCTAAGAGGAGAGCGCCGAGCTTACAAGATCAAGAACGAGGAAAATATGTAGAGAGATGGGCCCTGAAGCGAACCCCACCTCTATTTATAGCCACTGGCATCCTCATCCCACGGCGACAGTCGACTCCCGCCAAAACAACTCTTCGCATTCGACGACCACGATCGCTCTACCTGTCGCACGCACATTGGCCGGATCCCATCAGATGCCATAGGTCTGCGGCCCCTCGCGTCATCCAACTAGCGCCCGGCACGTGGTCTGTCGCTTCAGCAAAAGTATGCACGATCCGGCGCACTCTCTTTAATGCATAGATCTCTCCCTGATTCGCTGACATCATCCAGAAAATACAACGGATTATCCGGGGACACGCTTGACGATATCTTCGAAAGGAAGCTCATCTCGGGTGACCCGGCAGACCACTCTCGACTCGACCCGTCAGCTCATCGGGACGAGAGTAGGGGGATAATGATGATGCTCGATATCGGTGATCTCCCAGATCATGACACGTGGCAGATGACGTGTCCTAGGGCTCACAAGAAAGGACCTACAATGACCGACCTGACCACTCATGTGCCCGTCCTACAAGCAAGTGCTGGCTCGCCTCCGAGCCCCCTGCACAATTGGCCTCCTCGGCCTCACAGCTCATCTCCGGGCTACCACTCCCGCTCGTCCGCGAGCTCTCCCGCCGAGGTCATCTTCCTCGGTCTCATCGACCGATCAACGACACCGTTCACAGGCGCAACCGCCATCCCGTGAATCTCGCCATGCGCGAGATATCCGCCGGCCACATCCCACGTTCCACGCCATCACGATCCCCCATTAATGAGCTTGTCTCTCCATTAATGGGAGATCCCGCTCATCACGCGGGCGTGACGTTGGGAGCGTAATGGCCGGCGTGATTCTCGCGCCTTCCCTGCCTGTTGCCACCGCTATATAAACCCCTCTTCCAGACGGTTCAGGTAGGCCATTTTTACTCCACCAAGACGTTACTCTGCTCGGATCTCTAGTCTAACTTGATCGTCGGAGGGTTCTCGGTGGTACAACCACCCCGGGACTTCCTTGCAGGTAGCTCGGCAACCACAACCTCAAACCCATTGAGATCCACACGCTTCAGGAGCTTGCCTCCAGATCCAATCTCAACCACCCATCGCCGTCATTAGCTGATCAACGGAAGGTAATATCTTGGTGCGATCCAGGTCGCGTCAAAACCACACGCACCCTTTTAACCTCTTCAAAATTTTCTAAGAAAAAATTCGTTCTGCTCTAATATATAGATAGAGTCAAAAGGGGATTGTCGATTCTGAAATGATAGCAGAAATAAAAATAAAAACTAAAAAAACAAAGAAAGATTAGTTAATTTTACTAGTGATAGTCATCAATAACATGATTTTTATACCTGTTTATCAGACTAATAACAAGGTGAAAATTGAGTTCAAGATCTTTTATTAATTCTATAAAGCATGCCCAGAAGGCTTTTGAAAAGAGTGTGTGTGTGAGAGAGAGAAGAGCCCCACTAAGTTTGTATAACAGGGGCAAGAAGACAAATGTACAGCTTTATCTGCTGTCAAGCAGAGAGAGAGAGAGAAGAGGGAGGGAGCGAGATGAGCCCCACTGAGTTTGTATAACAGGGACAAGAAGACAAATGCACAGCTTCATCTGCTGTCATGCCAACTTACAAACCAACAACAACAGCAAGAGATGGTCCATAATTTTATGCATGCCTTGTTTCAAACACCTGCTTCAATTCAATGGGAAATGGGTCTGCTCCCACTATGTTGATCATGATGATAAAAATTAATAAATTTGTTAGGATATAAAAAAAAACATGCATCATAAATTTTTATTAAAACTCCAGCTACTTTTATGCAGTCTAAGAGCCTATAAGATTATAACAGATCACAAATTAAGCATTTAAGATAAAATACTATCTGGTGTAGGTATTTTCATGGGTAATATCCGCTAAACCTATGAGAAAAATGTGTTAGAATATAAATATATTTAGTACAAGAAAAAACAGGGGTCTTCGTGGGACCGGAGAGGAAGTCTCAATCGATCGCAATGACGCAATGCTGGTTATTGATTTTACATTTAAATCCCTGGATCCTATCCAAAACTGCGAGTACCCCCGTTTTCTCTTATAGTAAAGACCCTCATTAAAAATTAGAATTTTTGTGGACTTTGAGAGACACGATTGACTACGTGCATTAATGATTGACATCAATCAAAATGCTAAGGTGGGCCAGCCCTTGTGTGCATAGAATTAACAGATGGAAAGCAAAAGAGCAGAACTAACAAGAATAACTACAATCAATTTCTACTGGCAATTAAATTAATCATGCGAACCTAAGCTAGTCTAAATAGGCAAAACATTGTCATTAGCTTAACTAATGCTACACTAAACTTTATAGGTTAGTTGCAAAGTAAGCTGAAACCATTGCACATGGGGCTAGCTTCAAACTCAAGCTAGCCCTACACCCCACTTGTTATATATATATAGACCTTCTAGCTATAGCTAGGGGTTGTTACATTTTCCATGTACAATGTACATAACAAAGGAAACAAAGATCTGGATACAAATCACATGCTAGTACAGGCTAGGGATTTGTTCACGGTTAGAACCGTGAACAAAAGTCATTTTGTTCACAGTTTAAACCGTGAGAGAACCGTGGCCCAAACCTGCGTAAGCAAATATTGGGTCACGGTTCTGATCGTGAACAAAATAAGAAATCAGTTAGTTGGTGGGCCCCTGGATTTTGTTCACGATTCTAACCGTGAACAAAATCAGTTATGGGTCACGGTTACAACCATGAACAAAACTTGTAATCGTGACCCATAACACAGACCTGCTTCAGATATCGGTATTTGGAGAAGCCTTTTATTCACGGTTACAATCGTGACCAAATATTTTTAATCACGGTTACAACCGTGACAAGTTATTTTTTTAATAAATTAATTTTCCGCGTCCCACGCGCGTTAATTTCAATCACAATCAGCAATAAATGATTTCCATTCACAAGCATCAATATATAATTATCATTCATCCAATATATTCAAATCTCACGCAATATACGATAATCAAAGTAATAAGCTTCGAATCGCATGCAAACATAAACAAAAAATATACATACAATTAATATGATCAATACCCCAATAATCAACAAATCAAAAAATGTATGTGTCAAAAATTCGTCCAATATGAACAATACTCCACTAAAGTCCTATTGTATGTGTCAACAAATCAAAAAATAGAACTAACACCGTTGGGACAACGATCCGCTTCCATCATCCCATGGCCTAAAGAATGCGCTCAATTCATTCCGTATGGCCTGCTGGACGGAATCAGTGTGCGACTGCCACATGTCTCGGATCTTCGCCCTAAACTCCTGCAGCTCGTGCCGCGTCTTCTGAAGCACCTGCCGTGTTTCCTGCTGCGTCTGATGCTGCAGCTCCATATGCTCGCGGAGACGATGGATCTCCTCCTGCGACGCAGCTGCCGCATCCACCCGTGTTTGGGTCACGGCGTACTCATACGCGGTCGAACGTCTATCAAAAAATCGATGGGCTTCGGGACCTACCCCACGGTCATACCCACCGTGATGCCTGTCGGATATCGAATTTAGGACATGGATAATGACAGTGGTCGAGTCGCCGAGGCCAAGTCCCAAGGCGTCCGTCTGCTCCTGAAACTGGGTCTGTATAGAATACATACACATACATACATAGCTGCTAATTTAAAATACGTAATCAAGTTAGATTATATGAAATTTACTATGTACGCGTCCATGTCCTTATGTAACACGGCCCATCCCTTGGCTTCATTGTAGTTAGCGAGGTCTTTCTTTCTCTGCAATAAAATTCGAAGTTAATTTAATAATTAATTAACGGTATAGAAAATATATGGAATTAAACGTCACTGAGCATTGGCCTATAAACGCTTCCCTTGGATCGTGATAGCGCGTTCTCGCACGTCGTTATTCCGGTTCTGCTTATTTCAAACTGACGTTGTCTTGCAAAAATAAAGATTATAATATATTTTAGAAAATGATTTCATGTTATATTGTTAAAATCTTAAAATTTAAATTGACACTTGCACATCATCGCGTTCAAAATAGGCGACAAGAAGCGGCCAATTCTCTATCAGGATCTCCAGCACTATGACCTCCATCAAGTGCATCTGCTGATTCTCGGTGGCCGCGGCCCAAGGAAGATAAAGTTCACTCTTCACTTTCCATTGGCGATGTCGCTTGATCACTTGAAACTGGTCTAGGAAGTGAGCGAGAGCACGATCTATATCGAATGGCATGTACACGTCATCCTTGTCGGGCTCGCCAACGAATCTGTAATTCTTCTTGATCTGAAATTGAAATATATTAAACAAATAATTATATGTATATGTATATAACGACAATTGAAATTTAAATGTGTGAAAGGGTATGCCATACCTTCTCCGAACCAAAAAACCACGTCGCACGCTCGGTCTGGGCCTTGTTCCACTGAATATGGAGCGAGTGCTTGTAATAAGTACGGACCTCCTGCCTAATATAATTCGGCAGCACCTTCCCGCTGTTCTCCGAATATACTGTAATAGAACAGATAATCGTTTCAATACTGTGAAACACTATTGAAATGAACATCTAATTTATCGTTGTACACGGAGAACTAGAGGAAAGGTATCGATGAAATATCTCGAAACGAAGGAAATACACAGTTTAATGCAGGTGTCTGCTTTATACATTCCTATTTTGTCCACACCTGACAGATCTATCGGTTATCATATGATTAAATATTAATTCTCGTTACATAGACTACACGACGGTTATTAGAAACTAAACGATAACGTCCATTGTTTAACAACTTTTGTGTAGTTTTATGTCACGACGAACACCGAACGTATGTTAACCGATAGACGGGAATTAAGTCATGTTTTCATTTCACATATGATTAATTAATGATGAGAATATGAAAATTTCATATTATCATCGAAAATCATACACTTAGTTTAGAATTTGATTTCAATTAGTTTTACGTTTACATTTCAAACACAAGGTTTTGAAATTCTAAGTTTAGGGTAATTTTTTTTTGAAGATGAGAGTTTTCTTAATCGAGTTTAAGATTTTGGATTGAGTGAAAAGGTTCGGATGGGATTTGACAAGAGTTTAATGTAGAGAAGAATGATGATGAATTAGGATTTAGCCTTGTTCATATGTGTCTGTGTCATTGTGTGTGTGTGCATGTGTCTGTTTGTGTATATTTGAGTGTATATCTAGGTTAGGGTTAGGATGAGATTTGACAAGAGTTCTATGTAGAGAAGAATAATGATGAATTAAGTTTTGGTCTTATTTGTATGTGTGTGTCTCTCTGTGCGCGCGCACGCTTGTGTATGTGTGCGCGCGCGCACACTTGTGTATGTTGGGGTCAAAAATTTCACCCCGGTTGACAAAGTCAAAATCAAAGTCAACCCCAAGTAACCGGGCCCAAGCCCAGCTCTAGTGAGCCTATGCCCAAGTCGAGCCCCGCGGCCAGCCCCCCATGCCGAAATAAAAAATCATGTAATTAATAATTTTGATGTAATTTTTTTATGCATGAATGTAAGAAAATAGGCATGAAGCTAATTTTTTGTAAAACTCATGGCTCATGTGCAAAAGAAAAGAGCACATGAGGCATGGGATGGGCAAATGCCATTTTGTAAAGACTAAGGGGCTATATGTAAATGTGTAAGCTTGTATAAGGCAACATGACGATGAAATAAGAAAGAACTTTTGATTCACTCAAAAGTTAGGGTTTGTGTGCCTCCTTCACCTTTCTCAAGGTTCTAAACTTTCTTTCCCTTTTCTGAATTAAATCAAGAGTTTTACTCTTTCTTTTCCAAAAATAAATAGTTTTTCACCACAAAACCCACAAATAAGAGCTCAAATCTTCCATCAGATCTCAAAAAGGAAAGATTTTTAAATCTCACCCCCTTTAATTCAAGATCCGGCCAACAGAGGGGAAGAAGAAGGAGACCCAACTCCAAAAATCCCATTTTGGGGAAGATCCAGGGCTCAAGGGAGAAGCCCCTTTCATCAGCTCCAAAAATATCTTAGGAGTTTAACTCATCAAAATACACACACACACACACAAAATAATAAATCTTTCTTTTTGGGAGTACAACTCGCAGTGCAGGGACTAAGCCTACTCTCCGTCAGGAGTTCAACTCCATAAGTCAAATCGGGAGCACAGCTTCCAGTGCAGAGACCAGATCCTTTTTCCTGCTGGTGCCCAGCGCCCGCATGCCAAGCACGTGGGGCGCCGGCGTTCAGCGCGCTAGCGCCCGCGTGCCAAGCACGTGGGGCGCCGGCGTCCAGCGCCTGCGTGCCACGCACGTGAGGCGTTGGCCCCCGTGCGTCCTTTGGACGCTTTTTTCCCTTTTTATATATATGTATGTATGTACACACACACACACTCCACGACACTGTCCCTGTTAGAAAAAAATTTCTAATGGGACGCTGCCCCGCACCCCGCAGAGGGGGCTGCTACCCTCCTTGACCCCCAGCCCGCTATCCGGGTAGCGGGACCCCCGTAAAAACTCTGCGGGCCCCCCGATATATCCAAAACCCCTTCAAAACACAACAATGCACGTTGAGTTCGCATGACCTGTTTGACCCGTCAATCGGAGGTTCTCTCGCTCCAAAGGCGAGGGGTATTTAACGGCAGCTTAGTCCGCAGCTGCCGGAGATTCGGATCCCCACAATCAATAAACCCTAGCCTACCCTAGACAGAGGGAATCTGTAGTGCGCCTGACAAGCGCGCGCGTATTCCCATCTCAATGGGGTGACGAAACACCCTATAGATTCTGGCACGCCCGGTAGGACCGATCTCTCCTCCCATAGTTCGGGTTAAACGTTCATGTGAACTCAATCAATATACATATCGATTGCCTATACTGAAATCATAATTCTTTTTGCAGGTTAACAAATTTCAAATTGCAATCTCCGGACGTAACAAAATGTCTCCAAGGATTAGCTCAGCTCTCGACACAACTCCCATAGCTTACACGATGAAGATGGACGCCAGGACGGTCCTCCCGGACAGTCTCGGGGGACAATGGGAGGAGCCGCCGCTACCATATGGCTCTATTTTGTTCGTGTCAGCTAACGCCATCCTAGCTCCTCAAGCTCCGGTAACAGACAAACTGGCCTCAAAAGGCAAGAGGCCAAATGTGGTGATCTCGAGGGCTCTCCAACCCAAACGCAAGTCGGTGTTTGAACAACTTTTCTTGGCCCCGGCTGGAGGCAAGGCCATCAACACCAACAAAGCAACAAGGCATCTCGGGCAAGCTCCAGCGGCACCCCTGACAACTGCTCAATTGGGCATCTTCACTAAGCTCCCCGTTAATTGGCTCATGATGGCTTCCTGGATGACGGATGCCCACCAAGCCCCCAAGATCGAGAAGCTAAGACAGAAAATGCTCAGATATAGAGCCAACAAAAGGGCTAGGACTCATGCTAGGCTGAACTTCATGAGGTTCGAAGAACAGGGTTACCTCACCAAAGCTGAGGAAATGGATGGATATGTGGTCCACACTGTCTACATGGTGGGCACGCGTAGCAAGAGCAAGGATGCGACCACTACATCTCAAATCCAATCTGGTGTGAATGTGGTTGTCACTTCCCAAGAACAGCACCCTCCGGAAGGTAATGAAATTCCTCCCAGTGAAGCTGATAAGCAGAAAGATCCCTCGGTTCATGAGGAGTCGAGCTCGGAAAGCGAAGAGGAGCCAATTTTCCATCCCAAGAACGCAGAGCAGCAACTTCTCCAAGAGCTCCAAAAACAGCTCAGAAGTAAATACAAGGAGATGGCCAAGCTCTACTCAAAAATTGACGAGTTGACAAACGTCGTCCTATAGCTCATGGCCCAACTTGCCTCTCAGCCACCTAATTAAGCGCATGGCTCTGCTTATGAACCGGGAAACGGTGTCCCGAGACAGCCGACGCCTATTCCCTCAAATCCAAAGGTGGGCGGACCGCATGAAAGTCAGTCGCATCCTATCTCGAGAATTGTCTTGGCTACCGATGACAGTAGCCAGCTAACTCAAGATCAAATTATGGATTTGGTTGCCAACAAAGTCAAAACATTGGTAGCCAAAGCCGGAGCGCAAAAAGATATCAGCAGTAGCGGGAGACCATATCCTTCTCAGTATGATCTGGTAGAATTTCCTAGCGGCTATGTCATCCCCAAATTCGGAAGATTTGATGTGACGGGAAATGCGAATCAGCACCTCGCCCACTTCAAAGCCTCATGCGGGAATACTGGGGTCAATGCTGCACTTCTCCTCCGTCAGGACGTTAATAGCTTAACTGATTCCGCTTTCGACTGGTACACGAGCATACCGAATGGCTCCGTTACTAGTTTCGTCCAAATGGAATCTCTGTTCAGACAAAGTTTCATGAGTGTCAGTGATAAGATCACCATTGCCGACCTCGTAAGGACCAAGCCAAAGAATAACGAAAGCAGCACGAATTTTATAACCCGATGGCACAATCTCTCCGTCAAATGTGAACCGCCGATAGAGCATGACCAATCTGTCAGTCTCCTCGTCGGAAATCTCAACAATTGGATGGCCCCGTTTCTATGCACCACGGGTCTCAAAACATTCCAAGAGTCATTCTCTGATTCCCAAAATAACAATAGGTCCTGGAGAAACGGAAAGGACGATAATCGCAAAGGCGGAAACTCCGACGATGCTGAATCTTTCAACACCTCGGCTAACCGAAATAAGTAAGAGATGAGCGGGCCTAATGCCAACCGGTCTCGGAAGCCAGTGTTCGGAGAGGGAGAAGAAGCTCCACTGAAAGAGAAGCTGGATAAGATCTATTCCTTCAGAAGGGACAAAGTCCGTAAAATATTAAAAGACGCCCTAAGGAACGGTCTACAATTGCCAGAATTAAAAAGACCGCAAGAAGCGAATATGACGAGCGACCCCAAATACTGCCCCTATCACAGAGTGATAAGTTATGCAATTGAGGAATTCTTCGTCCTCAAAGATTGGGTCGAAAAGCAATACAGGGCAGGAGAGATAGAACTGTCTAAAGGCGTGTTAACAAATAGTCAAGTTGCGACCGCCAATTTCATACAAACGGAGACCGAAGTCCTTTGTGAAACTGATTCTCTCAGACATCTGCCTTTCTGTCACGCCCCATCCCCAAAAAAGAGAGTATTGTCCGCTCTGTTCGAAGCCGCACGGTTTTGTCCTTCGGGACGAACTGGACCCGACCAGGGGCTACTTCCCAAGAGGTCACCCATCCCAGGACTTCCCTGGCCTGAGCACGCTTAACTACGGAGTTCTCAAACTCCTGTAGTGCCGGTTCACTTAAAAGGCGCCTCTGTATTGAAGAGTAGTATTCCATTTATAGTACAGATCTGTCCTATTTCGGAATGTATCCCGAAAATTCCCCATTATTTTATAGTGGGTCCCCATGCTTATCTGGTATATATGGGTATACCGGATAATATTTGGGGTATTACATTCTCCCCACTTAGAACAATGGTTCGTCCTCGAACCACAAACCTACTATTGAGGAACCAACTATGATACCATTCTGTCACGCTCCACCCCCAACACAGAGAGTATTATTCGCTTTGACCGAAACCGCACGGTTTTGTCCTTCGGGGCGAACTGGATCCGACCAGGGGCCACTTCCCAGGAGGTCACCTATCCCAGGACTTCCCTGGCCCGAGAACGCTTAACTACGGAGTTCTCAAACTCATGTAGTGCCAGTTCACTTAAAAGGCGCCTCTGTATTGAAGAGTAGTATCATTCCATTTATAGTACAGATCTGTCCTCTTTCGGAATGTATTCCGAATATTCCCCATTGTTTTATAGTGGGTCCCCATGCTTATCTGTTATATATGGGTATACCGGATAATACCTGGGTATTACACTTTCTTTGAAAACAGTCGACCACCATGTCGTTAAACTGGGAACACTCGACCACCACATCGTTAAACTGGGAACAGCCGACCACCACGTCGTTAAACTGGGAACAGCTGACCACCACGTCGTTAAACTGGGAACAATCGACCTCTAAGTCGTTAAACTAGGGATGTAAAAATGTGTAAATAAAAAAATAAGAAAAAAGCCGAAATGATTGGGCAACTCGCAATAAAAATCAGCGAGTAAAATAAAAATGAAAATAAACAGCTAAAATGATGGGGCGGCCGCGAATGAATAGCCGAAATGATAGGGCAATCGCGACCTTCGCGATAAGAAAAGCTGAAATGATAGAGCAATCGCGGTAAAACAAAAACAAAAAAACAAAAAAACGGTGAATGATGAGTCACTCTTGGTATCATATTTCATTGCAGCGATACAGACGCCAAGCAAAACTCAAATCCCCGATATCCCAATGGCGAATGATGAGTCGCTCCTGATCCCATATTCCAGTGCAGCGATGCAGACGCCAACCGAACTCTGAATGTTCCACGGTGAATGATGAGTCTCTCCTGGTACCATATTCCAGTACAGCGATGCAGACGCCAACCAAAATCCAAATTCTCAAACGGCGAATGATGAGTCGCTCATGGTACCATATTCCAGTGCAGCAATGCAGACGCCAACCAAAATTTAAATTCCCAAAATTCTCCCGGCCCTACGGTTAGTCCCCAAATTGACTACCGTATACAATCCACAGACTCAAATAATTCTCATCATACCCATACCCCGCCGCAATCACCAGTCCAGCGGCCGGTCTCCGCCCTTGGAATTATGCTCTATTGGGAAGACCCACTCATGTGTCCTTACGATATATGAGGAGAACAAACCTTCGTGGGATTCTTACGATTTACAAAGGAAAAACACACTTAGGAGTCCTCACGACTCCTAAGGAGAAAATACACCTGCGGATCCTTTCGACTCGTAGGGAGAAAATTCTTTTATGAGACCCTTACGGCTCATAAAATTGAAAAGTCTTAAATGATAGGGATCTAAACCTGTCTCCTAAGCCATCGCTCCTCAACAGGCAAAGGCAAATGATGAATTGCTCCTGGCACCTGTGCTTTAGTGTTAGCAATGCTGATGCTGACCCTTACCCCGAAATTCCGAACTTCCGATCCAATGGACCCTTAAGTCTTTAAACTGGGAACAGATGACCTCTAAGCTGTTAAACTTGAAACAGAAGACCCCCTAAGTCTTTAAACTGGGAACAGATGACCTCTAAGTCGTTAAACTGAAAACAGATGACCTCTAAGTCGTTAAACCGGAAACAGATGACCCCTAAGTTGTTAAACTGGGAACGTGGGAAATTCTCTCATGGAAAATGATGATTCGCTCTTGGTGCCACAGTCTAGTTTAGCGATGTTGATGCCAGACCAAAACTAAAATCCCCAAATCCTCTCATGGAAAATGATGATTCACTCCTGGTACCATATTCCAGTATAGCGATGCTGATGTCAACCCAAATCAAATCAAATAAACAACCCCTGCAGCGGAATCATGCTTCGTCTCAGAATGTCTCCTGTGTCGAAATCATGCTTCGTCTCGGAGTATCTACCTTCCCTGTCAGAACTATGTTTCGCCCGGGAATCAGCCTCTACATCAAAACCAGTGATACTCCGTGCTGGGAAACGTCAACCACAGACACTCCGTGCCGGGGACAAGTCAACCAACAACCTCCCCGTCGGAATTAAGCTCTATCGCGGAATCAAGTCAACCAACCAACTCTGTGTCGGAATCATGCTTCGCCTCAGAGTGTACCCCGTGTCGAAATCATGCTTCGCCTCAGTGTATCTGCCTTTCCTGTCGGAATTATGCTTCGGCTCGGAATCAACCAGTGACCTCCCCATTGGAATTATGCTCCGTCTCGGAATCAAGTCACCCAACAATCTCTGCGTCGGAATCATGCTTCGTCTCAAAGTGTACCCTGTATCGAAACTCATGCTTCGCCTCTGTGTATCTGCCTTTCCTGTCGGAATTATGTTTTGACTCGGAATCGCGTCAAGCGTCGACCGTCCATGTTGTAAAAAGAGCAGTGCCGGCTTCCCACAAACCCGGAACCAAATCACTCCGTGCCGGGAAAACGTCTACCACGGACACTCCGTCTCGAAGACGCGCCAAGCGTTGACCGTCCATGTCGTAAAAAGGGCAGCGCCAGCTTCCCACAAAGCGAGAACCAAATCACCCCGTGCCAGGGAAACGTCTACTACGGACACTCCGTCCCGGAGATGCGTCAAGCGTCGACCGTCCATGTCGCAAAAAGGGCAGTGCCAGCTTCCCACAAAGCGGGAACCAAATCACTCCGTGCCGGGAAAATGTCTACTACGGACACTCTGTCTTGGAGATGCGTCAGGCGTCGACCGTCCATGTCGTAAAAAGGGCAGTGCCGGCTTCCTAAAAAAGCGGGAACCAAATCACTCCGTGCCGGGGAAACGTCTACCACGGACACTCCGTCTCGGAGACATGTCAAGCGTCGACCGTCCATGTCGTAAAAAGGGTAGTACTAGCTTCCCACAAAGCGGGAACCAAATCACTCCGTGTCGGGGAAACGTCTACCACGAACACTCCGTCTTGGAGACGCGTCAAGCGTTGACCGTCCATGTCGCAAAAATGGCAATGCCAGCTTCCCACAAAACGGGAACCAAATCACTCTGTGCCGGGGAAACATCTAATATGGACATTCCGTCTCGGAGACGCGTCAAGCGTCGACCGTCCATGTCGTAAAAAGGGCAGTGCCGGCTTCTTAAAAAAGCGGGAACCAAATCACTCCATGCCGGGGAAACGTCTAGCACGGACACTCCGTCTCGGGGATATGTCAAGCATTGACCGTCCATGTCGTAAAAAGGGCAGTGCCAGCTTCCCAAAAAGCGGGAACCAAAGTAAGTCGCCTCCACGCGAAAGAAAATCCATCAATTTCATGCACACGACTCACATATGTGGTGTGCATTTATTGATAGGGACACTTTGTTGAGGTCAAAAATTGCATCCCGGTTGACCAAGTCAAAATCAAAGTCAACCCCAAGTAAGCGGGCCTAAGCCCATCTAGTGGGCCTATGCCCAAGTCGAGCCCCACGGCTACCTCCTCCATGTTGAAATAAAAAATCATGTAATAAATAATTTTGATGCAATTTTTTTTATGCATGAATGTATGAAAATAGGCATGAAGCCAAAATTTTGTAAAACCCTTGGCTTATGTGCAAAAGAAAAGAGCACATGAGGCATGTGATGGGCAAAATGCCATTTTGTAAAGCCCAAGGGGCTATATGTAAATGTGTAAGCCTATATAAGGCAACACGATGATGAAATAAGAAAGAACTTTTCATTCTCTCAAAAATTAGGGTTTGTGTGCCTCCTTCCCCTTTCTCAAGGTTCTAAACATTCTTCCCCTTTTCTGAATTAAATCAAGAGTTCTACTCTTCGTTTTCCAAAAGTAAATAGTTTTTCACCACAAAACCCATAAAGGGGAGCTCAGATCTTCCATCAAATTACAAAAAAAGGGATGATTTTTAAATCTCATCCCATTTCATCCAAGATCCGGCCAACAGAGGGGAAGAAGAAGGAGACCCATCTCCAAAAATCCCACTTTGGGGAAGATCCAGGACTCAAGGGAGAAGCCCCTTTCATCAGCTCCCAAAATATCTTAGGAGTTTAACTCCTCAAAATACACACATACACACACAAAATAATAAATCTTTCTTTCTGGGAGTACAACTCCCAGTTCAGGGACTAAGCCTACTCTCTGTCAGAAGTTCAACTCCATAAGTCAAATTGGGAGTACAGCTCCCAGTGTAGAGACTAAGTCCCTTTTCCTGCTGGCGCCCAGCGCCCGCGTGCCATGCATGTGAGGCGCCGACGCCTAGCACCTGCGTGCCATGCTGGCTCCCACGCGTCTTTTGGACGCTTTTTCCCCTTTATATATATATGTATATGTATACACACACACACACACACTCCACGACACTGTCCCTATTAAAAAAAAATTCTAACGGGGCGCTGCCCCGCACCGTGCAAGGGGGCTGCTAGCCCCCTTGATCCCCAGTCCGCTATCCGGGTAGCAGGACCCCCGTAAAAACTCTGCAGGGCCTCCCCGATATATCCAAAACCCGTTCAAAACACAACACTGCACGTTGAGTTCGCATGACCTGTTTGACCCGTCGATCAGTGGTTCTCTCGCTCCAAAGACGAGGGATAATTAACGGCAGGTTAGTCTGTGGCTGCCGGAGATTCGGATCCCCACAATCAATAAACCCCAGCCTACCCTAAGCAGGGGGAATCTGTAGTGCGCCTGACAAGCGCGCGCGTATTCCTATCTCAATGGGGTGACGAAAAACACCTTACAGTGTGTGCGTGCACACACACATACACGAACATACACTCACGCACACACATTTATTAAATTACTATAAAATACCTTATAATGTTTCACTAAACTACCCTTGGTTATTGTTGTTTTGTCACTAAACTACCTTAACGAGGGTCCTAAGCAACCCATTTTTTCAATTTCAGTAAAGTACACTAAAATACCCTTAATTATTGTTGGTTTTTCACTAAACTAGCTTAACAAATTTAAATAAACCATTCATCTTCTTGGATTAACTAAATTACTATAAATTTCACTCAAATACCATTAACTATTATTTTTTTCACTAAAATATCGTAAATTGTTGTTGCTTTTCGCTAAATCACCTACAAAATTTTTCCAAATTACCCGAACCCGAACCCTAAATCTAAGCCTAACCGTTAACCCTAATTAACCTTACTGTTAACCCTAACCTTAATCATACCTCTAATTCCGCCCTAACCCCAAAACCCTAACCCTAACCCAGCCGACCCTAGTTAACCCCCAACCAATATCCAAACCCTAGTTTCAAATTCATAAGAAAGAGAATCAAAATCATAACCAATATCCATACGGCCAACTCGAGAGGGGGCTCGGCAACAACAGCAGTAATAAGAACACCAACAACACCAATAACAACAACTGCAATAATAACATGCGACAACAAAAAATTTGGGATCAATCGAGCACAACAATTAAAGTTAAGCAAAAAAAATTAAAATTTAACCGGTTAATTTATACTTACCTCTTTGACAAGCAAGCTTCGAGCGGCGTTGAGCTTTGACGAGCTCAATCGAGCGGCGGCGAGCTTCGAGCTCCGGAGGCAGTAGCCGGGGGGGGGGGGGGGTTTCGATCGACGACGGAGAGCTCCAGAGGCAGGCTTCAAGCTCCGGAGGAGATGGTTTCGATCGATCGATCGATGGCGGCGGGATCGAGTGGAGGCGGGGGAAATTTTTGGGACAGAGGGAAAAAGAATTAGGGTTCGAGGGATATAGTGTGAGAGAGAACTGGGTTTTGTCGCGTCAGGGTTTTGGGGCCCGCCACCTTATGCAATTGGTCACGGTGTAAAATTGGTCACGGTTTACACCGTGACCAATTCTTTTATGATCGTTATGATAAATTGGTCATGCTTTGAACCGTGACCAAATACCCTTAACCTTTGAACGCTTTTGTGGTAGTGACAACAATATTTTATCCCAAACTTCACGGCCTTTTACTTTGGCTATTAAAACATGTCTTTTATGTTTCAGATTCATTCATGCTAATCCAACAACACTTTACGTTAGTTGTCATTTTTCCAGCACAAACTTTACTCCTCTATCTAGCTGGCTTCGAATAACAGTGGAAATAGTGAAAAGGTCCCTGGATGTGGACAAACTAGCCCTAAAACCACTTTTTCTTAGAAACCCTAAAACCACTTGTTAATTCTAGGGGTTGTGATATTAAATTAAACTCCCTTTTGCATGCACATTGCATAAAAAAGAAAGTTTTCCTAGGTGTGGATACAAACTGATTTAGTAAATATATAAGTTAGCTAGACCCTAACAAATTAATCATTCCCTTGTAGCATATATATAATAATGCAAACCCCATCACATCAATCTCCTCCCTCCTCTCCTCCTCCTCCTCCTTCTACTTCTTCTTCTTCTTCTTCTTCTTATTTCTCTATCTTTAGATCTCATCGCAAAGCCAAACCAAACCCTAGCCAAAAACAAACAATGGCCAACCAAAATGTAACCATCAAAAACACCATGCTAGTGTTTCCTTCACCAAAAGAACAAAACCAAGACAGTTGCAATATTCTCAAGCTCTCAAATCTAGACAGAAAGTGCCCTGCTCTTATGTACTTGGTGTTTTTTTACAAGAAAGCACCTCATTTTTCAGGAGGGGGCTCTTTGTTAAGAGATTTGAAGAAGGGGTTGGAGGAAACTTTGGCGGTTTGGTACCCAGCTGCAGGGAGGCTGTGCTTGGACAATGAAAGTGGGAGGTTTAATCTTGATTGCAACAATTTTGGTGCACTTTTGGTTGAGGCTGAGACCAAAGTTCAAATCACAGAGCTTGGGGATGTCTCACAGGAAAACAATTTCTTGGAGAAGTTGGTGTTTAGGCCTTCGGTTTCGCCTGACAGGTTGACTGAGATGCCTCTTGTTGTTGTGCAGGTGAGCACTACTTAATCCATGATGTTTATATATATTTAGCTTCATATATTTTTAATTAGAAGAATTTAGTAGATTATATATGAGCTTCATATGGCTACATAAACAAGTTAATTATAGTGTACACATATAATTACTATCACATATAATTACTATCACTGCTACAGTGTATACACACTTGGTAACAGTTTAAACCGTTACCAAAAGCCAATTTGGTAATGGTTAAAACAGTTAAACAACCGTTACGAAAAACTCCATCACCAAAAATCTGGTAACGGTCTAAACCGTTACCATAAACAAAAAGGTAACGGTTTACATCGTGACTATATACTGCTCGTTACCCTTATGAGTCCAGATAACTGAAACATGACAGAGTGGGGCCCACCTGTACGGTAACGGTTTTACCCGTTACCATATGCTCCCCCTTGTGTATGATAACGGTTGAAACCGTTACTATTGATAAGCTATGGTAATGGTTTATACCGTTACCATAGGCTCTTCCGTTACTAAATCCTAACAGATATCTGATATCTTTCAAATATCAGACACCGGCTAACCGTTAGCATAATCTATGGTAACGGTTAAAACCGTTATCATATTAGTATTGGTAACAGTCACAACCGTTACCAAATTTATCATGTATTTTTAAAAATATCAGAAATCTCCGCAGTTCACCGCCGGAGACGGGGACGAGCCGGAATGGATCGTCTTGCCTGAATCTGGGGGCATATGCTATTTGGATTTATCCGTCCACCTCTCCAAAGATACCCAGTTGATTTATGGCACTATAAATCGGAGGTTTGGACAGATGCAACCGTTGTAGAAAATTTTATCAGATTCTCTCTCATTTTATCAAGGTTTTTGATTGTGAGGACGCTCTTCTCTGTAGGCGCAAACCGCTGCGGTTAATTATATTACTGCATTGCGATAACCACTTTTTTCTGCTCCGGCAGTTCACTTCGTGCCGTGTGTGTTTTTGTTTGTTTAGATTGCCCGTATATTATATACGGAGACTAATTTATGTCGTCGCACGTAGGGCGCGGATTAGTCCAAATCCGTATATTTTAGATTTGGGCTTGGGTTAAGGATTTGCTTGACGGGGTTTTGAACTTAGGTTGTATATACCTTTGGTTCAAAAATATTTTATTTTATTTAAAGACTATTAATCTAGTTTGAGATTAAGGCCAACTTAAATAAATAAGTGAGCATTTAGACTCATTTTGTTTTGCTAAGAATACGTTAGTGTTATTTGAGACTAAAATGAACTTAATAATATTTTTAGGATCATTTTTGCTTAAGATCCAGCAAAAGAGCATTTGAGTTCAGTTGCAAAAAAAATTCAGAGACTTAACCAATTTGAGATTAATCTACTTATTCTTTTCCTTTTTCATTCAAAAATACTAAGCACTTATTTGGGCTCTGATACTCACATATATGTCACGTGAAGCATTCAGTCACGAACGCTGCCCAATGAATGTTGAACAGTTTAGTCCTTTTGACTAAGTGTGAAGTGCTGAACACTTCCTATGGCGTCCACGTGAGGTGCACGTGCGACACTGGGCGCTGCCCAATTAATGCTAAATAGTCAGTCGTTTTGGTTGTATATAGAGTGCTAAGTACTTTTATTCAGCGCCTACGTGTATTTCACGTGAGGCGTTGGCCTTCTGTTTTGGGCGTCTGCGTGTTTTTCACGTGAGGTGCTAGGCGCTGTTAATAGGGCGCCCACGTGGGAAACACGTGAGGCGCTAGTTTTTTTTATACGGAGATTTAATTTCTGTTGATATTTTCAGAGTGGTTAAACCTCGGTCAATGGCATTTTGACCATTAACGCTCACCAAAATCACTATTTTTAAGGATTTCGGCTTGAGTTTTTAGAGAACTAAGTTCTTGGAGTATTATGGACTCCATTTTTTTTTTCCTTTTTTAATTTGTTTTTCCCTGAATTCTTGACTCTCAAGAACAATGTCTTCCTGATGAGAATTAAATTCTTAACTTATAGGAGACTCGTCTTGTGGATCTCAGATCCAGAGAAAGAACTTAGTTCTTTTTAAAAGGGTTAAACTCTTAGATGCGATAAAGATATTTTACTCTCTTTTCTTTACCTAGGGTTTCGAGAAGGAAGGTTTTCTTCTTTGAGAATTGAATTCTCTGTTATCTTAAGAGCTCACTGTATTTTTGCAGAACCTTATATTGGGTTTTCTCCCTTTCTCTGTGTTTCTCTCTTTGTCTGTGTCCGTAAGATTTGAAGTCTCGGGTCCTTTATATAGTGGAGGCAAATTGTTAATTAATTTTGAGAAAATCTCTCATTGAGAGATTCCAATTGATTTAATATTGGTCTCAAAATTGATTTGGGGAATTTTACCCACCGTTGAATCTTTGAACCAAGTGTTTCCGTTTTCACAGAATATGTTGTTCTTGTTTTTAAAAAGATTGGGGAAATATTCTCCTATATACAGAATTTATTCTGTCAAGTGGTGATTTTTAATCACTATTGAATTTTTAATCCAAGTGTTCTCTGTTTTACAGAGAGCAATCTTTTTTTTGTTTAGAAAGATTAAGAGAATATACTCCTAAAATAGAATTTTATTTTATTTTTGGATTATTGATCTAACCGAGAGTATCTTTCTTATTTAGAAATATTTGGAAGATATTTTATCCTAATAGGACTAAAGGGTGGATACTCTCCGTCAAAGAATATCGCATATCGTGTAGAGGGTGGATAACGTCGGATGCCTACTAACCCTATAAGTCGTGTCTGAGTCAAGCTCATCACCAACAGAGATATTACTGAGCAACTATCAGTAAATCTCATCCCTCGTGGCCATGGATTTCTGGTGATAACCAACTGAACACAGCGCGACATCGACTCCTAATACCAGGAGAGACGAATCCCTGACAATCGACCACTGCCTCCATGTGGTTCGAGACTATACCCAACTAAAACCTGTTTGCACGACTCCTTTGAGCCGTGGTAGGGTAGTAATCAAAGTACAGTGGAAACTCACATGAGACAAATGACAATCTTAGGTCAAAGGACTAATCGTACTTATGCCACATGAGAACTTCCATCTGACGATAGATATAATACCATCTAGAAGTTATCGGCGAGTCCGCCTAGTGTACTCACCTCTATTGAGCACCTATATACTATCTTAGGTGACACAACACCAATGCTTATGAGACCGTCCACCGCCTCTCGTCGGGATCTAGAAACGTATACACTAGTCTACTCCGGAATATCGATGCCCAGTCTCGATACTCTCACGACTAGGGACATTTAAGGATGTGCTTATGGACAACCCAGCTCCCACATATATGATTGCCATCATAATACTGGTAGTCAAGCAACAATCCTATGGGCTTCATCAATGATGAAGACAAACCAGATAGTATACTATCATCTCGAGTAAAATTGTTATATCTGTATAGCTTCTCACTCAATTATCATAATTGCCCATTTGCAATCATAATAATTGCCTTGAGGGCACTATATCCAACAATCTTCCACTTGCACTTAAGGCCAATTATTGCGGTATCGCGTACCTATAGCTCGTGTGTTACTGAATACCCAACTTCTCTACTAATAAGTTTCGCAAACTATATTTGTGAAACTCATTGTGTTCGAGAAATAGCCTCAGTGAGTGGATCCGCTACAATGTTCCAACTTCTTCTCTCAATATCTCAACTTTGCGGAGATCAACAATCTGCCAAACTGAGCGATACCCCGCCTCAAGAATTTTTCTGGATACTTGATGGGACCAAGTTCATCAATGAACAACTCCTATTCAACAAACTTCTTAGACTGTATTCTCTGTTGGGCCATAACCAGCATCCTGCACTATGATTACCTCAGTATCCTTATTGGAACACTATCCAATACACTGATCCTCAGAGGAGGCTAAACTCAAAACTCTGACAGTATCTCTGTCATCCAGGTCACCTTTGAAGACTAACCGCCTCCCACAGGAGGTTGCCGTTATCTTATACCAAGAACATCCTCTTATGTTCTTTACTGCTTCCCAATGTTTCTCCAGAATTAGATTAATATCTGCTTTCTACAGCAAATGTATAAGCAATATCTGGTTTTGTACAAGACATTGCATGATTGACTCAATTGCCTAAACAAATGATATGTCATTCATGCCAGCCCCTCTCTACATCAGTCTAGAAGACATCCCTTTTAGAAAGGGTGAATCCATCATCTGCGGGTACACTACCATGCCAGGAGTCATTCATTCTAAAATACTTTTAGAATGTTGTCCAAGTATCCGATTAGGAAACTTCCCAAATCTAGATCTAAAACCAGAATCCCTGATATATTATCCATCTGGTTTTGTACAAGACATTGCATGATTGACACAATTGCCTAAGCAAATAATATGTCATTCATGCCAGCCCCTCTTTTCATCAGTCCAGAAGATATCTCTTTAGAGAGGATGACTCCATCACCTGCTGGTACACTACCACGCCAGGAGTCGTCCATTCTAAAATACTTTTAGAATGTTGTCTAAGTACCTAATTTGGGAAACATCCCAAATTTAGATTTAGTCACCAGAATTCCTGATATACTATCCATATCCAACATGGAGAAAACACTACGTAACAACCAAAGTTTAATCGATTGTAGTATAGGAACATCACTTCCTATTTGGAGTATGTCATCGAAATCCCAGGACAGTACTCTCTATATCATTCTTACTAGATTTATCTATTGTTTTGATGAAGTCAATCACCTTGACTGTCACATCAAAACAGATGATCCGACTCCGCTATCCATGCTTCAGTCTATGAATAGACATAAGCAACTTGCACACCTTCCACAGCTCCCACTGACTACGTTAACCCTATGGCAGAGTTATATACACGTGCATTTCCAAATTCCTATTTGGAAAGACATTATAGTCACCCACCTGCCAGATATCATAACCATGAACTGCATCAGCGCTAAATCATATCCATATGGACTTCAGCGTAGACACTGAAGCAAAAATCACATCACAATCCACAACGGATATTTGATGAAAACTCTTTACAACAAGTCTAGCCTTATTAGGTTAGTACATTTCCACCTGCACAGATCTCGAAAGATCTACTTGCTCCTAATGGGTTTTGCCCCTTCAAGAGCACCCGGTGAAGTCCAAAATCCATGACTTGCTGAAGTGCGTGGAATCCATCTTGGGTATGAAATATCTGGTCACCTGGAAGTTACTACTTCCTATGACCTGCTGATTGTTGGGTTACGGCAGCGCCCCGACCATCAATCCATGACCAAATGTGGAACAAAAATTTATAAAATTAATCACTACCATAACCAATTACCCGGATCTATCCATAAGCCCTAGATAACAAAACTTGCTGTTCCCTTCCGAAACACGGAGACGCGATAAACGTCTAGCCTGAATTTCGGGGCAGATGCTAATTGGTACTATCCGTCCACCTCTCCGAAGATGCCAAGTTGATTTATGGCACCATGTATCGAAGGTTTAAACGGATGCGGCCGATGTACCAGACTTCATCAGATTCCTCCTCGTTTGAGGGGTTTTTGATTGTGGGGACGCTCTTCCCTGCAGGCGCAAGCCCCTGCAGTTAATTACGCTACCGTATCGCGGTAACAACTTTCTCCTTCTCTAGATGGTCACTTCGTGTCGTGGGTGTTTGTTTTGTTTGTGGTTGCCCATGGATTGTATACGGAAACTAATTTATGTTGTCGCCCGTAAGGCGTGGACTAGTCCAAATCCGTATTTTCTTAGATTTAGGTTTGGGGGGTTGGGTTTAAGGATACGTTAGCCTCATTTGAGACTAAAATCAACTTAAACGTTTGTTAAGGATACGTCAGTCTCATTTTGGACTAAGATCAACTTAACGGGATCATTTAGATCCAACAAAAGAGTATTTGAACTCTATTGTATAGTTTAAGGACATTGCGGTCGATTAGTTTAACGACATTACGGTCCCTTGTTAGTTTAAAGACATTTCGGTCCATTGTTAGTTTAAGGACATTACGGTCCAATGTTAGTTTAAAGACATCACGGTCGAGGTTAAGGACATCATAGTCCATGAGTTTAAAGACCCCGCAGTCAAGGTTAAGGACGTCATAGTCCATGAGTTTAAGGACCCCACAGTCCAATGTTAGTTTAAAGACATCACGGTCGAGGTTAAGGACATCATAGTCCGTGAGTTTAAAGAACTCATAGTCAAGTTTAAGGACATCATAGTCCGTGAAATGTGTGGTTGTCAGGACTCGTCACCCCTCTGAAGACGTTGAAGGATTACAACGACAAATATCAAAGGAGTGAAGAGATGTACCCTTGAACCAAGGTTGATTGGGGATCTGTAGTCCAATTTGGAACTAAGATCAATTAATTAGATTATGAGCGCATTGGCTCAGTTAAATATGAATTGAGGACTTATGGCTAACTTGGGCTAAGTCCAATTAGATTAGAAATGTTGGCCCTTTGTTGGACCATTAAACATTTGTCTGGCTTCAACCCCCCATTATTTGGCACTGCTAAACAGAGGTTCTGACAACATTTTATCTTTGTTAAATGCTGAGCACTCATATGCCATATAGAGTGTTCAATTTTGGAAAGAGAAGTCTTGCCTCAGAAGGACTTAGCCAATTTAGGCTAGGATTGATTTGAATATAGTGTTAAACACTAACATATATTTGATGGTCAAGGTTTGCCACGTGATGAGCTGAAAATAGTGTTAAACACCAAGGACAAAACGCTCAAAATAGTGTTAAACACTAGAATTGGATTGGTCACGTGGGGCCATGTGATGCCTCTGAAGGTGAGGACCAGTCTTCCTTTGTTCTATTCTCAAATTTGCAAATAAGTGCTAAACACTTTTAGTTTTCACGGCCATCACGTGTGGGCACATGATAGGCACTCATGCGCTGATTTATTAAGGTGTTTATTAAGGGTCACGTGAGGACACGTGAGGGCGCCCAAATTAGAATCTGCTTTTGCCTTTGTTCACTTTGTATTGGAGGTCACGTGGGAGCACGTGAGGCATTGCCTCTGGGCTAATTCCTTCTTATTTCGGAGGATCTTTTTAGGGGTCACGTGGGGGCACTTGACCTGGTTTATTCTTTCTTTTCTGATCACGGAGGATTGGAGTCATGTGTCATCACGTGACCGAGTTCTTTAC
The DNA here is from genome assembly GCA_030015575.1 of Agapanthus africanus. Lineage (NCBI taxonomy): Eukaryota > Viridiplantae > Streptophyta > Magnoliopsida > Asparagales > Amaryllidaceae > Agapanthus > Agapanthus africanus. Next base: position 417,164,470 of record CM057338.1, on the reverse strand, counting down.
GTGCATGGAGGTCTTTCAAGTCTCTTTATTTTAATAATTAAATTCTCTGTAGGGTTAAACCCTAATTGTGTTTTAGAGGAATTAAATTCCTATGAATGTGGAAGAATCAAATTCTCATATAGGGTTAAACCCTAGTTCTGTCTTGGAGGAATTAAATTCCTATGAAATTGGGAGAATCAAATTCTCAAATAGGGTTAAGCCCTAGTTTTATTTTTGGAGGAATTAAATTCCTATGAATTTGGGAGAATTAAATTCTCATATAGGGTTAAACCCTAGTTTTATTTTTGGGAGAATTAAATTCTCTAAACTCTATTCTCCCTCTAAGTTTTGGATCTGCATGGCAGAATATCCCCGATGAGAATTAAATTCTCAACTTGTGGGGAGATTTGTTTCTGCAGATCTTCAACCAGAGGAAAAACTAAGTTCTTTTGCAGAAGAGTTAAACTCTTAGATTGCGAATTAAATTTTCTTTTTGCTTTATGAAGTTTTGATCCCTTTTCCCCTTTCTCAGCTAGGGTTTTTTTTCTTGAGAATTAAATTCTCCTTTCTTTTCTCTCTGCTATTTGCCTTCAGAAAATTTCAAGATCTCCAAAATTCTCTCCACTTCTCCTCTTCTTGGCTCCTATTTATAGGAGAAGGAAAAGAATCAATTTGTTTAGTGAATCTTTCATTTAAAGATTTTGTTTGTTTTTGTAACTATCATGATCTCAGTGAATTTTATTCACCATTGGATTTTTAATCCAAAAGATATTCTGTTTGTTATTCTTGGTGAATTTTAGGGAAATCTTTCCTTGTATAAAATCTTTCCATAAATTGGTGATTTTTAATCACCGTTAGATTTTTAATCCAACGGTGCTCCATTTTACAGAGCACCATCTTTTTTGTTTGGAAAGATTTAAAGAAATATTTTTCCAGTTAGGGTTTTTGATTCCCTCTTAATTAGAATTTAATTCTATTAATTCAGAAGGATTTTAAAGCCCATCACGTGTTGACACGTGATCCCAATATTTGATCATAAAAATAGAATTTAATTTTATCAATTAAAGAGCTAAGGGACCTGTCACGTGTTGGCACGTGACCCTCTTGATTAAACATTTTATTCAGAGTTTAATTCTGCCTTTTAACAGAGCTAAGGAATCATCACGTGTCAGCACGTGACCCTTGATCACTTGTGAGCACGTTATGCCCCATTGGGGTCTTTCCTCAGTGTCTTATTATATTTTTTAATCCCTTTTGGTGGGTTCCAAAGGCCTATCACGTGATGGCACGTGACTCCACTAATTGCCTGCTTGATTAGAATTTAATTCTGTTTTCAGGGAGCTGAGGAATCATCACGTGTCAGCACGTGACTCTTGGTCACGTGTAAGCACGTGATGCCTCATTGAGGTTTTTCCTTGCTGTTTTGTTACATTTTGTTTGACTAGAATTTAATTCTATAAAGGATCACAAGAACCTATCATGTGTCAGCATGTGACCTTTGGTCACGTGTGAGCACGTGATACCCCATTTGGGAATTTCCTCATATTTTATCAGGGAACAAATTCCCCCACAGCGTTGTTCTCACGTGTTTGCACGTGAGTGCAACGCTGTCACCTTTGTGACCGTTGGATCTGTCTAGGGAATAAGGGAGATGAACCGTTTCCCATCACATCCTTTAAATGCCAGCGTCCCTTCAGAAGCATCTCCACTTTGTTCATCTTCTTCCTTGCTTGCTCTTCCTCTGAGAATTTAATTCTCTTTTCCAGGGCTTAGTTCTTTGTCATGTATGTGCAATGCCGCTTTATCTTCTAATCAAGGCTTGTGCTCACGTGTTGCGCATGCGGGGCTCTGCTGGATGAGGATGTTTCATTTCCCTGATCTGATTCCAATGCGTCATTGGATTTCATTTCCAATGCTTTCCCCTTTTTTCCGGGCTTTGAGAATAGTCCCACCATGCACAACATTTTTTGTGCATAGCATTAAATGCTCCCCTTTATAACCTGAAACCATGCCTTTCTTCCTTTCCTAACAGAGAAACCCATTTATACCTTAAGGTGATCATATTTGAGAAATCGATCAATCGCTATGGCTTGCAACCATCCCCATTCCTGTCGGCAATCATGGGAGGTGCCTATTGAGGAGATAATCCCTCGCTTCGCTGCGCGGCTGGCAGATCCCCACCTCACCGACGCTCAATATGACGCGGTGATGTATGAGCTTCTGACTCGTCGGGGTTCTCCTCTTCCCATGGGCTCCATTTAGCTTCGGATGATCTTTCTGTCTGTGCTTGCTGATATACCCCCTCATCCGGCGGAGATGACTTCGGCGATCCTTGACGCGGCGGAGGACAAGCTCGAGTGCTTTCACGAGGCTTGTCTAATCACTCAAGCTCTGAAGGATCATTCAGTTCATATACTGAGTCAGATAAGGGCCCGACGGGCCGTCATGTCCGCTTTCACTGATGAGAACGGCGCCAACCGATGGGGAGCGACTCCTCGCGAAAACCGTCGTTTTGACAAGCTGGAGAAGGCGGAGAGGGAGCTGGAAAATTTTGTGTTTTGCTTTGTTAACTCTTGTATTTTCGATCCCTTGTTTGGTGATTTCTTTCCTTTAGAGTAATATCAATGTATTTTCTCTTATCATTAATCGTTAAATGTTCTCTGTTGACTTTTTCTGCTTGATGTGTATTCTTACGTGCATCCCACCTGTGTACACGAGCTTCAAACTTGACTCCCTGGGAATTTTCTTTAAGTACGAACGTGAGAACTTTCCTTGTTGCTAGAAAGAGAAAATTGCTTGTGCGTGTTTTGGATTAAGGATTGGCGTCGAGTGGAGGTCTGTTTACATGATCTTGAGTGCACACGCCTTCCCTCTGAGGTTGTGGCTGCAAAGGTGAGCTTGCGGGGGATGATCGAACGGTGCGCCACAAACATGATATCATGTGAGAAAAGGCTCAGTCGTAAGTTTTCGGAGAGGGAGCTGGCTTCAAAAACGCTGGGGGAGCTTCAAGCCAGCCTTACGGCCAAGACCACTAAAGCGTATGAACTTTGGCGAGTGCTTCAAGAGGCTATCAAGGAAGTGGTAGCTATTGATAAGGCCACCGTGTTTACTCGTGAAATGGTTGAAGTCCATAAAGTCACTGAAAAAGAGCTTGAAGGCCGGCTTGCCTCCTACCAGGCCCAACGGGCTCAAGCGGAGGCCCGTCTTTTGACGATACTAAATCATGAAGCCGAAGCCCGGTGAAAAAAGGGTGAACTGGCAAACCTGCTGAATCGCCCCCCGACCTGAAGAATTGTATATATATTTTCTCATTCTTCCTTTGTACATATTCCTGAATGAGAGTATATATATATATTTTGTTCTTTTACGAATTGTACTTTGTATTCATTTTGATTCATGAATAAAAGACATTTTTCTTCACGCTGTTGTGTCCCTTTTAGTAAATGTATTCTGTGGATAGTCTATCTCGATTTCTTTGCAGGACAACGATGGCTTAAGATTCAGGGCTAAGATCTGCCTCCTAAGACTTTTCAACTTTATGAGCCCTGAGGGTCTCATAAAGAATTTTCTCCCTACGGGTCGAGAGGATCCCGTATGTGTAATTTCTCCTTAAGAATAGTGAGGATTCCTAAGTTTGTTTTCTCTTGAAAGTCGTAAGGATCTCACAAGAGAATTTGCTCCCTTACGAGTCGTGAGGACTCGCAAGTGATGAGTGAAGTTACCATTATCCGCATTTCACGGAGTCAGGAGTTGCTCTGGATGCTTCCCACGGGGTTATAGCCGTGTTCTGCAAGTACCAGGCTCTGCTCTGGACGTTTTCCACGGGGTCAGGATTGACATAAGCCACGTTCCACGTGACCAGGAATTTGCTCTGGATGCTTCACACGGGGTCATTGCAGTGTTCTGCGAGGACCAGGCTCCGCTCTGGATGCTTCACACGGGGTAATAGCCGTGTTGTGCGAGGACCAGGCTCCGCTCTGGATGCTTCACACGGGGTCATTTCCGTGCTCTGCGATGACCAGGATCCACTCTGGACGATTCCCATGGGGTTAGGATTGACATAAGCCGCGTTCCACGTGACCAGGAATTTTGCTCTGGATGCTTCACACGGGGTCATTTCAGTGTTCTGCGAGAACCAGGCTTCGCTCTGGATGCTTCACACGGGGTCATTACCGTGCTCTGCGAGGACCAGGATCCGCTCTGGACGTTTCCCACAGGGTTAGGATTGACATAAGCCGTGTTCCACATGACCAGGAATTTTGCTCTGGATTCTTCCCACGGGGTCATTGCCGTGTTCTGCGAGGACCAGGCTCCGCTCTGAATGCTTCACACGGGGTCATTGACGTGCTCTGTGAGGACCAGAATCTGCTCTGGACGTTTCCTATGGGGTCAGGATTGACATAAGCCGCGTTCCATGTGACCAGGAATTTTGCTCTGGATGCTTCCCATGGGGTCATTGCCCGTATTCTGCGAGGACCAGGCTCCACTCTGGATGCTTCACACGGGGTCATTGCCGTGCTCTGCGAGGACCAGGATCCACTCTGGACGTTTTCCACTGGGTCAGGATTGACATAGGCCGTGTTCCACGTGACCAGGAATTTTGCTCTGGATGCTTCCCACGGGGTCATTGCCGTGTTCTGCGAGGACCAGGCTCCGCTCTGGACTTTTCCCATGGGGTCAAGATTAACATACGCCGCGTTCCACGTGACCAGGAATTTTGCTCTGGATGTTTCCCACGGGGTCATTGCCGTGTTCTGCGAGGACCAGGCTCGGCTCTGGATGCTTCACACGGGGTCATTGACGTACTCTGCGAGGACCAGTATCCGCTTTGGACATTTTCCACGGGGTCAGGATTGACATAAGCCGCGTTCCACGTGACCAGGAATTTTGCTCTGGATGCTTCCCACGGGGTCATTGCCGTGTTCTGCGAGGACTAGGCTCCGCTCTGGACGTTTCCCATGGGGTCAGGATTGACATAAGCCACGTTCTACATGACCAGGAATTTTGCTCTGGATGCTTCCCACAGGGTCATTGCCGTGTTCTGCGAGAACCAGGCTCCGCTCTGGATGCTTCACACGGGGTAATTGCCGTGCTCTGCGAGGACCAGGATTCGCTCTGGATGTTTCCCACGGGGTCATGATTGACATAAGCCGCGTTCCACGTGACCAGGAATTTTGCTCTGGATGCTTCCCACGGGGTCATTGTCGTGTTCTGCGAGGACCAGGCTCCGCTCTGGATGCTTCACACAGGGTCATTGCCGTGCTCTGCGAGGACCAGGATCCGCTCTGGACGTTTCCTATGGGTTCAGGATTGACATAAGCCGCGTTCTACGTGACTAGGAATTTTGCTCTGGATGCTTCCCACGGGGTCAGTGCCGTGTTCTGCGAGGACCGGGCTCCGCTCTAGATGTTTCCCACGGGGTCAGTATTGACATAAGCCGCGTTCCACGTGACCAGGAAGGGTTGACTTTATCCGCATTTCACGGAGTCGGGGTTTGACTCTCGGTCATCTGTGTACCACCGAGTCATGGAACTGAGAGTTACCGCTGTTCCACTTTGCTTGATATTGTGTCTGTTGTAATTAGACGAATGTTGAAATGATCTCCAGGCTATCTGTGAACCATCGAGATTTGGCTTCTTCTTCTGATGAAGCCTGGGGAGGAAAGGTGTGATTCCTTCTTTGTTTGCGCCCCTGGATTGTATACAGGGATTGATGTGATATCACCTGTAGGGCATAAATTTCATTATTATTTTTATTTCTTTCCGCGATGCTCTATCATTTCAGCTTTTATATCGCGAAGGTCGCGATTGCCTAATCATTTCGGCTATTTTTCGCGGTGCCCAATCATTTCGGCTATTTATTTTATTTTTACTCGCTGCTTTTTATTGCGAGTTGCCCAATCATTTCAGCTATTTTGCATGCATACATTTTTACTTGCTGATTTTGTTGCAAGTTGCCCCATCATTTCGGCTATTTCGTATGCATGTGTGGCTCGCTAGCTTTTTTGCTGCAAGCTTGGAATTAGACACCGATTTCGGCATCAACACCGCTACAACTGGGATATTTTCAGGAGCGAATCATCATTTGCCTCTGTCGATATTGGACAAAGGTGGCTTAGCAAACAAGGTTAAGATCATGTCGACTAAGGCTTTTGACTTTATGAGCCGTAAGCATCTCATAAAGGTATTTCTCCCTACAAGTCGTGAGGATCTCGTAGGTGCATTTTCTCCCTAGGAATCATGAGGATTCCTAAGTGCATGATCTCTTATAAGTCGTAAGGATCTTACAAGAGTGCTTTCTTCTTATAAGTCGAGAGGACTTACAAGGGCTGTTCACTGTGCAAACATATCCCCAGTCACGGATGAGACTTTGTTAGGGAAATGTTTATTCGCGCCCGTGGATTATGTACAAAGGTCAGTATTGAGCCGCTTGTAGGGCAGTGTTGGAGGTGGTGGTGGCCGCTTAAGACTTTTGAATCTTATGAGCCATGAGGGTCTCATAAAAGGATTCTCCTTACGAGTCGTGAGGATCTCGCAAGTGTAATTTCTCCTTAGGAATCGTGGGGATCCCTAAGTGTGTTGCTCCCTTATGAGTCGTAAGGATCTCACACAGGTGGTTTCTCCTCACAAGGTCGAGAGGACCTTGCAAGTGTCTTTAAACTAGGTTGCGCCCTTTCGGGTTTTCACAAAACTCGCCGGTAGCCCTGCTGCTTTTACTTACGGAGCCCTTTCGGGTTTTTATCCGTGCCCATTTTGCTTATGGACATACCGTTTTTTTTCTTCTTTCCTTTTTTTTATTCTTTTATTCATTTTTTTATCAGCCCTAGGATGCTGCAATCCACAGTAGTTTATCGACGTCTCGGTCAACAGCTAGTTTTAGTTCATAGTGGTCCATCGTTAGTATAAGGACATTTCGGTATGTGGTTAGTTTAAGGACGTTTCGGTCCGTGGTTAGTTTAAGGACGTTTCGGTCCATCGCCAGTTACTATTTATAGAGTTTGGGCTTAGGAAGATAGCAAGCGGACATAAGCGTCGTCATCTATCGTTGACCTAGGCCGTGACTCGTCAGACGTAGTATTTCTTTAGGAATCGACCGTTTATTGGCCGGAAAGGTCTTTCACCATGCGTGTCCATGAGTAGATAGGCTCCACCCTGGTAGACTTTGTCTATGATATACGGGCCTTCATAATTTGGCTCGAATTTTCTCCGCTTGGCACGGTTGGGGATCATAGGTCTTTTGACCACTAGCACGAGTTCACCTCGGCGGAATGTCCTCAGCCTAGTCAATCTTTCATATGAGCGCGTCATCTTTGCTTTATAAGACTCCAGATTTTGTTGCGCCATGATCCGGGTTTCATCGAGGGCGTCGAGCTCCTCAAGCCGAAGGTGAGTATTCTCTTTATCCGTTAGCTCGTAATGAACTGCCACTCATAGAGAGGGTAACTCTATCTCGAGGGGGGGTACCGCTTCTGTACCGAATACCAATGCGTACGGCGTTGTGTTCGTGGCCGTTTTGAACGTAGTTCGATACGCCCAGAGAGCCTCATGCAGTCCCTCATACCAGTCCTTCTTATTTCGATACACCGTCTTTTTAACGATCTTCGTCAAGGTTTTGTTGAAAGCTTCAGCTAGACCGTTAGCTCGGGGATTATAGACTGAGGAATACCTCCAGTCTATGTTATGCTGTTGTGCGAAGCGGCTGATCTTGTGGCTTCTGTAGGCTGGTGATTTGTATGTCAAAAATTATCTATTACCGCAATCAAGAACGACGTCGCATGAAGCTAGCCGGTGAGTACGGGTCGGTCCACAGGGATGTTGTGAATTTTCGATTCGCTCTTACGAGTTAATTCCGAAGGATGTTCGGATTGGTTATTAAATCTAAAAACCTAATTATACTATCTAGGGCAATTGAATTAAAGTTCTAACTAGGGCAAGGAAATTAAATTTAATCTAGGGCAGGAATTGAAATTACCTAGGGCAAGAAAATAAATAAATCTACTTACTTTACAGATGGATCTCTCCAAACATTTACGTAGGGTTGTCAGATCTGAATAGATGAATTGAAGAGAGGCACCGATGCTCTCCATAAAGAGATCTGAATTTATTATTAAAAGGAGGCATGAAAAGAATACAAGCTTTAGAGTTTCTATTTATAGAGAATAGGAAACCCTAGGTTACATTTTGATCCGCATGTCTAAATTTACAAAAATAGCCCTAGGTCAACTTTTCAGCACCGCTAAAAGAACTTGGTAAAAAATCATGAAGCCCGGGCATTGGATGGCCGCGGAACCGGGGCATTGGATGGCCACGGAACCGCGGCATTGGTGGGCTTAGGCCGCGGTTCCGCGGCCCTTTGACAAGATTGGGTTCTGAAAATTTTGGGTTATGTTCTGGATCTTTTTGGGCTTCTGGTTCTTTGGTTCTTTTGTCAATTGGGCTTCTACATTGGTTTCAGATCTTCAGTGAACAATTTGCAATGGATTTTTAACCGTTCGCTTTGTATTCTTGGACCTTGCATTGCCTTGTACTTTGTGAACTGTCCTTCGATGTAGGCTTGATCAAGAGTCTTCTGTTTGTTGGTCAAAGTCCATTTTTTCATCGTCTTTACATCGTTTTCACTGTTTTCTATCCAAGAACCTGTAACCTGTAACATGTAGCAGACATGCGTCAAAACCACCTGTTTATTTATAAAATGAATAAGAATGGGGAATATAATAATGCAATATTATGGTCTGAACAAATACCCCCAAACTTATCTTTTGCTCGTCCTCGAGCAAACTTATTTTTATTCACTAAAATCCTAACCGCACTTTCGCAGGGAAACGCGATTGCACTGAGCTCGTGCAACAATCCGTTAAACCTGTAGGTGTCCCTAGTAGGAGGAGTGTTGTCTCCTGAGGGTTTTCAACGGATACTACCCACAAAATCCTATCAATTCGGCTTTTCGACTTTTGTTTTCCAATTAGGTTTTCTAACAAGGAATTCTATTATCCTCTACTTGTAAATTATCCACCCACATTCTTCACACTTCCTCATCATCTAACTTAAGATTATATATGTTCTGCAGATCTACTTCGCTTTCGGCATTTCTTAAGTTTTCCTTCTAGGGTTCCATCTCCATTCAGGAATTTCTATCAACTCTACTAAAGATACAAGTTCTATTCTTCATCCCTTTCTCTCATTTAAACTCCAATCACATATCCCTACGTGTGTGTATAGATCACCCCTACACTTGGAAATTCAAATCAAGCAATCATGGCCTTGTCCGTTGTCCAAAGTGCTTATTAATTGGTGAATTTTTAATTGAATTTTGCTTACACATCCTTCATGCGACCGTTAATACTTCTTGAGGTACCAACGACCGATTACAAAATGTGTTTGCACTTTTAAAGCGTAATTTCTAGTCTTGCAACACCTAAGGCTTTAGCAGTGACTCCCAAACCAGTTGGTCTAAGGCACTAGGTGATGAAGCACCCTCGCTAAATATTTTTCTATTAATGCAGCCTTAAGTAATCACAAAAATCAGTGTTCATTTTTTTATTCTTTATTCACACTTATTTTTTTTTCATCGTACTAAGGACTTTAGACAAGAGCATTTCAAGGTCTCTTCTACTATTCCAAGTTTCAAGGTGCGTGATTGTGCAAATTGTAGGGTATACGTTTTCAGAATCTAGATTTAAGCTAGGAACTATTTTTCAAACTTATACTCTAATAAAGATATCAATACTTTTCCTTTGTTTCGACTTAGCCCAAGAAGTGAACCCAAAATTTGCCTATTTCTAAATAAACTACAAAGACATATACTTTCTACTGTTAAACTTTAAAGAAGGTTATCTTTAGGGTTTTTAATTTACTAAGTCTAAGATCTAGTTGTTCCTAGCCAGTTAACCTATTCGTCAAACTCAAGTCAATAAGCCAAAATTGAATACATTAATTTTTATAATTTTTTTGAAATTTTTCAATTTTTATGGGTTTTAAAATAAGTATGCAAATGCAAAAATATACAAATGAATGCGAAGGAAGAAGACGTACTGAGCATACCCCCAAACTTGAACTTGACAGTGTCCTCACTGTCATGCTAAACCAAGAGGGTCAAAAATGTCGGAACTCCCCTGTTTATTTATTTATAAAATTTTTTAATATATTTTTTAATGTTTTGAAATTTTTTATTTATTTATTTATTTATTTATAGAAAAAGAAAACAAAAATATATATACATATATACAAAAACGTTTCCCCCAAACTTAAGCTTGGCCTTACACAAGCCAAAGGTTAACACCAACCATTCAAAAATCTTATCGTAGTAATGGCCGAGTTGGTGAAATAATGGGGTGTAGAGGAAAGAAATGAGAAACACGCGAGACCGTGTGGAAAGAAGGGCAGAATATGGTCTCGGTGGAGGAGAAGAATGGCGGAAAGGAGAAAGAAGGGTCGCACGATCTTGAGGGTTGAAATCGAGTGAATAAATTAGCTCAATTTGTGATGACCGATGTGTTAAAAGTGATTGCGCTAACCTATCAACTAGTCGAGAAATGGGGTCAAATCCCTCAAGATTCGCAAGAAAACATGGGTACGCCGAACTTGGTATTGGAGATGAAAGCGTAACGGTCTCTTGTACGGTCGGAACGATAGGAAGAACGAAACGGAGTGAATTAGGGATAGTATCATTCTCACCGTAGTAAACTGTCTCGAACTTGAAAGATTCCATTAATGGTTCGAAACTACTGTAAGCAACCGAGTCTGATGGTTCAACTAACTCATCTGAAAATGTAAAAGACTCAAATTCGAGCGGTGAGTCATCAACATCGTCCGAAAAAGTGAAACACTCGTAAGTGTTATCATCTGTGAGAACAGTATCAGATTCAAAGGAAAATTTTTCAAGCTCATAGTCTTCAAGCGTGGTCGGAACGATGTAAAGGAGGAAGGGTGATTTTAAAGGTTCAGAAGGATGAATTGGAAAATCCGACACATCAAACAGAAATGGTTCAACCTCAATATGATCTTCAAAACTCTCCTCAATACTATCCTCATAATTCTCCTCAATATGTAGCTCATCCATGCCATTATCATCAACATCAAGACGCATATAAGGTTCGGGAGAAACATTTAATGACTCGGGATGATGAATTGGACATAAAATTTCAATCAAATCGACAGGTTCATCATCCAAAATATTTCCGGCGTCTATATCCTCAATCAAGTGAAAATCAATTTCTTTAGACACCTTATCAAAAGCATGGATATTTATCAATTTAGGTTCTAGATTGGAGGTGTAAAGATCGAAAGGATTAGGTATGGTTTCACTCGAAAGGGGTTCTTCACAATTCGGAAAATCAAACACTACAAAGTCGCACAACTCATCATTTTGGACACATGTTTGAAAATTGGAGTTGTTGGATTCAATAGGGTATGGGTAGGTTTGATTTAGAAATCCTCTCACATTCTTACTCTGTCCAACCGCCTCCTTATACATTGAAAAATTTGAAGCTAGTGGGAAACTAGCTACCGGTTCACTAGGTTGCATAAGGGCGGCCACGGACGCTTCCACATTCCTAGTCATTTTGTTTGTTGCTAAGATATAAGCCTTCAACGACTCTTCCAAACTAGACTTGGGTGGTAAGGGTGTTTCGGTAAAAGATTCAAAATTGTTTGGATATTTGAGACTCCCTAATGGCTGTGTAGAAACAGTGTCTAGTGAAGGTGGGAAAGTCGGGTATGACTGGTAGGAAGTGGGTGATTAGACATGGGTAGGGTCAACATGTGGATAAAAAGGTGAATAGTCGTGCGGATCCCTAGAACTAGATGAGTGGAGAGGGGTGAAAGATCGGCTGCGAGATTGAGCAATATGCTCAGCAATGGACATCGGCTTAGAAGTGACAGAAGGACTTGAAAAAGTGGTATCAACATATGGAGGTGGTAAAGGTTGACTTGGTTGACACAAAGTGGGTTGAAAAGTCAAACTGTTTCTCCTAGACGCCTCTATTTGATCTTTCAAAGATTTTTTAGGTAAGGAAGGATCGTCTTTAAATTGACCGAACAAATTGACGTACGACGCAAAATTAGTTTCGGGATACCAAAGTTCGGCAAGTGATTTATTATGTGGGGTACCCATGTTATAAAAAGAAAGGGTGAAAGAAAGAAAGTTGGGTAGTGGTGCAAGGATTTATTTGCGGCAAAAGTTTGCAAGTTTTCTAATAAAAATTTTCCTTTTTTCTTTTTCTCTTTATTTGGAAATTGTTGCAAAAAGATTTTGATAAAAGATATGCAACGGAAAAATATTACTTGCAATCTATTTCTAATTTAAACTAGGCGCAAAAATCCTGCACAAGATTTGTTATATGGAAGGGAAAGATTTTTAAAGCGCACCAAATCCTGCAGGAATTTTCAGAGAAGATATTTCAAAAATTACAGAGGAGGCTTACAGAGCAAATTCCACGAACTGAGGACACTGTTCAGCCGCGTTTCCGCGGTCCTAACATGGATACCACCGCTTTTTCACGGTCTAGTGGTCGGCGCGGGTCCCGAGAAAAATTTGCAGAAGACGATACCACCAGGGCACCGCGTTTCCGCGGTTGGAACTGGGTTGACGCCGCGTTTCCACGGTCTGGAGGTTGGTTCGTGGCTCGAGAATTTTTCAGTGCCTCTGTTTTTGCAACCTTCTGTTGTTAGGATCTTCTGTTTTCTGTTTCGCTTTCTGGAAATTTCCAGATCCGTCTCGATTGTTCCTGCAAGATTCACACAACAAAGTACCCTTTCCAAAAAAATAACAATTGATATATTTTTATAAGTTTTGGATTTTTTTAATATTTTTATGATTTTTTAGTTTAGATTAACCCGAAATTGCAAAAAGGAAATTTTACGCCATCCCCGGCAACGGCGCCATTTGATTTGTATGTCAAAAACTATCTATTACCGCAATCAAGAACGGCGTCGCATGAAGCTAGCCGGTAAGTACGGGTCGGTCCACAAGGATGTTGTGAATTTCCGATTCGCTCTTACGAGTTAATTCCGATGGGTGTTCAGATTGGTTATTAAATCTAAAAACCTAATTATACTATCTAGGGCAATTGAATTAAAGTTCTAACTAGGGCAAGGAAATTAAATTTAATCTAGGGCAGGAATTGAAATTACCTAGGGCAAGAAAATAAATAAATCTACTTACTTTACAGATGGATCTCTCCAAACATTTACGCAGGGTTGTCAGATCTGAATAGATGAATTGAAGAGAGGCACCGATGCTCTCAATAAAGAGATCTGAATTTATTATTGAAAGGAGGCATGAAAAGAATACAAGCTTTAGAGTTCCTATTTATAGAGAATAGGAAACCCTAGGTTACATTTTGATCCGCATGTCTAAATTTACAAAAATAGCCCAAGGTCAACTTTTCAGCACCGCTAAAAGAACTTGGTAAAAAATCATGAAGCCCGGGCATTGGATGGCCGCGGAACTGTGGCATTGGAGGGCTTAGGCCGCAGTTCCACGGCCTTTTGACAAGATTGGGTTCTGAAAATTTTGGGTTATGTTCTGGATCTTTTTGGGCTTCTGGTTCTTTGGTTCTTTTGTCAATTGGGCTTCTACATTGGTTCCAGATCTTCAGTGAACAATTTGCAATGGATTTTTAACCGTTCGCTTTGTATTCTTGGACCTTGCATTGCCTTGTACTTTATGAACTGTCCTTCGATGTAGGCTTGATCAAGAGTCTTCTGTTTGTTGGTCAAAGTCCATTTTTTCATCGTTTTTACATCGTTTTCACTGTTTTCTGTCCAAGAACCTGTAACCTGTAACATGTAGCAGACATGCGTCAAAAGCACCTGTTTATTTATAAAAAGAATAAGAATGGGGAATATAATAATGCAATATTATGGTCTGAACAGCTGGCCCGTTATCGGAGATGATCCGTCGCGGAGTGCCGAACCGATAAATGACGTGTGTCTTGAAGAAATGGAGTATATTCTCCGTCTTCACTTCCCTCAGCGGTACTGCTTCTGCCCATTTGGAGAAGTAATCAGTTGTCGCCAAAATGAATCGATGTTCTCTGGACGATATTGGTTCGATGAGGCCGATTATGTCAGTCCCCCACATTTCAAACGGCCAGCTAGCCACTGTCGGATGTAGTGGATTCGGATGCTGGTGGATAAAGTCCCCATGGATCTGGCACGAGTGGCATTGTTTCGCATACTCGAGGCAATCATGAATCATTTTGGGCCAATAGTAGCACATCCTTTTGATCTTCAGCTTCATCTTCGGCCCGGCTTGGTGAAAACCGCAGAGTCCGTCGTGGGTTTCTTGAACGATTTTGTTTGCCTCTTCAGGTCCCAGGCATCTTATCCACAGAGAATCAAATGACCATTTATACAGAGTATCATTGACAAAAGCGAAAGACAGAGCTCTTTTCATAAGCTGATGTCTTGAGGACGCATCTTCAGGTGTTCGACGGGCTTTGAAGTAGTCTATAAAGACTTCTCTCCAATCCGTAACCTTTTCCTGGTCTTTTTTTTGTAGAGTCATTTTCTCGGTCGCTCCCTTTTCTTCGGACGACTCCGGAGATATTTCTGCCGGTGCAAGAACCCGACGGCTTTGCACAACGATCCTTACATCATCGAGGTTCTCGTCGGCTAGTTCTTTAGCGAGCTTGGCTAATGCATCCGCCTTGCTATTTTCCACACGCGGTATGCTTTCCAAGATGTAGGAAGGAATTTGGGTCAGCAGTTACTGCACCCTCTCGCCGTACTTCACCAACTCTGGCTTGCACGTTTGGTAGTCGCCGTTTATTTGACTAACGACCAGCTGGGAATCTCCGTATATGATGAGATTTTCAATTCCCATGTCGATGGTGATCTTGAGACCTGCTATCAAAGCTTCGCATTCGGCTTCATTATTTGTCCTCGGCTCTGTTAAGGAGAAGGCAAAGCGCATTATCCCTCCTTGTGGGGTCACGAAGATGAGGCCTACCCCTGATTTGATTATGGGGTGCTTTGTTTGCGCTTCTTCATAGAAGATACTCCATCGAAGTAGAGTTCCCATTGGGTATCATTCTCTCTTCTCTCCCCGTCGATCGTGTCAAACGCATGTTCGTCTGGCAATTCGTAGTTCAGAGGAGAATCGGCGGGTATCGGATGCTCAGCGAGGAAGTCGGCGATGGCCTGGCCTTTCACTGCCTTGAGAGGACGATAAGTTATCGAGAACTCCATCAAGAGCAGGGCCCATTTAGCGAGACGCCCTGTCAATATGGCCTTCGACATCAAATATTTGAGAGGATCCACCTTCGATACGAGATGGACCTCATGTGCCAACGCGTAGTGTCTGAGCTTCGTTATTGCGAAGATCAACGCCAGGCAGTGTTTTTCAATAGAAGAGTAATTGCTTTCTGCTCCTAGGAGAACTCGACTCAGATAATAAAGGGTTCTCTCTTTCCCTTGGTCATTCTCTTGTGCCCATAATGCGCCTAGCGAACCTTCAGGGGCTGTTGTATACAGGACGAGAGGTTTTCCTTTAACGGGAGCGGCTAGCACCGGCGGATTCTGTAGGTATTTCTTAATTTCGTCCAGTGCGCCTTGGCATTTGCGATCCCAGACGAACGGAGTTCCCTTCTTCATCAAGTGACTGTAAGGGCGGCACTTGCCGGAGAGATTGGCTATAAACCGCCGGATATACGCGAGCTTCCCTTGGAGAGACCGCAGTTGCTTGAGAGTCCTTAGCAGAGGCATTTCCATAATCGCCTTGATTTTTGACGGATCTATCTCGATGCCTCGGTGTCGGACGATGAATCCTAGGAATTTGCCTGAGGAAACTCCGAACGCACATTTGAGAGGGTTCATTTTCAAGATGTATTGCCGGAGGCGTTGAAATAGGATCTTCAGATGCTCTAGATGTTCCTCGTATGATTTGCTTTTAACTACGAGGTCGTCGATACATTCGACGATTTCATGTATGAGGTCATCGAAAATCTTTGTCATGGACTTCTGATAGGTGGCACCGGCGTTCTTTAGACCGGAAGGCATCACCTTATAGCAAAATATGCCCAAAGGGGTCCGAAAAGCAGTATGCTTCTGATCCTCGGGATGCATTTTTATCTGATTATATCCTGACGATCCGTCCATGAAGGAGAAGACTTTGTGAGTGGACGTATTATCTATCATTAGCTCAGTGACTGGTACTGGAAAGTCGTCCTTTGGACAGGCTTTATTGAGATCCCGAAAGTCCACGCATATGCGCACTGTCCCATTTTTCTTCATCACCGGGACGATGTTGGCGATCCAGTCAGGATACTGAACCTCTTGGATGAAGCCAGACTCGATTAGCTTCTTGACCTCGGCGTTGATGCTCGTATCAAGCTCGAGCCGCATTCTTCTCGGTGCTTGTTTGATCGGCTTGACGTCCGGGGATATTGCCAATTTGTGTATAGCAATTTCTGGATCTAGTCCTGGCATCTCGGAATAGTTCCATGCGAAGCAATCTTTATGCTGCATGAGCACGTCTTTTAGTGTAGCCACCCTTTCTTCAGACAGTAACTCACTGATGAATGTCGGTCGCGGGTCACTTGCCGTCCCCAAATCAATTTTCTTGAGGTTATCTGCAGTAGTATGTATTCCATCTTCCAGCTCTTTTGGCGCCGGTGGAAACTCTGAGATCACCTCGCCATCATCGTTTTCAAAGCACCAGGGGAGATCATCCATATTCTTGGGTTCTTCTTCTGATAGCGTTATCATATGACAGGTACGAGCTCGCTTCCAAGACCGATGTTGATCTGGTTCTACTCTCGCTGTATGCGCGGCTTTTGGTTCGTGCTTCTGCGGCGGAGTTACCCTCCAACTGCTGGATAGAGCGAACCTGCCGAGCTGATATTGGTCTTCGACCCAGTTCTTGAAGGTGAAGCAATCTTCGAGAGGATATCCTATTGCTCGGTGATAGGAGCAATAATCTGGATGATTAACTTCGCCTGGTTGCTCGGGGTGCTTGGACTCCGGGAGGGTAATCATTTGATATTTTATGGCAAGATCAAGTATCTTCTGTGTTTTGTCCTAGGGAAAAGAGTATGCTCGGCCCATCTTCTTTATAAGAGACGAATTCGGATTGCTCGATTCCCGATCGCGTGGCTTCTTGGTCCCGCTTTGTCGCTGTCGAATGCCTTTCCCGCTTTTTGATTTATTTTTGCCTCTGCGTCGGGCCTTTTGTATGACGGGTTAATAAGGAAGAGCATTGTCATTCTTCGCGGCCTGTTGAAGGAGGCGCTGCGTCCTGGCTTTTTCGTAAATGGCCATCTCACGGTTATGGTCATCCCGGACCTTTCGACCCGCATCCTTTACTAGCTTGTCCATCCGTTCTTCAAACGACGGACTCGGCGTTTTGATGACAGGACCTTGTTTTGGTTCAGGGTCAGCGTTTTCTAACAGGGCGTCTCCTTCTTCATCGAAGTCATGTATGACGTAGCTACCATGGACTCGCTCTCGTTTTTTGGATTGAACATATCCAAGCCCGATTGTCTCCATCCTCCCATTGGGCAATTTGCGCTGAGTTCCGGGGATATCCTAAATCCTGTTGTAGAATCGAGTTTGTCGAGTAGTCTGTCTGAAAGGTACCCCCTGACGCTTCAATAGCCTTTTCAAGCCTTCCGTGTAATATCTAGGCAGACGGCTGGGTTGGAGCCTGTCGAGCGTAGAATCGGCGCCATGCCTAATTTCTTTTTCCACTTTGGTTTCCCCGGATCGGTAGAATAGGATTGCCTTTTCACTTTTTCGTCTGGGAGGGACGTAGAATGTCTGCAGTTCTTGCACACTATAAGTTTTAAGTGCATCGAGCTCTTTGTAATACTCTTGTGGAACCATGGTAATTTGCAAACTCTGATTATCGCCAGCGAAGGCTTGTATTATGGCCGAGCGGAAAATATAGCGTTAACCTCGTCTTCCGAGTCTCTACCAAAGATCATCATAGGGGCGGACGGTCCCGGGTTGTTGCGTTGGGGCGACCCTGAATAAACTATCTCTTCTTCCCCCTCGGTATCACTCCCGAAGACCGGAATAGTGGTGATAGCTTTGTTCTTCGGTTTGTGACATCTTTCCGTGTCCTCAAAATCTGGTAAGAAGTATTTTGCATTTTCGTACTTTCGGACTTCGTTCATGGAGAATGGGTTCAACTCCCCCGTCACAGTGTACTCGAGACCATCCTTGAAATACTTCATACACTGATGTTGTGTAGAAGGGATAATGTTGTACTCGTATAACCAAGGCCTGCAGAGCAAAGCATTGTAGCATGTCTTGGCGTCAATGACGTGAAATTTAATATCCGTGACAAGTAGCCCGAAGCGCAACGTCAGTATCACAGACCCGAGAGTTCGTGATGACTGGGAGTCGAAACCGGAGATGGTGATTTTATCAAGAGCGAGGTGCTGAATGCTCATGCAGATTTCCTTCAACACTCGCACGTTGAGGAGATTGACAGAAGACCCATTGTCAATCAGGATTTTTCCTATCTTGATATCGTGACGGTATCCGGAAACATAAAGGGGGCGGTTGTGTTCGCACGTCCCAAGGAGGAGATCTTCATCGCCGAAGGTGATATCGGCTGTGCGTACTTTTTCCAGCTCGTCTTTCATCCTTTCTTCGGCGAGGAAAGCTTGGAATTGGTCTGGCTTTTGTAGTGCCTTGATCAATGAATCTCTCGCTTCTTTGGATAGCATAAGGGCGTCGAGAATGCTGAGCTGTGAGGGTAGCTTCCTCAAGTGTTCCAGAATGTTGTAGTCCACCTTACTTTTCTTTGGCGGGTCCCTGGCGGTCAGCTCTTTGATGACTTGGTCATCTAGGGCGATGTCCTCAGAGACTTTTTCTTTTCCCTTATCTTTTCTATTCGTGGGTCCGAGATTCTTTTCGGGCAGCATACGATTGAGCAGCTAGATATTTTCACAGGTCTTCGGTTCTTCCACTTTTCCCGAGGTGGATTCTATGAAAAGAGGGCCAGGAGTCATTTCTTCGTCAGAGTCGCTCCCGAAGGTGAGAACTTGTGATTTTCCGGCGTTAACCATGCGACAGTTGCCGGTAGTTCTTCTAAGCTCTTCGGTCATACTTCTTTGCACCCGACGAGTTTTGCGTTTCATCCGCTTAAAACGTTGCCGATGAGCAACATATCCCTGCCACCATCTTTTAAAAGCATTGCACTCTTCGGTAGGGTGTGCAATATTTCGATGATATGAGCAATAGCTAGGATGTTTTTCCACTTCACCAAGAATATTTCCTTCGGAGGGTGGTAGCTTCATTCCTATTGATATAGCTTTAGCGAACCTTTTCCTCGTCTTGAACCTGCTTTTATTCGCGGTGGATGTACTTTGATTTGGCGGGAGCGTTTCAACCCTTTCGTCCAGTCGCCGGCGCTTGGCTTTTTCAAATATGGCCATCTCAAGCTCTCGAGCAGTTTTGCTTTTAAGAAGCGCTTCATTCAGGAACGCATCAATCATTTCGTCTGATGGCCCTAGAATTTCCAACTGAGGACCTGCCCCCAGTTTCTCCATATAAGGAACTTCTTCATCGTTTATCGATGAGTGAGAGATCACATGGCAACTTGCTATGTAATCCTCAAATTCATCTAATGAGTCTTCTCCATCATCTCCGTCTTCAAGGACGTGACTGAGAAATTCTTGGAGTGTGATTGGAGTCCGCGCCTTCTGGTTATACTCTTCCAGCGCGTCAATCTGCTTTTGCAGGTCCGTGCTCTTGTCACCAGGCTTCAAGGGATTTTTGGTCTTCTTTTCCTTCTTTGAAGACTTTGACGGCTGGGTGTGAGTGTTTTGAATATCGCCACCAATTTTTGGAGTTGGGCGCGGTTTCAACATTCCCTTGATAATCTCGGGTTCCAGCGGATTCTTCCACCTGATCGCCGGGCATGTCTGGAGATCGTTCAACATTCTTTTAGTTTTGGCTGAAAGAGCGACCTCCCATGGAGCCACTTCAACAAAAGAGCACGATGCCCCCGGTGTGTCTGTCTTCTTAGGAGTGTGCGGTTGTGGTGGGCTTACTTTCCACTTCTTAAACAGCGCAAACTTGCCTTGTTAGTATTGGTCCTCGATCCATCCCTTAAAGACTAAGCAATCTTCAATTGGATGGCTTACCGATTGGTGGTAAAGGCAATAATTGGGACTATTAGTCTCACCGGGTTGCAACGGTCGTTTCGGATTCGGCAGATTGATGAGCCTGTTACGCACCGCCAGTTCGAACAGTCTCTTCGTTTTGTCCCGAGGTAACGAATAAGGATGATTCATTTTCTCATTGTAGTATGTCGTCTCTCTTCCAGTTGATCCGTTAGTTTTGGGGCACTAGGTTACTGTTGAGTATTTGCAACGAATGTCGCATTCCCTTTACCCTTTTCGTTCCGCGGTTCCGGCTTCGGAGGAGACGGTCTATGACCCATCTGGTCCATCTGGGCCAGCTTATCGATCAAGGCTTGGAATGTGGTCGGCTTGAAGAACATCATGAATTAGGAAATAGTTGCCTGAGGGTCCAGAGTGCCCACAAACATGCCCACCGCCAGCGCTTCTTAGATGCGCTGCCCACATTTTGACCACAAATTTCGCCATCGTATTGTGTACTGCACCCACGTTTCACCTGGCTTCACCCTGGCATTGATCAATACCGTTATTGGGGTGCATTCACTAGCACTCGCGAAATGCTGGGTGAATAGTAGTTCCATCTCCGCAAAAATCTTGACAGAGTCGTTTGGAAGTTCAGAATACCATTCGAATGCCGTCTCTTACAAGCTGCCGACGAACTGGCGAAGGAGCAGTTTATCATCACTTCCGGTGTTACCACATAGAACCCTGAACTGGGCGACATGCTGGTGCGGATTTCCCGTCCCTTTATATACATGAAATTTAGGGATGGTATATCCCGGCGGGTACTTTATCTGATCATACCAGCCTGGATATAGTAGCCCAGTTTTAACAACTTGGACGGCCGCTTCATTCGCCTGGTGAGCTCGTATTTGCTGAGCAATGTAGTCGTCCAGAGCGGCCTTGGAAATGGTTTCCTCTTTGGCTGCTGAAAAAGCCGGTGGAGGGTTCGATGTCTCCCCTTTGTCATCTTCGATGATGATCGGGGGGTCTTCAGCTAGAGGTTCTGGCTGTAACATCATCCCGACCATGTCTTAGAAGAGAAGCGCCATTCGTTTTATATTAGCCGCTTGTTCTGCTGCTTCTCTGTCCTTCTTTTCGAGGACTCTGCGGAGGAAGTCAGCATCGGTTTCTTGTTCATGACGCTGCTCTGATGACACCTCCGGGCTTTCTTTTGGCCCGGTAAGTGCGGCCATTTGCGTTAGCATTTCCTGAAGCTTCTGTTGCTGCTCCTGGGCTTTTGTCACGGATCAGGTGAGCGGTCGGTGACCCATAGAAGCGCGGCTTTCCTCTTTTTCGGAAGCCATATAAACGGTATGCATCATTACGCCCTCCGACTTGGGGCGTTGGGGCTCAACGTCTTTACGGTTTGCCGCAGTCATAGAGGCTTTCTCTGGCCTCCTTCTCTTTTGAGTGGTTGACGTCGAGGGGGCCGTTGCAGAGGGCATCCAAGTAGCCGTCTTCCTTTGTGGCTTGACAGGACGGTTCTCTTCTTGTTGAACTTTCACCTTTTTCTGTCGGCGAGGGTAATCTTGATCAATCACTGACTTCTAGACCTGTCGCCAGACTTTATAGATTTTGGAGGATAACCGCTGAGGGGACTGTTCCGGCTTCGCCTTCATTGCATTCTCCACGGGTGGAGGAGATCTTTTCAGTACGGTGGTAGGAGAGTTCCTGCTCACCTTGTTCAGCAATTCGAAGCTGTTCCCAGTTGGAACAGCAGTATTGACTTCCACCGTTGGGGCTGGTGGAGTTAGCCTAAAGGGGGAGTTGCCCCCATCTTTCCTTACTCGGCGCCAGTGGCGACATCAAGCATGTCGAGCTGCTGGGATTGTTTCAGCTTAAAGGGTGACTTCGTCATGCCCCCTGTTCTGGCGAGGCGCTGCTGGTACCAGCCTCTTAAAGACCGACGTCCGTCGAGCAACAGTGTCTAACCTGTTGGAGATAGTGCCCTCAGAGTCAATTATTGGATCACAGGTACGTGATTGCAATGATTACGGAGGACTTATACCGGTAGGACAGTCTTACTCGAGATGATAATATGCTATCTGGTTTGCCTTTATCAGTCGTGTACATGTTCAGGTGACTGATTACATGTTACACTTTGATAGAGCCCTTAGGATCTTGCTTTACTACCAACAGTATGATGGCGATCATATACGTGAGAGTTGGGTAGTTTATATGCATATCCTTAATTGTGGTCCCTAGTCGTGGGAGTTTCGAGACAGGGCATCGATACTCCGGAGTAGACTAGTGTATACAGTCGAGACCCCGACGAGGGGCGGTGGCCGGTCTCACAAGCCACTGGTGTCAGTTGGATCACCTAAGATGTATACAGGTGCTCATTGGGTTATGAGTACACCGGACAGGACTCGCCGGGAATCTGCTAGTTGGTATTATACATATCGTCAGATAGCAGTTCCCTGGTGACATGTGTACAGGTTAGTTCATCGACCTGAGGTCGTCATTTGTCTCGTGTGAGTTCCCACTGTGCTTTGATTTCTACCCTACCATGGCTCAAAGGAGTCGTGCAAACAGGTAGTTTTTGGGTACAGTCCCGAGCCATATGGAGGCACGTGAGCGGATCGGCAGGGGATTCGTCTCTCCCGGTATTGGGGGCGAGATCGTGCAGTGTCTAGGAGAGCCATTACACAAAGCCCACGACCGTAGCAGGAGATTTACTGGTAGGTACTCCAGTAGTATCTCAGGGTGTTATTGGGCTTCACTCTGACACGACTTATACTGCTATTGGGGGTCTGACGTTACTAGCCCCCTAGACAGATATGCGATACTCATAGACGAACGGACCGGACTGTATATACATTGTCACTGTTAGGCTCAGTAGGGTTTCTGGATGAGTTCGCTCATCAGCCTCCCTTGAGGTCAGTCCATGGACAGCCGTTACGCATAGCTAGTGCCGCTGACGGTTTGTGGTTAAACCCACTGCCAGGATACTGACGAGTCATTAGAGTCCCCCACAGACAGTTTCCCAAGTTCGTGCGAAACATTGTAGAGGCCGTATGGTTTTATGGCAGGGTTCGGAAAATGCACGTGCGTTTACGTACGTGTCAGTTTTCGGGCAGATGATACTGGTCGGCTTTGGTTTAAGCCGGATCCGAGTATTATATTGAGTAGATATGATATCTTTGTCCTAGTTGCATTTGTATTCGGTCGTAATACAAATGCGGGTATATTTATACAGTTACGGGGTTGTCCTGAAATTCGTTTCGGGATCACTTTTGGAAGTTGCCAGTTTCCAGTTTTCTATCAGCCGTCTTTTAACATTCGGTTAAAGACGGATTTATCTTTTCTTGGATGAGGGTGTGTCATGCTTCTAGAAGGTTCTAGAAATGGTGACTAGGGTGATGAGGTGGCGGGTGACTCATCTTTGCATTTAATGAATTGATGACTAGGTTTAGATGTGTCATCCATTTCATTAATGCATTTTGTTCTTGCTTAGGATATTTTCCCTTGATCTTTTCTCTTGTGGTTACCTCCCCCTCTCCTACACTCACCCCTACTCCTATATAGTGGCCGGCCCCTCCCCCCTCTCTCTCTCACTCTCACACACTTGAGTTTTTATCTGGTAAAAAGATTATGATAGATTTTGGGGTGTATGGAATTTCACAGCTCATTTCATTCCATCACCCGATTCGAGTGGCAACTTCATTAACCGTTCGTCCATAGTTTTGGACGGAACGAGACAAAGTCTTCTACTCATTCTCTACATCAATCTTGGTCATCTGTTTTAGCAAACTTGACGACCGAGTTGCCTCGAGTCAGAGGCGGGAGCCCGTTTAAAGAATCGTCGACGTGGTGCCACTTGGACGAGCAGATCGGAGATCGACGAGATCGGAGCAGCCGCAACGGAGCGTGGGATGATGGTTAAAGAACGAAGGACTCGGATCGTTCGGTATAACCTTTCTACTCTCTTTATAGTTTGTTAGTTTAGCAATAATGGCAGATCCGGGTTAAAGTATACGATAGCGCCAGTTAAAAAGTTTTTGATCCGTATTTGGCGTCTGTAGACGGCCGGGGCGCTACCGTAGACTTACAAAGGTATCAGAGCCTTACCATTTTGCTTTACTAACTTGTGTTAACGCGTTTAAAATATCGATCGAACCGGATATCGAATACCGCAAAATTCAAGTTCACAGTTTCTGTTGATTTTTAAAGGGTTCCAAAAATTATTCTACATATCACAGAAAGTTGTGCAGGGTTTTCTAAGAACACCGTACAAATTTGGGAACATGATTCGACAAGGCTGCCGCGGAATCGCGGTCAAACCTATGGTTTGACCGCGCATCCGCGGCCATTATGTGAGATCATGCCCCCAAATTTGCACAGTAGCTTCTATGTTGGAATTTGAGGTTTTTGGTATATATCTTTTGGGCCCAGATTTTGTTACTGTTCAACAGATGTTCGTGGGGACCACTTCGTGATATTTAGTCGATCGAAATTTAAACATGTTAGTTTACAGTGCTTACATTATATCTCCGACCGGGAATGTCATTTGATCGGTAAACCGCGTCTGATTGCTATAGTTCTTTTAGACGGGTTTGCGAACGTGACATTCGCGTTGATATTCTGTGTTGTGCTGTGATGTTGCGGATTTGTCGTGGTGGATAGCAGTGTGCAATGGTAGTGCAGTTTGGATTTATTTGTACATTTGATATTGCGGGGCGAGCGTCCAACATGTGGACTGCCGTCACTGCCTGTTGTATAATATTCTTTTGGGGCACGACCAGGTTGCGGTCGATGTATCTGTTGTACATATTATTTATTTCTGTACTAGGGTTACCCCGCGACGGAGTGCACGGATAGCCGGGTTCTGGGGGCAACGGGTCCGCATCTCATGGCTTTGAGAGGTAGAGGGGCCTCACTCTAGAATTGGCAGACTATTCGCCGCACTCGTAGGGGGTACAGGTTGACCCAAGGAAGGGTGCTCAAGATTACCGGATTCCGTGAAGTGCAGGGTGGTCCATTCACTTTGCTGTAGGGGGCTGCCTCGCTTCAGGTTTTGGCGGGTAACTTGCCGCATCCGTAGGGGTCTAGGTTTCATTGCACAGTCTATCCACACGACTAGGGGAACGTCGGGTTTCAGCAGCGGCTCTGTGAAACCCGGGGATCCCAGATTATCTGTATTGTTCTGTGATGCTTATTACTTTTCTGTAATGTTGCATATTATCACGCCTGGAGCGATTATTGTATATTGGTATATATATTATTAGATGTTGTATATGTTTTACACCCGCGCTAGTCCAGTCCCTGCTCTGTCGTTAGTTAAGTAACCTAACGGGTGATGACGGGATCCAGTGACGAATGCGGATGGCATATACGTACATTTTATTTTCGTTCTTTTCTGGTGTGATTAATTGATGGGACTGCGTTGATTCTGATCAATGCAAAGTAAAATAAACCTGTTTGCAGTTGTTGGAATAAATTTAAAAAGTGTTATTGCAAAGACGTTTCCTTTTGTTATGCATAGCGGTATTCAGTGGAATATCCTGCACCTCATTCGACGGGGCAAGGGCCAATATCCCTTCACCGGGACTGACCCCTTGGGCAGAAGTTTGCGTCAGGGTAATAACTTCACTATAGTCGATTACAAGTTGCTTTGCATAGCGGTATTCAGTGGAATATCCTACACCTCATTCCACGAGGAAAGAGCCGAGATCCCTTCATCGGGACTGACCTCTTTAGCAAAAGGTTTTCGCCACTATATTTTAAAAAGCTATCAGGTTCCTTCAGGAATATCAAGTTCGTTACGTTAAAGGTTTTTCGCTAAAAACCAGCCGTAGCCCTCCGTCACTTCTTTTGGGTATTCAGTAGTATTCAAGCTATGCATTTTAGCTAAAGTTAAGGCATAGTGTTTGGTAGCTGCTGGGTATTCATTTGTTGCATAGATAGATGAGTTAGTTTGGGACAGTCGTTCTGCCAATTGGCCAAAGTCAGGGGCATGTACGGGTGGGTTCAAATTGACAAGATAGTGACGGGTAGAACTTGGCATGTGACTTATGACATTTTGACCAAAGCCAAGGTTATAAGAGCATGGGGAAAAAAAATCATATCGGGAGTTTCTAAAGAAACCGAAACTTGCCAATTATGCGCATACCTTCTGGAGTATGAGTAACGTGGATGCATTCCATCACGTTATCATGCGATGAGAGTTGGATCCCGATTCACACTGATGAGCTGGTTTACTCTTCGAGTGATCCCGATTGATTCTTCTTTAGGTTTGGAGGAGAATTTGACAGTACAGTGGGAGGTTTCCGGATTAGATAAAGTGATAACCATTCTGATCTAGGTTAGAGTGCACGCAGAGTGTTTCTTTTCTCTCTCTCTTTGGCAGCGACCTTTGACCGACCCTAAACTATGACTCAGTGACCAAGTTGACCGAACCTTCTTAAAATACTGGCTTTTGGATTGCCTGAGTTGCATAAGTCATTGCCACTCCTTCTTTTACCCTTTGAATTTCTCAGAACACCCGTATTACTATGGATATCCACTTCCATTGGATAGATCCATCTTATGGTTATATACGAACTCGAAGGGACTTCTTCGAGGATGGATCAAGGTTCAGGAGAAATAGAATTGGTTTATTCAGTTGTCTTTTATTATCACCTTCTCTCAGGTTGCGAGGGCTCCTTGGTTTAGGAGAGTACACCTATTACGCTTATTGGATAGTCTTATTCCAAACCATAGGCAGGTGCCGAAAGGTAGGGAATGAAGAAAACCAATTAGCCTAAGTAAGGTGTGCAGAAGGTAATATGTAAAGACAAAATAAAGGGATTAGAAAGAGGGCAAAGTAAATTGCGACTGTTATCATTCACGACCAAAACCGCGTACTTCATCGCCACTCCTATTTCACCTTTAAAAGAATAAGGTATTATTCAGATATCTTTTATGATCACCTTCTCTCAAGATGCGAGTACTCATTGGTTTAGGAGGGTACACCTATTATGCTTACTGGATAGTCTTCTTCCAAACCATAGGCTGGTGCCGAACGGTAGGGAAGGAAGAAAACCATTTAGCCTAACGATGGTGTACAGAAGGTAATGACTAAAGACAAATAAAGGGATTTGGAGAGATGGCAAAGAAATATACGGTTATAGTCATGAATTGGATTATGGAAGAGGCATTACTAGGAATACCAAATTACCCCTACGAAATATTTTCATGTTTCAGTGCATTGTTAAAGAAAAACTGTTTTCCCGATTAAGATACTTACTCCAAGGGTATGTATTTACCAGGTTTCATTCTCATATCTGTATGGTTTTACAGATGATGAGTGGGAGTAAGTTATTGGGAATTAGGTGATTATCCTCATTATATCGGAATTCGTTGTAATTGGTGATATTTGAGGAAATCGCCAGGGTACAGTTTTCCACCTACGACGCACAGGTTTTGAGTTGTTTTACCCAGCGGACTTATACAGAGTATTGTATGTTGTCTAAGTGTCCATCAGGACAAAGGGGTAGGTCCTCGTACTATGTTCTGTTTACTTATGACTTCTCTAGTATTTAGACAAGTGTTTCGTATAAATACAAGGTCTACGTTTTGAGAAGTTGTGGGTATAAGAATAAAGTAGAGAACCAGGTATCACAAGTATCGAGATTCTTCAAAGAGATCGAAGATGTAGATTCTTATGATTGGTATTCAGATGATAGTAATGATTTTGAGAAACTTGTTTCTCTTTCAGGTTGCTCATAATTGGATGGATTCCTAAGTTGAGTAATGCTGATTAGCCTCTTTCCATTAAGTTGATATGCACTGGAGACAGCTGCATGATTTGAATCTGGTTCCAATTAAATAAGTGCCAAAGTTTCTATATTGGATATAGAATAGTTCGTACCTTAAAAGATGTTAAGGTACGAGGAGTTGTCCAGCTTATGCTTAAAACCAGACTCTGGATAACCAGGGCACGTTTCTGTAATGGATGTTTGTGGGTTGACCCTGGCTATGACGAGGGTTGATTTTCTACCATTTGGAAGATCAATAGTGATATTGTTCTTGACTCGCCACAGTTTTAGTAAAATGGATTTTTTCAAAAAACAGTAGTGGGAGTATGGTAGAACTGAAAGTGATTCCAAAACTGCGAACGATTACGGAAAAATTTAATAGGACCTATATATTCAATCAGGTTTGACATTCCAATAGCCACTCCGCAGATATGGTGGGTAACCTCAGACACCCGAGAGGTACTCCGGTAGCCTCAAGGACGGTGACAGGGAGGTTCTTATCTACCCAGACTTGACACTACTATTGTTCCAGGCTATGAGACCCGGTAGGAGGGTTGTCGTAGTCAGTGGGAGCAACGAAAGTTTAGTGGGCAAGTAGCTTATGTCTATTTATAGACTTGAGCAGTTATAGCGGAGATAGATCATCTAATTTTGATGTGAAAGTCATAGGTTTGACTTCATCAGAATAGGGGATGGATCTGTTAAGAAGGTAGTAGGGTGTGATGTCATGGTATCTGGATGACATACACAGAGTAGGAAGTAAAATTCCTATACTACGATCGGTTGTACTATGGTCGTCACACAGTTGTTTTCTCCAGACAGGATATGGATATAATATTTGACATTCTGGTTTCTAGATCTATGATTTTAGATCTGGATTTGGGTAGTTTCCCAATATGGGTACTTTGACAGTATTCTAATGGTTTTTAGAATAGATGACTCCTAGCATGGTGGTGTACCTGCAGGTGATGGAGTCACCCTCTCTAAAG
Organism: Agapanthus africanus; assembly: GCA_030015575.1. NCBI lineage: Eukaryota > Viridiplantae > Streptophyta > Magnoliopsida > Asparagales > Amaryllidaceae > Agapanthus > Agapanthus africanus. The sequence continues at coordinate 417,135,665 of CM057338.1, read as the reverse complement.
GTGTCTTACAGACTAAAGGGGAGAGGGATGTGCATGATTGGCAGATCACTTGCTTAGGCAATTGAGTCAATCATGAGATGTCAAGTACCACACCAGATGTTGTTTTTGCACTAGATGCAATAAGTTTGTATTAATCCAATCCTGGAGAAACATAAGGAAGCAGTTTTGGAACATAAGTACATGTTCTACGGATTTGATGACGGCAGCCTCCTTCGGGAGACGATTATCATTCCAGGCTTCAAAGGTGACATGGTTGACAGAGTGCTTGTCAGAGTTATAGTTTTCCCTCTAACGAGGGACAGTATTATGGACAGATGGTCCAAGAGGATACTGTGGGAGGCATGGTGCAGGATACTGATTCGGTTCAGTGATCGATACAGTCTAAGAAGATTGGATTTGGAGTTCATTTATGAACTAGGTCCCATCAGATATCCAGACATATTCTAAGACAGGTATTACTCAATTTGGGAGATGGCTTTCTCCGCGAATTTGAGATTAAGAGAGATATAGAAAGAAACTTCTAGGCGGATCCACTCACTGAGGCTATTTCTCGAACACAATAGTTTTACAAACGGGCTTTGTGAAACTGATTAGTAGAGGAGTTGGATGTTCGGTTTCACACGGGCTGTGAGTAGTCGACATCGCAATAATTAGCCTTGAGTGCAAGTGGGAGATTGTTGGAGATAGTGCCCTCAGAGTCAATTATTGGATTGCAGGTACGTGATTGCAATGATTGCGGAGGACTTATACCGGTAGGACAGTCTTACTCGAGATGATAGTATGCTATCTGGTTTGCCTTTATCAGTCGTGTACATGTTCAGGTGACTGATTACATGTTACACTTTGGTAGAGCCCTTAAGATCTTACTTTACTACCAACAGTATGATGGCGATCATATACGTGAGAGTTGGGTAGTTTATATGCATATCCTTAATTGTGGTCCCTAGTCGTGGGAGTTTCGAGACAGGGCATCGATACTCCGGAGTAGACTAGTGTATACACGAGACCCCGACGAGGGGCGGTGGCCGGTCTCATAAGCCACTGGTGTCAGTTGGATCACCTAAGATGTATACAGGTGCTCATTGGGTTATGAGTACACCGGACAGGACTCGCCGGGAATCTGCTAGTTGGTATTATACATATCGTCAGATAGCAGTTCCCTGGTGACATGTGTACAGGTTAGTTCATCGACCTGAGGTCGTCATTTGTCTCGTGTGAGTTCCCACTGTGCTTTGATTTCTACCCTACCACGGCTCAAAGGAGTCGTGCAAACAGGTAGTTTTTGGGTACAGTCCCGAGCCATATGGAGGCACGTGAGCGGATCGGCAGGGGATTCGTCTCTCCCGGTATTGGGGGCGAGATCGTGCTGTGTCTAGGAGAGCCATTACACAAAGCCCATTGCCGTGGCAGGAGATTTACTGGTAGGTACTCCAGTAGTATCTCAGGGTGTTATTGGGCTTCACTCCGACACGACTTATACTGCTATTGGGGGTCTGACGTTACTAGCCCCCTAAGCAGATATGCGATACTCATAGACGAACGGACCGGACTGTATATACATTGTCACTGTTAGGCTCAGTAGGGTTTCTGGATGAGTTCGCTCATCAACCTCCCTTGAGGTCAGTCCATGGGCAGCCGTTACGCATAGCTAGTGCCGCTGACGGTTTGTGGTTAAACCCACTGCCAGGGTACTGACGAGTCATTAGACTCCCCCATAGACAGTTTCCCAAGTTCGGGCGAAACGTTATAGAGGCCGTATGGTTTTATGGCAGGGTTCGGAAAATGCACGTGCGTTTACGCACGTGTCAGTTTTCGGGCAGATGATACTGGTCGGCTTTGGTTTAAGCCGGATCCGAGTATTATATTGAGTAGATATGATATTTTTGTCTCAGTTGCATTTGTATTCGGTCGTAATACAAATGCGGGTATATTTATACAGTTACGGGGTTGTCCTGAAATTCGTTTCGGGATCACTTTTGGAACTTGCCAGTTTCCAGTTTTCTATCAGCCGTCTTTTAACATTCGGTTAAAGACGGATTTATCTTTTCTTGGATGAGGGTGTGTCATGCTTCTAGAAGGTTCTAGAAATGGTGACTAGGGTGATGAGGTGGCGGGTGACTCATTTTTGCATTTAATGAATTGATGACTAGGTTTAGATGTGTCATCCATTTCATTAATGCATTTTGTTCTTGCTTAGGATATTTTCCCTTGATCTTTTCTCTTGTGGTTACCTCCCCCTCTCCTACACTCACCCCCCACTCCTATATAGTGGCCGGCCCCTCCCCTCTCTCTCTCTCACTCTCACACACTTGAGTTTTTATCTGGTAAAAAGATTATGATAGATTTTGGGGTGTATGGAATTTCACAGCTCATTTCATTCCATCACCCGATTCGAGTGACAACTTCATTAACCGTTCGTCCATAGTTTTGGACGGAACGAGACAAAGTCTTCTACTCATTCTCTACATCAATCTTGGTCGTCTCTTTTAGCAAACTTGACGACCAAGTTGCCTCGAGTCAGAGGCGGGAGCCCGTTTAAAGAATCGTCGACGTGGTGCCACCTGGACGAGCAGATCGGAGATCGAAGAGATCGGAGCAACCGCAACGGAGCGTGGGATGATTGTTAAAGAACGAAGGACTCGGATCGTTCGGTATAACCTTTCTACTCTCTTTACAGTTTGTTAGTTTAGCAATAATGGCAGATCCGGGTTAAAGTATACGATAGCGCCAGTTAAAAAAATTTTGTTCCGCATTTGGCGTCTGTAGACGGCCGGGGCGCTACCGTAGACTTACAAAACCTGTCAAAGGCAGACCTCTGGGCGGGGGAAGTAGCTTTGAGGACTTCGACTAGGGCGGGAGCCGGAACAGTCAGTCTTGTGAAGACCGACCCTTTGGCAAGAGAAGCCTCCTTGACGACTTCAGGAGCAGGGATGGCTATCCTCTTCGGAATAACCTTTTCTGGAATTGTAGGCTTCATCATGGGCCCACATGAACTTTGGCCCAATCTGGTGAAGACTGAGGTGCCAGAGCTGGACGACCCGTTGAGAGGGGTCGCAGTAGTGGTAAGTCGATCGAAGACCGACTTCTTTGGGGCTTCTTGCGGCAACATCGGGGCATTGAAGCTCATGGGTGGGATCATAGTCCCAAAGAACAGCCCAGTGGTGGCCTGAGTTACTTGGTCCACCGACATCGTGAATAGGGAGGCCGCTTGAGGTCCGTAAGCTATGCCTCCAGATGAGGCGGAACGCGAGTTGCAATTGCAGCTGGAACACTTCGCACAAGCAGACGCCATTGATGTTTCGTTTTCTTCACGAAGAAAGACACCAAATCTTAGTACCTCGAACCCAAGGGCAACCATATCAAATCGCGATTCGTTCGCGAACACGACACACGAAGTGTGGAGTGGAAAGAGGAAAAGGTCCCACCGGGCGTGCCAGAATCTGTTCCCCTGCGAAACACGGAGACGCGATAAACGTCTAGCCTAAAATTCGGGGTAGATGCTAATTGGTGCTTTCCGTCCACCTCTCCGAAGATGCCAAGTTCATTTATGGCACCATGTATCGAAGGTTTAAACGGATGCAGCCGATATACCAGACTTCATCCGATTCCCCCTCGTTTGAGGGGTTTTTGATTGTGGGGACACTCTTCCCTGCAAGCGCAATCCCCTGCAGTTAATTACGCTACCGCATCGCGGTAACAACTTTCTCCTTCTCCAGATGGTCACTTCGTGTCGTGGGTGTTTGTTTTGTTTGTGGTTGCCCATGGATTGTATACGAAGACTAATTAATGTTGTCACCCGTAAGGCGTGGACTAGTCTAAATCCGTATCTTCTTAGATTTTGGTTTGGGGGGTTGGGTTTAAGGATACGTTAGCCTCATTTGAGACTAAGATCAACTTAAACGTTTGTTAAGGATACATTAGTCTCATTTTGGACTAAGATCAACTTAACGGGATCGTTTAGATCCAACAAAAGAGCATTTGGACTCTATTGTTTAGTTTAGGGACATTGCGGTCGATTAGTTTAAGGACATTACGGTCCATTGTTAGTTTAAAGACATTTCGGTCCATTGTTAGTTTAAGGACATTGCGGTCCAATGTTAGTTTAAAGACATCACGGTCGAGGTTAAGGACATCATAGTCCGTGAGTTTAAAGACCTCACAGTCAAGGTTAAGGACGTCATAGTCCATGAGTTTAAGGACCCCACAGTCCAATGTTAGTTTAAAGACATCACCGTCGAGGTTAAGGACATCATAGTCCGTGAGTTTAAAGACCTCACAGTCAAGTTTAAGGACATCATAGTCCGTAAAATGTGTGGTTGTCGGGACTCGTCACCTCTCTGAAGACGTTGAAGGATTACAACGAAAAATATCAAAGGAGTGAACAGATGTACCCTTGAACCAAGGTTGATTGGGGATCAGTAGTCCAATTTGGAACTAAGATCAATTAATTAGATTATAAGCACATTGGCTCAGTTAAATATGAATTGAGGACTTATGGCCAACTTGGGCTATAAGTCCAATTAAATTAGAAATGTTGGCCCTTTGTTGGACCATTAAACATTTGTCTGGGTTAAACCCCTTATTATTTGGCACTGCTAAACAGAGCTTCTGACAACATTTTATCTTTGTTAAGTGCTGAGCACTCATATGCCATATAGAATGTTCAATTTTGGAAAGAGAAGTCTTTCCTCAGAAGGACTTAGCCAATTTAGGCTAAGATTGATTTGAATATAGTGTTAAACACTAACATATATTTGATGGTCACGAATTCCCACGTGATGCGCTGAAAATAGTGTTAAACACTAAGGACAAAATGCTCAAAATAGTGTTAAACACTAGAATTGGATTGGTCACGTGGTGCCATGTGATGCCTCTGAAAGTGAGGACCAGTCTTCCTTTGTTCTATTCTCAAATTTGCAAATAAGTGCTAAACACTTTTAGTTTTCACGGCCATCACGTGTGGGCACGAGATAGGCACTCATGCGCTGATTTATTAAGGTGTTTATTAGGGGTCACGTGAGAACACGTGAGGGCGCCCAAATTAGAATCTGCTTTTGCTTTTGTTCTCTTTGTTTTGGAGGTTACATGGGAGCACGTGAGGCATTGCCTCTGGGCTAATTCCTTCTTATTTTGGAGGATCTTTTTAGGGGTCATGTGGGGTCACGTGACCTAGTTTTATTCTTTCTTTTCTGATCACGGAGGATTGGAGTCATGTGTCATCACGTGACCAAGTTCTTTACGTGCATGGAGATCTTTCAAGTCTCTTTATTTTAAGAATTAAATTCTATGTAGGGTTAAACCCTAATTGTATTTTAGGAGTTAAATTCCTATGAATGTGGAAGAATCAAATTCTCATATAGAGTTAAACCCTAGTTCTGTCTTGGAGGAATTACATTCCTATGAAATTGGGAGAATTAAATTCTCATATAGGGTTAAACCCTAGTTTTATTTTTGGAGGAATTAAATTCCTATGAATTTGGGAGAATTAAATTCTCATATAGGGTTAAACCCTAGTTTTATTTTTGGGAGAATTAAATTCTCTAAACTCAATTCTCCCTTTAAGTTTTGGATCTGCATGGCAGAATCTCTCCGATGAGAATTAAATTCTCAACTTGTGGGGAGATTTGTTTCTGCAGATCTTCAACCAGAGGAAGAACTAGGTTCTTTTGCAGAAGAGTTAAACTCTTAGATTGAGAATTAAATTCTCTTTTTGCTTTATGAAGTTTTGATCCCTTTTCCCCTTTCTCAACTAGGGTTTCTTTTCTTGAGAATTAAATTCTCCTTTCTTTTCTCTCTGCTATTTTCCTTCAAATAATTTCAAGATCTCCAAAATTCTCTCCTCTTCTCCTCTTCTTTGCTCCTATTTATAGGAGAAGGAAAAGAATCAATTTGTTTAGTGAATTTTTCATTGAAAGATTTTGTTTGTTTTTGTAACTATCACGACCTCAGTGAATTTTATTCACTATTGGATTTTTAATCCAAAAGATATTCTGTTTATTATTCTTGGTGAATTTTAGGAAAATCTTTCCATGTATAAAATCCTTCCATAAATTGGTGATTTTTAATCCAACGGTGCTCCATTTTACAGAGCACCATCTTTTTTGTTTAGAAAGATTGAGAGAACTATTTTTCCAGTTAGGGTTTTTAATTCTCACTTAATTAGAATTTAATTCTATTAATTCAGAAGGCTTTTAAAGTGTAAGTCGATGTACAACACCCCACGACTTGCGGGGAGGCGGAAATATGAAAAATGATCTTGTTCTTTGCTTAAACATCGACTAACCGCATGAATCGAAGCTAAACGATAACTAACATCAAATATAGAAGTTCTAAACTATTATGTGAAGTGATTATACCTAAAGAACCGTGTCCTTCGTCTTTACGAACTCCACCTCCTCCTCGGCCTTCTCCAAGTAGTAGACGATCCACCACGAGAGCTTTACTCCAAGCTTTGCCTCTAAACTTGAGGCAACTGGGTTTCTTTAAGTTCTAATCAAAGTATCTAGATGATATAGAGTGAGGGTTATGGTTTAATTAGTCTAACTAATCCTTGTACTCAACACATGAGAGGGGAGGATTAGGGTTTGAAGAGAGAGAGCTTGAGGAGAGAGAAGATGAATATAATAATGAAATGAGAAAATGAGCTATCATGATATATATCAAGCATTATTGTTTTTCAAGAAAATAAAATAAAATGATTTACAACCATGCTCGATAAATATCTAATGGTGATTCATCTCCATGAGTCATTAAGCAATTATGAAGCATTAATGACATGGATGAATCATCCATATGACTCACTAATCTCATTCAATGTATATGCCACCTAAACCTCCTTAGTCACCATCTTCTAGAAGCTTCTCGCGCAATTACGAGAACGCCCCTCCTATCCGTGAAAACACGGAAAAACTTTAGACTGTATAAATCCAATAACCGGATACTAGTAACTGGCTTAAACCAAAGCCGACTAGTAAAAACTGTCCGAAAGTCGTACGTGCGTAAACACACGTATGCGTCCGAACCCTTGTCGTAAAACCATACGACCTCTATATCGTTTCGCCTGGAGTAGGGAAACTCTCTGTGTGGGACTCTAAAGACTCGACTACTACGCTGGCAGTGGGTTTAACCACAGACCGCAAGCGGCACTAGCTGTACGTAACGGTCCCCAGGTAGATGTCGATAAGAAGGCCGATGAGGAAACCCATCCGAACTCCTACCGAGTCTGATGTGATAATCTCCGTACAGTCCGGTCTGTTCGTTTAAGACTATCGCATATCGGGCCTAGGGGGGCGGCAAGCGTCAGTCCCCTAATAGCGGTATAAGTCGTGTCGGAGCGAAGCCCATTACACCCTGAGAAACTACTGGAACCTACCAGCAAATCTCGCATGCCCTGGCCAGGGACTTTGCATAATGGCTCTCTGACACAGCGCGATATCAACCCCCAATACCGGGAGAGACGAATCCTGTCTAACCGCCGCTGCCTCCAAGTGCTCGGGACTGCACCCAACTGCTACCTGTTTGCATGACTCCTTTGAGCCGTGGTAGGGTAGCAATCTAAGAACAGTGGGACACACTCGAGGAGAAGTAGCAGTGTCAAGTCTGCGGACTATGCTGTACTCATGTCACCTGGGAACTGTTTACTGACGACTGGTATAAAACCAACCAATAGTTCCCTGTGAGTCCTGTCCGGTGTCCCCGTAACCTAACGAGCACCTGCATACTATCTCCAGTACAACGTACTGACGGCTGTGGGACAGACCATCTCCCCAACTGGGATGAGAAGCGTACACACTAGTCTACTCCGGAGTATCGATGCCCTGTCTCGATAATCCAACGACTAGGGACCTGAATAAGGATGCGCTTGTAGACTACCCAGCCCTCACTAGTGTGACTGCCATCACAACGCTGGTAGTCAAGCAAGATCCTAAGAGCTCTATCAATACGTATACTCACATATTAAGATAGAAATACCAAGTAGCATACTACCATGTTTAGCAAGACTGTTATATACATGTGAATATCCCAAGCTTCCATTAAGTAATATACAAACTAGTATGATACAATAATGACCCCTAGGGCATATACACTAACAATCTCCCACTTGCACTAGGGCCATGTACTGGCATATCGAAGACCGATGATCTCGAGTAGCCTCTCGAACTGAATCTGAGGTAGGGCCTTTGTGAATGGATCAGCAATGTTCTCTTCAGAAGCAACTCTCCGAACCTCGATCTTCCGACGATCAATGATCTCCCTGATCAGGTGGTACCGCCTTAAGATGTGTCTGGACTTCTGATGGGACCTTGGTTCTTTCGCTAAAGCTATAGCTCCGTTGTTGTCGCAATACAGAGGTATTGGATCAACTATGGTAGGAACCACCTGAAGCTCTGTTAGGAACTTCTTCATCCAGACCGCTTCTTTTGCGGCATCGCAAGCAGCAATATACTCCGCTTCCATAGTCGAGTTAGCAACGGTGTCCTGCTTGGAACTCTTCCAGCACACCGCCCCTCCATTGAGGGTAAAGACATAACCTGACATGGACTTGGAATCGTCCTTATCACTCTGGAAGCCGGAATCAGCAAAGGCCTCCAACCTGAGGTCTTTTCCGCCGTAAACCAAGAACATATCCTTAGTCCTTCTCAGGTACTTGAGAATGTTCTTTACTGCTATCCAGTGCTTCTCCCCTGGGTCTGACTAATACCGGCTTACCACGCTCAGTGCGTAAGCTATATCTAGTCTGGTGCACAACATCGCATACATTATAGAGCTTACCGCAGAAGCGTAGGGTATAATAGACATGCGTTCCCTTTCCAAATCAGTCTTGGGAGACATCTCTTTAGAGAGGGTGATTCCGTGACAAGCCGGTAGATTACCGCGCTTAGAATCTTCCATACTGAATCTTTTCAGTACAGTGTCGATATACCTGGACTGCGAAAGTCCCAACATCCTCTTGGATCTATCACGATAGATCCGGATCCCCAGAATGTAAGAGGCATCACCCAGGTCTTTCATGGAGAACCTGTGTGACAAGAATCCTTTGACAGATTGTAGCATAGGAATGTCATTTTCTATCAATAGAATGTCATCCACGTACAAGACGAGGAATACAACACTTCTGGCTACAACTTTACTATATATGCATGGTTCATCTGGATTTTTGATAAAGTCATATTCTTTGACCGTCTCATCAAAACAGATGTTCCAACTCCGCGATGCCTGCTTTAGTCCATAAATGGACTTAAGCAGCTTGCATACTTTCCCGCTGCTCCCATTCTGATTGAAACCCTCTGGCTGATCCATATAGACACACTCTTCTAAATTTCCATTCAGAAAAGCCGTTTTTACGTCCATCTGCCAGATTTCATAATCATGGAAGGCAGCAATAGCAAGAAGGACCCGAATGGATTTGAGCATAGCCACTGGAGAAAAAGTTTCGTCATAGTCCAAATCAGGTCTTTGACGAAAACCCTTTGCAACAAGTCTAGCCTTATAGGTTTCCACCTGTCCATCTACACCAATCTTTTTCTTGAAGATCCATTTGCATCCTATGGGTTTTACCCCATCTGGAGCAAAGTCCAAAGTCCATACTTTGTTGGTGTACATGGACTCCATTTCGGTCCGCATTGCATCTAGCCATCGTACCGAGTCGCCGCTCTGGATAGCCTGCTGGGAGCCAGTAGGTTCATCATCATCTATGATGCAATCCTCTCTATCCCCATCTATGAGAAAACCGTAGTATCTCTTAGGCGGATGAGACGGCCTACTACTCCTGCGGAGGGGTGCGGGAATGTCCTGTTCTTCTTGAACTACTTGTTCTACCAAACTTTCAGTATTAGTTTGTGGTTCTAGAATTTCTTCCAGTTCTATTTCGCTCCCACTTATTTTCTTTTCTAAAAACTGCTGTTCTAGAAAATGGGCATTACGAGAAACAAAAACCTTTTGTTCCTCTGCGTAATAGAAATAATATCCCTTGGAGTTCTTTGGATATCCCACAAACTTACATTTTACTGATCGTGCATCGAGCTTGTCCACATGCTGCTTTTTAACAAAAGCTGGACATCCCCAAATCTTCATATGCTGAAGATGGGGTTTCTTCCCACTCCACATCTGATATGGGGTGGTAGGCACAGTCTTGGTAGGAGCCCTGTTCAGAAGATATGCCGCTGAATCTAGCGCATAACCCCAAAAAGATCGCGGTAACTCAGCATTACTCATCATGGATCGTACCATATCCAATAGGGTTCGATTCCGTCTCTCCGATACACCGTTATGCTGTGGAGTGTATGGAGGAGTAAGCTGAGAGAGAATTCCTTTCTCTTTTAGGTAACCTAGGAACTCGGCATTCAAGTATTCACCACCTCGATCAGATCTTAGTGTCTTGATACTTTTGCCGGTTTGGTTTTCTACTTCATTCTTATACTCTTGGAATTTCTCAAAAGCCTCGGATTTATGTTTCATCAGATAAATGAATCCGTACCTTGAGTAATCATCCGTGAAAGTAATGAAATAGGAAAAACCACCTCTTGCATGTGTAGACATTGGACCACATACATCGCTGTGTATGAGTCCTAAGAGCTCGCTCGCTCTTACTCCATGTCCAGTAAAAGGAGTTTTCGTCATCTTTCCTTTGAGACAAGATTGACAAGTGTCATAAGTTTGATATTCGAACGAGTCCAAATATCCTTCTCTATGCAACTTAGTCAACCTTCTCTCATTGATGTGACCTAGTCTACAATGCCATAAGAAAGCTTTATTTAAATCTGGAGACTTTCTTTTTAGTGTGTTCTGGACATTGAAAATTTGGAGTTGGTTTAACACATATATACCGTTTTCCAGTGTACCGGACCCAATCAAACTATGATTAAGGTGGATGTTAACAACACCACTTCCAAACGTGAAATCATAACCTTTATTTGATAACAAGGAAACAGATATGATATTACACGTTAAACTGGGTACACGAAAACAGTTATGTAAAACCAAAATGTGTCCACTCGTCAATCCCAGGTGATAATCCCCTACGGACACAGCTCCCACGCTAGCTCCGTTAGCAACCATCAGGATCATATCACCTTCCTTCAGCACTCTACGGTTTCTCAGTGCCTGCAATGAATTGCAAATATGAGATCCTGATCCGGTATCCAATACCCAGGAAGTAGAGTTGATTGACAGACAATTCTCAATTACAAACACACCTGAAGTCGAAACCACAGCTTACTTCGGTTCCTGGTTCTTGGCGTTCCACGCCTTGCAATCCTTCTTCCAGTGCCCTTTCCTGTGACAATGGAAGCACTCATCCTGGCCCACTACCGGTACCGCAAACTTTTTCTTTCCCTTCCCTCCCACCTTACTAACACCTCCTCTAGGTTTGGTGGCGGCCTTCTTCTTCCTTCCTTTGGCCCTAGCCTTGGACCCTGAAGAAGATGCACCGCTAACAAACATAGCGGGTGTTTCCCTTGCTTTCTGCAAGGTGCCCTCTGCACTCCTTAACATGTTCAGGAGTTCCAGAAGTTCAACTTCTTTTCTTTGAATGTTGAAGTTTAGGATAAACTGGGCGTAGGTGGAAGGAAGGGACTGGAGAATAAGGTCTGTATAGAGCTCATTATCCAAAGTCGTCCCAAGGTCTGCGAGCTCTTCTATATAGCCGATCATCTTTAGGACATGTTCTCCTACCGATGACCCGACAGCCAACCTCGCTTGAAACAAGTTCTTAGAGGTCTCGTATCTTGCTATACGAGATTGCTCTCCATAAAGTTCCTTTGTATGGAGAAATATGGCATCTAGTTCTATATCCTCGTGCCTCCTCTGATGTTCATTGTTCATCGAGGCAAGCACGATGCACTTGGCTTTCGCGCAATCGAAATCCCAGGTTTTGCGGATTTCCTTATCCGCATTACTGGATTTGGGACCAGGGACAGCAGGTGCCGTAGCGGTGAGGACGTACCCCAATTTGTCATAGGTCAAAGCCATGTTGACATTCCGCAGCCAATCTTTATAGTTTGGCCCTGTCAGTATATTTTTCTCTAAAAGTAACTTAAGTCCAGTCATTTTCAGGGTCGCTGCAATTAGGAGAGAGAGAAGAAAACTCTTTAGCATGATGCTCTTGCAAGTTTAGAGTGGTTTTTAGTTTATCTAAACTGGATGGCTCCCACTGTTTCTCGAATCCTTCCTCAAACCATAAAAGAAGAATTAGCCAGGACCATTCTCATTGTATCATAAAGTCCATCACGTGTTGGCACGTGATCCCAATGTTTGATCATGGAAATAGAATTTAACTCTATCAATTAAAGAGCTAAGGGACCTGTCACGTGTTGGCACGTGACCCTCTTGATTAAACATTTTATTCAGACTTTAATTCTGCCTTTTAACAGAGCTAAGAAATCATCACGTGTCAGCACGTGACCCTTGATCACGTGTGAGCACGTGATTCCCCATTAGGGACTTTCTTTAGTGTCTTATTATATATTTTAATCCCTTTTGGTGGGTTCCAAAGGCCCATCACGTGATGGCACGCGACTCCACTAATTGCCTGCTTGATTTGAATTTAATTCTGTTTTCAGGGAGCTAAGGAATCATCACGTGTCAGCACGTGACCCTTGGTCACGTGTGAGCACATGACGCCTCATTGAGGTTTTTCCTTGCTGTTTTGTTACATTTTGTTTGACTAGAATTTAATTCTATAAAGGATCACAAGAACCTATCACGTGTCAACACGTGACCCTTGGTCACGTGTGAGCACGTAATACCCCATTGGGGAATTTCCTGATATTTTATCAGGGAACACATGCAAAGGAGTTAGAATTGTTATACCGAATAGATCCGTGTCCTTCGGTCTTCAACCATCATCCTAAGCTCCTAGGGGTTTCCTTGATCAAGCTTGATCTTCGGTCTCCCTCCATCGAAGATGATCCACTCGAGAGTCTATGCAACGAACTCCAACCTCATATCTGAGGCAACTAGGGCACCTAGATCTCTATTCTAGATACCGTAGATTACGTAAAGAGTGATGAAGGATTAATTTGTCTCAAGACACCCAAGTATTCTTAACTCATTGGAGGGTTTGGGTGGAGCTAGAGGAAGAAGAAGATGCCATGAGGATGAGGTGTTGAGAGCAGCTCAAGAAAAAGAAAAAGAAATGAATAATGGATTTTTTTATTCGTTGTGTGAGTGTGATAAGAAATAATGGATCCATCACATAAATGTCCATGTCTCCAAAATATCTTAGTCAACAAAAAATATCTTAAGTCAACATAATCTCACAACAAACAAAAACCCTAAGCATGCTAGAATAGTAACCATGTGTCACTAATTAGCCATGCCATAAAAATGCAATAAACACCTCATGCTACATCTCAATAACCTTTTAATCCAAAAAGGTCTAAACCATGATGAGGTGTAATCTTCTAAAAGTAATTTTGTAATAAATTACAAGAATACCCCTCAACCGTATATACATATCCGTATCCGTATTCCGAAGAATACGAATACAAAGAGATAAAAATAATCCAACAAATATAATACTAGGATCCGGCTTAAACCAAAACCCATTAGTATTATCCGTCCGAACATCATGCGTGCATAAGTACACATATGTGATTGAACCCTGCCATAAAACCATACGGCCTCTAGACCGTTTCGCCCGAAATAGGGAAACCCTTTGTGTGGGACTCTAAAGACTTGTCAATACGTTGGCAGTGGGTTTAACCATAAGCACGTCAGTGGCACTAGCTGTACGTAACGGCTACCCAGGTATTGAGCGAAAGGGAGGCCGACGAGCAAACTCATCCTGAAACCCTACTGAGCCCGACAGTGACAATATCCATATATTCCGGTCCGTTCGTTTATGAGTATCGCATATCGAGTCTAGGGGGTGGATAAAATCAAACCCCTAATCACACGACATTTAATGTCGGTATGAAGCCCACCACCACCTGAGAAACTATCGATCCTAGATCAGTAATTCTCGACTACCTTGGCCAAGGATTTCTGGTGATGGCCACCCGTGCACAACCGCGACATCAACCCCCAATACCGGGAGAGACGAATCCCCCGACGATCTGCTCACTGCCTCTATGTGGCTCAGGATTATATCCAACTAAAACCTGTTTGCACGACTTCTTTGAGCCATGGCAGGGTAGTAATCAAAGCACAGTGGGAACTCACATGAGACAAATGACGTTCTCAGGTCGATCTGACAATAGGTATAATACCAACTAGTGGGTTCCCGGCAAGTCCGTCCGGTGTACTCATAACCCAATGAGCACCTGTATACATCTTAGGTGAACAAACTAACACCAATGGCTTGTGAGACTGGCCACCGCCCCTCGTCGGGGTCTCGATCAGTATACACTAGTCTACTCTCGGAGTATCGATGCCCAGTCTCGAAACTCCCATGACTGGGGACATTTTAAGGAAGTGCTTATAGACTACCCATCCCCCACATATATGATCGCCATCATAATACTGGTAGTCAAGCAAGAATCTTATGGGCTCTATCGGCATGTAATAATGATCAGTAAAGCCACCTAAAGCAGATACATGATGATAACGACAAACCAGATAGCATACTATCATCTCGAGTAAGACTGTTCTACCAGTATAGGTCCTCCCTCAATCATCATAATCACCTACTTGCGACTATGATAATTGACTTAAGGGCACTATAGCCAACAATCTCCCACTTGCACTTAAGGCTAATTATTGCGGTGTCGCATATTCATAGCTCGTGTGCTACCGAACACCCAACTCCTCTACTAATCAGTCTCGCAAAGCTCGTTTGCGAAACTATTGTGTTTGAGAAATAGCCTCAGTGAGTGGATCCGCTCCAATGTTTCTTTCTGTATCTCTCTATATCTCAACTTCACGGAGAAAGTTACCTCCCGAAATAAGCAATACCTGTCTTAGAATATGTCTGGATATCTGATGGGACCCAGTTCACAAATGAACTCCAAATCCAGCAAACTTCATAGATTGTATTGTCCACTGAATTTAATCAGTATCCTGCACCATGCCTTCCTCACTATCCGCTTAGACTACCTGTCCAAACTACTGCGCCTCAAAAGAAGGAAAACTAAAACTCTGACAGTCGCTCTGTCATCCAGGTCACCTTGGAAACCTGGAATGATAGCCGTCTCCCGAAGGAGGCTGCTGTTACCATATCCCATGAATATCCACTTATGTTCATAAGCTGCTTCCCAACGTTTCTCCAGGATTGGATCAATATAAATTTATTGCAGCTAGTGCAAAAAAAACATCTGGTGTGATACTTGACATCTTATAATTGACTCAATTGCCTAAGCAAGTGATATGCCAATCATGCACAACCCTATCCCCTTTAGTCTGTAAGACACTTTTAGAGAGGGTGACTCCATCACCTGCAGGTACACCACCATGGCAGGAGTCGTCCATTCTAAAATACCTTTAGAATAGTGTCAAAGTACACAGATTGGGAAACTACCCAAATCTAGATCTAAACCTATAGATCTAGTTACCAGAATGCCTGATATATTATCCATATCCAATGTGGAGAAACCACTGTGTGACAACCACAGTATAACCGATCGTAGTATAGGAATTTCACTTCCTATAAAGTTGATGTCATCCAAATACCAGGACATTCCACCCTACTATCTTCTTTACAGATCTATTTCCTATTCTGATGAAGTCAAAGCCTATGACTATCACATCAAAAATAGATGATCTATCTCCGCTATACCTGCTTCAGTTTATAAATAGACACAAGCTACTTATCCACTATGCTTCCGCTGTTCCTACTGACTATAACAACCCTCTGGCAGAGCCATATACACGTGCACTTCTAAACATAGTTTAGAACGACGCTATGCTCATCCTCCTGCCGGGTCTTATAGTCTGGAACAACAGTAATGGCAAGTCTGGGTAAACAAGAACCTCCCTGTCACCGTCTCTGAGGATACCGAAGTACCTCTCGGGCGTCTGAAATTACCCACCATATCTGCGGAGTGGCTAATGGAATGTCAAAACTAAGTGAATTTTTAGGTTCTATTAAATTTTTAGTAATCGTTTGTGGTTCTGGAATCACTTCCAAATCTACCATACTCCCACTACTGCTTTCAGAAAAAGTCCATTTTACTAAAAATGTGGCGAGTCAAGAACAATATCACTATTGATGTTCCAGATGGTAGAAAGTTAACCCTCGTCATAGCCCAGGATAACGTACATACTGCCATTACTAAAACGTGCCTTGAGTATGTCCAGAGTCTGGTTTTAAGCATAATCCGGACAACTCCATATACCTTAACATCGTTAAGATATGAACCATTCTATATACAATATAGAAACATAGGCACTAATTTAATTGGAACCAGATTCAAATGTCTCCAGTGCATGTCAACTAAATGGAGAGAGGCCGATCGGCATTACTCAACCAGGAGTGCATCCAGATATGAGTAACCTGAAAGAGAAGTAAGTTCTCAAAACCATTACTATCAACGGAATACCAAACACAAGTATCTACATTTTCGATCACCTTGAAGAATCCCGATACTTGCAACACATGGTTCTCTACTTTATTCTTATACCTATAACTTTTCAAAATTTGGAACTTGTATTTCTATGAAATACTTGTCTAAAAACTAAAGAAGTCACAAGTAAACAGAATATAGTACGAGTACCAACCCCTTTGTCCGAATGGACACTGGACAACATACAATTCTTTGTATAAGTCCCCTGAGTTCAATAACTCAAACTCTGTGCGTCGTAGGTTGAAAACCGTACTATGGTTAAGAAGAATTACACCGTTGTTGAATGCTCCTTACCTAACCATCAATTGATATAGGTAAATGTCATAGACATAATTTCAAAAAGTTATATCTCATTTTATAAAATAAACGTACAGATATATCAGTTTGAAACTGGTGCATAACTACGGATATTCAAAACCAAATATTTGTCGTCCAGCAAAAACCCTGGTGATTTTCTCAGATATCACCAATTACAATGAATTCCGATATAATGAGGATATAATCACATAATTTCCAATATCTTACTCCCACTTATCATCTGTAATACTATACAGATATGAGAATCAAACCAGGTAAATACATACCCTAGAGTAAGAATCTAATTGGAAAATCAGTTTTCAATTTACAATTCATAGTGAAACCGAAACATGAAAATGTTTTGAAGGGGTATCCGGGTATTCCTAGTAATGTCTCTTCCACTATCCAGATTCATGACCGTAACCGTATATTTCCTTGCCATCTCTCTAATCCCTTTATTTGTCTTTACTTATTACCTTCTGTACACCGTACTTTGGCTAAATGGTTTTCTTCCTTCCCTACCTTTTGGCACCAGCCTAAGGTTTGGAAGAAGACCATCCAATAAGCGTAATAGGTGTACCCTCCTAATCCTAGGAGCCTTCGCAATCTGAGAGAAGGTAAAAGGAAAAAATAACTGAATAATCATTATTCTATTTCACTGAATCAGAAACCATTCTCGAACTGGAACAAGTTCCTTCGAGTTCGTATGTAACTATACGATGGCGAATCTAATAAATATGGATCTTCGTAGTGATACGGAATGTTCCGGAGAAACGCAAAGGTGAAGTAGGAGTGGTGATGATATACGCGGTTTCGTCGTGAATGATAGCAGTCGCATTTTACTTTTCTCTCTTTCTAATCCTTTTATTTGTCTTTACTTATTATCTTTTGTACACCTCACTTAGGATAATTGGTTTTCTTCCTTCCCTACCTTTCGGCACCTGCCTATGGTTTGGAAGAAGACTATCCAATAAGCGCAATAGGTGTACCCTCTCCTAATCCTAGGCGCCCTCACAACCTGAGAGAAGGTAAAAGGAAAAGACAACTGATAGTCCTATTCAATTTCTCCAGAACCGGAAACCATCCTCGAATCTGAAACAAGTTTCTTCGAGTTCGTATGTAACTATACGATGGACATATCCAATAAATGTGGATCTTCGTAGTGATACGGAATGTTCCGGAGAAATTCAACGGGTAAAAGTAGGAGCGGCAATGATAAATGCAACTCTGACAATCCAAAATCCAGTGTGTTTTAAGAAGGTTCGGTTAACTTGGTTTATGATATGTAGTCTAGGGTCGGGCCATGGTTGCTGCCAAAGAGAGAGAGAGAGAAAAGAAACACTCAGTGTGCACTCTAACTTAGATCAGAATGGTTAATCACTTTATCTAATCAGGATATCTCCCACTGTATCCTCAAATTCTCCTCCAAACCCAAAAGACGAATTAGTCGGGAATATCTAAAATCACTCGAGGAGTAAACCAACTCATCAGTGGGAATCGGGATCCAACTATCATCGCATGAGAACCTGATAGAATCCACTCAAGTTATCACACTCCAGAAGGTATGCGCATGCCTGACAAGTTTCCTGTATGTTTGAAACTCCCGATATGATTTCTGCCACATGCTCTTATGACCTTGACGAAGGACAACATATCATAAGTCACATGTCAAGTTCTACCCGTCATTGTCCATGTTAATTTGAACCCACCCGTACAGACCCTTGACGAAGGCCAACATAGTAGTATGACTGTCCCAAACCAACACATCTATCTATGCAACAGAAAAGTAACAAATAGCTACCATACACTATGCCTTGACGAAGGCCAACATACTTAGCATGAATACTAAGTGCTACCTGTCTGAAATGACGGAGGGATACGAATGATTTTTGGCGAAAAACCTTTATCGTAATGAACTTGATATCGTTGAAGGAACCGGATAGCTTTACAAATATATAGCGGCGAAAACCTTTACTAAAAATATCACTCCCCGTGAAGGGATCTCGGCTCTTTCCTCGTCGAATGAGGTGCGGGATATTCCTAACTGAATATCTCGATGCAAAGCAAAAAAGTAATCGACTATAGTGAAGTTATTACCCTGATGTAAACTTCTGCCCAAGAGGTCACTCCCGGTGAAGGGATCTCGGCTCTTGCCTCGTCGAATGAGGTGCTGGATATTCATAACCGAATACCGCTATGCAAAACAAAAGAAAACGTCCTTGTAATAACAACTTTTGAAAATTGTTCCAACAACATCAAATAGGTTTGTTTTATCCTTGCATTGACCAGAATCAACGCAGTCCCATCAATTAATCACACCAGAAAAGAACGAAAATATGATGTACGTATATGCCATCCGCATTCGCCACTGGGCCCCGTCATCACCCGTTAGGTAACTTAGCTAACGACAGAGCGGGGGCTGGACTAGCGTGGGTGCAAAACATATACAACATCTACTAGTATATATATAACAATATATAATAA
This sequence comes from Agapanthus africanus, assembly GCA_030015575.1. Taxonomy (NCBI): domain Eukaryota; kingdom Viridiplantae; phylum Streptophyta; class Magnoliopsida; order Asparagales; family Amaryllidaceae; genus Agapanthus; species Agapanthus africanus. The sequence continues at coordinate 417,116,382 of CM057338.1, read as the reverse complement.
TCATTCCAGCCATGATATATGCAACATCACAGATAAGCGATAAGCATGACAAAACAATATTGATAATTTGGGAGCCCCGGGTTTCTTTTGAGCCTCAAGTGAAACCCGACGTTCCCGTGGTCGTGTAGATAGCCTGTGTAATGAAAACCTAGACCCCTACGAGCGCGACAAGTTACCCGCCAATTCCAGAAGTGAGGCAACCCCAATCAACAACGTGAATATGCCACCCGGCACTTCACGGAATCCGGTAACTTGAGTACCCCTCCTTGGGTCAACCTGTACCCCCTATGAGTGCGGCGAATAGCCCACCAATTCTAGATTGAGGCCCCCTCCATCTCTCCACCATGAGATGCGGGCCCGTTTCTTCTAGAACCCGGCTATTCGTGCACTCCACCGTGGGGTAATTCTAGTACAGAAAAGAAATTAAGTACAACATCGACCTCAACCCGGTCGTGCCCCAAATAAATAATATACAAACTGGCAGTGACGACAGTCCACATGTCGGATGCTCGTCCTGCAAAATCAAATGTACAAATAAATCCAAACTGTACTACCATTGCACCCAAGCTATCCACACGACGATCCCGCCACAACCACAGCATAACACAGAACATCAACATGAGTCACGTTCGCAAACCCGTCTAAAAGTGCATATAGCAGTTTGACGGGTTGTACCGCTCTAATGACATTCACGGTCGCAGATAGTAATGTATGTACTGAAAACTATGACATTAGAATTCCGCACGCAATTAGCATACTAAACCATTTTCCAAAACCATGAAAAAACAGTGAGCTAAAGTTCCAAAAACCGACCGTTTAAAGCCAATTCGGAAGTCCGAATCAAAACGAAACGTGCCCGAACTTTCACGAAGAGTTAGAGCACGAAATTAACTTCGAGTCAAGGGGCCTAGAAGGGGTACCCCACCCCCGAGGCCACCATAAGGTGTCCAGGGGGTGAGGCAGACCCGAAACTGCCCAAGGTAGGGCAGTTTCAGGTCCCCACTGCCAAGACCACCTTGTGGTGGTCTTGGGGAGTGGGCCCAACCGTTCAGTCCCCCCGGGGATTCTCCGGGGTGCCCATGCACCACCCCGCAGGTTCTTAGTTCAAACCGTAAGCCCGTGGGGTATGAAAACATCTCAAACTTTCAGTTTTCGAAACTGTTTTTGTCGACAGTTTTGCATGACAAAAACGGCGGATTTCTAATGTCGCAAAGAGTTAACTAAGGTTTATGGAGTGTCCCTGATACCATGTTGGGTTACGGCAGCTCCCCGGCCATCAATCCGTGACCAAATGCTGAACAAAAATTTATAAAACTTGGTGCTACCATAACCAATTACTCGGATCTACCCATAAGCCCTAGATAACAAAACATGCAAATGACTTAGAATTGTTATACTGAATATATCCATGTCCTTCGGTATTCAACCATCATCCTAAGCTCCTAGGGGCTTCCTTGATCAAGCTTGATCTTCGGTCTCCCTCCATCGAAGATGATCCACCCGAAAGTCTATGCAACGAACTCTAACCTCATATCCGAGGCAATTAGTGCACCTAGATCGCTACTCTAGATACCGTAGATGAAGTAGAGAGTGATAAAGGATTAATTTGTCTCAAGACACCCAAGGATTCTAAACCCATGAGAGGGTTTGGGTGGAGTTAGAGGAAGAAGAAGATGCCATGAGGATGAGGTGTTGAGAGCAACTTAAGAAAGAGAAAAAGAAATGAATAATGGATTTTTTTTGTTTGTTGTGTGAGTGTGATAAGAAATAATGGAGCCATCACATAAATGTCCATGTCTCCAAAATATCTTAGTCAACAAAAAATTATCTCAAGTCAACATAGTCTCACAACAAACAAAAACTCTAAGTATACTAGAATAGTAACCATGGGTCACTAATTAGCCATGCCACAAAAATGCAATAAACACCTCATGCTACACCTCAATAACCTTTTAATCCAAAAAAGTCTAAACCATGATGAGGTGTAATTTTCTAAAAGTAATCTTGTAATAAATTACAAGAATACCCCTCAACCGTATATACATACCCGCATCCGTATTCCGAAGAATACGAATACAAAGAGATGAAAGTAATCCAAAAAATATAATACTAGGATCCGGCTTAAACCAAAGCACACTAGTATTATCCGTCCGAACATCATGCGTGCACAAGTACACGTATGTGATCGAACCCTGCCGTAAAACCATAGGGCCTCTACACCATTTCGCCCGAAACAGTGAAACCCTCTGTGTAGGACTCTAAAGACTCGTCAATACGCTGGAAGTGGGTTTAACCACAAGCACGTCAGCGGAACTAGCTGTACGTAATGGCTACCCGGGTATTGCGAGAAAGGGAGGCCGACGAGCAAACTCATCCTAAAACCCCTACTGAGCCTGACAGTGACAATATCCGTACAGTTTGGTCCGTTCGTCTATGAGTATTTCATATCGAGTTTAGGGGGTGGATAAAGTCAAACCCCTAACAACACGATATTTAGTGTCGGTATGAAGCCCATTACCACTTGAGAAACTACCAATCATAGATCAGTAATTCTCGACTACCTTGGCCAAGGATTTCTGGTAATGGCCACCCGTGCACAACCGCGACATCAACCTCTAATACCGGGAGAGACGAATACCCCGATGATCCGCTCACTGCCTCCATGTGGCTCGGGACTGTACCCAACTAAAACCTGTTTGCATGACTCCTTTGAGCCGTGGTAGGGTAGTAATCAAAGCACAGTGGGAACTCACACGAGAAAAATGACGATCTCAGGTCGATAGATTAATCTGTACACATGTCACTAGGGAATTGTTATCTGGCAATAGGTATAATACCAACTAGGAAGTTCCCGGCGAGTCCGTCCGGTGTACTTATAACCCAATGAGCACCTGTATATATCTTAGGTGAACAAACTAACACTAATGGCTTGTGAGACCGGCCACCGCCCCTCGTCGGGGTCTCGATCAGTATACACCAGTCTACTCTCGGAGTATCGATGCCCAGTTTCAAAACTCCCACGAATAGGGACATTTTAAAATGTGCTTATAGACTACCCAGCTCCCACGTATATGATATTAGTGATATATGCCCTAGAGGCCATTATTGTATAGTACTAGTTTGTATATTACATTTTGGAGGCTTGGGATATATACACGGATTTATAACAATCTTGCTCAATATAGTAGTATACTACTTGGTTTGTATCTATATAAATATGTGTATATGTTTCTTGTAACGTATCGCTAATACATATTGATAGAGACCTTAGGATCTTTTGCTTGACTACCAGCGTTGTGATGGCAGTCACACTAGTTGGAGATGGGTAGTCTACAACCACATCCTTATACAGGTCTGTAGTCGTAGGATTATCAAGACAGGGCATCGATACTCCAGAGTAGACTAGTGTATGCGCTTCTCATCCCAGCAGAGGAGATGGTATGTCCTACAACCATTAGTACGTTGTACTGGAGATAGTATGCAGGTGCTCATTAGGTTATGAGTTACACTGGACGGGCTCGTGGGGAACTGTTAGTTGGTATTATACATATCGTCAGATACCAGTTCTCAGGTGACATGAGTACAACATAGTCCGTTGACTTGACACTGCTGCTTCGCCTCGAGTGTGTTCCCACTGTTCTTAGATTACTACCCTACCAGGGCTCTATTGAGTCATGCAAACAGGTAGTAGTTGGGTGCAGTCCCGAAGCACTTGGAAGCAGTGGCGGTTAGATAGGATTCGTCTCTCCTGGTATTGGGGGTTGATATCGCACTTTGTTCGGGAAGTCACTATACAAAGTCCCTGGCCATGGAAAGTGAGATTTACTGGTAGGTACTCCTATGGTTTCTCAGGATGTTTTGGACTCTCCCCCGGCACGACTTATTGCGCTATTAGGGGTCTGACATTTACCACCCCTCTAGGCCTGATATGCGATGCTCTTAGAAGAACATACATGACTGTACGGAGATTGATACAGATAGTTTAAGTAGGATCTCGGATGAGTTATGCTCATCGGCTTTCTTATCGATATCTACCTGGGGGCCATTACGTACTGCTAGTGCCGCTTGCGGCCTATAGTTAAAACCACTTCCAGCGTAGTGTCGAGTCTTTAGAGTCCCACACAGAAGTTTCCCTGCATCGGGCAAAACGTGTAGAGGTCGTATGGTTTTACAACAGGGTTTGATCACGTGCGTGTACTTATGCACGCATGATGATTCGGACGGACAATACTAGTGGGCTTTGGTTTAAGCCAGATCCTAGTATTGTACTGATGGATTGTCTTCGTCTTCTATATTCGTATTTTTTGGAATACGAATATGGGTATGTATATACGGACTAGGGACATTTTTGTAAAATGCTTGATGAAGATGACATGACATAATTGCATTATTCTTTTTAGATTAAATTAATAATGCATTATGTAATTAGGAAATGAGGTGGATATTGCATTAATTTAGACATGGCTTCTTTGGACACTTGTTGCCTTTTCAAGCCATGAGTCATTTGTTGACTATTCAACTCTTTTACTCATTATTTATTATGATTTATCTCATGAATAATAAAGAGAGTTCAGTTCACAACAAAAATAATAGACTCATTTCTATTTTCATTTGCAAGAGCTCACTTGCTTTTCGTTCTTCATCTTCATCAACCTCAAAAGCCTAGAACACTCATGTGTTGAGTAAACCTAGGGAAAATGAAGACTCCTCAATCCATCTACACTCTCTACATACTCTAGGTCATCTAGTGTAGCATACTACTTGACTTAGTTTCTTCGGTTGTTGAAGAACGAGCCCGGTACACAAGCTCTCGGGTGGATCATCTTCGATCAAAGAAAGCCGACGAAGAGACGACATCCGCACCACTCCAAGGAGCTTGCGCAGGTGAGAAGGACAGCGAGGAAAATAAGGACCGGTTACGTGAGGTATAACATCTGTACATGTAGTGTATGCTTCATATTCTTTGTGCCAGTTTAGGTTTAGATACGATCTTGGCGGTTTGTCGATGCTACGAAGCTCATAATTTTCATATTTTATATTTTCCGCCTCCCCGCGATTCCGCAGGGTGCGTAGCATGGACTTACGGTGGTATCAGAGCTAACTAAACCTATTCTAGCTTATTAGCAAGTATTAGAACTTCGATCGTCGGAAAAACCGGAAACTAAACACCGAAAACCCTACTTTCTGTCGATTTTTAAAACTGTCTGGAAAATTATTTCAGTACCATGAAAAATACGTGCATGGTTTTATAAGATAACACAAGAAAAATGAGCCACCGAATCGCCGAGATGGCCGCGGAACCGCCGCAGAATGGACCGTTCTGCAGCGAAGTCGCGACCGAGTCAAGGCCGATTCAACTCATCTTTCTTCTGTTATTTCTTGATTTTGGTGTTTTCTTTTCTGGAATATTTAGTTTCTACCTAGTATGTTTTTGAATGCTGGTTTGCATTTAGGGTGGTTACGGAAAATATGTTTCGATCGAATTTCTATTGTACTTGGCTAATTGGTCCTTCTGTAATGTTATATGTGTTTTTAAATCTCAACTAATTGCTATATGTCGGTTATTCTGGGATTGCACATATCTGTTGGTTTGTGTATATGAATTTTTGTTGGATCGTCGATGATGAATAGCCGGGGATGTGAGATGAGTGTTTTTATCTTTCATTCAATGTAAATTGTAATTTGATGTAATATTATTTTGCGGGGCACATCCGATTTGAGGTTATAGCCGCCGTTGTATTATTTTCTTTTTTACTGTTTTCTGCTCCTAAGATAGACCCAAGGTGGGGTGCACAAACTACCAGGTTCTTTGAAGTGCCGAGTGGCCTACTCACTTTGTTGAGGGTAGTTGCTTCATTTCTGGAACTTGGCGGGTAGTTTGCCGCACCCGTAGGGGTCTGGGGTGGGGTTTGGCTATTCATCACGACCATGGAATTCGTCTTTTGTTACAGGCTTAAACGAAACACGGAATTCCTAGTATATCCAACATATTCATCTGTGATCTGAAATGCTTATTATTGCGTCAGACGAATGCTATTATTATATATGTTATATAATAGATGCTACTTATGTTTTGCATCCGCGCTAGTCCAACCCCCGGTCTGGCGTTAGTTAAGTAACCTAACGGTGTTAGACGGGGCCTAGTGGCGAATGCAGATGGAATAACTGGACGTTGTATTTTCATCTTTTTCTGTAATGATAGGTGTAATTGATAGGACTGCATAAGATTAATGCAAAGCAAATAAACCAAAACTGAATCGTTGGAACAAATTTAAAACCACTTGGTTTGTTTTCAAAACAGCGGACTTTTAAATGCGGAGATTAAACCACTCATTTTAAAAGCTATCAGGTTCCTTCGATTATATCAAGTTCACTATATTTACGGTTTCGTCAAAACCATTCGTAGCCCTGCGTCATTTCAGCTGGGTATTCAGTAGTATTCAAGTTATGTATTTTGACCTTCACCAAAGCATAGTGATTGGTAGCTGCTGGATATTCATTTGTAGCATAGATAGATGCGTTAGTTTGGGACAGTCGTACTACTATTTTGTCCTTCGTCAAGGGTATGTACGGGTGGATTCAAATTAACCTGGATAATGACGGGTATAAGTTGACATGTGACTTATGATATGTTGGCCTTCGTCAAGGTCATAAGAGCATGGGGCAAAAATCCACATCGGGAGTTTCTAAAGACACTGAAACTTGCTAGTGTTGCATACCATTTGGAGTGTAATAATTTGGTAGGATTCCTTCAGCTTCACACGATGATATTTGGATCCCGATCCTACTGTGAGTATATGCTACTCCTCGAAAGATTTTTTCACTAAACGATCAATGTTATAAACTAAGTAGGTGTCTAGAACGGGGTTAGTAGGGCTACGCCTCCAGGAAAAAGAGGTTATATAATTAAGGAACTTCACGAAAGCGTTGGAAAACCTCCCTCGAAGTACCAACACCAGCCTGGTTGAAAGGTTAAGCAAGTATTGTACGGTGAGATCATATGTAGCATGGACTTACATATGATCGCCATCATAATGCTGGTAGTCAAGCAAGAATCATATGGGCTCTATCAATATGTAATAGTGATTAGTAAAGACACCTAAAGCAGATACATGATGATAATGACAAACCAGATAGCAAACTATCATCTCGAGTAAGACTGTTCTACCGGTATTGGTCTTCTCTCAATCATTATAATCACCTGCCTGCGATTATGATAATTGTCTTGAGGGCACTATAGCCAACACTAATAACAAGTAGGGGAAACAACAATACCAAGTTATATCCGTATGGATTTCAGTATAGACACTGAAGTAAAAAGTCACATCAAAATCCATAATGGGTATTTCATGAAAACTCTTTACAACAAGTCTACCCTTATTAGGTTAATACATTTCCACCTTCACAGATCTCGAAAGATCTATTTGCTCCTAATGGGTTTTACCATTTCAGGAGCACTCAGTAAAGTCCAAAATCCATAATTTGCCGAAGTGCGTGGAGTCCATCTTGGATATAAAGTATCTGGTCACCTGAAAGTTACCACTTTCCATGACCTGCTGATAACTAGTAGGGCCATCATCACTATGATGCTGACTTCCTGTCACCGTCTACGAGAAAACGAAGTATCTCTCAGATGACTGAGGTCACCTACTAATAGCTGCGGAGTGGCTGATAGTTTGTCAAGTCTAATCGAATTCTCAGGATCTACTAAATTTTTGGTAATCGTTTGTGGTTCTGGAATCACTTTCATTTCTACCATACTCCCACTAGTTTCTTTTGCAAAAAAATTCCTTTTATAAAAACAGGCAGCGAATCAAGAACAATGTATGTATTGATCATGAAAAAGGTAGAAACCAAATCCTAGTGAATGCTTGGGATAATCCACAAACCGCCATTACCGAATCGTGCGTCGAGTTTGTCTAGATTTTGCTTTTAAACAGAAACCGGATAACTCCATATCTTAACAACCTCAATATATGTAACTATTCTATATCCATATAGAATCAAGGCACTAATTTAGATGGAACCAGATTTAAAAGTCCTGCAACTGTTTCCAGTGCATATCACCTAATGAAAAAAGGACAATACATCATTACTCATCATAGAGCACACCCACGGATGAGTAACCTGCGAGAGAATCTAGTTCTCAATATTATGATGGAATACTTAGCATAAGTATCTACATTTTCGAACACCTCGAAGAATCCTGATATTTTCAATGTATGGTTCTCTACTTTATTATTATACCTACAAACTTCTCAAAATCATTGACCTTGCATTACAACGAATGCGTGTCTAAAACCAAAGAACTCATAGGTAATCCTGAATGAAGAAAGAGTATTAACCCCTTGTCCCGGAGGATACTGGACAACATACATTTTCATGTATAAGTCCATGTTCACGCTAAAATTTTCGGCCAAGAGCTATTTGTTCTCTTATAACCCTTTTAAAAAAGGGAGAGAGGAAGGAGGAAAAGAATTCACGGTTGGCAATCACGTGTTAAACACATGAGCGCTTATATGCAAAGCATATAAGCGCTGAAAGAAAATAACAAAAGGCCAAACAGGCCTCACGTGTTAAACACGTGAGTGCTCATATGCAAAGCATATAGGCGTTGAAAACACATAACTAAAGGGCCAAACAGGCCTCATGTGTAAAACACGTGAGTGCTCATATGCAAAGCATATGAGCGCTAAACATAAATAACCAATGACCAAACAGGCCTCACGTGTTAAACACGTGAGCGCTCATATGCTCATATGAGCGCTGAAAATAAACAGGTTAAAACTCACACTATGGGTCACGTGTTAAACACGTGAGTTCTCTTGCCGCTCACATGCAAAGCATGTGAGCTCCCCAATTTAAAATGCTCCTATCAAATTCTAAAATTAAATTCTATTTGGGAAATATTTTCCTGATCTTCCTCAAACTAGAAAGATTTTCTCTGTTAAACAGAGGACCTATGGATCAAAGATCCAACAGTGATCATCTGGTAGAATAAAATTCTATCATAGGAAAATATTTTCCTAATCTTGTTAAACTAACAAGATATTCATATAATAAGAATAAAATTCTATGTTAAACTAATGAAATATCCATATGATAGAATTAAATTATATATTAAGAAAATATATTTCTAATCTTGTTAAACTAAAAAGATATGATAGAATAAAATTCTAATCTTGTTAAAACTAACAAGATACTCATAATCTTGTTAAACAAAATAGAAATCTTCTCTGTTACACAGAGAGCTTTTGGATTAAAAATCCAACGGTAAATAAAATTCACCGATTGATCTAAAAATCAATCAAGATCTCTCAATGAGGGATTCTCTTAAAAAATTGATTCTTGTTCTTCTCATATAAATAGGAGCGAGGAGAGGAGGAGACACACATAGAGAGAGGGGAAGAAAAATACAGAGAGAATTTAATTCTCTAAAAGGAGGAGACCGCCCTATTAGCATTCCAAAAAATTTCTCACAAAAACAAAAGAGAATTTAATTCTCAAACAAAGGGTTTAACCCTTCAAAAAAAGGAACTTAGTTCTTCCTCTGGTTGAGGTCTGCAGAAGAAAATCTTCCTACAAGTTGAGAATTTAATTCTAATCGGGAAGATTCTGTTATGCATATTCAAAATTTAAGGGAAAGAACTAAGTTCAAAGAATTTAATTCTTATAAAAGTATATAGGAATTTAATTTCTCTAATAAAACTAGGGTTTAACCATGTAAAAGAATTTAATTCTTACAAAACAAGAGACTTGAAATTCTCTAAACTCAGATCCAGCATCATTAATACACAAAGAAGGAGAGACCGATGATTCATTAGTGTTCAACACTATAACGAAATCTCACGTGTTTCCCTACGTGAGCACCTCTGATGAACAAAAAAGAATGGCTGAGACCGAGTCATGTGTGTCACACGCGAGCATTTAAAAAGAACAAGAAGCACCTCCTAGGGAATCATGTGTTTCCCACGCGAGCGCCTAAAAGAAGAACAAGTAGTGCCTCCTAGGGCAGTCACGTGTTTTCCACGCGACCCCCAATCAAGTGCTTAGCACTTACATGAAAAAGGGAATAGACCCAAAAACAGCGCTCACATTTTGAAGGCGCTTCACTTGTTCGCACGTGAGCACCACAGGGTCCAAATGCTTAGCACTTATAAATGAAAGAGATATAAAATCTAGAGAACGGTTCCCATTTCGGGCACCTCACGTGCTCACACGTGAGCCAAATACTTAGCACTTATAAAAGAAGAAGGGAATAAAACCCAGAAAACAGCTCCCACTTTAGAGCGCCTCACGTGTTCGTACGTGAGCGCCTCCAAAGTTCAGTGTTTAACACCGATCTAGTGCCTCACATGCGATATATGTAAGTGCTGCATATACCAGTGCTTAGCACTGGGGGGTGACTATGGAAACACAGACCTAGCTCAAATTAGCCAAGTTTCCTGAAGCCAAAACCTCTTTGATCTCCAATCAATCGAGGCCCCCCTCGTGCACATGTCTTCCTAAACTGATCCTAGTCCCAAACACGACTAATGATCTTCCGACAGATATTCATCCCACATCTCCCCTCAATCTGGAAATTGGTTCAAGGGTACATCTTTCCACACCTCTGATACATGTCGTTGTAATTCTTCAACGTCTTCAGAGAGATGGCGGGTCCTGACAACCAACAACTCTTTGGTGCACTCCCAAACCGATGGGCATATCCCAATATGGACCGCAACGTCCTTTAACTAGCTATAGACTGTAACGTCCTTAAACTAACAACGGACCATAACGTCCTTAAACTAACAACGGACCATAACGTCCTTAAACTAAAGCAATAGGGCCTAAATACTCTTTTGTTGGGTCTGAATGATCCCAAAATCCTGTTGAGTAGATCTTAATCTAAAATTGGACTGACGTATCCTTAACAAACATTTAAGTTGATCTTAATCCCAAACGAGAATAACGATTCTTAAATCAAACCAAACCCAAATCTAAGAATATACGGATTTGGACTAATTCACGCCCTATGGGCGGTAATATAAATTAGTCTCCGTATACAATCAATGGGCAACCAAAAATAAAACAGACACACACGACACAAAGTGAACTTCTGGAGCAGGAGAAAGTGGTTATCGCGATGCGGTAACGTAATTAACTGCATGAGGCTTGTGCCTGCAGAGAAGAGCGTCCCCACAATCAAAAACCCCTCACAACGAGGGGGCATCTGACGAAATCTGCTACAACGGCCGCATCCGTCCAAACCTCCGATGCACGGTGCCATAAATCAACTTGGCATTTTCGGAGAGATGGATGGATAAATCCAAATAGCATCTGCCCCCAAATTCAGGCAAGACGATACATCCCGGTTCCGTCCCCGCGGAAACTAACAAACGCACTGAAAACCATGAATTCAAAATTTCGATCGATTAAAACTTTCCGCATTGGCCCCAAGTACAAACCAGTACTCTAACAAATCTGGACCAAAACCAAATATCCCAAAAATCATATTTCCATAACATAAAGCACGAGAAAAAATTTGGGGTTCAATGGCCCAAATTGGACCGCGGAACCGCAGCCAAATGGCATGTTAGGTAGCGATTCCGCGACCAAATCTGGGCTCATGTGCCTAAATTTCTTGCTGGCCTCTGGTATTGCCTGCACATAATTTTAAGGCCATCAGAACAATTTTTTGAATAACTTTAAAATTCGAACAGCGGGCAATGATTTAGAAATGCGATTCGGAAAAATCCATCTATCAAAACTCTAAATAAGTGCAAATTAGCTAGTTATGATTTATGGAGTTGCTCTGATACCATGTTGGGATTCAGTGCCCGCGCCATGGAGGCCACGGCCGAGGCGGAAGCAAAAACAAAAATTTATGCGAGCACCAAACACCCGTAAAACCCAGAATACGATCCATACACCTAAACTAGCTAACTAAAAGCAAGGGATGAGAAGGTACAACGTTTGACGCGTGTCCACCTAATTGTGGAAGACCCCTCCAAACTAGTAGCCACCGGGATCACGCTTGAAAATCGACCACACTCGCCGAAGAAGATCCACCTGAGGAAAACTGAAAAAGGCTCTAACTGATAATCCAAACTTGCTAGGTGTGGATGGTCGATGATGTTGGAATTTTTCACTAAAAATTTCTCTCTTTTTCTCAGTCTCAAGTAAGCAAGAGGAAGAAGGAGAAGGAGGTGGGGATAGCCAAGTCTCACTCCTATGAAGCATGCTCAAGTGTGGAATGAAAGAAAACATCAAGTGTAGTAAATGAGAATGGCTTCCTTTTTACAACCATGGTTCAATAGTGAACACAAATGAATTTATCAATATAAAATCTCCAAGCCATATCTCTCTGCATGTAAAGAACCATGCTTCCTTACTCCTCACTTTACACCTCATTTCTTTTTATTTTTCTAAATATAAAAATAAATATGAGGTGTCTTTCTTCTAAAAGCATTCCCGTATAAAAACAGAATACTTTACCTGATATATATATCGCAGCATATACGCGTATCTGTATAAAAATACTGATAGAACCAAAGAGAGAAAATGAATAGTGAACAATAATACTAAAATATATGTATCAAAATACATATATAAATTATTAAATCAAAACCTGATTTAATAATCCGGCTTAATCCTAAGCCGGCCAGTATTATCAATCGTCCGATTAAAGTCCGTGTATCCCGTACACATATTTAATCGGACCCCAGCATGTACCAATGTACGGCTTCTACATCAATCGTCTGAACCAGGAAAACTCTCTGTGTAGGACTCTAAAGACTCGACAATGCGCTGGCAGTGGGTTTAACCACAAGCATATCAACGGCACTACCTGTACGTAATGGCTACCCAGGTACTTGCCGAAAGGGGGGTCGACAATCAAGTACGTTCTTACCCTACAGAGCCTGAGTGTGACAATCTCCGTACAGTCCAGTCTCTTCATCAAAAAGTATCGTATATCGAGTCTAGCGGATGGATAACGTCAGGCCCCTACTAACCTGATAAGTCATGTCTGAGTCAAGCTCATCACCAACAGAGGCTACTGATAAACTATCAGTAAATCTCATCCACCGTGGCCAAAAATTTCTGGTGATAGCCGACTGAACACAATATGGCATTGACTCTTAATACTAGGAGAGAAGACTCCCTGACAATCGACCACTGCTTCCATGTGGTCCGGAACTGTACCCAACTAAAATCTGTTTACACGACTCCTTTGAGCTGTGGTAGGGTAGTAATCAAAACACAGTAGGAAATCACATGAGACAGATGACGATCTCAGGTCAAAGAACTAATCTGGACTCATACCACCTGAGAACTTCCATCTGACGATAAATATAATACCATCTAGAAGTTCTCGGCGAGTCCAACCAATGTACTCACCTTCAGTGAGCACCTGTATACTATCTTAGGTGACACATGTAACGACCGTGTTTTCTAATACCCAATAAAAGGTCTTTTATTTAGTACCAAGTATTTATTTGCGTATTTAGTTGATGGGGAAATATTTTATTTTAATAATTTTATTTTTAAAAGTAATGTTAGTAATTTTTAAAGCATTGAAATATAATTAAAAGAATTTTCTAAAATCTATTTATATTTTTCTGGGCTTAAAATATTTTAATGAAATTTTATAATGCCTTAAAATAATTTACATATTTTTATTATCAATTAAAATAATTATTTCTTAATTAAAATGATTTTCAAGGATAAACTAGATTTTAAATAATTATAATAACTAAAAAATATCATAGATATGAAAATATTATTTAGTTTTAGTCCAAAATCGTTTTTAAACTGAAGATAACAATAAAATATATTCTGATTTTTCTTATATTTTTCCGGATTTTAAAATATATTTTAACAATTTTTTCAAAACAAATTCGATTTAATAAAACGGTTTTAGATTTTAAAATAAAATTAAAATAAATATAAGTGGGGAAACCTGGACCATTGGATTCAAAATATAACGGTCCAGAATCGTGGCGGCGACGACGCAATCATCAGGCGATGATCGTAATCATTGTGAGCACGGATTCTGGGATTTTTTTGATGAGATTTGAACTGGATTTTGGGATTTTATTGTTGGGAGAAAAACCCTATAGAGACCTTCAAACTCTATTTTCTCACACCACATAGCTCCGAAAATTCTAAAAAAAATACTCAGACCTTCGTATTGACGACGCTGACACTGTGGTTCTACCCGATTGTCGAGAAAAAATCAGAACGTGGAGGTATTTGTGTTTTAGTGCAACGAGACGTTTTCAGCTTCTTCATCCCAAAACAAAGGTAGGATCCGCACCTCACCATCTTGTATCTGTCACTTTCTTTCTTAACTCCTAAATCTAAATTTTTTAATCTCTCCACACTCAATATAATGATATTAAAAATAAATATTGCATGTTTAGATTACAGTGCCATCATATTTAAATAAAAACCATAACTTTGATATGGATATCACGGGGTAATGACCTATCCCTCATGTATACACATATCCATGATCATAAAAATTACACTTGCTTATTGGATGTTAAGTTGGCATGACAATCATACCCTATGATACCAAATAGGTATCGAAATATGTTACTTCAACAAAATACCCTCATTTTATTAATACATTATATTTAATTAAAGTACCCATATGATATAGGGTATTGTGAATAAAATACTTTTGGCACATTAAAATGATATTTTATTTTTACTCTTATCCACTAATTATTATAGTTTTATTAAAATCCTTTTACCTTTTGAAAATGGGTAATACTAATCTAAATAATTATATTATGGTTTCCAACTTAACTCCTTTTACTAAGAGAGAATATTTTTATATTAATATTTTTCAGCCTTTTAACTGAGATTTAATAAAATACTCTAATAGGGTAATATTTTACATGAAACACTCTATGGCTACTAGACAATCGTCCCTAAAAAGGACACAAATTCTGCCGTCCATATGCAGCGCTTGTCAACGCGGAGTTGTTTTTGTATAACATAACCTTTAATAAAATACCCTAATTTTATAGAATAATATTTTACATAAAGACCTTGTGGTTGATAGGCAACCGTCCCTAAAAAGGACACAAATCCTGCCGCCCGTGTGCAACGGTTACCAACATGGATGTATTTCTAAAATGTTACCTCCAAATAAACACCATAAATTTATAAAATTATTATTTACAATAAAATACCTTAATCCATCCTAAAAAAATATAATTTCATTTAAATACCTTGATCTTTACTAAAAAGCTATTTTCAGCAAAAACCATAACTTTTATAAATTATATTTTCCAAAAAGAATACCTAAAACTTTATTAAAAGATAATTTCATATAAATACGTTAAAAAGATATTTTCATTAAAATACCATGAGTTTCCCAAGATTATAATTACTCTAAAATATCATGGTTTTCTTATAAACAATAACCACCATTAAATGCTATGATCTTTATTAACTAAGAATTCTATAAAATATTATGATATACCTTACAGACTTTAAAAGGTAACAACATAAAATGAGTGGTTGTGGAAAACCATATTAAATGAGATCAACTATCCAAATATAAATTTACGACATACCTGACGCATGATACGGTTAGAGTTAGAATGCACGAAACTAGATATGGAATACTTTATAAATGAAGATTCCTGCAGACAGGGTGAACAGTCCAATACGTGGATGACTACTAACCCGATATTCGGGCGAATACTAACCCGGTCTTCGGGAGAATACTAACCCAGTTTTCGGGCGAATACTAACCTAACTTTGAGGGTTAATAATCCAATCTCTGGATGACATACGATGTGGAAATTCCATGCCTAGATGATATACACACTAATTCTAATTCGTCAAAACCTTTATACTGAACAGCGGAGATGGGTAGTTTGATTAGGTAAGGAGATGTGAAACTTGGATTCCCCTACTACTCGATCATGATCTTGAGAAGTGAAACGGTATATTTCACTTCCCCGGTTGTTGTTCCGTGGCCACAACGGAATAATCGTAAGTATCCGGACCCTTGTTTAAAAATCTAATGCGAACTTTTGCCTAACAAATACCTCATACAACATACTCTTATTCACATATACCTCATTCAAAATGCCTTTATTTCCATACAACTCATACCTATATACATCATCATATCTATATACATTTGCTCGTTTTTGTACCTTTACTTTCTTATGAGGCAATCTTACTCGAGTGTTGTTGGGGAAAAAATTTACACCCCTGTTGACCGAGTCAAAGTCAAGGTCAACCCCCAAGCTAGGTGGGCCCAAGCCCAGGTCAAGCGGGCCCATGCCCAAGTCGAGCCCGCGGCCAGCCTCCCAATGCCAACAACAAAATCATGTAACAAATAATTTTTATGTAATTTTTGTGCATGAATGTATGCAAAATGGGCATAAAACCAATATTTTGTAAGCCCGTGGCTTATTTGCAAAAATGAAATGGCACATGAGCCATGGGATAGGCAAAAAGCCATTTTTGTAAAGCCCAAGGGGCTATATGTAAATATGTAAGCCTATAAAAGGCAACATGATGAATAAAAAAAAAGACTTTTCATTCTCACAAAAAACCTAGAGTTTGTATCTCTTTCCCTTTTCTGAAGGTCTCAAACCTTCTTCTTTCTTTTGAATTAAATCAAGAGTTCTACTCTTTCTTTTCAAAAACAAAATAGTTTTTCACCACGAAACCCACAAAGGGGAACTTGGATCTGTCATCAAATCTCAAAAAGGAGAGATTTTGAGATCTCACATCTCTTGATCTTCAAGATCCAGCTAACAAAGGAGGAAGAAGAAGAACCCCTTCCATTAACCCCAAAAACACACTCAGGAGTCCAACTCCTCTCTGATTTCTCTTTCGAGAAATCTTTTTTTTAGGCTAAAAGCCTCCTTTTCTCGCCGGCGCTCAAGCGCAGAGCGCCCGCGTGCCGACACGTGGCGCGCTTGCGCTCCAGCGCTCAGCGCTCGAGCGCAAAGCGCCCGCGTGCCGACACGTGGCACGCTTGCGCTCAAGCGCAAGCGCTCGAGCGCAAGTCGCCCCGGTGCCGACACGTGGCGCGCTTGCACTTAAGCGCAAGTCGCCCCGTGCCGACACGTGGCGCGCTTGCGCTTCAGCGCAAGCGCTCCAGCGCAAGTCGCCCCCGTGCCGACACGTAGCGCGCTTGCGCTCCAGCGCAAGCGCTCGAGCGCAAGTCAACCCCGTGTCGACACGTGGCGCGCTTGCGCTCCAGCGCAAGCGCTCGAGCGCAAGTCAACCCCGTGTCGACACGTGGCGCGCTTGCGCTCCAGCGCAAGCGCTCAAGCGCAAATCGCCCCCGTGACGACACGTGGCGCACTTGCGCTCAAGCGCCCAGCGCTCAAGCGCAGAGCGCCCACGTGCCGACACGTGGCGCTTGCGCCTGAGCGCACAGCACCTAAGCGCACAGCGCTCAAGGCGCTGGCCCCATGCATCCTTTGGATGCCTTTCCCCCCTATATCTTATATATATATATACATATATATATATATATACACATATGTATACATATTTACACACACACATACTCCGCGACACTGTCCCTCTTAGAAAAAAATTTCTAACGGGGCTCTTCCCCGCACCGTGCAAGGGGGCTGCTAGCCCCCTTGACCCCCAGCCCGCTATCCGGGTAGCGGGACCCCCGTAAAAACTCTGCGTGGCTCCCAATATATCCAAAACCCCCATTTCAAAACACACGCACACTGCACATTGAGTTCGCATGACTAGTTTAACCCGTCAATCGGAGGTTTCCTCGCTCCAAAGGCGAGGGGTAATTAACGGCAGCTTAGTCCGCGGCTGCCGGAGATTTGGATCCCCACAATCAATAAACCCTGGCCTACCCTTGGCAGGGGGAATCTGTAGTATACGCCTGACAAGCGCACGCGTATTCCCATCTCAATGGGGTGACGAAAAACACCCTACAGATTCTGGCACGCCCGATGGGACCAATCTCTCCTCCCATATTTCGGGTTAAGCGTTCATGCGAACTCAATCTATATACATATCTGTATTTATACTAAAATAATGCTCTTTCATGCAGGTCTTCAAGCAATCACTCTCCAACAATGTCTCCAAGGACGATCTTAGCTCTCAGCACGACTCCGGTCTCCTACATATTGAAGATAGACTCCAGGACGGTCCTCCCGGCAAGTCTCGGGCGACAATGGGAGGAGGAGCCGCTACCATTTGGCTCAATCATGTTTGTGTCAGCTAACGCCGTCCCAGCTCCTCAAGCCCCAGTGGCAGACAAACCGGTCTCGAAAGGCAGGAGACCAAATGAGGCGATCTCGAGGGCGCCCCAACCCAAACGCAAGTCGGTGTTTGAATGACTTTTCTTGTCCCCAACTGGGGGCAAGGCTATGAACACCAACAAAGCTACAATGCGCCTTGAGCAATCTCCAGCAGCGCCTCCGACAACTGCTCGATTGGGTGTCTTCTCAAGCTTTCCCATCACTCATCCTATGGCGGCTCCCCGAAGAGCAGAAGCCTGCCAAGCTCTTAAGGCAGAGAAGCTGAGGCAGAAGCGGCTCAGATATAGAGCCAACAAAAGGGCTAGGGCTCTGGCCATGTTAAAATTTATGAATTTCCAAAGCCCGGACCGCTCCGCGAAACCAGCTGCCAGTGATGAAAGAATGGCTGAATGTGTTATCCACACTGTCTACATGGCCGGACATGAAGAAACGAACCCTCCTCTTCTTCACAGCCATGGTGATGATATGGTTGACGCTACCCAGCATCGGCTCGATCTAAATGATGAAGAGCCCGCTCAGGCCGATAAGCCAGAGGAGCCCGTGGTTCCTGCGGAATTGAGCTCAGGCAATAAAGATTACCCGGTTGTCATAGCCGGGACTACAGAACAAGCATTATTCCAATGGCTTCAAAGGCAATTTCAGGACAGGGATGAGAAGATGGCCGAGGTCTATTCCAAAGTCGACGAGCTGGAGAACGTCGTGGCAGATCTCGCAACCCAAGTCGCCCGATTGCAATTACAGCAGAATCAAATTTTGGCTCATGAGTCAGGGATTGATACCCGGGGGCAGCCAACTGATATCCCTTTCAGCCTAAAAGCGGAACGCCTTCGTGAAAAACGGCCGCGATCAGCCTCCAGTCCCTCCGATACATACGCCGGGAGGGAATCGCCTCTGAAAGAAAAGCTGGAAAAGGTCTATTCCTTCAAAAGGGAAAAAGTCCACAAGATATTCAGGGACGCCCTAAGAAACGGTCTACAACTGCCGGAATCAAAGAGACCGCAAGAAGAGAATATGACCGACGACCCAAAATATTGCCCCTATCACAGGGTGATAGGTCATTCCGTTGAGGACTGCTTCGTCTTCAAAGATTGGGTCGAAAGGCAATACAAGACGGGAGAGATAGAATTGTCTAAAGGCGTGTTAGCAAACAGTCAAGCTACGACCGCCGATTTCATGCAAATGGAGACCGAAACCTTTCGGGAACCTAACCCTCCCAGACATGTGCAGGGCGAACCAAAGATTGAGCGGCCTCAGGGACCGGCGTCAGTGAGGGCACCTACTCTGATGGAGAGAAGGAAGAAGGTGTACTCCTTTAGGAGGGATGAGGTCCGCGATATATTCGAGGAAGCCCTGAACAATGGCCTGCAACTGCCTATTCCGAAGAGGCCACATGAAATGAATATGACTGGCAATCCCATATACTGCCCATACCATAGAGTGCTGAGTCATACCATTGAAGACTGCTGTGTTTTCAAAGATTGGGCAGAGGACCAATATAAGCTTGGAAAAACCTCTCAATCCTCGGATGTATCGGCAAGCCACAGAGCTAGGTCATCAACACAGCTCCGCCAAGATCAATGTTCAAGGAGCTGGGATAAGCAAAGAGGACCACCACGTCGTTAAACTGGAAACCGTCGACCTCTAAGTCGTTAAACTGGGAATGTAAAAAAAAATTGTAAAAATGTAAATAAAAAAAATGAATGTGCAAATAAATAAAAAATAAATAAAAAGCCGAAATGATGGGGCAACTCGCAATAAAAATCAGCGAGTAAAATAAAGATGAAAATAAAGCCGAAATGATTGGGCAACCGCGAATAAAAGCCGAAATGATAGGGCAATCGCGACCTTCGCGATATGAAAAGCTGAAATGATAGAGCAATCGCGGTAAAATAAAAAAAAAACAAAAACAAAAAAAACAAGGGCGGATGATGAGTTGCTCCTGGTATTATTCCAGTGCAGCAATGCAGACGCCAAACCAAAATCCAATTTTTCAAAATTCTCCCAGCCCTACGGCCAGTCCCCAAATTAACTGCCGTATACAATCCACGGGCTCAAATAATTCTCATCATACCCATGCCCCACCGTAATCATCAGTTACGCGGCTGGTCTCCGCCTTTGGAGTTATGCTCCATTGGGAAGACCCGCTCATGTGTCCTCACGATACATGAGGAGAACAAACCTTTGTGGGATTCTTACGACTCACAAAGGAAAAACACACTTAGGAGTCCTCACGACTCCTAAGGAGAAAATACACCCGCGGGATCCTCACGACTCGCAGGGAGAAAATGCTTTTATGGGACCCTCACGGCCCATAAAATTGAAAAGCCTTAGGCGATAGGGACCTAAACCCGTTTCCTAAGCCATCTCTCCGCCAACAAGAGTAGGCAAATGATGAATTGCTCCTGGCACCTCTGCTTCAGTGTTAGCAACTCTGATGCCGACCCCTACCCCAAAATTCCAAGCTTGCCATCAATAGACCTCTAAGTCTTTAAACTGGAAACAGATGACCACCAAGTCGTTAAACTGGAAACAGATGACCACCAAGTCGTTAAACTGGAAACAGATGACCTCTACGTCGTTAAACTGGAAACAGATGACTTCCAATTCGTTAAACTGGAAACAGATGACCTCTAAGTCGTTAAACTGGAAACAGTCGACCTCTAAATCATTAAACAGGGAACGAGGGAAATCCACTCATGTGTCCTCACGATACATGAGGAGAACAAACCTTTGTGGGATCCTTGCGACTCACAAAGGAAAAACACCCTTAGGAATCCTCACGACTCCTAAGGAGAAAATACACCTGCGGGATCCTTACGACTCACAGGGAGAAAATGCTTTTATGGGACCCTCACGGCCCATAAAATTGAAAAGACTTAGGTGATAGGGATCTAAACTTGTCTCGTAAGCCATCACTCCCCAATCCCCAAGTGGCGAATGATGAGTCGCTCCTGGTATCATATTCCAGTGTAGCGATGCAGACGCCAACCAAATTCCAAATTCAAATCCCCAAGTGGCGAATGATGAGTCGCTCCTGGTACCATGTTCCAGTGAAGCGATGCAGACGCCAACCAAATTCCAAATCCCATACCCCAACGGCGAATGATGAGTCGCTCCTGGTAACATATTCCAGTGCAGCGATGCAGACGCCAACAAAGACCCAAAATGCTTTTGGCCCTACGGTCTGGATCATATATCCTACAAAACCGTATACAATCTATGGGCGTAAAACAATCCCGATCTCTCCAAAAAAAAAGGAAAAAAAAAGAAAAAGAAAAAAAAAGAGAACGGTATGTCCACAAGCAAAATGGGCACGGATGAAAACCCGAAAGGGCTCCGTGAGTAAAAACAGCAGGACTGCCGGCGAGTTTGTGAAAACCCAAAAGGGCGCAAACTCGTAAAAAAAAAGAGATGAAATGCACTCGCAAAGTCCTCTCGATTTTGTGAGGAGAAAATTCCCGCGTGAGATCCTTACGACTCACGAAGGAGCAACACACTTAGGAGTCCCCACGACTTCTAAGGAGAAAATACACCTACGGGATTCTTACGACCCGTAGGGAGAAAATGCTTTGTGAGACCCTTACGGCTCACAAAATGGAAAAGCCTTAGGTGACAGGGATCTAAACCTGTCTCCTAAGCCACCAATTCCCAAATCCTCTCGGGACAAATGATGATTCGCTCCTGGTACCATATTCCAGTATAGCGATGCCGATGTCAACTTAAATCAAATCAACCAACAAGCTCTGCGTCGGAATTATGCTTCGTCTCAGAATGCACCCCATGTCGAAATAATGCTTTGCCTCGGTGTACCTGCCTTCGCTGTCGAAATTATGCTTCGCCTCGGAATCAAGTCAACCCGACACTCCGCGTCGGGGAAAAGTCGATCAGCGACACTCCGTGCCGGGGAAAAGTCAACTAGACACTCCGCCTCGGGGAAACGTCGACCAGCGACACTCCGTGCTGGGGACATGTCTACCAAATCGCTACGTAACAGAGCATCGACCGTCTATGTCGCAAAAAGGGCAGTGCAGGCTCCCGCAAATTGGGAACCCAAATCACTCCGGATCAGAGCGTCGACCGTCTATGTCGCAAAAAGGGCAGTGCAGGCTCCCGCAAATTGGGAACCCAAATCGCTTCGTAACAGAGCGTCGACCGTCTATGTCGCAAAAAGGGCAGTGCAGGCTCCCGCAAATTGGGAACCCAAATCGCTCCGGATCAGAGCGTCGACCGTCTATGTCGCAAAAAAGGCAGTGCAGGCTCCCGCAAATTGGGAACCCAAATCGCTTCGTAACAGAGCGTCGACCGTCTATGTCGCAAAAAGGGCAGTGCAGGCTCCCGCAAATTGGGAACCCAAATCGCTCCGGATGAGAGCGTCGACCGTCTATGTCGCAAAAAGGGCAGTGCAGGCTCCCGCAAATTGGGAACCCAAATCGCTTCGTATCAGAGCGTCGACCGTCTATGTCGCAAAAAGGGCAGTGCAGGCTCCCGCAAATTGGGAACCCAAATCGCTTCGTAACAGAGCGTCGACCGTCTATGTCGCAAAAAGGGCAGTGCAGGCTTCCGCAAATTGGGAACCCAAATCGCTTCCTAACAGAGCGTCGACCGTCTATGTTGCAAAAAGGGAAGTGCAGGCTCCCGCAAATTGGGAACCTAAATCGCTCCGGATCAGAGCGTCGACCGTCTATGTCGCAAAAAGGGCAATGCAGGCTCCCGCAAATTGGGAACCCAAATCGCTCCGGATAAGAGCGTCGACCGTCTATGTCGCAAAAAGGGCAGTGCAGGCTCCCGTAAATTGGGAACCCAAATCGCTCCGGATCATAGCGTCGACCGTCTATGTCGCAAAAAGGGCAGTGCAGGCTCCCGCAAATTGGGAACCCAAATCGCTTCGTAACAGAGCGTCGACCGTCCATGTCGTAAAAATGGCAGTGCAGGCTTCCTACAAAGCAGGAACCAGATCGCTCCGGGCCAGGGAAACGTCTACCACGGACACTCCGTCTCGGAAACGCGTTAAGCGTCGACCGTCCATGTCGTAAAAAGGGCAGTGCATCCCAAAAAGTGGGAACCAAAGCAAGTCGCCTCCACGTGAAAGAAGATCCATCAATTTCATGCACACGACCCACATACGCTGTGTGCATTTATTGATGGGGGGCAATTTGTTAGGGTAAAAATTTACACCCCTGTTGACCGAGTCAAAGTCAAGGTCAACCCCCAAGTTAGGTGGGCCCAAGCCCGGGTCAAGCGGGCCCATGCCCAAGTCGAGCCCGCGGCCAGCCTCCCAATGCCAACAACAAAATCATGTAACAAATAATTTTTATGTAATTTTTGTGCATGAATGTATGCAAAATGGGCATAAAGCCAATATTTTGTAAGCCCATGGCTTATGTGCAAAAATAAAATGGCACATGAGCCATGGGATAGGCAAAAAGCCATTTTTGTAAAGCCCAAGGGGCTATATGTAAATATGTGTAAGCCTATAAAAGGCAACATGATGAATAAAAAATAAGACTTTTCATTCTCACAAAAAACCTAGGGTTTGTATCTCTTTCCCTTTTCTGAAGGTCTCAAACCTTCTTCTTTCTTTTGAATTAAATCAAGAGTTCTACCCTTCCTTTTCAAAAACAAAATAGTTTTTCACCACGAAACCCACAAAGGGGAACTTGGATCTGTCATCAAATCTCAAAAAGGAGAGATTTTGAGATCTCACATCTCTTGATCTTCAAGATCCAGCTAACAGAGGAGGAAGAAAAAGAACCCCTTCCATTAACCCCAAAAACACACTCAGGAGTCCAACTCTTCTCTGATTTCTCTTTCGAGAAATCTTTTTTTTAGGCTAAAAGCCTCCTTTTCTCGCCGGCGCTCAAGCGCAGAGCGCCAGCGTGCCGACACGTGGCGCGCTTGCGCTCCAGCGCTCAGCGCTCGATCGCAAAGCGCCCGCGTGCCGACACGTGGCGCGCTTGCGCTCCAGCGCTCCAGCGCTCAGCGCTCGAGCGCAAAGCGCCCGCGTGCCGACACGTGGCGCGCTTGCGCTCCAGCGCAAGCGCTCGAGCGCAAGTCAACCCCGTGTCGACACGTGGTGTGCTTGCGCTCTAGCACAAGCGCTCAAGCGTAAATCGCCCCCGTGACGACACGTGGCGCACTTGCGCTCAAGCGCCCAGCGCTCAAGCGCAGAGCGCCCACGTGCCGACACGTGGCGCTTGCGCCTGAGCGCACAGCACCTAAGCGCACAACGCTCAAGGCACTGGCCCCACGCATCCTTTGGATGCCTTTCCCCCCTCTATCTTATATATATATATATACATATATATATACATATATGTATACATATTTACACACACACATACTCCGCGACACTGTCCCCCTCTATATTTCTAACGGGGCTCTGCCCCGCACCGTGCAAGGGGGCTGCTAGCCCCCTTGACCCCCAGCCCGCTATCCGGGTAGCGGGACCCCCGTAAAAACTCTGCGTGGCTCCCAATATATCCAAAACCCCCCTTTCAAAACACACGCACACTGCACATTGAGTTCGCATGACTAGTTTAACCCGTCAATCGGAGGTTCCCTCGCTCCAAAGGCGAGGGGTAATTAACGGCAGCTTAGTCCGCGGCTGCCGGAGATTTGGATCCCCACAATCAATAAACCCTGGCCTACCCTTGGCAGGGGGAATCTGTAGTATACGCCTGACAAGCGCACACGTATTCCCATCTCAGTGGGGTGACGAAAAACACCCTATAAGTGTAACTCGTTGATGGACCCTCCTTTTCTCTTTTCTCTATCTCTTGAATGTCCGTTAGGTCAGGATGAGTATTATGATGAGGATCAATATGTAGAGCCTACTAATGAAGATTATGTGGACTTGACGACGGAAAATTAGCTAGTTATATTTTTGTTTGTTGCCCACATGTTTAGGGCTTTTGCTTCTTTCTTCGATATAATTAAACTATTTAGTTTACTTTACTCATCCTTTTGGAATGTAATAACGTTTGGTTAATGGAAATAAATGCCTTACGCTTTTATTATTTTGTTTTAGTACATATCCTGCATGTTATAGATATTCATACGCTTAACGTAACTGTATTGAATAGACCACCTTCAATATAGTTAGGTTGCGGACTATTCCACGTTACCCCTTCACCTTCTTTTGGGAAGCGGGGCATGACAACACAACACCAATGGCTTGTGAGACCGGCTACCGTCCCTCGTCGGGGTCTAGAAACGTATACACTAGTCTACTCCAGAATATCGATACCCAGTCTCGATACTCTCAGGATTAGGGACATTTAAGGATGTGCTTATGGACAACACAACTCCCACATATATGATCGCCATCATAATGCTGATAGTCAAGCAACAATCCTATGGGCTTCATCAATGATGAAGACAAACCAGATAGCATACTATCATCTCGAGTAAGACTATTATACACATATAGGTCCTCACTCAATTATCATAATTGCCCACTTGCAATCAAAATAATTGCCTTGAGGGCACTATATCTAATAGTCTGGACCACGACGTACTCGTGGATGGCCGAACGCCTATCAACGTGTCGGTGGGCTCCGGGACCAACCCCGTGCTCATACCTACCGTGATGCCCGCTGGATAGCGAATCCAAGACAGGAACAATAGCGGTAATTAGGTCGTCGGGGCTAAGTCCTAAGGCGTTCGTCCTCAACTGAAACTGGAACTGTAAATAATACACATACGTGTTAACTTGAAATACATAATCGACTTGATTATATTAAACTTAGCATGTACTCTCTCGTGCCCTTGTGTAACGCGGACCATCCCTTGGCAGTAGTGTAGCGGGTGGGGTCTTTCTGTTTCTGCGATAATATTAAGATTTATTTTAATAAGTAAGTTGCGACAATAAAAACATATAAAATTAAGTGTCGAAATACTCACGAGGTGCCACTGGGCGCTGGACTATGTATGCTTCCCTTAGATCGGGACAGCGCGGTCTCTGACGTCGTTGTTCTAGTTCTGCTTGTTACGAGTCGACGCCAACTTGCAAATATAAAGGAGATTATATTATATTTCAGAATATGATTTCATGTTATATTGTTATAATCCTAAAAATTAAATTCATACCTTAACGTCATTGCGCTTGTAATACTATACCGGCTGCGGTGAATCGGGTCTCGGGATCTCCAACGCTATGATATCCATCATCGTGCTCCGTTCCTCCTCAGTCGCCGCGAGACAGGAAAGGTAATAATCATCTTTCACTTCATTTCGGCGTCTTCTCTTTATATTTTGACACGCATGTATGACCCAGGCAAGGACGCGATATGCATCGAACGGCACATGCACGCCATCCTCACCGGTGATGCCGATGAAGCAGTAATGTTTCCCGGTCTGAAATTACAAAATTATATACATACATACATACATACATACATACATACATATACATACATACATACATACATACATATATATATATATATATATTTATTTATTTATAACGACGATTGAAATTTTAATGTATAAAAGGATATGTTATACTTGCTCCGACGCAAAAAAAACTGCTGAACATTGGTCGTTTGAAGCGCGTTCCACCGAGCATGGAGCGGGTACGTATCTCTGATCCTATGTAATCCTCTTACTTTGTCGCGTTAGGACCAATAGGCATACATTGTGCATTCCACATCAGCATCCATGGCTCAGCACCATCGACTGGCCTGGAGTATGAGGGCGCAACAGGACCCCTCCTCCTAACACTGCCGGAGCCTGCAAAAAAATAGATATTATAATATTCAGAGTACTGATGGACGATTTAAGGTTTGCCTTATTTGTATGTGTGTATGTGTGTATGGGTGTGTGTATATGCGTGCGTGCGCTTGTGTGTGTACGTGTGTGTGCATGTGTGTGTGTACGCTTGTGTGTATGTGTGTACATGTGTATGTGTAACGATTATACCTACCGTCCCTATCGTGGCGCTAGGATACGCCATCCCGCCAGTATAATGCAATGCAAACAATAAACTGTTAGATAATTCAATATAATTTAATAGATAACTAAAAATTCAATAGATAACTACATTGTAATTAATAATGTATTAAATTTTAAATGAATAAACTATATACCATGTGCAGGAGTGACTGGGGTCGGATGTTCTTCTACCGCGCTAATAGGGATAGGCTGGACTGTCGCTACTGCTGGGGCTACCGTGGCGCTAGAAGGGGTGCTGGTAGGGATAGGCGGGGCTGCCGTGACTGCTAGGGTTGCCGTGGCGCTTATAGGTGAGGCGCTGGTAGAGATAGGCGGAGATACCGCGACTGCTGGGATTGCTGTAGCGCTGGTAGTGAGTTAGATTCTTCTTCCAAGAAAGATGATGATGATATTAAATGCTCATAGCTTGGGAGTTGGATTCTTCTTCCAAGAAACATGATGATGATATTAAATGTTCTATATTGGATGTCGAGAGTAACGGCTGTCGGGGGTAAGCCTTTTATCCAATTAAGATTGTATAAAGCATACACCCATTCACTTGTGTTTTCATCCATTTCAAGAAAATTTCGGCAGCATCTTCCTTCTATTCTCCGAGTACACTGCAATAGAAAAGATAGTCATTTTAATGCCGTTAAACAATATTGAAACGAACATCTAATCTATAATTGTACACGGAGAATCAGCGGAAACGTACCGACGAAATATCTCGAAACGAATGAAAAACACAAGTGAATGCATATGTTTGCTTTATACATTCTTAAGTTGTCCATACTGGACAAATTCATCGGTTATCATACGATTAAATCATCTCGTCACATAGACTACGCGACGGTTGTTAGAACCGAATGATACTGTCCGATGTTCTACAATTTTCGTGTAGTTTTATGTCACGAAGAACATTGAACGTATGTTAACTAATGGACGAGGACTAAGTCGCATTTTGATTTTCATATATAATTATCGATGATTACGAAAATTTTATACTCATTGAGTATCATACACTTAGTTTAAGATTTAATTTGAATTAGTTTTACGTTTATATTCCAATTTCAAGATTTTGAAGTTTTTAGTTCAGGGTAAAGTTTTTTAAAGTTAAAAAAAGGGTTTTCTTAATCAAGTTTAATATTTTGGATTTAGAGTTGGGGTCGGGATGGGATTTGACAAGAGTTCAATGTAGAGGATAATGATGATGAATTAAGGTTTGGCCTTGTTTGTGTGTGTGTATGTGCACTCACACATACACATACACACTCACACTAAATTCCTATAGAATACCTTAAAAAATTTCTCTAAACTACCCATAGCTATTATTTGTGTTCACTAAAATACCTTAAAAATTTTCTCAAGCAACACATTTCTTCAATTTTGCTAAATTACACTAAAATACCCTTAATTATTGTTTATTTTTTAATAAACTACCTTAAATTAACTAAATTATTATAAATTTCACTAAAATACCCTAAAGTAAATTACACTAAAATACCTTTAACTATTATTGTTGCATTTCCCTAAACTACCTATCCCTAACCCAACCTTTATCCCTAACCCTAACCCCAAACCCAAATCCTAATCCTAATCTAAATCCTCTATAACAACAACAACGACGACGAAGACAAAATCAACAACAACAAGAGCAACAATCACAACAGAGAAATTTGGGTATTCTTCAAAAAATTAAAATTAAACAAAAAAATTTCAAATTTACCTCTCTCTTGATGACGACGACGAGCTTCGACAACGACGGCGATGATCTAGAGCTTCGATCGGTTTCGACAACGACCTAGGGCAAAAATTAAAATTAAACAAAAAAATTAAAATTACCCTAATCATAACCAATTATGCTTACCTCTTGACGACGCTGGCGTGCTTCGACGATGACCTAGGGCTTCGATTGGCTTCAATCGACGGTGACAACGAACTAGGGTTTCGATGACG
Organism: Agapanthus africanus; assembly: GCA_030015575.1. NCBI lineage: Eukaryota > Viridiplantae > Streptophyta > Magnoliopsida > Asparagales > Amaryllidaceae > Agapanthus > Agapanthus africanus. The sequence goes on along the minus strand of CM057338.1, from coordinate 417,087,232 downwards.
AGCTCGATCGACGGGGACAGTGCTTAGCTGGCACCAGGGAGGAGAGGGCTTCGACGGGGCTGAGGCTTTGACGGTACCAAGGAGGCGAGGCGGTGAAGCGGAGGCGGCGGAGAGGAGCTAGGACGGGAGAATTGGGAAGAGGAGGGAAGAAAAAAATTTCTGGAGGGAAGAAAGGTTCGGGGGGCAGGTAAATTTTTGGTTTTAATCACGAGTGGGTTGCGGGGCCCGCTACATATTGGAATTGGTAGCGGTTTGAACCGCTACCAAATTCATTTAAACCGTTGCTAGGAATTTGTAACGGTGTAAATCGCTACCAATTGCTAGTTAACATTACCCATATTTGTAGAAGTTTATATATCTAAGCACTTGTCATGCATGGACTTATCGATATTGGAGAGCTTATAACTTAATTTTCAATATAGTATAGTTGGTATAGACTACTACAAATGTAGGCAATGGTAACTAGGAATTGGTAGCGGTTTAAACCATTACCAATTCCTAGTAACGGTTTAAATGGATTTGGCAGCGGTTCGAACCGCTGCTAATTCCAATATGTGGCGGGCCCCACAACCCATTCACGATTAAAACCCAAATTTTCTCTCCCCTTGAGCCTTTCTTCCTTCCCAAAAAAAATTTCCTCTCTCGTCTTCCCAATTCTCCCACCCTAGCTCCTCTCCGTCGCCTCCGCCTTGCCTCCCTAGTACCGTCGAAGTCCCAGCCCCGTCAAAGCCCTCTCCTCTCTCGTCCCAGCGAAGCCCCGACCCAGTCGATTGAGCTCGTCGTCGAAGCCCTAGGTCATCGTCTTCCATTGAAACCGATCGAAGCCCCAAGTCGTCATCGAAGCTCGTCGGCGTCGTCAAGAGGTAAGTTTAATTGGTTAGGATTAGGGTAATTTTAATTTTTTTTGTTTAATTTTAATTTTAATTTTAATTTTAATTTTTTCCCTAGGTCGTCGTCGAAGCTGATCGAAGCCTTAGGTCATCGCCGTCGTCGTCGAAACTCATGGTCGTCATCAAGAGGTAAATTTTAAAAAAAGATTGGTTTAATTTTTATTTTTTGAAAAATACCCAAATTTTTTTTTTGTTGTTTTTGCCGCTGCTGTTGTAGTTGTTCTTATTGCTCCTGTTGCTGCTGCTAATGTTGTTAATGTTGTTGTTGTAGAGTATATGGATTAGGATTAGGGTTTGGGTTGGAGGATAGGGTCGGGTTAGGGTTGGGGGTTAGGGTTTATGGTTAAGGTTGGGGTTAGGGTTAGAGATAGGCAGTTTAATGAAATGCAACAATAATGATTAAGGGCATTTTAGTGAAATTTATAATAATTTAGTTAATTTAAGATAGTTTATTGAAAAACCAACAATAGTTAAGGGTGTTTTAGTGTAATCTAGTGAAATTGAAGAAATAAATTGCTTAGGAAAATTTTTAAGGTATTTTAGTGAACAAAAATAATAGCTATGGGTAGTTTAGTGAAAATTTTTAAGGTATTCTATAATAATTAAGTGTGTATATGTATGTATGTACACATACACACACAAGCATGCACACACAGACACACACACACACACACACAAATAAGGCCAAATCTTAATTCATCATCATTTTCCTTTATATTGAACTCATGTCAAATTCCATCCTAACCGCAACCTTAAATCCAAAATCTTAAACTTGATTAAGAATACCCTTAACTTTAAAAAACTTCACCCTAAACTAAAAACTTCAAAATCTTGAAATTGAAACGTAAACGTAAAACTAATTCAAATTAAATCTTAAACTAAGTGTATGATATTCAATTATAATATGAAATTTTCATATTCTCATCGATAATCATATGTGAAAATCAAAACGCGACTTAATCTCCGTCTATCGGTTAACATACATTCGATATTCGTCATGACATAAAACTACACGAAGGTCGTTAAATATCGGACGGTATCGTTCGATTCTAACAACCGTCACGTAGTCTATGTGATAAGAAAATTCAATCGTATGATAACCAATAGATTTGTCCAGTGTGGACAAGTTAGGAATGCATAAAATAAACACCTGTATTCATTTGTATTTTTCATTCATTTTGAGATATTTTGTTGGTGCATTTCTACTGGTTCTCTATATACAACGATAGATTAGATGTTCGTTTCAATGTTGTTTGACAGTATTGAAATGATTATCGTTTCTATTACAGTGTACTCGGAGAACAAAGGGGAGGTGCTGCCGAAATTTTCTCAAAATGGATGAAAACACAACTGAATGGGTATATACTCTATACATTCTTAATGGGATAGAAACCTTACCCCCGGCAACCGTTACCCTCGACATGCAATATAGAACATTTAATATCATCATCATCTTTCTTGGAAAAAGAATCCAACTCCCGAGCTATGAGCATTTTCTATCGGTCCCTGATAATCTTTATAGCTAAATCGTCAATTGAAACTAAACTTAACCAAGTCATCAATTAAATCTAGTACTAACGCTTCTTAGTACCCGTCTATTGTGTATTTGTTAAGAAATCTTAATTCAATGGCTCTTGTCTATAGGAACCTTGCTACATCCGAACTGTTCCAATATGGAACTTTCATACCTTTATGACAAGAGTTGGATGTACATCAACGCTCCCTCAAGAGCCAATAAATTTTTTCTTAACGGTGTTTACTTTTTCACCGATTTTGCCTACACACGTCTTTGGTTACCGAAAGAGTACGAAATCTATTATCCGTACTAAGTGTATGAATAAGCGATGGCTCAAGAAATCGGATGTTGAGTTACACATCGTGAAATACGGTTTCGTTAAAGATTACATTATGTGAGAATTTCACGGAAAAAAGAAGTCGTTGTAATGGAAGATGAGGCACGGCCAATGCAAGAGACGGAAAACAAATTCATCGAAATGGAAACTGAAGAGTAGTAAGGGATTGTAGAAGAAGAAGAGGAAGACGAATGGCAGTTTGTAAAAGACAAAACCGTCGAATACAATAATGTTGTATTCACGTCAATCGATGACATGGATGGGTTTATAAATGCCGATGGACTTCCTTATGATACTGAAAGCATTGGACCCTCGTTATTAGAGAAGTATAAGGCTGACTCGAGAATCCCGCCATATCCGAATTGCAAAAGGTTTTCAAAACTTTTCTTTTTCATACGTCTCTTCCAGATCAAGTGCAAAAACAAATGGAGTAATCGGTTTTTCACCGATCTCTTAACATTGCTGAAGGAAGCTTTTCCCGACAGAAATGAGGTGCCATTGAACTGGTACGCTGCGCAAAATAAAATCACAAATATCAGCCTAAAGTGTGACAATATCCATGCATGCGAGAATGACTGCATTTTTTTCCGTAAGGAACATGCCACACTTAGAAACCGCGCCGTTTGCGGGACCAGCCGATTCAAGCCTAAGAAAGACCCTCAGTCGAGTGATGTGCCTGTGAAGATTCTCCGTTATTTCCCACTAATACTGAGGCTGCAACGGTTATTTATGTATGAAAAGACGGCGTCCGAAATGCAGTGAATGCATAAAGCGCCCTGTGAAGAGGGAAAAATGAGTCATCCTAGATATTCGAAATCATGGAAACTTTTAGATGAAAAACATCCTACGTTCAGCGTAGACCTTCGTAAGGTAAGGCTAGAAATTGCGAGAGACGGTTTCAGTCCATTTGGGATGATTCGCGGAGGGCGTACTCACAGTACTTGGTCCGTTGTGGTGACTATATACAACCTGCCGTCATGGAGGGCTATGACGCGGTCTTATCTTACGGTGGCTCTTTTAGTCGACGGTCTCTCGTCTCCTGAGAAAAACATCGACTTCTACCTTTAACCTTTGATCGATGTGATAAAGTCGTTGTAAGAAGCTGACGTGAGAACTTATGATGCACAAGGTAAACAATTTTTCAGATACAAACTGTTTTGTTGTGGACAATTAATGATTTTCCTATCTACGACATGCTGTCAGGGTGGACAATTCAAGGAAAGCATACGTGCCCTTATTGTCATAATCATACGAGCAGCGTACGCTTAGAGTTTAGCGGGAAAGAGTCGTATATGGATCACTGATGTTTCTTTCCTATAACTCAAAGATTCAGAAGGAAGAAAGAAATGCTCAATGGCAAAAGTGAGACTGGTAGACCTCCTAAACCATTTTCTGGTAACGACATACTGCAACAATGGAGAGGTTGTCAGAATATCACGTTCGGAAAGACACAGAACAAAGATGCAATGCCATACCCAATCGGTTGGAAGAAGCTTAATGGTTTATTTCAACTTCCGTACTGGTCTGATATACCGCAGCGCCACAATTTAGATGTCATGCACATCGAGAAGGGTGTCTCTAAGCACATCATCAATCTTCTGTTGTGTAAAAATGGAAAAATGAAAAACAATCTCAACGCCCATCATGATTTAACGGATTTAGATGATTTGTCTATTAGAAAAGAATTGCAGCCTCAGTCTATACCCGGTAAACCGGGTTATTATATGATCCCACCGGAAATTTACAACTTGGACGAAGAGGAGAAGCGGCAGTTCTTGCGTGTGTTGAAAGAATTAAAATTCTCTGGCGGTTTTTCATCAAACATTGCCAAACAGGTGCAGGTAGAAAATGAAAAAATCGTAGGACTCAAAAGCCACGATTACCACATACCGATGCAACATATTCTTCCTTTTTGCCTTAGAACATCGGTAAAATCAGATGTTGGTCTCGTACTTAATGACTTTTACACCAACTTTCGGCAATTGTGTTTCAAAAATGTGGACGTCGGTAAGATTGTACTGCTCGAAGAAGATATTTCTTTGATCCTCTGCAACCGAGGATCACTTATCCGTCCATCTGGCAACCGAGATCAAGATTGGTGGTCCGGTGCATTACAGTTGGATGTATCTCATCGAGAGGTATGAAAATATTTTTTATTCACCATTCAAATTGCAAAATATTATCGTGAATTATTAATATCTAGCTACTTTCAAAAAATATCTATTAACTTTAAGAAACTATATCCGCAAGAAGTATCGTCCTAAAGGATCGATAGCGGAAGGTTATCTCTTAGAAGAAATCACGTTTTTCTGTGCTCGTTTTTTGAATGACGATATCAGGACGAAACTGAACAAACCGCCTCGTGTGTGTGATGGTCCAATTGGAGCCGAAAAAATGAAAAACATGTCTTACGATCTCATGGGCAGTGTACATCCGTACATCTTGCTAAACATCAAATGTTTTGCTAAATATGCAGAGTAAGTTTTTTTGATTTCATCCATTTAAACGTTCGATATTAAATGCAATCTAAATGATATAACTGTAAATTAACAAACAGAGAGCATAAAACTATACTCAAAAGATCGAATCTTAGGACGTTGTCGGATGATAGAATCGAAGAATAGAGGTGCACTTTCACCGCATGGTGTAGACAAAAAGTCAACAGACAATTGAGTCGTGGAGAGTAGATTGATAGAGCGGTCCACGACCTTTTAAGCACTCCAATGAATGCAGCTACGTTTTACAACGAATACGGGATTTTCGGTTACAAATTTGAGATAGAAAGGACGAAATGTATTAGACCTACACAAAATAGCGACACCGTAACCGTCGACGACAGAGGAAATCCCTACTATGGTTTTCTTGAGGAAGTTATAGCGGTCTCATATATGCATAAGAATGTTCCATTTCATATATTTCAATGCAGATGGTATGATACCAAGTCTGACCGAGATAGGAAGATCGATGAATACAGTCTCATTTTGGTAAACACCAAACGGATAGCATACAGATACGATAACTTTATTTTTCTCTCAATGGCAACACAAATTTATTATTCTCGAGACTTGGAGAAGGTTGACTGGAGTGTTGTTTGACTTTGGAAACCGAGAGATTATTATAATATGCCGACATTGAATAACTCTGAAGATGAGAGTGACGATGAAGATCCCACGATTACATGTCTCATTCCATCTATTGAACGTACCAGTGATCCAAACTATTCCGCGCCGTCCATCAATACGTTGGCAAGACATGATATCAGTCAATTGATTGTCACGGATCAAGATTTTAAGAATCCACCTAACGAATTTTCAGCCAATGTACCGAAAAAACGTGTTAGGTAATGAAATTGAAATAAATGTTTTAAATTGTATAATGATTATATGTAATGAAATAATATTTCGATATATATAGGATCTGATGGCAGGCGCAGACTCAGGCTCTAGAGGTTATAAAATAAGACTTCTAGAGGATTTTCTCCAGAGCAATTTTAGTTAGTAATTAAAGTTCCTGGAAAGATTCATGAGAGACTAAAAGTAATGAAATTTTACATAAAAAGATACATAAGAGAGGAAAAATAATTAGGATTTTATGAGAAAGGACTGGAACAAACAACATAATTCTAATCTATCATCAACAACTATTTTTGCAATTAGGTCAATTCCTATATAAAACTCTATTTAGCCAACAAAAAAGTAAGAACGCATCAGTATCTTGAAAATAGATGTATATGTTTCTATTTATAGTACTGTAATTCTTCCGCAATTGCATCTCGACATTATCCTTAGAATTCCAGCTGAAAAAATATTGAACCTCTAATTTGCAAGTTCTTTCCCCAAAAATAGTAAAAGTTGTTTCCTGCAATTTTGGATCTTTGTTGCGTTATATTCCTTATTTCAAACACTACAAGAGCCAACCCTTTATTCCGATGGGCATCACCCGATGGAATAAATAGACACCTGACGAAATAAGTTTATTCCGTCAGCCGAACTCTGACGGAATAAAAAACGACGAAATAATTCTGTTCCGTCATGTACTTTTTTTTATTTCGTCGGCAGAAAACCGACGGAATAAGGTCGAAAAAACTAGGCAAATTTGCCTGTACGCAGCTTATTTCGTTGGACAATTTTCAACGGAATAAGTTATTCCGTCATAATATACCCGACGGAATAAGCTGCATACAGAGAAAAAAAAGTGTAGGTTTTGAGTAGGTTTCGAGCATTCGATACAAATTCAATTCAATTACTGATATTATAACCAACAAATAACCAATACACATCATAACACTCACGGCTGTGCTTTATACAAAGTCAATCTATTCCGCACTCAATTCAAAACAAAGAAAATAGTTAATAAACATAAATCCTATATACGGTATTGAAATAAAATTCATTACTATTTATCGCCGAAAATCGGTCAGACGAACTGGTGTCGAACATCTTGTCTGAATTTGGGGGCGGATGGATAGGTATGATCCATCAATCTTTCTGAAGACACTAAATTGATTTATAACACCATATATTGGAGGTTTGAAAGAATGTGACCGATATAGCTGATTTTTAGATTTTCTTTCAGGATGAGAAGTTCATTGATTGTGATGATGTATTTTTCTTATAAGCGTAAGCTCCTGCAGTTAATTACGTTATCGTGAAACGATAACAAGTTCTCCTGCAGTTAATTACGTTATCGTGAAGCGATAACAAGTTTCTACACTCCAGATTATTTCATGTGTCGCGTTTTAGTTTATTTTGGACTGCCCTTGCACTATATACAGAAACTAATTTATGTTGTCGTCCGTAAGACGTGGATTAGTCCAAATCCGTACATATTTTAGATTTAGGTCAAGCATTTGCTTGACGGGGTCCATATTGGTATTTTTATTTGCCAACGGGGATGAACTTAGATCGTATTTCTTACGTTTGTGAGGTCTGTAAGTTCAAAGAAGAGCATAAGCTCTATCTAAGAATCATTAGTCTCATTTGGAAATTAAGATCAACTTAAATATCATGGTGATATATTGAGAGTTTTGTTCTCAGTTGATAATTTGAACATATATGAAGTATAAGCTTATATACTTAGTTTATTTACTAAGTCTTCAAGCTTTTGCTTGGCATCATGTATGCTTGTATACTTGGGATGCGCATAGCTATCATGTGTGCTTGCACACTTGGGGTGCGCATGTCCTTAGCACATGTGTGTGACGCGCATTCACGGCATGGCGTTCGAAGGAACTTGGTTTTGTTTGAAATTGGAACTTAGGCCTAACACTTTCGCACGTGTTGTGCACGTGTGCATAGCACACTCTTTTGTAAGGGAGCGATCTTGACTTGGGCGCACGTGTTTTGCACGTGGTGCGCAGCGCATTGTCTAGGTTTCACCCTAGTTTTTGAAAGATGTTATCTTTCAGGAAAGCCTTCACTTTCAATTTTCTGAGTGCGCTTGCGCGCCTATTAGGGAAAACCTTAGTTTTGTGAAAGTTCATATTTTCGAAGGAAAATATTGCTTTCAATGAAGCCTATGCTTCAATTCTTGAGAGTGCATGCTCTGTTTTGGACCTTTGTCTGTGTTTGTGAAGCAAAGCTTCGATTTTTATGTATTTAAATATATTTTGATGGATATTTCTCCTCAAGATCTTGGATCTTAAGTTCAATCCCTTCATGAAAGCGTATGTAGAGAGGGTATAAACTCTAAGATCTTTTGATATCGCATATGATGAGCCGAAACTCTGAGAAAGTTTATGCTTCAAAAAGGAGAGACTTTTCTCTAATATATTTTTACCTGGCAGAGACTAAGGTTTTTTCGAGAAGAATTGAAGGCACGGGCCTTGAGAACTTTTTCTCATATTTTCACCCAAGGGCTCCTATTTATATAAGGGAAATAATTAGGGATTTTTTCCCAACTAAAAGGTTTGAATTGATTCATATCAATTCAGAGTGTGTGCACACCATTGGATTATAGATCTTAACAACTTTTTGCTAAGAAAGCTATCAAGGAAGATTTTCTTCCAAAAAAGTAAAGGCTCTATCAGAAGTGCATACTTCAGAAGTGCGCTTGCGCACAATAGAGCAACGCTTGCGCATGTGCACGTGCATTGCACGTACGTAGCGCACTGCACAAGTGCACTTGGTCGAGTGCGCATCTTTGGATCTTGCGCTCTAAAGAATGTGTGTACCAATGAAAGTGCGTGAAAAGAAAGTGTGTACCAACGAAAGTGCGTGAAAAGAAAGTGCGCACCAAAATGGGTGAGCCCTAAATGGGTGGGAACAATGACTTAAACAACTTCCCGAAATTATAGAATCCGAGAATCCGATACGTAATATAATTAACATATTATTCATATAATCGTATTTTACAACTTAAAACGTAAAAACGTACGAAATGGAATGATTCGTTGATGCGCGCGCGTTTTGTGTTTTTCTACTCCATCTCGAGCTCACTCGTCGCCGTCGCCGTCTTCCGGAAAGTCATCGAAATCGAGGAGGTACTATAGTGTTATTAATAGGAAAGTATTAGTACACAATATTCTCGATAATTATATTAAAATTGTATTGAAACTAAGAATTATCAAATTTATATCCGATACTTTCTTCCCTTAAGACCTCAAGCTCTCGATGTTCTGTATCCTCGTCTCAAGTGACCTGGCGACTTCTTCTTACGACATCCTCCTTCGTGAACCCGAAACCGACAAGAGTCCAGATGCAGGAGGAGACAAGAAGATGCGTTCTCAAGAACCCGCTGGAGTATGAGGAGACGAGCCTTCTTTACGGAATACCAGAGTGGACGGAAATGCAAATGGGGTGCAGGCTCCTGAATGAATATCCTTGCGCGTATCTGAGGAGAATGCAACTCCAAACCCTGATAGGCATGTAATATTGTAGGAGAAATACGCTGACCACCAAGATGAACTCTCTAGTGCCGATCCAGGTTGTGTTGCTGAATGCCATTCTCGTTAATTCCATGAAGCTCAACAGGAGTAGGATCTCGACAATGTTGCTCGACAAACGCTGCCACCAGCTCATCAATCTCTTTAGTCATCTCTTGCTGCATGAAATTATAGTATGAACCAAGTATTATTGAGAACAAAATTAAGTAATTTAAATAACTAAAAGAAACCTGTATAGGAGCATACTTACGTGATTCTCGGTTGCCTCTTGTGAGCTGGGGAAACTGGACTGACGCGCAAACTCCATAACATAAATGTCCATACGGCTGGGCATTTCTCCCGTTTATCTCGCCTGCCATTTAGAAGAAAATTCGATTTAGATCAAGTTTACGAAATAGAAAAATTTAGAATATTTGATTTGATCTTACATGAACAACTCCATACCGGGAGGAGTTCATCCCTCCCCACAACCAATAATCAGTGTTACGACACTGCGCCGTTGCTCCCCGCTCGCTCCTCTCCTACCATTTAGATATAATATAACATCTCATATTAATTGACAGATTAATATCTAATACTTTTACAGTTTAAGCAATATACGTAACCTAAATTTATCCGAATAGTAGTGTTCTATAATAACGGTCCAATACTCGTCTGTCCAAGTTATGAGCTTCGCCTCCCATTTCTCCATATCGGTAGGAGCATCCTTCCATTTCTTATAGACTGAGTGTTTATGATCACGCCAACTCCCGACACGTATATAAACAATCTCCCTCGAACGACATGCAGAGGTACAGAAGCGCTGTCAATCCACCAAACTACGGTAAAGTGCGTCTACAAAGAAATACCGAAAAGATATTAGCATCATACACATATATGCAAAAGTAATAAACGAATGCTTAATTAAATAATCTTACCAAAATCTCATCTAAGCTCGTTTGCTTCTTAGTCTCTAAACCTTTCGTCGTCCAGTACATCAGGACATAACTGGAACTGACTTTCACGCAATGCGGCATTCGTTTTTCGTTGTTGCAGATTGAGGCACGGAATTTTTTAGCTATTTTGCCCCGGGCTTAACGAAATCTCTAGTCGCCGACAAATGCACCTCGATCTTTGGGTCGTCTGGCCTGCGACCACATATATCTTTTGCCTGTGTGGGCTCCTTTTTCCAGGATCCCGACTCGACGAAATGGATGCCACGTCCTCCTCGGTCTATCCATGTCCACAACAATGTCGTGAACTCATATCCTGAAAAATATCTAATGCAACATGCATATACAATAACAATTTCAAAAAACAGTTAAGCAAAATTATATAGTTGTGGATGAAATTAAATTTATCGCGGTCAAGATATTCAATACATAATTTAAATTTTGCATATCTAAAAACTGCATGTATATAAAGGAGACGAAAAAGAAAATTGCGATAAAATGAAGTGTTTAATTTTCTATAAGATTATGAATAGTACAAATAGGTAAAATTTAGTAATAATCTTCTTCTGTAGCACTACTCTCATTCACTAAATTTTTCTCGGAATCATCGATGAATTGGTCCGGTTCACGCAGATGTAACATAATTGTGAAAAGCGTAGGTGGAAAAAATATCTCCAATCTACAGAGAATGATAGGAATTTCGTTCTCCAGATTTCTAAAATTATCTGCCCTATATTCCTTAGAGATTAAATTTCAAAAGTAATGACAAAGATCCGTTACAACCGAGACAACATCCTTATCCTTTAATTCCCTAATTGCAATGGGCAATAACTATTGCATGATCACGTGACAGTCGTGACTTTTAATGTGAGAAAGTTTTTATGTTTCATGTCTACACTCTTAGAAAGATTTGATGAGTAACCGTCAGGAACCTTTGCTTGCTCAAAAATTCTAAAGAAAACACCCTTCTTTCTAGCAGACATCATGTACTTTGCTGCAGGAAATGACCAGCTATCGTTCCCCGCTTCTCGTAGATGAAATTCAGGACGCAACCTCTCTTGCAAGAACCACTGCTGCACCGCAAGTGTATCCTTAGATTTGGATTTCACATTCAATAAGGTGCTAAGGTGTAACTCGCATACGTTCTTCTCGATGTGCATAGAGTCTAAGTTATTACGCAGACAAAGATCGCGCCAATATACTAGCTGATTGAAAATGGGATTCTTCCTCCAATAACTGCCAGCAACGCATGGAATTGTATTCTCTGTCGTCCTCCCGAAAACAACAGTATTGAAATTTTGTATGGCTTCCCACAACTTCAAGCCCATCGTTTCAGGTGGGACACGCATATACTCTTATTTATCATTGAATTTGCTGCAATTACGACGATATGGATGGTTTCTATCTAACCATCAACGGTGATCTGTGTAACACTTGATCTTCCGCGTGCTTACTTTAGGATCACATACGGTTTCCTATAGATATATCGGGCAAGCTTTGTAAGCTTTAGTGCTCCATCCAGAAAACATAGCGTAAGCTATAAAATCTTTGATTGTCCATAAGAGCACCGCATGAAATGTAAATGTCTCCGTCTTGTAGACATTGTAAACTCTTTCAGCTCCTCAATCAACGGCCTCAAGTATACATCGATATTATTTGAAGGAGAGCTACTTCCAGTTATCAACAAAAGCATTTATGTGTAATAACACTTCATACTTGTTTACCCCAATCAGAGCAAAGCTCTGTTCAAATTCCAAGGCAGGAGACGAAGCAACGCTTCTGTTTCCCCCAATCAGAGCAAGGCTCTGTTCTGAAAATTAAAATGAAAATTAAAAAATTAAAGAAGCAACGCTTCAGCTGACTTGCGCTATGCGCTGAGCGCCACGCGGCAGCGCAGTTACGCTAGCGCGGTCGCGCTGCGCGCCACGCGGCAGCGGAGTTGCGCTAGCGCGGTCGCGCTGCGCTCTGCGCGACAAGTGTCAGCGCAGTTGCGCTGCGCTGTGCGCTGCGCGACACGTGTCAGGCGCAGGTGCGTTTGCGCCAAACAGAATTAAAATTCAGCAAGATCCTTCTGTTCTTGTTAAAACAAGAAGATTGTCTTCTGTAAAACAGAAGCCCTTGGATCAAAGATCCAACGGTGGGGAAAATTCCCCAAATCACTCAGAGAATGATCTCTTTAACAAACTTAACAAATCTATGGGCACTATATAAAGACCCCAACTCAAAAGATCATGAACATCAACAAAAACACAGAGAGAACTCCTTTAAAGAAAATTTTAAGAAGAGCTCAAAGAAAGGAAAGATAAAAACCTTGAATAAAAGAAGAATTTCTTCTAAAAAGATCATTGATCTAAGAACAAGATCAAAGATCTTCGATAAAAATATAATAATAATAAAAGCATTGCCTTTTGATGAACCACTGGTTCTTTGAAAACAAGAAAATTTGTTTTCTTTGATCTAAAATTGATCAAAATAATAAAACAGTGCCCTGCACTTGCAAAATCTACACTGTTGCGCTCTCGGGTTGGCGCAAGCCACCAGAGAGCGCCGTGTGTCAGCCCCATAATGATCTGCGCTATATGCTTCTAAAAATAGAGCACTGCTCTCATGAATTGGCGCAACTCACGAGAGCGCGCCACGTGTCAGCAGCGCAACAGTGCAGCGCACTGCGCTTGCGCTCTCCTGAGCGTGACACGTGTCACCTCCCTATGGATTTGCGCCTTGCGCTCCTCAATTGGCGCAAAGCGTTTGACAAGCCACGTGGCATTTTGCCAGATTAATTAATGCAGCGCATTGTTAAAGGGCAGAGCCCAATTAAAAGGCCCAATGGACCAAAACAAATGCTCTGCATTATAAAAAAAAGGACAGAGCCCAACTTAAAAGGCCTAATAGGCCAAAATAAAATACAGTGTAGGGGCAGAGCCCTAATAAAGGCCTACTAGGCTAAACATAAATAAAAATGTTGAACATTCTCAATTGGACTTAGCCCAATTCTGGCCGTAAGTTCTCAAATTAAATTGACTGAGCAAGACTGCTCTCCTAAATCAATTTACATCCGGTTCAAGGGTACATCTCCGAACTCCTCTGACACCTATCGTTGTAATCCTTCAACGACGTCAGAGAGGTGACGGGTCCCGACAACCACACATCAACACGGACTGTGGGGTCCTTAAACCCATGGAATTATGCGTCCTTAAACCAAGAAACGGACTGTGGGGTCCTTAAACCCACGGACTTATGCGTCCTTAAACTAACGGACTAATACGTCCTTAAATACACCCATATGGACTGTGGGGTCCTTAAATGCAATGGACCACCATGTCCCTAAACTACCTATGGACTACCATGTCCCTAAACTGGCAATGGACCACTATGTCCCTAAACTAGAACAATAGAGCCCAAATGCTCTTTTGTCGGATCTAAACGATCCTGTTAAGCTAATCTTAGTCTCAAATTAGACTAACGTATTCTTAACAAACGTTTAAGTTGATCTTAGCCTCAAATAGGGATAACGTGTCCTTAAACCAAAACCCCAAAGCTAAATCTAAGAAAATACGGATTTGGACTAATCAACGTCCTACGGGCGACAACATAAATTAGTCTCCGTATACAATCCACGGGCAACCACAAACAAAACAAACACCCACGACACGAAGTGACCATCTGGAGAAGGAGAAAGTTGTTACCGCGATGCGGTAGCGTAATTAACTGCAGGGGCTTGCGCCTGCAGGGAAGAGCGTCCCCACAATCAAAACCCCCTCGAACGAGGGGGAATCTGACGAAGTCTGCTACATCGGCCGCATCCGTTTAAACCTTCGATACATGGTGCCATAAATCAACTTGGCATTTTCGGAGAAGTGGACGGATAGCACCAATTAGCATCTGCCCCGAATCTCAGGCAAGACAGTCCGTCTTGCGCGTCTTTCGGCGGGGAACAATACTTATCCATAGAGGAAGATTAAAAACGACAAGAGTGTTCCCGCCAAAATTTTTGGCCAAGAGCTACTTGTTCCCATATAAGAAAAGGGGGAGAGTTCTCAAAATTTGGCCTCACGTGTTAAACACGTGGGCACTCATATGCAAAGCATATGGGCGCTAAAAAATAAAACAATTAATGGCCAAACATGCCTCACGTGTAAAACACGTGAGCGCTCATATGCAAACCGTATGAGCGCTGAATAAAATAAACTTAAAGGGCCAAATAGGCCTCACGTGTAAAACACATGAGCTCTGATATGCAAAGCATGTAAGCGCTGAACTTAAATCACCAATGGTCAAACAAACCTCACATGTAAAACACGTGAGCGCTATGAGCGTTGAACATAAACAGGCTAAAACCCACAGCAGGGGTCACATGTTAAACATATGAGTTCTCTTACCTCTCACATGCAAAGCATGTGAGCGCCCCAATTTAAAATGCTCCTATCAAATTCTAGAATTAAATTCTATTTTGGAAAATATTTTCCTGATATTTCTCAAATTAAAAAGATCTTCTCTGTTAAACAAAGGACCTTTGGATCAAAGATCAAACGATGATCATCTGGTAGAATAAAGTTCTATCATAGGAAAATATTTTCCTAATCTTGTTAAATTAACAAGATATTCATATGATGAGAATTCTATGTTAGAATAAAATTCTAATCTTATTAAACTAACGAGATATCTATATGATAGAATTAAATTCTATGTTAAGAAAATATATTTCTGATCTTGTTAAACTAAAAAGATATGATATAATAAAATTCTAGTCTTATTAAAACTAATAAGATATTCATAATCTTATTAAACAAATAAGAAATCTTCTCTGTTAAACAGAGAGATTTTGGATTAAAAATCCAACGGTGAATAAAATTCACCGATTGATCTAAAAGATCATGAAATCAATCATGATCTCTCAATGAGGGATTCCCTTAAAAAATTGATTCTTTTTCTTCTCATATAAATATGAGCAAGGAGAGGAGGAAAGACACACAGAGGGAGAGGGGAAGAAAAATAGAGAGAGCATTTAATTCTCTAAAGAAGAGAAACCCCTCCTAAAAGCTCCCACAAAAAGAGAATTTAATTCTCAAACCAAGAGTTTAACTCTTCTCAAAGAACTTAGTTCTTCCTCTGGTTAAGATCTGCAGAAGTAGATCTTCCCACAAGTTGAGAATTTAATTCTCATTGGGGAGATTCTGTCATACAGATTCAAAACCTAGGGGAAAGAACTCAATTCAAAAGAGTTTAATTCTTACAAAACATATGGGAATTTAATTCCTCTGAAACTAGGGTTTAACCCTTTAAAAATAATTTAATCCCTGCAAAGAACAAAAGGAGAACTTGATTTCTCAGAACCATAAAGAAGGGCCTGATGATTTATTAGCGTTCAAACGCTACGTAACAGATCACGTGTTCCCACGTGAGCACCTCTGAGGAACAAAAAGGAACGACTGACACCGAGTCACGTGATCCCACGTGACCCCCCAAAAAAGTACTTAGCACTTTCAAAATGAAAAAGGGGTATAAACCTAAAGACAGTTACCATTTCTGGCGCCTCACGTGATCCGACGTGACCCTCCAAATAAGTGCTTAGCACTTCCGAAAGAAAAAGGGAATAAACCCAAGATAGTTCCCATCTTGGGGGCGCCTCACGTGATTCCACGTGACCAAATAGTGCTTAGCACTCAGAAAAGATTCTAGGGAATAAACCCAAAAGAGCAGCGCCAGCTTTCAAGCGCCTCACGTGACCCCATGTGAGCGCCTTAAATTTTCAGTGTTTAACGCTACTTCAAGCGCCTCACGTGACTCCACATGAGCGCCTCAAAATTTTTAGTGTTTAACACTACTTCAACCGCCTCACGTGACCCCACGTGAGCGCCTCAAATTTTTAGTGTTTAACACTACTTTAAGACCTCATGTGAGAACACTTGAGCGACGAACATACACTAGTGTTTAACACTGTCAGAGGCCAACCTTAGCACAAATTAGCTAAGCCTCCCGAGACCAAAACTCTTTTTGGTCACCAATCAAATGAACTCCTATACTCAGGTCTCCCCAAGTCGATCTTAGTTCCAAAGATGATTGGTGATCTCCTACAGATGGCATCTAAAATGATGTTCATCCCACATCTTCCCTCGGTCTGGAAATCGGTTCAAGGGTATATCTCTCCACACCTCTAATACATGTCGTAGTAATTCTTCAACGTCTTCAGAGAGGTGGAGGGTCCCAATAACCAATAACTTTTGGCACACCTCCAAACCAATGAGCTAAAACAACATGGACTATGATATCCTTAAACACGGACTATGATGTCCTTAAACGTATGGACCGCAATGTCCCTAAACTAAACTCCATGGACTATGATGTCCTTAAACACGGACTATGATGCCCTTAAACTTATAGACCGCAACGTCCCTAAACTAAACTCTATGGACTGTGATGTCCTTAAACTCTATGGACTATGATGTACTTAAACTCCACGGACTATGATTTCCTTAAACCCAATGGACCGAAACGTCCCTAAATTAAAACGATAAAACCCAAATGCTCTTCCGTTGGATCTAAATGATCCTAAAACCTTGTTAAGTGGATCTTAGTCTAAAACTTAGACTAACGTATCCTTAACAAACATTTAAGTTGATCTTAATCTCAAACGAGGTTAACAATCCTTAAATCAACCAAACCCAAATCTATGAAAATACGGATTTGGACTAATCCACGCCCTACGATCGATAACACAAATTAGTCTCCGTATACAATCCACGGGCAACCTAAAATAAAACAAACACACACAACATGAAGTGAACATCTGGAGAAAGAGAAAGTGGTTATCGCTACGTGGTAACGTAATTAACTGCAGGGGCTTGAGCCTGCAGGGAAGAGCGTCCCCACAATAAAAAACACCTCGCAAACGAGGGGGGATCTGACGAAGTCTGCTATAGCGGCCGCATCTGTCTAAACCTCCGATACTTGGTGCCATAAATTAACTTGGCATCTTCGGAGAGGTGGACAGATAAAACCAAATAGCATCTGCCCCCAAAATTCAGGCCAGACATCCCAACGTCCCAGTCGCGTCTTTCGGCGGTAAACAGATTCTGGCATGCCCGGTAAGACATTTTCCTCTTTCCACTCCACACTTCGTGTGTCGTGTTTTTCCGCGATCAAATAATCGCGGTATAAATTTTTGTGGTTGCCCTTGGGTGATGGGATACCGAAGCCGGCGTTTTGTCTGTATGAAGAATGGCGTTTGCTTCCACCCTAGCAACTCTGGCTATATCATATCTGGTGGAGTCAAGTATGGGTCACTTACAGTCTCAAATCTCTGCAATCCGGCTCTTCAAGAAATCTCCTAGCTTCTTTTTAGGTCGATACTCCCACCTCCCACCTTCGTTGCCTCAACGTCGAAGGAGGAGGCCCAGAAGAAGTCTGTCTTCTACAGACTGGCTCCCTAAGCAGCAGCTTTGCCGATGGAACCAGTCCTCAAACAACTGGCACATGCCAAGGACCAAGGTCGACGCAGGGGGAAGAATATTCAAGCTCTCAAAGAAAACATGGGGCAGGCTCGGCAAAATCCTGAAGCTGATCAAATCCCGGCCGTAAGAAATGGTCGACGTCGATATCGGCATCATATAAAATGAGCTGGGGACAGTTCTCCGTATGGTCCTGTTTCAACCCCAGTAGTGAGTGTTGTTGTTCCAACTGGGAACAGCTTCAAACTGTTGCGAGGGGTCAGACAAAATTCTCCTACCGCAATATTGAAGTAATCTTCGCAGCCCATAGAGATCCCATGAGAGCAGAAACTAGTTCGCTCCCTAAAACAACTTTCCTCATCTATATATAAGATGTGGAAGCAGGTGAAGGTCTCTGTCGTCAACCGATGCTCTTCCCCTAGACGTCGGCCAAATTCTGAAAAATCTCCTTTCAAATACAAGGGGACTCATCCCAAGACGAATCTTGATACAACGGTTCCTCCCAAAAACCAAAGCGGCTTCTCACAAAAAAGAGAGGCCTATTAAAGCTCGAGTGTCCGGAGCAAACTCCAAACACCCAAGCCTGGGGGCATAGTAGTTCACATAGTCTATATAGTGAATTCCAAAGACGAAGTTCGAGCTTCCACTAGTCACCGACCTCAAACTCGGTCCCCGACAAAAGTTCAACTGCAACATGAAAAGCTGCAGGAGATGCTTGCTCAGGCAGCAGTACTCGCTAATCCATCACCTAAGGAAAATCCCGAGGACGCACCTGAAGAAAGAATAGAGAAGGAGTCGGATATAGATTTCCTAAAGCGCGCTCTAAAAAAGGGAGATGCAGAAGCGGCAGAAAATGACCACTAAAAGGAACCAAATGGCCCTTCTGATTCAGAATATGGCTGGAATGATGGTTCAATCGAAACCACTGGCAGATGAACTGCCGGTAGTCGGTCTTAAAGACAAGAGTGGCATTTCAAATCCTCTGCAAACCTTATCAACGGCTGAGGAGGGAATGATTCCTAAAAGAAAAGCTGGACACATATATCACTCAGCAAATCAAAACTCATTATGCCAGTAAAGCATCAAATAGGTCAATCAAGACTGGTCGACCGTATCCGGCGTGCTACAATCAAATACAATACCGGCCAGAGTACACACTCCCAACGTTCCACACGTACAAAGGAACTGAGAATTCTCATCGGCACATTGCGCGATTTAAATCCATGTGCGGCAATACCGGGGGAAATGATATACTTCTCCTCTGACAGTTCGTCAGCTGTCTGGCGGGCATTGCCTTCGAATGGTATGTGGATCTCCCGAATGACTCCATGAATACCTTCGACGAAATGTAGATGCCCTCCTGTCAGAGATTCGCTAGTGTGAATAAACACATTACCGTGACGGCACTGGTCAATAAAAGGGTTAGACCGAATGAGACCCGGATTCAATATGTTACCCAATGGTGAAATTTCTAGTCAAAATGCGGCAACGCATCGAAAAAGCTGCAGCTGTGGGAATGTTCATAGCCACCCTTGATCCAAATTCAAAACATGTTCCTATTTATGGCCCTCTTCAAGCCGACGACCTTCCAAAAACTCATGGACAAAATGGCTCGATTGGATCAAATGGGTCATGACTTTTTCTCGTCCGATGATGACGAGTAAAAAAGCGGAGGCAAGATGGCGTTTGTCACCTACGCTCAACAAAAATAAGTGGATCTGAAGCAACTTGTCGCCGAAATAGCGACGGCGTAGGTACTCGTTCCCCCCGAGATATACACAGGGGGCATATTCCTCACTGGCGGAAGAATCTCTATGTAGAATGGTCCTTTCTTCTTAAAAGACAGGAAGGATATTAAAGGGCCTACAAACAGGTCCCACAATCTAGTGGAATGCTCTGCTAAAAAAATGGTATGTCCACAAGCAAAAAGGGCACGGATGAAAGCCCGAAAGGGCGCCGTGGGTAAAAACAGCAGGACTGCCGGCGAGCTTATGAAAACGCGGAAGGACGCAATCTCGTTAAAAAAACAAAAAAAACGGTACGTCCGCAAGCAAGATGGGCACGGATGAAAACCCGAAAGGGCTCCGTGAGTAAAAACAGCAGGACTGCCGGTGAGCTTGTGAAAACCCAGAAGGATGCAACCTCGTTAAAATAAATACACTTACGAGATCCTCACGACTCCTGAGCGTTTTGACCATTGCTACCAATTCTCGGCGTCGGGCACGATTTTAGCATTCCCACAATGATCTCAGGCTCTAGCGGGCTTTTCCACCTGATTGCCGGGCATGTGTGAAGATCCTTCAGCATTCTTTTCGTCTTGGCTGAAAGAGCGACCTCACATAGAGCTTCTTCTATAAAAGAGCACGATGCCCCCGGTATGTCCACCCTTTTAGGAGTGTACTGTTGTGGCGGATTCACCTTCCAGTTTTCAGATAACGCGAACTTGCCTTGTTGGTATTGGTCTTCAACCCAGTTTTTGAAGTTGTAGCAGTATTCGATCGAATGGCCCAATACTCGGTGGTAGGGGAAGTAATTGGGATTGTTGATGTTATTCGGTTGCGGTGGGTGTCTCAACTCCGGTAGAGTAATGAGCCTATTGCGCGCTGCCAGTTCAAACAGTTTCCTTGTTTTATCCCGGGGAAACGAGTAAGGACGTCTCAACTTCTCATTGAGGGATTGCCACTTGTTTCTTTGGCGAACAACTGGTCTCGAGCCACTCGGTTGTTGTTGAGCGTTGGCGACGAAGATAGCTTTCCCTTTCCCCTTTTCACTTCGCGGCTCCGACTTCGAAGAGGAAGGCCTGTGGCCCATCTGGTCCATCTAGGCCAGCTTGTCAATCAAGGCTTAGAAGGTAGTCGGCTTGAAAAACATCATGAATTGGGATATGGTCGCCTGCGGATCGAGGGTTCCCACAAACATGCCTACTGCAGGAGCCTCTTCTATGCACAGTTCGCACTTCGACCATAGGTTGCGCCACCGTATCTCATACTGAACCCATGTGTCGCCTGGTTTCACCCTGGCATTGATCAACGCCGTGATTGGGGTGTGTTCGCTGGCGCTCGCGAAACGCTGGGTGAATAGTAACTCCATTTCTGCAAATGTCTTAACGGAGTCGTTCGGGAGCTCGGAGTACCATTCAAACGCCGTCTCCGACAAACTGCCAACAAACTGGCGAAGCAGCAGTTTGTCGTCACCCCCATTATTACCGCACAAGGCTCTGAATTGAGCGGCGTGCTGGTGTGGATTCCCCGTCCCCTTATATACATGGAATTTAGGGATCGTATATCCCGGCGGGTACTTTATTTGGTCATACCAACCTGGATAGGGTCGTTCGGTCTTAACATTTGGTTGGCCGCTTCATTCGCCTGATGAGCTCATATCTGTTGAGCAAAATAGTCATCCAGGATGGCTTTAGAAATGGTCTCCTCTTTGGTTGCTGAACAAGCCGGAAGAGGGTTTGATGTCTCTCCTCTATCGTCTTCAAGGATAATCGGAGGGTCTTCAGTTGGAGGATCCGCCTGTAACATCATCCCGACCATGTCTTGGAATAAAAGCGCCATTCGTTTTATGTTGGCAACTTGTTCCGCTGCCTCTTTCTCCTTCTTCTCGAGGGTTCTGCGGAGGAACTCAGCATCGGTTTCTTGTTCTTGATGCTGTTCCGACGACGTCTCCGGACTTTCTTTTGGACCAATGAGTGCGGCCATCTGTGTTAGCATCTCATGGAGCTTTTGTTGTTGCTCATGAGCTTTTGTTACCGATCGGGTGAGTGGTCGATGACCCGTGGAGATACGGCTATCCTCTTTCCCGGATGCCATATAAACAGTGTGACCACCATGCCCCTAGACTTGGGGAGTTTGGATTCAGTGCCTTTGAGCTTTGTCGCAGACACGGGGATTTTCTCTGACCTTCTTCTTTTGTGAGCGGTCGAAGTTGAGGGGGCCATTGCAGCGGGCACCCAAGTAGACGACACCTTCTGCGGTACGACAGGGTGGTCCTTCTTTTGCCGAACTTTCATCTTTTTCGATCGGCGGGAGTAGTCTTGGTTGATCACTGAGTCTTAGACCTATCGTCAGACTTTATAAATTTTGGAGGACAACCACTGAGGGGCTGCTCTGGCTTCACCTTTGCAACATTTTTCACAGCTGGAGGAGATCTTTTCAGCACAGCAATCGGAGAATTCTTGCGCACCCTCCTAAGTGGTTCAAATCTATTCCCAGTTAGAACAGCAACATCAATTTCCACCATCGGAGCTGGCGAAGTCAGTCCAGAAGGAGAGCTGCCCCCAGCCTTCCTTACTCGGCGCCAGTGACGACGGCGAGCATGTCATGCAGACGGGACCGGCTCAGTTATGGGGATGGCTTCATCATGCCCCTTGCTCGGATAAGGGGTTGTTGTCGTTGTTAGCCTGTCGAAAACCGACGTCCGCTGAGAGGTGATGGCCAACCTGTCGAAGGCAGACTTTCGGACAGGGGTAGCAGCCTTGGTGACTTCGCCCGGAACGGGAGTTAGAGTAGCCAATCTTACAAAGACTGATCTTTTAGCATGAGAAGCCGCTTTGACGACTTCTTTCACCGGAGCGGGGATGGCTATCCGTTTTGGGATGGCCGCTTCAAGTATCGCGGGCTTCTTCATGGGCCCACTTGATCTTTGGCCCAGTCTGTTGAAAACCGAGAAGCTGGATTTGGGCGACCCGTTGAGTGGGTCCGCGGTAGTTGTAAGCCGATCAAAGACCGACTTCTTCAGAGCTTCTTGCGACGGCAATGGGGTGTTGAAGCTCGTTGGTAGGAGCATGGTCCAAAAGAATATCTCAATAGTGGCTTGGGTCACTTGGTCCACGGGCATTGTAAAAAGGGAGGCCGCTTGAAGCCCGTAGGTCACTCCTCCGGCGGGACGGAGTGAGAGTTGTTGCAATTTGTGCAGTTGAAAGCCATTGATCTTCTGAATTCTGCACGGAGCAAGAAACCAAATCTTAGTGTCTCGAATCCAGGGGCAACCATAGCAAACCGCGATTCGTTCGCGAAACACGACACCCGAAGTGTGGAGTGGAAAGAGGAAAAGGTCCCACCGGGTGTGCCAAAATCTGTTCTCCGCCGAACACAGAGACATGACCGCGTAGGTCCGTCTTGCCTGAATTTGGGGGTAGATGCTATTTGGTTTTATCCGTCCACCTCTCCGAAGATGCCAAGTTGATTTATGGCACCGTGTATCGGAGGTTTAGACGGATGCGGCCGATGTAGCAAACTTTGTCAGATTCCCCCTCGTTTGAAGGGTTTTTTATTATGGGGACGCTCTTCCCTGCAGGCGCAAGCACCTGCAGTTAATTACGCTACCGCATCGCGGTAATAACTTTCTCGTTCTCCAGATGGTCACTTCATGTCGTGTATGTTTGTTTTATTTTTTGTTGCCCGTGGATTGTATACGGAGACTAATTTATGTTGTCGCCCGTAGGGCATGGGTTAGTCCAAATCCGTATTTTCTTAGATTTGGGTTTTGGGTTGGGTTTAAGGATCGTTAATCTCATTTGAGACTAAGATCAACTTAAACGGTTGTTAAGGATATGTTAGTCTAATTTTAGACTAAGATCTACTTAACCATTTGTTAAGGATACGTTAGTCTAATTTTAGACTAAGATCTACTTAACAGGATCATTTAGATCCAACAAAAGAGCATTTGGGCTCTATTGTTTTAGTTTAGTGACATTGCGGTCCAGTTTAAAGACGTCATAATCTGTAAAGTTTAAGGACATCATAGTCCATGAGATTAAGGACCCCACAGTCCGTAAAGTTTAAGGACGTCATAGTCCATGAGTTTAAGGACCCCATAATCCATGGAATGTCTGGTTGTCGGGACCCATCACCTCTCTGAAGACGTTGAAGGATTACAACGACAAATATTAGAGGAGTGAAGAGATGTACACTTGAACCAATATTGGTTGGGAGGTTTGTAGTCCAATTTGGGACTGAGATCAAAGATTCATGAGCATATGGGCTCAATTAATCTAAATTAGGGTTTTGTGGCTACTTTGGGCTCGGCCCACTCAATTAAAATGTTGAGCATTGGTTCTGATAATTGTTTTTGTCCTTTATTGAGTGCTGAGCACTCATTATAGCTCTGGGGCCTTTATTTATAGAACAATTTATGTTCTCTTAGCGCACACATGAGGAGCACGTGGCGCGCTTGGCGCTGTGCGCCAGACAATGAGAGCATTGCACATCTGGTGAAGTAGCGCACACGTGAGGAGCACGTGGCGCGCTTGGCGCTGAGCGCCAGTCAATGAGCGCATTGCGTTTCTGGTGAAGTAGCGCACACGTGAGGAGCACGTGGCGCGCTTGGTGCTGAGCGCCAGTTAATGAGCCCATTGCGCTTCTGGTGAAGTAGAGCACACGTGAGGAGCACGTGGCGCGCTTGGCGCTGTGCGCCAATCAATGAGCACATTGCGCTTCTGGTGAAGTTTGGAGCGCTGAAGCGTTTCTTTTGATAGGAGCGCTATGGCTCTTTTTATGCAGTTTTGCGCCCTAAGAATTAAATTCCCTTTCTTATAAGAGACTTTGTCTCATGGATCTAAGAACAAAGTTCTTATTTTATAGGATATGTTTCAATCTCTTATGTTCTTGGTGAAAGGCTTTGCCTTTATGGATCTGTGATCCTAAGAGAATTGAATTATACCCCCTTTTATAATGAGATATTATAATCTCTGAAAGACAATCTGTCTTATAGATCTATGATCTGAAGAAGATTAAGTTCTTCCCCCTATTTTTTATGATGAGATATTTTGATCTCTATTGTGAAAGACCTTGATCTTATAGATCTATGATCTTAGAAAAAGAAGTAAATTCTTCTTTTATATGAGATGATTTCATCTCTCTGTTCTCTTTTTACCTTGGAGAAAATCTTCTTCCTCTAAGAGCTTGCTCTTTGTTTTTGAAATTTCTCAAAGTTTATAGGGGGTTCCTCTATATGAGACTTGAAGTCTTGGGGCCTTTATATAGGGCAAGGCTGATCTGTTCAATCAGTTGAAGAGATCTTTTCTTTAATTGATTTGGGGATTTTTCCCCCGTTGGATCTTTGATCCAAGAGCTTCTGATTTACAGAAGGCAATTTTCTTGTTTTTGAAAAGATTGGGAAATCTTTTCCCGTACCGAATTTATTCTGTGCTCTGGTGATTTTTAATCACCATTGGATCATTGATCCAACGGTGCTCTGATTTTGCAGAGAAAAATCTTTTTTGTTTGGAAAGATTTTAAGGAATATTTCCTTAACAGAATTTTATTCTGGTCAACTAATGATTTTTAATCATGTTCGTTGGATTTTTGATCCAACGGTTGGGAACATTTAGATCCAGCGCTAGCGCTCTCGTGATGCGCTGCTTAGAGTGCAGCGTACTTAGCGCTAGCGCTTACGTGCTTTGGACGTGGTGCGCTGCAGCGCTCTTAGCGCTAGCGCTCATGTGCTTTGCACGTGAGCGCTGCCTCAGAGTCTTTAACTCTCAGCACTGGCGCTGTTATGAAGCGCTGCTTCATTTCAAAATTTGAAATTTAAATAGAGTTTTGCTCTTATTGGGGGAAACAAATGCCCCCCCCCCCCCGTTGCGCTCACGTGGCTCATACGTGAGTGCAGTGGTGGCAGCATTTGCGCCCTTAGATCAACTTAGAAGTTGAAACGGCTCTCAGTGCCTATAAATAGGACCCTTGGCCCTTTGAGATGATCTCTGTTCGCCTTCTTACTTTTTTCTGAGAATTATTTCTCCTTCAGAGCACAGCTCTTCGTCTTAAGAATTTTCTTAGGGACAAAACTCTACCAAAAATTTAGGTAAAGATTAAATCTTTCTAGGGTTTCACCCATTAACAGAGCTTTGCTTTTTTCAAATCATATAGATTTTTAGGGTTTCTCAATAGAGCTTTGCTCTTCATAGATCTAAAGAGATTTTTCTTAGGGTTTCTTAACCCTTTAACAGAGCTTTGCTCTTTTCAAATCATATAGATTTGTTAATCATTCATGAAAACTCTTAGAGTTTGTTCATAGATCTTGAAGATCTCGGAGTTTTGATTCATTAAAAAGCTTTGCTTTAAATTTTCTGATGGGTTATTCCATCATTTACAGAGCATGGCTCTTCAAGATTTTTGAGGAATTTTATTCCTTTTATCATCAGAGTTAACAGATGTCACTCTATTGTAGAGCGATGCTCTCAATAGGATATTTACTCCTTGGCCCGAGGGATCCTCATTAAATGAGAATTCTTTGACGATTTCCTCGTTTAATGACAGTCTCATCAAATGATGAGACTGTTTTATTAATGATGTGTTATCATCTAGATTGTGTGGGTCCCCTTTGGCCCCCTTTTTACTGCATTGCAGTGTGGTACGAATTTAAAGTACCAACTACCGAACTTGACTTGTAGTATTGACGGCTAACTTTGTTCTTTTCTGCATAGGTACTATGTCTTTCGACACTTCTTTCCCGTTCATTCGTTCGGAGGGCGGATTCCCCGAAGCGCCTGTGGATAGGGAAGTCTTCGCGCTGATAAAAGATCACGACCCAGAGCACAAGAATCTTCATCTATGGGGAACATGGTACAATCAAATTATCAGGGGCCGACAGAGCTTTTCATGCGCGATACCCTCGGAGCCCATTTCAGAGATCTCTTACCCGACCCACCCCTAGTGAACTACACTATGGAGGAGGTCAATTGGACTTCAAATTGTCTCCTTCAACCTTCTTTGGCTGCGATACCCGTACAGCCTCCAATAGCGTTGGATTTCTTGGGGCGACGTATATGTCAAGGTGAGTCGCGCCCTTGGGGATAGCCTTATAATATAGGATTAACTCCCCGTCACCAGGCCAAATATTTGTAGTTGGCCCGGTACATTTTGTCCGCCAAAAGGTTGCAGTTGGTGAGGCTTGGGTTGTATCCCGCGATTTACGTTTCTCTCTTTCAATACTCCACGCCTCCTACATGGTGGGTAAAATCCTTCTTGGAACAATGGAACGTTCTAACTCACACCTTCCTTTTGTTGGATCGAGAAGTCTCAATCTCTCTAGAGGAGTTCGCGGAGATCTCTGGCTTGCCTGTCAGAGGGGAGCATTATGAGGAACTACTTCCTCATGATGAGTACATCTTTGCTGCCAAGTCGGTGAGGATGGGCCTTACCCCGGAAAATGTCATTCAACATCAATCCCCAAGTTTGATTAAGGTGTCGAATATTTATAAGGGCTTATTTCTTGAATCTGGGAGCTGTGTGGTTAATTTCACAGACTTCATCGCTCGTTTTCTCCGCACGGAAGTCCTGTCGAAGGAAGCCGCGAAATTCGCTAAACTCGACGATCCTTTTGGCTTAGGCTTGGGCAACCTACCGACGGCGGAGGCGGATCAGAAGAGTTTCTTTCTTCCCGATACCCCGGTCATCTCTTTTGCAGAGCTTGCAGCTCCTGCGATAGACGAAGAAGCGTTCTTTTTGGGGTTTCTCGGGCTATGGCTAAGCTGGTTTGCGCTTCCGATGCACCCTCGCCGTATGGGGTTATTCGTCTTCTACCCAGCTTACCGAATGGCTATTGGAGTGCATGTGGCCGTCAGGGTCGCTGGGTTAGCCCATTTGTATCACAGCCTCAACCTAGCAGCGGATACTACCCAACTGGGGGTGCAGCCCGTAAACTTCTCGATGCATTATTTCACCTCATGGCTCGAGTTTCATGTGCTTGGCGCCTTTGGAGTTCACAAAAGGCCTCCATTTTATGAAAGATATAACTTTCCTCGAATGATGCGGCTAGTTGACGCTTCCATTTTGGAACTGACTCTGCGAGGGGCTCGAGGCTTACTCCTTCGCCCACGTACCGTCGGGGATGGCATGACCTTTGTTGATAAGGTCTTAAATATCAGTAAAGAATCTGCAAAGACGATGCAGCCGCTGCGGGACACCTTTAAAAATGGCGCCTCTACCTTGAAAGCTCGGGAGATTCTAGATCTATATTCAATCAGGCCGGGCTTTTTGGTGTTTAGGAAGAATGATACGGCGTTGTTTATGAGATACAACCCGCATCGTTTTGCCCAACAATCTGGCTATAATCAGGGTGTTCCTCTCAAGGCCTTTATAATTGAGCCGATTACTACAGAAGAAGGCATCTGCAACGCGCTATACCATTTCATAAGGCTCAACACCGGGTCTAACTTCTTTATCAGTGAGCCAGGCTGCATCCCGAAGGTGTTAAACGTGTACGTGGGGTGGTACCAGCACGCGATGGGTGCCATCATCAGGAGGAACGGAAGTTGTTGCTTGATCATAAGGTTGCATCCCCTGCTGATAATCCAGCTATTCCTTTGAAGCAACGGACCGTCGTTCGTCCTCTTTTGAGAGAGGTTGGTGCGGTTGTGGTACCACGTGAGATGCCCAAGTTGCCGCTACCCCGGTTTCCCGTCGAAGTGGCAGCTGTGGCGTCTCCTGAGTCCGGTTTGGGTGCGGAAATTGGGACTCGTCGTCTAAAGTTGCCCACCAAGCGCAAGCTTGTGTTATCGGCTACGGACGCTCGTCAGAAGAAAAAGAAGTCTATACTTTCTGCGGACGTTGTATTTGGCCAAGAGCCCCATGCTCCTTACAGCGAGGGCTTGCGCGAATACGGGACCAATGAAGGCTTATTCATGGCGCCGGATGATACCGACCTCGAGCCTGCTATTGCAGCTTCCGAGCGATTCAGCTAGCCACAAAGCAGGACTGGTCACCCTTGCACAATCAGGTAGACTTTAGTCGTATCTTTTCGCTGTTACGTTTTTATTATCATGCTTTGACTGACACTTCTTCTTCAACAGGCATCTCCATTGAAGAAGCTCTCAGGGCTTCTCTCAAGACTTTTGAAAAGGAGGAAAGGCTTCGTGCTTACTTGGGCATTGGTATATTTCGGCTCACTGTGCCTTCATTCCCATTTTTATGGGTAAACTAACTCTTCTTTTCCATCTTATTGCAGGGACTACCTTGACTCGGATTATCCCAAGTGCAGAGCCGATCGCGAGTGGTGACGTGGTGACGCTCCCAAGACCGGCTGCCGAAGTCCCAGCTCCCCTAGTTTCGCCAAAAGAAGCTTCGCTCAAACAGCCGATGACGGACGCCGTAGTGGTTCCAGAGGAAGAACTTGGTTCGGATGACGACATCTCCTTGATGGAGGCTTTGAGGAGGTCACTTCTCTCGGCCAAGGCTGACAAGAAGCGTAGAAAGCACGCAACTAAGGAACATGATGCCGCTTTGGCTATAGGTGCAGGCTCAAGAGCTATTCCATCCGTCACTATTTCTTCCAAAGATGCTCCAGCCGCCTTGTCTACCGTTCGTAGATAGGTTTTGCACGCGGCTCGGGAGGCAATCGAAAAACTATCTCAAAGTAACGTAACACTAGATCCTTTTATTAGAGTTTGATCTTCATATTCTCATATCGTATCCTGCAGGGCTAAATCTTGGCGATAAGGCAGCAGGCGAGATAATGGCAACCGCTGAGCCTAAAATGGCTACTCTCTCTTAAGAGTCCGGGACTGCTCCACTTACCACTCTTTCCCCTTGCGGTTCCCTGCCATCGCCCGGCATTGCGAGTGTCATGACGGCTCTCATAGAATCGGGGGATGAAGCCACTGGTGCCGAAACTGTCCCCCCAAATGAGACCGAAGAAGTCGCGACGCTTGGTGATGCTTCCGTCATAGTTTTGGCTGATGACCAGTCTGGTAGGCCTCAGATCGCTGCATTATTTTCGTTTCGCAACCCCTTTGGGTCCCTTCTAATGACATTTTGTTCTTTTCGAGTATAGGTGTGATGAGTGCTGATGTTATGCCATCTGAAGAAGCACCACCAACTGCCGCTCTGACAGTCGTTGCCCCTTCGTCTCCTCTTATATCCTCTCGAATGTTGGAAGGTATGGGTTTGCGATTAATTTAAATCGGGGACAGCATCTTTTATGTACTGACCATGTATTATCTTAATCTGGAAGGAGTTCTCTTTGATCATCTATATCAAGTGCTGAATCCGCATTTCTCCTTCCAGTCGGAAGTTACTCTGCCTGCTGGTGCCGGTGAGTATAGTTTTTAAACCGACATCCTTTCCTTTCTTAGAAGGGAGACCCGGCCGTTGTTAATTTTGAATTGATTGCAGCACTACAAATTGAAGGAGGGGACGAAGGAATCGTCGCGCCGCCAGTACTCCCAACTCTGCCCTCTGTTGCAGCCGGTATAGTAGACTCTATTGCTTGTGTATTTTCTTATTTTCTTGAGCCGACATCTGACTATGATTCGTTTAGCAGTGGTTGCACCGATTCCAGCTCCGTTCGAGTCTCGCATCATAATGACGGCAGGGCCTTTTTCTAGACGTCCATCTTCAAAAGGCGTTGTGACCAGTCTGCGAATGTTGAGCGAATACATCGAGAAGCTTGATGCGGAGGTCCCTATATTCGCTGCAGATTTTGCTGCCGAGGTTAATCCAATGTTGGCGACGGTTGTGAACTTCCATAACGAAGGCGTCGTTAAGTCTTGGGTTAACCACTGCAGGAAGATTGAGGCCTACCTACATGAGCTTGAGCTTAGGCGTCCTGCTCCTGAGATTATGGCCCTGAACTCCCAGCGGGCTGCGTGGGTTGAGCAAAGTGCCCTTTTCCTTCGCCATTTCGAACAAGAAGCGACCTTGAGGCGGAAGGAACGAGAGGAGGCTTCAGGTGAATCTGGCCGGCTGCGCGCCCAAGTTGAAGCAAATGCCGCGCAACTGAGAGCCGTCTTTGACAATTTGCATCGATGTATTTCGGACGGGCTGGCACTGAGGCGGAAGCTCGACTTCATTGAGCGGGTTACGCAGAATCGTGAAACTGCCCAACGGAAAATCGATGAGAAGGTTTCATCGTGCTTGCAACAACGGGATCAAGTTGAAGCGGAGCTGGCCGCGGTAGCCGATCATGAGAAGGAGTTGAGTGGACTGCGTAAGTAGCTAGCTGATTTATTGAAGACGCCTCCCTCTCAGTAGCTGCTTTTGTATAGATTTAACACTTGTAATCTTTGAATAACATGTATCCTTTTTTATTCTTTTATCTAATTCGTTTTGTACTCAATTGAATTCATGAATAAAAGATACACATTTTTTGTTCTACTGTTGCTTTCTTCTCCTTGTTGTGTTACTGCCATGTGATTTTAGCAAGTGTGGCATGTAGATAGTATATAGCTGTCCATTTGGACTCTTTGCAGGGTGGTGATGTCTTAGGAAACAGGGTTAGGATCTGTCACATAAGACTTTTCAACTTTATGAGCCGTAAGGGTCTCACAAGGATGCTGATTTCTCTGAATCAAGGTATTTTCCAAGGACACTGATTTCCTCGGAGTTGAGATGAATCGAGCTATTCCTGCAAAGACACTGATTTCCTTGCAGGTCGACGCGAATCGAGATGCTCTCGTCAAGGACGCTGATTTCCCTAAATAGAGGTTTTTGCCAAGGACATTGATTTCCTCGGAGTTGAGACGAATCGAGAGATTCCTGCAAAGACACCGATTTCCTTGCGTGTCGACGCGAATCGAGATGCTCTCGTCAAGGACGCTGATTTCCCTGAATCGAGGTATTTGCCAAGGACACTGATTTCCTCAGAGTTGAGACAAATCGAGGTATTCCTGCAAAGACACTGATTTCCTTGCGGGTCGACGCGAATCGAGATACTCTCGTAAAGGACGCTAATTTCCCTGAATTGAGGTATTTGCCAAGGACGTTGATTTCCCTGAGGGTTGAGTCGGATCGAGAGATTCATGCAAAGACACCGATTTCCTTGCGGGTCGATGCGAATCGAGATGCTCTCGTCAAGGACGCTTATTTTCCTGAATCGAGGTATTTGCCAAGGACACTGATTTCTTCAGAGTTGAGACGAATCGAGGTATTCCTGCAAACACACTGATTTCCTTGCGGGTCGACGCGAATCGAGATGCTCTAATCAAGGACACTGATTTCCCTGAATCGAGGTATTTGCCAAGGACACTGATTTCCCTGGGGGTCGGTTGACTTGTTTCCGAGACGGGGCGTTGATCCGGCGGGGAGGTCATTGGTTGACTCTAGGTTGTCTGTAGACCGTAGAGTCTTGGAACCAGGGACTTTGCCGTGGCTCCATATGGTGATGTTGCGTTCGAATCCTGTTGGAATGAAGAGGATCGCCATTGCTGATTTTTAGGCTGTATATGTTGCCATTAAGATTTGGAACTAGGGACATTGCTATGGCTCCGTTTCATTGTATCGCTTCTGTGACCTGCTGGCATAAGAAGGAACGCCGTTGTTGATCTTCTGGGATACAGATGTTACTGTTGAGATCTGACTTTCCCTTTTGACAGGATCTGGAGGGGAACATGCGGTTCCCTTTTTGATTATGCCCATAGATTGTATACAGGGGTCAGTATGGACTCGCCTGTAGGGCAAAAAGTTTCATTTCATTTTTTTAATTTCTTTCCGTGATGCTCTGTCATTTCAGCTTTTTATATCGCGAAAGTCGCGATTGCCCAATCATTTCGGCTATTTTTCGCGGTGCCCAATTATTTCAGCTATTTTTTCTTTTTACTCGTTGTTTTTTATTGCGAGTTGCCCAATCATTTCAGCTTTTTTTGTATGCATATATTTTTACTTGCTGATTTTGTTGCAAGTTGCCCCATCATTTCGACTATTTCATATGCATTTTTGGCTCGCTGATTTTTTTATCGCGAGTGTGGAACTTGGAATCTAGTGCCAAACTTAGCATCAGCATCGCTACGACTGGAATATTGCCAGGAGCGAATCATCATTTTCCATGAAAGAACTTGGGATTTGATACCGATTTAGGCATCAGCATCGCTACAACTGAGTTATTGTCAGGAGCGAATCATCACATGCCTCTGTCGATGTCGAACAAAGGTGGTTTAGCAAACAGGGTTATGATCCAGTCGACTAAGGCTTCTGACTTCATGTGTCGTAAGGGTCTCATAAAGGTGTTTCTCCCTACGAGTCGTGAGGATCTCGTAAATGCATTTTCTCCTTAGGAATAGTGAGGATTCCTAAGTGTATGTTCTCTTATAAGTCGTAACGATCTTACAAGAGTGTTTTCTCCTTATAAGTCGAGAGGAAATACAAGGGCCGTTCACCGTGTGAGCATATCCCTAGTCGCTGGAGGGACTTTGTTAGGGAAATTTTTATTCGTGCACGTGGATTGTATACAAGGGTCAATATTGAAACGCTTGTAGGGCAATCTAGGAAATTGTGGCTTAAGAACTGGTTCAGATCCCTGTTGCTTAAGGCTTTTGAATCCTATGAGCCGTGAGGGTCTCAAAGGGGAACTCTCCTTACGAGTCGTGAGGATCTCGTAAGTGTGTTTTCTCCTTAGGAATCGTGGGGATTCCTAAGTGTGTTACTCCCTTGTGAGTCGTAAGGATCTCACGCAGGTATTTTCTCCTTACAGGGTCAAAAGGACCTTGCAAGTGTCTTTTAACGAGATTGCGCCCTTTCGGGTTTTCACAAACTCGCCGGTAGTCCTACTTTTTTTTACTCACGGAGCCCTTTCGAGTTTTTATCCATACACATCTCGCTTATGGACGTACCATTTTTTTTAGTCAGCCTTGGGATGCTGCGGTTTGTAGTAGTTTAACGACGTTTCGGTCGGTTGCAAGTTTTAGGACATTGCGGTCCATCGTTGCCATATTTGAGGCAAATTTGTAGTTTACGGACTTTTCGGTCCATTGTTTATCCTGTATGCACGTGCATTTGTCACGTGACGGGATACATGACGCTGATGTGGAATACACCCATTTAGGGTGTGATTTGATATGATTAGAGTGTTTTGTGACCCATCCCTATCACGGCTTCTCCAACTTGACGCCGACACCTGGCCCTTTCGAATAGGGCCATTTGGCATTCTCGATCAGCTTTGCTCTTTTGACAGGCTTCGTTCAGTAGCATGTCGATCATCTCGTCTGACGGTTCCAAGGATTTTGGCATTGATCCTGCCCCCAGCTCCTCTACATTATCTTTTGATGCCGAGTGAGCTTCTTTGTTATTTAGCGACGAATGAGAGATCATGTAGCAACATGCCACATAATCTTCTGGTTCCTGTGACGAGTTGTCTCCCTCATCATCATCGCTATCTCCGCCCTCCAGGATATGGTTGAGAAATTCTTGGAGTGTGACCGGGGTCGCGCCTTTTGGTTGTATTCCTCCAGTGCGCCAATATGCTTTTGCAAGTCCGTGCGCTTGTCATCAGGCTTCACGGGTTTTTTCTTCTTCTTTGAAGACTTTGACGGCTGGGCCTGAGCGTTTTGACCATCTCTACCAATTCTCGGAGTCGGGCGCGGTTTTAGCATTCCCTCAATGATCTCAGGCTCTAGCGGGCTTTTCCACCTGATTGCCGGGCATGTGTGAAGATCCTTCAGCGTTCTTTTCGTCTTGGCTGAAAGAGCGACCTCCCATAAAACTTCTTCTATAAAAGAGCACGATTCCCCCGGTGTGTCCACCGTTTTAGGAGTGTGCTGTTGTGGCGGATTCACCTTCCAGTTTTCAGATAGCGCGAACTTGCCCTGTTGGTATTGGTCTTCAACCCAGTTTTTGAAGACGTAGCAATCTTCGATCGAATGGCCCAATACTCGGTGATAGGGGCAGTAATTGGGATTGTTGACGTCGTTCGGTTGCGGTGGGTGTCTCGACTCCGGTAGAGTAATGAGCCCATTGCGCGCTGCCAGTTCAAACCGTTTCCTTGTTTTATCCTGGAGAAATGAATAAGGAGCATGGTGACGAAGATAGCTTTCCCTTTGGCGAACAACCGGTCTCGGGCCATTCGGTTGTTGTTGAGCGTTGGCGACGAAGATAGCTTTCCCTTCCCCCTTTTCACTTCGCGGCTCCGACTTCGAAGAGGAAAGCCTGTGGCCCATCTGGTCCATCTGGGCCAACTTATCAATCAAGGCCTGGATAGTAGTCGGCTTGAAAAACATCATTATTGGGATATGGTCGCCTGCGGATCGAGGGTTCCCACAAACATGCCTACTGCAGGAGCCTCTTCTATGCGCTGTTCGCACTTCGACCATAGGTTGCGCCACCGTATCTCATACTGAACCCATGTGTCGCCTGGTTTCACCCTGGTATTGATCAACGCCGTAATTGGGGTGCATTCGCTGGCGCTCGCAAA
The DNA here is from genome assembly GCA_030015575.1 of Agapanthus africanus. Classification (NCBI taxonomy): domain Eukaryota; kingdom Viridiplantae; phylum Streptophyta; class Magnoliopsida; order Asparagales; family Amaryllidaceae; genus Agapanthus; species Agapanthus africanus. Next base: position 417,052,099 of record CM057338.1, on the reverse strand, counting down.
ACGCTGGGCGAATAGTAACTCCATTTCTGCAAATGTCTTAACGGAGTCGTTCGGGAGCTCGGATACCATTCAAACGCCGTCTCCGACAAGCTGCCAACAAACCGGCGAAGCAGCAGTTTGTCGTCACCCTCAGTATTACCGCACAAGGCTCTGAATTGAGCGACGTGCTGGTGTGGATTCCCCATCCCATTATATACATGGAATTTAGGGATCGTATATCCCGGCGGGTACTTTATTTGGTCATACCAACCCGGATAGGGTCGTCCAGTCTTAACAATTTGGCTGGCCGCTTCGTTCGCCTAATGAGCTCGTATCAGTTGAGCGATATAGTCATCCAGGGCGGCTTTAGAAATGGTCTCCTCTTTGGCTGCTGAACAAGCCGGAAGAGGGTTTGATGTCTCTCCCCTATCATCTTCAAGGATAATCGGAGGGTCTTCAGCTGGAGGATCCGGCTGTAACTTCATCCCGACCGTGTCTTGGAATAAAAATGCCATTCGTTTTATGTTGGAAGCTTGTTCTGCTACCTCTTTGTCCTTCTTCTCGAGGATTCTGCGTAGGAACTCAGCATCGGTTTCTTGTTCTTAACGCTGTTCCGACGACGTCTCCGGACTTTCTTTTGGACCAGTGAGTGCGGCCATCTGAGTTAGCATCTCATGGAGCTTCTGTTGTTGCTCTTAAGCTTTTGTTACCGATTGGATGAGTGGTCGATGACCTGTGGAGATACGGCTATCCTCTTTCCTGGATGCCATATAAACAGTGTGCACCACCATTCCCACAGACTTGGGGAGTTTGGATTCAGTGCCTTTGAGCATTGTCGCAGACACGAGGATTTTCTCTGACCTTCTTCTTTTGTGAGCAGTCGAAGTTGAGGGGGCCGTTGCAGCGGGCACCCAAGTAGACGACACCTTTTGCTGTACGACTGGGTGGTCCTTCTCTTGCCGAACTTTTATCTTTGTCGATCAGCGGGAGTAGTCTTGGTTGATCACCGAGTTTTGGCCCTATCGCCAGACTTTATAAATTTTGAAGGACAGCCGCTGAGGGGGCTGCTCTGGCTTCACCTTTGCAACATTTTCCACAGGTGGAGGATATCTTTTCAGCACAGCAATCAGAGAGTTCTTGCACACCCTCCTAAGTGGTTCAAAGCTGTTCCCAATTGGAACAGCAGCATCAATTTCCACCATCGGAGCTGGCGGAGTCAGTCCAGAAGGAGAGCTGCCCCCAGCCTTCCTTACTCGGCGCCAGTGACGACGGCGAGCATGTCGTGCTGATGGGACCGACTCAGTTATGGGGGTGGCTTCATCATGCCCCCTGCTCTGATAAGGGGCTATTGTCGTTGTTAGCCTGTCGAAAACCGACGTCCGCTGAGAGGTGATGGCCAACCTGTCGAAGGCAGACTTTCGGACAGGGGTAGCAGCCTTGGTGACTTCGCCCGGAACGGGAGTTAGAGCAGCCAATCTTGCAAAGACTGATCTTTTAGCAGGAGAAGCCGCTTTGACGACTTCTTTCATCGGAGCGGGGATGGCTATCCGTTTTAGGATGGCCGCTTCAGGTACCGCGGGCTTCTTCACGGGCCCACTTGAACTTTGGCCCAGTCTGTTGAAAACCGAGGCGCTGGATTTGGGTGACCCGTTGAGTGGGGCCGCGGTAGTTGTAAGCCGATCAAAGACCGACTTCTTCGGAGCTTCTTGCGACGGCAATGGGGCGTTGAAACTCATTGGTGGGAGCATAGTCCCAAAGAATTGCCCAGTAGTGCCTGGGGTCACTTGGTCCACCGGCATTGTAAAAAAAGAAGCCGCTTGAGGCCCGTAGGTCACTCCTCCGGCGGGGACGGAGTGAGAGTTGTTGCAATTTGTGCAGTTGAAAGCCATTGATCTTCTGAATTCTGCACGGAGCAAGACACCAAAACTTAGTACCTCGAATCCAGGGGCAACCATAGCAAACCGCGATTTGTTCGCGAAACACGACACACGAAGTATGGAGTGGAAAGAGGAAAAGGTATCACCGGGCGTGCCAGAATCTGTTCTCCGCCGAACAAAGAGAAGCGACCGCGCAGGTCCGTCTTTCCTGAATTTGGGGACAGATGCTAATTGGTTTTATCCGTCCACCTCTCCGAAGATGCCAAGTTGATTTATGGCACCGTGTATCGGAGGTTTAGACGGATGCGGCCGATGTAGCAAACTTTGTCAGATTCCCCCTCGTTTGAAGGGTTTTTTTATTATGGGGACGCTCTTCCCTGCAGGCGTAAGACCCTACAGTTAATTACGCCACCGCATCGCAGTAACAACTTTCTCTTTCTCCAGATGGTCACTTCATGACGTGTGTGTTTGTTTTATTTTTGGTTGTCATGGATTGTATACGGAGACTAATTTATGTTGTCGCCCGTAGGGCGTGGATTAGTCCAAATCCGTATTTTCTTAGATTTGGGTTTTGGGTTGGGTTTAAGGATCGTTAATCTAATTTGAGAATAAGTTCAACTTAAACGGTTGTTAAGGATACGTTAGTCTAATTTTAGACTAAGATCAACTTAACCATTTGTTAAGGATACGTTAGTCTAATTTTAGATTAAGATCTACTTAACAGGATCATTTAGATCCAACAAAAGAGTATTTGGGCTCTATTGTTTTAATATAAGGACATTGCGGTCCAGTTTAAAAACGTCATAGTCTGTAAATTTTAAGGACATCATAGTGCATGAGTTTAAGGACCCCACAGTCCGTAAAGTTTAAGGATGTCATAGTCCATGAATTTAAGGACCCCACAGTCCATGGAATGTCTGGTTGTTGGGACCCGTCATCTCTCTGAAGACGTTGAAGGATTACAACGACAAATATCAGAGGAGTGAAGAGATGTACCCTTGAACCAATATTGGTTGGGAGATCTGTAGTCCAATTTGGGACTGAGATCAAAGATTCATGAGCATATGGGCTCAATTAATCTAAATGAGGGTTTTGTGGCCACTTTGGGCACGACCCACTCAATTAAAATGTTGAGTATTGGTTCTGACAATTGTTTTTGTCCTTTATTGAGTGCTGAGCACTCATTATAGCTCTGGGGCCTTTATTTATAGAACAATTTATGTTCTCTTAGCGCACACGTGAGAAGCATGTGGCACGCTTGGCGTTGTGCGCCAGACAATGAGCGCATTGCGCTTCTAGTGAAGTAGCGCACACGTGAGGAGCACGTGGCGCGCTTAGCGCTGAGCGCCAGTCAATGAGCGCATTGCGCTTCTGGTGAAGTAGCGCACACGTGAGGAGCACGTGGCGCGCTTGGCGCTGAGCGTCAGTCAATGAGCGCATTGCGCTTCTGGTGAAATAGCGCACACGTGAGGAGTACGTGGCACCCTTGGCGCTGAGCGCCAGTCAATAAGCGCATTGCGTTTCTGGTAAAGTTTGGAGTACTCAAGCGCTTCTTTTGATTGGAGCGCTATGGCTCTTTTTAGGCAGCTTTGCGGCCTGAGAATTAAATTCCCTTTCTTATAAGAGACTTTGTCTCATGGATCTAAGAATAAAGTTCTTATTTTATAGGAGATGTTTCAATCTTTTATGTTCGTGGTGAAAGGCTTTGCCTTTATGGATCTGTGATCCTAAGAGAATTGAATTATTCTCCCCCTCTTTTATAATACGATATTATAATTTCTGAAAGACAATTTGTCTTATAGATCTATGATCTGAAGAAGATTAAGTTCTTCCCCCTATTTTTTATGATGAGATATTTTGATCTCTGTTGTGAAAGGTCTTATAGATCTATAATCTTAGAAAAAATAAAGTAAATTCTTCTTTTATATGAGATGATTTCATCTCTCTGTTCTTTTTTTACCTTGGAGAAAATCTTCTTCCTCTAAGAGCTTGCTCTTTGTCTTTGAAATTTCTCAAAGTTTATGGGGGGGTTCCTCTCTATGAGACTTGAAGTCTTAGGGCCTTTATATTGGGCAAGGCTGATTTGTTCAATCAATTGAAGAGATCTTTTCTCTAATTTGATTTGAGGATGTTTCCCCCGTTGGATCTTTGATCCAAGGGCTTCTGATTTACAGAAGGCAATCTTCTTGTTTTTGACAAGATTGTGAAATCTTTTCCCATACAGAATTTATTCTGTACTTTGGTGATTTTTAATAACCATTGGATCATTGATCCAACGGTGCTCTGATTTTGCAGAGCAAAATCTTTTTTGTTTGGAAAGATTATAAGGAATATTTCCTTTAATAGAATTTTATTCTGGTCAACTGATGATTTTTAATCATGTTCGTTGGATCTTTGATCCAATGGTTGGGAACATTTAGTTCCAGCACCAACGCTCTTGTGATGAGTTACTTAGAGTGCAGCGCACTTAGCGCTAGCGCTTACGTGCTTTGCACGTGGTGCGCTGCAGCGCTTTCAGCGCTAGCGCTCATGTGCTTTGCACGTGAGTGCTGCCTCTGAGTCTTTGACACTCGGCGCTGGCGCTGTTATGAAGCGCTGCTTCATTTCAAAATTTGAAATTTAAACAGAGCTTTGCTCTGATTGGGGGAAACAAATGCCCCCTCCACCGTTGCGCTCACGTGGCTCATATGTGAGTGTAGCGGTGGCAGCATCTACGCCCTTAGATCAACTTAGAAGTTGAAACGGCTCTCAGTGCTTATAAATAGGACCCTTGGCCCTTTGAAACGAACTCTGTTCATCTTCTTACTTTTTTCTGAGAATTATTTCTCCTTCAGAGCACAGCTTTTCATCTTAAGAATTTTCTTAGGGACAAAACTTTGCTAAAAATTTAGGTAAAAATTAAATCTTTCTTGGGTTTCACCCGTTAACAGAGCTTTGCTCTTTTCAAATCATATAGATTTTTAGGGTTTCTCAATAGAGCTTTGCTCTTCATAGATCTAAAGAGATTTTTCTTAGGGTTTCTTAACCCATTAACAGAGCTTTGCTCTTTTCAAATCATATAGATTTGTTAATCTTTCATGAAAACTCTTAGAGTTTGTTCATAGATCTTGAAGATCTCGGAGTTTTGATTCATTAAAAAGCTTTGCTTTAAATTTCTGATGGGTTATTCCATCATTTTGCAGAGCATGGCTCTTCAAGATTTTTGAGGAATTTTATTCCTTTCATCATCAGAGTTGACAGATGTCACTCTGTTGTAGAGCGCTGCTCTCAATGAGAGATTTACTCCTTGGCCCGAGAGATCCACATTAAATGAGAATCCTTTGAGGATTTCCTCGTCTAATGACAGTCTCATCAAATGATGAGACTGTTTTATTAATGATGAGTTATCATTTAGATTGTGTAGGTCTCCTTTGGCCCCCTTTTTACTGCATTGCAGTGTGGTACGGATTTAAAGTACCAAGTACCGAACTTGACTTGTAGCATTGACAGCTAACTTTGTTCTTTTCTGCGCAGGTACTATGTCTTTCGACACTTCTTTCCCGTTCGTTCGTTCGGAGGGCGGATTCCCCGAAGCGCCTGTGGATAGGGAAGTCTTCGCGCCGATAAAAGATCACGACCCAGAGCACAAGAATCTTCATCTATGGGGAACATGGTACAATCAAATTATCAAGGGCCGACAGATTTTTTCATGCGCGATACCCTAGAAGCCCATTTCAGCGATCTCTTACGCCGACCCACCCCTTGTGAACTACACTGTGGAGGAGGTCAATTGGACTTCAGATGGTCTCCTTCAACCTTCTTTGGCTGCGATACCTGTACAGCCTCCAATGGCGTTGGATATCTCGGGGCGACGTATATGTCAAGGTGAGTCCCACCCTTGGGGACAGCCTTATAATATAGGATTAACTCCCCGTCACCCAGCCGGATATTTGTAGTAGGCCTGGTACATTTTGTCCGCCAAAAGGTTGCAGTTGGTGAGGCTCGGGTTGTATCCCGCGATTTACGTTTCTCTCTTTCAGTACTCCACGCCTCCTACATGGTGGGTAAAAGCCTTCTTGGAACAATGGAACGTTCCAACTCACACCTTCCTTTTGTTGGATCGGGAAGTCTCAATCTCTCTAGAGGAGTTCACATAGATCTCTAGCTTGCCTGTCAGAGGGGAGCTTTATGAGGAACTACTTCCTCATGATGAGTACATCTTTGCTGCCAAGTCGGTGATGATGGGCCTTACCCCGGAAAATGCCATTCAACATCAATCCCCAAGTTTGATTAAGGTGTTGAATATCTACAAGGGCTTATTTCTTGAATCTGGGAGCCATGGGGTTAATTTCACAGACTTCATCGCTCGTTTTCTCCGCCCGGAAGTCCTGTCGAAGGAAACCGCGAAATTCGCCAAACTCGACGATCTTTTTGGCTTAGACTTGGGCAACCTACCGACGGCGGAGGCGGATCAGAAAAGTTTCTTTCTCCCCGACAGCCCGGTCATCTCTTTTGCAGAGCTTGGAGCTCCTGGGATTGACGAAGAAGCATTCATTTTGGGGTTTCTCAGGCTATGGCTAAGCTGGTTTGTGCTTCCGATGCACCCTCGCTGTATGAGGACATCCGTCTTCTACCCAGCTCACCAAATGGTTATTGGAGTGCAAGTTGCCGTCGGAGTCGCTGGGTTAGCCTATTTGTATCACGGCCTCAGCCTAACAGCAGATACTACCCAACCGGGGTGCAGCCTGTAAACTTCTCGATGTATTATTTCACCTCGTGGCATGAGTTTCATGTGCTTGGCGCCTTTGGAGTTCACAAAAGGCCCCCTTTTTATGAAAGATATAACTTTCCTCGACTGCTGCAGCTAGTAGACGCTTCCATTTTAGAACCGACTCCGCGAGAAGCTCAGGGCTTACTCCTTCACCCGCGTACCGTCGGGGATGGCATGACCTTCGTTGATAAGGTCTTAAATATCGGTAAAGAATCTGCAAAGACGATGCAGCCGCTGCGGAACACTGTTAAAGACGGCGCCTCTACCTTGAAAGCTCGGGAAATTCTTCATCTATATTCAATCAGGCCGGGCTTTCTGGTGTTTATGCAGAATGATGCGACATTGTTTATGAGATACAACCCGTATCGTTTTGCCCAACAATCTGGCTATAATCAAGGTGTTCCGCTCGAGGCCTTTCTAGCTGAGCCGATTACCACAGAGGAAGGCATTCGCAACGCGCTACACCATTTCATGAGGCTCAACACCGGGTCTAACTTCTTTATTAGTGAGCCAGGCTGCATCCCGAAGGTGTTGAACATGTACATGGCGTGGTACCAGCACGTGATGGGTGCCATCATCAGGGAGGAAAAGAAGTTGTTGCTTGATCGTAAGGGTGCAGCCCCTGCTGGTAATCCAGCTATTCCTTTGAAGCAACGGACCGTCGTTCGTCCTCTTTCGAAAGAGGTTGGTGCAGTTGTGGTACCACGTGAGATGCCCGAGTTGCCGCTACCCCGTGCTCCCGTCGAAGTGGCAGCTGTGGTGTCTCCTGAGTCCGGTTTGGGTGCGGAAATTGGGACTCGTCGCCCAAAGTTGCCCACCAAGCGCAAGCTTGTGTTATCGGCTAAGGACGCTCGTCAGAAGAAAAAGAAGTCTATACTTTCTGTGGACGTTGTATTTAGCCAAGAGCCCCATGCTCCTTACAGCGAGGGCTTGCGTGAATACGGGACCAATTAAGGCTTATTCATGGCACCGGATGATACCGACCTCGAGGCTGCTATTGCAGCTTCCGAGCGATTCAGCTAGCCACAAAGCAGGACTGGTCACCCTTGCAGAATCAGGTAGACTTTAGTCGTATCTTTTTGCTGTTACATTTTTATTATCATGCTTTGACTGACACTTCTTCTTCAACAAGCATCTCCATTGAAGAAGCTCTCGCGGCTTCTCTCAAGACTTTTGAAAAGGAGGAAAGGCTTCGTGCTTCCTTGGGCATTGGTATATTTCTGCTCACTGTGCCTTCATTCCCGTTTTTATGGGTAAACTAACTCTTCTTTTCCATCTTATTGCAGGGACTACCTTGACTCAGATTATCCCAAGTGCAGTGCCGATCGTGAGTGGTGACGTGGCGACGCTCCCAAGGCTGGCTGCCGAAGTCCCAGCTCCCTTAGTATCGCCAAAAGAAGCTTCGCTCAAACAGCCGATGACGGACGCCGTTGAGGCTCCAGAGGCAGAACTTGGTTCGGATGACGACATCTCCTTGACGGAGGCTTTGAGGAGGTCACTTCTCTCTTCCAAGGCCGACAAGAAGAATAGAAAGCGCGCAACTAAGGAACATGATGCCGCTTTGGCTATAGGTGCAGGCTCAAGCGCTATTCCATCCGTCACTATTTCTTCCGAAGATGCTCCAGCCGCCTTGTCTACCGTTCGTAGACAGGTTTTGCATGCGGCTCGGGAGGAAATCGAAAAGTCATCTCAAGGTAACGTAACATTGGATCCTTTTATTAGAGTTTGATCTTCAGATTCTCATATATCGTATCCTGCAGGGCTAAATCTTAGCGATAAGGCAGCATGCGAGATAATGGCAACCGCTGAGCCTGAAATGGATACTTTCACCCAGGAGCCCGAGACTGCTCCACTTGCCGCTCTTTCCCCTTGCAGTTCCCTGCCATCGCCCGGCATTGCGAGTGTCACGACGGCTCTCGTAGAATCGGAGGATGAAGCCACTGGTGCCGAAACTGTCCCCCCAAATGAGACCGAAGAAGTCGCGACGCTTGGTGATGCTTCCGTCACAATTTTGGCTGATGACCAGTCTGGTAAGCCTCAGATCGCTGCATTATTTTCGTTTTGCAATCCCTTTGGGTCTCTTCTAATAACATTTTGTTCTTTTCGAGTATAGGTGTGATGAGTGCTGATGTTGTGCCATCTGAAGAAGCACCACCAACTGCCGGTCTGACAGTCGCTTCCCCTTCGTCTCCTCTTATATCCTCTCGAATGCTGGAAGGTATGGGTTTGCAATTAATTTAAATCGGGGACAGCATCTTTTATGTACTGACCATGTATTATCGTAATCTGGCAGGAGTTCTCTTTGATCATCTATATCAAGTGTTGAATCCGTATTTCTCCTTCCAGTCGGAAGTTACTTTGCCTGCTGGTGCCGGTGAGTATAGTTTTTAAACCGACGTCCTTTCCTTTCTTGGACGGGCGACCCGGCCGTTGGTAATTTTGAATTGATTGCAGCACTACAAATTGAAGGAGGGGACGAGGGAATCGCCGTGCCGCCAGTACTCTCAACTCTGCCCTCTGTTGCAGCCTGTATAGTAGACTCTATTGTTTATGTATTTTCTTTATTTCTTGAGTCGACATCTGACTATGATTCGCTTAGCAGTGGTTGCACCGATTCCAGCTCCGTTCGAGTCTCGCATCATAATGTCGGCAGGGTCTTTTTCTAGACGTCCATCTTCAAAAGGTGTTGTGACCAGTCTGCGTATGTTAAGCGAATACATCGAGGAGCTTGACACGGAGATCTCTATATTCGCTGCAGATTTTGCTGCCGAGGTTAATCCAATATTGGCGACGCTTGTAAACTTCCATAACGAAAGCGTCATTGAGTCCTGGGTTAACTACCCCAGGAAGATTGAGCCCTGCCTGCATGAGCTTGAGCTTAGGCGTCATGCTCCTGAGATTTTGGCTTTGAACTCCCAGCGGGCTGCGTGGGTTGAACAAAGTGCCCTTTTCCTTCGCCCTTGAGGTGGAAGGAACGAGAGGAGGCTTCAGATGAATCTGCCGGTCTACGCATCCAAGTTGAAGCGAATGCCGCGCAACTGAGAGTCGTCTTTGACAATTTGCAGCAATGTATTTCGGACGGGATGGCACTGAGGCGGAAGCTCGACTTCATTGAGCGGGTTACGCAGAGTCGTGAAACTGCCTGATGGAAAATCGATGAGAAGGTTTCATCGTGCTTGAAGCAACGGGCTTTAGTTGAAGCGGAGCTGGCTGCGGCAGCCGATCATGAGAAGGAGTTGAGATGAGTGCGTGAGCAGCTAGCTGATTTATTGAAGATGCCTCCCTCTCAGTTGCTGCTTTTGTATAGATTGAACACTTGTAATCTTTGAATAACATGTATCCATTTTTATTCTTTTATATAATTCATCTTGTACTCAATTGAATTCATGAATAAAAGATACACATTTTTTGTTCTACTGTTGCTTTCTTCTCCTTGCTGTGTTGCTGCCATATGATTTTAGCAAGTGTGGCCTGTAGATAGTATATAGTTGTCCATCTTGGACTCTTTGCAGGGTGGTGATGGCTTAGGAAATAGGGTTAGGATCTGTCACATAAGACTTTTTAACTTTATGATCCGTGAGGGTCTCACAAGGACGCTGATTTCTCTGAATCGAGGTATTTGACAAGAACACTGATTTCCTCGAAGTTGAGATGAATCGAGGTATTCCTGCAAAGACACTGATTTCTTTGCGGGTCGACGCGAATGTCACGACCCGAAATATTAGCTCGTGACCAGCACTTGAATCACGCCACGTCTAAAGGCGTAACGGAATTCAAGTAAGCTGAAACCCAGAAATCTAAACCTTTTAAGAAAATAGAGATGGAGTTTTTTGAAATAAAGTTATAATAAAATCAAGTGTGCTTAGTGCATAGAAAGAAACATGAATGATGCAAAAGAAATTTTCTAGTTTGAAAATATGTTTCGTCTTTTGAAAAATTTTGGCAGCACCTCCTTTGTATATTTTGATCCAAAACCACAAATACATAGCAATAATAATGGCATCCCCAAGCGGGAGCTAGCTCTTCGCCAAACGGCGGATCACAACCACTCAATACAATATTAATGAGTATGCGACGCCCAACGGCGAAGTTCACCACAAAAAGATAAAGAAAAGAGCAAGATATAACCCCAAAGGGAAAATAAAACCCATCGCTCAATCTCCCAACTACAAGTCTCACTAAGTTTCATCACTTATACAAATACAACTTTCGATTGATTGATGGAGTTAACTAGATACAATATGAAATATAATAAAAGAGTGGGTACGATACAATGTCCCACCTACCAATTCAAAACACCCAAATAATGCTGTGTGCCAGCGAATCCGCTACTGATCCAAGCGGTCAACCTGCAAGAATTGTGGCACAACGGGGGTGAGTTGCCAACTCGTGAATAGAAATATATCTATAAGTAGAAATCGAATAAATAACGACTCCTAGGTCAACTATATCAAAAGGTAAAACTATGATATCTAGGGTGACCGGGTCGTATATGTGCCAACAAGGTAGTCACTACCTATGTGCATGCGGATACTATCCAACAGTAATAATCAATGCATGTATATGGGTATCGTCCAACCATAATCAACGTATGCAGATATGTGGATCTCGTCCACCCATGAATCAATGTCTATAAGCATGTGTATAATCTCCCATAGTAACATCAGTGTATGTATGTATGTATGTATGTGGATCCAGTCCACGCGTCAACCACTGACGCAACAATAACATGCATGTAAATATCATGAAAGAGCGTGCATGAAAGTATGAGGATATATATATCAACGGTGTCCCTCCCGACACATCTAAATCATGGAACCTGAGTGCCTAGTATCGACACTCGAAAACATCATGAAAATCGTGCCCAGCATCGGCACGTAAATCCTCATATATCTCAGGCGCCGCATCCTCAGATCGGCCCTCAGGCGCCGCACTCCCTGGTCGGCCCTCATATCCATCTCGCTACTCCGGTCGGTATACTCCGGATAACCGCCGAGTCTACATACTATCACCGGTAGGTAGTGCTCCCCCTGCCGGGCTCACCGTCTAACATATACGTGTCTTCTTGCCCCGGGGTACCTCACCGGGTCCACCATGTACCCGCAATCGGTGCCTACCACTCCTCGAATCGGGTTTCACATGCCACTCTCAGAACCGAGAAAACACATGGTGGACGCATTGAAATATCATATCAAGAGAAACCGGGTTTTTAAAATAACATATGCTTTCTTTTGAAATAGCCACGGTTCTCAAATCCAGAAATCTCATGAAAACAGCATATCTCAATACGTAAAATAATAGAGCATGATGTATGCAACATATAAAAAGAATGCGAGCATATCCGTGTATCATGCAACATGGAACAGTGATATAACATATTAAGGGGAAAACCGCTCTTTTAAAATGATTCCGGTTTTTAAAGTATAACATGCGGTTCCCAATTTTCCAATAAAACCAGCTATCTATGTAGGTACCATATGTATATGCGCAGGTATAGATGTACCATGAAAGTGTGCACAAAATATGAATATACAATGTGTATGTGTACAAGTATGAATGTATCAATATATATGTGCACGAATATGGATATACAAATGTGTATATCCGCAAATATGAATGTAGCAATATTTATGTCATGATGCAGCAACTTTACTGTGTAGTGACATGGCAATTATCGATGATGAAGTGTGTGAGCCGGCAAATATGTGTACGTGTAACATACGCATCATCGATAATGGTGCAGGTGTACTATCACAGGTATATGCGATGCCATAATAATATCATGAATGCAGCAAGTAAATCATCAGCTAACAGCTATAAGGTATACATAACTATCATATGTCCGAGTCGGTGAATCTATCAATCGGCATCTAGCCCAATAACATCGCGTACGGTATAATCCATCGTACGGCAAGCTCTAGTCAAGGGTAAGAATCAATCATCAAGTCAACCCATCACGCACGGAATATCATCGTGCGGAGGCATTAAGCTAATAGGGATCCTATCATCCTATAAGACAAATGAGGGTACGGTCTAATATCACATATGGCCTATCATCCATGATTCAAAACATAATATATATATAACCCTATATACCTATGTCCCGGGTCGCATCTGCAATAATCTTATATCAGGGGACCGGCAAGGTATAAATCATCTCAATCGACTCGCATCCGTATACCATCATATCATATCATCATCTCATCAAATTCGCCTTGTATTCTTTCATCGCATTTATGTCTCATATCATGTCGAGTTTACATAAACATGCTATTTATACTAAGTAATAGTATATAATCTAACAAACACACCCAAACCATACAAGCAGATTTTTAAAGAAGTGAATCGTAGTTTTGAAACGGGGGTTACGGTGTTTTTAAAGAAAAGATATCATTTGAAAATCCGTAACATCCCTCAAGATATACATTTAAAAGATACATACGATTCTTTGGTTTAGAAAAAGGTATTGTTCGGATGACGCATCTACATCGACCATCTAGTCCTACAGAACCCTAAGCGGTAATATCGCTAAACGTCATTCTAGGGTAGTAGTAGTAGCATATCACACTTAACTATCCACTAGTTTCTAATATGACTACATAGCTATATATATTCTAACCCTAGTTTCCTAATCTAGGTTCCCTAACCATACTCTATAAATCAGTTTTTCCATCAAAAGTTGCGGAGGTGCTATACGCCATCCACCCGACTTCCCCGGTAGATATAGATCTACTCACCTTGTCTTCGCTCGCCGAAATCGATGACGCCACGCTTCTTCGCCTCGGAATCCATGCGAGGGTACCTACAATAATAACAATCGCAATACGTATTAAAAATCGAGGCAGAAAACCGATACAGCGCACGGTGTGCTCATAGGTTAGAACCTATGGCCTAAACGTGCAAATCAAACAAACAACCTCTGTTGTCGATGTACAAACACCCGACAACCGAATAAAAATCCAAATATCAAGAAATTGCATTTCAAAATACGGAAAACATAGCCTAAAACACACCAAAATGCTCCCAGATTTTCCCTAGGTGACAATTAGCCAAAACTGCATATAGGAGGGGTCTATTTTAGTGCAAAATGAGCCATGGACCAAATCTGGAACCCTTCTACCCTACTCTAGCCGCAAATTGCGGCCAGAATTAATATATCTGTGGCCATAGGTTTGAGTTAGGGACTCGGGTCTCAGTGGTAGCTTTCTAGGTGCCTGCACGACTCCCAGTAATTCCAAAATAATTTCTAGTGTCCCCGGATTGCTCCAGATTCCAAAATACCTTCACAGATCACACATTTATCCGATGCCGGGTTTCTAAAACCGTGTTTTGGGGTTTCTAGGGTCTGGTCCAGGTCACTAAACAGCACCTAAGTTTAGTTAACAGCTACTGGGTATCACCCAATTCAAACCAACACTCAAACATTCACTAGGCTTTCCCAATGTCCACTAATCTTCACAAAACGACATCTAAACATGATATCTCACAAAACTAATCTAAAGGGAAGAAATTATACCTCATCTAGTCCACTCTAGGCAGCACTAACTTCCCAACGTCGTCAAAATCCCATTTTGCTCGGTCCATCGTGTAAAGGTTGAAGAGGGGATTAATTTTTGTGAAGGGTGTGTAGGGTTTTGAGGATTTATTGGAGATAGATCTAGGGATTTTTGGTGGAGGTTTGTGGATTGAGAGAGATGAAGGAGATGGAAAAAAAAAGAAGATGGGTCAACAAAAGGGCAGTAGCCCCCCTTCCTCTCTCTCACCATTTCACACACACTCTCTTTCCAAGCCATCATTATGTCCCATTCTCTCTCCTCACTCATCATGACCCCCTTTTCTCTCTCTTTTCTCACCACCAATAAACCCTAATATAAAGCCCAAATGAAATGAAACATATAACAAAATGAACATGTCATGGTGCACTAACCATGAAAACTGTAAAAATGCGGATTTGACTTAATCGCGATTAGCAGTGCACTAATTAGGTTTTTATCGAAACTGCGTATAACAAATTTTTAAAATGCCAAATCCTTTAATTATATTTTTAAATGAATAAATCATTTTAATTTCTATTTATTTCACAATTATTGGAATATATTTATACCCTTTTTCGAAAACCCCAATTTCGCAAATCGGCAGTTTTCGGAAAATATTATTTTAATATTAATTAACCAAAATAATATTTTATATTTTCTGAAATGTTACAATCTTTCCCCTTAAATAAATTCAGTCCCCGAATTTAAATTTAAACCCCCAAAATCTAAAACATTTCAATAATCGGCTCAAATCACGGGGCTCCGAAATCATGGAAATCGTAGAAATAACACAGCGCGTCAAGTGCGCATGAAAATGAGTAAAAACTCAAAACCGAACTCCGTCAAGCGTCACGCAAATCATCGGATTTGCACGCATATCCTCGGAGTTACGAATAGAGATACAGATCTCGAAATCCACTATAGAAATCCAATATACACTAGTCAAATACTATAATACGTGTATAGTACGCATCCTTGAAAACTCCAAAATCTGAATAAAACACATGCAAAATCTTTTCTAAATCACCGCGGGAATGCGTAACTCCCGGCATAACTGACGGACGCTCATTTTAAAATAACAATATATGTCCATATATGTTTTCTTAAATACATGTTTCGTCGTTTTCAAAATATACCAAAAGGTTTTCCTTTAACAACGTTCGTGTCGCTCACGGACACTTAAGAAAATAGCGAGACAATAGCTCCTCTTGAAAACCCTTTGTTAATCCTTTAATGCATACAAAGTACTCAGGTATTGTCCTCAGATCAGTCATGTTTGGCTACTACTCAATATAGTGCCCAACATGAAAACAAAGTGCTCAAAAGCAAAATCAGCCTCAAAAGAGTGTATCCAAAAATCACATGCGTCTGGTGCGCATGGAAATCAAATCCAAATACAGGTGCTATAATACACACAAGCAAAACTAAGTGCAACGGGTGTGCACAAAACATCTGTCCAGTGCAACGGGTGTGCACGACAACAACATCAAGTGCATCTAAAGTGCACAAAAATCTCAATCCAGTGCATCCGGTGTGCACAAAATCGCATCTCATATCATGCGCCCAACATGCGCGAAAATCCAACCAAAGCGCGTCGGGTCCGTAAAAGAATATAGTTCGGTAACATGCACGAAAACGAAAGGCAAGTGCCAACGCGCACGAAAATACAAATCTGGTAAAACGAATGCTCAAGGATATAAATCGGGTGCAACCTAAGTACGGGGTATAAATCCAGTGTGACAACGCATAAATACCCGTCCGGTGCAACAAATGCAGAATGCAATCTAGTGCATAAAATACAAATACAGTGCATCCAGTGCACGAAATACAAATACAGTGCATCCAGTGCACGTAATACAAATACAGTGCGTCTAGTGCACGAAATACCGATCAATAACTCAAATGCATAAACAGCAACACCGAGTACACTAAGGTGTATAAAATCGTAAACGTGTGCAACTGCGTGCACAAAACGCAATCAATGCACTACAAGCACATATAAGCTATACCGAGTGCAAAAATCAAATCATCCGTATGAAATCGACGAAATCATAGACATGTGCAACCAAGGCACAAAACCGATATCAAGTGCGATAAACATGCACAAATCAAAAACCAATACCATGGTGTATAAAAACATATCTCAAGCGCAATAACTATGCACGAAATGTAAATACTCAGTAGGTGCAACCATGGTGCACGAAATCAATATCAGGAAACTTGTCATCAAAACTCAAATCCAAGCGATATAAGCGTGATACTCAGATCACAAACGCAAATCGCGACAAAGGACATCGAGGTACACCTCCTACAATGTCGAGAAATAAATCGGTGCGCCTAAAAACTGGCAGAACAAAAACATCCGCTTGCCTCCTGCTCATGGTCTGGCATCCTCGGTCTCTGGGTCTTTATCTTCTCTGCGGATTACCAATCTCGCAATCTTTCGGCTCATCGGCCCTGTCAGGTGTGCTAACGGGGACGATTCCGCTCTAGCACTTCTCTGGTCATCTCTCGGTCAATCATCATGACCACTCATAAAGCAGCACGTTGCTGGCGTCGGCTTCTGGTCCTCTGACTGTACGTGGCACATCTGATCCTAGGTGCAAATCTCATTGCAACAGTGTCCTGGAAGGAATCCTACTCAAGGTCTCTTCCGATCTCGCCTATGCCGAACTGTACGGAGGCTGGTACTCTTATATAATCTTTTCTCATTTTCTGGACATCTGCATGTGCCGTACATATTTCCTCGAAACTGGCCGTATCCCAACGCCTCTATAAGCATATCAGGTCCCTGATCTCGACGGGGAGTAATAACAGCTCGTCAGCGTCTCGCACGAACTTCTGGTTCCACTCGTCTTTATCATCTCTCACTATGACGTCACGCCATGCTATCTGCGCACTGCGACTGTTCTCGGCCACGGCCAACCCGAGGTCTCTCACACGGACTCGAAGTCACGAACTCGGTATCTTCATCACTCGGTAGAAGATATCTGGTCGAACACGTCCTCGGAAACTCGTCCCAACCATCGGAGGAATACTCAATGTTCGTCCGTCCTCGATCAACTCACAACGCATCTGGGTAAGGTCTTCTATCCGAACCTGGTCAACTATCTCGTCGACGATGCCGAACCTTGGTCTTCTGGGTGTGCGCAAAATGAACACTCCTGGTCCAGGTCTTCTCGTATAGTATTCCAGAAAGGTCCTGTCGAGGTCTCTCTCAAATCTCATTTCTGCCGAATTGCCCGGAAGTTATTATCTTTTCTATATCTGTTTCTTATTCCGGAACGGCTGCATACTCCTCGCGACTCCTTCTGGAAGGTATATCCATATACTACGCCTCTGCACGCGTATCACATCTCTGATATCAGCGGAGTGGAACGTCACCTCATCGAATTCTCGTGCGAACTCTTTACTTCACTCGGCTCCAATGTCGACTGATTCGGACTCGTCTTCTCGTGGCTGCAAGGACTGAGCTCCAACGGCTATGCTCGTATCTGGAGTCTCCCAAGCAATGTATCCCATCACAAGATATCCGAATGATGTCGAACCATCCGATCGATATGTCAAAACCTCATAATCCCTCAAGAGATCAACATCTTGGGTACAGTTTAATAGTATCGAGTACATGCCACAGCATCAGAGATCCAGCCGTAGAAGGGCAAACCCAAGCCTCACTAATGGCGCCGTGGAACTGCCATAAACCCTAAGGTTCAAAGGCTTTCACACGGTCATTATGTCGAGTTAGGGTTTCATTCTTCTAGAGGGTCCATAGAATTGCTTGCACGTCTTTCCGAATACTTTAAACTTGGAATATGGTTTCCTGACATTCGATCGTCTCTATCGACTCTCAACGAATCTGCGTGAAGTCGTCTCTAGCTGGAATCAATCTATCTGATGACCTCGCATCGGGTAGCGAACGAACCACATGTCCTAGTCCTTCACCCTTGGGTGGCTAGCGAACTTCCATCATATCTCGAAGTATATACTTATGCTGCGTAGCTCCAACCTCTGGGCGATACCTCGTCATTTGCAGCAGCAACTGGCTCATTCGTCTGTACGCTGAACAGCGCCTCAATCCTCCAGGAAAGGCGATACATTGGCGGTCATCTCTAAATCGGTCTGCTCTAGATCCGAGTAAGACTCTCCACACTGGAAATCTTCAACTCAACTGGGCCTGCTCCGGCGCATAAATCGGATGAATCACCATCGTCTCTCAAATCGGGGTAGACTAGCTATCATCTGTCTCATATCTGCGTGGAAGCTCCGGCGATCTCAGCTCGTAAGCTCCGGAAGCGACATCCTATTAATCTCAGCAACAGCTGGGTCATCTGTCTGCACGGTAGGCGACATCATAATCTCTGAGGTATGTTGTACATCAACATTCCTCTTTCAACTGGCAGCTCTAGCAATGGCCCGATCATCCGGTGTAAAACCAAGCACTCGCCTCCACAAGAGGTCACAATCATCAATACTAACTCGAGACGTTCCCATGTCACCATAAAACACAATGGTCAGCGCTCGTACCAGACGAGCTCGCCCTGACCGTAACACTAGCAGCAGCTCAAACTGCGCTCAAACTATGGTGACAGGAACCTCAATCGAGTATCAAGAGAGCAGATCAATGGCAAGAAAGAAAACAACAGATCCGGAATGGATACATGATCATGAAAAGGAACAGCATCAATGAAAGTATGATCATAGAAACAAATAAAATCGAGGATCTCCAATGGATGTATAATCATGGATACAAAAGAATCACTGGTCTAAAAAATATGTATATCCTAAGGTTTCTTAAGTGGAGTATCGTATCGTAAATATGCCGCGGAACATACGTACGGTATGTTACTCTACTCAAGCTACCTACTCCATCAATCAGGGTCAGCCTATGAAACGAAAGTTCGGGTCTAATACCCCCCCCCCCCCGTTCAAGTCTAATTTCGTAAGGCCAAGCCTAGGTTCCGAAATACATAACCGTCCTAGACTCCGCATAGTCAAACATAGACTCGAACAAAGGTTAAACCTAGCTCTCTGATACCAACTTTGTCACGACCCGAAATATTAGCTCGTGACCAGCACTTGAATCACGCTACGTCTAAAGGCGTAACGGAATTCAAGTAAGCTGAAACCCAGAAATCTAAACTTTTTAAGAAAATAAAGGAGATGGAGTTTTTTGAAATAAAGGTATAATAAAATCAAGTGTGCTTAGTGCATAGAAAGAAACATGAATGATGCAAATGAAATTTTCTAGTTTGAAAATATGTTTCGTCTTTTGAAAAATTTTGGCAGCACCTCCTTTGTATATTTTGATCCAAAACTACAAATACATAGCAATAATAATGGCATCCCCAAGCGGGAGCTAGCTCTTCGCCAAACAGCGGATCACAACAACGCAATACAATATAAATGAGTATGCGACGCCCAACGGCGAAGTTCACCACAAAAAGATAAAGAAAAGAGCAAGATATAACCCCAAAGGGAAAATAAAACCCATTGCTCAATCTCGCAACTACAAGTCTCACTAAGTCTCATCACTTACACAAATACAACTTTTGATTGATTGATGGAGCTAACAGGATACAATATGAAACATAATACAAGAGTGGGTACGATACAATGTCCCACTTACCAATGCAAAACACCCAAATAAAGCTGTGTGCCAGCGAATCCGCTACTGATCCAAGCGGTCAACCTACAAAAACTGTGGCACAACGGGGGTGAGTTGCCAACTCGTGAATAGAAATATATCTACAAGTAGAAATCGAATAAACAACGACTCCTAGATCAACTATATCAAAAGGTAAAACTATGATATCTAGGGTGACCGGGTCGTATATGTGTCAACAAGGTAGTCACTACCTATGTGCATGCGGATACTATCCAACAATAATAATCAATGCATGTATATGGGTATCGTCCAACCATAATCAAGGTATGCAGATATATGGATCTCGTCCACCCATGAATCAATGTCTATAAGCATGTGTATAATCTCCCATAGTAACATCAGTGTATGTATGTATGTGGATCCAGTCCACGCGTCAACCACTGACGCAACAATAACATGCATGTAAATATCATGAAAGAGAGTGCATGAAAGTATGAGGATATATATATCAACGGTGTCCCTCCCGACACATCTAAATCATGGAACCTGAGTGCCTAGCATCGACACTCGAAAACATCATGAAAACCGTGCCCAGCATCGGCACGTAAATCCTCATATATCTCAGGCGCCGTATCCTCAGATCGGCCCTCAGGAGCCGCACTCCCTGGTCGGCCCTCATATCCATCTCTCTACTCCGGTAGGTATCCTCCGGATAACCACCGAGTCTACAAACTATCACCGGTAGGTAGTGCTCCCCCTGCCGGGCTCACCGTCTAACATATACGAGTCTTCTTGCCTTGGGGTACCTCACCAGGTCCACCATGTACCCGCAATCGGTGCCAACCACTCCTCGAATCGGGTTTCACATGCCACTCTCAGAACCGAGAAAACACATGGTGGACGCACTGAAATATCATATCAAGAGAAACCGGGTTTTTAAAACAACATATGCTTTCTTTTGAAATAGCCACGGTTCTCAAATCCAGAAATCTCATGAAAACAACATATCTCAAGGCGTAAAATAATAGAGCATGATGTATTCAACATATAAAAAGAATGCGAGCATATCCGTGTATCATGCAACATGGAACAGTGATATAACATATTAAGAGGAAAACCACTCTTTTAAAATGATTCCGGTTTTTAAAGTATAACATGCGGTTCCCAATTTTCCAATAAAACCAGCTATCTATGTAGGTACCATATGTATATGCGCAGGTATAGATGTACCATGAATGTGTGCACAAAATATGAATATACAATGTGTATGTGTACAAGTATGAATGTATCAATATACATGTGCACGAATATGGATATACAAATGTGTATATCCGCAAATATGAATGTAGCAATATTTATGTCATGATGCAGCAACCCTACTGTGTAGTGACATGGTAATTATCGATGATGAAGTGTGTGAGCCGGCAAATATGTGTACGTGTAACATACGCATCATCGATAATGGTGCAGGTGTACTATCATAGGTATATGCGGTGCCATAATAATATCATGAATGCAGCAAGTAAATCATCAGCTAACAGCTATAAGGTATACATACTATCATATGTCCGAGTCGGTGAATCTATCGATCGGCATCTAGCCCAATAACATCGCGTATGATATAATCCATCGTACGACAACCTCTAGTCAAGGGTAAGGATCAATCATCAAGTCAACTCATCGCGCATAGAATATCATCGTGCGGCGGCATTAAGCTAATAGGGATCCTATCATCCTATAAGACAAATGAGGGTATGGCCTAATATCACATACGGCCTATCATTCATGATTCACAACATTCTATATATATATAACCCTATATACCTATGTCCCAGGTCGCATCTGCAATAATCTCATATCAGGGGACCAGCAGGGTATAAATCATCTCGATCGACTCGCATCCGTATACCATCATATCATATCATCATCTCATTATATCATCAAATTCGCCTTGAATTCTTTCATCGCATTTATGTCTCATATCATTTCAAGTTTACATAAACATGCTTTCTATACTAAGTAATAGTATATAATCTAACAAACACACCCGAACCACACAATCAGATTTTTAAAGAAGTGAATCGTAGTTTTGAAACGGGGGTTACGATGTTTTTAAAGAAAAGATATCATTTGAAAATTCATAACATCCTTCAAGATATACATTTAAAAGATACATACGATTCTTTGGTTTAGAAAAAGGTATGGTTCGGATGACGCATCTACATCGACTATCTAGTCCTACAAAACCCTAAGCGGTAATATCGCTAAACGTCATCCTAAGGTAGTAGTAGCAGCATATCACACTTAACTATCCACTAGTTTCTAATATGACTACATAGCTATATATATTCTAACCCTAGTTTCCTAATCTAGGTTCCCTAACCATATTCTATAAATCGGTTTTTCCATCAAAAGTTGCGGGGGTGCTATACGCCATCCACCCGACTTCCCCGGTAGATATAGATCTACTCACCTGGTCTTCGCTCGCCGAAATCGATGACGCCACGCTTCTTCGCCTCAGAATCCATCCGAGGGTACCTACAATAATAACAATCGCAATACGTATTAAAAATCGAGGCAGAAAACTGATACGGCGCACGGTGTGCTCGTAGATTAGAACCTATGGCCTAAACGTGCAAATCAAACAAACAACCTCTGTTGTCGATGTACAAACACCCGACAACCGAATACAAATCCAAATATCAAGAAATTGCATTTCAAAATACAGAAAACATAGCCTAAAACACACCAAAATGCTCCCAGATTTTCCCCAAGTGACAATTAGCCAAAACTGCATATAGGATGGGTCTATTTTAGTGCAAAATGAGCCATGGACCAAATCTGGAACCCTTCTACCCTACTATGGCCGCAAATTGCGGCCAGAATTAACATATCTACGTCCATAGGTTTGAGTTAGGGGCTCGGGTCCCGGTGGTAGCTTCCTAGGTGCCTGCACGACTCCCAGTAATTCTAAAATAATTTCTAGTGTCCCGGGGTTGCTCCAAATTCCAAAATACCTTCACAGATCACACATTTATCCGATGTCGGGTTTCTGAAACCGTGTTTTGGGGTTTCTAGGGTCTGGTCCAGGTCACTAAACAGAACCTAAGTTTAATTAACAGCTACTAGGTATCACCTAATTCAATCCAACACTCAAACATTCACTAGGGTTTCCCAATGTCCACTAATCTTCACAAAACGACATCTAAACATGATATCTCACAAAACTAATCTAAAGGGAAGAAATTATACCTCATCTAGTCCACTCTAGGCAGAAGCAACTTCCTAATGTCGTCAAATCCCATTTTGCTTGATCCATCGTGTAGAGGTTGAAGAGGGGATTAATTTTTGTGAAGGGTGTGTAGGGTTTTGGGGATTTATTGGAGATGGATTTAGGGATTTTTGGTGGAGGTTTGTGGATTGAGGGAGATGAAGGAGATGGAAAAAAAGAAGAAGATGGGTCAACAAAAGGGCAGCAGCCCCCCCTCCCTCTCTCTTACCATTTCACACGTACTCTCTTTCCAAGCCATCATTACGTCCCTTTCTCTCTCCTCACTCATCATGACCCCCTTTTCTCTCTCTTTTCTCTCCACCAATAAACCCTAATATAAACCCCAAATGAAATGAAACATGTAACAAAATGATCATGTCATGGTGCACTAACCATGGAAACTGTAAAAACGCGGATTTGGCTTAATCGCGATTAGCAGTGCACTAATCGGGTTTTTATCGAAACTGCGTATAATAAATTTTAAAAATGCCAAATCCTTTAATGATATTATTAAATGAATAAATCATTTTAATTTCTATTTATTTCACAATTATTGGTATATATTTATACCCTTTTCGAAAACCCCAATTTCGCAAATCGGCAGTTTTCGGAAAATATTATTTTAATATTAAATTCCCAAAATAATATTTTATATTTTCTGAAATGTTACAGCGAATCGAGATACTCTCGTCAAGGACGCTGATTTTCCTGAATCGAGGTTTTTGCTAAGGACACTGATTTCCTCGGAGTTGAGACGAATCGAGAGATTCCTGTAAAGACACTGATTTTCTTGCGGGTCGACGCGAATCGAGATGCTCTCGTCAAGGACGCTGATTTCCCTGAATCGAGGTATTTGCCAAGGACACTGATTTTCTCGGAGTTGAGACGAATCGAGGTATTCCTGCAAAGACACTGATTTCCTTGCGGGTCGACACGAATCGAGATGCTCTCGTCAAGGACGCTAATTTCCCTGAATCGAGGTATTTGCCAAGGACGCTAATTTCCCTGGGGGTTGAGACGAATCGAGAGATTCCTGCAAAGACACTGATTTCCTTGCGGGTCAAGCGAATCGAGATGCTCTCGTCAAGAACACTGATTTCCCTGAATCGAGGTATTTTCCAAGGACACCGATTTCCTCGGAGTTGAGACGAATCGAGGTATTCCTGCAAAGACACTGACTTCCTTGCGGGTCGATGCGAATTGATATGCTCTCATCAAGGACGTTGATTTCCTGGAAACAAGGTATTTTCCAAGGACACTGATTTCCCTGGGGGTCGGTTGACTTGTTTCCGAGACGGAGCGTTGATCCGGCGGGGAGGTCATTGGTTGACTCTAGGTTATCTGTGAACCGTAGAGTCTTGGAACCGGGGACTTTGCCAAGGCTCCATTTAGTGATGTTGCGTCTGAATCCTTTTGGAATGAGGAGGATCACCGTTGCTGATTTTTAGGCTGTATATGTTGCCGTTAAGATTTGGAACTAGGGACTTTGCCATGGCTCCGTTTCGTTGTGTCGCTTCTGTACCCTGCTGGCATAAGAAGGAACGCCGTTGTTGATCTTCTGGGATGCAGATGTTACTATTGAGATTTGACTTTCCCTTTTGACAGGATCTGGTGGGAGACATGTGGTTCCCTTTTCGTTTATACTCATGGATTGTATACAGAGGTCAGTATGGATTCACATGTGGGGCAAAAAGTTTCATTTCATTTTTTTTATTTTTTTCCGTGATGCTCTATCATTTTATATTTTTATATCGCGAAAGTCGCGATTGTCCAATCATTTCGGCTATTTTTCACGGTTCCCAATCATTTCGGCTATTTTTTTCTTTTTACTCACTGTTTTTTATTGCGAGTTGCCCAATCATTTCGGCTATTTTGTATGCATATATTTTTACTTGCTGATTTTGTTGCAAGTTGCCCCATCATTTTGACTATTTCATATGCATTTTTGGCTCGCTGATTTTTTTATCACGAGTGTGGAACTTGGAATCTGGTGCCAATCTTAGCATCAGCATCGCTACGACTGGAATATTGCCAGGTGCGAATAATCATTTGCCGTGAAAGGACTTGGGATTTGATACCGATTTAGGCATCAGCATCACTACAACTGATATATTTTCAGGAGCGAATCATCACTTGCCTCTGTCAATGTCGAACAAAGGTGGCTTAGCAAACAGGGTTAGGATCCTGTCGACTAAGGCTTCTGATTTCATGAGCCGTAAGGGTCTCATAAAGGTGTTTCTCCCTACGAGTCGTGAGGATCTCGTAAATGCATTTTCTCTTTAGGAATCGTGAGTATTCCTAAGTGTATGTTCTCTTATAAGTCGTAACGATCTTACAAGAGTGTTTTCTCCTTATAAGTCGAGAGGACTTACAATGGTCGTTCACCGTGTGAGCATATCCCTAGTCGCTGGTGGGACTTTGTTAGGGAAATGTTTATTCGTACCCGTGGATTGTATATAAGGGTCAATATTGAAACGCTTGTAGGGAAATCTGGGAAATGATGGCTTAAGAACAGGTTCAGATTCCTGTAGCTTAAGGCTTTTGAATCCTATGAGCCGTGAGGGTCTCAAAGGGGAATTCTCCTTACGAGTCATGAGGACCTCGTAAGTGTGTTTTCTCCTTAGAAATCGTAGGGATTCCTAAGAGTGTTACTCCCTTGTGAGTCGTAAGGATCTCACGTAGATATTTTCTCCTTACAGAGTCGAAAGGACCTTGCAAGTGTCTTTTAATGAGATTGCGCCCTTTCGGATTTTCACAAACTCGCCGGTAGTCCTGCTGTTTTTACTCACGGAGCCCTTTCGGGTTTTCATCTGTGCCCATCTCGCTTATGGACGTACCTTTTTTTTTAGTCGGCCTTGGGATGCTGCGGTTTGTAGTAGTTTAACGACGTTTCGGTCGGTTGCAAGTTTTAGGACATTGCAGTCCATCGTTGCCATATTTGAGGCAAATTTATAGTTTACGGACTTTTCGGTCCAATGTTTATCCTGTATGCACGTGCATTTGTCATGTGACGGGATACATGACGCTGATGTGGAATACACCCATTTAGGGTGTGATTTGATATGGTTGGAGTGTTTTGTGATCCATCCCTATCACGGCTTCTCCAACTTGACGCCGACGCCTGGCCCCTTCGAATAGGCCATTTGGTGTTCTTGATCAGCTTTTCTCTTCTGACGGGCTTCGTTCAGTAGCATGTCGATCATTTCATCTGACGGTTCCAAGGATTTTGGCATTGATCCTGCCCCCAGCTCCTCTACATTATCTTTTGATGCCGAGTGAGCTTCTTTGTTATTTAGCGACGAATGAGAGATCATCTGGCAACTTGCCACATAATCTTCTGGTTCATGTGATGAGTTGTCTCCCTCATCATCATCGCTATCTCCTCCCTCCAGGATATGGTTAAGAAATTCTTGGAGTGTGACCGGGGTTCGCGTCTTTTGGTTGTATTCCTCCAATGCGTCAATATGCATTTGCAAGTCCGTGCGCTTGTCATCAGGCTTCACGGGTTTTTCTTCTTCTTTGAAGACTTTGACGGCTGGGCCTGAGCGTTTTGACTATCGCTACCAATTCTCGGCGTCGGGCGCGGTTTTAGCATTCCCTCAATGATCTCAGGCTCTAGCGGGCGTTTCCACCTGATTGCCGGGTATGTGTGAAGATCCTTCAGCATTCTTTTCGTCTTGGCTGAAAGAGCGACCTCCCATGGAGCTTCTTCTATAAAAGAGCACGATGCCCCTGGTGTGTCCACCCTTTTAGGAGTGTGTTGTTGTGGCGGATTCACCTTCCAGTTTTTAGATAGCGCGAACTTGTCCTGTTGGTATTGGTCTTCAACCCGGTTTTTGAAGACGTGGCAGCCTTCGATCGAATGGCCCAATACTCGGTGGTAGGGGCAGTAATTGAGATTGTTGACGTCGTTCGGATGCGGTGGGTGTCTCGACTCCGGTAGAGTAATGTGCCCATTGCGCGCTGCCAGTTCAAACAGTTTCCTTGTTTTATTCCGGGGAAACGAGTAAGGACGTCTCAACTTCTCATCGAGGGATTGCCACTTGTTGCTTTGGCAAACAACCGGTCTCGGGAAACTCGGTTGTTGTTGAGCGTTGGCGACGAAGATAGCTTTCCCTTTCCCTTTTTCACTTCGCGGCTCCGACTTTGAAGAGGAAGGCCTGTGGCCCATCTGGTCCATCTGTGCCAGCTTATCAATCAAGGCCTGGAAGGTAGTCGGCTTGAAAAACATCATGAATTGGGATATGGTCGCTTGCGGATCGAGGGTTCCCACAAACATGCCTACTGCAGGAGCCTCTTCTATGCGATGTTCGCACTTCGACCATAGGTTGCGCCATCATATCTCATATTGAACCCATGTTTCACCTGGTTTCACCCTGGCATTGATCAACGCCGTGATTGGGGTGCGTTTGCTGGCGCTCGTGAAACGCTGGGTGAATAGTAACTCCATTTCTGCAAATGTCTTAACGGAGTCATTCGGGAGCTCGGAATACCATTCAAACGCCGTCTCTGACAACCTGCCAACAAACTGGCGAAGCAGCAGTTTGTCGTCACCCCAGTATTACCGCACAAGGCTCTGAATGAAGCGACGTGCTGGTGTGGATTCCCCATCCCCTTATATACATGGAATTTAGGGATCGTATATCCCGGCGGGTATTTTATTTGGTCATACCAACCCGTATAAGGTCGTCCAGTCTTAACAATTTGACCGTCCGCTTCGTTCGCCTGATGAGCTCGAATCTGTTGAGCGATATAGTCATCCAGGGCGGCTTTAGAAATGGTCTCCTCTTTGGCTGCTGAACAAGCCGGAAGAGGGTTTTATGTCTCTCCCATATCGTCTTCAAGGATAATCGGAGGGTCTTCAGTTGGAGGATCCGGCTGTAACATCATCACGACCATGTCTTGGAATAAAAGCACCATTCGTTTTATGTTTGCAGCTTGTTCCACCGCCTCTTTGTCCTTCTTCTCGAGGATTCTGCGGAAGAACTCAACATCGGTTTCTTGTTCTTGACGTTGTTCCGACGACGTCTCCGGACTTTCTTTTGGACCAGTGAGTGAGGCCATCTGTGTTAGCATCTCATGGAGCTTCTGTTGTTGCTCCTGAGCTTTTGTTACCGATCAGGTGAGTGGTCGATGACCCGTGGAGATACGGCTATCCTCTTTCTCGAATGCCATATAAACAGTGTGCACCACCATGCCCCCGGACTTGGGGCGTTTGGATTTAGTGCCTTTGAGCTTTGTCGTAGACACAGGAATTTTCTCCGACCTTCTTCTTTTGTGAGCGGTCGAAGTTGAGGGGGCCGTTGTAGCGGGCACCGAAGTAGAAGACACCTTCTGTGGTATGACAAGGTGGTCCTTCTCTCGCCAAACTTTCATCTTTTTCGATCGGCGGGAGTAGTCTTGGTTGATCATCGAGTCTTGGACCTATCGCAAGACTTTGTAAATTTTGGTGGACAGCCGCTGAGGGGGCTGCTCTGGCTTCACCTTTGCAATATTTTCCACAGGTGGAGGAGATCTTTTCAGCACAGCAATCGGAGAGTTCTTGCGCACCCTCCTAAGTGGTTCAAAACTGTTCCCAGTTGGAACAGCAGCATCAATTTCCACCATCGAAGCTGGCGGAGTCAGTCCAGAAGAAGAGCTGCCCCCAGCCTTCCTTACTCGGCGCCAGTGTCGACGGCGAGCATGTCGTGCTGACGGGACCGGCTCAGTTATAGGGGTGGCTTCATCATGCCCCCTGCTCTGATAAGGGTTTGTTGTCATTGTTAGCCTGTCGAAAACCGACGTCCGCTGAGAGGTGATGGCCAACCTATCGAAAGCAGACTTTCGGACAGGGGTAGCAGCCATGGTGAGTTCGCCCGGAACGGGAGTAGGAGCAGCCAGTCTTGCAAAGACTGATCTTTTAGCAAGAGAAGCCGCTTGACGACTTCTTTCACCGGAGCGGAGATGGCGATCCGTTTTGGGATGGCCGCCTTAGGTATCGAGGGCTTCTTCACGGGCCCACTTGAACTTTGGCCCAGTCTGTTGAAAACCGAGGCGCTGGATTTAGACGACCCATTGAGTGCGCCGCGGTAGTTGTAAGACGATCAAAGACCGACTTCTTCGGAGCTTCTTGCGACGGCAATGGGGCGTTGAAGCTCGTTGGTGGGAGCATGGTCCTAAAGAATAGCCAAATGGTGGCATGGGTCACTTGGTCCACCGGTATTGTAAAAGGGGAGGCCGCTTGAAGCCCGTTGGTCACTTCTCCGGCGGGGACGGAGTGAGAGTTGTTGCAATTTGTGCAGTTGAAAGCCATTGATCTTCTGAATTCTGCACGGAGCAAGACACCAAATCTTAGTATCTCGAATCCAGGGGAAACCATATCAAACCGCGATTCGTTCGCGAAACACGACACATGAAGTGTGGAGTGGAAAGAGGAAAAGGTCCCACCGGGCATGCCAGAATATGTTCTCCGCCGAACACAGAGACGCGACCGCGTAGGTCCGTCTTGCCTGAATTTGGGGGCAGATGCTATTTGGTTTTATCCGTCCACCTCTCCGAAGATGCCAAGTTGATTTATGGCACCGTGTATCGGAGGTTTAGAAGGATACGGCGATGTAGCAAACTTCGTCAGATTCCCCCTCATTTGAGGGTTTTTTTTATTGTGGGGACGCTCTTCCCTGCAGGCGCAAGCCCCTGCAGTTAATTACGCTACCGCATCACGGCAACAACTTTTTCCTTCTCCAAATGGTCACTTCATGTCGTGTGTGTTTGTTTTATTTTTGGTTGCCCGTGGATTGTATACGGAGACTAATTTATGTTGTCGCCCGTAGGGCATGGATTAGTCCAAATCCGTATTTTCTTAGATTTGGGTTTTGGGTTGGGTTTAAAGATCGTTAATCTCATTTGAGACTAAGATCAACTTAAACGGTTGTTAAGGATATGTTAGTCTAATTTTAGACTAAGATCTACTTAACCATTTGTTAAGGATACGTTAGTTTAATTTTAGACTAAGATCTACTTAACAGGATCATTTAGATTCAACAAAAGAGCATTTGGGCTCTATTGTTTTAGTTTAGTGACATTGCGGTCCAGTTTAAAGACGTCATAATCTGTAAAGTTTAAGGACATCATAGTCCATGAGTTTAAGGACCCCACAGTCCATAAAGTTTAAGGACGTCATAGTCCATGAGTTTAAGGACCCCATAGTCCATGGAATGTCTGGTTGTCGGGACCCGTCACCTCTCTGAAGACGTTGAAGGATTACAACGACAAATATTAGAGGAGTGAAGAGATGTACCCTTGAACCAATATTGGTTGGGAGATTTGTAGTCTAATTTGGGACTGAGATCAAAGATTCATGAGCATATGGGCTCAATTAATCTAAATGAGGGTTTTGTGGCCATTTTGGGCTCGGCCCACTCAATTAAAATGTTGAGCATTGGTTCTGACAATTGTTTTTGTCCTTTATTGAGTGTTGGGCACTTATTATAGCTCTGGGGCCTTTATTTATAGAACAATTTATGTTCTCTTAGCGTACACATGAGGAGAACGTGGCGCGCCTAGCGTTGTGCGCCAGACAATGAGCGCATTGCGCTTCTGGTGAAGTAGCGCACACGTGAAGAGCACGTTGCGCGCTTGGCGCTGAGCGCCATTCAATAAGCGCATTGCGCTTCTGGTGAAGTAGCGCACAAGTGAGGAGCGCTGAGCGCTGAGCGCCAGTCAATGAGCGCATTGCGCTTCTGGTGAAGTAGCGCACACGTGAGGAGCGCTTGGCGCTGAGCGCCAGTCAATGAGCGCATTGTGTTTCTGGTGAAGTTTGGAACGCTGAAGCGCTTCTTTTGATTGGAGCGCTATGGCTCTTTTTAGGCAGCTTTGCGCCCTGAGAATTAAATTCCCTTTCTTATAAGAGACTTTGTCTAATGGATCTAAGAACAAAGTTCTTATTTTAAAGGAGATGTTTCAATCTCTTATGTTCTTGGTGAAAGGCTTTGCCTTTATGGATCTGTGATCCTAAGAGAATTGAATTATTCTCCCCCTTTTATAATGAGATATTATAATATCTGAAAGACAATTTGTCTTATAGATCTATAATCTGAAGAAGATTAAGTTCTTCCCCCTATTTTTTATGATGAGATATTTTGATCTCTGTTGTGAAAGACCTTGGTCTTATAAATCTATGATCTTTGAAAAAGAAGTAAATTCTTCTTTTATATGAGATGATTTCATCTCCCTGTTCTCTTTTAACCTTGGAGAAAATCTTCTTTCTCTGAGAGCTTGCTCCTTATCTTTGAAATTTCTCAAAGTTTATGGGGCGGTTCCTCTCTATGAGACTTGAAGTCTTAGGGCCTTTATATAGGGCAAGGCTGATTTGTTCAATCAGTTGAAGAGATCTTTTCTCTAATTGATTTAAGGATGTTTCCCCCGTTGGATCTTTGATCCAAGGTCTTCTGATTTTTAGAAGGCAATCTTCTTATTTTTGACAAGATTGGGAAATCATTTCCCATACAGAATTTATTCTGTACTTTGGTGATTTTTTATCACCATTGGATCATTGATCCAACGGTGCTCTGATTTTGCGGAGCAAAATCTTTTTTGTTTGGAAAGATTATAAGGAATATTTCCTTAATAGAATTTTATTCTGGTCAACTGATGATTTTTATTCATGTTCGTTAGATCTTTGATCCAATGGTTGGGAACATTTATTTCCAGCGCCAGCGCACTCGTGATGCGCTGCTTAGAGTGCAGCGCACTTAGCGCTAGCGCTTACTTGCTTTGCACGTTGTGCGCTGCAGCGCTGTTAGCGCTAGCGTTCATGTGCTTTGCACGTGAGTGCTACCTCAGAGTCTTTGACTCTTAGCGCTGGCGCTGTTATGAAGCGCTGCTTCATTTCAAAATTTGAAATTTAAATAGAGCTTTGCTCTGATTGGGGAAAACAATGGCAAGAAATATCCCCATATGATGAATAACACTTGTAGGCTCTCTCGACTTATAAGGAGAAAACACTCTTGGACGATCCGTACAACTTACAAGAGAAGACATCACTAAGGAATCCCCACGATTCATAAGGAGAAAATACGCCTATGAGATCCTCACGACTCGTAAGGAGAAAACCCTTTATGAGACCCTTACGGCTCATAAAGTCAAAAGCCTTAGTCGACAGGGTCCTAACCCTGTATGCTAAGCCACCTTTGTCCAAATCGACAGGGGCAAATGACGAGTCGCTCCTGGAAATATCCCAGTCGTAGCGATACTGATGCCCAAACAGGTGTCAAACTCCAAGTCAACCTCTCCGGCAAATGCCATCCCTACAACTATCTAATGAAGAAGGAGACCCCGTTCGTGTGGGATCAGAAATGCTAAA
This sequence comes from Agapanthus africanus, assembly GCA_030015575.1. Taxonomy (NCBI): domain Eukaryota; kingdom Viridiplantae; phylum Streptophyta; class Magnoliopsida; order Asparagales; family Amaryllidaceae; genus Agapanthus; species Agapanthus africanus. Next base: position 417,019,742 of record CM057338.1, on the reverse strand, counting down.
GTACACGGGACAAAATCAAGCAATACCTGCAGAATCCGCCGGTACTGACCGCTCCAGTCAAGGGAAAGCCCCTCATCCTGTACACGACAGCTCTTGAAGGTTCTTTAGGCGCGCTATGGGCACAGGAGAATGACCAAGGGAAGGAGAGAGCCCTCTACTATTTGAGTCGAGTTCTCCTGGGGGCAGAAAATAACTACTCCCCTATCGAAAAACACTGCCTGGCGTTAATCTTCGCGATAACGAAGCTTCGGCATTATGCTTTGGCGCATGAGGTCCATCTCATATCAAAAGTGGATCCTCTCAAATATTTGATGTCAAGAGCCATACTAACGGGATGGCTCGCTAAATGGGCCATCCTCTTAATGGAATTCTCGATAACATACCGACCTTTCAAGGCAGTGAAAAGCCAGGCTATCGCCGACATCCTCGCTGAGCATCTGATACCTGCCGATTCACCCCTAAATTGTGAATTGCCAGATGAGCACACGTTTGACACGATCGACAGGGAGAAAGGAGAGAGTGATAACCGATGGGAACTCTACTTCAATGGGGCATTTTCCATGAAGAAGCGAAAGCACACCTCCCCCATAATCAAATCTGGGGTAGGCCTCATCTTCGTGACTCCACAAGAAGGGATAATACGCTTTGCTTTTTCCTTAACAGAGCCGAGGACAAACAATGAAGCAGAATATGAGGCTTTAATAGTAGGTCTTGAGATCTCTATCAACATGGGAATCGAAAACCTCCTCATATATGGAGACTCCCAGCTGCTCGTGAGTTAAGTAAACTGCAACTATAAAACATGCAAACCAGAGTTGGTAAAGTACGGCGAGAGAGTGCAACAACTGCTGACTTAAGTCCCCTCCTACGTCCTGGAAAGCATAGCGCATACAGAAAATAGCAAGGTAGATGCATTAGCCAAACTCGCTAAAGAACTGGCTGACGAAAACCTCGATGACATAAGGATCATTGTACAAAGTTGTCGGGTTCTTGCACCAGCAGAAATATCTCCGGAGTTGTCTGGAGAAAAGGAAACGACCAAGCGAACATCTCTACAAATAGAGGACCAAGAAAAAGCTAAGGATTGGAGAGAAGTCATTATAGACTACTTCAAATTCCGTCGAACACCTGAAGATGCATCCTCAAGACATCAGCTCATGAAACGAGCTCTTTCTTTCGCCTTCGTCAATAATACTCTATATAAGAGATTGTTCGACTCTCTGTGGCTGAGATGCCTGAAACAGGAAGAAGAAAGGAGAGTTGTCCAAGAAACTCATGACAGACTCTGCGGTTCTCATCAAGCTGGGCCAAAGATGAAGCTGAAGATCAAAAGAATGGGCTACTATTGGCCTACGATGATTCAAGACTGCCTCAAATACGCGAAGCAGTGCCACTCGTGCCAAATTCATGGGGACTTCATCCACCAGCATCCAAATCCGCTACACCCAATAGTGGCTAGCTGGCCATTTGAAATGTGGGTAACCAACATAATTGTGCCCATAGAACCAGCGTCATCCAAAAGACATCGATTCATATTGGCGACAACTGATTACTTCTCTAAGTGGGCAGAAGCAGTACCGCTAAGAGAAGTGAAGACGGAGAATATTCTCCATTTCTTCAAGACACACGTCATCTATCAGTTCGGCACTCTGTGACGGATTATCTCCGAAAATGGGCCGGCCTACAGAAGTCGCAGAATCAGCCGCTTCGCACAGCGGCATAACATAGACTGGAGATACTCTTCTGTCTATAATCCCCGAGCTAACGGTCTAGCTGAGGCTTTCAACAAAACCTTGACAAAGATCATAAAGAAGACGGTGTCCAAAAATAAAAAGGACTGGCACATGAGACTCCATGAAGCTCTTTGGGCATATCGAACCACGTTCAAAATGGCTACGAATACAACGCCATTCGCGTTGGTATTTGGCACGGAAGCGGTACGCCCTTTAGAGATAGAGCTACCCTCTCTACGAGTGGCGGTTCGGTACGAACTAACAGACGAAGAGAATGCCCATCTTCGGCTTGAGGAGCTCGACACCCTCGATGAAACTCGTCTTATAGCGCAGCAAAACTTGGAGGCTTACAAAGCAAAGATGACACGCTCATACGAAAGATTAACTAGGCCGAGAATATTCCACCAAGGCGAACTCGTGCTAGTGGTAAAGAGACTTATGATTCCCAATCGTGCTAAACGGGAGAAATTCGAGCCAAACTATGAGGGCCCGTACATTATAGACAAAGTCTACCAAGTAGAGCTTACTTGCTCATGGATATGCATAGCGAAAGACCCTTCCAGCCAATAAACGGCCGATTCCTTAAGAAGTACTACGCCTGACGAATCACGACTCAAGTCAATGATAGATGACGACGCCTATGTCCGCTCGCTATCTTCTTGAGTCAAGACTCTAAAAGTAGTATCCAATGATACCCCGTCCCAAACACGGAAAACAACGGACCAAAACGTCCCTAAACTAACGATGGACCGAAACATCCTGAAACTAGTTACGGACCGAAACGGCTTTAAACTACTACAAACCGCAGCATCCTTAGGCTAACGCGGCTAAAAAATGGTACGTCCATAAGCGAAATGGGCATGGATGAAAACCCAAAAGGGCTCCATGAGTAAAAACAGCAGAGCTACCGGCGAGTTTGTGAAAACCCGAAAGGGCGCAGACTCGTAAAAAATTCATGCACACTTGCAAGGTCCTCTCGACCTTATAAAGAGAAAATACCTGCGTGAGATCCTTACGACTCACAGGGGAGCAACACACTTAGGGATCCCCATGATTTCTAAGAAGAAATTACACTTACGAGATCCTCATGACTCGTAAAGAGAATTCCCTTATGAGACCCTCATGGATCATAGGATTCAAAAGACTCAAGCTACAGGGATCTGAACCTGTTCTTAAGCCATCACATTCCCCAGATTGCCCTACAAACGGTTCAATATTGACCCTTGTATACAATCCACGGGCACAAATAAACATTTTCCTCACCGAGTCCCACCAACGGCGCGAAATGTCCTCATGTGGTGAACGACACTTGTAAGTCCTCTCGACTTATAAGGAGAAAACACTCTTGTAAGATCCTTACGACTTATAAAAGAACACACACTTAAGAATCCTCATGATTCTTAAGGAGAAAACGCACCTACGAGATCCTCACGACTCGTAAGGAGAAACACCTTTATGAGACCCTTACGGCTCACGAAGTCAAAAGCCTTAGTCGACAGAATCCTAACCCTATTTGCGAAGCCACCTTTGTTCGAATCGACATAGGCAAATGATGATTCGCTCCTGGCAATATTCTGGTCACAGCGATACTGATGCTAAGATTGGTATCAGATCTCAGGTCCATACTCGCAACAAAATCAGCGAGCCAAAAATACAAAAAAAATATACAGCCGAAATGATTGGGCACTCGCAATAAAAAGCAGCTAGTAAAAAGAAAAAATAGCCGAAATGATAGGGCAGCTCGCAATGAAAAGCAGCGAGTAAAGGAAAAGAAAAACAGCCGAAATGATTGGGCACCGCGAAAAATAACCGAAATGATTGGGCAATCGCGACTTTCGCGATATAAAAAGCTGAAATGATAGAGTATCGCGGAAAGAAAATAAAAAAATAAAATGAAACTTTTGCCCTACAAGTGAGTCCATACTAACCCCTGTATACAATCCATGGGCATAAATGAAAAGGGAACAACATTTTCACACCAGACTCTGTCAAAGGGAGAGTCGGATCTCGATGGCAACATCTGCATCTCAGAAGATCAACACAGCGTTCCTTCTTAACTCCAGCAGGATGCAGACGTAACGTCAACAACCGACCTCTAGGTCGCAACGAAGCGGAACCACGGCAAAGTCTCTGGTTCCAAGACTCTACGGTTCACAGACAAGCTAGAATCAACCTCGACACCGCAGAAAGCGGAGCAAGTCAATCCCGACACCGCAGAAAGCGCAGCAAGTCAACCCTGACACCGCAGAAAGCGCAGCAAGTCAACCCCGACACCGCAGAAAGCGGAGCAAGTCAACCCCGACACCACAGAAAGCGGAGCAAGTCAACCCAGACACCGCAGAAAGCGGAGCAAGTCACCCAATGACCTCCCCGCCGGAACAACGCTCCGTCTCGGAAACAAGTCAGCCAATGACCTCCCCGCCGGAACAACGCTCCGTCTCGGAAACAAGTCAACCAATGACCTCCTCGCCGGAACAACGCTCCGTCTCGGAAACAAGTCAACCAATGACATCCCCGCCGGATCAATGCTCCGTCTCGGAATCAAGTCAACCCACGAACCTCTCGATTTGCGTCGACCTGCAAGGAAATCAGTGTCTTTGCAGGAATCTCTCGATTCGTCTCGACCCCAGGGAAATCAGTGTCCATGGCAAAAACCTCTCGATTCAGGAAAATCAGCGTCCTTGGCGAGAATCTCTCGATTCGTTTCGGCCCGCAAGGAAATTAGTGTCTTTGCAGGAATCTCTCGATTCGTCTCGACCCCAAGGAAATCAGTGTCCTTGGCAAAACCTCTCGATTCGTTTCGGCCTGCAAGGAAATCAATGACTTTGCAAGAATCTCTCGATTCATCTCAACCTGCGGGGAAATTACTGTCCCTGCGCATAAAGAAAATTCTCTTGTGGGATCCTTACGATTCTCGAGAGAAAACGCACTTAGGAGTCCTCACGGCCCCTAAGGAGAAATTACACCTACGGGATCCTCTCGACTCGTAGGGAGAAAAGTCTTTATGAGACCCTTACGGCTCATAAAGTTGAAAAGTCTTAGGCAGCAGACCTGAACCTGTTTTCTAAGTCATCGCTACCCTACAAGGAGTTCAAGATGAACCGTTATCTACCATCTACAGTGCACAATTGCCAAAGCTACATTCGCCGATGAAATAAAGAACCTACTTACGGATCCTAACGATTAGTAAGAAAAAATACACGAGTGAGATCCTTACGACTCATGGAGGCAATGAACACTTAGAAATCCTCACGATTTCTAGGGAGAAAATACATCTACGGGATCCTCTCGACTCGTACGGAGAAAAACCTTCTTGAGACCCTTACGGCTCATGAAGATGGAAAAAATCTTAGGCTACAAAGACCCTAAACTTGTCTCCTAAGCCCTCAATCCTATGGCCATGCATAACTTTGCACTACTTCACCCACGTACATACATACGTGGCCAAAGTAGTAGGAGGCATTTGTTCCCGCCAAAATTTTCGGTCAAGAGCTACTTGTTCCCTTATAAAAAAGGGGGAGAGTCCACAAAATTTGACCTCACGTGTTAAACACGTGGGCGCTCATATGCAAAGCATATGGGCACCAAAAAAGTAAAATAATTAATGGCCAAATAGGCCTTACGTGTAAAACATGTGAGTGCTCATATGCAAAGCGTATGAGCGCTGAATAAAATAAACATAAAGGGCCAAACAGACTTCACGTGTAAAACACGTGAGTGCTCATATGCAAAGCATGTAAGCGTTGAACATAAATCACCAATGGTCAAACAAGCCTCACGTGTAAAACACGTGAGCGCTATGAGCGCTGAACATAAACAGGCTAAAACCCACAGCAGGGGTCACATAAGTTCTCTTTCCTCTCACATGCAAAGCATGTGAGCGCCCCAATTTAAAATGCTCCTATCAAATTCTAGAATTAAATTCTATTTTAGAAAATATTTTCCTGATATTTCTCAAACTAAGAAGGTCTTCTCTGTTAAACAAAGGACCTTTGGATCAAAGATCCAACGGTGATCATCTAGTAGAATAAAGTTCTATCATAGGAAAATATTTTCCTAATCTTGTTAAATTAACAAGATATTCATATGATCAGAATTCTATGTTAGAATAAAATTCTAATGTTATTAAACTAACGAGATATCTATATGATAGAATTAAATTCTATGTTAAGAAAATATATTTCTGATCTTGTTAAACTAAAAAGATATGATAGAATAAAATTCTAATGTTATTAAAACTAACAAGATATTCATAATCTTATTAAATAAATAAGAAATCTTCTCTATTAAACAGAGAGCCTTTGGATTAAAAATCCAACGGTGAATAAAATTCACCGATTGATCTAAAAGATCATGAAATCAATCATGATCTCTCAATGAGGGATTCCCTTACCAAATTGATTCTTTTTCTTCTCATATAAATAGGAGCAAGGAGAGGAGTAGAGACACACAGAGGGAGAGGGGAAGAAAAATAGAGAGAGAATTTAATTCTCTAGAGAAGAGGAACCCCTCCCAAAAGCTCCGACAAAAAGAGAATTTAATTCTCAAACCAAGAGTTTAACTCTTCTCAAAGAACTTAGTTCTTTCTCTGGTTAAGATCTGCAGAAGCAGATCTCCCCACAAGTTGAGAATTTAATTCTCATCGGGGAGATTCTGTCATGCAGATTCAAAACCTAGGGGAAAGAACTGAATTCAAAAGAGTTTAACTCTTACAAAACATATGGGAATTTAATTCCTCTGAAACTAGGGTATAACCCTTTAAAAAGAATTTAATCCCGGCAAAGAACAAAATGAGAACTTGATTCCTCGGAACCATAGAAGAACAGCCTAATGATTCATTAGCGTTCAAACGCTACGTAACAGATCACGTGTTCCTACATGAGCACCTCTGAGGAACAAAAAGGAACGACTGACACCGAGTCACGTGACCCCCCAAAAAAGTGCTTAGCACTTTCAAAATGAAAAAGTGGACAGTTACCATTTCTGGCGCCTCACGTGATCCCACGTGGACCCTCCAAAAAAGTGCTTAGCACTTCCGAAAGAAAAAGGGAATAAACCCAAGATAGTTCTCATCTTGGGGGCGCCTCACGTGATTCCACGTGACCCAATAATGCTTAGCACTCAGAAAAGATTCTAGGGAATAAACCCAAAGGAGCAGCTTCGGCTTTCAAGTGCCTCACGTGACCCTACGTGAGTGCCTTAAATTTTCAGTGTTTAACACTAATTCAAGCGTCTCACGTGACTCCACGTGAGCGCCTCAAAATTTTTAGTGCTTAACACTATTTCAAGCGCCTCATGTGACCCCAAGTGAGCGCCTCAAATTTTTAGTGTGAGCGATGAGCATACACTAGTGTTTAACTCTGTCAGAGGCCAACCTTAGCACAAATTGGCTAAGTCTCCCGAGACCAAAACCCTTTTTGGTCACCAATCAAATAAACTCCTATACTCAGGTCTCCCCAAGTCGATCTTAGTTCCAAAGATGACTAGTGGTCTCTTACAGATGGCATCTAAAATGTTGTTCATCCCACATCTTCCCTCGATCTAGAAATTGGTTCAAGGGTACAACTCTCCACACCTTTGATACATGTCGTTGTAATTCTTCAACGTCTTCAGAGAGGTGGAGGGTCCCAATAACCAATAACTCTTGGCACACCTTCAAACCAATGAGCCAAAACAACATGGACTATGATGTCCTTAAATACGAACTATGATGTCCTTAAACTTATGGACCGCAACGTCCATGAACTAAACTCCATGGACTATGATGTCCTTAAACACGGACTATGATGTCCTTAAACTTATAGACCGCAACGTCCCTAAACTAAACTCTACGGACTATGATGTCCTTAAACTCCACGGACTATGATGTCCTTAAACCCAATGAACCCTAACGTCCCTAAACTAAAACGATAGGGCCCAAATGCTCTTTTGTTGGATCTAAATGATCCTAAAACCTTGTTAAGTGGATCTTAGTCTAAAACTTAGACTAACGTATCCTTAACAAACATTTAAGTTAATCTTAATCTCAAACGAGATTAACGATCCTTAAATCAACCAAACCCAAATCTAAGAAAATACGGATTTTGACTAATCCACGCCCTACGGGCGACAACACAAATTAGTCTCCGTATACAATCCACGGGCAACCTAAAACAAAACAAACACACACGACACGAAGTGAATATTTAGAGAAGGAGAAAGTGGTTATCGCTACGCGGTAACGTAATTAACTGCAGGGGGTTGCGCCTGTAGGGAAGAGCGTCCCCACAATCAAAAACCCCTCGCAAACGAGGGGAAATCTGACGAAATCTGCTATAGCGGCCGCATCTATCTAAACCTCCGATACATCATGCTATAAATCAACTTGCCATCTTCGGAGAGGTGGATAGATAAAACCAAAAAGCATCTGCCCTCAAAATTCAGGCCAGACGTCCCAACGTCCCAGGCGCGTCTTTCAATGGTAAACAAAAAGTAATTACCATATACTGTGATTTGCACCGTGGTTGAACGGTTCCATGCCATCTGCAGATAAATCAAGCCTCACATTACGGGCATCCGCAGCAAACCTTCATCCATTGCATCAAAGTGTTTTCACTCTTCACCATAGGCTGGATGCCGCAAGATTCCGTCTTTAGTACGACCATTTTCATGCCATGTTATGTTTTCAGCAGTTTTTGATGACAGAAATAATCGCCGAAGTTTTTGTCTAATAGAAAAATATCGCAAAACCTTTGCTAGAATCTGTCTAGAAGAATTGAGTGTAGATTCATCATCACCGTTATTCCATCGAGGGATGATCCACCTAGATAAGTTGTAAGTTTTATATTTCTCTAACTTCTTATCCTCCTCTGTCCGGTATAATATGCAATCGTTCGGACACGAGTCGATTTTCTCATAACCAAAACCTATCTTCTTTAAGATCTTCTTCGTCTCTATGAAAATTTCTGGCAATATCGCTTTAGGGCAAGTCTTTCTTTACACCTTAAAAAACTGATCAAAAGACTTTCTGGTATTTGATGTGAAACATTTTGAAGATCCAACACAACTTAGAGATGTTCACACATTCGAAAAAGGGTATATTCGCTTCATTCATATAATTCATATATTTCACTGATTCTGCATTAGGAAGACTACGGATATTTTCCTCTCCAACATTAGGTTTGGGAAAATATCAAAATCAGGTTGCATGCCAGTTCGGAGCCTGTCCAACATATTATTCAAACCCGTGTCCCTAAAACACGTACGGTGAGGATCATTTTTTCTAATCTAACGACTCATAGAAAGTTCGACTCTCAATGTAGCTTCTCCATGGTACTTCCATTTTGTATACTCAGACGAAATCTTGTTATATAGTATATGGCCATACACTATATCTCAACGAAGGTCAATGTCGTTCACGCACACTTTTTACACGGACAAGAAATCAATTCTTCAGGGGCTCAGTACCTCAATGCAAATTCCATAAACTCTTCGACGCTGGCCTTGTAATCTTCACTAAATTTCAACGGTTTCATCTAACTCCTATTTATACTCTCCGATTTCTGACATCATGTGTTACATAATTAGCATATCATTTTGACATTTAGTTTATGACTTATAGGTTAGGTTTAATATTTCAGTTTGATCCATCAATAGAACACATCGGTTGTTGGGGATAAGGATTCTATCCCATTAAGAATTTATAATGCATACACATCTGCATTTGTATTTTCATTCGTTTCGAGAAAATTTCGGCAGCACCTCTCGTTGTTCTCCGAATACACTATAATAGAAGAGATAATAATCATTTCAATACTAAATATCAATATTGAAATGACCACCCCCTCTATATTTGTATACAGAGAACCGGTAAAAAGGTTCCGACAAAACTAATCTCGAAACAAGTGAAATCACAAATGCATAGAGTATTTGCGTTATAAATTCTTAATTGTCCACACTGGACAAATATACCGGTTATAATATAACTAGTTTTCTCATCACATAAACTACATAACGGTTGTAAAATACAAACGATTAATACTTGATATTGACAACTATCAAGTAGTTTATGTCAGACAAAAACTGTTACGTATATAACTAATAGACGGGTACTAAGGCGCGCAGTGATTTGTTAAAATTCTCGATGATAAGATAGATTTTCATATTATCGTCGAGTTATATCCTTACACTTGGATAAGGGTTTTGTTTCACTTTTGAAGTTCTCAAGTTTCTAGTTCAGAGTTTCATAATTATTACCTAGGGTTTTCGTATCATCATTTCTTCATTTATTATAATTTGATTTTGAGGTTTTCAAGTTTCAAAGTTTTGGCTTTAGGATTTTCAAGTTATCAAGTTTTTAAGTTTTTACTTTAGGGTTTTCATATTTTTACTTTAGGGTTTTCATGTTTTCAAGTTTTTACTTTAGGGGTTTTCAAGTTTTCAAATGTATAATCTAGGGTTTTCAAGTTTACCTTCCAATCAAAATTTCATGCTTTTCATAATAACCATTTAAAAAATGTAAAAGATTCATCTACAATTTTCGTCTGACTTCTAACCAAATAATGATAACCAATTAATTTCCAATAAAGATCAATCACCACAAAGATTGATAAATGCAACTACCACAATATCAATCACCACAAATTCAACATGCTGCTACCACATGAAATTATAAAAACCCTATATCAAGAGAAGGAAGAGTGAAACCTAACCTTTGTGGAGAAATCGGCGTCAAGGTTGGAGGAGGACCAGTTTAGAGCTCGAAAGAGGGTGTCGAGCTTGGAGGAGGATAAAGGAGCCAAATTGGTGGCAGCCTGATTATGGAGGAGGCAGCGGAAACCTAATTTTGCAGGAGGAGGAGGCATGGAATCAAGAATGGAGGCGGAGGATCATGACAGCATCGCTTGGTGTCGTTCGAGGGAGGGCGGAAGTTGAGTGGAGGTTAGGGGGTGCAGCGTCGCGCATCGAGGGGGCGTGGAGGTTAATGAGAGGTCGAGAGGGCATGGAGGTCAAGGGGGTGACGGAGGTCGAGGGGGCATGGACTGGAGGTCGGCGATGAGCTCAAGGGAGGGTCAGAAGAGGGGTCTTGAATTTAGGGGCTAGGGTTACCCGAGACCCCTTGAGTTTTGTTCATTTTAGAGGGTTATTCCGTCGGGTAAAACCCGACGACCCGACGAAATATGTCAAAAATAATTGAAAACTTTAGGTCTGGAGTCTCAACTTAATCAATTTTATTCCGTCAGAATACACCTGATGATACTCGATACTGGTGATCTCCCAGGTCATGACACGTAGCTGATGACGTGTCCCGAAACGTGCAAGAAAGGACCTACAGTGGCCGACCTGGCCACTCCTATGCCCGTCCTACAGACAACCGCTGGCTCACCTCCGAGCCTCCTGCACATTTAGCCTCCTCGGCCCTCTCAGCTCGCCTCTGGGCTACTACAAAACCAAGATAGCTCGGCCTCCCACTCGGTCCCGAGCCCCTGCCGAGCTCATCTTCCTCGGTCCCTTCGTCCGACCAACGGCATCATTTGCATGTGCTTCCGCCTCACCACCGCGAATCTCGCCATGCGCGAGATCTCCGCTACCTACGATCCTACATTCCACGCCATCACGATCCCCATTAACGAGCCTGTCTCGCCATTAATGGGAGATCCCGCCCATCACACGGGCGTGACGTCGAGGGGCGTAACGGCCGGCGTGATTCTCGCACCTGCCTGCATGTTGCCGCCGCTATATAAACCCCTCCTTCAGACGGTTCAAGTAGGTGATTTTCAACTCATTAGGCCGTTACTCTGCTCGGATTTCCTATCTAACTTGATCGTTGGAGGGTCCTCAGTGGTACAACCACCCCGGGACTTCCTTGCGGGTAGCTCGGTCCTAACAACCTCAAACCCATTGAGATCCACACACTTCAACAGCTATCCTCCAACTCAAATCTCGGCTGTCCATTATCGCCAACAGCAGATCAACGGAAGGTAACATCTTGACGCGATCCGACCCGTGTCAGCTGGCGCCGTCTGTGGGAACGCTTGATTCCACTCAACAAAGTTCATCTTCCGATCTCAACCTAATGGCGAGCGGTCACCACGACGATCCAAGCACTAGCTGCCGCCTCCCCCACAACGGAGGCGCGGACGAATCTCCTCCCCCGAACGCCATCAATGCCCTAGCCACCCGGATAGATCGACTCGCGTCCGTCGTGGACATGCTCGTCCGCGTCCAAACGGCGGGGCAAGCTCCCCGGGTCGCCGCTCCCCCACCTAAGGATCGGGACCCCTATAGAGCGAGAGAAGACTCTGCCCGCGCCAGCACTGCCGACTACCGCCTCGCTACCTCCCATGGCCGTCGATCTCCCGGGTCAACATATTCTATGACCCCATGGGCACCCGGCAGTTTAACACCGAGGTCTGTCACCCGAGTGCCTCGCCCCGAGGCCCTACGTACTCCTGCCCCTCCCGAAGAGATGTCGGTCAGCTCGCTTGCTCCCAGGCATGACCGACACCCCCTCCCTCGACGGGGTCGCATGGACAGGACTCGTCATGGCAGCTCGAAGACTACCTCTCCGGGGGACCTGAGGAATCTCATCGAGAGGAACCGGGGCCACGGCCAGACACAGGTCTCCAATGGCAGGGGCTAAAGATCGGGATGGGCCGAATCGTCGGGGTACCTTGGCCGGCTCGACGCCCTCGAAAAGAAGATCAAGGGCATGCATCGAGAAGGTCGCCACTCGAGCGACGAGGATAAATACGCCGCCGACTCACTCACAAAGCCCTTCACTGAGGAGCTTCTCTCCGTCCATGTCTCCTCCCGGAAAAATCCCCCCAAGGACTTGCTCTTCGACGGGAAGTCAGACCCGAAGGACCATCTGGACGCGTTCACGGCCGGGATGAGCTTCCAAGACAACTCTGACGCCGCCCAATGCCGAGCTTTCCCGGCCACTCTCATCCGCTCCGGACGAGACTGGTTTCGAGGACTCGTGCCGCGCTCGATCTCAACCTTCGACGAGCTGGCCACCCAATTCCTCAGCCATTTCGTCAGGAAAAGACGGCAAAAACGGACCATCGACCATCTCTTCACGATCAAGAGCGAGGACAAAGAAACGTTCAAAGCGTACATCACCCGCTTATATAATGCCCTTCTCGAGGTCCCCGAACATCGGGACGAGACAGTCATCACAGCCCTGAGGTCTGGTCTTAGGCACAAGGAGTGGTTACGCTCCTTTGCGGTAGCGCAACTTAAGACCATGGCCGAGGTAAAAGCCTGGACCAAGCACGAAATCCAGCTCGAGTCTGAGGTGGACACAAATCTCCCCGGGGCAGAGCAAACTGACCAGAATAAAAGAGCGAGGGAAGAGAGAAAGAGACTTGAGCGGCCAAAGCCCTACTCCCCGAGGTTTCAGGAGTACACCCCGCTCAACGTCTCCCAGACGGTACTGCTTGAGGAGGCCAAGAGCGAGGGGTTCTTCAAGCTCCCCCCGATCTCGTGCATGGCGGCAAAGCGTACTCGGGGCCCCTACTGCGGTTTTCACAGATCTCTAGGCAACTCCACGGAGAGCTGTAAGCAGCTCCGAGACTATATCGAGGAGCTCATCCGTTCGGGACACCTCGCAGCATACTTGTGGGATAAGAGGCAAGCTGACCGCGAGCAGGAGCAGCGTCCCCCTCCCGGCGAGTTGACAATCGGCCAAATCATGGTCGTGTCAGCGGAGGGTACGTCGGATACCTACGAGGCTCAACACCCCGCGCCGGTCGCGGAGGCCAACAAACACCCGAGGGGCTCAAGCTGCGCAAATAAAAAGAACATCTACCAGCTTGTACTTCTTTTACTAAGACAATGTAAACTTTCTCAGGATCTTTCTGTTTATATAATAAGAAGAGATCAATAAAACATCGCAAAAAGAAGATTTTGTTTATTCAAAGGGTACTATGGGCTCCTCAGCCGTACACCGAAAAAGAAAAATTACAATAGCGGGGGAAGGGGTACAGGAAACACTGCTTGTGGTACTCCGAGCATATTTCCGCTTCAGCCCAGCCCTCGCCGCTTCAGTCCTTTGCCTCTGATGCCGCCCACGAACGTCGGCGTGGTGCCTCAATTGATAGCACTCAAGGATGAACGCCACCGAGCGATCCCGCCGACCCGCAGAGATCAGGCTGAAGCGCCGCAAGGACCTTAGCTTACCAACCGCCTCGTCTCTCAGCTGTTCGGACAAGGGGTTGTAGAGCCCCGGCAACGCCCTCCGGATGGAGTACATCGGCAGCTGGAGCAGGGGGGAGCGCTGGGAGAGCAGTCGGCCGAAATGATCCTTAATGCGGCCAACCAATAGCTGCACCGTGTTCTCGGTGCAGTACTAGACATAGAGGTACACGTCCTCAAAATTCACGATGTCGGGGATCGTAAAAGGGAAGTCCTCCATTCTCACGTTCGGGTGTGAAGAAAGGAGTGATCAATACTCCCTCCGCTTTATAGCCCGCTTCACCTTTGAAAATCCAACAGTCATCCGTTTCACTCACAGCTGTGCCGCCATGCGAGTGTTTCTGGGCGAAATCGAAACGACGCGGCTCCGGCGCTTCGCCTCCCCCATGCGTTCGATACACGTGTTGCCCACGACTATCCCCATTCCTCATACTTACACCGGGAAGGTCGAACAGAACCTCGAGAACGTCTGGGCGGCTACACAGCTTGCTCCGTCCTTAGCGGGCATCTTCCTGCCACACAACGCCAGGGATCGAAGCCCTCATCAAGAGGCAGCCGAGCGGCTACCCTGCTCGACTATCCCCAGCTTGTATTTCTCTGCCACACAGCGCCAGGGATCGAAGCCCTCATCAAGAGGCAGCCGAGCGGCTACTCTGCTCGGCTATCCCCGGCTGGTAGTTCACTACCACACAGCGCCATGGATCAAAGCCCTCATCAAGAGGCAGCCGAGCGGCTACCCTACTTGGCTATCCCCGGCTGGTAGTTCACTACCACACAATGCCAAGGATCGAAGCCCTCACCAAGAGGCAGCCGAGCGGCTACCCTGCTCGGCTATCCCCATCTTGTAGTTCTCTACCACACAGCGCCAGGGATCGAAGCCCTCACCAAGAGGCAGCCAAGCGGCTACCCTGCTCGGCTATCCCTGGCTGGTAGTTCCCTATCCCACGATGCCAGGGATTAAAGCCCTCACCAAGAGGAAGCCGAGTGGCTGCCCTGCTAGGCTATCCCTGGCTGCTAGTTCCCTACCCCACGACGCCAGGGATTAAAAGCCCTCGCCAAGAAGCACCGGGCAGTAACCCTGCTCGGCCCGTCCTTAAGGATCAAAGCCCTCGCCAAGAGGCACCGGGCAGTAACCCTACTCGGCCTGTCCTTAGTAGGCCTCTTACAACCCCTCCCGCGCTAAGGATCAAAAGCCCTCATCAAGAGGCAACCGGGCCTGCCCTTGCTCGGTTATCCCTGGCTGGTAGTTTCTTACCCCACAACGCCAGAGATCAAAGCCCTCTCCAAGAGGCACGGGGCAGTAACCCTGCTCGGCCCATCCTTAAGGATCAATGCCCTCGCCAAGACGCACCGGGCAGTAACCCAACTCGGCCCGCCCTTAGTAGGCCCCTTACGGCCCTACCCATGCTAAGGATCAAAAGCCCTCATCAAGAGGCAACCGGGCCCGCCTTTGCTCAGTTATCACTGGCTGGTAGCTCCCTACTACATGACGCCAACGATCGAAGCCCTCACCAAGAGGCAACCGAGCGGCTACCCTGCTCGGCTATCCCTGGCTGGTAGTTCCCTACCCCACGACGCCAGGGATCAAAGCCCTCACCAAGAGGCACCGATCAGCAACCATGCTCGGACCGTCCCTAGCAGGCCTCTTACGACCCAACCCACGCTAAGGATCAAAAGCCCTCGCCAAGAGGCAGCCGAGCGGATACCCTTCTTGGCTATCCCCGGCTGGTAGCTCCATACCCCACAACGCCAGGGATCGAAGACCTCACCCGGAGGCCACTGAGCAGCTTCACTGCTCAGTACATCCTTAGCCACCTCTTACAGCCCTTCCAGCGCTAAGGATCGAAGCCCTCACCAAGAGGCAACCGAGCAGCTACCATGCTCGGTTATGATGGATGACGTTCACTACCCCATGAAGACAGATACCTAAGCCTTCACCAAGAGGTAGCCGAGCATCTACCATGCTCGGTCATCCGTAGATGGTGTTACTAACCGCCAACATCCCCAGCCTAAGCCCTCGCCATGAGGCCATCAACGTCTAAGCGATCCCAATCTCGACTTCGGGGCCATGGAGATACCGACCCTTCACTGGTCTTTGCACGCTTGGCAAATAGTCGAATTCAACTCGACGTGCGATCACCCGACATGAAGGCTGAACCGTGCAAATACGAATATTCCCCATAAATAAAAGGATAATGTGCACGCAAAGAAACTGCAAAGTAAGATTTTTATTCACAAAAATCAAAAGTCTCTACAAAAGTATTATGGGCTCCCCAGACTTACAAAATGCACGGAGGCCTACAAAATTCCTGAGGCAACAAAAGAAAAGAAACAAGAAGACGAGGGCCTTCAGGCCTCAGGGACGGGCGCAACCCCAAGGAGCACCGCATCCACCACGACTGGGGCTGCGCTCATCACAGGAGCCTCGGCGCCGCCCTCGACAGGAGTCCCTTCCCCGGCAGTGCTCTCGGGGGCTTCCCCCTACGCATCATCCCCGCGAGGATATTCATTCCGGAGCTCTTCATTGGGAAACTCTGGCATCTGAGCCTTAACGGCGTCGAGGGCCTCGTGCCAGATGAGGGTAGTGGCTGCGGCTAGGTCGGCGTAAAAATGGTCCAAATTTTTATAGTTCTCCACCGCCTTCGCCGCCCTGAGCTCGGCCCGCTTCGTCCCCTCTGCTGCCGCCTCTAGTTCCTTCCGAAGGGCACCCACCGACTTCTTCAAAGTACCGACGAGCAACTTGGAGTCCTAGAGCTTAGCCTCGGCGACCTGGGTGACCTTGTGGTACCTGGTGATCTTCTGCTTCCCGGCCGCAACCTCCTGCTTCCCGGCCGCCACCTCACCCTCTAAGGCGGCGACCCTCGCCATGGCCGCCTCCAGCTCCAATTTCGAGCTCTCCTCCAGTGAGGAGAGCTCGCATCGCCGAGGAAATTTCCTCGTCCTCCATCTGGATGACGAGGGCGACGTGCTGGAGGACCTGAAGAAATTAGAGGGGGTAAGAAAGAAAAGGGAGGCACCAAATCTCATGAATGGTAAGACGCTGAGAGAAAAATCAAGTAAGGTGCGAGCACGAACCTACACGGTCTCTTGGACGATCGCCGCCATCTGTGCCCTTAAGGTCCCCCGAGGAACCTTGCCTCTGGCCGACCTCTCCATGTCCGTCAGCAACGGAGAGCCCCGAGGGCACCTCAAAGCGGAGGCCCCCCTCATCCACCAAGATCAGAGAGGCCGGGGTCCGCGGGACCGTCCGGGAAAACCGCTTGAGAGACGACGCCGGGGAGCCGGTCTATATCTCCGAAGCCTCAGCCTCCTGTTCCCGAACCCGCTTTCGGCTCGGCACCTGGCTGGGCTCTGGGGCGCGGCCGGCACTCGAACGCCGAGGTGGGGCGGCTGCCGGGGGAGCCAGGGACGACGTCGGATGGAAAGAGCTGGCACCTCCAACCTTCGATCCCTTCTTCGGCTCGCGCATGGCCGCCCGAAGTTTGCTCGTGTCTATGGGTTCTGCACAAGATAAGGTACAATGGAGTCAGCAACACGAGTAAAAAGTAAAATAAACGCAAGTCGATCGCCTACAAACTCCTAACTTACCCGCGAACTGGGCGGGGCTGAGCCCAGCCCAACTCAGGGCCTGCTCAGAAAGCAGCACGTCATCCCGAGAAATGGGCTCCCACTCAGCCACTTTCAGCGCGTCGGGATTGCTCGACTGACCCTCTCGCCGACACCTATTCCTAGACCACTGGGTGAGCACGGGCCAGTCCTCACCCTCGGACGGCCCTACAAAGAAAAACTTCTTCTTCCAATCATGGATGGAAGAAGGCACGATGACGACCCTCAATCCGGGAGCACTTCCCCGCTGCTTCCTAAACAAGAGGTATACCCACCTCGGCTCGCCCGCGCGAGTGCCAGGGTGGCTTTTGTAAATGAGAGAAGAGGCAAGGGTGGACAGCCTGAAAGGGATTGACTGCAACTTCAGACGGACCAAAAACCCAAGGAGAATCCTCCAGGAGTTCGGTACTAGCTGGCCCGGGGCTATACCAAAATGGTTCAGCGTTCTAACAACCTCGGGAGAGAAAGGCAGGCGCATTCTGGCCCAAAATGCTTCCAGGTACAAGGCAATCTCTTTATCCCGTACCTGATCTGCCCTCTCTCCTTTCTCGGCCAAACGTAGCGTATAGCCGGAAGGAATATGGAAACGAGCCCGAACGGTGGCGAGCTCGTCCTCATACCTCACCGAGGATGACACACCATGGGCGTCCACGACCCCCGCTCTAGGAACCACCCCCATCTCGCAATCCCGAGAAGAGGATCTGACCCTAACTTCTCGGGAAGACTCTGACTCAGTGGAAGAAGAAGCAGAAGAAGCAGAGGAAGAAAAAGAAGAAGAAGAAGAAGAATCTACAGGGGGCTCCCTAGACCCTACTCGATCTATTTCTACAAACTCTTCAGAAGAAGATATTTAACTTGATTAAGAGGGTGGGTCCTCAGAAGGGGAAACGCAGAGATCCGACCTAAAAAGGAGAGCGCCGAGCTAAACGAGACTCAGGACGAGAAAAATTTGTAGAGGTATGAGCCTTGATGGGAACCCCACCTCTATTTATAGCTGTCGGCATACACATCCTACGGCGACAGTCATCTCCCGCCGAAACGGCTCAGTGCATTCGACGGCCACGATCGCCCTACCTGTCTCACGCGTATTGGTCGTATCCTATTAGATGCCAGAAGCCTGCGGCCCGTCGCGTCAGCCAACCAGCGCCCAACACGTGGGCTGTCTCTTCTGCAAAAGCACGCACGATCCGGCGCATTCTCTTTAATGCGAGATATGTCCCCTGATCCGCTGACATCACCAAGAAAATACAGTTGATTACCCGGGAAAACACGCTCACGATATCTACAACGAGGTGCTCACCTCGGGTGACCCGGAAGACCACACTCGACCTGACCCGTAAACAGGTCGAGACGAGAGTGGGGGGCTAATGATGATGCTCGATACCGGTGATCTCCCATATCATGACACGTGGCTGATGACGTGTCCCGAAGCATGCAAGAAAGGACCTACAGTGGCCGACCCGACCACTCCTATGCCCGTCCTACAGAAAACCGCTAGCCCACCTCCGAGCCTCCTGAACATTTGGCCTTCTCGGCCCTCTCAGCTCGCCTCCGGGCTACCACAAAACCAAGATAGCTCGGCCCTCTCAGCCCCTGCCGAGCTCATCTTCCTCGGTCCCTTCGACCAACCAACGGCATCATTCGCAGGTGCTTCCGCCTCACCTCCGCGAATCTCGCCATGCGCGAGATCTCCGCTGCCCATGATCCTGTGTTCCATGCCATCACGATCCCCATTAACGAGCCTGTCTCACATTAATGGGAGATCCCGCCCATCACGCGGGCGTGACGTCGGGGGGCGTAACGGCCGGCATGATTCTCGCACCTGCCAGCCTGTTGCCGCCGCTATATAAACCCCTCTTTCAGACGGTTCAAGTAAGTGATTTTCAAGTCACTAGGCCGTTACTCTGCTCGGATTTCCTGTCTAACTTGATCGTCGGAGGGTTCTCGGTGGTACAACCATCCCAGGACTTCCTTGCAGGTAGCTTGGCTCCAACAAACTCAAACCCATTGAGATCCACACACTTCAACAGCTATCCTCCAACTCAAATCTCGGCCGTCCATCGTCGCCAACAACAGATCAACGGAAGGTAACATTTTGACGCGATCCGACCCGCATCAACACCCGACGAAATAAAGTGGACGAAGAAATAGCCATGTATTTCCTGTATTGAAAGAATTCATGCGCATAAGCTTTTCATGATCACATTAGGTCGAAAATATTTTTGAAATGTCAATAGGCCATATATTACAATAGATGTCATATGTGAAAGTTATGTCTGCTTTCATCTGCAATAAGATTTGACGTGTCGCAGCCGTACCACAGGTCAAGCTGCATAAAATAAAGCTAAAGGCTAGAAATTTATGACAAATATATAATACCGATTGAATAGGAATTAACTATTTACATAAATGAAATTTATAAACCTAAATTGGAATTTAATAGCATGAATATTATATATAGAGAAGGGGAGAGGAAAGGTGCCAGCGTCGCAAAAATACGCCGTCCATGATTTTTTTTCGCCGATCGGCATCCATCATCATCTTTATCATCTAAGATATGGATACACCAAATTTTATTTGGTTTTACCACTTTTTCACCATTTGATGGAGATCCTTTTCAGGTCTCCGTCAGATGTTTTCTTCCGTTGATCTCCCGGTAGATTTTGGTGGTGGTCTTTTGTTGCGTGCGGATCTCAATGGGTTTTGATGAGAATGGTGATTTGGGGAGTTTGGTTCCGAGTACCTGCAAAGAAGTCTCGGGGTGGTTTGGTACCACCGAGGACCCTCCGACGATCAAGTTAGTGCTAGATCTGAGCAGAGTAACAGCTAAATGGAATAAAAATGGCTTACTTGACCCCTCTGTGATGGGGGTTTATATATCGGGGACAGCATGCAGAAGCAGGTGCGAGAATCTCGCCAGCAGTTACGCTCCCGACGTCACGCCCGTGTAAAGAGCGGATCGCCCATTAATAGGGATCGAGGGGGCATGGAACGTGGGATGTTGCTGGCAGAGAATCCGCGCATGGCGAGATTCGCGGAGCGGCGGTTACGCATGCGAGCGGTGGAGCTGGTCGAAGGGACTGAGAAAGATGGCCTCGGCTATGGAGCTCGGAGATGAACGAGAGGGCCGAGGAGTCCTGGTCCTGTGGCAGCTCGGGTCGAGCTGGGGGGTCGAGGAGGCCAACTTGCACAGGGCCCCAAGGAGGGCCAGCTTATGCTTGTGGGTCGGGTACAGGGGTTGCCTGGTCGGCTCCTGTGGCCCTTCCTTCTGAGTTTGGGACACATCATCTGCCACGTGCCCAGCTCTTAGAGATCGCCAATATTGAGCATCATCATTAGCCCCCCACTCTTGTTCCGACCAGCCAGCGGGTCGGGTCAGGAGTGGACTGCTATGCCTCCCGAGGCGAGCTCCTTCTCAGGGCTTTTGTCGGAACGAGTCCTCGGACCGTCAGTTGTCTTTTCTGTCGGCGAATCAGGGCGAGATCTTTGGATTTAAAGAAGGTGCACCGGTTCGTACACTTTGCCACCGAAGCGACGGTCCACGCGTCAAGCGTTAATTGGCTGACGCGACGTCTGCAGGCCTGCGGCGTCTGATGGGACGCGGTCCAGCGCAAGATCGACACGTGGAGCGATCGGAGCCGCTGGACGCGAGATAACGGGCGTCGTTGGATGAGGCCGCTCGCAGCAATAAACGGGAGTGGGGTCTGCCCTTGGGCCCCTACTCCTTCATATTTCCCTCTCTCAAGTCTCGGTTGCTCGGCGCTCGTCTTCTCTCTCCCGCTTTCGGCCCCTGAAGATTTCCTTTTTCAAGGTTAGATGTTTTCTTTTGTAGAGTCAGTAGGTGTTGTAGGAATAGGTCCTAGAGACCCCTCAGTTGTGTCTGAGTCCCCCCGGGGAGCAGGGGTCGGATCCTCTTCCTAGGATCATGAGGCGGGGCAGCCCCCAGGGAGGAGGAGGCAGATGCGGCCCCCGGCTCCTCGTGTTGGGTGAGGCATGAGGATGAGCTCACTAATGCTCGGGCTCGCTTCCACATCCCCTCACGCTACACGCTCTGACTGGCCAAGGAGGGAGAGAGGGTGGATCAAGTACGGGGCAGGGAAATCGCCCTGTATTTGGAAGCTTTTTGGGGCGGAATGCGTCTGCCCTTCTCTCCCGAGGTCGTTGCTGTGCTGAATTTTTTTCGGTTTGGCCCCCAGCCAGTAAGTGCCGAACTCATGGAGGATCCTTCTCGGGTTCTTGATCCGCCTAAAGTTACAGGCGGTTCCCTTCAGCCTTTCCCTTCTCGATTCTTCTCTCATCTTCAAAAGTCACCCTGGTAACCGAGCGGCGACCCGAGATGGATCTATCTCTCTTTCAGAAAGTGGCCGGGGGCGCTGCCGGAACCGGGGTCGTGGCTTTTCCCTCTTCTATTCATGACTGGAAAAAGAAATTTTTCTTCGTCTCCCCTCCCGAGGGCGAGGACTGGCCCGTGCCTACCAAGTGGTCGAGGGAGAAATGTTTGCCGGGGAACCAGTCCAACGACCCCGCTGCGGTGAAGGTGGCATCGTGGGAGCCCATCTCCCGACCTGACGTGCTGTTGTCCGAGAGGGTTCTGAGCTGGGCCGGGCTCAGCGCCGTTGAGTTCGTTGGTAAGTTAGGTTAGCTTTTTGGCTTGTGTTTTGCTCGTGTCGCTGATTTGTTGGGTATTTGTTTTGTGCAGGATCCATGGACTTCGACTCGCTCAAAGCCTCCACGCGCCAGCCGAGGCAGGCTACGAAGGCTGGGGGCGCCAGTTCTTCTCGCACGAAGCCTGCCCCGGCTCCTACTGCTCCAGCGGCGGTGTCCCACGAGCGCTCGGGGGAGGATCCCGCCTCGGGTCCCAGCAGAGTGTCGGGACGGAAGCGGGCCCTGATTCTGGAGGATCCGGCCTCGGAAGAGGAGATCGGCTCTCCCTCGGAGCCGCTCAAGAGGAGCTCCCGGAGACCTTCCCGAGGCCGATCCTCGCCGACCATGGTGGAGGAAGAGGGCCTCCGGTTCACGGTGCCATCGGGGCTATCCATAGTGGATAGCCTTCTGTATGAGATAGAAATCTCGGCCGGGGGTAGAGTTCCCGTGGGGACCATCAGGGCTCAGGTGGCGTCCATCGCCCAGGAGTCTGTGCAGCTAAGTGTTTGGTTCATTGTGAGATTCGGTGCCTCCTTCATCTTTCTGATCTTTTTCGTGTCTTCCAGGTTCTCCAGCACGTGGCCCTTGCCTTGCGTATGGAAGCCGAGGTGGTAGCCCCTGCGCTGAAGGCTGCGGGCCGGCTCGCCTCGCTGGAAGTGAGCTCCAGGCGGGAGCCGGAGATGATGACGGTGAGGGCTACCGCCTTGGAAGGCGAGGTGGATGCCGGGAAGCGGGAGGTAGCTCGGCATCGCGAGGCTGCCGTGATTGCCGAGGTCAAGCTCGTGGATGCCTAGGTGCTCGTCGGCAACCTAAAGAGGACGGTGAAGACCCTCCGGAAGGAGCTTGGGGTGGCGGCCGAGGCGGCCAAGTCGGTCGAACTGAAGGCTGTGGAGAACTATAAGAAGTCGAAGGACTTCTATGATGATCTGGCCGTGGCTATGACCTGCATCTGGCACGACGCCCTCGACGCCATTAAGGCCCGGATGCCGGAGTTTGCCGACGGAGATCTCCGGGCCGAGTTCCCCCTCGCGGATGCCGATGAGCAGGGGAAGAGGTTCCTGGCGAGGAACCCGCCGAGGACCCCGTGCGCCACGTGGTGGATGTCGAGGACCTTGAGGTCGCACCTGGCCCCGAGGTCTAGAGCCCCCGTCTTCCTCCTTTTAATTCTTTGTTTTTGGAATTTTGTAAGCTGGGGAGCCCCAAAAAATACGCTTTGTAAAGCTTTCGTCTTTGGTAGTAATAAAAATTTTCTTTGGTTTCATCGAATCGCTCTCGACCATCGGTTTGTGAAGAATGTTTGTAAAATATTTCTGCTTGCACTGTTGGGTCAGCTATCTGTCTGGCGACCGTTCGTCGGGTTGATTTCGATCACTTGCCAAGTGCTGCCGAGGAGGCATCTTCATGGCCCCGGAGCCGAGGGGGGATTGCTTAAACTTCGATGGACCTGTTGCCCCTTGTTGGGGCCTCGGATCCTTAGCGTTGGTGGGGTTGTAAGAAGCCCGCCAAGGATAACCGGGCGGTGAAGCTGCGCGGTCTCCTCTTTGCGAGGGCTTCGATCTCTGGCGTCGCGGGTAGGGAGCTACCAGTCGGAGATGACCGAGCAGGGTAGCTGCTCGTTCGCCTCTGGTGAGGGCCTGGATCCTTAGTGTTGGAGGGGTTGTAGGAAGCCCACTAAGGATGACCGGGCAGTGAAGCTGCGCGGTTGCCTCTTAGCGAGGGCTTTGATCTCTGGCGTCACGGGTATGCAACTACCAGCCTGGGGTGACCGAGCGGGGCAGCCGCTCGGATTCCTCTTGCGAGGGATTCGATCCCTGGCGTCATGGGTAGGGAGCTACCAGCCGGAGATGACCGAGCAGGGTAGCTACTCGGTTGCCTCTTGCGAGGGCTTTGATCCTTCAGGATGGGGACCGAGAAGGGTTACTGCCCAGTGCCTCTTGGCGAGAACTTTGATCCCTGTCGGTTGTGGTAGGAAGCTACCAGCCAGGGATAGCCGAGCAAGGACTCGACTGTCTCTGGGAGGACTTTGGTCCTTAGCGCGGGAGGGGCTGTAGAAGCCTACCAAGGACCCTTGGCCGGGAAGGGTTACTGCACGGTGCCTCTTGGCGAGGGCTTTTGTCCTGAAGGATGGCCGAGCGAGGGATCCTCAGGCTCGACTGCCTCTGGGAGGGCTTTTTGATCCCCGGCGTTGTGGCAGGGAAGCTGCCTGCTGGGGATAGCCGAGCGAGGGATCCTCGGGCTCCACTACCTCTGGGAGGGCTTTCTGATCCTTGGCGTTGCGGTAGGGAAGCTACCCGCCAGGGGTGACCGAGCAGGGTAGCTGCTGGGTTAAATCTTCGCGAGGTGTGGCCCGACCGTCCAGTGGTAGGCATGGGCAATAGGAACGGTCGCGGCAACAGTGCGCATAGCATGTGCATTGAATGCGGGGGGAGGCGAAGCGCTAGGGGCGCGTCGCTTCGATTCCACCAGAGAAGGCTTGATGACCGCCGCTTGGCAGCGACTTTTTTGGGTGAAAGCGGGCGACTGTTACAGTGGGCTATATAAGGCTGAAGGAGTACTGGTCCTTCCATCCTTCATTAACAGGTCGTCGAAAATGCAAGACTTCCCGTTTACCATCCCGACATCATCCACTTCGAAGACGTATACCTTTACGACCAGAACTGCACTGAGGACACGGTGCAGCTGGTCTATAGGAGCATTGAGGACCATTTCGGCCGGCTGCTCCCCCGACGCTCCTCCCTGCTGCAGCTGTTGATGTACTCCGTCTGGTGGACATCGCCGGGGCTTTACAACCCCCTGTCCGAACAGCTCTATGATGAGGCCGTGGGCAAGCTGCGGTCTCTGAGGCGCTTCGGCCTGATCTCCGCGAACCGGCTGGCCCGCTCAGAGGCGCTCGTCCGCGAATGCTACGAGATGAGGCTTGGGATCGAAGTGCGTGGGGGGAACCGGGGACAGAAGTTGGACCTCACGGGGCCCCGGCTGGCGGAGATCTTTACCGAGTACCATGAGCAGTGCTCGCTGCACCCCCTTCCCCCACTGTTGTAATTTCCTTTTCTTTTTGCGTGTATGGCTAAGGAGCCCATAATACCTTTTGAATAAACAAGGTTTTTCTTTCTTTTTCGCAATGTTCCATTGATCTTTATTAAATTAACAATAGATCCTAGGAAGAGTTTACATTTCCCTAAAGGAAAGGTACGGGCTATGATTTTATTGGCTCGGCCCGAGCTTCCCGGAGGACTGTGGGCCTCCATGCTTGGCGCAGGGTATGGGGCTCCCTGAGTTCCGTGCTGGCCATCCGCCGAAACAAGCATGATCTGACCGATGGTCAGGTCAGCGGGAAGGAGATGCTGCTCCTGCTCGCGGTTGGCCTGCCGTTTGTCCCTCAAGTATGAGGCGAGGTGTCCCGATCGGATGAGCTCTTCGATGTAGTCCCTGAGTTACTTGCAATCCTCCGTGGTGTGGCCCAGTGTCCGATGGAAAGTGCAGAAAGGGCCCCGGGTTCGCTTCGCAGCCTGACGCGAGATCGGGGGGAACTTGAAGAACCCCTCGTTCTGGGCCTCCTCTAGCAATACTGCGAGGGAGACGTTGAGGGGGGTATACTCCTGGAATTTCGGGTGTTAGGGGTGCTAACGCTCCGGCCTCTCCTCCCGAGCCCTCTTCTTCTGGTCGGATCGTTATGCTCGGGGGAGATTAGCGTTCACCTCGGATTCCAGCTGAACCTCGCGCTCGGTCCACGCCTTGACCTTGGCCATGGTCTTAGGTTGCGCCAACGCGAAGGAGCATAACTACTCCTTGTGCCTCAGACCAGATCTAAGCGCTGTGATGATGGTCCCGTCCCGGTGCTCGAGCACCTTGAGAAGAGCGTTGTAGAAACGGGTAATGTAGGCCTTGAACGTTTCCTTGTCCCCACTCTTAATCGTGAAGAGGTAGTCGACCGCGCGCTTCTGTCGACGGTTCCCAACGAAATGGCCGAGGAACTGAGTAGCCAGCTCGTCGAAGGTCGAGATTGAGTGGGGTTCGAGCCCCCGGAACCAGTCCCGACCTGCGCGGATAAGGGTGGCCGGGAAGGCCCTGCACTGGGCGGTGTCGGAGTGGTCCTGGAAGCTCATCCCCGTGGTGAAAGCGTCCATACGGTCCTTCAGGTTGGTTTTCCTATCGAACAGGGAGACCTTTGGGGGCTTGTTGCGCGAGGAGACGTGGACGGCGAGCAGTTCCTCGGTGAACGGCTTTGTGAGCGAATCAGAGGCGTATTTAGCCCCGTCGCTCGAGATGTGAGCCTCCCGGCGCATGCCCTCAATTTTCTTCTCGAGGGCGTCAAGCCGACCGTGGTATCCCGAGGAATCGGCGCCTTGGGACCCTGGCCTCCGCTGCGGGTGACCTGCGTCTGGGAGCGGCCCCGGTTCCTCTCGATGAGGTGCCTCAGATCCCTGGGCGAGGTGGCTCTCGAGCCGCCAACGTGAACCCCTTCAGTGCGGCCCCGACGAGGGGGGTGGTGTCGACCATGCCTGTGGACAGGCGATGTGAATGACATCTCCTCAAGGGGATAAGGGTCGTGAGGAGGCTCGAGGCGAGGCATTCTGGCGGCGGACCTTGGTGTGGAGCCATGGGACGCCCAGAGAGCCTCAGGGGGTACCGGCTCAAGAGATCGGTGGCCAGGAGTCGTAGGCCGCTGGTGGTCAGCCGTCCAAACGCGGGCAGAGCCTTCTGGAGGCGGTAGAGCGGCGATCTGGGGCCCAGGCCCGACCGCTTGGACACGGACAAGCGCCTCCATGAGAGACTGTAGCCGATCTATTCGGCTGGCGAGGGCATTGATGATGGTCACTGGAGGAGGCTCATCCACGCCTTCGATGAGGGGAAGGCGGCGGCTGGTACCGGGATCTTCATGATGGTTGCTCGCCATGCGTGCGGAGATCGGAAGGCCAACTTTGTTTTTGTGGAGTTTGTGTTTCCCACAGACAGCGCCAACTGATGGAGCTCCTTTTCAGGTCTCCGTCAGATGTTGTCTTCCGTTGATCTCCCGGTGGATTTTGGTGGTGGTCTTCTGTTGCGTGCGGATCTCAATGGGTTTTGATGAGAATGGTGATTTGGGGAGTTTGGTTCCGAGTACCTGCAAAGAAGTCCCGGGGTGGTTTGGTACCACCGAGGACCCTCCGACGATCAAGTTAGTGCTAGATCCGAGCAGAGTAACAGCTAAATGGAATAAAAATGGCTTACTTGACCCCTTTGTGATGGGGGTTTATATATCGGTGACGTCATGCAGCAGCAGGCGCGAGAATATCGCCAGCAGTTACGCTTCCGACGTCACGCCCGCGTGGAGAGCGGATCGCCCATTAATGGGGATCGCGGGGGCGTGGAACGTGGGATGTTGCTGGCGGAGAATCCGTGTGTGGCGAGATTCGCGGAGCGGCGGTTACGCCTACGAACGGTGGAGCTGGTCGGAGGGACTGAGGAAGACGGCCTCGCCTAGGGAGCTCGGAGATGAGCGAGACGGCCGAGGAGTCCTGGTCCTGTGGCAGCTCGGGTTGAGCTGGGGGGTCGAGGAGGCCAACTTGCAGAGGGCCCCGAGGAGGGCCAGCTTTTGCTTGTGGGTCGGGTATAGGGGTTGCCTGGTCGGCCCCTGTAGCCCTTCCTTCTGAGTTTGGGACACGTCATCTGTCACGTGCCCAGCTCTTGGAGATCGCCAATATTGAGCATCATCACCGTTGATTTAATGGGTGCAAAATTAATGGTTTTCCGACAATAAAACTTTTTACATTTCTAATTTAACAGTGAAAAAGTGGTAAAATCACATGAAATTCAATGTATCCACATCTTAGAAGATAAAGACGAAGAAGATCGATGCCGATCATCGAATAAAATGGAAGAGGGTGTAGTTTTTTTATGCCACCTGACGAAAAGCCTGCCTTGTTCTTCGTGTTATATATATATATATATATATATATGAGAGAGAGTATAATGGAGGATAGATTACATAGGGAATTTCCTCCTATGGCGTTGAAAAAAAACACCCTCCATAATTTTTTCTAATGATCAGCACCCATCATCATTATCTTTATCATCTAAGATATAGGTACATCAAATTTTATATGATTCTACTATTTTTTTCACCATTGAATTTGCAATGTAAAAAAGGGAAATTTAATAACAATTTCTTTTTCTTTGCCTTGCTTAGCGCTATGAAGAATGTGCAAATCAAAGAAATTCTATTGTCGACAAACCGTTAATTTTGCTCTCTAAATCAACGGTGAAAAGATTATAGAATCACATGAAATTTGGTGTATCTACATCTATGATGATAAAAGTGATAATGATGGATGCCGATTGTTGGAAAAAATCATGAAGGATGTATTTTTTCGACTGCATAAGAGGATATTCCCTCCTATGGCCTCTTTTCTGGAGAGAGAGGGAGGCCTTAAGAGGCTTTTTCGTCAGGTGGCGTCTAAAATGTATATCCTCCGCGATTTTTTTCAACGATCAGCATCTATCATCATCTTTATCATGTAAGATGTCAATACACCAAATTTCATATGATTCTACTACTTTTTCTTCGTTGAATTAGCAATGTAAAAAGTTCTATTGTCAGTAAATCATTAATTTTCCACCTACTAAATCAACGGTGAAAAGGTGTTGGAATCAAATGAAATTTGGTGTATCAACATCTTAGATGATAAATATGAAGATGATGGGTGCCGATCGTCGAATAAAATCACGGAAGATATATTTTTTCGACGCCATAAGAGGAAATTCCCTCCTATTGCACCTTTCCTCCATTATATATATATATAGGAAAAAATCGTGAAAGGTGTATTTTTTCAACGTCATAAAAGGAAATTCTCTCCCACGTGTGAGAAATTTTGATTGATTTGACATCTTCTATGTTTTCCATCAAGGATCCTCAATGTATGACATTTTTATTATGTTTAAAAGCCATCCATTTTTTTAATGCTTGATACATCACTTGTAATGTATCATATTAATCAAAATTTCAAATATATAGATCACTCTATATGAAAATACTGATTACACTTGGTTTTCATTTTCTTGTATAATTTGTATAGGTGACTGAATTTGGATGTGGAGGACATGCAATTGGAGTGGGGACAAGCCATGCACTCTTTGATGGGGTGGCAAATTTCAACTTTATTTGTTCATGGGCTTCTAAAGCTGCTGGTAGAGAAAATTTGAAGGTGCAGCTAGATGAGCCACTACATGATAGAGAGAGACTATTGATGAAGACTCACAAGCTTAACAAGTCTAATGTGATGGCTTTTGATCACCTATTGCAACTTATCAAGCAAGCTCAGGAATTTCAGGGGAAACTAGAAAGGTATGGAACATGTGAGGAGGGGAGTGATCAAAGTGAAGAGGATTTTGTTCTTGGAACATTTACCATAAGCAATGAGAAGATAGAGAAGCTCAAGAGCAAGGTTACTAGTTGTTTGGGTGGCATTTCATGCACTTCTTTTGAAGTTGTAGCAGCACATTTGTGGAAGGTATGAGAAGATCCTTCCCACCCCACCTCCACACGCCACCCATCCCCTCACCTAACTTCAAAGTTTTGATACAATGACAGGGACTTTGCATGGTAACAGAGCATCCCAGACTCAAATATTCAATAAGACATGCATTTAGCTAGATAGAGGATTAAAAGAAATATTACCGTGCAAAAAATGCATTGGTTAATTTGGCCTATAAGAGGGATTCTTATCCTGCGAGAGCTAATAGAATATAAAGTTATAGCTTTTAACCTTCATCATAATTCAGAAGTTTTAACATACCTACAACATTAATTAAATCAAGTTTTACGTAATTAATATCACTACATATTCGACCCACAATAAAATAGTTGAATTACATAAGAGTATTAGAATATAAATATATATTTAAAAAGGTACTATATATATATATGACATTGGAATTTCAGTGAATTGGCAAAAACATTAATTCAGAAATATTAGCATACATTGAGACACATTAAAATTGTGGAATAGAAATTTCAGAGATGGAGAGGAAGGCAATAAAGCATCAAGCACATGAATGCTTATGGAAACAATTAGATGAGATCATAGAACACACAAATCTTTAGAAATCCATACACAATTTTAATGCCCCTAGAATAATTAAAATTGAATATTAAACCGATAATGAGGCAATTAAGGTTTCCATTGAATATGAAACCGAGAATGCAGAAAGGTACAAGTAGTCACAATTAATGCTAAAATTTTATGGTGTTAAAGAAAAATTATTTGTGACGCTGAAATGTACTTCCCGACATAATAGAAGATCAAATCGGAAATATCCTTTGTTTCATACTACTATCTTAATACAAAAATTGAAGATCTGCAAATACCGGAAACTACTAGTATATATATTTTAGAATGAAATATATTTTATGCGATCAATTATAATATAATTACATGTATAATATATAATGAAATATATTTTATGCTTAAAAGAAATAAATTAAAGCTATATACTGATATATATTGTCAACTATATCACAAATATTTGAATCCTGTTTCAATTGTAATCGAAAATAATAAAGGAAAAAGGCCTTAGGAAGCTTTTTGTGCTAGGTGGTGAAAAAAAATTATGCTCTCCATTTTATTTTACGATCGGCTCCTTTCAATTTGATATCCATTCTTTAATTTGTCGATACACCAAATTTCATATGATTACATCATTTCACCGTTGATTTAGTGTGTGCAAAATTAACGGTTTATCGATAATAGAACTTTTTACATTGCTAAATCAACGGTGAAATGGTATTGTAATCATATGAAATTTGGTGTATCGACAAATTAGAGAATGAATATCAAATTGGAAGATGCCGATCGTCAGATAAAATGGTGGAGGGCGTACATTTTGCAGTCAACTAAAGAAAAAAGCCTTCTAGGGTCTCTTTCCCCTATTTTTCTCATTATAGTATAACTATTTCTTTTCCTAATCTATAGTATTTTTATTTTTTGTTTACTCCATTTATTTATAGGTGCTTACAAGTTACAATTTTACATATTATTTTACATAAGAAATTAATTGTATCTCTCTGCATAAGCAATCATGATCAAACAATAGTTAATTATGTTGTTTTGATGTTTATGATTACTGAGTATTAATTTCCATAGGTACATATATATGTCCCATGTTACAGTAACAGTGTAGTACTATTTGGTGGCTTTGTTTTCTCATGGGCTGATCGGTTGCAAGATTAGTATGGATTTGGATAGTAGAATCCTATGATTCCATAATTTTGTTTTTGGTTGATAGATTTGAATTTCTAAGATTTATTTGATTTTTATAAGGGGCCCACCATAAAATAAGGATTCCTGAATCCTAAAAAATTTTAAGTATTTTCTAGGATTTGTCACTATTCATTGTATTTTTAGATAGGACCTGTGGTGCTTTATTTATTTAATAATCCTCTCTCTATCTCTCTCTCTCAAATCCAAATCCCACTTTATTTATTTATTTAATAATCCTCTCTCTATCTCTCTCTCTCAAATCCAAATCCCACTTTATTTTTACCAACCAAACAAAAGATTACAAGAATTTACAAATCCAATACTAGAAATCCAAAACCAACCAAACAACAAATTACCAAATCCAGAAAATTTCAACCGTACTATTTTGGAATCCAAATTTCATAATCTTGCAACCAAACATGCCCTTAGGGAAACTAGCCGAATTTTGCTTGTTTGTTTAACACATGTTTTTTTAATTTTGAGAATATATAGAGATAGAGAGAATAATGGAGGAAAGATGCCATGGGAGGAAATTTTCTTCTATGGCGTCGAAAAAATACACCCTCCCTCATTTTTTCCGCCGATCGGCACCCACCATCTTCATCGTTATCATCTAAGATATGGATACACCAAATTTCATGTGATTCTACAACCATTTCACCGTTGATTTAGAAATGTAAAAAATTCTATTGTCGATAAACCGTTAATTTTGAACCCACTAAATCAACAGTGAAAAAGTTGTAGAATCACATGAAATTTGGTGTACCCACATCTTAGATGATAACGATGAAGATGGTGGGTGTCGATCGTCGGAAAAACGAGCGAGCGGTGTATTTTTTCGACGCCATAGGAGGAAATTCCCTCCTGCCTCTTTTCTCCATTAACCTTATATATATATATATATAGAGAGAGAGAGAGAGAGAGAGAGAGTAATGGAGGAAAGAGGTCACCCCATGTGATTTTCTCCTATGGGGTTGAAAAAATACAACATCCACCATTTTTTCCGACAATCGGCATCCATCATCATCATCGTTATCATCTAAGATGTGTGATGATGCTCTATATTGGCGACCTTCCAGATCAGGACACGTGGCAGGTGACGTGTCCCAGAACTCAGAAGAGAGGGCCTACAGGGGCCAATCAGGCCACCCCTGTACCCGACCTACAAGCACAAAGCTGGCTCGCCTCAGGGCCCTCTGCAAATTGGCCTCCTCGGCCTCTCAGCTCGCCTCCGAGCTACCGCAGGACCAAGATACCTCGGCCCTCTCGCTCGTTCCCGAGCTCTCCCGCCGAGACCATCTTCCTCGGTCCCTCCGACCGACCGACCAACTCCACCACTCACAGGCGTAACCGCCGCTCCTCAAATCTCGCCACGCTCAGATTCTCCGCCAGCAACATCCCACGTTCCACGCCATCACGATCCCCATTACGCGGGCGTGACGTCGGGAGCGTAACCAACGGCGAAATTCTCATGCCTTCTACTGCGTGCTGCCGCCACTATAAAAAAACCCATCACAGAGGGGTCAAGTAGGCCATTTTTTTACTCTTTAAGCCGTTACTCTGCTCGGATCTCATCACTAACTTGAGCGTCGGAGGGTCCTTGGTGGTACCAAACCACCCCGGGACTTCTTTGCAGGTACTCGGCACCAACTCCCTTACTTCACCTCCTCCTCCAAAAACCCATTGAGACCCACACGCAACAGAGGATAATCAACTAAGTCCACCGCGAGACCAACGGAAGACAACATCTGACGGAGGCCCGAAAAGGAGCCCCATCAGTTGGCGCCGTCTGTGGGAAACTAAAACTCCACAAGAACAAAGTTGGCATTCCGATCTCTATCCACATGGCGTGCGATCACCCTGAAGAACCAGGTACCACCCGCCGCCTCCCCCTCATCGGAGGCATGGATGGACCTCCTCCGGTGACCGTCATCAACGTCCTCGCCGGCCGAATAGACCGACAAAAGTCCAAACAGCCAGGCCAGGGCCCACGATCGCCGCTCCTCTGCCTCCAGAAGACTCTGCCTTCGTCGGCACGGCTGACCACCAACAGGCTATGCCCCATGGCCACAGATCTCGCGGGCCGATACTCGTCCGCTGGGCGATCATCGGGCCTCCTCTGGTGGAATCGAAACGACACGACTCTGGCGCTTCGCCTCCCCGCACAATCGATGCGCGTGCTACGTGCATGTTCCCCGCGGCCGTTCCTGTTACCCATAATTGCAACTGGATGGTCGGGCGAAACCTCATGAAGAATCAGCCGAGCAGCTACCGTGCTCGGTTATCCCTGGCCGGTAGCTTCCCTGCTCGCAACGCCATGGATCAAAGCCCTCGCCAAGAGGCAACCCAGCAGCTACCCTGCTCGGTTATCCATGGCGGGTAGCTTCCCTACCACAACGCCAGGGATCAGAAAGTCCTCCCAGAGGCAGTCGAGCCCGAGGATCCCTCGCTCGGCTATCCCTGGCGGGTAGCTTCCCTACCGCAACGCCAGGGATCAGAAAGTCCTCCCATAGGCAGTCGAGCCCGAGGATCCCTCGCTCGGCTATCCCTGGCGGGTAGCTTCCCTACCGCAATGCCAGGGATCAGAAAGTCCTCCCAGAGGCAGTCGAGCCCGAGGATCCCTTGCTCGGCTATCCCTGGCGGGTAGCTTCCTTACCGCAACGCCAGGGATCAGAAAGCCCTCCCAGAGGCAGTCGAGCCCGTGGATCCCTCGCTCGGCTATCCTTCAGGACAAAAGCCCTCGCCAAGAGGCACTGGATAGTAACCCTGCCCGGCCAAGGGTCCTTAGTACGCTTCTTACGGCCCCTCCTGCGCTAAGGACCAAAGTCCTCCCAGAGGCAGTCGAGTCCTTGCTCGGCTATCCCGGGCTGGTAGCTTTCTACCACAACCGACAGGGATCAAAGTCCTCGACAAGCGGTACTGGGCAGTAACCCTGCTCGGTCCCCGTCCTGAAGGATCAAAAGTCCTCCCAGAGGCAGTCGAGCCCGAGGATCCCTCGCTCGGCTATCCCTAGCAGGTCGCTTCCCTACCGCAACGCCAGGGATCAGAAAGTCCTCCCAGAGGCAGTCGAGCCCGAGGATCCCTCGCTCGGCTATCCCTGGCGGGTAGCTTCCCTACTGCAACGCTAGGGATCAGAAAGCTCTCGCCAAGAGGCGCCAAGCAGCTACCTTGCTCGGCCATCCTTCGCGGGCCTCTCACGACCCCTCCAGCGTCAAGGATCAAAGCCCTCGCCAGGAGGCACCGAGAAGCTACCCTGCTCGGCCATCCTTCGCAGGCCTCTCGTGGCCCCTCTAGCGTCAAGGATCAAAGCCCTCGCCAGGAGGCACTGAGCAGCTCCCCTGCTCGGCGCATCCCCAGCGGACATCCTCCTGCCCATCAGACGCTGATGGTCTGAAGCCCTCGTCACGAAGCCGCCGAGTTCCTTCTTGCTCGGCGCATCCTCAGCAGGCATCTTCCTGCCCGTCAAACGATGATGGTCTGAAGCCCTCATCGCGAGGCCACCGAGTTCCTTCATGCTCGGTGCATCCCCAGCGGGCATCCTCTTGCCCATCAGACGCTGATGGTCTGAAGCCCTCGTCGCGAGGCCGCCGAGTTCCTTCCTGCTCGGTGCATCCCCAGTGGGCGTCCTCCTGCCCATCAGATGCTGAGGATCTCAAGCCCTCATCGTGAGGCCGTCGAGTTCCTTCCTGCTCGGGGCATCCCCAGCGGGCATCCTCCTGCCCATCAGATGCTGAGGATCTTAAGCCCTCATCGCAAGGCCGTCGAGTTCCTCCTTACTCGGCGCATCCCCAGCGGGCATCCTCCTGCCCATCAAACGCTGAGGATCTGAAGCCCTCATCGTGAGGCCGCCGAGTTTCTTCCTGCTCGGCGCATCCCCAGCGGGTAGCTTCCTACCCAACAAGAGACATCAGGTCTATCCAAGTTCGAGTAATCCCCCCTCGACTTCGGGGCCATGGAGATGCCTCCTTCTCAGCAGCGCTTGGCACACTTGGCAAGTGATCGAAATCAACTCGGCGACCGATCGCTCCTCTTGTCGTTCCCGCACTGGGCTGCATCCCATCAAATGCCGCAGGTCTGCACACGTCGCGTCGGCCAACCGACGCTTGACACGCAAACAGTCTCTTCAGTGACAGGATGCACAAACCGGCACACCTTTCTTAAATGCAGATATTTCGCCCTGATTCGCTGGCAGAAAAGGCAGCTGACAGCCCAGGGACGCGTCCTGACGGAATCTTAGGAGGGAGCTCTCCCCGGGCGGCCCGACAGTCCACTCTTGGCCCGACCCGCCAGCTGGTCGGGACAAGAGTGGGGGGCTAATGATGATGCTCTATATTGGCGACCTTCCAGATCAGGACACGTGGCAGGTGACATGTCCCAGAACTCAGAAGAGAGGGCCCACAGGGGCCGATCAGGCCACCCATGTACTCGACCTACAAGCACAAAGCTGGCTCGCCTCAGGGCACTCTGCAAATTGGCCTCCTCGGCCTCTCAGCTCGCCTCCGAGCTACCGCAGGACCAAGATACCCCGGCCCTCTCGCTCGTTCCCGAGCTCTCCCGCCGGGACCATCTTCCCCGGTCCCTCTGACCGACCAACTCCACCACTCACAGGCGTAACCGCCGCTCCGCAAATCTCGCCACGCTCTGATTCTCCGCCAGCAATATTCTACGTTCCACGCCATCACGATCCCCATTACACGGGCGTGACGTCAGGAGCGTAACCGACGGCGAGATTCTCGTGCCTTCTACTGCGTGCTGCCGCCACTATAAAAAACCCCATCTTTAAGCCGTTACTCTACTCGGATCTCATCACTAACTTGAGCGTCGGAGCGTTCTTGGTGGTACCAAACCATTCCGGGACTTCTTTGCAGGTACTCGGCACCAACTTCCTCACTTCAGCTCCTCCTCTAAAAACCCATTGAGACCCACACGCAACAAAGAATAATCGACTAAGTCCACCGCGAGACCAACGGAAGACAACATCTGACAGAGGCCCGAAAAGGAGCCTCATCAATGTGTATACACCAAATTTAATGTGATTCCACCATTTTTTCATTGTTGAATTAGCAATGTAAAAAGTTCTATTGTCGGTACACCATTAATTTTGCACCAACTAAATCAATGATAAAAAAATGGTATAATCACATGAAATTTGGTGCGTCCACACCTTAGATGATATAGATGAAAGTGATGCATGCCTATCGTCGAAAAAAATCATGGAGGGTTCATTTTTCCAACACCATAGGAGGAAATTCGCTCATATGGCACATTTCCTCCATTAACCTCGCGCGTGTGTGTGTATCGAGAGAGAGAATAATGGAGGAAAGATGCCATAGGAGGGAATTTCCTCCTATGGTGTCAAAAAAGTACGTCTTCCTTTATTTTTTCGGACGATCGACATCCATCATTTTCATCGTTATCATCTAAGATGTTGGTACACCAAATTTCATGCGATTCTACAACCTTTTCACCGTTGATTTAGTGGGTTCAAAATTAACGGTTTATCGACAACACAACTTTTTACATTGCTAAATCAATGGTGAAAAAGTTATAGAATCGCATGAAATTTGGTGTACCCACGTCTTAGATGATAACGATGAAGATGATGTGTGCCGATCGTCGGAAAAAATAAGAGAGGACGTAATTTTTCGACGCCATAGGAGGAGATTCTCTCCTATGGCCCATATATAGGAGTCACATGCATATTTCAGGTTACTTAACAAAATTCACTAAATCTTATTAGAAAATTTAATTACTCCAAGTTACTCATTAATATGCATAGCATATTTTGCATGGCTTAATTACTTTTCAGCCATATGAAGTTGATTGCATAAAGCGATGCAGTATTTGTACTTTGACATAAAAATATACCAACTTTAATGCTGTTTTTCTATATTTCCTTAAACTGATGAACTGGGATAACATTAATTTCTATATTGTTTTTGTTGCAAATTAATAGTCATTTTTTACACAGCATTTCTCCGCGAAATCTGCATTTTTCTGGTTATTTTAATACAGCATTTGTTTTGGATATTTTTTGTAATCTTGCCACATATACATTCATTTTTCATGAAAAGTTGAATCGTGGCTCATCACAGTAGCATATTAATATTCGATCAACGATAGTATATTAATAATAGTTAAAAATTTAATTACATCAGAATCATCTATCTTGGTTGAGATAAACAGAATACAAGAAAATATTAAAAGTTCCAGAATTTGATTCAAGTAGTTTTGTGTATTTCTCAGTTTCTTTTTTATCTCACCGGTTCCCGAATTTGAAGGGAAACTCGGTATTTAACAATACATCCTATAAGGATAATTCTTTATCATTGAAGATTTTCGAGTTTTTTTTATGTTCCACATGCAAAAAATTCAAGTTATTCCAACAAGAAAGCCAGCAAATTTGGAGGATCCCACTTCAGGTAGTCAGTTTCGAACATCCTTGCCATTATAGTCTTGTAGCATATTCAAACACTGAAAATAAAATGAATTGCAATACTGATGTATGCAGAAACTCATGCAAATATCCAGTTAGACACAGCTACTATTGACAACAGAACTAATCAAGTTTCATACTAGCAACTCTCTCATAAATTAAGTTTTTTGCAGGCAAGGATCAAAGCCATACAGATTCCAGAAGACAAAACAATCTGCCTCCAGTTCTCAATCAACGCCAGGTCCAAACTCTCACCGCCATTGCCCGCCTCCTTCTCCGGCAACGCCTACGTCCTCTCCTCGGTCTCTACCACCTCCAACCACCTCCTCCAGCAATCCCTCCCCTCCATCGTCCTCAAAATCAAAGCAGCCAAAAATGCAGTCACCAGCAGCTACATTTCCTCTTACCTCTCTGCCCTCGAGGCACGAGCCCGACCACAACATGAAATGACTGCTATTCCCCCGTTGCCGGAGCTTACGGTTGTTTCTGACTGGCGGCAGACCCCGTTTCAGGAGGTGGATTTTGGAGGCGGGCCTGCGGTGGCGGCTGTGCCGATGGCGGCCCCGCTGCCGGAGGCGGCGTATCTGATGAGGGGCAAGGGAGGGGTTGATGTGAGGATCGGGTTGTTGAGGAAGCATTTGGTCGAGTTTCGTGGCTGCTTTCTTGACGAGTTGTGATACCGAAAAGAGAGAAATTGTATCTGGTACTCACAAGGTAGTGGCATAGTATGTGGCGGACATAGGAGACGAACTATATTTTGGGACATCATGATGAACAGTATATAAACAACATAATGTGTATCATTGTTCAAACTCTATAATTGATGATCCTAGGCAACATACATGTTGGTAACTTGATATATATATTTTTTCATATGAAAGTACGGTATAAGATTTGACATATATTCTCCTGATGAGTTGCGAGTCCGGGACGCTGTTAGATCATTCAATGCTTTGGGTACAACATATGAAGACAGAAGATTTAGAAAGACATATGGAAAGCATTCAGCAGTAATGTTCTCATAGTGTTGTATCTTTTCCTTTTCACATATTGATCACAAGTCCCCTGGTAAAACATAATTTTTATGTTATCTTCACACCATTAAAAAGAGAGATTAAACATATTAATAGGCAATCAAAATAATGAGATGGTGTTTCCATATATATAATTGAATTGAGCCATCCTTGCAACTATTTAACAAAAGAAAACAAAGTTTAGAAAGAAATATAGCATCTCAGAACTTCATATAATTTTCTGCCAGCATAGTTGCTTAGAAAAGAAAAACAAGATGCAGCTTTTTGTCATAACTATTCTACATACATAAACAAATATTTTAATTAGATTAGGAATATAATAGCATCTAAGAATCCTGCCAGCCGCTTCTACGAGCTCTTTGCTCCCAGATGTTAGTGATCCTTCTCTCCTTTGTTAGTGCTGCCTCTGCTCGCTCTCTCGCCTCCTCGCAAGTCTCGGTGGCCGCGTTGCACTTCTCTGCCTCTTTCTGGTACTGAGACGCCAATCTTTTTGCATCGATCACCGTGACGTTCATGTGATGGCTGTGCTCTTCTGACACGGCTTCTTGAAGCCTGAGCTCTTCGGTGAGGAGATCCACGAATTGCTTCCCCATCTCCTTGTTCAGCTCTGGATCATTCTTGCCACAATCTGTCATGTGATTTGAAAGTACCAACATTATCATATGCTACTAAGAAGCTTTCATGCAGTTTGATATTATATTACAGATTAAAACAGTTGTTGCAACATAAGTATGCTGACCAATAATCAGTATAATAATATTAAGGGCGGCTTTTTAACATAATCCATATTTATTATTTTATTCATAAAAATCAACCTTCTCGTACTTGTATCTAGAGATCAACCTCATTTATGCCACACGTCGTATTCTTAGGATGATTGTTTCAAATTTATCATTACATAAATCACGGGGTTGGACCTGTGTTTTAATTAGCTGCTAATTTAGAAAAGATATCCTAAATTGGCAATGTGCATGCATCATTATAGTTAAAAAAAAGTTCAACGTATTATCCTTCTCAATGTCAGGTTAAATGCATTGGCCAATTTAAAATATCACACAGAAAAATCCCAAGGAGACAATTAGTTTACTTCATGGCCACATATCAATTCAATAAGCAATATGCTGAGTGCTGCCATCATCATTGCCTTTAGGATATCTTTTCTAGCTCTGTGGGATGTGCTGCTATCTATATATGGGCACCAGCTCAAAACCATGAAAGGTATGCCTATCTTGTGTAGATCGAATTCAATTAAGTTAGAACATTAATCAAATTTATTCATAACAAATATCTCTAAACGCTGAAGCCGGGAAAAAACGCCTAATCCGGAAATGGCGTTGTTGAAGTGCAATCCCTTAAAATTAGGATGTCATTTTCAAGTTGTGATCTCATATCACAAGGACAATAAATCAGTCAAGAGCATGTGCTTTGCGAGCTTCAGAAGGATGAGTTATAAAACAGGCTAATATGGAGATTAAAGAAAGGAAGGAGCGCTTGGTGGTGCCTTTGGTGCGGCCATAAATTGAGATCAACGGGAAGAGGTATGAAATAAATGATATTATGATAATATGAAGTTAACATATCACAAGTTGATATAACGTAGTCGGCTAAGTCATTAACTGGACGTCAGAGATGTGAACTTCATGATCTCAGGATAGGAATCAAGGCCAACTTTTAAACCAAATACCTAAATATGGGGTTGCCAACCCCGACTCCTAATTGGTGATTAATTAAAATTCCAGGTTGGCAACCGGATTTTGGTTAGCCGCTAATTTGAAAATTTTATCCTAAAATCTGATGCGGTTCAAAAAGGTCGATTTTCAAAATTAGATTTTGAGGTCGATTTTCATAAATATATTTTAAATAAGGATTGCTTTAAAAAATGGTCTCATAATCTCTCTCATCTACGTATCATGAAACCTCTTTGTACAAAAGAATCTCATGATTACAAGACCTTTAACGCGTTATCAAGCGTATAGAAAAAAATGCGACCACTTGATGGACATGTTAGAGAGGTTTTTAAATCTCGAGATTTATTGTACAAAGGGGTTTCATGATACGTAAATCAGCATGACCGTTTTGGATTGATGAAAAACACAAGGGGGTTGTTTTGAGACGGGCCCCTTTTTTAAAAAGGGGCCGCCACCTCATATCCCTTTTCATCTATGTGTGTGTGTAGTGACAGATAAAACAGAATGTGACCGGTAACGGTAATACTGGCAAGTATCCAACGTATACCAGTTTACTTCAATAGGTCATTGGGCTAGACCATCTCAGAGATCACAATATATTTCAACCTCATGCTCAAGCAAGTAGTACTAGGATGAATGTATATGACAATCGCAAT
Organism: Agapanthus africanus; assembly: GCA_030015575.1. Classification (NCBI taxonomy): domain Eukaryota; kingdom Viridiplantae; phylum Streptophyta; class Magnoliopsida; order Asparagales; family Amaryllidaceae; genus Agapanthus; species Agapanthus africanus. Next base: position 416,978,529 of record CM057338.1, on the reverse strand, counting down.
CACAAGCTTAAGCTTTATTTCCAACACGTGTAAATACTTGAAATTTTTCACAAATTACGAAATAAAGTTAACAGAATACGCTGATAAAATGTAACTTCTTTATGCTTTTCCACATATATAGATGTTAGATAGAAATTTCAAAAACTTCTCATTTATTATCAAGTTATTTATTATTCCAACAATCTTGTACGTATCTTACGCACGGTGCACTAAAAAATCTCTGCAAATAGGGGGAAGATTATTATCACTTGGACAGCTCTAGGTATCCTCATGCACTTATGCTTTAAAAAAAATCTCTGCAAATAGGGGGAGATTATATTATCGCTCGGACAGCTCTAGGTATTCTTATGGACTAACGCATTAAAAAAAACTCTGTAAATAGGGGGGAGATTATATTATCGCTCAGGCAGCTAGCAAAATTGAGGACTGATACCAATCCCAATCTTCCTTAAGTAGAATCGTGTCATACATGGTTACTTAAGAGGTATAGGCGATGTATTAAGCTTGTAAATCATAATTAATTCTGTCCAAGCATTTTCTTATTACAATGGTGTTATAGACTATACATATTGTGGAGCACCCTAAACAACATTTTATGACCATCCTGTAATGTTGACTCTCTTATCATTTTCGGTCTGGAATTTATGTGTCATATACAGATTTCCGGATACAACTAAGTACTGATAAGTGACTTATGCAGGCACGCATTAAGGGTCGTCATTATTTTTGATCCACTATTTAAAAAGAGAATGTGAAGACAAGTGATGTCAGTTCTAACAGGATTCAGTCCAAGTGGATGGATTATAGCTGTCTTTAGGATATATTATTTTGGCTTGCACAAAAATCTTCACAACAGCATAGAAAAAAAACATAAAAAAGAATAAAAATGCTGGGTTCATGCTACAATGACAGGTAAGATTTTAATGCATGTGACTGTTGACAATTTATTTTTCCAGAGCAAGAGATGTGCTATGTTAGTCTCTCGTATATCATATCCTGACATTGTAGACATGTTGGACTGTCTGGGTAGAAAGATACAAGCCAGCAAGTGCAAAAGAAAAAAGGACCGGATATTTAAAATTTGCATTTACATCGTCGATAGAAGTTTTTCGAAAAATTAAGCAAAATATACCATGACCTTCATCAGATAAGACAATTGTCTATTGGCAAGAGTGCAAACCTGTAACTGAGAGGTTGAGAAGTCCTGCAATATAAAACAAAAATAAAAATCAATGCCAGATTAACAGTATCCTCCGATAAAATAAGACGAACTTCTAAACATCATACATGAGGAATAATTAGTAGCAATAAAAAAATAATTTGCAGCTCAATCATAATGCATTGTGGTAGACATAATACAGACTCGTGCATATTATTTCAGTAAAAATCCTACTGCATGCATTCTATAATTTTAAATCAAAACACAGGTTTTCACTTATGTTCAGGTAGTATGGAAAGCAGCATAGTGAAATTCATTTCAAAGGATCAAATAAATAACAAGAACAAGGATTTTATCTCAAGTCTCTGTAATAAACTTTATAAATTCTATTTTCTTACAGCTTTACTAAAGGTTTAATTTAGCCTCACCCTTGCTCTAGTGGCACCTTCAACCACAACTACATCACTTCTCTAAACTGGCATGCTCATCCATATGAGTGTTGCATGTCCAATGCACCTAAACCAATATTTTTTTTATTTTTTCCCTCATTTACATCTAATTGTTTCCCGAACTACATTAACCCTTGTCAACTTTCTCCTTTCGATTATAACATGTTTCTTGATCAGAAAATACTCATTCATAAAGAAAAGCTTGCAATATACATTGTACAATTTTCCCTTCTCTTCATCAGTAATTTTTCAGTTATACAGTAGTTTAGAAGCATCAAGCACTTCTTCACATTAGCCATATCTGACCCTAAATGGCACACACATTCAAACATAATGATGCTGCTTGATATTCATTTAGCAGAGGGAATGAAGAAAGTAGCCAACGTGTCCTCCCACAATGATGGAAACCATGTCCCATATTTTACCAAAAGAATATTATAGTGGGAATGTGCATGCATGCATAAACATTACAATTGTCAACGATAAAGGGCATAATCTTTGGTGTTTTGGCAATTGAATGAAGTGAAATGTGATGACAAGGCCAACCTAGTTAAATTCATAAAAGCACATACTTTGTTTGTAATCATATGTCCAACGAAACTTTTAATCTATCGAGTATATCCTGAATTATTCTACTTGTGAACATGCCTACCTCATCATATATCAAACCTTTAATTTCGTAAATAGTTTTCAATCAAAAATTGAATACTACTGCATGCATCAGAATGAAATGGCACTTATCTTATTTTTGTATCCTACAAATTGTTGTTCTTTTTTTAAAAATTTATGTTGAGTTGGTGGGCAAGGGTTGTGTGTTTGTGTGTGCACACTAAATCCATTAGTCCATAAGAATTACAGTCCTATGTCCTCCAATAATCGTAATGCGACAAAAAAGTGCAACATACACTATGATGAACTGAATCATTCTTCAAGAGTAGCGTAAAGGCTTGCTTCTTATTGTTGCATATATTTATAGTACAGGTAAATATCTTACTATAAACTCCTACCAGATAACACAATTTCCAGATAAGTTAAAAATAATCAGGTTCTCTACAATCCCAGTCATTAGACTCGTTACAATGACGACAACTACAACCATCATGTATATCCCAAGGTCCCTTACCACAACAAATGTCCTACTTCTATTACCAAACCCCAAAAAAGGAAATCACGGGTTTCTCACTCATTGAAACGCCATAAAAACAGTATCCCAGAAGCTATAATATTAGTTACGTCCTTAGATTGGTTCCCTCAAACTGTTTATACAACATAATTGCATACAAACACAGCACCTAGTGGAACAAAATTCTCAGTATGGGCCTTATATGGGTTGTCTCTTAGATCAACTACTTCTAATTACAAAATCAATTTGAAAGAAAGCGACAACTCTTGACAACTCTTGCCACGAGCAACCTCAGACAAGCTAATTCACTAGTTCCATCCTTGAAGATTAATGTGTTTTCCCTTCAACCTATTCATCTAACAAAATAACACTACAACTCACCACCCATACACATAAAAAATCTCAAAAATGATTCTTATGGATATTCATCTAATCACGGAATCAATTGAAAGAGACCGAGAGAAAAATCACCAACAACAGCCTCAAACAAGGTAACATAGTAGTCATCTCATTAAAAAATTTAAGCCGGTTCCCTTCAATCACTTTGTACAGCATTATATTTCACTAAATACATCAAAACTCTCCACATAGACACAAAAGATCGAAATGGGTAACCTCAAACAAGCTAACACAATAGCCTCAACATGGGTACCTTTGCATCTCATCGTCCAATAAAGTTATCCTGAAAATCACCCCGTTATTTAACTAAATTATCGCAGATCTACTTCAAATTACAAAACCAATTGCTGATATATCAGCTATCTCCTAAAAATAACAAGGGTCCCCTTCAATCTCATCACCCAAAAAAAAACCTCACTACAAATCAACACCCAATCTAAATTCTCAACACCAACACAAAATCTCAAATTGGGCATCAATTGAAATTCGGTACTGATTGAAATCAACATGGGTTCCCTTCAATCTCATCATCCAATAAAACCACACTACAAATCAACACCCAATCCAACAAAATTCTAAACACCAACACAAAATCTCAAATTGGGCATTACCTGAAATTGGGTACCAATTGAAACCAACATGGGTTCCCGTCAATCTCATCACCCAACAAAAACCACACACTACAAATCAACACCCAATCTAACAAAATTCTCGCTACCAAACACAAAATCTCAGATTGGATCAATTGAAACAGAGAGAGAGAGAGAGAGAGAGAGAGAGAGAGAGATCACCAGGAGCAATCTTCTGAAGGGAGAGAGGAGGTGGGCAGTCGCAGATGCAAGGGGCACAAGAGGAGGAAGAAGAAGAAAGATAGAAGCTTTTCTTGAATCTCCAATAGAGAGCAGGGCCTGAGACGCAGAGAGCTGAGGCCACAGCGAAGATCACGAGGCAGCACCTCAAGCAAGCCCCTGATCGCCTACTCGACATTCTTCAGATCTCTCCCTTTCCCTCTCCCTCTCCCCTCTCCCTCAAAATTTCTTTCAATTTTGTACAGATCTAATCTCTCTCTCTCTCTCTGTGTGCGCGTGTGAGATTTCGGCCTAATTTTTTTTTGGTGTTCCCACTGACAAGTGAGAAGTCAATTATCCGATCATTGCAAGTGTAGTTCTTTATTGTACTCTGGAAGCATGTGGGGAAAAGGTAAATTTCACTTAAATGCCTTTAATTATTTTCCCCCTCCCTCCTCCCAGCTCCCAACTAAAAGATTTTTTTTCCAGAATTAATCCTTATTAATTAATTAAATTCTAAAATATCATTAGTCTCAAATTATTTTCCAAAATGACTTGGGACTGACGTGGAGTTTAGGTGGCCGCGTAAGCAAAAAACGCTACTTATGTTAGTTTTTTTTGTTAAAAGCAGCGCCAAATTTTCTTGAGGGAAAACACCATCTCAAGTATCGTTTTCCTTTTGGGCCCACTCCTTTACAATACTTATAGTCCCGTGACTCTCTCTCTCTCTATTCACACTTCCGGTCTCTCTCTCTCCACCTGTTTCCCTTACTTCCAGAAACCCAAAAAAAACCCAACTCCCAGCGGCTCTCTAAAAACCTCCTCTAATCTCCTCTCTCTCGCTAAAAATCTCTGGAATTTAATTCGAAGGTCCAAGGAGAATTCGTCTCAGCGCAAACAAAGATATATCTCAACCCATTTCTACGATGATCGCTCCTCTTGCATGTTCCTTTTGCATGTAGATTGCTTGGATTTCGATGGGTTATTGGTTTGATTTCTCACAATGTCAACATGAGCTTGGTCGGGGATTTTGTTCACAAACTTGAGATGTTTGTTTGATTCAAAAATAATTCAAAAATCCCAAGATGTAAATTGAATCTGAAATTGGGTTTGAAATTTTAGGAAAATGATATTTTGGGGAATTTATGTAAAATTTTAGGAATGTGTTTTAATAGAAAACAAAGATAATTAAATGGATTGCAGTATAATTTATGAAGTTTTCTTAACAAAACTATTTATATGAATTATATTGAAAAAGTCATTTACTTGATGTATAGAGTATACAATAGGCCCGTGTGTTTCATGTTTGGTGGACCGGTTGTGAATAGTGATTTTTATGGGCTTGAGTATGAGGGTCATACCATATGCGAACAAGTTTGGATCCGTCGTCAAATATCGATGGATTGCTTTTTAGGGGTAGTTTATGAGAAACTAGGAGTGGACAGAACAAAATATTATGCGACAATCCAAGCACGATATGATGTTGGTAGGAGAGAAAGATCACACTTTATGCCTATGAGCATTGCAGATGATAATTCACTGCAATCGATGATCGACTATGCATCATCCTTTAATACGTCTTGGGTACTTTGGAATTCTATATTGAACAACACCAACTCCATGACGATCAGCCATCATCGTTGTTTGTCTTCCCTTCGCATAATGAAGTCCCACTGACAGATGAAAAGCCGATAAGTGAGCCTGATTTCGCGTCACAGAGTGAAACCCCGCTAACAATTGACGCTTCGCAAAGTGAGCCTTATTTCACGTCACAGTATGAAACACTTCCACCAAATGAAGCCTCGCTTGGTGAGCATGTTGCTTGTGGAATGTTTCTAAATTTTGTCTTGAATGAAAAGCCTACTCAATTATTTGCATATGTCTGGATGAATAACGAATTGATATTGGAGAATAAGGATAAGGATGTGGGCGATATAAGGGAGGAGGATGATGAAGACGATCCAGCTGGGCAGAATATAGGTCAATTGACATATCAAAATGCGGCGGCCTGATTGATCGTATGCTGAAAAAGTGTGTTGTAAATAACCGCAATTAAGACGGTGTTGCTAGTAGCCAGCCGCGATGAGTACAGGTCGTCCACAGGGAAACGTGAACCTTTTTCTTGCTTTAGACGAGTTGATTGAAGATGGGTGATTGGTTGTAAATATATTTTAATACGGATGTAGAATTTATGAAGAAAAGGCTTGTAGGGTTCATATGACTTAGTAGTAATGGATGACTAATTAAAAATGACTTCTTTTATCTTTTAATAGTTTAAAACTAGATCGATAGTAATGAATATAGATTAGGGTTCTTTGGAAGAAACTAGGGTTTCCCCACTCTTAACCCTTGTCCTTGCATTGATCTCTATTCATGTCTAGCCCTTAACAAAACAAGTGTTAAACCAATCTCAAATCGTGGTCGTGAATAGCAATAAATTGGTTGCGCACCCGATAAGGATGTTAACATTTATTTTGCTAAAGTTTATAGACTTTAAAATGTATAAAAGATTTTATCATCTATTGATCTACCCTATCCTGCGAACCCTAGTAAGCTAGGAATTACTCGCTTATGCTTTGAGATTTAGAACAAAGGTTGAAAAATGAAAACATGATTAAGATGCAGAAAGTAAATGCGGAAATTAATTGCAAAAAGAACAATAAAAACACTATCTTTATTAATCAACTATTGCATACAACTTTTGAAAGTAGAGTACAAGAACCCTAGTTGCTATTAGATCTCTATCTTATTGGAAGTAGATGACTAGCTGATGATCATTCAGATGCGTGGATCGCTTTGGACCTCTTGATCTCTTCGATGATCATTTTTTATGTGAAGCTCTCGGTCCCTTATATAGTCACAGAAACTAGAAACCCTAGATTCCACATAATAATATATGATGATATCATCAAACCACCAAAATCTTAGATCCTACGGCTATAGATCCGCCGTGGAACAGCCGCATATTGGCCTGTTTGGCCGCGGTTCCGCCGCGGTTTGGTGGCTTCAGTTTCTGGGATTTTTTGTGCTATTTTATCTTGATTTTTGGAGATCCTCTCGATGTCTAGATTCTGAAAATAATGCTCTGAGTCTCTGTCGTTGCTAAATTTCTCGATGTGCTTCCATATTCTGGCAGATTTGATTCCGACATCCCGATTTAATTCGGATCTCCTGAATTCCAGACCTGAGCTAATATGTGCATAATATCTCAAGTCATAGTGTTAGTAATGTTTGGTATTTTTGAGATATTATCCTAACCATTTTATATGATATTAAATCTTAACAGTATTGATTAGAAATATTTGATATGATATGCATATTTTAATTACTAATATTTCATATAAATATTATATGCATATATTTTCGCTCGTTATGTTAAATATAATGTAGAAATATATAATAATAAACTTTTTACGAATAAACTATCATATGTTCTATAATTACAATAAACAACTTTTAGTACTTAACAATAGTGGGGAAAATATTCATTCAAATGTGCAATATTTTAGACTAATCATGGCCCCTGAATTTATCTCTACAAATTGGATTGGAAATGCGATAGTCAACAATTTTGACGAGCCGTTGCCGGAGGAAACGGTTCAGAGTTGTACAAAAAACCAAAAGTTTCAAAGTAAGGAAGATCTTAAACATGCAATGGCGATATATTCCGTTAAAAATCATCGGCAATACTCATTTGCAAAGTCAAGCACATTGACGTGGCGGGTCTCGTGTACAAGATCAGTGAAGTTTGTCCATGGGCTCTCCACACATCAAGACATAATACCGACGAGCCATTCACAATCAAAACATTTAAAGAGTCTTGCACTTGTTTCAATTCAATTGTAAACAGGGATTACTTTTAGATTGACTCACGTTTTGTGGTAAAAATAATCGTTGATATTGTGAAAGTGAATTTGAATACCACGGCTCAAGCCATTGTTCAGACGATAAAAATTATGTTCGGTTATGTTATAAGCTATAAAAAAGCTTAGTGGACAAAATGTAGAGCGTTGGAAATATTGTTCGGAGAATACACAACGTCATATGCTGAACAGCCTAAATTCATGATGGTATTGCATACTGCTAACCTGCAAACTGTTATTCAGTTTCAAACTGTAAGTATTGAACCAGGAAAGGAATTGTTTCAAAGGTTATTCTGAGCATTCGGTCCATCAATCGAGAGTTTCAAATACTGTCGGCTGGTTATTAGTATTGATGGGACTTTTCTATATGGAAAATACAAAGGCACACTGTAACGACCGTGTTTTCTGATACCTAATAAAAGATCTTTTATTTAGTTTTCTAGTATTAAGTAATTATTGGCGTATTTCGTTGATGGAAAATATTTTTTTAATGATTTTATTTTTAATAGTAATTTTAGTAATTTCTAAATTATTTAAATATAATTAATGGAATTTTCTAAAAGCTATTTATATTTTCTGGGGCTAAAACGTTTTAATGAAATTTTACAATGTCTTAAAATAATTTATATATATTTACTATTAATTAAAATAATTATTTCGAAATTAAAATGATTTAAAAGATAAACTAGACTTTTAAATAATTATAATAACCAACAAATATTTTAGATATGTAAAAATTATTTAGTTTTAGTCCAAAATTATTTTTAAACTGAAGATAACAATAAAATAGATTTTCAGGTATTTTCAAGTATTTTTTCTGCATTTTATAATATTTTTAACAAAATTTTCAAAACAAATTCGATTTTATAAAAATAGTTTTAAATTTTAGAATATATATATATATATATATATATATATATATATATATATATATAAATGGGGTTTTAACATGAGCCGTTGGATTTAAAATCCAACGGCCCAGAATTCGCGTCGGTTCCATGTGGGGGTGGGGACCACGCGCTTGCGTGTGGTTACGAGCCATGAGGCGGCGCGCGATCTCTGCCATTGGATCAAGAAACAACGGCCATGAATCGCAAGCGGCGGCGGCTCAATCATCAGGCAATGATTGTAATAAATGCGAGCACAGATTCTGGGAGTTTTGTTGGTGATTTGACCGGTTTTGGGATTTATTTGTTACAACCTAAAACTCTCTATATAGAGCCCTTCAAACTTCATTTTCTCATACCACAGTACTCCGAAAATTTTGAAAAAAAATACTCGGATCTTCGTATCGACGACGCCGACGCTGTGGTTCCACCCAATCATCGAGGAAAAATCATAATGTGGAGGTATTCGCAATTTAATGCAACGAGACGTTTCGGCTTCCTAAATCTTCATCTCGAAACAGATGTAGGATCCGCCTCTCACCACTTGAACTATCACCTTCTTCAATTAGGATTTCTCAGACACGATAATAATCTTGCAACCCAATTTAATACAATGTTAAAACTTTCATGCATTTATGTTACGGTATTATTTTAATGAAAGAATCTAGACTTGATTTGATTTCACGGGACAACGACCTATCTCTCATGCTCACACACATACCTATGAAACCAATTAGATCTCAAAATAGGTTGTTTCCACAAAATACTCTCATATCGTGAAAAGTATATGTTTGAAATTATATACTAATTAGGTAAGTATTTTAAAGGGGTTTCAAAATATTTTTTTTATTGATATTATAAAATATTTCCTAGTTTCATTAAAATACCCCAATCTTGAAAAGTCTTAATATTCATTAGATATACTCTAAAATTCCAAAACAACCTACGTCGCATAAATACCATATTTTCCTAAGTTACATAAGCTAATTATAATATAGTTTTTACATCAATACCCTTTCACTTAAAGAGAATATTTTTATATTAATATCTTTAGCCTATAACCACTAAGATTTAATAAGATACCCTAATAGGGTAATATTTTACATGAAATACCCCGTGGTTAATAGGCAATCGTCTCTAAAAAGGACACAAATCATGTCGTTTATGTGCAGCAGTTGTCAATGCAGAATTGTTTTTGTAAAATATCACCTTTAATAAAATACCCTAATCTAAATAGGGTAATGTTTTACGTAAATAGCTCGTGGTTAATAGGCAATCGTCCCCAAAAAAAACACAAATCCTACCATCTATATGCATCGGTTGCCAACACGGACGTATTTCTAAAATGTTGTCTCCAAATAAACCATAACTTTATAAAATATTGTTTTCCATAAAATACCGTAATCTATCCTAAAATGATATAATTTCATTTAAATACCTTGACCTTTACTAAAAGGTTATTTTCAACAAAAACCATAACTTTTATAAAAAAATATTTTCTAAAAAGAATACCTAAACATGTGGGTTAGAATACGCGAACTTAGGTATGGACTACTTATAAATGAAGATCCCTGCAGGCAGAGTGAACAGTCCAATATGTGGACGACTACTAACTCGATATTCGGGCGAGTACTAACCCGGTATTCGGGCGAATACTAACCCGATATTCGGGCGAATACTAACCCTACTTTGAGGACAAATAATCCAATATACGGATGACATACAATGTGGAAATTTCATACCTAGATAATATACGCACTAACTCTAATTCGTCAAAACCTTTACACTGAACAACGGGATGGGTAGTTTGATTAGGCAAGGAGACGCGGAACTCAGATTCCCCTACTACTCAATCATGATTCCGGGAAGTGAAACTGTACATTTCACTTCCCCAGTTATTGTTCCGTGGTCACAACGGAATAATCGCTAGTATCCGGACCCTTATTTAATAAACTAATGCGAACTTTTATCTAACAGATACCTCATACAATATGCTCTTATTTATATATAGCTCATTCAACATGCCCTTATTTACATATACCTCATACCCTCATACCCATATACATCATACCTATACACACACATCATGCCTATATACACTTGCTCGTTTTTGTACCTATACTTCCTTATGAGGCAATCCTACCCGAGTGTAACTCGCTGACGGACTTTCCTTTTCTATCTCTGGAATGTCTGTTAAATGAGGACGAGTAACATGATGAGGATCAAGATGTGGAGCCTACTAATGAAGATTATGCGGACTTGACGACGGAAGATTAGCTAGTTATATTTTTATTTGTTGCCCATATGTTTAAGGCTTTGCTTCTTTCTTCGATGTAATTAAACTATTTAGTTTATTTTACTCATTTTTTTGGGATGTAATAAAGTTTTTGTTAATGGAAATAAATGCCTTCTGTTTTTATTATTTCATTTTGGTACATATCCTGCATGTTATAGATATTCATACGCTTAACGTAATTGTATTGAATAGACCACCTTCAATACAGTTAGGTTGTGGACCATGCCACGTTACCTCTTCACCTTCTTTTGGGAAACGGGACGTGACAGGTTTTAGTGGTGGCCCGTGCAGGTCTCAATGTACTAAAATGAAAACGTTAACTGACTTATTATATTTGTGAATCTCATCCACTTATATCGATTTCATAATTTCCCCATTTTCCTTGTCCTTTCCTTGGCATTCTGCATTCTGACCATGGCTTCCTTTTCAGGTCATGGACAATCTTTCGGACGAGGATAATATGTCAGACATCACCTTTGAGTCTACACTTGGATATTCGGATGAAGAAATATTAGGTCCCCAGACAAATATCTCCGATGGCGACTTTGAAGATGAAGAAAAAGAAGCTCCGACGGAGGAGGAATATATTAAAGAGGATTCCGTAGAGGAAGAACTCATTAAAGAGGATTCCATGGAGGAAGAACCAGAGGAAGAGGAGGCTCATGCTGATGCAGAAGAGTTTGAGGAGGATGCCCTTGCTGAAGAGGAGGCCCCTACGAAAGAGGAAGCTCCCGTAGAGGCGGAGGAACCGGAAGAATACGGTCCACACATGTGGTTTATTGGGGAGACACTCTATATTCGGGGACATGCTTATCGATGTGTTCATCGTACCCCTCCACGACTCTATCGCCGGGATGTACCAGGCTCGCCCTTCTTTTATAGTTTTGCAAGCAAGGTCAACAAACGTCGAGCCAGCGATGCGCAGTTTCCTCCATATGATTGATGGACAATGACCGAAACGCTTATGATTAGTTCTTGTTTATGTTTAGTTTCTTAGTTCCCCGGTTGGCTAAATAAGCTATGTATAGCGGTAGGGCCATATTTAACCTTAATTGTATCTCCTTTTGACATTTATTAATAAAATCTTAGTTTCAAACAAAATCACTCTTGTGTCTCTTGCTTTTCCTTATTTAGTTTTTCTCTTACATTAATTGTTGTTTTTCATGCAAGTTATTATCTTATGTCATCCTCAGTCTGTTTGTAACCTAACCCCTTCCAATTCAGATCATAATGGCCGGACGACACTATAACCGCAACAGAAGAGGAAATAAGATCAATGAAGCCGCAACTCAACAAGAAGCTATGTTACAAATGATGAAAGGACTACTAGAACAACAACAACAGTAGACAGCTGCCCTTCATCAGGAGCTGCGAGAAAGCAGGCAGCAATAACCGGAGATTTTAAGAAAGGCACTAGCTCCAGTTCCTCAAGGTTTAGCGGGAGTGAAGCAATTCAGATCACTTCATCCTAAGACCTTTTCAGGGAAGGAAACTTCTTTAGAAGCTGAGAAATGGCTCAAAGGAACCGTCAATGATCTCGGTACCGCTCAAATTCCTAAGGATGCGTGGCTAAATATTGCTAAACTACAACTCACTGATAATGCTAGAATATGGTGGGAGGCAGAGGAAAGTAGACTGAAGGATCCCATCGATTGGGAAACGTTCAAACAGCGTTTTGATACTCAGTACTTTCCAGCCGTGGCACACCTAGCGATGGAAAGAGAATTTGTACAACTCCAATAAGGGAGCATGTGGAATAAGCATATGGATAAGTATGCTTCAGAGTTCTCAGGATTAAGTCGGTTCGCACATATCTGGCGGCAACCTCAAAACTATATGCTAAGAGGTTCCGATAAGGGTTGGATCTGAAGACGCGGTCCTCCAAGTCTTCTGCTGCCCTTTCGACTTATAATGCCATCTTAGAGGCAGTGCGAAACTTTAAAGATCTACATAAACGCATAAAGAAGAATGACCGTTCGTCAGGTGTGAAGAGACTGGCTAATCAACCTTCTGAGGGATCGTTCTCCAAATTCAACAGGAGGCGGCAATTCAAGAGGCCAGCAGGGCCAACTGTCTCCAGAAACCAGCAGTTATGTGCAACCATTGTGGTATAGCCAAACATTACATGAGAGACTGGCGTGTTTTGAACAAACTTTGCATAATTTGTGGGTCACCAGATCATGTTATAGGGGATTGTCCACAAAGAAGGCGACAACCAGTCCCTGACAACAAACCAGCCAGCCAAGGAGCGCCTCAACAAGGAACCCGGCTACCTCTCGCTACTTAGCCAATCGGGTAAGGTGCGCCAGCTAGGGGACCACCCCTACCCTCTAAGAAACAAGTCTTCCAGCAAGCTCAGCGCAACGGTCCAAAGTGCCAGGCCTTTACAATGACCGCTAAAGAAGCTGAGGCAATGGGGGAAGTTATTACAGATACCGATAATTTTTATAGCTGTCATACTTCCAGTATTACCCTCCTTTCGTGCATGCATATCTTATTAGGCTCATCACTATCTTCCCTTATAAAACGTAGGTACCCTACTAGTAGCCTCTACACCTGCACTCACACTTTTTGACTCTGACACGTCGCGCTGCTTCATGGCACAAAAGTTTGCGACCGCCAATTCCATTCCAGTAGCACCTCTCATCACGGAATGGAATTTCAACACAGGAAACGATGTGATCAAGTCCACTGTGGGATACGACCCGTGTCCCGTAGTGATCTGCAGTCGAGGTTTCTACGCCAACTTCATGGTGATAGATTTTCCAAATTTCAACGTGGCCTTGGGTATAGACTGGTTGAGTACTTTTTACGCCGCCATCGACTGCCGTCAAAGGAGGGTAGTGTTCGAAATCCCTAACCACCCAATGTTCATATTCGAGAGCGGAAGTAAGTCCTTAGATCCAGCAACTTACAGAGATGTACCAAGGAAGGAGGAGATGTTATACACCATATAGGATGAGGAAGATATGCCGATGGCTGTACGAGAATTTGAAGATGTATTTGCAAATGTGTCGGGTCTACCACCAGATTGGGCAATCTAGTTCACAATAGACTTGATGCCGGGGACTCAACCTATCTTGAGAACACCGTACCGGATGGGACCAATGGAATTGAAGGAGATTTGGATGTAAATTGAAGACCATCATGATAAAGGATTTATTAGACCGGGCACGTCACTTTGGGGTGCCCCGGTTCTTTTGGTATCTAAGAAGGATGGAACTAAGCGGATGTGTATCGACTATCGGGAGTTATAAGGTAACGATCAAGAATAAGTATCCCTTGCCGAGGATTGACGATCTGTTCGATCAATTGGAGGGATCTCGAGTGTTCTCAAAGCTGGATCTGCGGACGGGTTATCATCAACTCAAAGTAAAAACGTCTGATATACCTAAGACGTCTTTCAGGACTAAGTATGGACACTATGAATTTCTACTGATGCCTTTTAGGGTAACCAATGCCCCAGCAGTATTTATGAACTTGATGAACCAAGTATTTTATGAATACTTAGACAAGTTTGTCGTTATCTTCATCAACGATATTCTTGTGTATTCGAAGAATCAGGAGGAACATGCGGAGCATTTGCGCGTGGTGCTTGAAACCTTGCGTCAACACCGACTGTATCCAAAACTCAACAAATGCGAGTTTTGGTTGAAGCGGGTAGCTTTCTTGGGACATGTTGTGTCGGGTGAAGGAATTTCAGTAGATCCGGCCAAGATTATCGCTATTCAGAAATGGCCGACACCAAGAACAGTTATGAAGATCAGGAGCTTCTTAGGACTTACCGGATATTACCACCATTTTATTAAAAACTTCTCCAAGATTGCAGAACCACTGACTGCCTTGACTCGGAAGGATGTGCCATATATATGGTCCGAGGTTTGCGAGGAAGCATTCTCAGAGTTGAAGACTCGTTTGACCTTAGCACCCATTCTTACAATTCTCGACAGAACTGGAGGTTTCGACATACATTGCGATGCCTCGAGAAAGGTTTGGGATGTGTACTATACCAACATGGCAGGATAGTGGCTTATTCATCAAGACAATTGAAGATTCATGAACGCAATTACCTAACGCACGATTTAGAGCTCGTCGCAATTGTTTTCGCACTCAAAATTTAGAGGCGCTACTTATTGGGAGAAAGGGTAGAGATTTATACCGATCATAAAAGTTTGAAGTATATCTTCACACAAAAGAAACTCAACATGAGACAAAGAAGATGACTAGAATTAATGGCGGATTTCGATATAAATTTACAGTACTATCCGAGGAAGGTGAATGTAGTCCCGGACGTTTTGAGTCGTCAACCAATAGGGTCTGATTGCTTATTGGAGGAATCGTCAAGACCTCAATGAATTGGAAACTGAGATGATTATGCCAGGAATGCTCACATTCTTCATGAATCTGCAAATTCAGTCCGCGTTAGTCAAACGAATCAAGACAGCTCAAATTGGGGACACTAGATTGCAAAGGATCAGAGAACAGGTGGAAATGAATTTGCGGGCGGATTTTATTATCCATGAAGATGGTTTGCTAAGGTATGGAAGCAGAATCTGTGTGCCTAAGGGTGAGATTAGAGAAGAATTGCTAAGAGAAGCATATAGTTCTCCGTACTCTGTTCTTCCCGTGGGAACAAAGATGTACAAGGACCTCAGACAAAATTATTGGTGGCATGTGATGAAGTGAGAGATAGCCAAGAGTGTGTCCAAATGCCTAATTTTCCAACAGGTAAAGGATGAACACCATAGAACGGTAGGTCTACTACAGCCCTTACCGATACCCGAATGGAAATGGTAGAACATCATAATGGATTTTGTGACTGCACTCCCTCGCAGCTCCAAGGGAAACCGATGCAGTGTGGGTGATAGTGGATCGACTCACCAAGTCGGCACATTTTATTCCTTTTCACGTCAGTTAATCAACTGAAAGCCTCGCAAAGAAGTACATGGAGGAGATTTTCCGATTGCATGGAGTGCCAATATGCATTGTGTCCGACCGAGATACGCGTTTTAGATCTCAGTTTTGGCAAAGTCTACAAGAAAGTCTTGGTATGAATCTGAGTTTCAGTACAGCCTACCACCCTCAGACCGATGGCCAATCAGAAATAATAATTCAAATTCTCGAAGATATGCTCCAGACCTGTATGTTGGATTTTAAGAGATCTTGGGAAGATCACCTACACTTAGTAGAGTTTGCTTACAACAATAGCTACCAGTCTAGTATCGGCATAGCGCCATTCGCCGCTTTGTATTGGCGGAAGTGTAAGTTATCGTTGAGTTGGAACGACGTTGGGGATCGAGAACTCTTGGGCCCTGAGATGATTATCGAGACAGTAGAAGTGATAAGAACAATCAGGGAACAATTACGCATAGCACAAGATCGGCAGAAACATTAGGCTGATATGAAGAGAAGGCGTCTAGAATTCCAATCAGGAGAACACGTGTTTTTGAAGATTTCCCCTAACCGGGGAGTGATATGTTTTGGGAAACACGAAAAACTCAGCCCGCGTTTCATAGGTCCTTTCGACATCCTTGAGCGAGTTAGGGAGGATGCGTATCGCTTAACCTTCCCCCTTTTCTGGAAGGCGTGCACAACGTCTTCCATATCTCACAGCTGAGGAGGTATGTTGGCGACCCTAATCACGTTTTGGATCATTCCAAAATCACCGTAGGAGCTGGCCTAATCTACGAACAACAAGCGGTCGAGATTCTAGACCAGAAGGAGAAAACCTTGAGGGACAAGACGATCAAATTGGTTTGGGTCATATAGAGGAAGGACTCTCCAGGAGAATCCACATGGAAGAGAGAAGATGAGATGAGAGAACGTTACCCTTATCTGTTTGTAACTCCCCCTATGTAAACTTTACTTCTGCTATCCCATAATTTCGAGGACGAAATTAATTCAAGGAGGGTAGATTGTAACGACCGTGTTTTCTGATACCTAATAAAAGATCTTTTATTTAGTTTTCTAGTATCAAGTAATTATTGGCGTATTTCGTTGATGGAATTTTTTTTTAATGATTTTATTTTTACTAGTAATTTTAGTAATTTCTAAATTATTTAAATATAGTTAATGGAATTTCCTAAAAGCTATTTATATTTTTTGGGCCTAAAAAGTTCTAATAAAATTTTATAATGTCTTAAAATAATTTATATATTTTTATTATTAATTAAAATAATTATTTCGAAATTAAAATGATTTAAAAGATAAACTAGACTTTTAAATAATTATAATAACCAACAAATATTTTATATGTGGAAATTGTAACACCCTAGTACATTTATACTATATAATTTGGTAATTTAAATTTTGTGGTAAAATTCTTTTATTATTGTTGCTAATGGGTTGCGAATGATTCAATTAGTAACTTTGGTCATTATCCGACCCAACCCACATGATTAAAACCCGACATGATGTAAGGTTGTATCCAATATTTGCTAGTACAATGTATCCATGTGAATCGAGTACTATATATATATATATATATAATTATAATATTTTAAGCTCTACATATCTCTTTATAATATAAGATATAAACAAATAATATCATTTTTCTATCTAGCCTTACATGGCAAATCACCCCATATCAGGTGGTTGTGCTTATATATCATGTTCATATCCTCAGTTATAGACAGCCAAATAATTAGAAATCTTTACGTATATTTACGTAGAGTTTATTGGGGATATATATTTAATTATAGATAGTTGCATTATGGTTGAAATTCGTGCGTATGCTCTTTATATTTAAAAACTATATTTTTGGATGGATACGAGTAATATTTGGAGTGATCTGGTATTACCTATAAAAATCCTACAAAATATACATAATATATTACTTAATATATTTTAATACCTATATTCCTGACTGTTATATATATATATATATATATATATATATAACTCTCTCTCTCTCGCTTTCCCCTGTCTCCATCTCTCCCCTCTCGCTCTCTCTCTCGCGCGCCCCCGAGCCCTAACGTACGCCTCACCACCATGTCGCCGTTCACCTCCATCTCCTCATCATCACCACCTCCTCATCTCCTCCTCTTTCTTGTCGTCACCACCTCCTCTTCCCTGAGACCTCGTCGGAGCTCTGATCCCTACAACCGAACCCATTTCCTTCAACCTCCCCTCTCGCCGTCGTCTGAACCCGATCACCACCACCGTCACCCTCATCACTTCTTCCCCTCTTGTCGTCGCCAACCTTCCTCTCACCACCTAATCCCACTGTCGGCATCATCTCCTCTCTCCTTTCTTCTTTTTCTTCCTTCTGCGATCACTTCATCTCCTCATTTTTCCGACCTCGTCGTCATCGACGACCCTACCACCTCCTCTCCTCACCCTCGACGGGACCCAGAGCCCTCATTCCCGACTTCTTATTCTTTCCTTCTCTCTTCCTTACCGCCGACCAACCCAACCTCCTCATCCCTTCAACCCCGTCGTTTACCTCGTACTCCATCTCCTCGTCGCCGACCAACTTCCAGAACCTAACAGCCCATCCTTTTTTCTTTTCTTTCTTCTTCTTCCTTTTCTTTTCCGGCTTCGCCGGAGTTGGTTACCGCCGACGAGCACGACCCCGACGACCCTAGTCACTGTTGTCGTCTACTCTAGTCGCCACTTCAAGCAGTTGCTCAGTTCAGGCCAAGTTTTACGTACGTGGGTTTTGCATCGTGGCTTTATTCGATTTTCAGAACATGATATCCGTATTTTCGTCGTGAGATTTCGATCAAGCAAGTTCTAAACTTGCAACATGCTGCTTTGCTTATATCAATATTTATATGATTAATTATAGTACATGTATTTTAATATTCAGCAAATATTATCAATCTACAGTTTTATAGTATTAGTCTGTATCAATAACGGTTTTATCTAGTTGCATACCGGTTCATCATAATATTGTTATAATGTTATATCGGTTCAGCATTCTTTATCTAGATTGCAATATACCTGGTAGCATACGTAAAACGGTTATTACAGATAGATACGTATACATCCTAGGAATTAGTCATATTTACCGTATTTAGATATTAGTTATAGTTTTCCATCTGATATCTATTTTGTTTAATATACATTGCCTGACATGTTCACAAGACATTACTAGACCTATTACTTGGATTATTACTAATGCCGACAATCCTGACTTGTTGTCCTGATGGACATGAATTGTTGTCTAGATAGATAAGACCTGTACCTGCTTTATCCTGTGTTGGCATTGACTTAAACACAAAACCTAGGGGTAAGGGAAAATCAATAATGAAACCTGACTTGTAACTTAACAATTCGATACTTTCCAGATACTGATCAGTCGATACGGATTTCGGCCCCGGAATGATGATGCTGACATCATTCGTCTATACATGAAATCCTGTTTTTACTGCTTAGCGGCACATCTCAGATTCAGCCCCGAGGGTCTTGACCGTGGTCCCGGGCACGCACAGAATACTATTGAGTTACATCGACGATTCCATTAATTGATTTCAAAAACTTGTAGAATAGATAACTTAGAAGCACAGACTTTAAGATACACATCACATACCTATATCTTGCTATTTTTCTATCTGTGTTTATTATTCTCACTCATGTTTAATTATAGCCTTCTATCCTGATTATTACTATTGTTTTGATATTATGACGCACTAACGTCTGGGTTTTGCATGGCCCAGTTCCTTTGACCTTGTCGCAGGAAGATCAGGAGTATTTTAACAAGCAAGCCGAGCAGTGAGGAGCTTGATGATTAGTTTTAGAGATGCTTAGTTTATTTTATTTCCATAGTTTTATTTATCGATGTGATCCCATAAGGGACGTGATTCGGATATTATTGTCTATTAGATCTTTATTCGTTTCCGCTATATGCATTTCTTGACTTTTATTCACTGTGGCAGATGGACATGTGTTAGTTAGATTTTATTTACTATTCTTGATATCTGATTGACAGCCGCAATGTGACTATGAAGGGATTTTTCCTAACCATAGGTAGCATGGTTGGCTCTGTCACATGTCGTATTTACGTATTTTGGGAAGCGAGGCATGACAGGGTTTGTTTGGTATCAGAGCCATAATATTTAGTCGGGTTTGGTTCTTTTGTATTTGGGTATTGAACCCAATACACTAACCAGGAAACCCGGAATTAGGAACATGTCCTGCCACGTTACTATCTTGCCAGTCTTGAATCTATAGCTATC
The DNA here is from genome assembly GCA_030015575.1 of Agapanthus africanus. NCBI lineage: Eukaryota > Viridiplantae > Streptophyta > Magnoliopsida > Asparagales > Amaryllidaceae > Agapanthus > Agapanthus africanus. The sequence continues at coordinate 416,958,386 of CM057338.1, read as the reverse complement.
AATATCTTGTCTATTGAATCATGTTTACCGTTATTAATTCCCTTTAGTGTCTTTGGCTTCTAAGAAGCATCATACACAGAATGCTGGGCTCCTAAGAAGCATCATACACAAAAGATGCACGTAGCGGAGATGCGTATGCTTCATTGGATGTGCGGTAACACTAGAAAAGATTATGTGCGAAATGAGGATATTCGTGCAAAAGTTGGTGTAGCACCTGTGGAGGAGAAGATGCGGGAAAACCGGCTAAGATGGTTTGGTCATGTGCGACGCAGACCTGTGGAAGCACCGGTTCAACGAATAGATATTCTCGATATGGGCAATGGCAAAAAGGCAAAAGGGAGACCGAAGAAAACATGGATGGAGGTGATACGAAACGATATGGTTGCCAAAGGACTCGATGAAAGTATATTGTTCAATAGGAGTGAGTGGAGGCGGAGGATTCATGTGCTGGACCCGGCGTGATTCTCATGTTGGTTCATGTAGCCTACCCCATATGCTTGGGATAAAAGGCTCAGTTGTTGTTATTGTTGTTGTAGTGTCTTTGGCTTCAGAATCATGGTGAATAGATATTTGAGGTCATACCAGAGGTGTGTAGATAATGCCACATTACTTGGAGTTGTACGTGGTATGCTAGAAAACCAGAAGCGTCAAACTGAGCTGAATCATCGGCTGGCCGAGGCTTTTCAAGAGGTCTGAGGACGGTCCAGCAGTCCGTTGTTACATCAGTTGAGAGGACAGCAGCTCCCAGGCCAACCCAGCGTGAGGGCACCATGGCAGACTTTAGGAAGCTCGGTCCGTCCATATTTATAGGATTGGAGGAGCCATTTCCAGCAGAGCAGTGGTTAGTTGATACAGAGGACCTGCTCATTGCTGCACAGATTCCAGATAAGAAAAAGGTGGATGTAGTACGCATCCAATTGGTAGATTACGCTCGCGAGTGGTGGCTCATAGAGGAGACTCGTCTGACCAAGCCGATCAGTTAGGCGACCTTTTCGCGAAACTTGGAGAAGTTCTTTCCGCAATCTGCCCGGGAGAAAATGGAGAAGAAGTTCATTAGCTTGAAGCAGAATGGCGGATCCGTTGATACACATGCGGCTGAGTGGACCCGGATCAGTCGATTTGCGGGGCCCTTGGTTGCCAATGAGGCAGATAGGGCGAGGCGGTTTATGCGTAGCTTGAATGTGGAGATTCAGAGACAGATCATATCTCTGGGATTGACCGCATTCTCCCAATTTCTCAAGGCAGTTAAGGAGCAGCAGAGTTTATCGGTAAAGGTAAAGGATAATATACAACAAGAGGTTGTAGTGCGGAAGACTGCGTTTACACCAAACAGAGCTCCTGTACGTAGAAGCATTCCGGTAAACAAACAAGGGACAGTACCCATGAAGAAGCCTTTTATATCAGATTAGAAAAAGGGTGCGATTTATGACCTTTGCCATCTATCCGGACACACACAGAAAGAGTGTCGAAGGAGGCTCAGACTTTGTTTAGTTTGTGGGTCAACTGACCATACCATCAGTGCTTGCCCTTCAAAACTACGATCGAGAGATGATATGCAGTAACCACCGCAGAAGCAGGCCTATGGGCAGAAGATGATCACTCAGAGGTCTAATCAAGGACGGGCCTTCACCTTGATGGCCAAGGATGACAAGGCGTCAGATGATGTTGTTTCAGGTATCCTACTTGTTTATAATTTTCCCACATTGACATTATTCGATTCTGGAGCATCCCATTGCTTTATTTCGTCCAAATTTATTAATGCACACTCTTTTCCATACACGGCCCTGTCCAGTTGCTGGGATATATACACTGGGAATGGGAGAATTATATCTAGAAGTGAGTGCAAGGGTTGCTTGATTGTTATTTATGGACGGGACTTATTCGCGAATTTCTTGGTGATTGATACCGGCAGTTATGATGTTGTCTTGGGAATGGATTTTTTGGTATCTTCCACGCTCACATTGATTGTAGGGTGAAGAAAGTGATTTTCCAGATTCCCGGACATCCGGAGTTCATATTCTCGGGAGGTAGCAGATCTGTCGGGCCAGTCGAATTTAGGGCTAGGCCGACAAGTGTCGTTCTTTCATCGATAGAAGTAAACAAGGAAGAAGCACCAGACGTAGTTCGGGATTTTATGGATGTGTTCGAAGACATATCGGGTTTACCGCCAAAACGAGATGTGGGGTTCGTTATTGACCTTATTCCTGGAGCAGTGCCGATTTCAAAGGCTTATTACCCAATGGCACCAGTAGAACTGGATGAGGTAAAGAAACAAGTTGCTGAATTACTAGAGAAGGGTTGGATTCGCAGCAGTGGTTCACCATGAGGAGCTCCAGTTCTTCTAGTCAAGAAGAAAGATGGCACGCGACAGATGTGCATCGACTATCGAGAATTAAATCGGGTGACTATTAAGAACAAATACCCAATCCCTCACATAGGCGAACTATTTGATCAACTCAGTGGCGCGAGGGTATTCTCGAAATTGGATTTGCGATCTGGATATCATCAAGTTTGGGTGAAAGCAGAAGACGTTTGCAAGACGGCATTCCGAACTCGATATGGGCATTACGAGTACTTAGTGATGCCATTTGGAGTTACTAACGCACCGGCAATATTTATGGACTTGATGAACCGAATCTTTTCCCCATACCTGGATCAGTTCGTTGTGGTGTTCATTGATGATATTCTGGTATACTCGTGGAGCAAAGAAGAGCATGAAGAACACTTGAGAATCGCACTGCAAACGTTGAGATAAGAAAAGTTATATGCTAAGATGAGCAAGTTCGAGTTTTGGCTCGAAGAAGTGAAGTTCTTGGGTCATGTTATATCCGAGATGGAATTGCGGTTGACCCTGAAAAGATTGCAGCTATTCATGATTAGCCAATTCCAAAGAATGTGGGGGAGACCAGAAGTTTTCTTGGGCTTGCCGGATACTATAGAAGGTTTGTGGAGAATTTCGCCCAGATAGCAGAACAATTGACCAAGATAACACGAAAGGAGGTACCGTTCATATGGACTGAGAAGTGTGTGTCAGATTTTGGAGCGCTGAAGCAGAGATTGACTACCGCTTGTTCCCGCCAAAAATTTCTGCGCAAAAGAGTCCAAGGTATCAAATGGCAGCGATACGCTTAAGGAAATATGAACCAGTATCTTCCGGGCTGTTTTTTGACAAACTCCTGAAGGAGAAACGGATAAATTCTGATTGTATTGAAAGCGTATCGAAAAACCCTTCGATTTGATATATTATAGGCTTCATAATTCATCCGGGATCAAAAGTTATGAGCAAATGTCTATGCACATGTGATTTAAGGAAGAAGATGCGAACCAGTATTTTCCGAGCTGTATTTTGACAAACTCCGGAACGAAAAACAGCTAAATTCTGATGATATTGAAAGCATCTCGAAAAGACCTTCGATTTGATATATTATGGGCCTCATAATTCATCCGAGATCAAAAGTTATGAGCAAATGTGTTATACACGTGTAATCTAAAGTAATGCTCTACTACATGGGGAATGCATTTTTTAGTCCCACATCGGGAAAAGGAGAGATGGCTTCTCTACCACTCCCATATAAATAAGAGGGCATACCTCTTAGAAAGGTAGAGTAAAAATCCTCAAAGGATTCAATACTCAAAGGAGCTTAGTTCTCCAAGATAGGAGCATGCTCCTCCATAATGCGCATATGCGCAAGCGCCATGTGCGCTACGTGCAACGCACGTGTGCCTGCCATGCGGCACTACGTGCAACGCACGTGCGCACCACATGAGAATATTTAATAATATTAAAAGGAGCTTGTTCTCCATATATAGAAGCTTTGCTTCTCCTCATAATGCGCATGTGCGCCACGTGCAACGCACGTATGCCCGCCATGCGGCACCACGTGCAACGCACGTGCGCACAAAAAATAGTGCCTTGCACTTGCTATGAACCTCTGGTTCTCAGATAAATAAATAAATAAAAATAGTGCCTTGCACTTGCTATAAACCTCTGGTTCTCAGATAAATAAATAAATAAAAATAGTGCCTTGCACTTGCTATGAACCTCTGGTTCTCTGAGACAGAAAGAAAGAAAAGATTTTCTTTTCTCTTCTTTGATCTAAATTTAGATCATTAAAAAGTGCTCTGCACTCATTTTCTTGAATCCAAAAGATTCTTGGTGCTTTGCACTATTTGAAGGGCCAGGCCCAAATCAAAATGAGCTGACAGGCCAAAATAAATTGCAAGGCAATAAATGGGCAGAGCCCAAATAAATTGATGCTTTGCATCCTTTATATAAGGGCAGAGCCCAAATAAAATTGATACCTTGCATCATTCCTAAAAGGGTAGAGCCCAAAACAAATTGATACTCTGCATCCTTTCTGGGCAAGGCCCAAATAAAAATAAAAAAAAAGAAATGCAATGCAAAAGCAAATAAAATGTTGAACATTTCAACTGGACTTAGCCCAATTTTGGCCATAAGTACTTAAATTAAATTGACTGAGCAAAATGGCTCTCCTAAATCAATCTACATCCGGTTCGAGGGTACATCTCCGAACTCCTTTGACATCCGTCGTTGTAATTCCTCAACGACGTCAAAGAGGTGACGGGTCCCAACGACCACACATCGATATGGACTGCGGGGTCCTTAAACTCGTGGACCGAGATGTCCCTAAACTAATATTGGACCGAGACGTCCTTAAACTAATATTGGACCGAAACGTCCTTAAACTAATATTGGACCGAAATGTCCATAAACTAATATTGGACCGAAACGTCCTTAAACTAATATTGGACCGAAACGTCCTTAAACTAATATCGGACCGAAACGTCCCTAAACTAATGATGGACCGAAACGTCCCTAAACTAATATCGGACCGAAACGTCCCTAAACTAATATGGACCACTACGTCCTTAAACTGGCGACGGACCGAAACGTCCCTAAACTAATAATGGACCACCATGTCCCTAAAACTGGCGATGGACCACCACGTCCCTAAACTGGCACAATAGAGCCCAAATGCTCTTTTGTCGGATCTAAACGGTCCCGTTAAGTTGATCTTAGTCTCAAACTAGACTAACGTATCCTTAACAAACGTTTGAGTCGATCTTAGCCTCAAAAATGGCTAACGTATCCTTCAAACAGACTTTAGTCCCAAATTGGACTATGAATCTCCCAAACTGGAACAATAGAGCCCAAATGCTCTTCTGTCGGACCTAAACGATCACGTTAAGTTGATCTTAGTCTCAAACAGGACTAACGCATCCTTAACGAACGTTTAAGTTGATCTTGGCCGCAACGCGACTAATGCATCCTTAAACTAAAAACACCAAACCCAAATCTAAGTAAATACGGATTTGGACTAATCCACGTCCTACGGGCGACGGCATTACTCAGTCTCCGTATACAATCCACGGGCAACCACAAACAAAACAAACACACACGACACGAAGTGAAATTCTGGAGAAGGAGAAAGTTGTTACCGCGATGCGGTAGCGTAATTAACTGCAGGGACTTGCGCCTGCAGGGAAGAGCGTCCCCACAATCAAAAACCCCTCACCCTGAGGGGGAATCTGACGAAGTCTGCTACATCGGCCGCATCCGTCTAAACCTCCGATACACGGTGCCATAAATCAACTTGGCATCTTCGGAGAGATAGACGAATAAAACCAAATAGCATCTGCCCCGAACCTCAGGCACGGACGTCCTAACGTCTCGGCCGCCGTTCGGAGGTGAACACCGCTCCTATTCTGACAGTGCCGGATGATTTTAGAGGACTAGTTATTTACAGCGACGCGTCTGGAAAAGGCTTGAGATGTGTTCTAATGCAGCATGGGAAGGTCATAGCCTTTGCGTCGAAACAATTGAAAACTCATGAAAAGAACTACCCAACTCATGATTTGGAGCTAGCAACAGTGATTTTTACTCTTAAGATTTGGAGATACTATTTATTGGGAGAAAGGGTAGAAGTGTTTACCGACCACAAGAGCCTAAAATATGTGTTCATACAGAAAGAGCTCAACATGAGGCAGTATGGATGGTTAGAGCTGATGGCTGACTATGATCTTGATCTAAAATACTATCCAGGGAAAGTTAACATAGTGCCGGACGCTCTAAGTCGGTTGCCATCGATATGAATGTTGACTGCAAAGAATGAGATTATAGCTGATTTTCAGATATTCGAATTGGTGATTGTACTACCAGATTCTTCGGGACAGTTGATTCAGTTGCAAGTACAGTCATCCATGATCGATAACATTAAGGCAGTATAGTCGCACGATCCAAGATTGCAAAAATTTCGAGAACAAGTAGAAGCGGGACTTCGAACAGATTTGTTGATTCATGAAGATGGTTAGTTACGATTTGGAAGTCGTTTATGTGTGCCTAAAGGAGATGTTCGTGAAGAAGACATGAAGGATGCTCATAGTTCTGCGTATTCAGTGCATCCAGGGGGCATGAAGATGTACAGAGATTTACGACAACATTTCTAGTGGGAAGGTATGAAAAGGGAGATTGCTCGCTACGTATTGAAGTGTTTGGTGTGTCGGCAAGTCAAGACTGAACATCAAAAGGTGGCTGGTTTGTTGCAACCATTTTCGATTCCTCAATGGAAGTGAGAACATATAACCATAGATTTCGTGACAGCCTTACCACGGAGTCCAAAAGGCAATAACGCAGTTTGGGTAATTGTCAATCGATTGACCAAGGCAGCTCATTTCATACCATTTCGAGTTGGTCGGTTGACGGAGGCTTTGGAAGAGCGGTACATGCAGGAGATTGTAAGATTTCATGGAGTACTCATGAGCATCGTTTCTGATCGTGATACTCGATTTCTATCACACTTTTAGAGGAGTCTACAGGAAAGTTTGGGAACTCGCTTGAAATTTAGCACAGCCTATCATCCGCAAACAGATAGACAGTCTAAAAGAACGATCCAAACTCTTGAAGATATATTGAGGGCATGCATGTTAGACTTCAAGGGTTCATGGAAGGATCATTTGCACTCAATGGAATTTTCATATAATAACAGTTTTCAGGCGACTATTCAGATGGCTCCATTTGAAGCATTATACGGGCGTAAGTGTCGCTCGCCTGTCTGTTAGGACGATGTTGGAGAAAGAAGATTATTGGGACCGGATCTTATTGTGCAAATGGTGGAGACAGTTAGCGTGATCTGAAATCATATGAAGGTGGCACAGGATCAACAGAAGAGTTGGGCTGATACTATACAAAGACCTTTGGAGTTCGCGGTTGGTGATCTTGTGCTCTTGAAGATAACACCAACTAGAGGAGTAATCCGATTTGGTAGTCGAGGCAAGTTTAGTTCTCGATTCGTGGGGCCTTTCGATATCATCGAGCGTGTCGGAGAGGTAGCTTATCGATTGGCTTTACCACCATCCTTGGTGGGTGTTCATGACGTGTTTCATGTATCTCAACTCCCCAAGTATGTTCGAGATGAGACGCACACCCTAAATCACTCGGAACTGACAGTAAGAGAAGATTTAACATAAGAAGAGCGACCAGCGGCTATTGTGGATCGATGAAAAAAGGTCCTCAAGAATAAAGTAATCCCAGTAGTACTCATTTCGTGGGGAAATCGTTCGCATGGAGAATCTACTTGGGAACGTAAAGACAGGATTCAACAGAAGTTTCCACATCTCTTTCCTTAGATCTGTATATTCTTGTCTTTTCATGTTCGTGAATTTCGAGGACGAAATTCTTTAGTAGTTGGGTATAATGTAACACCCTAGTACATTTATACTATATAATTTGGTATTTTAAATCTTGCGGTAAAATTCTTTTATTATTGTTGCTAATGGGTTGCGAATGATTCAATTAGTAGCTTTGGTCATTATCCGACCCGACCCGCATGATTAAAACCCGACATGATGCAAGGTTGTATCCAATATTTGCTAGTACAGTGTATCCATGTGAATCGAGTACTATATATATATATATATATATATATATATATATATATATGTATGTATGTATGCGTGTGTGTGTGTAAATGTATGTATATATATATATATATATATGTATGTATGTGTGTGTGTATAATATTTTAAGCTCTACATAACTCTTTATAATACAAGATATAAACAAATAATATTCTTTTTCTATCTAGCCTTACATGACAAATTACCCCATATCAGGTTGTTGCGCTTATATATCATGTTCATATCCTCGGTTATAGATAGCCAAATAATTAGAAATCTTTGCTTATATTTACGTAGATTTTATTGGGGGTATATATATTTAATTATAGATAGTTTAATTATGGTTTAAATTCTTACGTATGCTCTTTATATTTAAAAACTATATTTTTGGCTGGATACGGGTAATATTTTGGGTGATCTAGTATTATCTGTAAAAATCCTATAAAATATACATAATATATTACTTAATATATTATAATACCTAAGTGTTATATATATATACACACACACACACATACATACATATATTAATAAATTTATTTTTATTATATAAACTCTCTCTCTCCTCCCGTCTCCATCTCTCTCCTCTCGCTCTCTCTCTCTCGCACGCGACCGAGCCCTAACCCGCGCCACACCACTACGTCGACGTTCACCTTCATCTCCTCGTCATCACCACCTTCTCATCTCCTCCTCTTTCTTGTCGTCGCCACCTCCTCTTCCTCGAGACCTCACCGGAGCTCCGATCCGTGCAACCGAACCCACTTCCTTCAACCTCCCCTCTCGCCGTCATCTGAACCCGATCACCACCACCATCACCCTCATCACTTATTCCCTTCTCGTTGTCACTGGCCCTCCTCTCACCACCTAATCCCACTGCCGACATCACCTCCTCTCCTCACCCTCGACGGGACCCAGAGCCCTCATTCCCGACTTCTTCTTCTTTCCTTCTGTCACGCCCCGCTTCCCAATAGACAAAAACGGTGACGTGGCAAACCCACGGCATATTTATCCAGAGAAGCTTATTCCTTGAATAAATATACTAAACGTATTGAAACAATAATACACAATGCAAGAAAAAATTAAGATTGTAAAATTTTTCAACAAACATCTTTATTTACATTCAACTTCTAATATTTACAAATACAAGAGTTTATGCTGGAAAGTAAATACAATAAGGAAAATGCCTAAACAAGTGGCATATATAAATTGGATAAAAAGTGAAGCCGAGCTAGCCCTGAGTAGTGATCTGGTTGTAGTCCTCCTCGGTGGCTTCAATCTCCTCCGTCTCGACTGTATCTGACGAACATTCCAAGAGAAGAAAAGTGGGTGGAATGCCTGTCAGCAAACTAGCGCTCGGTAAGTCCCAAAGATAGATAAGAGTAAAGAAAATGACAAGTGTAGAATATATATATGACGAGTAAGAGTATATGATCATGAGTAACTATATACTATAGGTCTCTAACTGGTCACTATGTTAACGTTAAGTTCCAAGTGTAAATGTCAACGCAGCCGTAGAAGTATTCACGAGCTCAAGAGTGGGACCCCAGGAGCAAGGAAACACGGGCCCTATTTCATGTGTTAGCATCAGGGCTCTAGGCTGTGGATGAGTCAACCCGACTAATATTCGAGTAAAATAAAAAAGGTTAATACGGGACTCCTGAAGCTCCGTTGGATTTACACAAGAAATTATCCCAAGCACCATGAGTATAATATATACAACTGATTAATATACTTAATTGATTTGATTGATTGATTGACATATCTTGATCGAAACCCTAGATTGCAAAAGATGTAGATTGTATTCGAGAGAGTAGAGTAATATACAAGTCATGAAAATTTCAATCTTGGTTCGAGTCAAGTTGGTTCGAGTAGATTGGATTTGAGTACATATTCAAGTTTAGATTCGAGTTAGGTTAGAGTTCGAGTTTGTATTCGAGTTCGAGTTCAAGTTTATATTTGAGTTTGGATTTGAGTTCGAGTTTAGATTCAAGTTTGAATTCGAGTTATAGATATTTCTTGTGAATTGATTTAACTTTTGAAGATGTTAGGTTTGAGAGAAATCGGCAACTGCTGCACATGGACAGCAGGATTTGTGCCTTTTTTCAAGACAATTGCCATTGATAACTTCGTTAAGTTTTCTGATCTGAATAGGCAAGCACTCATTTTCTCCGGCTCCCTGGGGCTCAAGAGAATTGATCCCGCTTAAACCTATATTAATCTAGAGTTCTTAGTATTATTTGCATATCTCGAGGGGAGTTTATGAAAAATACTTTAATATAGTTTAAAAATAAAGCTCGAGGGTGATTTATAACATTTAGGGTTTTCATTAACATGTATTTTAATTGTTGTGGTGTTTTGATGATAAAACCTAGCGTTTTGAAAGTTAATGGTATTTTATGAAAACTAGCTCTTTTGGAAACTTGGTGGTATTTTATTAAAAAAAATTCTAATCTATCATTTTAAAAATATAGTTTCTTAATATGTTTTTATTGAAATTACGAATTTATAATTTTTCAAAAATTAGTTTTGTTTAGAAAAGTCGCGTTTCTTAAAAACCGTATTTTATTCCTTTCGAGACCGAATACTATGTGAGAAGTTCTGCATCTCACTCTACTGTCCGAAAGATGTGCGATAATACGCACCATCTATTAGCGGGTCCCCTAACGAGGTTTGTAGAGACGTAATTGCTAAGGGTTTCGAAATACCGATTTAAAGAAACCCGTTTTGAAACGATGTGTTATTTTAACGAAAAAGCTTTTACTTTGAATTACCCATATGCTTAGAATACCGTGCTATGAAACCATAGTGTGCGTGTGGGGTAGGTCATTACCCCGTGAAGGTTCTAGGGTTTGGGTATACTAGATATCGAAAAGAGCTTACACTAAAGTTCATGGTATTTTAATGAAAACGTTAGTTATATGTTTGTTTCATATGAAATTTTGGTTAAACTAAAAACTAAATGATATGAATAAGGTTAGGATTATTGTAGCATGTTAGTTTGATCTCGTTTGCTTATCACATGGCTTATAAATGTTAAAAAGAAAACTATATCGAAAATAACTTCTCTTTTGTCGGTTTGTTTTAAAAAGTTATTTGAGATAAAAAGATAGAGAGATGAAGCGACTTACATGCTTAGATTATTAACAAGAATGAGGGGAAGCCTTCAGGTGTCGTGGTTTCTTCAGAGGTGCTCCGGTTATCGAGATTTGCTTGCTACTCCACTTGGGAGGCTTAACTTCACTTGGCACTTAGAGAGTTTAAAAGAATTTTTGCTAGAAATTTCAGAATGGGGAAGAGCTAGGGCATAGGGTGGTATTTATAGTGGAGAATTAGGGTTTGAGAATTAAAATTTTGGATTAAAATGCATTAAAAAGGTGTTAAATGGTGAATTGAATAGTCTCTGTTTGGTTGCAGGAAAATCAAACAGTGCAGGGGAGTCGAAGAGATGAGTGTGCAAAGCACAGAGGAATTTGGCTTCATCCCAACCGTCGGTAGCGGCCATATGGGGACTTTGGGCGGTCGGATCTCGTTGGCTTGCCTCGAGATTCATGCCATGTGTGTATATCTGTGTTTAATCCTTTTTTCGCATGTTTGATTTTTCTAAAACTTTTCATTTCTCTGTGTATTCCACGTGCAACTCTTGAGCTTCTAAAAAATTAAAATGAAAAATCTAAAATAATTGGGTCTGATGGGATTCGAACGCACAGGCTATGTCACAGCAGTGTAGAGTCTTTACCAATGAGCTACAAGTTGCTTCTTTCTTTTATTTAACAGAATAACTTTTAACTATTACACAGGCAGTAATATCCTTTTCTGTACAATAATAAGAAATTTCTATACAGTGATTTTAGAGTCGTTACATTCTACCCTCCTTATAAAAATTTCGTCCTCAAAATTTACAATTACATAGGGACTAATTTTCAAAAAAGGTAAGGGTATCGTGAACGCATATCTTCTTCTCTTTCCCAAGTTGATTCACATAGCGAATCCTTTCTCCGCATCATTCAAACCAAGTTTACTTCCTTGTTCCGTAATGTTTTCACCTTTCGGTCCAGGATCTCAACTGGTTATTGTTCGCAGGTTAGTTCAGTTTGTACTCTGAGATCTGAGTGATCAAGTATGTGGCTGGGGTCGCTCACATATCGTCGTAGTTTGGATATGTGGAACACATTATGCACTCCTTCCAATGAGGGTGGTAGCGCCAAACGATAAGCCACTTCTCCAACTCATTCGAGTATGTCGAACGGTCCTATATATCTTGGACTTAACTTACCCCTTTTGTCAAAATATATCACTCCTCTGTCTGGAGAGATCTTCAAGAATACATGTTCTCCGGGTTGATACTCTAAGTGTCGACGCTATGCATCTGCCCAATGTTTCTGTCGGTCTTGGACTAATCGCGTCCTTTCCCTGATCGTGCGATCTACGTCCACAGTTGCCACGATCACCTCTGGTCCAAGGAGTTCACAATCTCCAACGTCGTCCCAACTCAGCGGGGAACGACACTTCCGTCCGTAGAGTGCCGAGAATGGTGCCATCCCAATTCTTGCCTGATAGCTGTTGTTGTATGAAAACTCCACAAGATGTAGGTGATCTTCCCATGAACCTCCGAAGTCTAACATACAGGCTCTCAGCATATCTTCTAGGATCTGAATTGTCCGCTCGGACTGTCCATCTATTTGTGGATGATACGCCGTGCTAAAATTCATACTCGTTCCTAGGCTAGCTTGCAGACTCTGCCAAAACTGTGATCGGAATCTTGTATCACGATCGGAGAGGATGCAAACAGGTACTCCATGTAATCTCACAATCTCCTGCATAAGTTTATAGGTATCAAGTATGGTACATCTTGAAGGTTTTAAATCTTACTTTAGATTTTTTTAACTCACCTCCATGTACTTCCTTGCCAACGTCTCAGTTGACTGGCTAACTCTGAATGGAAAAAGTGAGCCGACTTGGTGAGTCGATCCACAATAACCCAAATTGCATCGTTACCCTTCGTGCTGCGAGGGAGAGCAGTCACGAAGTCCATGGTAATGTGCTTCCATTCCATTCTGGGATTGGTAACGGCTGAAGTACACCAGCAGTTCTGTGATATTCATCCTTCACTTGCTGACACACCAAACACCTGGCTACGCTCCTTGCTACTTCGCGCTTCATTCCATGCCACCAGTAGTGTTGTCGTAGATCCTTGTACATCTTCGTGTCACCGGGATGTACCGAATATGGAGAGCTGTGGGCTTCTTTCATCAACTCTTCGCGAATAGGTTCGACTGGCACACATAAAAGACTTTCATATCGTAAGGATCCATCTTCATAGATGATGAAGTCAGTTCGAAGTCCATTTTCTACTTGTTCTCGGATCTTTTCTAGCTTGGCATCATTTACTTGAGCTGCCTTGATCTGATTTACAAGAGTGGACTGGACTTGTAAGTTCATAAAAAATAAAGTGTCACCTGGCATAACTACAACAATCTCCAATCCACGTAGTTCTTGTTGTAGTCTCCACTGAGCGGTGGGGTTCATTGCTAATGGCTGGCGACTAAGGGCATCAAGAACTACGTTCACCTTCCCAGGATGATACTGTAGGTTGGTGTTGAAATCCGCCATGAATTCTAGACATCTTCTCTGCCGTATGTTGAGTTCCTTCTGAGTAAATACATACTTCAGACTTTTGTGGTCAGTGTATATATCCACTCATTCCCCCAAAAGATAGTGGCGCCAAATCTTGAGTGCGAAGATGACGGCTGTCAATTCTAGATCATGAGTTGGATAGTTGCGCTCATGAACCTTTAGTTATCTTGATATAAAAGCCACAACCATTCCATGCTGGTATAGAACACATCATAATCCTTTACTGGACGCATCACAATGCATAACAAATCCGCCAGATTGATCCGGTATTACAAGAATAAGTGCATAGGTTAAACTCGACTTGAGTTCTACAAAAGCCTTTTCACATGCTTCTGACTACACGAATGCTTCATCTTTGTGTGTGAGCTTTGTCAGGGGTGCTGCGATCTTTGATAATCCTTCGATGAATCGTCGGTAGTATCCTGCTAAGCCCAAGAAACTTCGTATATCTTTCACCGTCTTTAGTGTCGGCCACTCGCTGACAGCTGACACCTTAGCTGGATCCACAGAGATTCCTTCGCCTGAAACAATATGTCTGAGAAATCTGACTTGATCTAGCCAAAATTCGCACTTGCTATACTTGGCATAGAGCTGATGTTGTCGAAATGTCTCCAAGACAATCCTTAAGTGATCGGCGTGCTCTTTCCGATTCTTGGAATACACCAGGATATCGTCGATGAAGATGACAACAAACATGTCTAAGTACTGTCGAAAAACTTGGTTCATCAAGTTCATAAAGATGGCAGGTGCATTGGTCACTCCAAATGGCATTACGGGATATTCATAATGACCATAACGAGTCCTAAACGCCATCTTCGGAATATCGGACTCTTTGACCTTCACCTGATGGTAACCCGAACGAAGATCTAGCTTTGAAAAGACACAAGATCCACTTAATTGATCGAAAAGGTCATCGATGTGGGGTAAAGGATGCTTGTTCCTAATTATCACTGCGTTCAGAGCTCGATAATCCACACATATCCTGTAGGAATCTTCCTTCTTCTTCACAAGCAGCACCGGAGATCCCCAGCTTGAAGTACTGGGATGAATCCAACATTTCTTCAGGAGTTCATCCAACTGAATGCGGATCTCCTTCAATCCCTCCGAACTTAATCGGTACGGAGCTTTTATTATTAGTTGTGCGCCGGGTTGTAAATCGATGCTGAATTCAAGAGCTCGATCGGGAGGCAAACTTGATATATCTTCCGGAAATACATTCTCGAACTCTCGAACTACCTCTGGCATCGATTCTTCTACTTGCAACGCTGCAACCTCTGCATTTTTTGGTTTTTCTTGGTAGATGCCAGGCTCCAAGGTTCGATCTCCACTCTTGAAATAGAACACTGGATGATCTGGTATTTCGAACACTACCCTCTTTTGGCGACAGTCGATGGTAGCGAAGAAAGTTCCCAGCCAGTCCATTCCCAAGACTACATCGAAGTTTGGTATGTCCAGCACTTTGAAGTCCGCATAGAATTCTCGACTGCAGACGACCACTGGACACAGATCGTATCCCAAAGTTGCTTTTAGAACGTCGTTCCCGAACTAACGTTCCAGCTGGATACGAGCGGTTTAACTGAGATCGCATGAGTTCGGACGAACCGTTGCGACCTAAAGCAATGTGATGCCCCAGTGTCGAAGAGCGCGAGTGCAGGTAGAGAGGCTACTAAGATTGTACCTAAGTTGCGTGGAATAGGTTTAGGAATAACAAATATAAGATGGCTATGAATTGAAAGGATTTGAATGAGAATAGGGAAGAGATTTACAAGTGATAACCTGACCCGTAGTTTCGGCCTCTTCGACCGAAATAGTGAATGCTTGACGTCGCAGCACTCTCCTCTGTGCCTGGTTAAGTGGTATGAGTGCGGGAAGCTAGAGCTGGTAGAGCTAACTGTTGGGTTGTGCCAGCGCCCTGGCTATCTACCGTGACCGTTTGCGGAATAAAATTTTTCAAAACTGGCGCTAGAACAACCCTATAAGCCGGATCTACCATAAACCTAAAGCTAGCAAACTATAAAGGAGTTTAGAATGGTTATACCGAATGATCCGAGTCTTTCGGTCTTCTACCATCTTCCTAAGCTCCTAAAGGCCACCATGATCAAGCTTGATTGCCGGTCTCCCTCCATCGAAGATGATCCACCTGAGAATTTGTAGTTCGAGCTCCAACCTCATAGCCGAGGTAACTAGGGTACCTAGTTCGCTAAACTAGATAGTCTAGAGAATGTAGAGTCTAATGATGGATTAATTTGTCTCCTAACACCCTAGGTTTCTCAACACATGAGACTTTTAGGATGGAGGTAGAAGAAGAAGCTTGAGGAGATGAGAGTGTGAAGCAACCATAGAAAATGGCTAAGTGTTGTGAACAAAGAATATGAATCAACCCTTACAAAATATCTCACAACACAAATAAATATCAAGCATGCCACAATAGTGAACCATGAGTCACCCTATGAGTCACCGTAAAGCCATGCTTCATATAAAGTCAAAGAACACCTCATCCCTCCACCTCATTAACCATTTAACAAAATGGTTAAAACAAAAAAATGATGTGGTATCTTCTAGAAGTATCTTGTAATGAATTACAAGAATACCCATCATCCGTATATACATACCCGTATCCGTATTCCAAAAAATAAGAATACAAAGAGACGAAAATAATCTAATAATATAATACTAGTATCCAGCTTAAACCAAAGCCCACTAGTATTATCCGTTCGAATCATGATATGTACACAAGTACACGTATATGATCGAACCCCGTCGTAAAACCATACGGCCTCTACAACATTTCGCCCGAACCTGGGATACCCTCTGTGTGGGACTCTAAAGACTCGTCAATACGCTGGCAGTGGGTTTAACCACAAGCACGTCAGCGGCACTAGCTGTACGTAACGGCTCCCCAGGTATTAAGCGAAAGGAATGCCGACGAGCAAACTCATCTGAACCCCTACTGAGCCTGTCCGTGACAATCTCCGTACAGTCTGGTCTGTTCGTCTAAGAGTATCGCATATCGAGTCTAGGGGGTGGATAAAGTCAGACCCCTAATAACGCGATATTTCATGTCGGTATGAAGCCCATCACCAACTGAGAAACTACTGATCTAAATCAGTAATTCTCGACTACCTTGGCCAAGGATTTCTGGTGATGGCCACCCGTGCACTACGCGACATCAACCCCCAATACCGGGAGAGACGGATCCCCGATGATCCTCTCACTGCCTCTATGTGGCTCGGGACTGTACTCAACTAAAACCTGTTTGCACGATTCCTTTGAGCCATGGTAGGGTAGTAATCAAAGCACGGTGGGAACTCACATAAGATAAATGATGATCTCGGGTTGACAGACTAACCTGTACACATGTCACCTGCGAACTGCTATCTGACAATAGGTATAATACCAACGAGCATGTACCCGGCAAGTCCGTCCAGTGTACTCATAACCCAATGAGCACCTGTATACTATCTTAGGTGACAAAAAGACACTAATGGCTTATGAGACCGGCCACCGCCCCTCGTCGGGGTCTCGATAAGTACACACTAGTCTACTATGGAGTATCAATGCCCAGTCTTGATACTCTCTCGACTAGGGACATTTAAGGATGTGCTTATAGACCACTCAGCTCCCACATATATGATCGCCATCATAATGCTGGTAGTCAAGCAAGAATTCTATGGGCTCTATCAACATGTAATAGTGATCTGTAATACCATATAATGCATGTACATGATGATAAAGGCAAACCAGATAGCATACTATCATTTTGAGTAAGACGGTTCTATCCGTATAGGTCCTCCCTCAACCATCATAATCACCTGCCTGCGATTACAATAATTGCCTTGAGAGCACTATAGCCAACAATCTCCCACTTGCACTTAAGGCTAATTATTGCCGTGTCGCATACTCACAGCCCGTGTAATACCGAACACCCAACTTCTCTACTAATCGGTCTCATAAAGCACGTTTATGAAACTATTGTGTTCGAGAAATAGCCTCAGTGAGTGGATTCGCTCCAATGTTTCTATCTTTATCTCTCTATATCTCAACTTCGCGGAGAAAGACTATCTCCCGAAATGAGCAATACATGTCTTAGAATTTGTCTGGATGTCTGATGGGACCCAGTTCACAAATGAACTCCAAATCCAACAAACTTCTTAGACTGTACATCCACTGAATTTAATCGGTATCATGTGCCATGCCTTCCACAATATCCGCTTGGACCACCTGTCCAACATACAGCCCCTCAAAAGAGGAAAAACTATAACTCTGTCATCCAAGTCACCTTGGAAGTCTAAAATTATAACCGCCTCCTGAAGGAGGCTGCCGTTACCATTTACCAAGAACATCCACTTATGTTCATAACTACTTCCCAATATTTCTCCAGGATTGGATTAATATATACTTATTGCAGCCTGTGCAAAATCAATATCTGGTGTTGTACTTGACATCTCATGATTGACTCAATTTCCTAAGCAAGCGATATGTCAATCATGCAAATCCCTCTCCTCATCAGTCTAGAAGATATCTCTTTAGAGAGGGTGACTCCATCACTTGCGGGTACACCACCACGCCAGGAGTCATCCATTCTAACACACTTTAGAATAATGTCAAAGTACCCGAACTGGGACACTTTCCAAATCTAGATCTAAAACCATAGATCTAGTCACCAGAATCCATGATATTATATCCATATCCTATTTAGAGAAACCACCTTGTGACAACCACAGTATAACCGATTGTAGTATAGGAAGATCTCTTCCTATTAAGTGCATGTCATCCAAATACCAGGACATCACTCCCTACTACCTTCTTACTAGATCCATCTCTTATTCTGATGAAGTCAAACTCTATGACCGTCACATCAAAAATAGATGATCTATATCCGCTATATCTGCTTTAGTCTATAAATAAACATAAGCTACTTGCTCACTATGCTTCCGCTGCTCCCACTGACTACAACAATCCTCTGGCAGAGTCATATACACGTACACTTCAAAAACTAATTTAGAACGACGTTATACTCATCCTCCTTCCAGATCTCATAATCTAGAACAACAATAGTGGCAAGTTTGGGTAATCAAAAGCCTCCCTGTCACCGTCTCTGAGGAGACCGAAGTACCTCTCGGGTGCCTGAGGTTACCCACCAAATCTGCAAAGTGGCTAATGGATTGTCGAATCCAATTAAATATTTATGTTCTACTAAATTTTCAATAATCGTTTGTGGTTCTGGAATCACTTCCAGTTCTACCATACTCCACTAATGTTTTCTGAAAAGAATCCATTTTACTAAAATTGGTGGGGAGTCAAGAACAATATAATTATTGATCGTCCTGATGGTAGAATATTAACCCTCGTCAAAGCCCGGGATAACCCATAAACTGCCATTACTGAAACGTGCCTTGAGTTTGCCCAGATTCTGGTTTTAAGCATCAGCCGGACAACTCCATATACCTTAACATCGTTAAGATATGAATCCATTCTATATATCCAATATAGAAACAAAGGCACTAATTTAATTGGAACCAGATTCAAAAATCATGCAGCTGTTTCCAGTGCATACCAACCAAATAGAAGAAGGCCATGCAGCATTACTCATCCAGGAACACATCCACCTTTGAGTAACCTGAAAGAGAAGCAAGTTCTCAAAACTATTGCTTACAACGGAATACCAAACACAAGTATCTAAATCTTCGATCACCTTGAAGAATCCTGATACTTGCAACATATAGTTCTCTACCTTATTCTTATACCTATAACTTCTCAAAATTTGGACCTTATATTTCAACGAAATACTTGTCTAAAACTAAAGAAGTCATAAGTAAACAGAATATAGTATGACTACCAACCCCTTTGTCATAACGGACATCGGACAACATACAATACTTTGTATAAGTCCACTGAGTTTAACAACTCAAACCCTGAACGTCGAAAGTTGAAAACTGTACTATGGTTAAGAAGAATTACACCGTTGTTGAATACACCTTACCTAACCATCAACTGATATAGGTAAATGTCATACACATAATTTCAAAAAGTTATATCTCACTTTATAAAATAAACGTACAGATATATCAGTTTGAAATTGGTGCATAACGACGGATATTCAAAACCAAAAATTTGTCGTTAGGCAAAAGCCAGGTGATTTCCTCAAATATTACCAATTACAAAGAATTCTGATATACATTGAGGATCTAATCACCCAATTCCCAATATCTTACTCCCACTCACCATCTGTAACGCCATACAGATGTGAGAATCAAAATCTGGTAAATACATACCCTGGAGTTAGAATCTAATTGGGAAGACAGTTTTTAATTAACACCACACAGTAAAACTGAAACATGAAAATGTTTCGAAGGAGTAGCCGGGTATTCCTAATAATGCCTCTTCCACTATCCAGATTCATGACTGTAACCGTATATTTCCTTGCCCTCACTCCAATCCCTTTATATGTCTTTACTTATTACCTTCTGTACACTACACCCTTCTGTACACCACACTTAGGCTAATTGATTTTCTTCCTTCCCTACCCCTCGGCACCAGCCTAAGGTTTAGAAGAAGACTATCCAATAAGCGCAATAGGTGTATACTCCTAATACTAGGAGCTCTCGCAACCTGAGAGAAGGTAAATGGAAAAGACAACTGAATAATCCTATTCTATTTCTCCAGAACCAGAAACCATTCTCGAACTTAAACAAGTTCCTTCGAGTTCGTAAGTAACTATACGATGGCATACCCAAGCAATATGGATCTTCGTAGTCATACGGAGTGTTCCGGAGAAATGCAAAGGTGATATAGGAGTGGCAGGGGTATACGCTGTTTTATCGTGAATGATAGTAGTCGCAATTTTCTTTGCCATTTATCTAATCCCTTTATATGTCTTTACTTATTACCTTCTGTACACCACACTTAGGCTAATTGGTTTTCTTCCTTCCCTACCCTTCGGCACCTGCCAATGGTTTGGAAGAAGACTATCCAATAAGCGCAATAGGTGTACTCTCCTAATACCAGGAGCCCTCGCAACCTGAGAGAAGGTAAAGATAAAAGACAACCGAATAATCCTATTCAATTTCTCCAGAACCAGAAACCATCCTCGAACTGGAACAAGTTCCTTCGAGTTCGTATGTAACTATACGATGGAATATCCAAGAAATATGGATCTTCGTAATGATACGAAGTGTTCTGGAGAAATGCAAAGGGGGTGTAGGAGCGACAATGATATATGCGACTAAATGACAATCCAAAAGCCAAAGTGTTTTAAGAAGGTTCGGTTAACTTGGTTCATGAGTTTTTAAGGTTAGGCCATGGTCGCTGCCAAAGAAAGAGAGAAAATAAACACTCAGCGTGCACTCTAACCTAGATCGGATTAGTCGATCACTTTATCTAATCAGGATGGCTCCCACTGTTTCCTCGAATTCTCCTTCAAACCTAAAAGAGAATTAGTCGGGATCATCTAAAATCACCCGAGGAGTAACACCTACTCATTAGTGGGAATCGGGATCCAACTATCATCGCAAGATAACTTGATGGAAGCCACTCAAATCACCACACTCCAGAAGGTATGCGCATGCCTGGAAAGTTTCCTGTATGTTTGAAACTCCCGATGTGATTTTTATCCCAAACGGCATATGGTCTTGATAGAGACTGACGTACCATAAGTCGCAAGTCAAGTTCAACCCGTCATTGTCCTGAATTAATTTAGACCCACCCGCATAAGACCTTGATAGAGACCAAAGTGGCTATGCGGCTATCCTGATTAATCGCATCCTAAAATGCAACAGATGAGTAACATTTAGCTACCGTTCACTATGCCTTGATAGAGACCAACATACATAGCACGAATACTAACTGCTACTTATCTGAAATGATGGAGGGCTACAGCTGGTTTTTGGCGAAAAACCTTTAACATAATGAACTTGATATCGTTGAAGGAATTGAGTAGTTTTACAAATATATAGTGGCGTAAACTTTTGCTAAAGAGGTCACTCCCTGTGAAGGGATCTCGGCTCTTTCCTCATCGAATGAGGTGCAGGATATTCCAAACTGAATACCACGATACAAAACAAAAGAATCGACTATAGTGAGGTTATTACACTGACGTAAACTTTTGCCCAAGAGGTCACTCCCTGTGAAGGGATCTCGGCTCTTGCCTCGTCGAATGAGGTGCTGGATATTCATAACCGAATACTGCTGTGTAAAGCAAAAGGAAACGTCTGTAATGTCTGTTTTTAAAACTTGGTTTCAACAACATCATATAGGTTTGTTTTCCTTGCATTAATCAGAATTAATGCAGTCCCATCAATTAATCCATATCACACCAGAAAAGAACGAAAATACAATGTACGTATATGCCATTCACATTCGCCACGGGGTCCCGTCATGCACCATTAGGTTACTTAACTAACGGCAAGGCGGGGGCTGGACTAGCGCGGATGCAAAACATATACAACATCTACTAGTATATATATAAATATATATAACATTCATCCCAGGCATGATATAAGCAACATCACATAATCTCGGCAAGCAACACAGAATGGTGGATAATCTTGGAGCCTCGGATTTCATTTGAGCCGCAAATGAGACCCGACGTTCCCTGTCGTGTGGATTGCCTGTGCAATGAAAACCTGGACCCCTACGAGCGCGGCAAGTTACCCGCCAATCCCAAAAGTGAGGTAACCCCAATCAACAAAGTGAATATGCCTCCCAGCACTTCACGGAATCTGATAACTTGAGCACCCCTCCGTGGGTCATCCTGTACCCCTACGAATGCGTCGAATAGCCCGCCAATTCTAGAGTAGGACCCTCCGTCTCAACGCAATGAGATGCGGGCCCGTTGCCCTGTAGAACCCGGCTATTCGAGCACTCCTCCGCAGGGTAATCCTAGTAAAGAAATTGAAAATATATGTACAAGGGTGACATCGACCTCAACCCGGTCGTGCCCTAAACAAATAATATACAAACTGGCAGAGACAACATTCCACATGTCGGACGCTCACCCCGCAATATCAAATGTACAAATGAATCTGAACTGTACAACTATCATTACACCACTGGATATCCACCATGACAATCCAACCGCAACCTTAGCACAACACAGAACATCAACGTGAATATCGTCATATTCGCAAACCCGTCTAAAAGAACATATAGCAGTTAGACGAGTTATACCGCTCTAATGACATTCACGGTCAAAGATAGTAATGTATGTACTGAAAACTTTTAAACGGTGTTAAAAATAGCGACTTCGAAATACTCCGTATTTCCCCAATACCATGAGATGACATAATATGAAATCTGGGCAAAAACAAACAACACCTGAAAACCAATATTCAAGAGCCTAGAACACCAAAAAAATTTCAAGACCCAGATCCTATGTTGGACCGCCCAGGCCGGTTTTTAGCCCATTCTCGCCGGCCATGTTTTGGAATTTAGGGCTCGTATTTTAAGGGTGTTCTGGTTACAAAATGAGTAGCCTTCTGCAATTGTTTTAAAAAAATTTAGAAGACTCTAAAAATTCGACAGCAACTTGAATATTGTTTCGGTTGTTTTGGAGTTGTTTCGGTTTCGTTACTTTAAACATCGTTTAAACTGCTAGTTTAGGGTTTATGGGTTGGCTTTGATACCATGTTAGGTTGTGCCAGCGCCTTGGCCATCTACCGTGAACATTTGCGAAACAAAATTTTTCAAAACTGGCGCTAGAACAACCCTATAACCCGGATCTACCATAAACCTAAAGCTAGCAAACTATAAAGGAGTTTAGAATGGTTATACTGAATGATCAAGTCCTTCGGTCTTCGACCATCTTTCTAAGCTCTTAGAGGCCACCATGATCAAGCTTGATCGCCGGTCTCCCTCCATCGAAGATGATCCACCTGAGAATTTGTAGTTCGAGCTCCAACCTCATAGCCGAGATAACTAGGATACCTAGTTCGCTAAACTAGATAGCCTAGAGGATGTAGAGTCTAATGATGGATTAATTTGTCTCCTAACACTCTAGTTTTCTCAATACATGAGACTTTTAGGGTGGAGGTAGAAGAAGAAGCTTGAGGAGATGAGAGTGTGAAGCAACCATAAAAAATGGCTAAGTGATGTAAACAAAGAATATGAATCAACCCTAAAAAAATATCTCACAACACAAATAAATATCAAGCATGCCACAATAGTGAACCATGAGTCACCCCATGAGTCACCACAAAGCCATGCTTCATATAAAGTCAAAGAACACCTCATCCCTTCACCTCATTAACCATTTAACAAAATGGTTAAAACAAACAAATGAGGTGGCATCTTCTAGAAGCATCCTGTAATGAATTACAAGAATACCCATCATCCATATATACATACCCGTATCCGTATTCCAAAAAATACGAATACAAAAAGACGAAAATAATCTAATAATATAATACTAGTATCCGGCTTAAACCAAAACCCACTAGTATTATCCGTCCGAATCATGATACGTGCACAAGTGCACGTATATGATCGAACCCTGCCGTAAAACCATACGACCTCTACATCGTTTCGCCCAAAGCAGGGAAACCCTCTGTGTGGGACTCTAAAGACTCGTAAATACTCTGGAAGTGGGTTTAACTACAAGCACGTCAGCGGCACTAGTTGTACGTAACGGCTACCCTGGTATTGAGCGAAAGGAAGGCCGATGAGCAAACTCATCCGAACCCCTACTGAGCCTGTCTGTGATAATCTCCATACAGTCTGGTCTGTTCGTCTAAGAGTATCGCATATCGAGTCTAGGGGGTGGATAAAGTCAGACCCCTAATAACGCGATATTTCGTGTCGGTATGAAGCCCATCACGAACAGAGAAACTACTGATCCAAATCAGTAATTCTTGACTACATTAGCTAAGGATTTCTGGTGATGGCCACCCGTGCCCCTCGCGACATCAACCCCCAATACCGGGAGAGATGAATCCTTGACGATCCGCTCACTCCATGTGGCTCAGTATTGTACCCAACTAAAACCTGTTTGCACGACTCCTTTGAGCCATGGTAGGGTAGTAATCAAAGCACGGTGGGAACTCACACGAAACAAATGACGATCTCAGGTCGACAGACTAACCTGTACGCATGTCACTGGGAACTGCTATCTGACAATAGGTATAATACCAACTAGGATGTTCCCGGCGAGTCCGTCCAGTGTACTCATAACCCAATGAGCACCTGTATACTATCTTAGGTGACAAACAGACACCAATGGCTTATGAGACCGGCCACCGCCCCTCGTCCGGGTCTCAATAAGTACACACCAGTCTACTATGGAGTATCAATGCCCAGTCTCGATACTCCCTCGACTAGGGACATTTAAGAATGTGCTTATAAACCACCCAGCTCCCACGTATATGATCGCCATCATAATGCTGGTAGTCAAGAAAGAATCCTATGGGTTTATCAACATGTAATAGTGAACTGTAATACTACATAACACATGTACATGATGATAAAGGCAAACCAGATAGCATACTATCATTTTGAGTAAGACTGTTCTATCCATATAAGTCCTCCCTCAATCATCATAATCACAATCACCTGCCTGCGATTACAATGATTGCCTTGAGGGCACTATAGCCAACACTAACCGGGTAGGAGGAGCTTGGATCGTCGGTCTAGCTGGAGGGTTGTTGGGTCCTCGGTTCTGGGGGCATACTCTAATGGCATAAGTAAAAGACCCACAGATCAGGCACAAGTTGTTCGCCCTGCGACAGTTCTTCACAAGATGCCATTTTCTTTTGCAGTAGATGCAAAAGTCTGGCCTGCTGTTGGTGAACGAACCTACTAGCCTCCGAGATGGTCCATTAAAAGCTGTCCTGGAAGAGGCCCCTCCTGTGATCTGGTGCATAGAGCGTTTCACACCGGCAGTCCGCGGCCTGCCCTTCTTCTTCACAACTGCCTTATAGCGTCGGGAAGCCTTCAAAGCAAGTTCATGGGTTGGGAAATCCCCTGTACCAAGTGTAGCTTGGATTTTAGGGTCCAACCCTTGCTGAAATCTTCATGCCCGGACCTCAGCAGTGGGAATAAAATGTGCAGCGAACCTGTTACGACCTTGTGTTAGCAGTGTTGTGAGTGAGATCAGAAAATTGAATTTGAGATATATCTTACCTGCTGAGTATGGTAAACTCAACATCATATTCATCCACCGACTTGACTCACATCGAGCCCTGCTGTAGATGGATGAATTGCTGCTCCATGTCAAAGTGGGCAGTCTCTGCGAAGTACTTGGCGTCAAAGAGATCTCGGAATGTTTTCCATTCT
Source organism: Agapanthus africanus (assembly GCA_030015575.1). Taxonomy (NCBI): domain Eukaryota; kingdom Viridiplantae; phylum Streptophyta; class Magnoliopsida; order Asparagales; family Amaryllidaceae; genus Agapanthus; species Agapanthus africanus. The sequence continues at coordinate 416,932,568 of CM057338.1, read as the reverse complement.
ATCGGTTGTGCGAGACGACTCTCTTCAGCTTTCTACCAAACTCTGGCGTTATCAGTCAGTTGCAACTTAGTAACTCCCACCCAAACAATATCCGGCACTTGAGCTGCTGCCAGGTCATCCTTGATTGCTTAAGCCCATTCTTCTGCCTCAAGTGGGCTCTTCTTACCCAAGAAGTTCTTTGGGTGCAGTGCCCGAAACTGCTTAACTCCGGGTGTCTTAGCTTCGGGGCGGTTCATCAGGATAGCAGTCTGCTGCTGTTGACCTTCTAATAGGCTCTTAATAGCCTCAAGAAGTACCGTTTTCTCATTGATAGAAGCTGCAACGGTTGGCGGTGGTGGTAAAATAGGCGGTGGAGTATTGCCGTTGACGTTGGTACTTGTCACGTCCCGAAAGTACGGAATATGACCGGCACTTAAACTACGAAACGTCTCGAGGCGTACGTAATCTAAGCAAGCCGAAAACCCAGAAATCCAAACCAAGAAAGTAGTAGAGTGAAGGAAAACCAATTTAAATCAAGTAGTTTTAATAGCATAGCCGAATTATGCGTTTTTAAAAAAAAAACATCAAATATTTCCTGAAAATTTCGGCAGAGTCTCCTTTGTAAATACTGGCCCCCAAACGGGATACAACATGAATAGTATACGAAATCAATAAAAAGGCATCCCCAAGCGGGAGCTAGCTCTTCGTCAATCGACGGTCACAACCACACAAGCCATATAATATACAACGCCAAGGGCGAGGATCAAAACTCAAAAGAAAACTCAAAACAGTAAGAAAATCCATAGAAATACAGCGTGTGACTCTAAGGTCGAAAGAATAAACATTACCGGTCTCCATCTCTAAAATAAATACATGTTTGGTTGATGGAATTTACTAGATACAACGGAATAATATTATACAAGCTAAAATGATGGGTACGATACAAGAAAAACCCACCTACTAGCAGGTCACCCGAATGAAACTGAGCCCGCAAAGCCGTAATGAAACCTGTACGGCAACCTGCAAGAAACTGGGGCACAACGGGGGTGAGTTGCCAACTCGTGAATAGAAAAACATCTACGCACAGAAATCGCATAAATAACGCAACCTAGGTCAATGAGCATAATATATCCTCAAATATATGAATAACACGTAGCCTATAACAAGGCTAGGGTAAATATCTAACCCGAGTGTAATCTCATGTGCCCGTGTCAGTGCCTCAGGTAGCAATATATCATGTGAGTGAGGTAAGAATGCATGAAAACAGAATACATGTAAATGAAGAAACTGTTTTCATAAATTAGTGAGATTTCCTTCGTACTTTTAAACTGAGGTATCATAAATGAAATCAGTATCAACAGTGTCTAGCATCGACACAAAACATAAATCTCAATGTCTCGAAATATCAATGTCTCAATCTCAATATCTAGGGCGCCGTCAGTCCAGACCGGCCCCTACCATCCATCTCAAGACCACGACGGTATCCTCCGGATATCCGACGCGTCGGGTAATATCACCTGTAGGTAATCTGTCCCCTGCCAGGCTCAACGTCAACACCACATTCATCTTGCCCCGGGGTACCATACCGGGCCCACCATGTACCCGAAACGGTTCCTCCACTCCTCGAATCGGGTCTCGAAATCCATCAGCAAACTCATGGTGGACGACTCATACATCATGGGAAAACCGCACTTTTTATTTTAAAAGGGAGAATAGGTTTATTCATGTTTTTGCGGTTTTCCTCCAAATCCAAGAAATCTCATGAAATCCAAATCCAAGTCATCAATAGCATGTAAACAGTGAATATAGGCATGAGAATCCATGAATGCGACACAACAGTGAATAATAACATGCATGAAGTAGTAGGCAATAACTACAATGTCTAACTAGCATATAAGGCAAGTACACTAATATCATGTCTAAACTATTAGCTAACAACCTATGTCAAATGAAATAGTATTTTCTAAAGTGTTCGTGACATGTCAATTACCAATGAAGATGTGTGTGAGCCGGCAAATAAGTGTACATGGTACATACGCGTCATCGGTAATGGTGCTGGTGTCCTAACAGCATGATATTAATAATGCAATAAGAAATTATAATATAAGTATGCGATGCGGAGCGAACAGTAAAAATGAGCGGAAGCTGAATACTAGACGCAACTATAGCTAATCTGCACTAATCTAATATAAATCCTACAAATGATGCCTTTTGAAATAACACGAATCATGGGGTTTTGAAAATAGGGGCTACGGTGTTTTTAAGAAAAGATACGTTTTTGAAATACCCGTAGAATCCCTTGACCTATCTTTTAAAATACGCATGATTCGTAAGCTTTGAAATAGGTAAGAATCGAATCTAATCTAACAACTAAACTAAACTAAAGGGCTAAGCTAACAAGCTAGACTACAGATAAGGAAACCGCCTAACGTCTGAGTCGATCCATATACATACCTGTATATATATTAGTCGGTGATCCCGCCTCAATAATATCATATCCGATACCATATCTATAATCAGACATCCCAAGTCAAGAGTGCGGATCAATCATCAAGATATAGCTCGTACGTAAATCCGTCGTACGGCATCCCCAAATCTGGGTACGGGTCAATATCATATTCATCATACTATTCATCTGGTATCCTCTTCATCAAATATCATGATCGGGGTACTGATCTACATCTAGTACAATGTTGATACCGCCTAAGTATGCATGCACGTGTGTGAAACACTACGTCAAGGACCCGCTACAACGTCATGTCGTGTCTCAAACACGAACCCTGCCATATCACCGATCTCACGGCCTCAAATCAATTTCATCGACTCACCTTAAATCCCAAACATTATCCTCAAATCCAGTATGTGAACACATAGTCCCATACCCATGTGAACACATAAACACATATCCCCATATACGCATAGGTAATAACATAGATGTATGCATGTGTGTGTGTGCGTGTGTGGGTGTAACAACTAATCAAGGGTTTCGCAACTAACAGTAAACTAATCCATGAACACCTAGCATCTACCTTTATCCTCAAAGCCTCATATTAATATAATATATATTTAAGTGTATACGTATTCGCATACATCACTGCGAACTGCAGGGGTGCTATACGCCATCCACCCGACTTCTCCCCGTAGATATAAATCTACTCACCTGGTCCTCGCTCGCCGGTGCCGACGTCGCCGCGCGCTTTCTTGTCGTCTCGAAGTCCATATGGGGTACCTACATATCATAACGCACCGTATTGCATTAAAACCAAATTCGAAATCGAAACGGCATACGAAAATCAAATCGGCACGCGTATCACGCATAGGTCAAAACCTATCGCCTACGCATGCAAGAATAGCCAAACCAACCATCGATGTCGATGTACAAACGTCAAACCATCGAGAAAACCCAAACACACTCATTTGCGCATCCACAAACACTAACTATAATATAAAATAGGTTAAAATTCACCAAAACCCCAAATTCACCTTAAAAGCCATTTTTCCGAAAATCTAGTAAGCAAAAATTTACCGTTTTAGTACAAAACTTGATGTTTTAACAATTCTAATGGCCATAATACTTATTAAATATCTTAAATAAGTCATAAAAACCATTTTCATAATTTAATCTCATTAAATTTCATTAGCCCCAAAATTCTAGTTTACAATTTAACCAATTTTAACAATTTTATAGCAAAAATGCACATACAACAATCTAGCTTAGATTTTCATGATCTAAAGTATTAAACTACATTTTATAATGATAATAAAGTCATCAAAAACCTAATTACATTTTCTCTTAAACCAATTCATGGTTTACAAAAACCTAGTTAGCAATAAAGTTTAAATATTACAATTCCACTTAACAATTTGCAAACTAACAATTTGATTATGTTTCATATATTACAAAATGATGAATTCCACTTTGCAACCATAATCACACAACAAAAACCCTAACTATAATTTAATCCTTCTCTTGAAAACCTAAATCTTTCAATTAGAACTGCAATTCATATCCTAATTAAGTTAGATTAAAGCAATAACCAACAATTTAACAAAAAGCTCAAGATTTTTACCTCACAAGATTTGAGATCTAGCATGAAAATCTTGACCTCCAATTTGAAAACTTTTCACCAAAAACCATACTTGAGAGGCTAAGGAAAAATGGGTAGGAGTTGGATTTGGAATTAGCTTTGAAATTGTATTGATTTTGAAGCATTTTTGTGGATTTTTGATGCAAATTGGGTGGGATTTTTTTTGAGGGAGGGCTGCTACAGTAGGGTGCTGATTTTGGCCAGGAATTTGAGGGAGAGAGGAGAGAGAGTCAAGTGGGGAAAATGATATCAAGTCAACCCAAGGTCAAAGCCCATACTTATATATTCTTTTATTCTTTCATTTCCTTTTTCTTTTCATTTCTTTTGGTCAAAACAAGTGGGGAAATGAGGAGGGGGAAACTTGGGCTGCTGATTTGGGGAGAGGAGAGAGGGTGTGGGTGAGTGTGGGTGAGGAAAAATGATAAATGTTATACCCCAATTCCCATTAACACTAATTTCACCGAAAAAAAGCCTTTTTATTCGATATTTTCTAAACCGTTTTAGCAAACGATTTCATTTCAAAAACCACATGATAAAATTTTATTTAATGTTTTATGATGCACAAAATTTGTTTCAACTCATTCCAATTTGTAATTTTTCCTAATTAAATGTATTAGTGACGGCTTAAAATAATAATAAAATAATATTTTTTCAGAAAATTTGAAATTTCACCAGCGGCTCAATAAACACCAAATAATAGCAATTACATAGCTAGAATATGTATATTTAATTTTTATAATAAGATATTTGTATTTTGACTTTTTACAGAAAACCCCCTTATTTTTCCGATTTTTCTAAATTTCACCGAAACGATTTTCAAAACGTTACAGTACTGGTATTGTTTGGAAACTCCATCGCTTTGATATAAGAGATAGGTTAGAATAGATTCAAGGAATTTTAAATGCAAGGAATGTAAATTTTTTTTGAATTCATTAATTCTTGTGCTATATTGTTTACGACTTCATGCAGAACTGATCTGCATAGGCCACCAATAAAACCTGTCATACTCCGCTTCCCAATAGACGAAAACGGTGGTGTGGCAAGCCCGTGACATATTTATCCAGAGAAGATCATTCCCTAAATAAATATACTAAGCGTATTGAAACAATAATACACAATGCAAGAATAAATTGAGACTGTAAAATTTTTCAACAAATATCTTTATTTATATTCAACTTCCAATATTTACAAATACAAGAGTTTATGTTGGAAAGTAAATACAATAAGAAAAATGCTTAAACAAGTGGCATACATAAACTTGAGAAAAAGTGAAGCTGAGCTAGCCCTGAGTAGTGATCTGGTTGTAGTCCTCCTCTGTGGCTTCAACCTCCTCTGTCTTGACCGTATCTGACGAACATTCCAAGAGAAGAAAAGTGGATGGAATGCCCGTCAGCGAACTATCACTCGGTAAGTCCCAAAGATAGATAAGAGTAAAGAAAATGGCAAGTGTAGAATATATAAATATATATATATATATATATATATATGACGAGTAAGAGTATATGATCTTGAGTAACTATATACTATAGGTCTCTAGTTGGTCACTATGTTAACGTTAAATTCCAAGTGTGAATGTCAATGCAGCAGTAGAAGTATTCACGAGCTCAGGAGTGGGACCCCAGGAGAAAGAAAACACGGGCTCATTTTATGTGTTAGCATCGGGGCTCTAGGCTGTGGATGAGTCAACCCGACTGATATTCGAGTAAAATAAAAAAAAAGGTTAATATGGGACTCCTGAAGCTCCGTTGGATTCACACAAGAAACTATCCCAAGCACCCCGAGTATAATATATATAACTGTTTAATATACTTAATTGATTTGATTGATTGATTGACATATCTTGATAAAAACCTTAGATTGAAAAAGGTGTAGATTGTATTCAAGTGAGTCAAGTAATATGCGAGTCATGACAATTGCAATCTTGGTTCGAGTCAAGTTGGTTCGAGTAGATTGGATTCGAGTACATATTCGAGTTTAGATTTGAGTTAGGTTAGAGTTCGAGTTTATATTCGAGTTCGAGTTCAAGTTTAGATTTGAGTTTGGATTTGAGTTTGAGTTTAGACTCAAGTTTGGATTCGAGTTATAGATATTTCTTGTGAATTGATTTAACTTTTGAAGATCTTAGGTTTGAGAGAAATCGGCAAGTGCTGCATATGGACGGCAGGATTTGTATATTTTTCCAAGACAATTGCCATTGATAACTCCATTAAGTTGTCTAATCTGAATAGGCAAGCACTCACTTTCTCCGGCTCTCTGGGGCTCAAGCGAATTGATCCCGCTTAAACCTATATTAATCTAGAGTCCTTAGTATTGTTTGCATATCTCGAGTGGGTTTTATGAAAAATACTTTAATATAGTTTAAAAATAAATCTCGAGGGTGATTTATAACATTTAGGGTTTTCATGAACATGTATTTTAATTGTTGTGGTGTTTTGATGATAAAACCTAGCGTTTTGAAAGTTTATGGTATTTTATGAAAACTAGCTCTTTTGGAAACTTGGTGGTATTTTATTTAAAAAAATCTAATCTTTTATTTTAAAAATATAGTTTCTTAATATGTTTTTATTGAAAATACGAATTTATAATTTTTATATAATTTTTCAAAAATTAGTTTTGTTTAGAAAAGTCGTGTTTCTTAAAAATCGTATTTTTATTCTTTTCGAGACCGAATACTCCGTGAGGAGTTCTGTATCTCGCTCTACTGTCCCAAGAATATGCGATAATCCACACCATCCATTAGCGGGTCTCCTAACGAGGGTTGTAGAAGCGTAATTGCCAAGGGTTTCGAAATACCGATTTAAAAAAACCCGTTTTGAAACGGTGTGGTATTTTAATGAAAAAGCTTTTACTTTGAATTACCTATATTCTTAGAATACCGTGCTATGAAACCATAGTGTGCATGTAGGGCAGGTCATTATCCTGTGAATGTTCTAGGGTTTGGGTATACTAGATATCGAAAAGAGATTACACTAAAGTTCATGGTATTTTAATGAAAACGTTCGTTATATGTTTGTTTCATATGAAATTTTGGTTAAACTAAAAACTAAATGATGGGAATAAGGTTAGGGATTATTGTAGCATGTTAGTTTGATCTCGTTTGCTTATCACATTGCTTACAAATGTTAAAAAGAAAACTATATCGGAGATAACTTCTCTTTTGTCGGTTTGTTTTAAAAAGTTATTTGAGATAGAAAGAGAGAGGGATGAAAAGACTTACAAGCTTAGATTGTTAACAAGAACGAGGGAAAGCCTTCGTGTGTCGTGGTTTCGTCGGAGGTGCTCCAGTTGTCGAGATTTGCTTGTTACTCCACTTAGGGGGCTTAACTTCACTTGGCACTTTGAGAGTTTGAGAGAATTTTTGCTAGAAATTTCAGAATGGGGAAGAGCTAGGGCATGGAGTGGTATTTATAGTGGATAATTAGGGTTTGGAAATTAAAGTTTTGGATTAAAATGCATTAAAAAGATGTTAAATGGTGAATTGAATAGTCTCTGTTTGATTGCAGAAAAATCAAACAGTGCAGGGGAGTTAAGAGGAGTCGAAGAGACGAGTGTGCAAAGCACGGAGGAATTTGGCTTCATCCCAACCGTCGGTAGCGCCCATATGGGGACTTTGGGCGGTCGGATCTCGCTGACTTGCCTCGAGATTCGTGCCATGTGTGTATATCTGTGTTTAATCCTTTTTGCGCATGTTTGATTTTTCTGAAACTTTTCATTTCTCCATATATTGCACGAGCAACTCTTGGGCTTCCAAAAAATTAAAAAGAAAAATCTAAAAATAATTGGGTCTGATTGGATTAGAACGAACAGGCTATGTCACAGCAGTGTAAAGACTTTACCGGTGAGGTACAAGTTGCTTCTTGCTTTTATTTAACAAAAATAACTTTTAACTCTTACACAGGCGGTAATACCCTTTTCTGTACAATAAAAAGAAATTCTTGTACAGTGATTTCAGAGTCGTTACACCTTCTCTCTTCCTTACTGCCGACCAACCCAACCTCCTCATCCCTTCAACCCCGTCGTTGACCTCGTACCCCATCTCTCCGTCACCGACCAACTCCCTCTTCTTCCCTGACCATGCTAAAAACCCCAGAACCCAACAACCCATCCTCTTTTCTTTTCTTTCTTCTTCTTCTTTTTCTTTTCCGGCTTCGCCGGAGTTGGTTACCACCGACGAGCATGACCCTAACGACCTCAGTCACCGTTGTCGTCTACTCTAGTCGCCACTTCATGCAGTTGCTCAGTTCAGGCCAAGTTTTACATACATGGGTTTTGCATCTTGACGTTATTTGGTTTTCGGAACGTGATATCCGTATTTTCGTCGTAAGATTTCGATCAAGTAAGTTCTAAACTTGCAACTTTCTACTTTGCTTATATCAATATTTATATGATTAATTATAGTATATGTATTTTAATATTCAGCAAATATTATCAATCTACAGTTTTATAGCATCAGTCTGTATCAATAACGGTTTTATCTAGTTGCATACCGGTTCATCATAATATTGTTATAATGTTATATCGGTTCAACATTCTTTATCTAGGTTGCAATACACCTGGCAGCAGACGTAAAACGGTTATTACAGATAGATACATATACATCCTGGACATTAGTCATGTTTACCGTATTTAGATATTGGTTACAGTTTTCCATCTGGTATCTATTTTGTTTAATATACATTGCCTGACATGTTCATAAGACATTACTAGACCTGTTATTTGGATTATTACTAATGCCGACAATCCTGACTTGTTATCCTGATGGACGTGACTTGTTGTTTAGATAGACAAAACCTGTACCTGATTGATCCTGTGTTGGCATCAAATTGATATCATCAAGACCTGACTTGAACACAAAACCTGGGGGTAAGGAGAAATCAATAATGAAACCTGACTTGTAACTCAACAGTTCGATGCTTTTCAGAGACCGATTACGGGCTTCAACCCCGGAATGATGATGCTGGCATCATTCGTCTGTATATGACATCCTGTTTTTACTGCTTAGCAGCACGTCTCGGATTCAGCCCCGAAGGTCTTGACCGTGGTCCCGGACACGTACGGGATACTATTGAGTTATATCGACGATTTCGTTAATTGATTTCAAAGATTTGTAGAATAGATAACCTAGAAGAACAGACTTTAGGATACACATCACATACTTATATCTCACTATTTTTATATCTGTGTTTATTATTCCCCCTCATGTTTAATCATAGTATTCTATCCTGGTTATTACTATTGTTTTGATATTATGACGCACTAACGTCGGGGTTTTGCATGGCTCAGTTCTTTTGACCTTGTCGCAGGAAGATCGGGAGTATTTTAACAAGCAAGCCGAGCAGTGAGGAGCTTGATGATTAGTTTTAGAGATTCTTAGTTTATTTTATTTCTGTAGTTTTATTTATTCATGTGATCCCATAAGGGACGTGATTCAGATATTATTGTCTATTGGATCTTTATTCATTTCCGCTATATGCATTTCTTGACTTTTATTCACCGTGGCAGATGGACATGTGTTAGTTAGATTTTATTTACTATTCTTGATATCTGATTGACAGCCGGAATGTGACTATGGAGGGATTCTTCCTAACCATAGGCAGCATGGTTGGCTCTATCACGTGCCGTATTTACATATTTTGGAAAGCGGGGCGTGACAGAAATATTATTTAGTTTTAGCCCAAAATCATTTTTAAACCGAAGATAACAATAAAATTTCTGGTATTTTCTAGTATTTTATAATATTTTTAACAAAATTTTCAAAACAAATTCGATTTTATAAAAACAGTTTTAAATTTTAAAATATATATATATAATTAAATGGGGTTTTAACCTGAGCCGTTGGATTTAAAATCCAATAGCCCAGAATCTATGGCGGCTCCGCGTGGGGGGTAGGGACCACGCGCTTGCGCGTGGTTATGAGCCACGAGGCGAGCGCAATCTCTGCCGGTGGATCAAGATCCAACGATCACGAATCGCAGGCGGCGGCGGCGCAATCATCAGGCGATGATTGTAATCATTACGAACACGGATTCTGAGATTTTTATTGGTGATTTGACCGGTTTTGGGATTGAAAGTGTTTATTACCACCACCACTGGGTTTACTAGCATCAAGCATGCCAATTTAAAAAAAAATGGGGTGCAAATTAACACTAACCTAGAATCGAAACTAGATGATTAGGGTTTAACTATGATATAACAAAAACTTTAACTAAGTGAAGGATGCTACAACCATTGTAGACCGTGTCCTTCTCTTCAAAAGCTCCGTGTAGTAATCCACGCGACTCCACTAAGCTCCATTTGAAATTGGATCGAGCTTCCTTTGCGATCTTCGTGCCGAAGATGATCCACCCGAAGCTCCGCTAATCCAAGCTATCTCTTCACTAAACTTACTTTAGTGAAGGAAACACACTACACCTAAGTGCTAATCAAGTGTAGGACGGTGAAGTAGGGGTTCTAAGTTCACTAGGATTTATCACAAAATCCTATGATTCACATCTCATGTGAGAGTTAGGGTTTTGTAGAAAAGGAAGAAGAAGATGGAGAGAGCTCAAGAGAGTGAATCAAATGAACTCATGAAAAAACTCAAGTGAAGAATGGCAATACTCTTGACCTCACTTATTCAAGCATGGAATAAATTGCAACCATGCTTGAATAGTGAGTCAAGACTAATAAAAATGATAAAAGTCATGCTTTGCCCATCCCTCAAAAGTATCCCCATTTTTCACTTCATTTTCTATTTTCACAAAATAGAAAATCCAACCATGCTTCATATATAACACACACACACACACACAGATATATATATACATACCATATATATATATACACACACACACACACATATACATATACATATATATATATATATATATATATATATATATATATATATATATATATATTATAAAGAAAATAATTAGTGAGCTAATAATATTAGTTAATATATAATTATATCAAATATAAATATATATCATATTATTAAATCAACACTTGATTTAATAATCCGGTTATATCACATATAACCGACTAATATTATTTATCTGTATATCACATTATCAAATCAACACTTGATTCGATAATCCGGTTATATCACATATAACCTAACTGATAATAAATATTCGCCAGATTAGAATATGGTATCACATACTCGTATTTAATCAGGCCTCCGCGCATATCAACATATGTGCCCTACTTCGTTTCGCCTGAACTAGGAAACTTCTGTATGGGACTCTAAAGACTCATCAATACGCCAGCAGTAGATAATGGTTACATCAGTTACCCACAAGCCGTCAGCGGTACTAGCTGGACGTAACGGCTACCCAGGTATTGAGCGAATAGAAGATCAACAAGCAAGCTTGTCCAAACTCCCATGAATCTTATAAGTAACACTTACCATACAGTCCGGTCTTTTCGTCTGATATATCGCATATCGAGTCTGGGGGTGGAATCGTCAAACCCCAATAACTTGATAAGTCATGCCGATGTGTGGCCTATAATGGTACGAGAAACCACTGATAACTCTTACCAGTAAATCTCATCAACAGCCCTGGCCAGGGACTTCCTGTTATAGCCAATCGAGCATAGCGCAACATCAACTCCCTATACTGGGAGAGACGAACCCCCTCCCATCGCTCATTGCCTCCATGTGACTCGGGAATGTACCCAAAATCCACCTGTTTGCACGACTCCTTTAAGCCGTGGTAGAGAGGAAATCAAAGCACAGTGGGAACCACACAAGACTCTATGACAATTTCGGGTCTACAGACTGACCTATACCAGTGTCACCAGAAAACTGCTATCTGACTATAGGTATAGTACCATCTAGGAGTTCTCGGCGAGTCCTGTTCGGTGTACCCATTCTCTAATGAGCACATGTATACAATCTTTGATGTCAAACACCAATGGCTATGGGATCAACCATCGCCCCCATACAGGGTCAAGAAACGTATACACTAGTCTACTCTGGAATATCGATGCCTTGTCTCGATACTCCCTCGACTAGGAACTGTTAAAGGATGTGCTTGTAGACTACACAAGTCCCAGTAGTATGATCTGCATCATAGTCCTGGTAGTCAAGCAAACATCCTAAGGGCTTTATCAGCATGTATATGAGAGACAGTATAATAATACCAGTGAACATGTTAAGATAAAGGCAACCAAATAGCATACTATCATGTCGAGCAAGAAAGTCCTCTATATATATGTCCAAGCATCCACTATATCATACAATAATGGTATCTAGGGCATACATATTCCTAACAATCTCCCACTTGCACTAAGGCCAGTTGTTGTAGTATCTCATACCCAACATCCCAAAAAGTTTCTCGAATTGCATCTGGGGAAGGGCCTTTGTGAGTGGATCCGCTGTGTTATCCTTCGTGTTAACTCTCCTGATCTCGATCTCCCGATAATCTACTATCTCCTTGATCAGGTGATATCGCCTAAAAATATGTCTGGATCTCTGATGGGACCGGGGTTCCTTGACCAAAGCCACAGCTCCATTGTTATCACAATACACAGGTATTGGATGCTTATGGATGGAACCACACCAAGTTCAGCTATGAACTTCTTCAACCAGACAGCCTTTTTGGCAGCATCGTTGGCAGCGATGTATTTAGCCTCCATCTTCGAGTCTGCTACGGTATCTTACTTAGAACTCTTCCAACATACCGCCCTTCCATTGAGGGTGAAGATAAAACCCAAGACCGACTTACTGTCGTCCTTATCACTCTGGAAGCTCAAATCGGTAAAGGACTCCACCTGGAGTTCACCGTTACCATACACCAAGAACATTTCTTTAGTCCTTTTCAAATACTTAAGAATGTTCTTCACAGCTGTCCAATGTTTCTCCCCTGGATCTGATTGATATCTACTTACTACACCTAGTGAGTAAGCTACATCAGGTCTGGTACATAACATCGCATACATGATAGACCCGACTGCCGAAATATAAGGTATCCCTTGCATGCGAGCCCTCTCCAAATCCGTCTTGGGAGACTCTTTGGAGAGAGTGATTCCTGAACAAGTGGGTAAATTACCATGCGTAGAATCTTCCATACTAAACCACTTTAGTATGGTGTCTATGTACCTGGATTGGGACAATCCCAACACCCGTTCAGATCTATCTCTATAGATCTTTATCCCCAGGATGTAGGAGGCATCACCTAGATCTTTCATGAAGAACTTTTGTAATAAGAAGAGCTTGACCGAGTGTAGCATAGGAACGTCATTTCCTATCAAGAGTATGTCATCCACGTACAATACGAGGAAGACAACCTTGCTCTCTACTACCTTCTTATATATACATGGTTCATCTACATTTTCGATGAAGTCAAACTCTTTGACAGCTTCATTGAAACAGATGTTCCAGCTTCGCGATGCCTGCTTTAATCAATGATTGATTTAAACAGCTTGCACACGCTTCCGCTGCTCCCACTATCTACGAAGCCTTCTGGCTGTGTCATGTACACGCTCTCTTCTAAATCACCATTTAGAAAAGCGGTCTTGACGTCCATCTGCCAGATTTCGTAGTCATGGTATGCAACAATGGCAAGTAGGATCCTGATGGACTTAAGCATGGCAACCGGAGAAAAGGTCCCATCATAATCAACACCTGGTCGTTGACGAAAACCTTTTACTCCAAGTCTAGTTTTGAAAGTCTCAACTTTTCCATCTACACCAAGTTTCTTCTTAAAGATCCACTTGCTCCCGATGGGTTTTACCCCTTCATGAACAACTTTCAAAGTTCATACTTTGTTAGTGTACATGGATTCCATCTCAGATAGCATAGCATCCAGCCATTTCACAGAGTCTCCACTTGTGATGGTCTGCTCGAAACTAGTTGGGTCATCATCTTCCATAATGCAATCCTCGCTCCCACCGTCGATGAGAAAACCGTAGTATCTCTCAGGTGGACGGGAAACCCTACTAGATCTGCGGAGTGGCTGAGGTTTGTCGGGGACGATTGAATCCTCCGGTTCTACCAAATCGTCAGTTATAGTTTGTGTAACTGGAACTTTTCCAGTTCTACCTCATTACCACTAATTTCTTTCACAAGAAATTTCTTTTCTAAAAAAGTGGCATGTTGAGAAACAAACACTTTTTGTTCCTCGGTATGGTAGAAAATATATCCATATGAATCCTTTGGATATCCCACAAACTAGCACAAAAAAGACCTTGCCTCGAGTTTGTCCGGATTTTGCTTTTTAACATAGGCCGGACAACCTCATATCTTAACTCGTTTAAGAGATGGTCTTTTCCCATTCCATATCTCATATGGAGTGGTAGGCATGTATTTGGTTGGAACCCTATTCAATAGATATGCAGCTGTCTCAAGTGCATAAACCCAAAAGGAAATAGGCAACTCTGCATTACTCATCATAGAGCGCACCATATCTAATAGGGTGCGATTCCTCCGCTCTGAAACTCCATTGTGCTATGGTGTATACGGAGAAGTAGGCTGAGAGAGAATCTCATTCTCTTTTAAGTAGTCTCTCAATTCCGTGCTCAAGTATTCTCCTCCCCGATCAGATCAAAGGATTTTAATACTTTTACCCGTCTGGTTCTCAACTCTGTACTTATATTCCTTGAATTTCTCAAAAGATTTAGATTCGTGTTTCATCATGAACACATGTCCGTATCTTGAGAGATCATCGGTGAATGTAATAAAGTACGAAGAACCATTCCTGACATGTGTAGACATAGGACCGCATGCATCACTATGTATGAGTCACAAGAGTTCAGTAGCTCTTTCTCCGTGTCCAGTAAACAGAGTTTTGGTCATCTTGCTTTTGAGACCTGACTCGCAAGTTTCATAAGATGTAATATTCGAACGGATTCAAATATCCATAATTATGCAACTTAGCCAGTCTTGTCGCATTGATATAACCTAGTCTATAATGCAACAAGAAGGCCCATTCATTTCTGAACTGTTCATCTTGTGTATGTTCTGTATACTTAGAAATTTTTTATGATTTAGAACATATATAACGTTATACAACGTACCTTACCCAATCAACACTTGATTTAGGAAAATATTCATAATATTTTTGGTACGAAATAACACTCACTCAGAATCATTGTGTTATCACTTGGTAATACAGGGTAATACTCGCCAACTTCTTTAGCTGCAACAATTGCACCATTCCCTTCTCTGAGGGACATATCACCTTTTCCTAGTTCTCTACATCTACTTAACCCATATAACAAATTACATATGTGGGATCCTGATCCGGTATCCAATACCCAGGACGTAGAGCAAACTGAGAAACAGTTCTCGGTAATGAACACACCCGAAGAAGATGCATCAGCATGCTCCTTCTTCATTTTGGGTGGCGTGGGAATACGGGTATTCTACTATTCCTTGCTCAGACTTATGACAGTCATAAGATAAAGAGGAACCTAGTCTAGTATAATAAGTGGGTTTGGTCAATACATTCATATTATTATCTTAATTAAGGCGTGTCATTGGTCGCTACCAGGAGAGAGATAAGGATAATCACTTTTGCGTGCACACTTTGCAAGATTAGATTGGTTATTATTTTATCTAATCAGGATGGCTCCCTCTGTTTTTATCAAATCTTCCAACAAACCCTAAAAGGTAAGATTAGCTGGGATTAATTACACCCTACAAGTTCGCCAATCGGTCGGCCAGGCAGGTATTGGTCCTCCGAGGGAGTCTCCCCCATGCTTTCGCATGGAAATAATTAAATATCCTCGTTTCCGCAGGGGAATCACCCCGTTAACACCGTTCTTAGATACCTAATGGATCAGCTAATTGTAAAGTGGAAAACTCTCCCAGGAGTAACTCTTACTCGAAGTGGGTATCGAGCTCCAACTATCATATAGAAGGTATGCAATCTCATTGCAAATTTCAACACTTGAAATTCCCGATAATTTTTTTTACCCCATGCGATTTATAACCTTGACAAGGTCAACAAACCATAAACCGCAAGTTAAGTTCAACCCGTTCATTTCATGATTGAATTAAACCCACCCGCACGACCCTTGACAAGATCAACAAGGCCGCACGACTACCTTAATCCAATCGCATCACATGTGCTAGAATCTATTTTCCGCCGAAAACCGGGAAGACAAACGTCTTGCCTGAATTTGGGGGCAGATGCTATTTGGGTTTATCCGTCCACCTCTCCGAAGATGCCAAGCTGATTTATGGCACCGTGTATCGAAGGTTTGGATGGATGCAACTGTTGTAGCAGACTTCGTCAAATTCCCTCTCTTTTGCGAGGGGTTTTTGATTGTGGGGACGCTCTTCCCTGCAGGCGTAAGCCCCTGCAGTTAATTACATTACCGCGTAGCGGTAACCACTTTCTCCTGCTCCAGAAGGTCACTTCGTGTCGTGTGTGTTTGTTTTATTTTTGGTTGCCCGTGGATTGTATACGGAGACTAATTTGTGTTGTCGCCCGTAGGGCGTGGATTAGTCCAAATCCGTATATTCTTAGATTTGGGTTTGGGTTGATTTAAGGAACGCTAATCTTGTTTGAGACTAAGTTCAACTTAAATGTTTTTTGAGGATACATTAGTCTAATTTTAGGCTAAGATGTACTCAACATGATTTTGGGGTCATACAGACCCAACAAAGGAGCATTTGGGCTCTATTGCTTTAGTTTAAGGACGTTACGGTCCGTAGCTAGTTTAAGGACGTTGCGGTCCATAGGAATGTGCTCATGGGTTTGGGAGTGCACCAAAGAGCTATTGGTTGTCAGGACCCTCCATCTCTCTGAAGACGTTGAAGAATTACAACGACATGTATCAAAGGTGTGGAAAGATGTACCCTTGAACCGAACTCCAGATTGAAGGGAGAGATCATGGTGGAACAAACATCATTTTAGATGCCATGTGTCAGGAGATCATTAGTCATCTTTGGAACTAAGATCGATTTGGGGAGACCTGAGTATAGCAGGGCTCGGTTGATTGATGGTTAAAAGGTTTTTTTTGCCTCAGGAGACTTGGTTAATTTAGGCTAAGGTTGGCCCCCTCATAGTGTTAAACATTGATATTTGTTTGGCGCTCACGTGCTCCCACGTGAGGCTCTTAAGCAGTGCTAAACATTGAAATTTGGAGCGCTCACGTGTGGCACGTGAGGCGCCTGAAAATTGGGCATTACTTCTTTGGCTTTATTCCCTTCTTCTTTTATAAGTGCTAAGCACTATTGGGGGTCACGTGGGAGCACGTGAGGTGCCCCAAAACGGGAACTGTCTTTGATTTATTCCCCTTTTCCTTTTATAAATGCTGAGCACTATTAGGGGGGTCACGTGGGATCACGTGACTCGATCTTAGTTGTTCCTTTTTGTTCCTCAGAGATGCTCACGTGGAAACACGTGATCTGTCATAATAGCGTTGAACGCTAATCATTTCTTTTATGTGCATGGAAATCTTGATCTGAGTTTTGAGCATTTCAGATCCCTTATTTTGATAAGAATTAAATTCTTTTATAGGGTTAAACCCTAGTTTTATCAGAGGAATTAAATTCCTATATCTTTGGGAAGAATTAAATTCTTCAAACTTAGTTTTTTTCTCTAAGTTTTGAGTCTGCATGACAGAATCTTCCCGATGAGAATTAAATTCTCAACTTGTGGGGAGATCTACTTCTGCAGACCTCAACCAGAGGAAGAACTAAGTTCTTTTTAGAAGAGTTAAACTCTTGAAATGGCGAAGAAGAGATAAAATGATCTCTATGTCATTCTTCTTACCTAGGGTTTCTTTTTCTAAAAGAGAGCTCTTCTTCTTTTTTTCCTCAAATCTTATGGGGGGTCTCCTCTCTTTCAGACTTGAAGTCTTGGGTCCATTATATAGTAGAGGTAATTTGTTGATTTAGTTAAGAAAATCTCTCATTGAGAGATTTTTTAATTGATTTGGGGATTTTATCCACCGTTGGATCTTTGATCCAAGGACTTCTGTTTTACAAAAGATATTTTTCTTGTTTTTAACAAGATTTGGAAAATATTTTCCCATACAGAGCTTATTCTGTAGCTTGGCGATTTTTATCCACCATCGGATTCCTAATCCAACGGTGCTCTGTTTGTTTAGAACGATTCAAGGAAATATTTTCCAAATAGGGTTTTGATCCCTTTACTTAGAATTTAATTCTATCGGCTCAGAAGGCATTTGAGATCACTCATATGTAGCACGTGACCCCATAGAGTTAAACTCATTTGCATATGTGCAACAGTCAAAAGAGGGCATCACGTGCTGACATGTGAGCCTTTCTGACCTGTCATTTGTCTTAATATGGCATCTATATACTTTGTATATAGACGTTGCGTGCTTACACGTGAGGCTCTATTTCATCCTATCAATTGTTTAAACCCAGCGCCTATAATCTTTATATAGGCGCTCACGTGTGGGCACGTGATATTTTATTAGTGGAAATTTTCCCATCACTTTTTCTCTCTTTCTTCTCCTTTTCTTTTTTTATTAGGGAACAATCCTCAACCCGGAAGTGTCCCAATAAAAGAATATTACATACAAATTTTACATGAATGAAAATTA
Organism: Agapanthus africanus; assembly: GCA_030015575.1. Taxonomy (NCBI): domain Eukaryota; kingdom Viridiplantae; phylum Streptophyta; class Magnoliopsida; order Asparagales; family Amaryllidaceae; genus Agapanthus; species Agapanthus africanus. The sequence goes on along the minus strand of CM057338.1, from coordinate 416,913,993 downwards.
AAAACTCTCATCTCACGGAAAAACCTCCGGCTATTCATTCACGACGATCCAATATAACATATCACAACAACACATAACATCACATGTCATCAACGTAAGCAAATATGCGTATCCCGAATGTCGTTGACATATAGCAACGAGATTTGGGATACCCCACATATTACACATACGGTCGCAGAAAAGAAATGAAAAACTGCAATAATCAGAATCCGCATTTCCTTAGATATCATAAACTGAGAATATTTCATATTCTGAATTTCATGCCTAACCTATAAACCTTGCATTTTAGTCTCAATTCGAAAACACTTTTCAATAACTTAGTCGGGTAATTCAACAAGATTCCTGACTACCCGATCGAATACTCATCAGGAATTTTAGTAGATGGCCACACCCCCGATGCCGTCGACCAAGTGCACTTAGGCAGAACGCCGTGGCAGCGAGCACCCGAGTGGATGCTTTTGGCAACGGGGTTCTCCTAAAGTCACTTGGTCGGGGCTATGGGGCGTGGCTGTCTAGTAAAGTTATCTAGAGAGTATTCGCGTACGATACGCGATTGCGACGGAGTTTCAATCCGAATCGAAATTTCGTGGCAATCGATCAATAGAGACTAACATGCTAGATTTACAAACAAACTAGTTTTCACAAAACTAATTTAATATGGATTCCAACTACTGTATCACATATCAAACTTAAACCTGAAACGATGTAAAAATTACGACTACGAAACACTCTGTATTAGCCCTATAACAAAATTAACATCACATGCAATTTTGGGCTAATCAAACATAACCTGAAACCCCAATACCAAGCATCAGAACACTAAACAAATACGAGACCAAACAGAGCAAGGGGGGCCGGCGAGGCCGGGAAATTTGAAATTCTCGCCGGGTCAAAAATTGAATCTTGGTATTGAATTTCTATGGTGTTTTAGTTGCATCTCATGCAACATTCTGCAGTTGTTTAAAAAAATTTCAGAGTCTATTTTGAAATTTACAGAAACTTGGTGTTTTGGGTTTCAGTTTCGGAGTTGTTTTGTTTTCGTAATTCTAAATATATCGTATAATCTTCTAGCTTTGGCTCTGATACCATGAAAGTGTTTATTACCACCACCACTGGGTTTTACTAGCATCAAGCATGCCAATTTAAAAAAAAATTGGGGTGCAAATTAACACTAACCTAGAATCGAAACTAGATGATTAGGGTTTAACTATGATATAACAAAAACTTTAACTAAGTGAAGAATACTACAACCTTTGTATACCGTGTCCTTCTCTTCAAAAGCTCTGTTTAGTAGTCCACGCGACTACACTAGGCTCCACTTGAAGTTAGATCGAGCTTCCTTTGCGATCTTCATGTCGAAGATGATCCACCCGAAACTCCGCTAATCCAATCTAGCTCTTCACTAAACTTACTTTAGTGAAGGAAACACACTACACCTAAGTGCTAATCAAGTATAGGATGGTAAAGTAGGGGTTCTAAGATCACTAGGATTTATCACAAAACCCTATGATTCACATCTTATATGAGGGTTAGGGTTTTGTAGAAAATGAAGAAAAAGATGGAGAGAGCTCAAGAGAGTATAGCAAATGAACTCATGAAAAAACACAAGTGAAGAATGGCAATACTCTTGACCTCACTTATTCAAGCATGGAATAAATTGCAATAATAAATTACAACCATTCTTGAATAGTGAGTCAAGACTAATAAAGAAATGATAAAAGCCATGCTTTGCCCATCCCTCAAAATTCTTCCCATTTTTCACTTCATTTTCTATTTTCACAAAATAGAAAATCCAACCATGCATCATATAATATATATATATATATATATATATATATATATTAATATATATATTATGAAGAAAATAATTAGTGAGCTAATAATATTAGTTAATATATAATTATATCAAATATAAATATATATCATATTATTAAATCAACACTTGATTTAATAATCCGGTTATATCACATATAACCGACAAATATTATTTATCTGTGTATCGCATTATCAAATCAACACTTGATTCGATACCTAACTGATAACAAATATCCGTCAGATTAGATTACAGTATCACATACTCGTATTTAATCAGGCCGCCGCACATATCAGCATATGTGCCCTACTTCGTTTCGCCTGAACTAGGAAACTTCTGTGTGGGACTTTAAAGACTCGTCAATACGCCAACAGTAGGTAATGATCACATCAGTTACCCACAAGCCGTCAGCGGTACTAGCTGGACGTAACGGCTACCCAGGTATTGAGCGAATAGAAGATCAACAAACAAGCTTGTCCAAACTCCCATGAAGCCTATAAGTAACACTTACCGTACAGTCCGGTCTCTTCGTCCGATATGTCACATATCGAGTCTGGGGGTGGAATCGTCAGACCCCAATAACTTGATAAGTCATGCTGATGTGTGGCCTATAATGGTACGAGAAACTACTGATAACTCTTACCAGTAAATCTCATCAACAGCCCTGGCCAAGGACTTCCTGTTATAGCCAATCGAGCATAGCGCAATATCAACTCCCTATACCAGGAGAGACGAAACCCCTCCTATCGCTCATTGCCTCCATATGAATCGAGACTGTACCCAAAATCCACGAGCCGTGGTAGGGAGGAAATCAAAGCACAGTGGGAACCACACAAGATTCTATGATGATCTCGGGTCTGCAGACTAACCTGTACCAGTGGCACCAGAAAACTGCTATCTGACGATAGGTATAGTACCATCTAAGAGTTCTCGGCGAGTCCTGTTCGGTGTACCCATTCTCTAATGAGCACATGTATACAATCTTTGATGCCAAACACAAATGGCTATGGGATCAACCATGCCCCCATACAGGATCAAGAAACATACACACTAGTTTACTCTGGAATATCGATGCCCTGTCTCGATACTCTCTCGACTAGGAACTGTTAAAGGATGTGCTTGTAGACTAAATAAGTCCCAGTAGTATGATCTGCATCATAGTCCTGGTAGTCAAGCAAACATCCTAAGGGCTTTATCAATATGTATATGAGAGACAGTATAATAATACCAGTGAACGTGTTAAGATAAGGGAAACCAGATAGCATACTATCATGTCGAGCAAGAAAGTCCTCTATATATATGTCCAAGCATCCACTATATCATACAATAATGGCCTCTAGGGCATACATATTCCTAATAGGGATTTATTTGTTACAACCTAAAACCCTCTATATATAGCCCTTCAAACTTCATTTTCTCACACCACAGAACTTCGAAAATTTTGAAAAAAATACTAAGACCTTCGTATCGACGACGCCGACGCTGTGGTTCCACCCAATCGTCGAGAAAAAACAGAACGTGGAGATATTTACGTTTTAGTGCAACGAGACATTTCGGCTTCCTAAATTTTCATCTCGAAACAGAGGTAGGATCCGCCTCTCACCAATTGAACTATCATCTTCTTCAATTAGGATTTCTTAGATATGATAATAATCTTACAACCCATTTTAATACGATGATAAAACCTTCATGCATTTATGTTACAGTATTATTTTAATGTAAGAACCTAAACTTGATTTGATTTCACGGGATAACGACCTGTCTCTCATGCTCACACATACCTATAATACCAATTAGATCTCAAAATAGGCTGCTTCCGCAAAATACCCTCATATTATGAAAAGTTTACGTTTGAAATTATATGCTAATTAGGTAAGTATTTTAAAGGGGTTTCAAAATAATTTTTTTTATTGATATTATAAAATATTTCCTAGTTTCATTAAAATACCCCTATCTTGAAAAGTCTTATTATTCGTTAGATATACTCTAAAATTCCAAAACAACCTATGTCGCATAAATACCATATTTTCTTAAGTTACATAAGCTAATTATAATATAGTTTTTACATCAATATCCTTTCACTTAAAGGGAATATTTTTATATTAATATCTTTAGCCTATAACTACTAAGGTTTAATAAGATACCCTAATAGGGTAATATTTTACATGAAACGCCCCGTGGTAAATAGGCAATCGTCTATAAATAGGAAAATGTTTTACATAAATATCTCATGGTTGATAGGCAATCGTCCCTGAAAAGGACATAAATCCTGCCGCTTATGTACAGCGGTTGCCAACACAGACGTATTTCTAAAATATTACCTCTAAATAAATACCATAACTTTATAAAATATTTGTAACGATTCTGAAATCACTGTACAGAATTTTCTTGTTATTGTACAGAAAAGAGTATTACAGCCTGTATAAGAGTTAAAAGTTATTTTTGTTAAATAAAAGCAAGAAGCAACTTGTAGCTCACTGGTAAAGCCCCTGCACTGCTGTGACATAGCCTATATGTTCGATTCCCATCAGACACAATTATTTTTTTTAGATTTTTTTTTTAATTTTTGGAAGCCCAAGAGTTGCACGTGCAATACACGGGTTAATGAAAACTTTCAGAAAAATCAAAGAGGCGTAATGAGGTGTACACACCCAAATACCCACGTGTCACGAATCTCGAGAAAAGAGCTCGAGATCCGACTGCACATTCTCCCCAATTGGCCGGCGCCGACGGTCGATTTGAGCCCAAATGGCTCCGTGCTTTACACACACACCCCTTTCACTCCACTTAACTCCCCTGCACTGTTTGATTTCCCTGCAATCAAACAGAGACCCTTCAATTCACCATTTAACACCTTTTTAATGCTTTTTAATCCAAAATTTTAATTCTCAAACACTAATTTTTCACTATAAATACCACCTCATGCCTTGGCTCTTCACCATTATGAAATTCTAGCAAAAATTCTCTGAAAAAGTTCCTAAGTGCAAGTAGAGTCAAGTGGAGTTAACGACCAAACTTGTTCCGTCGAAGATCGAAGCCGTTTCCGGAGCTCCCGCGATGCCACGAAGCCCGCTCCCTTCTTCCTTACCCTTTTCTCGATTTTACCAAACCGTAAGTCCCCCTCATCTCTTCTTCTTTTCATCTTAATTTATCTTCTAAAAAGATATCGGTAAAGTGGAGTTACTCCCGATACTTTTTTTTAAAACTTGAAACTCCCTTTTCCTTTATACTTTGGTCAAACTAATGTTACCACCCTACTTGTAACTTTAATTACAAACGTTTAGCTTCAAATTTAACCAAAATTCTCATTTGAAACAAACATAAACGAACTTTTTTTATTAAAATACTTTGAACATTATTATCATCTCTTTTCGATATTGGTTAAAACAATACTTTTAGGAAAACTTCACGGGGTAACGACCTACCCTACACGCACACTTTGGTTTCATAGCACGATATCTACATATATATATGGTTGGTTCAAAGAAATGTTTTTCATTAAAATACCACATCTTTTAAAAACCGGGTTTCTTTCAAAGCGGTATTTTGTAATCCTTGGCAAATACGTCTCTACAACTCTCGTTAGGGGACCCGCTAATGGATGGTGTGGATTATCGCACATCCTTGGAATAGTAGAGCGAGATGCAGAATTCCTTACGGAGTATTCGATCTCGAAAGAAAATAAAATACGGTTTTTAAGAAATGCGACTTTTCTAAATAAAACTAATTTTTAAAATTATATAAAAATTATAAATCCGTATTTTCAATATATATTATGAAACTATATTTTCTAAAATGAAAAATTAAATTTTTAATAAAATATCATCAAGTTACCAAAAAGGGGTGGTTTTCAATAAAACACCATAAACTTTTAAAAGCTAAGTATTTATCAATAAAATACCTAATAATTAAAATACATGTTCATGAAAACCCTAAATAATACAAATCACCCTCGAGCTTTATTTTTAAACTATATTGAAATATTTTTCATAAAACCCCTCGAGATATGCAAAATAATATTTTAAGAACTCTAGTTTAATATAGGTTTAAGCGGGATCAATTCTCTTGAACCCCAGGAAGCCGGAGAAAGTGAATGCTTGCCTATTCAGGTTAGACAACTTAACGGATTTATTAATGGCAATTGTCTTGGAAAAAAACACAAATCCTGCTGTCTATGTGTAGCAGTTGCCGATTACTCCCGAACCTAAGAAAGTAAAGAGTTAAATCCATTCACAAGTGTCTGACTCAATCTGAGTCCAAACTTAAACCAGAATCCAAAATCAAACATGAACTTGAATACTTGATCATGAACCTAAATACTCGAATTCAAATATCAAACTCAAACTTGTATACTTGACTCGACTTGACCGATCCATGGTTATAACGTGACATGAACTCGACATGACAACCTGAACACATGATTACATCTTGAACATGAGCGTGACATTTATTATCCATGGATTCGGCCAAGACCTATAATCTTAATCTATACAATACCATACACGAGGATAAAGGGGTAGATTGATACGGAACGTATATTGTGACACGAGAGGTCACTTAAAAGACACATACATGAATTCATATGTCGTTGTCCCGTGGGTTATGACGGGACCTTGTACTACATGTTACCATAGTCCACGGGGTAAGATGGAATCCTCTCGTATACATGAATACCTTCCTTATCAAATTACAAATAACCACGTTAGAATAATTATCTTATACCAGTGAACGATCATATACAACTTTTCCTGTTCATTTCACCTTACATATTATCTTCTCTTTCTTCCTTTGGGACTTACCGAGTGCTAGTTCGCTGACGACATTGCTTTCTGTTTTTTTCCTTGGAATGTTCGTCAGGAGGACCGGACTCTGAGAAGATAGATCCGAGTCAAGAGGACTTGGACCAGCTTACAGCTCAGCCTGACTACTAGTTCTTCCTGCACGTACTTTCTGTACGCCATTGTTTAGGCATTGCTTTATTTATTGTATCTTTTATTTCAGACAGTTGTATATAAAGTTGAATGTAAATAAAGTTGATGTTTCATTTTATTACTCTTATCATTATTGTTCATTGTTATATTGCTTAATTACGCTTAACGTATTTATTTCTTAGTAAATACGTTGCAGGCTTGCCACATCACCGTTTCCGTCTACTGGAAAGTGGGGTGTGACAATATTGTTTTTCCATAAAATACCTTAATCTATCCTAAAAGGATATAATTTCATTTAAATATCTTGACCTTTACTAAAAGGCTATTTTTAACAAAAATCATAACCTTTATAAAAAGATATTTTCTAAAATGAATATCTAAAAATTTATTAAAAGATAATTTCAAATAAATACCATAATCTTTCATTAAAAGATATTTTCATTAAAATACCATGGGTTTCCCAAAATTATAATTACTCTAAAAACCATGGGTTTTTTTATAAACAATAACTACCATTAAATACCATGATCTTTATTAACTAAAGGTTTTATAAAATACTATTTTACACCTTACAGACTTAAAAAGGTAACGAGATATAATAAGTGGTTGTGGAAAACCATATTAAATGAGATCAACGATTTGAATACAAGCTTACAACATATATGACATATGATACGGTTAGGGTTAGAATACGCGACCTTAGATATGGAATACTTATAAATGAAGATCCCTGCAGGCATGGTGAACAATCCAATATGTGGACGACTACTAACCCGATATTCGGGCAAATACTAACCCGGTCTTCGGGCGAATACTAACCCGATATTCGGACGGATACTAACCCTACTTTGTGGGCGAATAATCTAATATGCGGATGACATACAATGTGGAAATTCCATGCCTAGATGATATACGCACTACTCTAATTGGTCAAAACCTTTATACTGAACAACGGGGATGGGTAGTTTGATTAGGTAAGAAGATGCGGAACTCAGATTCCCCTACTACTCAATCATGATCCCGAGAAGTGAAACTATACATTTCACTTCCACAGTTGTTGTTCTGTGGTCATAACGGAATAATCGCTAGTATCTGAACCCTTGTTCAATAAACTAATGCGAACTTTTACCTAACAGATACCTCATACAATATGCCATTATTTATATATACCTCATTCAACATGCTCTTATTTACATATACCTCATACCCTTATACCCATATACATACAAACACATTATACTTATATACACTTGTTCGTTTTTATACCTATACTTCCTTATGAGGCAATCCTATCCGAGTGTAACTCACTGGCGGACTTTTCTTTTCTCTTTTCTCTTTCTTTGGAATATCCGCTAGATGAGGACGAGTATCATGATGAGGATCAAGGTGTGGAGACTAATGTTTCCCCCAATCAGAGCAAACCTCTGTTCAAAATTTAAATTTTAAAATGAAGCAACGCTTCATAGCAGCGCCAAGTGCGCTGTGCCCTAAGCAGCGCACCACGTGCAAAGCACGTGTGCGCTAGCGCTAAGAGCGCTGCACTATAAGCAGCGCACCACGTGCCAAGTACGTGTGCGCTAGCGCTAAGAGCGCTGCACTTTAAGCAGCGCACCACGTGCAAAGCACGGGTGCGCTAGCGCCAAGTGCGCTGCACTCTAAGCAGCGCACCACGTGCAAAGCACGGGTGCGCTAGCGCTGGAACTAAAAGCTCCCTACCGTCAGATCAAAAATCTAATAAAGATGATAAATTATCAATTAACCAGAATAAAATTCTGTTAAGGAGAGATATCTCAAAATCTTTCCAAACAAAAAAATTGTGCTCTGTAAATCAGAGCACCGTTGGATCAATGATCCAAAGGTGATTAAAAATCACCAAAGTGCAGAATAAATTCTGTATGGGGAAAGATTTCCCAATCTTGTTAAAAACAAGAAAATTGCCTTCTGTAAATCAGAAGCCCTTGGATCAAAGATCCAACGGTGGGGGAATCCCCAAATCAATTGGAGAAAAGATCTCCTTAACTGATTGAACAAATCGGCTTGCCCTATATAAAGGCTCTAAGACTTCAAGTCTGGAGGAGAGAAAAAAATAGAGGAACCCCCCGTAAACATTGAGAAATCTCAGAAAGAAGAGCCAAGCTCTCGGTAGAAGAACAATTTTTCTTCGAGGTAAAAAGAACAGAAAGACAAAATCGTCTCATATAAAAAGAAGAATTCACTTCTTTCTTTAAGATCATAGATCTACAAGACCAATGTCTTTCATAAAGAGATCAAAAGATCTCATCATAAAATAAGAAGAAGAACATAATTCTTTTCACAGATCATAGATCTATAAGATAAGGTCTTTTACAAAAAGAGATCATGAACGTCTCATTATAAAAAAGGGGGGAGAATAATTCAATTCTCTTAGGATCACAGATCCATAAAGGCAAAGACTTTCACCAAAATAAGAGATTGAAATATCTCCTACAAAATAAGAACTTTGTTCTTAGAACCTTGAGACAAAATCTTTTCTAAACGAGAATTTATTTCTCAGATCATAAAATTGATCAGATGCGGTTCTGCGCTCTTTGACTGGCGCCAAGCGCACCACGTGCTCCTCACATGTGCGCCACTGAACAGATAGCACTTTGTGCTCATGGACTGGCGCCGAGCGCACCATGTGCTCCTCACGTGTGCGCCATTGAACAAATAGCACTTTGCGCTCATGGTCTAGCGCTCAGCGCCAAGCGCGCCACGTGCTCCTCACATGTGCGCTACCCAGCAGAAGCGCTCTGCGCTCTTTGACTGGCGTAAAGCGCCAAGCGCGCCACGTGCTCCTCACGTGTGCGCTAAAAGAACATAAATTGTTCTATGAATAAATCCCAGAGCTATGATGAATGCTTAGCATTCCATAAAAGACAAAATATTGTCAGAACCCAAATCAATGCTCAGCATTGTCAAATGTTTAACATTTTTAACTGAGTGGGTCGAGCCCAAGTTGGCCATAAACCCCTCATTCAGATTAATTGAGCCCATGTGTTCATAAATCTCAGATCTTAGTCCCAATTTGACTACAGATCCCCTCAACCAATATTGGTTCAAGGGTACATCTCTTCACTCCTCTGATATTTGTCGTTGTAATCCTTCAACATTTTCAGAGAGGTGACGGGTCCCGACAACCAAACATTCCATGGACTGTGGGGTCCTTAAACTCATGGACTATGATGTCCTTAAACTTTATAGACTATGACGTCTTTAAACTATGGACTGTGGGGTCCTTAAGCCCATGGACTATGATGTCCTTAACCTCGGGCTGTGGGGTCCTTAAGCCCATGGACTATGATGTCCTTAACCTCGGACCATAATGTCCTTAAACTAACCGGCCGCAATGTCCCTAAACTAAACAATAGAGCCCAAATGCTCTTTTGTTAGATCTAAACGATCCCGTTAAGTTGATCTTAGTCTAAAATTAGACTAACGTATCATTAACAAACGTTTAAGTTGATCTTAGTTTCAAATGAGACTAACGTATCCTTAAACCCAACCCCAAACCCAAATCTAAGAAGATACGAATTTGGATTAATCCACGCCCTACGGGCGACAACATAAATTAGTCTCTGTATACAATCCACGGGCAACAAAAACAAAACAAACACCTACGACACAAAGTGACCATCTGGAGAAGGAGAAAGTGGTTACCGCGATGCGGTAGCGTAATTAACTGCAGGGGCTTGCGCCTGCAGGGAAGAGCGTCCCTACAATCAAAAACCCCTCAACGAGAGGGAATCTGACGAAGTCTGCTACATCGGCCGCATCCGTTTAAATCTTCGATACATGGTGTCATAAATCAACTTGGCATCTTCAGAGAGGTGGACGGATAGCACCAAATAGCATCTGCCCCCAAATTCAGGCAAGACGTTTGTCTTTCTGGCTTTCGGCGGGGAACAGATTCTGGCACGCCCGGTGGGACCTTTTTCTCTTTCCACTCCACACTTCATGTGTCGTGTTTCGCGAACAAGTCACGGTTTGATATGGTTGCCTTTGGATATGAAGTACTAAGATTTAGTATCTTGCTCTGTGCAGAAAACAGAAGATCAATGGCTTCAAACTGCACTAATTGCAACAACTCCCACTCCGTCTTTGCTGGAGGAGTGACCTACGGGCCTCAAGCCGCCTCCGTTTTCATAATGTCAGTGGAGCAGGTAACTCAGGCCACCACTGGGCTGTTTTTTGGGACCATGCTCCCACCAATGAGCTCCAACGCCTTACTGCCATCGCAAGAAGCTCAGAAGAAGTCGGTCTTTGATCGGCTTACCACTACCGCGGCCCCTCTCAACGGGTCGCCCAAGCTAAGCGCCTCAATTTTCAGTAGACTGGGCCAAAGCTCCAATGGGCCCGTCCGCAATACCAGAAGGGGTTATCCCGAAAAGGATAGCCATTCCTGGTCCTGAAGTTGTCAAAGCGGCTTCTCCTGCCAAAGGGTCGATCTTCATAAGACTGGCCGTTACAACTCCCCATCCAAGCGAAGTCGCTAAGGCTGCTTTCCCCGCTCGAAAGTCTACCTTCGATAGGCTGGCCATTCCCTCTCAACGGACGTCAGTCTTCAAGAGGCTCGCATCGGCAGTAACCCTTCACCAAGACAGGTGGCATGATGAAGCCACCCCCATAGCTGAGCCAGTACCGTCGGCTCGACATGCTCGATGTTTCCACTGGCGCCGAGTAAGGAAGGCTGGGGGCAATTCCCCTTCTGGATTGACTCCGCCAGCTCCTATGGTGGAAGTCGATGCTGCTGTTCCAACTGGGAACGGTTTTGAACCACTGAGGAGGGTCCGTAAGAACTCTCCGACTGCTGTGCTGAAAAGATCTCCTCCACCTATGGAGAATGCCACAAAGGCAAAGCTGGAGCAGCCCCCTCAACGGCTGTCCTCTAAAATTTACAAGGTCTGGCGTCAAGTCCAAGACTCGGTGATTGATCAAGATTACTCTCGCCGACAGAAAAAGGTGAAAGTTCAGCAAGAAGACGACCATCCTGTCAAGCCACAGAAGGCGACAGCTACTTGGGTACCCACTGCAACGGCCCCCTCAACTTCGACCGTCCACAAGAGGAGAAGGCCGGAGAAAATCCCTGCGTCTGCGACGAATCGCAAGACCACTGAACCTAAACTCCCTAAGGCTGGGGGCATGGTAGTGCATACCGTCTATATGGCATCCGGAAAAGAGGACAGCCGTATCTCCACAGGTCATCGACCGCTTACGCGATCAGTGACTAAGGCTCAGGAGCAACAGCAACAAAAGCTCCAAGAGATGTTAACAGCTATGGCCGCACTTACGGGACCGAAAGCAAGCCCGGAGACTTCCTCGGAGCAGCGCCGTGAACAGGAAACTGATGCCGAATTCCTTCGAAAAATGCTTGAGAAGACGGACAAAGAAGCCGCAGAACAAACAGCCAATATAAAACAAATGGCCCTTCTATTCCAAGATATGGTGGGCATGATGATCCAGCCGGACCCTCCAGCCGAAGATCCTCCAGTAATAATTGAAGATGATAGAGGAGAGACATCAAATCCTTTTCCAGCATGTTCAACAGCCAAAGAGGAGACCATCTCAAAAGCCGCCCTGGATGATTATATCTCTCAGCAGATACGAGTTCATCAAGCGAATGAAGCGGCTGGGCAAATTGTTAAGAATGGACGGCCCTATCCGGGTTGGTACGATCAAATAAAGTACCCACCTGGATATACGATCCCCAAATTCCACCTATATAAGGGGACGGGGAATCCGCATCAGCACGTCGCTCAATTCAGAGCCTTATGTGGCAACACCGGAGGTGACGATAAGCTCCTGCTTCGCTAATTCGTCGGCAGCTTGGCGGAGACGGCGTTCGAATGGTATTCAGAGCTTCCCAACGATTCCGTAAAAACTTTTACAGAGATAGAGTTGCTATTCACCCAACGGTTCCCAAGCGCTAGCGAACGTACCCCGATCACCGCATTAATTAACACCAGAATAAAGCCAGGCGAAACATGGGTGCAGTACGCGATACGGTGGCGGAATCTATGGTCGAAGTGCGAGCAGCGCATTGAAGAAGCGCATGCGGTAGGCATGTTCGTGGGTACTCTTGATCCTCAGGCAACCATCTCCCAATTCATGATGTTCTTCAAGCCGACCACTTTCCAGGCCCTGATCGACAAGCTGGCCCAGATGGATCAGATGGGCCATAGTGGCGTCCTTCTCAAAAACGGAACTTCGAAATGAAAAGGGTAAAGGAAAAGCGACCTTCGTCTCCAACACTCAACAAAAATCAAGTAACCCGAGACCGGTTGTTCGCCAAAGCAATAAGCCGTGATCCCTCAATGAGAAGTTGAGACGTCCTTACTCATTCCCCTACGATAAAACAAGGAGACTGTTCGAACTGGCAATGCACAACGGGCTTATCACTCTGCCGGATCCGAGACACCCACCGCAACTCGGTGACGTCAATCATCCTAACTATTGTTCCTACCATAGAGTAGTGGGTCACCCAATCAAAGATTGCTATGTCTTCAAAAACTGGATTGAAGACCAATACCAATAAGGCAAGTTTGCGCTGTCTGAAAACTGGAAGGTGAACCCGCCGCAACCACATGCTCCGAAAAGATGGGCATGCCAGGGGCATCGTGCTCATTCATAGAGAAAGCCCCATGGACCGAAAAGTCCGTAAACTAGAATTTTGCCTCAAATACGGCAACGATGGACCGCAATGTCCTAAAACTTGCAACTGACCGAAACGTCGTTAAACTACTACCAACCCGCGGCATCCTCAGGCTGACGTGGTAAAAAAAACGGTACGTCAATAAGCGAAATGGGCACGGATGAAAACCCGAAAGAGCTCCGTGAGTAAAAACAGCAGGACTACCGGCGAGTTTTGTGAAAACCCGAAAAGGCGCAATCTCATTAAAAGACACTTGCAAGGTCTTCTTGACCCTGTAAGGAGAAACCACCTGCGTGAGATCCTTATGACTCACAAAGGAGCAACACACTTAGGAATCCTCACGATCCCTAAGGAGAAAATACACTTACGAGATCCTTACGACTCGTAAGGAGAACCCTCTTATGAGACCCTCACGGCTCATAAGATTCAAAAGTTTTAAGCTATAAGGATCTGAACCTGTTCTTAAGCCATCACAATCCCCAGATTGCCCTACAAACGGTTCAATATTGACCCTTGTATACAATCCACGGGCATAAATAAACGTTTCCCCAACAGAGTCCCACTACTTACGAGGGATATCTTTACATGGCAAACGACCCTTGTAAGCCCTCTTGACTTATAAGGAGAAAACACTCTTGTAAGATCCTTACGACTTATAAGAGACCATACGCTTAAGACTCCTCACGATTCTTAAGGAGAAAACGCACCTACGAGATCCTTACGACTCGTAGGGAGAAATACCTTTATGAGACCCTTACGGCTCGTAAAATCAAAAAGCCTTAGTCGACAGGATCCTAACCCTGTTTGCTAAGCCACCTTTGTCCGACATCGACAGAGGCAAATGATGATTCGCTCCTGGCAATATCCCAGTTGTAGCGATGCTGATGCCTAAATCGGTATCAAATCCCAAACTCGTAGCGAAAAGTCAGCGAGCTACAAATGCATATGAAATAGCCAAAATGATGGGGCAACTTGCAACAAAATCAGCAAGTAAAAATATATGCATACAAAATAACCGAAATGGTTGGGCAACTCGCAATAAAAAGCAGCAAGTAAAAAGAAAAAATAGCCGAAATGATTGGGCAATCGCGAACTTCGCGATATAAAAGCTGAAATGATAGAGCATTGCGGAAATAAAAAAAATGAAAGAATAAAACTTTTGCCCTACAGGTGAGTCCATACTAACCCCTGTATACAATCCATGGGCATAAACAAAAAGGGGACCACATTTCCCCACCAGACCTTGTCAAAGGGAGAGTCGGATCTTGACGGCAACATCTGCATCCCAGAAGAACAACAACGGCGTTCCTTCTCATTCCAGCAGGATTCGGGCGCGACGTCAACAAAGCGGAGCCACGGCAAAGTCCCTAGTTCCAAGACTCTACAGTCCACAAACAACCTAGAGTCAACCAATGACCTCCCCGTCGGATCAACGCTCCGTCTCGGAAACAAGTCAACCAACCCCAGGGAAATCAGTGTCCTTGGCAAAAACCTCGATTCAGGGAAATCAGCGTCCTTGACGAGAGCATCTCGATTCGCATCGACCCGCAGAGAAATCAGCGTCTTGTAAGTGCACGGCGGCGCCCCGGCCGTCAATCCGACGGCCAACGCGGAAACGGTGATAAACTTTGATTTTTGCGGACTTAGCAAAACCGGCACCACCGCGCACTAAACCCCGGATCGTGCCATTAAACTAGTCTAAGCTACTAACAAGAAGGGGAAGAGATGTACCGACTGATCCGAGTCCTCCGGTCTTCATCTCCACTCCGATCTCCTCGCGGGAACTCCGGTCGTCGCCTCCTCGCCGGAAGGGCACCACATCGCCTGTAGCTTTTACGGGCTCCCACCTCAATACCGAGGCAACTCGGGCGCGAAGTAGGCTACCCGACGCGCCCAAGATTTGCTGTAGGAAGTGTAGTGTAGAATGCATATCTCACTTTGGGGTATTGGTTGCCATAGATGGAGGAATGGTGTATAGAAAATTGGTGCTTTCAATTTTCTAGCAATGGAATGAGATGAAGAATGATATACTCTCTCAAAGATGAAGATGAAGCTCTCTCCTTCTTCTCTCTTTTTCTTCTCTCTTTTCTAAATGAAAACTCTCATACTTAGAAAATGGTGGAGCAAGGATTATGAAGCATCAAGGGAGGTGAGTGTAGGAGAAAAGAAAAGGTGACCACAACCATAAACATAATCATCACAAAACATTCCATCAACCTCAAATCCATCCTAATCACATAAATGCAAGAAAAGCAAAGATGCTTTCATAATAATCCTTATGCAAATAAAACCTCCACAAAGTGTTATTTGCAAACTTGCAAATAACACCCTTCATCGAAAAGTCCGGCCGGGAAAGAACAAAGGAAAACCGGCCGGAACGGAATGCAAACTGGCAACTCCAGAAAACTGGTCCCGTAATAAATTACAGGAATACCCCGATACTGTGCATACACACCCGCATCTGTATTCCGACCGGATACAGATGCAATGAGACAAAATCTACACCGTACTATACTAGGATCCGGCTTAAACCAAAGCCGGCTAGTAATATCCGTCCGATCCTGATCCGTGCAATACCGCACGTATCTGATCGAACAGTGCCGTATAACCATACGGCCACTAGTACAAACTGTCCGATCCTGATCCGTGCAATACCGCACGTATCTGATCGGACCCTGCCATATCTCCATACGGCCTCTACAGCGTTTCGCCCGAAAGCTTGAGTAACTGAAAGTGTGGTGGACTCTAAAGACTCGTCAATACTATGGCTGTGGATTTAACCACTAGCACGTCAGAGGTATAAGCCAATACGTGATGGGCCACCAGCTATTGACCAAAAGGGACGTCGATGAGGAAGCTCACCCCGACACCCAACTGAGCCTGTCAGTAACAATATCCGTACAGTCCGGTCCGTTCGTCTATGAGTATCGCATGGCGGGCCTAGGGGGTTGGTAAAAGTCAGACCCCCAAAAGCGGTACAAGTCGTGTCGGAGTGTAGCCCAGAACACCCTGAGATACTACTGGAATACCTACCAGTAAATCTCCTGCCTTGGCCAAGGTCTTCGTGTAATGGCTCTCCTAGACACAGCGCGACCTCATCCCCAATACCGGGAGAGACGAACCCCTGAAGATCCGCTCACTGCCTCCATGTGGCTCGGGACTGTACCCAACTAAAACCTGTTTGCATGACTCCTTTGAGCCGTGGTAGGGTAGTAATCAAAGTACAGTGGGAACTCACACGAGACAAATGACGATCCCCAGGTCGATGAACTAACCTGCACACATGTCACCAGGGAACTACTATCTAACGTCAGGTATAAGACCAACTAGCATGTTCCCGGCGAGTCCTGTCTGGTGTACTCATAACCCAATGAGCACCTGTATACATCTTAGGTGATCCAACTGACACCAGTGGCTTGTGAGACCGGCCACCGCCCCTCGTCGGGGTCTCGACTGTATACACTAGTCTACTAATGGAGTATCGATGCCCAGTCTCGAAACTCCCACGACTAGGGACCTTTTAAGGATAAGCTTATAGACCCCCAGCTCCCACTTATATGATCGCCCTCATACTGCTGGTGGTCAAGCAAGAATCCTAAGGGCTCTATCAACGTGTAATAGCGACGTGTCAGGTCACCTAAAGCAGTACACGATGATAAAGGTAAACCAGATAGCATACTATCATCTCGAGTAAGACTGTCCTACCGGGATAGGTCCTCCCTCAATCATTACAATCACGTACCTGTGACCTAATAATTGACTCTGAGGGCACTATCTCCAACACGTCTTTGCAGTAATCTCTCGATTCGTCTCAACTCCGAGAAAATCAGTGTCCTTGGAAAATACCTCGATTCAGGGAAATCAGCGTCCTTGACGAGAGTACCTCGATTCGCGTCGACCCACAGAGAAATCAGTGTCTTTGCAGGAATCTCTCGATTCGTCTCAACTCCGAGAAAATCAGTGTCCTTGGAAAATACCTCAATTCAGGAAAATCAGCGTCCTTGACGAGAGCACCTCGATTCGCGTCGACCCGCAAAGAAATCAATGTCTTTGCAGGAATACCTCGATTCGTCTCAACCCCAGGGAAATCAGTGTCCTTGGAAAAAACCTCGATTCAGGGAAATCAGCGTCCTTGGCAAAAACCTCGATTCAGGGAAATCAGCGTCCTTGACGAGAGCATCTCGATTCACGTCGACCCGCAGAGAAATTAGTGTCTTTACAGGAATACCTCGATTCGTCTCAACCCCAGGGAAATCAGTTTCCTTGGCAAATACCTCGATTCAGGGAAATCAGCGTTCTTGACGAGAACATCTCGATTCGTGCCGACCCGCAGAGAAATCAGTGTCTCTGCAGGAATATACGATGTCAGCCAAACGGAGCCATGGCAGAGTCCCTAGTTCCAAGTCTCGATGGCCACATCTACAGCATGGAGACCCACAACAGCGTTCTTCCTCATTCCAGCAGGATTTGGACGCGACAATCAACCTTGGATCCATGGCAAAGTCCCTGTTCCAAACCTCGACGGTTCACAGAAAACCGAGAGAGCACCTCCTGGTCCTGTAGAACATGGCTAATGTCAATCCTGACCCCGTGGGAAACGTCCAGAGCAACCCCTGACTCCGTGAAATGCGGATAAAGTCAACCCCTGACTTCGTGAAATGCGGATAAAGTCAAACCCCTGACCCCGTGAAATGCGGACAAAGTCAACCCCTGACTCCATGAAATGCGGATAAGGTCAACCCCTGGCTCCGTGAAACGCGGATAAAGTCAACCCTCGACTTCCCCGCCAAAGCAATGCTTTGACTCAGAGCAGGTCAACTCATCAATCACTTACGAGTCCTCTCGATTTGTAAGGAGAAAATTCTCTTGTGAGATCCTTACGACTCTCAAGAGAAAACGCACTTAGGAATCCTCACGGTTCCTAAGGAGAAAATACACCTGCGAGATCCTCTCGACTCGTAGGGAGAAAAGTCTTTATGAGACCATCACGGCTCATAAAGTTGAAAAGTCTTAGGTGGCAGATCCTAACCTTGTTTCCTAAGCCAGCATTGCTCCGCAGAAAGGTCAAGGTAGATTTTCTACAGGCCACACTCTCCGAAGTCAAACATCGACAAGAAAGGAAGCAACCACTTACAAGTCCTCTCGACTTGTAAGGAGGAAATTCTCTTGTGAGATCCTTACAACTCTCAAGAGAAAACGCACTTAGGAATCCTCACGATTCCCAAGGAGAAACCACACCTACTAGATCCTCTCGACTCGCAGGGAGAAAAGTCTTTATGAGACCCTCACGGCTCATAAAGTTGAAAAGTCTTCGGCAGCAGACCTGAACCTGCTTCCTAAGCCATCGCTACCCTACAAGGAGGCTAAGATGAAATGTTCTTTATTACCTACAGACCACACTTGCTAAAATTACACGGCAACGACACACCAAAGAGAAGAAAGCGACAGTGAGGAGAACATTTGATTCACATTCAGTTAAGCGTTCAAAGCATACCCATTCATGCATGTGCAAAAAAGTTTGATGTATAAAATAAACACACGGAAATAAAGCTTGCTATTCAAACTTCAGAAAATGCCTACATTTAGGAAAATAGTAAACAAAAACATAATTAGAATGTTTACAAAGGCACGACATCAAATTCAGGACATGGATTGAGAAATTCAAAGGTGAGGCCGTCTAAAATTTTTTGGGCCTCTCGGACCATCTTCGTGTGCATCCTTTCACGATCACAAGCGTCAGGATCCCCACTGATGTCCTCCACCCTTCGATAGGCAGCGAGTACCGCCGCCTGCTGAAAAGCTTGATGCAGAATATCAACAAGATTGTCTCGCATTTTCTTTGAGATTAAGCTCATCAGATACACCGAGTGCACCTTATCTTCGGTGTTGTCCAATACCTTAAGCGGCATGCCGGCATAAAATAGAGGAAGTGCTCCCCAGATATCTCCCACAATAAGCTTCAAGGGAGAGGAACGACGAGGAAGCAGTCGACCATTGTATGCATCAAAGCGACCCATAATTTCAGCACACTGGGCGTTTGTGAATTCTTGGTTTTGGGAACGGCCGAGTGAGCGAATGTCTCCATAAGAAATAATCTCGTCGAGATCATACATATGAGCGTCCATAACGTCTGAAAAGGAAAATCAGTGAGAGTTAGTGGACAGACTGATTAAGAAAAGATTATTGATACAGACACGGGATTTAAACAACTCTTGATATCCCCAAGGAGGAAATAAGTGCTAATTAAATCACCCAATGAATTTAATTCTGTGCAATTAAGAAAGAAATCCTAAAATGGATTTCGCCTTTAATAAAAAGGTCCTTCGGGCCAAGGAGTTAAACTCTTCAAGAGCAATACTCTGCAGACAGGAATAACGCCTGTTAAAGTCAATTATGAGGGGAATTAAAAATTCTCCGGGAATTCCAAGAGACTTGCTCTGTAAAAATGATGGAATAACCCATCAGAAAAATTGAAATAATTTTTTTTAATGAATTAAAATTCTGAGATCTTCAAGATCCATGAACAAACTCTTAAGAGTTCTTCATAAGAGATTAATAAATCTATATGATTTGAAAAGAGCAAAGCTCCATTAATGGGTTAAGAAACCCCAAGAAAGATCTCTTTAGATCTATGATTCCAAGAGAGCAAAGCTCTGTTAATGAAACCCTAAAAGGGTTTTCTTTAGATCAAAGATCTATGAAGAGCAAAGCTCTGTTAATGGGTGAAACCCTAGATTATTAAAAGATCCTTTAAAAGATTTAATCTTTACCCTAATCTTGACAGAGTTCTGTCCTTAAGAAAATTCTTAAGATGAAGAGCTTTGCTCTAAAAAGAGAATTAATTCTCAGGAAAAGATAAGGAAGAAGATGAACAGAAATCATCTCAAGGACCAAGGGTCCTATTTATACGCACTGAGATGTCATTTCAACTTCTGAGTTGATCCAAGGGCACAGATGCTGCCACCGCTGCACTTACATGTAGGCCATGTGAGCGCAACGGTGGGATGGCATTTGTTTCCCCCAATCAGACCAAAGCTCTGTTCAAAATTCAAATTTTAAAATGAAGCAACGCTTCATAGCAGCGCCAAGTGCGCTGCGCCCTAAGCAGCGCACCATGTGCAAAGCACGTGTGCGCTAGCGCTAAGAGTGCTACACTATAAGCAGCGCACCACGTGCAAAGCACGTGTGTGCTAGCACTAAGAGCGCTGCACTTTAAGCAGCGCACCACGTGCAAAGCACGGGTGCGCTAGCACTAAGTGCACTGCACTCTAAGCAGCGCACCACGTGCAAAGCATGGGTGCGCTAGCGCTGGAACTAAAAGCTCTCCACCGTCAGATCAAAGATCTAATAAAGATGATAAATCATCAATTAACTAGAATAAAATTCTATTAAGGAGAGATTCCTCAAAATCTTTCCAAACAAAAAGATTGTGCTCTGTAAATCAGAGCACCGTTGGATCAATGATCCAAAGGTGATTAAAAATCACCAAAGTGCAGAATAAATTCTGTATGGGGAAAGATTTTCCAATCTTGTTAAAAATAAGAAAATTGCCTTTTGTAAATCAGAAGCCCTTGGATCAAAGATCCAACGGTGGGGGAATCCCCAAATCAATTGGAAAAAAGATCTCCTTAACTGATTGAACAAATCGGCTCGCCCTATATAAAGGCTCTAAGACTTCAAGTCTGGAGGAGAGAAAAAAACAGAAGAACCCCCCCTAAACTTTGAGAAATCTCAGAAAGAAGAGCTAAGCTATCGGTAGAAGAACAACTTTTCTTCGAGGTAAAAAGAACAGAAAGACGAAATCGTCTCATATAAAAAGAAGAATTCACTTCTTTCTTTAAGATCATAGATCTACAAGACCAAGGTCTTTCATAAAGAGATCAAAAGATCTCATCATAAAATAAGAAGAAGAACATAATTCTTTTCACAGATCATAGATCTATAAGACTGAGGTCTTTTACAAAAAGAGATCATGAACGTCTCATTATAAAAAAGGGAGGAGAATAATTCAATTCTCTTAGGATCATAGATCCATAAAGACAAAGCCTTTCACCAAAATAAGAGATTGAAATATCTCCTACAAAATAAGAACTTTGTTCTTAGAACTTTGAGACAAAGTCTCTTCTAAACGAGAATTTATTTCTCAGATCATAAAATTGATCAGATGCGCTTCTGCGCTCTTTGACTGGCGCAAAGCGCACCACGTGCTCCTCACGTGTGCGCCACTGAACAGATAGCGCTTTGCGCTCATAAAATAGCGCTTTGCGCTCATGGACTGGCGCTCAGCGCCAAGCGCACCACGTGCTCCTAACGTGTGCGCCATTGAACAAATAGTGTTTTGCGCTCATAAACTAGCGCTTTGCGCTCATGGTCTGGCGCTCAGCGCCAAGCGCGCCACGTGCTCCTCATGTGTGCGCTACCCAGCAGAAGCGCTCTGCGCTCTTTGATCGGCGCAAAGCGCCAAGCGCGCCACGTGCTCCTCACGTGTGCGCTAAAAGAACATAAATTGTTCTATGAATAAATCCCAGAGCTATGATGAATGCTTAGCATTCAATAAAAGACAAAATATTGTCAGAACCCAAATCAATACTCAGCATTGTCAATTGTTTAACATTTTTAACTGAGTGGGCCGAGCCCAAGTTGGCCATAAACCCCTCAATCAGATTAATTGAGCCCATTAGTCCTAATTGGACTATAGATCCCCTCAACCAATATTGGTTCAAGGGTACATCTCTTCACTCCTCTAATATTTGTCGTTGTAATCCTTCAACGTCTTCAGAGAGCTGACGGGTCCCGACAACCAAACATTCCATGGACTGTGAGGTCTTTAAACTCATGGACTATGATGTCCTTAAAGTTTATAGACTATGACGCCGTTAAACTCTGGACTGTGGGGTCCTTAAGCCTATGGACTATGATGTCCTTAACCTCGGACTGTGGGGTCCTTAAGCCCATGGACTATAATGTCCTTAACCTCGTACTGTGGGGTCCTTAAGCCCATGGACTATGATGTCCTTAACCTCGGACTGTGGGGTCCTTAAGCCCATGGACTATGATGTCCTTAACCTCGGACCGTAATGTCCTTAAAATAACCGACCGCAATGTCCCTAAACTAAACAATAGAGTCCAAATGCTCTTTTGTTGGATCTAAACGATCTCGTTAAGTTGATCTTAGTATAAAATTAGACTAACGTATCCTTAACAAACGTTTAAGTTGATCTTAGTTTCAAATGAGACTAACGTATCCTTAAACCCAACCCCAAACCCAAATCTAAGAAGATACGGATTTGGACTATTCTACGCCCTACGGGCGACAACATAAATTAGTCTCCGTATACAATCCACGGGCAACCAAAAACAAAAAAAACACCCACGACACGAAGTGACCATCTGGAGAAGGAGAAAGTGGTTACCGCGATGCGGTAGCGTAATTAATTGCAAGGGCTTGCGCCTGCAGGGAAGAGCGTCCCCGCAATAAAAAACCCTTCAACGAGGGGGAATCTGACGAAGCCTGCTACATCGGCCGCATCCGTTTAAATCTTCGATATATGGTGTCATAAATCAACTTGGAATCTTTGGAGAGGTGGACAGGTAGCACCAAATAGCATCTGCCCCCAAATTCAGGCAAGACGTTTGTCTTTTCGGCTTTCGGTGGGGAACACCTACTAATGACGATTATGCGGACTTGGCGACAGAAGATTAGCTAGTTATATTTTTGTTTGTTGCCCACATATTTAGGGCTTTGCTTCTTTCTTCGATATAATTAAACTATTTAGTTTATTTTACTCATTTTTTTAGGATGTAATAAAGTTTTTGTTAATGGAAATAAATGCCTTCTGCTTTTATTATTTCGTTTTGGTATATATCCTGCATGTTATAGATATTCATATGCTTAACGTAATTGTATTGAATAGACCACCTTCAATACAGTTAGGTTGCGGACCATACTACATCTTCACCTTCTTTTGAGAAGCGAGGCGTGACACATACTTTTAATAGCAGTAGCTCCAGATGCCAATAATCGGTTATTTCACCTTACATTTGCTATAGTTGAATCGGAAAACACAAATAGCTGGGGTTGGTTTATGTACAACATACGAGTGTATGTAACTTATAGACATCCGTTATATGTTATATCAGATCATCATGCCGGTATTCGTAATACTATGAGGGAGCCGATGTATGGTTGGAATGAACCATTTGCTTATCACCATTATTGTATGTGACACTTTGTATCAAACTTTCAAAAAAAATTAGCAACATGCAAATGACGAACATGCTGAAGAAAGCTGCCAGCCAAAATCAAAGAAGAAAATATAATAGAGCGATCGCAAGGATTAAGGAAGTGAATGTTGAAATAATTGCTTGGCTAGAAAAAGAACCTCGTGAAAAATGGGCTATTGTATTCGATGATGGTCGTAGGTACGACATGATGACTATGAATTTGTCAAAGATATTCAACTCTACTTTGAAGGGAGTTCATAATTTGCCAGTCATGGCGATTGTCCAGTTTACATTCCATCGGTTGAATATTTATTTTTTCGAGCGACGTCGTGTGGCGTAAGAACTTATTGCCGAGGGTCAAATGTTCGCTCCGAGGGTTCAAGCACTGTTAAACATTAAGTGTGAAAAAGATAATTGTCATGAGGTGACGATATACGATCAAAACATCAGACTGTTTTCGATTAAGACCGGTACGCGTCTTGTAGGCGGTCGGCTTAGACGTGGCAGGACACAGATAGTTAACCTTCAGAAGTCCCCAAGATGTTCTTGTGGGAAAATGCAGGTCTATCACCTCTCTTGCTCGCATGTTATGGCAGCTTGCGCGTCTCGAACGATTGACTACTGTTCTTCATCGACCCACACTATTCCATAGATTGGTTGGCCTTCACTTGGGCACTTAATTTTTTTCTGGTCCCTAATAAGGAGTACTGATGCACCTATATTGGTGCACATGTTGTTCCTGACGAGTCTTTGCGAAAATGTAAGAAGGGACGACCTCCGTCAACACGTATTCGAAATAACACGGATGTGAGGTAAGATAGAACATCCAGTCAATGCCGGTGTAAGAAATTTCATCATAAGAGACACAACAGTCATAGGTATCCACTATGTGATGAAGTGGATCTGTCGCATTGCGTCAATGAATGGTCGTGGAGCAATATAATAGGGATGTTTGTGGTGATGTTAATTATTCTAAGTATTGAGGTAGAATGAATATTTGTATGAAACTTTTAGTAATTGGGATAACTTTAGAGATTATGTTGTTATCTTGGATATTGTAGCATTACTTTACTCTTCTGTTATGATGGATTTTGTAACATTGCTTTTCTTTTTTAATTATCATGGATATTGTCATGTATATTGTCACAATTCTTTACCTTTTGTTTTATTGGATAATGTTGCATTGCGTTTTGTTACTTTTTTACGATGAGTCTTTTATCACTTGTCATATTCTAATATCTTATTGTTTTTTACTTTACAGGTTTGTACGATAATACGAGCACGTGGTGGTGGATTTCATGGTGGCCAATCTTCCGATGGCCGAGATCATCGTGATGATCAGGATGAGCCACGAGATTATGATATTACACAACCGGGCCCTCAGATACCGACACTCTTGACATTACAGACAGGGCATAGATCGGAGGCGGTGAGGAATGGTGGGGCGGTATCCGACATAGAGTTCTGTAACCATGATTACTTGCCGATGATACCACAAATAACCGATATACTTATTGAGTGTGGATTGTATGGAGTCGGACTCGTCGGCAGTATGCAGTTGGATCACACTCTACTTACAGCATTGATAAAGCGATGGAGGCTGGAGACACACACATTTCATTTTTTGGTTGGTGAGATGACCCCAACACCATATGATGTCAGTGTAGTATTGGGAGTTCCAGTGGACGGTATGGCAGTGACCGGTACGTCAGTTTACGATTGGCCGACATTATGCGATTAGGTTTTAGGAGTTGTGCCGTCAGTGGGTATGCTCCGAGATTCACGTCTACGGCTTTCGTGGTTACATGATCAGTTTCATGATACCATCACCGAGGACTCCAATCCATATCAGATAGAGTGTTACGCTCATGCGTACATTTTGACTTTCTTCGGAGGTGTCCTATTCCCGAATTCATCCGGAGATATGGTGTCGTTGTTGTATCTACCATTGATCGCCGGTCTGACCAGAGATGCAGCGGGATCATTTAGCTGGGGCAGCACGATCTTGGCATATCTATATCGTGGATTGTGTCGTGCATCGCATGGCACGACGCAGATGACCAGATGTTCTGTGTTTCTACAGATATGGTCATAGGAGAGATTGCACATTGGCCGTCTTGAGATCACGCATCTCTCCTCGTATGAGACGGATGAGGCGGTGGCGGATGAAGCGGTGGCGGTGGAGCACGGTCTTGATATCATCCCTGCATCACAGTTGACTCAGATGGCTCTGGGTGGTGAAGCAGGACCATCGCAGCAACCCCCAGATGACGTAGCAGGACCATCGCACCAAGCCCCATAAAAGAAGAAGAAGAAGAAGAGGCGATACTACACTTTTATGTGACGAATGATGTATTATTTATGAATTTTATAGCATCCAGAATATATTTTGTTACTTTCTAGTTTGTGTGGTTGTGTGTTTATATTTATATGATATATTCTCTAAAGTGAGTTCCACCCTTCGAGGTGAGATTTTTTTTGGAGCCGTGTGTGGCTTGTAGTACTCCGGAGTGGAGATTATTATGTATTTATGGAAATATATCAATATTTATAAAGGAAATGCTGTCCATTTTATTTCAGAATTTATCCGTTACTAAAATTCATCATAAACTACACTACGAAAACCAAAAATTTTGAATCTAGATTCTAATTCATTCATCGAAGAATTGCTCGAAAGTGTGAAATGGCATCATGTCACGCCCTGCTTCTCGGTGTACGGAAACAATGACGTGACGGGCCGCAATATATTTACTAAGAACTAAATACGTTAAGCGTAATTAAGCAATATATATAAAATGCACAAGAATGACAAGTGATATAAAATAATAAACAACAACTTTTATTTACATTCATCTTTACATACAACTGTTTTTGAAAAAAGAAAGATACAATGAAATAAGTAGTGCCTAAACAGTGGCACACAAACTGAAAGTAAATATAAGGAGAGCTAGATGTCCGGCTGGGCAGTGTGCTGGTCCAAGTCCTCCTGGTTAGACTCGATCTCCTGAGAGTCCGGTCCTACTGATGAACATTCCAAAGAAAGAAATAGAGAGAATGCCATCAGCGAACTAGTGCTCGGTAAGTCGCAAAAGAAGGAATGGAATATAACAAGTAATTTGAAATGAAACTGGTAAGTTATACAGGTATATACTTGTTATTCTAACGTAGTTGTTTGTAGCTTGGTACAGAAGGTATTTGTGTATACGAGAGGAGTCCATCTTACCCCGTGGACTATGGTAACAGTCAAAACCCACGGGACAACGGCACAAGAGTTCATATAGGTGTCTTTTAAGTGACTGTCTCGTGCCACATTAATACATTCCGTACCAATCTACCCCGTTATTCCCGCGTATTTACAAGTCTTACCGAAACCATGGATACAAGTTATTCAAGTAGTCAAATTCAGGATGGAATCATGTATTCAAGAAGTCATGTCAAGTTATAACCATGGTTCGGTCAAGTCAAGTCAAGTATTCATGTTTGGTATTGATGTTTGAATTCAAGTATTCAAGTTCAAGTTCAAGTATTCATGTTAGACTTTGTATTCATGTTTGAATTGGACTCTAATTTGAGTTTGGATTCAGGTTTGAGTTAGACTCAGACACTTGTAACTGATTTAGATCCTGAATTAGGTTCGAGAGTCATCGATAACTGCTGCACATGGACGGCAGGATTTTTGTCTTTTTCCAAGACAATTACCATTGATAACTCTATTAAGTTTTCTACCTTAAATAAGCAAGCACTCACTTTCTCCAGCTCCCTGGGGCTCAAGAGAATTGATCCCGCTTAAAACTATATTTACTAAAGTCCTTAAATATTGTTTTATATAACTCGAGAGGGTTGTATGAAAAAAAATATTATAATATAGTTAAAAATAAATCTCGAGAATTTATTTATATTATTTAGGATTTTCATGGATATGAATTTTAAGGATTTGAGGTATTTTAGTGATAATTGCTTAGCTTGGAAAGTTCATGGTATTTTATTATAAAACTTATTTTTTGTTGGCATCTTGATGGTATTTTAGTGAAACTTGTAATTCTTTCATTTTAAAAAATGTAAGTTTATTATATTTTGAAAATATATGGATTTTGTAATTTTTATATAATTATAAAAAATTAATTTTATTTAATTAGAAAAATGCGTTGTTCTTAAAAAACCATATTTAAAACCTTTCGAGACCGAATGCTCCGTGAGGAGGTCTGCATCTCGCTCTACTAGCCCAAGGATGTGCGATAATTCGCACCATCCAATAGCGGGTCCCCTAAAGAGGGTTGTAGAGGTAAAATCGCAAAAGAATTTAAAATACAATTTAAAAGAAATCTGGTTTTTATAGTAAGTGGTAATTTCTTGTAATAATGTCTTCGCAACGAAAAATACATTCAAAGAGTATCATGCTATGAAACCAAGTGTGTATGTGAGAGGTAGGTCGTTACCTCGTGAAGTTTTCCTAAAAATATGTTTGTAACAAAAACTAAAAGAGGTGATATTTAAAGTTCATGGTATTTAAATGAAAAAGGTGTTAGTATGGTTATTTCACATGAGAATTTTGATGAAATTTTGATTCTTGTATAAAAATTTGTTTGACCAAAAGATAATAGGAATTGGAGTTATAAGATTTGGAAAAAGTGATATCGGTATTAACTCCACTTACTGATATACGTTTTAAAATGAATTTTAAAGAAGAGAAATGAAGATTAGAAGGGACTTACAACTTAGTTAGGTTAAGAAAAAGTATAAGAAGAGACGGTTGTCTTCGTGGCGTCACGGGAGCTCCGGAATAGCTTTGATCCTTCACCGGAAGTTGATCGCTTGCTAACTCCTCTTTACTCCACTTGTACTTAGAGAATTTTTGAGAGTTTTGGCTAGAAATTTCAGAATGATATCGAGCCAAAGTGTGGGGTGGTATTTATAGTGTAGAATTAGGGTTTTGGAATTAAAATGGTGAATCAAAATGCATTAAAATTGTGATAAATTGTGAATTGAAGGGTCTCTGTTTGATTGCAGGGAAATCAAACAGTGCAGGGGAGTTAGGGGTAGGTGAAGAGTCAAGTGTGCAGAGCCCGGTGCTCTATGGACTTGGATCAACCGTCGGCGCCGGCTATTTCTTGGGTTTGGCCGGTCGATTTGTGCCATCTGGCATCGAGCTTCGTGCCACCAGATAAGATTAGGGTTTACTCCATTTTCTACATGTTTGATTTTTTTTTACTTTTCATTTTTCTGTGTATTGCACGTGTAAACTTTTGGGCTTCTAAAAAGTTAAAAAAAATCAGAAAAAATAATGTGTCTGATAGGGATCGAACACAGGGACTACGTCCAGCAATGCAAGGCTTTACCGGTGAGCTATAAGTTATTTCTTGCTGTTATTTAACAAAATTAATTTATAACTCAATCTCAGGCTGTATAACTCATTTCTGTACATTAAACTGGAAAATTCCATACAGTAAATTCAGAATCGATACATTCTACACTCCTTATAAAAATTTCATCCTCGAAATTTATATTTATATAGGGACTAATTTACAAATAAGTGAGGGTATCTTGCACGCATATCTTTTTCTCGTTCCCATGTTGATTCTCCTGTCGAATCTTTTCTCCACATCACTCGGACCAAGTTTACTTTCTTGTTCCGCAGTGTCTTCACCTTTCGGTCCAGGATCTCAACAGGTTGTTGCTCGCAAGTCAAGTCGGTCTGGACTGTAAGCTCTGAGTGATCAAGGATGTGGCTGGGATCGCTCACATATCTTCGTAGCTGAGATATATGGAACACGTTGTGCACTCCTTCCAATGAGGGTGGTAGTGCCAAACGGTATGTCACTTCTCTAACTCGTTCGAGAATGTCGAACGGTCCTATGTATCTTGGACTTAGCTTATCCCTCTTGCCAAAGTGGATCACCCCTCTGTTTGGAGAGATCTTTAGGAAAACATGGTCTCCAGGTTAGAACTCCAGATGTCGACATTTTGCATCTGCCCAATGTTTCTGTCGGTCTTGGGCTATGCGCATTCTTTCCCTGATCGTACGAACTATGTCCACGGTTGCCACGATCATCTCTGGTCCAAGGAGTTCATGATCTCCGATATCGTCCCAACTTAGTGGTGAACGATACTTCCGTCCATAGAGTGCTGAGAATGGTGTCATTCTAATGCTCTCCTGATAGCTGTTGTTGTATGAAAACTCCACAAGGTGTAGGTGATCTTCCCATGAACCTCCGAAGTTTAACATGCAAGCTCTTAGCATGTCCTCCAAAATCTGAATTTTTCGCTCGGGCTGTCCGTCCGTTTGTGGATGGTAAACCGTGTTGAAGTTCAGACTCGTTCCCAGGCTAGCTTGCAAACTCTGCCAAAACTGTGATCGGAATCCGATATCACGATCAGAGATGATGCAAACTAGTACTCCATGTAATCTCATGATCTCCAGCATGAGTTCATGGGTATCAAATATAGTACATCTTGAAGGTTTAAATCTTACTTTAGATTTATGCTTACCTCCATGTACTTCTTTGCTAACGTTTGGCCAACTCGAAAGGGAATAAAGTGAGCCGACTTGGTGAGTCGATCCACAATAACCCATACTGTGTCATTACCCTTCGTGCTGCGAGGAAGGGCAGTCGCGTAGTCCCTGGTAATGTGTTGCCATTTCCATTCTGGGATTGGTAATGGCTGAAGTAGACCAACAGTTCTGTGATATTCAGCCTTCAGTTGCTGACACACCAAATACTTGGCTACGCTTCTGGCTACTTCACGCTTCATTCCATGCCACCAGTAGTGTTGCCATAGATCCTTGTACATTTTTGTACCACCGGGGTGTACAGAATAAGGAGAGTTGTGATCTTCTTTCATCAACTCTTCTCGAACTTGGTCGTTTGGTATACACACTCTACTTCTATATCGCAAGGATCCATCTTCGTGGATGATGAAGTCAGTTCGAAGTCCACTCTCTACTTGTTCTCGGATCTTTTGTAGCTTGGCATCATTTGCTTGAGCTGTTTTGATATGATTGACAAGAGTGGACTGGACTTGTAAGTTCATCAAATACGAAGCGTTACCTAGCATAACTACTTCGATCGCCAATCTGTGCAATTCCTGCTGTAGCTTCCAATGAGCGGTGAGATTCATTGCTAATAGTTGGCGGCTAAGTGCATCAGGAACTATATTCACCTTCCCTGGATGGTACTGTAGGTTGATGTCGAAGTCCGCCATGAGTTCTAGCCATCTTCTCTGCCGCATGTTTAATTCTTTCTAAGTAAATACATACTTCAGACTCTTGTGGTCAGAATATATCCACTCGTTCTCCCAGAAGATAGTAGCAAAATCTTAAGTGCAAAGATAACGGCTGCCAACTCCAGATCATGTGTTGGATAGTTGCGCTCATGTACTTTCAGCCGTCTCGACACGAAAGCCACAACCTTTCCATGCTAATGTAGAATACATCCTAATCTCTTACCGGACGCATCACAATGTACTACGAATCCTTCAGATTGATCCGGTATTACAAGGATAGGAGCTGAAGTTAATCTTGATTTGAGTTCTACAAAAGCTTGTTCACATGCTTCTGACCACACGAATGCTTCGTCTTTACGTGTGAGCTTGGTCATGGGTGCTGCAATCTTCGAAAAGCCTTTAATGAATATTTGGTAGTATCCTGCTGATCCTAAAAAACTTCGTATATCATTCACCATTTTTGGTGTCGACCATTCGCTGACAGCTGACCCCTTAGCTGGATCTACTGAGATTCCTTCGTCTGAAACGATATGTCCGAGAAATCCGACTTGATCTAGCCAAAATTCACACTTGCTGTACTTGGCATAGAGCTGATGATGTCGCAATGTCTCCAGGACAATCCGTAAATGTTCGGCGTGTTCTTTCCAATTCATTGAATACACCAGGATGTCATCGACGAAAATGACAACGAACCTGTCTAAGTACTTTCGGAAAACTTGGTTCATCAGATTCATGAATATAGCAGGTGCATTGGTCACTCCAAATGGCATTACGAGATACTCATAATGACCATATCGAGTCCTGAACGCCGTCTTCGGAATATCAGACTCTTTGACCTTCACTTGATGATAACCCGAACGAAAATCTAGCTTCGAAAATACACAAGACCCACTTAGCTGATCGAAAAGATCATCGATGCACGGTAGTGGATACTTGTTCTTGATCGTCACTTTGTTCAGAGCTCGATAATCCACGCACGTGCTGTATGAATCTTCTTTCTTCTTCACGAGCAAAACTGGAGATCCCCAACTTGAAGTACTGGGACAAATCCAACCTTTCTTCAGGAGTCCGTCCAACTGAGTGCGGATCTCCTTCAATCCTTCAGGACTTAAGCTGTACGGAGCTTTGATTACAGGTTGCGTACCAGGTATTAAGTCAATGTTGAATTCAAGAGCTCGATCGGGAGGCAAACCTGTTATATCTTCAGGGAACACATCCTCGAACTCTCGAACTACCTCTGGCTTTTCTTCTTCCGCCGGTAGGATAAACACTTCCGCATTCTTTGGTTTAGCACGAAAGATTCCTTCCTCCAACGTTCTATCTCCACTCATGAAGTAGAAGACTGAGTGATCTGGTATCTCAAATACTACCCTCCTTTGACGACAGTCAATCGTAGCATAGAAAACTCCCAGCCAGTCCATTCCAAACACAATATCGAAATTTGGGATGTCCAGAACTTTGAAATTCGCATAGAATTCTCATCCGCAAACTACAACTGGACACTGATCAAATCCCATAGTTGCTTTTAATAGTCCATTCACGGAACTAACATTCCAGCTTGAAATGAGTGGCTTCACGAGAATCGCATGCATTCTCACAAATCGTTGGGACATGAAGCAGTGTGGCGCTCCAGTGTCGAAAAGTGCGAGTACAGGAAGGGTGGCTACTAGTATAGTACCTAAGTTGTGTGAGGTTAGGTTTAGATATAGGAAAAGTTATAGAGGTATACAAGGATTGAAAAGATGAAAGGATTGGGAATTACCAGTGATTACTTGGCTAATGACTTCGGCTTCCTCAACCGTCATTGTGAAAGCCTGACGTCTGGGTACATTCCTCCTTACTGGAGGAACAGTCCTCTGTCTCTGGGGCACGTTTCTCTGCCCTTGAGGCACGTTTCTCTGTGCCTGATGGAACTGACATTGAGGCTGTGCAGGAGGTCCACGTAGAGATGGTGCAGGAAGAGCTAGACGAGGTGCAGGAGCCTGAATAGCTGGCCGCTGCGGGACTGTGATTGGGGGTCTAGGTGCTGGAGCCGGTTGAGTCGATATGGACATGCTCCTATGGCATGAGTGGATGCGCCACAAACCAAACACAGGCCATTTGAATGCCTGCAGTCTTTTGCCAAGTGTCCATTTCTCTTGCAGTAGAAACAAAAGTCTGGAGTGGGTCGGTTAAATGATCCTCCCGGTCTCCTGAGTGCAAAAGTTGGCCTGGACGAAGCTCCTCCTGCCATCTGTGTGGCAGGATGTTTGATTCCAGCTGTCTGGGGCTTACCCTTCTTCTTCACCACCGCTTCATAACGGCGAGCTACCTTCAGGGCGAGTTCAAGGGTCGGGTAATCGCCTGTGGCTAATGCCGCCTGAATCTCCGGGTCTAAGCCCTGTTGGAATCGTCTGGCTTGAATCTCATCAGTCGGGATGAGGTGTGCAGCGAACCTGTTACGATCTTGTGTTAACAGTGTAGTAGGTGATATCAGGAATTTGAATTTGAGACAATATCTTATCTACTAAGCATGGTAAACTCAGTATCGTATTCATCCACGGACTTGCTCCATATCGAGCCTTGTTGTAAGTAGATGAACTGCTGCTCCATGTCAAAGCAGGCAGTCTCAGGGAAGTACTTCGTATCGAACATATAGTGAAACGTCTTCCATTCAATCGGTTAGGCGAGACAGCTTTCATCAGCCTTCCACCAGACTCTGGCGTTGTCTGTTAGTTGCAGCTTCGCAACTCTCACCCAAGAAATCTCCGGCACTTATGCTGCCGCCAGATCATTTTCTATTGACTGAGCTCATTCTTCTGCCTCCAGTGGGCTCTCTTTTCTTGAGAAATGTTTCGGGTGCAGTGCCCGGAATTGCTTGACTCCGAGTGCCTCGACTTCTGGCGGTGCTTGAGGATAGCAATTTGCTGCTGCTGACCCTCCAAGAGGCTCTTGATTGCCTCAAGCAGTACCGTTTGCTCGTTGATGGGAGCTGCAACGGTAGGTGGTGGTGGTAGAGTAGGCGGTGGAGTGTTGCCATTGACGTTGGTACTGGTGTTGTTCGGTGAATCCATGACCTTGATAGAAAAGGAATAGTTAGGATAGATTCAAGAAATCAGAAATGTAAGGAATGTATAGTTGCTGATTCTTATAATTCTTGTGATATATATTGCTTAGGACTTCATGCAGAACTAACCTGCATGGACCGCCAACAAAACCTGTCACGCCCCGCTTTTCAGTGTACGGAAACTGTGACGTGGAGGGCCACAACGTATTTACTAAGAACTAAATACGTTAAGCGTAATTAAGCAATATATATATATATATATATATATATATAATGCACAAGAATGACAGGTGATATAAAATAATAAACAACAACCTTTTTTATATTCATCTTTACATACAACTGTTTTTTTAAAAAGAAAGATACAATGAAATAAGCAGTGCCTAAACAATGGCATACAAACTGAAAGAAAATACAAAGAGAGCTAGAAGTCCGGCTGGGCAGTGAGCCGGTCCAAGTCCTCCTGGCTAGGCTCGATCTCCTGAGAGTCCGGTCCTGCTGACGAACATTCCAAAGAAAGAAATAGAGAGAATGTCGTCAGCGAACTAGCGCTCGGTAAGTTCCAAAAGAAAAAATGGAATATAACAAGTAATGTGAAATGAAACTGGTAAGTTGTACATGTATATGCTTGTTATTCTAACATAGTTGTTTGTAGCTTGGTACAGAAGGTATTTGTGTATACAAGAGGAGTCCATCTTACCCCGTGGACTATGGTAACATGTAGTACAAGGCCCCGTCAAAACCCAAGGGACAATGACATGAGAGTTCATGTAGGTATCTTTTAAGTGACCATCTCGTGCCACGTTAATACGTTCCGTACCAATCTACCCCGTTATCTCCGCGTAATATATTGTATAGAGTATATTTACAAGTCTTGCCGAAACCATGGATACAAATTGTTCAAGTAGTCAGGTTCAGGATGTAATCATGTATTCAAGAAGTTATGTCAAGTTATAACAATGGTTCGGTCAAGTCAAGTATTCATGTTTGGTATTGATGTTTAAATTCAAGTATTCAGGTTCAAGTTCAAGTATTCATGTTAGAATTTGTATTCATGTTTGAATTGGACTCTGATTTGAGTTTGGATTCAGGTTTGAGTTAGACTCAAACCGAGTCAGATACTTGTAACTGATTTAGATCCTGAATTAGGTTCGGGAGTCATCGGTAACTGCTGCACATGGACGATAAGATTTGTGTCTTTTTCCAAGACAATTACCATTGATAACTCCATTGAGTTTTCTACCTTAAATAGGCAAGCACTCACTTTCTCCGGCTCCCTGGGCTTAAGAGAATTGATCCTGCTTAAAACTATATTTACTAAAGTCCTTAAATATTGTTTTATATAACGAGGGGGTTTTATGAAAAAAATATTATAATATAGTTAAAAATAAATCTCGAGAATTTATTTATATTATTTTGGGTTTTCATGGATATGAATTTTAAGGATTTGAGATATTTTATTGATAATTGCTTATCTTGGAAAGTTCATGGTATTTTATTGTAAACTTGTCTTTTGTTGGTATCTTAAGGAATTTTAAATACAATTTAAAAGAAATCATGTTTTTATAGTAAGTGGTATTTTCTTGTAATAATGTCTTCGCAACGAAAAATGTATTCAAAGAGTATCGTGCTATGAAACCAAGTGTGTATGTGAAAGGTAGATCATTACCTCGTGAAGTTTTCCTAAGAGTATGTTTGTAACAAAAACTAAAAGATATGATATTTAAAGTTCATGATATTTAAATGAAAAGGTGTTAGTATGGTTATTTCATATGAGAATTTTGATTCTAAATATTAGGGTTTAAGGTTACAAGAATTGTAAAAAAAATTGTTTGACCAAAAGATAATAGGAATTGGAGTTATAGGATTTGGAAAAAGTGATATCGGTATTAACTCAACTTACCGAATACGTTTTAAAATGAATTTTAAAGAAGAGAAATGAAGATTAGAAGGGACTTACAACTTCCTTAGGTTAAGAAAAGGTATAAGAAGAGAGGATTGTCGTCGTGGCGTCGTGGGAGCTCTAGAATAGCTTTGATCCTTCGCCGGAAGTTGACCGCTTGCTAACTCCTCTTTACTCCGCTTGTACTTAGAGAATTTTTGAGAGTTGTAGCTAGAAATTTCAGAATGATGCTGAGCAAAGTGTGGGATGGTATTTATAGTGGAGAATTAGGGTTTTGGAATTAAAATGGTGAATCAAAATGTATTAAAATTGTAATAAATTGTGAATTGAAGGGTCTCTGTTTGACTGCAGGAAAATCAAACAGTGCAGGGGAGTTAGGGGTATGGGAAGAGTCAAGTGTGCAGAGACCGGGGCTCTATGGGCTTGGATCAACCGTCGGCGCCGGCTATTTCTTGGGTTTGGTCGGTCGATTTGTGCCATCTGGTATCAAGCTTCGTGCCACCAGATAAGATTAGGGTTTACTCCATTTTATACATGTTTGATTTTTTCTGACTTTTCATTTTTCGTTGTATTGCACGTGTAAACTTTTGGGCTTCCAAAAATTTAAAAAGAAAAATCAGAAAAATAATGTGTCTGATCGGGATCGAACACAGGGGTTACGTCACAGTAATGCAAGGTTTTACCAGTGAGCTACAAGTTGTTTCTTGTTGTTTTGTAACAAAATTAATTTATAACTCAATCTCAGGCTGTATAACTCATTTCTGTACATTAAACTAGAAAATTCCGTACAGTAAATTCAGAGTCGTTACACATCAGCACTCCTTTCGGAAGCAACAGCAGTTAGGTGCTCAGGGGTTTAGACAGTGGGGGGAGTAAGCAGCAGGTAGGAAGGAATGAGGGAAAACGCTATCACAAGTAGCATTTTCACTCAAGCGACCCTGAGCTAATTTCTTTCTTCTCTGTGTCTCTTTTCTGTATCTCTATTATTCTTCTCCGTGTCTCTGTTTTTAGGTAAGCTATTTAGGATAGTGTTTTCGATAGAAAGAAAACGCTATTCCAACTAACGTTTTTCCTTCTGACATGGCGTCCCACATCCACTCTTTTCTTCTGACCTGGCCTCCCAGAGTCATTCTGAGAATTATTTTGGCTTCGGGGTGATATAGGGTTTAATTTATTTAATAAGGTTAATTAGGGAACTGACGTGGCCTACCCGACATCCTTCAGATCTCTCCGTCTCTCTCTCTCTCCCCCTGTGTCTCCACTTCTTCAAAATTTCTTTCAATTTTGTATAGATCTGTGTGTGCGCGCGCGCGCGCGCGAGCGTATGAGATTTTGACCTAATTTTTTTGGGTTCCCACTGAGAAGTGAGAAGTCAATTATCTGATCATTGCAAGTGTAGTTCTTTATTGCGCTCTGGAAGTATTTAGGGAAAAGGTAAATTTCACTCCCCCCCCCAACCCCCACACACACACCAAACTAAACTACCTTAAGTTATCCTTATTTTTTCAATAGAATACCCTCGGTCGGTTTTTTGTTTAGTTTGTTAGATTGCTGACTATGTGGCTTTTTCGAAGATGAAAGTACCACCGTTGAATTGTTCATATGGCATTTTTCTCGTTTTTTACTCACCATTTCTTTCGTCCTTTCAACCATTTCTTTTTCTGCTTGATATTATGGTCTTTCCTCAATCACCGTCATCTACTTCTATCTTCTTCGCTCTTATTTCTTCTTTTTTGTAAAGTTTTGGTATGGCTTGGTGACTGTGGTTTAAGACTTAGAGTAAAGGCGCTGGATGTGAGGTTTTTTGTAATAGAAAGATGAGCTAGAGAAGAAGATGGAAGATTTAGGTGAAGGTTCTTAAACAATGATGAGAGTTAGGCTAGGGCTTATTCAATTTTTCTTAAACAATGATGAGAGTTAAGGCTAGGGCTTATTCAATTTTAAGAGTAGAATGGTAAGTTGCCAAACTCCTTTGGTAAAGGTAAACTTTAAGATACATATTTGTAAATTATATAAACTTAAAGGTATTTTAGTTTTAAAAATGCCAATAGTTTAGGGTATTTTAGTGAAATTTACCCTTAGGAAAATATGTGGATTTTTCTTGTTTGTTCATAGGCTTAAATTGCATAAAAATACCTTAAGCTTTCGGATCCTTGCCAGGAATTTTTAGGAGAGACGCCGAAGATGGACGACTGTCAAACGACGGTCTTTAAGCTCTCGTCGACTGCCATACTTTATTTTCGATGAAATCTTTTAATCTATTTACATGTAGTTATCTCAATGGAAACGATGTAAGGTATCAAACCGAAAAGGGGTGCGCATTGGTCCTTAGAGAAAAGGCTGCATGATATGTAAAGGAAAATTATTTGTGAGGGATATGTATCTGTGGTTGCTTGCAGCTGACACAGAATAACTAGGGAAAAACAGGAGGCCCGCCCCCATCGCCAGGTGCTTGTGAACCCTCCTAGTTAACACCATTTGATTGACCACATATACTTTCTGTATATTTCATCACTAAGAAATGTTTGCAAGCTTTTCCAACATTTTTTGGGAAGTGTAAGCTATTTTTACGAGTTTTAGCCTTGTTTATTATTAGAACTTGACGAAATTCAATCTAGCTATTTCGGTTTCAATCAAGGTTGTGGCTTTTCATATTAGGCTAAATAATCAGAAACAACCATGAATGACACAACATCTGAAAGCCGCCATTATTATTATATTATTATATTTTATTTTTAAAGGAGGCCTAAAATGTGCAGACAAACATTTCCAGAATCTATTCAATAAATAAGCACTTTCAAATAATTGCATATATATAATTTCTTGTAATCATCATTTGAAACCTAGACATCATATTAAAAAAACAAACAAGTTGAGAAACCGAAACATAATGCCTCATACACAGTAGTATCATATAACTTGAGAATTTAGAAACAGCAAATCTGATTATAAAGAACAAAAAAAAGTGTTGATTTAGGTGACAGTGATGTTCACACTTCACAACAGGACTGATCACGCAACAGAGATAATCTAATGCTTAATTTGCAACGTTGTGCCGCAATAATATACCATAATATAAATGTAGGTTCTGCTCATAACATAGCTGCTGCCGCTGTCGTTGCAGCAAATATGGAAGCCGATGGTAGCAATTGCATTTGCACGGTTCGAGACAATTTGATGAAGGAATGAACCGTTGAAATATGCCTACACAACAAAAAATAGAATTACAAATCTTGGAAAAATAAATAATAAGTACAGAAATTAATCGACAAATCAACATTGTAAGAGTAATAGAGCATTTTTTACCGAAGGTCAAGTGTCAAATAGCTACCTCATATCTAGTAAATGCTAAACCTAACTAAATCCAACTTTGAGGTAGTTATTATTGTCAAGAGCATTTATATAATAGCACGAGATGCTTTTAAATGCCCTGGCACTAAAATAAAGCGGCAAGAGAAAATTATGCTGCAGCGTGATCAAATGGCAACATATCCAATTCAACAACCAAAAATCCTTCCACAAGCATAAGGAATATAACTTGAGGGGGAAAACTTTCGCACAATAAAATGGAAAGATTGTAGAAGAAATACCTACATAATAATGACAATGCATGTTCTTTAGTCAGCGACATAAATCATTTTCCAGTTTTCTTCTCGTGTGGCTACAAATTGCAAACAGATACCTGTCAACAAGAAATATGAACAGTGTAATCACACAATTACATGATAAAAATATAACTATAATTAAAGAGCAATATCTGCAGTGCTCACTTCAGATTAGCGCACAGCTTTAATTTGCCATTCACTTCAGCTAGCAACAAAAGCTTTAATCCATCATCAAATTCCCTGTAATGAAGCTTCAAATAGAAAAGAGAGACTGCAAAGGTGGCCAGATTCATACACCACCTAAAAGTAGAAGAGAGATTTACTTAGCTTCTTGAAGCGGTAAATAAAGCTATCCACAATGACTCATGCTTTATGAATTCAGTAGAATGAGCTAAGATTCATAAACCACCTATTGATAAAATCAAAGACTTCACAATTCACAAATGATTTCATAATATAAAGAAATGGGTATTAAGAGCAATACATGATACATCCAGTTTTGACAACACAAAAACCATCATCCTCGATATGAGTCGGATTCACCAATTTACAGATTTTACATTTTCCCTAATGTTTAGAATATGATTTGTCGGGATATACCAATTTTCTGTTGTTTAAATACATATGCATAGTAACAAGAAATTATTGTTTTAGCAAATCTTAACAAAATACTCAAATACCTAGTTGATGTTTTAATCGCTGACACATGTTTGATATATCTAATATATGACATAAATTTAGGATATATCAAAAAAAGTCCCACAGGAATCCTAAACGAACATGATACCTCCTCGACGACGAATCCATGTAACATATCCCGCTTCTATCATGTTAAACAGAAAAGAAGTGGCATGATGATAGTAAAAGAGGGAGGAGGCTCAGACATGCCCATTTAACCATTAATCATGACATGGGTGCAAATTGGAACGGATGGGTGAAAACGAGGTTGGGGCAAGTCGATCAGTTTCAGCTTTAACTCAGATGTCATACCCACAAATTAAAGCAATTAGTCCCACATCGGATATGTACTCATAAGTTACGAATGTTTTGTGAGAGTAGTACTAGGATGGTGGGCCTCTCAAGGTATTACAGGGTTGCAAACTGGTCGTGTGCATTGTAACAGACCGTCCAAGCTTGGCTATCCATAGATCAAGCAACGAGCTTTTGGGTAAATCATCACAGCCTCCTTGTCAAAGGAAACAAAGGGGGGTAAACAAATAGAGAAGAAATAAAGATGATGGAAGATGGAAACAATGGACTATGTTTTATGAGTTCAAGTCAGGCATATATCCATATTGATACATATCTCATATTCTTTCGGATTCCTAGGGATACTTAAAAACTCATTTTGGCACATGCCAAAATTTATATTGTATTATAGATGTATAGAACATGTATCAATGGCCAAAACATCAACAATCTATCCATCAAAACTGAAAATTAAGTGTACTCTCAAGACATGTATCAATGGCCAAGGCACCAGCAATCTATGAATCACTAACAAATTATTTGTATTCTAATTTTATATTTGCTGAAAATATAACTTATTATTATTATTATTATTATTATTATTATTATTATTATTATTATTATTATTATTATTACGGAAATAATTGAGTAAAGATGCCACAGGAGGCTTTTTCCGTCATGTGACGTCAAAAAATACACCCTCCGCCACCATTTTATTCGACGATCGGCACCGGCCATCTTGATCTTCATCATGTCGATACACCAAATTTCATGTGATTCTGGCACCTTTTCACTGTTGATTTAACATTGTAAAAAGTTCTATTGTCCGTAAACCGTTAATTGAAGCAAACTCCTCTTTCTTTTCACAACACAACAAGATGGCTGCAAGCTGGTTTTCACCATACTAGTAGGCCATTCATCTTGCCTCGCCCAATTTTTTGTTATAGAAGGATAAATTTGAAGTGTACATACATACATATACTCAAGTTCTGAACGTTGCCGGATAATTTCTGGAATATTCGAAGTACTTCCAAACTCTGAAGGTTTTATAAACAATAAAAAAAATAGAGATATTAATTAAAAATTGAAGATAATCAATCGCATTTTTGATGAAGATCAATGGAAACCCAAATAGAGCGGGCAAGGGTTCAACTCACAGATATGACTTTTCAATTCATGTCTCTAGAATGAATGGTGTTGCTATTGCTTCTGCTGTTGATATAGGAAAGTGATTCAGATATGCCTCGCAATCAATCACAGATTGCTCTCTTGTTCTCTAATAGTAATATGATGGCTGCAACTACTATGACACAATCTAAGCTCGCCACGCCATTCAGAATCTTAACATCATAAAAAAGCCTCAACATTTTCAGTAAATTATCATCGCCTCGTTGTAGTAAGAAAAAGAGTGAAAGAAATTCACTGGAATCCTTTTGCTGCTTGTGATTGCAAGTACATGTATGATTCTAAAAGTTGCATATCATGGTATTGAAAATCCAGCTCTAAACCGGAGAACCCCTGGTTTTATAAGCAAGTCAAGATTTAAGGGTGAAATATCAAAGGGTTCATTGCAGAAAACACCCCTATAGTTTACCACATATGGTACTTATACCCTCAAGTGATTTATGAGCATAAACACCGCCTCTGCTCATTGACCAAAGCCTTTAGATACACTC
Source organism: Agapanthus africanus (assembly GCA_030015575.1). Lineage (NCBI taxonomy): Eukaryota > Viridiplantae > Streptophyta > Magnoliopsida > Asparagales > Amaryllidaceae > Agapanthus > Agapanthus africanus. The sequence continues at coordinate 416,871,935 of CM057338.1, read as the reverse complement.
AAATTCATCTCTAAACAACTCAACTGATTGTCTTACAAATTGAAGGCTAAGAGCTTGCAGGAAAATATCACAACGGCCTGAATTCTTTGGATATGTTCGCACTCCTAGTTAATAATACAAATCCAACAAAAAAAAATTCTCTCAGCCATGGAGGACGAGGCTCAGATATGCGAGCTTCTTACAAACAATATGGCTGCAAACTGGTTGCCTGCATACTTGCAAGCCATCCAAGCTTGCCTTGCCATTTCAATATCCATGAAACTTTTGGAAAATCATCATCGCCTCTAAAGTACTGTCTGGGACAGTTTGGTTGAAATTTCTTTTTTTATTTTTATTTTTGCTTTTTTTAAGCGACGGAGTTTACAAGCTGAAAGCTTCAAAATAGAAGAAAGGGAAATTGCAAGCAGCAGCAGCAGCAGCAACTGAGCCTCTATCCCCAAGCATATGGGGTAGGCTACATGAACTAACATGAATCATGCTGGGGCGAGGAAGAATCATGCTGGGGCGAGGACATGGATTCTCCACCTTCACTCACTTCTATCAAATTGTTTTATGAAGGATAATAGAAACCAAATTTTGTTGAGAGATAAAACTTAATGAGCACCACCACCACCATCATCATCATCATCATCATCATTGTAGTGATATGTGACGTTGAAAAAACTATGAGAGGTACAAGAGTATAACTGTATAAGATGGGACAATCCACCATAAGGCTCAAGTCTATTTGGCTAGACCCCGTTTATGTTGAAAGCACGTGTGTACCCTCATATAAATAAATATATAAGCAGGCCACCCTCGTTTCTGTATATTAAAATTAACAATCATAATAATAACAATAACAATGAGTTCATAGATATCTCTTTGTTTCATGATCCTATATGGAAATAGCTTAGGTTTAGGAGTATTATATTAGAAAACCCAAGTCGAGATAAACATTGAAGACGAGGCTCAGATATGTCAGCTTCCACCAACACATCTATAACAAGATGATGATGTCAGGATCTAAAGTTAACAAATAGCTGCAAACTGTTTATTAACAGGCCATCCAAGCTTGCCACACCATTCTCATAACCTTCTAAATAAAAAAAATGGAATCTTTATCATCATCGCCTCTGATTTGTTTTTGTAGCTGAAAATCCCACAGGAAAAGCTAAGAAAAATACGAACGCATCCCTGGATCAGAGATCTTGTCACCTCATGAGGGGAAAACCCCTAATAGACGCTCAAAATCCTACTAGCCACACACATTCCTCTACAAATTTAATGAAAAAAGGAAGATCAAAATGTAAGTTGGAATGTTTCCATATTCACTTACAGCAGTTGGAGGGAGAGCTCGGTGTTAAGGCAATGGCAATTACGCTTTCCTACTCTCCATACCTCCTTAGCTTAATAGTGAGTGATTCCTCATCAAATTCACGGTTTACTTGATCCCTTTGTAAAATCCATTTCTCATCTACTTTCTCCGTTTTCTTTTTCTTCTAGGGCTCTTGATCTTTTGATTTAGCGCTTTTATCTTGCTTTTTCATCTTGTTTTCTAATTGTAATTTCATTCTGTGTTTGAAATGTAGTGGTGATATAAGTGACCAACCGGCATTTATTACCAATTAAATGACCAAATAAAACCACCATAAGCGGAAGGAATATAACTTGAAAACAAACTTTTGCAGAATAAATTGCATCACAGTAACTTCAAATGTTCACCAAAACTATGTGCAGATACTTGCAGAATAATGGCAATACCTCTTCCTTGGTCAGCAACAAGAAACACTTCTCTCGTTTTCTACTCATGCTCCTATAAATTGCAAATAGTTATCTGCTAGCTAAAAGAAGAACATGAACGATGTAATCACACATCTTTGACACTTCACCTGAGAATCTAAGGGCCAATATGAAAGCATTATTTGCCACAATTTCCTTTACTCTTCTCAGCTGCCACTCCTGTGTTCCAAGCATGAGAAAAGAAAATCTGTCGACACGGAGAAAAAGAAAAAGATGCTGGGAGCAATACTTACAGATCAAACTTCAGATAGCAGACAAACCTTTAAATTGCCATTCACTTCAGCTAGCAACATAAGCTTTAATCTATCATCAAATTGCAGCTATCAAGTTTCAAAAATAATTGAGAGAATGCAAGGACGGTTAGAACTGAGAACGACCAACTGTATCTGACACCATTAAATACAAGGAAAGGTGGAAAACCCCAAGAAAGATAAGGCTATATATCTGAAAAGAAAACAGTTGAAATGAGCTATTACGACAACAAGAAAAAAGAAACTAACCTCATTAGTATGATAGCCAAATTTCAGCAGTAAGAAAGTCAGAAGAGATTCACTTTGATTCTTAAAAGGAGGTATGTCCTCTCTCCAAAGCCCCTACAGGAAAAACCCCAATTAAAAAGGGTATATTTCAAACAAAGAATACATCTGAACAAAATCTTTAAACAAGAAAGAATGGTATCCAACGTCGCTAATAAAGTCACCATAATTCAACTAAAAAGCGACTACAGAGGTTCACATTTTTCTTTGGAGGAGGCATCAGAGCTAATCCACAGAGCCTGAAGCTTTATGAATCCAGTTGAATGAGCTCTGGTCCGTACACAACCTAAAGTGCACGAAAAACATATACCTCATAATGCTCAGAAATTGAGTATTAAAGAGCCATACGCATAATATGATACACCCACTTCTGCCCTATGTTGCATGGATACGTCGTCAAGGAGATGTATCGGTACAGAATTTGGACCCATATCGGATATTTTTGGAATCATCAAGGATAACTGTGAAACTTATAACATTCTAAATTTTATACTGAATTCAAAGGTGTATCTAACATATATTAATGGCTAAAACAATAATGCATCAACGCCGACAAATTATCTCTAACAATAATTGCAAAGGTGATTGTTTTTCTGTTATTAAGTATATATATTTATTTTTAAAAATAGAGTATACCAATGCATGGATTCGTCGTCAAGGAGAAGTATCCGTACAGAATTTGTACCAATATCGGCTATTTTTGGATTCATCAGGGATAACTGTGAAACTTCTAACATTTCTAAAATTTATACTGAATTCAAGGTGTATCTAACATGTATCAATGGCTAAAACAATAATGCATCTAATTCATAATTGCAAAATTCATAATTTTTCTGTTATTAAGTAAATATATTTATAAAAAAAATTAGTGTGTGCCAATGAATCATGTCATAGAATTTGGAAAATTGTATCCACCGACTCATACCATGTCCCATACCGACAATAGAACTTTTTAAATTGCTAAATTAACGGTGAAAAAGTGTTACAATCACATGAAATTTGGTGTATCGACGTATTAGAAGATGAAGATCAAGATGGAATGTGCTGATCATAGAATAAAAGGGTGAAGGGTACATTTTTTTGACGCCACCTGGCGAAAAAGCCTCCTAGGGTCTATTTCCTCCATTACACACGCGCGCGCGAATCATCGTTTTAGCAAAATCTAAACAAAATATTCAATTACCTAGTTGATGATTTAATCGCTGATACATGTTTGATATATCTAATATACAACATAAATTTAGGATATGTCAAAACAAGTCCCACAGGAATTCTGGAGGAACATGATATTAATGTCTCCTCTACGTGCAACATATCCCGCTGCTATCAAGTTGAACAGAAAAGAAGTGGCACAATGATAGTGGTGAATGAGGAAGGAGCCCATTTAACCATTAATCATAGTATGGGTGCAAATTGGGACGGATGGGTGTAAACCAGGTTGGGGCAAGTCAGATCAGTTTCAGCTTAACTCAGATGCCATAACCACAAATTAAAGCAATTTTGCATCGGATATGTACTCCTAAGTTATGAATGCTTGGTGAGAGTAATACTGAGCTGGGGGACCTCTCAAGTATTACAGGGTTGCAAACTGGCCGCCTGCATGGTAACTCAGACCGTCCAAAGCTTGGATATCCATATCAGATGTCATGCTGATCAAGCAATGAGCTTTATGGCAAATCATCACAGCCTCCTTATATCAAGGAAAACAAAGGGGGTAAACAAATAGAGAGGAGATGGAGATGAAGATGAAGATGGAAACAATGGACAATGTTGCATGAGTTCGCAGTCAAAAATATATCCAATCTCACATTCTTTCGGATTCATAGGATACTTGGAAACTCCTTTTGGCACATCCCAAAATTTATTGTATTCAAGATGCATAGAACATGTATCAATGGTGTTATCAATATAATTAGTTTAGATATTAGTTATGGGTTGTTAGATATTAGGTCAGTTGAAATATGAGAGGTGGCATATGACTCTCTCTATATTTGTATTTAAAACTCATTAATTATTATGCCAATAAATTATTTCTTCTTGGTTCTTTTCATGGTATCAGAGCCAGGTTAAGAATTGAGAGGAAACCCTGGTTTTCCAAATCCTAAACCCTAACCCCAATCCTCTAGCCCTACCCGTCTCCCTCTCCATTGCAGCCCCACTCCACCACCCCTAACCTTAATTTTTCGATGTGCTACAGTGATTTCCGTGCTGCTGCAGTAAAATTCGCGGTGCTACAATAAGTTTCAATGTTGCTACAGGGATTTTCGCCGGACTATAGCAATTTTCATCGTGCCATGGTAATTTTTGACGTGCTGCATAACGTCGCTGCAATATTTTCCGTTGCTCCTCCATGCCACTCGCAACCCTCTTGAACCTTGATCCTAGCCCTCGCCAACAGTAGTATGGCAACAGTCGTCTCCGCTCAGTTAATGACGATGATCTATTCGATTGTCTTGTTCTAATTTCTTTACGCTTGTACTCACTTTGGTTTTTAGATAACCTTATTCTCTTTCGTGATTTATCTTTTGCACCGTTCGTCATAAATTCTGATTGTCTCTGGTAGCCGTAGGTCGCCACGTGGTCGTCCCTCTATTACTGCTCGTGGCTGTAGTTCCCATGGACATAGCTATGGTAGTCCTGGCATTTATTATGCTTATTGCGGTGGCACTAATCATCATGAAAATTGGAGTTGGAAGAAGCATGACTACCCTGATAATATACCTACAGCTCGCCGGCTATTCACACCAGTTGCTACTGACCGACCTTCCTCTTCTGCAGGAAATTTAGCTTTATCTGGTGCTGAGTTGGCCAGTTGCGACGTTATCTCTCTTCTGTAGCTCCTACCAACCTTTTTACTCCATCAAGTATATCGTTTCTTTCTCATTCTAATTCGTGGGTTGTTGATTCGGCGTCCCACATCACATGTCTCGTGATAGACCGCCTGATCTTGGTTCTAATCCTCACGAGTTGATTTCCATGGCTGATGGTAATACCACACATGTTTCTTACTCCGCTAATTTATCACTTCATCTTTACATCTGAAAAATACTTTAATTGTACCATCGTTAAAATAAAACTTGCTTTATATTCGTCAACTTACCAATGATTCTAACAGCTCCGTAACTTTTTATTCATCTCACTTTGTGACACAGGATCTTCTGACGAAGCAACAGATTGGTGGGTGGTATGAACAGAATGGACTGTACTACATTGATCACATTCCCATTACGTCTGCAGTTGTTCCTACTATCCAGTGGTATCGGAGACTTGGTCATCTTTCTCTTTGTTCTTTACGTACTATGCTACAATCTATTGATTTATCAAAATTCACTTGTGAATCCTGTATTCTTGGTAAACACCATCGCTCCTCTTTTCCTCCAGTTAATAAAATACATGATTTACCTTTTGTATTAGTTCACTCCGATATTTAGGGTCCTTTCAAATTTCCCAGTTTGTTTGGTTATAGATATTTTGTGACTTATTGATGATCATTCACGTATTACTTGGTTGTATCTTCTGCGTAATAGGTCCAAACTTTTATCTACCTTTAAAATCTTCGTACATGAGATTACTAATCAATTTGGTGTTCCGGTAAAAGTTCTTCGTTCAGATAATACTAAAGAGTATATTAGCACGGAGTTTACTGCATTTTGTCAAACCCACGTATATTACATCAAACTTCATGTTCTTATACTCCTCGGCAAAACGGAATTGCTGAACGGAAGAACCGACATTTACTTGAGATAGCTCGTTCTCTAGTTCTGCATATACACGTCCCTAAACAATTGTGGAATTTTACGGGCTTAGCTGCATGTTTTTATATCAATCGCATGCATTCTCCGGTCTTAGGCAACCAGTCCCCTTTCTTTATTTTGTTTCCACAAGGCAACCAATTTTCATGTTCCTGCTAAGGTGTTTGGATGTCTATGCTATCCTCATATTCTATGTCCTCAGGTAGACAAACTTGATCATCGAGCTATCCATATGGAGTTTGTCGAGTACTCACGATTCCAGAAAGGATGTGTTAGCTTTGACCATGCCACTTCTAAAGTTTGTACTTCATGTGATTGTGACCTTAAAAGATCAAGCGTATTTTTCACCACCAGTTGGGGACCCTACTCCTACTATTCCTGTTCCTCACCTACCTTACTCAGAGCTTGATTCGTCTGTTCAACTTGTGCTTCTTAGTTTTCAACTTTTAGCTCCTTATCCACATGTATATCACCGTCATAAGAAAGTTGCCCCACCCATCCCACCAGTGATTCATCTAACGATTATTCTGCATGTACACCTATACAATCCACTGTTCCTAGTTCTTCACCGCCGCTGGCTTCAGAAGATCTCTTCCTATTGCCTCACGCAAGGATAAGCGTTCATGTACTACTGCACATCCAATTTCTAGTTTTGTTTCCTATCATAGACCAACACCATCTGCTCATCGGTTTATTTCTTTCTTGTCTGCCTTCACTTTCCTTCCTCTGTTCAGGAAGCACTTCAGTACACAGGTTGGCATGCAATTATATTAGACGAGGTTGCCGCATTGCACTCTAATCAAACTTGGATATTGGTAGCTATGCATTCATATAAGAAAATTGTCACATGTCGATAGGTGTTTGTTATCAAGCATACTCCCGATAGGACGGTTGACCGTCTCAAAGCTCGTTTAATGGCTAAAGGTTTTACTCAGCAATATGGTTTGAATTATTTTGAGACTTTCTCACCGGTTGCCAAATTGTCATCGGTTCGCGTTCTTACTTAGTTGTTTCTAAGGCATAGACTCTTCATCAGCTTGATGTGAAGAATACATTTCTTAATGGTGACCTATCAGAGGCTGCTCCTGGCTTAAAGCGACCGGGGGAGTCCATAGTTTGTCTTCTATTCAAATCGTTATTGTTGGGGTCAAAATTTGCACCCCGGTTGACCGAGTCAAAGTCAAGGTCAACCCCAAACCAGGTGGGCCCAAGCCCAAGTCAAGCGGGTCCATGCCCAAGTCGAGCACGCGGCCAGCCTCCCCATACCAACAATAAAATCATGTAATAAATAATTTTTATATAATTTTTTATGCATGAATGGGCAAAAGCCAAATTTTTATAAAGCTCATGACTTATGTGCAAAAAGAAATGGCACATGAGCCATAGGATGAGCAAAATGCCATTTTGTAAAACCCAAGGGGCTATATGTAAATATGTAAGCCTATATAAGGCAATATGATGATGAATAAAAGAACTTTTCATTCCCTCAAAAAAAATTAAGGCACGTGCCACTTTTCTCCTTCCTCAAGGTTCTAAAACCTTCTTCTTTCTTTTAAATTAAATCAAGAGTTTTACTCTTCCTTTTCCAAAACTAAATAGTTTTTCGCCATAAAACCCACAAAAGAGAGCTTGGATCTTCCATTAGATCTCAAAAAGGGAAGATTTTTACATCTCACCCCCTTTCTCCAAGATCCGACCAAACGACAGGAAGGAGACTCATCTCCAGAAACCCCACTTTGGGGAAGATCCAGGGCTCAAGGGGAGAAGCCCCTTCATCAGCTTCAAAATATCCTAGGAGTTTAACTCCTCGTATATACACACACACACACACACAAAATAATAAACGTTCCTTTCTGGGAGTACAACTCCCATTGCAGAGACCAAGTCCCTTTTGCCTTCTGAGCGCCCATGTGCCTGGCACGTGAGGCGCTAGCGCCCTTGTGCTCACAGCGCCAGCGCCCAAGTGCCTGGCACGTGGGGCGCTAGCGCCCTTGCACTCAAAGCGCTAGCGCCTAAAGCACTAGCGCCCACGTGCCTGGCACGTGAGGCACTAGCGCCTAAAGTGCTAGCGTCCTGGCGCTCAAAGCGCTAGCGCCCATATGCCTGGCACGTGAGGCGCTAGCGCCCAAAGCGCTAGCACACGAGCGCCCACGTGCCTGGCACGTGACGCGCTAGCGCCCTGGCGCTCAAAGCGCTAGCGCCCGGGCGCTTTCTCCCACACATCCTTTGGATGCCCTTTTCCCTTTATATATATATAGATATATATACACATACACACATACTCCACGACACTGTCCCTGTTAGAAAAAAATTTCTAACGGGACGCTGTCCCGCACCCTGCAAGGGGGCTGCTAGCCCCCTTGACCTCCAGCCGGCTATCCGAGTAGCGGGACCCCCGTAAAAACTCTGCGGGGCCCCCGATACATCCAAAACCCCTCCAAAACACAACACTGCACATTGAGCTCGCATGACCTGTTTGACCCGTCAATCAAAGGTTCTCTCGCTCGAAAGGCGAGGGGTAATTAACGGCAGCTTAGTCCGCGACTGCCGGAGATTCGGATCCCCACATTCAATAAATCCCAGCCTATCCTAGGCAGGGGAATCTGTAATGCACCTAACAAGTGCGCGCGCATTTCCATCTCAATAGGGTGACGAAAAACACCCTACAGATTCTGACACGCCCGGTGGGACCAATCTCTCCTCCCATATTTCGGGTTAAACATTCATGCGAACTCAATCAATATACATATCTATATTATACTAAAATAATGCTCTTTCAAGCAGGACTTCAAGCGATCAAGCCTCGACCATGTCTCCAAGGACCAGCTCAGCTCTCAACACGGCTCCCATCTCATACATGATGAAGATGGACTCCGGGACGGTCCTTCCGGCCAGTCTCGGGCGACAGTGGGAGGAGCCACTGCTACCATTTGGCTCTATTCTGTTCATGCCAGCTAACGCCATCCCTGCACCTCAAGCTCTGGTAACCGACAAACCGGCCTCGAAAGGCAAGAGGCCAAATGTGGTGGCCTCGAGGGCGCCCCAACCCAAACGCAAATCGGTGTCTGAACGGCTTTCCATGGCCCCAGCTGGGGGCAAGGCCTTCAGAACAAAAGAAGCTGCCAGACGTCGCGGGCAAGCCCAGGCGATGCCTTCGACGGACACGCGGGCGGATGTCTTCTCAAGCCTCCCCATCACTCGGCCTATGGTGGCTTCCCAAAGAGCAGAAGCCTGCCAAGAGCTCAAGGCAGAGAAGCTGAGGCAGAAACGGCTCAGATAAAGAGCCAACAAAAAGGCTAGGGCTCCTGCTAGGCTGAACCTCATGAGATTCGAAGAACAGGGTTACCCCGCAAAAGATGAGGAAATGGCTGGATATGTGGTCCACACTGTCTACATGGTGGGCACGCGCAGCAAGAGCAAGGCCGGGGCCACCACATCTCAAATCCAATCTGTCTTGAATGTGGTCGCCGCTTCCCAAGAACAGCCGCCTCCGCTGGATGATGAAAACCCTCTCGATGAGGATGATAGGCAGAAAGACCCCTCAGTCCATGTAGAGTCAAGCTCGGACAGCGAGGATGAGCCGATTTTCCGCCCCAGGACCGCGGAGCAAGAGCTGCTTCAAGAGCTCCGAAAGCAGCTCAGAAACAAAGACAAAGAGATGGCCAAACTCTAGTCCAAAATTGACGACTTGACGATTGTTGTGATGCAGCTCACGGCCCGACTTGCCTCTCAACCGCCCAATCAAGCGCAGGGCTCTGCTCATGAACCGGGAAACGGTGTCCCAAGGCAGCCGACGCCTATTCCCTCAAATCCAAAGGTGGACGGACCACATGAAAGTCGGTCGCATCCTATCTCGGGGAATGTCTTGGCTGCCGATAACAGTAGCCCGCTAACTCAAGATCAAATTATGGATTTGGTTGCCAACAAAGTCAAAACATTGGTAGCCGAAGCTGAAGTGCAAAAAGATGTTAGCAGTAGCGGAAGACCGTATCCTGCTCAGTATGATCTGGTAGAATTTCCTAGCGGCTATGTCATCCCTAAATTCGGAAGATTTGATGGGACGGGAAATGCGAATCAGCACATCGCCCACTTTAAAGCCTCATGCGGGAATACTGGGAACAATGATGCGCTTCTCCTCCGCCAGTTCGTTAATAGCTTGGCCGATGTTTTCGACTAGTACGAGAGCATACCGGATAGCTCTGTCACAACTTTCGTCCAAATGGAGTTTCTGTTTCGGCAGAGGTTCATGAGCGTCAGCGATAAGATCACCATCGCCGACCTCGTAAGGACCAAGCCAAAGAACAACGAAAGCAGCACTGTTTTTATAACCTGATGGCGCAATCTCTCCGTCAAATATGAACCGCCGATAGAGCAGGACCAATCTGTCGGTCTTCTTGTCGGAAATCTTAGCAATTGAATGGCCCCGTTTCTATGCACCGCGGGTCTCAAAACATTCCAAGAACTGACCAGGAAAGTTCAGATGCTGGAGCGCTCAAAGCAGGAGTCCTCGGATTCCCAAAATAACAATAGGTCCTGGAGAAACCGAAAGGACGATAATCGCATAGGCGGAATTTCCGACGATTCTGAATCTTTCAACACCTCGGCTGACCGAAATAAGCAAGGGATGAGCGGGCCTAATGCCAACCGGCCTCGGAAGCCAGTGTTCGGAGAGGGAGGAGAATCTCCACTGAAAGAGAAGCTGGATAAGGTCTATTCCTTCAGAAGAGACAAAATCCGTAAAATATTCAAAGACGCCCTGAGGAACGGTCTACAACTGCCAGAGTCAAAAAGACCGCAGGAAGCGAATATAACCGACGACCCCAAATACTGCCCCTATCACAGAGTGATAGGTCATGCCATTGAGGACTGCTTCGTCTTCAAAGATTGGGTCGAAAAGCAATATAAGGCAGGAAAGATGGAACTGTCTAAAGGCGTGTTAACAAACAGTCCAGCTGCGATCGCCAATTTCATACAAACGGAGACAGAAGTTCTTCGTGAAACTGATTCTCTCATACATCTGCCTTTCTCTAAAAACAATCGACCACCACGTCATTAAACTGGGAACAGTCGACCTCTAAGTCGTTAAACTGGGAATGTAAAAAATGTGTAAAAAAAAGGAATGTGTAAATAAATAAATAAAAAGAAAAGCCGAAATGATGGGGCAACTCGCAATAAAAATCAGCGAGTAAAATAAAGATGAAAAATAAAGCCAAAATGATGGGGCAACCGCGAATAAATAGCCGAAATGATAGGGCAATCACGACCTTCGCGATAAGAAAAGCTGAAATGATAGAGCAATCGCGGTAAAAAAACAAAAAAAACCTCCAAATTGCAAATGATGAGTCGCTCCTGGTACTATATTCCAGTGCAGCGATTCAGACGTCAACCAAATTCCAAGCCTCCAACGGCGAATGATGAGTCGCTCCTAGTACCATATTCCAGTGCAGCGATGCAGACGCCAACCAAAATCCAATTTCCCAAAATTCTCCCAGCCCTACAATTAGTCCCCAAATTGACTACCGTATACAATTCACGGGCTCAAATAATTCTCATCATACCCATGCCCCACCGTAATCACCAGTTACGCGGCTGGTCTCCGCCCTTGGAATTATGCTCCATTGGGAAGACCCACTCATGTGTCCTCACGATGCATGAGGAGAACAAACCTTCGTGGGATCCTTACGACTCACAAAACAAAAACACACTTAGAGGTCCTCACGACTCCTAAGGAGAAAATGCACCTACGGGATCCTTACGACTCGTAGGGAGAAAATGCTTTTATGGGACCCTTACGACCCATAAAATTGAAAAGCCTTAGGTGATAGGGATCTAAACCTATCTCTTAAGCCATCGCTTCCCAATAATCAACGGCGAATCCATACCCCAAAGGCGAATGATGAGTCGCTCCTGGTACCATATTCCAGTGCAGCGATGCTGACACCGACAAAGTCCCAAAATTTTTCCGGCCCTACGGTCTGGATCATACATCCTGCAAAACCGTATACAATCCACGGACGTAAAACGATCTCAATCTCTCCTAAGTCCTACCGGCGAGACCACATTCAAAGTCCCACCGGTGGTTGAAAAAAAGGTATGTCCACAAGCAAAATGGACACGGATGAAAACCCGAAAAGGCTCCGTAAGTAAAAACAGCAGGACTGCCGGCGAGTTTGTGAAAACCCGAAAGGGCGCAAACTCGTGAAAAAGAGATGAAATGCACTCGCAAAGTCCTCTCGATTTTGTGAAGAGAAAATTCCCGCGTGAAATACTCACAAAGGAGCAACACACTTAGGAGTCTCCACGACTCCCAAGGAGAAAATACACCTACGGGATCCTTACGACCCGTAGGGAGAAAATGCTTTGTGAGACCCTTACGGCTCACAAAATTGAAAAGTCTTAGGGTGATAGGAACCTAAAACCCGTCTCCTAGGTCGTCGCTTCCTAACAAGCAAGCGCAAATGATGATTCGCTCCTGGTACCATATTCCAGTGTAGCGGTGTCGATGCCAAACCAAAACCAAATCCTTTCATGGCAAATGATGATTCGCTTTTGGTACCATATTCCATTATAGCGATGCTGATGTCAACTCAAATCAAATCAAACCAACCTCTGCGGCGGAATCATGCTTCGTCCCAGAATTTACCCCTATCGAAATTATGCTTCACTTCGGCATATCTTTCTTCCCCGTCGGAATTATACTTCGGCTCGGAATCAGCCAGTGACCTCCCCGTCGGAATTAAGCTCCGCCTTGGAATCAAGTCAACCAACAAGCTCTGCACCGGAATCATGCTTCGTCTCAGAGTGTATCCCGTGTCGAAATCATGCTTCGCCTCGGTGTATGTCTTCCCTGTCGGAATTATGCTCCGCCTCGGAATTAAGTCAACCAGCAAGCTCTGCGTCGGAATCATGTTTCGTCTCAGAATGTGCACCTCGTGTCGAAATTATGCTTCGTCTCGGAATCAAGTCAACCAGCAAGCTCTGCGTCGGAATCATGCTTCGTTTCAGAATGTGCACCGTGTCGAAATCATGCTTCACCTCGGTGTATCTGCCTTCCCTGTCGGAATTATGCTCCGTCTTGGAATTAAGTCAACCAACAAGCTCTGCGTCGGAATCATGTTTCATCTCAGAATGTGCACCCCGTGTCGAAATTATGCTTCGTCTCGGAATCAAGTCAGCCAACGAGCTCTGCGCCGGAATCATGCTCCGTCTCAGAATGTACCCCGTGTCGAAATCATGCTTCACTTCGGAGTATTTGCCTTCGCTGTCGGAATTATACTTCACCTGGGAATCAACCTCTACATCGAAATTATGCTTCGGTCAGAATGTCTGCCGCTCTTCGGAATGATGCTCCGATCCCTGGAATCATGCTCCGCTCTCCGGAATGTCGCTCCGATCCCCGGAATCATGCTCCGCGCTCCGGAATGATGCTCCGATCCCCGGAATCATGCTCCGCGCTCCGGAATGATGCTCCGATCCCCGGAATCATGCTCCGCGCTTCGGAATGATGCTCCGATCCTCGGGAATCATGCTCCGCGCTTCGGAATGATGCTCCCCGAGGAATTCTCCGCCCCCGGAATGATGTTCCACCTCGAAGTCCAGCTTCAAGATCCATCAATTTCATGCACACAACTCAAATGTGCGGTGTGTATTTATTGATGGGGGGCACTTTGTACGGGTCAAAATTTGCACCCGGGTTGACCGAATCAAAGTCAAGGTCAACCCCAAACCAGGTGGGCCCAAGCCCAGGTCAAGCAGGCACATGCCCAAATCGAGCCCGCGGCCAGCCTCCCCATGCCAACAATAAAATCATGTAATAAATAATTTTTATGTAATTTTTTATGCATGAATGAGCATAAAACCAAATTTTTGTAAAGCCCATGGCTTATGTGCAAAAAGAAATGGCACATGAGCCATGGGATGGGCAAAATGCCATTTTGTAAAGCCCAAGGGGCTATATATAAATATGTAAGCCTTTATAAGGCAATATGATGATGAATAAAAGACAAATTTCATTCCCTCAAAAAAAATTTGGGCATGTGCCTCTTTCTCCTTCATCAAGGTTCTAAAACCTTCTTCTTTCTTTTGAATTAAATCAAGAGTTTTACTCTTCCTTTTCCAAAACTAAATAGTTTTTCACAAAAAAACCTACAAAGGGGAGCTTGGATCTTCCATTAGATCTCAAAAAGGGAAGATTTTTAAATCTCACCCCCTTTCTCCAAGATCCAACCAAACGACAGGAAGGAGACCCATCTCCAGAAACCCCACTTTGGGGAAGATCCAGGGCTCAAGAGGAGAAGCCCCTTCATCAGCTTCAAAATATCCTAGGAGTTTTAACTCCTCTCATATATACACACACACACACAAAATAATTAGCGTTCCTTTCTGGGAGTACAACTCTCATTGTAAAGATCAAGTCCCTTTTGCCTCCCGAGCGCCCACGTGCCTGGCACGTGAGACGCTGGCGCCCAAAGCGCTAGCGCCCTGGCGCTCAAAGCGCTAGCGCTTTGTGCGCTAGCACCCACGTGCCTGGCACGTGAGGCGCTCAAAGCGCTAGCGCCCACGTACCTGGCACGTGAGGCGCTAGCGCCCGAGCGCTTTCTCCCACACATCCTTTGGATGCCATTTTCTCTTATATATACACATACTCCACGACACTGTCCATGTTAGAAAAAAATTTCTAACGGGGCGCTGTCCCGCACCCTGCAAGGGGGTTGCTAGCCCCCTTGACCCCCAGCCCGCTATCCGGATAGCGAGACCCCCGTAAAAACTCTGCGGGGCCCCCAATATCTCCAAAACACAACACTGCACATTGAGCTCGCATGACTTGTTTGACCCGTCAATCGGAGGTTCTCTCGCTCCATAGACGAGGGATAATTAACGGCAGCTTACTCCGCGGCTGCCGGAGATTCGGATCCCCACAATCAATAAACCCCAGCCTACCCTCGGCAGAGGGAATCTGTAATGCGCCTGACAAGCGCGCGCGCATTCCCATCTCAATGGGGTGACGAAAACACCCCACAGTTATATGGGACTGAATCAGTCACCACGTGTCTGGTTTGCAAAATTTAGCATGATTTTATGACAGATTGACTTCAAACTTAGTCGTGCTGACACATCTCTTTTTACACATTATCGTCCTCAAGGCAAGGTAATTGTGGTGGTATATGTTGATATTATTATCACTGAAGATGATTCAGCTAGATGAAAGAACATTTGGCTTCACACTTTCATACCAAGGACCTTAAGCCGCTTAGATATCTCTTTGGAATTGAAATATTACGGAATTCTGGTAGATTCGGCTCTCTCGGCGCAAGTGTGCACTTGATCTTCTATCTGAGACAGGATTTCTGGGATGCAAACCAGCAAACACTCATATGAATTTCTCAGTTAAGCTATCTCGATTAAACTCTCTCAGATCCTCCACTACCTGAGCGAGGACGATATCGACGTTTAGTTAGGAAGCTTATTTACCTCACTGTCACTCGGACAGACATTGTCATTGTTGTTAGCACAGTGAATCAGTATATGCAGAATCCTTTGATCACATCTCAAGGCATTTGAGCATATTCTCAAATCAATCAAAAGTTCTTTAGGATATGGTCTTCTTTACAAACCATCATCTATGTTGTCGCTCACAGCCTTTGTGGATGCCGACTTTGAGGGATCCGTTGATAATCGCCGTTTCACAAGTGGTATTGTGTCTTCTTGAAAGGAAATTTGGTTATGTGAACGAGTAAGAAACGAAATACAGCGACCTGTATCTCTGCAGATGCCGAGTATAGATCTATGGCACATGCAGTTGCTCAGTTGGTATGGCTTACCTCTTTTTTGACAGATCTTGAGGTTCCTTCTCTCCCGACTACTCTTTTGTGATAACACGGCCGCGGTCCACATCGCTGAGAATCCAGTTTTTCATGAGCGAACCAAGCATATCGAAATAGATTGACACTTTATTCGTGACAAGGTGACAGATAAGATGGTTGCACTCTAATATGTTTTCTCTTCGAACTCGACTAACAGATATTCTTACAAAAACTCTTTGTTCGACCGGTTTTCACCCGTCTTCTATCTAAACTTGGCATGATTGGCATCTACGCTCCAGCATGCAGGGGAGTGATATCAATAATTAGTTTAATTATTAGTTATGAGTTGTTAGATATTAGTTACGAATATATTGAGTTGTTGGATCAGTTAAAATATGAGAGGCGGTATATGACTCTCTATAAATCTATATGTAGAACTCATTAATTATTATGCCAATAAATTATTTTTTCTCAGTTCTTTTCAAATGGCTATAACATCATCAATCTATGCAACAGTAACAGGTTACTTGTTTTCTATGTTTACATAATTATATTTGCTGAAAATCTCACTTATTATTATTTTATATATATATATATGAAAATAATGAAGAAAAGAGGTCCGCGAGGGATTTTTGTTAAGTGGCGTTGAAAAAATACGCATTTTAACATTTTATTCAACGATCGGCATCCATCATCTTTATCGTCTAAGATGTGCATAGACCAAATTTCACGTGATTCTACCACTTTTTCACCGTTGGATTAGCAACGTAAAAAGTTCTATTGCCGGTAAACCGTTAATATCGCACCCACTAAATCAACGATGAAAAAGTGGTAGATTCGCATGAAATTCGGTGTATTCACAGCTTAGATGATAAAGATAAAGATGGATGCCGATCATCCGAAAAAATGGTGAAGGGTGTATTTTTTCAACGCCATAAAAGGAAATTCCCTCCTATGGCACATTTCCTCCATTGTTCTATATACATAGAGAAGTATGAGCTGGTGGCCCCTTTTAAAATGAGTCATCGCCCAAAAACACATAACCCTATATATTTCACCGATCCAAACCGGATATCTTTATCTGCGTATCATGAAACCCTTAAATACAAAAAATCTCCGGATTTAAAGACCATTAACATATTCATTAAGCGACCGCAACTTTACAATATCTATAAGCCATTGATTTTTCTATTGACTTGAACACGTAAAAGGTCTTTAAATCAGGAGATTTTTTGTATATAAGGGTTTCATAATACGTAGATCAAGATGGCCGGTTTGGATGGATGAAATATACGGAGTATATGTCTTTTGGGACGAGGGCTCATTTTTAAAAAGGGGGCCAGCGGCTCAACCCCTTTTACCCCTCTCGAGAGAGAAAAAGGGGTATGTGCCGGCGGCCCCATCTTAAAATTGTGAATATGCAAATCGGACTCGCATGCATGGTGTACCGTGTCTGTAGCCGACTCCGTGCTACTTAAAAATGAAAGAAGCTTCATAATTGCATGTTTACACCACTGGCTACAAATTTCCAAAGAGATCAGCAAGTTCTATGCAAAATCTAAGCCAAGCCTGACCTGCTGCCACCCCTAGGATGGATGATAAAATTATACGGAGGAGGTGATATGCCACATTATGACAAGGGACAAACCTCCCCACCCCCCACCCCAACACACACACAAAAAAAACAATATAAAAGGGCTGCAACCTGGTTCTCAGAGTGCTAGTAGGCCATCCATCTTGCCTCGCCCATTTTTTCGTTACGGAAGGGTAAATTTGAAGTGTACATGCATACATATACTCAAGTTCTCAATGTTTCCGGATAATTTCTGGAATGGTTCGAAATATTTCCGGACTCTGAAGGTTTTTAAAAGAGGGAAATTAAAAATTGAAGATAACTGGAAACATTGAGAACTTGGATGTCATTAACAATCCAAAGTTTGATGAGGATCAATGGAAACCCCAAATAGAGCAGGCAAGGGTTCAAATCTCAGATATGACTTTAATGCGTGTCCATGAAAATCTGGGATGAAGTTGTTGTTACTCCTGCTGTCGATGTCATTAACAATCCAAAGTTTGCATGAGAGGAATATAGGAAAGACGCTCTGATGGAGCTCTGGATGTCCTTCAGATGTTGTCCTCCGTCGATCCTGCGATGGCGGTCTTCAACGGCTGAGATTTGGTTTGGGAGTTGTTGAGTGTGGATCTCAATGGGTTGGTGTTCGGACGCCGAGCTACCTGCAAAGAAGTCCCGGGATGAGTGACCTCCGTAGGACCCTCCGACGATCAAATTAGTGCCGAGGTATAAGCGCGAAGTAGAGGCGTATTGGAATTAAAATTGTGATACCTAAGTCGTCTGAAAGAGGGGATTATATAGAAGTCGCGTGGAGCGAGCAGGAGAGAGATCATCGCCGTCAGTTATGCCCCAGCGTTATCCTCGCCTTGAATGGCGGGATGCGCCTATTAATGGATGGATGTGGTAGCGTAGGACTCGGATCGTGGGAAGGTGGACATCTCACCCTGACGATATACGCGGAGCAGTTGCGGGGCGCATGGATCCGCGTTCCTGGTTGATCGGAGGAGGCCGAGAAAGCTCGGCATGTCAGGGGCTCGGAGACGAACCGGGCATGTCAGGGGCTTGGTGGCGAGCAAGAAGACTGAGATAACTCGAAAACGAGCTATGGGTAGTTTCATAGGTGAAGGTGGAATGTATTCAGGGAGGTCTCCTGGAAGGTCGGACACGTTTCTCGAGATGAAGTCCCAAGAAATCCTCATGATGCAACTCATCTATTCTACCTCCGTAGCCTTCGGGACACGTCATCCGCCACGTGTCGTAATATGAGGAGATACCACTTGTGAGCATCATCATTTGCCCCCACTCTCGTTCTGATCTATTCAAGGGTCGGATCGAGAGTGGCCTGCTCGGTTTTTCTTCTGCTCAGTTTGGCGCCAAGAATCATAATGCGGATCGCCCGGGAACGGCACGGCGTTTGATGGTTGCGTCGTTTCAATCTTTGGGCCATGTGTCGTCTCATCGCGTGCCTTGATCTTCGCGCGTATCCCCGATGGCGTCAGCGGATCAAATGAAATAATCGCGCTTTAAAGAGAAGACGCCGTTCCAGTTGTTCGCCAGTTGGGATACGGGCCACATGTACAGCGTCGGTTGGCGGAAGTGACGAGCCGTCCCTGACTTCTACAATCGAAAAGACGTCCCCAATGGCCGATCGCCACATGGAGCCCCGCCGGTTTGCTGGGCGCAACGTTTCGTTTTGACGGGAATCAATCGGAGCCGTTGGATGTTCATCTTTGAGGTGTATAAATAGGAGGGGACCATCTTTAGGGCTGATACTTTGTTCAAGTTCTGTTTCATTGCTGAAGATTGCCCGACGCTTCTTCCTTTAGATCGGGTCCTCTGTCGATTTTTTCTTGGTCAGTCCCTTCCTTTGAATCAGGTTTAACGTCTTCATCTAAGGAGTCCGTAGAGATAGTAAGGGTGGAGTCGGACGATGAGGCTCCCGTTATTGGGGCCGAGTCCAGTGAGTCTTTCTCCTCTTCGGTTTCAGATAGCCATGAGGGTTCATCGTTCTCTGTGTCAGATTCGCCTGCTAGAATCAAGGCCGTCCATGTTGCTCGCCGTCGGACGGAGACAAGGGCCCCCAAGATGCGCATCGGGAACACCCGTGATGCGCCCTCCGTTTTGAAGAGTCTAGACGAGCTTTCCAAAATTCGAGATCGATTCCACATCGCCTTTAACTATTCCATCCATTTAGCTAGAGAGGGTGTGAGCGGGCAGACCAGATGCAGGGCAAGGAAATTGCCCTGTATTTGAAAGCGTTCCGGACAGGAATGCGTCTGCCCTTCCCATGCCCTTCCCAACTAAAGTCTGCGGGGTGCTCCGTTGCTTTCATCTCGTCCCGGGCCAGCTAGCGCCGAACTCATGGAGGATTCTCCTCGCGTTTCTGGTCCAGTTAAAACTAGAAAATATCCCCTTCAGCTGGACTCTCCTCGTCTCTTTCCTTTGTTATAAGAATCATCCCGGCACCAATAAGGATGAGCCGAGCTGGGTGTATTTTTCGTTCAAAAAACGCAAGGGCGGAATGGTCGGGTCAGGGGTAGTCGCGGTCCCTTCTTCCATCCACGAATGGAAGGAGAAGTTTATATTCGTCGGCCCGCCCGAGAGCGAGAATTGGCCTATGCCCACGCAGTAGCACAGGGCCGACTGCCCGAGGGCAAAGCAGTCGACTTCCCCCGAATCAAGGGTGGTGTCCCAGTGGGAGTCGATCCAACGGACAGATGTCCTGCTATCCGAGCAGGCACTGAGCTAGGCTGGATTCAGTCCTGCGCGTTTCTTGGGTAAGTTAAGGCTTTCGTCGGTCTGTTTAGACTTTTTCAAATTTCCTTCGCTGTTTTTGTGTTGCCAACCCCATGTGTTTGCATGTCCCTTTTTTTTGCAGAGCCCATGGACCGAGCAAAGATCTTGGCCGTCAAGACCCAGGGAAAGAAGGTCGGGGGCGCAAGTTCCTCCCGACCTGGTCCGAGCTCAGCCCCGAGGCCATCTCCACCGTCAAAGCCCTTCGCTGCTCCTCGAGTTCCAGAAGAACGCCGCGGAAGGAGCCATAAGCACTCGGGAGACCCGGTGCCCCGGGCACGAAAGGAGGAGGCTAAGCCCGCTGAGGTCCCCCTCAAAAAGCAAAAGCGAACGGTCTCCCGGCCGCCTCCTTTCGGGACCCCAGTGCAGGAGGGCAACTTCTATATTAAGATGCCCTCGGGGCTCTCCGTCGCCGACAGCCTGCTTTCCGACATGGAGCGGGCGGCCAGGGTTAAAATACCCCGTAGGACCATGAAGGCCCAGGTGGCCGCCTTAGCCCAGGAGGCGGTTCAGGTCGGTCCTTGACTTTTCTCAAAAATTCTTTTAAGTCTTATTTTCTCTGTTTGAGCTCTCTAACCCGTTTGCTGTTTTCCTCATGTCCTCTACCGCTGCGCACTCCTCGTCGCCATGGAGTCCGAGGAGGTAGCCCCGGTGATGAAAAACGCGGGCGAGTCCTCAAAGCTGGAAGAGGAACTCCGCCTCCAACTGCGGCAAGCGAAGGAGAAGGCCGCTCTCCTCGACACTTGTCTGGTCACCGAAAGGCCGATGAACTTGAAGCTGAAGGAGTCTCATCGGCTTCTGGACGAGTCCAACTGGGCTATTCAAGCCAAGTTAGAGGAGGTGAACGGCTTCTATCACTCGGTGAAGTCGAAGGACACCCTCAAGAGGGATGTACGGATGTCCCTGTACGTGGTGAAGCTCGCTGAGTGCCAGACGGCGAAGGCCCTGGAGGCATACAAGGCGTCGGACTAATTCTACACCGATCTCGCTGAATCTGCGACCGTCGTTGTTGGGGTCAAAAATTACACCCCGGTTGACCAAGTCAAAATCAAAGTCAACCCCAAGCCAGGTAGGCCCAAGCCCAGGCCAAGTGGATCCATGCCCAAGTCGAGCCCCATGGCCAGCCTCCCCTATGCCAAAATGAAAATTATGTAATAAATAATTTTGATGTAATTTTCATACATGAATGTAAGAAAAATGGGCATAAAGCCAAATTTTTGTAAAGCTTATGGCTCATGTGCAAAAAAATGAGCACATGAGGTATGGGATAGACAAAATGCCATTTTGTAAAGCCCAAGGGGCTATATGTAAATTTGTAAGCTTATAAAATGCAACATCATGATGAAATGAAAGAATAATTCCTTCTTCCCAAAAATTAGGTTTTATGTGCCTCCTTCTCTTTGCTCAAGGTTCTAAACCTTCTTCCCTTCTTTGAATTAAATCAAGAGTTCCACTCTTCCTCTTCCAAAAAGAAATAGTTTTTCACCACAAAACCCTTGAAGGGGCTCCAAAAAGGAAGATTTTTAAAATATCACCCTCTTTTCTCCAAGATCCAGCCAATAGAGAGGAGGAAGGAGCAGACACACCTCCAAAAACCCCACTTTGGGGAAGATCCATGGTTCAAGGGAGAAGAAAGGGATTTGGAAAGTCGGCGAATACTAAAATGCACGAAAAGAGTCGGTTCCAAAAATATCTTATGAGTTTAACTCATCAAAATATATATATATATATATAATAAATCTTTCTTTTTGGAAGTACAACTCCCAGTGCAGAAGCCAAGCCCCTTTTTGTCCTCTTTGTCAGGAGTTCAACTTCCAAAGTCAATCGGGAGTACAACTCCTAATGTAGGGGCTAAGCCTCTTTTCGTGCTGACGCCCACCGCCCGCATGACAGGCACGAGGGGCGCTGGCGCTCACGCGTCCTTTGGACGCTATTTTCCTTTATATATATATATATATATATATATATATATATATACACACACTTCCCCTATTAGAAAAAATTTCTAACGGGGCGTTCCACCGCACGCCGCAAGAGGGCTACCCGCTATCCGGATAACGGGACCCCCGTAAACTCTGCGAGGCCCTCCGATATATCCAATACTCCTCAATGCACAACACACATTGAGTTCACATGACCAGTTTGACCCGTCAATCGGAGATTCCTTCGCTCCAAAGGCGAGGGGTAATTAACGGCAGCTTAGTCCGCGGCTGCCGGAGATTCGGATCCTCAAACCCCAGGCTATCCTAGGCATGGGAAATATGTAGTACGCCTGACAAGCGATGCGTATTCCCATCTCAATGGGGTGACAAAAAACACCCCACAGATTCTGGAACACCCGGTGAGACCTTTTCTCTCCTTACATATTTCGGGTTAAACGTTCATGCGAACTCAATCAACATACGTATCCATATTAATACTGAAATAATGCTCTTTCATGCAGGATTTCAAGCGATCACGCCTCAACAATGTCTCTGAGGACAAGCTCAGCTTTCGACACGGCTCTCATCTCCTACACGATGAAGATGGACGCCAGGACGGTCCTCCAGGCCAGTCTCAGGCGACAGTAGGAGGAGCCGCTACTACCATTCGGCTCTATTCTGTTCGTGCCAGCTAACGTCATCTCTGCTCCTCAAGCCCCGGTGATAGATAAACCGGCCTCAAAAGGGAAAAGGCCAAATGTCATGGTCACGAAAACACTTCAGCCCAAGCACAAATCTGTTTCCGAACGACTCTCTATTGCTCCAGCTGGGGGCAAGGCTATCGACATCAACAAAGCCATAAGGCATCTCGGGCAAAGCTCCAGCGGTGCCCCTGACAACTGTTCAATCGGGCATCTTCTCTAAGCTTCCCGTCAATCGACTCACGATGGCTTCCTGGATGACGGACGCCCGTCTAGCCCTCAAAATCGAGAAGCTAAGACAGAAAAAGCTCAGAGTCAACAAAAGGGTTAAGGCTCCTGCTGATTTGAACATCGTAGGGATCCAAGAACGAGGTTACCAAGCAACGACAGCTGAAACGACTGTAAATCTCGCCAACTCTTTTGAACAGCTGAAATTGGTTCAGAAGAATTCTATGACCGTGAGGGTCAAGAAAGCCGCGATCCGGACAGCGCCATCCAAGGACCCAGTCGGACCAACCGTCTTCAGTCGCCTGTCCTTCCCAGAAGACGAAGGGCTGCGGCGATAGTCCGAAAAGTCAGCCACCAAAGATAAAGAGATGGTTGGATATGTGGTCCACACTGTCTACATGGTCGGACATGAAGAAACGAACCCTCTTATGCTTCACAGCCATGGTGATGATATGGTTGACGCTACCCAGCATCGGTTCGATCTAAATGATGAAGAGCCCGCTCAGGCCGATAAGCCAAAGGAGCCCGTGATTCCTACGGAATTGAGCTCAGATAATAAGGATGACCCGGTTGTCATATCCGGAACTATATAACAAGCATTATTCTGGTGGCTTCAAAGGCGGCTTCAGGACAGGGACGAGAAGTTAGCCAAGGTCCAGTCTAAAGTCGACGAACTGGCAAACGTCGCGGCAGACCTCACGACTCAAGTCGCTCGATTGCAATTACATCAAAATCAAATTTTGGTTCATGAGCCAGGGATTGATACCCGGAGGCAGCCAACCGATACCCCTTTCAGCCCAAGAGCGGAGCGCCTTCACGAAAAACGGCCGCGATCAGCCTCCAGTCCCTCCGATACATACACCAAACGTCGTAAGCGGACAGCAGGCGAAACTAATACCGACCAACCTCGAAAACCGGTGTTGGGAGGTGGAGGGGAATCGCCTCTGAAAGAGAAACTGGATAAAGTATATTCCTTCAGAAGGGATAAAGTCCACAACATATTCAAGGACGCCCTAAGAAATGGTCTATAACTGCCAGAATCAAAGTGACCGCAAGAAGCGAATATGACCGACGATCCCAAATATTGCCCCTATCACAGAGTGATAGGTCATACCGTTGAGGACTGCTTTGTCTTCAAAAATTGGGTCGAAAAACAATACAAGGCAGGAGAGATATAACTGTCTAAAGGCGTGTTAGCAAACAGTTAAGCTGCGACCGCCAATTTCATACAAACAGAGACCGAAGTCCTTCGAGAAACTGATTCTCTCAGACATCTGCCTTTCCATAAAAGGAGCGGACCAAGACAACGAGTTAAGAGCCAAACGAGTGATATTGCCAATGAAGAAGCGGTGGATGGGTACACAACCCATACGGTCTACATGATAGAGCCCAGAGGAACAAGTTCTCCTACGCCCTATAGCCATGACGATGACATGGTTGTTGCCATCCGACACCGGTTCGGTCTAGATGATGAAGAGCCCGCTTATGTAATTAGGCCAAAGGAGCCTATGGTTCCTGCAGAATCGAGCCCAAGCTCCAACAGTTGACCACCACGTCGTTAGACTGGGAACAGACGACCACCACGTTGTTAAACTGAGAACAATCGGCCTCTAAGTCGTTAAACTGAATAAAATAAAATAAAATAAAGCCGAAATGATGAGGCGACTCGCAATAAAAATCAGCAAGTAAAATAAAAATGAAAATGAGCAGCCGAAATGATGGGGCAACCGCGAATGAATGGCCGAAATAATAGGGCAGTCGCGACCTTCGCGATAAGAAAAGCTGAAATGATAGAACAATCGCGGTAAAAAAAACTCCAAATGGCGAATGATGAGTCGCTCCTGGTACCAAATTCCAGTGCAGCGATGCAGACGCCAACCAAAATCCAAGTTCCCAAATGGCGAATGATGAGTCGCTCCTGGTACAATATTTCGGTGCAGCGGTGCAGATGCCAACCAAAATTTCAAATCTCTGAATGTCCCAACGGCGAATGATGAGTCGCTCCTGGTACCATATTCCAGTTCAGCGATACAAACGCCAACAAAATCCCAAAATTCTTCCAGCCCTACGGTTGGTCCCCGAACTGACTACCGTATACAATCCACGGGCTCAAATAATTCTCATCATACCCACTCCACCGCAATCACCAATCCAGCGGCCGGTCTCTGTCCTTGGAATTATGCTCCATTTGGGAAGACCCACTCATGTGTCCTCACGATACATGAGTAAAACAAACTTACAAGATTCTCTCGACTCGTAAGAAAACATCTTCGTGGGATCCTTACGACTCACGAAGGAAAAACACACTTGGGAGTCCCCACGACTCCTAAGGAGAAAGTACACCTACAAGATCCTTTCGACTCATGGGGAGAAAATACTTTTATGGGACGCTTACGGCTCATAAAATTGAAAAGTCTTAAGGTGATAGGGACCTAAACCTGCTCCAAGAGGGAAAGGAAAATGATGAATTGCTCATAGCACCTGTGCTTAGTGAAAGACGTCGATTTAAGATTTACAAAGTGACGAAGGCCAGATTTCTTTAATTGGGTTATACGATAGGAAAGGAGCCGAGATTTGGCTAGTCAGAGGAGGTAGAGTGAAAGATTCGCCAGGTGTGAAATCCCATTGTATTCGAGGAGTCAAGGATTTGCTGGGAATTCCGAATCGAAGAAGAGACAGATCTCAATATGGTGCGGAAAAACCAAATGAATAGAAGATGCCTCTGGAACGTCGTTTTTCTCGGTCAGTCGAGGGAACAACCACAACGTTACGCCCTAAAATAGAACTATACGGAGCCCTTTCCCCCGCGGCAAGGCAGTCCAGCTGCTTTCTTTATCTCGCTTGCCGCGTCTAGCTTTGGGAAGATCTGCTTATGAAATAGTTCAAGAAAGAGTCGTCTCATTTCCTTACTTCTTCGTTCTTTCGAATTCATTAACTTCGACGGCTGGTTCTGAACGCCGCGTAAGACGACCCGCCGAATTCACATCAGAAATCGCCAACATGAACACAAACGTCATCATCGAATTTCGTATAGAAACGTTGATGCCGACCCTAACCCCGAAATTCCAAATCAATCCAAAAGACCCCCAAGTCTTTAAACTGGGAACAGATGACCCCTAAGTCGTTAAACTGGGAATGAGGGAAGTCCCCTCATGGAAAATGATGATTCGCTCATGGTACCATATTCCAGTGTAAGCGGTGCTGATGCCGAATCAAAACCAAAATCCCCAAATCCTCTTATGGCAAATGATGATTCGCACCTGGTACCATATTCCAGTGTAACGATACTGATGTCAACCTAAATCATATCAAATCAGCGAGTCAACTTCAACCCGACACCGCAAGGAGCGGAGCAAATCAAATCAAACACCGACCGTCCAAGTCGCAAAAAGGGCAGCAACGACCTCCCCGTCGAAATTATGCTCCGACTCAGAATCAAGTCAACAAACGACCTCTACGTCAAAAAAACACTCCGTGCAGGGGATACGTCAACCAGTGGCACTCCGTCTCGGGGACAAGTCGACCAACGACACTCCGTGCCGGGGAAACGTCACATACAGACACTTCGTCTTGGGGAAACGTCAAGCATCGACCGTCCATGTCATAAAAAGGGCAGCGTCAGCTTTCCAAAAAGCGGAAACCAAATCAAGTCGTCTCCACATGAAAGAAGATCCATCAATTTCATGCACACAACCCATATATGCGGTGTGCATTTATTGATGGAGGCACTTTGTTGGGGTCAAAAATTACACCCTGGTTGACCAAGTCAAAGTCAAAATCAACCCTAAGCCAGTGGGCCTAAACCCAGGCCAAGTGGGCACATGCTCAAGTCGAGCCCCGCGGCCAGCCTCCCCCATGCCAAAATGAAAATTATGTAATAAATAATTTTGATGTAATTTTCATACATGAATGTAAGAAAAATTGGCATAAAGCCAAATTTTTGTAAAGCCTATGGCTCATGTGCAAAAGAAATGAGCACATAAGGCATGAGATGGGCAAAATGCCATTTTGTAAAGCCCAAGGGACTATATGTAAATTTATAAGCCTATAAAAGGCAACATGATGATAAAATGAAAGAATGATTCATTCTCCCCAAAATTAGGTTTTTTGTGCCTCCTTCTCTTTGCTCAAGGTTCTAAACCTTCTTCCACTCTTCCTCTTCCAAAACGAAATAGTTTTTCACAAAACCCTTGAAGGGAAACGCGGATCTTCCATCAAATCTCCAAAAAGAGAGATTTTTAAAATCTTACCCTCTTTTCTCCAAAGATCCAGCCAATAGATAGGAGGAAGGAGAGGACCCATCTCCAAAAACCCACTTTGGGGAAGATCCAGGGCTCAAGGGAGAAGAAAGGGATCCCCTTTCATCAGCTCCAAAAATATCTTACGAGTTTAACTCCTCAAATATATATATATATATATATATTATATATATATATATAAAATAATAAATCTTTCTGTTTGGGAGTACAACTCTCAGTGCAGGGGCCAAGCCATTTTGTCCTCTTTGTCAGGAGTTCAACTCCAAAAGGCAATCGGGGGTACAACTCCCAGTGTAGGGGCTAAGCCTCTTTTCCTGCTGACGCCAACCGCCCGTGTGCCAAGCACGTGGGGTGCAGGCGCCTACCGCCCCCGTGTCAAGCACGTGGGGCGCTGGCGCTCACACGTCCTTTGGACGCTATTTTCCTTTTTTTATATACATACACTTCTCCCGTTAGAAAAAAATTCTAACGGGGCACTGCCCCGCACCCCCGCAAGGGAGTTGCTCGCCCCCTTGACCCCCAGCCCGCTATCCGGGTAGCGGGACCCCCCGTAAACTCTGTGAGGCCCCCGATATATATAAAACCCCTCAATGCACAAAACACGCACACTGCATATTGAGTTCGCATGACCAGTTTGACCCATCAATAGGAGGTTCGTTCGCTCCAAAGGCGAGGGATAATTAACGGCAGCTTAGTCCGCGGCTGCCGGAGATTCGGATCCCCACAATCAATAAAGCCCAGCCTATCCTAGGCAGGGGGAATCTGTAGTACGCCTGACAAACGAAGCGTATTCCCATCTCAATGGAGTGACGAAAAGCACCCTACAGTCGTGTAGCACAGCGTCCTTGACGCCGTCACAGAGTCCGTGCCGGGGATTGATATCAGCGAGCTCCACGCTAATTATCGCCTGGCCGAGGAGCCGCAGGGGAAAGTTGACAGGGCGGCCGTTGGGGGTGAGGTTGTCGGTGGAAGCGCCGACCCAGAGGCCGCAGTTTTGGTCTCCGAGGCTGGCGTTGAGCAGGACGAGATCCTTCCCGAGCAGACGGCCTGAGCTTTCCTTTTACAAGGATTTTTTCTTTTTCAAAATTTTGTAAGCCCCCGGCATTTTGGTAAGGCTGAGGAGCTCAGAATACCTTGTATTTATTTCGGATCATAAATAAAGTGAACATTTTTCTTCATTGTCCAAATGTTTGCTCATTGCGCAAACACCTTTAGCTCGTGTACTTTTGTTTGGATCTTCATTCTGCAAGTATTTTTAGCTCGTGGGTCTTTTATCTTGCAAGTACCATCAGTTGAACGATAGCGGTCTGTAGAAAGGTCGGTAAGCTACTTTTCCCCGGATCAGAGGTTGTTATTCGTGCGTTGGTGGCCAAGTGTTGGAAGATCGGTGTCATCCTTTCTACTCGGTTGCCTCGTGGTGAAGGCTTTGATCCACAGTGTTGTTAGGCAGGAAATTACCCACTGCAGATGGACCGAGCATGAAACTACTCGGTGGCCTTCACGAGAAGGGCTTTGATCCGCGGCGTTGATGAGCAGAAAGCTACCCGCCACAGATGGACCAAGCAGTGTGGAGAGCTTTGATCCGCGGCGTTGATGGGCAGATGGACCGAGCAGTGGGGAGGGCTTTGATCCGCAGCGTTGATGGGCAGATGGACCGAGCAATGAGGAGGGCTTTGATCCGCAGCGTTGATGCGCAAGAAGCTACCCGCTGCAGATAGACCGAGCAGGAAGCTACTCGGTGGCCTCGCGAAGAAGGCTTTATTATCTCCCCGGTATCTCCTTAGGGCGTCGTTCAATCTTCCTTGACCCGTAAAGGGCGGGGATGGTGACTGTCGCGGATGACACATGGCAGTGCCACATTGGGAAAGCGCGATATTCCGTGATTTGCGTCATTGTGCGAGTAAATCTCAGCCGTTGGAAGATTTTTGCTGAGGCTATAAATAGCGAAGGCATGTTGATTTCTTTCTATTCTCGCATTCTCCGAAGATGGCCGACCGCATGTATACTATCAGGGAGATCGTTTCCGGTGATGACGTATACTTTTACAACCTTGATCATTCCGAGGAAACGTACGAGGTGGTGATAAGCCGCTTGGAGGGCCACTGTAGGCGCTTACTCCTCGGAGATCTCCACTTCTTCATGTGTTGATTTATGCGATATGGAAGACTTCGCCGAGTCTGCGCAATACACTATCCCCGTGGTTGATGGACGAGGCGATCAACAAAATGCACACGGTCCACGGTTTCGGTCTGATCTCAAAGAGTAAGCGGGATCGCTCGGTGGACCTACTTCTTGAGAGTTTCCAACAAAGGTTGGTCATCGCTTCATGCTCGGCTGAAGAGGATTCCGGGAAATCCATGGCTTCGAGAGTTCGCGAGTACCGTCGGAAGGAGCAGGTTGAAGCTGCTCGAAATCAGCTGGAGGAGCTTTCCTTGGTGTACCACCGACAGTGTTTCCTTAACCCCGCCCCCCTTTGTTGTAATGGTTGTAAGGCTAGGGAGCCCATAATACCTTTTAAAAAATAAAGTTATCCTTCGCCGAAGTGTGTTGTCTCTTTTTATCTTTTCAGTACATTTTATATATTATGTTTTTTTAGAATAAACCTTGGGGTCTCAGATCCGAGAAAAGGGACAAAGGGCTGGAGTCCTAGGGTAGTCCTAGCCCGGAAGACTTAGTTAAATGCAAAAAGGAATTACATCATTTCCAAAGAGGATACATATTTACTTATACAATTTGAACTTTTCTGCGTTATAAGGCCGGGAAAATTATGCCCCCTGGCGTTTTGCAGGAGGTACGCTCCACCGAGCAATGCTTTCGATACGAGGAACGGTCCGTCCCATTTCGGGAAGAATTTATGCAATCTCCCTTGGTCCACGAACTCGTCGTTTCGTAAGACCGGGTCTCTTCTCTTGAAGGCCCGACATTTAACTCGGACCCTGTAGTAGCGAGCGGTTTGTTGCTGATAGGCGGCTGCTCTGATTTGTGATCGGTCTCGTTTCTCTAGTAAGATGTCCAAGTTGCTTCGAAGTGTAGAGGTGTTGGCTTCATCATCGAAGTGTACGAGCCTGTAGCTGAGCAGCCCGATCTCCGCGGGGACCATTGCTTCGGTGCCGGAGCAGAGGCTGAAAAGGGTTTCTCTCGTGGGTGTCTTCTTCGATGTTCGTAGTGCCTATAGCACTCGCGGCAGTTCTTCGATCCAGCCGCTCTGCCTTCCTTCCAAGAGGGCTCTGAGACCTCGGATGACGCCGCGATCCGCTACCTCGGTCTGCCCGTTGCATTGAAGATGCATGACTGCGGCAAACTTCATTAGTATGCGGTAGTCATTGCAGAACTCTTTGACCTTATCATTTTCAAAGTTGGTCCCCTGATCAGTAACTATACACCTTAGGATCCCAAATCAGGAAATTATGTTGCTCTGCAGGAACTTTATCCTAGAGGTGGCGTCCGGTTTTCTGATGGGTGAAGTAATCCACAGCGACGAGGATAAACTTGTGTCCGCCCGTGCCGGCGGGGAGTTGACCGACCATGTCCATACCCCATTGCGCGAATGGCCAGAGGGAGCTAAGCGGCGTTGGTTCTGTGGCGGGAAGACGAGGTATGTTGTTGAAGAGTTGGAAGTTCTTGCATC
Organism: Agapanthus africanus; assembly: GCA_030015575.1. Taxonomy (NCBI): domain Eukaryota; kingdom Viridiplantae; phylum Streptophyta; class Magnoliopsida; order Asparagales; family Amaryllidaceae; genus Agapanthus; species Agapanthus africanus. The sequence continues at coordinate 416,840,958 of CM057338.1, read as the reverse complement.
TTCTGACCAGCTTCCTGGTGTAACTTCGGCCAGTAGTACCCTTAGAGCAGCGTCTTCTAGACTAAAGTGCGGACCCCTTAATGTGCCCATGCGACCCCTTCATGAATTTCTCGTAGAACGTAGTCAGCCTTATGGGGGTCGATGCATCGGAGTAGAGGCTGGGTGTACGACTTCTTGTATAGATTTTCGTTGCTCCAGATGAAATGGCGTGCTTTGGCCCGTAGCCGACAAGCTTCTCCTCGGTCTTCAGGGAGTATATCATCTTTCAGGAACTCCACAAAAGGGTTTTCTCCGGTCTTGGGCCTCTTTTTGGGCTGCGTAGATTTGGAGCGTTACCTCTCCTTCTTCCATGCCGGATCGTGACAAGACTTCAAAGAGGATATTTCTTTTATGAGTGGCCGAGTTGGAGGAAGCTAGCTTGCTCAAGACGTCGGCCCAGGTGTTCAAGCTCCTGGGGATTTGCTCCACTTGGACTTTGTCGAAATTTTTCTGAAGTCTTTTTACCTCGGCTGGGTACTTTATCATAAGCGGTTCCCGAGCTTCGAAGCGCCCGATTACTTGGCCGACGACCAATGCGGAGTCGCTGCGAATTCTGATGGTCTTCAGTCCTATCCCGGAGGCGATTCGCAGTCCTGCCAACAAGGCCTCGTATTCCGCTGCGTTGTTTGACGCTCTGAACCCGAGCTTTAAGGAGTATTCCATTTCTGCTTCGTTCGGGCCGCGAATGATCAGGCCAGCCCGGCTCACTTCCTCGGTAGAGGATCCGTCCACGTAGAGCACCCAATCCGGGATGGGGTCTGGCGCCTCCTCGACCGTGGGACGAGGTTCGGGGCCCCGCATCGGCGCTCCTTCCTTAGTGGGGATGGTGCATTCGACAATGAAATCCACCAAGACATGTGCTTTGATGGCTTGTCGGGGTCGATACTTGATTTCGAATTGGGATAGTTCCCACCTCCATTTCTCCAGGCGTCCTGATGACTCGGGGGAGGCAAGGATCGCTCCTAAAGGTCGCTCGGTAAGGACGAGGATCGTGTGTGCCTGAAAGTAGTGCCCAAGTTTTCTGGAGACGACTTCTGGAGACGACGACAAGTGTCAGGACTATCTTTCTCTATGGCCGCGTATCTCGTTTCCGCGTCCTTAAAAACGTGGCTCACATAGTAGACCGTCTTCTGTATGCCTTCGAATTCCCTGACAAGCATCGAGCCTGTTGCCTGATCGGAGACGGCCAGATATAGCAACACCTTCAACTGGTCGGATGAGTAGCGGTGGGATTGCTAGATGTGCTTTAAGTTGCTCGAAAGCGTTCTGGCATTCCTCAGACCATTCAAACTTATGGATCTTCCTCAGGGCCTTGAAAAACGGGAGGCACTTTTCTCCGGACCTGGACATAAAGCGACTCAGAGCAGCAACCCTTCCCATGAGCCGCATGATTTCGACATTGCTCTTGGGCGTTGCCATGTTAAGGATGGCGCTGATCTTCTCAGGGTTTGCTTCGATTCCTCGGTAAGTCACCATGAACCCGAGGAATTCCTGCTGGTGCCTCCGAACGCGCACTTAGTTGGATTCAGCTTCATTTTGTACTTGCGTAGGATGTCGAATGTCTTCCCGAGGTCTTTAGTGTGCCTACTGATGAAACGGATTTTACGAGCATGTCGTCGACGTAGACCTCAATGTTTCTGCCGGTCTGAGGTTTGAAAAGCTTGTTGACCAGTCGCTGATATGTAGCCCCAGCATTCTTGAGTCCGAAGGGCATAACTTTGTAGCAGTATACCCCCGGTCAGTGTTAGTGTATATGCCCTAGAGGCCATTACTGTATCATACTAGTTTGTATATTACTTAATGGAAGCTTGGGATATTCACCTTGTATAAACAATCTTGCTCAAAATAGTAGTATGCTACTTGGTTTGTTTCTACTTCAATGTTACTTGTGTTTATTTCAGTATATCACTTATACGCATTAGTGGAGCCCTTAGGATCTTTGCTTGATTACCAGCGTTGTGATGGCAGTCACACTAGTGGGGGCTGGGTAATCTATAAGCACATCCTTATACAGGTCCCTAGTCGCAGGACTATCGAGACAGGGCATCGATACTCCGGAGTAGACTAGCGTATGCGCTTCTCATCCCAGTGTGGGAGATGGTCTGTCCCACAGGCATCAGTACGTAGTACTGGAGATAGTATACGGGTGCTCGTTGGGTTACGAGTACACTGGACAGGACTCGTCGGGAACTGACAGGTTGGTATTATACATATCGTCAGTTATCAGTTCCCAGGTGACATGAGTACAGCTTAGTCCGCTGACTTGACACTGGCACTTCGCCTCAAGTGTGTTCCCACTGCACTTTGATCACTACCCTACCACGGCTCAAAGGAGTCGTGCAAACCGGTGGTGGTTGGGTGCAGTCCCGAAGCACTTGGAGGCAGTGACGGTTAGACAGGATTCGTCTCTCCCGGTATTGGGGGTTGACATCGCGCTGTGTCTAGGAGAGCCATTACACGAGTAGTCCCTGGCCAGGACAAGCGAGATATACTGGTAGGTTCCAGTGTTATCTCAGGGTGTTTTGGGCTTCACTCCGGCACGACTTGTACCGCTATTAGGGGACTGACGTTTACCGCCCCCTAGGCCCGCCATGCGATGTATCAGACGAACAGACCGGACTGTACGGAGACTGTCACATTCAGACTCAGTAGGAGTACAGATGGGGTTTCACCTCGTCAGCCTTCTTATCGACATCTACCTGGGGACCGTTACGCACAGCTAGTGCCGCTTGCGGTCTGTGGTTAAACCCACTGCCAGCGTAGTGTCGAGTCTTTAGAGTCCCACACAGAGAGTATTCGCCTATGGGCAAAACAGAGTAGAGGTCGCATGGTTTTGCGACAGGGTTCGTTCTCATCCGCGCACTTGTACACGTTCGGAGTCCGGACGGATTTTACTGGTTGGCTCTGGTTTGAGTCAGATACCGGTATATGTTTTGGGGTTGCTTTTATCTCTCAGTATTCGTGTTCCTCGGAACAAGAATGCAGGTGTATATGCACAGTTATTTGAGGAGGAGGAAGATGACTTTCATTAGGGTTTCGGAACGGGTGCGTATGCACAGTTGACAGTCGTCCTTTTCCAAACCCTAATGGATTTATGTTTTATCAATTAATAATATTAATAAAATGAAAAGTGTCATGGTTGGTTTTTGTTGACTTGTTGACCATGGTTGGTTTTTGTTGACTTGTTGACCATGGTTGACTTGTTGACCATGGTTGAAGATTTGACCATCATCATTACAAAAGCAAGATGCTTTTTGATTCTTGCAAAACCATTTAATGTTGGTAATGATAATGGTCATTCTAAAACTTTCCATCAACCTTTTCATTATCATTATTATTATTATTTGATAATTCTTTTTCTTTTGCATTATGGTTGCAAGAAGGAAAAAGTGAGCTCAATTCTATCATAACTCTTCTCTCTCTTCATTTCATCTTCTTCCTCTAGCAAAAGAGAACCCTTCTCATGTGTTGAGAATCATTCTCTTTAAAAAGAAAAGCACCCCTTAATCTCTCTACTCATTCTAGGATCAAGGGTTTAGCAAGCCGGAGATTCTAGTTCACTCCAAGTTCGAGAAAGAGCCCAAAGGTCGAACCTTCAAGGTGGATCCATCTTCGACGGAAGAAGGCGACAAGAAGAGAACCATCAACCTCCACAAAGTTTGAAGAAGAAGGAGTTCAAGTTTAGGTATAACCATCTTCATCCGAGTAGCTAAATCTCTTTAGCAAGTTTGCTAGTTTTAGTTTAGGTAACGATCCCGACCTTGTTTAGTCCATGTTGCCTCTTGCACTAAAAATTTGATTTTTATACCGTTTCCGCCTCCCCGTAAGAACCGGGGGTCGCAACGTGGACTTACAGTGGTATCAGAGCCTAACTAAACTTAAACTAGCTTGGTAGTGAAGTGTAACGAAGTTCGGAAACGAAAAAACACAAAACCGGAAAAATTACAAAACCTGAGTTTCTGTTGAATTTTTTTTGGCTCAAAATGAAAAACTTTATACTTGTAAAATCGTCTCAGGGTTTTGTGAGTGCACCTATGAAAAACGATCCACTGTTGCGCTCAAACCGCCGCCCTTCCGCGGCACGAGGTAGGCATGTGCCGCGGAACCGCCGCGTTTTGTCGTCTTCTCTGCATCGTTTTTCGTGCAGTGTGTGTCTGTGTTGGTTTTGGGATTTTTGAAATATATTATATGTGCCCAGATTTTCCAGAAAAGAAATTTACTTTTGGGGTCCTATAATTCCGTATTTTTCCGAACTTCACTGCACTTTGACTATGATGGTTATATCTGTGATGTTTGCATGTATTGAACGTCGGCTAATCGCTATAAGTCGATTAGTCGGGGTTATACATGATCTGTAATGTGCTGGAATGTGTATATAAATATGTTGGATTGTCGCGGGTGAATAGCCGGGGGTTGTGAGACGAGAGTTTTCTTTTCTTGCAATTCATGTAAATTTGTAAATTGATGTAATAATTATTTGTATGGCCGCACAACCGGGTCGGGGTTGTAGCCGTCATTGTATAATTTCTTTTTACTGTTTTTGCTCCTAGGATAGACCCATGGTGGGGTGCACAAACTACCGGGTATGCCGAAGTGTCGAGTGGCCTACTCATGGAGATGAGGGAGGTTGCTACGCTTCGGGTACTTGGCGGGTAGTTTGCCGCACCCGTAGGGGTCTTGGGTGGGGTATTGGCTATTCACCGCGACCGTGTAATCTGTTTTTGTTACAGGCTCGTACAAATTACAGATTCCTAGCATATCCAATGTATTTATCTGTAATCTGAAATGTTTATCATTGCAGTATATCTATATATGATATTATTTAGGCGTTGCTTATGTTTTACAGACGCGCTAGCCCAGCCCCCGCTCTGTCGTTAGTTAAGTAACCTAACGGGTAATGACGGGGCCCAGTGGCGAATGCGAATGGCATAAGCGTACGTCATATTTTGGTTGTTTTCTGCAATGGTAGGATTAAATGATGGGACGCATTAAAAGAACTAATGCAAGAATATCACGCATTAAAAGAACTAATGCAAGATAATAAACCAAGTTAAAGTCGTTGGAACACTTTCGAAAAACCACTCGGTTCTTTTCAAAACCAATTTTTAAAATACGGAGTTTAAGCCACTCCATTTAAAAGCTATCTCGTTCCATCGACCAAATCAAGTTCACTACGTTCACGGTTTTGCCAAAACCATTCGTAGCCCTCCGTCGTTTCGCATGAATAGTCAATAGTATTCAAGCTGTGTATGTTGGCCAAAGTCAAGGCACAGTGATTGGTAGCTATTGGGTGTTCATGTGTAGCATAGATAGATGCGTTGGTTTGGGACAGTCGTACTGCCATTTTGGCCAAAGTCAAGGGTAGGTACGGATGGATCCAAATTAACCTGGATAATGACGGGTAGAACTTGACATGTGACTTATGATATTTTGGCCAAAATCAAGGTCATAAGAGCATGGGGCAAAAAAATCCACATCAGGAGTTTCATAAGTACTGAAACTTGCTAGATTTGCATACCATTTGGAGTGTGATGATTCTGGTAGGTTTCCTTCAGTTTCGTCACGCAATGATATTTGGATCCCGATCCTACTGTGAGTATATGCTACTCCTCGAGAAATTTCTCACTTAACGATCAATGCTATAAACCTAGTAGGTGCCTAGAAAGGTGTTAGCGGGGCTACGCCCCCAGGGAAAAGAGGTTCTCTAATTAAGGAACTTCGCGAAAGCGTTGGAAAACCTCCCTCGAAGTACCGACACCAGCCTGGCCGAACGGTTAAGCAAGTATTGTACGGTGGGATTGATCCTGACTAATTCTTCCTTTATGGTTTGAAGAGGGATTCGAGAAACAGTGGGAGCCATCCTGTTTAGACAAACTAAAAACCACTCTAAACTTGCAAGAGCATCATGCTGAGTGTTTCTTCTTCTCTCTCCTAATTGCAGCGACCAAATCAACATGACTGGACTTAAGTTACTCCTAGATAAAAACAAACTGACAGGGCCAAACTACAAAGATTGGCTCAGGAATGTCAAGATAGCAATCAATTATGACAAGCTGGGGTATCTTCTTACCACCAAAGCTCCCCCTGTCCCTGGTCCAACTTCCAGTGTCGCGGATAAGGAAATCCGCAAGACTTGGGAAATTGATAGCGCGAAGGCCAAGTGCCTCCTGCTTGCCTCGATGGACAACGAACATCAGAGGAGGCATGAGAATATGGACATGGAATCCATATTGCTCCATACAAAAGAACTGTATGGAGAGCAATCTCGTATCGCAAGATACGAAGCGTCAAAAAAGTTATTCTCGACAAGAATGGCCGTCGGATCATCAGTAGCCGAGCATGTGCTAAAGATGATCGGCTACATTGAGGAGCTCGCTGACCTAGGGATCACATTGGAGAGTGAGCTATATACGGATATAGTTCTCCAGTCCCTTCCTTCCACTTACGCCCAGTTTATACTGAACTTCAACCTACAAGAAAAGGAGGTTGAACTTTCAGAGCTCCTCAACATGCTGAGGAGCGCAGAGGGCACCCTACAGAAAGGTAGGGAAACATCCACTTTGTTTGTAGAAGGATCATCTTCTTCTAGGTCCAAGGCGAAAGCCAAGGGAAAGAAGAAGGCCCCCGCCAAACCAAGGGGCGGTGTTGGTAAAGTGGATACGAAGGGAAAGGGTAAAGCAGCAAAGATAGCGGGGAAGCTTGTGGATAAGGAAGAGTGCTTCTATTGTCATAAGAAAGGACACTGGAAGAATGATTGCAGGGCCTGGAAGGCCAGAACACAGGAATTGAAGCAGGTTGCAGCTTCAGCTTCAGGTGTGTATGTTATTGAAAACTGTCTTTCAATAAACTCTACTTCCTGGGTATTGGATACCGGATCAGGATCTCATATCTGTAATTCTTTGCAGGCGTTGAGAAACCGTAGGGTTTTGAAGGAAGGTGACATGACCCTCAGAGTTGCGAACGGAGCTAGCATGGATGCTAAAGCCGTGGGGGACTATCACCTAGGAATGTCAGATGGACATCTTTTGGTTTTGCGTAATTGCTTTTTTGTACCCAACGCAACTTGTAATATCATTTCTGTATCTTTAGTTTCTAAAGAAGGTTATGAATTTGCGTTTGTAAGAAATGTTGTAAACATTCACCTTAATCAAGTTCTGATTGGGTCAGGTACATTGAGTAATGGTATATACGTATTGAATCAACCACAGATTTTTAATGTCCAGAATACACACAAAAGAAAGTCTCCAGAAATAAATCAGACTTTCTTATGGCATTGTAGATTGGGTCACATCAATGAGAGAAGGTTGACGAAGTTACATACAGAAGGGTATTTGAATGCGTTCGAATATCAGTCGTATGCCACTTGTCAATCCTGTCTCAAAGGAAAGATGACAAAGACTCCGTTTACTGGACATGGAGTAAGAGCGAGCGAGCTCTTAGGACTCGTACACAGTGACGTGTGCGGTCCAATGTCTACACATGCCCGAAGCGGACATTCTTACTTCATTACTTTTACGGATGACTTCTCAAGGTACGGTTATGTCTTCTTAATGAAACATAAGTCCGAGGCTTTTGAAAAATTCCAGGAGTATAAGAATGAAGTAGAGAAACAGACCGGCAAAAGTATTAAGATTCTAAGATCGGATCGAGGTGGAGAATACTTAAGTGCCGAATTCCTGAATTACTTAAAAGAGAATGGTATTCTCTCTCAGCTTACTCCTCCATACACTCCGCAACATAACGGTGTATCGGAGAGACGGAACCGAACCCTATTGGATATGGTTCGGTCCATGATGAGTAACGCTGAGTTGCCACGATCATTCTGGGGATATGCGCTAGAATCCGCCGCATACCTTTTGAACCGAGTTCCCACTAAGACTGTGCCTACTACGCCATTTGAGATGTGGTGTGGGAAGAGACCCCATCTTAATCACATTAAGATATGGGGAAGTCCAGCTTTTGTCAAAAAGCAGCATGCGGACAAGCTCGAGGCACGCTCAGTACTGTGCAAGTTTGTGGGATATCCAAAGAATTCCAAGGGATATTTCTTCTACTGCGAAGAGGAACAAAAAGTTCTTGTTTCTCGTCATGCCCACTTTCTAGAACACCAGTTCATAGAAAAGGAAATAAGTGGGAGCGCAGTAGAACTGGAAGAGATTCCAGAACCACGGACTATTACTGAAAGTTTAGTGGAACCAGAGGGTTCGAAAGAACAGGACATTCCTACGCCGCTCCGCAGAAGTAGTAGGCAGTCTCATCCGCCCGAGAGATACTACGGTTTTCTCATAGACGGGGATAGAGAGGATTGCATCATAGATTATGATGAGCCTACTAGCTTCCAGCAGGCCGTTCAGAGCGTTGACTCAGTGAAATGGCTGGATGCAATGCGGACCGAAATGGAGTCCATGTACACCAACAAGGTATGGACGTTGGACATTGCTCCAGACGGGGTAAAACCCGTAGGATGCAAGTGGATCTTCAAAAGGAAGATTGGTGTAGATGGACAGGTTGAGACCTATAAAGCTAGGCTGGTAGCAAAGGGTTTTCGTCAAAGACCTGGCTTGGACTATGACGAAACCTTCTCTCCAGTAGCCATGCTGAAATCCATTCGGATCCTTCTTGCCATTGCTGCCTTCCACGATTATGAGATTTGGCAAATGGACGTAAAGACAGCTTTTCTAAATGGAAATTTAAAGGAGTGTGTCTATATGGACCAGCCAGAGGGTTTCATTCAGAGTGGGAGCAGCGGAAAAGTGTGCAAGTTGCTTAAGTCCATCTATGGACTAAAGCAGGCATCGCGGAGTTGGAACATCTGCTTTGATGAGACGGTCAAAGAATTTGGCTTTATCAAAAATCCAGATGAACCATGCATCTATAGTAGATTTGTAGCGAGAACTGTAGTATTCCTCGTTTTATACGTGGATGACATTCTCTTAATAGGAAATGACATTCCTATGCTACAATCTGTCAAGGGGTTCTTGTCACACAGGTTCTCCATGAAAGACCTGGGTGATGCCTCGTACATTCTGGGTATCCGGATCTACCGTGTCAGATCCAAGAGGATATTAGGACTTTCACAGTCCAGGTACATCGACACCATACTGAAGAGATTCAGTATGGAAGATTCCAAGCGCGGTAACCTACCGGCTTGTCACGGGATCACCCTCTCTAAAGAGATGTCTCCCAAGACTGATTTGGAGAGGGATCAAATGTCTATTATACCCTACGCTTCTGCGGTAGGCTCTATAATGTATGCGATGTTGTGTACCAGACCGGATGTAGCTTATGCACTGAGTGTGGTAAGCCGGTATCAGTCTAACCCTGGGGAGAAACACTGGATAGCGGTAAAGAACATTCTCAAGTACCTGAGAAGGACTAAGGAGATGTTCTTGGTGTATGGCGGAAAGGACCTCCAGATCGAGGCCTTTGCTGACTCCAGCTTCCAGAGTGACAAGGATGATTCCAAGTCCATGTCGGGTTTTGTCTTCACCCTCAATGGAGGGGCGGTGTGTTGGAAGAGTTCCAAACAGGAAACCGTTGCAGACTCGACGATGGAAGCGGAATACATCGCTGCATCAGATGCCGCAAAAGAAGCTGTCTGGATGAGGAAGTTCTTGAAAGAACTTCAGGTGGTTCCGTCCATTGTTGATCCAATACCTCTGTATTGCGACAACAACGGGGCTATAGCTTTAGCGAAGGAACCCAGGTCCCATCAGAGATCCAGACACATCTTGAGGCGGTATCACCTGATCAGGGAGATCGTGGATCGCCAGGAGATCGAGGTTCGGAGAGTCGCTTCAGAAGACAACACTGCAGATCCATTCACCAAGGCCCTACCCCAGACTCAGTTCGAGCGGCTGATCGAGATGATAGGTCTTCGATACGCCAGTACATGGCCTTAGTGCAAGTGGGAGATTGTTAGTGTATATGCCCTAGAGGCCATTACTGTATCATACTAGTTTGTATATTACTTAATGGAAGCTTGGGATATTCACCTTGTATAAACAATCTTGCTCAAAATAGTAGTATGCTACTTGGTTTGTTTCTACTTCAATGTTACTTGTGTTTATTTCAGTATATCACTTATACGCATTAGTGGAGCCCTTAGGATCTTTGCTTGATTACCAGCGTTGTGATGGCAGTCACACTAGTGGGGGCTGGGTAATCTATAAGCACATCCTTATACAGGTCCCTAGTCGCAGGACTATCGAGACAGGGCATCGATACTCCGGAGTAGACTAGCGTATGCGCTTCTCATCCCAGTGTGGGAGATGGTCTGTCCCACAGGCATCAGTACGTAGTACTGGAGATAGTATACGGGTGCTCGTTGGGTTACGAGTACACTGGACAGGACTCGTCGGGAACTGACAGGTTGGTATTATACCTATCGTCAGTTATCAGTTCCCAGGTGACATGAGTACAGCTTAGTCCGCTGACTTGACACTGGCACTTCGCCTCAAGTGTGTTCCCACTGCACTTTGATCACTACCCTACCACGGCTCAAAGGAGTCGTGCAAACCGGTGGTGGTTGGGTGCAGTCCCGAAGCACTTGGAGGCAGTGACGGTTAGACAGGATTCGTCTCTCCCGGTATTGGGGGTTGACATCGCGCTGTGTCTAGGAGAGCCATTACACGAGTAGTCCCTGGCCAGGGCAAGCGAGATATACTGGTAGGTTCCAGTGTTATCTCAGGGTGTTTTGGGCTTCACTCCGGCACGACTTGTACCGCTATTAGGGGACTGACGTTTACCGCCCCCTAGGCCCGCCATGCGATGTATCAGACGAACAGACCGGACTGTACGGAGACTGTCACATTCAGACTCAGTAGGAGTACAGATGGGGTTTCACCTCGTCAGCCTTCTTATCGACATCTACCTGGGGACCGTTACGCACAGCTAGTGCCGCTTGCGGTCTGTGGTTAAACCCACTGCCAGCGTAGTGTCGAGTCTTTAGAGTCCCACACAGAGGGTATTCGCCTATGGGCAAAACAGAGTAGAGGTCGCATGGTTTTGCGACAGGGTTCGTTCTCATCCGCGCACTTGTACACGTTCGGAGTCCGGACGGATTTTACTGGTTGGCTCTGGTTTGAGTCAGATACCGGTATATGTTTTGGGGTTGCTTTTATCTCTCAGTATTCGTGTTCCTCGGAACAAGAATGCAGGTGTGTATGCACAGTTATTTGAGGAGGAGGAAGATGACTTTCATTAGGGTTTCGGAACGGGTGCGTATGCACAGTTGACAGTCGTCATTTTCCAAACCCTAATGGATTTATGTTTTATCAATTAATAATATTAATAAAATGAAAAGTGTCATGGTTGGTTTTTGTTGACTTGTTGACCATGGTTGGTTTTTGTTGACTTGTTGACCATGGTTGACTTGTTGACCATGGTTGAAGATTTGACCATCATTACAAAAGCAAGATGCTTTTTGATTCTTGCAAAACCATTTAATGTTGGTAATGATAATGGTCATTCTAAAACTTTCCATCAACCTTTTCATTATCATTATTATTATTATTTGATAATTCTTTTTCTTTTGCATTATGGTTGCAAGAAGGAAAAAGTGAGCTCAATTCTATCATAACTCTTCTCTCTCTTCATTTCATCTTCTTCCTCTAGCAAAAGAGAACCCTTCTCATGTGTTGAGAATCATTCTCTTTAAAAAGAAAAGCACCCCTTAATCTCTCTACTCATTCTAGGATCAAGGGTTTAGCAAGCCGGAGATTCTAGTTCACTCCAAGTTCGAGAAAGAGCCCAAAGGTCGAACCTTCGAGGTGGATCCATCTTCGACGGAAGAAGGCGACAAGAAGAGAACCATCAACCTCCACAAAGTTTGAAGAAGGAGTTCAAGTTTAGGTATAACCATCTTCATCCGAGTAGCTAAATCTCTTTAGCAAGTTTGCTAGTTTTAGTTTAGGTAACGATCCCGACCTTGTTTAGTCCATGTTGCCTCTTGCACTAAAAATTTGATTTTTATACCGTTTCCGCCTCCCCGTAAGAACCGGGGGTCGCAACGTGGACTTACAGTCAGTGGTGAAGGCGGTAAGCTTTTCGTCGGCCGGGTTCATCCTGATCTGATTGTAACCTGAGAAGGCGTCCATGAAGCTCAGTAGTTCATGGCCGACTGAGCTGTCTGCCAGCTGGTCTATCCGAGACGGGGGATAATTATTTTTAGGGCAGACCTTGTTTAAGTCCGTTAAATCAACGCACATGCGCCATTTCCCGTTCGCCTTCTTGACCATGACTACATTCGCCAGCCAATCAGAGTAATCCAAGTTCCTGATAAAGTTAGCGGCGAGCAGTCGATCCATTTCGTCCTCTATTGCTTTTTGCTTTGCCGGCGCAAAACTTCTCTTCTTTTGTCGGACGGGTTTTGGTTTCGGGTCTACCCCGAGCTTGTAGGAGTTCACTCTGGGGTCGATTCCGGGCATGTCCGCCGGCGCCCAAGCGAAAACATCCGAATTATCTCGGAGGAACCGGATTAGTTCCTCATGGCGATCCCCAGTCAGAAGAGAACCGATCTTGACTGTATGGCCGTCGACCCCTTCTACGAAGGGTACTTCTGTTAATACTTCTACCGGGACACCTCTTACTTCCATTTGGTCGTCGCGTGTATCTAAAGACCCCTGGAAGTCGGGTATGTCCTCAAAATCGCCGCCTTGATCTCCAGCGGTGGACGTCGAGGCGAGGCAAATCCTAGCGGTTTGCTGGTCTCCATAGGCCTGGCCTATTCCCCCTTGATTTAAAGGAAACTTGATCGCAAGGTGATAAGTTAAGACCTGGGCTCGGAGAGCGTTTAAGGTCGGACGTCCTAGGAGAATATTGTAGGATGAAGGGACCTTGGCGATGAGGAAGTCCACTGGCACGGTCTGCGTATTGCCTGCTTCTCCAATGTTGAGGAAGGTGACCAATCCATTGGCAGACACGGAATGATTGGTGAACCTAGAGAGCACATGGGAGGTAGGTCGAAGGTCGGATGGTCGCTGGAAGTCGTGAAACAGGATTTCCGCCGAGCTCCCTGAGTCGACCAATATCCTCTGGACCTCATAACGGTGGACTCTGGCTGTTATTACGAGAGGGTCATTGTGAGGGAACGATATGCCGTGGAGGTCTTCATTGGTGAAAATGATCGGCTCGTCCTTTCTGTACCTCTTGTGTGGCATGCCGCGCGCACCCTCGACTGGGAGGATGTGGCGGTCTCCCCGGCTTCCCCAGGCCAGATCCGAGGTAATGACCATGATATGGCCGATCGTTAATTCCCCGGGAGGGGTTTGATCCTTGTTCGCCTGCTCCGCCTGCCGCTTGTCCCGCAGATGACCTGAGCAAATCAACTCTAGTCTAGTCACGGAGTTGTTTGCAGTTCTCGGTCGGGTAGCCCTGCGTCCTGTGGAAGGCGCAGTATGGACCCCGAAGGCGTTTTCCTGCCCTTTGGGTGACCGGTGGGAGCTTAAAGAACCTCTCACCCTTAGCTTCCTCCAGCAGCTCGGTCTGGGAAATATTTTGGGGTATACTCCTAAAACCTCGAGGAGTAAGGCTTCGGACGATCGATCTTCTTTTTCTCCTCCCTGTCCTATTTCTTTCTGTCTGGCTGGTAGGCCGAGGACAGGTTCGAGTTCACCTCGGACTCAAATTGGATTTCTTGCTCGGTCCAAGCTTTCACCTCGGCCATGGTCTTAGGTTGCGCGCAAAAGAGCGGAGCCACTCTTTGTGCCTAAGACCCAACCTTAGCGCGGTGATAACCGTTTCGTCGCGGTGCTCGGGAACCTCAAGGAGCGTGTTATAGAAACGGGTGACATATCCTTTTAAGGATTCTTCGTCTCCGCTCTTGACGAGGAACAGGCAGTCGACCGTCCTCTTCTGTCGCCGATTCCCGATGAAGTGGCCGAGGAATTAGGAGGCCAACTCGTCGAAGGTCAAGATGGAGCGTGGCACAAGTCCTCGGAACCCGTCCCGGCCAGCCCGAATCAGGGTGGTGGGGAAAGCTCGGTATTGAGCCGCGTCGGAGTTATCTTGGAAGCTCATGCCCGCCGTAAACGCATCTAGGTGATCCTTCGGGTTGGATTTTCCGTCGAAGAGGGCCACCTTTGGCGGTTTGTTCCTAAATGAGACGTGCTCGGCCAGCAGCTTTTCTGTAAAGGGCCTCGTCAGTGAATCGGCGGAGTATCTGAACCCTTCGCCGTACGCATGGTCGTCCCGTCGTATGCCCTCGATTTCTTCTCGAGGGCTTCGAGTTGCTAGTGGTACCCCGAGGATTCTGCACAGTCAAAGTGATGGCTACCCCCGCTCTGGGTTTGTGCAAGATTGTGGCTTCAGTTTCGCTCTATCACGTGTCTCAAATTCTCGGGTGATGCCCTTCTCGAGTAGTTTCCGCACTCGTCGTTCGCGCGATCTTGGCGAGGGTGGGGGCATCAGTCATGCCTGGAAGCAGGCGAGCTGACCGACACCTCCTCAGGGGGAGAGAACGTGCGTCGAGCATTGGAGCGACGGCCCAGTCTTCCCTTCGACCGCGGCATGGAGTTGTCCGGCGCCCAGCGTGTCATGAAATCAATCGCCGCGTGTGGGTTATGATGGCCGGAGTCGGCCTGCCGGCGCTCGGTGGCGCTGCGATGAGGGTGAGGGAGACTGAGGGCCTGAGGGTGCCCGTCCGTCCTTCGGCGGACGTTGTTATCCCGGGGAGGGAGAGCCATGGTCTGAAGGGTAAGACCCATCGCTTGAACACGGACTCCACCAGCGATGTGAGCCTGTCTATCCGGGTGGACAAGGCGTGGATGGCATTAGGAGGGGAAGACGAGCCACTCCCGCCTCCGTTGTGGCTCGTACTCAGATCGTTGCGGTCGTCGCTCGCCATTGGATCGAGGGCGGAAGATCAACTTTAGAGGTCGAACAAAAACGTATTTTGTTTTCCACAGACGTCGCCAACTGACGGAGCTCTGGATCTCCTAGATCTCCTTCAGATGTTGTACTCCGTCGATCCTGCGATGGCGGTCTTCAACTACTGAGATTTGGTTTAGGAGTTCAGTGTGGATCTCAATGGGTTAGTGTTTGGACGCCGAGCTACATGCAAAGAAGTCCCGGGATGGATGACCACCGTAGGACCCTCCGACGATCAAATTAGTGCCGAGGTATAAGTGCAGAGTAGCGGCGTATTGAAATTAAAATTGCGATACTTGAGTCATCTGAGAGAGGTTTATATAGGGGTCGCGTGGAGCAAGCAGGTGTGGGATCATCGCTGTCAGTTACGCCCCAGCCTTATCCTCGGCTTGAATAGCAGGATGCGCCCATTAATGGGGGATGTGCTAACGTGAGACTCGGATCGTGGGGAGGCGGCTATCTAACCCTGGCGATATACGTGGAGCCGTTGCGGGACGCATGGGATCCGCGCTCCTGGTTGATCGGGAGATACCAAGGAAGCTCGGCACGTCAGGGGCTCGGAAACGAGCTGGGAAGCCGAGGAAGCTCGGCATGTCAGGGGCTCGGAGACGAGCCGGATGGCCGAGGAAGCTCGGCATGTCGGGCTCGGTGACGAGCAAGGAGACTGAGATAGCTCGGAGACGAGCTGTAGGTAGTTTCCTAGATGAAGGTGGAATGTATTCAGGAAGGTCTCCTGCAAGGTCAGACACGTTCCTCGAGACGAAGCCCGAGGAATCCTCATGATGCAACTCATCCGCCACATGTTGTAATCTGAGAAGAAACCACTTGTGAGCATCATCAGGCTCAGATATGCCTCGCAATCAATCACAAACTGCTTCTTGTTCTCTACTAGTAACATGATGGCTGCAACTACTAGGACACAATCTAAGGTTGCCACGCCATTTAGAATCTTAGCAACATCAAAGCCTCGATATTTTCAGCAAATTATGATCGCCCCTTCGTAGTAAGAGCCCTTTTGTAGTAAGAAAAAGAGTGAGAAATTAACTGGAATCCTTTTGCTGCTTGTGATTGAAAGTACATGTATGATTCTAAAAGTTGTAAACTATGGTATTGCAAATCCAGCTCTACAACAGAGAACCCCAGATTTTATAAGAGTCAAGATACAAGGGTGAACTATCAACCAGTTCTTTGCAGAAAACGCCTCAGTAGATTACCGCATACGGTACTTATACCCTCAAGGGATTTATGCTCATAAACACCGCCTCTCATTAACCAAAACCTTTTGATACACTCAAATTCATCTCTAAATAACTTGAGTGATTGTCTAACAAATTGAAGAATTTGAGCTTGCAGGCAAATATAATAATAGCCTGACTTACTTCTATTCAAGCCGATTATTTGGATATGTTCACACTCCTACTTAATAATAAAAATTCCTCAAATTTTCAATGCTAAATTGTATGGAAAACGCCTCATTTTTGGCGTAAGTAGCAGGAACCAGTAGCTCTTATTGCAAAGCTTGCTTTCTCTAACATAATAATATGGCACCAAACTGCCTTCATGTATACAATCAGAACATCTTGCATCGCCATTTCTACAACCTTAACAATCAAACAAATTCAAGCTTGTGAGCATACCATCATCTCTTCTAATCTTCTTCCAGCGTCAAATTGGTAGCTTCTAATTCAAAATTCAGTAATTGTGTACGAATTCACAGAGTTGCGTAGCCAACTTGAAACCGAAATCCATCCCCCAATGAAGATGAAGAAGATACCATCTAAGTGAAGATAAAACTCTAAGATATGCAAGTGGAACTCTGACCCGATCTGAACCGACCTGACCATTGGCAAGCCCAGGCTTTCATGCAGAGATACACATTCATGATAAGGCTCAGAAATGCCAGCTTCTTGTAGCTGATTGGAGTACTAAAAATGTAACAGATTCTCTCTCTCTCTCTCTGTCAATATATATATATATAACAAATTAGTCCCTTATTTGAGCTTGGAGTTAAAATAACAGATAGAATGGCTGCAAACTGGTTGTCATAAAAGTAGACAATCACAAAGCTTGCGTCGCCGTTCCATAACCATAACAATCAAAGAATATGAAACTTTTTGACAAATCATCATCGCCTCTGAATAACTTTAAGGGTCAGTTTGGCATGCAAACTTGCAAAATCCAATTTGGATCCTGACAAGCCCCAAAATAGTGAATGGGCAAACCACCACTGGATGCCATCACACTAGTGGGAGCTGGATAGTCTACGAGAACATCCTTTTTCAGGTCCCTAGTCGTAGGATTATCGAGACAGGGCATCGATACTTCAGAGTAGACTAGTGTATACGCTTCTCATCCCAGCAGGGGAGATGGTCTGTTCCACAGCCATTAGTACGTTGTACTGGAGATAGTATGCAGGTGCTCGTTGGGTTACGGGTACACCGGACAGGACTCACAGAGAACTGTTGGTTGGTATTATAGTAAAAAGAATTGCTTGATCGAAATTCTAAGATGTTAGTGTATGTGCCCTAGGGGCCATTATTGTATCATACTAGCTTGTATATTACTTAATGGAAACTTGGGATATTCACAGTTGTATTAACAGTCTTGCTCAACATAGTAGTATGCTACTTGGTTTATATCTATCTTAATATGTATATATGTTTCTTTTAGCATATCGCAAATACATATTGATAGAGCCCTTAGGATCTTGCTTGACTGTCAGCGTTGTGATGGCAGTCACACTAGTGGGAGCTGGGTAGTCTACAAGCACATCCTTTTTCAAGTCCCTGGTCGTAGGATTATCGAGACATGGCATCGATACACCAGAGTAGACTAGTGTATACGCTTCTCATCCCAGCATGGGAGATGGTCTGTTCCACAGCCATTAGTACGTTGTACTGGAGATAGCATGCAGGTGCTCGTTCGGTTACGGGTACAGCGGACAGGATTCGCAGGGAACTGTTGATTGGTATTATACCCGTCGTCAGTTAACAGTTCTCAGGTGACATGAGTACAGCATAGTCCGTTGACTTGATACTGCTGCTTCGTCTCGAGTGTGTCCCCACTGTTCTTAGATTACTACCCTACCATGGCTCAAAGGAGTCGTGCAAACAGGTAGCAGTTGGGTGCAGTCCCAAAACACTTGGAGGCAGTAGCGGTTAGATAGGATTCGTCTCTCCCGGTATTGGGAGTTGATATCGCACTGTGTTTTGGAGAGCCATTAAGCAAAGTCAATGGCCAGGGCAAACGAGATTTACTGGTAGGATTTCCAGGAGCTTTTCAAGGTGTAATGGGCTTCACTCCGACACAACTTATACAGCTTTTAGGGGACTGACGCTTGCCGCCCCCTAAGCCCGATATGCGATAGTCTTAGACGAACAGACCGGACTGTACGGAGATTGTCATATCAGGCTCAGTAGGAGTTCGGATGGGTTTCCTCATCGGCCTTCTTATCGACATCTACCTGGGGACCGTTACGTACAGCTAGTGCCGCTTGCGGCCTGTGGTTAAACCCACTGCCAGCGTAGTGTCGAGTCTTTAGAGTCCCACACAGAGAGTTTTCCTGTTTCAGACGAAACGATATAGAGGTCGTATGGTTTTACGAAAGGGTTCGGACATATACGTGTACTTGTGCACGTATGATGTTCGGACAGATTATACTAGCGGGCTTTAGTTTAAGCCAGATTCTAGTATTGGATTATTGAATTTATGCGGTCTCAGAATATCCGTGTTTTACGGATGGGAGGGGCATTCTCGTAATTAGTCGAGAAGCTTCTAGAAGAAAGGTGAGATGGAGAGCTTATGTGTAATTGCATTAAATGAATTAGTGACTCATGAGATGATTCATCCAAATGAGTTAATGAAGCATTAATTGTTTTAATGACTCATTAGATGATTCATTCATTTGTATTAAATGAAGCATGAAGATATTTGTGCAAGATATTTTATGCTTCATAATATATACACAATTGAGTTATAATTCATTTCATACACACAAACACATTCTCTCTCCTCAAGCTCTCCTCTTCTTAAATCTAACCATAATCCTCTCATGTGTTGAGATCCTAAGGGTTAGCAAGACTAATAGATCCTTAATCCACTTATATATCTTCTAAGTCACTTGGATTAGCAATCCTAGCCACTTAGCTACCTTAAGTGAGAGGTTAAAGCTTGGAGGAGGAACTCTCGCCTGGATCTTCTATCACATCGAGGAGGCCGACGAGGAGGTGAACAACAAGAACAAGAAGGACTAGTATCTTGAGTTATAATCATCTATCATAGTAGTTTAGCACTTCTAGATTGTTTGTTAGTTAAGGTTTAGCAAAGATCCGTAAAGTCAGTCGATGTTAACTTGAACAAAATGATTGTTTTACCTATTCCGCCTCCCCGCATCCTGTGGGGTGTCTAACGTCGACTTACAGTGGTATCAGAGCCTAGCTAAACCATAACTAACATGTTAGCAAAGTTTTTAGAAATTCGATCGCAAAACGAACCCGAAAAAAACATTTTCACATAGTTTCTGCCGATTTTAAAACGGGGTCTAAAAATTTTTCAGGGACCCTTAAAAATACAAACAGGGGTTTTTAAGAATTGTGAAGAAATTTGGGATCATGACTCGACCATACCACCGCGGATCCGCGGCCGAGTTGACACCGAGTCAACCCAAACTTGCTCAGCTATTCTTCTATGTTGATGTTGTATTTTCTGGGATGTTTTGTTTCTGCTCAGGTTTTATGTGCACAGAGAATTGTTTGGAGTGGATTCATAAGTATTGCTTGATCGAAATTCTAAGATGTTTGGCTAACTGGATTATATCTGTGTTGTGTTTAATGTGTTCGTAAACCTCCCATAACTGCTAGTATGTCGGTTAGCAGGGGGTTGCACATTCTGTAATGGTTTTTACTGGTTTGTGAATATCAACTTGTTGGATTGTCGTGAATGGATAGCCTGGGATGTGAGACGAGTGTTTCTTTCATTCAAATGTAAATTGTAATTTGTTGTAATATTCTTTTGCGGGGCACATCCGGGTTGAGGTTGTAGCCACCGTTGTATTATTTCATTTACTGTTTTCTGCTCCTAGGATAGACCCAAGATTGGGTGCATAAACTACCGGGTACTTTAAAGTGTTTAGTGGCCTACTCACGTCGTTGAGGGAGACCGCTTCACTTCGGGTACTTGACGGGTAGTTTGCCATACCCGTATGGGTTTAGGGTGGGGTTTTGGCTATTCATCGTGACTATGTAATCCGTCTTTCTTTGCAGTCTCACAAGGAATGCGAATTCCTAGAAAATCCAATATGTTCATCTGTGATCTGGAATGTCTATTATTGCGTCTGACGAATGTACAATATCTATATATGAAATCTAGTAGGCGTCACTTATGTTTTGCACCCGCGCTAGCCCAGCCCCCGCTCTGTCGCTAGTTAAGTAACCTAACAGGTGAATGACGGGGCCCAGTGGCGAATGCGGATGGCATAAAAGGACCTATTTTCGTTGTTTTCTGCAATGATAGATTAATTGATGGGACGCATTATATTAATGCAAAGAAAATAAACCAAAGTTGAATCGTTGGAACAGTTTAAAAGAAACCACTCGGTTATTTTAAAACAGAAGATATTTTTTTAATTGCGAAGCTTAAACCACTCCTTTTAAAAGCTATCAGGTTCCTTCGATCATATCAAGTTCACTACGTTCACGGTTTCGCCAAAACCATTCGTAGCTCTCCGTCATTTCATTTGGGTATTCAGTAGTATTCAAGCTATATGTATTTTGACCAACACCAAGACATAGTGTTTGGTAGCTGCTGGGTATTCATTTGTTGCATAGATAGATGAGTTAGTTTGGGACAGTCGTACTGCCATTTGGCCAACGTCAGGGGTATGTACGGATGGTTTCAAATTAACAAGATAATGATGGGTAGAACTTGACTTGTGACATTTTGACCAACGCCAAGGTCATAAGAGCATGGGGCAGAAATCCATATCGGGAGTTTCTAAAGAAACTGAAACTTGCTAAGAGATTGCATACCATTTGGAGTATGATAATTTTGGTAGGATTCCTTCAGCTTTATCACACGATGATATTTGGATCCCGATCCTACTTGTGAGTATATGCTACTCATCAGGAGATTCTTTCACTTAACGATCAATGCTATAAACCAAGTAGGTGTCAGCGGGGCTACACCCCCAGAGAAAAGAGATTATTTAATTAAGGAACTTCGCGAAATCGTCGTAACACGTCCCTCGAAGTACCGACACCGGCCTGGCTGAACGGTTAAGCAAGTATTGTACGGTGAGAATAGTCCTGACTAGTTCTTCCTTTATGATTTGAGGAGGGATTCGAGGAACAGTGGGAGCCATCATGTTTAGATAAACTAAAAACCACTCTAAACTTGCAAGAGCATCATGCTAAAGTGTTCCCTCTCTCTCATTGCAGCGACCCAGAACATGACAAGCCTTAAGTTATTATTAGATAAAAATATTTTGACAGGGCCAAACTATAAAGATTGGTTCCGGAATGTTAAGATGGTTATTACCTATGACAAATTGGGGTATGTCCTTACTACAAAGGCCCCTGCCGTCCAAGGTCCTGAATGCAGTGTCGCGGATAAGGAAATCCATAAGACCTGAGAGTTAAACTGCGCGAAGGCCAAGTGCATCGTGCTTGTCTCTATGAATAATGAACATCAGAGGAGGCACGAGAATATGAATCTAGAATCCATATTTCTCCACACCAAGGAACTGTATGGAGAGCAATCTCGTATAGCTAGATACGAGACCTCGAAGAACTTGTTTCGGTCGAGGATGGCCGTCGGATCATCAGTAGGGGAACATGTCCTTAAGATGATTGGCTATATTGAAGAGCTCGCAGACCTCGGGACAACATTAGAGAACGAGCTGTATACAGACTTGATTCTCCAGTCCCTTCCTTCCACTTACGCCCAGTTTATCTTGAATTTCAACATTCAAGGTAAAGAAGTTGAACTTCTAGAACTCCTTAACATGTTGAGGAGTGCAGAGGACACCTTGCAGAAGGCAAGGGAAACACCCACTATGTTTGTTCGTGGTGTTTCCTCTTTCAGGTCCAAGTGGCCAAAGGAAGAAAGAAGAAGGCCGCTACCAAACCGAGAGGGGGTGTTGATAAGGTGGGAGTCAAGGAAAAGGCAAAGGTTGTGGTGCCAGTAGTGGCAAAGGACGAGTGCTTCCACTGTCGTAGGAAAGACCATTGGAAGAAGGATTGCAAAGCTTGGATTGCCAAGAACCAAGACCCGAGGCAAGTTGTGGCTTTGGCTTCAGGTGTGTTTGTAATTGAAAATTGTCTGTCAATCAACTCTACTTCCTGGGTATTGGATACCGGATCAGGATCTCATATATGCAATTCATTGCAGGCACTAAGAAACCGTAGAGTGCTGAAGGTTGATGATATGACCCTACAGGTTGCTAACGGAGCTAGCGTGAATGCTGTGTCCGTAGAGGATTATCACCTTGGATTGACAAGTAGACATATTTTGGTTTTGCGTAACTGTTTTTGTGTACCTAGTTTAACGTGTAATATCATATCAATATCGTTGTTATCAAAAGAAGGTTTTGATTTCACGTTTGTAAGCGATGTTAGCATCCAACTTAATCATGGTTTGATTGGGTCCGGTACACTAGATAACGGTATATACGTGTTAAACCAATTACAGATTTTCAATGTTCAGAACACACTAAAAAGAAAGTCTCCAGATATAAATAAGGCTTTCTTATGGCATTGTAGACTAGGTCACATCAATGAGACAAGGTTAACTAAGTTGCATAGAGAAGGATATTTAGATCCGTTCGAATATCAATCTTATGCCACTTGTCAATCATGTCTCAAAAGGAAAGATGACAAAGACTCCATTCTCTGGACACGGAGTAAGAGCGAGCGAGCTCTTAGGACTCATACACAGCGATGTATGTGATCCAATGTCTACACATGCAAGAGGCGGTTTTTCATATTTCAGAATGGAGTCTTTGTCATCTTTCCTTTTGAGACATGATTGACAAGTGGCATAAGATTGATATTCGAACGGATCTAAATATACTTCTCTATGTAACTTAGTTAACCTTGTCTCATTGATGTGACCTAGTCTACAATGCCATAAGAAAGCCTGATTTATATCTGGAGACTTTCTTTTTAGTGTGTTCTGAACATTGAAAATCTGTAATTGGTTTAACACGTATATACCGTTATCTAGTGTACCGGACCCAATCAAACCATGATTAAGGTGGATGTCAATATCGCTTACAAACGTGAAATCATAACCTTCTTTTGATAACGATACTGATATGATATTACACGTTAAACTAGGTACACAAAAACAGTTGCGCAAAACCAAAATATGTCCACTTGTCAATCCAAAGTGATAATACCCTACGGACACAGCATTCACGCTAATTCCGTTAGCAACCCGGAGGGTCATATCACCAACCTTCAGCACTCTACGGTTTCTTAGTGCCTGCAATGAATTGCATATATGAGATCCTGATCCGGTATCCAATACCCAGGAAGTAGAGTTGATTGACAGACAATTTTCAATTACAAACACACCTGAAGCCGAAGCCACAACTTGTCTCGGGTCCTGGTTCTTGGCAATCCAAGCTTTGCAATCCTTCTTCCAATAGCCTTTTCTACGACAGTGGAAGCACTCGTCCTTTGCCACTACTGGCACCACAACCTTTGCCTTTCCATTGACTCCCACCTTACCAACACCACCTCTCGGTTTGGTAGCGGCCTTCTTCTTCCTTCCTTTGGCCCTTGCCTTGGACCTGGAAGAGGAAGAACCACGAACAAACATAATGGGTGTTTCCCTTGCCTTCTGCAAGGTGCCATCTGCACTCCTCAACATGTTAAGGAGTTCTAAAAGTTCAACTTCTTTACCTTGAATGTTGAAATTCAAGATAAACTGGACGTAGGTGGAAGGAAGGGACTGGAGAATCAAGTCTGTATACAGCTCGTTCTCTAATGTTGTCCCGAGGTCTGCGAGCTCTTCAATATAGCCCATCATCTTAAGGACATGTTCCCCTGCAGATGATCCGACGGCCATCCTCGACTGAAACAAGTTCTTCGAAGTCTCGTATCTAGCTATACGAAATTGCTCTCCATACAGTTCCTTGGTGTGGAGAAATATGGATTCTAGATCCATATTCTCGTGCCTCCTCTGTTGTTCATTATTCATAGAGGCAAGCACGATCCACTTGGCCTTCGTGCAGTCTAACTCCCAGGTCTTGCGGATTTCCTTATCCGCGACACTGGATTCAGGACCTGGGACGGTAAGGGCCTTTGTAGTAAAGACATACCCCAATTTGTCATAAGTAATAACCATCTTAACATTCCGGAACCAATCTTTATAGTTTGGTCCTGTCAAAATATTTTTATCTAATAATAACTTAAGGCCTGTCAAGTTCTGGGTCGCTGCAATGAGAGAGGAGGAACACTTTAGCATGATGCTCTTGCAAGTTTAGAGTGGTTTTTAGTTTATCTAAACAGGATGGCACCCACTGTTTCTCGAATCCCTCCTCAAACCATAAAGGAAGAACTAGTCAGGACTATTCTCACCGTACAATACTTGCTTAACCGTTCAGCCAGGCCGGTGTCGGTACTTCGAGGGAGGTTTTACAACGATTTCGCGAAGTTCCTTAATTAAATAACCTCTTTTCTCTGGGGACGTAGCCCCGCTGACACCTTTCTCGACACCTACTTGGTTTATAGGATTGATCGTTAAGTGAAAGAATCTCCTGATGAGTAGCATATACTCACAGTAGGATCGGGATCTAAATATCATCGTGTGATAAAACTGAAGGAATCCTACCAAAATTATCACTCCAAATGGTATGCGATCTCTTAGCAAGTTTCAGTTTCTTTAGAAACTCCCGATATGGATTTCTACCCCATGCTCTTATGACCTTGGCGTTGGTCAAAATGTCATAAGTCACATGTCAAATTCTACCGATCATTATCTTGTTAATTTGAACCCATCCGTACATACCCCTGACGTTGGCCAAATGGCAGTACGACTGTCCCAAACTAACTCATCTATGCAACAAATGAATACCCAGCAGCTACCAAACATTATGCCTTGGCGTTGGTCAAAATACATAGCTTGAATACTACTGAATTCCCAAATGAAATGACGGAGGGCTACGAATGGTTTTGGCGAAACCGTAACGTAGTGAACTTGATATGATCGAAGGAACCTGATAGTTTTTAAAAGGAATGGTCTAAGCTCCGCAATTAAAAAAATATCTTCTGTTTTAAAATAACCGAGTGGTTTCTTTTAAATTGTTCCAACGATTCAACTTTGGTTTATTTTTCTTTGCATTAATACAATGCGTCTCATCCTTATAACACGGATATTCTGAGACCGCATAAATCCAATAATCCAATACTAGAATCTGGCCTAAACTAAAGCCCGCTAGTATAATCTGTCCGAACATCATACGTGCACAAGTACACGTATATGTCCGAACCCTATCGTAAAACCATACGACCTCTATATCGTTTCGTCTGAAGCAGGGAAACTCTCTGTGTGGGACTCTAAAGACTCGACACTACGCTGGCAGTGGGTTTAACCACAGGCCGCAAGCGGCACTAGCTGTACGTAACGGTCCCCAGGTAGATGTCGATAAGAAGGCCGATGAGGAAACTCATCTGAATTCCTACTGAGCCTGATGTGACAATCTCCGTACAGTCTGGTCTGTTCTTCTAAGACTATCGCGTATCGGGCTTAGAAGGCGGCAAGCGTCAGTCCCCTAAAAGTTGTATAAGTCGTGTCAGAGTGAAGCCCATTACACCTTGAAAAGCTACTGAAAATCCTACCAGTAAATCCCGTTTGCCCTGGCCAGGGACTTTGCGTAATGGCTCTCCAAAACACAATGCGATATCAACTCCCAATACCGGGAGAGACGAATCCTGTCTAACCGCCACTGCCTCCAAGTGCTTCGGGACTGCACCCAACTGCTGCCTGTTTGCACGACTCCTTTGAGCCGTGGTAGGGTAGCAATCTAAGAACAGTGGGAACACACTCGAGACGAAGCAGCAGTATCAAGTCAACGGACTATGCTATACTCATGTCACCTGGGAACTGTAAACTGACGACGGGTATAATACCAACCAACAGTTCCCTACAAGTCCTGTCCGCTGTACTCATAACCCAACGAGCACATGCATACTATCTCCAGTACAACGTACTAATGGCTGTGGAACAGACCATCTCCTCTGCTGGGATGAGAAGCGTATACACTAGTCTACTCTGGTGTATCGATGCCATGTCTCGATAATCCTACGACTAGGGACCTGAAAAAGGATGTGCTTGTAGACTACCCAGCCCCCACTAGTGTGACTGTCATCACAACGCTGGTAGTCAAGCAAGATCTCAAGGGCTCTATCAATATGTATTCGCGATATGCTAAAAGAAACATATACACATATTAAGATAGATATAAACCAATTAGCATACTACTATGTTGAGCAAGACTGTTAATACAACTGTGAATATCTCAAGCTTCCATTAAGTAATATACAAACTAGTATGACACAATAATGGCCCCTATGGCATATACACTAACACACTGGAAATCTCTGCAAAAGAAATATAAGACGATAGATAAAGATACCAAAGGAGCATGCAAGGATTTACCGGTTTTTGTTGCTTCTTTATCAGCTATCAGACAGTTTGAAGCATTTTGTAACAAAGAAAAGATAGCTCCCTTTTTTTGTACAGAAAAATGCTTCCGCGCCCAGAATATAACCGAGGTGGAAAAGGACCCGAAACATGTATCACATATTGCTATCTAGTTCTCTAATAGGAACATGATGGCTGCAAACAAATTGCTACTTTTTAGCAACTGGGGGGCAATCAATGAAAAACTTAATTTTGATTTGGGCCAAACTTTGGGATTTTAGATGTAGGAGAGTGGTTTGGACGCTTTAAAATCCTACTCCCGACATCCCTCCGTTAGATGTTTAACGGAATGAAAGAAAGACAATTTTTTTAGCAACTCGGGGGACCTTTTAGTAATCATTCAAAGTTTTGGAGAAGTAATTAGTAATTATCAAGTATTGGTTTTTTTTTAGTAATTAGCCTAGTTTTGAGGAACCATTTAGTAAAAACACCAAAAAATTAAATTGAAAGTAGGAATTGCATAGAAACGATCCAGATCCCTAATTGTTGCAAAATTGATAACTGTTTTGCAACAAAGAATGTATTGTAACAAAGCAATCTAACCAATTCCTTAACCTTTCTCACTCGAGGAAAAGCCTTCATCATCTTTTTTTTTCTTTTTCTGTGCCAAAGGTGGGGGCCAAAAGCCCAAATTTTTATATTAAAATTAAAAAAGATACAAAAACGATGAGGACCAAAAGCCTTCATCGTATTGTTACAAGAAGATAGGGGCTTGAGTTCCAATATCTTCTTCTTCTTCTAATTGTCACCAACTAGATTAAGTTGAAACTTATTTGCTTCGGCATTTGCGAACCTTACACTTCTTCATTGTGGCAAGTTGTTTTGAATCCCTTAAGAGCACTGATTGGTTTGAAGCGTCGAACATTGTTGAGAGCAATGTTGAGCAAGATTAGATCCTGTGGGACATATTGCAAAATTTGATTTGTGAGATTGCAGTAGAAACACACGGACAGGATCAATTGGGGCTTTGTTTATGTTAGAGCTTTCAGGGCAAGAGAATTTTCCCCCTTTTTCCCCTTTAGAGTAGATGGAAGTTCATAACTGAGGGAAAAGTTTCTCCCAGTCATGGAGGACAAAGCTCAAACACGCCAGCTGCTTACATACTAAAATGACATAAGAATGCCACAATCTCTAAATCTATCAACAACAAGATGGCTGCAAACTGGTTGCCTGCATGCTTGCAAAGCCATCCAAGCTTGCCTCGCTTTTTTATATCATCGAAGCTTTCTAGCAAAACTAAATTACTCCAGTTTGGTTGCTTGCGATAAAAAAAACTCAGCTTTCTTTTGAAATACAGAGAGTTGTAAATGGACTCAGAAGCCTAGCCCCTAAACAGAGAAAGGAAATTGTAGACAACCTCCATTAAGGAAATATACAGTAATTAAAAAAGATTCAAGGTAGTTTAGTGAAAAACAACAGTAGTTAATGATATTTTAGTGAAATTTAGCCAGAACAATATAACAACAAGAACAACAGCAATTCCGTGAAACCAAAAATGACCAAAAATGTCGGGCTTAGCTCAGTCGGTACCAATTTCCTCCCAATATGGGAGGTCGCAAGATCGAACCCCGAAGGGGGGTTGATTTCAAAAGAAAAAATGTCACCAGATGCAAGAACAAGAAGAAGAAAGAGTCGTCATTGTAGCCTGAAAGAAAATGAAGCAGATGCCTTCTAAGCTATGGACATAGGTTGAGCTTACAACTTGCTATACCCGACCCGAATATGACCTTTTCGATAACACTACTTTGCATGTAGAGATATATACATAGGTGATGAGGCTCAGATATGCCAGCTTCTAACAACGCATTGAAATAATGAGTAATGCTAAATGAGGTCCTTTAGGGTTTGGATTAGGTTAACATATAGCAAGACGGCTGCACATCGGTTGAATGCATCGTGGCAAACAATTCAAGCATTCTCGCCACGTCTGTGAAGCTTTTTTGGCATCTCATCATCGTCTCTAGATTACAAGCAGGGCAGATCGGTTGCTTTTGATTTAAAATTCAAAAACAAGTTCTAAATTTCAACATGACCGCTGCTATTTCTTAGTGGTAAAGCCTGAACCCCTCTTGCATTGGGTTATACAGCTTCAAGATGAAAATAAATAGTGACAAAACACTATATATATATGGGAGTGCTCCATTGCAAACCAGCCCGCGTTTTTTAAAAACGGGAACTCCTGATCTACGACATATTTCAACGATCCGAACCATTCAAGTTGATCACCATGCTCTCAAATGTACATGTATAAGAAAATCAAAGGATTTGAAGACTTATAGGCTATGCATCGATGGGTGCAAAAATAAACGTCTTTCGATAATGCAACATAAACTTCATCTGATGCATAGGCTAAAGGTCTTCAAATCCTTTGATTTTTCATACAAATATATTTGAGAGTAGGATGATAAACTTGACTTGAACAGATCGGATCGTTAAAATATGTCGTAGATCGGGAGTTCTCGTTTCTAAAACACACGGACGGGTTTGCAATGGATCACTCCCATACAACAACAACAACAACAACTGAGCCTTTTATCCCAAGCATATGGGGTAGGCTACATGAACCAACATGAGAATCACGCCGGGTCCAACACATGAATCCTCTGTCTCCACTCACTTCTATCGAACAATATAGAAGTGGATTAACAAACAAAGGCCCTGTTTGGGGGATTCGGATTGCATGCTATTAGGAACTCTAGCGGATCCATTGGAAACTGGGTAAAAGCGGAACCAGTGATTTCGTGGCTTTTTATCTGTACCTACACGGAAAATGGCAGAGAATATTGGCAGAGTTCCGATCGCTGTTTGGGAATGGAGTTGAGTTTTCTAAGCTGGAGTTTCAGGCCCTGTTTGGATATGGAATTAGGATAATTGTAGTTTATTCTTAAGTGGAGGTGAGAGGTATGAAAACTATAGTTTGCAAGCCTCAAACTCCAAAAGTGAAGCTTAGATAACTTGGATAAGATCGGAGTTGAGAAAACTATAGTTGTCTCAACTTTGGAGTAAATTGTAATAGGATTTCAAGCCCGATAGGTTAAGCATTTTTCATTGCCAAATAGGATAAAGTTAGCATTTTGTAGTTGAGCATTTCTAACTTTCTGAAGCTCCATATTAGAAAACTAAACTTTTGGGTAGACAAATTGTGGGTAGGAAAAGTATTGCTATTTCCAAACTGAGCCTCATAAGTTGGCAAAACTTAGCTCCAAAATGCTTGCTTTGCCTGTTTGGCATTCTGGTTGCAAACTGGACGCATGCAAACTCGCAGGCCATCCAAGCTTCCCTCACCAATTTTAATAACCTTAATATAAAAACAAAAACGATTAAGCCGGCCTCTAAGCCTAACCCACGCACAAAGCACACACAGCACACAGCACTCACAGACCAACTGAGCTATTTGTTAAAAATAAATTCTTAACAAATGTTTTTTTGGCCAAATTATTATTGCATCCGATCCAATTTGAACTCAAAAAAGCCTCCAAAAAAGATAAAAAGTCAATTGCAAAAAAAACATTCAAATCTCTACTACAAGAACTAGATGAAGATGTACAAAAAAAATTGCTGCTTTTTTCAGTTTAGAATCAAAATAAGAAAGGGATTTGTGGTTATCCTAACTCCAAACCCAAACAGGCTCCAAAAATGTCCGGAAAAAAAAAATAAGAGCAAACACTTTGCAAAACCCTAGCTTTCAAGAAGAGAGAGATACACTAAAGATGAGGATCAGAAACTGCCGGCTTCTAATAGCAATAAATGAATGATACCACATCTTTCTCTCTCTCTCTCTCTCTCTCTCTCTCTCACACACACACACAACAGTGAAGAAAAATGCCATTTTGAACTTGGAATTAGGTTAGAATTTAAAGATGGCTGCATGCAAAACTAGCAAGCAATCGAGGCTTACCTCGCCATTCTCATGACTTCAATGATCATAAAAATCGAAGCTTCAGGGCAAATCATCGTCGTCACTGATCCAATTTCAAACTAAAAATCCCCTAAATACAAAAAATAAAAGCGAAAGGAGAAATCGAAGGAGATCGTTTCAGATCTCTACATCAAAAACTTGAGAGAAGAATGAAAACGAACGAAAAATAAAAGAGGGGAAGAAAATGGAATGAGAAAAAAGGAAAACGACGTAAGCATTGAGATTACTTTTGCAGAAGAAGAAGACTGGCCACGTGGCCAGTGACCTCGAGGTGCTCGTTGGTGCATACATTTGCAGAAATGTTCCTATAAATCTTGTTATTAGAGATCAAGCGAACTACTTTTTATTTTAATTTATCACCCTCAAACTTATCTCAACCATAACAAAAACTTTTTAGAATGTTCAGATTGATTTTAAGCAATTAGCCGTGAAAAAAGTTTATTTACGTTGCATTAAGTTTACTTGATAGCTTGTTGCTTGTGAGGTGGGATCATTTGAATAAGGATAAAGTTTGAGACGATACATAGAAATATCGAAAGATGGAAATATTTATTTTGAAGATGGTAGATGGAGGCAGCAAGTTTCGAAGGCGGCATGCAGGAAAAACTCGACTAGAAAACATACATACCTAGACCCCTCTGACTATGATATGAATTTTTTTTTAAAACATTACGATTTCTTTTTCAACTTCATAATCCTTGAAAAAGATTCATGGACCCTAAAACGTCTTTTCTATACAGTCGATCTAATTAATTTGCATGCTACGTATGCTAAACGAGAAGAAATTGTAACGACTCTGGAGTTTGTAAGCCTGAGTACAATTTATAAGTTATTTTTATTTACGAGTAGCAAAAAATAACTTGTAGCTCATTGATAAAGCCTTGCACTGTTGGGCCCCCGTGGGTAAAAAGTCCTCGGGCTTTGCACAAGTGTCTCTTGGCCTACCCCCATTACTCCTGCACTGTTTTATTTTTCTGAAATTAAACGGAGATTTCAATTTCATTTTTAAATCAATTTTTTAATGCATTTTAATTCATTCTTTCAATTCCAAAACCCCAATTTCACACTATAAATACAACCCCATTCCTAGCATTTCCTCATTCTGAAAATTCTAGCCAAAACCCTCAATTTTTCTCAAATACAAATGGAGTAGAAGTGGAGTTAACCAAAAATCAACTTGCGGCGAGAAATCGAGCAAGTTCCAGCAACGCCGCGGCAACTACACCATCTTCTTCTACTTCATCTTCATCTTTCTAGCTTGTAAGTCCCCTCTCATCATCCCCCTTCTTCTATAAAATCTCTTTTCAAAACAAATATTGGTAAATGGAGTTAGTACCGATGTAAATTTTCTAAACTATAAAATCTCGCTTTTTAATTACATATTGTTCATCCAGCCTTTACATAATATTTGTGACACTATTATAAATATTTAGAACCAACTTTCACTCTAACACATCATGTTAAATAACTTAAATCTCACTTTTACATAAAAATACGACGAACTTTATATAAGTCATTTTTTTATTCCTTTGTTTATGCATGTCTTTAGAAAACATCACGGGGTAATGACCTACCCCTAACATACACACATGTTTACATAGCACGATACTCTTTTGAACATATTTTTGTGGCAAATACAATATTTCATTTAAATATCATCGACTGTAAAAACGGTTTTATTTTAAATAGCATTATTAAACTCTTTGCGATTATACCTCTACAACTCATTTGGGGAACCCACTATTAGATGGTGCGGATTATCGCACATTCTTGGTCTAGTAGAGCGAGATACAGATCTTCTCACGGAGCATTCGGTCTCGAAAGAATTTTAATACGATTTTTAAGAAAAACAAAATTTTCCGCTTAATAATAAAATTATTTTTTTATAATTACATAAATATTATCAAACCACATATTTTCAAGATATAATAAAATTCCATGTTTTCTAAAAATAAAAGAATGACAATTTTCATCAAAATACCCTTAAATTATCCAAAAGACAAGTTTTACACTTAAATACCATGAACTATTCAAGCTAAGTTAAAATACCTCAAATCTTAAAAGTTACATCTATGAAAACCCTGAATAAAATAAATAACTTCTCGAGATTTATTTTGAGATTATATAAAATATTTGTTCATAAAACCCTCTTGAGCTATATAAAATACTGTTAAGGATATTAGTAAATATGGATTTAAGCGGGATCAACTCTCTTAAGCCTCAGGGAACCGGAGAAAATGAGTGCTTGCCTATTTAAGGTAGAAAAACTTAACGGTGTTATCAATGGTAATTGTCTTAGAAAAAGACACAAATCCTACCGTTCATGTGCAGCGGTTACCGATAACTCCCAAATCTAATTCAGGATCCAAATCAGTTCTAAGTGTCTGACTCAAGTCTGAGTC
Source organism: Agapanthus africanus (assembly GCA_030015575.1). Lineage (NCBI taxonomy): Eukaryota > Viridiplantae > Streptophyta > Magnoliopsida > Asparagales > Amaryllidaceae > Agapanthus > Agapanthus africanus. The sequence goes on along the minus strand of CM057338.1, from coordinate 416,808,024 downwards.
CAAATCAAACTTGAATTCATCTCAAACCAGAATACAATTCAAACATGAATTCAAGCCCTAACCTGTATACTTGAACATGAACCTGAATACCAGAACAAAATAAACATGCAAACATGACTTGATTTGAACGAACCATGCCTATAACCTGACTTGATTATATACCTACTTGTTTACATCCTGAACCTGATTACATGAACAACTTGTATCCATAGTCTCGGCAAGTCTAATAACTATAATTCAATACAATACATTACCGAGTTTTAACGGGATAGATTGGTACGGAATGTATTAAAAGCGGCACGATGATGGACACTAAAAGACACCTACCTGAACTCCCGTGCCGTTATCCCATGGGTTTTGACGGGGCCTTGTACTTACCGTTACCATAGTCTATGGATAGTTGGACTCCTATCGTATATACTGATACATTCTGTACCAAGTTAGAAACAACTACGTTAATATAACAAATATATACCTATATAAATTACCGGTTCTTTCTCTTTACTAGTTCTATTCCATTCTTACTTTTGGAACTTATCAAACGCTAGTCGCTGACGACATTCCTTGTAACATTTCAGAAACATAAAATATTATTTTTGGAAATTTAATATTAAAATAATATATTCCGCGAAAACTACCCGATTTGCGAAATTTGGGATTTTCATAAAGCGGTATAAGTGTATATCATATTTGGGAATTTATCGAAGAATAAAATGATTTAGTTATTTTAATGATATTTATCGGATTTTTGGTAAAATCCATGTTTTTACATTTTCCGTGACTTGTGCACCGTGTCATGTGCATGTTGGTTTTTGAGTTTTATGACTTGTGAGATAGAGAATGAGAAAGGGAATATAAAGGAAAAATAAAAGAGAAAGCAAGGGAAATATAGAGTTTGAGTGTGAATGGAATAAAGATTTATGCCATGAGATATTTGTGAAAGAAACAAAAGGGATATTTGTTTGTGAGAGAGTGGGAATAAGAGAGAGTGAGGGTAGGAGAGAGAGGGGGCTGCCATTCCTGCATCTCCCCCATTATTTCTTCATCTCTTTTCTTCTTGTTCTTCAACCTCCACTACCTCAAGCATCATCTTCAATCCTTTACCAAAACCTTATGCCTCCTTCATTAAAAACATGCACAACCTCATGCTCAACACATGGGACCAACCAAGTTTGGATTTTGAAGACTCGGGCAACTCAAGAAAATTCCTTGGTGGCTATTAAGGTAATCCTTTCACTTTAGTTTAGAGTTGGTGCTTAATATCGTATTTTGTGTTAGGATTTTGTGATCTGCTGTGACCCGGAGGACCTGAAAAATATTTAGCGAATACAGAGAAACGTGCAGGCAACCAGGAACCTACCCTAAAAACCCGAGCCCATTTCCCCTTATCCTGGCCGCAGATTTATTCCATATGGCCGCAATTTGCGGCCACTTTGTGGTGGAATGCGGTGATTTTTGTTCTGCAGCTTCCTTATCCTATATTTAGAGCAACCTGATATGCAAAATATGCTAATTTGACCTGAACCAAAATCTGGGAGCACATTGAGGTGTTTTTGGGCTATGTTTAGTATTTAATATTGTATTGGGTCGTTGGATATTTGTACGTCAACGACGATGGATGATTGGTTGGTTTTGCATGCGTAGGTTATAGGTTCTAACCTATGAGCGCACCGCGTGCCGTATTGGATTTCAGAACTTGATTTTAATGGTATTGCGATACGTGTTGATATTGTAGGTACCTTTGCGTGGATTCCGAGATGACGAAACACATCGACTACGGCTAAACAAGGAGTTTAGCATGTAAGTAGATTTATATCTACGGGGGAAGTCGGGTGGATGGCGTATAGCACCCCCGCGAATTTATGAATGGAGACCGATATATACACACATAGAATACAGTAGGAGAATACTACACTAGAAAACTATTGATGTGTTTAAAAGACAGTTAGAGATGATATTAATGATTTAGTATATATATCGAGATATGAGATGAAAGTTTGGGACATAACCCTTTGGCATGCTATGATAGCATGAAAAATGAATGTGAATCACAATATATAGGTGTCACGACCTGAAAGAGCACGTGACTGGCCCTTGAATCATATGAAGTCTATATGACTCCATCTAATCCAAGTAAGCCAAAAGCCCAGAAATCTAAAACCATTTTAAATAATAAATAAAGGAAAAGTAGTTTTTAGGAGTAAAGAAAACATGTTAAAAAGCAAGGTTTTTAAATAAGTAAGCCGAATATGCATTTTAAAATCTATATCATTTTCTAATAATTTCGGCAAAGTTTCCTTTGTAAATAATGGCCCCGAACGGGGTACAACAAGAATAATATATGCAATGATAAAAGGCATCCCCAAGCGGGAGCTAGCTCTTCGTCAATCGACGGTCACAACCACGCAAGAAATATAATATACAACGCCGAAGGGCGAGGATCAAAACTAAAAAAAAAGAAACTCAAATCAGCATGAAAACCGTAATACCACTACACGCGACTCTAAGGTCGAAATAATACATAACTAGTGTCTAAGTCTGAAACAATATACAAGTTTTGGTTGATGGAATTTCTAGATACAATGAATGATACATATACAATGGTGGTTCCGATGTAAAAGAACCCACCTAGCAAAGCAAATCACCCGCAAAGGAAAAAGTGTGCCAGAAATGCCGCCATGGAACCTGTACGGCAAAACCTGCAAGAACTGTGGCGCAACGGGGGTGAGTTGCCAACTCGTGAATAGAAAATATCTACAAGCAGAAATCGAATGCACGACATAATCCTAGGTCAATTACGATCAGATATAATATGTCCTCAATATGAATCTGAAGCATGATAAGGTGGCAATGTAACATCTATACATGTGTGTAGTGCCAAGTGCTCGTGCCAGTGCCTCAGGTAATAACATATCATAAATCTGAGGTATATTTGCATGAATAAATATGATGAAGTATCTAAATTGATATCAATACACATATATTAGCGTCCCATTCCACTAATATTGGTGTAAGGGCATATATAACAGCGTCCTCATCCACTGTTATATATACATATGAGGTAAGATCAATGTAATCAAGGTCTGTATGTATGTGGATCCCGTCCACGTATCACCCAATGACAATAAGCATCATGCACGTAAATATCGTAAAGTATATGCATGGAAATATGAGGATATAATCAAATTATGGAACCCGAGTGCCTAGCATCGACACTCGAAACATCATGAAACCTGTGCCTAGCATCGGTACGTAAATCCTCATCTATCAGGCGCTGTCACCAGGACTGGCCCTGATAGGTACGTATCATATGCTATCTCGAAAATCCGAGTGCCCGGCTTCAACCCTCGAATTTCGACGTATCCATACGTACATACTCCGGTCGGTATCCTCCGGATAACCGCCGAGCTCAAATACAATCACCGGTAGGTAGTGGTCCCACTATCAGGCTCACCGTCTAGCTACACAGTAGATCCGTTCTCGCCCCGGGGTACCATACCAGACCCACCATGTACCCGCAATCGGCATCATCCGCCTCCTTGAATCGGGTTTCACATGTCGCTCTCAGCACCGAGAAAACACATGGTGGACGCACTGAAATATCATATCAAGGGTAACCGGGTTTTTAAAACAATTACATACTCTCTTTTGAAATATCCACGGTTCCCAAATTCAGAAATATCATGGAAACAACATATCTCAATGCGTATAATCAAAAGCATGATGTATGCGACATGTAAAAGAAATGCAAGCATATCAGTATATCATGCAACATGGAATAGTAATATGCACATATTGAGGGAAACCGCTCTTTTAAAATGAATCAGTTTTAAAGAGTATCTTGCGGTTCCCAAATCTCTAATCAAGCCAGAATCATCTATGTATGTGCGAATACGTATGTGTGTACAATAGGTATGTGCACGAGTATGAGTGTACAGTAGATATGTGCACAAGCATGAAAATACAGTATATAGGTACACAAGTATGCCATGCAAGGGTCATATCCTGAATGCAACAGTACTATAGTGTAGTGACATGGCAATTATCGATGATGAAGTGTGTGAGCCGGCAAGCAGTGTAAGTGGAACATACGCATCATCGATAATGGTGCTGGTGTCCTAACAGCTTGATTGTAATATAGCAATAAACACATTTACACATGCAAAGCGATGCGAATAGCATGAATATGCGGAAATCGAATAATCAACGCAACAGTAAAGAATCTATATCAATATGTGTATGTCATGCAGTTGTGCCACGACGAATCGGGTTTTTTAGTAAAATAAGGGCTGCGGTGTTTTTAAGAAAAGATGCGCCCTTTTAAAGTATCCGTAGAATCCCTTTGCCTGTCTTTAAAATACTCCCGATTCGTTAGTTTTGAAATAGGTATGACTCGGTTCTAGTCTAACATCTACTATGCAAACTACAGATCTAACTATCAAGTCAGTCGGGAGGGGTATGGAAACCACCTAAATCTGAGTCGATATATATAAATATAAATATAATAGTCGGTGATCCCGTCTTAATAGTATCGTGTACGATACAGTATATCGTATGACATCCTCGAGTCATGAGTGCGGATCTATCATCAATATATAGCTCGTACGTAAATCCGTCGTACGGCATCCCAAATCTGGTTACGGGTCAAAATCACAGTCATCTCATCAATTATCTGGTATCCTTATCATCATTTCTCATGATCTGGGGTACTGATCTAGGCCTAGTACAATCGATACCATCTATATAAGCATGAATGCGTATGTGAAACACACGTCCAAAGGCCCGCTAAAAATCACATGTCGTATCCCAAATACGAGTCGCATCATATCACCGATCTCATGGCACTATGCCCAAAATCGTCGAATCGTCTCCAATGTCATCCAATATCCTCGTCATCACGGTATAAGTATAGCAAATCAAGCACATGTGTGCGTGTGGGTGAAAACCTATTCTAGGGTTCGCGACTAGGAACTACACTAGCTTACTTCTAACCCTAATCTATCCATAGTACATCTAATCTCAATATCCACGACACACTAAAAGCTATCATGTATATATATAACATATACATATATAGTATACCAACTTCGGACTGCGGGGGTGCTATACGCCATCCACCCGACTTCCCCCGTAGATATAATCTACTCACCTTGCGTCTTCATTTGTCGACGTCGCCACACGCTTGCTTGTCGTCCCGAAGTCTTCATGGGGTACCTACACATCAACGTATCGTAATTGCGTATTAAAACCAAATCAAAACTAAAATGACATACTAAAACCAAAACGATACGCTAAGGGGCCTATAGGTTAGAACCTATGGGTACGCCTTCGAAACCATCAATCAATTCTCGATATCGTCGTACAAACGCCAAGTAATCGAGGTAAAACACAATACGCAAATCCAGAATTCAAAATACGGAATACGGAAACAAGAATCTAAAACAACAACTGCAGAAAAGGGTCTCAGATTTCACCTTAGGTCAAATTGGACAATTTTGCACATGCCAGGGGTCTAATCTAGGGATGTAGGAGCTCTGGAACAAAAACGAGACAATTTGGTGCAGGTCTGTCCGCAAATTGCGGCCAGAGGGAATAAATTGGCGGCCGAGGAAGAGAGTTAGGGGCTGGGGTCTTGGTGGTAGCTTCCTGGGTGCCTGCACATCTCACTGCCAATCCAAAATAATTTTCAAAGTCTCGGGGTGATAGAAGATTCAATATAACCTTCACAAATTCCACAATTCTTCCGATATCGGTTTCTAAATCCGTATTCCGGGTTTCAAGTGTCAGGTTTGGGTCTTAATTTAAGTACTAGGGTGTTTGTATGGCCTCCACTGACCTCAATTTCACATCACAACTCTCAAATTCCCATATTCCCTAACTAGGTTTTCCTTAAGCCCACAAAACTACCCGATATCGATTCAATCTTAACATAGGGGTATAAGTAATGCAAAAACTAAGCTAATGGTCCAGAAAATACCTCATTTGGTAACTCAAGAATTTTCTTGAGTTGCCCCTAGTGGCCAAAATCCTTGCTTTCTTGGTCCAATGTGTTGGTCTTGAGCTTGTGCATCTTTTTAGTGAAAAGGAGATAAGGTTTTGGAGTTGTTTTAAAGGTGTTTTGAGGAAGTGAAGAGGGGAGGGAGGAGGAGCAGCAGCAGCAGCAGCAGGGAATGGAGATGGAAATGGTGAAGAAATGGAGGATGAAGCCAAGTCAAAGCAACCCCTCTCTTTTCTCTCTCTCACCCATGCCTACACTATTCCATTCTTTATTCCCTTTTTCTTTTCTTTCCTTTTCTTTTTCTAAATCCTTCTCACACCAATAGTAAACCCAAAGTGACATGGTAGAAGTGCACAAGTGTAAAGAAAAAATGATATGTGCATGTTTTGCACAAAAATGCTAAAAAACGATCAGCGATTTTTAATCGCGATTAGCACTAAATTAGCATATAATTAATTATAAAAACTTAAAATGGCATAATTCTATAAAATACCCTATTTTAGAATTTTCCAAATTTTTTCCCATTTATCTATATTTAATTATACCGAAATATTAAAATATTCATTAAAATAATATTAAATTATAAAAATTCCCAAAAATATTTTTTTTTTTTTTGAAATGTTACAATCTTCCCCCCTTAAAGAAATTCGGTCTCTGAATTTAAATTTAAACCCCCAAATACTAAAACATTTCAGAAAAAATCCAAGTTGTCGGGGCTCCGAAATCATCAATACATAAAACGCATCATAGCGCAATGCATGCGCATGAGTAATGAGCAGATAACTCAAAATCGAAACTCCGTCAAGCATCTTGCAATCATCGAAGTCATGATAAAAACATGAATGTCAAATCCAAAGCAAAACCAACGTGATATAAATCCGAACTATACATGTAAATATCAAATCTATACATGTAAATAGCTGAAGTAAATGCATGCAAAATATATCCAGGTACCGTTCTCTGACTAGTCCTGCTCAGTATGAAAACACGTAGCAAATATCATAAAAACGTAATGCTCCATAACAAATCAATCCTAAATGTATATAAGAATACCCTGTGCGTCTAGTGCGCACGGAAATCAAAATCCATATATGTTCCATACAAGTGCACAAAACAACATCTAGGTGCAACGGGTGTACACACAACATCTGTCATAGGCAACGTGTGTGCCCGACAACACAATCAGGTGCATCTGACATGCACGAAGAATCCCGATTTAGTGCATCTGATGTGCACCAAAATCGTATCTCAAACTTGCGCTCAACACGTGAGAAAATCCAAATCAAATGCACGGAGTGCAAAAAATCAATATCAATATCAGAATCAAAATCGACGGTATACAATATGGCTCAATCCAAATCAGGTATACCGCGGTGGATAATCTCACAATCGTGTGCATCAGCGTGCACAATTCAAATCAAAATACTAAAAGTGCATGAAAACGATGCAGGAAGCACAAATCAAATCACAGGAATAAAATAGGCATGAAATCACAATCAATACCTCAAGCATAATAACTATGCGCATAATGTAAATACCCAGTAGGTGTAACCATGGTGCACGAAAACAAATATCATAAAACTCAGTCATCAAGACTAAATCATGCGATTAGATCGCCCAAAATACTGAAATCCAATGTGACGGATACGTGATAATCGAATCACAAAATCACAAATCATAAATACCGTCGTCGGTATATCCTCCTTCAAAGTCGGGAAGGTGTCGGTGCATCCAATGCTAGCAGCGCAAGATATCTACTTACCTCCTGTTCACGGTCTGGTGTCCTCTGTCTCTGGGCCCTTATCTTCTCTGTGGATTACCCATCTCGCAATCAATCGGCTCATCGGCCCTGTCAGGCGTGCTAACGGGGACGATTCCGTTTTGGCACTTCCCTGGTCATCTCTCGGTTAATCATCATGACCACTCGTAAAGCAACATGTCACTGGCGTCGGCCTCTGGTCCTCTGAATGCACATCACACTTCTGCGTCTGGTTGCAAATCTTATTGCAGCAGTGTCCTGGAAGGAATCCTGCTCAAGGTCTCTTCCGATCTCGCCTAAGCCGAACTGTACGGAGGTTGGTACTCTTGCACAATCTTTTCTCGTTTTCTGGACATCTGCGTGTTCCGCACACATTTTCTCGTAAACTGGCCGTATCCCAATGCCTCAATAAGCATATCGGGTCTCTAGTCTCGATGGGAAGTAATGACAGCTCGTCAGCGTCTCGCACGAACCCCTAGTTCCACTTGTCCTTATCGTCGTCCACTATGACATCACGCCATGCTATCTACACACTGCAACCGTTCTCGGCCACGGTCATTATGTCGAGTTAGGGTTTCATTCTTCTAGAGGGTCCATAGAATCGCTTGCATGTCTTTCCGAATACTTTAAACTTGGAATATGGTTTCCTGACATTCGATCGTCTCTATCGACTCTCAACGAATCTGCGTGAAGTCGTCTTTTGCTGGAATCAATCTATCTGATGACCTCGCATAGGGGTAAGCGAACGAACCACATGTCCTAGTCATCCATCCTCGGTGACTAGCGACCTTCCATCATACCTCTAAGTATATACTCATGCTGCAGTAGCTCCAATCATCTGGGCGATATCTCGTCATTTGCAGTAACCACTGGCTCATTCGTCTGTATGCTGAACAGCGCCTCAATCCTCATGAATAAGCGATATATCAATGGTCATCACATCCTAGCTGGCCTCTAGCAATAGCCTGATCCTCTGGTACTGATCGGTACATCCGGGAAATTTCGTAAAAGCGACCCGTCAAACGCTCATGGCGCGAAAACACAATAAAATGACGCCTCTATATGCAATCGTACGTCTCTGGAATCACGCCCTGGTCAGTCCTCGTCTGCGACGAGCTCAAGCTGACGCAACTCTAGCCGTAGCTCTCTCTGCCCGTGTGATCGTGGCAGCACAATCATAACCAGTATCGATGAGGATAGATCAGGAATGAATATAATACCGTGCAAGGAAATGTACATCCTAAGGTTTCTTAAGCGGAGTAGCGTATCGTAAATATGCCGCGAAACATACGTACGGTACGTCACTCTACTCAAGCTACCTACTCCATCAATCAAGGGTCATCCTACACGACGAAAGTTCGGGTCTAATACCCCCTCGACTAAGTCTAAGTTCCGTAAGGTCAAGTCTAAGTTCCATATATATATAAACGCCCTAGGCTCCACACAGTCAAACTTAGACTCGAACCAAGGTTAATCTAGCGCTTTGATACTAACTTTGTCACGACCCGAAAGAGCACATGACTGGCTCTTGAATCATATGAAGTCTATATGACTCCATCTAATCCAAGTAAGCCAAAAGCCCAGAAATCTAAAACCATTTTAAATAATAAATGAAGGAAAAATAGTTTTTAGAAGTAAAGAAAACATGTTAAAAAACAAGGTTTTTAAATAAGTAAACCGAATATGCATTTTAAAATCTTTATCATTTTCTAATAATTTCGGCAAAGTTTTCTTTGAAAATAATGGCCCCGAACGGGGTACAACAAGAATAATATATGCAATGATAAAAAGCATCCCCAAGCGGGAGCTAGCTCTTCGTCAATCGACGGTTGTTCCCCTCCGAATGGCGGCGCGACAGGGATTGTCTCGCCTGAGATTCGGGGCAGATGCTAATTGGTGCCATCCGTCCACCTCTCCGAAGATGCCAAGTTGATTTATGGCACCGTGTATCAGAGGTTTAGACGGATGCGTCCGATGTAGCAGACTTCGTCAGATTCTCCCTCGCTTGAGGGGTTTTTGATTGTGGGGACGCTCTTCCCTGCAGGCGCAAGCCCCTGCAGTTAATTACGCTACCGCATTGCGGTAACCACTTTCTCCTTCTCCAGATGGTCACTTCGTGTCGTGTGTGTTTGTTTTGTGTTTAGTTGCCCGTGGATTGTATACGGAGACTGAGTTATGTCGTCGCCCGTAGGGCGTGGACTAGTCCAAATCTGTATTATCTTAGATTTGGGTTTGGGGGTTTGGGTTTAAGGATACGTTAGCCTCATTTGAGCCTAAGATCGACTTAAACGTTTGTTAAGGATACGTTAGTCTAGTTTTTAGACTAAGATCAACGTAACGGGATCGTTTAGATCCAACAAGAGAGCAATAGAAGGGGGCTCTATTGTTTAGTTTAGTGACGTTGCGGTCGGTAGGTAGTTTAAGGACATTGCGGTCCATGGGTAGTTTAAGGACATTGCGGTCCAATGTTAGTTTTAAGACATCTCGGTCAAGGTTAAGGACCTCGTAGTTCGTGGATTTAAGGACTCCACAGTCTAAAGTTAGTTTTAAGACATCTCGGTCAAGGTTAAGGACCTCGTAGTCCATGGGTTTAAGGACCCCACAGTCCACAGTTAGTTTTAAGACATCTCGGTCAAGGTTAAGGACGTCATAGTCCATGGATTTAAGGACCCCAAAGTCCACAGTTAGTTTTAAGACATCTCGGTCAAGGTTAAGGACCTCGTAGTCCGTGGATTTAAGGACTCCACAGTCCACAGTTAGTTTTAAGACATCTCGGTCAAGGTTAAGGACCTCGTAGTCCGTGGATTTAAGGACTCCACAGTCCAAAGTTAGTTTTAAGACATCTCGGTCAAGGTTAAGGACGTCATAGTCCATGGGTTGAAGGACCCCACAGTCCACAGTTAGTTTTAAGACATCTCGGTCAAGGTTAAGGACCTCGTAGTCCGTGGATTTAAGGACTCCACAGTCCAAAGTTAGTTTTAAGACATCTCGGTCAAGGTTAAGGACCTCGTAGTCCGTGGATTTAAGGACCCCACAGTCCAAAGTTAGTTTTAAGACATCTCGGTCAAGGTTAAGGACCTCATAGTCCATGAGTTTAAGGACCCCACAGTCCGTGTCAATGTGTGGTCATCGGGACCCGTCACCTCTTTGAAGACGTTGAGGAATTACAACGCCAAGTATCAAAGGAGTGAAGAGATGTACCCTTGAGCCGGGGTGGATTAAATAGTCTTTGGCCCAATTTGGGATCAAGACCAATTAATTATGTTATGAGCCCATTAGCCCAGTTAAGTCTGAACTGAGGACTTATGGCCATCTTGGGCTAAGTCCAATCATATCTGGAATATTGGCTTCCTGTTGGTCCATTGAAGGAGAGGCTTTGCCTCTGGCCATTTAGCCAATTGGGCCAATGCCTAGTGTTAAACACTAAAGACCAATCAGTGTTGAACACTGGGAATGAGATTGACAAGTTAGTGTTTAACACTAAAAGATAGTTGATGTTAAACACCAGCAACAAGGCTTTCAAATTAGTGTTAAACACTAAAACAGATCAGTGTTAAACACTGGCAACAGAGATCTCAAATTAGTGTCAAACACTAAGGTAATCAGTGTTGAACACTGCAAATAAAGTTCTTTGATTAGTGTTGAACACTAAGGCCCAACAGTGTTTTAACACTGGATTCAGGGGTTCCAATTTAGCGTTAGACGCTAAGGCAAGAGGGGTCATGTGGTAGCACGTGAGGGCGCCCTCCCTTCATTTGTTCTGCTGAGAATATCGCATCTTTTGGAGCATCACGTGCCATCACGTGACGGGTGTTTAAATGGAGTATGTTAAAGCCTCTGCCTAGGGTCACGTGAGGCACTGCCTCAAAGGGGCTTTTTTTTTATAGATCTTTTTGGGGGTCACGTGGTGACACGTGACCCTGCCTCTATGTATGTTTTAAAAGATCTGATAATCCCTTTCAGGAATTAAATTTCTCGTAGGGTTGAACCCTGACAATAATTTCAGAGGAATTAAATTCCTACTTCCTTTTGAAGATTTATATTCTGAGATAGAGTTGAACTCGGAATTTTCTGTAGGAATTAAATTCCTCATATATGTGAAGAACTGAATAGGGTTAAACCCTAATAAAAACTTTAAGGAATTAAACTCCCACTCTCTGTTAAAGGATTATTCTGGGGAATGAGATCAAGGGAATTAAATTCCTGTTGTTTTAACAGAACTAAGTTCTTAACCAGGGTTAAACCCTGATTCTGTTCATTCTGAAGGAATTAAATTCCCATAACACAGGGTCAAACTCTAATTTTATTTTAAAGGAATTAAATTCCTATAGTTCTGTGGGAATTAAATTCTCAGGCTTCCATTCCCTCTCTATGCTTTGGATCTGCATGGCAGGATCTCAACCCATTGAGAATTAAATTCTCAACTCAAGGGGAGATGTGCACTTTACAGATCCTCCACCAAAGAGAGAACTATGTTCTTCTGTTTTATATCAGAGTTAAACTCTGTTGAGAATTAAATTCTCTTTTTCTTTCAAAAAGCCTTCCCTCTCTTACCTAGGGTTTTCTTTTTGCAGAAGATCCAAATTTCTCCAAAGTATCAAGGCTCTCCTCTTTTTTTTTATGCCTCGATTCCTTTTTTTTTTGCCTTTTTATCCCTCTCTCTCTTTATATATCTATCTCGCTGTGTCTCTTGGCTCCTATTTATAGGAGAAGCAGCCAAATCAATTAGTTTTGGTGAATCTTTCATTGAGAGATTTGATTTGTATTCACCATTCGTTTTGGATCTTTGGATTATTAGGTGAATTTTATTCACCATTGGATTTTAAATCCGGAGATTCTCCTTTGTTATTTCGGTTAGATTTAAAGGGGAAATCTTTCCAAATTCGAGATTTTCCCATAGATAGATGATATTTAATCACCTTTAAATATTTAATTTAATCGGTTGCTTTGGAAAGATTTAAGAGGTCTTTTCTCATAATTTAATTTCTGTTAACAGATAGGCTTTAAAAGCCGGTTACGTGTGACCACGTGACCCTTGGTCACGTGTGGGCACATGACCCCCTTGGAACGAGCCCTCTTCTTTCTTTATGCGCTCTGCTTTCTTCTGCTGCTTAGCCGTCACGTGCTACCACGTGACCCCTGGTCACGTGCGAGCACGTGACCCTCGTCTGGAGCCTTTTTCTTGATTTAACCGGAGAATGAGTCTGATGTTTTGAGTGTCACGTGCCAACACGTGACCCTGGTCACGTGTTGGCACGTGACCTTTTCTGAAGCCTTTTCCTTGATTTGATCAGGGAACCAATGTGCCTTTGCCGCTGCTTTTAGATGTCACGTGCCAACACGTGATTGCTGGTCACGTGTAAGCACGTGACCCTTTTCTGAAGCCTCTTCCGTAGGCTTTCCTGATTTTAAATCAGGAAACAAATGCCCCCACAACGTTGTTCTCACGTGTCCGGACGTGAGTGCAACGCTGTCACCTTTTGTGACCGTTGGATTCCTTTAGGGATTTGGGGAGATGAAACGTTTCCATCACTTCCTATAAATACCCATGTCTCTTCAGAAGAGCCTTCACTTTGCTCATCTTCTTATTTTGAGAACTTTTTCCCTTGAGAATTTAGTTCTCGCTTCCAGAGCTTAGTTCTCTGTCTTGAAACAATCTTCAGAGTTTAACTCTGTTCAAGTGACCCTTTTCCTCAGGTAATGTTCTTGAACAAACAGTAAACTTTCACATTCCTTTGGATTTTAAATCCAAAACAAGGGTTTTTACCCTTTTCCAACAAAGAACCCATTTTTCTTTTCTTCAAGTTTTTCCATGAGAACAGAAAACCACCTAACCTTCAAACTGTAGATCTCTTAGGGTTTAGATGATCTTTAGGGAGATGATGATGGCGGTTCAACTCCATGGAATTTAATTCCATCCAAAAATGTTTCTGGGAATTTAATTCCCTTCTCTTAATAAGGAATTTAATTCCAATGAAGAACTCAGTTTCTTCACACGGAGGCTTCTTGGGGTCTCTTGACCCGAGATTGTCCTTCTGCAATTAATAAAACGGGAGCTTTGTAATGATGTCTTCTGTGGGAATTTAATTCCTTTGATCCCGTTGGATCCATTGTAGAGCCCGAGACAGATCCTGTTGGGGGAATGTGTAGGGTTACTTGAAAACCATTCTTTATTAGATGGGGATATTCCCTCTGTTTTATTATAACTGCTTGGTCTCATTATTAATGAGCCGTCATCTTGATTCTGTGGGGCCCATGTGTTTTGCAGCTAATGGTCCCAGAAAAATCTACTGTTGCTTTCTTTAACTAGTCTTCATGTTCATGTATGGATATATATTGCTGACTTTGCTTTTAACGGTCTTCTTTTATTGGATTTCAGGTGCGATGGCTTCTGTTCCATGCTTTCCCTTTTCTCGCTCGGAAGCTGCTTTTCCTCAGTCACCATCTGATGAGGAAGCGATGGCGATGATCCGGGCCCATGACCCGAACTGCACCAACCTTCTTCAATGGGGATCTTGGTATAGTCAGATTATTCAGGGTCGTCGGAGTTTTCTTTGCGCGGTACCGACGGAGCCCACTTTCCTTGTAGCACCTTGAAATTTTCGTTTGATTGTTTGGTGATAATTAGTAGTCATGCATGTTTTATATTGGTGTGTTCATAGGATTTATAGTTATTATTGGTAGTGTTAGCATATTGGAAATTTTCCTTTGTTGAGCACACTTGCACACTTAGACTTTTTCTTGTGACTTGTTAACCATTCTTGTGCATGGTTGCAAACTCTTTTCCCCACCATTTAATCCTTTTATAAACCCTTTTTATAACTTCAAAAAGAAACAACAAAAGAAAAGAAATCCAAATAAACAAAGGAGCATGGTGTTAGGTAGAGATTTTGACTTTTTGGACCCATTTCATTGCTTCTCTCTCTCTCCTCTCCCCACTTCAGAATCCCTGCAGCCCCAGCAGAAATTCCCTCCCACTTTCTTCATCCTTTCTCCTCCTTTTCACTTCCCTTTTGAATCCCAAGCAAATCCTACACAAAAACCACATTTTTCCATCACATAAACATGAAAAAAAGCAAGGTTTTTGGAGGTGTTCAAGGCACATCTGCACACTTGAGGGAGGGACTGGACTTTAGGTAGTTTTTAAGGTCATTAGAAGGTATAAATCTCAATCCTAGCACCCAATTTTCATAACTTGCATGTTTAGTCTAGAAATATCATATTTTTATGCCTTTTTAGTGCTATTGAAAGGGTTTAGTGTTAATATGTTAAATTTGTGTTGTTGTGGCTTGATTAGCTTGTTAATAAGTTATTAGTGTGGGATTAAACCTAGGTTGTTTCAGATTTCATCAAAATACCCTAAAGTTTGATTTTTGTGCAAAATGTGTGATTTGAACTGAGATATGGCACTGTAGGAAATCTGCTGTTGCCCGAGACTTTTCAGTATAAATCTAGTTGTTACTGTAGCATGTATGAGGGGTATAGAGTGCACACACCCAACCTGGGAGCCCAATTCCCATATGGGGCCGCTGAAATTTGCATTCTGGCCGCAATTTGCGGCCAGATGGGGGATTCATGGGTTGGGGTTTGGGGTATAGGTGTCTGCTGCTATTTGGGTTGTTTTGGTATATATACTTTTGCATTATCTGTACTGTATAAAAATCTGGGGTAGAATACCTATTTTCCCGTATTTTCAACCTTTCGCGACACGCGTGATACGTGTGTGTGGGTTTTGGGTTTCTGCGTATCGCGACGCGTCGGAGTGATTTCAGACACGTAACCACACGTTTTAGCGTATCGCGCACACGCGCGCTTGGTTCGCGACACGAGTTACTGGTTCGGCTTAAATGTCGCGTTTCTGTGATTTCAAGCTTACGTAGGATATATTGTGTAATTATAGGTTCGCAAGCGAGTACAGCGGACGCCGCGCAGGAGGGGACACAGGTTGTTGGCTATACCTAGTGGGAGGCTACGGTGAGTAGATTTCACATCTACGGGGATATCGCCCGCATGGCGTTCTACGTCAGGGCAGATAGGACCTTATAGTGTTCCTTATATATATATTGCATGTTCATGGTTACTAGCTAGTGCATTGCATACCTACTACACACCTCACATTGATTCATTGCATTGTAGCTCATTTATATGTGACATGACTTGATACTCATATTTGATACCTATCTCACATTGGATCATTGCGTTGTAGCTCATTTATATGTGACATGACTTGATACTCATACTTGATACCTATATCACATTGGATCATTGCATTGTAGCTCATTTATATGTGACATGACTTGATACTCATACTTGATACCTATATCACATTGGATCATTGCATTGTAGCTCATTTATATGTGACATGACTTGATACTCATACTTGATACCTATATCACATTGGATCATTGCATTGTAGCTCATTTATATGTGACATGACTTGATACTCATACTTGATACCTATATCACATTGGATCATTGCATTGTAGCTCATTTATATGTGACATGACTTGATACTCATACTTGATACCTATATCACATTGGATCGTTGCATTGTAGCTCATTTATATGTGACATGACTTGATACTCATACTTGATACCTATATCACATTGGATCATTGCATTGTAGCTCATTTATATGTGACATGACTTGATACTCATACTTGATACCTATATCACATTGGATCATTGCATTGTAGCTCATTTATATGTGACATGACTTGATACTCATATTTGATACCTATCTCACATTGGATCATTGCATTGCAGCTCATTTATATATGACATGACTTGATATACATACTTGATGCACATATCACATCACAATTACTTATATTATTGGTTGAGATTTCATGCGATTTCTGGATTTGGGAACCGTGGCCTTTTCAAATAAGTAATCATTTAAAAACCCGGTTCCCTTGATATGATATTTTGGGGCGCCGCCCCGTGTTTTCTCGGTGCTAGAGACATGTACTGAGAGAGGGATGACCCGGAATGACGGATTCCCGATATATATATATACTTGAGAGAGGGCTGACCCGGACTGACGGATGCCCGATGGATTGATATAGGGCTGACCCGGAATGACGGATGCCCGATGTATTGAGAGAGGGATGACCCGGAATGACGGATTCCCGATATATATATATACTTGAGAGAGGGCCGACCCGGACTGACGGATGCCCGATGGATTGATATAGGGCTGACCCGGAATGACGGATGCCCGATGTATTGAGAGAGGGATGACCCGGAATGACGGATTCCCGATATATATATATATACTTGAGAGAGGGCTGACCCGGACTGACGGATGCCCGATGGATTGATATAGGGCTGACCCGGAATGACGGATGCCCGATGTATTGAGAGAGGGATGACCCGGACTGACGGATTCCCGATATATATATACTTTGTGAGAGGGCTGACCCGGAATGACGGATGCCCGATACAGGATGTTTTGCGTGTCGATGCTAGACACGAGTATTTATGATATTTGGGTGCCGATGTTGGGCACTCGGGATTCTCAGAGATGTACAGGATTTGAGGGCCGAGGAGAATGCCGGCGCATGAGCTATTTTTGGGAGATCTGGGTGCATTGAGAAGCCGATTGTATATGTTCCATATTGACATTCCGTGTAGATATTATATTGCCCCTGCTCAGCATTACTTTTGTACCTCATCCTGTAGATGCATTACCTGTTAGAGCATTTATACCTCATCTGGTAGTACAGTACCCTATAGAGCACTTGCATGATTATTGCACATACTGCTCATCCCATATTGATATCATCTGTTGGCATATAATAGAGTAGTGTAGTACGTACATGCTCGCGATTACCTTTATATGTTATCTCTATTCACGAGTTGGCAACTCACCCCCGTTGTGCCACAGTGTTTGCAGGTTGCCCTTCGGAGTAGTTGCGGCAGGCTGCTTTGCATCTTTTGACACAGATACCCCCACAGTTGGTGTACTAGCTCTTTTGCTGATAGGTGGGTTTTGTGCGGTATCTGTTTATCTTTCAGTATGTACATTGTTGTATCTAGTATTCTCCATCTACCATGTATGTATTTGACTTAGAAACAGTGTGAGGACGATGTTGTATTATATTTGTGTTCTGGTGTCGAGCTCGTTGTGAGCCGGCTGTACTTGCAGTTATTCTATCTGTGTTGTTCCCACTTGTGGATCTTGATCTTCGCTACGGCGTCGTATATTGTTTTCTTAGAGATTGTTACTTAGTTTTCTTATCATGTTTTAGTTAGTGCTTCTTTAAAAACTTCTATCACTCTATACTTTCACTGGTTTGATTTCTGGGTTTTCGGTTCACTTAGTCGCGTTACGCCTGTAGACGTTACGTGATTAAGTTGCCGGTCACGGGCCAAACTTCGGGTCGTGACATTCCTATTCTTACCGATGGACCCTCCGAGAACGGTTTTTGCTGTGGAAATGCCCAACTGGACTCCAACGGGGAGGCTCGAGCCTTCGACGACCGGTATTCCGAACCATCCGATCCCGGCCATAGACATCTTGGGGCGGCGTATCTGCCAGGGTGAGGCCCACCCGTGGGGGCAAATTTATAAGATAGGGCTTACTCCTCGACACCCTACGGGCTACCT
Organism: Agapanthus africanus; assembly: GCA_030015575.1. Lineage (NCBI taxonomy): Eukaryota > Viridiplantae > Streptophyta > Magnoliopsida > Asparagales > Amaryllidaceae > Agapanthus > Agapanthus africanus. Next base: position 416,789,656 of record CM057338.1, on the reverse strand, counting down.
TCTCTGGGCTCGCTACATCCTTTCTGCCCATCGTGCGCGGCTGCAGAAAGTCGGGCTTTATCAGGCAATATACGCGTCACTCTTCCATTATAAATCCCCACATGTCTGGTGGGTCAAGACGTTTTTGAACCAATGGAATCTTCCCACCAACACTTTCATTCTAGGAGATCGCGAGGTCTCGATCTCTCTGGCAGAATTCTATGACATCTCGGGGTTGCCAATTAGGGGTAGTCTGTATGAGGAGTTGCTGCCTTCTGACGAGTACATTTTTGAACCCGAGCCCGCCCCAGTTGACGGCATGTCTGCTGAAAATGCCGTCCGCCACAAGCGTCCCAGTTTAATCGAGGCGCTAGGTATCTTCGACCGATTATTCACCGAATCCGAAGAGCAGGGTGTTAATTTCAAGAGCTTCATTGCTCGTTTCCTTCGCGAGGACGCCTTATCGAAGACAGCTCCAAAGTTTGCCAACATTGGAGACCCCTTTGGGTTCGGTCCGAAGAAGCTGCCGACTATTGAATCGGATTTACCTTAGTACTACATCCCTATTATGTCGCCGACATCTTTTGAATCCATTGTTGTTCCCGGCATGGACGAGGAGACGTTCTTCGTGGGGTTTGTTAGTGTCTGGCTTAGTTGGTTCGTTATCCCCATGCATCGCCGCTTCATGAGAGCCTCGGTCATCTACCCGACTCATCGTATTGCCGAGGGGACGCGGTTGGCCATCGGCATCCCGGCCTTGGCGCACCTTTATCATGGATTGGGCACCGCAGCTAATACCTCTACACCCGGCGTGGATGTAGTGAACTTTTCGCTTCATTATTTCATGTCCTGGGTCGAAATGCATGTGCTGGGGGCTTTCGCTATGCATCAGAGGCCCGTGTTTTACGACGCATATCCCTTCCCGCGACTTATGCGATTGGTGGGTGCTTCTGCCGTTGACCCGACTCAATTCGGGGCTATTCGGGTGCTGATTTCTCCTCACGCCGCCGCTGGCGGGCTGGTTTTTAATGATCGGGTCTTGTCTACTCCCTCAGGTCCAGTTCAACAACTCTGGGACCAGTCGAAAGACAACGCACCTTCTTTGAAGCCCCGGGAGGCCGCGCATTTGTATACAATTAGACCGGGCTACTTGGTGTTTCGCCAGGACAGTGCAGCTCTTTTCATGCGGTACAATCCGCATCGAATCGCCCGACAGCTTGGATACGACCAGGGTGTTCCTTTCGAGGCCTTTGTAGTCGCTCCGATCCCTTCGCTCGATGCCGTTCGCGATGCCGCTCATCATTTCATGAGGCTAAACACCGTCTCCCGTTTCATGGTCCCTGAAGCTGAGTACATGCCCCGGTGCGTGGGTGCGTTTACGGGTTGGTATCTTCATCGGATCAGCCCAATTATTCTTGAAGAGAGAAGGGTGCTTCTTGGTCACGATGCCCCTCCTCAGGTTCCGGGGGCTAAGCTGCGACCGAGGGTTCCGGTCCGCTTCCCTCTGAGGGAGATTAGCACCGCGCTCATTCCGGGGGAGTCAGGGGTAGACCTTACTCCAACAGCTGGTATGCCCTTGTGTTCCCGATCGCGGGGTAGACGGGCCCCAGTAGTAGCACCCCTGCCTGTGGCGGCACCGCCCCCTGTGGCGTCGACAATGGCGATGTCATCCTCGGTTGTGGCACCGAGCGAGAGTAATAGGGATGAGGGCGCCGAGGGTGATGTGGGCCGGCGCCGCCCTAAGGCTTCGCGAGGGAGGAAGCGGTCATCCTCAGCGACCGGCTCTGGGTCTAAACGGCGGAGGAAAGCGGCCACCAACCTGCTCGATTCTTTGGCGGAGTCTGAGCCTATTCTTGAAGACGAACCATTGGCCCTGCAAGAGTCAGACGCTGGACTTCTCTTCCCGAGTTCGGCCGATGAGGAGGTCGCACAGTTGGCTGAGGCCATACGGCGTTCTAAAGACGCGTCTCATAACGCCAAGGTTCCGAAGAAGTCCTATCCCGCTGTAATTTTTTACGAAGACCCTTCGTGGATTCGGCAGCGATTTATCGGTCCTTTGGAGGAATAAGGGGAAAGGGCTCTGAAGCAGGCCGCTTCAGAAGATGCAGCGGACGCACTTTCTTTATGGACCGGCGGTCATGAGTCTACCCTTGAACCCCGGCGAGCCCACCTCCTTGAGAAGGAGCAGCGGCTTGAAGAAGCCATATTGAGGGCTTCTTTGCGTATAGGTACGTTGTGCTTCTTTTGTAATCTTTCCGATTATTTATGCCCGTGCATATGTATCATTATTCTTATTCGAATCGTGCAGAATCTTCGACGCTGGGGGAGCTCTCTACGGGCCCATTAAAGCTAAAGCCCGCCGAAATTCTCAATGAAGTCTTGCTTGATGTGGAGGGGGCTGATGAGGCTGCTCCTCTCATGGTAGAGCCTCCAGCGGCGGTTCTCGATCAGGGAGTGCTTGCCCCTTTGGGGGAAGCTCCTTTGGAGGTCGCCGCCCCAATGACCCTTACTGAGGGCGGCTCAGAGGCTGGAAGAGAGGTAGTCGGGACTACTCTTCCTTTGTTGAATCCTGATATTACGGCGGAGACCGTTGAAGCTGCTATCCCCTCGGCTCAGAATGGGAGGAGCGTTGAAGGTAACCCTCTGCGTTTTAATTTAGCAACCCTTTCATAGTCTAAACTCTTTTATCTTTCCCAGAATTGCGCGATCTGGCGGCCACTATCGCTGAACTGTCACCTCGACAATCATTTCAGCGTTTATTGGAGATGGCAGCTCCGCAGGCAATCACCCCTCAGCGTATTGTCCTTTCCTCTGGGCAAGGTTAGTGTCATTCACCATTTTTTCTTTTACCATAGCATTGTTACTATTTCGCGAAATGACGTTGATGTCTCTTATAGTTTTGGAAGCTGACGATGAGGTCGAGGTCGTTGAAGGGCCAGGGGAACCTTCAGCTCCTACTTGCATGACTGTCGGTGAGTGACATTTTATTATAATCCCGTTCGTTCCGTGCTTAAGAATTTTACTAACATTTTTCAAATTTGAACAGCCCTGCCAGTCTCCATGGCTTTGGAATCGCGCATTGTGATGCCGCCCGGCCCTTACGCTTTGCGGGCTTCAGAATGCTTGGCCCAAATGAGCCTTGTCTCCTTATCATCTTTCGTCGAGGAGCTTCGTGCTGGTAGCGCGACCACAGCCGAAGCGTTTGCCGCTGAAGCTAACGGCTCTCTTCCTTTTCTCGCCACCTATCATAGTGAGGAGGTGGTGCGGGTCTGGGTAGAGTTCTGTAGGAAGGTGGAGGCTTGTTTGCACGCTCTTGAATGTTCTCGCCTTTCCTCGGAAGCCGTGGCTGCGAAAGCGGAGTTGCGGGGTCTGATAGCACGATGTGCGGCCAACATGACGTCATGCGAGAAGAGTCTTGGCCGCAAATTCTCGGAGAGGGAATTGGCTTCTAAGGCGCTGAGCGAGCTTCAGGCCAGCCTCACAGCCAAGGCCAACAAAGCATACGAACTCTGGCGAGTGCTCCAGGAGTCCATAAAAGAGGTGGTGGCTCTCGATAAAGCTGCCACGTTCACTCGTGAGAGGGTCGAGGCTCATAAAGCCACCGAGCAAGAGCTCGAAGCTCGGCTTGCTTCGTATCAGGCTCAGCAAGCTCAGGCGGAGGCTCGTCTTCTGGAGATCTTGCGTCATGAAGCCGTGGCTCAGCGACAAAACGATGAGCTGGTAAAATTACTACACCGCCCGCCGGCTTGAGGACTTGTATCTTTTCCTTTTTTTTGTACATACTCATGAATGAGAGTATCTTTTTTGTTTCTTTCATGAATTGTACTTTGTATCCATTTTGGTTTATGAATAAAAAATACATTTTCCTTCTCAATGGTGTGTCCCCTTTTTATTGAATATATTCTGCGGATATTCTATCTTGATCTCCTTGCCGGACAGCGATGGCTCAGGATTCAGGGTTAAGATCTGCTTCCTAAGACTTTTGCATTTTATGAGCCACGAGGGTCTCATAAAGAGTTTTTCTCCCTACAGGTCGAGAGGATCACATAGGTGTAAGTCCTTCTTAAGAATCGTGAGGATTCTTAAGCGGGTTTTCCCTTGAGAGTCGTAAGGATCTCACAAGAGAGTTTTTCTTCCTTATAGGTCGTGAGGACTTGCAAGTGCTGGATGTGGTCATCCTTATCCGTGTTTCACGGGGTCAGAGGCTTCTCCAGGTATCGTAGTTTAAAGACGTCGCGGTCAAGGTTAAGGACCTCATAGTCCGTGGATTTAAGGACTCCACAGTCCGATGTTAGTTTTAAGACATCACGGTCAAGGTTAAGGACTTCATAGTCCGTGGATTTCGGGACTCCACAGTCCGATGTTAGTTTTAAGACATCACGGTTAAGGTTAAGGACCTCATAGTCCGTGGATTTAAGGACTCCACAGTCCGATGTTAGTTTTAAGACATCACGGTCAAGGTTAAGGACCTCATAGTCCGTGGATTTAGGGACTCCATAGTCCGATGTTAGGTTGCAGGGACCCGTCACCTCTTTGAAGACGTTGAGGAATTACAGCGTCAAGCATCAAAGGAGTGAAGAGATGTACCCTTAAACCAAGGCAGAATCCGTAGGGAATCGGGGTGGTTGATCGTTAGTTTTAAGACATCACGGTCGAGGTTAAGGACATCATAGTCCATGGATTTTAAGGACTCCACAGTCCGGTGTTTGCTCTGGATGCTTCACACGGGTTCACTGCCGTGCTTGGCGAGGACCAGGCTCCGCTCTGGGCGTTTTCCGCGGGGTCAAAGAGTGACATTATCCGCGTTCCACGTAACCAGGAATTTTACACTAGATGCTTCACACGGGTTCACTGCCGTGCTCGGCGATGACTAGGCTCCGCTCTGGATGCTTCACACGGGTTCACTGCCGTGCTCCGCGAGGACCAGGATCCGCTCTGGATGTTTTCCACGGGGTCAAAGAGTGACGTTATCCGCGTTCCACTTAACCAGGAATTTTGCACTAGATGCTTCACACGGGTTCACTGCCGTGCTCGGCGAGGACTAGGCTCCGCTTTGGATGCTTCACACGGGTTCATTGCCGTGCTCTGCGAGGACCGGGATCCGCTCTGGACGTTTTCCACGGGGTCAAAGAGTGACGTTATCCGCGTTCCACGTAACCAGGAATTTTGTACTAGATGCTTCATACGGGTTCACTGCCGTGCTTGGCGAGGACTAGGCTCCGCTCTGGATGCTTCACACGGGTTCACTGCCATGCTCTGCGAGGACCAGGATCCGCTCTGGACGTTTTCCACGGGGTCAAAGAGTGACGTTATCCGCGTTCCACGTAACCAGGAATTTTGCACTAGATGCTTCACACGGGTTCACTGCCGTGCTCGGCGAGGACTAGGCTCCGCTCTGGATGCTTCACACGGGTTCACTGCCGTGCTCCGCGAGGACCAGGATCCGCTCTGGACGTTTTCCACGGGGTCAAAGAGTGACATTATCCGCGTTCCACGTAACCAGGAATTTTGCACTAGATGCTTCACACGGGTTCACTGCCGTGCTCGGCGAGGACTAGGCTCCGCTCTGGATGCTTCACACGGGTTCACTGCCGTACTCTGCGAGGACCAGGATCCGCTCTGGACGTTTTCCACGGGGTCAAAGAGTGACGTTATCCGCGTTCCACGTAACCAGGAATTTTGCACTAGATGCTTCACACGGGTTCACTGCCGTGCTCGGCGAGGACTAGGCTCCGCTCTGGATGCTTCACACGGGTTCACTGCCGTGCTCCGCGAGGACCAGGATCCGCTCTGGACGTTTTCCACGGGGTCAAAGAGTGACGTTATCCGCGTTCCACGTAACCAGGAATTTTGCACTAGATGCTTCACACGGGCTCACTGCCGTGCTCGGCGAGGACGAGGCTCCGCTCTGGATGCTTCACACGGGTTCACTACCGTGCTCTGCGAGGACCAGGATCCACTCTGGACGTTTTCCACGGGGTCAAAGAGTGACGTTATCCGCGTTCCACGTAACCATGAATTCTGCTGATTGTATCCGCATTTCACGGGATGGAGGTTTGACTGTTGGCGATATGTATACCACCGAGCCATGGAACTGGGAGTTGCCGCTGTTCCGCTTAGCTTAGAGTTGTGTCCGTTGTTACGAAACGAGTGTTGACACTATCTCCAGGTCTCCTTTGGCCCGTCGAGACTTGGCTTCTTCTTCTGATGAAACATGGGGGAGACGTATGATCCCTTTTTGTTTATGCCCTTGGATTGTGTACAGGGTGTGATGGAACATCACCTGTAGGGCATAAATTGAAACCCTTTTTTTTTAATTTTATTTCATTTTCCGCGATGCTCTATCATTTCAGCTTTTATATCGCGGAGGTCGCGATTGCTCCATCATTTCGGCTATTTTTCGCGGTGCCCAATCATTTCGGCTCTTTATTTATTTTCTGCTCGCTGCTTTTTATTGCGAGTTGCCCCATCATTTCGGCTATTTTTCATGCATACATTTTTACTTGCTACTTTTTATTGCAAGTTGCCCCATCATTTCGGCTATTTCGTATGCATGCGTGGCTTGCTAGCTTTTTCGCCGCAAACTTGGATTTTAGACACCGATTTCAGCATCAGCACCGCTACAACTGGGATGTTGCCAGGAGCGAATCATCATTTGCCTCTATCGATATTGAACAAAGGTGGCTTAGAAAACAGGGTTAAGGGTCCTGTCGACCAAGGCTTTTGACTTCATGAGCCGTAAGGGTCCCACAAAGGTATTTCTCCCTATAAGTCATGAGGATCTTGTAGGTGTATTTTCTCCCTAGGGATCGTGAGGATTCCTAAGTGTATGTTCCTCCGTAAGTCGTAAGGATCCTACAGGAGGGTTTTCTCCTTATAAGTCGAGAGGAATTATAAGGGTTGTTCACCATATGGACATGTCCCAAGTCACGGGTGCGACTTTGCCGGGGAAATGTTTATTCGTGCCCGTGGATTGTATACAAGGGTCAGTATTGAGCCACTTGTAGGGCAATATCGAAGGTTGTGGGGGATTTGCTTAAGAACAGGTTTAGGCTTCTGTAACTTAAGACTTTTAAGTCTTATGAGCCGTGAAGGTCCCATAAGAGAATTCTCCTTACGAGTCGTAAGGATCTCGCAAGTGTATTTTCTCCTTAGGAATCGTGAGGATCCCTAAGTGTGTCATTCCCTTGTGAGTCGTAAAGATCCCACGCGGGTGGTTTCTCCTTACAAGGTCGAGAGGATCTTGTAAGTGTCTTTTAACAAGGTTGCGCCCTTTCGGGTTTTCACAAACACTCGCCGGTAGTTCTGCTGTTTTTACTCACGGAGCCCTTTCTGGTTTTCATCCGTGCCCCTTTTGCTTATGGACATACCGTTTTTTATTATTCTTTTTCTCTCTTTTTTTTACAAGGTCACGCCCTTTCGGGTTTTCACGAACACTTGCCGGTAGCCTTGCTGTTTTTACTCACGGAGCCCTTTCGGGTTTTCATCCGTGCCCATTTTGCTTATGGACATACCGTTTTTTTTATTTTATATTTTTCTTATTTTTTTTTCATCTTGTCAGCCTAAGGATACTGCGGTAGTAGTTTAGGGACGTTTCGGTCCGTCGTTAGGTTAAGGACGTTTCGGTCCGTCGATAGTTTAAGGACGTTTCGGTCCGTCGTTAGTTTAAGGACGTTTCGGTCCGTCGTTAGTTTTAAGGACGTTTCGGTCCGTTATTAGTTTAAGGACATTTCGGTCCGTCGATAGTTTTAAGGACGTTTCGGTCCGTTATTAGTTTAAGGACATTTCGGTCCGTTATTAGTTTAAGGATATTTCGGTCCGTCGTCAAGGGGAAGGTCGGCTACTGCTTATAAGGTCTGAGCTTAGGAAGATAGCGAGCGGACATAGTCGTCGTCATCTATCATTGACCCAGGCTGTGGCTCATTAAGCATAGCATTTCTTTAAGAAGCGGCCATTTATTGGCCTGAAAGGCCTCTCACCGTGCATGTCCATGAGTAGATAGGCTCCATCCTGGTAGACCCTGTCTATGATGTACGGGCCTTCATAGTTTGGCTCGAATTTTCCCCGCTTGGCGCGATTGGGGATCATAGGTCTTTTGACCACTAGTACGAGTTCGCCTTGGCGGAATGTCCTCGGCCTGGTCAATCTTTCATACGAGCGCGTCATCTTTGCTTTGTAGGCCTCTAGATTTTGTTGCGCTATGAGCCGGGTTTCATCGAGGGCATCAAGCTCTTCAAGCCGAAGGTGAGCATTTTCTTCGTCCGTCAGCTCGTGGTGGACTGCCACTCGTAGAGAGGGTAACTCTATCTCAAGGGGAGCACTGCTTCCGTCCCAAATACCAACGCGTACGGTGTTGTGTTCGTGACCGTCTTGAATGTAGTTCGATAGGCCCAAAGGGCCTCTTGCAGCCTCTCATGCCAGTCCTTCTTATTTCGGGACACAGTCTTTTTTATGATCTTTGTCAAGGTCTTATTGAAGGCTTCGGCCAGACCGTTAGCTCGTGGGTTGTAAACTGAGGAGTATCTCCAGTCTATATTGTGCTGCTGCGCGAAGCGGCTAATCTTATGGCTTCTGTAGGCTGGCCCGTTATCGGAGATAATTCGCCGTAGGGTTCCAAACCGATAGATGACGTGCGTCTTGAAGAAGTGGAGGATATTCTCCGTCTTCACTTCCCTCAACGGTACTGCTTCCGCCCATTTGGAGAAGTAATCAGTCATCGCCAGGATGAAACGATGTCCCCTGGACGATGCTGGTTCAATGGGGCTGACTATGTCAGTCCCCCACATTTCAAATGGCCAGCTAGCCACCGTTGGATGTAGTGGATTCGGATACTGGTGGATGAAATCCCCGTGGATTTGGCACGAGTGGCATTGCTTCGCATACTCGAGGCAGTCCTGGATCATCGTGGGCCAGTAGTAACCCATCCGTTTAATTTTTAACTTCATCTTCGGGCCTGCTTGATGAGAACCACAGATTCCGTCATGAACCTCTTGAACGACTCTTTCTGCTTCGTCCGGTCCTAAACATCTTAGCCACAGAGAATCAAACGACCTCTTATACAGAGTATCATTGACGAAAGCGAAAGATAGAGCTCGTTTCATGAGCTGATGTCTTGAGGACGCTCCTTCGGGCATTCGGTGGGACTTAAAGTAGTCTATGAAGACTTCCCTCCAGTCCTCAGCCTTCTTACGGTCTTTTACTTGTAGGGTCGTCTGCTCAGTCGCTCCCTTTTCTTCGTATGATTCTGGAGATATTTCTGCCAGGGCGAGCACTCGATGGCTTTGCACCATGATTTTGACGTCATCGAGGTTCTCGTCAGCTAGTTCTTTAGCGAGCTTAGCTAGCGCGTCTGCTTTGCTATTTTCCGCACGTGGTATACTTTCCAAAGTGTAGGAGGGAATTTGGGTCAATAGTTGTTGCACCTTTTCGCCGTACTTCACCAATTTCGGTTTGCACGTTTGGTAGTCGCCGTTTACTTGACTAACGACCAGCTGGGAGTCCCCGTATATAAGGAGGTCTTCAATTCCCATGTCAATGGCGATCTCGAGGCCCGCTATCAAAGCTTCGTATTCGGCTCCATTGTTCATCCTCGATTCCGTTAAGGAGAAAGCAAAGCGCATTATACCTCCTTGTGGGGTTACGAAGATAAGGCCTACTCCCGATTTGATTATGGGGGTACATTGTTTGCGCTTCTTCATGGAAGATGCCCCGTCAAAATAGAGTTCCCATCGGGTATCACTGCTGCCGATCGCATCGAATGCATGTTCGTCCGGCAAATCGCAGTTCAGAGGAGAACCGGCAGGTACTGGATGCTCAGCAAGGAAGTCGGCAATGGCCTGGCCTTTCACTGCCTTAAAAGGTCGATACGTTATCGAGAACTCCATCAGGAGTAGAGCCCATTTAGCGAGTCGACCCGTCAATATAGCCTTTGACATCAAATATTTAAGGGGATGAGACGGACTTCGTGCGCCAACGCATAGTGCCTGAGTTTTGTTATCGCGAAGATTAACGCCAAGCAGTGTTTTTCAATGGGAGAGTAGTTGCTTTCTGCCCCCAGCAGAACTCGACTTAAGTAGTAGAGTGCTCTCTCTTTTCCTTGATCGTTCTCCTGTGCCCATAATGCGCCTAAGGAACCTTCGAGGGCGGTTGTATAAAGAATGAGAGGTTTTCCTTTGACCGGCGCAGCCAGCACCGGAGGGTTCTGCAGGTACTGCTTGATCTCGTCTAGTGCACCTTGGCATTTGTGATCCCAAACGAATGGGGTTCCCTTCTGCATCAGGTGGCTGTAAGGACGGCACTTGCCTGAAAGATTGGCGATAAATCGCCGGATGTATGCGAGCTTCCCTTAGAAAGACCGCAACTGTTTGAGGGTTCTTGGCGGAGGCATTTCCATGATCGCCTTGATCTTAGATGGATCTATTTCGATACCTCGGTGTCGGATGATGAATCCCAGGAATTTACCCGAGGAGACTCCGAACGCGCATTTGAGGGGATTCATCTTCAAATTATGCTGCCGAAGGAGTTGAAATACAGTCTCGAGATGCTTTAAATGCTCTTCGTATGACATGCTATTTACTACAAGGTCATCGATATAGCACTCGACGATGTCATGTATGAGGTCGTCGAAGATCTTGGTCATGGCCCTTTGGTAGGTAGCGCCGGCGTTCTTTAGACCAAAGGGCATAACCCTGTAGCAAAATATACCCAACGGGGTCCGGAAAGCAGTGTGCTTCTGGTCTTCGGGATGCATCTTTATCTGATTGTATCCTGATAAACCGTCCATAAAGGAGAAAACCTTGTGAGTGGACGTGTTATCTATCATTAGCTCGGTTACCGGTACTGGGAAATCGTCCTTCGGGCAGGCTTTATTGAGATCCCTGAAATCCACGCATATGCGTACCGTCCCATTTTTCTTCATTACCGGGACGATGTTGGCGATCCAATCGGGATACTGGACTTCTTGGATAAATCCAGAATCGATCAGCTTCTTGACTTCGGCGTTGATGCTCATCTCAAGCTCGAGCCGCATCCTTCTCGGCGCCTGCTTGACTGGCTTGATATTTGGGGATATTGCTAATTTATGCACAGCAATCTCCGGATCCAATCCTAGCATCTCGGAGTAGCTCCACGCGAAGCAGTCTTTATGCTGTAGAAGCACGTTCTTTAACGCAGCCACCCTTTCTTCAGATAGCAGCTCGCAGACAAATGTCGGTCGCGGGTCATCTGCCGATCCCAACTCAATCTTCTTGAGGTTATCTGCAGTAGTATGTATGCTATCTTCCAGTTCTTTTGGAGCTGGCGGAAATTCTGAGACCACCTCATCATTGCTGTTCTCAAAGCACCAGGGAAGGTCATCCATGTTCTCGGGCTCTTCTTTTAATATCGTGATCATGTAACAGGTGCGAATCCGCTTCCAAGACTGAGGTGGATCCGGTTCTGCTCTTGCGGCTTTGGGTTCGTGCTTTTGTGGCGGCGTTACCCTCCAGCCGTTGGATAAAGCAAATCTACCCTGTTGGTACTGGTCCTCGACCCAGTTCTTGAAGGTGAAGCAGTCTTCGATAGGGTGTCCTATGGCTCGGTGATAAGAGCAATAGCTTAGATGAGAAGCCTTGTTAGCTTGCTCAGGGTGCTTAGACTCTGGAAGCGCGATCATTTGATGTTTTATAGCGAGCTCGAGTAACCTCTCCGTCTTGTCTCGGGGGAAGGAATACGTTCGACTCATCTTCTTCATGAGGGACAAATCCGAGCCGCGCAATACCCGATCACGTAACTCTCTAATCCTGCGTCGTTGTTGTCGGCTCCTCTTTCCACTTCTTGATTTATTTCTGCCTCTGCATCGGGCCTTTCGTATAACGGGTTGACATGGATGAGCATCTTCGTCTTTTGTAGCCTGTTGAAATAGACGTTGCGTCCTGGCCTTTTCGTAGATGGCCATCTCGCGGTTGTAGTCTTCCCAAGCTTTTTGACCCGCTTTCCTGATAAGCTTGTCCATCCGTTTTTCAAATGACGGACTCGGCACTTCAATCGTGGGATCTAGTTTTGATGAGGGGTTGGCATTTCCTGACAGAGCATCCTCTTCTTCATCAAAGGTATATATGCATAGTTACTGTGGGCCCGTTCCCGTTTTCCGGCTCTTATGTATCCAAGCCCAAGTGTTTCCATTTTTCCGTTGGGCAATTTGTGCTGAGTCCCAGGGACCTCCCAAATCCTGTTGTAGAACCGAGCTTGTCGAACAGTCTGTTTTAAGGGTACTCCTTGGCGCTTCAATAGCCTCTTTAGTCCATTTGTGTAATATCTGGGCAAACGGATGGGTTGGAGCCTGTCGAGTGTAGCATCCGCGCCATGCCAGATCTCTTTCTCTATTTTCAACTCTGAGGATGGTAGAATAGGATCACCTTCTCACCCTTTTGCCTGGGAGGGACGTAAAACGTTTGCAGGTCCTGCACATTGTAAGCTTGAAGTGTGTCGAGATCCTTGTAGTGTTCTCGCGGCACCATGGTGATTTGCAAACTCTGATCATCGCCAGGGGGTGCTTGTATTGACGGCCGATTGGAGAACACGGCATTAACCTCATCTTCCGAGTCACTTCCGAAGACCAACATGGGGGCGGACGTCCCCAGGTTGTTGCGTTGAGATGGCCCAGCATAAACTATCTCTTCTTCTTCTTCGGTATCGCTCCCGAAAACAGGGATGGTGGCGGCGGCTTTGTTCTCCGGCTTGCGATACCTTTCTGTATCCTCGAAATCTGGCAAAAAGTACTTCGCATCTTCGTATTTGCGGACTTCGTTTACGGAAAATGGGTTCAGCTCACCTGTTATGGTATACTCGAAACCATCCTTAAAGTACTTCATACACTGATGTTGTGTAGAAGGGATGATGCTGTACTCGTGTAGCCAAGGACGACCGAGCAAGGCGTTGTAGCAGGTCTTGGCGTCAATGACGTGAAATTTGATGTCTGTGACGAGTAGTCCAAAGCGTAATGTTAGTATCACGGATCCGAGAGTCCGTGACGATTGTGAATCGAAACCGGAGATGGTAATTTTGTCACGAGCGAGGTGTTGCACGCTCATGCAAATTTCCTTTAACACCCGAATGTTAAGGAGATTGACGGAGGATCCATTATCTACTAGGATCTTGCCTATCTTGATATCATGGCAGTATCCAGAGACATATAGGGGACGATTGTGGTCGCACGTCCCGAGAAGGAGGTCTTCGTCACCGAAAGTGATGTCGGCCGTATGCACTTCCTCTAGTTCATCCTTCATCCTTTCAGTGGCGAGGAAGGCTTGGAATTGCTCAGGTTCTTGTAACGCCTTAATTAGTGAATCTCGCGCTTCTTTTGATAATAGGAGGGCATCGAGAATGCTAAGCTGAGAAGGTAGTTTCCTTAGGTGCGCTAGGATGTTGTAGTCCACCTTACCCTTCCTGGGAGGGTTTTTGGTAGTCAGCTCTTTCACGACTTGGTCATCTAAAGTGATATCCTCAGTGACCTTTTCCTTTCCCTTATCTTTCCTATTTGCGGGCCCGAGATTCTTTTCCGGGAGCGTGCGATTGCGCAGCTGAATATTTTCGCAGGCCTCCGGTTCCTCCTCTTTCCATAAAACGGAGTCTTTAAAGAGAGGGCTCAGAGCCATTTCTTCATTAGAGTCGCTCCCAAAGGTGAGAACTTGTGACCCCCCGGCGTTAGCCATGTAACAGTTGCCAGTAGTTCTGTTGTGCCCTTCGGCAGTACTTCTTCGTTCCCGACGAGTCTTGCGTTTCATGTGCTTAAAATGTTGCCGATGAGCAACATATCCTTGCCACCATATCCTAAAGGCGCCGCACTCCTCCGTGAGGTGTGAAATTTTCTGATGATATGCGCAATAATCAGGGTGCCTCTCCGCCCCATTGAGCGTGTTTTCTTCCGAGGGTGGTAGCTTCATTCCCATTGACATGGCTTTGGCAAACCTTTTCCTCGTCTTGAATATCTTCTTGTCTGTCTTGGATGCCTTTCAATCTGGCGGGAGTACTTCAACTCTTTCGTTCAGTCGCCTGCATTTGGCTCCTTCCGATGCGGCCATCTCACGCTCCTGATCCGTTTTACTCTTTAGACGAATCTCGTCCAGAAAGGCGTCGATCATTTCATCTGTTGGCCACACACGCTCTAGTTCAGGCTCTGTTCCCAGTTTCTTAGTGCCAGGAGTTTTCTCATCGTCGGTAAACGAGTGGGAGATTACGTTACAACTTGCCACATATCCCTCTGATTCATCCGACGAGCTCTCTCCATCATCTTCCTCTTGAAAGATGTGGCTGAGGAACTCTTGCAGCGTGACAGGAGTTCGCACCTTTGATTGTACTCTTCCAGCACGTCGATTTGCTTCTGCAAGTTCGTGCGCTTGTCTCCAGGCGTCATGGGCTCCTTAGATTTCTTCTTCTTTTTCTTCGAAGATTTGGACGGTTGGGCGTGAGTATTTGGGCCATCACCACGAGTCTTCGTAGCTGGGCGCTGCTTCAACATCCCTTCAATAATTTGAGGTTCAAGTGGGTCCTTCTATTCGATCGCAGGGCACGTATGAAGGTCCCTCAGCATTCTTTTGGTTTTAGTTGACAGCACGACCTCCCATGGAGCTTCTTCAATAAAAGAACAGGTTGCCCTCGGTGTATCTGCTTTCTTAGGAGTATGCGGCAGTGGTGGGTTCACCTTCCACTTTTCGGACAGTGCAAACTTTCCCTGGAGGTATTGATCTTCAATCCATCCTTTGAAGACGAAGCAATCTTCAATCGGATGACTTACCGTTTGATGGTAAGGGCAATAGTTAGGGTTATTCACCTCAGTGGGTTGTGGCGGTCGCCTTGGATTTGGTAGGTTTATAAGTCTGTTGCGTACTGCCAACTCGAATAACCGTTTCGTCTTGTCTCGTGGGAACGAGCAGGGACGCTTCATCTTTTCATTATAATACCGGCGTCTTTCTTCCAATTGATCCGCCATCTTCGGGGCGTTAGGTTGCTGCTGGGCATTCGCGATGAAGGTTGCCCTTCCTTTACCCTTGTCATTCCGAGGTTCCGACTTCGGGGGAGGTGGTCTATGACCCATCTGGTCCATCTGAGCCAACTTGTCGATTAAAGCCTGGAATGTGGTTGGCTTAAAGAACATCATAAACTGGGAGATAGTCGCGTGAGGGTCTAGGGTTCCCACGAACATGCCCACCGCGGGCGCTTCCTCAATGCGTTGCTCGCATTTTGACCATAAATTTCGCCAGCGTATAGCATACTGGACCCACGTTTCGCCTGGTTTCACCCTGGCATTAATCAACGCCGTTATTGGAGTGCGTTCGCTGGCGCTTGCGAATCGCTGAGTGAATAGCAACTCCATTTCCGCGAACGTCTTGATAGAATCGTTTGGGAGTTCCGAATACCATTCGAACGCTGTTTCTGATAAGCTGCCCATGAATTGGCGAAGCAACAATTTATTATCACCGCCGGTGTTACCACAATGGGCCCTGAACTGGGCGACATGTTGGTGGGGATTGCTGGTCCCCTTGTAAACATGGAACTTGGGAATTGTGTAACCTGGTGGGTTACTTGATTTGGTCGTACCAGCTTGGATATGGCCGCCATGTTTTTACGATTTGACCAGCTGCCTCAGTCGCATGGTGAACCCGGATTTGCTGGGCTATATAGTCGACCAAATCAGCCTTAGAGATTGTCTCCTCTTTGGCCTTTGAGAGGGCCGGTGGTGGATTTGACGTTTCTCCCCGGTCGTCTTCAAGGACGATCGGGGGATCCTCGGTGGGTGGGTCCTGTTGGATCATCATTCCTATCATATCTTGGAAGAGGAGGCCCATACGCTGTATGTTGGCTGCTTGTTCAGCAGCCTCTTTGTCCTTCTTCTCCAGTATTCGACGAAGGAATTCGGCGTCGGTTTCTTCCTCATGGCGTTCGTCCGAGGACGTTTCTGGGTTTTCTTTTGGCCCGGTAAGTGCGGCCATAGCATTCATCATTTCTTGGAGCTTTTGCTGTTGCTCCTGAGCTTTGGTTACAGACCGTGTAAGCGGTCTATGACCTGTAAACGCACGGCTGTCTTCCTTTCCTGACGCCATGTATACGGTATGGACCATCATGCCCCCAGACTTAGGGCTTCTGGGCATGGTGCCTTTAGCTGTCGTTGCAGGCTGGGGGATCTTCTCTGGCTTCCTCGTTTTATGAGCAGTGGAAGTTGAGGGGGCCGTTGAGGCGGACACCCAGACAGTCTTTCGTGGTTTAGCCTGGTAACTAGTTTCCTGTTGGATTTTCAGCTTCTTGTGCTGGCGGGAGAAGTTTGGATCGATCATCGAGTCTCGGGCCTGCCGCCAAACCTTATAGATTTTGGAAGACAGCCGTTGAGGGGATCAGGGCTGTTCTGACTTTATTTCCGCAACCTTTTTTAGTGGAGGAGGAGACCTCTTTAGCACCGCAGTAGGAGAATTCCTTCGCACCTTATTTAGCATCTCGAAGTTGTTCCCAGTTGGAACAGCAGCATTAACTTCTGCCATCGGGGCTGGTGGAGTTAGCCCAGAGGGGGAGTTGCCCCCAGCCTTCCTTACTCGGCGCCAGTGGCGACGTCGAGCGTGTCGAGCGGACGGCGTTGGTTCAGCGGTGAGAATAGCTTCGTCTTGCCCCCTGTGTAGGTGGGGGGTCGTTGCTGGTGTTAGCCTGTCAAAGACCGACGTCCTTTGGATAGAAGGAGCGGGAGCTGGAGCCATCAATCTTGTAAAGACCGACTTTGTGGCAGGGGAAGCCGCTTTGACGACTTCAGGAGTAGGGCCGGTCACTTTCTTAGAAACAGCCTTCTCTGGGATTGTAGGCCCCATTGTGGGTCCACAGGAGTTCTGGCCCAATCTAGAGAAGACCGAGGCGCTGGTGTTGGGCGACCCGTTGAGAGGGGCCGCGGCGGGGGTAAGACGATCAAAGACCGACTTCTTGGAAGCTTCCTCTGTCAGCACCGGCGCGGTGAAGCTTGTCGGTGGGAGCATGGTCCCAAAAAACAATCCTGTGGTGGCTCGAGTGACCTGTTCCACGGGCATTGTGAATAGCGAAGCAGCTTGGGGTCCGTAAGCTATACCTCCAGGCGAGGCAGAGCGTTGGTTGTAATTGCAGTCCGAGCAGTTAGAGCATTTCGCAGAAGCCATCGATTCTTTGCTTTCTGCAATAAGCAAGACGCCAAGTCTTAGTATCTTGAAACCCAAGGGCAACCATTAGCGAACCGCGATTGGTTCGCGAATCACGACACACGAAGTGTGGAGTGGAAAGAGGAAAAGGTCCCACCGGGCATGCCAGAATCTGTTCCCCTCTGAATGGCGGCGCGACAGGGACTGTCTCGCCTGAGATTCGGGGCAAATGCAAATTGGTGCCATCCGTCCACCTCTCCGAAGATGCCAAGTTGATTTATGGCACCGTGTATCAGAGGTTTAGACGGATGCGTCCGATGTAGCAGACTTCGTCAGATTCCCCCTCGCTTGAGGGGTTTTTGATTGTGGGGACGTTCTTCCCTGCAGGCGCAAGCCCCTGCAGTTAATTACGCTACCGCATTGCGGTAACCACTTTCTCCTTCTCCAGATGGTCACTTCATGTCGTGTGTGTTTGTTTTGTGTTTAGTTGCCCGTGGATTGTATACGGAGACTGAGTTATGTCGTCGCCCGTAGGACGTGGACTAGTCCAAATCCGTATTATCTTAGATTTAGGTTTGGGGGTTTGGGTTTAAGGATACGTTAGCCTCATTTGAGCCTAAGATCGACTTAAACGTTTGTTAAGGATACGTTAGTCTAGTTTTTAGACTAAGATCAACTTAACGGGATCGTTTAGATCCAACAAGAGAGCAATAGAAGGGGGCTCTATTGTTTAGTTTAGTGACGTTGCGGTCGGTAGGTAGTTTAAGGACATTGCGGTCCATGGGTAGTTTAAGGACATTGCGGTCCAATGTTAGTTTTAAGACATCTCGGTCAAGGTTAAGGACCTCGTAGTCCATGGATTTAAGGACTCCACAGTCCAAAGTTAGTTTTAAGACATCTCGGTCAAGGTTAAGGACCTCGTAGTCCATGGGTTTAAGGACCCCACAGTCCACAGTTAGTTTTAAGACATCTCGGTCAAGGTTAAGGACGTCATAGTCCATGGGTTTAAGGACCCCACAGTCCACAGTTAGTTTTAAGACATCTCGGTCAAGGTTAAGGACCTCGTAGTCCGTGGATTTAAGGACTCCACAGTCCACAGTTAGTTTTAAGACATCTCGGTCAAGGTTAAGGACCTCGTAGTCCGTGGATTTAAGGACTCCACAGTCCAAAGTTAGTTTTAAGACATCTCAGTCAAGGTTAAGGACGTCATAGTCCATGGGTTTAAGGACCCCACAGTCCACAGTTAGTTTTAAGACATCTCGGTCAAGGTTAAGGACCTCGTAGTCCGTGGATTTAAGGACTCCACAGTCCAAAGTTAGTTTTAAGACATCTCGGTCAAGGTTAAGGACCTCGTAGTCCATGGATTTAAGGACCCCACAGTCCAAAGTTAGTTTTAAGACATCTCGATCAAGGTTAAGGACCTCATAGTCCATGAGTTTAAGGACCCCACAGTCCGTGTCAATGTGTGGTCATCGGGACCCGTCACCTCTTTGAAGACGTTGAGGAATTACAACGCCAAGTATCAAAGGAGTGAAGAGATGTACCCTTGAGCCGGGGTGGATTAAATAGTCTTTGGCCCAATTTGGGATCAAGACCAATTAATTATGTTATGAGCCCATTAGCCCAGTTAAGTCTGAACTGAGGACTTATGGCCATCTTGGGCTAAGTCCAATCATATCTGGAATATTGGCTTCCTGTTGGTCCATTGAAGGAGAGGCTTTGCCTCTGGCCATTTAGCCAATTGGGCCAATGCCTAGTGTTAAACACTAAAGACCAATCAGTGTTGAACACTGGGAATGAGATTGACAAGTTAGTGTTTAACACTAAAAGATAGTTGATGTTAAACACCAGCAACAAGGCTTTCAAATTAGTGTTAAACACTAAAACAGATCAGTGTTAAACACTGGCAACAGAGATCTCAAATTAGTGTCAAACACTAAGGTAATCAGTGTTGAACACTGCAAATAAAGTTCTTTGATTAGTGTTGAACACTAAGGCCCAACAGTGTTTTAACACTGGATTCAGGGGTTCCAATTTAGCGTTAGACGCTAAGGCAAGAGGGGTCATGTGGTAGCACGTGAGGGCGCCCTCCCTTCATTTATTCTGCTGAGAATATCGCATCTTTTGGAGCATCACGTGCCATCACGTGACGGGTGTTTAAATGGAGTATGTTAAAGCCTCTGCCTAGGGTCACGTGAGGCACTGCCTCAAAGGGGCTTTTTTTTTATAGATCTTTTTGGGGGTCACGTGGTGACACGTGACCCTGCCTCTATGTATGTTTTAAAAGATCTGATAATCCCTTTCAGGAATTAAATTTCTCGTAGGGTTGAACCCTGACAATAATTTCAGAGGAATTAAATTCCTACTTCCTTTTGAAGATTTATATTCTGAGATAGAGTTGAACTCGGAATTTTCTGTAGGAATTAAATTCCTCATATATGTGAAGAACTGAATAGGGTTAAACCCTAATAAAAACTTTAAGGAATTAAACTCCCACTCTCTGTTAAAGGATTATTCTGGGGAATGAGATCAAGGGAATTAAATTCCTGTTGTTTTAACAGAACTAAGTTCTTAACCAGGGTTAAACCCTGATTCTGTTCATTCTGAAGGAATTAAATTCCCATAACACAGGGTCAAACTCTAATTTTATTTTAAAGGAATTAAATTCCTATAGTTCTGTGGGAATTAAATTCTCAGGCTTCCATTCCCTCTCTATGCTTTGGATCTGCATGGCAGGATCTCAACCCATTGAGAATTAAATTCTCAACTCAAGGGGAGATGTGCACTTTACAGATCCTCCACCAAAGAGAGAACTATGTTCTTCTGTTTTATATCAGAGTTAAACTCTGTTGAGAATTAAATTCTCTTTTTCTTTCAAAAAGCCTTCCCTCTCTTACCTAGGGTTTTCTTTTTGCAGAAGATCCAAATTTCTCCAAAGTATCAAGGCTCTCCTCTTTTTTTTTATGCCTCGATTCCTTTTTTTTTTGCCTTTTTATCCCTCTCTCTCTTTATATATCTATCTCGCTGTGTCTCTTGGCTCCTATTTATAGGAGAAGCAGCCAAATCAATTAGTTTTGGTGAATCTTTCATTGAGAGATTTGATTTGTATTCACCATTCGTTTTGGATCTTTGGATTATTAGGTGAATTTTATTCACCATTGGATTTTAAATCCGGAGATTCTCCTTTGTTATTTCGGTTAGATTTAAAGGGGAAATCTTTCCAAATTCGAGATTTTCCCATAGATAGATGATATTTAATCACCTTTAAATTTTTAATTTAATCGGTTGCTTTGGAAAGATTTAATAGGTCTTTTCTCAGAATTTAATTTCTGTTAACAGATAGGCTTTGAAAGCCGGTCACGTGTGACCACGTGACCCTTGGTCACGTGTGGGCACGTGACCCCCTTGGAACGAGCCCTTTTCTTTCTTTCTGCGCTCTGCTTTCTTCTGCTGCTTAGCCGTCACGTTCCACCACGTGACCCTCGTCTGGAGCCTTTTTCTTGATTTAACCGGAGAACGAGTCTGATGTTTTGAGTGTCACGTGCCAACACGTGACCCTGGTCACGTGGAAGCACGTGACCTTTTCTGAAGCCTTTTCCTTGATTTGATCAGGGAACCAATGTGCCTTTGCCGCTGCTTTTAGATGTCACGTGCCAACACGTGATTGCTGGTCACGTGTAAGAATGTGACCCTTTTCTGAAGCCTCTTCCGTAGGCTTTCCTGATTTTAAATCAGGAAACAACGGTCACAACCACGCAAGATATATAATATACAACGCTGAAGGGCGATGATCAAAACTCAAAAAAAAAGAAACTCAAATCAGCATGAAAACCGTAATACCACTACATGCGACTCCAAGGTCGAAATAATACATAACTAGTGTCTAAGTCTGAAACAATATACAAGTTTTGGTTGATGGAATTTCTAGATACAATGAATGATACATATACAATGGTGGTTCCGATGTAAAAGAACCCACCTACCAAAGCAAATCACCCGCAAAGGAAAAAGTGTGCCAGAAATGCAGCCATGGAACCTGTACGGCAAAACCTGCAAGAACTGTGGCACAACGGGGGTGAGTTGCCAACTCGTGAATAGAAAATATCTACAAGCAGAAATCGAATGCACGACATAATCCTAGGTCAAATACGATCAGATATAATATATCCTCAATATGAATCTGAAGCATGATAAGGTGGCAATGTAACATCTATACATGTGTGTAGTGCCAAGTGCTCGTGCCAATGCCTCAGGTAATAACATATCATAAATCAGAGGTATAATTGCATGAATAAATATGATGAAGTATCTAAATTGATATCAATACACATATATTAGCGTTCCATTCCACTAATATTGGTGTAAGGGCATATATAACAGCGTCCTCATCCACTGTTATATATACATATGAGGTAAGATCAATGTAATCAAGGTCTGTATGTATGTGGATCCCGTCCACGTATCACCCAATGACAATAAGCATCATGCACGTAAATATCGTAAAGCATATGCATGGAAATATGAGGATATAATCAAATTATGGAACCTGAGTGCCTAGCATCGACACTCGAAAACATCATGAAACCTGTGCCTAGCATCGGCACGTAAATCCTCATCCATCAGGCGCTGTCACCAGGACTGGCCCTGATAGGTACGTATCATACGCTATCTCGAAAACCCGAGTGCTTAGCTTCGACCCTCGAATTTCGACATATCCATACGTACATACTCCGGTCGGTATCCTCCGGATAACCGCCGAGCTTAAATACAATCACCGGTAGGTAGTGGTCCTACTGTCAGGCTCACCGTCTAGCTACACAGCAGATCCGTTCTCGCCCCGGGGTACTATACCGGGCCTACCATGTACCCGCAATCGGCATCATCCGCCTCCTCGAATCAGGTTTCACATGTCGCTCTCAGCACCGAGAAAACACATGGTGGACGCACTGAAATATCATATCAAGGGTAACAGGGTTTTTAAAACAATTACATACTCTCTTTTGAAATATCCACGGTTTCCAAATCCAGAAATATCATGGAAACAACATATCTCAATGTGTATAATCAAAAGCATGATGTATGCGACATGTAAAAGAAATGCAAGCATATCAGTATATCATGCAATATGGAATAGTAATATGCACATATTGAGGGAAACCGCTCTTTTAAAATGAATCAGTTTTAAAGAGTATCTTGCGGTTCCCAAATCTCTAATCAAGCCAGAATTATCTATATATGTGCGAATACGTATGTGTGTACAATAGGTATGTGCACGAGTATGAGTGTACAGTAAATATATGCACAAGCATGAAAATACAGTATATAGGTACACAAGTATGCAATACAGGGGTCATATCCTGAATGCAACAGTACTACAGTGTAGTGATATGGCAATTATCGATGATGAAGTGTGTGAGCCGGCAAGCAGTGTACGTGGAACATACGCATCATCGATAATGGTGCTGGTGTCCTAACAGCGTGATTGTAATATAGCAATAAACACATTTACACATGCAAAGCGATACGAATAGCATGAATATGCGGAAATCGAATAATCAACGCAACAGTAAAGAATCTATATCAATATGTGTATGTCATGCAGTCGTGCCATTTGAAATAAGACGAATCGGGGTTTTTAGTAAAATAAGGGCTGCGGTGTTTTTAAGAAAAGATGCGCCCTTTTAAAGTATCCGTGGAATCTCTTTGCCTGTCTTTAAAATACTCCCGATTCGTTAGTTTTGAAATAGGTATGACTCGGGTCTAGTCTAACATCTACTATGCAAACTACAGATCTAACTATCAAGTCAGTCGGGAGGGGTATGGAAACCACCTAAATCTGAGTCGATATATATAAATATAAATATAATAGTCGGTGATCCCGCCTCAATAGTATCGCGTACGATACAGTATATCGTATGACATCCTCGAGTCATGAGTGCGGATCCATCATCAATATATAGCTCGTACGTAAATCCGTCGTACGGCATCCCAAATCTGGTTACGGGTCAAAATCACAGTCATCTCATCAATTATCTGGTATCCTTATCATCACCTCTCATGATCTGGGGTACTGATCTAGGCCTAGTACAATCGATACCATCTATATAAGCATGAATGCGTGTGTGAAACACACGTCCAAAGGCCCGCTAAAAATCACATGTCGTATCCCAAATACGAGTCGCATCATATCACCGATCTCATGGCACTATGCCCAAAATCGTCGACTCGTCTCCAATGTCATCCAATATCCTCGTCATCACGGTATAAGTATAGCAAATCAAGCACATGTGTGCGTGTGGGTGAAAACCTATTCTAGGGTTCGCGACTAGGAACTACACTAGCTTACTTCTAATCATAATCTATCCATAGTACATCTAATCTCAATATCCACGACACACTAAAAGCTATCATTATATATATAACATATACATATATAGTATACCAACTTCGGACCGCGGGGGTGCTATACGCCATCCACCCGACTTCCCCCGTAGATATAATCTACTCACCTTGCGTCTTCATTTGTCGACGTCGCCACGTGCTTGCTTGTCGTCCTGAAGTCTTCATGGGGTACCTACACATCAACGTATTGTAATTGTGTATTAAAACCAAATCAAAACTAAAATGACATACTAAAACCAAAACGATACGCTAAGGGGCCTATAGGTTAGAACCTATGGGTACGCCTTCGAAACCATCAATCAATTCTCGATATCGTCGTACAAACGCCAAGTAATCGAGGTAAAACACAATACGCAAATCCAGAATTCAAAATACGGAATACGGAAACACGAATCCAAAACAACAACTGCAGAAAAGGGTCCCAGATTTCACCCTAGGTCAAATTGGACAATTTTGCACATGCCAGGGGTCTAATCTAGGGATGTAGGAGCTCTGGAACAAAAACGAGACAATTTGGTGCAGGTCTGGCCGCAAATTGCGGCCAGAGGGAATAAATTGGCGGCCGAGGAAGAGAGTTAGGGGTTGGGGTCTTGGTGGTAGCTTCCTGGGTGCCTGCACATCTCACTGCCAATCCAAAATAATTTTCGGAGTCTCGGGGTGATAGCAGATTCAATATAACCTTCACAGATTCCACAATTCTTCCGATATCGGTTTCTAAATCCGTATTCCGGATTTCAAGTCTCAGGTTTGGGTCTTAATTCAAGCACTAGGGTGTTTGTATGGCCTCCACCGAGCTCAATTTCACATCACAGCTCTCAAATTCCCATAAACCCTAACTAGGTTTTCCTTAAGCCCACAAAACTACCCGATATCGATTCAATCTTAACATAGGGGTATAAGTAATGCAAAAACTAAGCTAATGGTCCAGAAAATACCTCATTTGGCAACTCAAGAATTTTCTTGAGTTGCCCATAGTGGCCAAAATCCTTGCTTTCTTGGTCCAATGTGTTGGTCTTGAGCTTGTGCATCTTTTTAGTGAAAAGGAGATAGGGTTTTGGAGTTGTTTAGAGGTGTTTTGAGGAGGTGAAGAGGGGAGGGAGGAGGAGCAGCAACAGCAGCAGGGAATGGAGAGGGAAATGGTGAGGAAATGGAGGATGAAGCCAAGTCAAAGCAACCCCTCTCTTTTCTCTCTCTTACCCATGCCTACACTATTCCATTCCTTATTCCCTTTTTCTTTTCTTTCCTTTTCTTTTTCTAAATCCTTCTCATACCAATAGTAAACCCAAAGTGACATGGAAGAAATGCACAAGTGTAAAGAAAAAATGATATGTGCATGTTTTGCACAAAAATGCTAAAAACCCGATCAGCTATTTTTAATCGCGATTAGCACTAAATTAGCATATAATTAATCATAAAAACTTAAAAATGGCATAATTCCATAAAATACCCTATTTTAGAATTTTCCATAATTTTTCCATAATTTTTCCCATTTATCTGTATTTAATTATACCGAAATATTAAAATAATATTAAATTATAAAAATTCCCAAAAATAATATATATATATATATTTGAAATGTTACAATAGGTATGTAGTTGCACGAGTTTAAGTATGAGTTTTAGAGTAGCGTGACATGAGATTCATATGAATGATTGTATATGTAAAATTACTTGATGTGAGAGATTGATGCGATGGAAAGAGTATACGATGAGATATGATGACTTGGTTGATATGTCGTTGAATGGATGCGAGTCGATAAGAAATAGTTGATACCTTGCCGGTACTCTGATACGAGATTTATGCGGATGTGACCTGAGAGATAGGTATACTTATGTGGATAACGTTTTCATAATGAGTGATATGCCGTACGAGACTTTGATCCGTGCACCCGATGTTGTATAGGTTGATAGAATCCCTAATTTGTTTAATACTGTCGTACGATAGATTACCGTACGCGATGAGTTTTACTTGTTGATTTATCCATACCCTTGATTAAAGGATGCCGTACGATGGATTGTACCGTACGTGATGTTGTGAGGCTGGATGCCGATTGATAGATTCACCGACCCGGTCATGTTAGATATGTATACCTTATAGCATTTAGTTCATGATGTGCATTATGCTGTATTCATATTATTCTCATTGCATTTCATATACCTGTGTTAGTACACCTACACCATTATCGATGATGCATATGTTACACTTACACAGATTGCCGGCTCACACACTTCATCATCGATAATTGCTATGTCACTACACAGTAGAATTGCTACATTATGCCATGATATACTTGCTATGCTCACATCACTATGTTATGTTGAATGATATACTTGCTATGTTCATATCACTGTTCCACGTTGCATGAGATATACGGATATGCTTACATTCTGTTATATATTGCATACTTACATGCTTGCACATATACCCTGCTATAGCTACATGTTCACTTCATATGATGTTGCGTTGGATTTTGGATAATTAGGAACCGCATGATATATTTTAAAACTGGATCCATTTAAAAAGGCGGTTCTCCTTTAATATGCTCATATTGCTGTTTTATGTTGCATACATCAGTTTTTCATGGATTTATGCATTGAGATATGGATTTCATGTGATTTATGGATTTGAGAACCTGAGGGTATTTCAAGAAAATTATGTGTTGTTTGAAAACCCGGTTTCTCTTGATATGATATTTTAGTGCGTCCACCATGGGTTTTTTCAGTTCTGAGATTTGTGTTAAATACCCGATTCGAGGAGCGGATAGGCACCGTCTGCGGGTACATGGTGGACCCGGTACGGTTCCCCATGGCAAGATATGTTGTTCATGGTATAGACGATGAGCCTGGCTGGTAGGGCAAGTACCTACCGGTGATAGTATTTGGACTCGGCGGTTATCGTAGGAATACCGACCGGAGTGATGTACGGACATGACATCAGGGCCAGTCGTGGTGACGACGCCTGAGTTATGAGGATTTACGTGTCGATGTTGGACACGGGTTTCATGATGTTTCGAGTGTCAATGTTGGACACTCGGGATTCCATGATTTTGTTGTGTCGCGAGGGACACACGTTGATTTATATCCTCATATTTACCTGCATATTCTTTTATGATATTTACATGCAGGGGTTGTTGTGTCAGTGGTTGACACGTGGACGGGATCCATCCGCATACATGCATTGATTATATTGCCGGACGAGATCCACCTGCATACATGCATTGATTTTATTGTTGGATGAGATCCACTTGCTGATAGGCATTGATTATGTTATTGACACATATGCAGATACGGTCACCCTAAATTTCATAGTATTACCTTTATGATATAGTTGACCTATGTAACGACTGTGTACCTTAGATACGAAATAAAAACATTTTATAATTTTTCTCAATGTCAAAACAATTATTTTACTATTTCTATTGTTATAAAACACTTTTAAAATATTTTTCCATGATTAAAATAAATTAATAGGATTTTAAGGATTTTTTAGAATTTTTGGGAATTTTTAAGAATTTAAATGTTTTTTTTATCGAAGGGAATTTTTTTTATAACCGATAAGAAGATCTATTTTAGACCAAATTTGGTTGAAAAAGATATAAAATATCAAAATACATTTTATATAATTTTTTTAGATTTTAAAAATATTTTTTACTATTTTTAAATAATTTTTAGAAGCCAAAAACAATTTTAAAACAATTTTAAATAATAAAAATTATTTTATTTTATTTTATTAAGCTGAAATAAATCTGGACCGTCAGATTTAAAAATCAACGGCCCAGATCTTGCCGACAGTTTTTTTATTATAATATATATATATATATAAATATATATATTATATATATATATATATATATATATATATATATATATATATATATATATATATATATATATATAGCCGCCTTTAATCTGGACCGTCGGATCAACGATCCAACGGTCAAAGATTATTCACAACAACTCCCGTACTGTTCACACGTGATAAACGTGGGCCGTCAGATCTGACTAGATCAACGGTTGGATTTGGTCAATTACTGTAGCAGTCAAAATAATAATTATAATTTAATCCCATAAATCCCTATAAATAGACTTGAATTTCTAAAATTCACCACAAAATATCTGTTCGACACAAAAATCTTAAAACATTTTCAGAGCTTTCTCTTTGAGTCCTCTATACTCTGGGACAAGTCTCGAAGATAGAAAATTTCTCGGCTTCAAGATATTTATTTTCTCGTACAACCCGACGTTCACCGAATTTTATTTTTCTAGATCATTTCAGGTAAGATATCTCAACACTTGACCCCTTGTTATCTTCTTCATGAAAATATCTATCTTTAAAAAATATCTTAGGACCTAATTATGAATATTTAACTGTATTAACTATTTTTGGAGTATGATAATTAAAAATCAATATTAAACTATAATAATATAACGAATTTTTAGCAGTTATCATTCATGATAAAATCACGGGATAACAAACAACCCTGAATTCATGCTTGGACATATTGAACTAAGTCATAAGACAACTATCATGACCGGGACAACTTTTGCCGGAATAAATGTAATTATTTTACGGTTTAATAAAACTTATCGATAATTAGTTTATTAATTATTAAAATATGGAAAAATTTATATTAAATTTTATATATTGTTTTTCTCAAAAATAAAATTAATTGTAAACATTTAAAACCATATTTTCGCTAATTTGGGTATTTCACAACAAATACCATGCTATGTAACTTTTATTGCACTTTTACATTTAAATACCATAGACTTTACATACGATATCTTTTAGCATATTTGTTTATATTAGCTCTAGAAAAATCTCACGAGGTAATGACCTACCTCTCAAAATACACATCTTAATATTACACGATTGCTTGAAAATAATATTTTGGGATAAATATGAATTTACATTTTAATACCGTGAAATTCCATACAAGTTCAATATTGCAAATAAATGCCATATATTATGAAATTATGATTTATTCACTAGAATTAACACATTGATAAAATATACATCAATAAAAACTCTAAATACGATAATAAAATACTTGAGATGTATTTTTGAAAACTATACAAGAGTATTTTTACATAAAACCCGCTCAGGTTTTATAAATTACAATAAGAACCTTAGTAAACATAGGTTTAAGCGGGACCAATTTCTTGAGCCTCAGGGAGCCGGAGAAGTGGGTGCTTGCCTATCTGAGGTAGACAACTTAACAACGGTGTTATCAATACGGTAATCGTCTTTGAAAAAGACACAAATCCTGCCGCCCATGTGCAGTGGTTACCGATAACACCAAAACAATCAGGACTTCAATTTCTTTTCTAATTGTCTAACTCAGAGTGAGCGACATTATAATCTGACTTGAATATGATTCAAGTACAATCTATAATCTACAATCTACAATATTCCGATTCAACATGAATCCCTATATTCAATCTATTCAATACATTCAATCCATATTGACCGAACCGAACCATGTATATACATCCATTTACATGATTCTCCAGATATTCCATTTACATGATTATACAGTTACATCCGTTTACTGATATCATGGTTTTGGTCAGTCATCCAATTATACAATCTATACAGTTTACAATACAATACAATCAAAACACTACGGGGTTTAAGGGGTAGACTGGTACGGAAGGTGTTAAAAGTGGCACGAGACAGCAAGATTTAAGACACCTAACATAAATCCAATTGCCGTTGTTCCGGGCCTTCTAACGGAGCCTTGTACTCTATATTCAGTTCACCGTAGTCTCTGGTCTAACGAGACTCCTCTCGTATACACTGGCATCCTTCTCTACTAAGCTACAAACAACAGCGTTAACACTAAATACAGCATTATAACAATATAATACAATTTTAATAGCTACACTCTCTCTTTTTCTGTCTATTCTCTTTCTCCCTTATCTTTGGGACTTACCGAGCGACCTGTTCGCTGACGACATTCTCTTTCTTTCTTTTTTGAATGTCGTCGGGTGATCTGAACACTTCAGAGATCGAGCCCACTGCTGAAGACTTGGACCAGTTCAGTGAAAACCCCAAGTTCTAGTCATTGTACACTTTCCATTCTGTACTTTCCATTTCTGTTATGCCATTGTTTAGGCATCGCTTTATTCCATGTATTTACTTTTCCATGTACTGTAAAAGAATGTTAATGAATAAAGTTGCTGATATATTTTGTCTCTTTTGCATTTTACTTATATTGCTTAGACACGCTTAGCGTGTTTACTTCAGAGTAAATACGTAGCGGGCCCGTCGCGTCCCCTTGCCCGTACACCGGGAAGCGGGGCGTGACAGGTTTTGTTGGAAAAATTTGGACCATTTCTCGATTTTTACGTGTCATTAAAATTGGAACGGTACAGAGAAGATTAGCATGGATGACACGTAAAAATCGAGAAATGGTCCAAATTTTTCCAACAAAACCTGTCATGCTCCGCTTCCCGGTGTACGGGCAAGGGGATGCGACGGGCCCGCTACGTATTTAATCTGAAGTAAACACGCTAAGCGTGCCTAAGCAATATAAGTAAAATGCACAAGAGACAAAATATATCAGCAACTTTATTCATTAACATTCTTTTACAATACATGGAAAAGTAAATACATGGAATAAAGCGATGCCTAAACAATGGCATAACAGAAATGGAAAGTACTGAATGGAAAGTGTACAATGACTAGAACTCGGGGTTTTCACTGAACTGGTCCAAGTCTTCAGTGGTGGGCTCGATCTCTGAAGTATCCAGATCACCCGACGACATTCAAAGAAGAAAGAAAGAGAATGTCGTCAGCGAATAGGTCGCTCGGTAAGTCCCAAAGATAAGAGAGAAAGAGAATAGACAGAAAAAGAGAGAGTGTAGCTATTAAAATTGTATTATATTGTTATAATATTGTATTTAGTGTTAACGCTGTTGTTTGTAGCTTGGTAGAGAAGGATGCCAATGTATACGAGAGGAGACTCGTTAAACTAGAGACTACAGTGAACTGAATATAGAGTACAAGGCTCCGTTAGAAGGCCCGGAACAACGACAATTGGATTCATGTTAGGTGTCTTAAATCTTGCTGTCTCGTGCCACTTTTAACACCTTCTGTACCAGTCTACCCCTTAAACCCCATAGTGTTTTGATTGTATTGTATTGTAAACTGTATAGATTGTATAATTGGATGACTGACCAAAACCATGATATCAGTAAATGGATGTAACTGTATAATCATGTAAATAGAATATCTGGAGAATCATGTAAATGGATGTATATCCATGGTTCGGTTCAGTCAATATGGATTGAATGTATTGAATAGATTGAATATAGGGATTCATGTTGAATCAGAATATTGTAGATTGTAACTTGTAGATTATAGATTGTACTTGAATCATATTCAAGTCAGATTATAATGTGACTCACTCTGAGTCAGACAATCAGAAAAGAAATTGAAGTCTTGGTGTTATCGGTAACCGCTGCACATGGGCGGCAGGATTTGTGTCTTTTTCAAAGACGATTACCGTATTGATAATACCGTTTTAAGTTATCTACCTTAGATAGGCAAGCACCCACTTCTCCGGCTCCCTGAGGCTCAAGAGATTGGTCCCGCTTAAACCTATGTTTACTAGGGTCCTTATTGTAATTTATAAAACTTGAGGGGTTTTTATGTAAAAATACTCTTGTATAGTTTTCAAAAATACACCTCAAGTATTTTATTATCGTATTTAGAGTTTTCATTGATGTATATTTTATCAATGTGTCAATTCTAGTGAATAAATCCTAATTTCATAATATATGGTATTTATTTGCAATATTGAACTTGTATGGAATTTCATGGTATTAAAATGTAAATTCATATTTGTCCCAAAATATTATTTTCAAGCAATCGTGTTATATTAAGATGTGTGTTTTTAGAGGTAGATCATTATCTCGTGAGATTTTTCTAGAGGTAATATAAACAAATATGATAAAAGATATCGTATGTAAAGTTTATGGTATTTAAACGTAAAAGTGCAATAAAAGTTACATAGCATGGTATTTGTTGCGAAATACCCAAATTAGAGAAAATATAGTTTTAAATGTTTACAATTAATTTTATTTTTGAGAAAAACAATATATAAAATTTAATATAAATTTTTCCATATTTTAATAATTAATAAACTAATTATCGATAAGTTTTATTAAACCGTAAAATAATTACATTTATTCCGACAAAAGTTGTCCCGGTCATGATAGTTATCTTATGACTTAGTTCAATATGTCCAAGCATGAATTCAGGGTTGTTTGTTATCCTGTGATTTTATTATGAATGATAACTGCTAAAAATTCGTTATATTATTATAGTTTAATATTGATTTTTAATCATCATACTCCAAAAATAGTTAATACAGTTAAATATTCATAATTAGGTCCTAATATATTTTTTACAGATAGATATTTTCATGATGAAGATAACAAGGGGTCAAGTGTTGAGAGATCTTACCTGAAATGATCTAGGAAAATAAAATTCGGTGAACGTCGGGTTGTACGAGAAAATAAATATCTTGAAGCCGAAATTTTCTCTATCTTCGAGACTTATCCCAGAGTATAGAGTATTCAAAGAGGAAGCTCTGGAAATGTTTTGAGATTTTTGTGTTGAACAGATATTTTGTGGTGAATTTTAGAAATTCAGGGCTATTTATAGGGATTTATGGGATTAAATTATAATTATTATTTTGACTGGTACAGTAATTGACCAAATCCAACTGTTGATTTGGTCGGATCCGACGGCCCACGTTTATCACGTGTGAACAGTGCGGGAATTATTGTGGATGATCTTTGACCGTTGGATCGTTGATCCGACGGTCCAGATTAAAGGCGGCTATATATATATATAAATTATATATATATATATATATATATATATTATAATAAAATAACTGTCGGCAAGATCTGGGCCATTGATTTTTAAATCTGACGGTCCAGATTTATTTCAGCTTAATAAAATAAAATAAAATTATTTTTATTATTTAAAAATGTTTTAAAAATTGTTTTTGGCTTCTAAAGATTATTTTAAAATAGTAAAATATATTTTACAAATCTGAAAAAATTATATAAACTGTAGTTTGATATTTTATATCTTTTGCAACCAAATTTGGTCTAAAATAGATCTTCTTATCGGTTATAAAAAAATTTCCCTTCGATAAAAAAAACATTTAAATTCTTAAAAATTCCCAAAAATTCCTAAAAATCTTATTAATTTATTTTAATCATGGAAAAATATTTTAAAAGTGTTTTATAACAATAGAAGTAGTAAAATAATTGTTTTGACATCGAGAAAAATTATAAAATGTTTTTATTACGTATCTAAGGTACACAGTCGTTACAATCTACCCTCCTTAGAAAAATTTTGTTCTCGAAATTTGTAAAAGGAAAATGTAACAGATTCAAGGAAAGTTTGGTGACTGGAGTACTGACAGTGTGTGGAAAAATAACACTGTGGTGGAAGGGATTTAATAAGTGTGAAAAAGACTTACCGATGTTACCTTGACCTACATTCTCGGCTTCTTCGGCTGCTAACGTGAATTTCTGTCACCGTGGTACATTCCTTCTAGCCGGAGGCACATTCTGTCCTTGGGGCCTGTTTCTCTGCCCTCGAGGCATGTTCCTCATTGCTTGTTGGAATTGGCGAGTAGGCTGTGCAGGTGGTGGAGCAGGTAGTTCATAACGAGGTGGTGGAGCCTGGATATCTGGCCGCTGCGGGTAGTTGGTGTGTGTGTGAGCTGGATTGCTATTATAAGGACAACTCCCAATTCCGTGGTTGGATGCACCACAAATTAGACACGGGCCTTTTGCGCGCCTACAGTCCTTCTACAAGTGTCCATTTCTTCTGCAGTAGTAGCAGAAATTTGGAATCGACTGGTTATTGGTTTCTTCTGGTCTCCTGGGTTCAAACGATTGCCTGGAAGAGGCTTCTCCTGCTATTTGAGTGGCAGGGCATTTCAAACCGGCAGATTGGGGTCTGTCCCTCGTCTTTATCACTGCCTCATAACTGCGGGCAGCTTCCAAAGCATCCTCATGAGTTGGAAATTTTCCTGTGGCTAGTGCAGTGTTCAGTTGATAAAACTGCATATTTAATATGACATTTTTCCTACTATTTCTATATAATAAAAGGTGTTTATTATAATATATGATACATATGAGGGTTTATCTGTAAAAATACTATTTTCATGTGTTTATATATTATAAATAACATTTTTTAGGAAAAAGTAAGCATATAATATCCATGTAACATTTGGCCCATTTAAATATACTTACCTTATTAATACCTTTGACCAATTCTTAATGGTTAAGTTAATATCTCAATAAAACAAACTCTACTAATATTGTTTGTTGAGTTATTGTGCAGAATTTTCAGGGCTGAAATCAAGGAAATCAAAGTTGGCAAATCAAATCTACCAAAGATATTCAAGAAACTAATTCTGGTAGAAATGTAGAAAAGATTTTCAAAGTCTAGATACTCAAAAGATTACCAAGTGTTACAGATATGAAACTACAAAAATTAGAGGCCATGATCTCACCAAAAGGGGGCGGATCCACGGCCAAACCTATCCAATGGCCGCGGTTCCGCCGCGGATTTGAAGAGTTGAGATATGGGATTGTGGTGGTTAGGATCCTAACAACTAGTTTCCATATTAGGAAACTATGGTTTTGGCTCTGTGACTATAAATAAGGACCGAGAGCCTCTTGGAAAAATGATCAAGCCGACGCGATCATGAAGCCCCAGACGCTCACGCATCCAGGCCGATCATCAACTGTTCGTCTACCTCCTTAGGAAAGATCGAGAAGCAACTAGTTTGTAATCATTTTCTACGGAATAAAGTGTAGATTTTTCAAGTGATTAATAAAGGTAGTTATTTTATTTAATTCTTTTGCATTTTACATTATGTTTCCCCTCTCTGTCTTTTCATCTTCTTCTCCCAACATGCGCGAGTAATTCTCCGCTTGTTAGGGTTCGTAGGATTAGGGTAGGCTAATGGATGATGAACATC
The DNA here is from genome assembly GCA_030015575.1 of Agapanthus africanus. Classification (NCBI taxonomy): domain Eukaryota; kingdom Viridiplantae; phylum Streptophyta; class Magnoliopsida; order Asparagales; family Amaryllidaceae; genus Agapanthus; species Agapanthus africanus. Next base: position 416,755,129 of record CM057338.1, on the reverse strand, counting down.
CCTAAACCCTTTTTAAGTCCTATAAAGTTTATGAACTTTATCAAAAAAATCATTAACATCCTAATCGGGCGCGCTAGCAATTCTTTGCTAGTTCCGACCGTGATTAGAGATTAGATTAATGATTGTTTTGGTAAAGGATAGATTTGAACGGAGTTCCGTGTCGAGATAAGGGTTAAGAGTGGGATTCCTTTTCCCTCCAGAAACCCTAATCTACACGCATCACCGTCGTTCTAGTTTTAAATTTATTAATGGATAAAAAGGGTAACTTTTAATTAATCGTCCATGACTACTAAATCCTAACGAACCCTACAAGCCCTCTTATTATATTATCTAAATCTCTAAAATAATCTAGATCTATATTTTTGCATTCTTGCTTAACGTAGATCTAGAAACTTTTCACAAAATTCTTATTTCCTCCTCTCTTTCAACACATCCAAAGTAAGAGTAAAAGGTTCCACGTTTCTCTGAGGATGACCCGTACTCACCTCGGTCTAGCTACACACGACACCGTTCTGATTGCGGTTACTTTAACTACAAACAAACACTCTTTCGAAACAATCATGCAGCCTGGATTTCCGTGTCCAAACCTTGTTGAAATTGACGGGCTCTGATCTCATCTGTCGGTATCAGGTGTGCCGCAAATCGACTGAGCATGGTGAACTCAGCGTCATACTCATCTACTGACTTGACCCATATAAAACCTTGTTGTAGATGAATGAACTGTTGTTCCATGGCAAACCTGGCAGTCACAGGGAAGTACTTCGCGTCGAACTTATCGTGAAAAGTCTTCCATTCAATTGGCTGATCAAGACGGTTTTCTTCCGTCTTCCACCAGTTCCATGCATTGTCCTTGAGCTGTAATTTTGCAACACGAACCCAAGCTATTTCTAGTACTTGTGCCGCTGCCAGATCATCTTCTATGCTTTGTGCCAATTCCTCAGCTTCAAGTGGGCTTCCCTTTCCTGAGAACTGCTTGGGATGTAAAGCCCTGAATTGCTTTACCCCAGGTGCGTCAGTCTCGGGACGGTTCAGGAGTTGTTGCTGTCCCTCAAGGAGGCCGCGGATTGCCTCAAGCAGAACTGTTTGCTCGATGGGTGGAGCAGGAACAGTAGGCACAATGGTTAGTGGAGGTGGAGTGTTGTTGAAGTTGGCGCTTGTGTTGTTTGGTGAATCTATAACCTTGAAGAAAAATTTAGGTTAGGACAGATTCAAGTACATGAAATGATAAGATTCAAGGAATATGAAATTGTAAGATTCAAGGAACATGAATTGTAAGGAATGTTTTAGTTGCTGGTTCTTGTGTTATATTGCTTAGGTTGTTCACGTAGAACAGAACTGCATAGTAGGGTTCTATACAGCTCTGACCTGCATGGGCCAGCAGTGTTAAAAGTGGCACAAGACTGCAAGATTTAAGACACCTAACATGAATCCAATTGCCGTTGTTCCGGGCCTTCTAACGGAGCCTTGTACTCTATATTCAGTTCACCGTAGTCTCTGGTCTAACGAGACTCCTCTCGTATACACTGGCATCCTTCTCTACCAAGCTACAAACATCAGTGTTAACACTAAATACAACATTATAACAATATAATAAAATTTTAATAGCTACACTCTCTCTTTTTCTGTCTATTCTCATTCTCCCTTATCTTTGAGACTTACCGAGCGACCTGTTCGCTGACGACATTCTCTTTCTTTCTTCTTTGAATGTCGTCGGGTGATCTGGACGCTTCAGAGATCGAGTCCACTGCTGAAGACTTGGACCAGTTCAGTGAAAACCCCGAGCTCTAGTCATTGTACACTTTCCATTCTGTACTTTCCATTTCTGTTATGCCATTGTTTAGGCATCACATTATTCCATGTATTTACTTTTCCATGTACTGTAAAAGAATGTTAATGAATAAAGTTGCTGATATATTTTGTCTCTTGTGCATTTTACTTATATTGCTTAGACACGCTTAGCCTGCTTACTTCAGAGTAAATACGTAGCGGGCCCGTCGCGTCCCCTTGCCCATACACCGGGAAGCGGGGCGTGACAACCTAGAAATCGTTGTTTATTTCGATTTCTACCTGATGATGTTTTCTACTCACGAGTTGGCAACTCACCTTCGTTGTGCCACGGTTCTTACAGGTTGACCACATGGATAAGTAGCGGCATCGCTGGCACACAGCTGCTTTCGGGTGATTTGCTTTTGGTAGATGGTACATGTTGGATCGTGCCACTCTTGTATTATTTTCCTATTGTATCTAATCAACTCCATCAAATCAGAAACTAATATTTGTATAAGTAGTGAGACGTAGCAAGACTTGTAGTTGCGAGACTTGAGCGATGGGTTTTATGTTCGCTTGGTGGGTTGGATGTCTTGCTTTACTTTATTACTTGTGTTGATCTTTGCCGTTGGGCGTCGTATACATATGTTCTGCTTGTGGTGGTTGTTTCCGCTATTGGGCGTGATTTGCTCCCGTTTGGGGATACTTTATTTATTTTCTGTGTTGTACCCATTTTCGGGGCTAGTTTTTACTAAGGAGGTGCTGCCCAATTTTTTTCAAAAGAAAAAACATGATTTATTATACCTTTATTTCAAAGCTTCACCTCTTATTTCTTAAAAAGGTTTAGATTTCTGGGTTTCAGCTTACTTAAATTTTGTTACGCCTTTAGACGTCGCGTGATTTAAGTGCTGGTCACGAGCTAATATTTCGGGTCATGACATTCCTGTCTCTTTCTTCTTTGGAATGTTCGTCAGGAGGACCGAATTCTCTGGAGGCAGAGCCCAACCAGGACGACTTGGATCAGTTCTCAGAGCAGCCAGACTTTTAGCTTTCTTTGTACTTATTTCATTTTGTATGCCATTGTTTAGGTATTGCTTTCTATCATTGTACTTTTCTTTCAGTTGTATGTAAATGAATGTTAATAAAAGCTGTTTTTTATATTACATCTCTTGTCATTCTTGTGCATTTATTTATATTGCTTATTTACACTTAACGTGTTTACTTCTGAGTAAATACGCCGCGTGCCAGTCATGTCTCCTTCTCCGTACACTGAGAAGTGGGGCGTGACAGGTTTTGTTGGCGGCCCATGCAGGTCAGTTCTGCATGGAATCCTAAGCAATATATATCACAAGAATTATAAGAATCAGCAGCTATACATTCTTTACATTTCAAATTCCTTGAAGCTATCATAACTTTTCTTTTTCTATCAAGGTCATGAATTCTCCCAACAACAGGAGTACCAACGTCAATGGAAATACTCCACCTCCTACTCTACCACCACCACCTACCATTATAGCTCCCATCAACGAGCAAACGGTATTGCTTGAGGCGGTCAAGAGCCTCTTGGAGGGTCAGCAGCAGCAGATTGCTATCCTCATGCACCGCCCAGAGGTCGAGGTACCCGGAGTCAAGCAATTCCGGACACTGCATCTGAAACATTTCTCTGGGAAAAAGAGCCCACTGGAGGCAGAAGAATGGGCTCGGTCAATAGAAGATGACCTGGCAGCAGTACAAGTGCCAGAGATTGCTTGGGTGAGAGTTGCGAAGCTGCAACTAACTAATAATGCCAGAGTTTGGTGGAAGGCTGAAGAAAGCCGACTCGCCCAACCGATTGAATGGAGGACGTTTCGCGACATGTTCGACGTGAAGTACTACCCTGAGACTGCTCGTTTCGACATGGAACAACAGTTCATCCACTTGCAACAAGGCTCAATGTGGAGCAAGTCCGTCGATGAATACGATACTGAGTTTACCATGCTTAGCAGGTAAGATGTGTCTCAAATTCAATTTCCTGATATCACTTTACTACACTACTAACATAAGGTCGTAACAGGTTCACGGCACACCTAATCCGGACTGCTGAGATCAGGGCACGAAGATTTCACTAAGGGTTGGACCCGGAGATCCTGAAAGTCTGCCCTAGCACCACCATGAGGTTTAAACCGGCATCAAGCATGCAATTTTAAAAATTTCTTGGTGCTAAGCTAGATTAATTAAGGATCAAGCTAGATTATTAGGGTTTTACATGATGATATCAAAAGATCTAATCTAAGAGAAGGAGGTAACAACCTTTGTAGACCATGTCCTTCTCTTCAAAAGCTCCGTGTAGTAGTCCACGCGACTCCACTAGGCTCCACTTGAAGTTGGATCGAGCTTCCTTTGCGATCTTCGTGCCGAAGATGATCCACCCGAAGCTCCGCTAATACAAGCTACATCTTCACTAAACTCTTTAGTAAAGGAAACACACTACACTTAATTGCTAATCAAGTGTAGGATGGTGAAGTAGGGGTTTTGTTTGCTCACTAAGGTTCTTACAAGCTCAAGGTTTCACAACACATGTGAGGGATTGAGCTTGGAGGAGGTGAGGAGGAAGAAGATGGAGAGAGCTAGAGAGAATGAGCTCAAGAAAAATGGCTAAGGCAAAATAATAAGCTCAAGAAAATATGATCAACTGAAGAATGGCTCCTCTCTCTCATATTATTGAAGTATACAATTTTTACCAATTAAAAATTGTAACCATGCTTCAATAATGCAAGCAAACCAATAAAATAATAGAAAAAGCCATGCCTCACCATTCCTCAAATATCTCCCCAATTTTCCACCTCATTTTCCATTTTCACAAAATAGAAAATCAACCATGCTTCATATATATATAAAGATAAGCAAATAATTAGTGAGCAATAATATTAGTTAATATATAATTATATCAAATATAAATATATATCATATTATTAAATCAACACTTGATTTAATAATCCGGTTATATCATATATAACCGACTAATATCATTTATCTGTATATCACATTATCAAATCAACACTTGATTCAATAATCGGGTTATATCACATATAACCTAACTGATATCAAATAACCGCTAGATTAGAATACGGTATCACATACTCGTATTTAATAAGGACCCCGCACATATCAACATATATGCCCTATTTCGTTTCGCTTGAACTAGGAAACTGCTATGTGGACTCTAAAGACTCGTCAATACGCTAGCAGTAGGTAATGATCACATCAGCTACCCACAAGCCGTCAGAGGCACTAGCTGGACGTAACGGCTACCCAGGTATTGAGCGAATAGAAGATCAACAAGCAAGCTTGTCCAAACTCCCATGAAGCCTATAAGTAACACTTACCGTACAATCCGGTCTTTTCGTCTGATATGTCGCATATCGAGTCTAGGGGTGGAATCGTCAGACCCCGGTAACTTGATAAGTCATGCCGATGTATGACTCATAACAGTTCGAGAAACTACTGATAACACTTACCGGTAAATCTCATCAGCAGCCATGGACAAGGACTTCCTGTTATAGCCAATCGAGCATAGCGCAACATCAACTCCTAATACCGGGAGAGACGAAACCCCTCCTATCGCTCATTGCCTCCATGTGACTCGGGACTGTACCCAAAATCCACCTGTTTGCACGACTCCTTTGAGCCGTGGTAGGGAGGAAATCAAAGTACAGTGGGAACCACACAAGACTCTATGACGATTGCGGGTCTACAGACTAACATGTACCAGTGTCACCAGAGAACTGCTATCTGACGATAGGTATAGTACCAACTAGGAGTTCTCGGCGAGTCCTGTTCGGTATACCCATTCTCTAATGAGCACCTGTGTACAATATTTGATGTCAAAGACCAATGGCTATGGGATCAACCATCGCCCCCTACAGGGTCAAGAAACGTACACACTAGTCTAATCTGGAATATCGATGCCCTGTCTCGATACTCCCTCGACTAGGAACTGTTAAAAGATGTGCTTGTAGACTACACAAGTCCCAGTAGTATGATCTGCATCATAGTCCTGGTAGTCAAGCAAACATCCTAAGGGCTTTATCAACATGTATCAGAGAGACAGTATAATAATACTAAGTGTACATGTTAAGATAAAGAGTAACCAGATAGCATACTATCATGTCGAGCAAGAAAGTCCTCTATATATATGTCCAAGCATCCACTATAATATACATCAATGTACAATAATGGCCTCTAGGGCATACATATTCCTAACAATCTCCCATTTGCACTAAGGCTAGTTGTTGTAGTATCTCATACCCAACATCCCAAATAGTCTCTCAAACTCTGTTTAGGGGAGGGCCTTCGTTAGTGGATCCACTACATTGTCCTTCGTGTCAACTTTCCTGACCTTGATCTCCCGTCTATCTACTATCTCCCGGATCAGATGATACCGCATAAGAATGTGTATGGATCTATGATGGGACCGGGATTCCTTGGCTAAAGCCACAGCTCCATTGTTATCACAATACACAAGTATTGGATGCTCAATGGATGAAACCACACCAAGTTCAGCAATGAACTTCTTCATCTAGACGGCCTCTATGACAGCATCGTTGGCAGCGATGTATTCAGCCTCCATCATCGAGTCTGCTACGGTATCTTGCTTGGAACTCTTCCAACATACCGCCCCTCCATTGAGGGTGAAGACAAAACCCGAGACCGACTTACTGTTTTACTTATCACTCTGGAAGCTCAAATCGGTAAAGGACCCACCTGGAGTTCACCATTACCATACACCAAGAACATTTCTTTAGTCCTTCTCAAGTACTTAAGAATATTCTTCACAGCTGTTCAGTGTTTCTTCCCAGGATCTGATTGATACCTACTCACTACACCTAGTGAATAAGTTATAACTGGTCTGGTACATAACATCGCATACATGATTGACCCGACTGCTGAAGCATAAGGTATCCCTTGCATGCGAGCCCTCTCCAAATCAGTCTTGGGAGACATCTCTTTGGAGAGAGTGATTTTTGAACAAACGGGTAAATTACCACACTTAGAATCTTCCATACTAAATCTCTTTAGTATGGTGTCAATGTACCTAGATTGGGACAATCCCAACGTCCGCTTAGATCTATCTCTATAGATCTTTATCCATAGGATGTAGGAGGCATCACCTAGATATTTCATGGAGAACTTATGTGATAAGAAGAGCTTGACCGAGTGTAGCATAGGAACATCGTTTCCTATCAAGATTATGTCATCCACGTACAACACGAGGAAGACAACCTTACTCTCTACAACCTTCTTGTATATACAAGATTCATCTACAATTATTATGAAGTCAAACTCTTTGATAGCTTCATCGAAACAGATGTTCCAGCTCCGCGATGCCTGCTTTAATCCGTAGATTGATTTAAGCAGCTTGCACACGCTTCCACTGCTCCCACTGTCTACGAAGCCCTCTGGTTGTGTCATGTACACGCTCTCTTCTAAATCACCATTTAGAAAAGGGGCCTTGACGTTTATCTCCCAGATTTCGCAGTCATGGTATGCAACAATGGCAAGTAGGATCCCGATGGACTTAAGCATGGCTACTGGAGAAAAGGTTTCATCATAGTCGATACCTAGTCGTTGACGAAAACCTTTTGCTACAAGTCTAGCTTTGAAGGTCTCAACCTTTCCATCTACACCAAATTTCTTCTTAAAGATCCACTTGCTCCCGATAGGTTTTACCCCTTCAGGAGCAACTTCCAAAGTCCATACTTTGTTGGTGTACATGGATTCCATCTCAGATCGCAAAGCATCCAACCATTTCACAGAGTCTCCACTTGTGATGGCTTGCTTGAAACTAGTTGGGTCATCATCTTCCATGATGCAATCCCTGCTCCCACCGTCTATGAGAAAACCGTAGTATCTCTCAGGTGGGTGAGGAACCCTACTAGATCTGCGGAGTGGCTGAGATTCGTTTGGGACTATTGAATCCTCCGGTTCCACCAAATCATCAATTATGGTTCGTGTTGCTGGAACTTCTTCCACTTCTACCTCATTACCACTAATTTCTTTCACAAGAAATTCCTTTTCTAAAAAGGTGGCATGTTGAGCAACAAACACTTTTTGTTCTTCGGTGTGGTAGAAGATATGCCCTCATGAATGTTTGGGATATCCTACAAACTTGCACAGAACTGACCTTGTCTCGAGCTTGTTTGGATTTTGCTTTTTGACATAAGCCAGACAACTCCATATCTTAATGTAATTAAGACAAGGTCTCTTCTCTTCCCATATCTCATATGGAGTGGTAGGTACTGATTTAGTTGGAACCCTATTCAATAGGTATGCAGCTGTCTCAAGTGCATAACCCCAAAAGGAAATCGGTAACTCAGCAATATTCATCATAGAGCGCACCATATCTAATAGGGTATGATTTCTCCGCTCCGATACACCGTTGTGCTGTGGTGTATACGGAGGGGTGAGCTGAGAGAGAATCCCATTCTCTTTTAAATAGTCTCGGAACTCCGTGCTCAAGTATTCTCCTCCATGATCAGATCGAAGGATTTTAATACTTTTACCCGTCTGGTTCTCTACTTTGTTCTTATATTCCTTGAATTTCTCAAAAACTTCAGACTTGTGTTTCAACAAGAACACATGTCCGAATCTAGAGAGATCATCGGTGAATGTAATAAAGTACGAGGAACCATTCCTGGCATGAGTAGATATAGGACTGCATACATCACTATGTATCAGTCTCAAGAGTTCAGTAGCTCTTTCTCCGTGCCCAGTAAACGGAGTTTTGGTCATCTTGCCTTTGAGACATGACTCGCAAGTTTCATAAGATATAAATTCGAACGGATTCAAATATTCATATTTATACAACTTAGCTAGTCTTGTCGTATTGATATGACCTAGTCTACAATGCCACAAGTAGGCTTCGTTCATTTCTGAACTTTTCCTCTTGAGTGTGTTCTGTATATTTAGAACCGTGGTTTGATTTAGAATGTATATACCGTTACACAACGCACTAAACCTAATCAACACTTGATTTTGGAAAATGTTCATAACATTATCCTCCAATACAAAGTTATATTCTTCTTTATGCAACAAAGAAACTGATATAATATTGCACATCATGTTTGGTACGTAATAACAGTCGTTCAGAATCATTGTATTACTATTTGGTAATACTAGGTGATATTCGCCAACTTCTTTGGATGCAACAATTGCACAATTCCCTACTTTTAGAGACATATCACCCTTTCCCAGTTCTCTACCTCTCCTTAGCTCATGTAACAAATTACATACGTGGGATCCTGATCCGGTATCCAATACCCAGGACGTAGAGCAAACTGAGAAACAGTTCTCGGTTACGAACACACCCGAAGAAGATGCATTAGCATGCTCCTTCTTCGTTCGGGTGGCATAGGAATCTGGGTATTCCCCTATTCCTTGCTCAGACTTATGACAATCATAAGAAAAAGCGGAACCAACATTCCCCAGCTCAGTATAATAAGTGGGTTTGGTCAATACATTCATATTATTATCTTGATTAAGGCGTGTCATGGTCCTACCTGGAGAGAGAGAAGGAAACGCATTAGCGTGCGCTCTTTGCAAGATTAGATTGGTTATTATCTTATTTAATCAGGATGGATCCCACTGTTTTTATCAAATCTTCCTTCAAACCATAAAAGGTAAGATTAGCCGGGATTAATTACACCCTACAAGTTCGCCGATCATTCAGCCAGGCAGGTATTAGTACTCCGAGGGAGTCTCCCCATACTTTCGCATGGAACTAATTAAATAACCTCGTTTCCGGAGGGGTATAACCCCGTTAACACCTTTCTTATACACCTACTTGATCGGCTAATTGTAAAGTGGAAAACTCTCCCAGGAGTAACTCTTACTCGAAGTGGGTATCGGGATCCAACTATCATATAGAAAGTATGCAATCTCATTGCAAATTTCAACAATTGAAATTCCCGATAATTGTTTTGATCCCTAACGACCTATGACCTTGACGGAGGTCAACAAACCATAAGCCGCTAGTCAAGTTCAACCCGTTTATTTCATGATTGAATTAAACCCACCTGTATGATCCTTGATGGAGGTCAACAAGGCCGTACGTCTACCCTAATCTAATTGAATCATATGCAGCAGATAAGCACTAATCAGCTACCGTACACTACGCCTTGACGGAGGTCAACAAACACAGCACGAATACTAAATAGCACTTATCTGAAATGACGGAGGGTTACGACTGGTTTTGATGAAAACCTTTAACGTAATGAACTTGATATCATTGTAGAATCTAGTGATTTGAAAATGAGTGTTTTTTGTAGTTTTTGCTAGTTTCGCTAAAGAGGTCACTCCCGGTGAAGGGATCTCGGCTCTTTCCTCATTGCATGAGGTGCTGGATATTCATCAAGAAATACCACTATGCAATAACTAGAGAGGCTATTAAAATAAAACCGAGTGGGTTGTAGCATTTGCTAGTTTTCCTAAAGAGGTCACTCCCGGTGAAGGGATCTCGGCTCTTTCCTCATCGAATGAGGTGCTGGATATTCATCAAGGAATACCACCATGCAAAGCAAGAACTAGAGCTACCTTTTAAAAATTTCGATTTTACAACATCTTTAGGTTTCTTTTCTTTTTATTAATCTCATTAATGAAGTCCCATCATTTATGTTTCCCTAAATATCACAGAAAAGAAACGAAAATACAACGCACGCTTATGCCATCCGCATTCTCTATGGGGCCCCGTCATGCACCGTTAGGTTACTTAACTAACGGCAGAGCGGGGGCAGGACTAGCGCGGGTGAAAAACATAAGAAACGTTTATTATACATATCATATATATATAGCATTCGTCTCACACAGTTATATGTTCACATCACAGAACACAGCAACAGAAGTAAACATATGAAATATTGGATATACTAGGAGGTCCGTGTTTTAAATTCAGCCAGTAATGAAAAACACAGATTTCACAGTCACGATGAATAGCCAAACCCACATCTGTGGACCCCTACAAGAGCGGTAAGTAACCCTGCCAATTCTAGAGTTAGAAGACCCGGTCTCGACTCCTTGAGATGGTCTCCCACTGGACTCTAGAACCCGGTTACTTGTGCTCCCCGCCTTGGGTCTATCCTAATGCGGAAAAGTAAATAATATACATCAATGGTGATATCATCCTCAACCCGAAAGTGTCCTAATAAAAGAATATTACATACATTTTTACATGAATGAAAATGAAAAACTCTCATCTCACGCAAAACCCCCCGGCTATTCAATCACGACGATCCAATATAACATATCAGCAACACATAACATCACATGTCATCAACGTAAGTAAATATGTGTATCCCAAATTCCGTTGACATATAGCAACGAGATCGGGGATACACCACATACTACACTTACGGTCACAGAAAAGAAATGAAAACTACAATATTTAGAATCCGCAAATACCTTAGACATCATAAATCCGGAATATCTCATATTCCGAATTTCATGCCAACTTATAAACCTTGCATTTTAGTCTCAAATTGAAAACTCTTTTCAATAAGCTGTCGGATAATTCAACAGGATTCCCGACTAAGTGATCACGTACTATACGCGATTGCAATGGAGTTTTGATCCGAATCAAAACTCCGTGGCAATCGATCAAACAAGACTAAACTTCTAGATTTACAATATACTAACTAGTTTTCACAAAACTAATTATTTTGGATTCCAAATATTGTATCACATATCATCATCATCTATACGACGCTAAACATTTCGATCGATTTAACAAACACCCACAAATCCCAGAGATCTCAACAACTTGAGTCTCAATAAAAACATCCAGAAAGTGCCAAATAAGTTACCGGAGTAGCACAAGAAGCAAGAGCCCACAATCTCCCGAACTTGCGGCGGAACCGCGGCCAAACTAGGGTTTGGGCCGCGGTTCCACGGCGGTTTAGAGGAGCTGGGCCCTCGAACTTCTTGAGGCTCCATAAAAAACCCTGCACATTTTTCTGCATATTTTTAATCACTAAAATTTCAAATTTTGAAAAATCGACAGAAACTTGATAAATCGGGTTTTTCGAAAACCGATCGAACACTTTAACGTCGTAAAGACCTACCCAATTGTTCTAGCTTGGCTATGATACCATGAAAGTCTACCGTAGCACCACCATGAGGTTTAAACCGGCATCAAGCATGCAATTTTAAAAAATTCTTGGTGCTAAGCTAGATTAACTAAGGATCAAACTAGATTATTAGGGTTTTACATGATGATATCAAAAGATCTAATCTAAGAGAAGGAGGCAACAACCTTTGTAGACCATGTCCTTCTCTTCAAAAGCTCCGTGTAGTAGTCCACACGACTCCACTAGGCTCCACTTGAAGTTGGATCGAGCTTCCTTTGCGATCTTCGTGCCGAAGATGATCCACCCGAAGCTCCGCTAATACAAGCTACCTCTTCACTAAACTCTTTAGTGAAGGAAACACACTACACCTAATTGCTAATCAAGTGTAGGATGGTGAAGTAGGGTTTTGTTTGCTCACTAGGGTTCTCACAAGCTCAAGGTTTCACAACACATGTGAGGGATTGAGCTTGGAGGAGGTGAGGAGGAAGAAGATGGAGAGAGCTAGAGAGAATGAGCGCAAGAAAAATGGCCAAGGAAAAAAAACGAGCTCAAGAAAATATGATCAAGTGAAGAATGACTCATCTCTCTCACATTATTGAAGCATACAATTTTTACCAATTAAAAATTGTAACCATACTTCAATAGTGCAAGCAAACCAATAAAATAATAGAAAAAGCCATGCCTCACCATTCCTCAAATATCTCCCAAATTTTCCACCTCATTTTCTATTTTCAGAAAATAGAAAATCAACCATGCTTCATATAATATATATATATATATATATATATATATATATATATATATATATATATATATATATATATATATATATATATATCACACACACACATATATATAAAGATAAGAAAATAATTAGTGAGTAATAATATTAGTTAATATATAATTATTTCAAATATAAATATATATCATATTATTAAATCAACACTTGATTTAATAATCCAGTTATATCACATATAATCGACTAATATCATTTATCTGTATATCACATTATCAAATCAACACTTGATTCAATAATCGGGTTATATCACATATAACCTAACTGATATCAAATAACCGCTAGATTAGAATACGGTATCACATACTCGTATTTAATCAGGCCCCCGCACATATCAACATATGTGTCCTATTTCGTTTCACTTGAACTAGGAAACTTCTATGTGGGTCTCTAAATACTCGTCAATACGCCAGCAGTAGGTAATGATCATATCAGTTACCCACAAGCTGTCAGCGGTACTAGCTGGACGTAACGGCTACCAAAGTATTGAGCAAATAGAAGATCAACAAGCAAGCATGTCCAAACTCCCATGAAGCCTATAAGTAACACTTACCGTACAGTCTGGTCTCTTCGTCTGATATATCGCATATCGAGTCTAGGGGTAGAATCGTCAGACCCCAGTAACTTGATAAGTCATGTTGATGTATGGCTTATAACGGTTCGAGAAACTACTGATAACACTGACCAGTAAATCTCATCAGCAACCTAGGCCAGGGACTTCCTGTTATAGCCAATCGAGCATAGCGCAACATCAACTCCTAATACGGGAGAGACGAAACCCCTACTATCGCTCATTGCTTTCATATGACTCAGGACTGTACCCAAAATCCACCTGTTTGCATGACTCCTTTGAGCCTTGGTAGGGAGAAAATCAAAGCACAGTGGGAACCACACAAGACTCTATGACGATCTCGGGTCTACAGACTAACCTGTACCAGTGTCACCAGAGAACTGCTATCTGATGATAGGTATAGTACTAATTAGGAATTCTTGGTGAGTCCTGTTCGATGTACCCATTCTCTAATGAGCACCTGTGTACAGTCTTTGATGTCAAACACCAATGGCTATGGGATCAACCATCGCCCCCTACAGGGTCAAGAAACGTACACACTAGTCTAATCTGGAATATCGATGCCCTGTCTCGATACTCTCTCGACTAGGAACTGTTAAAGGATGTGCTTGTAGACTACACAAGTCCCAATAGTATGATCTGTATCATAGTCCTGGTAGTCAAGCAAACATCCTAAGGGTTTTATCAACATGTATCAGAGAGACAGTATAATAATACTAAGTGTACATGTTAAGATAAAGAGTAACCAAATAGCATACTATCATGTCAAGTAAGAAAGTCCTCTATATATATGTCCAAGCATCCACTATAATATACATCAATGTACAATAATGGCCTTTAGGGCATACATATTCCTAACAGATCCAAGCTGCACTAGCTACAGGGGATTTCCTAACCCATGATCTTTCACTGAAGGCTGCTCGACGATATGAGGCAGTAGTGAAGAAGAAGGGCAAACCTCAGACTGCCGGTGTGAAACGCACTGCCACTCAGATGACAGAAGGAGCCTCTTCCAGGCCACCTTTTGCACCCAGGAGACCGGAAGTAAATTTTAACCGGCCCAGTCCAGACTTTTGCTTCTATTGCAAGAGGAATGGACACTTGGCGAAGAATTGCATGCATGCGAATGGTCTGTGTTTGGTTTATGGCGCGTTCACTCACGCCATTGGAACTTTCCCACATCATCTCAACCCAGCTCTCGCACCCCGAACAGCGATCACTTTTCCGCAGCGGCCAGCTATCCAGGATCCTGCACCTCGTCTTGCACTACCTACTACATCTCCACATGGACCTCCTGCACAGCCTCCTCATAAATTCCATCAGGCACAGAAGAACATGCCTCAAGTGCAGAGGAACGTGCCCTAAGGACAGAGGAATGTGCCTCCAACAAAGAGCAATATACCCCGGCGTCATGCTTTCACCATGACCGTTGAGGAAGCCGAAGCCACTGGCCAAATTATCACCGGTAATTCCCAATCTTTTCATCTTTTCAATCCTTGTATACCTTGTTTACCGCCGAAAACCAGGAAGACAAACGTCTTGCTTGAATTTGGGGGCAGATGCTATTTGGTTTTATCCATCCACCTCTTCGAAGATACCAAGTTGATTTGTGGCACCGTGTATCGGAGGTTTAGACGGATGCAGACGTTGTAGAAGACTTCCTCAGATTCCCCCTCATTGTGAGGGGTTTTTGATTGTGGGTACGCTCTTCCCTGCAGGCGCAAGCCCCTGCAGTTAATTACGTTACTGCATCATGGTAACCACTTCCTCCTATTTCAGAAGGTCACTTCATATCGTGTGTGTTTGTTTTATTTTTGGTTGCCCGTGGATCGTATACGGAGACTAATTTATGTTGTCGCCCGTAGGGCGTGGATTAGTCCAAATCCGCATTTTCTTAGATTTGGGTTTAGGTTGGTTTAAGGACCGTTAGTCTTGTTTTAGATTAAGGTCAACTCAAACATTTGTTGAGGATACACTAGTCTAATTTTAGACTAAGATCTACTCAACAGGATTTTGGGATCATTTAGATCCGACGAAAGAGTATTTAGACTCTATCGTTTTAGTTTAGGGACGTTGCGGTCCATAAGTTTAAGGACATCATAGTCTATGGAGTTTAAAGACATCATAGTCTGTGGGGTTTAGTTTAGGGACGTTGCGGTCCATTGGGTTTAAGGACAACATAGTCCATGAGTTTAAGGACCTCATAGTCCATAGAGTTTAGTTTAGGGATGTTGCGGTTCAAAAGTTTAAGGACATCATAGTCCATGGAATGTCTGGTTGTTGGGACCCGCCGCCTCTCTGAAGACGTTGAAGAATTATAACGACACATATCGGAGAAATGAAGAGATGTACCCTTGAACCAATGTTGGTGGGGAGATCTATAGTCAGGTTTGGGACTAAGACCAATTAGGGAAATTGTGAGCACATGGGCCCGGTTGGTCTGAGTTAGGGACTTGTGGCCAATTTGGGCTCAGCCCACTCAGTTTTGATTAAAGTGTTGTACACTTGTTTGAGCTTGGTCCTTTTTTGTTCAACAATGCTGAGCATTGATTTGGGTTCTGACACCCTTTTTCTTTTTATCTTTTATTGAGTGTTGAACACTCTTTATGGCGCAGAGCGCTTTATGTACAGAGCGCTTTATGTATAGAGCGCTTGGCGCTGAGCGCCAGATTTGGAGCACTAAGACGCTTCTTCTGAGATAGCGCCCACGTGGGGAGCACGTGGAGCGCCAGATTTGGAGCGCTGGAGCGCTAAAGCGCTTCTTTTAGAATAGCGCCCACGTGAGGAACATATGGCGCTGAGCGCCAGACTTGGAGCGCTAAGGCGCTTCTTATAAAATAGCGCCCACGTGAGGAGCACGTGGCGCGCTTGGCGCTGAGTGCCAGACTTGGAGCGCTAAAGCGCTTCTTTTAAAATAGCGCTTGGAGCGCCATACTTGGAGCGCTAAGGCGCTTCTTTTTAAATTGGAGCGCTAAGGCTCTTCTCTGGTAGCTCTGATCAGTTCTGTGCTCTGAGAATTAAATTCTCGGTTTATAAGAAACTTTGTCTCATGGATCTAAGAACTAAGTTCTTCTCTTTTTGATGAGATGCTATGATCTCTTTGTTTTGGTGAAAAAACCTTGTCTTATGGATCTGTGATCTAGAAAAAGAACTGAGTTCTTATGATGTGAGAGTTAAACTCTCAAAAATTGAGGGGATGTTATGATCTCACTTATTTTCATTTACCTTGAAGAAAATTTCTTTTTCTTAGAGCTTGCTCTTCTCTTTTTCTTTTATGAGAACTTGAAGTTTATGGGGGGTTCTTCTGTACAAGACTTGAAGTTTTGGGTCCTTTATATAGGGGAGGCTGATTTGTTGAATCAGTTCAGGGAATCTCTCATTGAGAGATTTCTGATTGATTTGGGGAATGTTTCCCACCGTCGGATCTTTGATCCAAGGACTTCTGTTTTACAGAAAACATCTTTCTTGTTATTTAACAAGATTGGGAAATATTTTCCCGTACAGAGATTGTTCTGTATCTTAGTGATTTTTTAATCACCATTGGATCTTTGATCCAGCGGTGCTCTGATTTACAGAGCACAATCTTTCTTATTTGGAAAGATTTGAGAAGTATTTCCTCAACAGAATTTGATTCTGTAATTTGATAATTCATTCATCTCAGTTGGATCTTTGATCCAATGGTGGAGAACATTTAGTTCTAGCGCTTGGCGCTCTCGTGCTTTGCACGTGAGGCGTTGCCTTAGAGTCTTTGACTCTTAGCGCTGGCGCTCTCGTGATTTGCATGTGAGGTGGTGCCTCAAAGTCTTTGACTCTTAGTGCTGGCGCACTTGGTGCTACCGCTCTCGTGCTTTGCACATGAGGCACCGGCGCTCTCGTGCTTTGCACGTGAGGCGCTGCCTCAGAGTTTTTGACTCTTAGTGCTGGCACACTTGGCGCTAACGCTCTCGTGCTTTGCACATGAGGCGCTGCCTCAGTTTAAATTTCAAATTTTGAAATTTTAAATAGAGCTTTGCTCTAATTGGGGGAAACAAATGCCGCCCCACTGCTGCGCTCACGTAGCTCACACGTGAGTGCAGCGGTGGCAACCTTCCTACCGTTGGATTGTCTTGGAAGTCAGATCGATTTCAAACGCCTATAAATAGGGTCTTTGGCCCTTGAGATGACTGCTTGTTCATCTTCTCCCTTTCTTGTTTTTCTGAGAATTAAATTCTCTCTTCAGAGCATAGATCTCTGCCCCCAAGAACTTTCTTTGTTCAAATATTTGGTAAGAATCATTCTTGACCCAATTAAACAGAGTTTTGCTTTTTCTAGATCACAGATCTTCAAACCGTTAATTAAAACAGAGCTTTGCTCTTCCTAGATCATAGATCTAAAGAAATCCTTTTTAGGATTTCTTAGCAGAGCTTTGCTCTTTCTTAGATCATAGATCTAAAGAGATCTTTTTTAGGTTTTCTTAACCCATTAGTGAAGAACTCTTAGAGTTTCTAAGATTTGTATTTCAGATCTTTATGATCTTGGGGTTTTACCTTTGTAAAAGCTTTGCTTTTTAAGGGTTTCTGATGGCTTATTCCATCTTCTTCGCAGAGCATGGCTCTTCCGAATTCTTGGGGAATTTTTATTCCCCTCATAATGTCAGAGCGCTGCTCCCGAGGGAGTTTAACTCCTTGGCCCAATGAGCCTCTCATTAAATGAGGATCTTTTTTTAGGATTTCTCCTTTATTTGCACAAACTCGAGTTTGTTGGGTGTCTTAATCAGAACTTGTTTTCTCCGTGAGGATATCAAGAGTTGTTTAAATTCCCGTGTCTGTTTCAATAAGCATTTTCTTGATTAGTCTGACCACTAAACTCTTATTGATTTTCCTTTTCAGACGCTATGGCCGCTCATCTGTATGACCTTAACGAAATTATTTCTTATGAAGACATTCGCGCACAAGGCCGCTGCCAAAACAAGGAGTTTACAAACGCACAGTGCACTGATATTATGAGTCGCTTTAATGAACACAACGGTCGGTTGCTTCCTCGTCGCTCCGCTCATTTGAAGCTCGTTGTGAGAGCGATTTGGAAAGCACTTCCTGGATTTTATGAAGCCATGCCGCTTAAGGCATTGGATGATGCCGAAGACAAGGTGCACTCAGTATATCTGATGGGCCTGATCTCGAAGAAGCAACGAGATAATCTTATTGATATCTTGTATCAAATTTTCTAACAGACAACGATAATCTCTGCTTATCGGAGGACGGATGACATCAGTGAGGACCCTGATGCCTGCGATTGTGAGAGGATGCATACAAGAATGGTCCGAGAGGCCAGAAGCATTTTAGACGGCCTTACTTCCGAATTTCTCAACCCATGTCCCGGATTTAATGTTTTACCCTTGTAAACATTTTAATGATGTTTTTGTTTACTGTTTTCATCAATGTAAGAAATTTTCTGAAGTATGAATAACAAATTTTTCCTTTCTGTGCGTTTATTTTATGCATTAAACCTTTTCGCACATACATGAGTAGGTACGCTTCGAACGCTTAGTTGGATGCGAATCAAATGTTCTCTTTACTGCCTTGCATAGCATGTGGTTGACGTCCATGGGTTATGCCTTTTTGTTTTGACTTGGCGCAAAGTAGTTTACGTACTCTTGAGTATCACCTCCATTTCTCTGGCATGTAATTTTGGCAAGTGTGGTCTGTAGATGATAGATAACAATTCATCTTGAACCCTTTGTAAGGTAGCGATGGCTTAGGAAACAGGTTCGGGTCTGCTGCCTAAGACTTTTCAACTTTATGAGCCATGAGGGTCTCATAAAGATATTTCTCCCTACGAGTCGAGAGGATATCGTAGGTGTATTTTCTCCTTAGGAATCGTGATGATTCCTAAGTTCGTTTCCTCTTAAGAGTCGTAAGGATCTCACAAGAGAATTTTCTCCCTTACAAGTCAAGAGGATTCGTAAGTGGTTGATGGGTTGACCTTTTTCTGAGTCGAAGCACTGCTCCGACGAGGAGGTCATTGGTTGATGAATTTCCGAGGCGGGGTCATTGGCTGACGTATTTCCGAGATGGGGTCATTGGATGACGTATTTCCACGACGGTGTCATTTGCTAACGTATTTCCGCGATGGGGTCATTGGATGATGTATTTCCGCGAGGGGGTCATTTGCTGACGTATTTCCACGACGGGGTCATTGGATGACGTATTTCCGCGACGGGGTCATTTGTTGACATGTTTCTGCGACGGGGTCATTGGATGACGTGTTTCCGCGACGGGGTCATTGGATGACGTATTTCCGCGACGGGGTCATTTGCTGACGTATTTCCGCGACGGGGTCATGGGATGACGTATTTCCGCTTTCTGCGGTGTCGGGTTGACTCTAGGTCATCTGTGAACCTTAAAGCCTTGGAACTGGGGATTTTGCCGTGGCTCCGATTGATGGTGTCGCATCCGTGCCCTGCTGGAATGAGGAGGAACGCCGTTGTCAGTCTTCTGGGATGCAAATGTTGCTGTCGAGATCCGACTTTCCCTTTGACAGAGTTTGTTGGGACATGTGGTTCCCTTTTCATTTATGCCCATGGATTGTATACAGAGGTCAATATGGATTTGCCAGTAGGGTAAAAAGTTTCATTTCATTTTTTTATTTTTTTCTGCGATGCTTTATCATTTCAGCTTTTTATATCGCGAAAGTAGCGATTGCCCAATCATTTCGGCTATTTTTCGCGGTGCCCAATCATTTCGGCTATTTTTCTTTTTGCTCGCTGCTTTTTATTGCGAGTTGCCCAATCATTTCGGCTATTTTTGTATGCATATCTTTTACTCGCTGATTTTGTTGCAAGTTGCCCTATCATTTCGGCTATTTCATATGCATTTATAACTCGCTGACTTTTGCTGCGAGTATGGAACTTGGAATCTGATGCCAATCTTAGCATCAGCATCGCTGCGACTGGAATATTGCCAGGAACGAATCATTATTTGCCGTGAAAGGACTTGGGATTTGATACCGATTTAGGCATCAGCATCGCTACCACTGGGACTTTGCCAGGAGCGAATCATCATTTGCCTCTATCGATGTCGAACAAAGGTGGCTTAGCAATAGGGTTAGGATCCCGTCGACTGAGGCTTCTGACCTCATGAGCCGTAAGGGTCTCATAAAGATATTTCTCCCTACAAGTTGTGAAGATCTCATAGGTGCGATTTCTCCTTAGGAATCATGAGGATTCTTAAGTATGTGTTCTCTTATAAGTCGTAAGGATCTTACAAGAGCGTTTTCTCCTTATAACTCGAGAGGACTTACAAGTGTTGTTCACCAAATAGGGGGATTTCACGCCATTGGCGGAACTTGGTGGGGGAGACGTTTATTTGTGCCCGTGGATTGTATACAAGGATCAATACTGAACTGTTTGTAGGGCAGTCTGGGAGATGTGATGGCTTAAGAACAGGTTCAGATCCCTGTAGCTTAAGGCTTTTGAATTTTACGAGCCGTGAGGGTCTCATAAGAGGGTTCTCCTTACGAGTCGTGGGGATCTCGTAAGTGTAATTTCTCCTTAGGAATCGTGGGGATCCTTAAGTGTGTCGCTCCTTTATGAGTCGTAAGGATCTCACGCAGGTAGTTTCTCCTTACAAGGTCGAGAGGATCTTGCAAGTGTGCATGGATTTTTTATGAATCTGGGCCCTTTCAGGTTTTCACAAACTCGCCGGTAGCCCTGCTGTTTTTACTCACGGAGCCCTTTCGGGTTTTCATCCGTGCCCATCTTGCTTATAGACGTACCTTTATTATTATATATTATTATTTTATATTTTATAATTATTTTTTTTGCGTTAGCTCTAGGATGCTGCGGTTTGTAGTAGTTTAAAGGCGTTTCGGTCCGTAGCGATTTTGAGGCAAGGCTTCACCGGATACTACTCATAGAGTTTGGGCTTGGGAAGATAGAGAGCGGACATAGGTGTTGTCATCTATCGTTTACCTAGGCCGTGACTCGTCAGACGTAGTATCTATTTAGGAACCGGCCGTTTATTGGCCTGAAGGGTCTTTCGCCATGCATATCCATGAGTAGATAGGCCCCTCATTGGTAGACTTTGTCTACGATGTATGGGCCCTCGTAGTTCTGCTCGAATTTCCTCCGTTTGGCACGCTTTGGGATCATAGGTCTCTTGACCACTAGCACGAGTTCGCCTTGGCGGAATGTTCTCGGCCTAGTCAATCTTTCGTATGAGCGCGTCATCCTTACTTTGTAAGCTTCTAGGTTTTGCTGCGCCATGGGACTAGTTTCATCGAGGGCGTCCAGCTCTTCGAGCCGAAGATAAGCATTCTTTTCGTCCGTTAGCTCATAATGAACTGCCACTCGTAGAGAGGGTTACTTTATCTCCAAGGGGAGTACTGCTTATGTGCCCAATACTAATGCATATGGCGTTGTATTCGTAGCTGTTTTGAACGTAGTTCGATACGCCCAGAGAGCTTCATGCAGTCTCTCGTGCCAATCCTTTCTATTTCTGGACACTGTCTTCTTTATGATCTTCGTCAAGGTCTTGTTGAAAGCCTTAGCTAGACCGTTAGCTCGGGGATTATAGACCGAAGAGTATCTCCAGTCTATGTTATGCTGCTGTGCGAAGCGGCTGATTTTGTGACTTCTGTAGGTTGGCCCGTTATCGGAAATAATCCGTCACGGAGTGCCGAACCAATAGATGACGCGTGTCTTGAAGAATGGAGGATATTCTCTGTCTTCACTTCTCTTAGCGGTATTGCTTCTGCCCACTTAGAGAAGTAATCGGTTTTCGCCAATATGAACCGATGTCCCTTGGATGACGCTGGCTCGATGGGTCCAATTATGTCGGTTCCTCACATTTCAAACGGCCAGCTAGCCATTGTTGGGTGTAGCAGATTTGGATGCTGGTGGATGAAGTCTCCATGAATTTGGCACGAGTGGCACCGCATTGCGTATTCGAGGCAGTCCTGAATCATCGTGGGCCAATAGTAGCCTATCCTTTTGATCTTCAGCTTCATCTTCGGCCCGGCTTGATGAGAACCGTAGAGTCCATCATGAGTTTCTTGGACGACTTTCCTTGCTTCTTCTGGTCCCAGGCATCTTAGCCATAGAGAGTCGAACGATTTCTTATATAGAGTATCATTGACGAAAGCGAAGGACATAGCTTGTTTCATGAGCTGGTGCCTTGAGGATGCATCTTCAGAGGTGTTCGATGGGATTTGAAGTAGTCTATAAAGACTTCTCTCCAATCCTTAACCCCTCCTTGGTCCTCTATTTGTAGGGCTGTATGCTTGGTTGCTTCCTTTTCTTCTGACGACTCCGGAGATATTTCCGTTGGTGCAAAAACTCGACGGCTTTGTACAACGACCCTCATGTCATCGAGGTTTTTGTCAGCCAGTTCTTTAGCGAGTTTGGCTAACGCATCCGCTTTGCTATTCTCCGCACGCGGTATGCTCTCCAGGGCGTAGGAAGGGATTTGAGTCAGCAATTGTTGCACTCTCTCGCCATACTTCACAAACTCTGGTTTGCACGTTTGATAATCGCCGTTTACTTGGCTAATGACTAACTGGGAGTCTCCGTATAAGAGGAGGTTTTCGATTCCCATGTCGACAGCGATCTCAAGGCCTGCTATCAAGGCTTCATATTTTGCTTCGTTGTTTGTCCTCAGCTCTGTCAAGAAAAAGGCAAAGCGCATTATCCCTCCTTGTAGAGTCACGAAGATGAGGCCTACCCCAGATTTGATTATGGGGGAGTTGTGCTTTCGCTTCTTTATGGAAGATGCCCCATCAAAGTAGAGTTCCCATCGGGTATCACTCTCTCCTCTCTCCCTGTCGATTGTGTCAAACGCATGCTCGTCTGGCAATTCGCAATTTAGGGGTGAATCGGCAGGTATCGGATGCTCAGCGAGAAATTCGATGATGGCCTGGCCTTTCACTGCCTAGAGCGGTCGATATGTTATCGAGAATTCCATTAAGAGTAGGGCCCATTTAGCGAGCCGTCCCGTTAGTATGGCTCTTGACATCAAATATTTGAGAGGATCCACCTTTGATATGAGATGGACCTCATGCGCCAAAGCATGATGCCGAAGCTTCGTTATCGCGAAGATTAACGCCAAGCCGTGTTTTTCGATAGGGGAGTAGTTGTTTTCTGCCCCCAGGAGAACTCGACTCAAATAGTAGAGGGATCTCTCATTCCCTTGGTCGTTCTCCTGTGCCTATAGTGCGCCTAAAGAACCTTCAAGGCTGTTGTATACAGGATGAGAGGCTTTCCTTTGACTGGAGCGGTCAGCACCAGCGGATTCTGCAGGTATTGCTCGATTTCGTCCAGTGCGCTTTGGCATTTGCGATCCCAAACGAACGGGGTCCCCTTCTTCATCAGTTGACTGTAGGGGCGGCATTTTCCGGAGAGGTTAGCTATGAACCGTCGGATATATGCGGGTTTTCCTTGGAGAGACCGCAGTTGCTTGAGAGTTCTTGGCGGAGGCATTTCCATAATCGCCTTGACCTTTGACAGGTCTATCTTGATACCCCGGTGTCGTACGATGAATCTTAGGAATTTGCCCGAGGAAACTCCGAATGCGCATTTCAGAGGGTTCATCTTCAGCTTGTATTTCCGAAGACGCTGAAACACTATCTCCAGATGCTCCCAGTGCTCCTCGTACGATTTTCTTTTTACTACGAGCTCGTCGATATAGCATTCGACAATTTCATGTATGGGGTCATCAAAAACATTCGTCATGGCCCTCTGATAAGTAGCACCGGCGTTCTTCAGACCGAAAGGCATCACTTTGTAGCAGAATATGCCAAGAGGGATCCGGAAAGCGGTATGCTTTTGGTCTTCGGGATGCATTTTTATTTGATCGTACCCTGATGATCCATCCATGAAGGAGAAGACTTCGTGAGTGGAGGTGTTGTCTATCATCAGCTCGGTAACCGGTACGCGGAAATCATCCTTCGGACAAGCTTTGTTGAGATCCCGAAAGTCCACGCAGATGCGCACCGTCCCATTTTTCTTCATCACTAGAACAATGCTGGCAATCCAGTCGGGGTATTGAACTTCTTGGATGAAGCCGGAGTTGATCAACTTCTTGACCTCGACATTGATACCCATCTCAAGCTCGAGCCGCATTCTTCTTGGCGCCTGTTTGATTGGCTTGACGTCTGGAGATATCGCTAATTTATGCATAGCTATCTCTAGATCTAGCCCCGGCATCTCGGAATAGTTCCATGCGAAGCAGTCTTTATACGGCATGAGCACGTCTTTTAGCGTAGCTACCTGTTCTTTAGATAGCAGCTCACTGACGAACGTTGGCCGCGGGTCGTTTACCGTCCCTAAGTCGATTTTTCTTAGGTTGTCCGCAGTAGTATGTATTCCGTCTTCCAACTCTTTTGGCACTAGTGGAAACTCTAACATCAACTCATCTTCATCCTCATTTGCGAAGCACCGAGAGAGGTCATCCATATTCTCACGCCCTCCTTCTTCTGACAGCGTTATCACGCGGCATGTACGAGATCGTTTCCAAGACCGATGTTGATCCGGTTATACTCTTGCCATATACGTTGCTTTTGGCGTTTGCTTTTGCAGTGGGGATACCCTACAACTGTTGGATAGAGCGAACCTGCCGAGTTGATATTGGTCTTCGACCCAGTTCTTGAAGGTGAAGCAGTCTTCAAGAGGATGTCCGATTACTTGATGATAGGAGCAATAATCTAGCTGACAGACCTCGTTTTCTTGTTCGGGGTGCTTGGACTCCGGGAGTGTAATCATTTGATGTTTCACGACGAGGTCGAAGATTCTCCTTGTCTTGTCTCGAGGGAAAGAATATGCTCGATCCATCTTTTTCATAAAAGACAGATTTCGGCTGACCTTTTCTCGATCGCGTGGCTTCTTGGACCCTCTTTGCCGCTGTCGAACGTTTTTTCCGTTCTATAGTTTGTTTTTGCCTCCGCGTCGGGTCTTCTATATGACAGGCTGGCGACGAAGGGTATCGTCATTCTTCGTGGCCTGCTGAAGGAGGCGCTGCGTCCTGACTTTCTCATAAATGGCCATTTCATGGTTGTGGTCATTCCGGACCTTTTGACCCGCTTCCCTTATTAGCTTATCCATCTGTTCTTCAAACGACGGACTTGGCATTTTTACGGCAGGATCTCGTTTTGATTCAGCGTCAGCGTCTTTTAAAAGAGCATCCTCTTCTTCATCAAGGTTCTTTATGACATGGCAGCCATGGAACTGCTCCCGTTTTTTGGATTGAACATATCCAAGCTCGATCGTTTCCATTCTCCCGTTGGGCAATTTTCGCTGAGTTCCGGGGACGTTCTAGATCCTGTTGTAGAACTGTGCTTGTCGAGCAGTCTGTTTGGCCTTGGCGCCTTAATAGCTTTTTTAATCCTTCTGTATAGTATCTGGGAAGACAGATGGGCTGGAGCCTGTCAAGCGTAGAATCGACACCATGCCGGATTTCTTTCTCCACTTTAGTTTCCGCGGATCGATAAAAGAGGATCACCTTTTCATCTTTTCGCCTGGGAGGGACGTAGAATATCCGCAGTTCTTGCACACTATAGGTATCAAGTGCCTCGATCTCTTTGTAATGCTTTTGCGGAACCATGGCGATTTGCAACTCCGTTCGTCGCCAGTGAAGGCTTGTATTGATGGACGAACAGAAAATACTGCATTGACCTCATCTTCAGAGTCGCTGCCGAAGATCAACATAGAGGTAAACGGTCCGGGCTTGTTGTATTAGAGCGGCCCCGAATAGACTATCTCTTCTTCTTCCTCGGTATCGCTTCCGAAGACCGGAATAGTGGTGATAGCTTTTTGCTTGTTCTCCGGGTTATGGCATCTTTCCGTGTCTTCAAAGTCTGGTAAGAAGTACTTGGCGTCTTCATATTTGCGGACTTCGTTTACAGAGAATGGGTTCAGTTCCCCCGTCACTATGTATTCAAGCCCGTCTTTGAAGTACTTCATACACTGATGCTGTGTAGAAGGGATGATGTTATACTTGTGTAACCAAGGCCTGCCGAGCAAAGCGTTGTAGCAAGTCTTGGCGTCAATGACGTGGAATTTGATGTCAGTGATGAGCAGCCCAAAGCGTAACGTCAGTATTGTAGACCCAAGCATCCGTGATGACTGTGAGTCGAACCAGGAGATGGTGATTTTATCCCGAGCGAGGTGTTGAACGCTCATGCAGATTTCTTTCAGCACCCTCACATTTAAGAGGTTGACAGAGAACCCGTTGTCAACTAAAATCTTCCCTATCTTGATATCATGGCTGTTTCCTGATTTAAAATCAGAAAAGCTTATGGGAAAAGCTTCAGAAAGAGGGGTCACGTGCTCACACGTGACCAGCAGTCACGTGTTGACACGTGACATATGAAAACAGCGGAAAAGGGCTCATTGATTCCCTGATCAAGTCAGAGAAAAGGTTCCCTAATCAAGTCAAGAAAAAGGGCTTCAGATGAGGTCACGTGTTGGCACGTGACGCTCAAAGGAGAGGACTCGTGCTACAGTTGAGTCAAGGAAAGGGGCTCCTAACAGGGGGTCACGTGTTCACACGTGACCAATGGTCACGTGTTAACACGTGATGGCTAAAACAGCAACCAGAAGACAGCGCAGAAAGAAAGAGGATTCTTCATTCCAAAGAGGGTCACGTGTCTACACGTGACCATGGGTCACGTGGTCACACGTGACCGGCTTTCAAAGCCCATTTTTGACGACAGAATTAAATTCTGAAGAAAATTTGAATCTTTCCAAAGGAAAGTGATTATCTGGGACCAATCAAATTAAAGATTCAGAGATGATTAAATATCATCTATCTATGGAAAATCTCGGGTTTGGAAAGATTTCCCCCTTAAATCTAACCAAAATAACAAGGGAGAATCTCTGGATTTAAAATCCAATGGTGAATAAAATTCACCTAATAATCCAAAGGTCCAGAACGAATGAAGGATGCAAATCAAATCTCTCAATGAAGATTCGTCACAAAACTAATTTATTCGGCTGCTTCTCCTATAAATAGGAGCGAAGAGATAAAAAAAGAAGATACATGCGCAGAGAAGAAAAGAAAGAAAAAGGAGGAGAGCTTTGATACTTTGAAAAGACTCAGATCTTCTGCAAAAACCCTAGGTAAGAAAGGGAAGGCCTTTTGAAAGAAAGAGAATTTAATTCTCAACAGAGTTTAACTCTGATACATAAAACAGAAGAGCATATTTCTTCTCTCTTTGATAGAGGATCTGCAAAGTGCACATCTCCCCTTAAGGTTGAGAATTTAATTCTCAATGGGTCGAGATCCTGCCATGCAGATCCAAAACATAGAGAAGGAATGCAAGCATGAGAATTTAACTCTCACAGAACTATAGGAATTTAATTCCTTTAAAATAAAATTAGGGCTCGACCCTGTATCATGGGAATTTAATTCCTTCAAAACAAAAGAAACAGGGTTGAACCCTAATTAAGAACATAGTTCTGTTGAAACAGCGGGAATTTAATTCCTTTAATCATAATTCCCTGAAATGGGAGTTTAATTCCTTAAAAGCTTTTGTTAGGGTTTAACCCTATTTGGATCTTCACATATATGAGGAATTTAATTCCCACAGAAAATTCAGAGTTAAACTCTATTCCAGAATACAAGTCTTCGAAAGGAAGTAGGAATTTAATTCCTCGGAAATTTGCAGCTCGAGGAATGTAATTCCTGAAAAAGATTAACAGATCCTCTAAAAACATACATAGAGGCAGGGTCACGTGTTACCACGTGACCCCCCAAAGAGATCTACAGAAAGTCCCTTTGAGGCAGCACCCCACGTGATCCACGTGACCCTTGATAGAAGTTCTAATACATAGGCATTTGAATGCCCATCACGTGATGGCACGTGATGCTCTGAAAGACGCGATAATTTCAGCAGAACAAACGAAGGGAGGGCGCTCTCACGTGCTGCCACGTGACCCCTCTTGCCTTAGTGTTTAACACTAAATTAAAACTCTCAAACCCAGTGTTAAAACACTGTTGGGCCTTAGCATTCAACACTGATTAAAAAGCCTTATTTGCAGTGTTCAACACTGAGCTATTTTAGTGTTTAACACTAATTTGAAAAGCCTTGTTGCTGGTGTTTAACACCAATTATCTCTTAGTGTTAAACACTAACTTGTCAATCTCATTCCCAGTGTTTAACACTGACTGCTCTGTAGTCTTTAACACTAGGCTTTGACCCAATTGACTTAAATGGATAGAGGCAAAGCCTCTCCTGATTGGACTTAGCCCAAGATGGCCATAAGTCCTCAATTTGTGATTAATTGGGCCAATGGACTCATAACATAATTAATTCGTCTTGACCCCAAATTGGGCCAAGGACTATTTAAGCCACTCCGGTTCTAGGGTACATCTCTTCACTCCTTTGATACTTGGCATTGTAATCCCTCAATGTCTTCAAAGAGGTGACGGGTCCCGACGACCACACATTGATATGGACTGTGGGGTCCTTAAACCCATGTCTAATGCAAAATTCCTGGTTACGTGGAACGCGGATAACGTCACTCTTTGACCCCGTGGAAAATGTCCAGAGCGGAGCCTAGTCCTCGCCGAGCACGGCAGTGAACCCGTGTGAAGCATCTAGTGCAAAATTCCTGGTCACGTGGAACGTGGATAACGTCACTCTTTGACCCCACGGAAAACGCCCAGAGCGGAGCCTGGTCCTCGCTAAGCACGGCAGTGAACCCGTGTGAAGCATCCAGAGCACATACCGGACTGTGGAGTCCTTAAACCCATGGACTATGACGTCCTTAACCTCGACCGAGATGTCTTAAAACTAACAATGGACCGCAATGTCCTTAAACTACCCATGGACCGCAATGTCCTTAAACTACCCATGGACCGCAATGTCCTTAAACTAGAATAATAGAGCCCTATATGCTCTTTTGTCGGATCTAAACGGTCCCGTTTAAGTTGATCTTCGCCTCAAAGATGGCTAACGAATCCTTAAACCTTCAAGCAGACTGGACTACGAATCCCCCCAATTAACTCTGGCTCGAGGGTATATCTCTGAATCCCTCTGACACCCGTCGTTGTAATCCTTCAACTTTGTCAGAGAGGTGACGGGTCCCGACGGCCACACACATACGATGGACCACTATGTCCCTAAAACTGGAACAATGGAGCCCAAACGCTCTTTTGTCGGATCCAAACGATCCTGTTAAGTTGATCTTAGTCTCAAATCGGACTAACGTATCCTTAACAAACGTTTGAGTTGATCTTAGCCTCAAGCATGGCTAACGTATCCTCAAACCAAACCCCCAAACCCAAATCTAAGATAACTCGGATTTGGACTAGTCCACGCCCTACGGGCGACGACATAACTCAGTCTCCGTAAACAATCCACGGGCAACAAAACATAAAAAAAACACACACGACACGAAGTGACCATCTGGAGAAGGAGAAAGTTGTTACCGCAATGCGGTAGCGTAATTAACTGCAGGGGCTTGCGCCTGCAGGGAAGAGCGTCCCCACAATCAAAAACCCCTCAACGAGGGGGAATCTGACGAAGTCTGCTACATCGGTCGCATCCGCTTAAACCTTCGATACATGGTGCCATAAACCAACTTGGCATCTTCGGAGAGGTGAACGGATAGCACCAATTAGCATCTGCCCCGAATCTCAGTGCCAAGACATCGCAGCCTTGCTCGCCGTCTTTCGGAGGGGAACAGATTCTGGCACGCCCGGTGGGACCTTTTCCTCTTTCCACTCCACACTTCGTGTGTCGTGATTCGCGAACCAATCGCGGTTCGCTAATGGTTGTCCTTGGGTTTCAAGATACTAAGAATTGGAGTCTTTCCTATTGCAGAAAACAAAGGATCGATGGCTGCTACTTCCGCGAAGTCCTTCAACTGCTCAAACTGCAATTGCGACCAACGCTCTACCTCGCCAGGAGTTATAGCCTATGGACCCCAAGCTGCTTCGTTGTTCACAATGCCGGTGGACCAAGTGACTCAAGCCACTACCGGATTGTTCTTTGGGACTATACTCCCCCCATCAAGCTTCGTGGCGCCGGTGCCGACAAAGGAAGCTCTCAGAAGTCGGTCTTTGATCGTCTTACCCCTGCCGCGGCTCCTCTCAACGAGTCGCCCAATGTCAACGCCTCGGTCTTCTCTAGATTGGGCCAGAAATCTTGCGAACTTATCATGGAGCCTACAATCTCAGAGGAGGCTACTTCTAAGAAAGTGGCCGCTCCTACCCCCGAAATTGCAAGGTGGCTTCTCCGGCCAAAAAGTCGGTCTTTACAAGATTGACGGCTTCGCTCCCGCTCCTACTGCCCAGAAGACATCGGTCTTTGACAGGCTAACACCAACGACAACCCCCCACCCACACAGGGGGCAAGACAAGACCATTCTTACCGCTGAAACCAGCGCCGTCCGCTCGACGCGCTCGACGTCGTCATTGGCGCCGAATAAAGAAGGCTGGGGGCATTCCCCCTCCGGATTGACTCCACCAGCCCCGGTGGCAGAAGTTAATGCTGCTGTTCCAACTGGGAACAGCTTCGAAATGCTAAACAAGGTGCGAAGAAACTCTCCTACTGCAGTGCTGAAGAGGTCTCCTCCCCCATTAAAGAAGGTTGCTGAAATAAACCAGAACAACCCCAATCTCCTCAACGGCTGTCTTCCAAAATCTATAAGGTTTGGCGACAGGCCCGAGACTCGACCATCGATCCAAACTTCTCCCGCCAGCACAAGAAGCTGAAAATCCAACCGGAAGCTGGCGACCAGGCTGAACCCCCGAAAGGTTGTCGGGATGCCCACCTCAACGGCCCCCCTCAACCTCCATGGCTCATAAAAGGAGGGAGCCAGAGAAGACCCCTCAGTGTGCAACGACGGCTAAAAACACTGAGCCCAGACGCCCTAAGTCTGGGGGCATGATGGTCCACACCAGTATACATGGCCTCTGGAAAGGAGGAGAGCCGCACTTCTACAGGCCATCGACCACTTACCCGATCCGTGACGAAAGCCCAGGAGCAGCAACAAAAGCTCCAAGAAATGATGAATGCTATGGCCGCACTTACCGGGCCAAAAGAAAGCCCAGAACATCCTCAGACGCGCGCCAAGAAGAAGAAACCGACGCTGAATTCCTTCGCCGGATACTGGAGAAAAAGGACAAAGAGGCTGCTGAACAAGCAGCCAACATACAACGTATGGGCCTTCTCTTCCAAGATATGATAGGAATGATGATCCAGCAGGACTTGCCCGCCGAAGATCCCCAATCGTTCTTGAAGACGACCGAGGAGAAACATCGAATCCACTGCCGGCCCTCTCAACGGCCAAGGAGGAGGCAATCTCTAAGGCAGACTTGGCTGACTACATAGCCCAGCAAATCCGGGTCCATCATGCGACTGAGGCAGCTGGTCAAGTCGTGAAGACGGGGCGGCCGTATCCAAGCTGGTACGACCAAATCAAATACCCGCAAGGCTATACGATACCAAATTTCCACGTATACAAGGGGACCGGCAATCCCCATCAACATGTCGCCCAGTTCCGGGCCCTCTGCGGTAACACCGGCGGTGATGATAAACTGCTGCTTTCGCCAATTCGTGGGCAGCTTATCAGAAACAACGTTCGAATGGTATTCGGAACTCCCGAACGATTCTATCAAAACGTTCGCTGAAATGGAGTTGTTATTCACTCAGCGATTCGCAAGTGCCAGCGAACGCACTCCAATAACAGCACTGATTAACGTCAGAGTAAAACCAGGCGAAACCTGAGTCCAGTATGCTATTACGCTGGCGGAATTTGTGGTCGAGATGCGACAACGCATTGAGAGGCACCCGCAGTGGGCATGTTCGTGGGAACCCTAGACCCCCACGCAACTATCTCCCAGTTTATGATGTTCTTTAAGCCAACCACATTCCAGGCTTTAATTGACAAGTTGGCTCAGATGGACCAGATGGGTCATAGACCACCTCCCCCGAAGTCGGAACCTCGGAATGACAAGGGTAAAGGGAGGGCGACCTTCGTCGCAAATACCCAATAGCAACCTAACGCCCCGAAATCGGCAGATCAATTGAAGAAAGACGCCGATATTATAATGAGAAGATGAAACGTCCCTACTCGTTCCCACGAGACAAGACGAAACGGCTATTTGAGCTGGCAATACGCAACAGACTTATAAACCTGCCGAATCCAAGGCGACCGCCACAACCCACCGAGGTGAATAACCCTAGCTATTGCCCTTACCATCAAGCGGTAAGTCACCCGATTGAAGATTGCTTCGTCTTCAAAGGATGGATTGAAGATCAATACCTCCAGGGGAAGTTTGTACTGTCTGAGAAGTGGAAGGTGAGCCCACCACAACCGCATGCTCCTAAGAAAACAGATACATTGGGGGCAACCTGCTCCTTTATTGAAGAAGCTCCATGGGAGGTCGTGTTATCAACGAAAACAAAAAGAATGCTGAGAGACCTCCACGCGTGCCCTGCGATCGAATGGAAAGACCCTCTTGAACCTCAAATTATCGAGGGGATGTTGAGACCCCGCACAACTACGAAGACTCGTGATAAGGGCCCGAATACTCACGCCCAGCCGTCAAAAGCTTCGAAGAAAAAGAAGAAGAAATCCAAGAAGCCCGCGAAGCTTGGAGACGAGCGCACGAAATTGCCGAAGCAAATCGACGCGCTGGAAGAATACAATCAAAAGGCGCGAACCCCTGTCACACTGCAAAGAGTTCCTCAACCACATCTTTCAAGAGGGAGATGATGAAGAGAGCTCATCGGATGAATCCGAAGAGTATGTGGCGAGTTGTAACGTAATCTCCCATTCGTTTACCGATGATGAGAAAACTCCTGACACTAAGAAGCTGGAGGCAAGAACCTGAACCAGAGCGTGCGTCGCTGACAAATGAAATGATCAATGCCTTTCTAGACGAGATTCGTCTAAAAAGTAAAGCGGATCAGGAGCGTGAGATGGCAACGTCAGAAGGAACCAAATGCAGGCGACTGAATGAAAGAGTTGAACTACCCCCGCCAGATCAAAGGCATCCGAAGTAGACAAGAAGATATTCAAGACGAGGAAAAGGTTCGCCAAAGCCATGTCAATGGGAATGAAGCTACCACCCTCAGAAGGAAATACACACGATGGGGCGGAGAGGCACCCTAGATTATTGCGCATATCATCGGAGAATCTCACACCCCACGGAGGAGTGCGACGCCTTTGAAATATGGTGGCAAGGATATGTTACTCGTCAGCAACATTTTAAGCGCATGAAACGCAAAGAGCCGTCGGGAGCGAAGAAGTACTGTCGAAGGGCACAACAAGACTACTGGCAACTGTTACATGGTTAACGCTGGGGGGGTCACAAGTTCTCACCTTTGGGAGCGACTCTGATGAAGAAATGGCTCTGGGCCCTCTCTTTAAAGAATCCGTTTTTAGGGAAAGAGGAGGAATCGGAGGCCTGTGAGAACATCCAGCTGCGCAATCACACACTCCAGAAAAGAATCTCGGGCCCGTGAGCAGAAAAGATAAGGGAAAGGAAAAGGTCATTGAAGATATCACTTTAGATGACCAGGTCACGAAAGAACTAACTACCAGAGACCCTCCTAAGAAGGGTAAGGTGGACTATAACATCCTCGCGCACTTGAGGAAGCTACCTTCTCAGCTTAGCATCCTTGATGCCCTCCTATTGTCAAAAGAATCGCGAGACTCGCTAATTAAGGCGTTGCAAGAACCTGAACAATTCCAAGCCTTCCTCGCCACTGAAAAGATGAATGATGAACTGGAGGAAGTGCATACAGCCGATATCACTTTCGGTGATGAAGACCTCCTTCTCGGGACGTGCGACCATAACCGTCCCCTATATGTCTCCGGATACTGCCATGACATCAAGATAGGCAAGATCCTAGTGGATAATGGATCCTCCGTCAATCTCCTTAATGTTCGGGTGTTGAAGGAAATCTGCATGAGTGTGCAACACCTCGCTCGTGACAAAATTACTATCTCCGGTTTCGATTCACAATCGTCACGGACTCTCGGATCTGTGATACTAACATTACGCTTTGGACTTCTCGTCACAGACATCAAATTTCATGTCATTGACGCCAAAACCTGCTACAACGCCTTGCTCGGTCGTCCTTGGCTACATGAATACAACATCGTCCCTTCTACACAACACCAGTGTATGAAGTACTTTAAGGATGGTTTTGAGTATACCGTAACAGGAGAGTTGAATCCATTCTCCGTGAACGAAGTCCGCAAATACGAAGATGCGAAGTACTTTTTGCCAGATTTTGAGGATACAGAAAGGTGTCGCAACTCGGAGAACAAAGCCGCCGCCACCATCCCTGTTTTCGGAAGCGATACCGA
Organism: Agapanthus africanus; assembly: GCA_030015575.1. Lineage (NCBI taxonomy): Eukaryota > Viridiplantae > Streptophyta > Magnoliopsida > Asparagales > Amaryllidaceae > Agapanthus > Agapanthus africanus. The sequence continues at coordinate 416,720,597 of CM057338.1, read as the reverse complement.
AGAAGAGGAAGAGATAGTTTATACAGGGCCATCTCAGCGTAACAACCTGGGGACGCCCGCCCCCGTGTTGGTCTTCGGAAGTGATTCAGAAGATGAAGTTAATGCCGTATTCTCCAATCGGCTGTCAATGCAAGCACCCCTTGGCGATGACCAAAGTTTGCAAATCACCATGGTACCGCGATAACACTACAAGGATCTCGACACGCTTCAAGCTCATAATGTGCAGGACCTGCAAACATTTTACATCCCTCCCAGGCAAAGGGGTGAGAAGGTGATCCTATTCTACCGATCCTCAGAGTCGAAAATAGAGAAAGAGATCTGGCATGGTGCAGATGCTACATGCGACAGACTCCAACCCATCCGTCTGCCCAGATACTATACAAATGGATTAAAGAAGCTATTGAAGCGCCAAGGAGTACCCTTAAAACAAACCGTTCGACAGGCTCGGTTCTACAACAGGATTTGGGATGTCCCTGGAACCCAACGCAAATTGCCCAACGGGAAAATGGAAACACTTGGGCTTGGATACGCGAGAACCGGAACACGGGAGCGGGCCCACAGCAGCTACGCTATATATACCTTTGATGAAGAAGAAGATGCCCTGTCAGGAGATGCCGACCCCTCATCAAAACTAGACCCCGCGATTGAAGCGCCAAGTCCGTCGTCTGAAGAACGAATGGGCAAGCCTATCAGGAAAGTGAGTCAGAAAGCTCGGGAAGACCACAGCCGCGAAATGGCCATCTACGAGAAGGCCAGGACGCAACTTCTATTTCAACAGACTGCAAAAGACAAAGATGTTCATTCTTGTCAACCCGTTGTGCGAAAGGCCCGATGCGGAAACGGAAATAAATTAAGAAGCGGGAAGAGGAGCCGACAACAACGACGCAGGATTAGAGGGTTACGGGTACTGCGCGGCTCGGATTCGTCCCTCATGGAAAAGATGAGTCGAGCGTACTCCTTCCCCCGAGACAAGACGGAGAAGTTACTCAAGCTCGCTTTAAAACATCAAATGATCGCGCTTCCAGAGTCTAGACACCCTGAGCAAGCCAACAAGGCTTCTCGTTCGAGCTATTGCTCTTATCACCAAGCCATAGGACATCCTACCGAAGACTGCTTCACCTTCAAGAACTGGGTCGAGGACCAGTACCGACGTGGCAGATTCGCTTTATCCAACAGCTGGAGGGTAACGCCGCCACGAAAGCACGAGCCCAAGGCCGCAAGAGCAGAACCGGATCCACCTCAGTCCCGGGAGCGGATTCGCACCTGTTATACGATTACGATATTAAAAGAAGATCCCGAGAACATAGATGACCTTCCCCGGTGCTTTGAAAACAGCAATGATGAGGTGATCTCAGAATTTCCGCCCGCTCCGAAAGAACTGGAAGACGGTATACATACTACTGCAGATAACCTCAGGAAGATTGAGTTGGGATCGGCAGAGGACCCGCGACCGACATTCGTCAGCGAGCTACTCTCTGAAGAAAAGGTGGCCGCGCTAAAGAACGTGCTTCTACGGCATAAAGACTGCTTCGCGTGGAACTACTCCGAGATGCCAGGGTTAGATCCGGAGGTTGCTGTGCATAAATTAGCAATATCTCCAGATATCAAGCCAGTCAAGCAGGCGCCAAGAAGGATGCGACTCGAGCTAGAGATGAGCATCAACGCCGAAGTCAAGAAGCTGATCGATTCTGGATTTATTCAAGAAGTTCAATATCCCGACTGGATCGCCAATATCGTCCCGGTAATGAAGAAGAATGGGACGGTACGCATATGCGTGGATTTCAGGGATCTCAATAAAGCCTGTCCAAAGGATGATTTCCCAGTACCGGTAACCGAGCTGATGATAGATAACACGTCCACTCACGAGGTTTTCTCCTTTATGGACGGTTCGTCAGGATACAATCAGATAAAGATGCATCCCGAAGACCAGAAGCACACCGCTTTCCGGACCCCTTTGGGTATATTCTGCTACAGGGTTATGCCCTTTGGTCTAAAGAACGCTGGCGCTACCTATCAAAGGGCCATGACAAAGATCTTCGATGACCTCATACATGACATCGTTGAATGCTATATCGATGACCTCGTAGTAAAGAGCATGTCATACGAAGAGCATTTAAATCATCTGGAGACTGTATTTCAACGCCTTCGGCAATATAATTTGAAAATGAATCCCTTCAAATGCGCGTTTGGAGTCTCCTCGGGCAAATTCCTGGGATTCATCGTTCGACACCGAGGTATTGAAATAGATCCGTCGAAGATTAAAGCGATCATGGAAATGCCTCCGCCAAGAACCCTCAAACAGTTGCGGTCTCTCCAAGGGAAGCTCGCATACATCCGGCGGTTTATCGCCAATCTTTCAGGCAAATGCCGTCCTTACAGCCACCTGATGAAAAAGGGGACTCCGTTCGTTTGGGATCACAAATGCCAAAGTGCACTAGACGAGATCAAGCAGTACCTGCAGAACCCTCCGGTGTTGGCTGCGCCGGTCAAGGGAAAACCCCTCATTCTTTATACAACCGCCCTCGAAGGTTCATTGGGCGCATTATGGGCGCAAGAGAATGATCAGGGGAAAGAGAGAGCACTCTACTACTTAAGTCGAGTTCTACTGGGGGCAGAAAGCAATTACTCTCCCATTGAAAAACATTGCTTGGCATTAATCTTCGCGATAACAAAGCTCAGGCACTATGCGTTGGCACACGAAGTCTGCCTCATCTCGAAGGTGGACCCTCTTAAATATCTGATGTCAAAAGCCATATTGACGGGACAACTCGCTAAATGGGCCCTGCTCTTGATGGAGTTCTCGATAATTTATCAACCTCTCAAGGCAGTGAAAGGCCAGGCCATTGCTGACTTCCTCGCTGAGCACCCGATACCGGCCGATTCTCCTCTGAATTGTGATTTGCCAGACGAGCATGCATTTGATGCGATTAGCGGTGGAAGCACCCGATGGGAACTCTATTTCGATGGAGCGTCCTCTGTAAAGAAACAGAAACAAGGTATCCCAATGATCAAATCGGGGATAGGCCTCATCTTTGCAACTCCACAAGGAGGGATAATGCGCTTCGCCTTCTCCTTAACAGAGCCAAGGACAAACAATGAGGCTGAATATGAAGCTTTGATAGCAGGCCTCGAAATCGCCATCGACATGGGAATTGAAGACCTCCTTATATACGGGGATTCTCAGCTAGTTGTTAGTCAAGTAAATGGTGACTACCAAACGTGCAAGCCGGAGTTGGTAAAGTACGGCGAAAAGGTGCAACAACTGTTGGCCCAAATTCCCTCCTATATTTTAGAGAACATACCGCGCGCGGAGAACAGCAAAGCAGACGCGTTGGCCAAACTTGCTAAAGAACTGGCTGACGAGAACCTCGATGATGTCAGAATCGTGGTACAAAGCCGTCGAGTGCTCACCCCGGCAGAAATACCTCCGGAATTATATAAAGAGGGAGCGACTGAGCAGACGACCCTACAAATAAAAGACCAAGAGAAGGCCGAGGACTGGAGGGAAGTCTTCATAGACTACTTTAAGTCCCGCCGAATGCTCGAAGAAGCGTCCTCAAGACATCAGCTCATGAAACGAGCTCTATCTCGCTCTCGTCAACGATACTCTATACAAGAGATCGTTTGATTCTCTATGGCTGAGATGCTTAGGATCTGACGAAGCAAAAAGAGTCATTCAGGAAGTTCATGACGGACTTTGCGGTTCTCACCAAGCAGGCCCGAAGATGAAGTTAAAGATTAAACGAATGGGCTACTACTGGCCCACGATGATCCAGGACTGCCTTGAGTATGCGAAGCAATGCCACTCGTGCCAGATTCATGGAGACTTTATCCACCAACATCCAAATCCACTACACCCAACGGTGGCCAGCTGGCCCTTCGAGATGTGGGGGACTGACATAGTCGGCCCCATTGAGCCAGCATCATCTCGGGGACATCGTTTTATCCTGGCAACAACTGATTACTTCTCCAAATGGGCAGAAGCAATACCACTGAGGGAAGTGAAGACGGAGAATATCCTCCATTTCTTCAAGACGCACGTCATCTATCGGTTCGGAACCCCACGGCGGATTATCTCCGATAACGGGCCAGCCTACAGAAACCATAAGATTAGCCGCTTCGCGCAGCAACACAATATAGACTGGAGATATTCTTCAGTTTACAACCCACGAGCTAACGGTCTGGCCGAGGCCTTCAATAAGACCTTGACGAAGATCATAAAAAAGACCGTTTCCCGGAATAAGAGAGACTGGCACGAGAGGCTGCAAGAGGCCCTTTGGGCTTATCGAACTACATTCAAGACGGCCACGAACACAACGCCGTACGCATTGGTATTTGGGACGGAAGCAGTGCTCCCCCTCGAAATAGAGTTACCCTCTCTACGAGTAGCAGTCCACCACGAGCTGACGGACGAAGAAAATGCTCACCTTCGGCTTGAGGAGCTTGATGCCCTCGACGAAACCCGACTCATAGCGCAACAACATCTGGAAGCCTACAAAGCAAAGATGACGCGCTCGTACGAGAGATTGACCAGGCCGAGGACATTCCGCCAAGGCGAACTCGTGCTAGTGGTCAAGAGACCTATGATCCCCAATCGTGCCAAGCGGGGAAAATTTGAGCCAAACTACGAAGGCCCTTACATCATAGACAAGGTCTACCAGGGTGGAGCCTATCTACTCATGGACATGCACGGTGAAAGACCTTTCAGGCCAATAAACGGCCGCTTCTTAAAGAAATACTATGCTTAATGAGCCATAGCCTGGGTCAATGATAGATGACGACGACTATGTCCGCTCGCTATCTTCCTAGGCTCAGACTTTACAAGCAGCAGCCGGCCTTCCCATAACGCCGGACCGAAACGTCCTTAAACTAACAACGGACCGAAACGTCCTTAAACTAACAACGGACCGAAACGTCCTTAAACTAACGTCGGACCGAAACGTCCTTAAACTAACGACGGACCGAAACGTCCTTAAACTAACGACGGACCGAAACGTCCTTAAAACTAACGACGGACCGAAACGTCCTTAAAACTAACGACGGACCGAAACGTCCTTAAACTAACGACGGACCGAAACGTCCTTAAACTAACGACGGACCGAAACGTCCTTAAAACTAACGACGGACCGAAACGTCCTTAAACTAACGACGGACCGAAACGTCCTTAAACTAACGACGGACCGAAACGTCTTTAAACTAACGACGGACCGAAACGTCCCTAAAACTACTACCGCAGCATCCTTAGGCTGGCGAGACAAAAAAAATATATGAAAAAGAATAAAAAAACGGTATGTCCATAAGCAAAATGGGCACGGATGAAAACCCGACAGGGCTCCGTGAGTAAAAACAGCAGGACTACCGGCGAGTGTTTGTGAAAACCCGAAAGGGCGCAACCTCGTTAAAAGACACTTATAGGGTCCCCTCGACCTTGTAAGGAGAAACCACCCGCGTGAGATCCTTACGACTCACAAAGGAGCAACACACTTAGGGATCCTCACGATTCCTAAGGAGAAAATACACTTACGAGATCCTCACGACTCGTAAGGAGAACTCTCTTGTGGGACCCTCACGGCTCATAAGACTTGAAAGTCTTAAGTTACAGAAACCTAAACCTGTTCTTAAGCAGATCCCCCACAACCCTCGATATTGCCCTACAAGCGGCTCATACTAACCCTTGTATACAATCCACGGGCGCGAATAAACATTTCCCCAACAAAGTCCAACCCTTGTAGGTCCTCTCGATCCATAAGGAGAAAGCCCTCTTGTAGGATCCTTACGACTTACAGAGGAATACACACTTAGGAATCCTCACGATCCCTAAGAAGAAAATACACCTGCAAGATCCTCACGATTTGTAGGGAGAAATACCTTCGTGAGACCCTTACGGCTCATAAAGTCAAAAGCCTTGGTCTACAGGACCCTTAACCCTGTTTGCTGAGCCACCTTTGTTCATCATCGACAAAGGCAAATGATGATTCGCTCCTGGCAACATTCCAGTTGTAGCGATGCTGATGCCGAAATCGGTGCCATGGGGAGATACATATCACCAAGAGTCGAACCTCCATCCCGTGAAATGCGGATACAATCGACAAAATTCCTGGTCACGTGGAACGCGGATAATGTCACTCTTTGACCCCGTGGAAAACGTCCAGAGCGGAGCCTAGTCCTCGCCGAGCATGGTAATGAACCCGTGTGAAGCATCTAGTGCAAAATTCCTGGTCACGTGGAACGCGGATAATGTCACTCTTTGACCCCATGGAAAACATCCAGAGCGGAGCCTAGTCCTCGCCGAGCATGGTAATGAACCCGTGTGAAGCATCTAGCGCAAAATTCCTGGTTACGTGGAACGCGGATAATGTCACTCTTTGACCCCGTGGATAACGTCCAGAGCGGATCCTGGTCCTCGCAGAGCATGGCAGTGAACCCGTGTGAAGCATCCAGAGCGGAGCCTAGTCCTCGCCTAACGCGGCAGTGAACCCGTGTGAAGCATCTAGCGCAAAATTCCTGGTTACGTGGAACGCGGATAATGTCACTCTTTGACCCCGTGGAAAACGTCCAGAGCGGAGCCTAGTCCTCGCCGAGCATGGTAATGAACCCGTGTGAAGCATCTAGTGCAAAATTCCTGGTCACGTGGAACGCGGATAATGTCACTCTTTGACCCCGTGGAAAACGTCCAGAGCGGAGCCTAGTCCTCGCCGAGCATGGTAATGAACCCGTGTGAAGCATCTAGCGCAAAATTCCTGGTTACGTGGAACGCGGATAATGTCACTCTTTGACCCCGCGGAAAACGTCCAGAGCGGATCCTGGTCCTCGCAGAGCACGGCAGTGAACCCGTGTGAAGCATCCAGAGCGGAGCCTAGTCCTCGCCTAACGCGGCAGTGAACCCGTGTGAAGCATCTAGCGCAAAATTCCTGGTTACGTGGAACGCGGATAATGTCACTCTTTGACCCCGTGGAAAACATCCAGAGCGGAGCCTGGTCCTCGCCAAGCACGGCAGTGAACCCGTGTGAAGCATCCAGAGCAAATACCGGACTGTGGAGTCCTTAAAATCCACGGACTATGATGTCCTTAACCTCGACCGCGATGTCTTAAAACTAACGATCAACCACCCCTATTCCTTACAGATTTTTGCCTCGGTTTAAGGGTACATCTCTTCACTCCTTTGATGCCTGGCGTTGTAATTCCTCAACGTCTTCAAAGAGGTGACGGGTCCCTGCAACCAAACATCGGACTGTGGAGTCCCTAAATCCACGGACTATGAGGTCCTTAACCTTGACCGTGATGTCTTAAAACTAATAGCGGACTGTGGAGTCCTTAAATCCACGGACTATGAGGTCCTTAACCTTGACCGTGATGTCTTAAAACTAACAGCGGACTGTGGAGTCCTTAAATCCGCGGACTATGAGGTCCTTAACCTTGACCGCGACGTCTTTAAACTACGATACCCGGAGAAACCCCTGACTCCGTAAAATACGGACAAGGGTGACCACATCCAGCACTTACAAGTCCTCACGACCCGTAAGGAAGAAAAAACTCTCTTGTGAGATCCTTACGACTCTCAAGGGAAACCCGCTTAAGAATCCTCACGACTCTTAAGGAGAACTTACACCTATGGGATCCTCTCGACCTGTAGGGAGAAAAACTCTATATGAGACCCTCGTGGCTCGTAAAATGCAGAAGTCTTAGGAAGCAGATCTCAACCCTGAATCCTGAGCCATCGCTGTCCTGCAAGAAGATCAAGATAGAATATCCGCAGAATGCATTCAATAAAAAGGGGACACACCATTGAGAAGAAAAATGTATCTTTTATTCATAGACCAAAATGGATACAAAATACAATTCATGAAAGAAATAAAAAGGAAGATACTCTTATCCATGAGTATGTACAAAAAAAGGGAGAAAAGATACAAGTCCTTAAGCCGGCGGGCGGTGCAATAATTTTACCAGCTCATCGTTCTGCTGCTGAGCCACGGCTTCATGACGCAAGATCTCCAGAAGACGAGCCTCCGCCTGAGCTTGCTGAGCCTGATACGAAGCAAGCCGGGCTTCGAGCTCTTTCTCGGTGGCTTTATGAGCCTCGACCCTCTCACGAGTGAACGTGGCGGCTTTATCGAGAGCCACCACCTCTTTGATGGACTCCTGTAGCACCCGCCACAGTTCATACGCTTTATTGGCCCTGGCTGTGAGATTGGCTTGAAGCTCGCCCAGCGCCTTAGAGGCTAGCTCCCTCTCCCAGAATTTGCGGCCAAGCCTCTTCTCACATGACGTCATGTTTGCCGCACATCGTGCTATCAGACCTCGCAACTCCGCTTTTGCAGCCACGGCTTCTGAGGAAAGGCGAGAACATTCAAGAGCATACAAACAAGCCTCCACCTTCCTACAGAACTCCACCCAGACCCGCACCACCTCCTCGCTATGATAGGTGGCGAGAAAAGGAAGAGAGCCGTTAGCTTCAGCGGCAAACGCTTCGGATGTAGTCACACTACCAGCACGGAGCTCCTCGACGAAAGAAGATAGGGAGAGAAGGCTCAATTGGGCCAAGCGTTCTGAAGCCCGCAAAGCGTAGGGGCCGGGCGGCATCACAATGCGCGATTCCAAAGCCATGGAGACTGGCAGGGCTGTTCAAATTTGGCAAATGTTGGTAAAACTCTTAAACGCAGAACGAACGGGAGTATAATAAAATGTCACTCACCGACAGTCATGCAAGTAGGAGCTGAAGGTTCCCCTGGCCCTTCAACGACCTCGACCTCATCGTCGGCTTCCAAAACTAGAAGAGACATCAACGCCATTTCGCAAAATAGTAACAAGGCTATGGTAAAAAAAAAAATGGCGAATGACACTAACCTTGCCCAGAGGAAAGGACAATACGCTGAGGAGGGATCGCCTGTGGAGCTGCCATCTCCAATAAACGCTGAAATGATTGACGAGGCGACAGATCCGCGATCGTGGCTGCCAAACCGCGCAATTCTGGGAAAGATAAAAGATTTCAGACTATGAAGGGGTTACTAAATTAAAACGCAGAGGGATACCTTCAACACTCCTCCCATTCTGAGCCGGGGGGATAGCGGCCTCAACGGTCTCCGCCGCGACCTCAGGCTCCAACAAAGGGAGAGTAGTCCCGACTACCTCGCTTCCAGCCTTTGGGCCACCCTCAGCAAGAGTCATCGGGATGGCGGCCTCCAGGAGAGCATCCCCCAAAGGGGCAGGCACTCCCTGATCAAGAACCGCCGCTGGAGGTTCTATCATGAGAGGAGCAGCCTCGTCAACCCTCTCCACATCCGGCAAAGCTTCATTAAGAACTTCGGCGGGCTTCAGCTTTAATGGGCCAGTAGGGAGCTCCCCCAACGTCGAAGATTCTGCACGATTCAAACAAAAATAATGATACATACCCATGAGTATAAATAATCGACAAGGTTACAGGATAAGCACAACATACCTATACGCAAAGAAGCCCTCAATATGGCTTCTTCAAGCCGCTTCTCCTTCTCAAGGAGATAAGCTCGCCGAGGTTCAAGAGTAGACTCATGACCGCCGGTCCATAAAGAAAGTGCATCAGCTGCGTCTTCTGAAGCGGCCTGCTTCAAAGCCCTTTCCCCCCATTCCTCCAGAGGGCCGATAAATCGCCGCCGAATCCACGAAGGGTCTTCGTAAAAAATTACAGCGGGATAAGACTTCTTCGGAACCTTGGCGTTATGGGACACGTCTTTTGAACGCCGTATGGCCTCAGCCAACTGTGCAGCCTCCTCATCAGCCGAACTCGGGAAGAGAAGTCCAGCGCTTGACTCTTGCAAGGCCAAGGGTTCGTCTTCAAGGATGGGCTCAGACTCCACCACGGAATCAAGCGGGGCGGTAGCCGCTTTCCTCCGCCGTTTAGACCCAGAGACGGTCGCTGAAGATGACCGCTTCCTCCCTCGCGAAGCCTTAGGGCGACGCTGGCCCACGTCGCCTTCAACACCCTCGTCCCTGTTACTCTCACTCGGTGCCACGACCAAGGACGACATCGCCGTCGTCGACGCCACGGGGGGCGGTGCCGCTACCGGCAGAGGTGCTATTACTGGAGCCCGTCTATCCCGCGATCGGGAACCCAAGGGCATACCAGCGGTTGGAGTAAGGTCTACCCCTGACTCCCCTGGAATGAGGGCGGTGCCAATCTCGCTCAAAGGGAAGCGGACTGGAACCCTCGGTCGCAGCTTAGCTCCCGAAACCTGAGGAGGGGAGTCGTGACCAAGAAGAACCCTTCTTTCTTCAGCAATAATTGGGGTGATTCGATGAAGATACCAACCCGTAAATGCACCTACGCATCGGGGCATGTACTCGGCTTCGGGGACCATGAAATGAGAGCCGGTGTTCAACCTCACAAAATGATGAGCGGCATCGCGAACAGCGTCGAGCGAAGGGATCGGGGCGACTATGAAAGCCTCAAAGGGAACACCCTGGTCGTATCCAAGCTGCCGGGCAAATCGATGCGGATTGTACCGCATAAAAAGAGCTGCACTATCCTGGCGAAACACCAAGTAGCCCGGTCTAATTGAATACAAATGCGTGGCCTCTCGGGGCTTCAGAGAAGGCACGTTGTCCTTTGACTGGTCCCCAAGCTGCTGAACGGGACCTGAAGGAGTAGACAGAACCCGATCGTTGAAAACCAACCCGCCAGCGGTGGCATGAGGAGAGATCAGCACCCGAATAGCCCCAAATTGAGTTGGATCGGCAGCAGAAGCACCCACCAGTCGCATAAGTCGCGGGAAGGTATAGGCGTCGTAAAAAGCGGGCCTATGATGCATAGCAAAAGACCCCAGCACATGCATTTCGATCCATGACGTGAAATAATGAAGCGAAAAGTTCACTACGTCCACGCCAGGCGTAGAAGTGTTAGCTGCGGTGCCCAATCCATTATATAGGTGCGCCAAGGCCGGGATGCCGATGGCCAACCGCATCCCCTCAGCAATACGATGAGCCGGATAGATGACCGAGGCTCTCATGAAGCGGCGATGCATGGGGATAACGAACCAACTGAGCCAGACGCTAACAAACCCCACAAAGAACGTCTCCTCGTCCATGCCTGGGACAGCAATCGATTCAAAAGAGATTGGCGATATGATAGGGATGTAATACTGAGGTAGATCTGATTCGTTGGTCGGCAACCTCTTCGGGCCAAACCCAAAGGGATCCCCAATGTTGGCAAACTTCGGGGCTGTCTTCGATAAGGCGTCCTCGCGAATAAAGCAAGCAATGAAGCTCTTGAAAGTAACGCCCTGCTCCTCGGACTCGGTGAACAATCGGTCGAAGATGCCTAGGGCCTTAATTAAACTGGGACGCTTGTGGCGAATAGCATTCTCAGCAGACAGGCCGTCAACTGGGGCGGGCTCGGGCTCAAAAACATACTCGTCAGGAGGCAACAGCTCCTCATACAGATTACCCCTTATCGGCAACCCCGAGATATCATAGAATTCGGCCAGAGAAATCGAAACCTCGCGATCTCCCAGAATGAAAGTATTAGTGGGAAGATTCCACTGGTTCAAAAACGCCTTGACCCACCAGGCATGCGGGGACTTGTAATGGAATAGCGACGCGTATACGGCCTGGTAGAGCCCGACTTTCTGCAACCGCGCCCGATGGGCAGAAAGGATGTAGCGAGCCCAGAGAAGGTAGCCCGTAGGATGCCTAGGAGTGAGCCCTATCTTATAAATTTGCCCCCACGGGTGGGCCTCACCCTGGCAGATACGCCGTCCCAAAATGTCTATGGCCGGGATCGGATGGTTCGGAATGCTGGTCGTCGAAGGCTCTAGCCTCCCCGTTGGAGTCCAATTGGGCATTTCCACAGCAAAAGCTGTCCTCGGAGGATCCATCGGTAAAAACGGGAAAGTGGGCTCCGTCGGCACCGCGCAAAGAAAGCTCCGGCGACCCTGAATAATCTGATTGTACCAAGGTCCCTATTGAAGAAGATTGGTGCAGTTCGGGTCATGGGCCCGAATCATCGCCATCGCTTCCTCATCAGACGGCGACTGAGGAAAAGCAGCCTCTGAGCGAGAAAAGGGAAAGCGCGGAACAGAAGCCATCGCACCTGAAATCCAATAAAGGAAGACCGTTAGAAGAAAAGTCAGCAACGTTTATTCATGCATAAACATGAAGACTAATTAAAGAAAGCAACAGCATAGTTTTTGGAGTCATTGGCTACAAAACATATAGGTCCCACAGAATCCGAATGACGGCTCGTTAATAATGGGGCCACAGCGTTACAATAAAACAAAGGGAATATCCTCAAAGAGTGACGATCATGCACATTCTCCCCCAACAGAAGCTGTCTCGGGCTCTACAATGAATCTAGCAAAATCAAAGGAATTAAATTCCCACCAAAAGACATCATCACAAAGCCCCCATCGCATTAATTGCAGGAAGAACCACCTAGGGCCAAGAGACCTCAGGAAGCCTCCATGCGAAGAGACTGAGTTCTTCATAGGAATTAAATTCCTTATTAAGAAAAGGGAATTAAATTCCCAGAAATATTTTTGATGGAATTAAATTCCATAGGTTGAAACGCCATCATCACCTCCCCAAAGATCACCTAAACCCTAAGAGATCTACAGTTCGAAAGTTAGGTGGTTTCCTGTTCTTATGGAAAAACTTGAAGAAAAATGGGTTCTCTGCGAAACCCTTGATGCGGATTTAAAATCCAAAGAGTTCTTTTAAAGACGAAGGCGCTTTGGCCGTTCAACATTATTACCTGAGGAAAAGAGATCCGCCAACAGAGTTAAACTCTGGAAAATGTCAAGACAGAGAACTAAGCTCTGAAAGCGAGAATTAAATTCTCAAAGAAAAAGTTCTCAGAAGAAGAAGATGAGCAGAGTGAAGGCTCCTATGAAGAGACATCGGTATTTATAGAAGACAATGGAAACGTTTCATCTCCCCGGATCCCTAGAGGAATCCAACGGTCGCAAGAGGTGACAGCGTTGCACTCACGTGCGGACACGTGAGAACAACGCTGTGGGGGCATTTGTTTCCTGATTTAAAATCAGAAAAGCTTATGGGAAAAGCTTCAGAAAGAGGGGTCACGTGCTCACACGTGACCAGCAGTCACGTGTTGACACGTGACATATGAAAACAGCGGAAAAGGGCTCATTGATTCCCTGATCAAGTCAGAGAAAAGGTTCCCTAATCAAGTCAAGAAAAAGGGCTTCAGATGAGGTCACGTGTTGGCACGTGACGCTCAAAGGAGAGGACTCGTGCTACAGTTGAGTCAAGGAAAGGGGCTCCTAACAGGGAGTCACGTGTTCACACGTGACCAATGGTCACGTGTTAACACGTGATGGCTAAAACAGCAACCAGAAGACAGCGCAGAAAGAAAGAGGATTCTTCATTCCAAAGAGGGTCACGTGTCTACACGTGACCATGGGTCACGTGGTCACACGTGACCGGCTTTCAAAGCCCATTTTTGACGACAGAATTAAATTCTGAAGGAAATTTGAATCTTTCCAAAGGAAAGTGATTATATGGGACCAATCAAATTAAAGATTCAGAGATGATTAAATATCATCTATCTATGGAAAATCTCGGGTTTGGAAAGATTTCCCCCTTAAATCTAACCAAAATAACAAGGGAGAATCTCTGGATTTAAAATCCAATGGTGAATAAAATTCACCTAATAATCCAAAGGTCCAGAACGAATGAAGGATGCAAATCAAATCTCTCAATGAAGATTCGTCACAAAACTAATTTATTCGGCTGCTTCTCCTATAAATAGGAGCGAAGAGATAAAAAAAGAAGATACATGCGCAGAGAAGAAAAGAAAGAAAAAAGGAGGAGAGCTTTGATACTTTGAAAAGACTCGGATCTTCTGCAAAAACCCTAGGTAAGAAAGGGAAGGCCTTTTGAAAGAAAGAGAATTTAATTCTCAACAGAGTTTAACTCTGATACATAAAACAGAAGAGCATATTTCTTCTCTCTTTGATAGAGGATCTGCAAAGTGCACATCTCCCCTTAAGGTTGAGAATTTAATTCTCAATGGGTCGAGATCCTGCCATGCAGATCCAAAACATAGAGAAGGAATGCAAGCATGAGAATTTAACTCTCACAGAACTATAGGAATTTAATTCCTTTAAAATAAAATTAGGGCTCGACCCTGTATCATGGGAATTTAATTCCTTCAAAACAAAAGAAACAGGGTTGAACCCTAATTAAGAACATAGTTCTGTTGAAACAGCGGGAATTTAATTCCTTTAATCATAATTCCCTGAAATGGGAGTTTAATTCCTTAAAAGCTTTTGTTAGGGTTTAACCCTATTTGGATCTTCACATATATGAGGAATTTAATTCCCACAGAAAATTCAGAGTTAAACTCTATTCCAGAATACAAGTCTTCGAAAGGAAGTAGGAATTTAATTCCTCGGAAATTTGCAGCTCGAGGAATGTAATTCCTGAAAAAGATTAACAGATCCTTTAAAAACATACATAGAGGCAGGGTCACGTGTTACCACGTGACCCCCCAAAGAGATCTACAGAAAGTCCCTTTGAGGCAGCACCCCACGTGATCCACGTGACCCTTGATAGAAGTTCTAATACATAGGCATTTGAATGCCCATCACGTGATGGCACGTGATGCTCTGAAAGACGCGATAATTTCAGCAGAACAAACGAAGGGAGGGCGCTCTCACGTGCTGCCACGTGACCCCTCTTGCCTTAGTGTTTAACACTAAATTAAAACTCTCAAACCCAGTGTTAAAACACTGTTGGGCCTTAGCATTCAACACTGATTAAAAAGCCTTATTTGCAGTGTTCAACACTGAGCTGTTTGAGTGTTTAACACTAATTTGAAAAGCCTTGTTGCTGGTGTTTAACACCAATTATCTCTTAGTGTTAAACACTAACTTGTCAATCTCATTCCCAGTGTTCAACACTGACTGCTCTGTAGTCTTTAACACTAGGCTTTGACCCAATTGACTTAAATGGATAGAGGCAAAGCCTCTCCTGATTGGACTTAGCCCAAGATGGCCATAAGTCCTCAATTTGTGATTAATTGGGCCAATGGACTCATAACATAATTAATTCGTCTTGACCCCAAATTGGGCCAAGGACTATTTAAGCCACTCCGGTTCTAGGGTACATCTCTTCACTCCTTTGATACTTGGCATTGTAATCCCTCAATGTCTTCAAAGAGGTGACGGGTCCCGACGACCACACATTGATATGGACTGTGGGGTCCTTAAACCCATGTCTAATGCAAAATTCCTGGTTACGTGGAACGCGGATAACGTCACTCTTTGACCCCGTGGAAAACGTCCAGAGCGGAGCCTAGTCCTCGCCGAGCACGGCAGTGAACCCGTGTGAAGCATCTAGTGCAAAATTCCTGGTCACGTGGAACGTGGATAACGTCATTTTTTGACCCCACGGAAAACGCCCAGAGCGGAGCCTGGTCCTCGCTAAGCACGGCAGTGAACCCGTGTGAAGCATCCAGAGCACATACCGGACTGTGGAGTCCTTAAACCCATGGACTATGACGTCCTTAACCTCGACCGAGATGTCTTAAAACTAACAATGGACCGCAATGTCCTTAAACTACCCATGGACCGCAATGTCCTTAAACTACCCATGGACCGCAATGTCCTTAAACTAGAATAATAGAGCCCCATATGCTCTTTTGTCGGATCTAAACGGTCCCGTTTAAGTTGATCTTAGCCTCAAAGATGGCTAACGAATCCTTAAACCTTCAAGCAGACTGGACTACGAATCCCCCCAATTAACTCTGGCTCGAGGGTACATCTCTGAATCCCTTTGACACCCGTCGTTGTAATCCTTCAACGTCGTCAGAGAGGTGACGGGTCCCGACGGCCACACACATACGATGGACCACTATGTCCCTAAAACTGGAACAATGGAGCCCAAACGCTCTTTTGTCGGATCCAAACGATCCTGTTAAGTTGATCTTAGTCTCAAATCGGACTAACGTATCCTTAACAAACGTTTGAGTTGATCTTAGCCTCAAGCATGGCTAACGTATCCTCAAACCAAACCCCCAAACCCAAATCTAAGATAACTCGGATTTGGACTAGTCCACGCCCTACGGGCGACGACATAACTCAGTCTCCGTAAACAATCCACGGGCAACAAAACATAAAACAAACACACACGACACGAAGTGACCATCTGGAGAAGGAGAAAGTTGTCACCGCAATGCGGTAGCGTAATTAACTGCAGGGGCTTGCGCCTGCAGGGAAGAGCGTCCCCACAATCAAAAACCCCTCAACGAGGGGGAATCTGACGAAGTCTGCTACATCGGTTGCATCCGCTTAAACCTTCGATACATGGTGCCATAAACCAACTTGGCATCTTCGGAGAGGTGAACGGATAGCACCAATTAGCATCTGCCCCGAATCTCATTGCCAAGACATCGCAGCCTTGCGCACCGTCTTTCGGAGGGGAACAATGGCAGTACCCGGTGACATATAGGGGACGGTTGTGCTCGCACGTTCCGAGAAGGAGATCTTCATCGCCGAAAGTGATGTCAGCTGTGTGAACTTCTTCCAGTTCGTCCTTCATCTTTTCTTCGGCAAGGAAAGCTTGGAATTGGTCAGGCTCTTGTAGTGCCTTGATCAGAGAATCTCTCGCCTCTTTAGATAGCAGAAGGGCATCGAGAATGCTCAGCTGCGAGGGTATCTTCCTCAGGTGTGCTAGAACGTTATAATCCACCTTGTTTTTCTTGGGCGGGCCCTTGGCTACAAGCTTTTCGACGTCTCGGTCATTGAGGGCGATATCTTCAGGGACTTTTTCCCCCTTATCTTTTTTGTTTGATCCCTTGTTTGTGGGTCCGAGATTTTTTCGGGTAATCTGCGATTACGCAGCTGAATGTTCTCGCAGGTCTTCATCTCTTCTGTTTCGGAGATGGATTCCTTGAAGAGAGGGCCGAGGGCTATTTCTTCGTCAGAGTCGCTTCCGAAGGTGAGAACTTGCGATCCCTTGCTATCAACCATGTGACAGTTGCCGGCGATTCTTTTATGCTCATCGGTCATGCTTCTTTGCTCCCGACGAGTCTTACGCTTCAATCGCCTGACGTGTTGTCGGTGGGCAACATATCCCTGCCAACAGTTTTTAAAGGCATTGCACTCTTCGGTGGGGTGAGCAATCCTTTGATGGTATAAGCAGTAGCTAGGATGTACATCCGCTCCGTCAAGGTGTATACCGCCAGGAGTGTTTCCTTTGGAGGATGGCAGCTTCATTCCCATTGACAGGGCTTTAGCGAATCGTTTCCTCATTTTAAGCCTGCTTTTGTCTGCCCTGGGCGTGCTTCGATCTGGTTGGAGTGTTTTGTGACCTATGACTTCTTCAAATTGACGCCGACTCCTGGCCTTTTCGAATATAGCCATTTCGTGTTCTTGATCATCCTTGCTCTTCTGATGGGCTTCGTTCAGCAGCAGGTCGATCATCTCGTTAGACGGTTCCAAGGGTTTTGGCTTCGATCCTGCCCCCAGCTCCTTTATGCTGTCTTCTAACGCCGAGTGAGCTTCTTCGTTAGTTAGCGCCGAATGAGAGATCATGTGGCAGCTTCCCACATAATCCTTAGATTCTTCTGACGAGTCACCTCCGTCGTTATTGTCGTTGTCTCCGCTCTCAAGGATATTGTTGAGAAATTCTTGAAGTGTAACCGGGGTTCGCGCCTTTTGGTTGTATTCCTCCAGCGTGTTAATATGTTTTTGCAGGTCTGTGCGCTTGTCATCAGGCTTCACGGGTTTTTTGGTCTTCTTCTTCTTCTTCGAAGACTTTGACGGCTGGGCAGGGGCGTTTTGACTATCTCTACCAATTCTTGGCGTCAGACGCGGCTTTAGCATTCCCTCAATGACCTCGGGTTCCAGCGGACTTTTCCACCTGATCGCCGGGCATGTTTGGAGATCCTTCAGCATTCTTTCGTTTTGGCTGAAAGAGCGACCTCCCATGGAGCTTCTTCTATAAAAGAGCACGATAACCCTGGTGTGTCCACCTTTTTAAGAGCGTGCGGCTGGGGCGGGCTTACTTTCCAATTCTCGGACAGAGCGAATTTGCCCTGTTGGTATTGGTTATCAATCCAGTCTTTGAAGACGAAGCAATTTTCGATTGGATGGCCTACTACTCGGTGATAGGGGCAGTAATTGGGATGGTTGACATCACCAGGCTGCAATGGACGCCTTGGATCCGGCATATTGATGAGCCTATTGCGTATCGCCAGTTCGAACAGTCTCTTTGTTTTCTCCCGCGGAAACGAGTAAGAACGTCTCAACTTTTCATTGAGGAATCAATGTCTATCGTTTTGGCGATCAGCTGGTTTTGGACCAGTCGGATGTTGCTGAGCATTGGCGACGAAGGTCGCTTTCCCTTTCCCCTTTTCATTCCGTGGCACCGACTTTGAAGAGGAAGGCCTATGGCCTATCTGTTCTATTTGGGCCAGCTTGTCGATCAAGGCCTGGAAGGTGGTTGGCTTGAAGAACATCATGAATTGGGATATGGTCGCCTGTGGATCTTGGGTTCCCACAAACATGCCTACTGCAGGAGCCTCTTCTATGCGCTGTTCGCACTTCAACCATAGGTTCCGCCACCGTATCGCATACTGAACCCATGTTTCTCCTGGCTTCACCCTGGCATTGATCAATGCCGTGATTGGGGTGCGTTCATTGGGGCTTGCGAACCTTTGTGTAAACAGTAGCTCCATTTCTGCAAATGTCTTGATAGAGTTATTCGGGAGCTCGGAGTACCATTTGAAGGCTGTCTCCTACAAGCTGCCAACAAACTGGCGAAGCAGCAGTTTGTCGTCATCCCCAGTATTGCCGCACAGAGCTCTGAACTGAGCGACGTGCTGGTGTAGATTACCCGTCCTCTTATACACGTGGAATTTAGGGATCGTGTATCTCGGCGGGTGCTTTATTTGATCGTACCAACCCGGGTAGGGTCGTCCAGTTTTGACGATTTGGCCAGCCGCTTCGCTCGCCTGATGAGCTCGTATCTGTTGAGCTATATAGTCGTCAAGGGCGGCTTTGGAGATGGTCTCTTCCCTGGCTGCTAATGGAGCCGGAAGAGGGTTTGATGTATCTCCTCTGTCGTCTTCAAGGATTACTGGAGGGTCTTCAGCTGGGGGATCCGACTGTATCATCATCCCGACCATATCTTGGAATAGAAGCGCCATTTTCTTTATGTTGGCCGCTTATTCCGCGGCCTCTTTTTCTTTCTTCTCGAGCATTCTTTAGAGGAATTCGGCATCGGTTTCCTGCTCCTGACGCTGCTCTGACGATGTTTTCAGGCTTTTTTTGGCCCAGTGAGTGCGGCCATCTTCATTAGCATCTCTTAGAGCTTTTGCTGTTGTTTCTCCTGAGCCTTTGTCACAGACCGTGTAAGTGGTCGATGACCCGTAGAAGCACGACTTTTCTCTT
This sequence comes from Agapanthus africanus, assembly GCA_030015575.1. Taxonomy (NCBI): domain Eukaryota; kingdom Viridiplantae; phylum Streptophyta; class Magnoliopsida; order Asparagales; family Amaryllidaceae; genus Agapanthus; species Agapanthus africanus. The sequence goes on along the minus strand of CM057338.1, from coordinate 416,701,212 downwards.
TTCCGGAAGCCATATGAACAGTATGCACTACCATGCCCCCAGACTTGAAGCGTCTGGGTTCAGTACCTTTGAGGTTTGTCGCAGGCATAGGGATCTTCTCCGGCCTCCTCTTTTTATGGGCAGTTGAAGCTGAGGGGGTTGCTACAATAGGCACCCGGGCAGACGATACGTTTCGTAGCGTATCGGCGGGATGGTCCCCTTCTTGTTGAACTTTCATTTTCTTGGATCGACGGGAGTAGTCCTTGTCGATTACTGAGTCTTGGACTCTCCGCCAGACCTTATGAATTTTGGAGGACTGCCGCTGAGGGGGCTGCTCCGACTTTGCTTTTGTAGCGTTCTCCACAGGTGGAGGAGATCTTTTTAGTACGGTGGTTGGAGAATTCTTGCGCACCCTCCTGAGTGGTTCAAAGTTGTTCCCAGTTGGGACAACAACATCAATTTCCATTATCGGAGCTGGTGGAGTCAATCCAGAAGGGGAACTGCCCCCCAGCTTTTCTTACTCGGCGCCAGTGGCAACGTCGAGCATTTCTTGCTGACGGTACCGACTCAGTTATAGGGGTGGCCTCATCATGCCCCCTGTTCTGGTGAAGGGTTGTTGTTGGTGCTAGTCTATTGAAGACTGATGTCCGCTAAGAAGAAATGTACAATCTATCAAAGACTGACCTTTGGGTAGGGAAGGCAGCCTTGGTGACTTCGCTTGAGACGGGAGTTGGAACGGATAGTCTTGTGAAAACCAATCCCTTAGTAGGAGAAGCCCGATGACTTCGTTTATCGGAGCTGGCATAGCTATCCGCTTCGGGATAACTCCTTCGGGTATCGTAGGCTTCTTCACGGTCCCACTTGAGCTTTGGCCTAGTCTGTTAAAGACCGAGGCGTTAGACTTGGATGACTCGTTAAGAGGGGCCGTGGTAGTTGTAAGTCGATCGAAGACCGACTTCTTCGGAACCTCTGGTGGTGGCATTAGGGAGTTGAAGCTTATCGGCGGGAGCATGGTCCCGAAGAACAGTCCAGTAGTGGCCTGAGTCACCTGTTCCACTGGCATGGCGAAGATGGAGTCCGCTTGGGGCCCATAGGTCACTCCTCCGGCGAGGACGGGATGGGAGTTGTTGTTGAAGCCGGTGCGGTTGGAAGCCATTTTCTCTGCACGGGAGTAAGACACCAAATCTTAGTACCTCGAATCCAGGGGCAACTACATTAAACCGCGATTCGTTCGCGAAACACGATACACGAAGTGTGGAGTGGAAAGAGGAAAAGGTCCCACCGGGTGTGCCAGAATCTGTTTACCGCCGAAAACCGGGAAGACAAATGTCTTGCCTGAATTTAGGGGCAGATGCTATTTGGTTTTATCCGTCCACCTCTCCGAAGATGCTAAGTTGATTTATGGCACCGTGTATCGGAGGTTTAGACGGATGCGGCCGTTGTAGCAGACTTCGTCAGATTCCCTCTCATTGTGAGGGGTTTTTGATTGTGGGGACGCTCTTTCCTGCAGGCGCAAGCCCCTGCAGTTAATTATGTTACCGCATCGCGGTAACCACTTTCTCCTGCTCCAGAAGGTCACTTCATATCGTGTGTGTTTGTTTTATTTTTCGTTGCCCGTGGATCGTATACGGAGACTAATTTATGTTGTCGCCCGTAGGGCGTGGATTAGTCCAAATCCGTATTTTCTTAGATTTGGGTTTGGGTTGGTTTAAGGACCGTTAGTCTTGTTTTAGACTAAGGTCAACTCAAACATTTGTTGAGGGTACGCTAGTCTAATTTTAGACTAAGATCTACTCAACAGGATTTTGGGATCATTTAGATCCGACGAAAGAGTATTTGGACTCTATCGTTTTAGTTTAGGGACGTTGCGGTCCATAAGTTTAAGGACATCATAGTCCATGGAGTTTAAAGACATCATAGTCTATGGGGTTTAGTTTAGGGACGTAGCGGTTCATAAGTTTAAGGACATCATAGTCCATAGAGTTTAGTTTAGGGACGTTGCGGTCCATTGGGTTTAAGGAAATCATAGTCCATGAGTTTAAGGACCTCATAGTCCATAGAGTTTAGTTTATGGACGTTGCGGTTCAAAAGTTTAAGGACATCATAGTCCATAGATTGTCTGGTTGTTGGGACCCGCCACCTCTCTGAAGACGTTGAAGAATTACAACGACACATATCAGAGGAATGTACCCTTGAACCAATGTTGGTGGGGAGATCTATAGTCAGGTTTGGGACTAAGACCAATTAGGGAAATTGTGAGCACATGGGCTCGGTTGGTCCGAGTTAGGGACTTGTGGCCAATTTGGGTTCAACCCATTCAGTTTTGATTAAAGTGTTGTACACTTGTTTGGGCTCGGTCCCTTTTTATTCAACAATGCTGAGCATTGATTTGGGTTCTGACACTCTTTTTCTTTTTGTCTTTTATTGAGTGTTGAACACTCTTTATGGCGCAGAGTGCTTTATGTACAGAGCCTTTATGTACAGAGCGCTTTATGTACAGAGCGCTTGGCGTTGAGCGCCAGACTTGGAGCGCTAAGACGCTTCTTCTGAGATAGCACCCACATGGGGAGCACGTGGAGTGCTTGGCGCTGAGCGCCAGATTTGGAGCGCTGGAGCGCTAAAGCGCTTCTTTTAGAATAGCGCCCACGTGAAGAGCACATGGCGCGCTTGGCGCTGAGCGCCAGAATTGGAGCGCTAAGATGCTTCTTATAAAATAAAGCCCACGTGAGGAGCACGCGGCGCGCTTGGCGCTGAGCGCCAGACTTGGAGCGCTAAAGCGCTTGGAGCTCTGGGCGCCAGACTTGGAGCGCTAAGGCGCTTCTTTTTAAATTGGAGTGCTAAGGCTCTTCTCTGGTAGCTTTGATCAGTTCTGTACTCTGAGAATTAAATTCTCGGTTTATAAGAGACTTTGTCTCATGAATCTAAGAACTAAGTTTTTCTCTTTTTGATGAGATGCTATGATCTCTTTATTTTTGTGAAAAACCTTGTCTTATGGATCTGTGATCTAGAAAAAGAACCGAGTTCTTATGATGTGAAAGTTAAACTCTCAAAAATTGAGGAGATGTTATGATCTCACTTATTATCATTTACCTTGAAGAAAATTTCTTCTTCTTAGAGCTTGCTCTTCTCTTTTTCTTTTCTGAGAACTTGAAGTTTATGGGGAGTTCTTCTGTACAAGACTTGAAGTCTTGAGTCCTTTATATAGGGAAGGCTGATTTGTTGAATCAGTTCAGGGAATCTCTCATTGAGAGATTTCTGATTGATTTGGGGGATGTTTCCCACCATCGGATCTTTGATCCAAGGGCTTCTGTTTTACAGAAGACATCTTTCTTGTTATTTAACAAGATTGAGAAATATTTTCCCATACAGAGATTGTTCTGTATCTTGGTGATTTTTTAATCACCATTGGATCTTTGATCCAATGGTGCTCTGATTTACAGAGCACAATCTTTCTTGTTTGGAAAGATTTGAGGAGTATTTCCTCAACAGAATTTGATTCTGTAATTTGATGATTCATTCATCTTAGTTGGATCTTTGATCCAATGGTGGAGAACATTTAGTTCTAGCGCTTGGCGCTCGCGTGCTTTGCACGTTAGGCACTGCCTCAGAGTCTTTGACTCTTAGCGCTAGCGCACTTGGCGCCAGCGCTCTCGTGCTTTGCACGTAAGGCGCTGCCTCAGAGTCTTTGACTCTTAGCGCTGGCGCTCTCGTGCTTTGCACGTGAGGCGCTGCCTCAGAGTCTTTGACTCTTAGCGCTGGCGCACTTGGCGCGAGCGCTCTCGTGCTTTGCACGTGAGGCGCTGCCTCAGAGTCTTTGACTCTTAGCGTTAGCGCTCTCATGCTTTGCACGTAAGGCACTGCCTCAGAGTCTTTGACTCTTAGCGATGGCGCACTTGATGCTAACGCTCTCGTGCTTTGCACGTGAGGCGCTGCCTCAGTTTAAATTTCAAATTTTGAAATTTTAAATAGAGCTTTGCTCTGATTGGGGGAAACATACCTCTATGTTTTCCTGTATCTAAATCATCCACACACCACTTAGGTACGATCTTAGTAGCATCCCTACCCGCTTTAGCACTTTTTTACACTGGAGCATCATATTGCTTTATGTCGTAATGGTTCGTCCGAACTCATGCGATACCAGTTAAATCGCTCGTATCCAGCTGGAATGTCAGTTCAGAGAACGGCGTTCTAAAGACAACTATTAGATACGATCTGTGTCCAGTGGTCGTCTGCAGTAGAGAATTTTATGCGGACTTCAAAGTGCTGGACATACCGAACTTCGACGTAGTCTCAGGAATGGACTGGCTAGGAACTTTCTTCGTTGCCATCGACTGTCATCAAAGAAGGGTAGTGTTTGAAATACGAGATCATCCGGTCTTTATTTCAAGAGTGGAGACCGTACCCTGGAATTTAGCACCTACAAGGCTAAACCAAAGAAGGCAGTGATTGCAACTTTACAAGCAGAAGAATCGAAGCCAGAGGTAGTTCGAGAGTTCGAGTACGTATTCCCTGAAGTTATAACAGGTTTGCCTCCCGATCGAGCTCTTGAATTCATCATTGACTTACTACCTGATGCACAACCGTTGATCAAAGCTCTGTACCGGTTAAGTCCAGAAGGAATGAAGGAGATCCATACTCAGTTGGACGAACTTTTGCAAAAATGTTGGATTCGTCCCAGTACTTCATGTCGGGGATCTCCAGTTTTGCTCGTGAAGAAGAAAGAAGGTTCATACAGAATGTGTACAAACTACCGAGCTTTGAACGAAATGACGAAAAAGAACAAGTATCCACTACCGTGCATCGACGACCTGTTCGATCAGCTAAGTGGGTCTTGCGTATTCTCAAAGTTAGATCTTCGTTCGGGTTATCATCAGGTAAAGGTCAAAGAGTCTGATATTCCGAAGACGGTATTCAGGACTCACTATGATCATTATGAGTTTCTCGTAATGCCATTTGGAGTGACCAATGCACCTGCTATATTTATGAATCCGATGAACCGAGTTTTCCGAGAGTGCCTGGACAGGTTTGTTGTTATTTTTTTTGATGACATCCTGGTGTATTCAAAGAACCGGAAAGAACACGCTGAGCATTTGCAGATTGTCCTGGAGACATTGCGACAACATCAACTCTACGCCAAGTACAACAAGTATGAATTTTGGCTAGATTAAGTCGGATTTCTCGGGTATATTGTTTCAGGCGAAGGATCTAAGTCGACGTTAGACACCCAACATGATGCGGGGAGGCGGAATAGATAAAACAATCATTTTGTTTAAACTACCATCGACTAACTTTACGGATCTTTGCTAAACCCTAACTAACAACAACATAGAAGTGATTAGCTACTATGAAAGATGATTATACCTAATGAATAAGTCCTTCTTGTTCTTTTTGATCACCTCCTCGTCGGCCTCCTCGTTGTGATAGAAGATCCACCCGAGAGCTACTTCTCCAAGCTTTAACCTCACACTTGAGGTAACTAGGTGGCTATGAGTGCTAATTAAAGCAACCTAGAGGATATAGAAGAGGATTAGGGATCTATTAGTCTTTCTAACCCTTGGATCTCAACACATGAGAGGTTAGGGTTAGTTCTTTGAAGAAAGAGAGCTTGAGGAGTGAGAAGGTGAGAGTGAGAATCATCTTGGAAAAATATCTCATTGTGAATATATGAAGCATAAGATATTTATTAAACGAATAATAAATAATAATATCATCATACTTCATTAACTCACCTTGTGTGATTCATCCCATGAGTCATTAATCAATAAATGCATCATTAACTCCTTTGGATGAATCACACCATGAGTCATTAATCCAATTAATGCAAATTCCACCTAAGCCTCCAACTTATCAATCTTCTAGAAGCTTCTTGACAAATTACGAGAATGCCCCTCCCATCCATGAAAACACGGAAATACTGAGACTGTATAAATCCAATAATCTAATACTAGAATCTGGCTTAAACCAAAGCCTGCTAGTATAAACCGTCCGAACATCGTACGTGCGTAAAAACACTTATGTGTCCGAACCCTGTCGTAAAACCATACGACCTCTATATTGTTTCACCCGAAGCAGGGAAACTCTCTGTGTGGGACTCTAAAGACTCGACTACTACGCTGGCAGTGGGTTTAACCACAAACCGCAAGCGGCACTAGCTGTACGTAACGGTCCCCAGGTAGATGTCGATAAGAAGGCCGATGAGGAAACCCATCCGAACTCCTACTGAGCCTGATGTGACAATCTCCGTACAGTCCGGTCTGTTCGTCTAAGACTATCGCATATTGGGCCTACGGGGCGTCAAGCCTCAGTTCCCTAAAAGCGGTATATGTCATGTCGGAGCGAAGCCCATTACACCTTGAGAAGCTACTGGAAATCCTACCAGTAAATCTCGCTTGCCCTGGCCAGGGACTTTGCGTAATGGCTCTCCAAACACAGCGCGATATCAACTCCCAATACCGGGAGAGACGAATCCTATCTAACCGCCACTGCCTCTAAATGCTTCGGGACTGCACCCAACTGCTACCTGTATGCACGACTCCTTTGAGCCGTGGTAGGGTAGCAATCTAAGAACAGTGGGAACACACTCGAGACGAAGCAGCAGTGTCAAGTCTGCGGACTATGCTGTACTCATATCACCTGGGAACTGTTAACTGACGATGGGTATAATACCAACCAACAGTTCCCTGCGAGTCCTGTCCGGTGTACCCGTAACCCAACGAGCACCTGTATACTATCTCCAGTACGACGTACTGATGGCTGTGTGACAGACCATCTCCCCAACTGGGATGAGAAGCATACACACTAGTCTACTCCGGAATATCGATGCCCTGTCTCGATAATCCTACGACTAGGGACCTGAAAAAGGATGTGCTTGTAGACTACCCAGCCCCCACTAGTGTGACTGCCATCACAACGCTGGTAGTCAAGCAAGATCCTAAGGGCTCTATCAATATGTATTCTCGATATGCTAACATATACACATATTAAGATAGAAATAAACCAAGTAGCATACTACCATGTTTAGCAAGACTGTTAATATAACTGTGAATATCCCAACCTTCCATTAAGTAATATACAAGCTAGTATAATACAATAATGGCCCCTAGGGCATATACACTAACAATCTCCCACTTGCACTAGGGCCATGTACTGGCGTATCGAAGACCTATCATCTCGAGTAGCCTCTTGAACTGAATCTGAGGTAAGGCCTTAGTGAATGGATCTGCAGTGTTCTCCTCTGTAGAAACTCTCCGGACCTTGATCTCTTGGCGATCTATGATCTCCCTGATCAGGTGATACCGCCTTAAGATGTGCCTGGACTTCTGATGGGACTTGGGTTCCTTCGCTAAAGCTATAGCTCCGTTGTTGTCGTAATACAGCGGTATTGGATCAACAATGGTAGGAACCACCTGAAGTTCTGTTAGGAACTTCTTCATCCAGACTGCTTCTTTTGCGGCATCGCAAGCAACGATATACTCCGCTTCCATCGTTGAGTCAGCAACGGTGTCCTGCTTGGAACTCTTCCAGCACAACGCCCCTCCATTGAGGGTAAAGACATAACCTGACATGGACTTGGAGTCATCCTTGTCACTCTGGAAGCTGGAGTCGGCAAAAGCCTCGATCTGGAGGTCTTTTCCGCCGTAAACCAAGAATATGTCCTTAATCCTTCTCAGGTACTTGAGAATGTTCTTTACTGCTATCCAGTGCTTCTCCCCTGGGTCTGACTAATACCTGCTTACTACGCTCAGTGCGTAAGCTACATCTGGTGTGGTGCACAACATCGCATACATTATAGATCCTACCGCATAAGCGTAGGGTATAATAGATATGCGATCCCTTTCCAAATCAGTCTTGGGAGACATCTCTTTGGAGAGGGTGATTCCGTGACAAGCCGGTAAACTACCGCGTTTAGAATCTTCCATACTGAATCTTTTCAGTATAGTGTTGATATACCTGAATTGTGAAAGTCCCAACATCCTCTTGGATCTATCACGATAGATCCGGATCCCCAGAATGTAAGAGGCATCACCCAGGTCTTTCATGGAGAACCTGTGTGATAAGAATCCTTTGACAGATTATAGCATAGGATGTCATTTCCTATCAATAGAATGTCATCCACGTACAAGACGAGGAATATGACAGTTCGTGCTACAATTTTACTATATATACATGGTTCATCTAGATTTTTGATAAAGTCATATTCTTTGACCATTTCATCAAAACAGATGTTCCAACTCCGCAATGCCTGCTTTAGTCCATAAATGGACTTAAGCAACTTGCACACTTTCCCGCTGCTCCCACTCTGATTGAAACCTTCTGGCTGATCCATATAGACGCACTCTTCTAAATTACCATTTAAAAAAGCTGTTTTTACGTCCATCTGCCAGATCTCATAATCATGGAAGGCGGCAATGGCAAGAAGGATCCGAATGGATTTGAGCATAGCCTCTGGAGAAAAAGTTTCGTCATAGTCCAAACCAGGTCTTTGACGAAAACACTTTGCAACAAGTCTAGCCTTATAGGTTTCCACCTGTCCATCTACACTAATCTTTTTCTTGAAGATCCATTTGCATCCTATGGGTTTTACCCCACCCGGAGCAAAGTCCAAAGTCCATACTTTGTAGGTGTACATGGACTCCATCTCGGCCCGCATTACATCCAGCCAGCGTACCGAGTCGCCGCTCTGGATGGCCTGCAGGAAGCTAGTAGGTTCATCATTATCAATGAGGCAATCCTCTCTATCCCCATCTATGAGAAAACTGCAGTATCTCTCAGGCGGATGAGACGGCCTACTACTCCTGCGGAGGGGTGCGGGAATGTCCTGTTCTTCTTGAACTACTGGTTCTACCAAACTTTCAGTAGTAGTTTGTGGTTCTAGAATTTCTTCCAGTTCTATTGCGCTCCCACTTGTTTCTTTTTCTAAAAACTGCTGTTCTAGAAAATAGGCATTACGAGAAACAAAAACCTTTTGTTCCTCTGCGTAATAGAAGAAATACCCCTTAGAGTTCTTTGGATATCCCACAAACTTACACTGTACTGATCGTGCCTCGAGTTTGTCCGCATGCTGCTTTTTAACAAAAGCTGGACATCCCCATATCTTCAGATACTGAAGATAGGGTTTCTTCCTACTCCACATCTGATATGGCGTGGTAGGCACAGTCTTGGTAGGAGCCCTGTTTAAAAGATATGCTGCTGATTCTAGCGCATAACCCCAGAAAGATCGCGGTAACTCAGCATTACTCATCATGGAACGTACCATATTCAATAGGGTTCGGTTCCGTCTCTCCGATACACCGTTATGCTGTGGAGTGTATGGAGGAGTAAGCTGAGAGAGAATTCCTTTCTCTTTTAGGTAACCTAGGAACTTGGCACTTAAGTATTCACCACCTCGATCAGATCTCAGTGTCTTGATACTTTTGCCGGTTTGGTTTTCTACTTCATTCTTATATTCTTGGAATTTCTCAAAGGCCTCGGATTTATATTTCATTAGGAAAATGAATCCATACCTAGAGTAATCGTCCGTAAAAGTAATGAAATATGAAAAACCACCTCTTGCATGTGTAGACATTGGATCATATACATCGCTGTGTATGAGTCCTAAGAGCTCGCTCGCTCTTACTCCATGTCCAGTGAATGGAGTCTTTGTCATCTTTCCTTTGAGACATGATTGACAAGTTGCATAAGATTGATATTCGAACGGATCCAAATATCCTTCTCTATGTAACTTAGTTAACCTTGTCTCATTGATATGACCCAGTCTACAATGCCATAAGAAAGCCTGATTTATATCTGGAGACTTTCTTTTTAGTGTGTTCTGGACATTGAAAATCTGTAATTGGTTTAGCACGTATATACCGTTATCTAGTGTACCGGACCCAATCAAACCATGATTAAGGTGGATGTTAACAACATCGCTTACAAACGTGAAATCATAACCTTCTTTTGATAACAACGATACTGATATGATATTACACGTTAAACTAGGTACACAAAAACAGTTGCGCAAAAACCAAAATATGTCCACTCGTCAATCCGAGGTGATAATCCCCTACGGACACAGCACCCACGCTAGCTCCGTTAGCAACCTGGAGGGTCATATCACCAACCTTCAGCTCTCTATGGTTTCTCAGTGCCTGTAATGAATTGCATATATGAGATCCTGATCCGGTATCCAATACCCAGGAAGTAGAGTTGATTGACAGACAATTTTCAATTACAAACACACCTGAAGTCTAAGCCACAGCTTGCTTCGGGTCCTGGTTCTTGGCAATCCAAGCTTTGCAATCTTTCTTCCAATGGCCTTTCCTATGACAGTGGAAGCACTCGTCCTTTGCCACTACTGGCACCGCAACCTTTGCTTTTCCATTGACTCCCACCTTACCAACACCACCTCTTGGTTTGGTAGCGGCCTTCTTCTTCCTTTCTTTGGCCCTAGCCTTGGACCCGGAAGAGGAAGCACCGCGAACAAACATAGTGGGTGTATCCCTTTCTTTCTGCAAGGTGCCCTCTGCACTTCTCAACATGTTAAGGAGTTCTGGAAGTTCAACTTCTTTTCCTTGAATGTTGAAATTCAGAATAAACTGGGCGTAGGTGGAATGAAGGGACTGAAGAACCAAGTCTGTATACAGCTCGTTCTCTAAAATCGTCCCAAGGTCCGCGAGCTCTTCTATATAGCCAATCATCTTTAGGACATGTTCTCCTACAGATGATCCGACGTCCAGCCTCGACTGAAACAAGTTCTTCGAGGTCTCGTATTTTGCTATACGAGATTTCTCTCTATACAGATCCTTTGTGTGGAGAAATATGGATTCAAGATCCATATCCTCGTGCCTCCTCTGATGTTCATTATTCATAGAGGCAAGCACGATGCATTTGGTCTTCGCGCAATCTAACTCCCAGGTCTTGTGGATTTCCTTATCCGCAAGACTGGATTTTGGACCAGGGACAGCAGGTGCCTTTGTAGTAAGAACAAACCCCAATTTGTCATAGGTAATAACCATCTTGACATTCCGGAACCAATCTTTATAGTTTGGCCCTGTCAGAATATTTTTCTCTAATAGTAACTTAAGGCCTGTCATATTTTTGGGTCGCTGCAATGAGAGAGAGAGGGAACACTTTAGCATGATGCTCTTGCAAGTTTAGAGTGGTTTTTAGTTTATCTAAACAGGATGGCTCCCACTGTTTCTCGAATCCCTCCTCAAACCAAAAAGGAAGAACTAGTCAGCACTATTCTCACCATACAATACTTGCTTAACCGTTCAGCCAGGCCGGTGTCGGTACTTCGAGGGAGGTTTTACGACGCTTTCGTGAAGTTCCTTAATTAAATAACCTCTTTTCTCTGGGGGTGTAGCCCCGCTGACACCTTTCTCGACACCTACTTGGTTTATAACATTGATCGTTAAGTGACGAATCTCCTGATGAGTAGCGGATACTCATTGTAGGATCGGGATCCAAATATCATCGTGTGATAAAGCTGAAGAAATCCTACCAAAATTATCACACTCCAAATGGTATGCATCTCTTTGCAAATTTCAGTTCCTTTAGGAATTCCCGATATAAATTTCTGCCCCATGCTCTTATGACCTTGGCGTTGGTCAAAATGTCATAAGTCACATGTCAAGTTCTACCCATCATTATCTTGTTAATTTGAACCCATCCGTACATACCTCTGACGTTGGCCAAATGATAATACGACTGCCCCAAACTAACTCATCTATCTATGCAACAAATGAATACCCAGCAGCTACCAAACACTATGCCTTGGCGTTGGTCAAAATGCATAGCTTGAATACTACTGAATACCCAAATGAAATGACGGAGGGCTACGAATGGTTTTGGCGAAACCGTGAACGTAGTGAACTTGATATGATCGAAGGAACCTGATAGTTTTTAAAAGGAGTGGCTTAAACTCCGCAATTTTAAAAAATATCTTCTGTTTTAAAATAACCGAGTGGTTTCTTTTAAACTGTTCCAACGATTCAACTTTGGTTTATTTTCTTTGCATTAATATAATGCGTCCCATCAATTAACCTATCATTGCAGAAAACAACGAAAATACAACGTCCTCTTATGCCATCAACATTCGCCACTGGGTCCCGTCATTCACCCGTTAGGTTATTTAACTAACGACAGAGCGGGGGCTGGGCTAGCGCGGGTGCAAAACATAAGTGACGTCTAATAGCTATCATATATAGATATTGTACATTCGTCTGACGCAATAATATGCATTCCAGATCACAGATGAACATATTGGATTTTCTACGAATCCGCATTCCTTTTGAGCCTACAAAGAAAGACGGATTACACAGTCGCGATGAATAGCCAAAACCCCATGCTAGACCCCTACGGGTACAGCAAACTACCCGCCTAGTACCCGAAGTGAAGCGGTCTCCCTCAACAACGTGAGTATGCCACTAAACACTTCAAAGTACCCGGTAGTTTGTGCACCCCATCTTGGGTCTATCCTAGGAGCAGAAAACAGTAAATGAAATAATACAACGGTGGATACAACCTCATCCCGGATGTGCCCCGCAAAATAATATTACAACAATTTACAAATTACATTTGAATGAAAGAAACACTCGTCTCACATCCCCGGCTATCCATTCATGACAATCCAACAAGTCCACAAACACAAACCAGTAAAAACCATTACAGAAATGTGCAACCCCCTGCTAACCGACATACTAGCAGTTAGGGGAGGTTTACGAACACATAAAACACATCACAGATATAATCAAGTTAGCCAAACATCTTAGAATTTCGATTAAGCAAACACAAATGATTCTACTCTAAATAATTCTCTGTGCACCTGAAACCTGAGCAGAAACAGAACATCCCAGAAAATACAAAATTAACACAGAAGAGTTACTGGGGAATTTTGGGCCGACTCGGCTCCAACTCGGCCGCGGATCTGCGGCGGATCGCTTTGGATCGGCCGCGGTTCCGCGGCGGTTTGGCCGAGTTATGATCCCAAATTTCTCCAGTAACCTTATAATTCCCTGCTTGTAATTTTAAGGGTCCCTGAAAAATTTTTAGACTCCGTTTTAAAATCGGCAGAAACATGGTGAAAAAGTCGTATTTTTGGGTTCGTTTTGCGATCGAATTTCTAACGACTTTGCTAATAAGTTAGTTATGGTTTAGCGAGGCTCTGATACCAATGTAAGTCGACATTAGACACCCCACATGATGCGGGGATGCAGAATAGGTAAAATAATCATTTTGTTTAAACTAACATCGATTATATTCACAATGAGATATTTTTCCAAGATGATTCTCAAAGGAATCTCAGTAGATCCAGCTAAAGTGTCAGCTGTCAACGAATGGCCGACATCAAAGATGGTGAAGGATATTCAAAGTTTCTTGGGATCAGCAGGATACTACCGCAGATTCATCGAAGGCTTTTCGAAGATTGCAGCACCCCTGACCAAGCTCACACGTAAAGATGATGCATTCGTGTGGTCAGAAGAATGTGAGCAAGCTTTTGTAGAACTCAAGTCGAGATTAACTTCTGCTCCTATTCTCGTAATACCGGACCAATCTGGAGGATTTGTTGTGCATTGCGATGCATCTGGTAAGGGATTAGGATGTGTTCTACACTAGCATAGAAAGGTTGTAGCTTTTGCATCAAGATAGCTGAAAGTCCATGAGCGCAACTATCCAACATATGACTTGGAGTTGGCAGCCGTTATCTTTGCACTTAAGATTTGGCGCCACTATCTTCTGAGAGAACGAGTGGATATATACACGGACCACAAAAGTCTGAAGTATGTATTTACTCAGAAGGAGTAAAACATGCGACAGAGAAGATGGCTAGAACTTATGGTGGACTTTGACATCAACCTACAGTATCATCCAGGGAAGGTGAATGTAGTTCCTGATGCACTTAGCCGTCAGCTATTATCAATGAATCTCACCGCACAGTGGTAACTACAGCAGGAATTGAACAGGATGAAGATCGAGGTAGTTATGCCAGGTAATGCTTCCGAGTTGATGAACTTATAAGTTTAGTCTACTATTGTCAATCAGATCAAGACAGCTCAAGCAAATGATGCCAATCTGCAAAAGATCCGAGAACAGGTAGAAAGTAGACTTCGAATAGATTTCATCATCCACGAAGACGGATCTTTAAGATATGGAAGTAGATTGTGTGTACCACAAGATTCTATTTGAGAAGAGTTAAAGAAAGAAGCCCACAACTCTCCATATTCAGTACACCCTGGTGGTATAAAGATGTACAAAGATCTATAGAAACACTACTGGTGGTATGGAATGAAGCATGAAGTAGCCAGAAGCGTAGCCAAGTGCTTTGTGTGTCAGCAAGTGAAGGCTGAATATCACAGGACTGCTGGTTTACTTCAACCGTTACCTATCCCAGAATGGAAATGGCAGCACATTACCATGGACTTCGTGACTGCTCTTCCTCGCAGCACGAAACATAACGATACTGTATGGGTTATTGTGGATCGACTCACCAAGTCGGCACATTTCATCCCATTTCGAGTTGGCCAATCTACCGAGACATTAGCAAATAAGTACATGGAGGTAAGCATGAATCTAAAGTAAGATTTAACCTCAAAATGTACTATTTTTGATACCATGAACTCATGCAGGAGATTGTGAGATTACATGGAGTACCGGTTTGCATCGTCTCCGATCGTGACACCAGATTCCGATCGCAATTTTGGCAGAGTCTGCAAGTTAGCCTGGGAATGAGTTTGAATATCAGCACGGCTTACCATCCACAAACGGACGGACAGTCCGAGCGAACAATTCATGTTCTGGAGGACATGCTAAGAGCTTGTATGTTAAACTTCGGAGGTTCGTGGAAAGATCACTGTAACATTTCGGAAAGTAAAATATTATTTTTGGAATTTAAATAATTAAATTAATACATTTTATGAATATTATAAAAGTATGGAGTTTGGTTTTAACGAAGTGGTATGATTATACATTTATAGTTGGAAGAATAATCGAAAAATTAATATAAATTATTGATTTTGAAGGTATTTATGTGATTTAGACATTTTATAAATTATTATACAATTAATTGTATACAAGTTAATGCTAAACTTGATTAATATTTCACTAATTATGCATTAATCTTGTTTATGTATATTACATGCAACAAATCATGTTGCAAAACACTTGTTACATTTTTGCTATGAACCATGGCTTCATCTTTGTTTTTAAATGATTTTGTTTTAAAATGAAAAAGAAAAAAAAAGGAAAAAGAAAACAAATGAGATGGGGAGATATTTTGTGAGAGGGGGGACCATGAGGTATGGCTAGAGAGAGAGAGGAGGCAGAGAGAGGGTGAACCTTCTACACACTTCATGGCTCATTTTCTTTCCTTCTTCATTTCTCATCTTCATTCTTCTTCATCTTCTTCTCCCTCACCCTCCACCTCCTCTACCATCCTCAAACACCTCCAAAACCACTACTAAACACCATGCCGCCTTCACAAAAAGTATTCCTCTCATCACTACAAACACCATGGATCAATCAAGTGGACATTTTGAACACTTTGGGCAATCCTAGAATTTTATTAAGTTGCCAAATGAGATAATCCCCACACTTTTATTTAAGTATCTTGTTTTCCTTATATCTTATAGTGGGTTAGAGAAAAACTAATGAGGTTTAGTGATCTTGGAAAATTCCAAGATGAGGTTTAGGGTATAGTATGACTTGTGAAGGTGTAATTGAGGTTTAGTCATGACTACAACCCCTCTAGTGTCAAATCCTGAACCAAACTGAGTATAGAAACCCCAAGACTTGAACTTTGAATTGGCCGATATCGTATTTTGTAGGATTTGTGATGGGATATTGAGATCTACTATTACCCTGAGACTCTGAAAAATATATAGCGAACACAGTGATACAAACAGGCCACCTAGAAGTTACCATAAAGACCCTACCCCAAATTCCTGAACCTGGCCGCCAATTTAAGCTTCCTGGCCGCAAATTGTGGCCTGGCCATGAAGCCAGTGTCTCGTGCTTGGTCCATGGCTCCCTTAGATGTTAATTTGACCTATCATATATGCAAAATATCTTAATTTCACCTGAGGAAAAATCTGGAAGTGTTTTTCAAAGTTTCTGATTTCGGTTTGCGAGTTTTGTTAACTTGAATTTTGGTATTTGGGTTTTGGCTCGGTCGTTTGACGTTTGTACGTCAATGTCGAGGGTTGTTTGGCTATTCTTGCATGCGTGGACCATAGGTTCTAACCTATGTGTGTTTCACGTGCCGTATTGATTCTCGTATTCGATTCTTGTTTACGATACGACGTATTTGAATTATAAGTACCTTCGCGTGGACTTCGGGACGACAAGGGAGAGCAAGGCGTCATCGACTTCGGCAAAGCAAGGATCGAATGTGAGTAGATGCATATCTACGGGGGAAGTCGGGTGGATGGCGTATAGCACCCCCGCAACCGTAGAATAAGATATTTATATATATTGTATACATATGTTAATGCGAGACATGGATACTTAGCAAATAGGGTTCATAGGAGACTATAGGTTAGATTACGCATACTTGTAGGATGGTTTACTCTTAGTTTTAGTTCCTTAGTCGTGAGTCATCGGTTTTACATTGTCGCGTGCGCGCACACACACTTGATATGATATGTATATATATGTATGTGTGTGTGTGTTTATATATATATATATATATGGATGTGTTGGTATGTGTGTGTGTGTGTAAATAGTATACATATATGTGTAAGATGAGGATATGATATATTATATCGTTTTGAGTCGATACGATCGAGCAGGATGTCAAGAGATTTGATATATGATTTGAGATGAGATATTGTATATGATGCAATATATTAAAGGATCGTTGGGCGTTATACACATAATATGCGATAACATGCGATCTAATAAGATAATAGATTGTACGTGATCTTAGATCTGTACCCCCGATTATGATATTGTACGACGAATGATACCGTACGAACTATATGATATATGATATTTGACCCGTACCCTCGATTTGAGGATGTCGTACGATGGATTTTACCGTACGATATATATTTATATGATGATTGATCCACACTCTTGACTCGAGGATGCCGTACGATGGATTATACCGTACGTAATGCTATGAGGCTGGATCGCTGGCTACTGGATATATCGACTCGGATAATGCTATAGACTTTCTTATCACTTTCGAATCGGTTCTTAGTTTAGTTTTTTTAGTTGCTTAGATAGATGTTAGATTAGGCTCGAGTCATACCTATTTCCAAAACTAACGAATTGTATGTATTTCAAAAGACAACCCGAGGGACGCTACGGATTTTCAAAAAGGATATCTCTTTTCTTAAAAACACCGTAGCCTTTACTTTTCTAAAAATAACGATTTGTGCTATTTTAAATACAGTAACTGTATGGATCGTATATAGATTTATATTTTATATAATGTTGCGTTTATTGTTTATTTCCTGTTACGTTCATATTGTTCTCACTTCATTTGTATATACATGTGTTTTCTTTTGCTGTTATGATCGCGTCTGCTAGGACACATGCACCATTACCGATGATACGTATGTTGCACGTATACTTGCTTGCCGGCTCACACACATCATCATCGATAATTGCCATGTCACGTACATATTAGAAAACGTTATCTCACTCGCATGACCTGATAGCTTGTAGTTAACAGTATTGTTTTAACATTCATGATCTTACATGTTAGTTAGACATTGTATTTCTTACTTAGACGCCACAAGCATTCACATACATACATTTTAGTCATGCACTAATCATTTAGCATTACGCCGGTATTCATTATCTCATTATATACTCATGATTATGAGATTTCGGTTTTTCATGAGATTTCTGGATTTGGGAAACCGCATGTGAATTTCAAAACTTATGCTCAATTTAAATGAAAATGCGGTTTCTCGTGATATGATGTGTGACGTCCACCATGAGATTTCTCGGTTCTGAGCATATATGTTTACCTGATTCGAGAAGCGAGGAGACACTGTCTGTGGGTACATGGTGGACCCGATGCAGTACCCGGGGCAAGAAGGCCGTATAGAGAGACGTTGAGCCCGGCAAGGGAGAACTACCGACCGATGATAGTTTGGCGTGGCGGATATCCGGAGGATACCGACCGTAGTCATGAGATCAGATGATATAGGGCCGATCCGGACAGACGGAGCCCGAGATATGAGGATTATGTGTCGCTGTTGGACACGGTTTTCATGATGTTTTTGAGTGTCGATGCTGGGCACTCAGGTTTTATCATGATTTTGTGTGTCGTTGCTGGACACACCCATCTGATGATGCATTTATACATGATACACATGACGTGTAGTTACATTGTGACATGAACACGAGTACTTGATATTACACATATGCTTATGTTATTACCTTTGCTGCTACTCGATGTTATCGTGTTATTATTATTATTATTATTGTATTTTACTGTATGACCTAGGAGATAGTCATACATTCGGTTTCTACTCGGTGATGTCTTCTACTCACGAGTTGGCAACTCATCCCCGTTGTGCCACAGTTTTCTTGCAGGTTTGACCGCACATGTTCCATTGCGGCTTGCTGGTACACCACTTCTTTCCGGATGATTGCTTTTGTAGGTGGGGTTCACTTACATCGTGACCACCATTGTACTTGTACATTTATTTCAGTTGTAGCTAGTTAAAAGCTCTATCAACCAGACTTTGTATATTTATAGACTTAGAAAATGCCGTTGTATATTCTTTCGGTCTTAGAGTCACGCTCTTGTACTTATTCATTATTGTTTTGGTTTCTTGATGATGCTTTAGTTTCTTTGCTTTTTGTCATGACCCGAAGGTATGGAACATGACCGGCACTTAAACTACGAAACGTCTAGAGGCGTACGTAATCTAAGTAAGCCAAAACCCAGAAATCCAAACCAAGTAATGCAGTAGAGTGAAGGAAAACCATTTTAAAAGCAAGAAGTTTAACAACATAAGCCGAAATATGCATTTTTAAAATATCAAGTCTTTTCTAAAAATTTCGGCAGAGTTTCCTTTGTAAAAACATGCCCCGAACGGGATACAACATGGTAAGTGTATACATAATGATAAAATGGCATCCCCAAGCGGGAGCTAGCTCTTCGCCAACCGGCGGACAAAATCACACAATGCAAAATAATATACAACGCCGAAGGGCGAGGATCAAAACTGAAAAGGAAACTCAAACAACATGAAATCCATAATAATACAACGCGCGACTCTAAGGTCGAAATAAATACAAGTCTGGTCTTCTACCTCTATCAATTAATACATGTCTGGTTGATGGAGTTTTAACTAGATACAACAGAAATAGCAAATATACAATGGCGGTCCTGATGCAAAAGAACCCACCCACCAAAGCAATCACCCGGAAGGGACAGTGTGCCAGCAAAACCGCAACGAAACCTGTGCGGCAAAACCTGCAAGAAACTGTAGCACAATGGGGGTGAGTTGCCAACTCGTGAGTAGAAAACATCTACGAGTAGAAATCGCATGTATAACGCAATCCTATGTCATACGATCAGTTATATCCTCAAATAAAACAAAATGTCCTGAAGCATAATATAATGTTAATGGTAAACATCTATCCATATAGTGTAATACCAAGAACTCGTGTCAGGGCCTCAGGTAACAACATGTCACTAATATGATGTACAAATATCAAGTAGCAATATGTCACTAGAATGATATGCGGATGCATATAATGAGAACAAAGTACATCAAGAATCAAAGAACAGTTTTTCTTTATTTAATGAGATTTCTATATGTATATCAATCGGGTATCACCAATGAAATCAACAGAAAAATCAGTGTCAAGTATCGACACAAAACATAAATCTCAGTATCTCAATATCAAATCTCAATATCTCTGTATCTCAAATCTCAATATCTCGATACCTCGGGCTCCGCCAGTCCATATCATCAATCATACGGCCACGACGGTATCCTCCGGATATCCGCCGCGCCAGATAAAATCACCGGTAGGCAGTCTGCCCCTGCCAGGCTCATCGTCTACACCTCGATCTTCTTGCCCCGATGTACCTTACCGGGTCCACCATGTACCCGCAGACGGTTCATCAACTCCTCGAATCGGGTCTCGAGATCCATCTCATAACCGAGAAAACATCATGGTGGACGACTCATACATCATGAGAAAACCACACTTTTCATTTTAAAAAGAGAGAGGGAGAGAGAGAGAAGTTTATATATATTTTTGCGGTTTTCTCCCAAATCCAGAAAATCTCATGAAAATCCGAAATCCAATCATCAACAGGAAGTAAACAGTGAATATCGGCATAAAACTCCATAATACTGTATAACAGTGAATAATAATATGCATGCGGTAGCAAGTAATAACTGCAATGTCTAAACTAGTATAAGTACGCTAATACCATGTCGAACTATCAGTTAACAAGCTATGTCCATGAGAAATATTCTCTAAAGTGTTCGTGACATGGCAATTACCGATGAAGATGTGTGTGAGCTGGCAAGCAAGTGTATGTGGAGCATACGCATCATCGGTAATAGTGCTGGTGTCCTAACAGCATAGTTTCACAATGATTACAGATAACATGTGTATAAGCATGCAATGCGCTGAAACATCATGAATATACAGAAAGCGATATGATAACAGCAACACTGAAGAAATAATCCTACCCAATGTACGAGTCACACAATTTGGTAATTAAAATACTCACAATTCTCCACTTTTGAAAAAGTGTATGACTCGAGTCCAGTCAAAAGGGTAAGGGAATCCACCTAAGTCTGAGTCGATCTGTATATATCTAGTAGTCGGTGATCTCGCCTCAATAGTATCATGTACGATACAATATATTATATGACATTCTCGAATCAAGAGTGCAGATCTAACATCATAAATATATCTCGTACGGTAAATCTATCGTACGGCATCCCAAATCTGGGTACGGGTCAATTATCACATTTATCTCATTATTTATCAGGTATCATCATCATCACCAATCGTGAACAGGGGTATTGATCTAGGTCTAGTACAATACTAATATCATGATCTGGCTACTGATCTCAAGTCTCATACAATCCGATGTCATCAACACATATTATCGTATAGAAGTATACATCGCCCAAGCGATCCATGATAAATATCTTAACACATCTCATCTCATATCTCGATCATATGTCAACTATCATAAATATATCATCATTCACATAGTACCGTCGTCCAACGATCCGCTATAACATTATGACATATCTTGGTCACATATTAAGTATCCCACGACAACATGTCCGATCATATCGACTCAATCACAAGCATCATATAACATCCTCATCATCCAAGCACATGAATACCAATATATATATATATATATATATATATATATCCCTAATACGCACAAAGAAATAAAGGTATGCGAGTATGTGTATGTGCGTGTATGCAAATCTCCACTCTAGGTTTTCGTGACTAAGAAATCGACTAAAGTCCTCTCTTCAATTCTCTAACCCTAAACTCTAATCTCCTAAAACTTTCTTGCTAAGGTTCATATTACACCCTAACACATAAAAATATATATATAATATTCCATCATTTCTCACAACTTTGCGGGGGTGCTATACGCCATCCACCCGACTTCTCCCCGTAGATATAAATCTACTCACCTTTTGCTTGCCGATGCCGACGTCGCCACGCGCTTGCTTGTCGTCTCGAAGTCCTTGTGGGGTACCTACACATCATAACGTATCGTATCGCATTATAAGCCAATTCAAAACCAAAACTACACACGAAAACCAAAATGTCGCACGAATCACCCATAGGTCAAAACCTATGGTCTACCTCTCGCAATTCAACCAAATATCAATTGATATAGACGTACAAACGTCAAATAATCGAATACAATACCAAATATCAAAACTTAAATCCATAACATCATGAAACACATGGCAGCAACCCAGAAAAGTGGTCATAGATTTCTGTTCAGGTCAAAAATAGGTAAGCAAACAAGTCTAGGGTGTAGTATAGGGAGTATGTGACCTACTGAAGCAACTTGGGCACTTAACACACTAGGGTGGCCGGCCATATAAGGAAGAATTCCGGCCAGGCCGGTTTTGCTGAGGAGATAGGGTCTCTTTTTGGCAGGGTGGTCTCGTATTGGTTCAATTTGGCCTCTAGAGTTGTTTGTTTGTCTCAGAAATTCCCCGGGTCATACCAGATTTCCCTGCACACTCATTTTCCTCACAAACCGACATGGATAGTTTTTTGTTTTCAGTATTTGGGGTTTTTTTCCAGTATATTCTAGGTTCTAAGATCATGGGGGGGTTACGGTCACCACTAAGGCCTATTTGCACTAACCCAACTCAAATTAAACCCTAACCCTTTCTAGGGATATCCAAAGTCAACTAAACTGATACGGAACACATCCTAAGTTCGTGCATCGGTTTCAATTCTATGGCTCGGGTCAGGAAAAGTGTCACCATGGTCATGTGAACACTCACAACAGTTCCCAGATTTTACCTATAGTCATTTCATAAAAATCCAGTAGTACCAAACACTCTTAAACCTCTACATACATGTACCCTCCAACCTTCAACCTCCAACCCCATCATATGGCCAAGGTCGCCGGATCTGGCCCCATCCTCGCCGGCCAAAACCGCCCAGATAGGTCTCGTTCTTCAGGTGATCACTTAGGGTTACAAGTACAACATCACTACACTGTTTGTTTTTACAGTGAACACTCGGGGTCACAACAGGTTATCTATGTCACAAAACGACACTAAAATACGAAATCGCACAAAACTAAATTAAAAGGATGAAGTTTTACCTCATGGATGGAACTCAAGAGAAACCCTAGCTTCGCAAAGTCAGCACAATCTAATTTTTCTTGGTCCGAAGCGTAGAGGATGAAGGGGTGGTCATTTTTTGTGAAAGTTTATAGAGTTTTGGAGAGTAATTTGAGATGGGTTTTGGGGTAGAAGGTGGAGGGAGATGAGAAAGAAGAAGGAGGAGAAAATGGTGGAGGAAGTAAAATGAGGCAGCCCCCTTCCCCCCCTCTCAATTATTCTCACTTTTCTCTCTCACTACAAGCATGCTCATTCCCATCATGATGTCCCCTTTCTCTCTCTTCAAGTCATCATTTCCTTTCTTTTTCCTTTCCTTTTCCTTTCCTTTTCTTTTCTAAAGTCAACAACCATGCATGATAAATGAAGAAAAGACCATGATAGCAAAATGTAACAAGTGTAAAAATGATATGGTGCATGTCATGTGCACAAAACACGCTTAATGCACGATTAGCGATATTTAATAGCGATTAGCGTTAAGAGTGGATATAAAAATCCTGAAAATTCATAATTCGCCTAAATCACATAAAAACCCTCTTTTCAGTAATTTCCATAATTTCCCAAATTTTTCCCCAATTTATCGGTATTTAATTATACCGCCCTATTAAAATATTCATTATATTTATTATTTAATTATAAAAATTCCCAAAAATAATATTTTATTTTTTTGAAATGTTACAATCTTCCCCCCTTAGAAAAATTCGGTCCCCGAATTTAAATTTAAACTCCCCCAATTTCTAAAACATTTCAGTAAAAGATCTGGTCGTCGGGGCTCCGAAATCATAAATATATAAAACGCATCATAGCACAATGCATGCGCATGAATAATGAGCAGATAACTCCAAAAACAACACTCCGTCAAGCATCCCTCAATCATCGGAGTTATGGTGAAGACACAAATGTCAAATCCAAAACAAACCAATATGATATACATCAAAACTATACATGTAAACATCAAATCTATACATGTAAACATCTGTAGGAAATGCATACCAAACCTTTCAAGTCGCTGTGCGATACGCATAACACTGCACAGTGGCGGACGTCTCTAGTAAGAAAATAATTCTCTCTCTATATATATATATCCTTTGTTTAATATTTACGTCCCGCCGTTTTGAAAACAATTTAGAAGGGTTTCTTGTTTTAAACGTTTCGTGTCATCTCAGACACGTAGGTAAATACTGAGACTATAGCTCTCTTTTTGGAAATCCCTTCGATAATTATCAATGCATGCAAAATATATCCAGGAACTGTCCTCTGACTAGTCCTGTCCAGCTAGTATATCAATAGTAAATATCATAAAAACGTACTGCTCCATAAGAAATCAATCGCAAAATGTGCATATGAATGCTACGTGCGTCCGGTGCGCACGGAAATCAAAATCCATGAATGTGTCATACATGTGCACAAAAACAATATCTAAGTGCAACGGGTGTGTACGAAACACCTGTCAGAGGCAACGGTGTATCTGACAGCAATATCAGGTGCATCTAATATGCACAAAGAATCCCGATTTAGTGCATCTGGTGTGCACCAAAATCACATCTCATATCAAGCGCCCAATATGCGCAAAATCCAAATCAGGTGCACAAGGTGCACAAAACAAATATCGAGTATCACAATCGAAATCGACGGTATACAACACATCTCAAATCCAAATCCAGTATACCGTGTTATATAATCTTATAACCATGTGCAACTGCGTGCACTAAATCTAATCAAAACACTAAAAGTGCACGAATTCTATGCCGAAAGCATAAGTCAACTCATATGCATGCCCTAGGCATGAAATCAAAATCAATATCTCAAATAACGTCAAATTTAAGTCCTGTGCAACTGTAGTGCACAAAATACATATCAATGCACTGTAAGCATATGTGAACTATACTGAGTGCAAAAACCAAATCGTGTGCGTATCATAATCATAAAATCAACTCAACTGTATGGAATCCATGAAATCATAAACATTTGCAGCCAAGGCACAAAACGATATCAGTGCAATATCTGTGCACAAACTATAAATACTAAGTAGGTGCAACCATGGTGCACGAAAACAAATATCATGAAACCCAATCATCAAAACTCAATCATGCGAATAGATCGCCTAAAATACTGAAATCAAGTATGGCGGAATAGTCCCGCTCAAGCACATCCTCTGAGAATCTCTGGCCAACTGTCATGGTCACTCATAACATGTCTCGTCGACGATGCCGAACTCTGGCCTGCTGGTGTGCGTAAAATGACCACTCCTGGGTCCAAGTCTTCTCGTGCATTATTCCAGAAGGGTCCTGTCGAGGTCTCTCCCAAATCTCGTCTCTGTCGAACTGTTCGGAAGTTATCACCCTTTACTACATCTGTTTCTGGATCCGGAACGGCTGCATACTCATCGTGACTCCTTCTGGAAGATATATCCATACACAACACCTCTGCATGCGTATTACATCTCTGATGTCGGCGGAGTGGAACGTTATCTCATCAAGATCTCGTACGAACCTCTTACTCCACTTTTCCTATTGTCGACTGCTTCGGACTCGTCTCATCGTGGCTGCATGGACTGTGCTCCAACGGCTATACTCGTATCAGGAGTTTCCCAAGCAATGCATCCCATCGCATAGCATCCGAATGAAGTCGAACCATTCGATCAATTCGTCAAAACATCATAATCCCCCAAGACTCAACATCTTGGGTACCGTTTAATAGTATCGAGTACATACCACAGTATCGGTGGACCAGCTGTAGAAGGGCAAACCCAAGCCTCACTAATGGCACCACGGAACTGCCGCAAACCCTAAGGTTCAAAGGCTTTCACACGGTCATTATGTCGAGTTAGGGTTTCATTTTTCTAGAGAGTCCATAGAATTGCTTGCATGTCTTTCCGAATACTTTAAACTTGGAATATGGGTTTCTGACATTCGATCGCCTCTGTCGGCTCTCAACATATCCGCGTGAAGTCGTCTCTAGCTGGAATCAATCTATCTGATGACCTCGCATCGGGGTAAGCGAACGAACTACATGTCCTAGTCATTCATCCTCGGGTGACTAGCGATCTTCTATCATATCTCTAAGTACAACTCGTACCGCAATAGCTCCAACATCTGGAGCAATATCTCGTCGTTCGCAGCAACTACCGGCTCATCCACCCGCACGCTAAACAATGCCTCAATCATCAAAGAATCTGAGATGTACGGTCATCATGTTTTGGATGGCCTCTAGCAGTGGCCCAATCCTCTGGTGCTGATCCGCACGCCCGAAAAATCTCGTGGAAGCGATCCATCAACTACTCATGGCGCGTAAACATAATAAAATGACACATCTATGCAATCATGTGTCCCTGGAATCACACCCTGGTCCGTGACGGGCTCGTGCTGACCGCAACTCTAGCCGTAGCTCTCTGTGCCCGTACAACCGTGGTAACAAAACCATAACTGGTACTGTTGAGGATAGATCATAGGAAGGAATATAATACTGTGCAAGGAAATGTACATCCTAAGGCTTCTTAAGCGGAGTAGCGTATCGTAAATATGCCGCGGAACATACGTACGATACGTCACTTTACTCAAGCTACCTACTCCATCAACCAAGGGTCATCCTACACTCCGAAGGTAAAACTTAACGCTCTGATACCAACTTTGTCACGACCCGAAAGGTACGGAACATGACCGACACTTAAACTACGAAACGTCTAGAGGCGTACGTAATCTAAGTAAGCTAAAACCCAGAAATCCAAACCAAGTAAAGCAGTAGAGTGAAGAAAAACCATTGTAAAAGCAAGAAGTTTAACAACATAAGCCGAAATATGCATTTTTAAAATATCAAGTCTTTTCTAAAAATTTCGGCAGAGTTTCCTTTGTAAAAACCGGTCCCGAACGGGGTACAACATGGTAAGTGTATACATAATGATAAAAAGGCATCCCCAAGCGGGAGCTAGCTCTTCGCCAACCGGCGGACAAAACCACACAATGCAAAATAATATACAATGCCGAAGGGCGAGGATCAAAACTGAAAAGGAAACTCAAACAACATGAAATCCATAATAATACAACGCGCGGCTCTAAAGTCGAAATAAATACAAGTCTAGTCTTCTACCTCTATCAATTAATACATTTCTGGTTGATGGAGTTTTAACTAGATACAACAGAAATAGCAAATATACAATGGTGATCCTGATGCAAAAGAACCCACCCACCAAAGCAATCACCCGGAAGGGACAGTGTGCCAGCAAAACCGCAACGAAACCTGTGCGGCAAAACCTGCAAGAAACTGTGGCACAACGGGGGTGAGTTGGCAACTCGTGAGTAGAAAACATCTACGAGTAGAAATCGCATGTATAGGTCATACGATCAGTAATATCCTAAAATAAAACAAAATGTCCTGAAGTATAATATAATGGTAAGGGTAAACATCTATCCATATAGTGTAATACCAAGAACTCGTGTCAGGGCCTCAGGTAATAACATATCACTAATATGATGTACAAATGTCAGGTAGCAATATGTTACTAGAATGATATGCAGATGCATATAATGAGAATAAAGTACATCAAGAATCAAAGAACTGTTTTTATTTATTTAATGAGATTTCTATATGTATATCAATCAGGTATCACCAATGAAATCAACAGAGAAATCAGTGTCAAGCATCGACACAAAACATAAATCTTAGTATCTCAATATCTCTGTATCTCAAATCTCAATATCTCGATACCTTGGGCTCCGCCAGTCCGGATCGGCTCATATCATCAATCATACGGCCACGACGGTATCCTCCGGATATCCGCCGCGCCAGATAAAACCACCGGTAGGCAGTCTGCCCCTGCCAGGCTCATCTTCTGCACCTCGATCTTCTTGCCCCGGGGTACCTTACCAAGTCCACCATGTACCCGCAGACGGTTCATCCAACTCCTCGAATCGGGTCTCGAAATCCATCTCATAACTGAGAAAACATCATGGTGGACGACTCATACATCATAAGAAAACCGCACTTTTCATTTTAAAAAGAGAGAGGGAGAGAGAGAGAGAAGTTTATATATATTTTTGCGGTTTCCTCCCAAATCCAGAAAATCTCATGAAAATCCAAAATCCAATCATCAACAGCAAGTAAACAGTGAATATCGGCATAAAACTCCATAATACTGTATAACAGTGAATAATAATATGCATGCGGTAGCAAGTAATAACTGCAATGTCTAAACTAGCATGAGTACGCTAATACCATGTCGAACTATCTGTTAACAAGCTATGTCCGTGAGTAATATTCTCTAAAGTGTTCGTGACATGGCAATTACCGATGAAGATGTGTGTGAGCCGGCAAGGAAGTGTATGTGGAGCATACGCATCATCGGTAATAGTGCTGGTGTCCTGACAGCATAGTTTTACAATAATTACAAATAACATGTGTATAAGCATGCAATGCGCTGAAACATCATGAATATACAGAAAGCGATATGATAACAGCAACACTGAAAAAATAATCCTACCCAATGTACGAGTCACACAGTTTGGTATTTAAAATACTCACAATTCTCCACTTTTGAAAAAGTGTATGACTCGAGTCCAGTCAAAAGGGTAAGGGAATCCACCTAAGTCTGAGTCGATCTGTATATATCTAGTAGGCGGTGATCTCGTCTCAATAGTACCATGTAGGATACAATATATCATATGACATCCTCGAATCAAGAGTGCAGATCTAACATCATAAATATATCTCGTACGGTAAATCTATCGTACGGCATCCCAAATCTGGGTACGGGTCAATTATCACATTTATCTCATTATTCATCAGGTATCATCATCATCACCAATCGTGAACAGGGGTATTGATCTAGGTCTAGTACAATACTAATATCATTAACAATATCATGATTTGGCTATCGATCTCAAGTCTCATACAATTCGATATCATCAACACATATTATCGTATAGAAGTATACATCGCCCAAGCGATCCATGATAAATATCTTAACATATCTCATCTCATATCCCGATCATATGCCAACTATCATAAATATATCATCATTCACATAGTACCGTCGTCCAACGATTCGCTATAACATTATGACATATCTCGGTCACATATTAAGTATTCCACGGCAACATGTCCGATCATATCGACTCAATCCCAAGCATCATATAACATCCTCATCATCCAAGCACATGAATACCAATATATATATATATATATATATATATATATATATCCCTAATACGCACAAAGAAATAAAGGTATGCGAGTATGTGTATGTGCGTGTATGCAAATCTCCACTCTAGGTTTTCGTGACTAAGAAATCGACTAAAGTCCTCTCTTCAATTCTCGCTAACCCTAAACTCTAATCTCCTAAAACTTTCTTGCTAAGGTTCATATCACACCCGAACACATAAAAATATATATATAATATTCCATCATTTCTCACAACTTTGCGGGGGTGCTATATGCCATCCACCCGACTTCTCCCCGTAGATATAAATCTACTCACCTTTTGCTTGCCGATGCCGACGTCGCCACGCGCTTGCTTGTCGTCTCGAAGTCCTCGTAGGGTACCTACACATCATAACGTATCGTATCGCATTATAAGCCAATTCAAAACCAAAACTACACACGAAAACCAAAATGTCGCACGGATCACCCATAGGTCAAAACCTATGGTCTACCTCTCGCAATTCAACCAAATATCAATTGATATAGACGTACAAACGTCAAATAATCGAATACAATACCAAATATCTAAACTTAAATCCATAACATCATGAAACACATGGCAGCAACCCAGAAAAGTGGTCCTGTTCAGGTCAAAAATAGGTAAGCAAACAAGTCTAGGGTGTAGTATAGGGAGTGTGTGACCTACTGAAGCAACTGGGCACCTAACACACTAGGGTGGCCGGCCACATAAGGAGGAATTCCGGCCAGGCCGGTTTTGCTAAGGAGATAGGTTCTCTTTTTGGCAGGTTGGTCTCGTATTGGTTCAATTTGGCCTCTAGAGTTGTTTGTTTGTCTCAGAAATTCCCCGGGTCATCCCAGATTTCCCTGCACACTCATTTTCTTCACAAACCGACATGGATAGTTTTCTGTTTTCAGTATTTGGGTTTGTTTCAGTATAGTCTAGGTTCTAAGATCATAGGGGGGTTTAAGGTCACCACTTAGGCCTATTTGCACTAACCCAACTCAAATTAAACCCTAACCCTTTCTAGGGATATTCGAAGTCCACTAAACTGATACGGAACAAATCCTAAGTTCGTGCATCGGTTTCAATTCTATGGCTCGGGTCAGGAAAAGTGTCACCATAGTCATGTGAACACTCACAACAGTTCCCAGATTTTACCTATAGTCATTTCATAAAAATCCAGTAGTACCAAACACCCTTAAACCTCTACATACATGTACCCTCCAACATACAACCCCCAACTCCCTCCTATGGCCGAGGTCGCCGGATCTGGCCCCATCCTCGCCGGCCAAAAGCGCCCAGATAGGTCTCGTTCTTTAGGTGGTCACTTAGGGTTATAAGTACAACATCACTACACTGTTTGTTTTTACAGTGAACACTCGGGGTCACAGCAGGTTATCGATGTCACAAAACGACACTAAAATACGACATCGCACAAAACTAAACTAAAAGGATGAAGTTATACCTCATGGATGGTACTCAAGAGAAACCCTAGCTTCGCAAAGTCAGCACAATCCGATTTTTCTTGGTCCGAAGCGTAGAGGATGAAGGGGTGATCATTTTTTGTGAAAGGTTTATAGAGTTTTGGAGAGTAATTTGAGATGGGTTTTGGGGTAGAAAGTGGAGGGAGATGAGAAAGAAGGAGGAGAAAATGGTGGAGGAAGTAAAATGAGGCAGCCCCCTTTCCTCTCTCTTAATTATTCTCACTTTTCTCTCTCACTACAAGCATGCTCACTCCCATCATGATGTCCCCTTTCTATCTCTTCAAGTCATCATTTCCTTTCTTTTTCCTTTCCTTTTCTTTTCTAAAGTCAACCATCATGCATGATAAATGAAGAAAAGACCATGATAGAAAAATGTAACAAGTGTAAAAATGATATGGTCCATGTCATGTGCACAAAACACGCTTAATACGCGATTAGCGATATTTAATCGCGATTAGCGTTAAAAGTGCATATAAAAATCCTGAAAATTCATAATTCGCCTAAATCACATAAACACCCTCTTTTCAGTAATTTCCATAATTTCCCGAATTTTCCCCAATTTATCGGTATTTAATTATACCGCCCTATTAAAATATTCATTATATTTATTATTTAATTATAAAAATTCCCAAAAATAATATTTTATTTTTCTGAAATGTTACACTTTCTTTCTGTGTTTTGATCCTCGCCTTCGGCGTTGTATATTTATATCTTTGCGTGGTTGTTTCCGCCATTGGCGAAGAGCTAGCTCCCACTTGGAGATGCCTATCATTATTATGTTGTATTATTTTCGGGTTAAAATTTACAAAGGAGGTGCTGCCGAAATTTCAAACGTCGAAAACTATTTTCAAGATAGATATAAACATTACATTTTCATATGATTTTTACTTATACTTATGTTTAAAAGAAAGATCTTGATTTCATTATGCCGTTATTTCAAAACTTCACCTCCACTATTTTTCCTAAAAAGGTTTAGATTTCTGGGCTTTTGGCTTACTTGAATTAGGTGGGGTCCTATCGACTTTACATGATTCAAGTGCCAGTCACGTGTCTTTTCCGGGTCGTGACAATCACCTACATCTTATGGAGTTTTCATACAACAACAAATATCAGGCAAGTATTGGAATGACACCATCTGCAGCACTTTACGGAAGGAAGTGTCGATCACCACTAAGTTGGGAAGACATCGGAGATCGGGAACTCCTAGGACCAGAGATAATCGTGGCACTTGTAGACGTAGTTCGCACGATTAGGGAAAGATTGAGCATGGCTCAAGACCGACAAAAGCATTGGGCTGATGCAAAGCGCCGACATCTGGAGTTCTAACCTGGAGATCGTGTTTTCTTAAAGATCTCTCCAAACCAAGGAGTAATTCGGTTTGGCAAGAGGGGTAAGCTCAGTCCAAGATATATAGGACCGTTCGACATTCTCGAACGAGTCGGAGAAGTGGCATACCGTTTGGCACTACCACCCTCATTGGAAGGAGTGTACAACGTGTTCCACATATCCCAGCTTCGAAGATATGTGAGCGACCCCAGCCACATCCTTGTTCACTCCGAGCTCACTATACAGACGAACCTATCTTGTGAGCAACAACCCGTTGAAATCCTGGACAGAAAGGTAAAGACACTTCGGAACAAGGAAGTAAACTTGGTCCGAGTGATGTGGAGAAAAGATTTACCAGGAGAATCAACACGGGAACGAGAAGATGACATGCGTGCAAGATACCCTTTCTTATCTGTAAACTAGTCCTTATGTAATTGTAAATTTCGAGAACAAAATTTTTATAAGGAGGGTAGAATGTAACGACTCTGATTTTACTGTACGAAAATTTTGAAGTTAATGTACAGAATGGAGTTTGTAAGACTGAGTACAATTTATAAGTTATTTTTGTTTAAGAACAGCAAGAAATAACGTGTAGCTCGTTGGTAAAATCTTGTATTGCTGTAACGTAGCCCCTGTGTTTGAATCCCCTCAGGCACATTATATTTTTTTCTGAATTTTCTTTTAAACTTTTGGAAGCCAAAAATTTTACACGTGCACTGCACATCGTAATGAAGAGACAGAGAAAATAAACATGTGCAAAATGTTGTACATACAGACTTGGACACGTGGCCAAGATCCAACGGCCTTCCCCTCACTTTGGACCGACGAGTTGCAAGAACGGCCGACGCCGACGGGCCCCCGTGGGTAAAAAGTCCCCGAGCTTTGCACAAGTGTCTCTTGGCCTACCCCCATTACCCCTGCATTATTTGATTTTTCTGAAATTAAACGGAAAATTCAATTTCATCGTTAAATCAAATTTTTAATGCATTTTAATTCATTATTTCAATTCCAAAACCCTAATTTCACACTATAAATACAACCCCATACTCTAACCCTTCCTCATTCTGAAAATTCTAGCCAAAACTCTCAAATTTTCTCAAGTACAAGTGGAGTAGAAGTGGAGTTAGCCAAAAATCAACTTCCGACAAGGAATCGAGCAAGTTCCGGCAACCCCGTAATACCACGACAACGACACCCTTTTCTTCTACCTCATTTTCATTTTTCTAACTTGTAAGTCCCCTCTAATCATCCCTCTTCTTCTATAAAATCTCTTTTCAAAACAAATATCGGTAAATGGAGTTAGTAGCGATGTAAATCTTCTAAACTATAAAAGCTCACTTTTTTATTACATATTGTTCATCCAAATTTTACATAATATTTGTAACACTATTATAAATGTTTAGAACCAACTTTCACTCTAGCACATCATGTTAAATAATTTAAATCTCACTTTTA
The DNA here is from genome assembly GCA_030015575.1 of Agapanthus africanus. NCBI lineage: Eukaryota > Viridiplantae > Streptophyta > Magnoliopsida > Asparagales > Amaryllidaceae > Agapanthus > Agapanthus africanus. Next base: position 416,668,000 of record CM057338.1, on the reverse strand, counting down.
CATAAAAATACCATGAACTTTATACAAGTCATTTTTTTTATTCCTTTTTTTGTACATACCTTTATAAAACATCACGGGGTAATGATACACCCCTCACATACACACGTGTTTACATAGCACGATACTCTTTTGAATATATTTTTGTGGCAAATACAATATTTCATTAAAATACCATCGACTATAAAAAACGGTTTTCTTTTAAATAGTATTATTAAACTCTTTGCGATTATATCTTTATAACTCATTTGGGGAACCCACTATTGGATGGTGCGGATTATCGCACATCATCGGGCTTGTAGAGCAAGATGCAGATCTCTTCACGGAGCATTTGGTCTCGAAAGAATTTTAATACAATTTTTAAGGAAAACGAAATTTTCCACTTAATAATAAGATTAATTTTTTATAATTACATAAATATTATCAAACCGCATATTTTCAAGATATAATAAAATTCCATGTTTTCTAAAAAACAAAAGAATGACAAGTTTCATCAAAATACCCTTAAGTTATCCAAAAGACAAGTTTTACACTTAAATACCATGAACTATTCAAGTTAAGTTAAAATACCTCAAATCTTAAAAGTTACATCCATGAAAACCCTAAATAAAATAAATAACTTCTCGAGGTTTATTTTGAGATTATATAAAATATTTTTTCATAAAACCCCCTCGAGCTATATAAAACATTGTTAAGGACTTTAGTAAATATAGGTTTAAGCGGGATCAATTCTCTTGAGCCTCGGGGAGCTAGAGAGAGTGAGTGCTTGCCTATTTAAGGTAGAAAAACTTAACGGTATTATCAATGGTAATTGTCTTGGAAAAAAACACAAATCCTGTCGTTCATGTGCAGCAGTTACCGATAACTCCCAAATCTAATTCAGGATCCAAATCAGTTCTAAGTGTCTGACTCAAGTCTGAGTCTAAATCAAACTTGAATTCATCTCAAACCAGAATACAATTCAAATATGAATTCAAACCCTAACCTGTATACTTGAACCTGAACCTGAATACCAGAACAAGATCAACATGTAAACATGACTTGACTTGACCGAACCATGGCTATAACTTGACTTGATTACATACCTACTTGTTTACATCCTGAACCTGATTACATGAACAACTTGTATCCATGGTCTCGGTAAGTCTGATAACTATAATTCAATACAATACATTACGGGGTTTTAACGGGCTAGATTGGTACGAAATATATTAAAAGTGGCATGATAATGGACACTAAAAGACACCTTCCTGAACTCTCGTGCCGTTGTCCCGTGGGTTTTGATGGGGCCTTGTACCCACCGTTACCATAGTCTACGGGATAGTTGGACTCCTCTCGTATACACTGATACATTATGTACCAAGCTACAAACAACTACGTTAGTATAACAAACATATACCTGTATAAATTACCAGTTCTTTCTCTTTACTTGTTCTATTCCATTCTTACTTTTAGGACTTACCGAGCGCTAGTTCGCTGACGACATTCCTGTCTCTTTCTTCTTTGGAATGTTCGTTAGGAGGACCGGATCCTCAGGAGGCAGAGCCCAGCCAGGACGACTTGGACCAGTTCTCAGAGCAGCCAAACTTCTAGCTTTCCTTGTACTTATTTCATTTTGTATGCCATTGTTTAAGCATTGCTTTCTATCATTGTACTTTTCTTTTCAGTTGTATGTAAAGAATGAATGTTAATAAAAGTTGCTGTTTATATTACATCTCTTGTAATTCTTGTGCATTTATTTATATTGCTTATTTAAGTTTAACGTGTTTACTTCTGAGTAAATACGTTGCGTGCCCGTCACATCTCCTTCTCCGTACACTGGGAAGCGGGGCGTGACAGAAATTATTCGGTGTGACTAGTGTAGTAGATCCGGATATGAGGGAGAAAGAGAAGAACTCTAGGCCCTTTTCAGGCATCTTGGTGGGATCCGTATTCATATATATAGACGACACACTATAGAATTTCCCTCCTTAACGAGTATTTAATGTTATACATGCACCCTATATATGCCTTATTGTTGGAAATGTTATCCTTAATCCTCCAGATCAAATAATGAAAGCCGCTGGCATCATAAGTGTAACAACTCTGTTTCAGTGTATAGAAAATTTGATTAAAAGTTAATGTACAAACGGAGTATTTGCAATCCTGTGTACACTATAAGTATTTGAATTGCTTTTGAACAACAAGAAAACACTTGTAGGTCATTGGTAAAGCTTTGCACTGCTATGATGTAGCCCCTGTGATCGAATCCCCCCAGCCACATTATTCTTTTTGTTGATTTTTCTTTTAATGTTTTAGAAGCTCAAAAGTTTGCACACGCACAACACGTAAAATCAAAGGTCATAAAGTAATCAAACACGTGCACCGAGGTATACCAAGCGACATGGACACGTGGCCAAGATCCCAACTTCATCCCACCGGATTGGACCGGCGAGATTTGAAGGGGAGGCCAGCACCGCCGATCATATCCGTAGGGATTGCCTTGGATTTTTTCCCCTGGCACCTCTTGGCCTACCCCACTACCCCCATGTTGTTTGTTTACTCTGCAATTATCCAGAGAATTTAAAATCGCTATTAAACCAAAATTTTAATGTACATTTTAGTTCTCAAATTCATTACCCTAAACCCTAAATTTTCCTATAAATACCACACTACATTTTACCCCTCCTCATTCAGAAATCCCATACAAAAACTCTCTAAAATTTCCAAGTCCCAAATTGTACAAGTGGAGTTAGCAAAGGGCAAGATTCCGACGACGTTTCGGGAAGATTCCGGCGACGAAACGACTTCTCGATGATTCATATAGCTTCCTCTATCTCTCCTCTTTATATTCAATCAGTAAGTTCCTTTCACCCTTCTCAACTTCTAGTCTTAAACATCTTCTTTTCAAATCTCGTCGGAAGCGGAGTTATTCCGGCTTCCGACTCTCTTTTCTTTAAAAACACAATTTCTCTAAAAAAATAAATTACCATATCTTCTTATAATGTTTAACAAACATAAATAAACATATTAGAACAAGTTTCATCTCAAAATAATTCGTATTGCAATTTCTATTTCACTTTTACAGTAAAATACCATCATGTTTACATACGCTATTGTTTATTCATTTTACCCATAATACTTTTAGAAAACTCATGAGGTAATGACCTACCTCATCACAACACACATTCTTGATATAGCACGATGATTTGTGGAACCTTAGTTTGTGGGAAAATACGAGTTTACATTTAAATACCATGAACATTCAAAAACCATTTTCTTTAAAAGTGTATTACTTAATTCCTTGCAAAGACGCCTCTACAACCCATTTTGGGGAACCCCGATCGGGATGGTGCGGGTTATCGCACATCCTCGGGCCTAGTAGAGCAAGATGCAGACCTCCGCAAGGAGCATTCGATTTCGATGGAATTTTTAATGCAATTTTAAAAAAAAATATGATTTCTATTTAATAAATAAGTTCTATTTTTATAAATATATATATATATAAATACTATCAAAATATCTACTTTAAGTATACAATATATACATTCCATGTTTTCTAAATCAAAAGAATCACCAATTTCATGAAACTACCATTACAAACCAATACAATTCCAATATTACATTAAAATATCATACAATGAAATCTAGGTTATATCCACTAGAATATTTCACTTTATAAAAATTAAAATTAACACGATAATTAAATACTTGAGGTGTATTTTGAAAATACATCAAAACTATTTTTCATAAAAAACCCTCTAGTTATATTAAATTACAATAAGAACCCTAGTAAACATAGGTTTAAGTGGGACCAGTTCTCTTGAGCCTCACGGGGCCGGAGAATATGGGTGCTTGCCTATCTAAGTTGGACAACCTAAAAACGGTGTTATCAATACGGTAATTGTCTTAGAAAAAGACATAAATCCTGTCGTCTATGTGCAACAGTTACCGATAATATCAAAACTAATTCAGGACTTCAATTTGTTTTATAGTGTCTGACTCTGATATGAAATCAATCTGACTTGAATTCAATTCAAGTATAACTACAATACAATATGAATCCATTTATACCAGAATTCAATCTATATCAACATGACTCGACCGAACCGAACCATGGATATACTCTGATTACATGGCTATCCATTTATATCCATTCTGTTTACATGATATCATAGTTTCGGCAAGTCTTCCATTTACAAAACAAACCATACAATCAATACAAAAGACATTACGGGGTTTTTAAAGGGGTAGACTGGTACGGAATGTGTTAGAAGTGGCACGAGACGGTCATTTTAATACACCTAACCTGAATATCCATTGCTGTTGTACCGTGGCTTAACGGTTCCTTGTGCTCCGTATACCTTAGTCTCTGGAATAGTGGGACTCCTCTCGTATACACTGGCATATTCTGTACCAAGCTACAAACAACTGCGATAACAGAACAAAAGATAACATTATACAATTATATTCTTTTTTCTGTCTATTCTACTTCTCTATTTCTCTAGGACTTACCGAGCGATTGTTCGCTGACGACATTCCTTTCTTCTTTCTTTGGAATGTTGTCAGGTGGATCCGACTCATTAGGGATCGAGCTCAGTACTGAGGACTTGGAGCAGTTTTCCATCGACCCAGAGCTATAGGCACTTTTATATACTTTTCATTTCAGTTATGCCATTGTTTAGGCATTGCTTTCTATTCCTGTATTTACATATCCAGTTGTACTTATAAAGAATTGTTAAATAAATAAAATTTGCTGTTCATTTATATTCATGTCTCTTGTGTACATTTTACTTTATATTTCTTAGTTTTGCTTAGCATATTTACTTCTGAGTAAATATGTCGCGTGACCCGTCGTATCTCCTTACCGTACACCGGGAAGCGGGGAATGACAGGTTTTGTTGGTGGCCCATGCAGGTCGGTTCTGCATGGACATGCAGGTCAATTCTGCATAAAGTCCTAAGCAATATAACATAAGAATCAACAACTAAAAACATTCTTTACATTTCATATTTCTTGAATCTTACAATTTCATATACTTTGAATCTATCATAACCCTATTTTCTTTCAAGGTTATGGATTCTCCAAACAATACCAGTATCAACATCAATAACACACCACCACCTCTACCGCTTACGCCTACCGTTGCTGCTCCGATCAATGAGCAGACGGTACTGCTTGAAGCAATCCGAAGCCTCCTGGAAGGACAGCAGCAGCAGACTGCTATATTACTGAACCGTCCAGAAGCGGAAGCGCCCGGAGTAAAGCAATTTCGGGCATTGCACCTAAAACAATTTTTGGGGAAAGAGAGCCCTCTGGAAGCTGAAGAATGGGCTCAGAGCATCGAGGACTGCCTGGCAGTAGCACAAGTGCCAGAGATCGCTTGGGTACGAGTTGCGAAGCTGCAACTCACTGACAACGCCCGAATTTGGTGGAAGGCGGAAGAAAGCCGTCTTGACCAACCGATCGAATGGAAAAACTTTCGCGATATATTCGACGCGAAGTGCTTTTCAGAGACTGCCTGATTTGACATGGAGCAGCAATTCATCCATCTACAACAGGGTTCGATGTGGACCAAATCTGTGGATGAGTATGATGATGAGTTTACCATGCTCAGTAAGTAAGATATGTCTCAATATTCGATTTTTTTATATCACATATTACACAGCTAACACAAGACCTTAACAGGTTTGCGGCACACTTGATACCGACTGCTGAGATCAGGTCTAGACGATTTCAGTAAGGGTTAGATCCGGAGATCCAAGATGCCTTAGCTATAGGGGATTTCCCAACCCACGAACTGGCTCTGAAATCTGCCTGTCGATATGAGGCAGTGGTGAAGACGAAGGGTAGACCCCAATCTGCCAGAGTGAAGCGCCCTGCCACTCAGATGGCAGGAGGAGCCTCTTCAAGGCCACTTTTTGTGCCCAGGAGACCGGGAGTACCAATCAACCGGCCCAGCACAGCCTTTTGCACCTACTGCAGGAGGGATGGACACCTAGCGAAGGACTACCGGCGTGCAAATCGTCTTTACTTAGTCCGCGGCTCAGCCACACATGATATTGGGTCTTATCCTCAAAGACTCAATCCAAATGCTGCACCCATACCAGCAATCACTTATCAGCAGCGACCAGCCATCCAGGCACCTGCACCATGACTAGCTCTCCCAGCTCCACCATCTCGTGGACCGGCTACACCTCCTCCTCGTCAGTTCCATCAAGCTCAAAGGAACTTACCTCAAAGACAACGGAACGGACAGAGAAATGCTCCTCCAGCAAGGAGGAATGTGCCGAGGCGACATGCTTTCACAATGACTGTGGAAGAAGCTGAATCTACTGGCCAAGTCATTACTGGTAACCTTTCAATTTTCAAAGCCGTTCAATACTTGTTATATCCATATATTTTTTCTATACCTAAACCTATCCCACATAACCTAGGTACGACTTTAGTAGCCTCACTTCCTGCACTAGCACTCTTCGATACCGGAGCATCTCATTTCTTTATGTCGTAGCGGTTCGTCCGAACTCATGCGATTCTAGTCAAACCTCTCGTATCCAGCTGGAATGTCAGTTCAGGGGCGTTCTAAAGGCAATAATGGGATACGACCTATATCCAGTGGTCGTCTGTAGCAGAGAATTCTATGCTGACTTCAAGTTGCTGGACATACCAAATTTTGATATCGTTTTGGGTATGGATTGTCTCGGAACTTTTTACGCTACCATTGATTGTCCTCAAAGGAGGGTAGTGTTCGAGATTCCAGACCATATGGTCTTTTATTTCAAAAGTGGAGACCGTAACCTGGAGCCAAGCACATACAATGCAAAACCGAAGAAGGCAGTGATTGCAACACTTCAAGCGGAGGAAAGATCGAATCCAGAGGTAGTTCGAGAGTTCGACAATATATTTCCTGAAGACATATCAGGTTTGCCTTCCGATCGAGCTCTTGAATTCAGCATGATTTAGTACCTGGAGCACAACCGGTGATCAAAGCACCGTATCGATTAAGCCCTGAAGGTTTGAAGGAGGTCCGTACTCAGTTGGACGAATTATTGAAGAAAAGATGGATTCGTCCCAGCACTTCAAGTTGGCGATCGCCAGTTCTACTTGTGAAGAAGAAGAAAGGTTCATATCGAATGTGCATTGATTATAGAGCTTTGAACGAAATAACTATAAAGAACAAGTATCCACTTCCGTGCATAGACGACATGTTCTATCAACTAAGTGGGTCTTGCGTTTTCTCCAAGTTAGATCTTCGTTTGGGTTATCATCAGGTGAAGGTCAAAGAATCTGATATCCATAAAACGGTATTCAGAACTCGCTATGGACATTACGAATTTCTTGTGATGCCATTTGGAGTGACCAACGCACCAGCTATATTCATGAACCTAATGAATCAAGTTTTCCGAGAGTACCTAGACATATTTGTTGTCATCTTTGTTTCCCCCCAATAATAGAAGAGCAAGGTTCTGTTCAAAATTTGAAAAGAGGCAGCGCCTCATGAACCTTGCACGAGGGCGCCAGCGCCGAGAGTTAAAAACTCTGAGGCAACGCCTCACGTGCCCCGCACGAGGGCGCCGGCGCCAGAACTAAAAGTTCTCTGCCGTTGGATCAAAGATCCAACGGGGATGATAAATTATCAAAACACAAAATTAAATTCTGCTGAGGAAATATTTCTCAAATCTTCCTGAACGAGAAAGATTACTCTCTGTAAAACAGAGTCCCGTTGGATTAAAAATCCAATGGTGATTAAAAAAATCACCAAGCCACAGAATAAGCTCTGTAGGGGAAAATATTTTCCCCAATCTTTCTAAACAAGAAAGATTACGCTCTGTAAAACAGAGCACCGTTTGATTAAAAATTCAATGGTGATTAAAAATCACCAAGCTACAGAATAAGCTTTGTATGGAAAATATTTTCCCAATCTTGTTAAAAACAAGAAAAACATCTTCTGTAAAACAGAAGTTCTTGGATCAAAGATCCAACGGTGGATAAAATCCCCAAATCAATTAAGGATATCTCAATAAGAGATTTCTTTAACTAAATCAACAAACCTGCCTCCACTATATAAAGGCCCCAAGACTTCAAGTCTTGTACACAGGAACCCCCCATAAAGAAAAGCAAGCAATAAAAAAGCTTTAAGAGAGAAGAAGGAAGAAGAACTTTCTTCAAGATAAATAAAGAGAATAGAGATCATAGAATCTCATCTGCATACCCAAGGGTTTAACCCTCATAAAGAACATAGTTCTTTCCCCTGGATTTGAGATCTATGAGACAAGTCTCCCACAAATGAGAATTTAATTCTCGTGGGGATGAATTTGTTCTTGGGGATCGATGATCCAGGGGAGAGCAAAGAATTGAACTCTTAAGAAAAACACAAAAGGAAAGACATAGCGTCGAGCACCTCACGTGTCCCTCACATGGGCGCTGCTCAATAAAGAGTGCCTAGCACTCAGTGGTTGGCGCTCAGCGCCAAGCGCCCCATGTGCCCCTCATGTGGGCGCTGATCAAATAAAGAATGCTTAGCATTCTTTGGTTGGCGCTCAGCGCCAAGCGCCTCACGTGTCCATCACGTGGGCGCTGCTTAACATAAAGTGCTCTGCACTCATCAAACAGCGCCTAGCACCTCACATGCTCCGCTCGTGGGCGCCATAAAAACAAAAAAAAGGGAAGTAAGGGCATTAGAACCCATATCAATGCTCAGCACTGTTTGCAAAGAAAAGGGACTGAGCCCAAACAAGTGTTTAACACTTTATTCATAGACTGGGTGGGCTGAGTCCAAGTTGACCAAAAGTCCCTAATTCAGATCAACCGAGCCCATGTGCTCACCATTTTTCCAAATTGGTCTTAGTCCCAAACACGACTATTGATCTTCCAACGGACATTGGTTCAAGGGTACATCTCCTCACACCTCTGATAAATGTCGTTGTAATTCTTCAGCGTCTTCAGAGAGGTGGTAGGTCCCGATAACCAACAACTCTTTAGTGTACTCTCAAATGGACGGGCACATCCCAATATGGACTGCAACGTCCTTAAACTAGCAATGGACCGTAACGTCCTTAAACTACACCCTCATCCCAAAAAATGGTGATCTATGGACCGTAACGTCCTCAAACTAAAGCAATAGAGCCCAAATGCTCTTTTGTTGGGTCTGAATGATCTCAAAAATCCTGCTGGGTAGATCTTAGTCTAAAATTAGACTAACGTATCCTTAACAAACATTTAAGTTGATTTTAATCTCAAGCGAGATAACGATCCTTAAATCAACCTAAACCCAAATCTAAGAATATACGGATTTGGACTAATCCACGCCCTGCAGGCAACAACATAAATTAGTCTCCGTATACAATCCATGGGCAACCAAAAATAAAACAAACTCACATGATACGAGGTGACCTTCTGGAGCAGGAGAAAGTGGTTGCCGTGATACGGTAACGTAATTAACTCCAGGGGCTTGCTCCTGCAGGGAAGAGCGTCCCCACAATCAAAAAACCCCTCGTAAACGAGGGGGAATCTGATGAAATCTACTACAACGGCCGCATCCGTCCAGACCTCCGATGCACGGTACCATAAATCGAATTGGCATCTTCGGAGAGGTGGACGGATAAAACCAAATAGCATCTGCCCCTAAATTCAGGCAAGACGTTTGTCTTTCCCGGCTTTCGGCGGTAAACAGATTCTGGCACGCCCGGTGGGACCTTTTCCTCTTTCCACTCCACACTTCGTGTGTCGTGTTCGCGAACAAATCGCAGTTTAATATGGTTGCCTCTGGATTCGAGGTACTAAGATTTGGTGGCTTGCTCCATGAAGAAGAGAAGATGACATCGATGGCTTCCAACTGCACCAATTGCAACAGCAACTCCCACTCCGTCCCTGCTGGAGGAGTGACTTATGGGCCCCAAGCAACCTCCATCTTCGCAATACCAGTAGAACAGGTGACTCAGGTCACCACTGGACTGTTCTTCGGAACCATGCTCCCGCCAATGAGCTTCAATGCCATCACAAGAATCCCCAAAGAAGTCGGTATTTGATCGGCTCGCAACCACTATGGCCCCTCTCAATGGGCCATCCATGTCTGCCGCCTCAGTCTTCGATAGGCTGAGCCAAAACTCCACTGGGCCCGTAAAGAGACCCGCAATACCTGAAGGGGTTATCCCGAAGCGGATAGCCATTCCAGCTCCGGTAAACGAAGTCATCAAAGGGGCTTCTCCTGCTAAGGGATCGGTCTTCGCAAGACTGGCCGTTCCAACTCCTGCTACGGGTGAGGTCGTTATAAGTGCTTCCCCTATTCAAAAGTCATTCTTCGACAGGTTTGACGTTCCCTCTCAACGGACGTCAGTCTTCGACAGGTTGGCACCAAAAGCAGCCTCTCATCAAAGCAAGGGGCATGACAAGGTCGCTTCTACAACTGAGGTGATCCCATCCGCAAGACACGCTCGACGTCTCCACCGGCGCCGAGTGAGGAAAGCTGGGGGCAGTTCCCCCTCTGGACTTAACCCACCGGCTCCAATGGTGGAAATTGACGCTGCTGTTCCAACCAGGAACAGCTTCGAGCTGCTCAGGAGGGTGCGCAAGAACTCTCCAACCGCCATCTTGAAGAAGTCTCCTCCGCCTGTTGAAAACACAACACAGGTGAAGCCGGAACAGCCTCCTCAACGGTTGTCCTCTAAGATCCACAGAGTTTGGCGGAAAGTCCAAGACTCTGTAATTGACAAAGATTACTCTCGCCGGCTGAAGAAGACAAAGGCTCGGAAAGAGGAGGACCATCCCTCTGCTATACCACGAAAGGTATCGTCTGCATGGGTGTCTGCGGCAACGGCCCCCTCAACTTTGACCTCCCATAAGAGGAGAAGGCCGGAGAAGATCCCCCAGCCCGCGGCAAATTTCAAAGGCAGTGGACCCAAACACCCCAAGTCTGGGGGCATGGTTGTGCATACCGTCTACATGGCATCCGAAAAAGAGGATAGTCGTGCTTCCATGAGTCATCGACCACTCACACGGTCTATGACGAAAACTCAGGAGCAACAACAAAATCTCCAGGAGATGTTGACAAGGATGGCCGCACTTACTGGACAGAAAGAAAGCCCGAAAGTATTGTCGGAACAACACCAGGAGCAGGAGACCGACACCGAATTCCTACGGAGGATTCTTGAAAAGAAAGACAAAGAGGCCACGGAATAAGCGGCTAATATAAAACAAATGGCGCTTCTCTTCCAAGACATGGTGGGGATGATGATCCAACCGGATCCTCCGGCTGAAGACCCTCCAATAATCATTGAAGACGACAGAGGGGAGATATCAAACCCTCCTCCGGCTTTATCAGTATCCAGGGAGGAGACGATCTCCAAAGCTACCCTTGATGACTACATAGCTCAACAAATACGAGCTCATCAAGCGAACGAAGCGGCAGGATAAGTCGTCGGAACTGGGCGACCTTATCCAGGCCGGTACGACCAAATTAAGTATCCGCCAGGATATACGATCCCCAAATTCTATGTGTATAAGGGGACGGGCAATCCGCATCAGCACGTTGCTCAATTAAGAGCTTTGTGCGGTAATACTGGGGGCGATGACAAACTGTTACTTCGCCAGTTTGTTGGCATCTTGTCGGAGACGACATTTGAATTTACTCCGAGCTCCCAAATGACTCTGTCAAGAAATTTACGGAGATGGAACTACTGTTCACACAGTGGTTCGCAAGTGCACCCCAATCACGGCATTAATCAACGCCAGAGTGAAACCGGGAGAAACCTGGGTTCAATACGTAATTCGGTGGCGTAACCTATGGTAAAGTGTGAACAGTGCATAGAAGAAGCTTTTGCGGTGGGCATGCTCGTGGGGACCCTTGATCCTCAGGCAACTATATCCCAGTTTATGATGTTCTTCAAGCCGACCACCTTCCAGGCCTTGACTGACAAACTGGACCAAATGGACCAGATGGGCCGTAGGCCGTCCTCCTCAAAGACAGATCTTCGGAATGAAAAGGGCAAAGGGAAAGAGACCTTCGTCGCCAATGCTCAATAACAACCGAGTGACCCGAAACCGGTTGTTCGCCAAAGCAACAAACCAAGATCCCTCGAAGAAAAGTTGAGACGTCTTTGCTCATTCCCCCGGGATAAAACAAGGAGATTATTCGAACTGGCGGTACGCAACAGTCTCATCACTCTGCCGGATCCGAGACGCCCACTGTAATCGGGCAACGTCAACCATACCAATTACTGCCCTACCACCGAATAGTGGGCCACCCAATCGAAAATTGCTACGTCTTTAAAAACTGGTCGAAGACCAGTACCAACATGGCAAGTTCGCACTGTCCGAAAGCTGGAAGGTAAACCCGCCGCAGCAGCACGCTCCTAAAAAGGTGGATACGCCGGGGGCATCATGCTCATTTGTGGAAGAAGCTCCGTGGGAAGTGGTCCTTTCAGCTAAAACTAAAAGAATGTTGAAGGATCTTCAAGTATGTCCGGCGATTAGGTGGAAAAGCCTGTTGGAGCCTGAAATTATTGACGGAATGCTGAAACCGCGCCCAACGCCAAAAGTTGGTAACGATGGACAAAACCTCCAGGCCAAGCCTCTTAAGTCTTCAAAGAAAAAGAAGAAGGCCAAGAAGCCCGTCCAGCTCGACGACAATCGTACGAGTTTGCAGAAATACATCGATGCACTGGAGGAATACAACTAAGAGGCTCGGACCCCAGTCACACTGGAAGAGTTCTTCAAGCATGTTCTTGAGGACGGAAACAGTGACATTGATGAAGGAGACGATTCTTCGGAAGAACCCGAGGATTATTTAGCGAGTTGCCACATGATCTCTCACTCATCGATAAATGGGAAACGGGCTCCTGACGTAGAGAAACTGGGGGCAGATCCAGAACCAAAACCAATAGAACCGTCGGATGACCTCATCGACAAGCTGCTGAACGAAGCTCTTCTAAAGAGCAAAGCTGACCGAGAATGTGAAGCGGCCATTTACGAAAAGCCCAAGCGTCGGTGTCAGGCCGAAAAAACTCCGGTGATGAGAAGCTATAAAGTACCTCAACCAGATCAAAGTGCCCTTGCCACCAGCAAGAGCAGAATCAAGATAAGGAAGCAGTTCTCCAAAGCTCTGTCAATGGGAATGAAGCTGCCACCTTTCAAAGAAAATACTTGCGGGAGTATGTGCCCCGACGAACCAGATGTACATCCGAACTACTGCTTATATCATCGGAAGGTCACGCACCCTATCGAAAAGTGTAACGCCTTCAATAAGTGGTGGCAGGGATACGTTGCCCATCGACAAAAATTTAAGCGAATGAAGCTCAAAGCCCGTCGGGAACAGATAAGCGCGACAGGCGAGCGTGAAGGAACAGCCGATAACTGTCATATGGTTGATGCCATCCCGACAAGAGCAAAACCTCAAGTTCTTACCTTCGGGAGCGATTCTGATGAAGAAATAGCCCTCGGCCCTCTCTTCAAGGAATCCACCTTTGAAAAAGAAGAGGAGATGAAGAACTGTGAGAACATTCAGCTGCGTAACCGTACGTTGCCTGAAAAGAATCTCAGACCTTCAAACAAAGGTTCGGGCAAAAGGGACAAAGGAAAGGAAAAGGTCCCTGAGGAGATTGCTCTCGATGATAGAGTTGTCGAAGAGCTCACAGCCAAGGACCCGCTCAAGAAGAACAAGGTGGATTACAATGTCCTGGTACATCTGAGAAAGATACCCTCACAATTGAGTATCTTGGATGCCCTTCTCCTATCTAAAGAGGCACGAGATTCCCTGATCAAGGCGTTACAAGAGCCCGACCAGTTTCAAGCCTTCCTGGCAGAAGAAAAGATGAAGGACGAGCTGGAAGAAGTTCATACGGATGATATCACCTTCAGCGATGAAGACCTCCTTCTTGGAACCTGCGAGCACAACCGTCCGCTGTATGTAACCGGATATTGTCACGATATCAAGATAGGGAAGATCCTGGTCGACAACGGGTCCTCTGTCAACTTTCTCAATATAAGAGTACTGAAGGAGATTTGCATGAACGTTCAGCACTTGGCTCGGGATAAAATTACCATCTCCGGTTTTGACTCCCAATCATCACAAACGCTCGGGTCTGTAATACTGACATTACGCTTCGGCTGCTCGTCACTGACATCAAGTTCCATGTCATTAATGCTAAGACTTGTTACAACGCTCTGCTCGGCAGGCCTTGGTTATATGAGTACAACATCATCCCTTCTACACAACATCAGTGTATAAAGTACTTCAAGGACGGCCTCGAGTACACAGTCACAAGGGAGCTGGATCCATTCTCCGTAAATGAAGTTCGCAAATATGAAGACGCCAAGTACTTCTTACCAGACTGCGAAGACATGGAAAGATGTCACAAACCGGAGAATAAACAAAAAGCCATCGCCACTATCCCGATATTCGGGAGCGATACCGAAGAGGATGAAGAGATGGTCTACTCGGGACAAACCCAAGGCAATAGGCCAGGACCATCTGCTCATATTCTGGTCTTTAGCAGTGACTCTGAGGACGAGACCAACGCAGTGTTCTCCGTCCGCCCGCCAATGCAGACCTTTGCTGGAGCTGACCAGAGTTTACAGATTACCCTGGTCCCGCAGCGGCATTACAAAGAACTTGATGCACTTGATACGTACAGCGTGCAAGAGCTGCAGACCTTCTACGTCCCTCCTAAGCAAAGAGGTGAGAAGGCGATCCTTTTCTACCAATCCACGGAGACTAAAGTGGAGAAAGAAGTATGGCACAGTGCCGAACCTGCGCTCGACAGGCTTCAACCAATCCGTCTACCTAGATACTACGTAGAGGGACTGAAAAGGCTATTGAGATGCTAAGGCGTACCCTTCAAACAGACTGCTCGACAAGACCAGTTCTATAACAAGATTTGGGATGTTCCTGAGACTCAGCGGAAGATGCCCAACGGAAGAATGGAGACGACCGGCCTAGGATACGTTCGGTCCAATAAAAGGGAGCGATTCCATGGCTTCCATGTCATAAATAATTTCGGTGGAGAAACGAATGCATTTCCAGATAGCGTTGATGTCAAACCAGAGCGAGATCCAGCCGTGAGAATACCAAGCCCATCATTCGAAGAACAGATTGACAAGCTAATAAGAAAAGCGGGTCAAAAGGTTTGGGATGACCATAGCCGCGAAATGGCCATTTACGAGAAGGCCAGGACGCAACGTATCATTCAGCAGGTTACCAAAGGAGAAGACGACGATGCCCTTCACCCCCAGCCCGCTGTGTGCTCTCGTGGTAAGAAAAAAGCCTGACGTAGAAGTAAAAGCAAGGTGAAGAACAGGGACGGCATTCAAAAACAGCGAAGCGGATCCAAGAAGCCACGCGAGCGAGAAAAAGTTAGCTGGAACCCATCTTTTATGAAGAAGATGGGTCGGGAGTACTCTTTCCCTTAAGACAAGACAAGTAAAATATTCAACCTTGTCATGAAGTATCAAATGATGACGCTCCTGGAGTCTCAATACCCCCAAACAGATGAACGGAGTCCATCACCCGGATTATTGCTCCTACCACCGAATAATGGTACATCCTCTTGAAGACTGATTTACCTTCAAAGACTGGATTGAGGACCAGTATCAGCAAGGCAGGTTTGCTCTATCTGACAGTTGGAGGGTAGTCCCGCCACGAAAGCATGAGCCGAGAGCAACCTACACTGCGAGGGAGTCTAGATCAGCATCGAGCTTGGAAACGTGCTCGTACCTGCCATATGATAACATTCTCAAAGGAAGGAGAGCATGAGAATACGAATGACCTCCCCCAGTGCTTCACAAATGAACATGAGAATGAGGTGATCTCAGAATTTCCATCGGCGCCAAAAGAGCTGGAAGATGGGATACACACCACAGCAGACAACTTGAGAAAAATGGACTTGGGGGACGGCAAACGACCCAAGGCCAACGTTCGTCAGTGAGCTGTTGTCTGAGAAACAGGTAGCCGCGTTAAAGGACGTGCTTATGCAGTATAAAGACTGTTTCGCATGGAACTATTCCGAGATGCCGGGATTAGATCCAGAGATAGCTGTACATAAACTGGCGATATCGTCGGACGTCAAGCCAGTCAAATAGGCGCCAAGAAGAATGCGGCTCGAGCTTGAGATGAGTATCAATGCCGAAGTCAATAAGCTAATCGACTCCGGCTTCATCCAAGAAGTTCAATACCCTGACTGGATCGCCAATATCGTTCCGGTAATGAAGAAAAATGGGACAGTACGCATTTGCGTAGATTTTCAGGATCTCAACAAAACTTGTCTGAAAGATGACTTCCCAGTGCATGTTACCGAGCTGATGATCGATAACACATCCACCCATGAAGTCTTCTCCTTCATGGACGGAGTCTCAGGGTACAACCAAATCAAGATGCATCCTGAAGACCAAAAGCACACTGCTTTCCGGACCCCGCCAGGCATATTCTGCTACAAAGTGACGCCCTTCGGTCTGAAGAACGCTGGCGCCACTTACTAGAGGGCCATGACAAAGATCTTTGATGACCTCATACACAAGATTGTTAAATGTTATATTGACGACCTCGTGGTGAAAAGCAAATCGTACGAAGAGCACTGGGAGCATCTGAAGATAGTGTTCCAGCACCTTCGGAAGTACAACCTGAAGACGAACTCTCTGAAATACGCGTTTGGAGTTTCCTCGGGCAAATTCCTAGGATTCATCGTACGACACCGGAGCATCGAAATAGACCCGTCAAAGATCAAGACGATTATGGAAATGCCTTCGCCAAGAACTCTCAAGCAACTGCGGTCTCTCCAAGGAAAGCTCGCGTATATCCGGCGGTTCATAGCTAACATCTCTAGAAAATGCCGTCTTTACAGTCATCTAATGAAGAAAGGGACCCCGTTCGTTTGGGATCGCAAATGCCAAAGCGCACTGGAAGAATTCAAGTAATATCTGCAGAACCCGCTGGTACTGACCGCTCCGGTCAAGGGAAAGCCCCCAATCCTGTACACAACAGCCCTTGAAGGTTCGTTAGGCGCTATGGGCACAGGAGAACGATCAGGGAAAGGAGAGAGCTCTCTACTGTTTGAGTCGAGTTATCCTGAGGGCAGAAAGCAACTACTCCCCAATCGAAAAGCATTGCCTGGCATTGATCTTCGCGGTAACGAAGCTCCGACATTACGCCTTGGAACATGAGGTTCATCTCATATCAAAGGCGGATCCTCTCAAATATTTGATGTCGAGAGCCATATTAACAGGAAGGCTTGCTAAATGGGCCCTCCTCTTGATGGAGTTCTCGACAGTATATCGACCCCTCAAGGCAATAAAAGGTCAGGCCATCGCTGACTTTCTCGCTGAGCATCCGATACCAGCTAATTCTCCCTTAAACTACAAATTGCCGGACGAACACGCGTTTGACGCAATCGATGGGGAGAAAGAAGAGAGTGATACCCAATGGGAACTCTACTTCGATGGAGCATCGTCTATGAAGAAGCGAAAGCAAAATACCCCCATAATCAAAGCCGGGGTGGGCTTTATCCTCGTAACTCCGCAAGGAGGGATAATGCGTTTCGCCCTTTCCTTAACGGAGCCAAGAACAAACAACGAAGTGGAATATGAAGCTTTGATAGCAGGTTTCGAGATTGCCATTGACATAGGGATCGAAAACCTCCTCATATATGGAGACTCCCAACTGGTCATCAGCTAAGTGAATGGCGACTATCAGACGTGTAAACCTGAGTTGGTAAAATATGGCGAGAGAGTGCAGCAATTGCTGATGCAAATCCCCTCCTACATCCTGAAAAGCATACCGCGTGTGGAAAATAGCAAGGCGGATGCGTTATCCAAGCTCGCTAAAGAAATGGCCGACGAAAACCTCGATGACGTAAGGATCATTGTGCAAAGTCGTCGGATTCTTGCACCAGCAGAAATATCTCTGAAGACGTCTAAAGGAGAGGAAGCAACCGAACAAGAGGCCTTCCAATTAGAGGATGAAGAAAAGGCGAAGGATTGGGGAGAAGTCTTCATAGACTACTTCAAATCCCATCGAACTCCCGGAGACACGTCGTCAAGACATCAGCTCATGAAGCGAGCTCTGTCTTTCGCCTTCGTCAATGGTACTCTTTATAAGAGATCGTTCGATTGTCTGTGGCTGAGATGCCTGTGACCAGGAGAAGCAAGAAGGGTCGGTCAAGAAACTCATGACGGACTCTGCGGTTTCCATCAAGCTGGGCCAAAGATGAAGCTGAAGATCAAAAGAATGGGTTACTATTGGCCCACGATGATTCAGGACTGCCTCGAATATGCGAAGCAGTGTCACTCATGCCAAATTCACGGGGACTTCATCCACCAGCATCCAAATCCGCTACACCCAACATTGGCTAGTTGGCCATTCGAAATGTGGGGAACCGATATAATCGGGCCCATCGAGCCAACATCATCCAATGGACATCGATTCATACTAGCAACAACCGATTACTTCTCTAAATGGGCAGAAGCAATACCGTTAAGAGAGGTGAAGACGGAGAACATCCCTCATTTCTTCAAGACACATGTCATCTACCGGTTCGGCACTCCGCGACGGATCATCTCGGATAATGGGCCGGCCTACAGAAGTCATAAGATCAGTCGCTTCGCACAACAACATAATATAGATTGGAGATATTCTTCAGTTTATAATCCCCGAGCTAACGGTCTAGCTGAGGCTTTCAACAAGACCTTGACAAAGATCATAAACAAACGGTGTCCAGAAATAAAAAGGACTGGCACGAGAGATTGCATGAAGCTCTCTGGGCCTATCGGACCACGTTCAAGACGGCCACAAACACAACGCCATTTGCATTAGTATTCGGCACGGAAGCGGTACTTCCCTTGGAGATAGAGCACCCTCTCTACGAGTGGCGGTTCGGTACGAACTGACGGATGAAGAAAATGCCCATCTTCGTCTTGAGGAGCTCGATGCCCTCGATGAAACTCGTCTCATAGCACAGCAAAAACTAGAAGCTTACAAAGCAAGGATGACGCGCTCATACGAAAGATTGACTAGGCTGAGGACATTCCGCCAAGACGAACTCGTGCTAGTCGTAAAAAGACCTATAATCCCCAATCGTGCTAAACGGGGGAAATTCAAACCGAACTATGAGGGCCCGTACATCATAGACAGGGTCTACCAAGATGGGGCCTACTTGCTCATGGATATGCATGTTGAAAAACCCTTCCGGCCAATAAACGGCCGGTTCCTTAAGAAATACTACGCTTGATAAGTCACGGCTCAGGTTAATGATGGATGACGACGCTCGTGTCCGCTCGCTGTCTTCCTGAGTCCGAACTCTATAAGTAGTATCCAGCGAAACCTCGCCTTAAAATCCCCTATGGACCGAGATGTCCTTAAACTAATATTGGACCGAAATGTCCTTAAACTAACAATGGACCGAGATGTTCTTAAACTAACAACAGACCGAGATATCCCTAAAATAACAATGTCGCCTCAAACACGACGATAGTGGAATGCAAGTCCACAAGTCCCAGCAGTGAGGATTGCAACTCAAATCCCACCGGCAAACAGATGGGTCACATGCGCCGAAACTATCCTCGAAAATTTCACCGTAAAAAAAAATGGTACGTCCACAAGAGAAATGGGTGCGGATGAAAACCCAAAAGGGCTCCGTGAGTAAAAACAGCAGGACTGCCGGCGAGTTCGCGAAAACCCCAAAGGGCACAGACTCGTAAAAAAAAATTCATGCACACTTGCAAGGTCCTCTCGATCTTGTAAGGAGAAAATAACTACGTAAGATCCTTACGACTCACAAGGGAGCAACACACTTAGGGATCCATGTTCCCGCCGAAAATTTCTGCGCAGAAGAGTCCAAGGTATCAAATGGAAGCGATATGCTTAAGGAAATGCGAACCAATATCTTCCGGCCTGTATTTTAATAAGTTCCCGAAAGAGAAACTATAAAATTCTGATGGTATTGGAAGCATCTCGAAAAACCCTTCGATTTGATATATTATGGGCCTCATAATTCATCCGGGATCAAAAGTTATGAGGCATCACGTGTCCACACGTGATGGACCTTTAAGAACCCGCTGGAGGAGCTAAAAGATATAATAAAAACTCAGAAAAGACCCCAATGGGGCATCACGTGCTCACACGTGACCATGGGTCACGTGCAGACACGTGATGGGCTTTTAAAGCCTCTAAAATAATGAATAGAATTTAATTCTAAAAGTCAGAAAAATACCTCAACGAGGTATCACGTGCTTACACGTGACCAATGGTCACGTGTTGACACGTGATGGTTAAAACAACAACATAAACAAACGGCTGTTAAAGGAACCAATTTGGGGGTCACGTGCTCACACGTGACCAAGGGTCACGTGTCATCACGTGACTGGCTTCGAAAGCCTTACAGTTAATAGAATTAAATTCTAAAAGCTTCCAAATCTTTCCAAATGGAAAAGGATTATGAGGACCGTAGGATTAAAGATCCAAGGGTGATTAAATATCACCAATTTATGGAAAGATTTCCCCCCTAAATCTAACCGAGATAACAAAGGGATATCTTTGGATTTAAAATCCAATGGTGAATAAAATTCACTTAACAACCTAAAGGCCCAGATTAATGATAAATATAAATCAAATCTCTCAACATACAAATCAAATCTCTCAATGAGAGATTTGCTAAACAAATTGATTCTCTTCCTTCTCCTATAAATAGGAGCCAAGAATAGAAGAGAGGGGGATCTACTTTTTTGGGAGAAGAAACAGAGGGAGGAGAATTTAATTCTCAAGAGGAAAAAGAAAAGAGAGGAGAATTTAATTCTCTGCAAAAAAAAAACCCTAGGTAAGAAAAGAGAGGCTTCAAAAGAGAATTTAATTCTCAAAAGAGTTTAACTCTTATATAAAGAAAAGAACTTAGTTCTTTCTCTGGTGGAGGATCTGCAAAGTGCACATCTCCCCATGAATTGAGAATTTAATTCTCATTGGGTTGAGATCCTGCCATGCAGATCCAAAACATAGAGGAGGAATTAAGTTTTGAGAATTCAATGGTCACAAAATTATAGGAATTTAATTCCTTTGGGATAAAATTAGGGTTTTACCCTAAATAAGAATTTAATTCTTTCACAATAGGAATCTAATTCCTCCAAAACAAAAATTAGGGTTTTACCCTAAATAAGAATTTAATTCTTAAAGATAAGGAGACTTAAAAGATCCCTGTGCATGAAAAGACTAAGGTCACGTGCCCCACGTGACCCCTGAACAGATCCCCCAAAAATGAGAAGAGGAAAGCTTTGAGGCAATGCCTCACGTGTTCCCACGTGACCCTCATTATATATGGAACAAAAGCAAAGGCAGAAACAATTCTGGGCGCTATCACGTGTTACCACGTGACCCCTAATAAATGTTCTAATAAATCAGGGCATGATTATACATCACGTGTCCACACGTGATGGCTATGAAAATTAAAAGTGTTTAACACTTGTTTGCAGAACAAAATAAAGGGGATCTGGCCCCACTTTTTGATGCCATCACGTGCTCCCACGTGACTCCCAAAACGCAGAAAGAAAGATCAATGGAAATGAAGGCTTTGGGCGCTCTCACGTGTTTACCACGTGACCCCTTAGCAAACGTTTTAACAGTCAGCGCATAAATCCCCATCACGTGTCAACACGTGATGCTCGAAATAAAAAGGAAAAGTGTTTAACACTTATTCACAGATTTGAGGGTAAAACAAAGGAGATCTGGCTCCACATTTAGGGCGCCCTCACGTGTCCCCACGTGACCCCTAATGAGCATTCTAACAGACCAGAGCGGGGGCCTCCATCACGTGCTCACACGTGATGGCCGTCAGAATTAAAAGAGTTAAACACTGATCTGCAGAATAAAATAAGGGGAATCAGGACGCTCTCACGTGTCCACACGTGACCCCTCTCCCCTTAGTGTTTAACACTAATCTGAAGACTTTGTCCTTAGTGTTTAACACTGATTTTCTTAGTGTTTAACACTAATTTGGAAAACTCTATTTGCAGTGTTTAACACTGATTTTCTTAGTGATTAACACTAATGTGAAAACTCTATTCCCGGTGTTTAAAACTGATTCGCTTTAGTGTTTAACACTAATTTGAAATTTATGCTACCCGTTTTTAACATTGATTTGCTTTAGTGTTTAACACTAATTTGAAAACCCCGTTGTTAGTGTTTAACACTAGCTTTAGCCCAATTGGCTAAGTTTCTAGAGGCAAAGCCTCCCCTTCAATGAGCCAACAAAGGGCCAATATTTCAAACATAATTGGACTTAGCCCAAACTGGCCATAAGTCCTCAAATCATCTTGAACTGAGCACATCTGCTCTTTCAACCAACTCATTGGTTCAAAGGTACATCTCTGAACTCCTCTGATATTTGTCGTTGTAATTCTTCAACGTCTTCAGAGAGGTGACGGGTCCCGACAACCACACATCAACACGGACTGTGGGGTCCTTAAACTCATGGACTTATGCGTCCTTAAACCAAGATACGGATTGTGGGGTCCTTAAACCCGCGGACTTATGCGTCCTTAAACTAACGGACTAATGCGTCCTTAAACACACCCATATGGACTGTGGGGTCCTTAAACCCATGGACTTATGCGTCCTTAAACTACCAATGGACCCCCATGTCCCTAAACTGGAGATGGACCCCCATGTCCCTAAACTGGAACATGGACCACCACGTCCCTAAACTGGCAATGGACCATCATGTCTCTAAACTGGAACAATAGAGCCCCCAAATGGTCTTTTGTCGGATCTAAACGATCCTGTTAAGTCGATCTTAGTCCCAAACTGGACTAACGTATCCTTAACAACCGTTTAAGTTGATCTTAGCCTTAAATATGGGTAACGTATCCTTAAACCTTCAAACAGACTTTAGTCCCAAATTGGACTATAAATCCCCCAATCAACTTTGGTTCAAGGGTACATCTCTGAACTCCTTTGACATCTGTCGTTGTAATCCTTCAACGTCGTCAGAGAGGTGATGGGTCCCGGCGGCCATACATGCAATGGACCACTATGTCCCTAAACTAGAACAATAGAGCCCAAACGCTCTTTTGTCGGATCTAAACGATCCCGTTAAGTTGATTTTAGTCTCAAACTAGACTAACGTATCATTAACAAACGTTTGAGTTGATCTTACCCTCAAATATGGCTAACGTATCCTCAAACCAAACCCCAAACCCAAATCTAAGATAATACGGATTTGGATTAGTCCACGCCCTACGGGCGACGACATAACTCGGTCTCCGTATACAATCCACGGGCAACAAAACACAAAACAAACACCCACGACACGAAGTGACCAGCTGGAGAAGGAGAAAGTTGTTACCGCGATGCGGTAGCGTAATTAACTGCAGGGGCTTGCGCCTGCAGAGAAGAGCGTCCCCACAATCAAAAACCCCTCAAACGAGGGGGAATCTGACGAAGTCTGCTACATCGGACGCATCCGTTTAAACCTTCGATACACGGTGCCATAAATCAACTTGGCATCTTCGGAGAGGTGGACGGATAGCACCAATTAGCATCTGCCCCGAATCTCAGGCAAGACAGCCCATGTCTCGGCCGCCATTCAGAGGGGAACAATCCACATGATTCCTAAGGAGAAATTACACTTACGGGATCCTCACGACTCGTAAGGAGAATCCCCCTTATGAGACCCTCACGGCTCATATTATTCGAAAGCCTTAAGTTACAAGGATCTGAACCTGTTCCTAAGCCATCACATCCCCCAGTTTGCCCTACAAACGGTTCAATATTGACCTTTGTATACGATCCACGGGCGCAAATAAATGTTTTCCCCACCAAGTCCCACCAACGACAAGGAATGTCCTTATGTAGTGAACGACACTTGTAAGTCCTCTCGATTTATAAGGAGAAAACACTATTGTAGATCTTTATGACTTATAAGAGAACACGCACTTAAGAATCCTCACGATTCCTAAGGAGAAAACGCACCTACGAGATCCTCATGACTCGTAGTGAGAAACACCTTTATGAGATCCTTACGGCTCATGAAGTCAAAAGCCTTAGTCGACAGGATCCTAACCCTGTTTGCTAAGCCACTTTTGTTCGAATCGAAAAAGTCAAATGATGATTCGCTCCTGGCAATATCCCAGTTGTAGCGATACTGATGCCTAAATCGGTATCAAATTCTAAGTCATTTCACGGCAAATGATGATTCGCTCCTGGCAATTTCCATTCGCAGCGATGCTGATGCTAAGATTGGTATCAGACCTCGGGTTCCATACTCGCAATAAAAATCTGCGAGCAAAAATGCATATGAAATAGCCGAAATGTTTGGGCAACTCTCAATAAAAATCAGCGAGCAAAATATATGCATATAAAAATAGCCGAAATGTTTGGGTAACTCGCAATAAAAAGCAGCGAGTAAAAAGAAAAAACAGCCGAAATAATTGGGCACCGCGAAAAATAGCCGAAATGATTGGGCAATCGCGACTTTCGCGATATAAAAAGCTGAAATGATAGAGCATCGCGGAAAGAAAAAAAATAAAATGAAACTTTTGTCCTGCAGGTGAGATCACATTGACCCCTGTATACAATCCATGGGTACAAACGAATAGGGAACCATATTGTCCCACCAGGCTCCGTCAAAGGGAAGCCAGATCTCAATGCTATATTTACAGCCTAGAAATCAACAGCGGCGTTCCTTCTCTTTCCAACCAGAAGCAGATACGACGTCAGCAAAACGAATCTACGGCAAAGTCCCCTAGTTCCAAATCTCGATGGTTCACAGACAACCTAGAGATTACCTAGGAGCCATGGCAAAGTCCCCTAGTTCCAAATCTCGATGGTTCACAGACAGCCTAGAGACTACCTCGGAGCCACGGCAGAGTCCCTAGTTCAAAGTCTCGACGGCAGCATCCACAACCTAGAGATCAACAACAGCGTTCTTCCGCCCTCCGGTAGGATACAGACGCGACATCAACAAACGGAGCCATGGCAAAGTCCCCTAGTTCCAAATCTCGACGGTTCATAGATAACCCAGAGACAACCTCGACATTCGTAGCAATATTGCAGACACAATGTCAACAAACGAAGCAAAGGAAGATTACTAACTTCAGGGTCTTGACGGCAACTCAAATGAGACTTGAAAGACCATCGGAGATCATCCTACTCCAGCATGGAGTGGTCATGACTCATCGGGGCTCCCAAAATGAGCCTAACCTCAAATAAAAAGCGACATAGAATATCCCTAACGCTTGTTCTTTCGGCGGTAATATCACCTGGAAGATTACTTGAAGTCGTCTTGTCCATCCCCCGAAGGGATTAGATACACGACAGTTGTGAGGCTACCCGAACAGCAAGATTGCATATCGGGGAATATATCGGCCAACACGACGGTACGACGAGTAAAAAACCCTAGTACCACAAGACCCTACCGGACTTCTATTAGCGGGAGTTAACTGTGACATTAGGATACCCTTGCGAGAACTTCTCGATTCGTCTCAACTCGAGAGGAAATTAGTGTCGTTGCGAGAACTTCTCGATTCGTCTCGATTCATAGGGAAAAACCTTAGGCAATAGGGATAAGGACCTGTTTCCTAAGCACTGGGGCCTTGCAAGTCAGTCCAAAATGGACTATTGCATACTATTCATGGGCCACACTCTCCAAAGTCGAATATCGACAAGGAGGGAAACAACCACTTACGAGCCCTCTCGACTTGTAAGGGGAAAAATTCTCTTGTGAGATCCTTACGACTCTCAAGAGAAAACACACACTTAGGAGTCCTCATGACCCCTAAAGAGAAAATACACCTAAGGGATCCTCTCGACTCGTAGGGAGAAAAGTCTTTATGAGACCCTCACGGATCATAAAGTTGAAAAGTCTTAGGCGGCAGATCTGAACCTGTCTTCTAAGCCATCGCTGCCCTGCAAGGAGATCAAGATAGACCATCTACAAGACGCATTTGCTAAAGGGACATGCCGATATGAAATAAAATATGTCTTTTATTCATGAATGCAAGTGAATACAAGATACATTTCACAAAGGAATCGAAATGAATACATGTTATTCATAAATCGCAAGATTACAGTCAACAAAATAGGGGTACCAAGACGGTTATTGAGGAGGAGGCGTCTTTAACAAATCAGCAAGCCGCTCGCACGCTCCTCTCAATCCTTTCTCGTGATCAGCCGCCGCGGCCAACTCCGCTTCCACTTGAGCCCGTTGCCGTAAACAGGACGAAAGCTTCCCTTCAGCTTCTAGCATGGCAGCTTCACATTCTTGCATGACCCTTTCGACGAAGTCAAGCATCCGCCTCAGCGTCAACACATCCGAAATACATCTCTGGAGGTTGTCAAAAACAGCTTTTAACTGTGCAGCATTCACTTCAATCTGGGCGCGCAGTCGGAAAGATTCGCTGGAAGCCACTTCATGTTCCTTTCGTCTCAGGGTCGCCTCTTGTTCAAAATAGCGAACGAAAGGAACAGTATGCTCGATCCAAGCAGCCCGCTGAGAGTTCGAAGTTAATACTTCAGGAGGGACCCGTCACCTCTCTGACGTCGTTGAAGGATTACAACGAGGGGTGTCAGATGAGTTCGGAGATGTACCCTCGAACCGGTCGTAAATTGATTTAAGAGAGAGCAACTGTGCTCAGTCGATTTAATTTGAGGACTTACGGCCATGATTGGGCTAAGTCCAGTTGAAAAATATTCAACGCTTTTATTTATTTTTGGTCTATTAGACCTGTGCTAGGGCTTTGCCCACATTTAAATAATGCATTGCATTGCTTTTTATTTTTGTTTGGGCTCTGCCCAGAAAGGATGCAGAGCATCAATTTTTTTTGGGCTCTGCCCATTTATAAATGATGCAGAGCATCAATTTTACTTGGGCTCTGCCCTTTATAAATGATGCAGAGCATCAATTTTATTTGGGCTCTGCCCTTTTATTGTTTTGAATTTATTTTGGCCTGCTAGGTCTTTTTGACTTGGGCCTGGCCCTTTAGCAAAAGAAATGCATTGCATTTGTCAGGCGCTTTGTGTTAGTGTATATGCCCTAGAGGCCATTACTGTATCATACTAGTTTGTATATTACTTAATGGAAGCTTGGGATATTCACAGTTGTATATACAATCTTGCTCGAAATGGTAGTATGCTACTTGGTTTGTCTCTGCTTTAATATGTGCATGTGTTTCTTTTAGCATATTGCTGGTATACATATTAGTAGAGCCCTTAGGATCTTTGCTTGATTACCAGCGTTGTGATGGCGCTCGCACTCGTGGGAGCTGGGTAATCTATAAGCGCATCCTTATACAGGTCCCTGGTCGTTGGACTATCGAGACAGGGCATCGATACTCCGGAGTAGACTAGCGTATGCGCTTCTCATCCCAGTGTGGGAGACGGTCTGTCCCACAGCCGTTAGTACGTCGTACTTGGGATAGTATGCGGGTGCTCGTTAGGTTACGAGTACACTGGACAGGACTCGTCGGGAACTGTTGGTTGGTAATATACCTATCGTCAGTTATCAGTTCCCAGGTGACATGAGTACAGCTTAGTCCGCTGACTTGACACTATCACTTCGCCTCGAGTGTGTTCCCACTGCACTTTGATTACTACCCTACCACGGCTCAGAGGAGTCGTGCAAACAGGTAGTCTTTGGGTGCAGTCCCGAAGCACTTGGAGGCAGTGACGGTTAGACAGGATTCGTCTCTCCCGGTATTGGGGGTTGACATCGCGCTGTGTCCAGGAGAGCCATTACACGAGTAGTCCCTGGCCAGGGCAAGCGAGATATACTGGTAGGCTTCCAGTGTTATCTCAGGGTGTTCTGGGCTTCACTCCGACACGACTTGTACCGCTATTAGGGGACTGACGTTTACCGCCCCCCTAGGCCCGCCATGCGATGTATCAGACGAACAGACCGGACTGTACGGAGACTGTCACATACAGGCTCAGTAGGAGTGCAGATGGGGTTCACCTCGTCAGTCTTCTTATCAACATCTACCTGGGGACCGTTACGTACAGCTAGTGCCGCTTGCGGTCTGTGGTTAAACCCACTGCCAGCGTAGTGTCGAGTCTTTAGAGTCCCACACAGAGAGCTATTCGCCTTTAGGCAAAACGAGTAGAGGTCGCATGGTTTTGCGACAGGGTTCGTTCGCATCCGCGCACTTGTGCACGTTTGCTGTCCGGACAGTTTATACTAACGGGCTTTGGTTTAAGCCGGATCCTAGTATATGTTTTGAGATTGGTTTTTCTCATTGTGTTCGTGTTCCTCGGATCACGAATGCGGGTGCGTATGCACAGTTGCTTGAGATTGAGGGAGAGGACCTTGTTTAGGGTTAATGACTATTGTCATTTTATTAACCCTATTGTTTTTGTGAGTATTATTGTTAATTAATAATTAGCTTAATTATTGTGCATGGTTTTTGTTGTTGACACTTTGACTTTGTTGACTTGTTGACCAAGTTGACAATTTGACCATGATCATTTCATTTGGAAGATGCTCTTTGATTCTTGCAATTTGCATTAATAATGAAATGATAATGGTCACCTCTTGATTAAACCATGACAATTTTCTTGCTAATTAATTAATTAAAATAACTCACACATATTAGTGAGAATGGCTCACTAATAATTCATTCTATCATATCTTTTCTCTCTCTTGCTCATCCTCTCCCTCAAGCTCTCTCCCTCTCATGTGTTGAGAAACAAAAAGCTTGAGAAAAACCTTCACTTGATCTTCTCTACTCACTTCTAGGGTTCAAGTCTTAGCATTTCTTGCACTCTAGTTACTCCTAGCTTGGAGTTGAAGCTAAAGGTCGAGGCTTTCGGGTGGATCGTTCTTTGACGGAAGGAGACAAGCAAGGTGAGGCCTTTCTACCATTCCGACGAGCAAGGAGAGAAGGAGTTCGAGCTCAAGGTATAACCTTTCTACAACTTAACTAGTTGTTTGTTTGCTTTAGTTAGTTTTCGTTTAGTAAAGATCCTCACAAACAAGGTCCATGTTGCCTAAGTCATTAAAAATCCGATTTTATTATGTTTTCCGCCTCCCCGTAAGCACCGGGGTGGGCAACATGGACTTACAGTGGTATCAGAGCCTAACTAAACTCAAACTAGCTAGGTAGTGAAGTATAACGAAGTTTCGAAACCGAAAATCCAAAAACCAAACTTTGCAAAACCCAAGTTTCTGTTCATTTTTTTTTCTGGTCAAAATGACATTTGTTATATACCAAAAATTATCTCAGGGTTTTGTGTGAATAACCACCAAATACGAACCAGAGAGGAGATCAGAGGAGCGCGGATCCGCGGCAAGAGGAAGCTCCTGCCGCGGAAGCGCGGCCGTCTTGTCCCCTCTCTGCATCGTTTTTGGTGCAGTGTCTGTCTGTGTTGGTTTTGGGATTTTTAGGATATATATTATATGCCCAGATTTTCCAGAACTAAAATTTACTTTTGGGGGCCTATAAATCCGTATTTTTCGGAACTTCACTACACTTTAACTACATCGGTTATATCTGTAATGCTTGCATGTATTGAACGTCGGCTAATCGCTATAAGACGATTAGTCGGGGTTATACATGATCTGTGATTGTTATTGGTTTGTGGATATGAATGGATTGGATTGTCGCGGGTGAATGGCCGGGGTGGATGTGAGATGAGCGTTGTTTTTCTTTCATTCATTTGTAACATGTAAATTGATGTAATAATATTCTTTGTATGGCCGCACAACCGGGTCGGGGTTGTAGCCGTCATTGTATAATTCTTTTTACTGTTTTTGCTCCTAGGATAGACCCATGGAGGGGGTGCACAAACTACCGGGTATCTCGAAGTGCCGAGTGGCCTACTCACGGTGGTGAGGGAGGTTGCTTCGCTTCGGGTGCTTGGCGGGTAGTTTGCCGCACCCGTAGGGGTCTTGGGTGGGGTATTGGCTATTCACCGCGACCGTGTAATCCGCTTTGCGTTGCAGGCTCGAACGCATTGCGGATTCCTAGTATATCCAATGTATTCATCTGTGATCTGTAATGTCTATCATTGCTGTATATTTATATATAATAACTATTTAGGCGTTGCTTATGTTTTACAGCCGCGCTAGCCCAGCCCCCGCTCTGTCGTTAGTTAAGTAACCTAACGGGTGATGACGGGGCCCCGTGGCGAATGCGAATGGCATAAGCGTACGTCATATTTTGGTTGTTTTCTGCAATGGTAGGATTAAATGATGGGACGCATTAAAAGAACTAATGCAAGAAATAAACCAAGTAAAAGTCGATTGGAACACTTTGAAAACCACTCGGTTCTTTTCAAAACCAAACTTTTAAACGCGGAGCTTGAACCACTCCTTTTAAAAGCTATCTCGTTCCATCGATTATATCAAGTTCACTACGTTCACGGTTTCGCCAAAACCATTTGTGGCCCTCCGTCATTCCACATGAATGGTCAAAAGTATTCAAGCTGTGTATTTTGGCCAAAGTCAAGGCATAGTGATTGGTAGCGTTTGGGCATTCATGTGCAGCATAGATAGATGCGTTGATTTGGGACAGTCGTGCTGCCATTTTGGCCAAAGTCAAGGGTAGGTGCGGGTGGGTCCAAATTAACCAGGAGAATGACGGGTAGAACTTGACATGTGACTTATGATATTTTGGCCAAAGTCAAGGTCATAAGAGCATGGGGCAAAAATCCACATCGGGAGTTTCATAAGTACTGAAACTTGCTAGATTTGCATACCATTTGGAGTGTGGTGATTCTGGTAGGATTCCTTCAGTTTCGTCACGCGATGATATTTGGATCCCGATCCTACTGTGAGTATATGCTACTCCTCGGGAAAACTCTCACTTAACGATCAATGCTATAAACCTAGTAGGTGCCTAGAAAGGTGTTAGCGGGGCTATGCCCACAGGGAAAAGAGGTTATTTAATTAAGGAACTTCGCGAAAGCGTTGGAAAACCTCCCTCAAAGTACCGACACTGGCCTGGCTGAACGGTTAAGCAAGTATTGTACGGTGAGAATGATCCCGGCTAATCCTTTTCTTTATGGTTTGAGAAGGGATTCGAGAAACAGTGGGAGCCATCCAGTTTAGACAAACTAAAAACCACTCTAAACTTGCAAGAGCATCATGCTAAAGTGTTTCTTTTCTCTCTCCTAATTGCAGCGACCATTCAACATGACCGGACTTAAGTTACTGTTAGATAAAAATATATTGACAGGGCCAAACTACAAAGATTGGCTCAGGAATGTCAAGATGGCGATCACTTATGACAAGCTGGGGTATATACTTACCACCAAAGCTCCCCCTGTCCCAGGTCCCACCTCCAGCGTCGCGGATGTAGAAATCCGTAAGACATGGGAGATAGATTGCGCGAGGGCCAGATGCCTCGTACTAGCCTCGATGGACAACGAACATCAGAGGAGGCACGAGAATATAGACCTAGAGTCCATATTTCTCCATACAAAAGAACTGTATGGAGAGCAGTCTCGTATCGCGAGATACGAAGTGTCGAAGAAGCTTTTTTCGGCAAGGTTGGCCGTCGGATCATCGGTAGCGGACCACGTGCTTAAGATGATCGGCTACATAGAGGAGCTCGCGGACCTTGGGACCACGTTGGAGAATGAACTCTATACCGATTTGATTCTCCAGTCCCTTCCTTCCACTTACGCCCAGTTCGTTCTTAACTTCAACATGCAAGGAAAGGAGGTTGAACTTGCCGAGCTTCTGAACATGTTGAGGACTGCTGAGGGCACCCTACAGAAGGGTAGGGAGACATCCACTTTGTTTGTAGGAGGATCTTCCTCTTCTAGGTCCAGGGCGAAAGCCAAGGGCAAGAAGAAGAAAGCCCCCGCCAAACCAAGAGGCGGTGTCGGTAAAGTGGATACGAAGGGAAAGGGTAAAGCAACAAAAGTAGCGGGGAAGATGGTGGGGAAGGAAGAATGCTTCTATTGTCACAAAAGTGGTCACTGGAAACAGGATTGCAAGGCTTGGAAAGCCAGAACACAGGATTTGAAGCGAGTTGCAGCTTCAGCTTCAGGTGTGTATGTTATTGAAAACTGTCTATCAATAAACTCTACATCCTGGGTATTCGATACCGGATCAGGATCTCATATCTGTAATTCTTTGCAGGCGTTGAGAAAGCGTAAAGTTTTGAAGGCAGGTGACATGACCCTCAGAGTTGCGAACGGTGCTAGCATGGATGCAGAGGCCGTGGGGGACTATCACCTGGGATTATCTGATGGACACTTTTTGGTTTTGCGTAGTTGTTATTATGTACCAAATGCAACCTGTAATATCATATCTGTATCTTTATTATCTAAAGAAGGTTATGAATTTGCATTTGTAAGTAATGTAGTGAACATTCACCTTAATCAAGTTTTGATTGGGTCAGGTACATTGAACAACGGTATATACGTTTTAAACCAACCGCAGGTTTTCAATATCCAGAATACACACAAAAGAAAGTCTCCAGAAATTAATAAAACTTTCTTATGGCATTGTAGACTGGGTCACATCAATGAGAGAAGATTGACTAAGTTACATACTGAAGGATATTTGGATCCGTTCGAATATCAATCGTATGCAACTTGTCAATCCTGTCTCAAAGGAAAGATGACAAAGGCTCCGTTTTCTGGACACGGAGAAAGAGCGAGCGAGCTCTTGGGACTCGTACACAGCGACGTGTGCGGTCCAATGTCTACACATGCGCGAAGCGGTTTTTCTTACTTCATTACCTTTACGGATGATTTTTCAAGGTACGGTTATGTTTTCTTAATGAAACATAAATCCGAGGCTTTTGAAAAATTCCAGGAATATAAGAATGAAGTAGAAAAACAAACTGGCAAAAGTATCAAGATCCTAAGATCGGATCGAGGAGGAGAATACTTAAGTGCCGAATTCCTGAACTACTTAAAAGAGAATGGAATTCTCTCTCAGCTTACTCCTCCATACACTCCGCAACATAATGGTGTATCGGAGAGAAGGAACCGGACCCTATTGGATATGGTACGGTCCATGATGAGTAACGCTGAGTTACCGCGATCGTTCTGGGGATATGCGCTAGAATCAGCAGCATACCTTTTGAACCGAGTTCCAACTAAGACTGTGCCTACTACACCATATGAAATGTGGTGTGGGAAGAGACCCCATCTTAATCACATTAAGACATGGGGATGTCCAGCTTTTGTAAAAAAGCAGCATGCGGACAAGCTCGAGGCACGCTCAGTACAGTGCAAGTTTGTGGGATATCCGAAGAACTCCAAGGGATATTACTTCTATTGCGAAGAGGAACAAAAAGTCCTTGTTTCTCGCCATGCCCACTTTCTAGAACATCAGTTCATAGAAAAAGAATTAAGTGGGAGCGCGATAGAACTGGAAGAAGTTCCAGAACCGCAAGCTATTACTGAAAGCTTAGTAGAGCCAGAGGGTTCGAAAGATCAAGACATTCCCGTGCCACTCCGCAGGAGTAGTAGGCAGTCTCATCCGCCCGAGAGGTACTACGGTTTTCTCATTGACGGGGATAGAGAGGACTGCATCCTAGATTGTGATGAGCCTACTAGCTTCCAGCAAGCCATTCAGAACATCGACTCGGTAAAATGGCTGGATGCAATGCGGACCGAGATAGAGTCCATGTACACCAACAAAGTATGGACGTTGGACATTGCTCCAGACGGGGTAAAACCCGTAGGATGCAAGTGGATCTTCAAAAGGAAGATTGGTGTAGATGGACAGGTTGAGACCTATAAAGCTAGACTGGTAGCAAAGGGTTTTCGTCAGCGACCTGGTTTGGACTATGACGAAACCTTTTCTCCAGTAGCTATGCTGAAATCCATTCGGATCCTTCTTGCCATCGCTGCTTTCCACGACTATGAAATTTGGCAGATGGACGTAAAGACAGCTTTTCTAAATGGTCATTTAGAGGAGTGTGTCTATATGGACCAGCCAGAGGGTTTCATTCAGGGTGGGAGCAGCGGAAAGGTGTGCAAGTTGCTCAAGTCCATTTATGGACTCAAGCAGGCATCGCGGAGTTGGAACATCTGCTTTGATGAGACGGTCAAAGAATTTGGCTTTATCAAAAATCCAGATGAACCATGCATCTATTGTAGATTTGTAGCGAGAACTGTAGTATTCCTCGTTTTATACGTGGATGACATTCTCTTAATAGGAAATGACATTCCTATGCTACAATCTGTCAAGGGGTTCTTGTCACACAGGTTCTCCATGAAAGACCTGGGTGATGCCTCATACATTCTGGGTATCCGGATCTACCGTGACAGATCCAAGAGGATATTAGGACTCTCACAGTCCAGGTACATCGACACCATACTGAAGAGATTCAGTATGGAAGATTCCAAGCGCGGTAATCTACCGGCTTGTCACGGGATCACCCTCTCCAAAGAGATGTCTCCCAAGACTGATTTGGAGAGGGATCGCATGTCTATTATACCCTACGCTTCTGCGGTAGGCTCTATAATGTATGCGATGTTGTGTACCAGACCGGATGTGGCTTATGCACTGAGTGTGGTAAGCAGATATCAGTCAAACCCTGGGGAGAAACATTGGATAGCAGTAAAGAACATTCTCAAGTACCTGAGAAGGACTAAGGAGATGTTCTTGGTGTATGGCGGAAAAGACCTGCAGATTGAGGCCTTTGCTGACTCCAGCTTCCAGAGTGACAAGGATGATTCCAAGTCCATGTCGGGTTTTGTCTTTACCCTCAATGGAGGGGCGGTGTGTTGGAAGAGCTCCAAACAGGAAACCGTTGCTGACTCGACTATGGAAGCGGAATACATCGCTGCATCTGATGCCGCAAAAGAAGCTGTCTGGATGAGGAAGTTCTTGAAAGAACTTCGGGTGGTTCCGTCCATTGTTGACCCAATACCTCTGTATTGCGACAACAACGGGGCTATAGCTTTAGCGAAGGAACCCAGGTCCCATCAGAAATCCAGACACATCTTAAGGCGGTATCACCTGATCAGGGAGATTGTGGATCGCCAGGAGATCGAGGTCCGGAGAGTTGCATCAGAGGATAACACAGCAGATCCATTCACCAAGGCCTTGCCCCAGACTCAGTTCGAGCGGCTGATCGAGATGATAGGTCTTCGATACGCCAGTACATGGCCTTAGTGCAAGTGGGAGATTGTTAGTGTATATGCCCTAGAGGCCATTACTGTATCATACTAGTTTGTATATTACTTAATGGAAGCTTGGGATATTCACAGTTGTATATACAATCTTGCTCGAAATGGTAGTATGCTACTTGGTTTGTCTCTACTTTAATATGTGCATGTGTTTCTTTTAGCATATTGCTGGTATACATATTAGTAGAGCCCTTAGGATCTTTGCTTGATTACCAGCGTTGTGATGGCGCTCGCACTCGTGGGAGCTGGGTAATCTATAAGCACATCCTTATACAGGTCCCTGGTCGTTGGACTATCGAGACAGGGCATCGATACTCCGGAGTAGACTAGCGTATGCGCTTCTCATCCCAGTGTGGGAGACGGTCTGTCCCACAGCCGTTAGTACGTCGTACTTGGGATAGTATGCGGGTGCTCGTTAGGTTACGAGTACACTGGACAGGACTCGTCGGGAACTGTTGGTTGGTAATATACCTATCGTCAGTTATCAGTTCCCAGGTGACATGAGTACAACTTAGTCCGCTGACTTGACACTATCACTTCGCCTCGAGTGTGTTCCCACTGCACTTTGATTACTACCCTACCACGGCTCAGAGGAGTCGTGCAAACAGGTAGTCTTTGGGTGCAGTCCCGAAGCACTTGGAGGCAGTGACGGTTAGACAGGATTCGTCTCTCCCGGTATTGGGGGTTGACATCGCGCTGTGTCCAGGAGAGCCATTACACGAGTAGTCCCTAGCCAGGGCAAGCGAGATATACTGGTAGGCTTCCAGTGTTATCTCAGGGTGTTCTGGGCTTCACTCCGACACGACTTGTACCGCTATTAGGGGACTGACGTTCACCGCCCCCCTAGGCCCGCCATGCGATGTATCAGACGAACAGACCGGACTGTATGGAGACTGTCACATACAGGCTCAGTAGGAGTGCAGATGGGGTTCACCTCGTCAGTCTTCTTATCGACATCTACTTGGGGACCGTTACGTACAGCTAGTGCCGCTTGCGGTCTGTGGTTAAACCCACTGCCAGCGTAGTGTCGAGTCTTTAGAGTCCCACACAGAGAGCTATTCGCCTTTAGGCAAAACGAGTAGAGGTCGCATGGTTTTGCGACAGGGTTCGTTCGCATCCGCGCACTTGTGCACGTTTGCTGTCCGGACAGTTTATACTAGCGGGCTTTGGTTTAAGCCGGATCCTAGTATATGTTTTGAGATTGGTTTTTCTCATTGTGTTCGTGTTCCTCGGATCACGAATGCGGGTGCGTATGCACAGTTGCTTGAGATTGAGGGAGAGGACCTTGTTTAGGGTTAATGACTATTGTCATTTTATTAACCCTATTGTTTTTGTGAGTATTATTGTTAATTAATAATTAGCTTAATTATTGTGCATGGTTGTTGTTGTTGACACTTTGACTTTGTTGACTTGTTGACCAAGTTGACAATTTGACCATGATCATTTCATTTGGAAGATGCTCTTTGATTCTTGCAATTTGCATTAATAATGAAATGATAATGGTCACCTCTTGATTAAACCATGACAATTTTCTTGCTAATTAATTAATTAAAATAACTCACACATATTAGTGAGAATGGCTCACTAATAATTCATTCTATCATATCTTTTCTCTCTCTTACTCATCCTCTCCCTCAAGCTCTCTCCCTCTCATGTGTTGAGAAACAAAAAGCTTGAGAAAAACCTTCACTTGATCTTCTCTACTCACTTCTAGGGTTCAAGTCTTAGCATTTCTTGCACTCTAGTTACTCCTAGCTTGGAGTTGAAGCTAAAGGTCGAGGCTTTCGGGTGGATCGTTCTTTGACGGAAGGAGACAAGCAAGGTGAGGCCTTTCTACCATTCCGACGAGCAAGGAGAGAAGGAGTTCGAGCTCAAGGTATAACCTTTCTACAACTTAACTAGTTGTTTGTTTGCTTTAGTTAGTTTTCGTTTAGTAAAGATCCTCACAAACAAGGTCCATGTTGCCTAAGTCATTAAAAATCTGATTTTATTATGTTTTCCGCCTCCCCGTAAGCACCGGGGTGGGCAACATGGACTTACACTTTGCGCCAATCAAAGAGCGCAAGCGCTTGTGGTGATGACACGTGTTATGCAAGCGCAGTGCGCTGCGCTTGCGCTGCTGACACGTGGCGCGCTGTGGTGAGTTGCGCCAGTTTCAGAGAGCAAGGCTCTATTTCAAAAGCGCATAGCGCAAATGGTTCAGATGCTGACACGTGGTGCTCTCTGGTGGCTTGCGCCAATCCAAGAGCGCAACAGTGCAGTTTTGCAAGTGCAAGGCACTGTTAACTTGAGAATCTTTTAGATTCCAGAACCAATGGTTCATAAAAGAAGTGCAAAGCACTGCTTGATTTCTTGATCTAATTTAGATCAAAGAAAACAAGTGTTTCTTATTTTTGTTGAGCACAGAGAACCCATGGTTCATAAGTGCAAAGCACTATTATTTTTTTTTGTTTTTTATTGAAGATCATTGATCTTGTTCTTAGATCAATGATCTATTAGAAGAAATTCTTCTATCTAAAAGGTCTTTTACCTTTTTCTTCTTGAAATTTCTTCAGAGTTCTCTCTGTTTTGAAATTTTTGATTTCTCACAAAATGTTGATTCTTCTGATTTGGGGTCTAGGGGCCTTTATATAGTGCCCATAAATTTGTTAAAGAGATCTTTCTCTGAGTGATTTGGGGAATTTTCCCCACCGTTGGATCTTTGATCCAAGGGCTTCTGTTTTACAGAAGGCAATCTTCTTGTTTTAACAAGAACAGAAAAATCTCACTCGAATTTTAATTCTGTTTGGCGCAAACGCCCCAGCGCAAAGCGCAGGGCAACTGCGCTTGCGCAACTATGCTGACATGTGTCGCGCAGCGCATAGCGCAGCGCAAATGCGCTAGCGCGACTGCGCAGACACGTGTCGCGCAGCGCATCTGCGCTGACACGTGTCGCGTAGCCCACGGCGCAGCGCATCTGCGCTGACACGTGTTGCGCAGCGCAGCGCTTGCGCAACTGAAGCGTTGCTTCCTTTAATTTTGTTTTAAATAGAACTTTGCTCTGATTGGGCGCGCTGCCTTGGGTGCTGCGCTCTCTGTGCTGGCGTGCATGATTTTGACACTTGGCGCTCTGCGCGCAGAGCAGAGGATCTGAAGCGTTGCTTCATTTATTAAAGCTTAAATTTTCAAAATAGAGTTTTGCTCTGATTGTGGGAAGGTGAAGCGTTGCTTCATCTCCCGCCTTGGAATTTGAACAGAGCTTTGCTTACGTGGCCCCAAACGCGAGCGCAACGGTGGTAGAATTCCAACCGTTGCGGAAACTTTTGGAAGTTGAAAGGTCATTTGATGCCTATAAATAGGACCTTTGGTCCTCAACGGATGATTATCATCTCCAAAATTTTACTTTCAGAACTCAGAGCCCCGCTCTTTATTTTCAAGAACTTCAAGAGTTAGACTCTTAAAATGAAAATTTTAATTTGAATTAAATTAAATTAGATTAATTTTCATTGACAGAGCCTTGCTCTCAATAGATCCCTGATCTAAAGAAGACCCATTTAGGGTTTCATTTAGCAGAGCTTTGCTCTAAAGGGGTTTAAAGAGGATTAAGGAGAACCCTGTTAGGGTTCCATTAATAGAGCTTTGCTATCCGAAAGATTTTCATTTATAATTTCTTGATTCATTAATGGAGCTTTGCTCCTTTTAAATTATATAACAGAACTTTTAAGGGTTGCTGATTGTTGTCGATCTTCTTTTATAGGAGTGATGGACGCCCATATGTACGACCTCGACGAGATTATTTCTTACGGGGATATCCGCCGACTTGGCCGTTCCCAAAATCGGGAGTTCACGAACGCGGAGTGTGCTGAAATCATGAGCCGCTTCAACGCATACAACGGACAACTGCTTCCCCGACGTTCTTCTCTTCTGAAGCTTATCGTGGGAGCAATTTGGGAAGCGCTTCCCCTATTTTTTACCGGCGTGCCGCTTAGGGCATTGGACGCCACCGAGGACAAGGTGCATTCAGTGTACCTGATGAGCTTAATCTCGAAGAGACGGCGAGACAATCTTGTCGATCTCTTGCACCAGGCCTTTCAACAGTCCGCCATTCTTGCTGCCTACCGGAGGGTGGAGGACATTAGCGGGGATCCCGACGCTCGTGCTCGCGAAAGGAAGCATACCAGGATGGTTCGCCAAGCTTGGAAAGTTTTGGACACGATCACTTTCGAGTTCCTCAATCCCTGTCCAGGATTTGAGGTCTTGCCATTGTAATCTTTTAGACAATGTCTTTATTTATGATTGTAAGAACCCTTTGCAGCATGAATGGAAAATTTCTATTTCAGCTTGTCTTATTTCTCGTTCTGAGTCTTTTGCACATGTGTGAATGAATGTGTCTCGAATGCTTGATCAAATGCACATCGGATATCCCTTCTGTTGCTTTCTTCTTTCTTTTATTCTCAGCATGCTGTCTTGATAAACACATTTGACCGATAATAGAGTAAGTGTCTAAATCTCTCCAAGAGATAGCGATGGCTTAGGCCGCAGGTTCAGATCTGCCGCCTAAGACTTTTCAACTCTATGAGCCGTGAGGGTCTCATAAAGACTTTTCTCCCTACGGATCGAGAGGATCTATTAGGTGTATTTTCTCCTTAGTAATCGTAAGGATTCCTAAGCGCGTTTTCTCTTATAAGTCGTAAGGATCTTATAAGAGAATTTTTCCCTCTTACGAGTCGAGAGGACCCATAAGCGGTTGTTTCCCTCCTTGTCGAAATTCGACTTTGGAGAGTGAGACCCGTGAATAGTATGCAAGAGACCGTTTTAGACCGACTTGCAGGGTCCCATTGTTCAGGAAACAAGTTTTTAATCCCTGCTGCCTGAAGCTTCATCTTGCAAGTTGAGACGAATCGGGAATTTCCCGCGGAGACACTGGTTTCTCTGCGAGCCGACGCGAATCAGGAGGCTCTCATCAAGAATGTTCGTATCCCTGAATTGAGGTATTTGCCAAGGATATTTGTTTCCCTGGTGTTGAAACGAGTCGAGAATTTCCCGCGGAGACACTGGTTTCTCTGCGAGCCGACGCGAATCAGGAGGCTCTCATCAAGGATGTTTGTTTCCCTGAATTGAGGTATTTGCCAAGGATATTTATTTCCCTGGTGTTGAAACGAATCGAGAATTTCCCACGGAGACGCTGGTTTCTCTGCGAGTCGACGCGAATCAGGAGGCTCTCATCAAGGACGCTTGTTTCCCTGAATTGAGGTATTTGCCAAGGATATTTGTTTCCCCGGTGTTGAAACGAATCGAGAATTTCCCACGGAGACACTGGTTTCTCTGCGAGTCGACGCGAATCAGAAGGCTCTGATCAAGGACGCTTGTTTCCCTGAATTGAGGTATTTGCTAAGGATATTTGTTTCCCTGGTGTTGAAATGAATCGAGAATTTCCACGGAGACACTGGTTTCTCTGCGAGTCGATGCGAATCAGGAGGCTCTCATCAAGGACGCTTGTTTCCCTGAATTGAGATATTTGCCAAGGATATTTGTTTCCCTGGTGTTGAAACGAATCGAGAATTTCCCACGGAGACACTGGTTTCTCTGCGAGTCGTTGCGAATCAGGAGGCTCTCATCAAGGACGCTTGTTTCCCTGAATTGAGGTATTTGCCAAGTATATTTGTTTCCCTGGTGTTGAAATGAATCGAGAATTTCCCACGGAGACACTGGTTTCTCTACAAGTCGATGCGAATCAGGAGGCTCTCATCAAGGACGCTTGTTTCCCTGAATTGAGGTATTTTCCAAGGATATTTGTTTCCCTGGTGTTGAAACGAATCGAGAATTTCCCACGGAAACACTGGTTTCTCTGTGAGTCGATGCGAATCAGGAGGCTCTCATCAAGGACGCTTGTTTCCCTGAATTGAGGTATTTGCCAAGGATATTTGTTTCCCTGGTGTTGAAACGAATCGAGAATTTCCCACGGAGACACTGGTTTCTCTGCGAGTCGACGCGAATCAGGAGGCTCTCATCAAGGACGCTTGTTTCCCTGAATTGAGGTATTTGCCAAGGATATTTGTTTCCCTGGTGTTGAAACGAATCGAGAATTCCCCACGGAGACACTGGTTTCTCTGCGAGTCGACGCGAATCAGGAGGCTCTCATCAAGGACGCTTGTTTTCCTGAATTGAGGTATTTGCCAAGGATATTTGTTTCCCTGGTGTTGAAACGAATCGAGAATTTCCCACGGAGACACTGGTTTCTCTGCGAGTCGATGCGAATCAGGAGGCTCTCATCAAGGACGTTTGTTTTCCTGAATTGAGGTATTTGCCAAGGATATTTGTTTCCCTGATGTTGAAACGAATCGAGAATTTCCCACGGAGACACTGGTTTCTCTTCGAGTCGACGCGAATCAGGAGGCTCTCATCAAGGACGCTTGTTTCCTCGAGTCGAATAACTTGCCGAAGACACTGGTTTCGTCGGGGTTGGAACGAACCGTCGAGATTTGGCTTCGTTTTCTGGCGGAGCCTGGTAGGAAGGTATGGTTCCCTCTTTGTTTGCGCCCTTGGATTGTATACAGGGATCGATGTGATCTCAGCTGTAGGGCCTAAGTTTTATCATTTTTTTTATTTTCGCGATGCTCTATCATTTCAGTTTTTATATCGTGAAGGTCGCGATTGCCCAATCATTTCGGCTATTTCGTATGTATGTGCGGCCTACCGGCTTTTTACCGTAAACCTGAAATTAGACACTGATTTCGGCATTAGCACCGCTACAACTGGGATATTGCCAGGAGCGAATCATCATTTGCCTCCATCGATGTTGATCAAAGGTGGCTTAGCGAACAGGGTTAAGGTCCTGTCAACTAAGGCTTTTAACTTCATGAGCCGTAAGGGTCTCACAAAGGTATTTCTCCCTACAAGTCGTGAGGATCTTGTAGTTGTATTTTCTCCTTAGGAATCGTGAGGATTCCTAAGTGTATGTTCCTCTCTAAGTCGTAAGGATCCTACAAGAGAGTTTTCTCCTTGTAAGTTGAGAGGACCTACAAGAGGGTTTTCTCCTTGTAAGTCGAGAGGACCTACAAGGGTCGTTCATCATATGAACATATCCCTAGTCACGGATGGGACTTCGTTAGGGAAATGTTTATTCGCGCCCGTGGATTGTATGTTAGTGTTTATGCCCTAGAAGGCCATTACTGTATCATACTAGTTTGTATATTACTTAATGGAAGCTTGGGATATTCACATGTATATAACAGTCTTGCTAAACATGGTAGTATGCTACTTGGTTTTTTCTATCTTAATATGTGAGTATACGTATTGATAGAGCTCTTAGGATCTTGCTTGACTACCAGCGTTGTGATGGCAGTCACACTAGTGGGGGCTGGGTAGTCTACAAGCACATCCTTATTCAGGTCCCTAGTCGTTGGATTATCGAGACAGAGCATCGATACTCCGGAGTAGACTAGTGTGTACGCTTCTCATCCCAGTTGGGGAGATGGTCTGTCCCACAGCCGTCAGTACGTCGTACTGGAGATAGTATACAGGTGCTCGTTAGGTTACGGGTACACCGGACAGGACTCACAGGGAACTGTTGGTTGGTTTTATACCAGTCGTCAGTGAACAGTTCCCAGGTGACATGAGTACAGCATAGTCCGCAGACTTGACACTGCTACTTCGCCTCGAGTGTGTCCCACTGTTCTTAGATTGCTACCCTACCACGGCTCAAAGGAGTCGTGCAAACAGGTAGCAGTAGGGTGCAGTCCCGAGCACTTGGAGGCAGTGGCGGTTAGACAGGATTCGTCTCTCCCGGTATTGGGAGTTGATATCGCGCTGTGTCAGAGAGCCATTACGCAAAGTCCCTGGCCAGGGCAAGCGAGATTTGCTAGTAGGTTCCAGTAGTTTCTCAGGGTGTAATGGGCTTCCCTCCGACACGACTTATACCGCTATTAGGGGACTGACGCTTACCGCCCCCCTAGGCCCGATATGCGATAGTCTTGGACGAACGGACCGGACTGTATGGAGATTGTCACATCAGACTCAGTAGGAGTTCGGATGGGTTTCCTCATCGGCCTTCTTATCGACATCTACCTGGGGACCGTTACGTACAGCTAGTGCCGCTTGCGGTCTGTGGTTAAACCCACTGCCAGCGTAGTAGTCGAGTCTCTAGAGTCCCACACAGAGAGTTTCCCTACTCCGGGCGAAACGATATAGAGGTCGTATGGTTTTACGACAAGGGTTCGGACGCATACGTGTGTTTACACACGTACGACTTTCGGACAGTTTTTACCAGTCGGCTTTGGTTTAAGCCAGTTACTGGTATCCGGTTATTGGATTTATACAGTCTAAAGTTTTTCCGTATTTTTGCGGAAAGGAGGGGCGTTCTCGTAATTGCGCGAGAAGCTTCTAGAAGGTGGTGACTAAGGAGGTTTAGGTGGCATATACAATGAATGTGATTAGTGAGTCATATGGATGATTCATCCATGTTATTAATGCATGATAAATGCTTAATGACTCATGGAGTGAATCATCACTAGATATTATCAAGCATGGTTGTTAAATTCTTTTATATTCTTTTCTTGATAAAAAGAAATGCTTGATATATATTATCATAACTGATTATTCTCACTTCATTATTATCCCCACCTTCTCTCTCCTCAAGCTCTCCCTCTTCAAACCCTAATCCTCCCCTCTCATATGTTGAGTACAAGAATTAGTTAGACTACTTAATCCATAACCCTCTCTATATTTCACCTAGCTTCTTTGATTAGCACTTAGAGAAGTTTAGTTGCCTCAAGTTTAGAGGCTAAGCTTGGAGTAAAGCTCTCGGGTGGATCGTCTACTACTTCGAGAAGGCCGAGGAGGAGGTGGAGTTCGCAAAGACGAAGGACACGATTCGTTAGGTATAATCCCTAAACATAGTAGCATAGAAACTCTATGTTTTAAGTTAGTTATCGTTTAGCTTCGATTCAAGCGGTTAGTCGATGTTTGTTCACTAAACAAGTTCGTTTTTGAAAATTCCGCCTCCCCACA
The DNA here is from genome assembly GCA_030015575.1 of Agapanthus africanus. NCBI lineage: Eukaryota > Viridiplantae > Streptophyta > Magnoliopsida > Asparagales > Amaryllidaceae > Agapanthus > Agapanthus africanus. The sequence continues at coordinate 416,623,974 of CM057338.1, read as the reverse complement.
AGTATTGGGTTGTTATACATCGACTTACAGTGGTATCAGAGTCTCGCTAAACAATAAATAACTTACTTGCAAATTTGTATGAATTTCGAACGGAAAAAACGAAACCGGAAAACCCCGAAATCACAAGTTTCTGTCGTTTTTTAAATGAAGTCCAAAAATTTTTCAGGGATGTTCAGAAAGCTTAAAAAGACACCAGAAGAACACCCAAGAAATTTGGGCTCCTGAATCGTCTACCGAGCCGCGGAACCGCGGCGGATCCCACCGATCCGCCGCGCGTCCGCCGCCGAGTTGCCGAGTCAGGAACCCAAATTCCCTGTGTTGCTTCTCTGTGATATTTGGTATTTTCTGGAATATTTTAATTTTTGCTCAGGTTTCAGATTTGCAGAGCAGTATTGGAGCAAAATTAAAAGTGTTTAATCGATCGAAATTATACAGTATTTGCTTGTTGGATTATATCTGTGATTGTATAATGTGTTCGTAAACCTCCCCTAACTGCTAGTATGTCAGTTGGCAGGGGGTTGCACATTTCTGAAATGGATTTTATCTGTTTGTGCATATGAACTGTGTTGGACTGTTGTGATGTATAGCCGGGGTTATGTGATGGGTTATTATTTAATTCATTTGATGTAAATGTAATTTGTTGTAATATTATTTTGCGGGGCACATCCAGGTTGCGGTTGTAGCCACCGTTGTATTATTTCATTTTACTGTTTTTGCTCCTAGGACAGACCCAAGGTGGGGTGCACAAACTGCCGGGCGGGTAGTTTGCCGCACCCGTAAGGGTCTTGGGTGGGGTAATGGCTATTCATCACAACTGTGTAATCCGTCTTTTGTTGCAGGCTCAAAACAAACACGGATTGCTTGCAAATCCAATTAAGTTCATCTGTGATCTGGAATGAATATCATTGCGTCAGACGAATGTAAAATATCTATATATATGATAGCTATTTATACGTCACTTATGTTTTACACCCGCGCTAGCCCAGCCCCCGCTCTGTCGTTAGTTAAGTAACCTAACGGGTAATGACGGGACCCCGTGGCGAATGCGGATGGCATAAGAGGACGTTGTATTTTCGTTGTTTTCTGCAATGATAGGTTAATGATGGGACGCATTATCTATAATGCAAAGAAAATAAACCAAAGTTTTAATCGTTGGAACAATTTAAAAGAAACCACTCGGTTAATTTTAAAACAGATATTTTTAAATGCGGAGCTTTAACCACTCATTATAAAAGCTATCAGGTTCCTTCGGTTATATCAAGTTCACTATGTTCACGGTTTCGCCAAAACCAGTCGTAGCCCTCCGTCATTTCTTATGAATGGTCAGTAGTATTCAAGCTATGTTTGTTTGGCCCTTAGTCAAGACATAGTGATTGGTAGCTGCTGGGGTATTCATTTGTTGCATAGATAGATGAGTTGGTTTGGGACACTCGTATTACTTTGTTTGGCCCTTAGTCAAGAGTATATACGGATGGGTTCAAATCAACAGGATAATGATGGGCAGAACTTGACATGTGACTTATGATTTGTTGGCCCTTAGTCAAGATCATAAGAACATGGGGCAAAAATCAATATCAGGAATTTCTAAAGAAACTGAAATTTGCAAAGAGATGCATACCATTTGGAGTTTGATGAATGTTGGTAGGATTCCTTCAACATTATCATACGATGATATTTGGATCCTGATCCTACTGTGAGTATATGCTACTTATCAGGATATTCGTCACTTAACGATCAATACTATAAACCAAGTAGGTGTCCAGAAAAGTGTCAGCGGGGTTACGCCCCCAGAGAAAAGAGGTTATTTAATTAAGGAACTTCGCGAAAGCGTTGGAAAACCTCCCTCGAAGTATCGACACTAACCTAGCTGAACGGTTAAGCAAGTATTGTACGGTGAAAAATAGTCCTGGCTAATTCTTCTTTTATGGTTTGAGGAAGGATTCGAGAAACAGTGGGAGCCATCCAGTTTAGATAAACTAAAAACCACTCTAAACTTGCAAGAGCATCATGCTAAAGAGTTTTCTTCTCTCTCTCCAAATTGCAGCGACCCTGAAAATGACTGGACTTAAGTTACTTTTAGAGAAAAATATACTGACAGGGCCAAACTATAAAGATTGGCTGCGGAATGTCAAAATGGCTTTGACCTATGATAAATTGGGGTACATCCTCACCGCTACGGCACCTGCTGTCCCTGGTCCCAAATCCAGTAATGCGGATAAGGAAATCCGCAAAACCTGGGATTTAGATTGCGCGAAAGCCAAGTGCATCGTGCTTGCCTCGATGAACAATGAACATCAGAGGAGGCACGAGGATATGGAACTTGATGCCATATTTCTCCATACAAAGGAACTTTATGGAGAGCAATCTCGTATAGCAAGATACGAGACCTCTAAGAACTTGTTTTGAGCGAGGTTGGCTGTCGGGTCATCGGTAGGAGAACATGTCCTAAAGATGATCGGCTATATAGAAGAGCTCACAGACCTGGGGACGACTTTGGATAATGAGCTCTATACAGACCTTATTCTCCAGTCCCTTCCTCACACCTACGCCCAGTTTATCCTGAACTTCAACATTCAAAGAAAAGAAGTTGAACTTCCGGAACTCCTGAACATGTTAAGGAGTGCAGAGGGCACCTTGCAGAAGGCAAGGGAAACACCCGCTATGTTTGTTGGCGGTGCATCTTCTTCCGGGTCCAAGGCTAGGGCCAAAGGAAGGAAGAAGAAGGCCGCACCCAAACCTAGAGGAGGTGTTAGTAAGGTGGGAGGAAAGGGAAAGAAAAAGTTTGCAGTACCGGTAGTTGGCCAGGATGAGTGCTTCCATTGTCACAGGAAAGGGCACTGGAAGAAGGATTGCAAGGCGTGGAACGCCAAGAACCAGGAACCGAAGCAAGCTGTGGCTTCGACTTCAGGTGTGTTTGTAATTGAGAATTGTCTGTTGATCAACTCTACTTCCTGGGTATTGGATACCGGATCAGGATCTCATATTTGCAATTCATTGCAGGCACTGAGAAACCGTAGAGTGCTGAAGGAAGGTGATATGACCCTAAAGGTTGCTAACGGAGCTAGCGTGGGAGCTGCGTCCGTCGGGGATTATCACCTAGGATTGACGAGTGGACACATTTTGGTTTTACATAACTGTTTTTTTGTACCAAGCTTAACGTGTAATATCATATCAGTTTCCTTGTTATCAAATAAAGGTTATGATTTCACATTTGTAAGAGATGTTGTTAACATCCACCTTAATCATGGTTTGATTGGGTCCGGTACACTAAATAACGGTATATATGTTTTAAACCAACTCCAAATTTTCAATGTCCATAACACACTAAAAAGAAAGTCTCCAGATTTAAATAAAGCTTTCTTATGGCATTGTAGACTGGGTCACATCAATGAGAGAAGGTTGACTAAGTTGCATAGAGAAGGATATTTGGACTCGTTCGAATATCAAACTTATGACACTTGTCAATCTTGTCTCAAAGGAAAGATGACAAAGACTCCATTCACTGGACAAGGAGTAAGAGCGAGCGAGCTCTTAGGACTCATACACAGCGATGTATGCGGTCCAATATCTACACATGCGAGAGGTGGTTATTCCTACTTCATTACTTTTACAGATGATTTCTCTAGGTATGGACATATCTTCTTAATGAAGCATAAATCCGAGGCCTTTGAGAAATTCAAGGAATACAAGAGTGAAGTGGAAAACCAAACAGGCAAAAGTATTAAGACACTGAGATCTGATCGAGGTGGAGAATACTTAAGTGCCGAGTTCCTAGGTTACCTAAAAGAGAAAGGAATTCTCTCTCAGCTTACTCCTCCATACACTCCACAACATAACGGTGTATCGGAGAGACGGAATCGAACCCTATTGGATATGGTACGATCCATGATGAGTAATGCTGAGTTACCACGATCTTTCTGGGGTTATGCGCTAGAATCAGCGGCATATCTTTTAAACCAGGTTCCAACCAAGACTGTGCCTATCACACCATATTAGATGTGGAGTGGGAAGAAACCCTGTCTAAAACATTTTAGGACATGGGGGTGTCCAGCTTTTGTAAAAAAGCAGCATTCGGACAAGCTCGAGGCACGCTCAGTACAGTGTAAGCTTGTGGGATATCCAAAGAACTCCAAGGGATATTATTTCTATTACGCAGAGGAACAAAAGGTTTTTGTTTCTCGTCATGCCCACTTCTTAGAAACTGAATTTTTAGAAAATCAGAAGAGTGGGAGCGCTGTAGAACTGGAAGAAATTCCAGAACCACAAGCTGTTACTGAAAGTTTGGTAGAACCAGAAGTTCAAGAACAACAGGACATTCCCGCACCCCTCCGCAGGAGTAGTAGGCCGTCTCATCCGCCTGAGAGATACTACGGTTTTCTCATAGACGGGGATAGAGAGGATTGCATCATAGATGATGATGAACCTACTGATTTCCAGCAGGCCATCCAGAGCGGAGACTCGGTACGATGGTTAGATGCAATGTGGACCGAAATGGAGTCCATGTACACCAACAAAGTATGGACTTTGAACATTGCTCCAGATGGGGTAAAACCCATAGGATGCAAATGGATCTTCAAGAAAAAGATTGGTGTAGATGGACAGGTGGAAACCTATAAGGCTAGACTTGTTGCAAAGGGTTTTCGTCAAAGACCTGGTTTGGACTATGACGAAACTTTTTCTCCAGTGGCTATGCTCAAATCCATTCGGGTCCTTCTTGCTATTGCTGCCTTCCATGATTATGAAATCAGGCAGATGGACGTAAAGACGGATTTTCTGAATGGAAATTTAGAAGAGTGCGTCTATATGGATCAGCCAGAGGGTTTCAATCAGAGTGGGAGCAGCGGGAAAGTATGCAAGCTGCTTAAGTCCATTTATGGACTAAAGCAGGCATCGCGGAGTTGGAACATCTGTTTTGATGAGACAGTCAAAGAATATGACTTTATCAAAAATCCAGATGAACCGTGCATATATAGTAAAGTTGTAGCCAGAAGTGTCGTATTCCTCGTCTAGTACGTGGATGACATTCTATTGATAGGAAATGACATTCCTATGCTACAATCTGTCAAAGGATTCTTGTCACACAGGTTCTCCATGAAAGACCTGGGTGATGCCTCTTACATTCTGGGGATCCGGATCTATCGTGATAGATCCAAGAGGATGTTGGGACTTTCGCAGTCCAGGTATATCGACACTGTACTGAAAAGATTCAGTATGGAAGATTCTAAGCGCGGTAATCTACCGGCTTGTCACGGAATCACCCTCTCCAAAGAGATGTCTCCCAAGACTGATTTGGAAAGGGAACGCATGTCCATTATACCCTACGCTTCTGCGGTAGGCTCTATAATGTATGCGATGTTGTGCACCAGACCAGATGTAGCTTACGCACTAAGCGTGGTAAGCCGGTATCAGTCAGACCCAGGGGAGAAACACTGGATAGCAGTAAAGAACATTCTCAAGTACCTGAGAAGGACTAAAGAGATGTTCTTGGTTTACGGCGGAAAAGACCTCAGGTTGGAGGCCTTTGCTGATTCCGGCTTCCAGAGTGATAAGGACGATTCCAAGTCCATGTCGGGTTATGTCTTTACCCTCAATGGAGGGGCGGTGTGCTGGAAGAGCTCCAAGCAGGACACCGTTGCTGACTCGACGATGGAAGCGGAGTATATAGCTGCTTGCGATGCCGTAAAAAAAGCAGTCTGGATGAAGAAGTTCCTAACAGAACTTTAGGTGGTTCCTACCATAGTTGATCCAATACCTGTGTATTGCGACAACAACGGAGCTATAGCTTTAGCGAAGGAACCAAGGTCCCATCAGAAGTCCAGACACATCTTAAGGCGGTATCACCTGATCAGGGAGATCATTGATCGTCAGGAGATCGAGGTTCGGAGAGTTGCTTCTGAAGAGAACATTGCTGATCCATTCACGAAGGCCCTACCTCAGACGCAGTTCGAGAGGCTACTCGAGATTATTGGTCTTCGATATGCCAGTACATGGCCCTAGTGCAAGTGGGAGATTGTTAGTGTTTATGCCCTAGAAGGCCATTACTGTATCATACTAGTTTGTATATTACTTAATGGAAGCTTGGGATATTCACATGTATATAACAGTCTTGCTAAACATGGTAGTATGCTACTTGGTTTTTTCTATCTTAATATGTGAGTATACGTATTGATAGATCTCTTAGGATCTTGCTTGACTACCAGCGTTGTGATGGCAGTCACACTAGTGGGGGCTGGGTAGTCTACAAGCACATCCTTATTCAGGTCCCTAGTCGTTGGATTATCGAGACAGAGCATCGATACTCCGGAGTAGACTAGTGTGTACGCTTCTCATCCCAGTTGGGGAGATGGTCTATCCCACAGCCGTCAGTACGTCGTACTGGAGATAGTATACAGGTGCTCGTTAGGTTACGGGTACACCGGACAGGACTCACAGGGAACTGTTGGTTGGTTTTATACCAGTCGTCAGTGAACAGTTCCCAGGTGACATGAGTACAGCATAGTCCGCAGACTTGACACTGCTACTTCGCATCGAGTGTGTCCCACTGTTCTTATATTGCTACCCTACCACGGCTCAAAGAAGTCGTGCAAACATGTAGCAGTTGGGTGCAGTCCCGAGCACTTGGAGGCAGTGGCGGTTAGACAGGATTCGTCTCTCCCGGTATTGGGAGTTGATATCGCGCTATGTCAGAGAGCCATTACGCAAAGTCCCTGGCCAGGGCAAGCGAGATTTGCTGGTAGGTTCCAGTAGTTTCTCAGGGTGTAATGGGCTTCCCTCCGACACGACTTATACCGCTATTAGGGGACTGACGCTTGCCGCCCCCCTAGACCCGATATGCGATAGTCTTGGACGAACGGACCGGACTGTATGGAGATTGTCACATCAGACTCAGTAGGAGTTCGGATGGGTTTCCTCATCGGCCTTCTTATCGACATCTACCTGGGGACCGTTACGTACAGCTAGTGCCGCTTGCGGTCTGTGGTTAAACCCACTGCCAGCGTAGTAGTCGAGTCTCTAGAGTCCCACACAGAGAGTTTCCCTACTCCGGGCGAAACGATATAGAGGTCGTATGGTTTTACGACAAGGGTTCGGACGCATACGTGTGTTTACACACGTACGACTTTCGGACAGTTTTTACCAGTCGGCTTTGGTTTAAGCCAGTTACTGGTATCCGATTATTGGATTTATACAGTCTAAAGTTTTTCCGTATTTTTGCGGAAAGGAGGGGCGTTCTCGTAATTGCGCTAGAAGCTTCTAGAAGGTGGTGACTAAGGAGGTTTAGATGGCATATACAATGAATGTGATTAGTGAGTCATATGGATGATTCATCCATGTCATTAATGCATGATAAATGCTTAATGACTCATGGAGTGAATCATCACTAGATATTATCAAGCATGGTTGTTAAATTCTTTTATATTCTTTTCTTGATAAAAAGAAATGCTTGATATATATTATCATAACTGATTATTCTCACTTCATTATTATCCTCACCTTCTCTCTCCTCAAGCTCTCCCTCTTCAAACCCTAATCCTCCCCTCTCATGTGTTGAGTACAAGGATTAGTTAGACTACTTAATCCATAACCCTCTCTATATTTCACCTAGCTTCCTTGATTAGCACTTAGAGAAGTTTAGTTGCCTCAAGTTTAGAGGCTAAGCTTGGAGTAAAGCTCTCGGGTGGATCGTCTACTACTTCGAGAAGGCCGAGGAGGAGGTGGAGTTCGCAAAGACGAAGGACACGATTCGTTAGGTATAATCCCTAAACATAGTAGCATAAAAACTCTATGTTTTAAGTTAGTTATCGTTTAGCTTCGATTCAAGCGGTTAGTCGATGTTTGTTCACTAAACAAGTTCGTTTTTGAAAATTCCGCCTCCCCATAAGTATTGGGTTGTTATACATCGACTTACATTGTATACAAGGGTCAGTATTGAACCACTTGTAGGGAAATCTCGGAAGTTATAGGGGTTGCTTAAGCACAGGTTTAGGTCTCTGTAACTTAAGACTTTCAAATCTTATGAGCCGTGAGGGTCCCATAAGAGAGTTCTCCTTACGAGTCGTGAGGATCTCGCAAGTGTATTTTCACCGTAGGAATCGTGAGGATCCCTAAGTGTGTTGTTCCCTTGCGAGTCGTAAGGATCTCACACGGGTGGTTTCTCCCTATAAGGTCGAGAGGACCTTGTAAGTGTCCTTTAACGAGGTTGCGTCCTTTCGGGTTTTCACAAACACTCGCCGGCAGTCCTGCTGTTTTTACTCACGGAGCCCTTTCGGGTTTTCATCCGTGTCCATTTTGCTTATGGACATACCGTTTTTTTTATTCTTTTTATTTTTATATATTTTTTTACGAGGTCGCGCCCTTTCGGGTTTTCATGAACACTCGCCGGTAGCCCATTTGTTTTTACTCACGGAGCCCTTTCAGATTTTCATCCGTGCCCTTTTTTGCTTCTGGACATACCGTTTTTATATATTTTTTATTTTATATATTTTTTATTCTTCTCGTCAGCCTAAAGATGCTGCGGTAGTAGTTTAAGGACGTTTCGGTCCTTCATTAGTTTAAAGACGTTTCGGTCCGGCATTAGTTTAGGGACGTTTCGGACCGGCATTAGTTTAGGGACGTTTCGTTCCGCCATTAGTTTGAGGACGTTTCGTTCCGCCATTAGTTTAAGGACGTTTCGGTCCGCCATTAGTTTAAGGACGTTTCGGTCCGTCATTGAGAAGGCTGGCTACCGCTTATAAAGTTTGAGCTTAGAAAGATAGCGAGCGGACATAGTCGCCGTCATCTATCATTGACCTAGGCGGTAACCTTCTAAGCGTAGTATTTCTTTAGGAAGCGACCATTTATTGGCCTGAAAGGCCTTTCACCGTGCATATTCATAAGTAGATAGGCTCCACCTTGGTAGACATTGTCTATGATGTACGGGCCTTCATAATTTGGCTCAAACTTTCCCCGCTTGGCGCGATTGGGGATCATAGGCCTTTTGACCACTAACACGAGTTCGCCTTGGCGGAATGTCCTTGACCGGGTCAATCTTTCATATGAGCGCGTCATCTTTGCTTTATAGGCCTCCAGATTTTGTTGCGCTATGAGCCGGGTCTCATCGAGGGCATCGAGCTCCTCAAGCCGAAGGTGAGTATTTTCTTCATCTGCTAGCTCGTAGTGGACTGCCACTCGTAGAGAGGGTAACTCTATCTCGAGGGGGAGTACTGCTTCTGTACCGAATACCAGCGCATATGGCGTTGTGTTTGTGACTGTCTTGAACGTAGTTCGATACGCCCAAAGAGCTTCTTGCAGTATTTCATGCCAGTCCTTCTTATTTCGGGACACTGTCTTCTTCATAATCTTTGTTAAGGTCTTATTGAAGGCCTCAGCTAGACCGTTAGCTCGCGGATTATAAACCGAGGAATATCTCCAGTCTATATTGTGCTGTTGCGCGAAACGACTGATCTTGTGGCTTCTGTAAGCTGGCCCGTTATCGGAGATGATCCGTCGTGGAGTTCCAAACCGATATAGGACGTGCGTCTTGAAGAAATGGAGGATATTCTCCGTCTTAACTTCCCTCAGCGGTACTGCCTCTGCCCATATGGAGAAGTAGTCAGTCGTCGCCAGGATGAAACGATGTCCCATGGACGATGCTGGTTCGATAGGGCCGACTATATCAGTTCCCCACATTTCGAACGGCCAGCTAGCCACCGTTGGATGTAGTGGATTTGGATGCTGGTGGATGAAGTCCCCATGAATTTGGCATGAGTGGCATTGCTTCGCATATTCGAGGCAGTCCTGAATCATCGTGGGTCAGTAGTAGCCCATCCGTTTGATCTTCAACTTCATCTTTGGGCCCACTTGGTGAGAACCGCAGAGTCCATCATGAACTTCCTGGACGACTCTTTTCGCTTCGTCAGGTCCCAGGCATCTCAACCACACAGAATCGAACGGCCTCTTGTACAGAGTATCATTGACGAAGGCGAAAGACAGAGCTCGTTTCATAAGCTGATGTCTTGAGGACGCATCTTCGGGCGTTTGGCGGTATTTGAAGTAGTCTATAAAGACTTCTCTCCAATCCTCGGTATTTTCCCGATCTTTTATTTGTAGGGTCGTCTACTCAGTCGCTCACTTCTCTTCGGGTGATTCCGGAGATATTTCCGCTGGGGCGAGCACCCGACGGCTTTGTACCACAATTCTGACGTCATCGAGGTTCTCGTCGGCCAATTCTTTAGCGAGCTTGGCCAACGCGTCCGCTTTGCTGTTTTCCGCACGCGGTATGTTCTCCAAAGTGTAGGAAGGAATTTGGGTCAACAATTGTTGCACTTTTTCGCCGTACTTCACCAATTCTGGTTTGCATGTTTGGTAGTTGCCGTTTACTTGACTAACGACCAGTTGGGAATCTCCATATATGAGGAGGTTTTCAATTCCCATGTCGATGGCGATCTCGAGGCCTGCTATCAGAGCTTCGTATTCGGCTTCGTTGTTTGTCCTCGGCTCTGTTAGGGAGAAGGCAAAACGCATTATCCCACCTTGTGGAGTTACAAAGATGAGTCCTACCCCCGATTTGATTATATGGGCACTTTGTTTGCGCTTCTTCACGGAAGATTCTCCATCGAAATAAAGCTCCCATCGGGTATCATTACCATCGATCGCATCAAACGCATGTTCGTATGGAAGATCGCAATTCAGAGGAGAATCGGCGGGTATCGGATGCTCAGCGAAGAAGTCGGCGATGGCCTGGCCTTTCACCACCTTGAGAGGCTGATAGGTTATCGAGAACTCCATCAAGAGCAGGGCCCATTTAGCGAGTCTCCCCATCAATATGGCCTTCGACATCAAATATTTAAGAGGGTCCACCTTCGAAATGAGACGGACTTCATGTGCCAGCGCATAATGCCCGAGCTTTGTTATCGCAAAGATCAACGCCAGGCAGTGTTTTTCAATGGGGGGTAGTTGCTTTCTGCCCCCAGTAGAACTCGACTTAAGTAGTAGAGTGCTCTTTCTTTCCCTTGGTCGTTCTCTTGTGCCCATAACGCGCCTAAAGAACCTTCGAGGGCGGTTGTGTAAAGAATGAGGGGCTTTCCCTTGACCGGAGCAGCCAACACCGGCGGGTTCTGCAGGTATTGTTTGATCTCGTCTAGCGCGCTTTGGCATTTTTGGTCCCAGACGAACGGGGTTCCCTTCTTCATCAGGTGGCTATAAGGACGACACTTTCCTGAAAGGTTGGCTATAAATCGTCGTATATACGCGAGCTTCCCTTAGAGAGACCGCAGCTGTTTGAGAGTCCTTGGCGGAGGCATTTCCATGATCGCCTTGATCTTTGACGGATCTATTTCAATACCTCGGTGTCGGACGATGAATCCCAGGAATTTGCCCCAGGAAACTCCGAATGCACACTTGAGAGGGTTCATCTTCAAGTTGTATTGCCGAAGGCGTTGAAATACTGTCTTCAAATGCTCGAGATGTTCCTCGTATGATTTTCTTTTAACCACGAGATCGTTGATATAGCATTCGACGATTTCATGTATAAGGTCATCGAAGATCTTCGTCATGGCTCTTTGGTAGGTGGCACCGGCATTCTTTAAACCGAAGGGCATCACCTTGTAGCAGAATATACCCAAAGGAGTCCTGAAGGCGGTGTGCTTCTGGTCTTCGGGATGCATTTTTATCTGATTATATCCTGACGAGCCGTCCATGAAGGAGAAAACCTCGTGAGTTGACGTATTGTCTATCATTAGTTCGGTGACTGGCACTGAGAAATCGTCCTTCGGGCAAGCTTTATTAAGATCCCGGAAGTCTACGCATATGCGCACTGTCCCATTTTTCTTCATCACCGGGACAATGTTGGCGATCCATTCAGGGTATTGAACTTCCTGGATGAAGCCAGAGTCGATCAGCTTCTTGACCTTAGTGTTGATGCTCATCTCAAGCTCGAGCCGCATTCTTCTTGGCGCCTGTTTGACCGGCTTGACGTCCGGAGATATCGCCAATCTATGCACAGCAATTTCTGGATCTGGTCCCGACATTTCGGAATAGTTCCACGCGAAGCAATCTTTATGCTGCATAAGCAGGTCTTTTAATGAAGCCACCTTCTCTTCAGACAGTAGCTCACTAACAAATGTCGGTCGCGGATCGTTCGCCGTTCCTAACTCAATTTTCTTGAGGTTATCTGCAGTGGTATGGATTCAGTCTTCCAGCTCTTTTGGCGCCGGTGGAAATTCTGAGATTACCTCGTCGTTGCTGTTTTCTAAGCACCAGGGGAGGTCATCCACGTTCTCGGGCTCTTCTTTTGACACTGTTATCATGTGACAAGTACGAATTCACTTCCAATCCCAATGTGGAACTGGTTCTTCTTCCGTGGCCTTGGGTTCGTGCTTCTGTGGCGGCGCTACCCTCCAGTTGTCGGACAGAGCGAACTTGCCAAGCTGATACTGATCTTCAACCCAATTCTTGAAGGTGAAGCAGTCCTCGAGAGGGTGCCCTATCACTCGGTGATAAGGGCAATAGTCCGGGTGAGAGACTTCGCCTGCTTGTTCACGGTGTTTAGACTCCGGCAGTGTAAGCATCTAATGTTTTAAAGCGAGGTCAAGTATTTTCTTGGTCTTGTCCCGAGGAAAAGAGTATTCCCGACCCATTTCTCTCATGAGGGATAGATCGGAACCGCTTGGTTCCCGCTTGCGTGGCCTTTTAGCCCCGCTTCGTTGCTGTTGAGCGCCTTTTTCGCGTTTCGACTTGTTTCTGCCTCTGCGTCGGGCCTTCTTTATAACAGGTTGACAAGGAGCGGCATTTTCATCTTTCACGGCCTGTTGGAGAAGGCATTGCGTTTTGGCTTTCTCGTAGATGACCATTTCGCGGTTATGATCGTCCCGGACTTTTTGACCCGCTTCCTTTATAAGCTTGTTCATTTGTTCTTCGAACGACGGACTGGGCACTTTTGCATCTGGAACTTTCACTGGCTTAGGATTAGCGTCCTCCTATTGAGCATCCGCTTCTTCATCGAAGTCATACATGACATAGCAGCTGTTTAGTAGCTCTCGTTTCTTTGACCGGATGTATCCAAGTCCTTTTGTCTCCATTCTCCCATTAGGCAGTTTGCGTTGAGTCCCGGGAACGTTCCAGACTTTGTCATAAACTTCGCTTTTCGAACGGTCTGCTTGAAGGATATCCCCTGGCGTTTCAGCAGCTTTTTCAAACCTTCCGTATAATATCTGGGAAGACGGATAGGCTAAAGCCTGTCGAGCGTAGGATGCGCGCCATGCCAGATTTCTTTCTCCACTTTGGTTTCTTCAGAGCGGTAGAATAGAATTGCTTTTTCGCCTTCTCGCTTGGGAGGAACATAGAACGTCCGCAGCTCTTCTACACTGTAGATATCGAGTGCATCAAGTTCTTTACGGTGTTTAAGCGGCACCATGGCGACTTGTAGACTTTGCCCTTCGTCAGCGGACGTTTGTATTGAAGGTCGAGCAGAGAATAGAGCATGGACCTCATCTTCCGAATCGCTACCAAAGATCAATGTAGGAGCGGACGGTCCTGGCTTGTTGTGTCGAGACGGCCCAGAGTAAACTATCTCTTCTTCTTCTTCGGTATCACTCCCGAAAATAGGAATGGTGGCAGCGGCTTTGTTCTCCGGCTTGTGACACCTTTCCGTGTCTTCGGAATTCGGTAAGAAGTATTTGGCATCTTCATATTTGTGGACTTCGTTCACGGAAAACGGATTCAATTCTCCCGCCACGGTATACTCGAGACCATCCTTAGCATACTTCATACACTGATGTTGTGTAGAAGGGATGATGTTGTACTCGTGTAACCACGGTCGGCCGAGCAGAGCATTGTAGCATGTCTTGGCGTCTATGACATGGAACTTAATGTCCGTGACGAGTAGCCCAAAGCGTAGCGTCAGTATCACAGATCCAAGAGTTCTTGATGACTGGGAGTCGAACCCGGAGATGGCGATCTTGTCCCGAGCAAGGTGCTGGACGCTCATGCAGATTTCTTTTAACACCCGCACATTGAGGAGATTAACGGAGGATCCATTGTCGATCAGGATTTTGCCTATCTTTATATCGTGGCAGTATCCTGAGACATAAAGGGGGCGATTGTGTTCGCACGTCCCAAGGAGAAGGTCTTCATCACCAAAAGCGACATCGGCCGTGTGCACTTCCTCCAATTCATCCTTCATCCTTTCTTCTGCCAGGAAAGCTTGGAATTGCTCCGGATCTTGTAGTGCCTTGATTAACGAATCTCTCACCTCCTTTGATAACAAAAGGGATTCAAGAATGCTGAGCTGTGAGGGTAGCTTCCTCAGATGCGCTAAGACGTTGTAATCCACCTTATTTCTCTTCGGCGGGTCCTTGGCACTTAGCTCCTCCACAACTTGGTCATCTAAGACGATATCTTCAGGGACCTTCTCTTTTCCCTTATCTTTTTTATTTGAGGGTCCGAGATTCATTTAGGGAAGCGTGCAATTACGTAGCTGGATATTTTCGCAGACCTTCGGCTCTTCTTCTTTTCCCGAGGTGGACTCTTTAAAGAGAGGGCCAAGCTCCAGCTCCTCATCAGAATCGCTCCCGAATGTAGGCACCTGTGATCCCCCGGAGTTAACCATGCGACAATCACCGATAGTTCTTTTAAGCCCTTCGATCGTATTTCTTTGCTCCCGACGAGTTTTGCGCTTTTCCCGCTTAAAGCGCTGTCGATGAGCAACGTATCCTTGCCACCATCTATCGAAAGCTTTGCACTCTTGAGTGGGGTGCGAAACCTTCTGATGATATAAGCAATAGGAAGGGTGCATTTCTATTTCACCAGTAATTTTTCCTTCGGAGGATGGTAGCTTCATGCCCATTGATATGGCCTTAGCAAACCTTTTCCTCATCTTGAATTGGCATTTGTCGGTAGTGGAGGTGTTTTTCTCCAGCGGGATCGTCTCAGCTCTTTCATCAAGTCGCTGGCGCTTGGCCCTTTCAAATACAGCCGTCTCGCGTTCTCGATCAGCTTTACTTTCCAATCGAGCTTCGTTAAGGAATGCGTCAATTACTTCATCTGATGGCCCCAGAATTCTTGATTCAGGGTCTGCCCCCAGCGTTTCAGTACAAAGAGTTTCCTCATCGTCCATGAACGAATGGGAAATCACATGACAGCTCGCCACATATTCTTCAGATTCCTCAGATGAACTTTCTCCCTCATCTTCCTCTTGAAAGACATGATTGAGGAACTCTTGAAATGTAATGGGAGTCCGTGCCTTCTGGTTGTATTCCTCCAGCGCGTCAATTTGTTTTTGTAAGTCCGTGCGCTTGTCGCCAGGCTTCACGGGCTTCTTAGATTTCTTCTTCTTTTTCGAAGATTTTGACGGCTGGCTGCGAGTGCTTGGGCCACCACCATCGGTCTTTGGAGTTGTTCGTGGCTTCAACATCTCCTCAATGACCTGCGGTTCCAACGGGTTCTTCCACCTAATCGCTGGACATGTCTGAAGATCGTTTAGCATCCTTTTTGTCTTGGCTGATAATACAACCTCCCAAGGAGCTTCTTCAACGACAGAGCATGTTGCCCCCGGCGTACTCATCCCCTTAGAGGTATGGGGCTGCGGGGGATTCACCTTCCATTTGTCAGATAACGCGAACTTGCCATGTCGGTACTGGTCTTCAAGCCAATTTTTGAAGACGTAGCAATCTTCGATCGGATGACCCAGTACTCAATGATAAGGACAGTAGTTGGGCTCATTGACATCATTTGGTTGCGACGGACGTTTTGGATCCGGCAGATTTATGAGTCGGTTGCGCAATGCCAGCTCGAATAACCTTCTCGTTTTATCACGGGGAAAGAGTAAGAACGTCCTAGCCTCTCCTCAAGGGCTACGTACGGGCGCATATTATTTTGACGAACAACCGGCTTCGAGTTGCTCGGTTGTTGTTGAGCATTAGCGACAACGATCGCTTTTCCCTTCCCCTTGTCATTTCGGGAGTCCGACTTTGGAAGAGGGGGTTTATGGCCCATCTGATCCATTTGCGCTAGCTTGTCAATCAAGGCCTGGAAGGTAGTCGGCTTGAAAAACATCATAAATTGTGAGATGGTTGCTTGCGGATCAAGGGTTCCACAAACATACCCACCACGGGAGCTTTTTCAATGCGCTGCTCGCACTTCGACCATAAGTTCCTCCACCGTATAGCATATTGAACCCATGTCTCGCCTGGTTTTACCCTGGCGTTAATCAGTGCTGTCATCGGGGTGCGTTCACTGGCGCTTGCAAAACGCTGAGTAAACAATAGCTCCATCTCCATCGGGGTGCGTTCACTGCCACAGAGTGCCCTGAACTGGGCAACATGCTGGTGAGGATTGCCCGTCCCCTTGTAGACATGGAACTTGGGAATTGTGTAGCCCGGCCGGTACTTGATCTGGTCGTACCAACTCGGATACGGCCGTCCTGTTTTTACGACCTGGCCGGCCGCTTCAGTCGCATGATGAACTCGTATTTGTTGAGCTATGTACTCATCCAGGTCTGCCTTGGAGATTGTATCTTCCTTAGCTGTTGACAGAGCTGGCGGAGGATTCAATGTCTCTCCCCTATCGTCTTCAAGGATGATCGGGGGATCTTCGACCGGAGGATCTTGTTGGATCATCATCCCCACCATGTCTTGGAACAGGAGGCCCATACGCTTTATGTTGGCTGCTTGTTCAGCAGCCTCTTTATCCTTCCTCTCTAATATTCGACGAAGGAATTCGGCGTCGGTTTCTTCCTCCTGGCGTTCATCCGAGGATATTTCAGGGTTTTCTTTTGGCCCAGTAAGTGCGGCCATAGCGTTCATCATCTCTTGGAGCTTCTGCTGCTGCTCCTGCGCTTTGGTCACTGATCGCGTAAGCGGTCGATGACCCGTAGATATGCGACTGTCCTCTTTACCAGACGCCACATAGAAGGTATGAACTACAATGCCCCCTGACTTAGGGCGTTTGGGTTCACCACCTTTGATATTCGTCGTCAGCGTTGGCACTTTCTCCGGCCTTCTTCTTTTATGGGCCGTAGAAGTTGAGGGGGCCGTTGCTTTGGGCACCCAAGCGGTCGTCACCTTTCGTTGCTTGACCGGGGGATTTTCTTCTTGCCGACCTTTCGACTTCTTCTGTTGGCGAGAGAGGTTAGGATCAATGACAGATTCTCGGACTCGTCGCCATGTCTTATAGATCCAGGAGGACAGTGATTGAGGGGCCTGCTCCGTTTTTTCTGCTTCCACGGTAGTCTCTACTGGTGGAGGAGATCTTTTGAGCACCGCAGTTGGCGAGTTTCTGCGTACCCTATTCAGTAGCTCGAAGCCGTTCCCAGTTGGAACAGCAGCATTGACTTCCACCGTTGGAGCTGGTGGAGTTATCCCAGAAGGGGAGTTGCCCCCGGTCTTCCTTATCCGGCGCCAGTGGCGTCGGCGGGCGCGACGAGTCGTCGGTATTGGTTCAGAGACAGAAACAACTTCTTCTTGCCCCCTGTTCAGGTGTGGAGCTGTTGCCGGCGTCAGCCTATTGAAGACTGATGCCTTTTGAGCAGCAGGAGCAGGAGTGGGAGTTGGGATGGTCAGTCTTGTAAAGACCGATCTCTTAGCAGGAGAAGCCGCCTTGACGACTTCAGGAGAAGGTTTGGGTACTCCTTTTAGGGTAACCTTTTTCGGGACTGCAAGCTTCATTGTGGGCCCGCAGGAGTTTTGGCCCAGTCTGGAGAAGACCGAGGCACTGGTGTTGAGCGACCCGTTGAGAAGGGCTGCAGTAACTGTAAGTCGATCGAAGACCGACTTCTTAGGAGCTTCTTGTACGGGCACAGGGGTGTTGAAGCTTGTTGGCGGAAGCATGGTTCCGAAAAACAGCCCTGTGATAGCTTGAGTAATCTGCTCCACGGGCATGGTGAACAAAGAGGCCGCTTGGGGCCCCTAGGTTATGCTCCCAGTTGAGGCAGGACGCGAGTTGCAGCTGCAGTTGGAGCACTTCGAACAGGTAGAGGCCATCGATGCTTGATTTCTGCGCCAGGCAAAAGACCAAATCTTAGTAATTTAGAATCCAAAGGCAACCATTAACAAACCGCGATTCGTTCGCAAATACGACACACGAAGTGTGGAGTGGAAAGAGGAAAAGGTCCCACCGGGCGTGCCAGAATCTGTTCCCCTCCGAAAGACGGCGCACAAGACTGCGAAGTCCTGACGCTGGGGTTCGGGGCAGATGCTATTTGGTTTTATCCGTCCACCTCTCCGAAGATGCCAAGTTGATTTATGGCACCGTGTATCGGAGGTTTAGACGGATGCGGCCGATGTAGCAGACTTCGTCAGATTCCCCCTCGCTTGAGGGGTTTTTGATTGTGGGGACGCTCTTCCCTGCAGGCGCAAGCCCCTGCAGTTAATTACACTACCGCATCGCTGTAACAACTTTCTCCTTCTCCAGAATTTCACTTCGTGTCGTGTGTGTTTGTTTTGTTTGTGGTTGCCCGTGGATTGTATACGGAGACTAAGTGATGCCGTCGCCCGTAGGACGTGGATTAGTCCAAATCCGTATTTACTTAGATTTGGGTTTGGTATTTTGGTTTAAGGATACGTTAGCCATATTTAGGCTAAGATCGACTTAAACGTTTGTTAAGGATACGTTAGTCTGATTTGAGACTAAGATCAACTTAACGGGATCGTTTGGATCCGACAAAAGAGCGTTTGGGGACTCTATTGTTCCAGTTTAGGGACATAGTGGTCCATAGGTAGTTTAAGGACATTGCGGTCCATAGGTAGTTTAAGGACGCTTAAATCTGTGGGTTTAAGGACCCCACAGTCCGTATTTTAGTTTAAGGACGCTTAAGTCTATGAGTTTAAGGACCCCACAGTCCGTGTTAATGTGTGGTTGTCGGGACCCGTCACCTCTCTGACGTCGTTGAAGGATTACAACGATGGGTGTCAGAGGAGTTCGGAGATGTACCATCGAACCGGTCGTAAATTGATTTAAGAGAGAGCAGCTGTGCTAAGTCGATTTAATTTGAGGACTTACGGCCATGATTGGGCTAAGTCCAGTTGAAAAATATTCAACGCTTTTATTTATTTTTGGTCTATTAGACCTGTGCTAGGGCTTTGCCCACATTTAAATAATGCATTGCATTGCTTTTTATTTTTGTTTGGGCTCTGCCCAGAAAGGATGCAGAGCATCAATTTGTTTTAGGCTCTGCCCATTTATAAATGATGCAGAGCATCAATTTTACTTGGGCTCTGCCCTTTATAAATGATGCAGAGCATCAATTTTATTTGGGCTCTGCCCTTTTATTGCTTTGCAATTTATTTTGGCCTGCTAGGTCTTTTTGATTTGGGTCTGGCCCTTTAGCAAAAGAAATGCATTGCATTTGTCAGGCGCTTTGCGCCAATCAAAGAGCGCAAGCGCTTGTGGTGATGACACGTGTCATGCAAGCGCAGTGCGCTGCGCCAGTGCGTTGCGCTTGCGCTGCTGACTCGTAGCGCACTGTGGTGAGTTGCGCCAGTTTCAGAGAGCAAGGCTCTATTTCAAAAGCGCATAGTGCAAATGGTTCAGATGCTGACACGTGGCGCTCTCTGGTGGTTTGCGCCAACCCAAGAGCGCAATAGTGCAGTTTTGCAAGTGCAAGGCACTGTTAACTTGAGAATCTTTTAGATTCCAGAACCAATGGTTCATAAAAGAAGTGCAAAGCACTGCTTGATTTCTTGATCTAATTTAGATCAAAGAAAACAAGTGTTTCTTATTTTTGTTGAGCACAGAGAACCCATGGTTCATAAGTGCAAAGCACTATTTTTTTTTGTTTTTTATTGAAGATCATTGATCTTGTTTTTAGATCAATGATCTATTAGAAGAAATTCTTCTATCTAAAAGGTCTTTTACCTTTTTCTTCTTGAAATTTCTTCAGAGTTCTCTCTGTTTTGAAATTTTTGATTTCTCACAAAATGTTGATTCTTCTGATTTGGGGTCTAAGGGCCTTTATATAGAGCCGATACGGCATCCATCATCGGCTGTTTCAGCGAAGCCTCCTGCGGTAATCGTGGGAAGGCCATGGTCATGGTAGCTTGTTTCAAGGGTTCCGCTGCATCGCCACTCGGGATCGGCACTGCATTCGGAATGACCTGAGTTGAGGTAGTCCCTGAAACAAAATGAAAGAGAGGGTCAGAGCATGAATAAAAAAAAGAGAATAAAGGCATAATGAACTGAATTTTACCAAGGCCCAAAGAAGCGCGGAGCCTCTCTTCCTCCTCGAATGTCCAGAGGGAAGCCGCGAGAGCCTCTTCGGCAGAAATACCTGTGGAAAAAGAAAGCGTCAATACAAACATAACAAAGAGAAAAAAGATAACCGCGGAAGAACATAACTGAAAGTATACCTGATTTCGCGAGCTAGTCGCTCGGAAGCCACAAGGGCAGCCTGGAGATCAGTATCATCCGTAGGCGCGATGAATAAACCTTCATTGGTCCCATACTCGCACAAACCCTCGCTATAGGGAGCATGAGGCTCCTGGCCAAATATGACATCGGTAGAGAATAGCGACTTCTTCTTTTTCTGCGAGCGGACGCCGGCGGCCGATGACAAGAGCTTGCGCTTGACGGGCATTTTCGGGCGATGGGTCCCAACTTCTGCACCAACGCCGGATTCTGGGGATGCTACAGCTACCGTTTCTACAGGAACACGGGGTGGAGGCTTCTCAGGGAAGGCGCGCGGGACCACAACCGCAGCAGCTTCTCTTAAGGAGGGACGAACGGCGGTCCGTCGCTTCAAAGGAACTGCCGGATTACCAGCTGGGACAGCATCCTTATGATCAAGTAATAGCCGCCTCTCTTTCCTGACAACACCTGTCGCATGCTGATACCACGCCACGTAGGCATTCGAAGCTTTCGGCACGTAGCTTGGCTCGCTGATGAGAAAGCTAGACCCCGTGTTTAGCCGCATAAAATGGTGCAGCGCGCTGCGGATACCCTCTTCCGTAGCAACCGGCTCGGTTAAGAAAGCCTCGAGCGGGACACCCTGATCATAACCCGACTGTTGAGCAAAACGTGTGGGTTATACCTCATGAACAATGCCGAGGCGCCTTTCCTGAACACTAGAAAGCCTGGCCTGATCGAATATAAGTGTAGGATCTCCCGAGCCTTCAACGTAGGAGCCCCGTCTTTGAAAGTATCACGCAGCGGTTGCACTGCCTTGGCAGATTCCTTGCCGATAGTTAAGATTCTGTCGACAAAAGTCATACTATCCCCGACCATACGCGGGCGAAGGACCAGATGTCGAGCCTCTCGCTGTGAAGGATCTAATTTGGAAGCGTCAACTAGAAATATGACCCGGGGAAAGTTATAACAGTCGTAGAAGCGGGGTCGTTTGTGGACACCGAAAGCACCAAGCATGTGCATCTTGACCCAGGACATAAAGTAGTGCAGCGGAAGATGTACAGGTTTTACCCCAGGTTGAGTAGTATCCGCTGCTAAGCTCAGGCCGTGGTATAGATGAGCCAGCCCCGCAATCCCAACGGCCACACGCATTCCCGCAACCATGCGGTGGGCTGGGTAAAAGACTGACGGCCTCATATAGAGAGGGTGCATCAGAAGCACGAACCAGTTCAACCACAAGCCAATAAACCCCAGGAAGAACGTCTCTTCATCGACGTATGAAGCAGCGAGCTCTGGAAAAAGGACGACTGGGGTGTCTGGAATGAAGAACCTTCTTAAATCTGCTTCCGCCGTCGGCTGGTTATCCAAACCGAAACCGAACTGGTCGTCAAGCATAGAGAATTTCGCGGTTTATTTTGACAAGACTTCTGGGCGAAGAAAGCGAGCGATAAAGTCTGTGAAGCTAACTCCATGCCCTCCAGATTCAAGAAATAGACTCTCGTAAATGTTCAACACCTTGATTAGGCTCGGGAATCGATGTTGAACGGCATTCTCCGGGGTAAGGCCCATCACTACCGATTTGGTGGCGAAGATGTACTCGTCATGGGGTAATATCTCCTTGTAATGTTCCCCTCTGACGGGTAAGCTGGAGATCTTCGCGAACTCCTCCAAGAAAATTGAAACTTCCCGATTCGATAGAAGAAAGGTGTGAGTTGGGATGTTCCATTGCTCCAGGAAAGCTTTGACCCACCATACATGCGGCGCGGAATATTGAAAAAGTGACGCATAAATTGCAGGATACAACCCGAGCTTCAGCAACATCGATTTCTTGGCCGACAGGATGTATCGAGCCCACTGCAGGTATCCGGCTGAATGGCGAGGAGTCAAACCAATCATATATACTTGTCCCCAAGGGCGTGACTCGCCTTGACATATGCGTCGCCCTAAGATATCCAAAGCCACCGGAGGATGTACGGGTATTGAAGCCATAGAAGGTTGAAGACGACCCTCCGAGGTCCAGTTAACCTCCTCTACAGCGTAATTCACTTGAGGTGAGCCGGCGTGAATTGCTAAAATGGGCTCTGAGGGTACTGCACAAGAACAAGAAAAACCGCGCCGACCCTGGATAATCTGATTGTACCACGACCCCCATAGATGATGAGATTTCTGCTCTGGATCGTGATCTTTAATGAGCGCGAAGACTTCCTGATCTACGGGCGCGTCAGCGAAGGCGCTCTCTGAACGAACAAAAGGAAAGGAAGAATCGAAAGCCATGGTACCTGCATAAAAAAAGGCGAGGGTTAGTTTCCAACGCTATAATTCGAATTCTGACACTTGGTACTTTAAAATTGTATCACACTACAATGCAGGAGAAAGGGACCAAGGGGGACCCACGAAATCAAAGTGACGACTCATCATTGATGAGTCAGTCAATCATTAAGGAGGAAATCTTAAAAGGTTTCTCATTTAATGAGAAACTCATTGGGCCAAGGAGTTGAACTCCCTCGAGAGCAGTGCTCTGCAGACAGAAATCATATCTGTCAAATGTAATTAAGAGGGGAATAAAAATTCCCTAAAATTTTCTAAAGAGCTATGCTCTGCAAAAGCAATGGTACAAGGTAAAACCCCAAGATCTTTAAAAATCTAAAGTACAAATCCTAGAGACTCTAAGGGTTCTTCATTAACGGGTTAAGAAACCCTAAAAAAGATTTTTTTTGATCTATGATCTATGAAGAGAAAAGCTCTGTTTTCATTTAACGGGTTAAGAAAGCCTAAAAACATCTTTAAGATCTGTGATCTAAGAAGAACAAAGCTCTGTTTAATGGGTTCGAGCATAATCCTTGCCAAATTTTGGACAAAGTTCTAACTTTAAAAGAGTTTCCTTGGGCAGAGATCTATGCTTTTAAAAAAAGAATTAAATTCTCAGAGGAACAAAGAAGAGAAGAAGATGAACAATCGTCATCTCAAGGGCCAAAGGCTTTACTTATAGGCAGGGAAAGCCGATCCAACTTCCAAGAAGATCCAACGGCGGAAAAGCTGTCACCGCTGCATCCACGTGTGAGTCACGTGAGCGCAACAGTGGGGGGGCATTTGTTTCCCCCCAAATAATAAAAGGGCAAGGCTCTGTTCAAAATTTGAAAAGAGGCAGCGCATCACGTGCCTTGCACGAGGACGCCAGCGCCTCACGTGCCCCGCACGAGGGCGCCGGTGCCAGAACTAAAAATTCTCTGTCGTTGGATCAAAAATCCAACGGAGATGATAAATCATCAAAACACAAAATTAAATTCTGTTGAGGAAATATTTCTCAAATCTTCCTGAACGAGAAAGATTACTCTCTGTAAAACAGAGCACCGTTGGATTAAAAATCCAATGGTGATTAAAAAAATCACCAAGCAATAGAATAAGCTCTGTAGGGGAAAATATTTTCCCCAATCTTTCTAAACAAGAAAGATTACGTTCTGTAAAACAGAGCACCGTTGGATTAAAGATCCAATGGTGATTAAAGATTACCAAGCTACAGAATAAGCTCTGTATGGAAAATATTTTCCCAATCTTGTTAAAAACAAGAAAAATATCTTCTGTAAAACAGAAGTCCTTAGATCAAAGATCCAATGGTGGATAAAATCCCCAAATCAATTAAGGATCTCTCAATAAGAGATTTCTTTAACTAAATCAACAAACTTGCCTCCACTATATAAAGGCCCCAAGACTTCAAGTCTTGTACAGAGGAACCCCCCTAATAAACTTTAAGATCTAAAAGAAAAGCAAGCAAAAAAAAGAAGAAGAAAGTTTTAAGAGAGAAGAAGGAAGAAGAACTTTCTTCAAGATAAATAAAGAGAATAGAGATCATACCATCTCATCTGCATACCCAAGGGTTTAACCCTCATAAAGAACATAGTTCTTTCCCCTGGATTTGAGATCCACGAGACAAGTCTTCCACAAATGAGAATTTAATTCTCGTGGGGATGAATTTGTTCTTGGGGATCGATGATCCAGGGGAGAGCAAAGAATTGAACTCTTAAGAAAAACAAAAAAGGAAAGACATAGCGCCGAGCGCCTCACGTGCCCCTCATGTGGGCGTTGCTCAATAAAGAGTGCCTAGCACTCGGTGGTTGGCGCTCAGCGCCAAGCACCCCATGTGCCCATCACGTGGGCGCTGCTCAAATAAAGAATGCTTAGCATTCTTTGGTTGGCGCTCAATGCCAAGCGCCTCACGTGGGCGCTGCTTAACATAAAGTGATCTGCACTCATCAAACAGCGCCTAGCGCCTCACGTGCTCCGCTTATGGGCGCCATAGCGATTGTTTAACACTCCATAAAAAAAAGGGAAGCAAGGGCATCAGAACCCATATCAATGCTCAGCACTGTTTGCACAGAAAAGGGACTGAGCCCAAACAAGTGTTTAACACTTTATTCAAAAACTGAGTGGGCTGAGTCCAAGTTGACCAAAAGTCCCTAATTCAGATCAACCGGGCCCATGCGCTCACCATTTTTCTTAATTGGTCTTAGTCCCAAACACGACTATTGATCTTCCAACGGACATTGGTTCAAGGGTACATCTCCTCACACCTTTGATAAATGTCGTTATAATTCTTCAGCGTCTTTAGAGAGGTGGTGGGTCCCGATAACCAACAACTCTTTAGGGTACTCTCAAATGGACGGGAATATCCCAATATGGACCGCAGAGTCCTTAAACTAGCTACGGACCGTAACGTCCTTAAACTACACCATCACCCCAAAAAATGTTGATCTATGGACCGTAACGTCCTTAAACTAAAGCAATAGAGCCCAAATGATCTTTTTTGGGTCTGAATGATCTCAAAAATCCTGCTGAGTAGATCTTAGTCTAAAATTAGACTAACGTATCCTTAACAAACATTTAAATTAATATTAATCTCAAGCGAGATTAACGATCCTTAAATCAACCCAAACCCAAATCTAAGAATATACGGATTTGGACTAATCCACGCCCTACGGGCGACAACATAAATTAGTCTCTGTATACAATTCACGAGAAACCAAAAATAAAACAAACACACACGACACGAAGTGACCTTCTGGAGCAGGAGAAAGTGGTTGCCGCGATACGGTAACGTAATTAACTGCAGAGGATTGCGCCTGCAGGGAAGAGCGTCCCCACAATCAAAAAACCCCTCGCAAACGAGGGGGAATCTGACGAAGTCTGCTACAACGGCCGCATCCGTCCAGACCTCCGATGCACGGTGCCATAAATCAACTTGGCATCTTCGGAGAGCTGGACGAATAAAACCAAATAACATCTGCCCCCAAATTCAGGCAAGACATTTGTCTTTCTCGGTTTTCGGTGGTAAACAATCTTCATCGACGACATCCTGGTGTATTCTAAGAGTTTGAAAGAACATGCCGAACACCTACGAATTGTCCTGGAGACTTTACGACAGCATCAACTCTATACCAAGTACAGAAATTGCGAGTTTTGGCTAGATCAAGTCAGTTTCCTCGGACATATTGTATCAGGCTATGGAATCTCTGTAGATCCAGCTAAGGTATCAGAAGTAAGCGAATGGCCGACACCGAAGTCAGTGAAGGACATTCGAAGTTTCTTGGGTTTAGCCGGATATTACAGAAGGTTTATTGATGGATTTTCAAAGATTGCAACACCCCTGACCAAGCTCACACGTAAAGATGAAGAATTCGTGTAGTCAGAAGCATGCGAACGAGTTTTAGTAGAACTCAAGTTAAGATTGACGGTAGCAACTATTCTCGTTATACCGGACCAATCTAAAGGTTTTGAAGTGCATTGCGATGCATCCGGTAAAGGATTAGGATGTGTTCTACATCAGCATGGTAAAGTTGTAGCTTATGCATCAAGACAGCTGAAGATTCATGAGCATAACTATCCGACGCATGATTTGGAGTTGGTGGCCGTAATCTCCGCACTCAAGATTTGACGCCATTATCTTCTTGATGAACGAATGGATATATACACAGATCACAAGAGTCTGAAATATGTATTTACTCAGAAAGAGTTGAATATGCGGAAGAGAAGATTGTTAGAACTTATGACAGACTTCGACATCAACCTACAATATCATCCAGGGAAGGTGAATGTAGTACCTGATGCACTCAGTCGCCAACCATTAGCATCGAACCTCACCGCATAGTGGAAGATTCAACAAGATTTACATCAGATGGAGATAGAAGTGGTTATGCCAGGTAACGCTTCAAGTTTGATGAACTTACAAGTTCAATCTACCATTGTCAATTAGGTCAAAATAGCTCAAGTAAGTGATGCTAAGTTGCAAAAGATCATAGAACAAGTAGAAAGTGGACTTAGAACAGATTTCATCATTCATGAAGATGGATCTTTGAGATACGATAGTAAGTTGTGTGTACCAAAAGGTTCTGTGCGGGAAGAGTCGACGAAAAAATCTCACAGCTCTCCTTATTCAGTACACCTTGGAGGCACAAAGATATACAAAGATCTGCGTCAAAATTACTGGTGGCATGGAATGAAGCGTGAAGTAGCCAGAAGCGTCGCTAAATGCTTGGTGTGTCAGCAAGTAAAGGCTAAACATCACAGGACAACTGGTTTACTTCAACCGTTACTTATCTCAGAATGGAAGTGGCAACACATCACTATGGATTTCGTGACTGCACTTCCTCGTAGCACGAAAGGTAACGATGTTGTATGGGTTATTGTGGATCGACTCACAAAGTCGGCTCACTTTATCCTATTTCGAGTTCGCCAATCTACTGAGACACTAGCAAAGAAGTACATGGAGTTAAGAATATAAGTAAGATTTAAACTCTTCAATGTGTACTATTTCTGATACCTATGAACTCATACAGGAAATCGTGAGATTACATGGAGTACCGGTTTGCATTGTCTCCGATCGTGACACCAGATTCCGATCGCAATTTTGGCAGAGTCTGCAAGCTAGCTTGGGAACAAGTCTGAACTTCAGCACAGCTTACCATCCACAAACAGATGGACAGTCTGAGCGAACTATTCAGATACTTGAAGATATGCTAAGATCGTGTATGCAAGACTTCGGAGGATCGTGGGAAGATCACCTACATCTTGTGGAGTTTTCATACAATAACAGCTACCAAGCAAGTATAGGAATGGCACCATTTGCAGCTATATATGGAAGAAAGTGACGATCACCATTAAGTTAGGACGACATCGGAGATAGAGAACTCCTTGGACCTGAGATGATAGTAGCAACAATCGATATAGTTCGCACTATCAGGGAAATAATGCGCATAGCCTAAGCTCGACAGAAGCACTGGGCTGATGCATAGCGCCGTCACTTGGAGTTCCAACCGGGAGATCATGTTTTTTTGAAGATATCTCCAAACCGTGGAGTGGTTCGCTTTGGAAGACGGGGTAAGCTTGGTCCGAGGTATATTGGACCGTTCGACATACTCGAACGAGTCGGAGAAGTGGCTTATCGCTTGGCACTTCCACCTTCATTGGAAGGAGTGCATAATGTGTTCCACATATCCCAACTCATAAGATATGTGAGTGATCCCAGTCATATTCTTGATCACTCCGAGCTCACTGTATAGCCAGACTTATCCTGTGAGCAACAACCTGTTGAAATTCTGGATAGAAAGGTGAAGTCACTTCGGAACAAGGAACTAAACTTGGTTCGAGTGATGTGGAGAAAAGACTCACCAGGAGAATCAACATGGGAACGTGAGGACGACATGCGTGCAAGATACCCTCAATTGTTTGTAAACTAGTCCTTAAAATAATTGTAAACTTCGAGGATGAAATTTTTGTAAGGAGGGTAGAATTTAACAACTCTGTTTCAGTGTACAGAAAATTTGATTAAAAGTTAATGTACAAATGGAGTATGTGCAATCCTGTATACACTATAAGTATTTGAATTGCTTTTGAACGGCAAGAAAATCTTGTAGCTCATTGGTAAAGCCTTGCACTGCTGTGACGTAGCCTCTGTGAATCGAATCCCCCTAGCCACATTATTCTTTTTGTTGATTTTTCTTTTAATCTTTTAGAAGCTCAAAAGTTTGCACGTGCACAACACGTAAAATGAAAAGTCACAAAGTAATCAAACACATGCACTATACCAAGCGACAGGGACACGTGGCCAAGATCCTAACCCCATCCCATCGGATTGGACCGGCGAGATTTGAAGGGGAGGTCGGCACCGCCGGGCATATCTGTAGGGATTTCCTTGGATTTTTTTCCCCTGGCACTCCTTGGCCTACCCTACTACCACCATGTTTGTTTATTCTGCAATTATCCAGAGAATTTAAAATCACTGTTAAACCAAAATTTTAATGCACATTTTAGTTCTCAAATTTATTACCCTAAACCCTAATTTTACCTACAAATACCACACTACATTTCACCCCTCCTCTTTCAAAAATCTCATACAAAAACTCTCTAAAATTTCTAAGTCCCAAGTTGTACAAGTAGAGTTAGCAAAGGGTAAGGTTCCGGCAACGTTTCGGGAAGATTCCGGCGACGAAACGACTTCCCAACGATTCCAATAGCTTTCTTTATCTCTCCTCTTTATATTCAATCAGTAAGTTCCTTTCACCCTTATCAACTTCTAGTCTTAAACATCTTCTTTTCAAAACTCGTTGGAAGCGGAGTTATTCCGGCTTCCGACTCTCTTTTCTTTAAAAACACAATTTCTCTAAAAAAATAAATTACCATATCTTCTTATAATGTTTAACAAACATAAATAAACATATTAGAACAAATTTCATCTCAAAATAATTCGTATTGCAATTTCTATTTCATTTTTATAGTAAAATACCATCATGTTTACATACGCCATTGTTTATTCATTTTACCCATAATACCTTTAGAAAAATCACGAGGTAATGACCTACCTCACCACAACACACATTCTTGATTTAGCACGATGATTTATGGAACCTTAGTTTGTGGGAAAATACGAGTTTACATTTAAATACCATGAACATTCAAAAACCGTTTTCTTTAAAAGTGTATTACTTAATTCCTTACAAATACGCCTCTACAACCCATTTTGGGGAACCCCGATTGGGATGGTACGTGTTATCGCACATTCTCGGGCCTAGTAGAGCAAGATGCAGACCTCCTCAAGAAGCATTCGATCTCGATGGAATTTTTAATGCAATTTTTAAGAAAAATGTGATTTCTATTTAATAAATAAGTTCTATTTTTAAATATATATATATATATATACTATCAAAATATCTACTTTAAGTATACAATATATACATTCCATGTATCTAAATCAAAGAAATCACCAATTTCATGAAACTACCATTACAAACCAATACAATTCCAATATTACATTAAAATACCATATACAATGAAATTCTGGTTATATCCACTAGAATAATTCGCTTTATAAAAATTATAATTATAGAAACCCTAAAGGCGATAATTAAATACTTGAGGTGTATTTTGAAAATATATCAAAACTATTTTTCATAAAACCTCCTCAAGTTATATTAAATTACAATAAGGACCCTAGTAAATATAGGTTTAAGCGGGACCAGTCCTCTTGAGCCTCACGGAGCCGGAGAATATGGGTGCTTGCCTATCTATGGTAGACAACCTAAAAACGGTGTTATCAATACGGTAATTGTCTTAGAAAAAGACACAAATCATACCGTCCATGTGCAGCAGTTACCAATAACATCAAAACCAATTCAGGACTTCAATTTGTTTTAAAGTGTCTGACAGAGTCTCAATCTAATATGAAATCAATCTGACTTGAATTCAATTCAAGTATAACTACAATACAATATGAATCCATTTATACCAGAATTCAATCTATATCAACATGACTTGACCGAACCGAACCATGGATATACTCTGATTACATGACTATCCATTTATATCCATTCTGTTTACATGATATCATGGTCTCGGCAAGTCTTCCATTTACAAAACAAACCATACAATCAATACAAAAGACGTTACGGGGTTTTTAAAGGGGTAGACCGGTATGGAATATGTTAGAAGTGGCACGAGACGGTCACTTTAATACACCTAACCTGAATATCTATTGCTGTTGTACCGTGGCTTAACGGTTCCTTGTACTCCGTATACCTTACTCTCCGGAATAGTGGGACTCCTCTCGTATACACTGGCATATTCTGTACCAAGCTATAAACAACTGCGATAACAGAACAAAAGATAACATTATACGGTTATATTCTCTTTTCTGTCTATTCTACTTCTCTATTTCTTTGGGACTTACCAAGCGATTGTTCGCTGACGGCATTCCTTTCTTCTTTCTTTGGAATGTTGTCAGGTGGATCGACTCACTAGGGATCGAGCTCAATACTGAGGACTTGGAGCAGTTTGCCATCGACCCAGAGCTGTAGGCACTTGTATATACTTTTCATTTCAGTTATGCCATTTTTTAGGCATTGCTTTCTATTCCTGTATTTACATTTCCAGTTGTACTTGTAAAGAATTGTTAAATAAATAAAAGTTGCTGTTCATTTATATTCATGTCTCTTGTGTACATTTTACTTTATATTGCTTAGTTACGCTTAGTGTATTTACTTCTGAGTAAATACGTCGCGTGACCTGTCGTGTCTCTTTACCGTACATTGGGAAGCGGGGCGTGACAATAAGTTTGCTGAACAAGGAAAAAAGAATGCTTGATGCATGGTAATCTATGTGAGGTTTTTAAATTCTCACCAAGTATACTCATGTTCGTTTCAATGAAAATAATATTTTCAAAAATTTAAAAGTCCTCCCAACAGTGGATTACTTCAAACCATGAGAGCTATATGATTACTCAAATAGATGCCTAACTTTATATTAACCCCAAACATTCACGTTTAACGCTACTGGTGCATGTCATCACTGCATGTTGCTTAGCCACCGCTTATGTTGGGCCGCCGCTGGCCGGTGTTGTCCCTTAGTCCGCCGCCGCCACTACTGCCACGCCCCGCTTCCTAAGATACGTAACTACGGCACGTGACAGAGCCAACCATACTACCTGTGGTTAGGAATCATCCTTTCACGGTCACATTAAGGCTGTCTATAGGATATCAAGAACAGTAAAACAAAATCTATCACATTTCCATCTGCCACAGTAAATAGAATCAAGAAAAGGCATAAAGTAGAAACGAATCAAGATCCAAATAAAAACAATAACATCTGAATCATGTCCCAATATGGGTTCACATCAATAGAAATAAAACTGATGGAAATAATTAAACTAAGAGTCTATAAACTAAATATCTAGCTCCTCATTGCTCGGCTTGATTGCTAAAGTACTCTTGATCTTCCTGCGATAGAAGTAAAGGAACCGGACCATGCAAAACCCAGATGTCAGTGCGTCATAAATATCAAATAATAGTAATAACCAGGATATGATAATATGATTAAATAAGAATGTGAATGATAAACACATATATAAATAGTGAGCTGTATGTATATGATGTGTATCCTAAAGTCTGTGCTTCTAGCTTATCTATTCTACAGGTTTTTGAAATCAATTTAATGGAATCGTCGATATAACTCATTAGTATCCCGTGCGTGCCCGGGACCACGGTCAAGACTCTCAGGCTGAATTCGAAATGTGCCGCTAAGCAGTAAACAGGTAACACGTACAGACGAATGATGTCAGCAGTATCATTCCGGGGCTGGCCGAGCCCATAAAGACTAATCAGTATGAGTATCGAATTGCTGAGTTACAACTCAAGTTTTATTATTGATTTCCCCTTACCCCCAAGGTTTTGTGTTCAAGTCAGGTATTGATGATATAAATTTAATACCAACACAGGATCAAGCAAGTACATGTTTTGTCTATGTAGACAACAAGTCACGTCCGTCAGGACAATAAATCAGGATTGTCGGCATTAGCAATAAGATCCGAGTAACAAGTCTGGTAATGTGTCGTGGACATTTCATGCAATGTATATTAACCAAAATAGACACCAATGTAAAACTGTAATCGATATCGAAACACGACTAATGCCAGGATACATATGTATCTATCTGTAATAACTGTTTTACGTCCATTACCATATATGATTCAAACTAGATAGCATACTGAACTATTATAGTAGTATAATAATATCATGATGTTCCGGTATGCAACTAGATAAATAATTATCGGTACGGATACTGAAAAACGGTAAATCGGTAATTTCTGTTGAATAGTAAAACACATCCATTATCATTTATTAAACAAATATTGATATAATAACATAGCATGTTGCAAGTTTATAACTTGCCTGATCGGATCTCACGTCGAGATACGGATGCCACGTTCCGATGTCGGAATACGTCATGATGCAAACTTACGTGCGCAGAACTGTACCCGGCTGAGCAGTGACGTGACGTGGTGACTGGGCTGGACGACGACGGTGGCTGGATTGTCTGAATCGTTGGCGACGCGCGCATCTCCGGCGAGACGGCCGGAAAATCAAGAAAAGAAAAGAAAGAAGAAGAAGAAGAAGAAGAAGAAGAAAAGGAGATGGTTGTTGCTATTGGGGCTCTGGGGTGTGTGTGTCAGCAGTGGAGAGATGGCGACGAGGTGAGGGAGGCGAAGTCGACGGCAAGGTCGTCTGAGGTTTGAAGGAGATTAGGGGAAGGTGCAGAGGAGGTCGTTGGTGGTGGTGGTGGTTGTTCTTGGGTGCTGGGGAGGCAAGGAGGTGAAGAGGTGGTCGGTGGTGGCAGGTTTTTGTTGGGTTGTCTAGCGCGGCAGCAAGATTTCGGGAGGTATCGTCCATGCCAATTTCAAATTATTGCCGTTCTAGCTAAACCTAACCCTAGAATCGTTAGTACAAAATCTGACGAATAAACATGTAAACTACTTTACATACAAAGTGAATGCGGAATACAACCTTTGTAGACTGGTCCTTCACTTCTAAAGCTCCATGTTGTAGTCCCTTCGCTGTGAATGGTGAACTCCCGGACTCTAGAGAGGGTTCACTTAAAGAAAAGAACAACATTGCTCAATGTCTTCGATGCCGAAGAAGATCTACGTCGAGGAGACTCAAGCTTATGCCACCTCTTCAATAATGGTGAGATTAGTTAAGCAAACACCCTAAACTAAATGGCTAATAGTAGAGGATGATGAAGTAGGAATTTTGCTCACTTTAGATTTAATTTTCTCACAATATTTCATCACCTTTTCAAACCCTAGAAAACTCTTTTCATGAGGAAGAAGAAGATGAAGTGATGAACAATTAGATGAGGTTAGAAATGCAACCATGGTGAGTTATTATCATGCCTAACTTATGTAGAGAATAAACCATGACTTAGGGTTAAATGTTGGGTTAATAAATATCTTAAGAAAAAACAAATCAAGTGGACTTAGTCAATATTTCTACTAGCTTCCACCAAGCCCAAGCATGACTAATTCAAATGGTTTGTAAATTACTTAATGATAAATAAAACCCAAACATAAACCTAAGCATGGTGTGATTCTCATACACCCTTGTTGCATGTGTAACCTAGCATGGCACATGAATATATATCACATATATATTTATGTGTAAAAAGAAAACAATACATATATCACATATATGTAAAGTATATCAAATGTGAGAAAAAGAAATACTTAAGTGAGCTAATATTAGTTAATGTAATGTAATATAACAAATATATAATTATACATTAAATTATTAAATCAACACTTGATTTAATAATCCGGCTATATCATGTATAACCGACTAATATCAAATGCAACAACTTATCGAATCAACACTTGATTCGATAACCCGGCTATATCACATATAATCGACCAATGTCATATATCGCGAGAATAGAATACGGTATCATATACACGTATTAATCCCGGTCCCGCACATATATGTGCTCCTATTCCGTTTCGCATGAACCAGGAAAGCTCTGTGTAGGACTCTAAAGACTCGTCAATACGCCGACAGTAGGTGATGATCATATCAAACACCCATAATCCGCAAGCGGTCTGCTAAACGTAACGGCCACCCGGGTATTGAGCGATCAGAAGATCAATAAGCAAGCCTACTCATACTCCTGCGAATCCAATCAGTAACACTACCGTACAGTCCGGTCTCTTCGTCTGATATGTCGCATATCACAGCCTGGGGGTGGTATAACGTCAGACCCCAATAGCCTGATAAGTCATGCCGATGCAAGGTCCATAACGGTTCGAGAAACTACTGATAACACTTACCAGTAAATCTCAGCAACCCTGGCCAGGGATTTCCTGTTATGGCCAATCGAGTATAGCGCAACATCAACTCCCAATACCAGGAGAGACGAAACCTCCTATCGCTCATTGCCTCCATGTGACTCGGGACTGTACCCAAAAACCACCTTTTTGCACGATCTCTTGACCATGGTATGGTGGAAATCAAAGCACAGTGGGAATCACACAAGTCTCTATGACGATCTCGGGTCTACAGACTAATCTGTACCAGTGTCACCAGAGAACTGCTATCCGACGATAGGTATAATACCATCTACGAGTTCTCGACGAGTCCGTTCGGTGTACCCAGTCTCCACTGAGCACCCGTATACCTTCTCTGATGTCAAACACCAATGGATGTGGGATCATCCATCGTCCATCACATGGGTCGAGAAGCGTAAACGCTGGTCTACTCTGGAGTATCGATGCCCTGTCTCGATACTCCCACGACTAGGAACATTTGAAGAATGTGCTTACCGACTACCCTGTCTCAACTAGTATAATCTGCATCATAGTCCTGGTAGTCAAGTACTCATCCTAAGAGCTTTATCAACATGTAATAGAGAGACAATAAGCGTACATGTTAAGATAAAGTGCAACCAGATAGCAACCTATCATGTCGAGCAAGAAAGTCCTCCCTATATATGTCCAAGTATCCACTACAATATACATCGCATGTACAGTAATGGCCTCTAGGGCATACATATAACTAACAGTTTTCCGGTGAGGGTGAGATTGCATGCGATGGGTGATGGTTTCTTGGATTGGCGTCGGGGCTGTCGGGTGGTCGGGAGGAGAAGGAGGAGGTTTCGGGATGAGGAGGAGAAAAGGATGTGGTCGAGAGGTGATGACGAGGGCGAACGGCGGCGACGAGGGAGTGGGTTATGGTTCTGGGTTCGTGCTCGCGGGGGGAAAGGCGTGAGGAAAAATAATGAGGGAGAGAGAGAAAGGTGATGTTATATATATATATATATATATATATATATATATATATATATATTGAGAGAGAGAGATGTGAGAGTAAGAAGGAGAGAGAGAGAGTTTGTTAATAATAATATATTATATATTATATAATTATAATTAGATTATATATAGGTTAGTTAAAAAAATAATATAATATATATATTATAGGATTTTACAGTTAATACCAGATTACTCTGATTATTATCCGTATTCAAAAATCTAGTTTTTCAATATGGAGAATATACGTAAAAGTTTAAATCATACTGCGATAGCCTATCAATAAAAATGTATACCCAAGTACGGATCTACGTAAATATACGTAGCGATCAAAACGAGTCTGTTTTAACAATTAGGGTATGAACATGATATATGAGTGCAACCGTATGATATGGGGTGTGATGACATGCAAAGCTGGATATTAAAAAATATTATTTGATTTTTATTTTGTATTATTAAAAGATATGTGAAATATATTATATTTGTATAATATCAAGATTTGCATGAATACTCTGTACTACCAAATATTTGATGTAATATTAAACCATGATGGGTTTCAAACATGCGGGTCGGGTCGGATCGGATAATAACCACAGCTGCTAAATGCACTATCCGTAACCCAAAAGCAATAATAATAAAGAAATTTACCGTAAGGTTTGAAATGCCTTAAAATATATAGTATAAGTGCACTAGGGTGTTACAACTATCGACGTCGATCATCACTCTCCGCCGGTCAATGCCCTCCATCGGCGTTGGCAATCACCCTGCGTCGTAACCAGTCGATGCCCGCCGCAGCCACCCGTCAGCCCGCTGACCTCTCTTGCCGGCCTCTACCCGCTATCTTTTAATCTGTATACATCTAATTATTTCAGTGGAAACGACGTAAGCTATCAAACCCAAAACGTGATATGTAAAGGAAATCTATTTGCAAGGGATATGTATTTGAGGCTGCTTGCAGCTGATCTAGGATAATATGCTATTTGGTATTCAGTCTCCTCTAGGCTGTTGAAAGACGGGTCTCCTCTAGGCTGTTGAAAGACGGATCAGTTACCTATGGATCTATGTTCAAGGTAAATTATTGAAATTAGTTATAAACTTACATATTTTATAATAACTTGCTTTTTATTTTTCATGAAAAATTATTTCTTATAAATAGAAATTCAATCTAGCTATTTCAGTTTCAAAGGCTGTGGCTTTTCATTTTAGACTAAATTATCAGAAACAACATGATTCATTAATAATATATTTAAAAAAATTTGTTTATTTTTACTTTGAAACAAGAGGCGAAAAAAATGTGCGGAACCACCGTTTTCCTGAATCTATTCAATAATAAACAAGTTCAAATAATTACATATATACCAATGAGCAATAGCTTAGTTGATACAACACTTCCTTTTCTTGGAAAAGCACGGGGTTCATACTCTAAGACGGAAGGTGGCCACAAATTAACGTTTATAGAACAAATTCGTGGTTTCCCTAAATGCGTGTGGCGTGTGCATGCCTATGTTGTATGCTCAGCGTACATACAATTTGTATCCCTTACGGATGTTCTTAGCAATCATAATTGGAAAACCAGATAACAGATTATTAAAAAATCAATTAAACAACAATTTGAGAAACCAAAACATAATGCCTCATAGACAGTGTTTCCATATAAACTTGAGAAATTAGAAACAGCAAATCCAATTATGAAGAAATACAAAAATGTAAATTTAGGTGAAACATTGTGATATTTTGACACTTTACCACATGACTACAGAGATAATCTCATGCTTAATTTGCAATATTGTGCCACAATAATATGCCGTAATATAAATGCAGGTTCACCGCTCCATATAAATGCAGGTTCACCGCTCCTCTGATGCCCTGTTGGTAGAGCACCAAACTCTCTCGCCAAAGGGTGCCAGTTCTCCAGGACTGGTATAGAAGAAGAAAAATATAAATGCAGGTTCCACTCATTACATAGCCACTGCTGCTGCAGCAAATATGGAAGCAAATTGAAGTAATTGCACTTGCCTGGTTCTACAAAGGAATGAACCGCAGATATATATGCCTACAGAAGGTTTGAAGCAATGTTAGCAACAAAAAAAATAGAATTACAAATCTTGGAAAAATAAATAATAAGTACAGAAAATTAATAAACAAACAATCAATATAAGAGTAAAAGAGCCTTTTTTTCACCGAAAGTCAAATGTCAAATAGCTACCTCAAATCTCATAAATGCTAAATTTAATTAAATCTAACTTTGGGTGGAGTTGTTACTGACGAGGTATTAATATAACAGCACGAAATGCTTTTAAAATACCCTTGCACAAAAATAAAGTGGCACGAGAAGACTGCACTGCGGCATGATCAAATGGCAACATATCCAATTCAATAACCAAAAAAACTTCCACAAGCGTAAGGAATATTGGTTGAAGATAAAACAATAAAATGAATAAATTGAAGAAGAAATACATACATAATAATGGCAATGCAAGTTCTTTTGTACAGATACCTGTCAACGAGAACTATGAACAGTGTAACCATACAATTACATGAGTATAGAACTCTAATAAAAAAGCAACATCTGCGGCGCTTACTTCAGATTAGCACAAAAAAGTTTAATTTGCCTTTCACTTCAGCTAGCAGCATAAAACTCCAATCTATCATCAAATTCCCTGCAATCAAGCTTTTAAATAGAAAAAGAGACAGCAAGGGTGGTCGACACCACTGAGAACAGGCAATTTTATTTAAAATGAACCTGTAATCAACAGAGGGGAAAAAAAAGAAAGATGAAGAATCTAACCATGTTAGTGCAATATCCAAAATTCAGCAGTTCAAAGGGAGAATATAACCTAATAATACGGAATTTAACCTAATCATAAATAAAACAAGGGAAGATAGTACAACCAATCTTCACCAAATGACAATTATGAATTTGATTCTTGCCAAAACGCCCCCAAAATAAAGAGTGTGATGATGCTCAATATTGGTGATCCCCAGGATCACGACACGTGGCAGACGACGTGTCCAAGAACTCGGAAAAATGGGCCTGCATGGAGCCGACCAGGCCACCCTTGTATCCGACCTGCAAGCACAAGCTAGCTCTCTTCAGAGCACCTGAAAATTGGCCTCCTCGGCCTCTCAGCTCGCCCCCGAGCTACCACAGGACCAAGACACCTCGGCTCCCCTGCTCGTTCCTGAGCTCTCCCGCCGAGGCCATCTCCCTCGGTCCTTCCGACCGACCAACTCCACCACTCACAAGCGTAACTGCCGGCGAGATTCTCTCGCCTGCTGCCGCGTGCTACCGTCACTATATAAACCCCCATCACAGAGGGGTCAAGTAAGCCATTTTTACTCCACTTAGCCGTTACTTTGCTCGGATCTCGTGCTAACTTGATCGTCGGATGGTCCTCGGTGGTACCAAACCATCCCGGGACTTTTTTGCAGGTACTCGGCGCTAAACTCCTCAAATCACCAATCTCCTCAAAACCCATTGAGACCCACACGCAACAGGAGATCACCTCCAAAATCCACCGGGAGATCGATGGAAGACAACATCCGGCGGAGACCCGAAAAGGACCCCATCAGAGTGGGTGACATTTAGACGAAGAAAACAGTTGAAATAATCTCTTAAACATGTGGGGGGGGGGGGGGGGTTGGGGGGGAACGCGGGGAAGACAGTTGGGGGTGGTTCTAAATTCATGCTTAAACGCAGAAGAGAGATTTACTTAGCTTCTTGAAGGGGGGATTAAAGCTATCTGAAATGACTCGCTCTTTATGAATCCAGTAATATGAGCTCAGATTCATACACCGCCTAAAGTGCACAAAAAAAAACATACATTGATAAATCAAAGACTTCACAATTCACAAATGATTTCGTAATATAAAGAAATGGGTATTAATAGCGGTACATGATACACCCAATTTTGACAACACCAAAACCATCAACCTCAATATGAGTTGGATTCACCAATTTACAGATTTTATTTTTTCCCTAATGTTTAGAATATGAATTGTCGGGATACACCAATTTTCTGTTGTTTAAATACATATACACGGTAACAAGATAATATTGTTTTGGCAAATCTAAACAAAATATTCAAATACCCAGTTGATGTTTTAATCGCTGATACATGTTTGATATATCTAATATAATAACATAAATTTAGGATATGTCAGAAAGTGTCCCATAGAAATCCTAAACGAACATGATATTAATGTCTCCTCGACGATGAATCCGTGCAACATATCCCCCTTCTATCAAGTTGGACATAAAAGAAGTGTCAAAATGATAGTGAATGAGGGAGGAGGCTCAGACATGCCCATGCAATCATTAATCATGACATGGGTGCAAATTGGAACGGATGGGCGAAAACAAGGCTGGGGCAAGTCGGATCAGTTTCAACTTAACTCAGATGTCATACCCAAAAATTAAAGCAATTAGTCCCACATCGGCTATGTGCTCATAAGTTGCGAAATCTCTGCATGAAGAAATATAAGACGGCAGACGAAAGCTACCAAAGGAGCATGCAAGGATTTGCCAGTTGGAAGTTTGGATTTGGAGTTGAGTAAACCGAATAAGTTTGGGAATGGAGTTAAGTTTTCTAAACTGCGGTTTCATAAAGTTAGCAAAACACAACTCCAAAATGCTAACCTTGCCGTTTTTAGCATTCCGGTTGCATGCAAATTAGCAGGCCATCCAAGCTTGCCTCACCAATTTACAATTGCAGTCAACTAAACATATATCGTAGGCAAAGAGTTTTTTGGCAGCGGAAAACCTTTCCGGGGCGGTTTTGATGCGACTCTTTGAGCCAGGAGCTTTTTGACAGCGGAAAACTTTGCCGGGGTTTATGACAATTTACCCTAAATATTAAATGAAGATGTACAAATGCTCCTTTTTCAGTTTACCAATCAAATTAAGAAAGGTTTGGGTTATCTATAAATCCCAAAGCCAAACAGGTTCTAAATATCTATAAACCTTAAAATAGTTACAGCAAACCCTTTGCAAAACCCTAACTTTCGTGTAAAGATAATTACATTAAAGATGAGGCTCAGAATATGCCAGCTTTTAATAATACATTGAATGATACAAAATCCCTCCCTCCCCCTCCCTCCCTCCCCAACAAAAATGTCGATTTGGATTTTGATGAGTTAAAATTATAAGATGGCTGCAAACTGGCAGCATGCAAACAAGCAAGCCATCAAAGCTTTGCCTCGCCATTGTATAACCATAAAGGTGATAAAAATCAAAGCTTTAGAGCAAATCATCATCGCCTCTGATTCAATTTGAACCCCAAAAAGACCAAAAAATAGGGGGATAATAAAGTGATAGAAGAAGTTGCAAGGAATCGATCCAGATCATTAATTGTAACTGATAAAAATCATATGAACTCGATCAATCTTATTAATAGATAAATCATCTAAATTTATACACCTCATAACATAACTAACTGACAACTAATAATCCTAACAATCTTGCACACTAATCATAATGTTAAAACCATAAATTAGAATATGTTAACTATAATATGTAATACAGTTATATTCAAATATTTCATAATCTGCGGCCTAATACCCTTTGGTCTCTTTCACGGATTGCAAGATAGACCGAATAACCTGCAGTCTCTTTCGCTGGAAGTGCTAAAAGAAGATCGTGCTCCTAGAAAACGTCATAAGAAAAGAATGGCCGCTTAGACGGAAGATCATGTTGCTAGAAGACGTCATAAAAAAATAATAGCTGCTTACAATCAAACTGAAAGAACTCAATTCTGAATTAGATAATATTGACGCAATTTTATTTATTTTGGAATAATAAACTAAAAATATAAATAAAGATAAATTTTGGATCGAGCCGTTGGTTCTGGTCCCATGATAAAAAAGCAATAAACTCAATCAATTTTAGTAAGAGATAAATCATCTCAATTTATACACCTCATAACAGAACTAACTCATAACTAAAAATCTTAACAATCTAACACACTAATCATAATCTCAACAACATAAATCAGAACTTATCCGATTTATGATAACCATAATATTTAATACAGTTATATTCAAATATATCATAATCTAACAGCTACAAACTTGAGAACTGTTTTGTGACAAAGATCGTTTGGCTCACATTGAGAATGACGCTTCATGGCTGTAAGCTATCTAGCCAGTTCCTTGACCTTTCTCACTGACTAAAAGCCTTCAACATCTTGTTACATAAGAATATAGGGCCTTGAGTTTCAATTCTAATTCTAATTCTTCTTCTTCTAAATGTCACCAACTAGATTCAATTGAAAAACTCTTTTTTCTTGGCACTAGCCCGTAAGCCAATTGAAACTTATTTGCTTCGGCATTTGCGAACATTTTACTTCTTCATTGTGGCTAGTTGTTTTGAACCCCATTAGAGGAGCACTGATGGGTTTGAAATGTTGAACATTGTTGAGAGCAATGGTGAGAAAGAGTGCATATTTTGGGACATATTGCTAAATTTGATTTGTGTGATTGCTGTAGAAACATAGCGCGAACAGGATCAATATGAGCCTTGTTTATGTTAGAGCTTTCGTCTTCCAGGGCGAGAAAATCCCCCCCCCCCACCCCTTCTTTCCCCTTGAGTAAATGAAATTTAATAACTGAAGGAAAAGTTTCTCTCAATCACGGAGGGCATAGCTCAAATATGCCAGCTGCTTACATTACTAAAATGACAAAAGAATGCCACAATCTCTGTATCTATCAACACAACAAGATAGCTGCAGACTGGTTGCCTGCATGCTCGCAAAGCCATCCAAGCTTGCCTCTCCTTTTTATATTCTCTTTATATCCTCGAAACTTTCTAGCAAGACTAGATTACTCCAGTTTGGTTGCTTGCGATAAAAAAAACTCAGATTTCTTTTGAAATGCAAAGTCGTAAATGGACTTAGAAGCCAAGCCCCTAAAACGGAGAAGGGAAATTGTAGACAACCTCCATCAAGGGTTTATACAGATTCAAGGTAGTTTAGTGAAAAACAATCGTGGTTACTAATATTTTAGTGAAATTCAGCCAGAACAATATAACAACAAGAAGTCGAGAACAGCAGCAATTCCATGAAACCAAAAATGCCAGGCTTAGCTCAGTTGGTGCCAATTTCCTCCAAACGTGGGAGGTCACAAGATCGATCTCCAAAGAGGGTTTGATTTCAAAAACAAAATGTCTGCAGATGCAAGAACAAGAAGAATAAAGAGTCGTCATTGTAGCCTGAAAGAAAATGAAGCACCTTCTAAGCTTTGGACATATGTTGAGCTTGCAACTTGCTACACCCGGCCCGAATATGACCTTTTCGATAACACTAGTTTGCATGTAGAGATGTATACATGGAGGATTCAATGACAAGTTGAATACAATGACTAAAAAAACACAATAAATTGAGTTGAGGCACGTAATCGCCATCTTTAAGGCAATTTTCGCTCCCTACAATGCAACAGGGGTTTGTTCCAGGATACAACAACCCAATCTTGTGTTTCAATCCTCCGCGTTGCACGCGCAAAGAACTACTCTGAAAACTTTATCTTTTTAGTACCAAAAAGAGGAGACGAAAATAATTGTTATTGTGTCTATGGAACAAAAAAAACAAGTTGGTATAAATAAGAGTTAAAAGGATGCGAATGAAATCCTTTCTCCATTTAAATTCAAATTTTAAATCTCCATAACTTCTTATAACTCCCATAACTACTCCCTCCAACAAAATGGGAGGAAGATTTGCCTCCAACAAAATGAGGGGGTTTTGAATTCAAATGAGTTTGACCACGGTCAACAATAAAAAACCAAAATAGAAATTTTAATTTATTGAAATTACTTATATCATACAAATAATATAACAGAGATGTATACATGAAGGATGAGGCTCAGATATGCCATCTTCTAACAACACATTGAAATAATGAATAATGCTAAACGGGGCTCTTTTTGGGTTTGGATTAGGTTAACATATAGCGAGACGGCTGCACATTGGTTGAATGCATTGTGGCAAACAATTCAAGCATGCCTCGCCACATCTGTGAAGCCTTTTTGGCAACTCATCATCGCCTCTAAATTACAAGCAGGGCAGGTCCCTGATTGGGAATGGAGTAGTGTTTTCTAAGCTGGAGTTTCGAGCCCTTTTTGGATATGGAATTAGGATATCTGTAGTACATTTTTGAATGGAGATGGGAGGTGGTAAAACTACAGTTTGCAAGCCTCAAACTCCGAAAATGGAGTTTAGATAACTTTGATCAGATTGGAGTTGAGAAAACTATAGTTATGTCAACTTTGGTGTAGATTGTGGTCGGATTTCAAGCATGGCAGGTTAAGCATTTTTCATTGCCAGATAGGATTAAGTTAGCATTTTGGAGTTGAGTGTTTCTAACTTCATGGAAACTCCATATTAGAAAATTAAACTCCATATACAAACTGAGCCTCATTAGTTAGCAAAACTTAGCTCCTAAATGCTAGCTTTGCTTTGTTTGGCATTCTGGTCGCAAACTGGTCGCATGCAAACTCGCAGGCCATCCAAGCTTGCCTAACCCACCACGCCCACAACACACATACAAGCACATGTACACACACATCCAATAGGACCCACAAATTAGACCCGCAAGCGTTAAATTGTGGTCCTGGGGATCGAACCCGCCCGAAGGGCAATACCAACTGAGCTATTGCTTATTGACCTTAAAATAAATTCTTAAAAAATGTTTTTTTGGCCACATAATTATAGCATCTGATCGAATTTGAATTCAGAAAAACCTCCAGAAAAAAGATATAAAGTTAATTACAAAAACCGCCTTCAGATCTCCACTACAATGACTATATGAAGATGAACCAAAAAATTGCTCCTTTTTCAGTTTAGAAATCAAAAAAAGAAAGGAATTTGAGATTATCCTAACTCCAAACCCACAGAGACTCTAAAAATGTAATTTTTTTAAAATAAAAAAAATTAGAGCAAACACTTTGCAAAACCCTAGCTTTCATGAAGAGAATACTGGACTTTGAATAAGGTTAGAATTAGAAGATGGCTGCAAACTGGCTGCATGCAAACTGGCAAGCAATCGAAGCTTACCTCGCCATTCTCATAACTTCAAAGATCATAAAAATAGAAGTTTCAGGGAAAATCATCATCGCCCCTGATCCAATTTCCATCCAAAAAATACCCAAAATACAAAAATTGAAGCAAAAGGAGAAATTGCAAGAGATCGATTCAGATCTCTACATGAAAAACTA
The DNA here is from genome assembly GCA_030015575.1 of Agapanthus africanus. Taxonomy (NCBI): domain Eukaryota; kingdom Viridiplantae; phylum Streptophyta; class Magnoliopsida; order Asparagales; family Amaryllidaceae; genus Agapanthus; species Agapanthus africanus. The sequence goes on along the minus strand of CM057338.1, from coordinate 416,579,341 downwards.
ATAGAAGAATGAAAATGTAAAAAGTTGAGGATTGAAGGAAAATAAAAGAGAGGAAGGAAATGGAATGAAATTTGGAACTGAGAAGAAGAGAATGGAGGAATTGAGATTTGCAGGCTGGTCAAGTGACCAGTGACCTCGAGGAGCTCGCTGGTGCATAAATTTGCAGAAAAGGTCTTATAAATCTTGTTATTAGAAACCAACTTAAATAATTTTTCTTTAATCACACTTTTTAAGGTGTCCAATTAAAATGGAGACTTTTTAAGGTGTCCAAATTGATTTTAAGCAACTAGCAGTGATGGTTTATTTATGCTGCATTAAGTTTAATCGATAGCATGGTCGCCAGTGACGTGGATCATCACTAAGAAATGTTTGCAGAGTTTTCCAAGTTATTTTGGGAAGGTATTTTTATGAGTTTTAGCATTGTTTATTATTAAGACCAACTTATAATGATTGTAATACCATATTCGGTCTCATCTAGGCTGTTGAAAGAGAGATTAGTAAGTTATGGATATGTGTTCAACCTAAATTATTGAAAGTGTTTGTTTTTATTTTGGACCCCCGAACTTCTATGTTTTAAAAAAAAACAGCCCAAACTTGCTATTTTAAAAAATGACAAATCAAAACTTTTAAGTTAACTAAAAAAGTCCTCTTGTTAAATCTAATCCAAATTCTATTAAATATAACAGTTTTTGGACTGTAAAAGACCAAAAAACCCTTGCATAGTTTAAAATTTTTCAATTGTCTTCCATTGCTCAATTTTTCACTTTCTCTCTCTTTCTCTTCATGGCAAGGTCGATGAAAACGAGAATGGACGGAACAGGGAGAGGAATGAGGGGATGAGAGTTTGCATTGGGGGTTGGGGAATATGGTGTCGGGATCAAACGAGGATTGTTTCTTGAATCTACTATTGATTGTGATAAAGAAGAAAAGGATAGTGCAAATCGATTTTGGTGAAGAAGAAGAAGAAGAAGAAGAGAGGCAGTTTTGTTTTTACACTTAGAATTTAACCTTTGAATTTAACGAAAGGCGTTTTTAGTTAACGTTTAAGTTTGGGATGTATTTTCTAAAAATACCAAGATTATGAAGCCCTTTTTGAAAATATGGAAGTTTGAGGGGTCCAAAAAAAATCCTTATTGATATTAGATATAAACTTACAGGTTTTATAATAAATTGCTTTCTATTTTTCATGATGATGGAGGCTATGATCTCCCTCAAAAGATGTCCTCCGTCGATCCTGTGATAGCAGTTTTTAACGGTCGAGATTTGGCTTGGGAGTTGTTGAACGTGTGGATCTCAATGGATTGGTATTGACGCCGAGCTATCAGCAAAGAAAGTCCCGAGATGGGTAACCACCGTAGGAACCCTCCGACGATCAAGTTAGTGCCGAATAATAGGTGCAGAGTAACGACGTATTGGAATGAGTTGGAGTTATCCGAGTCGTTTGAAAAAGGGGTTATATAGTGGTCGTATGGAGCGAGCAGACGCGAGCTCATCGCCGTCAGTTACGCCCATACGTTATCCTCACATTAATGGCGGGATACGCCCATTAATGGAGGGACGCACTTGTATGGGACGCGGAACGTAGAGAGGCGGATATATTGCCCTGACGAAATACGCGGAGCCGTTACGGAAACGATTGGGTTCCGCGCTCTCGAATGATTAGGGAAGTTGAGGAAGCTCGGCTTGTCAGATTGCTCGGAGACGAGCAGGACGAGGAAGCTCGGCCTGACAGATGGCTCGGAGACGAGCAACGAGGCCGAGGAAGCTCGGCCCGTCGGATGGCTCAGAGACGAACTGTTGGCTCTTTGCTGGATGAAGACGGAAAGTACTCGGGGAGGTTTCCTGAAAGGTCGGATACGTCCTCGGAGACCATGTCTCGAGGAACGCCCCTAATGCATTTTAATTATTCCACCTCCGTAACATTCAGGACATGTCATCCGCCATGTATCGTAACATGACGAAATACCACCTGTGAGTATCATCACATGAAAAATTATTTCTTATAAATGGAACTTCAATCTAGCTATTTCAATTTCAAGGTCGTGGCTTTTCATTTTAGCCTAAATAATCAGAAACAACAATGACTCATTAATAAGAACTCAAACCGCAAATCTCGTAAATGCTATATTTAATTAAATCTAACTTTGGAATGGCAACATATCCAACACAACCACCACAAATCCTTCCACACAAGCGTAAGGAATATAACTTGGAAGGAAAAAACTTGCGCACAATAAAATGAATAAATTGTAGAAGAAATATTTGCATAATAATGGCAATGCATGTTTTTGGCCGGCGACAGCAATCATTTTCCAGTTTTTTTTTTTTCCCAAATTGTGAACAGATACCTGTTCACAAGAATTATGAAAAGTGCAAGTACATAATAATATGATGAGCATAGAACTCTAATTAAAGAGCAGTATCTACAGAGCTCACTTCAGATTTGCACACAGCTTTAATTTGGCATTCACTTCAGCCAGCAACAAAAGCTTTAATCTATCATCAAATTCCCTGCAAACAAGCTTCAAGTAGAAAAGAGAAACTGCAATGCAATCAAGCTTCAAGTAGAAAAGAGAGACTGCAAAGGTGCCCAGTACGAAGAACTGCCAATTAAATTCGTGCATAAAAGGAGAAGAGAGATTTACTTAGCTTCTTGAAGCCGTAATTAAAGCTATCCACAATGACTCACACTATGAATCCAGTAGAATGAGTTCAGATCCATACACCACCTAAAGTGCACGAAAAACAAACATTGATAAATCAAAGAATTCACGATTCACAAATGATTTCATAATATAAGAAATGGGTATTAAGAACGGTGCATGATACACCTGGTTTTGACAACCTCAATACAAGTCGATTCACCGAATTTATTTGTTCTCATGTTTAGAACATGATTTGTCGAGACACGCCACTTTATTGTTGATATATATATATATAGAGAGAGAGAGAGAGAGAGAGTAAGGGGGGGCATAGGAGGGAATTTCCTCCTATGGCGTCGAAAAAGTATACCCTCTTTCATTTTTTCCGACGATCGGCGTCCATTATCTTCACTGTTATTATCTAAGATGTGGGTACACCAAATTTCATGTTATTCTACAACTTTTTCACCGTTGATTTAGAAGTGTTGTCGGTAAACCGTTAATTTTGAACCCTCTAAATCAACGGTGAAAAAATGGTAAAACCACATGAAATTTGGTGTACCCACATCTTAGATGATAACGATGAAGATGATAGATGTCGATCGTCGGAAGAAACGAGAGAGGATGTATTTTTTCGATGTCATAGAAGGAAATTCCCTGCCTCTTTCCTCCATTATTCTCTCTCTTTCTATATATATATATAGTAACAAGAAATTATCGTTTCAGTAAATCGAAACAAAATATTCAAATAACCAGTTAGATGCATGTTTTGATATATCTAATATGTAACATAAATTTAGGATGTGTCAAAAAGAGTCCCACAGAAATCCTAGACTAACATGATATTGATGTCTCCTCAACGACGAATTCATTCAACATATCCCGCTTCTATCAAGTTAAACAGAAAAGAAATGGCAAAATGATAGTGAATGAGGGAGGAGGCTCAGACATGCCCATGTAACCATTAATCTTGACATGGGTGCAAATTGGAACGGATGGGTGAAAACAAGGTTGGGGCATGTCGGATCAGTTTCAGCTTAACTCAGATGCCATACAAATTAAAGCAATTAGTCCCGCATCGGAGATGTACTCTAAGTTAAGAATGCTTTGTGAGAGTAGTACTATGATGGGGGATCTCTCAAGGTATTACAGGGTTGCAAACTGGTTGTTTGCATGGTAACAGACCGTCCAAGCTTGGATATCCATATCAAGCAATGAGCTTTTGGGTAAATCATCACAGCCTCCGTACATATCAAGGATAACATAGAGGATAAACAACTACAGAAGAAATAAAGATGAAGATGGAAACAATGGACCATGTTGCATGAGTTCGCAGTCAAGGATATATATCCATAGCTCATTCTTTTGCATTCATAGAGGATACTTGGAAACTCCTTTTGGCACATCCCAAAATTTATGTCGTATTCAAGATGTGTAGAACATGTATCAATGGCTATAACATCAACACAATCTATGCATCAAAACTAAAAATTAGGTGAATTCTCGGAACATGGATCCATGGCCAAGACACCAACAATCTATGCAACACTAACATGTTATTTGTATTCCAAGTTTATATTTGCTGAAAACATACTACTGCTACTGCTACGACGATGACTATTGTATATAACAATAAAACAATATAGTATACCAATGAATAGAGTTTTCAAAATTGTGAATCAACAAATCGACTCATATGGTGTTCCATGTCCGTATCTGACTCCGTGTTACTTAAATGAAAGAAGCTTCATCATGGCCTATTTACTCCACTGACTACAAATTTCCAGATAGATCAGCAAGTTCTAAGCAAAATCCAAGGAAAGTCTGACCAGTTGCCACCACTAGGATGAATGATAATAGGGAGAAGGCTCAGATACGCCAGCATAATAATATATTTTATGACGAAGGGACAAAATCCCCCCTCGAAGCAAACTTCCCCCCCTCTTCACAACAAAATAAGATGGCTGCAAGCCGGTTTTCTTCTTACTAGGAGTCCAGTCATCTTGCATCGCCCAATTTTTTGTTATAGAAAGGTAAATTTGAAGTGGACATACATACATATACCCGAGTTGTGAATGTCGCCAGATAATATCTGGAATGTTTCAAAAAAAATTCAAACTCTGAAGATTTTACCAAAAATTAAATAAATAAAGTACGGTATTAATTAAACATGGAAGATAATCAATTGAAATTTTGATGAGGATCGATGGACGCCCCAAATGGCGCAGGCAAGGGCTCAGATCCTGGATATGGCTTTTTAATTCTTGTCCATGAAAATCTGGGATGAATGTCGTTGCCGTCGCTTCATGTCATTAACAATCACTAGCAGAAACTGTACACATTAGAGACCGTTTATTAGGGACGGTGTAAATATATACGGTCCCTGATAAATTATTAGCGACTGTATAATATATACGGTCGCCAATATATTGGCGACTGTTCATGACGCGACCTGGATCGCGTCAAGATGTTACCTTCCGTTGATCTGCTGATGGCGGCGATGGATGGCTGAGATTGGATCTGGAGGCAGGCTCCTGAAGCGAGTGGATCTCAATGGGTTTGAGATTGGTTGTTGCCGAGCTACCTGCAAGTAAGTCCCGGGGTGGTTGTACCACCGAGCACCATCCGACAATCAAGTTATAGAGGAAATCCGAGCAGAGTAACGACTTAGTGGAGTAAAAAATGGCTTCCTTGAACCGTCTGAAGACGGGGTTTATATAGCGGTGGCAGCAGGCAGGGAAGGTGCGAGAATCATGCCGGAAGTTACGCTCCTGACGTCACGCCCGCGTGATGAGCGGGATCTCTCATTAATGGCGAGACAGGCTCGTTAATGGGGGATCGTGATGGCGTGGAACGTGGGATGTGGCCGGCGGCGCATGGTGAGATTCGCGGGATGGCGATTGCGCCTGTGAGCGGTGCCGTTGGTCGGTCGATGAGGTCGAGGAAGATGATCTCGGCGAGTGAGCTCGCGGACGAGCGAGAGAGCCGAGCTATCTTGATTCTGCGGTAGCCCGGAGACGAGCAGTGAGGCCGAGTAGGCCAATTGTGCTGGGGGCTCGGAAGCGAGCCAGCTTTGTTGTAGGACGGATATAGGAGTGGTCTGGTCGGCCACTGTAAGTCCTTTCTTGCATGCTCTGGGATATGTCATCTGCCACGTGTCATGATATAGGAGATCACCGATATCGAGCATTATCATTAACCCCCCACTCTCGTCCCAACCAGCTGACGGGTCGAGTCGAGAGTGGTCTGTCTGGTCACCCGAGGTGAGCTCCTTTTCGAAGATATCGTCGGGCGTGTCCCCGGGTAATCCATTGTATTTTTTAGATGACGCCAGCGAATCAGGGCGACATCTTTTGCATTAAAGAGGGTGCGCCGGATCGTGCGTACTTCCGCTGAAGCGACAGTCCACGTGTCGGGCGCTGGTTGGCTGATGTGACGGGCTGCAGACCTCTGGCGTCTGATGGGATCCGGCCAATGTGCGTGCAGCAGGTGGAGCGATCGTGGCTGTTGAATGCGAAGAGTTGTTTTTGGCGGGTGTTGACCGTCGTTGTTGGATGAGGACGCCGGTGGCTATAAATAGAGGTGGGGTCTTCTTCAGGGCCCATCTATCTTCATATTTTCCTCGTCCTTGATCTTGTAAGCTCGGCGCTCTCCTCTTTAGGTCGGATCTCTGCGTTTCCGGGGACTTCTCCATCAGGTTAGATGTCTTCCTCTGAGGAGTCTGTAGATGTCGTCGGGGTAGATTCTAGGGATTCCTCCGCCGAGTCGGAGTCTTCCCGGGAAGCTAGGGTCAGATCCTCTTCCAGGAATCGCGCGTCAGGGGCGGATCCCCAAGTGGAGGTGGCGGACGCCCCTGGCGTGCCTTCCCTGGTGAGGTACGAGGGCGAGCTTGCCACTGCTCGGGCTCGCTTCCATATCCCTCCCGGCTATACTCTACGTTTGGTCGAGGAAGGGGAGAGGGGGGATTAGGTGCGGGGTAAAGAGATTGCCTTGTACCTGAAATCCTTTGGGACCGGAATGCGCCTGTCCTTCTCTCCCGAGGTCGTTAGAGCGCTAAATTATTTTGGGTTAGCTCCGGGCCAGCTAGTGCCGAACTCATGGAGGATTCTCCTTGGGTTCCTGGTCCGTTTGAAGCTGCGGATGATCCCCTTCGCTCTGTCCATCCTCGCCTCCTCTCTTATTTACAATGGTCACTCCGGCACTCGCGCGGGCGACCGAGATGGGTTTACCTCTCCTTTAGGAAACGACGGGGGAGTGCAGTCGGGTCGGGTGTCGTCGTCTTGCCTTCTTCCATCCACGGTTGGAAGAAATTTTTCTTTGTTGGGCCGCCAGAAGGTGAGGATTGTCCCGTGCCCACCCAGTGGTCTAGGGATAGGTGCTGGCGGGGAAGCCCGTCCAACGACCCCGACGCGGTGAGAGTGGCGGAGTGGGAGCCCATTCCCCGGGCTGACGTGCTGCTTTCTGAGCGGGCCCTTAGTTGGGCCGGGCTCAGCCCCGTCCAGTTCATCGGTAAGTTAGGAGCTTGTAGGCGTTCTGTTGGGCTTGCGATTATTTTTATTTTTGTTTGTTGCTGACTTCATTGTATCTTGCCTTGTGCAGAACCCATGGACTTGAGCTACCTTCGAGCGGCCATGCGCAAGCCGAAGAAGGGGTCGAAGGCTGGAGGGGCCAGTTCTTCTCGTCAGACATCAATCCCGGCACCCCCAGCAGCCGTTCCGCCCCAGCGCTCGAGTGCGGATCGTGCCCCGGAGCCCAGCAAGGCGCCGAGCCGAAAGCGGGTTCGAGGGCAGGAGGCCCCGGCTTCAGGGGCAGAGACCAGCCCTCCGCCGTCGGCCCTCAAGAGGTTCCCCCGCGCAGTCCCGCAGACCCCAGCCTCCCCGATCTTGGTAGTCGAGGGGGAGCTCCGCTTTGAGGTGCCCTCAGGGCTCTCCGTCGCTGACAGCATGCTGTCCGACATGGAGAGGTCGGCCGGGGGCAAGGTCCCTGGGGGACTCTGAAGGCGCAAATGGCGTCCATCGCCCAAGAGGTCACTCGGTTTTTCATTCAGCGTCTCACCATTCGCGATATTTGGTGCTCCTTTTTATTTCTGACCCCCCTCCGATCTCTTCAGGTCCTCCAGCACGTCGCTCTCGTCGTACGGATGGAGGAGGAAATAGCCCCGACGATGCGAGCCGTGGGCGAGCTCTCCTCGCTGGAGGAGAGCTCAAAGCGGGAGCTGGAGGTAGCGATGGCGAGGGTCGCCGCCCTTGAGGGCAAGGTGGCGGCAGGGAAGCAGGAAGTAGCGGCCTCGAAGAAGGAGGTTGCCAGGTTCCGTGAGGCCGCCGAGGCCAAGCTTCAGGACTCCAAGGTGCTCGTCGGCACCATGAAGAAGTCGGCGAGCACCCTCTGGAAGGAGTTGGGGGCGGCGGTAGAGGCGGCGAAGCGAGCCGACCTCAGAGCGGCGAAGGCGATGGAAAACTTCCAGAAGTCGGAACATTTTTACATCGTCCTAGCCTCGGCCACTACCGCCATCTGGCATGAGACCCTCGACGCCGTCAAGGCTCGGATGCCGGAGTTCGCTGACGAGGAGCTCCGAGCCGAATATCCTCGCGGGGATGACGAGCAGGGGGAAAACCCCGGGGGCGAGACCGGGGAAGAAATTCCCGGCGAGGGTGACGCCGAGGTCCCTATGGTGGGCGCTGAGCTTCCCGAAGTTGCGCCTGGCCCTGAGGCCTGAAGCCCGTCGTCTTCTTGTTTCATTTCCTTCTATTTGTCTCATCGGGAATTTTGTAGGCCTCCGGGCATTTTGTAAGGCTGGGGAGCCCACAATACCCTTGTAAAAGCTTTAACTTTGTGAATAAAGTTTTTTTTCTTGCAGTCATGTTTGCACGCGTATTTTCCTTTTGTCGGTAAACACTTGTATCTGCATAGTACTGCCCCTGTGTTGTGTCGTTTCTTTGTCTAGCGATTACGCGTCGACTTGAATCTGTTCACTTGCCAAGTGTTCAAAGACCGGCGGGAAGATGGTATCTCCATGGCCCCAAAGTCGAGATGGAGATCGCGCAGACATAGATAGACCGGATGCCTCTTGGTGAGGTCATGTTCCTTAGTGTGGGTGGCTCGGAGAGGCATGCTGATGATTGACTGAGCAGTGTAGTTGCCCGGTGCCTCTAGACGAGGGCTTCGATCCCTGGCATTGTGTGGTAGTGAATTACTAGCCGGGGATGGCCGAGCAGGGTAGCCGCCCGGCTGCCTCTTGGTGAGGGCTTCGATCTTTAGCGCAGGAGGGGCCATGCAAGGCCTGCTAAGAATGGACCGAGCAGTGAAGGTGCTCGATTGCCTCTTGGCGAGGGCTTTGATCCCTGGTGTGTTAGGATAGGTGGCTACCAGCCAGGGAAGTCGGGCAAGGGCGGCCCGGCTGCCTCTTGCAAGGGCTTTTGATGCTTAGCGCGGGAAGGGCCGTAAGGGGCCTACTAAGGATGGGGACGAGCAGTGTAGCTGCCCGGTGCCTCTTGGCGAGGGCTTTTGATCCCTGGTGTGTTGGGGTAGGGAGCTACCAGCCAGGGATAATCAAACAAGGGTAGGCCCGGTTGCCTCTTGCTAGGGCTTTTGATCCTTAAGGATGGGCCAGGCAGGGTTGCTGCCGGTGCTTCTTGGCGAGGGTTTTGATCCCTGGTGTGTTGGGGTAAGGAGCTACCAGCCAGGGATAGCTGGGCAAGGACGGGCCCGGCTGCCTCTTGCGAGGGCTTTTGATCCTTAGCGCGGGAAGGCCCGTAAGTGGCCTACTAAGGATAGACCGAGCAGGGTTACTGCCCGGTGCCTCTTGGCGAGGGCTTTTGATCCTTAAGGATGGGCCGGGCAGGGTTGTTGCCCGATGCCTCTTGGCGAGGGCTTCAATCCCTGGCGTTGTGGGGTAGGGAGCTACCGGCCAGGGATAGCCGAGCGGGGTAGCCGCTCGGCTGCCTCTTAGTGAGGACTTAGATCCTTAGCACGGGAGGGGCCATAAGTAGCCTACTAAGGATTGACCAAGCAGTGAAGCTGGTCGGTTGCATCTTGGTGAGGGCTTTAATCTCTGGCGTTATGGGGTAGGGAAGCTACCAGCCAGGGATAGCCGAGCAGGGTATTTGCCCAGTGCCTCTTGGCGCGGCTTCGATCCCTGGCGTTGTGGGGTAGGGAGCTACCAACCAGGGATAGCCGAGCAGGGTTGCTGCTGGGCTGCCTCTTAGTGAGGGCTTCGATCCCTACCGTTGGAGGGGCCGTAAGAGGCCTGCCAAGGATGGACCGAGCAGTGAAGCTGCCCGGCGCCTCTTGGCGAGGGCTTCTATCACTGGCGTTGTGAGGTGGGGAAACTACCAGCCAGGGATAGCCGAGCGGGGTAGCCGCTCGGTTACCTCGTAGTGAGGGTTTAGATCCTTAGCACGAAAGGGGCCGTAAGTGGACTACTAAGGATTGACCAAGCAGTGAAGCTGCTCGGTTGCCTCTTGGTGAGGGCTTTGATCCCTGGCATTGTGGGGTAGGGAAGCTACTGGATAGGGATAGCCGAGCAGGGTAGCTACTGGGCTGCCTCTTAGTGAGGGCTTTGATCTCTAAAGACGGCCGAGCAGGGTAGCTGCAGGGCCGGCCCTTGTGCGAGGTTCTGTCTGTCCTTTCTGGTGTGAGTACCGGGAAGAGGGACAGTCTCTGGAGACACGTGTCATGATCGTGTGGAGAACGCGGAGTGTCGGAGGGGCGTCGTTTCGATTGCGCATCGAGCGGCGAAGATGGACGGTCGCTGGCGACACGTGTCATTGTTGCGTGGGGGACACGAAGCGTCGGGGTAGTGTCATTCCGGTTTCGCATCGAGCGGCGAGATGCCTGCCGCGTGGCGGCCCATTTGCGGGTGAAACAGGCGAGCGTTGAATTCCGGGGGCATTGTGGGCTATAAAACGGAGGAAGTGTTGATTATCCCCTTCCTCACCCCGAAATGTGAGAATGGAGGACTTCCCTTTCACTATCCCCGACATCATAAACTTCGAAGACGTGTACCTCTACGACCAGTACTGCACTGAAGACACGGTGCAATTAGTGATAGGCTGCATCGAGGATCACTTCGGCCGGTTGATCCCCCGGCGCTCCCCCTCCTTCAGCTGTTGATGTACTCCATCTGGAGGGCGTCGTCGGGGCTCTACAACCCCTAGTCGGAATAGCTGAAGGACGAGGGGTTCTTCAAGCTTCCTCCGATCTCGTGCATGGCCTCAAAGAAGAACCCCTCGCCCTTAGCCTCCTCTAGTAGCACTGTCAGAGAGACGTTGAACGGGGTGTACTCCTGGAACTTCGGGAGAGGGCTTCGGCCGCTCAGGTCCCCTTCTTTCATTCCTTGCCCTCTTATTTTGGTCGGTTTGCTCTGCCCCGGGGAGGTTGGCGTTCACCTCGGACTCGAGCTGGACTTCGCGCTCGGTCCAGGCCTTTACCTCGGTCATGGTCTTAGGTTGCGCTGATGCAAAAGAGCGTAACCACTCTTTATGCCTAAGACCAGACCTTAGTGCTGTGATGACCGTTTCGTCCCGGTGCTCTGGGACCTCGAGAAGGGCGTTGTAGAAGTGGGTGACGTATGCTTTAAACGTATCTTTGTCCCCGCTCTTGATCGTGAAGAGATTGTCAACTGTACGTTTTTGCCGCTTGTTCCCGACGTAGTGGTCGAGGAATTGGGTGGCCAGCTCGTCAAAAGTTAAGATCGAGCGTGGCTCGGGTCCTCGGAACCGGTCTCGGCCGGAGCGGATGAGAGTGGCTGGGAAAGCTCGGCACTGGGCGGCATCGGAGTTTGTCTTGGAAGCTCATTCCCGCGGTGAATGCATCCAAATGATCCTTCGGGTCAGATTTGCCGTCAAAGAGGGAGACCTTCGAGGGTTTGTTGCGAGAGGAGACGTGGACGGAGAGCAGCTCCTCGGTGAACGGTTTGGTGAGCGAGTCGGCGGCGTACTTAGCCCCGTCGCTCAGGCGGTGACCTTCCCGATGCATACCCTCGATCTTCTTCTCGAGGTCGTCGAGTCGGCCGCGGTACCCCGACTATTCGGCACATTCTGACCTCTGGTCTCTGCTGTTGGAAACCTGCGTCTGGGTGCGGCCCCGGTTCCTCTCAATGAGGTTCCTTAGATCCCCTGATGAGGTTGCCTTCGAGACGCCGTGACGAGTCCCGTCTGCATGTCCCCGTCGAGGGAGGTGGTGTTGGTCATGCCTGGGCGCAGGCGAGCTGACCGACATCTCCTCGGGAGGGACAGGGGCGCGAAGAGGCTCGGGGCGAGGCGCTCTGGCGACGGACCTAGGTGTTGAGATTTGGGGCGCCCAGCGGGCCACAGAGTACGTTGGCCTGGGGGATCTGCGGCCGTGAGAGGTAGCGAGGCGGTGGTCGGCGGTGTTGACGCGAGCAGAGTCTTCCCGAAAAGAAGCAGCGACCTGGGGATCTTGCCCTGCCATTTGGACGCGGATGAGCGCCTCCACGAAGGACGTGAGTCGGTCTATTCAGCTGGCAAAGGCGTTGATGGCGTTCGGCGGAGGAGGTTCGTCCGCGCCTCCGTTGAGGGGGAAGCGGCGGCTAGTGCTTGGATCGTCGTGATGATCGCTCGCCATTGGATTGGGATCGGAAGATGAACTTTTGTTTTTATGGAGTCGAGGATTTCTCACAGACGGTGCCAGCTGACGCGACCTGGATCGCGCCAAGATGTTACCTTCCGCTGATCTGCTGATGGCTGCGATGGATGACTGAGATTGGATCTGGAGGCAGGCTCCTGAAGCATGTGGATCTCAATGGGTTTGAGGTTGGTTGTCGTCGAGCTACCTGCAAGGAAGTCCCGGGGTGGTTGTACCACCGAGGACCCTCCGACGATCAAGTTAGAGAAGAAATCCGAGCAGAGTAACGGCTTAGTGGAGTAAAAAATGGCTTCCTTGAACCGTCTGAAGAAGGGGTTTATATAGCGGTGGTAGCAGGCAGGGCAGACACGAGAATCACGCCGGCAGTTACGCTCCCGACGTCACGCCCGCGTGATGAGCGGGATCTCTCATTAATGGTGAGACAAGCTCGTTAATGGGGGATCATGATGGCGTGGAATGTGGGATGTGGCCGGCGGATATCTCGAGCATGGAAAGATTCGCGGGATGGCGGCTGCGCCTGTGACGGTGTCGTTGGTCGGTCGATGAGGTCGAGGAAGATTACCTCGGCGGGAGAGCTCGCGGACGAGTGGGAGAGCCGAGGTATCTTGGTTCTGCGGTAGCCCGGAGACGAGCTGTGAGGCCGAGGAGGCCAATTGTGCTGGGGGCTCAAATGCGAGCTAGCTTTGTTGTAGGACGGGCATAGAAGTGGTCTGGTCAGCCACTGTAGATCCTTTCTTGCATGCTCTGGGACACGTCATCTGCCACGTGTCATGATCTGGGAGATCACCGATATCGAGCATCATTAGTTCATATAGTATTAGCGACCGCTCTAAACGATCGCTAATACGTTGATCAGATAAGAACTTCGAAGGCCCTTCTTCCACCTCATTCCCCCAAGTTCATCCGAAAGGTTAATTCCCCATCCCCTTTTCATCAAAATTTTCGAAAAAATTATCAAATTTAACCCAATTTTTTTGTAGGTGGCGTTGTTGCAGTTGGTAGTGTAGGAGCTTGCAATCACTTTTATCTTTTTCAAATCCGGTCCAAAGTTAGTGTTTTCTCCTCCTAACCTTCTTTTTTTCAATTAGATTATTCAATTTTGAAATTAGGTGATTATAATCTGTTATTTGTGTTGGTTTTGATATATTAAATATGGATAATGAGGAATTAAATTGGTTGTAGAATGATGGATTTGAAATTAGGATTTGAAATTTATTATGAATTTGGGGTTGATGAGTTTTAGATAGATTTTAGAATTGAGATTAGATGAAAAATTAAATTATAAATTTGGTAATTTAGGGTTAGTTGAAGACATAAGGATTATAGGTAATCGATGAATTTACTTGTTAGATTAATTTAGGATAAGATGGATTATAGGATTATAGGATTATGTTAGGGTAAAATGAATTATAGGTAATTGAGAGTGTGTGAGCAAGTGTGTTTGTGCGTATGTGTAAGTGTGTGTCCGCGTGTAAAAATGTGCATGAGTGTGTGAGCGAGTGTATGTATGAGTGTTTGAGTGCGCGCGTATGTGTGAGTGTGTGAGAGTGTATATGTGTGTGTTTGCATATGAAATATTTCAAAAATATATGCATCCTAACTTCTAACTTGTATTTAGTAAATTTAATGATTTGATATCCTGTATTTTGTAAATTTTTGCCTGAGTCAAGACCCCACTGTGTAGGACTCTAAAGAATCGTCAATACGCCGGTAGCAGGTGATGATCATATCAAACACCCACAAGCTGCAAGCGGTCAGCTAAACGTAACAGCCACCCAGGTATTGAGCGATCAGAAGATCAACAAGCAAGCCTGTACATTCTCCTGTGAATCCAATCAGTAACACTCCCGTACAGTCCGGTCTCTTCGTCTGATATGTTGCATATCTAGTCTAGGGGTGGTATACGTCAGATCCCAGTAACCGATAAGTCGTGTCGATGTGAGGCTCATAACGGGTCGAGAAACTACTGGTAACACTTACCAGTAAATCTCTATATCATCCCTGGCCAGGAACTTCCAGTTATAGCCAATCGAACACAGCACAACATCAACTCCTTATACCGGGACAGACGAATCCCCTCCTATCGCTCATTGCCTCCATGTGATTCGGGACTGCACCCAAAAGCCACCGTTTTGCACGCCCTCTTGGACGTGGTAAGGTGGAAATCAAAGTCTAGTGGGAATCACACAAGACTCTATGACGATCTCGGGTCTACAGACTATCCTGTACCAGTGTCACCGGAGAACTGCCATCTAACGTGTGGTATATCACCATCTGGGAGTTCTCGGCGAGTCCGTCCAGTGTACCCAGTCTCCACTGAGCACCCGTACACCATCTCTGATGTCAAAACACCGATGGATATGGGATCATCCATCGCCCATCATATGGGTCAAGATGTCTATACGCTAGTCTACTCTGGTGTATCGATGCCCTGTCTCGACACACCCTCGACTAAGAACAGTTATAGGATGTACTCATCGACTACCGTGGCCCCACTAGTATGATCTCATCATAGTCCCAGTAGTCGAGTACATATCCTAAGGGCTATCAACATGTGAGAGTAAGACAGTAAACTAATATAAGTCAACATTTTAAGATAAAGTGAAACCAAATAGCATACTATCATGGCGAGCAAGAAAGTCCTCTCTATATATATCCAAGCATCCATTATAATATACATCATATGTACAACAATGGCCTCTAGGACATATACATAACTAACAATCTCCTACTTGCACTAAGGCCAGCTGCTGTAGTATCTCATACCTAGCATCCCGAATAATCTCTCAAACTGTATCTGGGGAATGACCTTTGTGAGTGGATCCGCAGTGTTGTCCTTCGTATCAACTCTCCTGACCTCGATCTTCCGGCGATCAACTATCTCACAAACTGTATCTGGGGAATGGCCTTAGTGAGTATGCTACATCGGGTCTGGTACATAGCATCGCATACATGATAGAGCTTACTGCCGAAGCATATGGTATCCCTTGCATGCGAGTTCTCTCCAAATCAGTCTTGGAAGACATCTCTTTGGGGAGAGTGAGTCCAGAGATCGTGGGTAGGTTCCCACGCTTGGATTCTTCCATACTAAACCTCTTTAGTATGGTGTCAATGTACCTGGATTGGGACAATCCCAATATCCATTTAGATCTATCTCTATAGATCATAATTCCCAATATGCAGGAAGCATCACCTAGATCTTTCATTGAGAATCTTTGTGATAAGAAGAGCTTGACTGACTGCAGCATAGGAATATCATTTCCTATCAAGAGTATGTCATCGACATACAATACGAGCAAGACAACCTTACTCTCTGCAACCCTTTTATATATACAAGGTCCATCTACATTTTTGATGAAGTCAAACTCTTTGACTGCAACATCAAAGCAGATGTTCCAACTCCGCGATGCTTGCTTTAACCCATAGATGGATTTAACCAGTTTGCACACCTTTTCGCTGCTCCCACTATCTACGAAGCCCTCTGGCTGAGTCATGTACACGTACTCTTCTAAATCACCATTTAGAAAGGCGGTCTTAACATCTATCTGCCAGATTTCGTAGTCATGGTATGTAGCAATGGCAAGTAAGATCCGGATGGACTTAAGCATAGCTACTGGAGAAAAGGTTTCGTCATAATCCACACCTGGTCGTTGACGAAAACCCTTTGCAACAAGTCTAGTTTTGAAAGTCTCAACTTTTCCATCTACACCAATTTTCTTCTTAAAGATCCACTTACTCCCAATGGGTTTTACCCTTTCAGGAACAATTTCCAAAGTCCATACTTTGTTGGTGTACATGGATTCCATCTCAGATCGCATTGCATCCAGCCATTTCATAGAGTCACCACTCGTGATGGCCTGCTCGAAACTAGTCGGGTCATCATCTTCCATGATGCAATCCTCGCTTCCACCATCAATGAGAAAACCGTAGTATCTCTTAGGTGGATGAGAAACCCTGCTAGATCGGCGAAGAGGCTGGGGTTCGTCGGATACTACTGAGTCCTCTGACTCCAATAAATCATCAGTTGTAGTTTGTGGTGCTGGAACCTCTTCCAGCTCTACCTCTTTGCCACTAATTTCTTTTGCAAGAAATTCCTTTTTCTAAAAAGATGGCATATTGAGAAACAAACACCTTTTGTTCCTCAGCGTGGTAGAAGATATATCCATAGGAATCTTTTGGATATCCTATAAACTTACATAAACCTGATCTTGCCTCCAGCTTGTCCGGATTTTGCTTTTTAACATAGGTCGGACAACCCCATATCTTAACTCGTTTAAGAGATGGTCTCTTCCCATTCCAAATCTCATATGGGTGGTAGGCACTGATTTAGTTAGAACTCTATTCAATAGCTATGCGGCTGTCTCCAGCGCATAACCCCAAAAGGAGATAGGTAACTCAGCAGTGCTCATCATAGAGCGCACCATATTTAATAGGGTGTGATTCCTCCGCTCCGATACACCGTTGTGCTGTGGTGTATAAGGAGGAGTAAGCTGAGAGAGAATCCCATTCTCTTTTAGATAATCCCGGAACTCATTGCTCAAGTATTCTCCTCCTCGATCAGATCGAAGGATTTTAATACTTTTACCCGTTTGGTTCTCTACTTCGTGCTTATAATCTCTGAATTTCTCAAAAGCTTCAGACTTGTGTCTCATCAGGAACACATGTCCGAATCTTGAGAGATCGTCGGTGAATGTAATAAAGTAGGAAGAACCGTTCCTGGCATGTGTAGACATGGGACCGCATACATCACTATGTACCAGCCCTAAGAGTTCGGCAACTCTTTCTCCGTGTCCACTAAACGGAGTTTTGGTCATTTTTCCTTTGAGACATGAATAGCAAGTATCATAAGATGATAATTCGAACGTATTCAAATATCCATTCTTATGTAACTTAGCTAGCCGTGTCGCATTGATATGACCAAGTCTACAATGCCACAAGAAGGATTCGTTCATTTCTGAACTCTTCCTCTTCTGTGTGTTTTGTATATTAAGGACTGTATTTTGATTGAGAATGAATATGCCATTATGTAACGAGCCTGATCCAATCAACTTTTGATTCAGGAATATGTTCATAATATTATCTTGTACTACAAAATTATATCCTTCTTTACTTAATAAAGAAACTGATATAATGTTGCACATCATGTTCGGTATATAATAGCACTCGTTCAGAATCAATGTATTACTACTTGGTAATACAAGGTGATATTCGCCAACTGTTTTGGCTGCAATACTTGCACCATTCCCAACTTGTACGGAATGATCACCCCTTCCCAGTTCTCTACCTTTACGTAGCCCATGTAACAATTTACATATGTGGGATCCCGATCCGGTATCTAATACCCAGGACATAGGGTGAACTGAGAAACAGTTCTCAATAACTAACACGCCCGAAGAAGATGCATCAGCATGCATGTTCTTTGTTTGGGTGCCATGAGAATCCAGATATTCTCCTGTTTCCTGCTCAGTCTTATAACTCTTATAAGAAAGAACGGGTCCAACGATCCCCTGCTCAGTTTAATAAGTAGGTTCAGTCAATACATCCATATTTTTATCTTGATTAAGTCCTGACATGGTCGCTACCTGGAGAGAGAGAAAGAAACACTTTAGCGTATGCTCTTGCAAGATTAGATTGGTTATTATCTTATCTAATCAGGATGTCTCCTACTGTTTTTATCAAATCATCCTTCAAACCCTAAAAGGTAAGATTAGCCGGGATTAATCACCCCTTACAATTTCGTCAATCTTTCAGCCAGATCAGTGTTGGTACTTGAGGGAGGTTTCCCGTGCTTTCGCACGGACCTAATTAAAATAAACCTCGTCTTCCCATAGACTTAACCCCGTTAACACCTTTCTTGACACCTACTTAATCGGCTAATTGTCCTGTGCAAAATTCTGCCAGGAGTAACTTTTACTCGTAGTGGGTATTAGGATCCATCTATCTCATAGAAGGTATGCAATCTCATTGCAAATTTCAACACTTGAAATTCCCGATAATGCTTTTACCCCTAGCGACTTATGACCTTAACTATGGTCAACAAATCATAAGCACTAGTCAAGTTCTACCCATCATTTTTTGATTAATTTAGAACCGCCCACATGACCCTTAACTATGGTCAACAAAGTCATATGACTGTTCTAATTAATCATATCATATGTTATATAGGAAAACATCACTCAGCTACCGTACACTGCGCCTTAACTATGGTCAACAAACACAGCACGAATACTAAGTACTTGATTTTCCTTAAATGACGGAGGGCAACGCTGGTTTTTCAGAAAACCATGAGCGTAATGAACTTGATATCGTTGTAGAAACAAGCGATTTTTGAAAAATGAGTGTTTTTTAGGCTTTTCCAGTTTCGCTAAAGAGATCACTCCCGGTGAAGTGATCTCGGCTCTTTCCCCCATCGAATAAGGTGCAAAATATATCATATATACCGCTGTGCAAAGCAAGAACTATATAAGCTGTCAAAAACTAAACCGTGAGTTTGTGGCATCTGCCAGTTTCGCTAAAGAGGTCACTCCTGGTGAAGGGATCTCGGCACTTTCCTCATCGAATAAGGTGCAGGATATATCATATATACCGCTATGCAAAGCAAAACTGTAGCTACCCTTTTTATAATGTTTTGATTCTACAATATCTTTTAGGCTTCTTTTCTTTTATTAATCTCATTAATAAAAATCCCATCAATTAATGCTTCCTAAGCATCACAGAAGAAACGAAAGCAGTAATATTTATATATCGGCATATATATAGTATAAGCATTCGTCTCAGGCAGTAATATGATCTCATCACAGAACATTGCAGCAGAAGAACATATATGAATATTGGATATACTAAGATGTCCGTGTTTTTAATACGAGACTGTATAAAACACGGACTCCACGGTCGCGATGAATAGCCAAACCCACATCCCTAGACCCCTACGAGAGCGGCAAGTAACACTGCCAATTCTAGGGTTAGGAGACCCGGTCTCGACTCCTCGAGATGGCCTCCCACTGGACCCTTGAACCCGGTTACTTGTGTTCCCCTCCTTGGGTCTACCTAATGCGGAAAAATAAATAATATACACGGGTGACATCAACTTCATCCCGAAAGTGCCCCAATAAAAGAATATTACATACAAATGAATTTTACATGAATGAAAATAAAAACCCGCATCAAATATAAAACCCCCGGCTATTCAGAACACGACGATCAAATACAACATATCACAGCAACACATATTATCTCATATCATCAACGTAAGTAAGTATGCATACACCGATCGTCGTTGATGTATAGCAACGAAAGCCGGCAATACAACTACATACTACACTTACGGTCACAGAAAAGAAATTGTAAAACTACAATATTTGGAATCCACAATCACTTTAGACATCATAAATCTAAAATATCACATACTTCGCATTTCATGCCTAACTATATGAATTCCACATATTGTATCACATTCCAGATAAATAGACAGTATTAAACTTTCCGATCGGATAATCAAATACCCAAGATTTCCTAAATAGCACAACACTTGAGCGAAGTTCAAATAATCCCAGAATATGTCACAGTACCGATGGTCCAACCGTAGAAGGGTCAAGCCAACGCTTCACATGTGGCACGCCGTACTTCCCCAAACCCTAAGGTTTAGAGGCGGTTCAGACGGTCACATAATCGAGTTAAGGTTTGTGTTCTTCTAAAGAGTCCACCGCGTTACTTACACGTTTTTCCGAAAGATTTAAACCCAAGAAAAATTCAACACTTGAAAGTTTTTCGTGCCGAGAAAAATGAGTTAATGATATCCGTTCGAACATTTTAACAGTTTCTAAAATATCCGGAACAAGAACGAAATTAAATTTTCCGATCGAATCAACGAATTCAAAATAATCCCCAGAACACTCAACACTTGAGTTAGATTAAAAATACCCAGAAATATGCACTAACAGCTACGGATATTACTGTGCCAAAACCAAAGCACAATTCGACTGTAAGGCCGCCGATCAGCGGCGCATGCAAGGTATTGCCGCGGTTCCGCAGCGGTCCGTACGTATTACCTGCTCGTCTTCCACGGTAATACTTATAATTCCCTGCTGAATTTTTTGAGTACTTTTCATACAGAAAAAATCACATTTTAAAAAATTGTCCAGAGAGGGGGTCAAAATAGGTGTTTCGGGGTTCGATCGGAGTTTTAACTTCGTATTCACGTCGCCTAATACTCTAGCTAGGCTCTGATACCACTGTAGGGTTCTTAGGCACTCTTACAAGGGTTAATAATGCATCAACCATGCCCGAATAAAAATTTAGACGTGCCGAAACAACCCAAAGCCGGGATCTTTGCTAGATTATTAGGGTTTAACATGCAAGTAAACATCTTTACAACTAAGAGCGAGGGATTACAACCTTTGTAGTCCGCTCCTTCGCTTCATAAGCTCCGAGTAGAAGTCCCTTCGCCACGATCCATGATCTCCCGGACTCAAGAGAGGCTCCACAACTCGAACGATCCATGCTAGCTTGTAGTCTTTCTTTTCTCCGATGATCTACCTCGAAGTTTCTATAACTCAAGCTCTCTCTCTCTAATGAGGTGAACACCCTAATCTAATTGGCTAGATTAGATGAGGATGATGGAGTAGTATTTGTGCTCTCTTTTCTTATCAAATTCTCACTTTTAATCATCACAAAATGAAAACCTAGAAAGCTTTCTCAAAGCTTAAGGTTGAAGAAGAAGAAATAATGGATAAATCCTTTTGTGATGAATAATGAAATGATATATGATTAATAATGTAACCATGGTCAACTATGACAATGCTAACCCAAGTAGAGAATTAACTAGGGCTGGGGTTTGGATTGGGTTAAACAATGAGTCACTAGAAAATATCAACCATAATATCTTAACTCATGACAAAAGAAAACCTTCTAGAAGGTTCATGAAAGAACTAACCCAATTCAAACCCTAACCTTGTTTAATCTCCACTAATTATGTTGCATTAGTAATCATATCATGTTACAATAATATATATCACATATATATTATATATTTGTAACAAAAGAAAATAATACAATTAACATATATCGCATATATATCAATGTAATCCCGGTGAGAAAATGAAATAATAAAAGGAGCCAATATTAGATAATGTAATACAATATATCATATATATTATTATACATTAAATCATCGAATCAACACTTGATCCGACAATCCGGCTATATCGAATATAACCGACTAATATGTCATGTACCGATTCATCGAATCAACACTTGATCCGATGACCCGGCTCATATCAAAATATCGCGAGAATATAATACGGTATCTCATATCGCATTATCCTCGGTCGTGCACATATCACATATATGCCCCTACTCGGTTTTGCCTGAGTCAAGAAACCTCTGTGTAGGACTCTAAAGAATCGTCAATACGCCGGTAGCAGGTGATGATCATATCAAACACCCACAAGCTGCAAGCGGTCAGCTAAACGTAACAGCCACCCAGGTATTGAGCGATCAGAAGATCAACAAGCAAGCCTGTACATTCTCCTGTGAATCCAATCAGTAACACTCCCGGTCCGGTCTTTTCGTCTGATATGTTGCATATCTAGTCTAGGGGTGGTATACGTCAGATCCCAGTAACCGATAAGTCGTGTCGATGTGGGGCTCATAACGGGTCGAGAAACCCGTGGCCAGGAACTTCCAGTTATAGCCAATCGAACACAGCACAACATCGACTCCCTATACCGGGACAGACGAATCCCCTCCTATCGCTCATTGCCTCTGTGTGATTCGGGACGGCACCCAAAAGCCACCGTTTTGCACGCCCTCTTGGACGTGGTAAGATGGAAATCAAAGTATAGTGGGAATTACACAAGACTCTATGACGATCTCGGGTCTACAGACTATCCTGTACCAGTGTCACCGGAGAACTGCCATCTAACGTGTGGTATATCACCATCTGGGAATTCTCGGCGAGTCCGTTCAGTGTACCCAGTCTCCACTGAGCACCCGCACACCATCTCTGATGTCAAAACACCGATGGATATGGGATCATCCATCGCCCATCATATGGGTCAAGATGTCTATACGCTAGTCTACTCTGGTGTATCGATGCACTGTCTCGACACACCCTCGACTAGGAACAGTTATAGGATGTACTCATCGACTACCGTGGCCCCACTAGTATGATCCCATCATAGTCCCAGTAGTCGAGTACATATCCTAAGGGCTTTATCAACATGTGAGAGTAAGACAGTAAACTAATATAAGTCAACATTTTAAGATAAAGTGAAACCAAATAGCATACTATAATGACGAGCAAGAAAGTCCTCTTTATATATATCCAAGCATCCATTATAATATACATCATATGTACAACAATGGCCTCTAGGGCATATACATAACATGTACATGATATGATTACGGTATCCCTGACATGCTTGTATACCGATTTATGACATATATCACTGCTATCATGTTAATGTTACTGTAATGTTATCGTTATCATGCCAGTACATACTTACCATGTAATGTTTACCAATGCCAACAATCTTGATATTGACTTGATTAACCAGGCCTGTTGTCCTGATGGACGTAACATGTACATGCATGTTCTTGTGTTGGCATTAGGTATATACTACTCCTATATTTGACATGAACATGAAAAGCTGGGGAAAGGGAGGAAATTAAGAATGAAACCCGACTTGTAATTCAATAGTTATTGATTGTTAGAGACTGATCAGTCGATACGAGCTTCGGGCTCTAGAATGATGATACTGACATCATTTTACTACCTAGCTGCACGCCTCGGATTCAGCCCCGAGAATCATGAGCGTGGTCCCGGGCACGCACGGGATACTATCGAGTTACATCGAGAATTACATTGATTGGTTTCAAATATTTTTAGGATAGATAACATAGCAACATGAACCCTTATGATACACATGATATGATTGATGCTGATATCTTGCTTGTTGCATCACATATACTGTATCGCTTATTGTTTATACTCATGACATCCCGTTTTTACACATGGCATACTATATCACCTTTTGTTCATATTATTATGATGATGATATTTATGACGTACTGACACTTGGGTTTTGCATGGTCCAGATCGTTTGACTTTAGCACAAGAGGATCGTGGGTATTTCGACAGGATTGCCGAACAGTGAAGAGCGGTTTACTGATTTAGTTTTATTGATGCTTTTGGTTATTTTCTAGTATTGAACTTGTCGGTATTATCGTTGTAATCTCATAAGAGACGACTATCAGTTATTATTTTCTTTAGTTCTTTGGATTGTTATTGCTTCCGCTATTGTTTCCTGTTGTTATTTTTCGTGGGTACTGGATATGTAATAGATAGATTTATGATTATATTGTTCTTGATTAGTGATTGACAGTCGTACTGTGACTATAGAAGGATATTTCCTTACCATAGGTAACATGATTGACTTTGTTACGTTTCCGTATTTGAGTATTTGGAAAGCGGGGCGTGACAAATACTAAGAAGGGTAACCTCTCGGAGCATTGCAGAGGTCGCAAACTGGTTGCCTGCATGGTAGCAGACCTTCCGAGCTTGGCTATCCATTTTTCAGATGTTATAAGCATCAAGCATTGAAGCTTACAGGCAAATCATCATGGTCCCCCTCATAAGACAAAAAGGAAAGCATTTAGGAAGAGAAAAAAAATGAAGATGGAAGTAAAAAAGGAATATGTTGAAGGGATTCATCGTCACTCGGATTCTTTCTGATAAGTCGATGATACTTGAGGAACTCCTTTTGGCACATCCTGAAATTTATAATGTATTCTAGATGTACATAACATGTTATCAATGACTATGACACGAAAAATCTGTTTCCCCCAATCAGAGCAAAGCTCTGTTTTGAAATTCAAAATTTAAAAGTTGAAGCAACGCTTCAGATCCAGCGCTAGGTGCGCTGTGCGCCACGTGTCAAACACGGATGCGCTGCGCCCTAGACAGCGCACCCTAATCAGAGAAAAGCTCTGTTTTAAAATTCAAAATTCAAAAATTGAACGCTTCAGATCCAGCGCTAGACGCGCTGCGCGCCACGTGTCAAATACGGATGCGCTAGCGCCAGGTGCGCTGCGCCCTAGGCAGTGCACCATGAGTGCGCTAGCGCTAGGCGCGCTGCGCGGCACGTGTCAAACACTGGTGCGCTAACGCAGGCTGCGCTGCGCGCCACGTGTCAAACGTAGGTGCGCTAGCGTAAAGTGCGTTGCGCTCTGAGCAGCGCACCACGTGCAAAGCACGGGTGCGCCAGCACTGGAATTAAAAACTCCCCACCGTTAGATCAAAAGATCTAATAATGATAAATCATTAATTAATCAGAATAAAAATTCTGTTATGGAAATATTTTTTCAATCTTGTTAAGAACAAGAAGATTGTCTTCTGTAAAACAGAAGCTCTAGGATCAAAAGATCCAACGGTGGGGAAATATCCCTAAATCAATCAGAGAAAGATCTCTTTAACTGATTCAAAAAATCAATTTGCCTTATATAAAGGCCCCAAAACTTCAAGTCTGATATAGATAAACCCCCTACAAACTTTGAGAAAATTCAAAAGAAAGAGCGCAAGCTCTTGAAAGAAGATCATTTCTTCAAGGTAAAAGGAATGATTCTTGAATAAAGAGAAGAAATCATCTTATTAAAACAAAAGAATTATCTTCTTAAAAGATCATAAGATCTACAAAACACCAAGGTCTTTTATAAAAAGAGTTCAAAAGATCTCATCATAAAAAAAAAGAAGTATTTATTTCATTCACAGATCATTGATCTACAAAGGTAAAGCCCTTTCAAAAATAAGAACTGTTGTTCTTGAATCTTGAGGAAAAACCTCTTTTAAAAAGAACATAAATTTGTTCACAGATCATAAATTTGATCAGATGCGTTTTGCGCTATTGAAAAGTGCCTTGCACTCATGAACTGCGCTTCTGCGCTCCTTGGATCGGCACTCAGCGCCAAAACGTGCCATGTGTCAACCACGTATGCAACTTGCGCTTTGCACTTCTGAAATAGCGTACTGCGCTCATGGGCTGGCGCACCGGCCAAGTACGCCACGTGTCACTCACTTATGCGCCACTAAACTAGCGCAAAGCGCTCATAAATTGAAAGCGCAATGCGCTCATCATCTGGCTCTCAGCGCCAAGCGCGACACGTGTTCTTTTAGTGTGCGCTACTTGGAAGAAGCGCAATGCGCTCTTTAATTGGCGCAAAGCGCCTGGCGCGCCACGTGGCGCGCTGTCAGAACACACATTGTTCTGATGAATGCTTCATCACAAGACAAAAAAATGTCAGGATCTAATGCTCAGCATTATTAAAAGGGCCAAGCCTAAATAAAGACTCAATAGCCAGAATAAACAAAATGTTTAAACATTTATTGGACTTAGCCCAATTTTGGCCGTAAGTCCTCAACTTATATTTAATTGAGCCCATCTGCTCAGGAATATTTAACAGATCTTAGTCCCAAATTGGACTACAGATCTTCCGACCAATTCACACCGGTTCAAAGGTACATCTCTTTACTCCTCTGATATTTGTCGTTGTAATCCTTCAACGTCTTCAGAGAGGTGACGGGTCCCGACAACCACACATTTCATGGATTGTAGGGTCCTTAAGCCCATGGACTTCGATGTCCTTAAGCTTTATAGACTACGATGTCTTTAAACCGACTTTATAGACTATGACGTCTTTAAATTACGGACTGTGGGGTCCTTAAACTCACGGACTACGATGTCCTTAACCTGGACTGTGGGGTCCTTAAGCCTACGGACTATGATGTCCTTACCCTGGACTGTGAGGTCCTTAAACTCACGGACTATGATGTTCTTAACCTCGACCGCGATGTCTTTAAACTAACATTGGACCGAGATGTCCTTAAACTAACATTGGACCATAATGTCCTTAAACTAATCGACCGCAATGTCCCTAAACTAAACAATAGAGTCCAAATGCTCTCTTGTTGGATCTAAACGATCCCGTTAGGTTGATCAGTCTAAACATTGGACTAATGTATCCTTAACAAACGTTTAAGTTGATCTTAGTCTCAAATGAGACTAACACATCCTTACACCCAACCCCCAAACCTAAGAAGATACGGATTTGGACAATCCACGCCCTACGGACGACAACATAAATTAGTCTCCGTATACAATCCACGGACAACCGAAAACAAAACAAACACCCACGACACGAAGTGACCATCTGAAGAAGGAGAAAGTTGTTACCGCGATGCGGTAGCGTAATTAACTGCAGGGGCTTGCGCCTGCAGGGAAGAGCATCCCCACAATCAAAACCCCTCAAACGAGGGGGAATCTGACGAAGTCTGCCACATCGGTCGCATCCGTTTAAACCTTTGATACATGGTGCAATAAATCAACTTGGCATCTTCGGAGAGATTGACGGATAGCACCAATTAGCATCTGCCCCGAAATTCAGGCAAGACGTTGACCGCGTCTTCCCGCATCTTTCGGCGGGGAACAGATTCTGGCATGCCCGGTGGGACCCTTTCCTCTTTCCACTCCACACTTCGTGTGTAGTGTTTTTTCCGTGACCAAATAATCGCGGTATGTATGTTTTTGGTTGCCCTTAGGGGAGTGGATACTGAAGTCGGTGTTTCATCTCTATGAAGAATGGCGTTTGCTCCCGCCTTAGTAACTCAGGCTCAGTCATATCTGGAAGAGTCGAGTAT
The DNA here is from genome assembly GCA_030015575.1 of Agapanthus africanus. Lineage (NCBI taxonomy): Eukaryota > Viridiplantae > Streptophyta > Magnoliopsida > Asparagales > Amaryllidaceae > Agapanthus > Agapanthus africanus. The sequence goes on along the minus strand of CM057338.1, from coordinate 416,552,401 downwards.
GAGCCATTTGCAGCCTCAAATCTCTGCAATCCGGCTCTTCAAGAAATCAACGGGCTTCTCTTTGGGTCGATGCTCACCCCTCCCGCCCTCGGTGCCTCAACGCCGATGGAGGAAGCCCAGTGGAAGTCTGTCTTCCACAAGCTGGTTCCCCAAGCTGTAGCTTTGCCAATGGAATCAGTTCTCCAACGACTAGCACCTTCCAAGGACCAAGGTCGACGCAGGAGGCAGAATATTAAAGCTCTCAAAGGAAACAGGGGGCAGACTCGGCAAAATCCTGAGGCTAATCAAATCCCGGCCGTAAGAAACGGACAACGTTGATATCGGCATCATACAAAATGAGCTGGGGCAGTTCTCCGCATGGACAAGTTTCAACCCAGTGATGAATGTTGTTGTTCCAACTGGTAACAGCTTCAAACTGTTGCGAAGAGTCAGACAAAATTCTCTTACCGCAATATTGAAGAGGTCTCCGCAGCCCATGGAGATCCCACGAGAGCAGAAACAAGTTCGCTCCCTGAGATAACTTTCCTTTTCTATATATAAGGTGTGGAAGCAGGTGAAGGGGACTCACCCTAAGACGGATCCTGATACAGCGGCTCCTCCTAAAACCAAAGCGGCTTTTCACAAAAAAAAGGAGGCCCAATAAAGCTCAAGTGCTCGAAGCAAACTCCAGAGGCCAAAAACTCTAAACACCCCAAGCCTGGGGGCATGGTAGTTCAGATAGTCTATGTGGTGAATTCCAAAAGCGAATTTCGAGCTTCTGCTAGTCACCGACCTCAAACTCGGTCCTTAACAAAAGTTCAACTGCAACATGAAAAGCTGCAGGAGATGCTTGCTCAGGCGGCACCACTCGCTAATTTATCGTCTAAGGCAAATCTCGAAGACGCACCTGGAGAAAGACAGACTTCCCACGTCCTTTCAGGGTTCACCAACCACTCCATCCCGGCGGAAGGGGTGGTCACTCTGCAGTTCAACGTCGGGGAGCCCGGCCGCACCCGTACGTTGCCTGTGGACTTCATCGTAGCAAAGGTCCCATCGGCCTACAACGTCCTCCTCGGTCGCCCGACGTCGAACTCCTTCCAGGCCCAGATATCGACCTACCACCTGACGATGAAGTTCCCTCTCGATCAAGGCGGGATAGGTCGGGTCTACGGAGACCAGCGGGTCGCGAAGGTATGCCTTACCGAAACATCTTCGTCCGAGCAGCCGGCCGACGATGCTAAGGTAAAAGACGACATCAGGGGTTCTCTGGACACCCGAGACGAGCAGAAGGAGGTCCGGGGGCACCGGTCGAACCACTGACCGAGGTGCCCCTGACAGAGGGGGACGATGAAAAAACCGTCTGGGTCGGATCACTCCTGACAGGAACTCAGCGAGATGACCTGGTCGGTTTCCTCATAAATAACTCCGACGTCTTCGCTTGGACGCCTGCTGACATGCCTGGGATCGACCCCAAAATCATTTCTCACAAGCTCGGGGTTGATCCTACGGCCCGACCCGTCAGACAGAAAAAGCGAGGCTTCGCCCCGGTCAAACAGAAGGCTATCAAAGACGAGATTGATCGACTTCTCACCGCCAACTTCATCCAGAATGTACCCTACTCGGAGTGGCTGGCGAACGTAGTTCTGGTCAAGAAGTCAAGCGGGAAGTGACGCATGTGCGTCGACTTCACCGACCTCAATAAGGCCCGCCCCAAGGACAACTATCCTCTCTCGGATAGATTAGCTCGTCGACAGCTCGGCCGGCCATGAGCTGTTGAGTTTCATGAATGCTTTCTCCGGCTACAATCATCCGTATGAATCCGGAAGATGAAGATCTTACCGCATTCACAACGGGCCGGGGGTATACTGCTACAAGGTGATGCCTCAAGAACGCTGGGGCCACGTACCAAAGGTTGGTCAAACGCATGTTCAAGCCACAGATCGGCTGGAATATGGAGGTCTACGTTAACAATATGCTCGTCAAATCCGTCTCGTCGACCGACCACACCAAGGATCTCTGGGCGAGGCCTTCGAAGTGCTCCGCAAGTTCAAGATGAAGCTAAACCCCGCCAAATGCGCATTCGGAGTCACCGGAGGAAAGTTCCTCGGTTTCATGGTCACTCACCGTGAAATCGAAGCTAACCCGGAGAAAATCGACGGAAGATCCCGAGGTTCGAGTGGTCAGAAGAGTGACAAGCTGCTTTCGACCAATTGAAGAAGCACATCGCGACGCCACCACTGCTCACCCGACCAGTTTAAGGAGACAAGTTGTCGCTGTATCTGGCGGTATCCGACCAAGCAGCGGGCTCGGTGCTCGTCCGAGAGTTCGGTGGAGTGCAGAAGCCGGTGTACTATGTGAGCCATGTATTTAAGGACGCAGAAACGAGATATCCAGCCATAGAGAAGATTGTCTTGGCCCTCGTGGCTGCCTCAAGGAAGCTACGGCACTACTTCCAAGCACACCATTCTCGTCCTCACTGAGCGCCCGTTGGGGGCTATCCTTGCATCACCGGAATCCTCGGGCCGCTTAAAGAAGTGGAGGTGGGAACTATCTCAGTTTGACATAAAATATCGCCCGAGGCAGGCCATCAAAGCGCAGGCCATGGCCGATTTCATCGTTGAATGCACCATCCCTAGCAAGGAACCGGAGTCCACGCCGACCCTCGTAACTCGATGTCCTATCGCGGAAAGGCCTGGCTCGGCTCCTGAGTGGGTCGTCTACGTCGACGGGTCTTCAACCGAGGAAGGCTGTGGTGCCGGCCTCATTATCCGGGGCCCGAACGAGGCAGAAATCGAGTACTCTCTGAAGCTCGGTTTCAAAGTCTCGGACAATGCGGCAGAGTACGAGGCCATCCTGGCTGGACTGCGCATGGCAGTCGGGCTGGGGCTGAAGACAATTCGAATCCGCAGCGACTCGGCCCTAGTCATCGGCCAAGTGACCGGCCGCTTTGAAGCTCGGGAGCCTCTGATGATGAAGTATCTGGACGAGGTAAGGAAACTCCGGAGGAACTTTGACGAAGTCCAAGTAGAACAAATACCCAGGCAGCTGAATGCCCAAGCCGATGCCCTGAGCAAGCTGGCTTCGTCATACTCGGCCAACAATAAGCGGTCTGTCCTCTTCGAAACCTTGCCTCAGCCCAGCGTGGAAGACGGAGCGACAACACTCCACGTATATGCGGCGCAGGAAGGCGACCAAGATTGGAGGAAGCCCCTCGTGGAATTCCTAAAGGACGGTACGCTCCCAGAAGATCGGGGAGCCGCCCGCCGTCTCCGGGCCAAAGCCTGTCACTTCATGTGGAACAATGGGAACCTCTACAAGAAATCCTACACTCAACCCCTGCTCCGGTGCATTGACCCACACGAAGCCGACTACGTCCTCCGTGAAATCCATGAGGGGGTTGGCGGTGCGCACCAAGGCGCCCGAACCTTGATCCAAAAGGCGTTGCTCCAGGGGTACTACTGGCCCACTGTTCACGAGGACGCCCAAAAGCTAGTCAGAAGATGCAAGAGTTGCCATCTCCACGGCAGCATCCCTCGCCTCCCCTCTACCGAGCTGACCGCCCTAACATCCCCATGGTCGTTCGCCCAGTGGGGATTGGACATGATCGGCCAGTTCCCTACCGGTACGGGCGGGCACAAATATGTCCCCGTCGCGGTAGACTACTTCACCAAGTGGATCGAGGCCGTCCCCATCAACAAACCGGATGCCGCCACGACCATCAGGTTCCTGCAAAACAATCTGATACTCCGGTTCGGCATCCTGAGGTGTATCACTGACCACAGGACGAACTTCGAGAACGAGAAAGTGAAGGACTTCTGCAAGGAATACCATATCCTCATGAAGTTCGCCGTGGTCGCGCATCCTCAATGCAACGGGCAGGCCGAAGTTGCTAACCGAGACGTTCTCCGAGGTCTCCGGACCCGTCTAGAAGGGCGACATGGCAGTTGGGTTGAAGAACTGCCCCGGGTCTTATGGGCCCTGCGCATGTCAAAGAAGACCCCCACCGGGGAAACCCCTTTCAGCCTCTGCTACGGGACCGAGGCAATGGTCCCAGCGGAGATCGGGCTACCAGTCATCGGGTCGAGCACTTCGACGACGATGTGAACACCTCGACGCTACGGACCAACCTGGACATCTTATTGGAGAAGAGAGACCGGGCTCAAATCAGGGCTGCCGCTTATCAACAACAAACGGCCCGATACTACAACGCTCGGGTCAAGCGCTGCTCCTTCAAGGCCGGAGATCTGGTCTTACGGCGGAACGAGTTCATCGATCAAGGCAGGCTACACAAGTTCTCCCCAAAGTGGGACGGTCCTTTCCTCGTCTCTGAGGTACTCCCCGGCGGAGCCTATCGCCTACAAGACGCGGACGGACGCAAGTTCCCGCGGCCTTACAACGCCGAGAAGCTCAAGCTATACCAATGAGGTCAAGGCCAACGAGTGTGTACCCCTCCTTTCGTGAAGACGATGTAAATGTTTTCTAAAAATCCTTTCCATTCAAATAAAGGGAACATCAGAACATTGCAAATAGAGTTCTGTCTTTGTGATCCGAAGCCCTCACCAAAAAGGCAACCGCGTAGCTTCACTGCCCGGTTATCCTTAGCAGGCCTCCTACGGCCCTCCAAAGCTAAGGGTCAAAGTCCTCCCTACAGCCAGCCGAGCGGCTGCCCTGCTCGGCTATCCCTGGCCGGTAGCTTCCCTACACGCAACGCAAGGATCAAAGCCCCCGCCAAGAGACAACAACGCAACTTCACTGCACGGTTATTCTTGGCAGGCCTCCTACGACCCTCCAACGCTAAGGATCAAAGTCCTCCTTAGAGGCAACCGAGCAGCTACCCTGGCCGGTAGCTTCTCTACTCGCAACGCCAGGGATCAAAGCCCGCGCCAAGAGGCAACCGCGCAGCTTCACTGCCCGGTTATTCTTAGCGGACCTCCTCTGGCCCCTCCAACACTAAGGATCAAAGTCCTCCCAGAGGCAGTCGAGCCCGACCCTCGCTCGGCTATCCCCGGCTGGTAGCTTCCTACCACAACCGACAGGGATCAAAAAATCCTCCCAGAAGCGGTCTTCCTTCCGGACAAAAGCCCTTGCCAAGAGGCACCGGGCAGTAACCCTCCTCGGCCAAAGGTCCTTGGTAGGCTTCTTACAGTCCCTCCCGCGCTAAGAACCAAAGTCCTCCTTTGAGGCAGTCGAGCCCGACCCTTGCTCGGCTATCCCGGCCGGTAGCTTTCTACCACAACCGACAGGGATCAAAGTCCTCGCCAAGAGGCACTGGGCAGTAACCCTGCTCGGTCCCCGTCCGGAAGAATCAAAGCCCTCGCAAGAGGCAACCGAGCCCGACCCTTGCTCGGTCATATTCGGCCGGTAGCTCCCTACCCATGACGCCAGGGATCAAAGCCCTCGCAAGAAGTATCTGAGCGGCTACCCCGCTCGATCATCCCAGGCTGGTAGTTGCCCACCCACGATGCCAGAGATCAAAGCCCTCGCCCAGAGGCAACCGCGCAGCTTCACTGCCCGGTTATCCTTAGTAGGCTTCTTACAGCCCCTCCCGCGCTAGGGATCGAAACCCTCCTTCAAGGCAGTCGAGCGGCTACCATGCTCGGTCATCTCCGGCTGGTAGCACCCTACCCATGATGCCAGGGACTAAAGCCCTCGCAAGAGGCATCTGAGCGGCTACCCCGCTCGGTCATCCCCAGCCGGTAGTTGCTTACCCACGACGCCAGAGATCAAAACCTTTGCCAAAAGGCAACTGCGCAGCTTCACTGCCCAGTTATCCTTAGTAGGCCTCCTACGACCCCTCTAACGCTAAGGATCAAAATCCTTCCAGAGGCCGTCGAGCCCGACCCTTGCTCGGCTATCCCCGGCTGGTAGCTTCCCACCACAACCGACAAGGATCAAAGCCCTCGCCAAGAGGCAACTGAGCAGCATCCCTGCTAGGTCATCCCCAGCAGGCATCCTCCTGCCCACCAAACGCTGCTGGTTTGAAGCCCTCATAACGAGGCCCCCGAGCTCCCTTCTGCTCGGCAAATCTGCGGCGGGCAGCATGTTGCTCATCAAATGCCGCAGACCCGAAACCCCATTGAGAGACATCAGGACTGCTTTGCCACCGGGAGTGGGACCCGAGCACGGAGATCGCCATCGACGAGCTCAAGAAGCTGCTCCTTCACGGTATCTAAAGCCTTATTCCACGCGACGGCGTAAGGCTCGCTAACCTCGGCGTGAAACTACTCTGACACCTTGTAATCGGCCACAGCCTTCCTAGCCCGAATCTTGGCAATCCCGGCCGCCCGAAGAGCCGCCTCGGCACCCCTGCTAGCGTTTCTCTTCTTCTCCATAGCCGCGAAACGATCGGCCAGATCCGCCAGCTTCGCCTCAGCAACTCGGTGGGATGCACTCAGGTGACGATAGGCACCCCGGTTCGCTGAGTTGGCGAGCTCCGCAACCTCCGCTCGGGCTGCCAGGACATCGGCCCTCGCCCTCTCCAGATGCAGGTCACGTCGTAGGACCTCGACCTCTGAAGGAAACGCTTCCACCGACCTCGGTGCGTGGAACGCCCTCTCGGCGTCCATACGAGTAACGAGGGTGCAGTGTTGAAGGACCTGACGGGAAACGGATGAGAAACTTGGAGACGCTAGAGCCAAAAGAAAGGAAGCTCAAAAAACAACGCGTGGAGTTGTTCATATCTGGACCGTCCCTTGGGCTATGGCCTCCATTTGGACCCTCATGATGCCATGCGGAAGCCTCCCCCGGCCGACTCTTCCATTCCGAGGAGCAGGCCGGCCACGATGGAAAGCCCAGATGGAGCCATGAAAACGGCATCCCCTCCTGTACAGGAATCCCTTCAGGGACCCTCGACGGCGGCGCACGAGAGATTGTCCTTTTCATCTTAAGGGGGACCCCTCCTCACCCTCCCCTGCGTCCCTCGTTTGAGGCTCGGATGACCGTGGACGTCCCTGGCCGCCGCCGGAATAATCATCAGGAGCCTTCAACGAAGCGGACGGCCCCGCCGCCGGCGGAACATTCGGCGCAGGGCACGGCCGCACCGCTGGCATCCCTCAGGAACGAGAAACCTAAAGAGTGGGAACGAACCATGTATCCAACCCAAAAGAGGAAGAGCGCCGGAAAGCCAAGACTTAGAAGAAAGAAAAATATGAAGAAATAAGGGCCCTGGAATGGGCCCCACCTCTATTAATCACCGCAATCGCCCTCATCCAACGGCGCCCTTCATCTCCCGCCAAAGCGCCTCCTCGCGTCCAGCGATTCCGATCGCTCCACTTGTTGTTCCTACACTAGGCCACATCCCATAAGACATCGCAGGTCTGCACACGTCGCGTCGGCCAACCGACGCTTGACACGCGGACCGTCATTTCAGTGACAGAATGCACGAACCGGCGCATCTGTAATAGGAACATGATGGCTGCTAACAAATTGCTACTTGGACACAATTTAAGCTTGCGGTGCCATTCAGAACTAACCATCAAAGTCTCAATATTTTCAGGCAAATCATCATGGCCTCACTGTCGTAAGAAAAAAGTGGGAAAGATATTCAATGGAATCATTTCCGCTGCTTGTTATTCACAGGCAGAAGCTGTGATTGAAAGTATTTGTATATCTAAGCAATAATCAAAAAGATAATAAGAGTACAAAAATGTTTATATCAACCATGGAGGAAGAAGCTCAGATACCAGCTGCTTATAACAAACATACTAAAGTGACAGAAGACTGCCACAATCTCTCCATCTATCTAACAATAACAAAATAGCCGCAAACTGGTTGCCTGCATACTTGCAAGCCATCCAAGCATGACTCGCCTTTTTCTATCTCCTTGAAACTCTCAAGCAAAACATCATCACATCTAGATTACTCCAGATTGGTTGGTTGAGATTAAAAATTCTGCTTTCCTTTGAAATTTAAAGTGCTGTATATCGAATTTGAAGCCAAAGTTCGTAAAAGAGAGGGAAAATTGCGGAGAACCCCATCAAGGGAGAATACTGCAATAAATAAATAACCTCAAGGTATTTAGTGAAAAACGGTGGCAGTAAAGGGTATTTTAGTGGAAGTTGCCCATATGCATATAACAACAAAAACTGCAGGAATTCCATGAATGCAAAAGGTCTACATATGCAGGAAGGTGAAAGAGTTGCTGTTGTAGCCTGATATAAGACGAAGGAGATGCCTTCGGCCTGTGGACATTAGTTGAATGGATATATACATGGAGGATGAGGCTCAGATATGCCAGCTTGTAACTACACATTGAAGTGATGAATAATGCTACCAAACGTCATCCTCTTAATAAGGCCCTTTTTGAATATGGAGAAGTTTGGCGCATGGCAAGACGGCTGAATGCATTGTGTCAAACATATTTTGACGTGTAGAACATGATGCCAAAAATTCAATCGACGATCTAACGGTCGGATTTTTCCATCACACAATAAGAATCTCATCTCATCATGTCGCAGCCATATATATATATATATATATATATAGAGAGAGAGAGAGAGAGAATAATATGAGAATAATGGGGGAAAGGTGCAATATGAGAGAATTTCCTCCTACGCGTCGAAAAAATACATCCCCCATTATTCGTTTCGACGATCGGCATTCATCATCTTCATCTTTATCATCTAAGATGTGGATATACCAAATTTTATATGATTCTACCACTTTTTCACCGTTGATTTAGTGGGTGCAAAATTAACGGTTTACCGACAATAGAACTTTCAACATTTCTGTGTGTGTGTGAGAGAGAGAGAGAAGGGGGATGAATGTCTGCTGTTAACATTGCTTCTGCTATTCAGTTCATAACAATCCAAAGCTTGCATGACAAAAATATAGGGGAGAGACTCAGATATGCCTTGTAATCACAGATTGCTCTCTCATTCTCTATAGGCACATGATGGCTGCAAACATATTGCTACTGGGACACAATTTAAGCTTGCCGTGCCATTCAGAAGTAACCACCGAAGTCATAATATTTTCAGGCAAATCATCATGGCCTCACTAAGTGGCAAAAAAAATTCAATGGAATCATTTCGCAGCTTGTGATTCACATGCAGTAGCTATGATTGAAGGTATTTGTACATCTAAGCAATAATTATAGATAATCAGAGTTCAAAAAGTTTATCCCAACCATGGAGGAAGAAGCTCAGATATGCCAGCTATTTATAACATACCAAAATGACTGAAGAATGTGGCAATCTCTCTATCTATCTAACAATAATAAGATAGCTGCAAACTGGTTGCCTGCATACTTGCAAGCAATCCGAGCTTGCCTCGCCTTTTTTATTAACTTGAAACTCTCAGGCAAAACATCATCGCCTCTAGATTACTCCAGTTTGGTTGGTTGAGATTAAAAATTCAGCTTTCCTTTGAAATTTAAAGTGCTGTATATCGAATTTGAAGCCAAAGTTCGTAAGAGAGAGGGAAAATTGCGGAGAACCCCATCAAGGGAGAATACTGCAATAAATAAATAAATAAATAACCTCAAGGTATTTAGTGAAAAACGGTGGCAGTTAAGGGTATTTTAGTGGAAGTTGTCCATATGCATATAACAACAAAAACAGCAGGAATTCCATGAATGCAAAAGGTCTACATATGCAGGAAGGTGAAAGAGTTGCTGTTGTAGCTTGAAATAAGCCGAAGGAGATGCCGTCTGCCTGTGGACATTAGTTGAATGGATATATACATGGAGGATGAGGCTCAGATATGCCAGCTTGTAACTACACATCGAAGTAATGAATAATGCTACCAAACGTCACCCTCTTAATAAGGCCCTTTTTGAATTTGGCGAAGTTTGGCGCATAGCAAGACAGCTGCCAGACGGCTGAATGCATTGAGTCAAACATATTTTGACGTGTGGAACATGATGCCAAAAATTCAATCGACGATCCAACGGTCGGAATTTTCCATCTCACTTTAAGAATCTTATCTCATCATGTCGCTACCCTATATATATATATATATAGAGAGAGAGAGAGAGAGAGAGAGAATAATAAGAGAATAATGGAGGAAAGGTGCAATATGAGAGAATTTCCTCCTACGCGTCGAAAAAATACATCCTCCATTATTCGTTTCGACGGCATTCATCATCTTCATCTTTATCATCTAAGATGTGGATATACCAAATTTTATATGATTCTACCACCTTTTCACCGTTGATTTAGTGGGTGCAAAATTAACGGTTTACCGACAATAGAACTTTCAACATTTATATGTGTGTGTGTGTGAGAGAGAGAGAGAGGGGGGGGGATGAATGTCTGTTGTTAACATTGCTTCTGCTATTCAGGTCATTACAATCCAAAGCTTGCATGACAAAAATATAGGGGAGAGACTCAGATATGCCTTGTAATCACAGATTGCTATCTCATTCTCTATAGACACATGATGGCTGCAAACATATTGCTACTGGGACACAATTTAAGCTTGCCGTGCCATTCAGAAGTGATGGAGGTCCTTTTCAGGTCTCAGTCAGATGTTGTCTTCCGTTAATCTCCCGGTGGATTTTGGTGGTGGTCTTCTGTTGCGTGTGGGTCTCAATGGGTTTTGATGAGAATGGTGATTTGAGGAGTTTGGTGTCGAATACCTGCAAAGAAGTCCCATGATAGTTTGGTACCACCGAGGATCCTCCGACGATCAAGCTAGTGCTAGATCCGAGCAAAGTAACGGCTAAGTGGAATAAAAATGGCTTACTTGACCCCTCTGTGATGGGGGTTTATATAGCGGTGATGGCACGCAGCAGCAGGCGCGAGAATCTCGCCAGCAGTTACGCTCCCGACGTTATGCCCGCGTAGAGAGCGGATCGCCCATTAATGGGGATCGTGGAGGTGTGGAACGTGGGATGTTGCCGGCGGAGAATCCGCGCATGGCGAGATTCGCGGAGCGGCTGCTACGCCTGTGAGCGATGGATCTGGTCGGAGGGACCGAGGAAGACGGCCTCGGCTAGGGAGCTCGGAGATGAGCAAGAGGGCCGAGGAGTCCTGGTCCGTGGCAGCTCGGGTCGAGCTGGGGGGTCGAGGAGGCCAACTTGCAGAGGGCCCCGAGGAGTGCCAGCTTGTGCTTATGGGTCGGGTACAGGGGTTGCCTGGTCGGCCCCTGTGGCCCTTCCTTCTGAGTTTTGAGACACGCCATCTGCCACGTGTCCAGATCTTGGAGACCGCCAATATTGAGCATCATCATTATCCCTCCACTCTTGTCCCGACCAGCTAGCGGGTCGGGTCAGGAGTGGACTGCTAGGCCTCCCGAGGCGAGCTGCTTCCCAGGGCTTCTGTCGGGACGAGTTCTCAGGCCGTCAGTTGTCTTTTCTGTTAGCGAATCAGGACGAGATCTTTGCATTTAAAGGTGCGCCGGTTCGTGCACTTTGCCACTGAAGCGACGGTCCACGTGTCAAGCTTCAATTGGCTGACGCGACGTATGCAGGCCTGCGACGTCTGATGGGGCACAGTCCAGCGCAGGATCGACACGTGGAGCGATCGGAACCGCTGGACGCGAGGAGTCGTTTCGGCAGGAGATGACGGACGTCGTTGGATGAGGCCGCTCGCAGCAATAAACAGGGGTGGGGTCCGCCCCTGGGCCCCTACTCCTTCATATTTCCCTCTCTTAACTCCTGGTTGCTCGGCGCTCGTCTTCTCTCTCCCGCTTTCAGCCCCTGAAGATTTTTTTTTTCAAGGTTAGATGTCTTCCTTTGTCTTTCTGATCTTTTTTGTGTCTTCCAGGTTCTCCAGCACGTGGCCCTCTCCTTGTGTATGTTAGCGGAGATGGTAGCCCCGGTCCTCACTGGAAGTGAGCTCCAGGCGATGACGGCGAGGGTTGCCGCCTTGGAAGGCGAGGTGGAGGCCGGGAGGCGGGAGGTAGCCCAGCATCGCGAGGCTGCCGTGATTGCCGAGGTCAAGCTCGAGGACGCCCAGGTGCTCGTCGGCGACCTGAAGAGGACGGTGAAGACCCTCCGGAAGGAGTTTGGGGCGGCGGCCGAGGCGGCCGAACTGAAGGCTGTGGAGAGCTATAAGAAGTCGAAGGACTTCTATGATGACCTAGCCGTGGCAATGACCCGCATCTGGCACGACGGCCCGGATGCCGAAGTTTGCTGACGGAGATCTCCGGGCCGAGTTCCCCCTCGCGGATGCCGATTAGCAGGGGGAAGAGGTTCCTGGCAAGGAACCCGCCAAGGACCCCGCGCGCCACGTGGTGGATGTCGAGGACCTTGAGATCGCACCTTGCTAAGCGCTGCCGAGGATGCATCTTCATGGCCCCGGAGCCGAGGCGGGATCGCTTAAACTTCGATGGACTTGTTGCCTCTTGTTGGGGCCTCGGATCCTCAGCGTTGGTGGGGCTGTAAGAAGCCCGCCAAATATAACAGGGCGGTGAAGCTGCGCGGTCTTCTCTTTGCGAGGGCTTCGATCTCTGACGTCGCGGGTAGGGAGCTACCAGCCGGAGATGACCGAGCAGGGTAGCTGCTCGTTCGCCTCTGGTGAAGGCCTGGATCCTTAGTGTTGGAGGGGCTGTAGAAAGCCCGCTAAGGATGACCGGACAGTGAAGCTGCGCGGTTGCCTCTTGGCGAGGGCTTTGATCTCTGGCGTCACGGGTAGGCAACTACCAGCCTGGGATGACCGAGCGGGGCAGCGCTCGGATGCCTCTTGCGAGGGCTTCGATCCCTGGCGTCATGGGTAAGGAGCTACCAGCCGGAGATGACCGAGCAGGGTAGCTGCTCGGTTGCCTCTTGCGTGAGCTTTGATCCTTCAGGACGGGGGCCGAGCAGGGTTACTGCCCAGTGCCTCTTGGCGAGGACTTTGATCTCTGTCGGTTGTGGTAGGAAGCTACCATCCCGGGATAGCCGAGCAAGGACTTGACTGTCTCTGGGAGGACTTTGATCCTCGGCGCGGGAGGGGCTGTAGAAGCCTACCAAGGACCCTTGGCCGGGCAGGGTTACTGCCCGGTGCCTCTTGGCCAAGGCTTTTGTCCTAAGGATAGCCGAGCGAGGGATCCTCGGGCCCGTCCGCCGAAACGAGCATGATCTGACCGATGGTCAGGTCAGCAGGAGGGCGATTGCTCGCGGTCGGCCTGCCGTTTGTCCCTCAAGTATGCGGCGAGGTGTCCCGATCGGATGAGCTCTTCGATGTAGTCCCTGAGTTGCTTGCAATCCTCCATGACGTGGCCCAGTGTCCCGTGGAAAGCGCAGTAAGGGCCCCGAGTTCGCTTCGCAGCCTGACGCGGGATCAGAGGGAACTTGAAGAACCCCTCGTTCTGGGCCTCCTCTAGCAATACTGCGAGGGAGACGTTGAAGGGGGTATACTCCTGGAACTTCGGGTGGTGGGGCTGCTGACCCTCCGGCCTCTCCTCCCGAGCCCTCTTCTTTTGGTCGGATCGTTCTGCTCGGGGGAGATTAGCGTTCACCTCGGATTTCAGCTGAACCTCGCGCTCGGCCATGGTCTTAGGTTGCACCAACGCGAAGGAGCGTAACCACTCTTTATGCCTCAGACCAGATCTAAGCGCCGTGATGACGGTCTCGTCCCGGTGCTCGGGCACCTCAAGAAGGGCGTTGTAGAAACGGGTAATGTAGGTCTTGAACGTTTCCTTGTCCCCACTCTTAACCGTGAAGAGGTAGTCGACCGTGCGCTTCTGTCGACGGTTCCCAACGAAATGGCCGAGGAACAGAATAGCCAGCTCATCGAAGGTCGAGATCGAGCTGGGCTCGAGCCTCCGGAACCAGTCCCGACCTGCGCAGATAAGGGTGCCCGGGAAGACCCTGCACTGGGCGGCGTCGGAGTGGTCCTGGAAGCTCATCCCCAAGGTGAAAGCGTCCAAATGGTCCTTCGGGTCGGTTTTCTCGTCGAACAGAGAGACCTTTGGGGGCTTGTTGCGTGAGGAGACGTGGACGGCGAGCAATTCCTCGGTGAACGACTTTGTGAGCGAATCAGAGGCGTACTTAGCCCCGTCGCTCGAAAGGTGAGCCTCCTGGCGCATGCCCTCGATTTTCTTCTCGAGGGCGTCGAGCCGACCGTGGTATCCCGAGGAATCGGCGCCTTGGGATCCTTGGCCTCCGCTGCGGGTGACCTGCGTCCGGGAGCGGCCCGGTTCCTCTCGATGAGGTGCCTCAGATCCCTAGGCGAGGTGGCTCTCGAGCCGCCGGCGCGAACCCTTTCAGTGCGGCCCCGCCGAGGGTGGTGGTGTCGACCATGGCTGTGGACAGGCGAGGTGACTGACATCTCCTCAAGGGGATAGGGTCGTTAGGAGGCTCGAGGCGAGGCGTTCTGGCGGCGGACCTAAGCGGGCCTCAGGGGGTACCGGCTCGAGAGATCGGTGGCCAGGAGCCGTAGGCCGCCGGTGGTCAGCCGTCCAAACGGGGGCAGAGCCTTCTGGAGGCGGTGGAGCGGCGATTTGGGGGCCAGGCCCGGCCGCTTGGATGCGGACAAGCGCCTCCATGAAGGACTGTAGCCGATCTATTCGGCTGGCGAAGGCATTGATGGTCGCTGGAGGAGGCTCATCCACGCCTTCGGTGAGGGGAAGGCGGCGGCTGGTACCAGGATCTTCAGGATGGTTGCTCGCCATGCGGGCGGAGATCGGAAGGCCAACTTTGTTTTTGTGGAATTTGTGTTTCCCACAGACGGCGCCAACTGATGGAGGTCCATTTCAAGTCTCTGTCAGATGTTGTCTTCCGTTGATCTCCCGGTGGATTTTGGTGGTCTTCTGTTGTGTGGGTCTCAATGGGTTTTGATGAGAATAGTGATTTGAGGAGTTTGGTGAGTGCATGCAAAGAAGTCCTGGGGTGGTTTGGTACCACCGAGGACCCTCCGACGATCAAATTAGTGCTAGATCCGAGCATAGTAACGACTAAGTGGAATAAAAATGGCTTACTTGACCCCTCTGTGATTGGGGTTTATATAGCGGTGATGGCACGCAGCAGCAGGCGCGAGAATCTCGCCAGCAGTTACGCTCCCGACGTTACGCCCACGCAGAGAGCGGAACGCCCATTAATAGGGATCGGAGAGGCGTGGAACGTGGGATGTTGCAGGCGGAGAATCCGCGCATGGCGAGATTCGCGGAGCGGCGGTTATGCCTGTGAGCGGTGGATCTGATCGAAAGGACCGAGGAAGACGGCCTCGGCTAGGGAGCTCGGAGATGAGCAAGAGGGCCGAGGAGTCCTCGTCCTGTGGCAGCTCGGGCCTAGCTGGGGGGTCGAGGAGGCCAACTTGCAGAGGTCCCCGAGGAGGGCCAGCTTATGCTTGTGGGTCGGGTATAGGGGTTGCCTGGTCGGCCCCTGTGGCCCTTCCTTCTGAGTTTTGGGACACGTCATCTGCCACGTGTACAGATCTTGGAGACTGCCAATATTGAGCATCATCAAGAAGCAACCACCAAAGTCTCAATATTTTAAGGCAAATCATCATGGCCTCACTAAGTGGCAAAAAAAATTCAATGGAATCATTTCGCAGCTTGTGATTCACATGCAGTAGAAGGAATTTGTACATCTAAGCAATAATTATAGATAATCAGAGTTCAAAAATTTTCTCTCAACCATGGAGGAAGAAGCTCATATATGCCAGCTATTTATAACATACTAAAATGACCGAAGAATGTGGCAATCTCTCTATCTATCTAACAATAATAAGATAGCTGCAAACTGGTTGCCTGCATACTTGCAAGCAATCCAAGCTTGCCTCGCCTTTCTTATTCCCTTGAAACTCTCAGGCAAAACATCATCGCCTCTAGTTCACTCCAGTTTGGTTGGTTGAGATTAAAAATTCAGCTTTCCTTTGAAACTTAAAGAGTTGTATATCGAATTTGAAGCCAAAGTTCATAAAAGAGAGGGAAAATTGCGGAGAACCCCATCAAGGGAGAATACTGCAATAAATAAATAACCTCAAGGTATTTAGTGAAAAACGGTGGCAGTTAAGGGTATTTTAGTGGAAGTTGCCCATATGCATATAACAACAAAAACAGCAGGAATTCCATGAATGCAAAAGGTCTACATATGCAGGAAGGTGAAGGAGTTGCTGTTGTAGCCTGATATAAGACGAAGGAGATGCCTTCGGCCTGTGGACATTAGTTGAATGGATATATAAATGGAGGATGAGGCTCAGATATGCCAGCTTGTAACTACACATTGAAGTGATGAATAATGCTACCAAACGTCATCCTCTTAATAAGGCCCTTTTTGAAATTGGAGAAGTTTGGCGCATAGCAAGACGGCTGAATGCATTGAGTCAAAATATATTTTGACATGTAGAACAAGATGCCAAAAATTCAATCGACAATCTAACAGTCGGATTTTTCCATCACACTATAAGAATCTCATCTCATCATGTCGCAGCCATATATATATATATATATATAGAGAGAGAGAGAGAGAGAGAGAATAATATGAGAATAATGGGGGAAAGGTGCAATATGAGAGAATTTCCTCCTACGCGTCGAAAAAATACATCCCCCATTATTCGTTTCGACGATCGGCATTCACCATCTTCATCTTTATCATCTAAGATGTGGATATACCAAATTTTATATGATTCTACCACTTTTTCACCGTTGATCTAGTGGATGCAAAATTAACGGTTTACCGACAATAGAACTTTCAACATTTCTGTGTGTGTGTGTGAGAGAGAGAGAGAGGGGGGGGATGAATGTCTGTTGTTAACATTGCTTCTGCTATTCAGGTCATAACAATCCAAAGCTAGCATTACAAAAATATAGGGGAGAGACTCAGATATGCCTTGTAATCACAGATTGCTATCTCATTCTCTATAGGCACAAGATGGCTGCAAACATATTGCTACTGGGAAAACAATTTAAGCTTGCCGTGCCATTCAGAAGTAACCACCAAAGTCTCAATATTTTCAGGCATATCATCATGGCCTCACTAAGTGGCAAAAAAAATTCAATGGAATCATTTCGCAGCTTGTGATTCACATGCAGTAGCTGTGATTGAAGGTATTTGTACATCTAAGCAATAATTATAGATAATCAGAGTTCAAAAAGTTTCTCAACCATGGAGGAAGAAGCTCAGATATGCCAGCTATTTATAACATACCAAAATGACTGAAGAATGTGGCAATCTCTCTATCTATCAAACAATAATAAGATAGCTGCAAACTGGTTGCCTGCATACTTGCAAGCAATCCAAGCTTGCCTCGCCTTTTTTATTCCCTTGAAACTCTCAGGCAAAACATCATCGCCTCTAGATCACTCCAGTTTGGTTGGTTGATATTAAAAATTCAGCTTTCCTTTGAAATTTAAAGAGCTGTATATCGAATTTGAAGCCAAAGTTCGTAAAAGAGAGGGAAAATTGCGGAGAACCCCATCAAGGGATAATACTGCAATAAATAAATAAATAAATAATCTCAAGGTATTTAGTGAAAAACGGTGGCAGTTAAGGGTATTTTAGTGGAAGTTGCCCATATGCATATAACAACAAAAACAGCAGGAATTCCATGAATGCAAAAGGTCTACATATGCAGGAAGGTGAAAGAGTTGCTGTTGTAGCCTGAAATAAGACGAAGGAGATGCCTTCTGCCTGTGGACATTAGTTGAATCGATATATACATGGAGGATGAGGCTCAGATATGCCACCTTGTAACTACACATTGAAGTAATGAATAATGCTACCAAACGTCACCCTCTTAATAAGGCCCATTTTGAATTTGGAGAAGTTTGGCGCATAGCAAGACGGCTGAATGCATTGTGTCAAACATATTTTGACGTGTAGAACATGATGCCAAAAATTCAATCGACGATCTAACGGTCGGATTTTTCCACCTCACTTTAAGAATCTCATCTCATCATGTCGCTACCCTATATATATATATATATATATATATATATATATATATTAATTATTCTCATGTCGCTACCCTATATATATATAGAGAGAGATAGAGAGACAGAATAATATGAGAATAATGGAGGAAAGGTGCAATATGAGAGAATTTCCGTCGAAAAAATACATCCTCTATTATATGTTTCGACGATCGGCATTCATCATCTTCATCTTTATCATCTAAGATGTGGAAATACCAAAATTTTATATGATTCTACCACTTTTTCACCGTTGATTTAGTGGGTGCAAAATTAACGGTTTACCGACAATAGAACTTTCAACATTTCTATGTGTGTGTGTGAGAGAGAGGGAGGGGGGGGATTGAATGTCTGTTGTTAACATTGCTTCTGCTATTCAGGTCATAACAATCCAAAGCTTGCGTGACAAAAATATAGGGGAGAGACTCAGATATGCCTTGTAATCAAAGATTGCTATCTTATTCTCTATAGGCACATGATGGCTGCAAACATATTGCTACTGGGACACAATTTAAGCTTGCCGTGCCATTCAGAAGTAACCACCAAAGTCTCAATATTTTCAGGCAAATCATCATGGCCTCACTAAGTGGCAAAAAAAATTCAATGGAATCATTTCGCAGCTTGTGATTCACATGCAGTAGCTGTGATTGAAGGTATTTGTACATCTAAGCAATAATTATAGATAATCAGAGTTCAAAAAGTTTCTCTCAACCATGGAGGAAGAAGCTCAGATATGCCAGCTATTTATAACATACTAAAATGACTGAAGAATGTGGCAATCTCTCTATCTATCTAACAATAATAAAATAGCTGCAAACTGGTTGCCTGCATACTTGCAAGCAATCCAAGCATGCCTCGCCTTTTTTATTCCCTTGAAACTCAGGCAAAACATCATCGCCTCTAGATTGCTCCAGTTTGGTTGGTTGAGATTAAAAATTCAGCTTTCCTTTGAAATTTAAAGAGCTGTATATCGAATTTGAAGCCAAAGTTCGTAAAAGAGAGGGAAAATTGCGGAGAACCCCATCAAGGGAGAATACTGCAATAAATAAATAAATAAATAATCTCAAGGTATTTAGTGAAAAACGGTGGCAGTAAAGGGTATTTTAGTGGAAGTTGCCCATATGCATATAACAACAAAAACAGCAGGAATTCCATGAATGCAAAAGGTCTACATATGCAGGAAGGTGAAAGGGTTGCTGTTGTAGCCTGAAATAAGACGAAGGAGATGCCTTCTGCCTTTGGACATTAGTTGAATGGATATATACATGGAGGATGAGGCTCAGATATGCCAGCTTGTAACTACACATTGAAGTAATGAATAATGCTACCAAACGTCACCCACTTAATAAGGCCCTTTTTGAATTTGGAGAAGTTTGGCGCATAACAAAACGGCTGCAAGAATTGAGTCAAACATATTTTGACGTGTAGAACATGATGCCAAAAATTCAATCGACCATCTAACGGTCGGATTTTTCCATCTCACTTTTAGAATCTCATCTCATCATGTCGCTACCCTATATATATATATATATATATATATATATATATATATATATATCGAGAGAGAGAGAGAATAATATGAGAATAATGGAGGAAAGGTGCAATATGAGAGAATTTCCTCCTCCGCGTCGAAAAAATACATCCTCCATTATTCGTTTTGACGATCATCACTCATCATTCATCATCTTCATCATCTAAGATGTGGATATACCAAATTTTATATGATTCTACCACTTTTTGACCGTTGATTTAGTGGGTGCAAAATTAACGGTTTACCGACAATAGAACTTATATATATATAGAGAGAGAGAGAGAGAATAATATGAGAATAATGGAGGAAAGGTGCAATATGAGAGAATTTCCTCCTCCACGTCGAAAAAATACATCCTCCATTATTCGTTTTGACGATCAGCATTCATCATCTTCATCTTTATCATCTAAGATGTGGATATACCAAATTTTATATGATTCTACCACTTTTTCACCGTTGATTTAGTGGGTGCAAAATTAACGGTTTACCGACAATAGAACTTTCAA
The DNA here is from genome assembly GCA_030015575.1 of Agapanthus africanus. Lineage (NCBI taxonomy): Eukaryota > Viridiplantae > Streptophyta > Magnoliopsida > Asparagales > Amaryllidaceae > Agapanthus > Agapanthus africanus. The sequence continues at coordinate 416,532,607 of CM057338.1, read as the reverse complement.
CATTTCTATGTGTGTGTGTGAAAGAGAGAGGGGGGGGATGAATGTCTGTTGTTAACATTGGTTCTGCTATTCAGGTCATAACAATCCAAAGCTTGCATGACAAAAAATAGGGGAGAGACTCAGATATGCCTTGTAATCACAGATTGCTATCTCATTCTCTATAGGCACATGATGGCTGCAAATATATTGCTACTGGGACACAATTTAAGCTTGCCGTGCCATTCAGAAGTAACCACCAAAGTCTCAATATTTTCAGGCAAATCATCATGGCCTCACTAAGTGGCAAAAAAAATTCAATGGAATCATTTCGCAGCTTGTGATTCACATGCAGTAGCTGTGATTGAAGGTATTTGTACATCTAAGCAATAATTATAGATAATCAGAGTTCAAAAGGTTTCTCTCAACCATGGAGGAAGAAGCTCAGATATGCCAGCTATTTATAACATATCAAAATGACTGAAGAATGTGGCAATCTCTCTATCTATCTAACAATAATAAGATAGCTGCAAACTGGTTGCCTGCATACTTGCAAGCAATCCAAGCTTGCCGCGCCTTTTTTATTCCCTTGAAACTCTCAGGCAAAACATCATCGCCTCTAGATTGCTCCAGTTTGGTTGGTTGAGATTAAAAATTCAGCTTTCCTTTGAAATTTAAAGAGCTGTATATCGAATTTGAAGCCAAAGTTCGTAAAAGAGAGAGGGAAAATTGCGGAGAACCCCATCAAGGGAGAATACTGCAATAAATAAATAAATAAATAATCTCAAGGTATTTAGTGAAAAACGGTGGCAGTTAAGGATATTTTAGTGGAAGTTGCCCATATGCATATAACAACAAAAACAGCAGGAATTCCATGAATGCAAAAGGTCTACATATGCAGGAAGGTGAAAGAGTTGCTGTTGTAGCCTGAAATAAGACGAAGGAGATGCCTTCTGCCTGTGGACATTAGTTGAATGGATATATACATGGAGGATGAGGCTCAGATATGCCACCTTGTAACTACACATTGAAGTAATGAATAATGCTACCAAACGTCACCCTCTTAATAAGGCCCTTTTTGAATTTGGAGAAGTTTGGCACATAGCAAGATGGCTGCAAGAATTGAGTCAAACATATTTTGACGTGTAGAACATGATGCCAAAAATTCAATCGACCATCTAACGGTCGGATTTTTCCATCCCACTTTAAGAATCTCATCTCATCATGTCGCTACCCTATATATATATATATATATATATATAGAGAGAGAGAGAGAGAGAGAGAGAATAATATGAGAATAATGGAGGAAAGGTGGAATATGAGAGAATTTCCTCCTCCGTGTCGAAAAAATACATCCTCCATTATTCGTTTTGACGATCAGCATTCATCTTCATCTTTATCATCTAAGATGTGGATATACCAAATTTTATATGATTCTACCACTTTTTCACCATTGATTTAGTGGATGCAAAATTAACGGTTTACCGACAATAGAACTTTCAACATTTCTATGTGTGTGTGTGAAAGAGAGAGAGGGGGGATGAATGTCTGTTGTTAACATTGGTTCTGCTATTCAGGTCATAACAATCCAACGCTTGCATGACAAAAAATAGGGGAGAGACTCAGATATGCCTTGTAATCACAGATTGCTATCTCATTCTCTATAGGCACATGATGGCTGCAAATATATTGCTACTGGGACACAATTTAAGCTTGCCGTGCCATTCAGAAGTAACCACCAAAGTCTCAATATTTTCAGGCAAATCATCATGGCCTCACTAAGTGGCAAAAAAAATTCAACGGAATCATTTCGCAGCTTGTGATTCACATGCAGTAGCTGTGATTGAAGGTATTTGTACATCTAAGCAATAATTATAGATAATCAGAGTTCAAAAGGTTTCTCTCAACCATGGAGGAAGAAGCTCAGATATGCCAGCTATTTATAACATACCAAAATGACTGAAGAATGTGGCAATCTCTCTATCTATCTAACAATAATAAGATAGCTGCAAACTGGTTGCCTGCATACTTGCAAGCAATCCAAGCTTGCCTCGCCTTTTTTATTCCCTTGATACTCTCAGGCAAAACATCATCGCCTCTAGATTACTCCGGTTTGATTGGTGGAGATCAAAAATTTCTTTTCAAATTTAAAGAGCTGTATATCAAATTTGAAGCCAAAGTCCGTAAAAGAGAAAGGGAAAATTGCAGAGAACCCCCATCAGGGGAAAATACTGTGATACAGATAAAATAAAACTAAACTTCAAGGTATTTTAGTGAAAGCAGATGGTCGTTTAGGGTATTTTAGTGGAAGTTGCCCATAGTAATATAACAACAAACACAACAGAATTTCCACGAATGCACAAAGGTCTACATATGCAAGAAGACGAAAGAGTCGCTGCTGTAGCATGAAAGAACACGAAGGCGATGCCTCGACACTGGGGGGCCCACCACAAAAAAACGATCCTTGAATCCTTCCAAATTTGAAGAATTTGCAAGTATTTGGCACTATTCATTGTACTTTTAGATAGGCCCGGGGTATTTTATTTATTTAATAATTCTCTCTCTATCTATCTATCTCTAAAATCCTCAAATTCAAATCCAACTTTCTTTCCACGAACCAAACAAGAATTACAAGGATCTACAAATCCAATACTAGAAATCCAATACCAACCAGAAATTTTCAACCATACTATTTTGAAATCCAAATTTCATAATCTTGCAACCAAACAGCCCCTAAGCTGGAGTTTCGGGCCCTTTTTGGATATGGAATTAGGATAACTGTAGTATATTTTTGAATGGAGATGAGAGGTAGTAAAACTGCAGTTTGCAAGCCTCAAACTCCGAAAATGGTGTTTAGATAACTTGGATCAGATTGGAGTTGAGAAAACTATAGTTATCTCAACTTTGGAGTAGATTGTGGTAGAATTTCAAGCCCGGTAGGTTAAGCATATTTTATTGCCAGATATGATAAAGTTGGCATTTTGGAGTTTAGTGTTACTAACTTCATGGAAACGCCATATTAGAAAATTAAACTCCATATCCAAACTGAGCCTGATTTGTTAGCAGAACTTAGCTCCTAAATGCTAGCTTTGCTTTTGTTTGGCATTCTGGTCGCAAAACAGGCCGCATGCAAACTCGCAGGCCATCCAAGCTTTGTCTCACCAATTTTAATAACCTTAAAATAAAAATTAAAAAATTGTGAGCTGGCCTATAAGCCTAACCGACGTCCACAGCACACATACACACACACATCCCAGAGGACTCCCGAATTTGCCCGGAAAGCTTTAAATTGTGGTCCTAGGAAACCCATCCGAGATACCAATTGAGCTATTGCTTATTGACCTTAAAATAAATTCTTAAAAAATGTTTTTTGGCCACATAAGTATAGCATCTGATCAAATTTGAATTCAGAAAAACCTCCAAAAAAAGATAAAATGTTAATTACAAAAACAGCCTTCAGATCTCCTCTACAATAATTATATGAATATGAACCAAAAACTTGCTCCTTTTTCAGTTTAGAAATCAAAAAAAGAAAGGAATTTGAGGTTATCCCAACTCCAAACCCAAATAGACCCTAAAAATGTATATTTTAAAAATAAAAAAATTAGAGCAAACACTTTGCAAAACCCTAGCTTTCATGAAGAGATAAATAAATACGCTAAAACTGAGGCTCAGAAAATGCCAGCTTCTAACAGCAATAAATGAATGATACAACACATCTCTCTCTCTCTCTCTCTAGCTCTAAAAAAGATGCTATTTTGGACTTTGAATAAGGTTAGAATTAGAATATGGCTGCAAACTGGCTGCATGCAAACTAGCAAGCAATCGAATCTTACCTCGCCATTCTCATAACTTCAGAGATCATAAAAATCGAAGTTTCAGGGCAAATCATCATCGCCTTAGATCCAATTTCAATCAAAAAAACACAAAAATTGAAGCAAAAGGAGAAATTGCAAGAGATCGATTCAGATATCTACATGAAAAACTGATAGAAGAATGAAAATGTAAAGAGTTGAGGATTGAAGGAAAATAAAAGAGAGGAAGGAAATGGAATGAAATTTGGGGCTGAGAAGAAGGGAAATGAAGGAGGAATTGAGATTTGCAGGCTGGTCACGTGACCAGTGACCTCGAGGAGCTCGCTGGTGCATAAATTTGCAGAAAAGGTCTTGTAAATCTTGTTATTAGAAACCAACTTAAATAATTTTTCTTTAATCACCCCCATACCTATCTCTCCTGTTAAAGTGTAGACTTTTTAAGGTGTCCAAATTGATTTTAAGCAATTAGCCGTGATGGTTTATTTATGCTGCATTAAGTTTAATTGATAGCCGCCGAGAGATCATTTGAATTAGTATAAAGTTAGAGATGATACATAGAATTATCAAAATTATCAAAAGATGGAAATATTTATTTTAAAGATGGTGGACAAAAATAGCAAGTTTCGAAGATGATCCGCAAGAAAAACACGACAGGAAAATATGCATACCCAGCCCCTATGGCTATAATATGATTTTTTTTTAAACATTATAATTTCTTTTTCAACTTTGTAGTCCATTTGTTTTGCATGATAGATATGCTTAACGAGAAGAAATTATTCGGTGTTGCGAATGTAATACATTTGAACAGAGGAAAGAAAGAGATGAAAAATTTCCAGTGCTCTTCAAGCAGCTTGGCAGGATCCATATTCATATATGGCCGACACACTACATAATTTTCCCCTTAAGGAGCTTTTAATGTTGTATATGCACCCTGTGTGCCTTATGGTTGTTGGAAAAATTATTCTTGATCCTTAGATGACATATTGAAAGTCGCTGTCTTTATAAGACTATTGAACAAGGGAAAAAGATATGCTTGGCGCGTGGTAATCTAGATGGGATTCTTAAATTCCCACTATATTCTTTTTCTTTTCAACGTAGATAATATTTTCAAAATTTAGAATTCCTCCGGACATCGGATTACATCAAATCATGATAATCCTATGAATGCTCAAATAGATGCCTAACTTTATATTACCTCCAAATATTCTGGTTTGACGCGGCCGGTACATGTTATCATTGCATGTCTTTGGCTGCCGCCTATGTTGGGTCGTCGTTGGCCGGTGTTGACCCATCGTCCACGGCCGCCACTATCGATGTTGTCATCACCCTCCACCGATTAGTACCCTCCATCGGTGTTGGCAATCACCTTGCATCGTAACCGCTCAATTCCCGTCGCAACCGTCGCCTCCAGCCTGCTGCACGCTATCTTTTAATATGTATACATCTCATTATTTCAATGGAAACGATGTAAGCTATCAAACCTAGAAACATGATGTAAAGGAAATCTGTTTGCAAGCGATATGTATTCATCTAACCTAGGATAAATAAGGAAAAGGATAAATAAGGAAAAACAAGACGCCTACCCCATATGCTCATGAACCCTCCTGGTTAACACCATTTTACTGACTACAATTACATTTTGTCCATTTAATCACTAAGAAATGTTTGCATGGGTTTTCAAGTTATTTTGGGAAATTTAAGGTATTTTTATGAGTTTTAGCATTATTTATAATTAAGACCAACTTATAATGACTGTAATACGCTATTTAGTGTCATCTAGGTTGTTGAAAGACGGATCAGTGAGCTATGGATCTGGGAAAAATCTTCTCTCTAAGGGCTTGTAGAGAAATTTCTCTATAAACCCCTTGCAAACCCTTGGATAGATTTTGAGATTTGTGCAACACGAATCTCAATGCTCATCTAAACACTTGAAAGGGGTTTGAAGATAAATATTCTCTACAAGCCCTTGTAGAGAAGTTTTTTCCATGGATCTATTTTCAAGGTAAATTATTGAATTTTTTTTATTTCTTTATAATTTTGGACCCCCAAACTTGTATGTTTAAAAAAACAATCCAAATTTGGTACTTTCAAAAAGAACACCCCAAACCTTTGAAGTTAATTAAAAAAGACCTTCCGTTAGCTCTCATCCAATTTCTATTAAATATAGCAGTTTTTGGGGGTGGAAGTTTAAGGTATTTTATGAGTTTTAGCATTGTTCATTATTAAGACAAATTGATAATGATTGTAATACACTACTCAGTCTCATTTAGGTTGTTGAAAGACGGATCAGTGAGTTATCGATCTGTGTTCAAGGTAGATCACTGAAAGCGTTTTTTATATTTTGGAACCCCCCAAACTTCCATGTTTAAAAAAAATTCCAAATTTGGTGTTTTCTAAGAGTACATCCTAAATCTTATAAATTAACTAAAAAAATCTCGTGCTGACTCTCATCCAAATTCTGTTAAACATAGCAATTTTTAGGGCTGTAAAAGACCAAAATACCCTTGCATGGTTAAATTTTTTACCTCTTCATTGCTTATTTTTTCACACACTCTCTCTCTTCATTGCGAAGATGATGAGAAAAAGAATGAACGGGATAGGGAGAAGAATGAGGAGGGGATGAGAGTTTGCAAAAGGAGCTGGGGATGTCAAGGATCAAGCGAGGATTGTTGCTTCTTGAACCCGCTAATGACGGTGATGAAGAAGAAAAGGGGTAGTGCAAATCGAATTCTGATGGAGGTCCTTTTCAGATCTCCTTCAGATGTTGTCTTCCGTCGATCTCCCGATGGATTCTGGAGGGGATCCCCTGTTATGTGTGGGCCTCAATGGGTTTTGAGAAGATTTGGTGATTGGAGGAGTCGGACGCCAAGTACCCGCAAAGAAGTCCCGGGTGGTTTGACACCACCGAGGACCCTCCGACGATCAAGTTAGTACTAGATCCGAGCAGCGTAATGGCTAAGTGAGTCAAAAACGGCTTACTTGACCCCTTTGTGATGGGGGTTTATATAGCGGCGATAGCACGCAGCAGCAGGCGCGAGAATCTCGCCGGCAATTACGCTCCCGACGTCACGCCCGCGTAGAGAGCGGATCGCCTATTAATGGGGATCGCGGAGGCGTAGAACGTGGGATGTTGCTGGCGGAGAATTCGCGCATGGCGAGATTCGCGGAGCGGCGGTTACGCTTGTGAGCGGTGGAGCTGTTCGGAGAACCGAGGAAGACGGCTTTGGCCAGAGGGGCTCGGAGACGAGCGAGAAGGCCGAGGAGACTCAGTCTTGTGGCAGCTCAGGGCGAGCAGAGGGGCCAAGGAAGTGAATCCACAGGGATCCCCAAGGAGGGCTAGCTTGTGATTGCAGGTCGGGTAAAGGGGAGGCTTGGTCGGCCTCTGTGGGCCTTTCATCCGAGTTATGGGACATGTCATCCGCTACGTGTCCTGATCGTAGGCGTCGCCAATATTGAGCATCATCATTAGCCCCCCACCCTTGTCCCGACCAGCCAGAGGGTCGGGTCAGGAGTGGACCACCGGGCCGCCCGGGGTGAGCTCCCTCCTAATAGTTTTGTCGGGACGCGTCCCCGGGCCACGAGCTGTCTTTTCTGCCAGCGAATCAGGGCGAGATCTCCGCATTCAAGGAGGGTGCGCCGGTTCGTGCAGCTTGCCTTTGAAGTGACGGCCCACGTGTCGAGCGTCGGTTGGCTGACGCGACGTGTGCAGACCTGCGACGTCTGAAATGGTGCGGTCCAGTATGGGGACGACAAGTGGAGCAATCGGGGCCGTCAGATGCGAGGAGGCGTCTTGGCGGGAGATGAAGGGCACCGTTGGATGAGGTCGCTTGTGGCAATAAAATAGGGGTGGGGACCGTTCCGGGGTCTCTACTCCTTCATATTTCCCGTTCCAAGTCTCGGTTGCTCGGCGCTCGTCTTCTTCCTTCCACTTTTGTTCCCCGAGGATCATTCTTCCCAAGGTTAGATGTCTTCTCTTGTCGAGTCGGTAGATGTCGTTGGGGTAGGTTCTAGGAACCCCTTAGGTGAGCCTGAGTCCTCCTGGGGGGCAGGGGTTGGCCCCTTTTCCCAGGATCATGTGGCGGGGGAAGCCCCCAGGGAGGAGGCGGTAGATGCTACCCCCAGTGCCTTGTGTTGGATAAGGCACGAGGACGAGCTTGACAACGCGCGGGCTCGCTTCCAGATCCCCTCGCGCTATACGCTCCGCCTAGCCAAGGAGGGAGAGAGAGCAGACCAAGTACGAGGCAGGGAGATCGCCCTGTATTTGGAAGCATTTTGGGGTGGAATGCGTCTGCCCTTCTCTTCTGAAGTCGTTGAAGCGTTGAACTTCTTCGGGTTAGCCCCCGGTCAGTTGGTGACAAACTCGTGGAGGATTCTCCTCGGGTTCCTGGTCCGCCTGAAGTTGCAGGCGATCCCCTTCAGCCTTTCCCTCCTTGATTCTTCCCTCGTATTCAAAAATCACCCCGATGGTCGAGCGGACGACCCAAGGTGGGTTTATCTCTCTTTCAGAAAGCGACCAGTCGGCCCCGCCGGGACGGGGGTTGTGGCCCTGCCTTCTTCCATTCACGACTGGAAGAAGAAGTTCTTATTCGTTTCCCCTGCCGAGGGCGAGGACTGACCCGTGCCTACAGAGTGGTCGAGGGAGAAGCACTTGCCGGGGAACCAGTCCAGTGACCCCGTTGCGGTGAGAGTGGTGTCGTGGGAGCCCATCCCCTGTTTCGACGTGCTGTTGTCTGAGAGGGTTCTGAGTTGGGCCGGGCTCAACTCCGTTGAGTTCGTTGGTGAGTTTAGGTTTTCCTTTTTGGTTCGTATGTTGCCCGTATCGCTGAATCCTTTTACATTTGGTTCTGTGCAGGATCTATGGACATAGACTCGCTCCGGGCTTCAATGCGCCAGGCGAGGCCGGCTGCGAAGGTTGGGGGCGCCAGCTCTTCCCGTTCACAGCCTGCCCCAGTTCCCTCTCCCCCGGCGGTAGTGCCCCGCGAGTGCTCGGAAGCGAATCTCGCCCCGGGGCCCAGCAGAACGTCGGGTCGGAGGCGTGCTCGGATTCTGGAGGACCCTACCTCGGAGGAGGAGACCGACTCTCCCTCGAGGCCGCTCAAGAGGAGATCCGCCCGGGGACCGTCTTCGCCGATCACGGTGGAGGAAGGCGGTCTCCAGTTTGTTGTGCCTTCGGGGCTATCCGTCGCGGATAGCCTGCTGTATGAGATAGAGGCATCGGCCGGGGGTAGAGTCCCCGGGGGGAGCTTCAGGGCTCAGCTGGCGTCCATCGCCCAGGAGTCCGTGCAGGTAAGCGCCTGTCTTTCACTACTATTTGAGGTTCGGTGCCTCACTCATTTTCCTGATTTCTCTTCTGCCTTTCAGGTCCTTCAGCACATCACCCTCGCCTTGCGCATGGAGGCCGAGGTGGTTGCCCCGGCGTTGAAAGTTGCGGGCCAGCTCGCCTTGCTGGAAGAGAGCTCCAAGCGGGAGCTGGAGGCGATGAAGGCGAGGGTCGCTCCCTGGAGGGTGAGGTGGAGGCCGGGAAGCGGGAGGTTTCCCGTCACAGCAAGGCCGCCGCGGTCGCTGAAGCCAAGCGTGAGGACGCTCAGGTGCTGGCCGGCAATCTAAAGAAGACAATAAAATCCTTCCGGAAGGAGCTAGGGGCGGCGGCCGAGTGGGCGAAGTCGGCCGACCTGAGGGCGGCCAAGTTGGCCGACCTCTTCGCGGCGAAGGCGGTTGAGGGCTACAAGAAGTCGAAAGACTTCTATGATGACTTGGCCGTCGCCACGACCCTCATCTGGCACGAGGCCCTCGACGCTGTTAAGGCCTGTCACGCCCCGCTTCCCAAAATACGGAATACGAGGGGTAGACAAGGCCAGCCATGCTCCTACGGTCAAGGAAATGTCCTACCGTAGTCACACTTCGGCTTCTAGTTTATCATGGTGAACAGTAAAGATGCGCAGGTAATGAGAAATGCAGTAACTGAAAGGAACAATGTAAAGACTGACCTGAAGTGGAACAAACGAATGTAACTCGGAATGGCAAGACAAGAAGTCTGTGATGCACTGGTCCAGCCTAAATCTTCTCCTCACACTGAGCATGCATACTCAGGTCGTCAGAGCGACACGATAGTAATATAATATATATAAAATCATGTGACAATTCTAACGGTGATAATAGACGTATATAACAGTAGATCAATGGCAGTATGGGTATGAACATGCAGTAATCAATGCAGCGGAACAGTAAAGGCAGTAGAACGATATGCCACATATGAATAATAGTAAATCAATAGCAGCATGAATATGAACGTGCAGTAATCAATGCAGCGGAGCAGTAAAGCAGTGGAACGATATGTCATGTATGTCAACACAGTAAGTATGGTATATAAATGCTAGTATCCCTATCAGTCTCTAAGTCTCACTGTACAGGTCACTAAGCCTATCGTCAGTCCAAGTGTGAGAGTCAACCACTCGTGAGTATCCCCCACCCAAGGGTAGGACCCAAGGGCAAGAGAACACGGGCCCGAGTCGTTCGCTAATAATCAGTAATAATCAGTAACATCACCCATATATCTCCAGATTCACTGTATGTGCCGGCAATGGGACTCCCGAGATTCTGTTGGACTCACACTTAAACTACCCCACACCCCGTGGTCTACATCAAACGCTAACCATAACCCTAAATACTAATCGATCCGTGACAAGTCTGCACGAGAACTGGAGGCAGGACCTCCATCAAGCACGTCCCGACCAATACCTAAGATAAATGGCGGTGTCGGATGCCTTATCTGTGACACCCGTGCAAGCGCTTCCATAAGTGTCCCATACCACTTATAGTCACACGTACACGCATCCCACAGACGTCGACAATGCAATAGAATAATAGGGTCACTGATTGTGTACAAGTACGTATCACTTTCACTTTATTCATTCACTTTCACTTATTCACTTTCACTTAATCACTTTCACTTATTCATTCACTTTCACTTATTCACTTTCACGGATACACGAACACTGACGTACTTGCCACAATCATCACTAAATTCTAACACTGGGTAGATGCACGATATCACTAGGTTATCACTATAATGATATAGGTATGATATGATGCATAAACAGCATATGAAACATGATTAAGTTGTCATAAAATAGTATTCTATCACTTGCACGATTTATCATGAAATGTATGTGTACAGTATAGCGAAACGATAAACATGTAATAATTAGTATATTCAGTTATCTATCCATCAAAATTGGTTTCATGCCAATCGGGTTTCAGGTTCGCTAGTTATGGCCATTTCATTTTAAGTGTTCACTGCTGGAAATCCAATTTCTGAACTGGAAGTCCGTTTTCGTAACACATTTTACTCTCAGTTGGGAGCATAATTTAGCGACGCTACAGTTCAACTAATTGTAGATTTTACTATTATCTTTCCATCGCATCAAACGAATCATCGATAGCAGTTCTGTATTAAAAGTTATGTTATGAACAAGGTGCTGGTGTAAAAGGGATCACTGCAGAAACTGCAGATTTCCACGGTAGTCTAAAATACGATTTAAATATCAAATGACGGTGAAACGACACGGGACCAACTTCAGGGGTTAGCTAACTAAATTATCTACGCGACCATATAAGGTTCCGCGCATTTTCAGTTTAAGGAAGGGGTGTACAGGTGTTCACAAGGCCAGGTATTCGAACGAACGTTTCCCCAAACTGCAGTTCAGAGTTGCACTCCGATACGAATATCATCATGATCTAAATACAGGAATGTCTAGAAACTAATGTAGGGTCATAGTTCGTCGAGTTGGCTTCGATTTGAGCCCTCGAGCACCTCAATCCAGCATGTATTTAATTTATGGTGATTTTTATGGTTTTCAGGTATAGAAAATATCCAGTTTTACAGGCAAACTTTGGGGTAGCTGTTTTAGTTATGAACGGTCATATTTTCTAGCAAAACTTGCGCAGGGTATCCATCACAGCAAGGGCCAAAGCATTATATCTAGTTCCGTCAAAATTGATAATGATTTTCTATGCGAACAAGCATCGAACAGTTTGGTGACAATATATAACATCAAGCAAACATGGAATATATCTACGATTCTGATTTGTAATATATACGGAATAGCATGAAAGCAAGTAAGAACTTGCCTGGAGAAACCTCGGGGATGTACGGTGACAGCAACGTCAAGAACGCGCGACGAACGGCGAGAATTGGCTCGCACGACTTTGGCTCGAGTCTCAGTTTCGTCGTCGGATTTGTCCGGGGTGACTCGCGGATGTTGGAAGCGGGGAGATGCTTTGTGGGTCTCCAGGGTGTGCTGGAATCGTTGACGCTGGCGAGGCCGGGGTGAGGGATATTGAGAGAGAATTAGAGTGAGAGAGAGAGAGGGAGAGAATGAGAGAGGCAGTTAGAGAGAGAGAGAGAGGAAGGCAGAGAGGGGGTGAGGAAATGAGAGGGGGAAGAGGGACGTGGGTTAATTAATAAGGGGGGGTGTGTGTGTGTATATAGGAGAGTGGAGGTGACAGATAGAGAGTGAGGGAGAGTTGAGAGAATGTGTGTGAGGGTGTAAAGGAAAAAGAAGGGAATAATGTGTGTGAGGGTGTGTGTTGTAAAGAGAGGAGTGGGGGAGGTGTAAAGGGAAAGAGAGAAAGAAAGTGAGGGAGTGAACGTGAGGGGTGAGGGAGTGAAAGAAAGAGAGAATAATGTGGGATTAATAGTTAGGTATAAATAAAGAATATAATATTCGTCCGTTCTGAGATTTTGGCAAATACAAACTTACTCCAAAACGCGCCCGGGTTAGGTCTAAAAATTCAGATTTAAAATATGAAAAATATATGTGATGTCCAAATTTCAAAATGAATGCTCAGGTAACGAAAATGCATACCCCCAAGATTGGATGCACGTAAAATGCACGTAGCGATTCAAAAAGTCTGTTTCAATAAACGGAACGAGAAAAGAAGTACGGATGTCACCACAGGGTCAGGTATGGGTTATGATTTTAAAATAAATAAAATAAATATAAATATAAATAAATAAATTTTGTAAGCAACATTTTATATAAATACGGATATTGGCGTACAAAAGGAACTGGGTATTACATCATACCACCCTTACAAAAATTTCGTCCTCGAAATTTCCGGAACTAGAAAAGACAAGCAATCACCCGAATGGGAGGAAAGTGAGGAAGAATAGGGCTGTCCAGAATGACATAAAGATAAAGGATGAAATCAGATTCAAAATTAGGGAGAGATATAATTTAGAAAGAGTGTGAGTTTGACAACTTCAGAAGGGGGTAGCGGCAAGATACAATTTAATCGAAAAAGTCAAGGGGTGCGTTGGTGAACCATGATAGATTTGAAAATAGTTGAGTGCTTAGAAAAGATGAGGAAAACAAACGTATATATATATATATATATTTTTTTTTTGCATATAAATCAAGGAGTTCAACAGATACAGGAGTTAAACGAAAAGGAACAACTGAAAGGGATATCTTTGTTGGAAGCAGGAAAAGTGATAACTTAGCGTCGATGTCTAAATCTCTGCGATCTCGTCAAGCGAGTTTGGATCCTGTGCAGGGTCCGTACCATCCTCAAACTCGAACTACGAAACAACCAAGTTACTCAAGCCGACGTGGAGAGCGTTGACGAATCTCCTCCTTGTAGCTCTTTCCTTCTAGGGCACTATTGACCAGATGTTTGTCGGATCCACAAATCAAGCACTGCCCTTTATCCTTACGACAGTCTATCTGAAAGTGTCCTGGTCGCTTGCAACAACCGCAACGTTGAGTTCTCCGCTGCTTCCGTTGCGGAGGAACAAATGAGCTCTTCATCTTCACATATCTACTTTGTTTAACAGGGTTTCCCTTACGATTGGAGGCTTCCGCTGGTGTTTGAGTCATTTGCCTTCTTAGTCTTTCGGCTAAGAGATCGTTCATTCGCGCATGGGCTTCCTTCAAACTTTGCAGTACACTCAACATCTCGGCGGTTTGACTCTGGGGAGTGGAGATAGAAGAAGAATCGTTGGAAGCCAGGTTTTAGCTTCCGCTGCGCTACTCTGATAGGAACTTAAAATATGCAACGCGATACGTAACTTGAAGAAACGAAGACATGAGAATGCAACGAGTCCAATAAGAAACGTAAGCCGGTGTAGGATCAATAGAAAGGTACAAGGATGAAAATGTAAATAGATTTGAAAACTCGGGAATGATATAAGATATAGATGGAGAGTGGTTGGAGGTCATGGTCCTAAAACAACAAATTTTAGAATGACATAAGGTACAAGGAATAAGAATCAGAATAAAATATAGAATGGACAACAAAACAAGAATATCGGATGGGTTGAAACTCAAACGAGTGGAAATCAAATGTAGAATTCCAAGTCACTCAACAGAGTATAGTATTGTAACTATGCTGCAGTTCATAATTACAACCATATAACTCTACCAAGTTACCCAAAGTTCTAGCGAATGGATCAAAATATGTAGAAGAACTCATTGTATGAATCAAGATCAAGGATAACAAGTTTACAATCTAGACCGAGAGATGTCTTAGATTGTCAAGCACTACACGGAAACTGAAATCCCATTCTAAACCCGGCGCTCTGATACCAACAAAACCATGTCACGCCCCGCTTCCCAAAATACGGAATACGAGGGGTAGACAAGGCCAGCCATGCTCCTACGGTCAAGGAAATGTCCTACCGTAGTCACACTTCGGCTTCTAGTTTATCATGGTGAACAGTAAAGATGCGCAGGTAATGAGAAATGCAGTAACTGAAAGGAACAATGTAAAGACTGACCTAAAGTGGAACAAACGAATGTAACTCGGAATGGCAAGACAAGAAGTCTGTGATGCACTGGTCCAGCCTAAATCTTCTCCTCACACTGAGCATGCATACTCAGGTCGTCAGAGCGACACGATAGTAATATAATATATATAAAATCATGTGACAATTCTAACGGTGATAATAGACGTATATAACAGTAGATCAATGGCAGTATGGGTATGAACATGCAGTAATCAATGCAGCGGAACAGTAAATGCAGTAGAACGATATGCCACATATGAATAATAGTAAATCAATAGCAGCATGAATATGAACGTGCAGTAATCAATGCAGCGGAGCAGTAAAGCAGTGGAACGATATGTCATGTATGTCAACACAGTAAGTATGGTATATAAATGCTAGTATCCCTATCAGTCTCTAAGTCTCACTGTACAGGTCACTAAGCCTATCGTCAGTCCAAGTGTGAGAGTCAACCACTCGTGAGTATCCCCCACCCAAGGGTAGGACCCAAGGGCAAGAGAACACGGGCCCGAGTCGTTCGCTAATAATCAGTAATAATCAGTAACATCACCCATATATCTCCAGATTCACTGTATGTGCCGGCAATGGGACTCCCGAGATTCTGTTGGACTCACACTTAAACTACCCCACACCCCGTGGTCTACATCAAACGCTAACCATAACCCTAAATACTAATCGATCCGTGACAAGTCTGCACGAGAACTGGAGGCAGGACCTCCATCAAGCACGTCCCGACCAATACCTAAGATAAATGGCGGTGTCGGATGCCTTATCTGTGACACCCGTGCAAGCGCTTCCATAAGTGTCCCATACCACTTATAGTCACACGTACACGCATCCCACAGACGTCGACAATGCAATAGAATAATAGGGTCACTGATTGTGTACAAGTACGTATCACTTTCACTTTATTCATTCACTTTCACTTATTCACTTTCACTTAATCACTTTCACTTATTCATTCACTTTCACTTATTCACTTTCACGGATACACGAACACTGACGTACTTGCCACAATCATCACTAAATTCTAACACTGGGTAGATGCACGATATCACTAGGTTATCACTATAATGATATAGGTATGATATGATGCATAAACAGCATATGAAACATGATTAAGTTGTCATAAAATAGTATTCTATCACTTGCACGATTTATCATGAAATGTATGTGTACAGTATAGCGAAACGATAAACATGTAATAATTAGTATATTCAGTTATCTATCCATCAAAATTGGTTTCATGCCAATCGGGTTTCAGGTTCGCTAGTTATGGCCATTTCATTTTAAGTGTTCACTGCTGGAAATCCAATTTCTGAACTGGAAGTCCGTTTTCGTAACACATTTTACTCTCAGTTGGGAGCATAATTTAGCGACGCTACAGTTCAACTAATTGTAGATTTTACTATTATCTTTCCATCGCATCAAACGAATCATCGATAGCAGTTCTGTATTAAAAGTTATGTTATGAACAAGGTGCTGGTGTAAAAGGGATCACTGCAGAAACTGCAGATTTCCACGGTAGTCTAAAATACGATTTAAATATCAAATGACGGTGAAACGACACGGGACCAACTTCAGGGGTTAGCTAACTAAATTATCTACGCGACCATATAAGGTTCCGCGCATTTTCAGTTTAAGGAAGGGGTGTACAGGTGTTCACAAGGCCAGGTATTCGAACGAACGTTTCCCCAAACTGCAGTTCAGAGTTGCACTCCGATACGAATATCATCATGATCTAAATACAGGAATGTCTAGAAACTAATGTAGGGTCATAGTTCGTCGAGTTGGCTTCGATTTGAGCCCTCGAGCACCTCAATCCAGCATGTATTTAATTTATGGTGATTTTTATGGTTTTCAGGTATAGAAAATATCCAGTTTTACAGGCAAACTTTGGGGTAGCTGTTTTAGTTATGAACGGTCATATTTTCTAGCAAAACTTGCGCAGGGTATCCATCACAGCAAGGGCCAAAGCATTATATCTAGTTCCGTCAAAATTGATAATGATTTTCTATGCGAACAAGCATCGAACAGTTTGGTGACAATATATAACATCAAGCAAACATGGAATATATCTACGATTCTGATTTGTAATATATACGGAATAGCATGAAAGCAAGTAAGAACTTGCCTGGAGAAACCTCGGGGATGTACGGTGACAGCAACGTCAAGAACGCGCGACGAACGGCGAGAATTGGCTCGCACGACTTTGGCTCGAGTCTCAGTTTCGTCGTCGGATTTGTCCGGGGTGACTCGCGGATGTTGGAAGCGGGGAGATGCTTTGTGGGTCTCCAGGGTGTGCTGGAATCGTTGACGCTGGCGAGGCCGGGGTGAGGGATATTGAGAGAGAATTAGAGTGAGAGAGAGAGAGGGAGAGAATGAGAGAGGCAGTTAGAGAGAGAGAGAGAGGAAGGCAGAGAGGGGGTGAGGAAATGAGAGGGGGAAGAGGGACGTGGGTTAATTAATAAGGGGGGGTGTGTGTGTGTATATAGGAGAGTGGAGGTGACAGATAGAGAGTGAGGGAGAGTTGAGAGAATGTGTGTGAGGGTGTAAAGGAAAAAGAAGGGAATAATGTGTGTGAGGGTGTGTGTTGTAAAGAGAGGAGTGGGGGAGGTGTAAAGGGAAAGAGAGAAAGAAAGTGAGGGAGTGAACGTGAGGGGTGAGGGAGTGAAAGAAAGAGAGAATAATGTGGGATTAATAGTTAGGTATAAATAAAGAATATAATATTCGTCCGTTCTGAGATTTTGGCAAATACAAACTTACTCCAAAACGCGTCCGGGTTAGGTCTAAAAATTCAGATTTAAAATATGAAAAATATATGTGATGTCCAAATTTCAAAATGAATGCTCAGGTAACGAAAATGCATACCCCCAAGATTGGATGCACGTAAAATGCACGTAGCGATTCAAAAAGTCTGTTTCAATAAACGGAACGAGAAAAGAAGTACGGATGTCACCACAGGGTCAGGTATGGGTTATGATTTTAAAATAAATAAAATAAATATAAATATAAATAAATAAATTTTGTAAGCAACATTTTATATAAATACGGATATTGGCGTACAAAAGGAACTGGGTATTACAAGGCCCGAGTGCCGGGGTTCGCCGATGAAGAGCTCCGGGCCTTGTACCCCCTCGCGGACACCAGTGGGCAGGGGCAGGAGATTAATGACGAGGAAGTCGCCGAGGACCCAGCTTTCCCCGTAGTGGATGTCGAGGGCCCTGAGGTCGCTCCTGGCCCCGAGGCCTAAAGCCCGTCTTCCTCCTCTTTTTTATTTTGCTGCGTCTAGATCTTTGTAAGCCTCTGGGCATTTTGTTAGGCTGGGGAGCCAAGAATACCCTCTGTAAAGACCGCCTTTTAGTAATAAAACTTTTTCTTTCTTTGGTTTCCTTGATTTGCGCTTTTGTCTTTTGTTCATGAAGAATACTTGTAACTTTTTCTTCTTGGGCTGTTGGGCCTCCGTGTCAGGTCAGCTATCGGCCTAGCGATCGTCCGTCGAGTTGATTCATGCGCTGCTGAGGAGAAGGCATCTCCATGGCCCCAAATTCGAGGGGAGATCGCTCGAGACTTGGATAGACCTGATGCCCTTGGTTAGAAGCACGGGCCGTGCGTGCGTGGTGGGCGGAGGGCTGCCCGTCTTATTTGGACCGAGCATGGTAGCTGCCCGGTTGCCTCTTGCGAGGGCTTTTAATCCTTCAGGACGGGGACCGAGCAGGGTTACTGCCCAGTGCCTCTTGGCGAGAACTTTGATCCCTGTCGGTTGTGGTAGGAAGTTACCGGCCGGGGATAGCCGAGCAAGGACTCGATTGCCTCTGGGAGGACTTTGGTCCTTGGCGCGGGAAGGGCTGTAGAAGCCTACCAAGGATCCTTGGCCGGGCAGGGTTACTTCCCGGTGCCTCTTGGCGAGGGCTTTTGTCCTGAAGGATAGCCGAGCGAGAGATCCTCGGGCTCGACTGTCTCTGGGAGGGCTTTCTGATCCTTGGCGTTGAGGTAGGGAGGCTACCCGCCAGGGATAGCCGAGCGATGGTTGTTCTCGACTGCCTCTGGGAGGACTTTCTGATCCCTGGCGTTGCGGTAGGGAAGCTACCCGCCAGGGATAGCCGAGCGATGGTTGGGCCCGACTGCCTCCGGGAGGACTTTCTGATCCCCGGCGTTGCGGTAGGGAAGCTACCCGTCAGGGGTGACAGAGCAGGGCAGCTGCTAGGTTGCTTCTTGGTGAGGGCTTTGGTCCCTGGCGTTGCGGCAGGGAAGCTGCCTGCCAGGGATGAACGAGAAGGGCGGCTGCTGGCTTGCCTCTTGGCGAGGGTTCTGATCCCCGGCGTTGCGGTAGGGGAGCTACCCGCCGGGGATGACCGAGTAGGGCAGCTGCTAAGTTGCCTCTGGGAGGACTTTCCGATCCCTGGCGTTGCGGTAGGGAAGCTACCCGCCAGGGATAACCGAGTAGGGGGGCTGCTGGCAGCTGCGGGTTGCCTCTTGGTGAGGCTTTCTGATCCTTGGCGTTGCGGTAGGAGAGATACCCGCCAGGGATAACCGAGCATGGTAGCTGCTCGGTCGAATCTTCAAGAGGGTTCTCCCGACCATACACCTGGGGAACTGGAACGGTTAGCATGCGTATTGAATGCGGGGGGAGGTGAAGCGCCAGAGCCGCGTCACTTCGGTTCCGTCGAAGGAGGCTCAGTGACCGCCGCGTGGCAGCAACTCCTTGGACGAGAGCGGGTCACCGTTGAGTTTCTCTGGGGCGCAGTGGCCTATATGTCACGCCCCGCTTCCCAAAATACGGAATACGAGGGGTAGACAAGGCCAGCCATGCTCCTACGGTCAAGGAAATGTCCTGCCGTAGTCACACTTCGGCTTCTAGTTTATCATGGTAAACAGTAAAGATGCGCAGGTAATGAGAAATGCAGTAACTGAAAGGAACAATGTGAAGACTGACCTGAAGTGGAACAAACGAATGTAACTCGGAATGGCAAGACAAGAAGTTTGTGATGCACTGGTCCAGCCTAAATCTTCTCCTCACACTGAGCATGCATACTCAGGTCGTCAGAGCGACGCAATAACAATATTATTATAATAAGATAAAACAGGTATATGAGGTAATGATGGTGTAAGAATAATGCAAGAAATCACTGTGTCACTATATGATGCAGAATATGTTATGTGTCCCTATCGGTCTCTAGGTCATGTTTGAAATCACATAGTGGAAGGAGGATCATGTTTAACAGGAGTCTCGTACATACCCGAGACAACGACCCACATGCCCGGGATATAACCCTGTCAGCCGGATCGCTAGATCCTATCCTACACGTATCAGTATCACGGTTCGAATGATCATCCTCTAAACACGGTCCCGCTAAATACGATACTCTTTCCACTTTGATTTCCCCTTTTCCCCCAGGTTTACACTATTTATGATCTTGATCTAGTCGTGTACAAGTATACCAATGGCACGGTTTTATCACTGTTCACTGTATTTATCACTGTCACGAATATTCACTTTCCATTGGGCACGATTTTATCACTGTTCACTGTATTTATCACTGTCACGAATATTCACTTTCCATTGGTGTACTCGTCACTCCTAAACCAATATCTATCGCGCACGATAATGCATTGTCCACACGCACTAACACTGAGTATATGGCAAGGGTATGATATATGTATGTATGCTACCAATAAGCTCTGTATGTTATGAATCAATATGCATGTCATTAACTAAAATAATTTGCATAAATTAATATGTTAAGAACTCAGCAAAATGATACAAGTAAGATAATTAGAACACTCAGTCAGCAATTCATCAAAATTTGTTTCAGTTCAATCGGGATTCCGGTTCTCAAGATATAGCTGTTTCATTTTAAGTGCTCGCGGCTGGAAATTCAGTTTCAGAACTGAACGTCCGTTTCGCGACACGAATTGCACCCAGTTGGGCTCAGAATTGAGCAATATTACAGTTAAACTAATTGTGTATTTTACTGTTATGTATCCAACTCATAGAACGGATCATCGATAGCAGTTTTTTATTAAAAGTTATGTTATGTACAAGGTGCTGGTGTAAGAGGGATCACTGCAGAAACTGCAGAACACCACGGTATTCTAAAATACAAATTAAATATCAAATGAAAGTGAAACGACACGGGACCAGATTCTAGGGTTAGCTAACTAAATTCTCTACGCGACCATATGGGGTTCCGCGTATTTTCAGTTTACGGAAAGGGTGTACAGGTGTTACCAAGTTCAGGTATTCAAACGAATGTTTCCCCAAACTGCAGTTCAGGGCCGCGAATCGCCTCAGTATTCATTGTTATAACTTATCAAAACGTAAAGATGAACTATGGATTACTGTAGGTTTATCTGTTGGCTTCGATACGAGCCAGACACATCGATAATACCCATGGTGTGCTGGAAGCTATGCCTTGTACAATAAAGGGGTATACATTCTGTCCCTGTTTGGGACAGCCATAGGTTCTGTTGATTTAAAATATAATTTAAATAGTAAACGACAGTGAAAACGAATGAAATCACTCCCAATGGTTGCATAACAGACTTATCTTCGCTATAGTATAGGGTTCCGCATCATGGCATTTTCATACGGCAGGGAGAAGGTGTTGCAAAAATGAGAATTGACAGCCAATGCTGCTATGGACTGCAGTCCAGAGCCGCACTCCGAACCAATTTCCGTCATATTTTTAAAGCAGAAACATACTAAAAATTATATGGGCTTCTAGGTTGTCGAGTCGGATTCGATATGAGCCCTCGAACGCAACATTCCGATATATAATCAATTTACTATGATTTTTACAAAAATTCAGGTACAGAAATTTACAGATTCGATGAATCTAAATGGGGATGACATTTCACAGTGTTAGGATCCGTATTTTCGAGCCAACTCTTAACACAGTATTCATTATCACTCGGGCCAAATGTTATGTTTAAATTCCGTCATTTTAGGGGAGTTTTCAGATTATGGTTCGCATCGAACACTTATAATAATATGGTATCGCAATCGAAATGAACGTATAATAGCATGAAGCAAGTATTAAACTTGCCTGACGACAACGGTCGGCGAGGGCAGCGACGGGCGCGGTGCGGGCGTGGGTTCGAGTTTTCTCGTGGTCGCGGGATGAAGAAGAAGAAGAGAAGGAGCTAGGGACTTTGGGAAATTGAGAGAGGAAGTGAGAGAGATTGAGAGAGTGTGTGATTTGTAAGAATGAGAATGTAGATTTTATAGAGGGAGAGAGGGAGGGAACGGGAGATTTGGGATGAGTGGGGGTGAGTTGTAAAGAAGAGAGTGAGTGAGGTTTGAGGGTGTAAAGAGAAAAGAGGGGTGTAAAGAGAAAAGAGAGTGAGGTGTGGGGTGTAAAGAGAAAGGAGAGTGAGGTGTGTGAGAATATTATGTGTTGTAAAGAGAGGAGAGGAGGGAGAGAAACGTGAAGGAATGAATGGAAGAGAGAGGTGAGTTGGGATTAAATTAGGTATAATTAAAGAATATAACATTCGTCCGTTTTGAGATTTTGGCAAATACAAACTTACTCCAAAACTCGCCCGGGTTGGGTCTAAAAATTCAGATTTAAAATATGAAAAATATATGTGACGTCCAAATTTCAAAATGAATGCCCGGGTAACGAAAATGCATACCCCCAAGATTGGATGCACGCACGTACGCGTAGTCATCCAAACAAGTCCGTTTCACTGAACGAGACGAGAACAAAATGCGTGGATGCTACCACGGTGTTAGGGGTATCATGCAGGCCATGCTAGGTATTTTTAAAATATTTTATTCGACTTTATATATTATATTAAAAAAATGCAGATACCCATTATACTATTCACACTCAAAGAACAATAAATCAAGAAGTAGCCATAAATAAAGAAATACCCAAAAATAAAACTGGTATGAATGAACTAGGGTATTACATTATACCCAACTACAAAAAGAATTTCGTCCTCGAAATTCCTAAAACAAGGAAAGGTAATCAAACATGAATTTACGAGAAGAGATGTGGAAACTTTTATCGAATCTCGTCTTCTCGTTCCCAAGTCGATTCTCCGTGCGAGCGATTCCTCCATGAAACAAGTACGAGAGGGATTATCTTGTTCTTAAGGACCTTTTCTCTTCGATCAACAATCGACATTGGCCGTTCTTCATAGGTCAAGTCCTCCCTTACTGTCAGCTCTGAATGATCTAGCACATGTATTTCATCTCGAACATACTTACGAAGTTGAGATATATGAAATACGTCATGAACACTCGCCAAAGATGGTGGTAAAGTCAATCGGTAAGCTGCTTCTCCAACGCGCTCGATGACACCAAAAGGCCCCACGACTCGAGGGCTGAGCATGTCTCGACTCCCAAAACGAATTACTCCTCTGGTCGGTGATATCTTCAAGAATACCAAATCACCAACTGCAAACTCTAAAGGTCTTCTTGCTGTATCGGCCTAACTTTTCTGCCGATCTTGTGCTGCCTTCTTGTGGTTCCAGATAATATTAACCTTCTCTACTATTTGCACGATAAGATCCGATCCCAACAATCTTCGTTCACCAATATCGTCCCAACAGACGGGTGAGCGACACTTGCGACCATATAGCGCTTCGAATAGAGCCATCAGTATAGTTGTCTGAAAGCTGTTATTATATGAAAACTCCACCAAGTGTAGATGATCCTCCCACGAACCCTTGAAGTCCAACATGCAAGCTCGCAACATATCTTCAAGAGTTTGGATCGTTCTTTCTGATTGGCCATCTATCTGGGGATGATAAGCAGTGCTAAACTTCAATCGGGTCCCCAAACTTTCCAGTAAGCTTCTCCAGAAGTGTGATAAAAATCGGGTATCACGGTCGGAAACGATGCTCACAGGTACTCCATGCAATCTCACAATCTCCTGCATGTACCGTTCTGCTAACGCTTCCGTCGACTGACCAACTCGAAACTGAATGAAATGAGCTGCCTTGGTCAATCGATCAACAATTACCCAAACTGCATTATTGCCTTTTGGACTCCGCGGTAAAGCTGTCACAAAATCCATGGTTATATATTCCCACTTCCATTGAGGAATCGGAAGTGGTTGCAATAAACCGGCTACCCTTTGATGTTCAGCCTTAACCTGCTGATATACCAAACACTTTGCTACAAAGTGGGCGATCTCCCTTTTCATGCCTTCCCACCAGAAATGCGGTCGTAGATCACGGTACATCTTCGTGCCTCCTGGATGTACGGAATATGCGGAACTGTGCGCCTCCTTCATAACTTCTTCGCGAATGTCTCTTTTCGGTACACACAAACGGCTACCATATCGCAACGAACCATCTTCATGAATCAACAAGTCCGTTCGAAGTCCCGCTTCAACTTGCTCTCGAAACTTCTGAAATCTTGGATCGTGCGACCGTGCTGCTTATCGATCAACGACGACTGTACTTGCAGCTGCATTAACTGTCCCGAAAAATGCAGTAGCAGGATCTCCAACTCGAATCTCTGAAAATCATCGATAAGCTCTTTCTGTGTTGTCAACATTCGTATTGCTGGCAACCGACTAAGCGCATCCGGCACAACATTAACTTTTCCCTGATGATACTTAAGATCAAGATCGTAGTCAGCCATCAGTTCTAACCATCTACGCTGCCTCATATTAAACTTCTTCTGTGTGAACACGTACTTTAGGTTTTTGGGATCAGTGAAAACCTCGACCCTTTCGCCCAATAAGTAGTGTCTCCAAATCTTCAAAATGAAAATCACAGCTGCTAGCTCCAAATCATGAGTTGGGTAATTCTTCTCATGAGTCTTCAACTGTCTCGGTGCATAGGCTATAACTTTCCCATGCTGCATCACAACACATCCCAAGCCTTTCCCAGACGCGTCGCTGTGAATCACCAATCCTCCGGAACCGTCGAGTACGGTCAAAATAGGCGCGATTTTCAATTTTTTTTTTTTACTTCAACGCCTCAAAAGCCAACGCACATCTATCCGTCCATACGAACGGTACCTCTTTTCGCGTAAGCTTGGTCAAAGGCTCAGCTAAACGCGCAAAATTCTCCACGAACCTTCTGTAATATTCGGCAAGTCCAAGAAAACTTCTAATCTCTGTTACGTTCTTCGGAATCGGCCAATCTTGAACTGCTGCAATCTTTTCAGGATCAACGGCGATTCCAACTCCGGATACGACGTGCCCCAAAAACTTCACTTCTTCAAGCCAAAATTCGTACTTGCTCATCTTCGCATATAATCTTTCTTGCCTCAACGTTTGCAGTGCGATCTTTAAGTGTTTTGCGTGCTCTTCTAAGCTTCTTGAATAAACCAGAATATCATCGATAAACACCACTATAAATTGGTCTAAGAATGGTGAAAAGATTCGGTTCATCAAGTCCATGAATATTGCCGGTGTATTCGTTACTCCGAAGGGCATTCGCAATGTCCATACTGAGTTCGGAACGCCATCTTGCAAATATCTTCTGATTTGACTCGAACTTGATGATATCCAGATCGCAAATTCAGCTTCGAGAATACCCTCGCGCTACTAAGCTGCTCGAGTAATTTGCCAATGCGAGGGATCGGGTACTTGTTCTTAATAGTCAGCCGATTTAATTCTCGATAATCAATCCACATCCGTCTTGTGCCGTCTTTCTTCTTAACTAGAAGGACTGGAGCTTCCCAAGGTGAATCGCTGCTGCGAATCCAACCCTTTCTCTAGCAATTCGGCAACCTGCTTCTTGACTTCCTCCAATTCCACTAGTGCCATTGGATAGTATACCTTAATATTGGCGCTGCACCAGGAACAAGATCGATCGCGAACTCTATGCCTCGCTTCGGCGGTAAACCTGATATGTCTTCGAACACGTCCATGAAATCTCGAACAACAGCTGGCATATCTTCCTTATCCACCTCCATCGACGAAAGAACATTGTTTGTCGGCCTAGCCCTAAACTCGACTGGCCCTACAGAACTGCTTCCTCCAGCAAAATAAACTCCGGATGTCCGGGAATCTGGAGAATCACTTTCCTTTCCTTACAATCAATATGAGCGTGGAAAGTGCCGCAAAAATCCATTCCCAAGACAACAACAAAGGGATGCACCAGAATTGAATAATCCTAATACGGGGAACAACAAGAACAAGTAAGATACCGAGATGACTTCATCCGACGTCAAGATACTGAAGAGGATTAAGCACGGTAAACAGGATTCAAGCTTGCGATAAAATATGAACTGGAAAGTAAGAGAATCAAGGCAATATGAAGACCATGGAACACGGAAATTAATCAAGACCAGGACTCCAAGTTACTTAAATAGAGTACCGCATTGTAACCATGCTGCAGTTCATAGTTACAATCACATAACTCCACTCAAGTCGCCCAAATCCTAGTATTAGAATCAAGGAACATGGAGAAACAATAGAGAACCAAAAGGTTTCAAGTCGAGATGCAAAGTGGTTTGCATATCGTCAAGACGAAGGATAAAAGAAAGATATGATTCAAGAATCATGATAGCAATGTGGCACGACATATTCCTAATCACGAGTATTCTGATTCGTGTATTGGGTCCAATACCCAACTACAAAAGAATCAAACTCGATTAACCTATACCCTACGGCTCTGATACCAACAAAACCATGTCACGCCCCGCTTCCCAAAATACGGAATACGAGGGGTAGACAAGGCCAGCCATGCTCCTACGGTCAAGGAAATGTCCTGCCGTAGTCACACTTCGGCTTCTAGTTTATCATGGTAAACAGTAAAGATGCGCAGGTAATGAGAAATGCAGTAACTGAAAGGAACAATGTGAAGACTGACCTGAAGTGGAACAAACGAATGTAACTCGGAATGGCAAGACAAGAAGTCTGTGATGCACTGGTCCAGCCTAAATCTTCTCCTCACACTGAGCATGCATACTCAGGTCGTCAGAGCGACGCAACAACAATATTATTATAATAAGATAAAACAGGTATATGAGGTAATGATGGTGTAAGAATAATGCAAGAAATCACTGTGTCACTATATGATGCAGAATATGTTATGTGTCCCTATCGGTCTCTAGGTCATGTTTGAAATCACATAGTGGAAGGAGGATCATGTTTAACAGGAGTCTCGTACATACCCGAGACAACGGCCCACATGCCCGGGACATAACCCTGTCAGCCGGATCGCTAGATCCTATCCTACACGTATTAGTATCACGGTTCGAATGATCATCCTCTAAACATGGTCCCGCTAAATACGATACTCTTTCCACTTTGATTTCCTCTTTTTTCCCAGGTTTACACTATTTATGATCTTGATCTAGTCGTGTACAAGTATACCAATGGCACGGTTTTATCACTGTTCACTGTATTTATCACTATCACGAATATTCACTTTCCATTGGGCACGATTTTATCACTGTTCACTGTATTTATCACTGTCACGAATATTCACTTTCCATTGGTGTACTCGTCACTCCTAAACCAATATCTATCGCGCACGATAATGCAATGTCCATGTTGACCCCAATCAGAGCAAAGCTCTGTTCAAGTTCCGAGGCGGGAGATGAAGCAACGCTTCATCTCCCCCCAATCAGAGACAAAGCTCTGCTTTAAAAATTTAAACTTCAATAAAGGAAGCAACGCTTCAGTTGCGCATGCACTGCGCTGCGCGATACGTGTCAGCGCAGATGCGCTTGCGCAGTCGCGCCGTGCTGTGCGCTGTGCGACGCGTGTCGGCGCAGTCGCGCTGCGCTCTGCGTTGCGCGACGCGTGTCAGCGCAGATACGCTAGCGCAGTCGCGCTGCGCTGCGCGCTGCGCGACACGTGTCCGCGCAGATGCGCTAGTGCAGAAGAAAGGGGCTAAGTGCCAAAGGCAATTTAGCCATGCAAAATTACATGCACTTGATAACAACGAATTAAAATACGATGCACAAACACAACAAAGAGCTCAAATAAAAAGAACACTTAACAGATAATAAAATACTTAATTAAAACATTTATTTATTATTAAATTTAAAAAAGATCACCGAATACGGGATCAGAGAGACAAGGGTTTACAAAAAGAAAAAGAAGATTATTCAGCTCCCTCTCCGTCTTCTCCACCACGTCGAAGCGGCGATCTTCCCGAGGGGTGGCCATCCAACGGTCGACGCCGCACTCCTGGGAAAAAGTGGCGATGACGGCCCGACGAGCCCGTATCTGGCTCAGCAAGTAGAAGGAGAAGTCCCTCAGGGCTTTGGTGATCAAGAGCGCTTCGAAAAAGCTCTCGATCTTATCCTCGGCCACATCGAGCATTGCCGAGGACATCTCCGCCGGAGGAGGGGGAATGTCGGCGAGCACTGAGGCAAGGATCATCCGAAGCCAAATGGAACCCGGAGGAAGAGAAGACCCCACACGAGTCGAAAGCTCGTACATTGCGGCATCGCACTGCTCGTCCGAAAAAGAGGAGTCCACCAAGCGCGCAGCAAAACGGGGAACGACGTCTCGGATCGGCACCTCCCACGGTTGTCGGCGGGCATGAGGACGGTTGCAAGCCATGATCGAAAAGTTCTCTGAAGATGAGAAAATGAAAGGCTCGGCCTTGAGCTATATATAGACCCAAGCACAAAAGATTCTGTGCACAATGGAATTATTTCCAAGACCCGGGAAATCAAAATCTTGGAGATACAAGCTTGACTTGGAAAAGGGGAGATGAAAGGATATCTCAGGTGAAGCAACGCTTCAGATCCTCCGCGCTGGGCGCAACTTGCCACGTGTCTGGCGCAACGCGCCGAGCGCAGCGCCCAGAAAGCGCACCCAATCAGAGCAAAGCTCTGATTGAAGGAAGCAACGCTTCAACTGCACTGCGCTCTGCGCTGCGCGACACGTGTCAGCGCAGATGCGCTAGCGCACTTGCGCTGCGCTCTGCGCTGCGCGACACGTGTCATGCGCTGGGGCATCTGCGCCAAACTAAATTAAGATTTTTATGAAATCTTTTCTGTTCTTTCCAGAACTAGAAGATTTTCTTATGTCTTTGGATCAAAGATCCAGCGGTGGGAAAATTCCCAAAATCGCTCAGGAAAGATCTTGTTAACAAATTCAACAGATTTGTGGTCACTATAAATAGGACCCTAAGCCTCAATTCAAAGGCATCAAGAATTTCTCAAAAAAAATCAAGAACTCTAAGCAGAGAAAACTTTAAGAAGATCTCAAGAAAAAGGTAAAGAACCTTCATGAAGTAGAAGAAAGGCCTTCTAATAGATCATGGATCTAAAAATAAAATGAATGATCTTTATATAAAAAGAAAACAGTGCTTTGCACTTCTGGTGAACCTTCGGTTCTTTAAAAACGATAAAAAAAATATAAATAATAAAATAATAAAAGAATAGTGCTTTGCACTTTTAAGAACCTCTGGTTCTTCGAATAAAGAAAAAAATTATTTTTCTGATCTAATTTAGATTAAGAACTTAAACAGTGCTTTGCACTTCCCTTCCTGAATCTAAAAGATTCTTAGTGCTTTGCACTTCCAAGTTGCGTCGTTGCGCTCTTAAGAGAGCGCCACGTGTCGGCTATAAAAATCCTTGCGCTAAGCGCCCTTAAGATAGAGCTTTGCTCTCTTGAACTGGCGCAACTCGTTGAGAGCACGCCACGTGTCAGCAGCGCAATAGCGCAGCGCAACAACGCGGCGCACTGCGCTTGCGCTCATCAGAGCACGACACGTGTCATCACCATATGAACTTGCGCTCACTACTTATCGCAAAGCGCAGATGCATTAAAAAGGGCCAAGCCCAATTAAGAGAAGGCCTAACAGGCTCAATAAAGCGCAAATGCATTATTTTAAGGGGCAGAGCCCAAACAAGAACAGATGCTTTGCGTCATTTATAAATGGGCAGAGCCCAAACAAAATATTCAGAATGCTATGCATTTTAAAAAGGGCAAAGCCCGAACAAGGTAGATACTTTGCACCATCTACAAAGGGGCAGAGCCCAAAATAAATTGATACTTTGTAAAAAAAATGCAATCCAAAAGCAAATAAAATGTTGAACTGGACTTAGCCCAATCGTGGCCATAAGTCCTTAAATCAAATTGACTGAGCAAAATGGCTCTCCTAAATCAATCTACGTCCGGTTCGAGGGTACGTCTCCGAACTCCTTTGACATCCATCTGTTCTCCTCCGAAGGACGGCGCGCAGGACCGCGATTGTCTTGGCGCTGAGATTCGGGGCAGATGCTAATTGGTGCTATCCGTCCACCTCTCCGAAGATGCCAAGTTGATTTATGGCACCATGTATCGAAGGTTTAGACGGATGCGTCCGATGTAGCAGACTTCGTCAGATTCCCCCTCATTTGAGAGGTTTTTGATTGTGGGGACGCTCTTCCCTGCAGGCGCAAGCCCCTGCAGTTAATTACGCTACCGCGTTGCGGTAACAACTTTCTCCTTCTCCAGATGGTCACTTCGTGTCGTGGGTGTTTGTTTTATTGCCCGTGGATTGTTTACGGAGACTGGGTTATGTCGTCACCCGTAGGGCGTGGACTAGTCCAAATCCGCATTATCTTAAATTTGGGTTTGGGGGTTTGGTTTGAGGATACGTCAGCCATACTTGAGGCTAAGATCAACTCAAACGTTTGTTAAGGATACGTTAGTCTAACTTTGTGACTAAGATCAACTTAACGGGATCGTTTAGATCCGACAAAAGAGTGTTTGGACTCTAATGTTCCAGTTTAGGGACGTAGTGGTCCATCGTATGTATGGCCGTCGGGACCCATCACCTCTCTGACGACGTTGAAGGATTACAACGACGGATGTCAGAGAAGTTCAGAGATGTACCCTCGAGCCGGAGTTAATTGGGGGGATTCATAGTCCAGTCTGTTTGGAGGTTTAAGGATACGTTAGCCATTTTCGAGGCTAAGATCAACTTAAACGGGACCGTTTAGATCCGACAAGAGAGCATACGGGGCTCTATTGTTCTAGTTTAAGGACGTTGCGGTCCATGGGTAGTTTAAGGACATTGCAGTTCATGGGTAGTTTAAGGACATTGCGGTCCACGGGTAGTTTAAAGACATTGCGGTCCATGGGTAGTTTAAGGACATTGCGGTCCATGGGTAGTTTAAGGACATTACGGTCCATTGTTAGTTTTAAGACATCTCGGTCAAGGTTAAGGACGTCGTAGTCCATGGGTTTAAGGACCCCACAGTCCGTTGTTAGTTTTAAGACATCTCGGTCAAGGTTAAGGACGTCGTAGTCCATGGGTTTAAGGACCCCACAGTCCGTTGTTAGTTTTAAGACATCTCGGTCAAGGTTAAGGACGTCGTAGTCCATGGGTTTAAGGACCCCACAGTCCGTTGTTAGTTTTAAGACATCTCGGTCAAGGTTAAGGACGTCGTAGTCCATGGGTTTAAGGACCCCACAGTCCGGTATGTGCTCTGGATGCTTCACACGGGTTCACTGCCGTGCTTAGCGAGGACCAGGCTCCGCTCTGGGCGTTTTCCGTGGGGTCAAAGAGTGACGTTATCCACGTTCCACGTAACCAGGAATTTGTATTAGACATGAGTTTAAGGACCCCACAGTCCGTATCAATGTGTGGTTGTCGGGACCCGTCACCTCTCTGAAGACGTTGAAGGATTACAACGACAAGTATCAGAGGAGTTCAGAGATGTACCCTTGAACCAATGAGCTGGTTGAAAGAGCAGATGTGCTCAGTTCAATATGATTTGAGGACTTATGGCCATCTTTGGGCTAAGTCCAGTCAGGAGAGGCTTTGCCTCTATCCACTTAGGCCAATTGGGCCAAAGCCTAGTGTTAAACACTACAGAGCAGTCAGTGTTGAACACTGAGAATGAGGTTGACAAGTTAGTGTTTAACACTAAGAGATAATTGGTGTTAAACACCAGCAACAAGGCTTTTCAAATTAGTGTTAAACACTAAAACAGATCAGTGTTGAACACTGCAAATAAAGCTTTTTAATCAGCGTTGAATGCTAAGGCCCAACAGTGTTTTAACACTGGGTTTGAGAGTTTTAATTTAGTGTTAAACACTAAGGCAAGAGGGGTCACGTGGCAGCACGTGAGAGCGCCCTCCCTTCATTTGTTCTGCTGAAATTATCGTGTCTTTCAGAGCATCACGTGCCATCACGTGATGGGCATTCAAATGCCTATGTATTAGAGCTTCTGCCGAGGGTCACGTGGGTCACGTGGGGTGCTGCCTCAAAGGGACTTTCTGTATATCTCTTGGAGGGGGTCACGTGATGACACGTGACCCTGCCTCTATGTATTTTGTTTAGAGGCTTCGTTCATCTTTTTTTTCCAGGAATTAAATTCCTCGAGCTGTAAATTTCAGAGGAATTAAATTCCTACTTCCTTTCGAAGACTTTGTTTTTTCCGGAATAGAGTTTAACTCTGAATTTTCTGTAGGAATTAAATTCCTCATGTATGTGAAGAACCAAATAGGGTTAAACCCTAACAAAGCTTTTTTAAGGAGTTAAAACTTCCATCCTTTGTCAAATTATGATTGAGGGAATTAAATTCCCGCCGTTGCAACAGAACTGGATTCTTAATTAGGGTTAAACCTTGTTTCTTTTTAGTTCTGAAGGAATTAAATTCCCATGATATAGGGTCGAGCCCTAATTTTATTTTGGAGGAATTAAATTCCTATAGTTCTGTGAGAATTAAATTCTCGAGCTTGCATTCCTTCTCTATGTTTTGGATCTGCATGGCAGGATCTCAACCCATTGAGAATTAAATTCTCAACCTTAAAGGGAGATGTGCACTTTGCAGATCCTCTATCAAAGAGAGAAGAAATATGTTCTTCTGTTTTTATATATCAGAGTTAAACTCTGTTGAGAATTAAATTCTCTTTCTTTCAAACGTCTTTCCCTTTCTTACCTAGGGTTTTTGCAGAAGATCTGAGTCTTTTCAAAGTATCAAAGCTCTTCTCCTTTTCTCTTTTCTTCTCTGCGTATGTCTTTATTTTCTCTCGTGTCTCCTGGCTCCTATTTATAGGAGAAGCAGCCGAATAAATTAGTTTTTGATGAATCTTCATTGAGAGATTTGATTTGCATCCATCATTCGTTTTGGACCTTTGGATTATTGGGTGAATTTTATTCACCATTGGATTTTAAATCCAGAGATTCTCCTTTGTTATTTTGGTTAGATTTAAGGGGGAAATCTTTCCAAACCCGAGATTTTCCATAGATAGATGATATTTAATCATCTCTGAATCTTTAATTTGATTGGTCCCAGATAATTACTTTCTTTTGGAAGGATTCAAATTTCCTTCAGAATTTAATTCTGTCGTCAAAACTGGGCTTTGAAAGCCGGTCACGTGTGACCACGTGACCCATGGTCACGTGTGGACACGTGACCCGCCTTTAGAACGAGCCTTCCTCTTTCTTTTGCACTCTGCCTTCTTCTGCTGCTTAGCCGTCACGTGCTACCACGTGACCCTTGGTCACGTGTGAGCACGTGACCCCTGTCTGGCACTTCTTTCCTTGGTTCAATTGGAGAGCGAGTCTGCTGCTTTGAACGTCACGTGCCGACACATGACCTTGGTCACGTGGGAGCACGTGACCTCTTCTGAAGCTCTTTTCCTTGACTTGATCAGGGAACCAATGCGCCTTTGACGCTTGCATTTAAATGTCACGTGTCGCCACGTGACCCTGGTCACGTGGGAGCACGTGACTCTTTCTGAAGCCCCTTTTCTTCAACGTAGTCAGGAAACTGAACTTGCCTTGATGATGTTTTTAGGTGTCACGTGCCAACACGTGACCGCTAGTCACGTGTAAGCATGTGACCCTCTTCTGAAGCTTTTCCCAGAAGCTTTCCTGATTTTAAATCAGGAAACACCATCGTTGTAATTACTCAACGACGTCAAAGAGGTGACGGGTCCCAACGACCACACATCCATATGGACTGCGGGGTCCTTAAACTCGTGGACCGAGACGTCCTTTAAACTAATATCGGACCACTACGTCCTTAAACTGGCGACGGACCACTACGTCCTTAAACTGGCAACGGACCACTACGTCCTTAAACTGGCGACGGACCACTACGTCCTTAAACTGGCGACGGACCGAGACGTCCCTAAACTAATATTGGACCACTACGTCCCTAAACTGGAATATGGACCACTACGTCCTTAAACTGGCGACGGACCGAAACGTCCCTAAACTAATAATGGACCACCACGTCCCTAAAACTGGCAATGGACTGCCACGTCCTTAAACTGGCACAATAGAGCCCAAATGCTCTCTTGTCGGATCTAAATGGTCCCGTCTAAGTTGATCTTAGCCCCAAATACGGTTAATGTGTCCTTAGATATTTAAATAAATAATAAAACTCCAAATCAACTTTGGTCCAAGGGTACATCTCTGAACTCCTCTGACGCCTGTCGTTGTAATCCCTCAACGACGTCAGAGAGGTGACGAGTCCTGATGGCCAGATAATTAAATCAATCACTACGTTAAGTTGATCTTAGTCTAAAACAGGACTAATGTACCCTTAACGAATGTTTAAGTTGATCTTAGCCGCAACGCGACTAATGCATCCTTAAACTAAAAAACACCAAACCCAAATCTAAGTAAATGCGGATTTGGACTAATCCACGTCCTACGGGCGACGACATCACTAAGTCTCCGTATACAATCCACGGGCAACCACAAACAAAACAAACATACACGACACGAAGTGAAATTCTGGAGAAGGAGAAAGTTGTTATCGCAACGCGATAGCGTAATTAACTGCAGGGGCTTGCGCCTGCAGGGAAGAGCGTCCCCACAATCAAAAACCCCTCACCCTGAGGGGGAATCTGACGAAGTCTGCTACTTCGGCCGCATCCGTCTAAACCTCTGATACACGGTGCCATAAATCAACTTGGCATCTTCGGAGAGATAGACGGGTAAAACCAAATAGCATCTGTCCCGAACCTCAGGCGAGACCGACCGCGTCTCGGCCGCCGTTCGGAGGGGAACAGATTCTGGCACGCCCGGTGGGACCTTTTCCTCTTTCCACTCCACACTTCGTGTGTCGTCTTCGCGAACCAATCGCGGTTTGTTAAATGGTTGTCCTCGGATTTCAAGTGGCTAAGATTTGGTCTCTTGTATGGCGCAGAACTCAAGATTCAATGGCCACCAACTGCACCAACTGCTCGAAATACCATTGCAGCGGACGTTCCACCTCACCGAGAGGTGTAGCATACGGGCCCCAAGCGGCTTCCTTCCTGACTCTGTCGGTAGACCAGGTGACCCAGGCCACCACCGGCCTGTTCTTCGGGACCATGGTCCCACCTACAAACTTCTCTGTGCCGATCTCTGCATCAGAAGCGAACAAGAAGTCGGTGTTCGACCGGCTCACTGCTGCCCCGACCCCTGTCAACGGGTCGCCCGCTACTAAGCTGACAGCCTCCGTTTTCACCAGGCTAGGTCAGAATTATAAAGTAGCTGTCCCAAAGAGGGCAACGACCGCTGCTTTGGAAGTCGTTAAAGCGGCTTCTCCCAGCAGAGAGTCAGTCTTCACAAGATTGACGGTTCCCACTCCTCCCCCAGCTGGCCAGAAGGCATCAGTCTTCGATAGGCTGACATCAGCAGTTACCCCGCACTCAAACAGGGGGCAGCAAGAAAACATCTCGATTTCCGAGCCAGTTCCAACGGCTCACCAAGCGCGACGTCGCCATTGGCAACGGGTAAGGAAAGCAGGGGGCAACTCCCCCTCAGGGCTAACCCCACCTGCTCCAGTAGAGGAGGTCAACGCGGCTGTTCCAACTGGGAACAGCTTTGAATTGCTGAGGAAAGTGAAAAAGAACTCTCCGATTGCTACATTGAAAAGATCTCCTCCGCCTGTGGAGAAAGCTCCGGAGGCAAAACAGGAACAGCCTTCTCAACGGCTGTCGTTGAAAATTTATAGAGTCTGGCAGAGGGTTCAAGGCTCCGTGATTGACTCAGACCACTTCCGTCGCCAGAAAAGGGCAAAGGCGGAAAAAGACAAGAACCGCCCCGTTAAACAACAGGGGGCAACGAATGCCAGGATGCCCGCTTCAACGGCTCCTTCCACCTCACAGTCCATAAAAGGAAGAGGCCGGAGAAAGCTCCCATGACATTGACAAAGTCTAAAAGCGATGAACCTAAACGCCCCAAGTCAGGGGGCATAACAGTTCATACAGTCTATATGGCTTCGGGAAAGGAAGAAAGTCGTACTTCCACGGGTCACCGACCGCTTACCCGGTCAGTGACCAAGGCCCAGGAGCAACAACAAAAGCTCCAGGAGATGATGACTACAATGGCTGCACTCACGGGGCCAAAAGAGAATCCTGAGACGTCCTTAGATGAACGTCAAGAGGAAGAGACCGACGCCGAGTTCCTCCGCCGAGTACTGGAAAAGAGAGACAAAGAGGCTGCTGAACAAGCAGCCAATATACAGCGTATGGGCCTCCTCTTCCAGGACATGATAGGGATGATGATACAACCAGATCCCCCGACTGAAGAACCCCCGATTGTCCTTGGGGATGATAAGGGAGAAACATCAAACCCTCAGCCCGTTCTATCAACGGCTAGAGAGGATACAATCTCTAAAACTGATCTGGATGAATATATAGCCCAGCAGATAAAGGTTCATCACACGGCCGAAGCAGCCGGCCATGTTGTAAAAACGGGGCGGCCATATCCGGGCTGGTACGACCAAATCAAGTACCCGCCAGGTTACACAATTCCTAAGTTTCACGTCTATAAAGGGACTGGCAATCCCCATCAGCATGTTGCCCAGTTCAGGGCACTTTGTGGTAACACCGGCGGCGACGACAAGCTTTTGCTGCGCCAGTTCGTTGGAAGCCTATCAGATACGGCGTTCGAATGGTATTCCGAGCTCCCCAACGACTCTATTCAAACCTTTGCGGAGATGGAGCTGCTCTTCAACCAACGTTTTGTAAGTGCCAGCGAGCGTACCCCGATGACGGCGCTGATTAATGCCAGGGTAAAACCCGGCGAGACGTGGGTTCAGTACGCTATACGGTGGCGTAATCTATGGTCTAATTGTGAACAGCGCATAGAAGAAGCCCCTGCGGTGGGAATGTTTGTTGGAACCCTTGATCCACAAGCAACTATTTCACAGTTTATGATGTTCTTTAAGCCGACTTCCTTCCAGGCTTTGATCGACAACTTGGCGCAGATGGACCAGATGGGCCATAAACCCCCTCTCCCGAAGCCGGACTCCCGAAACGATAAAGGAAAGGGAAAAGCGATCATCGTTGCTAATGCCCAACAACAACCGAACAACTCGAAGCCGGTTGCTCGTCCAAACAATACGCGCCCATACGTACCCCTTGAGGACAGGATGGGACGTGCTTACTCCTTCTCCCGTGATAAAACAAGGAGGCTATTCGAGCTGGCATTGCGCAACAGACTCATAAATATGCCAGATCCAAAACGCCCGTCGCAACCAAGTGATGTCAACGAGCCCAATTACTGCCCTTATCATCGAGTACTAGGACATCCAATCGAAGACTGTTACGTCTTCAAAAATTGGCTTGAGAATCAGTATCGCCAGGGCAAATTCGCGCTATCCGACAAATGGAAAGTGAATCCCCCGCAGCCCCACATCGCTAAAGGGATGAATACGCCAGGGGCAACATGCTCCGTCATCGAAGAAACTCCTTGGGAGGTTGTATTATCAGCCAAAACGAGGAGAATGTTAAATGATCTTCAGACCTGTCCAGCGGTCAACTGGAAGAACCCCTTAGAACCGCAGGTTATTGAAGGGATGTTGAAGCCACGTCCGACTCAGAAGACCGATGGCGGTAGTTCAAGCGCTCATAGCCAGCCGTCAAAATCTTCGAAAAAGAAATCTAAGAAGCCCGGCGACAAGCGCACGGACTTACAAAAGCAAATCGACGCACTGGATGAGTACAACCAAAAGGCGCGGACTCCCATTACGCTCCAAGATTTCCTTGATCACGTCTTTCAAAAAGAAGATGAGGGAGAAAGTTCATCGGATGAATCCGAGGAATATGTGGCGAGCTGTCATATGATCTCCCATGTGACCACGAACGATGAAGGAACTTCTGGCACTGAAACGCCGGGGGCAAATAATGAATCAAGGGTTCCGGAGTTATTAATTGAAATGATCGGCGCGTTTCTTAATAAAGACCGATTGAAAAGTAAAGCTGATCAGGAACGCGAAACGGCTATATTCGAGAGGGCCAAGCGCCAGCGACTTGAGGAAGGAGCTCAGATGACCCCGCTGGAGCAAAATGCCTCCACCGCTGACAAAGGCCAGTTCAAGATAAAAAAGAGATTTGCTAAGGCCATATCGATGGGCATGAAGCTACCACCCTCTGAAGAAAAAGTTACTGGCGTGGTAGAAATGCACCCCTCTTATTGCTTATATCATCAGAAGGTCTCGCATTCTATCCAAGATTGCAAAGTTTTCAATGGATGGTGGCAAGGATACGTCGCCAATCGACAACGCTTTAAACGGGAAAAGCGTAAAATTCGTCGGGAGCAAAGAAACACGACCAAAGAGCTTGAAAGAACTGCCGGCAGTTGTCACATGATTAATACTACCGGGTCACAAGTGCCTACATTTGGGAGCGACTCTGATGAGGAGCTAGAACTTGCCCCTCTCTTTAAAGAGTCAACTTCGGGAAAAGAAGAGGAGCCAGTGGTTTGCGAAAATATCCGACTGCGGAATCGAACACTGCCTGAAAAGAACCTCGGACCCTCGAATAGAAAAGATAAAGGGAAGGAGAAGATCCCTGAAGACATCGTCCTAGATGATCAAGTTCTGGAAGAGCTAAACGCCAAAAACCCGCCAAATAGGAATAAAGTGGATTACAATGTCTTGGCGCATCTGAGGAAGTTACCCTCTCAGCTCAGCATCCTTGATGCCTTGTTACTATCACAGGAAGCCAGAGACTCTTTGATTAAGGCGCTACAAGATCCGGACCAGTTCCAAGCCTTCTTAGCCGAAGAAAAGATGAAAGACGAATTAGAAGAAGTGCACACAGCCGACGTTGCTTTTGGTGATGAAGACATTCTCCTCGGGACGTGTGAACACAATCGTCCCCTTTATGTCTCGGGATATTGCCACGACATAAAGATAGGTAAAATCCTGGTCGATAACGGATCATCTGTCAATCTACTTAACGTGCGGGTGTTAAAGGAGATTTGCATGAGCATTCAACACCTCGCCCGGGACAAGATCACTATCTCCGGTTTCGACTTCCAATCCTCAAAGACTTTTGGATCTGTGATACTGACGCTGCGCTTCGGGCTGCTCGTCACAGATATCAAATTCCATGTTATAGACGCCAAGACGTGCTATAATGCTTTGCTCGGCCGACCATGGCTACACGAGTACAATATCATCCTTTCTACACAACATCAGTGCATGAAGTATTCTAGGGACGGCCTCGAATACACAGTGGCAGGAGAGTTGAATCCGTTTTCCGTGAACGAAGTTCGCAAGTATGAAGATGCCAAATACTTCTTACCGAGTTTCGAAGACACGGAAAGATGTCACAAACCGGAGAACAAAGCTAACGCCACCATCCCTGTCTTCGGCAGTGACACCGAAGAGGAGGAGGAGATAATTTATTCAGGTCCGTCCCAGTCCGCCAGACCAGGACCATCCATTCCTTCATTGATCTTCGGCAGTGATTCAGAAGATGAAGTTCATGCTGTATTCCCCGCTCGGCCTTCAATACGGGTTTCCGCCGATGAAGAGCGAAGTCTACAGATAACCATGGTGCCGCTTCAACATTACAAAGAATTGGATGCACTCGACACCAACAGCGTAGAAGAATTGCAGACATTCTATATCCCTCCCAGGCGAGAGAGCGAGAAAGCAATTCTGTTTTACCGCTCTGAAGAAAACAAGGTGGAAAAAGAAATTTGGCATGGCGCGGATCCCACGCTCGACAGGCTTCAGCCTATCCGTCTTCCCAGATATTATACCGAAGGTTTGAAGAAACTGCTGGAACGCCAGGGGATGTCCCTCACACAGACTATTAGAAAAGCCAAATTCTATGACAAGGTCTGGAACATTCCCGGGACCCAATGCAAACTGCCTAACGGGAGAGTAGAAACAAAAGGGCTTGGGTACATTCGCTCAAAGAAACGAGAGCTGATAAACAGCTGTTATGCCATGTATGACTTCGATGAAGAGGAGGACGCTCAATGGGAGGACGCTAATCCTGAACCAGCAAAAGTTCCTGATACAGAACCGCCCAATCCATCATTTGAAGACCAGATGAGCAAACTTATAAGGAATGCGAGTCAAAAAGCCCGAGACGATCACAATCGTGAAATGGCAATCTATGAGAAAGCCAAGACACAGCGCCTCCTTCAACAGGCGGTGAAGGGAAAAAATGCCGCTCCTTGTCAACCGGCTACAAAAAAGGTTCGACGCGAAAACAAAAACAAGTCAAAAGGCAAGAGAAGCGCTCGACAGCCACAAAACAGAGCTAGGAAGCCACGTATCCGAGAGTCGAGCGTTATTGGTTTAGCCCTCGGGAAGAAAATGGGTCGAGCATACTCATTTCCCCGGAACAAAACGAGGAAGATATTCGATCTCGCTCTAAAACATCAGATGCTTACGTTGCCAGAGTCTAATCATCCTGAACACGCAGGCGAGGTGTTCGAGCCGAATTATTGCTTTTACCATCGAGTGATGGGACATGCTCTTGAAGACTGCTTCACCTTCAAGAATTGGGTTGAAGATCAATATCAGCTAGGCAAATTCGCGTTTTCTGATAACTGGAGGGTAGCGCCGCCACAGAAACACGAGCCCGAAGCCGCGAAAGAAAAACCAGTTCCACATTGGGATTGGCAGAAAATTCACACCTGTCGTATGATAACGGCATTGAAAGAAGAGTCCGAGAACCTGGACAGCCTCCCTTGGTGCCTCGAAAACAGCAGCGATGAGGTGATCTCAGAATTTCCCCCAGCTCCGAAAGAACTGGAGGATGGAATCCATACCACTGCAGACAATCTCAAGAAAATTGAGTTGGGGACGGCAAATGACCCGCGACCGACATTCATCAGCGAGCTGCTATCTGAAGAAAGGGTGGCCGCGTTAAAGGATGTGCTTCTACAGCACAAAGATTGCTTCGCGTGGAACTATTCCGAAATGCCGGGACTAGATCCAGAAGTTGCTGTACATAGACTAGCAATATCCCCGAACATCAAGCCAGTCAAACAGGCGCCGAGAAGAATGCGACTCGAGCTTGAGATGAGCATAAATACCGAAGTCAAAAAGTTAATCGACTCTGGCTTCATCCAGGAAGTTCAATACCCTGAATGGATCGCCAACATCGTCCCAGTGATGAAGAAAAATGGGACAGTGCGCATATGCGTAGACTTCCGGGATCTTAATAAAGCTTGCCCGAAGGATGATTTCCCAGTGCCAGTCACCGAACTGATGATAGATAACACGTCCACTCATGAGGTTTTCTCCTTCATGGACGGCTCATCGGGGTATAATCAAATAAAAATGCATCCTGAAGATCAGAAGCACACAGCCTTCAGGACCCCTCTTGGTATATTTTGTTATAAAGTAATGCCCTTCGGTCTGAAGAACGCCGGTGCTACTTATCAGAGGGCCATGACAAAGATCTTCGACGACCTTATACACGAAATCGTTGAATGCTATATCGACGATCTCGTGGTTAAAAGCAAATCATACGAGGAACATCTCGAGCATCTGAAGACCGTATTTCAACGCCTTCGGCAATACAACTTGAAGATGAATCCTCTTAAATGTGCGTTCGGGGTCTCCTCGGGCAAATTCCTGGGATTCGTCGTTCGACACCGAGGTATTGAAATAGATCCGTCAAAGATTAAAGCGATCATGGAAATGCCTCCGCCGAGGACTCTCAAACAGCTTCGGTCTCTCCAAGGGAAACTCGCATACATACGGCGATTTATAGCCAACCTTTCAGGAAAGTGCCGTCCCTATAGTCACCTGATGAAGAAGGGAACCCCATTCGTTTGGGATCAAAAATGCCAAGGCGCACTGGATGAGATCAAGCAATACCTGCAGAACCCGCCAGTGTTGGCTGCTCCGGTTAAGGGAAAGCCCCTCATTCTTTATACAACCGCCCTCGAAGGTTCCTTAGGCGCATTATGGGCACAAGAGAACGACCAAGGGAAAGAAAGAGCACTCTACTACTTAAGTCGAGTTCTACTGGGGGCAGAAAGCAACTACTCTCCCATTGAAAAACACTGCCTGGTGTTGATCTTCGCAATAACAAAGCTTAGGCACTATGCGTTAGCACATGAGGTCCGTCTGATTTCAAAGGTGGACCCTCTCAAATATTTAATGTCAAAAGCCATATTGACAGGGCGACTCGCTAAGTGGGCCCTGCTCTTGATGGAATTTTCGATAACATATCAACCTCTCAGGGCAGTAAAAGGCCAGGCCATCGCCGACTTCCTTGCTGAGCATCCCATACCTGCCGATTCTCCTTTAAATTGCGATTTGCCAGACAGACATGCGTTTGACACAATCGACAGTGGTGATACCCGTTGGGAGCTTTATTTCGATGGAGCATCTTCCATGAAAAAGCACAAACAAAGTACGCCAATGATCAAATCGGGGGTGGGACTCATCTTCGTGACTCCACAAGGAGGGATAATGCGCTTCGCCTTCTCCTTGACAGAGCCGAGAACGAATAATGAAGCTGAATATGAGGCTTTGATAGCAGGCCTCGAGATCGCCATCGATATGGGAATTGAGAGCCTCCTCATATATGGGGACTCCCAACTGGTCGTCAGTCAAGTGAACGGCGATTACCAAACATGCAAACCGGAATTGGTAAAATACGGTGAAAAAGTGCAGCAATTGCTAACCCAAATTCCCTCCTATACATTGGAAAGTATACCACGCGCGGAAAACAGCAAAGCGGACGCACTAGCCAAACTTGCTAAAGAACTGGCTGACGAGGACCTTAATGACGTTAGAATCGTGATACAAAGCCGTCGAGTGCTCGCCCCCGCAGAAATACCTTCGGAATTACCCGAAGAGAAGGGGGTGACTGAACGAACAACCTTACAAATAAAAGACCACGAGAAAGTCGAGGATTGGAGGGAAATCCTTATAGACTACTTCAAGTCCCACCAAATGCCTGAAGATGCGTCCGCAAGACATCGGCTCACAAAACGAGCTCTGTCTTTCGCCTTCGTCAATGATACTCTA
Source organism: Agapanthus africanus (assembly GCA_030015575.1). Taxonomy (NCBI): domain Eukaryota; kingdom Viridiplantae; phylum Streptophyta; class Magnoliopsida; order Asparagales; family Amaryllidaceae; genus Agapanthus; species Agapanthus africanus. The sequence continues at coordinate 416,489,916 of CM057338.1, read as the reverse complement.
TAGAAGAGGTCATTTGATTCTCTGTGGCTGAGATGCTTAGGACCAGACGAAGCGGAAAGAGTCATTCAGGAAGTTCATGACGGAATCTGCGGTTCTCATCAGGCAGGCCCTAAGATGAAGCTGAAAATAAAACGAATGGGCTACTACTGGCCCACGATGATTCAGGACTGCATCGAGTATGCGAAGCAATGCCACTCATGCCAAATTCATGGGGACTTCATCCATCAACATCCAAATCCGCTACACCCAACAGTAGCTAGTTGGCCATTCGAAATGTGGGAAACTGACATAGTCGGCCCCATCGAACCAGCATCGTCAAAGGGACATCGTTTCATCCTGGCGACGACTGATTACTTCTCCAAATGGGCAGAGGCGGTACCGTTGAGGGAAGTGAAGACGGAGAACATCCTTCATTTCTTCAAAACGCATGTCATATACCGGTTCGGAACCCCACGAAGGATCATCTCTGATAATGGGCCAGCCTACCGAAGTCATAAAATTAGCCGCTTCGCACAGCAGCACAATATAGACTGGAGATACTCCTCAGTTTGTAATCCGCGAGCCAATGTATTAGCTGAAGCCTTCAACAAAACATTGACGAAAATCATAAAGAAAACAGTATCCCGAAATAAGAAAGACTGGCACGAGAGACTGCAAGAAGCTCTTTAGGCGTATCGAACTACGTTCAAAACAGCCACAAACACAACGCCATACGCGTTGGTGTTTGGGACAGAAGCAGTACTCCCTCTTGAGATAGAATTACCTTCTTTGCGAGTAGCAGTTCACTACGAGCTGACAGATGAAGAAAATGCTCACCTCCGGCTTGAGGAGCTTGATGCCCTTGAAGAAACACGGCTCATAGCGCAACAAAATCTGGAGGCTTATAAAGCAAAGATGACGCGCTCATACGAAAGATTGACCCGACCGAGGACATTCCATCAAGGCGAACTCGTGCTAGTGGTCAAAAGGCCCATGATCCCCAATCGCGCCAAGCGGGGAAAGTTTGAGCCAAACTATGAAGGACCGTACATCATAGATAAGGTCTACCAGGGTGGGGCCTATCTACTCATAGACATGCACGGTGAAAGGCCTTTCAGACCAATAAACGGTCGCTTCTTAAAGAAATACTACGCTTAATGAGCCACAGCCTAGGTCAATGGCAGATGACGACGACTATGTCCGCTCGCTGTCTTCCTAAGCCCAAGCTTTATAAGCAGTAGCCAGCCCTCTCAACGATGGACCGAAATGTCCTTAAACTAATAGCAGACCGAGACGTCTTTAAACTACTACCGCAGCATCTTTAGGCTGACGATGTAAAAAAAAAAAACGGTATGTCCATAAGCAAAATGGGCACGGATGAAAACCCGAAAGAGCTCCGTGGGTAAAAACAGCAGGGCTACCGGCGAGTGTTTGTGAAAACCCGAAAGGGCGCAACCTCGTAAAAAAAAAAAAACACTTACAGGGTCCCCTCGACCGTGTAAGGAGAAACCACCCGCGTGAGATCCTTACGACTCACAAGGGAGCAACACACTTAGGAATCCCCACGATTCCTAAGGAGAAAATACGCTTGCGAGATCCTCACGACTCGTAAGGAGAACTCTCTTATGGGACCCTCACGGCTCATAGGATTTGAAAGCCTTAAGTCACAGAGATCTAAACCTGTGCTTAAGCAAACCCCCACAAACTTCCAATGTTGCCCTACAAGCGGCTCATATTGACCCTTGTATACAATCCACGGGCACGAATAAATATTTCCCTAACAGAGTCCCATCCGTGACTAGGGATATGCTTGTACAACAAACAACACTTGTAAGTCCTCTCGACTTATGAGGAGAAAACCCTCCTGTAGGATCCTTACGACTTACAGAGGAACAAAACACTTAGGAACCCTCACGATTCCTAAGGAGAAAATACACCTATAAGATCCTCACGACTTGTAGGGAGAAATAGCTTTGTGAGACCCTTACGGCTCATGAAGTCAAAAGCCTTAGTCGACAGGACCTTAACCCTGATCGCTAAGCCTCCTTTGTTTGACAACGACAGAGGCAAATGATGATTCGCTCCTGGCAATATCCCAGTTGTAGCGGTGTTGATGCCGAAATCGGTGTCTAATTTCAGGTTTACAGCGAAAAACCAGTAGGCCGCACATGCATACGAAATAGCCGAAATGATGGGGCGACTTGCGATAAAAAAGCAGCAAGTAAAAATATATGCATGAAGAAATAGCCGAAATGATTGGGCAACCCGCAATAAAAAGCAGCGGGTAAAAATAAAATAAAAAGCCGAAATGATTGGGCACCGCGAAAAATAGCCGAAATGATTGGGCAACCCGCAATAAAAAGCAGCGGGTAAAAATAAAATAAAAAGCCGAAATGATTGGGCACCGCGAAAAATAGCCGAAATGATCGGGCAGTCGCGACCTTCGCGATATAAAAGCTGAAATGATAGAGCATCGCGGAAATAAAATAAAATAAAAAGAAGAAATGATAGAACTTTGGCCCTACAGTCGAGGTCACATCGATCCCTGTATACAATCCAAGGGCGTAAACAAAGAAGGAACCATACTTCCCCAGCGGATTCCGTCAAACGACGAAGCCAAACCTCAACGGTCCATTTCAACCGAAGAAGCCAATGACTTCGACAAAAACTTCTCAACTCACGGATACAAACACTCCTTGACGAGAGCCTTCTGATCCGCGTCGACTCGCAGAGCCACCAGCGCCTCCGTGGGAATCATCGACTCGTTTCAAACCCCAAGGACACAAATAATCCTTGGCGCTTGGGAAACAAATAATCCCTCGCAAAGTTCCTCAACTCACGGATACAAACACTCCTTGACGAGAGCCTTCTGATCCGCGTCGACTCGCAGAGCCACCAGCGCCTCCGTGGGAATCATCGACTCGTTTCAAACCCCAAGGACACAAATAATCCTTGGCGCTCGGGAAACAAATAATCCCTCGCAAAATTCCTCAACTCACGGATACAAACACTCCTTGACGAGAGCCTTCTGATCCGCGTCGACTCGCAGAGCCACCAGCGCCTCCGTGGGAATCATCGACTCGTTTCAAACCCCAAGGACACAAATAATCCTTGGCGCTTGGGAAACAAATAATCCCTCGCAAAAAATCCTCGACTCACGGATACAAACACTCCTTGACAAGAGCCTTCTGATCCGCGTCGACTCGCAGAGCCACCAGCGCCTCCGTGGGAATCATCGACTCGTTTCAAACCCCAAGGACACAAATAATCCTTGGCGCTTGGGAAACAAATAATCCCTCGCAAAATTCCTCAATTCACGGATACAAACACTCCTTGACGAGAGCCTTCTGATCCGCGTCGACTCGCAGAGCCATCAGCGCCTCCATGGGAATCATCGACTCGTTTCAAACCCCAAGGACACAAATAATCCTTGGCGCTTGGGAAACAAATAATCCCTCGCAAAATTCCTCAACTCACGGATACAAACACTCCTTGACGAGAGCCTTCTGATCCGCGTCGACTCGCAGAGCCACCAGTGCCTCCGTGGGAATCCTCGACTCGTTTCAAACCCCAAGGACACAAATAATCCTTGGCGCTCGGGAAACAAATAATCCCGGCAAACTTCTCAACTCACGGATACAAACACTCCTTGACGAGAGTCTTCTGATCCGCGTCGACCCGCAGAGCCATCAGCGCCTCCGTGGGAACCATCGACTCGTTTCAAACCCCAAGGACACAAATAATCCTTGGCGCTTGGGAAACAAATAATCCCAGCAAACTCCTCGACTCACGGATACAAACACTCCTTGACGAGAGCCTCCTGATCCGCGTCGACCCGCAGAGCCATCAGCGCCTCCGTAGGAACCCTCGACTCGTTTCAAACCCCAAGGACACAAATAATCCTTGGCGCTTGGGAAACAAATAATCCCTGGCAAAACTTCTCAACTCGCGGATACAAACACTCCGTGACGAGAGCCTCTTCGACTTACATCCCGGGCAGTAAGGACTCCAAAACTTGCTTCCTGAACAATGGGACCCTGCAAGTCAATCCTAAATGGTCTCTTGCATACTAGTCACGGGTCTCACTCTCTGAAGTCGATTCTCGACAAAGAGGGAAACAACCGCCTACGAGCCTTCTCGACTCGTAAGAGGGCAATGGGACCCTGCAAGTCAATCCTAAATGGTCTCTTGCATACTATTCACGGGTCTCGCTCTCTGAAGTCGATTCTCGACAAAGAGGGAAACAACCACTTACGAATCCTCTCGACTCGTAAGAGGGAAAATTCTCTTATAGGATCCTTACGACTTATAAGAGAAAACCACACTTAGAAATCCTCACGATTCCTAAGGAGAAAACCCACCTACGAGATCCTCTCGATCCGTAGGGAGAAAAGTCTCCATAAGACCCTCACGGCTCATGGAGTTGAAAAGTCTTGGGCAGCAGATCTGAACCTGCCACCTAAGCCATCGCTGATTCTTAGGGAAGTCAAGATGCATGCCTTACTATCCGTCAACCATGTTTGCTGAGGTGATATGCTGATAGTACAAGAAAGAAAAGACGGAGAAAATGACAGAAAGAACATCCGATTTACATTTAATCGGGTATTTGAGACACACTCATTCATGCATGGGCAGAAGACTCGGGACGAGAAATAAGACAAGCTAAGATAAAAAAAAAAAATTCCATTCATATTGCCAAAAACTCTTACAATCATAAAAAGCAATGAACGAGAAATATTATTACAATGGAATAACTTCAGATCCAGGGCACGGATTGAGAAAGTCAAAAGTAAGGCCCTCCAGAGTTCTTCTGGCCTTTCTGATTATTCTTATGCGCAGCCTCTCGCGCTCTTCTGTGTCAATATCATCGGCAAGCCCTCCCGGCCTTCGATAAGCAGCAACTATCGTCGTCTGCTGGAAGATTTGGTGTAGGATGTCAACGAGGCTATCCCGCCGTTTCTTCGAGATCAGCCCCGTTAGGTACACTGAATGCACCTTGTCCTCGGCATCATTCAGCGCATTGAGCGGCAGGGCCTCGTGAAGACCCGGAAGTGCTCTCCATATTGCTCCCAGCACGACTTTCAAAAGAGCCGAACGACGGGGTAGCAGCCAACCACCGCTTGCGTTCACATTGAGCGTCTGTAAACTCCTGGTTTTGTTGACGACCCTGTGCGCGGATATCGTCATAGGTGATGAACTCGTGCAAACTGTATAGATGCACCGCCATTATGCCTGGAGGAAATACCACGGGAAGGTTAGCGGTTGAAGAAAAATAATATACATGGAGAGATTGATTCCTAGAGGGCGAAGCTCTGTTCAAGGATTAAAACCCATGAACAAAAGCTTAATGAAACCCCAGTGGGGATCTCTTTAGATCAAAAGGGTTGTGAGAGCAAAACTCTTTGATTGAGATTAATTTAAATTAATTTGATTTACACTCATTTCACCTAAAGTTTTTAACTTTGAAAATGAGCAAAGCTCTGATAGGGAAACCCAATGGGGATCTCTTTAGATCAAAAGATCTGTGAGAGCAAAGCTCTTTGATCGAGATTAATTTAAATTAATTCGATTTATATCGATTTTACCTAAGAGTTTCTAACGATTGAAATTGAGCAGAACTCTGCTAGTAAAACCCCAATGGGGATCTCTTTAGATCAAAAGATCTATAAGAGCAAAGCTCTGCTGTTTAAGATTAATTAAGATTAATTTAATCTAAGAATCAATTGTACCTAAAGTTTTTTTTTCTAAAAGACTTTGAAAAAGAAGAGCAAGGCTCTAAAAGTTCTTAAAGGCAAGAGCAAAGCTCTGAAGTCTGAAAGATGATAAGCATCTGCGGGGGACCAAAGGTCCTATTTATAGGCCTCAAGCGCCTCCTCGACTTCCAAAAGCCGTCACGGCGGTTGGAATTTCGCCACCGTTGCGCTCACGTTTGGGGCCACGTAAGCGCAACGGTGCGGGGGGCATTTGTTGACCCCAATCAGAGCAAAGCTCTGTTCAAGTTCCGAGGCGGGAGATGAAGCAACGCTTCATCTCCCCCCAATCAGAGACAAAGCTCTGCTTTGGAAATTTAAACTTCAATAAAGGAAGCAACGCTTCAGTTGCGCATGCACTGCGCTGCGCGACACGTGTCAGCGCAGATGCGCTTGCACTGTTGCGCCGCGCTATGCGCTGTGCGACGCGTGTCAGCGCAGACGCGCTAGCGCAGTCGCGCTGCGCTCTGCGTTGCGCGACGCGTGTCAGCGCAGATACGCTAGCGCAGTCGCGCTGCGCTGCGCGCTGCGCGACACGTGTCCGCGCAGATGCGCTAGTGCAGAAGAAAGGGGCTAAGTGCCAAAGGCAATTTAGCCATGCAAAATTACATGCACTTGATAACAACGAATTAAAATACGATGCACAAACACAACAAAGAGCTCAAATAAAAAGAACACTTAACAGATAATAAAATACTTAATTAAAACATTTATTTATTATTAAATTTAAAAAAGATCACCGAATACGGGATCATAGAGACAAGGGTTTACAAAAAGAAAAAGAAGATTATTCAGCTCCCTCTCCGTCTTCTCCACCACGTCGAAGCGGCGATCTTCCCGAGGGGTGGCCATCCAACGGTCGACGCCGCACTCCTGGGAAAAAGTGGCGATGACGGCCCGACGAGCCCGTATCTAGCTCAGCAAGTAGAAGGAGAAGTCCCTCAGGGCTTTGGTGATCAAGAGCGCTTCGAAAAAGCTCTCGATCTTATCCTCGGCCACATCGAGCATTGCCGAGGACATCTCCGCCGGAGGAGGGGGAATGTCGGCGAGCACTGAGGCAAGGATCATCTGAAGCCAAATGGAACCCGGAGGAAGAGAAGACCCCACACGAGTCGAAAGCTCGTACATTGCGGCATCGCACTGCTCGTCCGAAAAAGAGGAGTCCACCAAGCGCGCAGCAAAACGGGGAACGGCGTCTCGGATCGGCACCTCCCACGGTTGTCGGCGGGCATGAGGACGGTTGCGAGCCATGATCGAAAAGTTCTCTGAAGATGAGAAAATGAAAGGCTCGGCCTTGAGCTATATATAGACCCAAGCACAAAAGATTCTGTGCACAATGGAATTATTTCCAAGACCCGGGAAATCAAAATCTTGGAGATACAAGTTTGACTTGGAAAAGGGGAGATGAAAGGATATCTCAGGTGAAGCAACGCTTCAGATCCTCCGCGCTGGGCGCAACTTGCCACGTGTCTGGCGCAACGCGCCGAGCGTAGCGCCCAGAAAGCGCACCCAATCAGAGCAAAGCTCTGATTGAAGGAAGCAACGCTTCAACTGCACTGCGCTCTGCGCTGCGCGACACGTGTCAGCGCAGATGCGCTAGCGCACTTGCGCTGCGCGACACGTGTCATGCGCTGGGGCATCTGCGCCAAACTAAATTAAGATTTTTATGAAATCTTTTCTGTTCTTTCCAGAACTAGAAGATTTTCTTATGTCTTTGGATCAAAGATCCAGCGGTGGGAAAATTCCTAAAATCACTCAGGAAAGATCTTGTTAACAAATTCAACAGATTTGTGGTCACTATAAATAGGACCCTAAGCCTCAATTCAAAGGCATCAAGAATTTCTCAAAAAAAATCAAGAACTCTAAGCAGAGAAAACTTTGAGAAGATCTCAAGAAAAAGGTAAAGAACCTTCATGAAGTAGAAGAAAGGCCTTCTAATAGATCATGGATCTAAAAATAAAATGAATGATCTTTATATAAAAAGAAAACAGTGCTTTGCACTTCTGGTGAACCTTCGGTTCTTTAAAAACGATAAAAAAAAAATATAAATAATAAAATAATAAAAGAATAGTGCTTTGCACTTTTAAGAACCTCTGGTTCTTCGAATAAAGAAAAAAATTATTTTTCTGATCTAATTTAGATCAAGAACTTAAACAGTGCTTTGCACTTCCCTTCCTGAATCTAAAAGATTCTTAGTGCTTTGCACTTCCAATTTGCGTCGTTGCGCTCTTAAGAGAGCGCCACGTGTCGGCTATAAAACCCCTTGCGCTAAGCGTCCTTAAGATAGAGCTTTGCTCTCTTGAACTGGCGCAACTCGTTGAGAGCGCGCCACGTGTCAGCAGCGCAATAGCGCAGCGCAACAACGCGGCGCACTGCGCTAGTGCGCTTGCGCTCATCAGAGCACGACACGTGTCATCACCATATGAACTTGCGCTCATTACTTATCGCAAAGCGCAGATGCATTAAAAAGGGCCAAGCCCAATTAAGAGAAGGCCTAACAGGCTCAATAAAGCGCAAATGTATTATTTTAAGGGGCAGAGCCCAAACAAGAACAGATGCTTTGCGTCATTTATAAATGGGCAGAGCCCAAACAAAATATTCAGAATGCTATGCATTTTAAAAGGGGCAAAGCCCAAACAAGGTAGATACTTTGCACCATCTACAAAGGGGCAGAGCCCAAAATAAATTGATACTCTGTAAAAAAAAATGCAATGCAAAAGCAAATAAAATGTTGAACTGGACTAAGCCCAATCGTGGCCATAAGTCCTTAAATCAAATTGACTGAGCAAAATGGCTCTCCTAAATCAATCTACGTCCGGTTCGAGGGTACATCTCCGAACTCCTTTGACATCCATCGTTGTAATTCCTCAACGACGTCAAAGAGGTGACGGGTCCCAACGACCACACATCCATATGGACTGCGGGGTCCTTAAACTCGTGGACCGAGACGTCCTTTAAACTAATATCGGACCACTACGTCCTTAAACTGGCGACGGACCACTACGTCTTTAAACTGGCGACGGACCGTGACGTCCCTAAACTAATATTGGACCACTACGTCCCTAAACTGGAATATGGACCACTACGTCCTTAAACTGGCGACGGACCGAAACGTCCCTAAACTAATAATGGACCACCACGTCCCTAAAACTGGCAATGGACCGCCACGTCCTTAAACTGACACAATAGAGCCCAAATGCTCTCTTGTCGGATCTAAACGGTCCCGTCTAAGTTGATCTTAGCCCCAAATACGGTTAACATGTCCTTAGATATTTAAATAAATAATAAAACTCCAAATCAACTTTGGTCCAAGGGTACATCTCTGAACTCCTCTGACGCCTGTCGTTGTAATCCCTCAACGACGTCAGAGAGGTGACGAGTCCTGATGGCCAGATAATTAAATCAATCACTACGTTAAGTTGATCTTAGTCTAAAACAGGACTAATGTACCCTTAACGAATGTTTAAGTTGATCTTAGCCGCAACGCGACTAATGCATCCTTAAACTAAAAAACACCAAACCCAAATCTAAGTAAATGCGGATTTGGACTAATCCACGTCCTATGGGCGACGACATCACTAAGTCTCCGTATACAATCCACGGGCAACCACAAACAAAACAAACATACACGACACGAAGTGAAATTCTGGAGAAGGAGAAAGTTGTTATCGCAACGCGATAGCGCAATTAACTGCAGGGGCTTGCGCCTGCAGGGAAGAGCGTCCCCACAATCAAAAACCCCTCACCCTGAGGGGGAATCTGACGAAGTCTGCTACTTCGGCCGCATCCGTCTAAACCTCTGATACACGGTGTCATAAATCAACTTGGCATCTTCGGAGAGATAGACGGGTAAAACCAAATAGCATCTGCCTCGAACCTCAGGCGAGACCGCCAGCGTCTCGGCCACCGTTCGGAGGGGAACAGTCCACACGCACTAACACTGAGTATATGGCAAGGGTATGATATATGTATGCATGCTACCAATAAGCTCTGTATGTTATGAATCAATATGCATGTCATTAACTAAAATAATTTGCATAAATTAATATGTTAAGAACTCAGCAAAATGATACAAGTAAGATAATTAGAACACTCAGTCAGCAATTCATCAAAATTTGTTTCAGTTCAATCGGGATTCCGGTTCTCAAGATATAGCTGTTTCATTTTAAGTGCTCGCGGCTGGAAATTCAGTTTCAGAACTGAACGTCCGTTTCGAGACACGAATTGCACCCAGTTGGGCTCAGAATTGAGCAATGTTACAGTTAAACTAATTGTGGATTTTACTGTTATGTATCCAACTCATCGAACGGATCATCGATAGCAGTTTTTTATTAAAAGTTATGTTATGTACAAGGTGCTGGTGTAAGAGGGATCACTGCAGAAACTGCAGAACACCACGGTATTCTAAAATACAAATTAAATATCAAATGAAAGTGAAACGACACGGGACCAGATTCTAGGGTTAGCTAACTAAATTCTCTACGCGACCATATGGGGTTCCGTGTATTTTCAGTTTACGGAAAGGGTGTACAGGTGTTACCAAGTTCAGGTATTCAAACGAACGTTTCCCCAAACTGCAGTTCAGGGCCGCGAATCGCCTCAGTATTCATTGTTATAACTTATCAAAATGTAAATATGAACTATGGATTACTGTAGGTTTATCTGTTGGCTTCGATACGAGCCAGACGGATCGATAATACCCATGGTGTGCTGGAAGTTATGCCTTGTACAATAAAGGGGTATACATTCTGTCCCTGTTTGGGACAGCCATAGGTTCTGTTGATTTAAAATATAATTTAAATAGTAAACGACAGTGAAAACGAATGAAATCACTCCCAATGGTTGGATAACAGACTTATCTTCGCTATAGTATAGGGTTCCGCATCATGGCATTTTCATACGGCAGGGAGAAGGTGTTGCAAAAATGAGAATTGACAGCCAATGCTGCTCTGGACTGCAGTCCAGAGCCGCACTCCGAACCAATTTCCGTCATATTTTTAAAGCAGAAACATACTAAAAATTATATGGGCTTCTAGGTTGTCGAGTCGGATTCGATATGAGACCTCGAACGCAACATTCCGATATATAATCAATTTACTATGATTTTTACAAAAATTCAGGTACAGAAATTTACAGATTCGATGAATCTAAATGGGGATGACATTTCACAGTGTTAGGATCTGTATTTTCGAGCCAACTCTTAACACAGTATTCATTATCACTTGGGCCAAATGTTATGTTTAAATTCCGTCATTTTAGGGGAGTTTTCAGATTATGGTTCGCATCGAACACTTATAATAATATGGTATCGCAATCGAAATGAACGTATAATAGCATGAAGCAAGTATTAAACTTGCCTGACGACGACGGTCGGCGAGGGCAGCGACGGGCGCGGTGCGGGCGTGGGTTCGAGTTTTCTCATGGTCGCGGGATGAAGAAGAAGAAGAGAAGGAGCTAGGGACTTTGGGAAATTGAGAGAGGAAGTGAGAGAGATTGAGAGAGTTTGTGATTTGTAAGAATGAGAATGTAGATTTTATAGAAGGAGAGAGGGAGGGAACGGGAGATTTGGGATGAGTGGGGGTGAGTTGTAAAGAAGAGAGTGGGTGAGGTTTGAGGGTGTAAAGAGAAAAGAGGGGTGTAAAGAGAAAAGAGAGTGAGGTGTGGGGTGTAAAGAGAAAGGAGAGTGAGGTGTGTGAGAATATTATGTGTTGTAAAGAGAGGAGAGGAGGGAGAGAAACGTGAAGGAATGAATGGAAGAGAGAGGTGAGTTGGGATTAAATTAGGTATAATTAAAGAATATAACATTCGTCCGTTTTGAGATTTTGGCAAATACAAACTTACTCCAAAACTCGCCCGGGTTGGGTCTAAAAATTCAGATTTAAAATATGAAAAATATATGTGACGTCCAAATTTCAAAATGAATGCCCGGGTAACGAAAATGCATACCCCCAAGATTGGATGCACGCACGTACGCGTAGTCATCCAAACAAGTCCGTTTCACTGAACGGGACGAGAACAAGATGCGTGGATGCTACCACGGTGTTAGGGGTATTATGCAGGCCATGCTAGGTATTTTAAAAATATTTTATTCGACTTTATATATTATATTAAAAAAAATGCAGATACCCATTATACTATTCACACTCAAAGAACAATAAATCAAGAAGTAGCCATAAATAAAGAAATACCCAAAAATAAAACTGGTATGAATGAACTAGGGTATTACACTATATAAGGCTGAAGGAGCACTAGATCTTCCTTCCCTTGCAAACAGAGTGTTGAGAATGCAGGAGGTGCGGCGAGGTGGGGTCCAGGCACGGCCGTTTGGGCGCGGACGAGCGCCTCCACGAGGGATTGTAGCCGATCTATTCGGCTGGCGAGGGCGTGGATGATGGGCGCCGAAGGGGGTTCATCCGTGCCTCCAGTGAGGGGGAGGCGGCGGCTGGTACCCGAATCTTCAGGATGGTCGCTTGCCATGTGGACGGAGATCGGAAGGCCAACTTTGTTTTTTGTGGAGTTTGCGTTCCCACAGACGGCGTCAACTGATGGAGGTCCTTTTCAGATCTCCTTCAGATGTTGTCTTCCGTCGATCTGCCGATGGATTCTGGAGGGGACCCCCTGTTGTGTGTGGGTCTCAATGGGTTTTGAGGAGATTTGGTGATTGGAGGAGTTGACGCCAAGTACCTGCAAAGAAGTCCCGGGGTGGTTTGACGCCACCGAGGACCCTCCGACAATCAAGTTAGTACTAGATCCGAGCAGCGTAATGGCTAAGTGAGTCAAAAAAAGGCTTACTTGACCCCTCTGTGATGGGGGTTTATATAGCGGTGATGGCACGTAGCAGCAGGCGCGAGAATTTCGCCGGCAGTTACGCTCCCGAAGTCACGCCCGCGTAGAGAGCGGATCGCTTATTAATAGGGATCGCGGAGGCGTGGAACGTAAGATGTTGCTGATGGAGAATCCGCGCATGGTGAGATTCGCGGAGCGGCGGTTACGCCTGTGAGCGGTGGAGCTGGTTGGAGGACCGAGGAAGACGGCTTTGGCCGGGGGGGCTCGAAGACGAGCGCGAAGGCCGAGGAGACTCAGTCTTGTGGCAGCTCAGGGCGAGCAGAGAGTCCGAGGAGGCGAATCTGCAGGGAGCCCCGAGGAGGGCTAGCTTGTGATTGCAGGTCGGGTAAAGGGGAGGCCTGGTCGGCCTCTATGGGCCCTTTCTTCCGAGTTATGGGACGTGCCATCCGCCACGTGTCCTGATCTTAGACGTCGCCAATATTGAGCATCATCAAATTCGGTGAGAAGAAAACGGGTATTTTTGATTTTATACTTAGAATTTAACCTTTGAATTTAACGGAAGGTGTTTATTAATTAACGTTCAATTTTGGGATATACTTTTTAAGAGACTGTGATGCCTTTTTTGAAAATATGCAAGTTTGGGTCGTTCAAAAGAAAATAAAAACTCATTGCAATTAGCTATAAACTTACACGTTTTATAATAAATTGCTTTTTATTTTTCATGAAAAATTATTTCTCAAAAATGGAAATTCAATCTAGCTATTTCAATTTCAAAGGTTGTGGCTTCTCATTTTAGACTAAATTATCAGAAACAGCCATGATTCATTAATAACAACTCAAACCCAAACCGCAAATTTTTATTTAATATTTTTAAACAAGAGTCTAAATTTTTTAAACAAAAGACCCCAAAAAATGCAGAACCACCATTTCCAAAATCTATTCAATAATAAGCAAGTTCAAATAATCGCATGATACCAATAAACAATAACTCATTTGATATGGCACTTCCCTTTCTAGTATGAAAAATGTGGGGTTTATAATCCAGCAAAGGAAATGGCCACAAATTAACAATTTCAGAACATATTTCATGGTTTCCTGATGTGTGTACGAGTATGATGTATGCTTGGATGAGGCTTACGTGACAAACACAAAAAAAAAACGAACATACAATTTTGTATCTCAAATAAATTTTTATTGTAATCATAATTTGAAAACTAGCAAATAGATAAAAAAAAACCCCAATTAAACAACATTTTGAGAAACCGAAACATAATGCCTCATACACAGTGTTCCCATATAAACTAAAGAATTAAGAAACAGCAAATCCAATTATAAGGAACTAAAAAAAATGTTAATTTAGGTGACAGTGATATTTTTACATTTTACAACAGGACTGTAAACAAGCAATAGATATAATCTAATGCTTAATTTGCAACATTGTGCCACAATAATACAATAATATAAATGTAGGTTCCACTCATTACATAGCCGCCGCCGCTGCAGCAAATATGGAAACCAGAGGTAGTAATTGCACTTGCACGGTTCAATGAAGGAATGAACCGGAGAAATATGCCTATAGAAGTTTTGCAGTAATGTTAGCAGAAAAATATAGAATTACAAATCTTGGAAAAAATAAATAAGCACAGCAAATTAATAAACAAATTAGTTTTATAAAAGTAATAGATCATTTTTTACCTCAAATCTAGTAGATGCTAAATTTAATTAAATCTAACTTTGGAATGGCAACATATCCAACACAACTACCACAAATCCTTCCACAAGCACAAGGAATATAACCTGGAAGGAAAAAACTTTGGCACAATAAAATGATTAAATTGTAGAAGAAATACTTACATAATAATGGCAATGCATGTTTGTAGCACCCTTGTTTAGTTATACCATGTTCGATTTGATTATTTTATTTATCTTATGGCTATTTTTTGATTTTATTTGTTTTGGATGCGGATAGTGTTTTGGTTCTGTGCCTAGTATCCGACCCGACCCGCATGCTTAAAACCTGTCTTGGTTGTTGATTATGTTTTATCCTTGCTAGTGCTGAGAATTTGTGCACACATATGTTCTGTATACCTGCATCGTATATCTGGCATCTGCATTTTTTTTAACAATACATATATAGTCAAATAATATATTTTAAATACTTAGCATGGCCTGCATCCTACCCCATACCCTATGGTTGCATCCGTACATCGTGGTCTCGTTCCGTTTAGTGAAATAAACTCGTTTGGATCGCTAGGTGCATACTACATGTATCCGTTTTTGGGGTATGCATTTTCTTTAACCGGATATCGCATTTTGGTTTGGTTGACACGTATATTATCCGTATTTTCATACCGTAATTTAGACCCAACCAGGACATATTTTAGAGTATTTTTGTAATAGCCAGAAAACTCAAATATATTCAATATTATATTCTTATTATATTAAACTGTTAATATATTCCTTATATATTTAAACCGTATGTTTCTTTAACCAAAAATATTTTCAAAATCCTAATCCTAACAAAACCCCTCTTTCTCTCGGTCTCTCTCCACACACACACACTATATATATATATATATATAGATAGATATAGATATATATATTTCTTTTTATATTTTTTAAACCCTATTTTTTTAACCCCACGTTCCTCCTCTCTCTCTCACCTTCTTCGTTTCCCGGTTCTCACCTCATCTCTCTCTTCGCCCCACAACGCCTCTCCCCTGCGAACCCCGACGACAACCAACCCAAGAACCCTCGACCTCGTCTCCTCCTCACCTCACCTCTCTCTTCTCCCTCTCTCCTCTGCAAACACCCGCGGCAAACCCACGTCCCTGTGTGAACCCACGCCTCACCCAGCCCTCGTCGCCTCGCCGTCGTTGACCATCCCTCACCGTCGTCACCTCCTTCTCCTCTTCTTTCTCCGACGACACCCGACCTTGCTGCAACCCTAGAACCCGACGCTGCAACCCTAGAACCCGACGCTGCACACCTCGTCGTCCTAGCATCGCCTGCACCCTCACCGGAACTCCGAAAACCGACACCTCCATCCTCAACCACGACAACATCACCACTGCCGCAGCAAACCACAACAACCATCAAGCCGAGATCCCAACTCCAGTCGCCGACGATCTCACCAGGTCCAAGTGTCGTCAGCAATTGAAACTATGTTTGTCCGTTGCTTCGTTTTGTGATTATCGTGCTTCCGTCCCCAAGACAAGTATTCTTACATTACTTTTGGTCGATGTACACCGGCATACCTTCGTGTGTATATGTATATATATATTTTTCCTGCTCTGTTAGAATAAAAGAGAAATGTGTTGGTACTTATTTTTCGTTATATCGTACAAAAATATATATATGCAATCTTTTATGCAGCAAGAAAAATTAGCAAGTGTGGATCTAAAATTAATTAATTTTTAATACAAATAAAAGTTCGAGGTTGTTAACCCATCTCATATATATAAATATCTAGCCTGTAATTATCTTTATTTACACATCAAGGCTAACGGTAAAGGCAACATTTTGTGACTTGTGCTAACTTGTGCATCGCGTTCATGCGGACACTATTACCATATTAAAATTTCATCGACATGTCATAACTATCCATTATGCAAGTCCACTTTATTTAAAGACGAGATCTCTAGTTAGAATGATGAACTACATACCATGTTACACTACTATTTACCAGCTTTTTTTCTGTACAATTATCATACTACAAATTCCAGTCATTTCAGTATTCCTAAAGAGTGATCTAGTCATACCATAGTAGCAATAAATACACGGGTGTTGAGATAGTTTGAATGTGCGTTCGTACAACAGTAACTCAGGAGTCTCATTCTGGCAGTTGGTCCCGTGTTTCCTAGCTTCTGGGGCACTACTCTTGGGTTAGGAATACTTCTGCAGAGGTTACGCATACACTCGAGCTTACGATAGGATAGTTTACCTTTTTAGTGACCGGTTAGGTTATAACTTGACCTCTCTACATGTTTGTTTCACAGTATGTATATATATATATATATATATATATATATGTTTTTACTTGCGCACACGTGTTTCACTACACTTATATATACTCATGTTTCATACCACACACACCTTATACGTTGAGTATTTGCTGGGATGTTCTCACATCCCTAAGATTTGCCATCTCAGATATAAAGGCAGATTTTCAGGCTGAGCAAGATCAGAGCGGCTATCAGAATTTTGCCGAAGATCAGTAACCCGTACGTTTATTTCTTTTCTGTTAGTATTTAACATGTATGCCTTTGTGGGATGTTAAGACTTGTGTTTCTCCTTCCAGATCTTGTTCTCATTTCGAACCTTTTGTATTTGGAACTTTATTTTGCATCCATCGTCTAGATGACCTAATTTTTTTAGTATTTCTTGTGGTGTCGTTGCAGCATGATTATCAATATCATCCCTTTGGTTTTGGATTTTATTTTGACAGATTAAGCTAGACAGCGTTATGTGACTATGAAAGGATTTTCCTTACCGTAGGTAGCACGGCTGGCCTTCGTTGCTTCCCGTATTTGGTATTTTGGGAAGCGGAACGTGACAATGTTTTTGGCCGGCGACAACAATCATTTTCCTGTTTTTTTCAAATTGTGAACAGATACCTGTTAAGAAGAATTATGAAAGGTGTAAGTACATATAATATGATGACGATATAACTCTAATTAAGGAGCAGTATCTGCTGAGCTCACTTCAGATTTGCACACAAAGCTTTAATTTGGCGTTCACTTCAGCCAGCAACAAAAGCTTCAATCTCTCATCAAATTCCCTGCAATCAAGCTTCAAGTAGAAAAGAGAGACTGCAAAAGTGGCCAGTACTAAGAACTGCCAATTAAATTCATGCTTAAAAGTCGAAGAGAGATTTACTTAGCTTCTTGAAGCTGTAATTAAAGCTATCCACAATGACTCACGCTCTATGAGTCCAAGTAGAATGAGTTCAGATTCATACACCACCTAAAGTGCACGAAAAACATACATTGATAAATCAAAGAACTCACAATTCACAAATGATTTCATAATATAAGAAATGGGTATTACGAGCGGCAAATTATACAGCTGGTTTTGACAAAACTCATTCTACTTGAAGCTGTAATTAAAGCTATCCACAATGACTCACGCCAATTTACTGGTTATGTGTGTGTGTGTGTGTGTGTGTGTGTGTGTGTGTGTGTGTATTATATAGGGAGTAATCAAAATGACTGGTAACAAGAAATTACCGTTTCAGCAAATCTAAACAAAAATATTCAAATAACTAGTTAGTGTATTAGTCACTGTACATGTTTTGATATATCTAGGATGTAACATTAATTTAGGAAGTGTCAAAAAGAGTCCTACAGGAATCCTATACTAACATGATATTGATGTCTCCTTGACGGCGAATTCATGCAACATATCCCGCTTCTATCAAGTTAAACAGAAAAGAAATGGAGAAATGGCAAAATGAAAGTGAATGAGGGAGGCGGCTCAGACATGCCCATGTAATCATTAATCTTGACATGGGTGCAAATTGGAACGGATGGGCGAAAACAAGGTTCGGGCAAGTCGGATCAGTTTCAGCTTAACTCAGATGTCATACCCGCAAATTAAAGCAATTAGTCCCGGATGTGTACTCTAAGTTAAGAATGCTTCGTGAGAGTAGTACTAGGATGGGGGACCTCTCAAGGTATTACAGGGTTGCAAACTGGTTGCCTGCATGATAACAGACCGGCCAAGCTTGGTATCCATATCAAGCAATGTGCTTTTGGGTTAAATCATCACAGCCTCCGTATATCAAGGATAACATAGAGGGTAAACAACTAAGGAAGAGATAAAGATGAAGATGGAAACAATGGACCATGTTGCATGAGTTCGCAGTCATGGATATATATCCATAACTCATTCTTTTGCATTCGTAGAGGATACTTGGAAACTCCTTTTGGCACATCCCAAAATTTATGTTGTATTCAAGATGTATAGAACATGTATCAATGGCTATAACATCAACAATCTATGCATCAAGACTAAAAATTAGGTGAATTCTCGGAACATGTATCCATGGCTAAGACACCAACAATCTATGCAACATTAACATGTTAATTGTATTCTAAGTTTATATCTGCTGAAAATGTACTACTACTACGACTATTATATATAACAATAAAACAATACAGTATACCAACGAATAGAGTTTTCAAAATCGTGAATCTACAAATCGACCCATATGGTGTTCCATGTCCGTATCTGACTCCGTGTTACTTGAATGAAAGAAGCTTCATCATTGCCTGTTTACACCACTGACTACAAATTTTCAGATAGATCAGCAAGTTCTAAGCAAAATCTAAGGAAAGTCTGACTGGTTGCCACCACTAGGATGAATGATAAAAATTATAGGGAGAAGGCTCAGATACGCCAGCTTAATAATATATTTTATGACGAAGGGGCAAAACCCCCCTGGAAGCAAACTTCCCCCTCACTTCACACCACAATAAGATGGCTGCAAGCCGGTTTTCTTCATACCAATAGGCCATTCATCTTGCATCAGCAAATTTTTTGTTATAGAAAGGTAAATTTGAAGTGGACATGCATACATATACTCAAGCTGTGAATGTCGCCGGATAATATTTGGAATGTTTCAAAAAATTTCCAAACTCTGAAGATTTTACCAAAAATAAATAAATAAAGTGCGATATTAATTAAACATGGGAAATAATCAATTGAAATTTTGATGAGGATCAATGGAAGCCCCAAATGGAGCAGCCAAGGGTTCAGATCCTGGATATGATTTATTAATTCATGTACATGAAAATCTGGGATGAATGTTGTTGCCGTCGCTTCTGCTGTTGATGTCATTAACAATCCCTAGCATGCATGAGAGAAATATAGGAAAAAGACTCAGATATGCCTCGCAATCAATCACAGATTGTTCTCTCTTTCTCTAATAGTAACATGATGGCTGCAACTACTAGGACACAATCTAAGCTTGCCATGCCATTCAGAATCTTAACATCATAAAAAGGCCTCAATATTTTCAGTAAATTATCGTCCCTTTGTGGTAAGAAAAAGAGTGAAAGAAGTTCACTGGAATCCTTTTGCTGCCTGTGATTGAAAGTACATATATGATTCTAAAAGTTGTAAACCATGGTATTGCAAATCCAGCTCAAAAACCGAGGTGAAATATCAACCGGTTCATTGCACAAAACACCCCTGTAGTTTACCGCATATGGTACTTATGCCCTCAAGTGATTTATGAGCATAAACACCGCCTTTGCTCATTGACCGAAACCTTTAGATACACTCAAATTCATCTCTAAACAACTTAAGTGACTGTCTAAAAAATTGAAGGATTTGAGCTTGCAATCAAATATCGTAATAGCCTGAATTACTTCTATTAAAGCCGATTATTTGGATATGTTCACACTCCTACTTAATAATAAAATCCATCAAATTTTCAAATGCTAAATTGCAGGGAAAACCCCTCATTTCTTGCTCAAGTGGCAGGAACCAGTAGCTCTTATTGCAAAGCTTGCTTTCTCTAACATATAATAATATGGCACCAAACTGCCTTCACGTATACAATCAGAACATCTTGCATCACCATTTCTACAACCTCAACAATCAAACAAATTCAAGCTTGTGAGCATATCATCATCTCCTCTAAATCTTCTTTCGGCATCAAATTGGTAGCTTCTAATTCAAAATTCAGTAATTGTGTACGAATTCGCAGAGTTGTGAACCCAATATGAAACTGAAATCCCCCCCCCCCCCTCCCCCATGAAGATGAAGAAGATACCATCTAAGAGAAGATAAAACTCTAAGATATGCAAGTGGAACTCTGACCTGATCCGAACCGACCCGACATTTGCAAGCCCAGGCTTTCATGCAGAGATGCACATTCATGATGAGGCTCAGAAATGCCAGCTTCTTGTAGCTGATTGGAGTACTAAAAAAATGCAACAGATTCTCTCTTCCTCTATAACAAATTTGTCTCTTATTTGAGTTTGGAGTTAAAATAACGGATAGAATGACTGCAAACTGGTTGTCATAAAAGTAAACAATCACAAAGCTGGCCTCGCCATTTCCATAACCTTAACAATCAAACAAAATTAAACCTTTTGACAAATCATCATCGCCTCTGAATAACTTTAAGGGTCAGTTTGGCATGCAGACTTGCAAAATCCAATTTGGATCCTGACAAGCCCCAAAATAGAGAACGGGCAATTTGCAAACCAGCACTGGAAATCTGTGCATGAAGAAATATAAGAAGACAGATGAAAGATACCAAAGGAGCATGCAAGGATTTGCTGGTTTTTGTTGCTTCTTTATCATTTAACAGACAGTTTGAAGTGTGTTGTAACAAAGAAAAGATGCTCCCTTTTTTGGTACGGAAAAATGCTTCTGCACCAAGAATTTAACCGAGGGTGGAAATGGACCCGAAACATGTATCCGTCCTAATAGCCCATTCGAGGTGTATTGTTTCACAATTTTGAATGTTGATGGGTTAAAAAATAAGGCTTATTTACTGAAAACTCCCCTCAGGCTTGGGCCCGTGACAGAAAACTACCATATCCTTTGGAAATTATAGAAAACTGCCAACAAATAACAATAATTGGCTGCAAACTGTGTTCCTTGTAGAATCAGAGAAACCAAGCTTGCCTCGCCATATCCTTAACCTCAATAATCATAGTTCAAGATTCCAGCATGGTGTCATCTCTTCTAAATTGCTCTCAGTGTTAAATCGTAATTACTTGAAAATTCACGGATTTCAAATCTAAATCCAATATCAACCCGAAAAACGCCAAGAAGATAAAGAAAATGCCATCTAAGCTGTAAACAAACTTGAATGGATCAGCAGGTGGAACTTGCAACACCCAACCCAACCCTTCCCTTCCCTGGGCAAGTTCAAGCTTCTAACAAGACATTTAAGTAATAAAGAATGCTATGAACTCTCTCTCTCTCTAAAATAAAAGGGCGTGTTTGGATTTGGAATTAGGTTAAAAATAAAAGATGGCTGCAAAATGATTGCCTCCAAACTTGCAGGCCTGGCCAATAATCATCGCCTCTGATTTATTTTGAAGCCAAAAATCCCAGACACAGAGAGAGATCGCCGCGCTGATTATTGTCAAAGTTATTTTTAAAGTAGTGATGGAGATCCTTTTCAGGTCTCCGTCAGATGTTGTCTTCCGTTGATCTCCCGGTGGATTTTGGTGGTGATCTTCGGTTGCGTGTGGGTCTCAATGGGTTTTGGTGAGAAAGGTGATATGAGGAGTTTGGCGCCGAGTACCTGCAAAGAAGTCCCGGGATGATTTGGTACCATCGAGGACCCTCCGACGATCAAGTTAGTGATGAGATCTGTGCAGAGTAACGGCTTAGTAGAGTAAAGAATGGCTTACTTGACCCCTCTATGATGCAAATAACCCTTTCACATCTCTACAAGAAAAACTAAGAATAATGAGTAGGCTTACCAAATGAGAATGTAAGAGAATTGCTCCTTTTCCTAGGTTAGGAAAAGAACTGCTCCATCAATATAGAAATGTAGGACAAATACGGTTGGCTTGCTAAAAAGTCAGTCTATGATTTTTGTTATCTTTACTACTATAACTTGCATTTTTGTCCCATGTGTGTGTGATAGAGCTGTAGAGGTATATCCATGGAGCACGAGGCTCAGATATGCGAGCTTCTTATAATAGATAGAAGGAAGAATGCCAGTCTCTATTTATATTTCTCTAACAATATCAAAAACTGCGCCAATTTACCGAAGGTGACGCATCCAAAGATATCAAGAACTGGAAACTGGTGGCCTGCATATTCACAAGCCATCCATGCTCGCCTCACCTTTTTATATATCCTTGAAACTTTCTGCCAAAACATCACCACCCCAAGATTACTACAGTTTGGTTGCTTGTGATTAAAATTTCAGCCTTCTTTTGCAATTCAAAGAGGTGTATTACTTGTATATCAAAAATGAAAAACCCCCTACGATCGAAAGGAAAAATTTGCAGACAGCCCTCATCAAATGTAGCACTTTAAGGGAGCATACTGTAATAAAAAACTTCAAGGTAGTTTAGTGAAAAACACTGGCAGTTGAAGGTATTTTAGTGAAATTTACCCATAATAAAAGCATGAACCGACTTATAGGTTGAACTTGCAACTTGCTAATACAGGGAAACCCTAGATTGCATGTAGAGATGTATACATGGAGGATGGGGCTCAGCCGCTCAGATATGCCAACTTCTAACAACACATTGAAATAATGAATAATGCTAAATGAGGCCCTTTTTGGGTTTGATTTAGGTTAACACATAGCAAGATGGCTGGCGGTGATTGAATGCAGGGTGGCAAACAATCCAAGCATGCCTCGCCGTTGGTATAACCTTGAAGCTTTTTGGCAACTCATCATCACCTCTAAATCATTGTCAAGGCAGTTCTGTTGCTTGATGTTTGCACTAATATATCACTTGAGAGGGTACAAGTGCTATTACAGCGTTAACTATGCAATCAAACCCTTTAGAATCCTTAGCTGTGTTGCAGAAAAGATATACATCGAGAATGAGGCTCCGACATGCCAGCTTCTAATAACAAATTAAAGTAAACTAACTAAAAGGGCATGTTTGGGTTTTGTCTTGGGATCACAAATAGCATGATGGTTGCAAACAGGTTGCTTGAATACTTGCGGACAATCCAATGTTGCCTCGCCATTTCTATAAATTTGAAACTCCCTGGCAAATCATCATCACACAGGATTACTTTAGACCAGTTTGGCTGCTTCTTGCTTGTGATTCAATATTCAGCTTTTTGTTGATTTGGAACTCAGAGAGTTGTTGCAAATCAAATGCGGAACTAAATAAACCTCAAACTAGCTACAGAGAAGGAAAACAGCAAACCCCCATGAATTTGGCTTTTAAGGCTTTCCCACTAAAATACGCTTAAATGCAGCACTTTAAGGAAGCTTGCAGTAATATAAAAACATTAAGGTAGTTTAGTGAAAAACTGCGGTACTTCAAGATTGTTTAAGTTTTATGTGAGCTTAAGCTGTCATACAGAAATTACCAGCGCAAAAATGTTTGCAACCCTAGCTTTTCATGCAACGATACTGGAATACGAGCCTCAGATATGCCAGCTTAGGAATCAAAATAAGAAAGAGATTTAGGGTTATCCTAAGTCCAAAGTCAAACGGGCTCTAGAAATATATAAACCCCAAAAAATGACTGCTTAAAGATCTCATAGAGATGAAAAATATGCTATGCAAGCTCTGAACAAATCTTGAATGGATCTTTCACGGGAATTTACAATACCCGACCAGAATCCAATCCTGAGTTTGATGCAAGCTTCAGGTCTTCAGCTTCCCCACAGAAAATAGTTAGGTCAAACCCTTTGCAAAACCATAGCTTTCATGTAGAGATGACGCACAGAACATGCCAGCTTCCAAACACATTGAATGATACACAATCTCTCTCTCTCTCTCTCACACACACACACACACACACACCCCCGCACAATCTGACAGTTTATATTTGGATTTGAATTTAGGAAAAGAAATAAGGTGGCTACAAACCAGCTTGTGTCGCCAATCTCATAACTATAAAGCTCATAAAAGTGGAAACTTGCGGGCTAGTCATCACCACCTCCGATTCAATTGAAGCCAAATCATCCGCAAAAAATAGAAATAAATATAATAATTAATCGATACGCAAAATTGCAAGAAACCAATTCAGATTTCTGCATGAAAAAAATAAGAGAAGTAAAATAAGTAAAAGATTACCAAATGAAATTATCCCATCACACCTGAACCCCCTCTCAAGACTTTTTAGCAAAAATTCCCCCAGTAATTTTCCTCGGTTTAACCGTTTTATATCATAGAAGAAAGATAAATTTCAACTGTATATACATACATAAATTCCCCCAGCAATTTTCCTTGGTTTAACTGTACACACACACGTCATATACACAATTTATGAATGTTGCCAGAATTTCATGAGTACTTCTAGATTTTTCCAAACTTTGAAGGCTTCACAAAAATTTTAAATAGAGATAATAATATACGATTGAAGAGATCAATCATCAATTTTTTTAATGAGGATCAACTGAAACCCCAAACAGTGCGAGCAAATTACAAAGATCCCAAAAATTTGATGAGATGATAAAGAATTTAACATCATGATAACAATATAACTAAAATGGCTGAGATCTACGATGTCGGACAGGGCATGGGTTTGAGTCCCAGATATAAGTTTTAAACCTATATCCCTGATAGTTCGGGATGAATGTCTGTTGTTACTGTTGCTTCTACTATTGACACTACAAGAAT
The DNA here is from genome assembly GCA_030015575.1 of Agapanthus africanus. Classification (NCBI taxonomy): domain Eukaryota; kingdom Viridiplantae; phylum Streptophyta; class Magnoliopsida; order Asparagales; family Amaryllidaceae; genus Agapanthus; species Agapanthus africanus. The sequence goes on along the minus strand of CM057338.1, from coordinate 416,465,106 downwards.
CTAGTACATTAGCGAGAGACAATGGAAAGATATAAAATCCCTCACAAATGCACATTTACAAGGGGTGATTTAGATATCCCTCAGCAACGTTCCCTTTTAATTTCTTTAGTTGCTAATATGACTATTGCCAATGGATATATACCAGCGAAATTGTTTCCCTCGCTATGTTCTGGCCCAATTAAATTTACAGTTTTTATACTTTTCCTCTGAAATGTAATCTTTCCCCCTTAGAAATAAATCATTGCCGAAAGAATATTAGTAAGAGGGTAAATTCGCTTGGTAGTGTACACATTGCTCAAGGAAATTTGTCCCTCGTAAATATTTCCGCTATTGCAGTTTTTTCTACTAGCAAGTCATAACAATCCCAAGCTTGCATGATAGAAATATAGGGAAGAGACTCAGATATGCCTTGCAATCACAGATCGCTCTCTCGTTCTGTAAATAGGAACATGATGGCAGCTAACAAATTGCAACTAGGACACAATTTAAGCTTGCAGTGCCATTCAGAACTAACCACCAAAGTCTCAATATTTTCGGGCAAATCATCATGGCCTCACTGTTGTAAGAAAAAAGCTGGAAAGAAATTAAATGGAATCATTTCGCTGCTTATTATTCACAGGCAGAAACTGTGATTGAAGGTATTTGTACATCTAAGCAATAATCATATTTAATAAGAGTACAAAAAGTTTATATTAACCATGGAGGAAGAAGCTCAGATATGCCAGCTGCTTATAACAAACATACTAAGTGACAGAAGACTGCCACAATCTCTCCATCTATCAAACAATAACAAAATAGCTGCAAACTGGTTGCCTCCATACTTGCAAGCCATCCAAGCTTGCCTCGCCTTTTTTATTTCCTTGAAATTCTCAGGCAAAACATCATCGCCTCTAGATTACTCCAGTTTGGTTGGTTGGGATTAAAAATTCAGCTTTCCTTTGAAATTTAAAGTGCTGTATATCAAATTTGAAGCCAAAGTTCATAAAAGAGAAAGGGAAATTTGCAGAGAACCCCCATCAAGGGAGAATGCTGGCAATAAATAACAGCCTCAAGGTATTTAGTGAAAAACGATGGCAGCTAAAGGTATTTTAGTGGAAGTTGCCCATAAGCAAATAACAAAAACATCAGGATTTCCATGAATGCGAAAGGCCTACAAATCCTTTGATTTTTCATACACACGCATGAGGATAGGGTGATCAACTTGAACGGTTCGCATCGTTCAAATATGCCGTGGATCGTGAGTTCCCATTTTTAAAAAACACGGACCAGTTTGCAATAGAACACTCTCCTATATATATATATATATATATATATATATAGAGAGAGAGAGAGAGAGAGAGAGAGAGAGGGAATAATGGAGGAAAGAGGCCATAGGAGGGAATTTCCTCCTATGGCGTCGAAATAATACGCCCTCCATCGTGTTTTCCGACGATCGGAATCCATCATCTTCATCGTTATCATCTAAGATGTGGGTACGCCAAATTTCATGTGATTCTACAACTTATTTATTCACCATTGATTTATCAATGTACAAAACCATTAATTTTGAACCCACTAATTCAACAGTGAAAACGTTGTAGAATCACATGAAATTTGGTGTACCCACATCTTAGATGATAACGATGAATATGATGGATGTCGATCGTCGGAAAACACGATGGAGATTATATTTTCTCGACGCCATAGGAGGAAATCACCTCCTATGGCATCTTTTCTCCATTATTCTCATATATATATATATATATATAGAGAGAGAGAGAGAGGGAGAGAGAGAGAGAGAGAGAGAATAATATGAGAATAATGGAGGAAAGGTGCCATAGGAGAGAATTTCCTCTGATGCGTCGAAAAAATACACCCTCCATGATTTGTTTTGACGATCGGCATTCATTGTCTTCATATTTATCATCTATGATGTGGATATAACAAATTTTAAATGATTCTACCACGTTTTCACCGTTGATTTGGTGGGTGCGAAATTAATGGTTTACCGACAATCGAACTTTTAACACGTACACACACACACACATGTTTGGGATGAATGTCTGTTGTTACCATTGCTTCTGCTATTCAGGTCATAACAATCCCAAGCTTGCATGACAAAAATATAGGGGAGAGGCTCAGATATGCCTTGCGATCACGATTGCTATCTCATTCTCTAATAGGCACATGATGGCTGCAAACATATTGCTACTGGGACACGATTTATGCTTGCCATGCCATTCAGAAGTAACCACCAAAGTCTCAATATTTTCAGGCAAATCATCATGGCCTCACTGAGTGGCAAAAAAAAATTCAATGGAATCATTTTGCCGCTTGTGATTCACATGCAGTAGTTGTGATTGAAGGTATTTGTACATATAAGCAATAATTATAGATAATCCGAGTACAAAAAATCTCTCACAACCATGGAGGAAGAAGCTCAGATATGCCGGCTGCTTATAACATACTAAAATGACTGAAGAATGCGACAATCTCTCTATCTATCTAACAATAATAAGATAGCTGCAAACTGGTTGCCTGCATACTTGTAAGCCAACCAAGCTTGCCTCGCCTTTTTTATTCCCTTGAAACTCTCTGGCAAAACATCTTCGCCGCTAGATTACTCCGGTTTGATTGGTGGAGATTAAAAATTTCCTTCCAAATTTAAAGAGCTGTATACCAAATTTGAAGCCAAAGTCCGTAAAAGAGACGGGGAAAATTGCAGAGAACCCCCATCAGGGGAAAATACTGTGATAAAAAATAAAATGAAACTAAACTTCAATGTATTTTAGTGAAAGCAGATGGTAGTTAAGGGTATTTTAGCGGAAGTTGCCCATAATAATATAACAAATAAAAACAACAGAATTTCCATGAATGCAAAAGGTCTACACAGGCAAGAAAACGAAAGAGTCGCTATTGTAGCATGAAAGAACACGAAGGAGATGCCTCTGCACTGTGGACAGTATATATATATATATATATATATATATATATATATATATATATATATATATAAAACTGCCCATGCACCCTCTTGGGGATTGAACCCCACACTCTCCCCAGAAGGGGAAGTGCCATGCCAACTGAGCTGTGGACACTAGTTGAATGGAAGGAGGATGAGGCTCAGATATGCCAGCTTTTAAAAACACATTGAAGTAATGAATAATTCTACCGTAACAATCCAAGCATGCCTCGCCACATCTGTGAAGCATCTTTGGCAACTCATCGCCTCTAAATTACTAGCAGGGCAGTGTGTGTGCCACTATATCCTTCTAGTGGTAATGCATGTTGAAGATGAACAGGAGTGGCGCTCGCTTGGATCATGTTACGGCCCGTCATTTAAAAGAAAATAAAGAGTATCAAAAACTCACTCTCCAAGAAATGGCCAAGTTTGGATTTGCAGTTTTGTTAACTAAATAAGTTGGGGAATGGAGTTAAGTTTTCTAAACTGCGGTTTCATAAAGTTAGAAAAACTCAACTCCAAAATGCTAACTTTGCCCCATTTGGCATTCCGGTTGCATGCAAACTAGCAGGCCATCCAACCTTGCCAGCGGAAAACTTTTCTTTGGGGGTGGGTGGGGTGTTGATGAGACTCTTTGAGCCAGGAGCTTTTAGACGGCGGAAAACTTTGCCGGGGTTTATGACTATTTACCCTAAATATTAAATGAAGATGTACAAATGCTCCTTTTTCAGTTATGAATCAAATTAAGAAAGGTTTGGGTTATCCTAGCTCCAAAGCCAAACTGGTTCTAAATATCTATAAACCTTAAAATGGTTGGAGCAAACCCTTTGCAAAACCCTAGCTTTCATGTAAAGATAATTACATTGAAGATGAGGCTCAGAATATGCAAGCTTCTAATAACACATTGAACGACACAAAATCTCTCTCTCTCTCTCTCACCCTCTCACCAACAAAAAAGTCGTTTTGGATTTTGAGTTCAATTTAAATTATAAGATGGCTGCAAACTGGCAGCATGCAAACAAGCAAGCCATCAAAGCTTTGCCTCGCCATTGTATAACAATAAAGAAGATAAAAATCAAAGCTTTAGAGCAAATCATCATCGCCTCTGATTCAATTTGAACCCCAAAAAGGCCAAAAAAATTGGGGGATAATAAAGTGATAGAAGAAGTTGCAAGGAATCGATCCAGATCATTAATTGTTACAAACTTGATAACTGTTTAGTGACAAAGAATGTTTGGTTCACATTGAGAATAGATGCTTCATGGCTGTAAGCAATCTAGCCAATTCATTGACCTTCCTCACTGAGTAAAAACCTTCATCATCTTGTTATAAGAATACAGGGGCTTGAGTTTAAATTCTAATACTTCTTCTTCTTCTTCTTCTTCTAAATGTCACCAACTAGATTCAATTGAAACTCGCTTTTTTTTTGGCACTGGCGCTGATGATGCTCACAGGTGGGAATTCCTCAGATCACGACACATAGCGGATGACGTGTCCCGGGAGCTACGGTGCTGGAATAAACCTGATGCATTGAAGACGTCCCTCGGCACCTCGCCTCCGAGGTTGCATCCGGCCTTTCGGAGACCTCCCCGGAATACCTTCCATATTCGTCTAGCAATGAGTCATCAGCTCACCTTCAAGCAGTCCTACAACCGAGTTTCCACAGCCTCCTTGCTCATCTCCGAACTGTTGCAAAGTCTGAGCTTCCTCGGCCTCCCGGCCTGTCTCCGAGCCATCTGACAAACCGAGCTTCCTCGGCCTCCCCGATCAACCGAGAGCGCGGAACCCAAGCGCCCCCGCAACAGCTCCGCGTATCCCACCAAAGCGAGATATCCGCCGCTCCACGTTCTGCGTCCCACGCGGACGCGTTCCCCATTAATGAGCAGATCCCACCATCAACACGGGCATAACAGAAAGGGCGTAACTGACGACGAGGATCTCACGCTGGCTCGCTCCACGCGACCACTATATGTAACAACCGAGTCCAGTTCTACAAGTTTCTGTTTCCATATGTATGGTGTGTGGTATTCAGTTCATTATCCTGATTTTGTTTGTTGCTAGTTATAAATTTACCCCGAAAATTCAAATTTTGTATATACAATTTAAGTCTCTTAAAATAAATTAAAAATAATTGACATAGCCTGCTCGACACCCCTAACCCTGTGGTAGCGTCCTTGCATCGTGTTCTCGTCCCGTTCAGTGAAACGGACGTGTTTGGACGGCTACGCGCACGTACGTGCGTCTGTTCTTGGGGGTATGCTTTTTAATTGTAAAATCTTTCATTTTAATTTTTGGAACCCGTCAATAATTTTCGTTTTTCGAATTCAAATTTTTGGACCCGATACGGGCGCAATTCTGAAATATTCTGCATTTGCGCCAAATCCTATTTCTAATATTTTTTTAACCAATGAAATTATTCATAACCCCAGAAAATATTTTTCCTTTTTCTTTAAAATCTTTCCCTAACTGTTCAACCCCATAAATCTTTCTCTTTCTTTTCCTTTTTGGCCACGAGCCAATCACAATTCATTTAAACCCTTTGCACTGTTTCCTTGGGTCCCACTTCCTCAACCAATCGAACGCCTTCTTCTCTGCGCCGGGCCCACATATTTTTCCCCTCAGCCTTCTCTTTCTCTCTCTGTCTCCTCCATCGCAGATTTCTTCTTCTCTCTCTCCTCTCGCACCTTTCTCTCACCTCTCGCGATTACTATTCACTCCTCGGATCGCGTCTCCGCCTCCTTGCTACGCTCACCTCCCTCTATATATTTCTTCTTCTTCTTCGGTTCATGGGAAAAATCCTTGCGACGAAGCCCTAACCCTAGCGGCCTCCTCTACATACTCGGCCGACCTCGTCACCACCTCCATCTCACCTTCTACTCACCCTCCTCCTCGCCTTCATCTTCTGTTTCTTTCCTTCTTCCCGAACCTCTCTCCCCTACACGCACACCCGAGGAAAACCAAACAGCCAACACCGTCTCCCATCGCCGCCGACCATCGCCATTACCTTCTTCTCCTTTGCTCTCCTTCCAGCATCCAAAACCCTGCACACAAAGCCCCCGACGACTCCTAACCCGAGCACCCGAAGCCTTCCCTGCAACCTTGAACCTTACTGCCTTGCCGTCGTTCTCGCCTGCGATCCCTTGCCGTCGACTTCTCACCTTGCAACCACATACTAGCCTTCTCCCAAACCCAGTGAGCTACCCCTCTCTCTCATTCTTCTCTTCTTCTTTCTATTCTTCTTCTGTTAATATTTCTTTTCTGTTTTCTTTAAAAAGATTCCTCTAGGGATCATCGGAGCTCCGTCGATCTCATCATCGTTGGTCTCGCCACCACCGTTAGCATCCCAGTGAGTGATCTTATTCCCATTTCTCTTCTTATTCTTCTCTTTTCTTTCTTTCATGCATTCTTGTAATTTAATGTTCACTGTTTTGTGCTTGGCCGGAATCCGACCGTGCCGGCGACGTTTCCCGACGACCCAGCGAGGACCCCTGACCCGTGACTCCACTGTTCGTCGTTCGGACGCATCCGTGTACCGTGCGCGCATCACGACCTTTCCCTGCCGACACGTAACGTTCCGTTTTCCGTATCGCGACCCGTCGAGGCAAGTGAAACTTGCTACATGCTATAATAAACTATTCATATGCTAAATTACTTATTTCCTGTTAAATCTCTAGTTAGAATCGAAAGAAATGGATTACAAGTTAACCGTGTAAAGTTCCGTTATACATTTCATGTTTCCAAACGTGAAACTTAATCTTGCATCTAATTGTTTACATCTAACAATCACCTGTACATGATAGATCACATTTGTTTATTGCTGTGATACCTTTTTCCAGTTTAGCCTATCAGACATCTATGTGCAACTTTAACCAGTCTAATTACAACTGCATTCATTAAACAGATTATACATGTCGTCGCATCCATGGATCACTCAATATTTATTAACCTGTTTTCAGCATTTACATCTATCATACTGTATGCACATTATGCTGACATTGTCTGTTAAACACAATTGATAACTGTACAGCGAAATAAATAAAATCTGCTTTATTGCTTAACTCATTGCTTAGATCATGTTGTTGATAACCATGCTTGATTATTATAACCCTGTTTATGCTGGCTGATTATGAGCACACCCATGTTATCTTTTTTACACCCTGGCCTGACTTGCTACACACATATCGATTGACCCTACATGGTACCGTACACTACTTGACCTGACCTGTTGTACCATGGATTGATCCGTTATCTGATCTTGTGTCTAATGTCAACAAACCTGACATGTAGTCCTCACGGACCGTTCCTGTTGTCTATCCAGAAAAACCTGCTTACCTGATCCTGTGTTGGCATTAGTTCTTGATTACTGAATACCTGACTTGACATACACATATAACTTGGGGTATGGAAAAATCAATGATGAAACCTGACTTGTAACTCGATAGTGTACTACCTTTACTGATCAGTTTTAGAGGTTAGGCCAGCCTTGGGATGATGATGCTGACATTATTCATCTGTACATATTTCCTGTTTTAGTGCCTAGCGGCATGTCTCGGTTTCAGCCCGAGAATCTTGACCGTGGTCCCGGGTATGCACGGGATACTATTGAGTTACATCGAAGATGCATCAAATTGATTTCAAAGACTTTAGAACAGAAAACCTGATAGAACAGTTTAGTTGACTCACTGTACACTACCCTGCACTGCCCTGATTTACCTTACTGTACATGCTTATATTTGCATTGCCTGTTACCCTGTTTATATTTTATTACTTGATGACAAGACGCGCTGACGTCTGGGTTTTGCATGGCCCAGATTCCGTACCTTTGCTGCAGTCCGAGCAGGAGTACTTCAGCCAGCAGGCTGAGCTGTGAGGTGTCAGCAGTAGTTAGTTCTTTTATTTTCTGCATTCTATTCCTGATGTGAGCCCGCATTATGGGACATGCATTCCAGTTATCTGTATTGGATCTTTTGCTTCCGCACTTTTACAATTCTTGACTCATGTTATCTTGGCTTACGGACATGTTTTAGATAGTTTTATTTTGTTCTTGATATCTCTACAGCCGTAATGTGACTGTGGATGGATACTTCATACGCACAGGTAGCATGGTTGGCTATATCACGTGCCCAATTTAACGTACTCTGGGAAGCGGGACGTGACATGGTTCTTTTGGTATCAGAGCCATAGGATAGTCGGGTTGATTCTTTTGTAGTTGGGTATTGTACCCAATACACGAATCAGAATACCCGTGTTTAGGAGACATGTCCTGCCACCTTGCCGTTTTACCGTTCTTGAATCAAGTTCCTCCTGACTATATCTTTTACGATGTGCAAACTTCCTTTGCATATCGACTCGAAAACCTGATTCCTTGTTATCTCTAGAGCTTAGACGACTTGGGTGGAGTTATGTAATTGTAGTTATGATACCGCGGAATAGTTACAATACGGTACTCTGTTTAAGTAACTTGGAGTTCTACCCTTGATTCATATCTTTGAACTATATTTTGAATTTGTATCATACTAATCCTCCTTGGTGTCTTGGTTGCAGTATATCATGGAAGCCAGGAATCTACAATCATACCAGAGGTGTATGGATGACGCCACCCTGCTTAGAGTAATTCGTGACTTACTTGAGGACCACAAGCAGCAGACCGAGCTGAAGCCGGCGTTTGCACCAAATCAAACGCCCGTACGTAGAAGTATTCCGGTGAACCGACGCGGCGTGGCAACAATGAAGAAAACAATCGTTGCTGGTCAGAGGAGCGTGATTTATGACTTTTGCCGTTTGCCTGGGCATGTGCAAAGGGAGTGTCGGAGAAAGCGTGGACTCTGTTTGGTCTGTGGATCGGCGGATCATACTATCAATGCTTGTCCGTCGAAACTTCGTAAGAAGGAGAATGTTCGGAGGCCAGTTTTGCCCAAGCAAAAGGGAAGGGTGTTGTGTGATTACTGCCAACGGCCGGGTCATTATCGAAGGGATTGTCGTAAGAGACTTGGACTTTGTCTTATTTGTGGATCAGCAGATCACACCATTGATACCTGTCTGTCGAAGCTACAGTTGGAGGAAGATACTCAGAAGCCACCGCAGAGACAGTTTCTGGAGCCGAAGCAGTTTCCGGAGTAGGAGCATTTAACTCAGGGAGCTAATCAGGATCAAGCTTTTACCCTGAGGGCTGAAGATGCTAAAGCTTCAGAGGAAGCCGTTTCAGGTATTCTACTCGTTCATGGTTTTCCCGTATTAGCGTTATTTGATTCTGGTGAATCCCATTGTTTTATGTCGTCCAAGTTTATAGCTACACACTCGATTACCTACACGACCCTGTCTAGTTTCTGGGACACACACTGGGAATGGAAAAATAATATCTAGTAGGAAATGTAAAGATTGTACAGTTGTTTGCGGACGGGAGTTTTTTTGCAAATTTCTTGGTGATTGATACAGGCAGCTTCGAAGTCGTCTTGGGAATGGATTTTCTTGGCACGTTCCACGCTCACATTGATTGTAGGGCAAAGAAAGTAATTTTCCAGATTTCCGGACATCCCGAGTTTACCTTCACTGGAGGAAGCAGTTCTGTCGGGCCAGTCGAGTTTAGGGCTAGGCCGACAAATAATATTCTTGCATCAATGGAGGTTGATTAAAGTGAAGAGCCAGCTGTTGTTCGTGATTTTATGGGCGTGTTTGAAGATATATCGGGTTTACCGCCGAAGCGAGACGTGGAGTTCGCAATTGATCTTATTCCTGATGCAGCGCCAGTATCTAAGGCGTATTATCCAATGGCACCAGTGGAGTTGGAAGAAATCAAGAAACAGGTTGCTGAACTGCTTGAGAAGGGTTGGATTCGAAGCAGTAACTCGCCTTGGGGAGCTCCAGTTCTTTTAGTTAAGAAGAAAGATGGCACGAGGAGAATGTGCATCGACTATCGAGAATTAAACCGGGTGGCTATTAAGAACAAGTACCCGATCCCTCGCATTGGCGAACTTTTTGAGCAGCTTAGTGGCGCGAGGGTATTCTCGAAGCTGGATTTGCGATCCGAATATCATCAGGTCCGAGTGAAAGCAGAAGATATTTGCAAGACGGCGTTCCGAACCCGGTATGGACATTACGAGTACTTAGTGATGCCCTTCGGAGTAACGAATGCACCGGCAATATTCATGGACTTGATGAACCGAATCTTTTCACCATTCTTGGACCAGTTTATTGTGGTGCTCATTGACGATATTCTGGTTTACTTGAAGAGTTTTGAAGAGCATGCAGAGCATTTGAAGATCGCACTGCAGACGTTGAGACAGGAGAAGTTACATACGAAGATGAGCAAGTGCGAGTTTTGGCTGGAAGAAGTAAAGATTTTGGGGCATGTTGTGTCTGGCGATGGAATCGCCGTCGATCCCGAAAAGATTGCAGCAGTTCGTGATTAGCCGATTCCGAAGAATGTTGCGGAGATAAGAAGTTTTCTTAGACTCGCCGGGTATTACAGAAGATTTGCGGAGAACTTTGCTCGTCTGGCGGAGCCGTTGACCAAGCTTACGCGCAAGGAGGTACCTTTTATGTGGACGGATAGATGTGCATCAGCTTTTGAGATGTTGAAGCAGAAATTGATAACCACCCCTATTCTGACCGTGCCAGACAATTCAGGAGGATTGGTGATTCACAGCGACGCATCTGGGAAAGGATTGAGATGCGTTTTGATGCAGCATGGGAAGGTTGTAGCGTACGCATCAGGACAGTTGAAGACCCATGAGAAGAATTACCCAACTCACGACTTGGAGCTTGCGGCTGTGATTTTTGCTTTGAAGATTTGGAGACACTACCTTTTGGGCGAGAGGGTCGAAGTTTTCACGGATCATAAAAGTTTGAAGTATGTGTTCACGCAGAAGGAGCTTAATATGAGGCAGCGTAGATAGTTAGAGCTGATGGCTGATTACGATCTTGATCTTAAGCACCTTCCGGGGAAGGTTAATGTCGTACCGGATGCGCTCAGTCGGTTACCGGCAATTCAGATGTTGACTACGCAGAAAGAACTCGTTGAAGACTTTCGAAGATTTGATTTGGCTGCTATGCTACCGCATTCTTCGGGACAGTTGATGCAGCTGCAAGTACATTCGTCATTGATCGAGAACATTAAGACAGCGCAATCGCAGGATCCTAGGTTGCAAAAGTTTCGAGAACAGGTTGAAGCCGGACTACGAACAGATTTATTGATCCTTGAAGATGGTTCGTTGAGGTATGATAGCCGTTTGTGTGTGCCAAAGGGAAATATTCGTGAAGAACTTATGAAGGAGGCACACAGTTCAGCGCATTCCGTACATCCAGGAGGCGCGAAGATGTACCGTGACTTACGACAGCATTTCTGGTGGGAAGGTATGAAACATGAGCTTGCTCGTTTTGTGGCAAAATGCTTGGTATGTCAGCAAGTTAAGGGTGAACATCAAAGGGTTGCTGGTTTATTGCAACCATTTCCGATTCCTCAGTGGAAGTGGGAACATATAACCATGGATTTCGTGACAGCTTTACCGTGGAGTCCAAAAGGCAACAATGCAGTATGAGTGATTGTTGATCGTTTGACCAAAGCAGCTCATTTCATTCCTTTCCGGGTTGGTCAATCAATAGAGACTTTGGCGGAGCAGTACATGCAAGAGAATGAAAGATTGCATGGAGTACCGGTAAGCATCATGTCCGACCGTGACACTCGGTTCTTATCACACTTCTGGAGGAGTTTACAGGAAATTTTGGGGACTCGATTGAAGTTTAGCACAACTTATCATCCTCAAACTGATGGTCTGTCGGAGAGAACGATCCAAACTCTTGAAGATATGTTGAGAGCATGCATGGTGGACTTCAAAGATTCTTGGGAGGATTATCTACATTTGGTGGAGTTTTCTTACAACAGTTTCCAGGCAACTATTCAAATGGCTCCATTCGAAGCTTGGTATGGTCGCAAGTGTCGTTCACCTGTTTGTTGGGACGATGTCGGCGAACGAAGATTGTTGGGACCAGATTTGGTGGTACAGACAGTCGAGAAGGCTAACGCTATCCGGAGCCATATGAAAGCAGCACAAGACCGACAGAAGAGTTGGGCTGATATGTCGAGGAGACCTCTAGAGTTCGCCGTGGGTGATTTGGTATTCTTGAAGATATCACCGACTAGAGGGATGATTCGTTTTGAAAGTCGAGGAAAGCTCAGTCCTCGATTCGTTGGACCCTTTGAGATCTTGGAGTGTGTTGGTGAGGTAGCGTATCGTTTGGCGTTACCGCAGTCCTTAGCGAATGTGCACGATGTATTCCACGTATCCCAACTCCGTAAGTATATTCGAGATGAAACGCATGTGTTGGATCATTCGGAGCTGATGGTACGAGCAGATTTGACTTTTGAGGAGCGACCGGTTGAAATTGTGGATTGAAGAGAAAAGATTCTTAAGAACAAGGTTATCCCTTTTGTACTTGTTTCTTGGGATAATCGCTCGCATGAAGAATCCACTTGGAAACATGAAGATGAAATCCGGCAGAGGTTTCCTCATCTTTTCTTATAGTTTGTTTTCGTCTATCTTTTGTGTTCTTGATATTTCGAGGACGAAATTCTTTTTGTAGTTGGGTATAATGTAACAACCGAGTCCAGTTCTACAAGTTTCTGTTTCCATATGTATGGTGTGTGGTATTCAGTTCATTATCCTGATTTTGGTTGTTGCTAGTTATAAATTTACCCCGACAATTCAAATTCTGCATATACAATTTAAGTCTCTTAAAATAAATTAAAAACAATTGACATGGCTTGCTCGATACCCCTGTGGTAGCGTCCTTGCATCGTGTTCTCGTCCCGTTCAGTAAAACGGACGTGTTTGGACGGCTACGTGCACGTACGTGCGTCCGTTCTTGTGGGTATGCTTTTTAATTGTAAAATCTTTCATTTTAATTTTTGGAACCCGCCAATAATTTTCGTTTTTCGAATTCAAATTTTTGGACCCGACCCAGGCGCAATTCTGAAATAATCTGCATTTGCGCCAAATCCTATTTTTAATATTTTTTTAACCAATGAAAATAAATTCATAACCCCAGAAAATATTTTTTCCTTTTTCTTTAAAATCTTTACCTAACTTTTCAACCCCACAAATCTTTCTCTTTCTTTTCCTTTTTTGGCCACGAGCCAATCACAATTCATTTAAACCCTTTGCACCGTTTCCTTGGGTCCCACTTTCTCAACCAATCGAACGTCTTCTTCTCTGCGCCGGGCCAACACATATTTTCCCCCTCAGCCTTCTCTTTCTCTCTCAACTCCATCGCAGATTTCTTCCTCTCTCTTCTCTCTCTCCTCTCGCACCTTTCTCTCACCTCTTGCGATTACTATTCACTCCTCGGATCGCGTCACCGCCTCCTTGCTACGCTCACCTCCCTCTATATATTTCTTCTTCTTCTTCGGTTCATGGGAAAAATCCTTACGACGAAGCCCTAACCCTAGCCGCCTCCTCTACATACTCGGCCGACCTCGTCACCACCTCCATCTCATCTTCTCGCCCTCCTCGCCTTCATCTTCTGTTTCTTTCCTTCTTCCCGAGCCTCTCCCCCCTGCACGCACACCCGGAGAAAACCCAACAGCCAACACCGTCTCCCATCGCCGCCGACCATCCCTATCGCCATTCCCTTCTTCTCCTTTGCTCTCCCTCCACCATCCAAAACCCTGCACACAAAGCCACCGACGACTCCTAACCCGAGCACCCGAAGCCTTCCCTGCAACCTTGAACCTTGCTGCCTTGCCGTCGTTCTCGCCGGCGATCCCTTGCCGTCGACTTCTCACCTTGCAACCACATACTAACCTTCTCCCAAACACAGTGAGCTACCCCTCTCTCTCTCATTCTTCTCTTCTTCTTTCTATTCTTCTTCTGTTAATATTTCTTTTCTGTTTTCTTTAAAAAGATTCCTCTGTCGATCATCGGAGCTCCGTCGATCTCATCACCGTTGGTCTCGCCACCACCGTTAGCATCCCAGTGAGTGATCTTATTCCCATTTCTCTTCTTATTCTTCTCTTTTCTTTCTTTCATGCATTCTTGTAATTTAATGTTCACTGTTTTGTATTTGGCCGGAATCCGACCGTGCCGGCGACGTTTCCCGATGACACAGCGAGGACCCCTGACCCGTGTGACTCCACTGTTCGTCGTTCGGACGCATTCCGTGTACCGTGCGCGCATCACGACCTTTCCCCGCCGACGCGTAACGTTCCGTTTTCCGTATCGCGACCTGTCGAGGCAAGTGAAACTTGCTACATGCTATAATAAACTATTCATATGCTAAATTACTTATTTCCTGTTAAATCTCTAGTTAGAATCGAAAGAAATGGATTACAAGTTAACCGTGTAAAGTTCCGTTATACATTTCATGTTTCCAAACGTGAAACTTAATCTTGCATCTAATTGTTTACATCTAACAATCACCTGTACATGATAGATCACATTTGTTTATTGTTGTGATACCTTTTTCCAGTTTAGCCTATCAGACATCTATGTGCAACTTTAACCAGTCTAATTACAACTGCATTCATTAAACAGATTATACATGTCGTCGCATCCATGGATCACTCAATATTTATTAACCTGTTTTCAGCATTTACATCTATCATACTGTATTCACATTATGCTGACATTGTCTGTTAAACACAATTGATAATTGTACAGCGAAATAAATAAAATCTGCTTTATTGCTTAACTCATTGCTTAGATCATGTTGTTGATAACCATGCTTGACTATTATAACCCTGTTTATGCTGGCTGATTATGAGCACACCCATGTTATCTTTTTTACACCCTGGCCTGACTTGCTACACACATATCGATTGACCCGACATGGTACCGTACACTACTTGACCTGACCTGTTGTACCATGGATTGACCCGTTATCCGATCTTGTGTCTAATGTCAACAAACCTGACATGTAGTCCTCACGGACCGTTCCTGTTGTTTATCCAGACAAACCTGCTTACCTGATCCTGTGTTGGGATCAGTTCTTGATTACTGAATACCTGACTTGACATACACATATAACTTGGGGTATGGGGAAATCAATGATGAAACCTGACTTGTAACTCGATAGTGTACTACCTTTACTGATCAGTTTTAGAGGCTAGGCCAGCCTTGGGATGATGATGATGACATCATTCTTCTGTACATATTTCCTGTTTTAGTGCCTAGCGGCATGTCTCGGTTTCAGCCCGAGAATCTTGACCGTGGTCCCAGGTATGCACGGGATACTATTGAGTTACATCGAAGATTCATCAAATTGATTTCAGAGACTTTAGAACAGAAAACCTGATAGAACAGTTTAGTTGACTCACTGCACACTACCCTGCACTGCCCTGATTTACCTTACTGTTACGCCTGCTTTTCATTCATGCTTATATTTGCATTGCCTGTTACCCTGTTTATATTTTATTACTTGATGACACGACGCGCTGACGTCTGGGTTTTGCATGGCCCAAATTCCGTACCTTTGCTGCAGTCCGAGCAGGAGTACTTCAGCCAGCAGGCTGAGCTGTGAGGTGTCAGCAGTAGTTAGTTCTTTTATTTTCTGCATTCTATTCCTGATGTGAGCCCGCATTATGGGACATACATTCCAGTTATTTGTATTGGATCTTTTGCTTCCGCATTTTTACTATTTTTGACTCATGTTATCTTGGCTTAAGGACATGTTTTAGATAGTTTTATTTTGTTCTTGATATCTCTACGGCCGTAATGTGACTGTGGATGGATACTTCATACCCACAGGTAGCATGGTTGGCTATGTCACGTGCCCAATTTAGCATAGTCTGGGACGCGGGGCGTGACACTATATAAACCCCTCTTTCTGCCGACTCGGGCAACTCGAATTCATTCTAATAGACCGCTACTCTGCTCTTATTCCACGATACTAACTTGATCGTCGGAGGGTCCTACGGTGGTCACCCACCCCGGGACTTCTTTTGCAGATAGCTCGGCTTCGATATCAATCCATTGAGATTCACACACTCAACCCTCAGACCAAATCTCAGCCACTCAAAACCGCTCGCACCAGATCGACGGAGGACAGCATCTGAGGGAGATCACTGACTCCATTAGGCCCGTAAGCCAATGAAACTTATTTGCTTCGGTATTTTCGAACCTTTTACTTCTTCATTGCGACCAGTTGTTTTGAACCCCATTAGAGGAGCACTGATGGGTTTGAAATGTTGAACATTGTTGAGAGCAATGGTGAGAAAGATTGCATCTTTTGGGACATATTGCTAAATTTGATTTGTGTGATTACTGTAGAAACATAGTGCGAAGAGGATCAGTAGGAGCTTTGTTTATGTTAGAGCTTTCGCCTTCCAAGGCGAGAGAATTTTTACCCCCATCTTTCCCCTTGAGTAAATGAAATTTAATAACTGAAGGAAAAGTATATCTTAATCATGGAGCACATAGCTCAAATATGTCATCTGCTTACATACTAAAATGACAAAAGAATGCCACAATATCTGTATCTATCAACACAGCAAGATAGCTGCAAACTGGTTGCCTTCATGCTGGCAAAGCCATCCAGGCTTGCCTCGCCTTTTTATATCCTCAAAACTTTCTAGCAAAGCTAGATTACTCCAGTTTGGTTGCTTGCGATAAAAAGACTCAGCTTTCTTTTGAAATGCAGAGAGCTGTAAATGAACTTAGAAGCCAAGCCCCTAAAACAGAGAAGGGAAATTGTATACAACCTCCATCAAGGGATTATACAGATTCAAGGTAGTTTAGTGAAAAACATCGGTGGTTATTGATATTTTTGTGAAATTCAGCCAGAACAATATAACAAGAAGTCAAGAACAACAGCAATTCCATGAAACCAAAAATGTCAGGCTTAGCTCAGTTGGTGCCGATTTCCTCCCAACGTGGGAGGTCACAAGATCGATCCCCGAAGGGGGGTTGATTTCAAAAACAAAATGTCTGCTGATGCAAGAACAAGAAGAATAAAGAGTCGTCCTTGTAGCCTGAAAGAAAATGAAGCAGATGCCTTCTAAGCTTTGGACATATGTTGAGCTTGCAACTTGCTGGCCCGAATATGAACTTTTCGATAACACTAGTTTGCATGTAGAGATGTATACATGGAGGATGAGGCTCAGAAATGCCAGCTTCTAACACCACATTGAAATAATGAATAATGCTAAACAGGGCTCTTTTTGGGTTTGGATTAGGTTAGCATATAGCGAGTCGGCTGCACAATGGTTGAATGCATTGTGGCAAACAATCCAAGTATGCCTCGCCACTTCCGTGAAGCTTTTTTGGCAACTCATCATCGCCTCTAAATTACAAAGCAGGGCAGGTCTCTGATTGGGAATGGAGTTGAGTTTTCTAAGCTGGAGTTTCGGGCCCTTTTTGGATATGGAATTAAGATAACTGTAGTATATTTTTGAATGGCGATGAGACGAAGTAAAACTATAGTTTGCAAGCCTCAAACTCCGAAAATAGAGTTTTAGATAACTTAAATCAGATTGGAGTTGATAAAACTATAGTTATCTCACCTTTGGAGTGAATTGTGGTAGGATTTCAAGCCTTGTAGGTTAAGCAATTTTCATTGAAAGATAGGATAAAGTTAGCATTTTTTTTTGAGACAATAGGTGGAATAAATTAGCCACCCCTCATAAATGCCCGGGTCTCCCCCATAGGCTACTCCAAGCCCCTATAAAGTTAGCATTTTGGAGTTGAGCGTCTCTGACTTCATGGAAACTCCATATTAGAAAATTAAACTCCATATCCAAACTGAGCCCATTATTTAGCAAAACTTAGCTCTTAAATGCTAGCTTTGCTTTGTTTGGTATTCTGGTCGCAACCTGATCGCATGCAAGCTCGCAGGCCATCCAAGCTTGCCTCATCAATTTTAATAACTGATGATGCTTTATATTGGCGATCTCCTAGATCAGGACACATGGCAGATGACGTGTCCCAGAACTCAAAAGAAAGGGCCCACAGGGGCCGATCAGGCCATCCCTGTACCCGACCTGCAAGCACAAGCTGGCTCACCTCAGAGCCCCTGCAAATTGGCCTCCTCGGCCTCTCAGCTCGCCCCCGAGCTACCACAGGACCAAGATACCTCGGCCCTCCCGCTCGTTCCCGAGCTCTTCCGCCGAGGCCATCTTCCTCGGTCCCTCCGACCGACCAACCCCACCACTCACAGGCGTAACCGCCGCTCCGCAAATCTCGCCATGCGTGGATTCTCCGCCGGAAATATCCCATGTTTCACGCCATCACGATCCCCATTAACGGGCAATCCGCTTATTACGCGGGCGTGACGTCGGGAGCGTATCTGCCGGCGAGATTCTCGCGCCTGCTACTGCGTGCTGCTGCCACTGTATAAACCTCCATCACAGAGGGGTCAAGTTAGCTTTTTTCACCCCACTTAGCTGTTACTCTGCTCGGATCTTGTGCTAACTTGATCGTCGAAGGGAACTCGGTGGTACCAAACCACCCCGGGACTTCCTTGCAGATACTCGGCGCAAACTCCTCGAAACCACCAATCTCCTCAAAACCCATTGAGACCCACACGCAACAGGAGATCACCTCCAAGATCCCTTGGAAGATCGACGGAAGACATCTGACGGAGACCCGAAAAGGACCTCCATCAGCTGACGCCGTCTGTGGGAACTAAAACTCCACAAAAACAAAAGTTGGCCTTCCAATCTCCATCCATATGGCAAGCGATCACCCTGAAGATCCAGGTACCAACCGCCGCCTCCCCCTCACCGGAGGCGCGGACGAACCTCCTCCGGCGACCGTCATCAACGCCCTAGCCGGCCGAATAGACCGACTACATTCCATCGTGGAGGCGCTCGTCCGCGTCCAAAGGGCCGGGCCAAGGCCTTAGATCGTCGCTCCTCCGCCTCCAGAAGACTCTGCCATCGTCCGCACGGCTGACCACCGGCAGGCTACATCCCATGACCACAGATCTCACGGGCCGATACTCTCTGAGGCCCGCTGGACGCCCCACAGCTCCTCCCTCCTTTATATTTTCTCCCTTGTCTTCCTCCCTCGTCTATAAAACCTCGAGCCTCCTCACTTCTCCTCAAACCCTCACATTAATCCCCATTGCCTCTTCAACCTCTCCTCTTCCACGTCACCATTCCCTCTTCTCCTTCCTCCTCTCGTCGCCATCGTCCTCTTCAAACCTCAACCCGGACCATCACAATCGCGCTTCAACCGCAGCAACACCTTCTTTCTAACACCGAGACTCCACCAGAACTCACTTCCTCTTCCCAAGCATCCCTTCCCCTTGAACCCATCATCATCATCTTCATCTCCCCATCAACCCAACACCACGTTCAAAACCCATCGCCTCCATCTCTCGTCATCATCCCCTTCAACCATCAGCCCCGGCCTCACTTCCTCACACCCGAGCACCCATCTCCTCGCCGTTGTTGTCACCTCCCCTTAACCCTCGTCGTCATCACCACAGAACCCATCGCCCCTACAAGCTCCATCAAACCAACTCCATCTCCTCTTTCGAGCCTGACTTCAATCGACTCCATTAAACCCTCTTTCGACCGCTGTAATCTCGCCTCACCGTCGACCAAAGCATCGTCGCCGTCATCGTCTTCCTCGCCTTCATTCTCACCGCAGACTCTTCGTCGCCAAGCACTCTTCTCAACCCCCCTCATCGGCGCCTTCTTCTTCTTCTGCCAACCGGAGAACCCAACTCCAATCGTTCCCTTACTCGTCTGCAGCAAGTCGCAGCGGTTGATCACATCTACTTTCGCCAAGCGCCGCTCCATTCTCGTCGTTGTCGTTTCGTCATGGGAGTTCTAGTTGCCGTCGCTACTGTTGTGTCACCGTGACTGCATCTATCGTTGTCGTGACCGTTGTCTCGAGCAAGCATCTAGCCAAACAAAAATTCCTAACTGAGACCCAAATCTTAGACGGGCCCAACCTCGACCGAGACCATTGTCGAGCCCCTCTACCAACTGAGATCATCCCCCCTCTTGGCCGATTGACAACACCAAACCCTTGACATTCGACAGCCCATTCGACGCGACTCCGAGACGAAAACCAAGGCTCCAATGATTGGCCTGCATTTACGTGAACGAAATGATCATTTCTCTGCCTCTAGGTCTCCATTCCGTCAATGTTCGATTGTGCGCGCAAAGTGTTGGACGAAATGCTCCAATGGAGATTTTCCGTCGTTTTATCGCATTCTTGCTGCGTGCCGTGCATCTGTGGATCCCCGAGGCAAGTTTATCTTGCTACATGCTACATTACACTTTATGCATCTATTTTTTAATAAATATAATAATTGAATTTCAAACCGTGTATCCAAAGTACTTGTTTCACGGTTTTACAATGACCGTATGCATTCATTCTTATCATTTCATATCTAGAATATGCAAACCTATCTTGTCGCATATCATACTATAGTATACCGCATCAAATTGAATATAACCATTCACATTGTTTAATTGAACATCGTGCATTAACTAGTTTATCATTTAAAGGTTATATGATATCAATTCGCATCCATATCGAATAGAACACATATAGCTCCATTTACCGATCTCATTTATAACCTAATACCGTTGTTGTAACACCCCATGTTTAATAAAGTGCATCCTAATTAATATTGGAACTATAAACGTAACCCTAATCGATAATTGTGCATCCATATGTTTGAATCAATACCTATTTGCATACCACATCACATTATTCCATTTTATTGTTACATTGGTACCCCATACTTGCTTTTGTGTACCCATGCTTATTATAGGTTTGATTATGAGCACCCACGTGACATTTGTGCACCCCTGACATGACTTGATACACCACTACGTGGCACGACTTGATATTGTGCACTACTTGACATGATTGGATCCTTATACACTACCTGACATGACCTGATGTACCACAACTTGACCTGTTACCTTATCTTGTTACTAATGACGACAATCTTAACCTGTTGTCCCTACGGACATTTCCTGTTATCTATTCAGACAAACCTGTACTTGCTTTGATCCTGTGTTGGCATTAGCTCCAGATTTATCAATACCTGACTTGAACACATAACTTGGGGGTACGGGGAAATCAATGATGAAACATGATTTCTAACTCGACAGTTCAATGCCTTTACTGATCAGTCTTACGAGCTAGGCCAGCCCCGGGATGATGCTGCTGACATCATTCGTCGTTACATACTACCTTTTACTGCCTTGCGGCACGTCTCGGATTCAGCCCGAGTCTTTTGACCGTGGTCCCGGGCACGCACGGGATACTATTGAGTTATATCGACGATTCATCAAATTGATTTCAAAGACTTGAGAGTAGTTAACCCAGTAGACCAATTTAGATTACTCACTGCACATCACCTGTGCCTTACCCTTCACTGCCCTTATTTATGTTACTGTTATACCTTTATTACTGTTCATACTCGTGCTTGCATGTCTCGTTACCCCTGATTATACTATTATTGATGTTATGACGCACTGACGTCTGGGTTTTGCATGGCCCAGATCCTCTACCTTTGTCGCAGGCTGATCAGGAGTACTTCCGCCGTTAGGCCGAGCAGTGAGGATCGAGTTGGTATTCAGTTTTGCCTTCCAGGTGTTTTGTTTATTGGATCTATTGCTTCCGCATATTATTTTATTCTTGACTCGTTTATTTTGGCTTATGGACATGTGTTAGATAGTTTATTATTGTTCTTGATGTCTCTACAGCCGTAATGTGACTGTGGATGGATATTTCATATCCACGGGTAGCATAGTTGGCTCTGTCGCGTGCCTATCTTAGCGCACTCTGGGAAGCGGGGCGTGACAGCAGATCTCCCACAGCAGAAGCCAGGGATCACAAGACTCCGAATCATCGGGGTACCACGGCCGACTCGACACCCTCAAGAAGAAAATCGAGGGCATACGCCGAGAAGGTCACCTTTCGGACGACGGGGCTAAGTACGCCGCCGACTCGCTCACCAAGCCATTTACCGAGGGACTGCTCGATGTTCACATCTCCTTGCGCAACAAGCCCCCGAAGGTCTCTCTATTCGACTGTTGATCACATCGAGCAGTCCCTCGGGGTACCACGGCCGACTCGACACCCTCAAGAAGAAAATCGAGGGCATACGCCGAGAAGGTCACCTTTCGGGCGACGGGGCTAAGTACGCCGCCGACTCGCTCACCAAGCCATTTACCGAGAGACTGCTCGATGTTCACATCTCCTTGCGCAACAAGCCCCCGAAGGTTTCTCTATTGCTTCCGCATATTCTTTTATTCTTGACTCGTTTATTTTGGCTTATGGACAGGTGTTAGATAGTTTATTATCGTTCTTGATATCTCTACAGCCGTAATATGACTGTGAAGGGATATTTCATATCCACAGGTAGCATGGTTGGCTCTGTCGCGTGCCTATCTTAGAGCACTCTGGGAAGCGGGACGTGACATGGTTTGTTTAGTATCAAAGCGATAGGATCTAGGTTAATCGGATTTGATTCTTTTGTAGTTTGGTATTGGACCCAATACATGAATCGGAATACTCGAGATTAGGAACGTGTCCTGCCACTTTACCATCTTGCCATTCTTGAATCTTAACTCCCTCCTGATCCTTACCTTGACGATATGCAAACTTCTTTGCATCTCGACTTGAGACTTTTGGTTCCCTATTGTTTATCTCTAGAATTTGGGCGACTTGAGTGGAGTGATGTGATTGTAACTATGAACCGCGGCATGGTTACAATGTAGTACTCTATTTAAGTAACTTGGAGTCCTAGTCTTGATTCACTTCCTTGTTTCATGGTCATTTTATTGCCTTGCTGCTCTTGTTTCCAGTTTATGTTTTATCGCAAGCTTGAATCCTGTTTACCGTGCTTATCTTCTTCAGTGTTTGGCTTCGGGAGAAGTTGTTTCAGGTATTCTACTTGTTCATGGTTTTCCCGCATTAGCGTTATTCGATTCTGGTGCATCCCATTGTTTTATGTCGTCCAAGTTTAACACTACACACTCGATTACTTACACGACCCTGTCTAGTTTTTGGGACACACACTGGGAATGGGAAAATCGTAGCTAATAGAGGGTGTAAGGTTTGTTCTGTTGTTGTTTGCGTAAGGTTTGTTCTGTTGTTGTTTGCGGACGGGAACTATTTGCAGTTTTCTTGGTGATTGTTACCGGCAGTTATGAAGTCGTCTTGGGAATGGATTTTCTCGACACTTTCCACGCTCACATTGATTGTAGGGCAAAGAAAGTAAATTTCCAGATTCCCGGACATCCAGAGTTTATCTTTACTGGAGGAAGCAGATCTATCGGGCCAGTCGAGTTTAGGGCTAGGCCGACAAATAATATTCTTTCGTCGATGAAAGTTGATAAAGAAGAAGCGCCAGCTGTAGTTCGAGATTTCATGGACATGTTCGAGGACATCTCGGGATTACCGCCGAAACAGGACGTGGAGTTCGAGATCGATCTTATTCCTGGTGCAGCTCCAATTTCTAAAGCGTACTATCCAATGGCACCGGTAGAGTTGGAATAAGTTAAGTAGGAGTTGAATTATTTGAGAAGGATTGGATTCGCAGCAGTAACTCACCTTGGGGAGCTCCAGTTCTTCTAGTCAAGAAGAAAGATGGCACAAGGAGGATGTGCGAGTTTTGGCTTGAAGAAGTGAAGTTTTGGAGCATGTCGTGTCCGGAGATGGAATCGCCGTTGATCCCGAAAAGATTGCAGCAGTTCGAGATTGACCGATTCCGAAGAACGTTGCAGGGATCAGAAACTTCCTTGGACTTGCCGGGTATTACAGAAGGTTCGTGGAGAATTTTGCTCATTTGGCTGAGCCTTTGACCAAGCGTACGCGCAAGAAAGTACCGTTTGTGTAGACGGAGAAGTGTGCGTCGGTTTTTGAGGCGTTGAAGCAGAGATTGATTACCGCTCCTAACTTGACCGTGCCAGACAGTTCCGAAGGATTGGTGATTCACAGCAACGCATCTGGGAAAGGATTGGGATGTGTTTTGATGCAGCATGAGAAGGTTATAGCTTACGCGTCGATACAGTTGAAGACCCATGAGAAAAATTACCCAACTCATGACTTAAAGCTAGCAGCTGTGATTTTCGTTTTGAAAATTTGGAGACATTACTTATTGGGCAAAAAGGGTCGAAGTTTTCACCGATCACAAAAGCTGGAAGTATGTGTTCATACAGAAGGAGCTTAATATGAGGCAGCGTAGATGGTGGGAGCTGATGGCTGACTGCGATCTTGATCTTAAGTACCATCCGGGGACAGTTAATGTTGTGCTAGATGCGCTTAGTCGGTTGCCAGCAATTCAGATGTTGACTGCACAGAAAGAACTTATTGAAGACTTTCGGAGATTCGATTTGGAGGTTATGCTACCGCATTCTTCGGGACAGTTGATGCAGTTGTAAGTACAATCGTCGTTGATCGAGAATATTAAAGCAGCGCAATTACAGGACCCAAGATTGCAAAAGTTTCGAGAACAGGTTGAAGCTGGACTTCGAACGGACTTATTGATTCATGAAGATGGTTCGTTACGATGTGGTAGTCGTTTATGTGTGCCAAAGGGAGATATCCGCGAAGTTATGAATGAAGCGCACAGTTCCGTATATTTCGTACATCCAGGAGGCACGAAGATGTACCGAGTTATACGACAGCATTTCTGGTGGGAAGGCATGAAATCGGAGATTGCCCGCTTTGTAGCAAAGTGCTTGGTGTGTCAGCAAGTTAAGGCTGAACATCAAAGGGTTGATGGTTTATTGCGACCACTTCCGATTCCTCAGTGGAAGTGGGAACATATAACCATGGATTTCGTGACGGTTTTACCGTGGAGTCCAAAGGGCAACAATGCAGTTTGGGTGATTGTTGATAGATTGACCAAGGCAGCTCATTTCATGCCATTTCGAGTTGGTCCATCAACAGAAGCTTTGGCAGAACGGTACATGCAGGAGATTGTAAGATTGTATGGAGTACCGGTGAGCATCGTGTCCGACCGCGACACTTGTTTCTTATCACACTTCTGGAGGAGCTTACAGAAAAGTTTGGGGACTCGATTGAAGTTTAGCACAGCTTATCATCCTCAAACAGATGGCCAGTCGGAGAGAACGATCCAAACTCTTGAAGACATGCTGAGAGCTTGCATGTTAGACTTCAAGGGATCATGGGAGGATCATCTACACTTGGCGGAGTTTTCGTACAACAGTTTTCAGGCGACTATTCAGATGGCTCCATTCGAAGTATTGTATGGTCGCAAGTGTCGTTCACCTGTTTGTTGGGATGATATTGGAGAACGAAGATTGTTGGGACCGGATTTGATCGTGCAAACAGAGGAGAAAGTTAATACTATCCGGAATCATTTGAAAGCAGCACAAGACCGACAAAAGAATTGGGCAGATACATCGAGAAGACCTCTAGAGTTCGCTGTTGGTGATTTGGTATTCTTGAAGATATCTCCAACTAGAGGGGTGATTCGTTTCGGAAGTCGAGGAAAGCTTAGTTCTCGATTCGTTGGACCTTTTGGGATTTTGGAGCGTGTTGGAGAAGTGGTGTATCGAATGGCTTTACCGCAATCCTTGGCGAATGTTCATGACGTGTTTCATGTATCTCAACTCCGTAAATATGTTCGAGATGAAACACACGTGCTGGATCATTCGGACCTGATTGTACGAAAAGATTTAACTTTTGAGGAGCGACCGATGTCGATTGTGGATCGAGGGGAAAATGTTCTTAAGAACAAGGTTATCCCTCTTGTACTTGTTTCTTGGGGTAATAGCTCACAAGGAGAATCAACTTGGGAACGAGAAGATGAAATCCGACAGAAGTTTCCACATATATTCTTATAGTTTCTTAATTGTTTATCCTTTCTTGTTCTTAGAATTTCGAGGACGAAATTCTTTTTGTAGTTGGGTATAATGTAACAACCGAGTTCATTTATACCAATTCCAGTTCCCGTATTTACTTATCCATGGTATTTTCTTGATTTATCGTGTTTTGGGTGCGAATGGTATTTTACATTTTACATTGCATTCGACCCGACCCGCTGCTTGAACTTGTTTGATTCATAGTTATGAATTACCCTGACTCGTTACATAGACACGTGCATCTCATGTATACAGCATACTGGCATTTTACCTGGCATTACATCTTTTACCATATAACATTTTAGGTCATGTAAAATAATTTAAAAATGCATTTCATAGCCTTCTTGATACCCCTAACCCCGTGGTAGCATCCGCGCATCTTGTACTCGCCCCGTTCAGTGAAACGGACGTGTTTGGATGGCTACGCGCACGTACGTGCATCCGTTCTTGGGGGTATACATTTTCGTTACCTGAGCATCTGTTTTAAATTTTGAAAGTCGCATATATTTTTCGTATTTTAAATCTGAAATTTTAGACCCGACCCGGACGCGTTTTGAAATACTTTTGTATCCCGCCAAAATTCTAATTATTTAAAATTTTAAAATTCGTTTAAATTTTATTTAACGGTTCTAAAAGATTTTACAACTAACAAAAATATTTTAAAAACTAAAAATCAAAACAAATCAAACTCCCCAGCTCACTCTTCAGCTCTCTTTCTTCCTTTGGGCCCCAACACCACCGAGCCAAACAAATCGCTCCCTTTCCTATCGCTGGCCCACCACTCGAATCTCTCTCTTCTCTTTCTTCTCTTTCTCTCTCCCTCGCGGCTGTCTCGCTCTCTCTCCTCTTTCTCTCTCCTCTCGCACTCTCTCACATCTCGCGATTACTGTGCGTATCTCGAATACGGTCACCTCCCCTCCTTTATATTTTTCTCCCTCGTCTTCCTCCCTCGTCTATAAAACCCCGAGCCTCCTCACTTCTCCTCAAACCCTAACCCCAATCTCCATTGCCTCGTCAACCTCTCCTCTTCTTCGTCACCATTCCCTCTTCTCCTTCCTCCTCTCATCGCCATCGTCCTCTACAAACCTCAACCCCAACCATCACAATCGCGCTTCAACCGCAGCAACACCTTCTTTCTAACACCGAGACTCCACCAGAACTCACTTCCTCTTCCCAAGCACCCCTTCCCCTTGAACCCATCATCATCATCTTCATCTCCCCATCAACCCAACACCACGTTCAAAACCCATCGCCTCCATCTCTCGTCATCATCCCCTTCAACCATCAGCCCCGGCCTCACCTTCTCACACCCGAGCACCCATCTCCTCGCCGTTGTTGTCACCTCCCCTTAACCCTCGTCGTCATCACCGCAGAACCCATCGCCCCTACAAGCTCCATCAAACCAACTCCATCTCCTCTTTCGAGCCTGACTTCAATCGACTCCATTAAACCCTCTTTCGACCGCTGTAATCTCGCCTCACCGTCGACCAAAGCATCGTCGCCGTCATCGTCTTCCTCGCCTTCATTCTCACCGCAGACTCTTCGTCGCCAAGCACTCTTCTCAACCCCCCCTCATCGGCGCCTTCTTCTTCTTCTGTCAACCGGAGAACCCAACTCCAATCGTTCCCTTACTCGTCTGCAGCAAGTCGCAGCGGTTGATCACATCTACTTTCGCCAAGCGCCGCTCCATTCTCGTCGTTGTCGTTTCGTCATGGGAGTTCTAGTTGCCGTCGCTACTGTTGTGTCGCCGTGACTGCATCTATCGTTGTCGTGACCGTTGTCTCGAGCAAGCATCTGGCCAAACAAAAATTCCTAACTGAGACCCAAATCTTAGACGGGCCCAACCTCGACCGAGACCATTGTCGGGCCCCTCTACCAACTGAGATCATCCCCCCTCTTGGCCGATTGACAACACCAAACCCTTGACATTCGACAGCCCATTCGACGCGACTCCGAGACGAAAACCAAGGCTCCAATGATTGGCCTGCATTTACGTGAACGAAATGATCATTTCTCTGTCTCTAGGTCTCCATTCCGTCAATGTTCGATTGTGCGCGCAAAGTGTTGGACAAAATGCTCCAATGGAGATTTTCCGTCGTTTTATCGCATTCTTGCTGCGTGCCGTGCATCTGTGGATCCCCGAGGCAAGTTTATCTTGCTACATGCTACATTACACTTTATGCATCTATTTTTTAATAAATATAATAATTGAATTTCAAACCGTGTATCCAAAGTACTTGTTTCACGGTTTTACAATGACCGTATGCATTCATTCTTATCATTTCATATCTAGAATATGCAAACCCATCTTGTCGCATATCATACTATAGTATACCGCATCAAATTGAATATAACCATTCACATTGTTTAATTGAACATCGTGCATTAACTAGTTTATCATTTAAAGGTTATATGATATCAATTCGCATCCATATCGAATAGAACACATATAGCTCCATTTACCGATCTCATTTATAACCTAATACCGTTGTTGTAACACCCCATGTTTAATAAAGTGCATCCTAATTAATATTGGAACTATAAACGTAACCCTAATCGATAATTGTGCATCCATATGTTTGAATCAATACCTATTTGCATACCACATCACATTATTCCATTTTATTGTTACATTGGTACCCCATACTTGCTTTTGTGTACCCATGCTTATTATAGGTTTGATTATGAGCACCCACGTGACACTTGTGCACCCCTGACATGACTTGATACACCACTACGTGGCACGACTTGATATTGTGCACTACACGACATGATTGGATCCTTATACACTACGTGACATGACTGGATCCTTATACACTACGTGACATGACCTGATGTACCACAACTTGACCTGTTACCTTATCTTGTTACTAATGACGACAATCTTGACCTGTTGTCCCTACGGACATTTCCTGTTATCTATTCAGACAAACATGTACTTGCTTGATCCTGTGTTGGCATTAGCTCCAGATTTATCAATACCTGACTTGAACACATAACTTGGGGGTATGGGGAAATCAATGATGAAACATGATTTGTAACTCGACAGTTCGATGCCTTTACTGATCAGTCTTACGAGCTAGGCCAGCCCCGGGATGATGCTGCTGACATCATTCGTCGTTACATACTACCTTTTACTGCCTTGCGGCACGTCTCGGATTCAGCCAGAGAGTCTTTTGACCGTGGTCCCGGGCACGCACGGGATACTATTGAGTTACATCGACGATTCATAAAATTGATTTCAAAGACTTGAGAGTAGTTAACCCAGTAGACCAATTTAGATTACTCACTGCACATCACCTGTGCCTTACCCTTCACTGCCCTTATTTATGTTACTGTTATACCTTTATTACTGTTCATACTCGTGCTTGCATGTCTCATTACCCCTGATTATACTATTATTGATGTTATGACGCACTGACGTCTGGGTTTTGCATGGCCCAGATCCTCTACCTTTGTCGCAGGCTGATCAGGAGTACTTCCGCCGTTAGGCCGAGCAGTGAGGATCGAGTTGGTATTCAGTTTTGCCTTCCAGGTGTTTTGTTTATTGGATCTATTGCTTCCGCATATTATTTTATTCTTGACTCGTTTATTTTGGCTTATGGACATGTGTTAGATAGTTTATTATTGTTCTTGATGTCTCTACAGCCGTAATGTGACTGTGGATGGATATTTCATATCCACGGGTAGCATGGTTGGCTCTGTCGCGTGCCTATCTTAGCGCACTCTGGGAAGCGGGGCGTGACAGCAGATCTCCCACAGCAGTCGTGCCTATCTTAGCGCACTCTGGGAAGCGGGGCGTGACAGCAGATCTCCCACAGCAGAGGCCAGGGATCACAAGACGCCTTATCATCGGAGTACCACGGCCGACTTGACACCCTCAAGAAGAAAATCGAGGGCATACGCCGAGGTCACCTTTCGGGCGACGGGGCTAAGTACGCCGCCGACTCGCTCACCAAGCCATTTACCGAGGGACTGCTCGATGTTCACATCTCCTTGCGCAACAAGCCCCCGAAGGTCTTTCTATTCGACGGGAAAACTGACCCGAAAGACCTTTTGGATGCTTTCACCGCGGGGATGAGCTTCCAAGACCATTCCGACGCCGCCCAGTGCAGAGCCTGCTCAGCCACCTTCATCTGCTCTGGTCGGGACTGGGTTCCGAGGACTCGAACCTCGCTCAATCTCAACCTTTGACGGGCTGGCTACTCAGTTCCTCGGTCGACTACTTCTTCACAATTAAGAGCGGAGACAAGGAGACGTTCAAAGCTTACGTCACCCGCTTCTACAACGCCCTCCTCGAGGCCCCCGAGCACCGGGATGAGACCGTCATCACGGCGCTCAGATCTGGTCTTGGACACAAGGAGTGCTTGCGCTCCTTTGCATTGGCGTAGCCTAAGACCATGGCCGAGGTCAAGGCATGGACCGAGCGCGAGGTCCAGCTCGAGTCCGAGGTGAACGCGAACCTCCCTCGAGCAGAACGGTCCGACCAGAAGAATAGGGCTCGGGAAGAGAGGCCGGAACGTCAGCAGCCCTATCACCCGAAGTTCCAGGAATACACCCTGCTCAATGTCTCCCTCGCAGTGTTACTAGAGGAGGCCCAGCGTGTTACTAGAGGAGGCCCAGGGCGAGGGGTTCTTCAAGTTCCCTCCAATCCCGCGTCAGGCCTCAAAGCGAACCCGGGCCCCTACGGAGCCTTCAACCGGACGCTGGGCCACGCCACGGAGGATTGTAAGCAATTCCGGGACTACATCGAGGGGCTCATCCGATCAGGACACCTCGCCGCCTACTTGAGGGATAAGCGACAGGTCGACCGCGAGCAGGAGCAGCGTCCCCTCCCGCCGAGCTGACCATCGGCCAGATCATGCTCGTTTCGGCAGATGACCAGTCCGGCGCCCAAGGAGCCCCGTACCTGGTGCCGAGTACGGAGACCAACAAGCCTCCGGGAAGCTCGGGCCACGCTAATAAGGTCATCTATTAGCATGTACTTTTTTTAAGGGCAATGTAAACTCTTCCAGGGGTCTGTTGTTAATTTAATAAAAGATCAATGGAACAATGCGAAAAAAAGGAAAGGTTTTATTTAGCTCGCTGCAGTTCTGGTCAGGGAGGAGCGTCAGGGGAGCAGCCGGCCGAAGTGGTCCTCGATGCTCCCATATACCAACTGCACCGTGTCCTCGGTGCAGTTCTGGTCACAGAGGTATACGTCTTCAAAGTGGATGATCTCGGGGATGGTAAAAGGGAAGTCCTGCATTCTCAACGCTCTGTTTGCGATGAAAGGAAGAACTAGTGCTCCTTCAGCCTTATATAGCTCGCTGCGCCCCAACGGAACTCAACGGTCGCCAGCTCTCGCCCAAGAAGTCGCTGCCAAGCGGAGATCATCGAGCCTTCTCTGGCAGAATCGGAACGCGGCCCTGGCACTTCGCCTCCCCTCCACATTCAATGTGCATGCTACGCGCACACCCGCCGCGACCGTTCCTGTTCCCCATACCTGTAACTGGATGGCCGGGCGAAACCTCATGAAGATTCAGCCGAGCAGCTACCCTGCTCGGTTATCCTTAGCCGGCCTCCTAAGGCCCCTCCAACGCTAAGGATCAAAGTCCTCCGTGGAGGCAGCCGAGCGGCTCCCCTACTAGGCTATCCCTTGCCGGTAGCTTCCCTACTCGCGAGATCTCGGCTCTTCAGAATGGTTGGAGAGAGCCAGAGCCCCGCCTCCTCTTGGTTGGCGCCGGGCCCGAGGGCAACGCCAGGGATCAAAACCCTCGCCAAGAGGCAACCGCGCAGCTTCACTGCCCAACGCTAAGGATCAAAGTCCTCCGAGGAGGCAGCCGAGCGGCTTCCCCGCTCGGCTATCCCTGGCCGGTAGCTTCCCTACTCGCAACGCCAGGGATCAAAGCCCTCGCCAAGAGGCAACCGCGCAGCTTCACTGCCCGGTTATCCTTAGCAGGCCTCATACGGCCCCTCCAACGCTAAGGATCAAAGTCCTCCGTGGAGGCAGCCGAGCGGCTCCCCTGCTCGGCTATCCCTGGCCGGTAGCTTCCCTACTCGCAACGCTAGGGATCAAAGCCCTCGCCAAGAGGCAACCGCGCAGCTTCATTCCCCGGTTATCCTTGGCAGGCCTCATACGGCCTCTCCAACGCTAAGGATCAAAATCCTCCTTAGAGGCAGCTTAGCAGTTACCCTGCTCGGCTATCCTCGACTGGTAGCTTCCTACCACGACCGACGGAGATCAAAAGCCCTCCCAGAGGCAGTCGAGCCCGAGAATCCCTCACTCGGCTATCCTTCAGGACAAAAGCCATCGCCAAGAGGCACCAGGCGGTAACCCCGCCCGGCCAAAGGTCCTTGGTAGGCTTCTTACAGCCCCTCCCGCGCCAAGGACTAAAGTCCTCCCAGAGGCAATCGAGTCCTTGCTCGGCTATCCCCGGCTGGTAGCTTCCTACCACAACCGACATGGATCAAAGTGCTTGCCAAGAGGCACTGGGTAGTAACCCTGCTCGGTCCCCGTCCTGAAGGATCAAAGCCCTGGCAAGAGGCAACCAAGCGGCTGCCCTGTTGGGTCAACTCCGGCTGTTAGCTCCCTACCCATGACGCCAGGGATCGAAGCCTTCGCAAGAGGCATCCGAGCAGCTATCCCGCTCGGTCATCCCAGGCTGGTAGTTGCCTACCCAGGACGCTAGAGATCAAAGCCCTCGCCAAGAGGCAACCGCGCAGCTTCACTGCCCGGTCTTCCTTAGTGGGCTTCTTACAGCCCCTCCAACGCTAAGGATCAAAGCCCTCGCTTGAGGCAATCGAGCGACTGCCCTGCTCGGTCGAATCCGGCTAGTAGCTCCCACCCATGACGCCAAGGATCGAAGCCCTTGAAAGAGGCATTCGAGCGGCTACCCCGCTCGGTCGTCCCAGGCTGGTAATTACCTACCCACGACGCCAGAGATCAAATCCCTCGCCAAGAGGCAACCGCGCAGCTTCACTGCCCGGTCATCCTTAGTGGGTTTCTTACAGCCCCTCCAACGCTAAGGACCCAAAGTCCTCCCAAGGCAGTCGAGCCCGACCCTTACTCGAACATTCCCAGCTAGTGGTCGTTGCTCGCAGTGCCAGAAATCAGAAGCCCTCACCAATGGACAACCGAGCAGCTTCCCATCCATCCTCGGCACAAATACGGCGAACAGCCCTCTGCCCATCACATGCAGAGGATCCGGGCCACCAACAAGGGGCATCAGGTCTATCCAAGTCTCGAGCGATCCCCCCTCGACTTCAGGGGCTATGGAGACACCTCCTTCTCAGTAGCGCTTGGCAATTAATCGAAATCAACTCGACGAACGATCGCTAGACAAATAGCCGACCTGACATGGAAGCCCAACAGTGCAAGAAGAGAAATTTTACGAGCATTTTTCACGAACAGAAGATAAAGTGCAAACCAAAGAAAGAAAAAAATTTATTACCGAAGGCAAAGTCTTTACAAAGGGTATTTTGGGCTCCCCAGCCTTGCAAACTGCCCGGAGGCTTACAAAAATTGCAAAATCAACAAAATGAAAGGAGGAAGACGGAGGCTTTAGGCCTCGGGGCCGGGCGCGACCTCGGGGTCCTCGACATTCACCACGGGACGAGCAGGGTCCTCGGCGACTTCCTCGTCAGGAATCTTTCCCCTGCTCCTCGGCGTCCGCGAGGGGGTACTCGACCCGGAGCTTTTCGTCGGCGAACTCCGGCATCCGGGCCTTAACGGCGTCGAGGGCCTCATGCCAGATGAAGGTTGTGGCCACGGCCAGGTCATCATAGAAGTCCTCCGACTTCTTGTAGCCCTCCACCGCCTTCGCCGCTGAGAGATGAGCCAACTTCGCCGCTCTCAGGTCGGCCGACTTCGCCGACTCGGCCGCTGCCCACAGCTCCTTCCGGAGGGTCTTCACCGTCTTCTTCAGGTTGCCGGCAAGCACCCGAGCGTCCTCAAGCTTGGCCTCGGCAGCCACGGCGGCCTCGCGATATCGGGCAACCTCCCGTTTCCCGGCCTCCACCTCGCCCTCCAAGGCGGCAACCCTCGCCATCACCGCCTCCAGCTCCGGCTTGGAGCTCTCTTCCGGCGAGGCGAGCTGGCCCGCAGCCTTCATCGCCGGGGCTATCACCTCGGCCTCCATACATAGGGCGGGGGCAACGTGCTGGAGAACCTGAAAGATAGGAAAGAGATAAAAAAAAATGGAGGCACCGAATCTCACAAAAAACCAAACACTTACCTGCACAGACTCCTGGGCGATGGACGCCATCTGGACCCTGAAGGTCCCCCCGGGAACCCTACCCCCGCCGATTTCTCTATCTCATGAAGCAGGCTATTTGTAACGGATAGCCCCAAGGGCACCGCTCCACCATGATCGGCGAGGGCAGGACCCGAGAAGACCTCCGGGAACCCCTCTTGAGCGGCTCCGATGGAGAGCCGATCTCCTCCTCCGAGGCCAGGTCTTTCAGAATCTGAGCCCGCTTCCGGCCCGACGCTCCACTAGGTTTCGGGGCGGGATCTGCCCCGGAACGCTCACGAGACGCGACCACCGGAGGAGCCGGGACAGGCTTCGAGCGAGAAGGGCCGGCACCTCCGGCCTTCGTGACCCTCCTTGGCTGGCGCATAGAGGCTTTGAGCTCGTCCATATCCATAGGTCCACCGCAAAACCAAATGTAAAGAGGTCAGCGACACAAGCAATATACAAGCCAAAAGGCAAACCTAAAACTTACCGACGAACTCAACGGGGCTGAGCCCGGCCCAACTCAGGACCCTCTCAGGCAGTAGCATGTCGATCCGGGGAATAGGCTCCTACGACGCCACTCTCACCGCGACGGGGTCACTAGATTGGTTCCCCGACAAGCACTTCTCCCTTAACCACTTTGTAGGCACGGGCCAGTCCTCGCCCTCGGGAGGGGAAACGAAGAACTTCTTCCAGTCGTGAATGGAAGGCAGGGCCACAACCCCTGTCCCGACGGCGCTCCCCTGTCGTTTTCTGAAAGAGAGATAGACCCACCTCGGGTCGTCCGCTCGACGACCAGGATGATTTTTGAAAACGAAGGAAGAATTAAGGAGGGAGAGGCTGAAGGGAACCACCTGTAACTTCAGGCGGATCAGGAACCCGAGGAGAATCCTCCACGAGTTCGGCACTAACTGGCCAGGGGCTAACCCGAAAAAGTTCAGCGCTTCGACAATCTCGGGAGAGAAGGGCATACGCATTCCACCCCCAAAAGCTTCCAAATACAGGGCGATCTCCCTGCCCCGTACTTGGTTCGCCCACTCTCCCCCTCCTTGACCAGACGAAACGTATAACGTGAGAGGATGTGGAAGCGAGCCCGAGCATTGGCGAGCTCGTCCTCATGCCTCACCCAACACGAGGTGTCGGGGGCAGCATCTACCGCCTCCTCCCTGGGGGCTGCCCCCGCCGCAAGATCCCGGGGAGAGGATCCGACCCCTACTCCTCGGGAGCACTCAGGCTCAACTAAAAGGTCCCTAAAACCTACTCCTACAACATCTACTGACTCTACAAAGGAAGACATCTAACCTTGAGAAGAGGGATCCTCGGGAAACGAAAGCGGAAGAGAGAAGACGAGCGCCGAGCAACTAGGACTTAGAACGGGGAAATATGAAGGAGTAGGGGCACTGGAACGGGCCCCACCCCTATTTATCACCGCAAAGCTACCTCATCCCACGGCGCCCTTCATCTCCCACCAAAACGCCTCCTCGCGTCCAACGGCTCCGATTGCTCCACTTGTCGTTCCCACTCTGGACCGTGCCCGCCGCAGGTCTGCACACGTCCCATCGGCCAACCGACGCTCGACGCGTGGACCATCGCTTCAGTGGCAGGATGCACGAACCGGCGCACCTTTCTTAAATGCAGAGATCTCGCTTTGATTCGCTGGCAGAAAAGACAGCTGACAGCCCGGGGACGCGTCCCGACGAAACCTTAGGAGGAAGCTCACCCCGGGAGGCCCGGCAGTCCACTCCTGACCCGACCCGCTAGCTGGTCGGGACAAGAGTGGGGGGCTAATGATGATGCTCAGTATTGGCGATCTCCAAGATCAGGACATGTGGAAAATGGCGTGTCCCAGAACTCGGAAGAAAGGGCCCACGGGGACAGACCAGGCCACCCCCATACCCGACCTGCAAGCACAAGTTGGCTCACCTCAGAGCCCCTGATATTTGGTCTCCTCGGCCTCTCGGCTCGCCCCAAGCTGCCACAGGACCAAGACTCCTCGACCCTCTCGCTCAACCCCAAGCTTTCCAGCCGAGGCCATCTTCCTCGGTCCTCCGACCGACCAGCTCCACCACTCACAGGTGTAACCCCCGCTCCGCAAATCTAGCCAGGCGTCGATTCTCGACCAGCAACATTTCACGTTCCACGCCATCGCGATCCCCATTAATGGGCGATCCGCTCTTTACGCGGGTGTGACGTCGGGAGCGTAACTGCCGGCGAGATTCTCGCGCCAACTGTTGCGTGCTGCCGCCACTATATAAACCCCCATCACAGAGGGGTTAAGTAAGCCATTTTTACTCCACTTAGCCGTTACGCTGCTCGGATCTAGTACTAACTTGATCGGGTCCTCGGTGGTACCAAACCACCCCGGGACTTCCTTGCAGGTACTTGGCGCTAAACTCCTCAAATCACCAATCTCCTCAAAACCCATTGAGACTCCTCAAATCACCAGTCACCTCAAAACCCATTGAGACCCACACGCAACAGGAGATCGCCTCAAAAATCCACCGGGAGATCGACGGAGGACAACATTTGAAGGAGACCCGAAAAGGACCTCCATCAATCTAACAATAATAAGATAGCTACAAACTGGTTGCCTGCATACTTGCAAGCAATCCAAGCTTGCCTCGCCTTTTTTATTCCCTTGAAACTCTCAGGCAAAACATCATCGCCTCTAGATCACTCCAGTTTGGTTGGTTGAGATTAAAAATTCAGCTTTCCTTTGAAATTTAAAGAGCTGTATATCGAATTTGAAGCCAAAGTTCATAAAAGAGAGAGGAAAAATTAAGGAGAACCCCATCAAGGGAGAATACTGCAATAAATAAATAACCTCTAGGTATTTTGTGAAAAACGGTGGCAGTTAAGGGTAATTTAGTGGAAGTTTCCCATATGCATATAACAACAAAAACAGAAGGAATTCCATGAATGCAAAAGGTCTACATATGCAGGAAGGTGAAAGAGTTCCTGTTGTAGCCTGAAATAAGACGAAGGAGATGCCTTCTGCCTGTGGACATTAATGGATATATACATGGAGGATGAGGGTCAGATATGCCAGCTTGTAACTACACATTGAAGTAATGAATAATGCTACCAAACGTCATCCTCTTAGTAAGGCCCTATTTGAATTTGGAGAAGTTTGGCGCATAGCAAGATGGCTGAATGCATTGTGTCAAACATATTTTGACGTGTAGAACATGATGCCAAAAATTCAATCGACGGTCTAACGGTCGGATTTTTCCATCTCACTGTAAGAATCTCATCATATCGCTGCCCTATATATATATATAGAGAGAGAGAGAAAGAGAGAGAGAGTAATATGAGAATAATAGAGGAAAGGTGCAATATGAGAGAATTTCCTCCTACGCGTCGAAAATATACATCCTCCAATATTCGTTTCGACGATCGGCATTCATCATCTTCATCTTTATCATCTAAGATG
This sequence comes from Agapanthus africanus, assembly GCA_030015575.1. Classification (NCBI taxonomy): domain Eukaryota; kingdom Viridiplantae; phylum Streptophyta; class Magnoliopsida; order Asparagales; family Amaryllidaceae; genus Agapanthus; species Agapanthus africanus. Next base: position 416,427,718 of record CM057338.1, on the reverse strand, counting down.
TGGATATACCAAATTTTATATGATTCTACCACTTTTTCACCGTTGATTTAGTGGGTGCAAAATTAACGGTTTACCGACAATAGAACTTTCAACATTTCTATGTGTGTGTGAGAGAGGGGGGGGGATGAATGTCTGTTGTTAACATTGCTTCTGCTATTCAGGTCATAACAATCCGAAGCTTGCATGACAAAAATATTGGGAAGAGACTCAGATATGCCTTGTAATCACAGATTGCTATCTCATTCTCTATAGGCACATGATGGCTGCAAACAATTGCTACTGGGACACAATTTAAGCTTGCCGTGCCATTCAGAAGTAACCGCCAAAGTCTTAATATTTTCAGACAAATCATCATGGCCTCACTAAGTGGCAAAAAAATTCAATGGAATCATTTCGCAGCATGTGATTCACATGCAGTAGCTGTGATTGAAGGTATTTGTACATTTAAGCAATAATTATAGATAATCAGAGTTCAAAAAGTTTCTCTCAACCATGGAGGAAGAAGCTCAGATATGCCAGCTATTTATAACATACTAAAATGACTGAAGAATGTGGCAATCTCTCTATCTATCTAACAATAATAAGATAGCTGCAAACTGGTTGCCTGCATACTTGCAAGCAATCCAAGCTTGCCTCGCCTTTTTTATTCCCTTGAAACTCTCAGGCAAAACATCATCGCCTCTAGATAACTCCAGTTTTGTTGGTTGAGATTAAAATTCAGCTTTCCTTTGAAATTTAAAGAGCTGTATATCAAATTTGAAGCCAAAGTTCGTAAAAGAGAGGGGGAAAATTGCGGAGAACCCCGTCAAGGGAGAATACTGCAATAAATAAATAAATAAATAATCTCAAGGTATTTAGTGAAAAATGGTGGCAGTCAAGGGTATTTTAGTGGAAGTTGCCCATATGCATATAACAACAAAAACAGCAGGAATTCCATGAATGCAAAAGGTCTACATATGCAGTAAGGTGAAAGAGTTGCTGTTGTAGCCTGAAATAAGACGAAGGAGATGCCTTCTGCCTGTGGACATTAGTTGAATGGATATATACATGGATGAGGCTCAGATATGCCAGCTTGTAACTACACATTGAAGTAATGAATAATGCTACCAAACGTCACCCTCTTAATAAGGCCCTTTTTGAATTTGGAGAAGTTTGGCGCATAGCAAGACTGGCTGCAAGACGGCTGAATGCATTGAGTCAAACATATTTTGACGTGTAGAACATGATGCCAAAAGTTCAATCGACGATCTAACGGTCGGATTTTTCCATCTCACTTTAAGATCTCATCTCATCATGTGTGTGTGTGTAGAGAGAGAGAATAATATGAGAATAATGGAGGAAAGGTGCAATATGAGAGAATTTCCTCCTACGCGTCAAAAAAATACATCCTCCATTATTCGTTTCGACGATCGGCATTCATCGTCTTCATCTTTATCATCTAAGATGTGGATATACCAAATTCTATATGATTCTACCACTTTTTCACCGTTGATTTAGTGGGTGCAAAATTAACGGTTTACCGACAATAGAACTTTCAACATTTCTATGTGTGTGTGTGTGTGTGTTTGAGAGAGGGGGGGGATGAATGTCTGTTGTTAACATTGCTTCTGCTATTCAGGTCATAACAATCCAAAGCTTGCATGACAAAAATATAGGGGAGAGACTCAGATATGCCTTGTAATCACAGATTGCTATCTCATTCTCTATAGGCACATGATGGCTGCAAACATATTGCTACTGGGACACAATTTAAGCTTTGCCGTGCCATTCAGAAGTAACCACCAAAGTCTCAATATTTTCAGGCAAATCATCATGGCCTCACTAAGTGGCAAAAAAAATTCAATGGAATCATTTCGCAGCTTGTGATTCACATGCAGGAGCTGTGATTGAAGGTATTTGTACATCTAAGCAATAATTATAGATAATCAGAGTTCAAAAAGTTTCTTTCAACCATGGAGGAAGAAGCTCAGATATGCCAGCTATTTATAACATACCAAAATGATTGAAGAATGTGGCAATCTCTCTATCTATCTAACAATAATAAGATAGCTGCATACTGGTTGCCTGCATACTTGCAAGCAATCCAAGCTTGCCTCGCCTTTTTTATTCCCTTGAAACTCTCAGGCAAAACATCATCACCTCTAGATTACTCCGGTTTGATTGGTGGAGATCAAAAATTTCTTTTCAAATTTAAAGAGCTGTATATCAAATTAGAAGCCAAAGTCCGTAAAAGAGAAAGGGAAAATTGCAGATAACCCCCATCAGGGGAAAATACTGTGATACAGACAAAATAAAACTAAACTTCAAGGTATTTTAGTGAAAGCAGATGGTAGTTTAGGGTATTTTAGTGGAAGTTGCCCATAGTAATATAACAACAAACACAACAGAATTTCCACGAATGCACAAAGGTCTACATATGCAAGAAGACGAATGAGTCGCTGCTGTAGCATGAAAGAACACGAAGGCGATGCCTCGGCACTGTGGACAGTATATTTTATTTATTTATTTATAATTTTTTTTGAACTGGCCCTAAAGCCTGACCCACGCGCCCTCCTGGGGATCAAAACCCACGCTCTCCCCGGACGGGAAAGTGCCATACCAACTGAGCTGTGGACAGTAGTTGAACGGATGGAGGATGAGGCTCAGATATGCCAGCTTTTAAAAACACATTGAAGTAATGAATAATTCTTCAGTCACTCTCACAATAAGGCCCTTTTTTTGAATTTGTAGGTTGGTGCATGGCGAGCGGCTGCACGTTGGTTGAATGGATTGTGGCAAACAATCCAAGCATGCCTCGCCACATCTGTGAAGCATCTTTGGGAACTCATCTTCGCCTCTAAATTACTAGCAGGGCAGTTTGTGTGCCTCTATATCCTTCTAGTGGTAATGCATGTTGAAGATGAGCTGGAGCGGCGTCTGCTTGGATCATGTTACGGCCTATCATTTAAACGAAAATAAAGGGCAACAAAAACTCTCTCTCTACAAGAAAAGGCCAAGTTTGGATTTGGAGTTGAGTTAACTGAATAAGTTTGGAAATGGAGTTAAGTTTTCTAAACGGTTTCATAAAGTTAGAAAAACTCAACTCCAAATTGCCAACCTTGCCCTTTTTGGCATTCCGGTTGCATGCAAACTAGCAGGCCATCCAAGCTTGCCTCACGAATTTAAAATTGCAGGCAACTATACATATATCACAGACAAGGAGTTTTTTGACAGCGGAAACTTTTCCTGGGGGTTTTTGATGAGACTCTTTGAGCCAGGAGCTTTTTGACATCGGAAAACTTTGCCGGGGTTTATGACAATTTACCCTAAATATTAAATGAAGATGTACAAATGCTCCTTTTTCAGTTTATGAATCAAATTAAGAAAGGTTTCGGTTATCCTAGTTCCAAAGCCAAACAGGTTCTAAATACCTATAAACCTTAAAATAGTTAGAGCAAACCCTTTGCAAAACCCTAATTTTCATGTAAAGATAATTACATTGAAGATGAGGCTCAGAATATGCAAGCTTCTAATAACACATTGAATGATGCAAAATCTCTCTCTCTCTCTCTAACTCGAACCAACAAAAAAGTCGTTTTGGATTTTGAGTTCAGTTAAAATTATACGATGGCTGCAAACTGGCAGCATGTAAACAAGCAAGCCATCAAAGCTTTTCCTCGCCATTGAATAACCATAAAGATGATAAAAATCAAAGCTTTAGAGCAAATCATCATCGCCTCTGATTCAATTTGAGCCCCAAAAAGACCAAAAAATAGGGGGATAATAAAGTGATAGAAGAAGTCGCGATGAATCGAGCCAGCTACTTGGATACTAAAATGACAAAAGAATGCCACACTCTCTGTTTCTATCAACACAACAAGATGGCTGCAAACTGGTTGCCTGCATGCTCGCAAAGCCATCCAAGCTTGCCTCGACTTTTTATATCCTCGAAACTTTCCAGCAAAACTAGATTACTCCAGTTTGGTTGCTTGCGATTAAATAAAAACTCAGCTTTCTCTTGAAATGCAAAGTGTTGTAAATAGACTTAGAAGCCAAGCCCCTAAAACAGATAAGCGAAATTGCAGACAGCCTCCATCCATCAAGTGATTATACAGATTCAAGGTAGTTTAGTGAAAAACAACGGTGGTTACTGATATATTAGTGAAATTCAGCCAGAACAACATAACAAGAAGAAGTCAAGAACAGCAATTCCATGAAACCTAAAATGTCGGGCTTAGCTCAGTTGGTGCCAATTTCCTCCCAACATGGGAGGTCACAAGATCGATCCCCGAAGGGGGGTTGATTTCAAAAACAAAATGTATGCAGATGCAAGAACAAGAAGAATATGTTGAGCTTGCAACTTGCTACACCCGACCCGAATATGACCATTTCGATAACACTAGTTTGCATGTAGAGTGAAGTTTAAAGTCAGAGAAGAGTTGGAAGAGTGATGGGCTTTACACATGGGATTTTAATGATAAGTGGGTTCCAATGATAAGACTCAAGTCTTGTTGAGGTGTGACCCGTTTTATATTTTATACCCATGTGTTTCTTTTGTTGTTTACAATGTAGGACCGTCTTTAAAGTCCCGTCATTTGGTTTTTTTTAACTTTCAACAAAATGTATGCATGGAGGATGAGGCTCGGATATGCCAGCTTCTAACAACACATTGAAATAATGAATAATGCTAAACGGGGCTCTTTTTGGGTTTGGATTAGGTTAACATATAGCGAGACAGCTGCACATTGGTTGAATGCATTGTCGCAAACAATTCAAGCATGCCTCGTCACATCTGTGAAGCTTTTTTGGCAACTCATCATCGCCTCTAAATTACAAGCAGGGCAGGTCTCTGATTGGGAATGGAGTTGAGTTTTCTAAGGGCCTGTTTGGTTTGAGGATTGTGAAAGAATTGGATTGTCGAATCCAAAAGTGAGAGGATTCCACAATTTTGTGTTTGGTTGTAAGATTTGGATTTATAGGATTTCTTTGTTTTTTATGGGGGGGGGCGACCACAAAAAAAAGGATCCTTGAATCCTTACAAATTTGAAGAATTTGCAAGTAATTGGCATTATTCATTGTACTTTTAGATAGGCCCAGGATACTTTATTGGTTTAATAATTCTCTCTCAATCTATCTCTCTCTAAAATCCTCAAATTCAAATCAAACTTTCTTTCCACGGACCAAACAAGAATTACAAGGATCTACAAATCCAATACTAGAAATCCAATACCAACCAGAAATTTTCAACCATACTATTTTGAAATCCAAATTTCATAATCTTGCAACCAAACAGCCCCTAAGCTGGAGTTTCGGGCACTTTTTGGATATGGAATTAGGATAATTGTAGTATATTTTTGAATGGAGATGAGAGGTAGTAAAACTAAAATGGTGTTTAGATAACTTGGATCAGATTGGATTGGAGTTGAGAAAACTATAGTTATCTCAACTTTGGAGTAGATTGTGGTAGAATTTCAAGCCTGGTATGTTAAGCATTTTTTATTGCCAGATATGATAAAGTTGGCATTTTGGAGTTTAGTGTTACTAACTTCATGGAAACTCCATATTAGAAAATTAAACTCCATATCCAAACTGAGCCTGATTTGTTAGCAAAACTTAGCTCCTAAATGCTAGCTTTGCTTTTGTTTGGCATTCTGGTCGCAAAACCGGCCGCATGCAAACTCACAGGCCATCCAAGCTTTGTCTCACCAATTTTAATGACCTTAAAATAAAAATTAAAAAATTGTGAGCTGGCCTATAAGCCTAACCCACGTCCACAGCACACATACACACATCCGACTCCCGAGTTTGCCCCGAAAGCATTAAATTGTGGTCCTAGGAAACCCACCCGAGCTATTGCTTATTGACCTTAAAATAAATTCTTAAAAAAATGTTTTTTGGCCAATAAGTATAGCATCTGATCAAATTTGAATTCAGAAAAACCTCAAAAAAAAGATAAAAAGTTAATTACAAAAACCGCCTTCAGCTCTCCTCTACAATAATTATATGAATATGAACCAAAAACTTGCTCCTTTTTCAGTTTAGAAATCAAAAAAAAGAAAGGAATTTGAGGTTATCCTAACTCCAAACCCAAATAGACCCTAAAAATGTATATTTTAAAAATAAAAAAAATAGAGCAAACACTTTGCAAAACCCTAGCTTTCATGAAGAGATAAATAAATACACTAAAAATGAGGCTCAGAAAATGCCAGCTTCTAACAGCAATAAATGAATGATACAACACATCTCTCTCTCTCTCTCTAGCTCTAAAAAAGATAATATTTTGGACTTTGAATAAGGTTAGAATTAGAATATGGCTGCAAACTGGCTGCATGCAAACTAGCAAGCAATCGAATCTTACCTCGCCATTCTCATAACTTCAAAGATCATAAAAATCGAAGTTTCAGGGCAAATCATCATCGCCTTAGATCCAATTTCAATCAAAAAAAACACCCAAAAACACAAAAATTGAAGCAAAAGGAGAAATTGCAAGAGATCGATTCAGATCTCTACATGAAAAGCTAATAGAAGAATGAAAATGTAAAGAGTTGAGGATTGAAGGAAAATAAAAGAGAGGAAGGAAATGGAATGAAATTTGGGGCTGAGAAGAAGGGAAAATGCAGGAGGAATTGAGATTTGCAGGCTGGTCACGTGACCAGTGACCTCGAGGAGCTCGCTGGTGCATAAATTTGCAGAAAAGGTCTTGTAAATCATGTTATTAGAAACCGACTTAAATAATTTTGTTTAATCACCCCCATACCAGGCTGGTCACGTGACCAGTGACCTCGAGGAGCTCTCCTGTTAAAAGTGTAGACTTTTTAAGGTGTCCAAATTGATTTTAAGCAATTAGCCGTGATGGTTTATTTATGCTGCATTAAGTTTAATTGATAGCCGCCGAGGGATCATTTGAATTAGTATAAAGTTTGAGATGATACATAGAATTATCAAAATTATCGAAAGATGGAAATATTTATTTTGAAGATGGTGGACGAAAATAGCAAGTTTCGAAGATGGACTGCAAGAAAAACACGACAGGAAAATATGCATACCCAGCCTCTCTGGCTATAATATGATTTTTTTAAAAACATTATAATTTCTTTTTCAACTTTATAATCCTTGAAAAGATTTATGGAACCTAAAGCGTCTTTTCTATATAGTCCATTTGTTCTGCATCATAGATATGCTTAACGAGAAGAAATTTTTCGGTGTTGCGAATGTAATACGTTTGAACAGGGGAGAGAAAGAGATGAAAAATTTCCAGTGCTCTTCAAGCATCTTGGCAGTATCCATATTCATATATGGCCGACACGCCACATAATTTTCCCCTTAAAGAGCTTTTAATGTTGTATATGCACCCTGTGTGCCTTATGGTTGTTGGAAAAATTATTCTTGATCCTCTAGATCAAATACTGAAAGTTGCTGCCTTTATAAGACTACTGAACAAGGGAAAAAGATATGCTTGGCGCGTGGTAATCTAGATAGGATTCTTAAATTCCCACTAAATATACTTATAATTGTTTCATCGTAGATAATATTTTCAAAATTTAGAATTCCTCCGGACATCGGATTACATCAAATCATGATAATCCTATGAATACTCAAATAGATGCCTAACTTTATATTACTCTCAAATATTCTCGTTTGACGCGGCCGGTACATGTTATCATTGCATGTCTTTGGCTGCCGCCTATGTTGGGCCGTCGCTGGCCGGTGTTGACCCATCGTCCGCAGCCGCCATTATCGATGTTGTCATCACCCTCCGCCGATTAGTACCCTCCATCGGCGTTGGCAATCACCTTGCATCGTAACCGCTCAATTCCCGTCGCAACCGTCGCCTCCCGCCTGCTGCACGCTATCTTTTAATATGTATACATCTCATTATTTCAATGGAAACAATGTAAGCTATCAAACCTAGAAACATGATGTTAAAGTAAATCTGTTTGCAAGTGATATGTATTTACGGTTGCTTGCATCTAACCTAGGATAAATAAGGAAAAAGAAAAACAAGACGCCTACCCCATATGCTCATGAACCCTCCTGGTTAACACAATTTGCCTGACTACAAGTACATTTTGTCGATTTAATCACTAAGAAATGTTTGCATGGGTTTTCAAGTCATTTTGGGAAATTTAAGGTATTTTTATGAGTTTTAGCATTATTTATTATTAAGACCAACTTACAATGACTGTAATATGCTATTTAGTACCCTCCATCGGCGTTGGCAATCATCTTGCATCGTAACCGCTCAATTCCCGTCGCAACCGTCGCATCCCGCCTGCTGCACGCTATCTTTTAATATGTATACATCTCATTATTTCAATGGAAACAATGTAAGCTATCAAACCTAGAAACATGATGTAAAGGAAATCTGTTTGCAAGCGATCTGTATTTACGGTTGCTTGCATCTAAGCTAGGATAAATAAGGAAAAACATGACGCCTATCTCATATACCCATGAACCCTCCTGGTTAACACCATTTGACTGACTATAAGTACATTTTGTCCATTTAATCACTAAGAAATGTTTGCATGGTTTTTCAAGTTATTTTGGGAAATTTAAGGTGTTTTTATGAGTTTTAGCATTATTTATCATTAAGACCAACTTATAATGGCTGTAATACGCTATTTAGTGTCATCTAGGCTGTTGAAAGACGGATCAGCAAGCTATGGATCTGGGGAAAATCTTCTTTACAAGGGCTTGCAGAGAAATTTCTCTATAAGCCCCTTGCAAACCCTTGGATGGGCTTTGAGATTCGTGCAACACGAATCTCAAAGCCCATCTAAACACTTCAAAGGGGTTTGAAGATAAATATTCTCTACAAGGCCTTGTAGAGAAGTTTTTTCCATGGATCTGTCTTCAAGGTGGATTATTGATTTTTTTTTTTTTTTATAATTTTGGACCCCCAAACTTCTATGTTTAAAAAAACAATCCAAATTTGGTATTTTCAAAAAGGACACCCCAAACCTTTTAAGTTAATTAAAAAAGACCTTCTGTTAGCTCTCATCCAAATTTTTTTAAATATAGCTGGTTTTGGGGATAGGAAGTTTAAGGCATTTTTATGAGTTTTAGCATTGTTTATTATTAAGACAAATTGATAATGATTGTAATATGCTATTCAGTCTCATATAGGTTGTTGAATGACGGATCAGTGAGTTATCGATATGTATTCAAGGTAGATTACTGAAAGCGTTTTTTATATTTTGGAAAACCCCCCGAAACTTCCATGTTTAAAAAAAACAATCTAAATTTGGTATTTTCTAAGAGGACACCCTAAATCTTATAAATCAAGTAAAAAAATCTCGTGCTGAATCTCATCCAAATTCTGTTAAACATAGCAATTTTTGGGACTGTAAAAGACCAAAATACCCCTGCATGGTTTAAATTTTTTAGCTTCTTCATTGCTCATTTTTTCACTCTCTCTCTCTCTTCATTGCGAAGTCGATGAAAAAAAGAATGAACGGAACAGGGAGAAGAACGAGGAGGGGATGAGAGTTTGCTAAAGGAGCTAGGGGATGTCAAGGATCAAGCGAGGATTGTTGCTTCTTGAACCCGCTAATGACGGTGATGAAGAAGAAAAGGGATAGTGCAAATCGAATTTGGTGAGAAGAATACGGGTATTTTTGTTTTTATACTTAGAATTTAACTTTTGAATTTAACGGAAGGTGTTTATTAATTAACGTTTAATTTTGGGATATACTTTTTAAAAGACTGTGATGCTTTTTTTGAAAATATGAAAGCTTGGGAGGTTGATAAAAAAAAACCCTCATTGCAATTAGCTATAAACTTACACGTTTTATAATAAATTGCTTTTTATTTTTCATGAAAAATTATTTCTTAAAAATGGAAATTCAATCTAGCTATTTCAATTTCAAAGGTTGTGGCTTCTCATTTTAGACTAAATTATCAGAAACAGCCATGATTCATTAATAACAACTCAAACCCAAACCGCAAATTTTTATTTAATATTTTTAAACAAGAGTCTAATTTTTTTAAACAAAAGACCAAAAAAATATGCAGAACCACCATTTCCAAAATCTATTCAATAATAAGCAAGTTCAAATAATCACATAGATACCAATAAGTAATAACTCATTTGATATGGCACTTCCTTTTCTAGTATGAAAAATGTGGGGTTCATAATCCAGCAAAGGAAATGGTCATAAATTAACGATTTCAGAACATATTTCGTGGTTTTCCTGATGTGTGTATGAGTATGATGCATGCTTGGTTGAGGCTTACGTAACAAACGCCAAAAAAAAACGAACATACAATTTTGTATCTCTAATAAATTTTTATTGTAATCATAATTTGAAAACTAGACGACAGATATAAAAAAACCCAATTAAACAACATTTTGAGAAACCGAAACATAATGGTCATACACAATGTTCCCATATAAACTAAAGAACTTAGAAACAGCAAATCCAATTATAAGGAACTAAAAAAAATGTTAATTTAGGTGACAGTGATATTTTTACATTTTACAACAGGACTGTAAACAAGCAATAGATATAATCTAATGTTTAATTTGCAACATTGTGCCACAATACTACAATAATACAAATGTAGGTTCCACTCATTACATAGCCGCTGCCGCTGCAGCAAATATGGAAGCCAGAGGTAGTAATTGCACTTGCACGGTTCAATGAAGGAATGAACCGGAGAAATATGCCTATAGAAGTTTTGCAGTAATGTTAGCAGATAAATATAGAATTGCAAATCTTGGAAAAAATAAATAAGCACAGCAAATTAATAAACAAATTAGTTTTATAAAAGTAATAGATCATTTTTTAACCAAAAGTCAAATACCTACCTCAAATCTAGTAAATGCTAAATTTAATTAAATCTAACTTTGGAATGGCAACATATCCAACACAACCACCACAAATCCTTCCACAAGCATAAGGAATATAACCTGGAAGGAAAAAACTTTGGCACAATAAAATGATCAAATTGTAGAAGAAATACTTACATAATAATGGCAATGCATGTTTGTAGCACCCTAGTTTAGTTATACCATATTTGATTTGATTATTTTATTTATCTTATGGCTATTTCTTGATTTTATTTGTTTTGGGTACGGATAGTGTTTTGGTTCTGTGCTTAGTATCCGGCCCGACCCGCATGCTTAAAACCTGTCTTGGTTCTTGATTACGTTTTATCCTTGCTAGTGGTGAGGATCCGTGTACACATATGTTCTGTATACCTGCATCGTATATCTGGCATCTGCATATTTTTTAACAATACATATATAGTCAAATAATATATTTTAAATACTTAGCATGGCCTGCATCATACCCCATACCCTATGGTGCATCCGTACATCGTGGTCTCGTTCCGTTTAGTGAAATGAACTCGTTTGGATCGCTAGGTGCATACTACGTGTATCCGTTTTTGGGGTATGCATTTTCTTTAACCGGACATCGCATTTTGGTTTTGGTTGACACGTATATTATCCGTATTTTCATACCGTAATTTAGACCCAACCAGGGCATATTTTGAAGTATTTTTGTAATACCCAGAAAACTCAAATATATTCAATATTATATTCTTAATATATTAAACTGTTAATATATTCCTTATATATTTAAACCGTATGTTTCTTTAACCAAAAGTATTTTCAAAATCCCAATCCTAACAAAACCCCCCTCTCAGTCTCTCTCCACACACTATATATATATATATATATATATATATATATATATATATATATATATTTCTTTTTATATTTTTTAAACCCTATTTTTTTTTATAACCCCACGTTCCTCCTCTCTCTCTCACCTTCTTCGTTTCCCAGTTCTCACCTCACCTCTCTCTTCGCCCCACAACGCCTCTCCCCTGCGAATCCCGACGACAACCAACCCAAGAACCCTCGACCTTGTCTCCTCCTCACCTCACCTCTCTTCTCCCTCTCTCCTCCTCTGCAAACACCTGCGGCAAACTCACGTCCCTACGTGAACCCACGCCTCACCCAGCCCTCGTCGCCTCACCGTCGTCACCTCCTCTCCTCTTCATTCTCCGACGACACCCGACCTCGCTGCAACCCTAGAACTCGATGCTGCACACCTCGTCGCCCTAGCCTCGCCTGCACCCTCACCGGATCTCCGAAACCCGACACTTCCATCCTCAACCACGACAACATCACCACTGCCGCAGCAAACCGCAACAACCATCAAGCCGAGATCCCAACTCCAGTCGCCGACGATCTCACCGGGTCCAAGTGTCGTCAGCAATTGAAACTATGTTTGTCCGTTGCTTCGTTTTGTGATTGTCGTGCTTCCGTCACCAAGACAAGTATTCTTGCTTTACTTTTAGTCGATATACATCGGCATTCCTTCGTGTGTATATGTATATATATATTTTTCCTGCTCTGTTAGAATAAAAGAGAAATGCGTTAGTACCTATTTTTCGTTATATCGTACAAAAATATATACAGGCAAACTTTTATGCAGCAAGTAAGAAAAATTAGCAAGTGTGGATCTAAAATGAAATTTATTTTTAATACAAATAAAAGTTCAAGGTTGTTAACCCATCTCATATATATAAATATCTAGCCTGTAATTATCTTTATTTACACATCAAGGCTAACGGTAAAGGCAACATTTTGTGACTTGTGCTAGCTTGTGCATCGCGTTCATGTGGACACTATTACCATATTAAAATTTCATCGACATGTCATGATTATCCATTATGCAAGTCCACTTTATTTAAAGATGAGATCTCTAGTTAGAATGCTGAACTACATGCCTTGTTACACTACTATTTACCAGCTTCTTTTATGTACAATTATCATACTACAAATTCCAGTCATTTCAGCATTCCTAAAGAGTGATCTAGCCATACATTAGTAGCAATAAATACGCGGGTGTTGAGGTGGTTTGAGTGTGCGTTCGTACAACAGGAACTCAGGAGTCCCATTCCGGCAGTTGGGCCCGTGTTTGCTAGCTCCTGGGGCACTACTCTTGGGTTAGGAATACTCCTGCAGAGGTTGACGCACACACTCGAGCTTACGATATTACAGTTTACCTTTTTAATGACCGGTTAGGTTATAACTTGACCTCTCTACATGTTTGTTTCACAGTATTAATGTGTGTGCGTGCGTATATGTTTTTACTTGCGCGCACGGGTTTCACTACACTTATATATACTCATATTTCATACCACACACACCTTATACGTTGAGTACCTGTTGGGATGTTCTGACAAACATCCCTAAGATTTGCCATCTCACATATAAAGGTAGATTTTCAGGCTGAATAGGATCAGAGCGGCTATCAGGATTTTGCCGAAAATCAGTAACCCGTAGGTTTATTTCTTTTCTGTTAGTATTTAGCATGTGCGCCTCTGTGGGATATTAAGACTTGTGTTTCTCCTTCCAGATCTTGTTCTCATTTCGAACCTTTTGTATTTGGATCTTTATTTTGCATCCATCATCTTGATGACCTAATTTTTTTAGTATTCCTTATGGTGTCGTTGCAGCATGATTATCAGTATCATCCCTCTTGGTTTTGGATTTTATTTTGACAGATTAAGCTAGACAGCGTTATGTGACTATGAAAGGATTTTTCCTTACCGTAGGTAGCACGGCTGGCCTTCGTTGCTCCCCGTATTCGGTATCTTGGGAAGTGGAGCGTGACAATGTTTTTGGCTGGCGACAACAATCATTTTCCAGTTTTTTTTTTTTGTTTTTTTCAAATTGTGAACAGATACCTATTCAGAAGAATTATGAAAGGTGTAAGTACATAATAATATGATGATGATATAACTCTAATTAAGGAGCAGTATCTGCTGAGCTCACTTCAGATTTGCACACAAAGCTTTAATTTGGCATTCACTTCAGCCAGCAACAAAAGCTTCAATCTCTCATCAAATTCCCTGCAATCAAGCTTCAAGTAGAAAAGAGAGACTGCAAAAGTGGCCAGTACTAAGAACTGCCAATTAAATTCATGCTTAAAAGTCGAAGAGAGATTTACTTAGCTTCTTGAAGCTGTAATTAAAGCTATCCACAATGACTCACGCTCTATGAATCCAAGTAGAATGAGTTCAGATTCATGCACCACCTAAAGTGCACGAAAAACATACATTGATAAATCAAAGAATTCACGATTCACAAATGATTTCATAATATAAGAAATGGGTATTAAGAGCGGCAAATTATACAGCTGGTTTTGACAAAACTCATTCTACTTGAAGCTGTAATTAAAGCTATACACAATGACTCACGCCAATTTACTGTTGTTGTTGTTGTTGTGTGTGTGTGTATTATATAGGGAGTAGATCAAAATGACTAGTAACAAGAAATTACCGTTTCAGCAAATCTAAACAAAAATATTCAAATAACTAGTTAGTGTATTAGTCACTGTACATGTTTTGATATATCTAGGATGTAACATTAATTTAGGAAGTGTCAAAAAGAGTCCCACAGGAATCCTATACTAACATGATATTGATGTCTCCTTGACAACGAATTTATGCAACATATCCTGCTTCTATCAAGTTAAACAGAAAAGAAATGGAGAAATGGCAAAATGAAAGTGAATGAGGGAGGAGGCTCAGACATGCCCATGTAATCATTAATCTTGACATGGGTGCAAATTGGAACGGATGGGTGAAAACAAGGTTTGGGCAAGTCGGATCAGTTTCAGCTTAACTCAGATGTCATACCCACAAATTAAAGCAATTAGTCCCACATCGGATGTGTACTCTAAGTTAAGAATGCTTTGTGAGAGTAGTACTAGGATGGGGGACCTCTCAAGGTATTACAGGGTTGCAAACTGGTTGCCTGCATGGTAACAGACTGGCCAAGCTTGGTATCCATATCAAGCAATGTGCTTTTGGGTTAAATCATCACAGCCTCCGTATATCAAGGATAACATAGAGGGTAAACAACTAAGGAAGAGATAAAGATGAAGATGGAAACAATGGACCATGTTGCATGAGTTCGCAGTCAAGGATATATATCCATAACTCATTCTTTTGCATTCGTAGAGGATACTTGGAAACTCCTTTTGGCACATCCCAAAATTTATGTTGTATTCAAGATGTATAGAACATGTATCAATGGCTATAACATCAACAATCTATGCATCAAGACCAAAAATTAGGTGAATTCTCGGATCATGTATCCATGGCTAAGACACCAACAATCTATGCAACATTAACATGTTATTTGTATTCTAAGTTTATATCTGTTGAAAATGTACTACTACTACGACTATTATATATAACAATAAAACAATACAGTATACCAACGAATAGAGTTTTCAAAATCGTGAATCTACAAATCGACCCATATGGTGTTCCATGTCCGTATCTGACTCCATGTTTACTTGAATGAAAGAAGCTTCATCATTGCCTGTTTACACCACTGACTACAAATTTTCAGATAGATCAGCAAGTTCTAAGCAAAATCTAAGGAAAGTCTGACCGGTTGCCACCACTAGGATGAATGATAAAAATTATAGGGAGAAGGCTCAGATACGCCAGCTTAATAATATATTTTATGACAAAGGGGCAAAACCCCCCTGGAAGCAAACTTCCCCCTCACTTCACAGCACAATAAGATGGCTGCAAGCCGGTTTTCTTCATACCAATAGGCCATTCATCTTGCATCAGCAAATTTTTTGTTATAGAAAGGTAAATTTGAAGTGGACATACATACATATACTCAAGTTGTGAATGTCGCCGGATAATATCTGGAATGTTTCAAAAAATTTCCAAACTCTGAAGATTTTACCAAAAATAAATAAATAAAGTGCGATATTAATTAAACATGGGAAATAATCAATTGAAATTTTGATGAGGATCAATGGAAGCCCCAAATGGAGCAGCCAAGGGTTCAGATCCTGGATATGACTTATTAATTCATGTACATGAAAATCTGGGATGAATGTTGTTGCCGTCGCTTCTGCTGTTGATGTCATTAACAATCCCTAGCATGCATGAGAGAAATATAGGAAAAAGACTCAGATATGCCTCGCAATCAATCACAGATTGTTCTCTCTTTCTCTAATAGTAACATGATGGCTGCAACTACTAGGACACAATCTAAGCTTGCCATGCCATTCAGAATCTTAACATCATAAAAAGGCCTCAATATTTTCAGTAAATTATCGTCCCTTTGTGGTAAGAAAAAGAGTGAAAGAAGTTCACTGGAATCCTTTTGCTGCCTGTGATTGAAAGTACGTATATGATTCTAAAAGTTGTAAACCATGGTATTGCAAATCCATCTCAAAAACCGAGGTGAAATATCGACGGGTTCATTGCACAAAACACCCCTGTAGTTTACCGCATATGGTACTTATGCCCTCAAGTGATTTATGAGCATAAACACCGCCTTCGCTCATTGACCGGAACCTTTAGATACACTCAAATTCATCTCTAAACAACTTAAGTGACTGTCTAAAAAATTGAAGGATTTGAGCTTGCAATCAAATATCATAATAGCCTGAATTACTTCTATTAAAGCCGATTATTTAGATATGTTCACACTCCTACTTAATAATAAAATCCATCAAATTTTCAAATGCTAAATTGCAGGGAAAACCCCTCATTTCTTGCTCAAGTGGCAGGAACCAGTAGCTCTTATTGCAATGCTTGCTTTCTCTAACATATAATAATATGGCACCAAACTGCCTTCACGTATACAATCTGAACATCTTGCATCACCATTTCTACAACCTCAACAATCAAACAAATTCAAGCTTGTGAGCATATCATCATCTCGTCTAAATCTTCTTTCGGCGTCAACTTGGTAGCTTCTAATTCAAAATTCAGTAATTGTGTGCGAATTCGCAGAGTTGCGAACCCAATATGAAACTGAAATCCCCCCCCCCCCCCCTCTGAAGATGAAGAAGATACTATCTAAGAGAAGATAAAACTCTAAGATATGCAAGTGGAACTCTGACCTGATCCGAACCGACCCGACATTTGCAAGCCCAGGCTTTCATGCAGAGATGCACATTCATGATGAGGCTCAGAAATGCCAGCTTCTTGTAGCTGATTGGAGTACTAAAAAACTGCAACAGATTCTCTCTTTCTCTATAACAAATTTGTCTCTTATTCGAGTTTGGAGTTAAAATAACGGATAGAATGACTGCAAACTGGTTGTCATAAACGTAAACAATCACAAAGCTGGCCTCGCCATTTCCATAACCTTAACAATCAAAGAAAATTAAACCTTTTGACAAATCATCGTCGCCTCTGAATAACTTTAAGGGTCAGTTTGGCATGCAGACTTGCAAAATACAATTTGGATCCTGACAAGCCCCAAAATAGAGAACGGGCAATTTGCAAACCAGCACTGGAAATCTGTGCATGAAGAAATATAAGAAGACAGATGAAAGATACCAAAGGAGCATGCAAGGATTTGCTGGTTTTTGTTGCTTCTTTATCATTTAACAGATAGTTTGAAGTGTGATGTAACAAAGAAAAGATTGCTCCCTTTTTTGGTACGGAAAAATGCTTCTGCACCAAGAATTTAACCGAGGGTGGAAATGGACCCGAAACATGTATCCGTCCTAATGGCCCATTCGAGGTGTATTGTTTCACAATTTTGAATGTTGCTGGGTTAAAAAATAAGGCTTATTTACTGAAAACTCCCCTTAGGCTTGGGCCCGTGACAGAAAACTACCATTTCCTTTGGAAATTATAGAAAACTGCCAACAAATAACAATAATTGGCTGCAAACTGTGTTCCTTGTAGAATCAGAGAAACCAAGCTTGCCTCGCCATATCCTTAACCTCAATAATCATAGTTCAAGATTCCAGCATGGTGTCATCTCTTCTAAATTGCTCTCAGTGTTAAATCGTAATTACTTGAAAATTCACGGATTTCAAATCTAAATCCAATATCAACCCGAAAAACCCCAAGAAGATAAAGAAAATGCCATCTAAGCTGTAAACAAACTTGAATGGATCAGCAGGTGGAACTTGCAACACCCAACCCAACCCAACCCTTCCCTGGGCAAGTTCAAGCTTCTAACAAGACATTTAAGTAATAAAGAATGCTATGAACTCTCTCTCTCTCTCTCTCTCTCTCTCTCTCTAAAATAAAAGGGCGTGTTTGGATTTGGAATTAGGTTAAAAATAAAAGATGGCTGCAAAATGGTTGCCTGGAAGCAAACTTGCAGGCCTGGCCAATCATCATCGCCTCTGATTTATTTTGAAGCCAAAAATCCCAGACACAGAGAGAGATCGCCGCGCTGATTATTGTCAAAGTTATTTTTAAAGTAGAGTAACGTTAGGGAAGAGCTGGAGAAGTGATGGGCTTTTACGGCTTTTAATGATATAGGAAACGAAAGATGGGCACATTTGTACAATTCAAGAAGTTGAAAATCATGGAAGTGCAAAGTTAACTCTGAACCAGACCACCAGATTCTCTATGAAAGTAATGTATTCTTTCCCCTTCAGAAATAAATCCTTGCGATAATATTAGCAAGAGAGAAGATTCGCTTGGTAGCGTACATATTGCCAAGGGAAATTTGTCCCTCATAAATGTTTCCCTCGCCATTACAGTAGTTTTTTCTGCTAGCGATTTAAGCTTGTAGGCAAATCACAATGACCTCGGAATTAGTTTGAGTCGGATTAAGTTGATTGTATACGAAATAATAATTTGGATTTCTCCCCGCAACTAGTTGCGTATAGAAATCCAACAAGTTTTGAAAACACTTTATTTCTATATTTCATCAAATATTACCATGACACGCGAGAAAAATCATCAATAAAAGTCACAAAGCAGTGAATGCCTCCTTGGACAACAGGGCATGACCCCCAAACATCACAATATACTATAAAGAAAGGTTTTTCAGCTCTTTTGATACGAGATGAGTAGTTAGAGCCATAATACTTACCCAACTCACAAGACATTCTAAACTAGACAAAATACCAAGAGAGGGAATAATTCTCTCCAAGATCTGCAGAGAAAGGTGACCAAACCGACAATAGACATCAAATGCAGATGTGGATGTTGTTGGGCAAGGGTATAGCGAGTGGATGCTCATCGAGGTGGTACAACCTATCAACCTCAGTTTTTGTGCCAATCGTCCGCCTCGTCCCAAACTCCTGAAAAACACAGCCACTTGAAAAAAAATGGCGTAACAGTTCAAATCTCGAGTTAGCTGGCTAATAGAAAGTAAGTTGAAAAAAGCCAAGCAAGTACAAGACAGTAGAGAGATAACTGTGATGTGGCACGAGCAGACCCCACTTTCTTTGTAGCAGAGGTGGTAACGTTCACTGAGGTCAAGATCACTGGGGTACACCCAGGCCTTAGCCTACATGAAGACAATATGCCTCTCCTGTCATATGATATGTCGCTCCTGTATCGATCACCCAAGAACGACATACAGAAGTCGAATCCAAATCAACCCCAAATAAATCAAGAAACCTCTCAAATCAGCCAAACAATCCCAAAATCAGCCAAAAACTCCAACAAAACAGCCCAAAATAGGCTAAGAACTGATCTCCCGAGCTCAAATCCTAAACTTACACGCAAATCAACCAAGAGAAGATCAATAACATGAGGATTTCGAGCTCAAATATTGAGAAAAGGGCCAAACCAGATCAGATCTGAAGGAAAATCAGCGAGATTCGAACTCAAATCAACCAAGAAGACTTCAAGGTCATCAAAACGAAGAAGAAAACTCCAAATCAAACTCTAATCGATCAAATTGAAGCCTACTTCATCGATTGATTTCATATCTAGATGAAATCGAGGAAGAATGCCTCGATCTGGGTCAACAGGGCTCAATCGACGCCGATCGGGGTTGCCAAGGCACATGGGAGGCACGTCAAGGTCAGGCGAGGCTCAACGAGGATGGCGGCGGCGGTTAGAGTTGGGGTTTGTGTTATTTGGTGATGGTGGTGAGTGGTTAGGATTAGAACTCTAAAAATGAGTGGTTCAGATTAGAAGGCTATGATACAATTTGGGAGAGAAGATTAGGGAATGTAATGGATGGATTGAACTAATCTAATCCTTCTCTTTATATAGGCAATACCATTTTGCAATTACATCCTTACTTAGCTCCTAATTACATATAAGAACGAGTTTCTAGAACATGTCAGAAACCCGTGTACAATACGTGCATCCTAATAGATCCCACCAAAAAGACCTAAGGGGAAAAATAGATATACATCCCTAAACCAGAATCCTGATCACCGCAGGAAGGGAAGGATCCTAATCGCCGCACCCCATCCTCAACAAATTAAGGGGGGGAATCAGCAAGGAAGTTGCAATGTTTCCACATTCAATTACAGCAGGTGAGGGGAGAGCTCAGTTTAACCTTAGCAATCAGAATAATTGAGGCTTTTAGGGAAAATTATCATCGCCACTGATCCAGTTGGAAGCCCAAACCCCCTGTAAAAGACAAAAGGGTTAGTTGCAAAGAACCCTTTCACATCTCTACAAGAAAAACTAAGAATAATGAGTATGCTTATCAAATGAGAATGTAAGAGAATTGCTCCTTTTCCTAGGTTAGGAAAAGAACTGCTCCATCAATATAGAATGTAGGACAAGCACGGTTGGCTTGCTAAAAAGCCAGTCTATGATTTTTGTTACCTTTACTACTGTAACTAGCATTTTTGTCCCATGTGTGTGTGATAGAGCTGTAGAGGTATATCCATGGAGGACGAGGCTCAGATATGCGAGCTTCTTATAACAGATAGAAGGAAGAACGCCAGTCTCTATTTATATTTCTCTAACAATATCAAAAACTGCGCCAATTTACCGAACGTGACTCATCCAAAGATATCAAGAACTGGAAACTGGTGGCCTGCACATTCACAAGCCATCCAAGCTTCGCCTCACCATTTTATACATCCTTGAAACTTTCTGCCAAAACATCACCATCCCCAAGATTACTACAGTTTGGTTGCTTGTGATTAAAATTACAGCCTTCTTTTGCAATTCAAAGAGGTGTATTACTTGTATATCAAAAATGAAAAACCCCCCACGATCGAAAGGAAAAATTTGCAGACAGCCCCCATCAAATGTAGCACTTTAAGCGAGAATACTGTAATAAAAAACTTCAAGGTAGTTTAGTGAAAAACACTGGCAGTTGAAGGTATTTTAGTGAAATTTACCCATAATAATAATAATAATAATAATAGCAAAAGCATGAACCGACATATAGGTTGAACTTGCAACTTGCTAATATAGGGAAACCCTAGATTGCATGTAGGGATGTATACATGGAGGATGGCGCTCAGATATGCCAACTTCTAACAACACATTGAAATAATGAATAATGCTAAATGAGGCCCTTTTTGGGTTTGATTTAGGTTAACACATAGCAAGATGGCTGGCAGTGATTGAATGCAGGGTGGCAAACAATCCAAGCATGCCTCGCCGTTGGTATAACCTTGAAGCTTTTTGGCAACTCGTCATCGCCTCTAAATCATTGTCAAAGGCAGTTCTGTTGCTTGATGTTTGCACTAATATATCACTTGAGAGGGTACAAGTGCTATTACAGTGTTAACTATGCAATCAATCCCTTTAGAATCCTTAGCTGTGTTGCAGAAAAGATATACATCGAGAACGAGGCTCCGACATGCCAGCTTCTAATAACAAATTAAAGTAAACTAACTAAAAGGGCATGTTTGGGTTTTGTCTTGGGATCACAAATAGCATGATGGCTGCAAACAGGTTGCTTGAATACTTGCAGACAATCCAATGTTGCCTCGCCATTTCTATAAATTTGAAACTCCCTGGCAAATCATCATCACTCAGGATTACTTTAGACCAGTTTGGCTGCTTCTTGCTTGTGATTCAATATTCACCTTTTTGTTGATTTGGAACTCAGAGAGTGTTGCAAATCAAATCCGGAACTAAATAAAACTCAAACTAGCTACAGAGAAGGAAAACAGCAAACCCCCATGAATTTTGGCTTTTAAGGCTTTCCCACTAAAATACGCTTAGATGCAGCACTTTTAGGAAGCTTGCAGTAATATAAAAACATTAAGGTAGTTTAGTGAAAAACTGCGGTACTTCAAGATTGTTTAAGTTTTATGTGAGCTTAAGCTGTCATACAGAAATTATCAGAACAAAAATATTTGCAACCCTAGCTTTTCATGCAACGATACTGGAATACAAGCCTCAGATATGCCAGCTTAGGAATCAAAATAAGAAAGAGATTTGGGGTTATCCTAAGTCCAAAGTCAAACGGGCTCTAGAAATATATAAACCCAAAAAAATGACTGCTTAAAGATCTCATAGAGATGAAAAAGATGCTATGCAAGCTCTGAACAAATCTTGAATGGATCTTTCACGGGAATTTACAATACCCGACCAGCATCCAATCCTGAGTTTGATGTAAGCTTCAGGCCTTCAGCTTCCCCACAGAAAATAGTTAGGGCAAACCCTTTGCAAAACCATAGCTTTCATGTAGAGATGACGCTCAGAACATACCAGCTTCCAAACACATTGAATGATACACAATCTCTCTCTCTCTCTCTCTCTCTCTCTCTCACGCACGCACAATCTGACAGTTTATATTTGGATTTGAATTTAGGAAAAGAAATAAGGTGGCTACAAACCAGCTTGCGTCGCCAATCTCATAACTATAAAGCTCATAAAAGTGGAAACTTGCGGGCTAGTCATCACCACCTCCGATTCAATTGAAGCCAAATCATCCGCAAAAAATAGAAATAAATATAATAATTAATCGATACGCAAAATTGCAAGAAACCAATTCAGATTTCTGCATGAAAAAATAAGAGAAGTAAAATAAGTAAAAGATTACCAAATGAAATTATCCCATCACACTTGAACCCCCTCTCAAGACGTTTTAGCAAAAATTCCCCCGGTAATTTTTCACGGTTTAACCGTTCTATATCATAGAAGGAAGATAAATTTCAACTGTATATACATAAATAAATTCCCCCAGTAATTTTCCTTGGTTTAACTGAACACACACACACACACACGTCATATACACAGTTTATGAATGCTGCCAGAATTTCAAGAGTAAATCTAGATTTTTCCAAACTTTGAAGGCTTCACAAAATTTTTAAATAGATATAATAATATACGATTGAAGAGATCAATCATCAATTTTTTAATGAGGATCAACTGAAACCCCAAAAAGTGCGAGCAAATTACAAAGATCCCAAAAATTTGATGAGGATAAAGAATTTAACATCATGATAACAATATAACTAAAATGGCTGAAAGATCTACGATGTCGGACATGGGACTCGAGTTCTGATACCAAACGGGGTATGGGTTTGAGTCCCAGATATAAGTTTTAAACCTATATCCCTGATAGTTCGGGATGAATGTCTGTTGTTACTGTTGCTTCTGCTATTGACACTACAAGAATCTAGTACATTAGCGAGAGACAATGGAAAGATATAAAATCCCTTGCAAATGCACATTTACAAGGGGTGATTTAGATATCCCTCAGCAACCGTTCCCTTCTAATTTCTTTAGTTGCTAATATGACTATTGCCAATGGATATATACTAGCGAAAATGTTTCCCTCGCTATGTTTTGGCCCAATTAAATTTACAGTTTTTATACTTTTCCTCTGAAATGTATTCTTTCCCCTTTAGAAATAGATCATTGCCGAAAGAATATTAGCAAGAGGGTAAATTCACTTGGTAAATATTTCCACTATTGCAGTTTTTTCTACAAGCAAGTCATAATAATCCCAAGCTTGCATGATAGAAATATAGGGAAGAGACTCAGATATGCCTTGCAATCACAGATCGCTCTCTCGTTCTGTAATAGGAACATGATGCCAGCTAAACAATTGCAACTAGGACACAATTTAAGCTTGCAGTGCCATTCAGAACTAACCACCAAAGTCTCAATATTTTCAGGCAAATCATCATGGCCTCACTGTCGTAAGAAAAAAGCGGGAAAGAAATTCAGTGGAATCATTTCGCTGCTTATTATTCACAGGCAGAAACTGTGATTGAAGGTAATTTGTACATCTAAGCAATAATCATATTTAATAAGAGTACAAAAAGTTTATATTAACCATGGAGGAAGAAGCTCAGATATGCCAGCTGCTTATAACAAACATACTAAGTGACAGAAGACTGCCACAATCTCTCCATCTATCAAACAATAACAAAATAGCTGCAAACTGGTTGCCTCCATACTTGCAAGCCATCCAAGCTTGCCTCGCCTTTTTTATTTCCTTGAAATTCTCAGGCAAAACATCTTCGCCTCTAGATTACTCCAGTTTGGTTGGTTGGGATTAAAAATTCAGCTTTCCTCTGAAATTTAAAGTGCTGTATATCAAATTTGAAGCCAAAGTTCATAAAAGAGAAAGGGAAAATTGCAGAGAACCCCCATCAAGGGAGAATGCTGCAATAAATAAATAGCCTCAAGGTATTTAGTGAAAAACGATGGCAGCTAAAGGTATTTTAGTGGAAGTTGCCCATAAGCAAATAACAAAAACATCAGGATTTCCATGAATGCGAAAGGTCTACAAATCCTTTGATTTTTCATACACACACACGAGGATAGGGTGATCAACTTGAACGGTTCGCATCGTTCAAATATGCCGCGGATTGAGAGTTCCCGTTTTAAAAAACACGGACCAGTTTGCAATAGATCACTCTCCTATATATATATATATATATATATATATATATAGAGAGAGAGAGAGAGAGAGAGAGAGAGAGAGAATAATGGAGGAAAGAGGCCATAGGAGGGAATTTCCTTCTACGGCGTCGAAATAATACGCCCTCCATCGCGTTTTCCGTCGATCGGAATCCATCATCTTCATCGTTATCATCTAAGATGTGGGTACGCCAAATTTCATGTGATTCTACAACTTATTCACCATTGATTTAGCAATGTAAAAAGTTCTATTGTTGGTAAACCGTTAATTTTGAACCCAC
Organism: Agapanthus africanus; assembly: GCA_030015575.1. Lineage (NCBI taxonomy): Eukaryota > Viridiplantae > Streptophyta > Magnoliopsida > Asparagales > Amaryllidaceae > Agapanthus > Agapanthus africanus. The sequence goes on along the minus strand of CM057338.1, from coordinate 416,402,894 downwards.
TAATTCAACGGTGAAAACGTTGTAGAATCACATGAAATTTGGTGTACCCATATCTTAGATGATAACGATGAATATGATGGATGCCGATCGTCGGAAAACACGATAGAGATTATATTTTCTCGACGCCATAGGAGGAAATCACCTCCTATGGCATCTTTTCTCCATTATTCTCATATATATATATATATATATATATATATATATAGAGAGAGAGAGAGAGAGAGAGAGAGAGAGAGAGGAAGAATAATATGAGAATAATGGAGGAAAGGTGCCATAGGAGAGAATTTCCTCCGATGCGTCGAAAAAATACACCCTCCATGATTTGTTTTGACGATCGGCATTCATTGTCTTCATATTTATCATCTATGATGTGGATATAACAAATTTTATATGATTCTACCACGTTTTCACCATTGATTTGATGGGTGCGAAATTAATGGTTTACCGACAATCGAACTTTTAACACGCGCGCGCACACACACACACATGTTTGGGATGAATGTCTGTTGTTACCATTGCATCTGCTATTCAGGTCATAACAATCCCAAGCTTGCATGACAAAAATATAGGGGAGAGGCTCAGATATGCCTTGCGATCACAGATTGCTATCTCATTCTCTAATGGGCACATGATGGCTGCAAACATATTGCTACTGGGACACGATTTATGCTTGCCATGCCATTCAGAAGTAACCACCAAAGTCTCAATATTTTCAGGCAAATCATCATGCCTCACTGAGTGGCAAAAAAAAATTCAATGGAATCATTTTGCCGCTTGTGATTCACATGCAGTAGTTGTGATTGAAGGTATTTGTACATCTAAGCAATAATTATAGATAATCAGAGTACAAAAAATCTCTCTCAGCCATGGAGGAAGAAGCTCAGATATGCCGGCTGCTTATAACATACTAAAATGACTGAAGAATGCGACAATCTCTCTATCTATCTAACAATAATAAGATAGCTGCAAACTGGTTGCCTGCATACTTGTAAGCCAACCAAGCTTGCCTCGCCTTTTTTATTCCCTTGAAACTCTCTGGCAAAACATCTTCGCCTCTAGATTACTCCGGTTTGATTGGTGGAGATTAAAAATTTCCTTCCAAATTTAAAGAGCTGTATACCAAATTTGAAGCCAAAGTCCGTAAAAGAGACGGGGAAAATTGCAGAGAACCCCCATCAGGGGAAAATACTGTAATAAAAAATAAAATGAAAATAAACTACAAGGTATTTTAGTGAAAGCAGATGGTAGTGAAGGGTATTTTAGCGGAAGTTGCCCATAATAATATAACAACAAAAACAACAGAATTTCCATGAATGCAAAAGGTCTACACAGGCAAGAAGACGAAAGAGTCGCTATTGTAGCATGAAAGAACACGAAGGAGACGCCTCTACACCGTGGACAGTATTATTTATTTATTTATTATTATTTTTTTTAACTGGCCCTAAGCCTGACCCATGCACCCTCTTGGGGATCAAACCCCACACTCCCCAGGAGAGGAAGTGCCATACCAACTGAGCTGTGGACGGTAGTTGAATGGAAAGAGGATGAGGCTCAGATATGCCAGCTTTTAAAAACACATTGAAGTAATGAATAATTCTACCGTAACAATCCAAGCATGCCTCGCCACATCTGTGAAGCATCTTTGGCAACTCATCATCGCCTCTAAATTACTAGCAGGGCAAGTGTGTGTGCCACTATATCCTTCTAGTGGTAATGCATGTTGAAGATGAACAGGAGTGGCGCCCGTTTGGATCTTGTTACGGCCCGTCATTTAAAAGAAAATAAAGAGTAACAAAAACTCTCCCCCCAAGAAATGGCCAAGTTTGGATTTGCAGTTGAGTTAACTAAATAAGTTGGGGAATGGAGTTAAGTTTTCTAAACTGAGATTTCATAGAGTTAGAAAAACTCAACTCCAAAATGCTAACTTTGCCCTTTTAGGCATTCCGGTTGCATGCAAACTAGCAGGCCATCCAAGCTTGCCAGCGGAAAACTTTTCGGGGGGGGGGGGGGGGGTTGACGAGACTCTTTGAGCCAGGAGCTTTTAGACAGCGGAAAACTTTGCCAGGGTTTATGACTATTTACCCTAAATATTAAATGAAGATGTACAAATGCTCCTTTTTCAGTTATGAATCAAATTAAGAAAGGTTTGGGTTATCCTAGCTCCAAAGCCAAACAGGTTCTAAATATCTATAAACCTTAAAAATAGTTGGAGCAAACCCTTGGCAAAACCCTAGCTTTCATGTAAAGATAATTACATCGAAGATGAGGCTCAGAATATGCAAGCTTCTAATAACACATTGAAAGACACAAAATCTCTCTCTCTCTCTCTCTCTCTCTCTCTCCCCAACAAAAAAGTCGTTTTGGATTTTGAGTTCAATTAAAATTATAAGATGGCTGCAAACTGGCAGCATGCAAACAAGCAAGCCATCAAAGCTTTGCCTCGCCGTTGTATAACAATAAAGAAGATAAAAATCAAAGCTTTAGAGCAAATCATCATCGCCTCTGATTCAATTTGAACCCCAAAAAGGCCAAAAAAATTGGGGGATAATAAAGCGATAGAAGAAGTTGCAAGGAATCGATCCAGATCATTAATTGTTACAAACTTGATGACTGTTTTGTGACGAAGAACGTTTGGTTCACATTGAGAATGATGCTTCATGGCTGTAAGCAATCTAGCCAGTTCATTGACCTTTCTCACTGAGTAAAAACCTTCATCATCTTGTTATAAGAATACAGGGGCTTGAGTTTCAATTCTAATTCTTCTTCTTCTTCTTCTTCTAAATGTCACCAACTAGATTCAATTGAAACTCGCTTTTTTTTTGGCACTGGCGCTGATGATGCTCACAGGTGGGAATTCCCCAGATCACGACACATAGCGGATGACGTGTCCCGGGAGCTACGGTGCTGGAATAAACCTGATGCATTGAAGACGTTCCTCGGCACCTCGCCTCCGAGGTTGCATCTGGCCTTTCGGATACCTCCCCGGAATACCTTCAATATTCGTCTAGCAATGAGTCATCAGTTCACCTTCAAGCAATCCTACAACCGAGCTTCCACAGCCTCCTTGCTCGTCTCCGAACTGTTGCAAGGTCTGAGCTTCCTCGGTCTCCCGGCTTGTCTCCGAGCCATCTGACAAACCGAGCTTCCTCGGCCTTCCCGATCAACCCAAAATGCGGAACCCAAGCGCCCCCGCAACAGCTCCGCGTATCTCGCCAAAGCGAGATATCCGCCGGTCCACGTTTCGCGTCCCATGCGGACGCCTTCCCCATTAATGAGCGGATCCCACCATCAACACGGACATAACAGAAAGGGCGTAACTGACGGCGGGGATTTCATGCTAGCTCGCTCCACGCGACCACTATATAAACCCCTCTTTCAGACGACTCAGACAACTCGAATTCATTCCAATAGGCCGCTACTCTGCTCTTATTCCACGGTACTAACTTGATCGTCGGAGAATCCTACGGTGGTCACCCACCCCGGGACTTCTTTTGCAGATAGCTCGGCGTCGATATCAATCCATTGAGATCCACACACTCAACCCTCAGACCAAATCTGAGCCGCTGAAAACCGCTCACCCCAGATCGACGGAGGACAGCATCTGAAGAAGATCATTGACTCCATTAGGCCCGTAAGCCAATGAAACTTATTTGCTTCGGTATTTACGAACCTTTTACTTCTTCATTGCGACCATTTGTTTTGAACCCCTATAGAGGGGCACTGATGGGTTTGAAATGTTGAACATTGTTGAGAGCAATGGTGAGAAAGATTGCATCTTTTGGGACATATTGCTAAATTTGATTTGTGTGAGAAACATAGTGCGAACAGGATCAGTAGGAGCTTTGTTTATCCTTCCAAGGCGAGAGAATATTTACCCCCATCTTTCCCCTTGAGTAAATGAAATTTAATACCTGAAGGAAAAGTTTCTCTTAATCATGGAGGACAAAGCTCAAATATGGCATCTGCTTACATACTAAAATGACAAAAGAATGCCACAATCTCTGTATCTATCAACACAGCAAGATAGCTGCAAACTGGTTGCCTGCATGCTGGCTAAGCCATCCAGGCTTGCCTCGCCTTTTTATATCCTCGAAACTTTCTAGCAAAACTATATTACTCCAGTTTGGTTGCTTGCGATAAAAAAAAACTCAGCTTTCTTTTGAAATGCAAAGAGTTGTAAATGAACTTTAGAAGCCAAGCCCCTAAAACAGAGAAGGGAAATTGTAGACAACCTCCATCAAGGGATTATACAGATTCAATGTAGTTTAGTGAAAAACATCTGGTTATTGATATTTTAGTGAAATTCAGCCAGAACAATATAACAAGAAGTCAAGAACAACAGCAATTCCATGAAACCAAAAATGTCAGGCTTAGCTCAAGCTCAGTTGGTGCCGATTTCCTCCCAACATGGGAGGTCACAAGATCGATCCCCGAAGGGGGGTTGATTTCAAAAACAAAATGTCTGCTGATGCAAGAACAAGAAGAAAAAAGAGTCGTCCTTGTAGCCTGAAAGAAAATCAAGCAGATGCCTTCTAAGCTTTGGACATATGTTGAGCTTGCAATACATGGAGGATGAGGCTCAGAAATGCCAGCTTCCAACACCACATTGAAATAATGAATAATGCTAAACAGGGCTCTTTTTGGGTTTGGACTAGGTTAGCATATACTGAGTCGGCTCCACAATGGTTGAATGCATTGTGGCAAACAATCCAAGTATGCCTAGCCACTTCTGTGAAGCTTTTTTGGCAACTCATCATCGCCTCTAAATTACAAGCAGGGCAGGTCTCTGATTGGGAATGGAGTCGAGTTTTCTAAGCTGGAGTTTCGGGCCCTTTTTGGATATGGAATTAGGATAACTGTAGTATATTTTTGAATGGCGATGAGACGAAGTAAAACTATAATTTGCAAGCCTCAAACTCCGAAAATGGAGTTTAGATAACTTACATCAGATTGGAGTTGAGAAAACTATAGTTATCTCAACTTTGGAGTGAATTGTGGTAGGATTTCAAGCCTTGTAGGTTAAGCAATTTTCATTGCCAGATAGGATAAAGTTAGCATTTTTTTTTTGAGATAATAGGTGGAATAAATTAGCCACCTCTCATAAATGGGAGACCCGGGTTCGATCTCGGGTCTCCCCCAAGGGCTACTCCAAGCCCCTATAAAGTTAGCATTTTGGAGTTGAGTGTCTCTAACTTCATGGAAACTCCATATTAGAAAATTAAACTCCATATCCAAACTGAGCCCATTATTTAGCAAAACTTTAGCTCTTAAATGCTAGCTTTGCTTTGTTTGGCGATCGCAACCTGATCGCAAGCAAGCTCGCAGGCCATCCAAGCTTGCCTCATCAATTTTAATAACTGATGATGCTCTATATTGGCGATCTCCCAGATCAGGATCTCCCAGATCAGGACACGTAGCAGATGACGTGTCCCAAAACTCAGAAGAAAGGGTCGACCAGGCCACCCCTGTACCCGACTTGCAAGCACAAGCTGGCTCACCTCAGAGCCCCTATAAATTGGCCTCCTCGGCCTCTCAGCTCGACCCCGAGCTACCACAGGACCAAGATACCTCGGCCCTCCCGCTCGTTCCCGAGCTCTCCCGCCGAGGCCATCTTCCTCGGTCCCTCCGACCGACCAACTCCACCACTCACAGGTGTAACCGCGGCTTCGCAAATCTCGCCATGCGCGGATTCTCCGCCGGCAACATCCCACGTTTCACGCCATCACGATTAACGGGCAATCCGCTTATTACGCGGGCGTGACGTCGGGAGCGTAACTGCCGGCGAGATTTTCGCGCCTGCTGCCGCCACTATATAAACCACCATCACAGAGGGGTCAAGTAAGCTTTTTTCACCCCACTTAGCCGTTACTCTGCTCGGATCTTATGCTAACTTGATCGTCGAAGGGTCCTCGGTGGTACCAAACCACACCGGGATTTCCTTGCAGGTACTCGGCGCAAACTCCTCAAAACCACCATTCTCCTCAAAACCCATTGAGACCCACACGCAACAGGAGATCACCTCCAAGATCCACCGGAAGATCGACGGAAGACAACATCTGACGGAGACCCGAAAAGGACTTCTATCAGCTGGCGCCGTCTGTGGGAACTAAAACTCCACAAAAACAAAAGTTGGTCTTCCGATCTCCATCTATATGGCATGCGATCACCCTGAAGATCCAGGTACCAGCCACCGCCTCCCCCTCACAGGAAGCGCGGACGAACCTCCTCCGGCGACCGTCATCAACGCCCTCGCCGGCCGAATAGACCGACTACAGTCTATCATGGAGGCGCTCGTCCGCGTCCAAACGGCTGGGCCAGGACCCCAAATCGCCGCTCCTCCGCCTCCAGAAGACTTTGCCCTCATCGGCATGGCTGACCACCGGCAGGTTACGTCCTATGGCCACAGATTTCACGGGCCAATGCTCTCTGAGGCCCGCTGGGCGCCCCACAGCTCCACACCAAGATCCGCCGCCAGAGCGCCTCGCCTCGAGCCTCCTCGCGACCCTCACCCCCCTGAGGGGATGTCGGTCACCTCGCCTGTCCCCAGGCATGACCGACACCCCCTCTCTCGATGGGTCGCACTTCAGGGGCTCGCCACGGCGGCTCGAGGGCCACCTCATCCGGGGAGCTGAGGAACCTCATCAAGAGGGATCAGGGCCGCGCCCAGACGCAGATCTCCCACAGCAGAGGCCAGGGATCACAAGACGCCGAATCCTCGGGGTACCACAGCCTACTCGACACCCTCGAGAAGAAGATCGAGGGCATACGCCGAGGTCACCTCTCGGGCGACGGGGCTAAGTACGCCGCCGACTCGCTCACCAAGCCAATTACCGAAGAACTGCTAGCTGTTCACGTCTCCTCGCGCAACAAGCCCCCGAAAGTCTCTCTGTTCGACGGGAAAACCGACCCGCAAGACCATTTGGATGCTTTCACCGCTGGGATGAGCTTTCAGGACCATTCCGACGCCGCCCAGAGTAGAGCCTTCCCAGCCACCCTCATCCGCTCTGGTCGGGACTGGTTCCGAGGACTCGAGCCTCGCTCAATCTCGACCTTTGACGGGCTGGCTACTCAGTTCCTCGGCCACTTCGTCGGGAACCGTCGGCAAAAGCGCACGGTCGACTACCTCTTCACAATTAAGAGCGGAGACAAGGAGACGTTCAAAGCTTACGTCACCCGCTTCTACAATGCCCTCCTCGAGATCCCCGAGCACCGATACGAGACCGTCATCATGACGCTCAGATCTGGTCTTAGGCACAAGGAGTGGTTGCACTCCTTTGCATTGGCGCAGGCTAAGACCATGGCCGAGGTCAAGGCATGGACCGAGCGCGAAGTCCACCTCGAGTCCGAGGTGAACGCGAACCTCCCTCGAGCAGAACGGTCCGACCAGAAGAAGAGGGCTCGGGAAGAGAGGCCGGAGCATCAGCAGCCCTATCACCCGAAGTTCTAGGAATACACTCCGCTCAACGTCTCCCTCGCAGTGTTACTAGAGGAGGCCCAGGACGAGGGGTTCTTCAAGTTCCCTCCAATCCAGCGTCGGGCCTCGAAGCGAACCCGGGGCCCCTACGGCGCCTTCCACCGGACGCTGGGCCACGCCACGGAGGATTGTAAGCTACTCCAGGACTACATCGAGAAGCTCATCCGATCAGGGCACCTCGCCGCCTACTTGAGGGATAAGCGGCAAGCCGACCGCGAGCAGGAGCAGCGTCCCCCTCCGCTAAGCTGGCCATCGGCCAGATCATGCTCGTTTCGGCAGATGCCGGTCCGGCGCCCAGGAAGCCCCGTACCTGGTGCCAAGTACGGAGACCAACAAGCCTCCGGGGAGCTCGGGCTACGCTAATAAGGTCATCTATTAGCATGTACTTTTTTAAGGGCAATGTAAACTCTTCCTAGGGTCTGTTGTTAATTTAATAAAAGATCAATAGAACATTGCGAAAAAAAAGAAAATGTCTTATTTATTCAAAAATGTATTATAGGATCCTCAGCCATACATACAAAAAGAAAAAGAAAATCACAGCAGCGGGGGAAGGGGGTGCAGAGAGCACTGCTCATGGTACTCAGTAAAGATCTCTGCCAGCCGAGGCCTCACGAGATCCAGCCTCTGCCCTCGATTCCCCCGCGCGCGTTGACCTCGAGCCTCGGTTCATAGCACTCACGGACGAGTGCCACCGAGCGAGCCAGCCGATCCGCGGAGATCGAGCCGAAGCGCCTCAGAGACCGCAGCTTACCCACGGCCTCATCGTAGAGCTACTCGGACAGGGAGTTGTAAAGCCCCGGCGACACCCTCCAGATGGAGTACATCAGCAGTTGCAGCAGAGAGGAGCGCCGGGGGAGCAGCCGACCGAAATGGGCTTCGATGCTCGCATAGACCAACTGCACCGTGTCTCGACGCAGTTCTGGTCGTAGAGGTATACGTCTTTGAAGTCGATGATTTCGGGGATGGTAAAGGGAAAATCTTCCATTCTCAACGGTCTGTTTGTGAAGAATGGAAGGACCAGGGCTCTCTCAGCTTTATATAGCCCACTGCGCCCTAAAAGAACCCAACAGTCTCCCGTTTTCGCCCACAGTCGCTGCCACGCGGCGATCATTGAGCCTTCTCTGGCAGAATCGAAACGACGCGACTCTAACGCTTCGCCTCCCCACACATTCAATGCGCACGTTCACATCGACCGTCCCTGTTCCCCATACCTGCAACGGGATGGTCGGGCGAAACCTCATGAAGAATCGGCCAAGCATCTACTATGCTCGGCTATCCCTGGCCGGTAGCTTCCCTACATGCAACGCCGGGAATCAAAGCCCTCGCCAAGAAGCAACCGCGCAGCTTCACCGCCCGGCTATCCTTAGCAGGCCTCCACGTCCCTCCAACGCTAAGGATCAAAGTCCTCCTTGGAGGCAGCCGAGCGGCTTCCCTGCTCGGCTATCCCTGGCTGGTAGCTTCCCTACTCGCAACGCCAGGGATCAAAGCCCTCGCCAAGAGGCAATCACGCAGCTTAACTGCCCGGTTATCCTTAGCGGGTCTCCTACGACCCCTCCAACGCTAAGGATCAAAGTCCTTCTTAGAGGCAGCTCAGCAGCTATCCTGCTCGGCTATCCCCGGCTGGTAGCTTCCTCCTACCACAACCGACAGGGATCAAAAGCCCTCCCAAAGGCAGTCGAGCCCGACCCTCGCTCGGCTATCCTTCAGGACAAAAGCCTACGCCAAGAGGCACCAGGCAGTAACCCTGCCCGGCCAGAGGTCCTTCGTAGGCTTCTTACAGCCCCTCCCGTGCTAAGGACCAAAGTCCTCCTTTAAGGCGGTCGAGCCCGACCCTTGCTCGGCTATCTCCAGCTAGTAGCTTCCTACCACAACCGACATGGATCAAAGTTCTCGCCAAGAGGCACTGGACAGTAACCCTGCTCGGTCCCCGTCCTGAAGGATCAAAGCCCTCGCAAGAGCCAACCAAGCCCGACCTTTGCTCGGTCATCTCCAGCTGGTAGCTCCCTACCCATGACGCCAGGGATCAAAGCCCTCGCAAGAGGCATCTGAACGGCTACCCCGCTCGGTCATCCCAGGCTGGTAGTTGCCTACCCACGACACCAGAGATCAAAGCTCTCGCCAAGAGGCAACCACGCAGCTTCACTGCCCGGTTATCCTTAATAAGCTTCTTACAGCCCCTCCCGCGCTAAGGATCGAAGCTCTCCTCAGAGGCAGCCGAGCGGCTACCCTGCTCGGTCATCTCTGGCTGGTAGCTCCCTACCCATGACGCCAGGGATTAAAGCCCTCGCAAGAGGCATCTGAGCGGCTACCCCGCTCGGTCATCCCCGGCTGGTGGTTGCCTACCCACGACGCCAGAGATCAAAGCCCTCGCCAAGAGGCAACCGCGCAGCTTCACTGCCCGGTTATCCCTAGTAGGCTTCTTACAGCCCCTCCAACGCTAAGGATCAAAGTCGTTCCAGAGGCAGCCGAGCGGCTTCCCTGCTCGGCTATCCCTGGCCGGTAGCGTCCCTACTCGCTACGCCAGGGATCAAAGCCCTCGCCAAGAGGCAACCGCACAGCTTCACTGCCCGGTTATCCTTAGCAGGCCTCCTACGGCCCCTTCAACGCTAAGGATCAATGTCCTCCCAGAGGCAGTCGAGCCCGACCCTTGCTCGGCTATTCCCGGTTGGTAGCTTCCTACCACAACCGACAGGAATCAAAGCCCTCGCCAAGATTAACCGAGCAGCTTCCCTGCTCAGTCATCCCCAGCAGGCATCCTCCTGCCCAACAGACGCTACGGGTTTATAGCCCTCATAACGAGGCCACTGAGCCCCTTTATGCTCGGCACAACTACGACGGACATCCCTCTGCCGATCACATGCAGCGGATCCGAAACCCCAACAAAAGACATCAGGTTTATCCAAGTCTGAGTGATCCCCCTCGATTTCGGGGCCATGGAGATGCCTCCTTCTCGGCAGCGCTTGGCAAGTGATCGAAATCAACTCATCGAACGATCACTAGACAGATAGCCGACCTGATATGGAAGCCCAACGGTGCAAGCAAGGATATTTTACGAGCATTCTTCACAAACAGAAGATAAAGTGCAAGCTGATGAAACAAAAAGTTCTACTACCAAAAGCGAAGTCTTTACGAAGGGTATTTTGGGCTCCCCAGCCTTGCAGACTGCCCGGACGCTTACAAAAATTCCAGAAACGGCAAAATAAGAGGAAGACGGGGGCTTTAAGCCTCGGGGCCAGGCATGACCTCGGGGTCCTCGATATCTACCACGAGTCAAGCAGGGTCCTCGGCCACCTCCTTGTCAGGAACCTCTTCCCCCTGCTCATCGGCGTCCGCGAGGGGGTATTCGGCCCGGAGCTCTTCATCAGCGAACTCCGGCATCCGGACTTTAACGGCGTCGAGGGCCTCGTACCAGATGCGGGTGGTGTCCACGGCTAAGTCATTGTAAAAGTCCTTCGACTTCTTGTAGCCCTCTACCGCCTTCGCCGTCGAGAGGTCGGCCAGCTTCACCGCCTCGACCGCCACCCCCAGCTCCTTCCGGAGGGTCCTCACCGTCTTCTTCATGTTGCCGGTGAGCGTCTGAGCGTCCTCAAGCTTGACCTCGGCAGCCATGGCGGCCTCGCGGTGCCGGGCAACCTCCTGTTTCTCGACCTCCACCTCGCTCTCCAGGGCGGTTACCCTCGCCATTGCCGCCTCCAGCTCCTGCTTGGAGCTCTCTTCCAGCGAAGTAAGCTGGTCCGCGGCCTTCATCGCCGGGGCTATCACCTCAGCCTCCATGCGTACGGCAAGGGTGACGTGCTGGAGGACCTGAAAATATGAAAAAGGTCAGGAAGACGAAGGAAGCACCGAATCTCACAAACAACCGAGTACTTACCTGCACGGCCTCCTGGACGATGGACGCCATCTGGGCTCTGAAGGTTCCCCGGGGACCCTACCCCCTGCCTACTTTTCTATTTCGTGCAGCAGGCTATCCGCGACAGATAGCCCCGAGGGCACCGCGAACTGGAAGCCCCTTCCTCCACCATGATCGGCGAGGGCGGGCCCTTAGGAGACCTCCGGGGACCCTCTTGAGTGGCTCCGATGGAGAGTCGGTCTCCTCCAAGATCGGGTCCTCCAAAATTCGAGCCCGCTTCCGGCCCGGCGCTTTGCTAGGCCCCGAGATGAGATCCGCCCCCGAACGCTCAAGAGACGCGGCTACCGGAGGCACTGGGACGGAGGCCGAAAGAGCCGGGACAGGCTTCGAACGGGAAGAGCTGGCGCCTCCAGCCTTCGTGACCTTCGGCTGGCGCATAGAGGCTTCGAGCTCGTTCATGTCCATGGGTCCTGCACAAAACCAAATGCAAAGAAGTCAGCGACACATGCAATATAAAAGCCAAAAAGCAAAGCCTAACTTACCGACAAACTCAACGGGGATGAGCGCGGCCCAACTCAGGACCCTCTCAGACAGCAGCACGTCAAATCGGAGGACGGGCTCCCACGACGCCTCTCACCGCGGCGGGGTCATTTGACTGGTTTCCCGGCAAGCATTTTTCCCCCGACCACTTGGTGGGCACGGGCCAGTCCTCGTCCTCGGACGATGCGACGAAGAAAAACTTCTTCCAGTCGTGAATGGAAGGCAGGACTACAATCCCTGTCCCGGCGGCGCCTCCCGTCGCTTTCTAAAAGAGAGGTAAACCCACCTCGGGTCGCCCGCTCGACCCTCAGGATGATGGATGATTTTTGAAAACAAGGGAAGAATCAAGGATGGAGAGTCTGAAGGGAACCGTCTGCAGCTTCAGGCGGATCAGGAACCCGAGGAGAATCCTCCATAAGTTCGGCACTAACTGGCCAGGGGCTAACCCGAAGAAGTTTAGCACTTCGACGACCTCGGAAGAGAAGGGCAGGCGCATTCCACCCTAAAAAGCTTCCAAATACAGGGCGATCTCCCTACCCCGTATTTGGTCTGCCCTCTCCCTCCTTGGCCAGACGAAGCGTGTAACATGAAGGGATGCGGAAGCGAGCCCGAGCATTGGCAAGCTCGTCCTCATGCCTCACCCAACACGACGCGCCGGGGGAAGCGTCTACCGCCTCCTCCCTGGGAGCTGCCCCCGCCGCACGATCCCGGGAAGAGAATTTGATCCCTGCTCCCCGGGAAGACTCGGGCTCAACTAGAGGGTCCCTAGAACCTACTCCTATGATATCTATAGATTCTACGAAAGAAAACATCTAACCGGGAGAAACGGGATCACCGGGAAACGAAAGCAGAAGAAAGAAGACGAGCGCCGAGCAACCAGGACTTAAAGCAAGGAAATATGGAGTATGGGCCCTGGAGTGGGCCCCACCCCTATTTATCACCGCAATCGCCCTCATCTAACGGCGCCCTTCATCTCCCGCCAAAGCGCCTCCTCGCGTCCAACGGCTCCGATCGCTCCACTTATCGTTCCTACACTGGGCCGCATCCCATCAGACGCCGCAGGTCTGCACACGTCGTGTCGACCAACCGACGCTTGACACGCAGATCGTCGCTTCAGTGACAGGATGCACGAACTGGCGCACCTTCCTTAAATGCAGAGATCTTGCCCTGATTCGCTGGCAGAAAAGACAGCCGACAGCCCAGGGACACGTCCCGACAAAATCTCAGGAGGGAGCTCACCCCAGGCGGCCCATCAGTCCACTCTTGACCCGACCCGCCAGCCGGTCGGGACAAGAGTGGGGGGCTAATGATGATGCTTTATATTGGCGATCTCCCAGATCAGGACACGTGGCAGATGACGTGTCCCAAAACTTAGAAGAAAGGGCTCACAGGGGCCGACCAGGTCACCCTGTACCCGACCTGCAAGCACAAGCTGGCTTATCTCAGAACCCCTGCAAATTGGCCTCCTCAGCCTCTCAGCTCGCCCCCGAGCTACCACAGGACCAAGATACCTCAGCCCTCCCGCTCGTTCCTGAGCTCTCCCGCCGAGGCCATCTTCCTCGGTCCCTCCGACCGACCAACTCCACCACTTACAGGCGTAACCGCCGCTCCGCAAATCTCGCCATGTGCGGATTCTCCGCCGGCAACATCCTACGTTCTACGCCATCACGATCCTCTTATTACGCGGGCGTGACGTCGGGAGCGTAACTGCTGGCGAAATTCTCGCGCCTGCTACTGCGTGATGCCGCCACTATATAAACCCCCATCACAGAGGGGTCAAGTAAGCTTTTTTCACCCCACTTAGCCGTTACTCTGCTCGGATCTTGTGCTAACTTGATGTCGGCGGGTCCTCGGTGGTACCAAACCGCCTCGGGACTTCCTTACAGGTACTCGGCGCAAACTCCTCAAAACCACCAATCTCCTCAAAACCCATTAAGACCCACACGCAACAGGAGATCACCTCCAAGATCCACCGGAAGATCGACGGAAGACAACATCTGACGGAGACCCGAAAAGGACTTCCACCAATAACCTTAAAATAAAAATTAAAAAAATGTGAGCTGGCTTGTAAGCCTAACCCATGCCCAGAGCACACATACAAGCACACGTATTTACCCTGAAATCGTTAAATTGTGGTCCTGGGGATCGAAGCCGCCTGAAGTGCCATACCCACTGAGCTATTGCTTATTGACCTTCAAATAAATTCTTAAAAAATGTTTTTTGGCCACATTATAGCATCTGACCGAATTTGGTTTCAGAAAAACCTCCAAAAAAAAGATAAAAAGTAAAACAAAAACCACCTTCAGATCTCCACTACAATAACTATATGAAGATGAAGTAAAAAATTGCTCCATTTTCAGTCTAGAGATCAAAAAGAGAGGAATTTGAGGTTATCCTAACTCCAAACCAAAATAGACTCTAAAAATGTAATTTTTTTAAAAAATTAGAGCAAACACTTAGCAAAACCCTAGCTTTCATGAAGAGATAAATAAATACACTAAAAATGAGGCTCAGAAAATGCCAGCTTCTAACAGCAATAAATGAATGATACAACACGTGTCTCTCTCTCTCTCTCTCTCTCTCTCTCTCTCTAGCTCTAAAAGAGATGCCATTTTGGACTTGGAATAAGGTTAGAATTAGAAGATGGCTGCAAACTGGCTGCATGCAAACCAGCAAGCAATCGAATCTTACTTCGCCATTCTCATAACTTCAAAGATCATAAAAATCGAAGTTTCAGGGCAAATCATCATCGCCTCTGATCCAATTTCCATCCAAAAAATACCCAAAAATACAAAAATTGAAGCAAAAGGAGAAATTGCAAGAGATCGATTCAGATCTCTACATGAAAAACTAATAGAAGAATGAAAATGTGAAGAGTTGAGGATTGAAAGAAAATAAAAGAGAGGAAGGAAATGGAAGGAAATTTGGAACTGAGAAGAAGGGAAAGGAGGAATTGAGATTTGCAGGCTGGTCACGTGACCAGTAACCTCGAGGAGCTCGCTGGTGCATAAATTTGCAGAAAAGGTCTTATAAATCTTGTTATTAGAAACCAACTAAAATAATTTTCCTTTAATCACCTCCAAAGCTCAAATCGAGCAAGAAGACTTCATGGTCATCAAAACAAAGAAGAAAACTCCAAATCGAACTCTAATTGATCAAATCGAAGCCTACTTCATCGATGGATTTCAGATCTGGGGGAAATCGATGAAGAATGAGCACAAACTGGGTCAGCAGCGCTCGATCGACGTCGATCGGTGTTGCCGAGGTACATGCAAGACTCATCGAGGTCAGGCGAGGCTCAACAAGGATGGCGGCGGCGGTTAGAGTTGGGCTTTGTGTTAGTTTGGAGATGGTGATGAGATGAGTGGTTAGGATTAGATCTCTAAAAATGAGTGATTCAGATTAGAAGAAGGCTATGATACCATGTGAGAGAAGATTAGGGAATGTACTGGATAGATTGGACTACCCTAATCCTCCTTTTTATATAGGCAATGACATGTTGCAATTACATTCCTACTTAGCTCCTAACTATATATTAGAACGAGTTCTAGAACATGTTAGAAACCCGTGTACAATACGTATATTCTAACATATCCCACTAAAAAAACTAAGGGTAAAAATGGATATACATCCCTGGACCAGAATCCTTATCACCGCAGGAGGGGAAGGATCCTAATCGCCACACCCTATCCTCAACAAATTAAGGGGGGGAATCAGCTAGGAAGTTGCAATGTTCCACATTCAATTACAGCACGTGAAGGGAGAGCTCAGTTTAACCTCAGCAATCAGAAAAATTGAGGCTATTAGGGAAAATTATCATAGCCACAGATCCAGTTGGAAGCCCAAACCCCCTGTAAAGGACAAACGGGTTAGTTGCTAAGAACCCCTTCACATCTCTACTAGAAAATCTAAGAATAATAACGAGTACGCTTACCAAATGAGAATGTAAGAGAATTGCTCCTTTCCCTAGGTTAGGAAAAGAACTGCTCCATCAATATAGAAATGTAGGACAAGCATGGTTGGCTTGCTAAAAAGTCAATCTATGATTTTTGTCATCTTTACTTACTATAACTAGCATTTTTGTCCCGTGTGTGTGTGATAGAGCTGTAGAGGTATATCCATGGAGGATGAGGCTCAGATATACAAGCTTCTTATAATAGATAGAAAGAAGAATGCCAGTCTCTATTTATATCTCTCTAACAATATCAAAAACTGCGCCAATTTACCAAAGGTGACAAGTCCAAAGATATCAAGAACTGGAAACTGGAGGCCTGCATATTCGCAAGCCATCCAAGCTCGCCTCACCTTTTTATATATCCTTGAAACTTTCTGCCAAAACATCATCACCCCAAGATTTCTCCAGTTAGGTTGTTTGTGATTAAAATTTCAGCTTTCTTTTGAAATTCAAAGAGTTGTATTACTGGTATATCAAAATTGAAGCCAAAACCCCCAAGATATAAAGGAAAAATTTCCAGACAGACCCCCATCAAATGTAGCACTTCAAGGGAGAATACTGTAATAAAAAACTTCAAGGTAGTTTAATGAAAAACACTGGTAGTTCAGGGTATTTTAGTGAAATTTACCCATAGTAATAATAATAATAATAATAATAATAATAATAGCAAAAGCATGAACCGACATATAGGTTGAACTTGCAACTTGCTCATATAGGGAAACCCTAGATTGCATGTAGAGACGTATACATGGAGGATGGGGCTTGGCTTCTAACAACACATTGAAATAATGAATATTGCTAAATGAGGCCCTTTTTGGGTTTGATTTACGTTAACACATAGCAAGATGGTTGACAGTGATTGAATGCAGGGTGGCAAACAATCCAAGCATGCCTCGCCGTTGGTATAACCTTGAAGCTTTTTGGCAACTCGTCATCGCCTCTAAATTATTGTCAAGGCAGTTCTGTTGCTTGATGTTTGCACTAATATATAACTAGAGAGGGTACAAGTGCTATTACAGTGTTAACTATGCAATCAATCCCTTTAGAATCCTAAGCTGTGTTGTAGAAAAGATGTACATCGAGAGTAAGGCTCCGACATGCCAGCTTCTAATAACAAATTAAAGTAAAGTAACTAAGAGGCATGTTTGGGTTTTATACTTGGGATCACAAATAGCATGATGGCTGCAAACAGGTTGCTTGAATACTTGCAGACAATCCAATGTTGCCTCGCCATTTCTATAAATTTGAAACTCCCTGGCAAATTATCATCACCCAGGATTACTTTAGGGCCAGTTTGGCTACTTCTTGCTTGTGATTCAACATTCAGCTTTTTGTTGATTTGGAACTCAGAGAGCGTCGCAAAACAAATCCAAAACTAAATAAACCTCAAACTAGCTACAGAGAAGGCAAACAGCAAACCCCCATGAAGTTTGGCTTTCAAGGGTTTTCCCACTTAAATACACTTAGATGCAGAACTTTAAGGAAGCTTGCAGCAATATAAAAACTTTTAGGTAGTTTAGTGAAAAACTGCAGTGCTTCAAGATTGTTTAAGTTTTATGTGAGCTTAAGCTGTCATACAGAAATTATCGTTGCAAAAATGTTTGCAACCCTAGCTTTTCATGCAACGATACTGGAATACGGGCCTCAGATATGCCAGCTTAGGAATCAAAATAAGAGATTTGGGGTTATCCCAAGTCCAAAGTCAAACGGGCTCTAGAAATATATAAACCCCAAAAAATGACTGCATAAAGATCTCATAGAGATGAAAAAGATGCTATGCAAGCTCTGAACAAATCTTGAACGGAACTTTCACGGGAATTTACAATACCCGACCAGAATCCAATCCTGAGTTTGATGTAAGCTGCAGGCCTTCAGCTTCCCCACAGAAAATAGTTAGGGCAAACCCTTTGCAAAACCATAGCTTTCATGCAGAGATCATGCCAGCTTCCAAACACATTGAATGATACATAATCTCTCTCACTCTCAATCAGACAGTTTATATTTGGATTTGAATTTAGGAAAAGAAATAAGATGGCTACAAACCAGCTTGCCTCGCCAATCTCATAACTATAAAGCTCATAAAAGTGAAAGCTTGAGGGCAAGTCATCATCGCCTCCAATTCAATTGAGGCCAAATCATCCACAAAAAATAGAAATAAATATAATAATTGATCGATAGGCAAAATTGCAAGAAACCTATTCAGATTTCTGCATGAAAAAATAAGAGATGTAAAATAAGTAAAAGATTACCAAATGAAATTATCCTATCACTTGAACCCGCTCTCAAGACATATTAGCAAAAATTCCCCCAGTAATTTTTCTCGGTTTAACCGTTTTATTGATATAGAAGAAAGATAAATTTCAACTGTATATACATGCATACACACACACACACACATCATATACGCAGTTTTTAAATGTTGCCAGAATTTCAACAGTAATTCTAGATTTTTCCAAACTCTGAAGGCTTCACAAAAATTTTAAATACAGAAAATAATATGATTGAAGAGCTCAATCACCAATTTTTTTAATGAGGATCAACTGAAACCCCAAACAGAGCAAGCAAATTACAAAGATCCGAAAAATTTGATGAGAGCATAAAGAATTTAACATCATGATAACAATATAACCAAAATGGCTGAAAGATCTACGATGTCAGACTCTCGAGTTCTGATACAAAACGGGGCAAGGGTTCGAATCCAAGATATAAGTTTTAAACCTAAATCCCTGAAAGTTCGGGATGAATGTCTGTTGTTACTGTTGCTTCTGCTATTGACACTACAAGAACCTAGTACATTAGCGAGGGGCAATGGAAAGATGTAAAATCCTTCGCAAATGCACATTTACGACGGGTGATTTCGATATCCCTCAGCAATGTTCCCTTCGAATTTCTTTAGTTGCTAATGTGACTATTGCCAATGGATATATACTTACGAAAATGTTTCCCTCGCTATGTTTTGGTCCAATTAAATTTACAATTTTATACTTTTCCTCAGCAATGTATTCTTTCCACCTTAGAAATAGATCATTGCCGAAAGAATATTAGCAAGAGGGTAATTTCGCTTGGTAGCGTCCACATTGCTGAGGGAAATTTGTCCCTCGTAAATATTTTCGCTTTTGCAGTTTTTTCTACTAGCAAGTCATAACAATCCCAAGCTTGCATGACAGAAATATAGGGAAGAGACTCAGATATGCCTTGCATTCACAAATTGCTCTCTCGTTCTGTAATAGGAACATGATGGCTGCTAACAAATTGCAACAAGGACACAATTTAAGCTTGCAGTGCCATTCAGAACTAACCACCAAAGTCTCAATATTTTCTTGCAAAT
Source organism: Agapanthus africanus (assembly GCA_030015575.1). Lineage (NCBI taxonomy): Eukaryota > Viridiplantae > Streptophyta > Magnoliopsida > Asparagales > Amaryllidaceae > Agapanthus > Agapanthus africanus. The sequence goes on along the minus strand of CM057338.1, from coordinate 416,383,747 downwards.
CATCATGGCCTCACTGTCGTAAGAAAAAAGTGGGAAAGAAATTCAATGGAAACATTTCGCAGCTTGTTATTCACAGGCAGAAGCTGTGATTGAAGGAATTTGTACATCTAAGCAATAATCATATTTAATAAGAGTACAAAAAGTTTATATCAACCATGGAGGACGAAGGTCAGATATGCCAGCTGCTTATAACAAACATGCTAAAGTGACAGAAGACTGCCACAATCTCTCCATCTATCTAATAACAAAATAGCTGCAAACTGGTTGCCTGCATACTTGCAAGCCATCCAAGCTTGCCTGACCTTTTTTATTTCCTTGAAACTCTCAGGCAAAACATCATCGCCTCTAGATTACTCCAGTTTGGTTGGTTGAGATTAAAAATTCAGCTTTCCTTTGAAATTTAAAGAGCTGTATATCGAATTTGAAGCCAAAGTTCGTAAAAGAGAGAGGGAAAATTGCGGAGAACCCCATCAAGGGAGAATACTGCAATAAATAAATAAATAACCTCAAGGTATTTAGTGAAAAACAATGGCAGTTAAGGGTATTTTAGTGGAAGTTGCCCATATGAATACAACAACAAAAACAGCAGGATTTCCATGAATGCAAAAGGTCTACATATGCAGGAAGGTGAAAGAGTTACTGTTGTAGCCTGAAATAAGAAGGAGATGCCTTCTGCCTGTGGACATTAGTTGAATGGATATATAAATGGAGGATGAGGCTCAGATATGCCAGCTTGTAACTACACATTGAAGTAATGAATAATGCTACCAAACGTCACCCTCTTAATAGGACACTTTTTGAATTTGGAGAAGTTTGACGCATAGCGAGACGGCTGAAAGTTGGCTGAATGCATAACATATTTTGACGTGTAGAACATGATACGGTCTAACGGTAGGAGTTTTCCATCTCACTTTAAGAATCTCATCTCATCCTGTCGCTACCCTATATATATATATATATATATATAGAGAGAGAGAGAGAGAGAGAGAGAGAGAATAATAGAGGAAAAGAGCCATAGGAGAGAATTTCCTCCTACACGTCGAAAAAATACATCCTCCATGATTTGTTTCGACGATCGGCATTCATCATCATCTTTATCATCTAAGATGTGGATATACCAAATTTTATATGATTCTACCGCTTTTTCACCGTTGATTTAGTGGGTGCAAAATTAACAGTTTACCGACAATAGAACTTCAACATTTCTATGTGTGTGTGTGTGAGAGAGAGAGGGGGGGGGGGGTGAATGTGTGTTGCTACCATTGCTTCTGCTATTCAGGTCATAACAATCCAAAGCTTGCATGACAAAAACATAGGAGAGAGACTCAGATATGCCTTGTAATCACAGATTGATATCTCATTCTCTGCAAACATATTGCTACTGGGACACAATTTAAGCTTGCCATGCCATTCAGAAGTATCCACCAAAGTCTCAATATATTCAGGCTAATCATCATGGCCTCACTGAGTGGCAAAAAAAAATTCAATGGAATCATTTCGCAGCTTGTGATTCACATGCAGTAGCTGTGATTGAAGGTATTTGTACATCTAAGGAATAATTATAGATAATCAGAGTACAAAAAGTTTCTCTCAACTATGGAGGAAGAAGCTCAGATATGCCAGCTGCTTATAACATACTAAAATGACTGAAGAATGTGACAATCTCTCTATCCATCTAACAATAATAAGATAGCTGCAAACTGGTTGCCTACATACTTGCAAGCCCAACCAAGCTTGCCTCGCCTTTTTTATTCCCTTGAAACTCTCAGGCAGAACATCATTGCCTCTAGATTACTCCGGTTTGATTGGTGGAGATCAAAATTTCCTTTCAAATTTGAAGAGCTGTATATCAAATTTGAAGCCAAAGTCCGTAAAAGAGAAAGGGAAAATTGCAGAGAACCGCCATCAAGGGAAAATACTGTGATACATATAAAATAAAACTAAACTTCAAGGTATTTTAGTGAAAGCAGATGGTAGTTTAGGGTATTTTAGTGGAAGTTGCCCATAGTAATATAACAACAAAAACAACAGAATTTCCACGAATGCACAAAGGTCTACATATGCAAGAAGACGAAAGAGTCACAGCTGTAGCATGAAAGAACACGAAGACGATGCATCGGCACTGTGGACAGAATTATTTATTTATTTATTTATTTTGAACCGGCCCTAAAGCCTGACCCACACACCCTCCTGTGGATCGAAACCCACTCTCTCCACAGGAGGGTAAGTGCCATACCAACTGAGCCGTGAACGGTAGTTGAATGGATGGAGGATGAGGCTCAGATATGCCAGCTTTAAAAACACATTGAAGTGATGAATAATTCTACCGTCACTCTCACAATAAGGCCCTTTCTGAATTTGGAGTAGGTTGGTGCACAGCGAGCGGCTGCATGTTGGTTGAATGCATTGTGGCAAACAATCCAAGCATGCCTCGCCACATCTGTGAAGCATCTTTGGCAACTCATCGTCGCCTCTAAATTACTAGCAGGGCAGTGTGTGCGCCACAATATCCTTCTAGTGGTAATGCATGTTGAAGATGAGCAGGAGTGGCGCCTGCTTGGATCATGTTACGGCCCATCATTTAAAAGAAAATAAAGAGTAACAAAAACTCTCTCTCCAAGAAAAGGCCAAGTTTGGATTTGCAGTTGAGTTAACTAAATAAGTCTGGGAATGAAGTTAAGTTTTCTAAACTGCGGTTTCATAAAGATAGAAAAACTCAACTCCATAATGCTAACTTTGCCCTTCTTGGCATTCCGGTTGCATGCAAATTAGCACGCCGTCCAAGCTTGCGTCACCGATTTAAAATTGCAGGCAACTATACATATATCACAGGCAAGGAGTTTTTTGACAAGGGGGGGAGGGGGGTTGATGAGACTCTATGAACCAGGAGCTTTTTGACAGCGGACAACTTTGCTGGGGTTTATGGCAATTTACCCTAAATATTAAATGAAGATGTACAAATGCTCCTTTTTCAGTTATGAATCAAATTAATAAAGGTTTGGGTTATCCTAGCTCCAAAGCCAAACAGGTTCTAAATATCTATAAACCTTAAAATAGTTGGGAGCAAACCCTTTGCAAAACCCTAACTTTCATGTAAAGATAACTACATTGAAGATGAGTCTCAGAATATGCCAGCTTCTAACAACACATTGAATGATACAAAATCTCTCTCTCTCTCTCTAACTCAAACCAACAAAAAAGTCGTTTTGGATTTTGAGTTCACTTAAAATCATAAGATGGCTGCAAACTGGCAGCATGCAAACAAGCAAGCCATCAAAGCTTTGCCTCGCCATTGTATAACAATAAAGATGATAAAAATCAAAGCTTTCGAGCAAATCATCATCGCCTCTGACTCAATTTGAACCCCAAAAAGACCCAAAAAATTGGGGGATAATAAAGTGATAGACGAAGTTGCAAGGAATCGATCCAGCTCATTAATTGTTAAAAACATGATAACTGTTTTGTGACAGAGAACGTTTGGCTCACATTGAGAATGACGCTTCATGGCTGTAAGCAATCTAGCCAGTTCCTTGACCTTCCTCACTGAGTAAAAGCCTTCATCATCTTGTTATAAGAATATAGGGGCTTGAGTTTCAATTCTTCTTCTTCTTCTTCTTCTAAATGTCACCAGCTAGATTCAATTGAAACTCGCTTTTTTTTTCGGCCATGGCCCGTAAGCCAATTGAAACTTATTTGCTTTGGTATTTGCAAACCTTTTACTTCTTCATTGTGACTAGTTGTTTTGAACTCCTTTAGAGGAGCACTGATGGGTTTGAAATGTTGAACATTGTTGAGAACAATGGTGAGTAAGATTGCATCTTTTGGGACATAATGCTAAATTTGATTTGTGTGATTGTTGTCGAAACATAATGTGAACAGGATCAGTAGGAGCTTTGTTAATGTTGGAGCTTTCGCCTTCCAAGGCTAGAGAATCCCCCCCCCCCCCCCGCCTTCTTTCCCCTTGAGAAAATGAAATTTAATAACTGAAGGAAAAGTTTCTCTCAATCTGGAGAACATAGCTCAAATATGTCATCTGCTTACATACTAAAATGACAAAGAATGCCACAATATCTGTATCTATCAACACAACAAGATAGCTGCAAACCGGTTGCCTGCATGCTCGCAAAGCCATCCAAGCTTGCCTCGCCTTTTTATATCCTCGAAACTTTCTAGCAAAACTATATTACTCCAGTTTGGTTGCTTGCGATAAAAAAAAACTCAGCTTTCTTTTGAAATGCAAAGAGTTGTAAATGAACTTTAGAAGCCAAGCCCCTAAAACAGAGAAGGGAAATTGTAGACAACCTCCATCAAGGGATTATACAGATTCAATGTAGTTTAGTGAAAAACATCTGGTTATTGATATTTTAGTGAAATTCAGCCAGAACAATATAACAAGAAGTCAAGAACAACAGCAATTCCATGAAACCAAAAATGTCGGGCTTAGCTCAGGTGGTGCCAATTTCCTCCCAACGTGGGAGGTCACAAGATCGATCCCCGAAGGGGGGTTGATTTCAAAAACAAAATGTCTGCAGATGCAAGAACAAGAAGAATTAAGAGTCGTCATTGTAGCCTGAAAGAAAATGAAGCAGATGCCTTCTAAGCTTTGGACATATGTTGAGCTTGCAACTTGCCGGCCCGAATATGACCTTTTCAATAACACTAGTTTGGACGTAGAGATGTATACATGGAGGATGAGGCTCAGATATGCAAGCTTCTAACAACACATTGAAATAATGAATAATGCTAAACAGGGCACTTTTTGGGTTTGGATTAGGTTAGCATATAGCGAGACTGCTGCACGTTGGTTGAATGCATTGTGGCAAACAATTCAAGCATGCCTCGCGACATCTGTGAAGCTTTTTTGGCAACTCATCATCGCCTCTAAATTACAAGCAGGGCAGGTCTCTGATTGGGAATGGAGTTGAGTTTTCTAAGCTAGAGTCTCGGGCCCTTTTTGGATATGGAATTAAGATAACTGTAGTATATTTTTGAATGGCGATGGGAGGAAGTATAACTATAGTTTGCTAGCCTCAAACTCCGAAAATAGAGTTTAGACACTTAGATCATATTGGAGTGAGAAAACTATAGTTATCTCAACTTTGGAGTAGATTGTGGAAGGATTTCAAGCCTGATAGGTTAAGCAATTTTCATTGCCATATAGGATAAAGTTAGCATTTTTTTTTTTGAGATAATAGACGGAATAAATTAGCCGCCCCTCATAAATGGGAGACCCCGGGCTCGATCCCGGGTCACCCCGATGGGCTACTCCAAGCCCCTGTAAAGTTAGCATTTTGGAGTTAGTGTTTCTAACTTCATCGAAACTCCATATTAGAAAATTAAACTCCATATCCATACTGAGCCCCATTAGTTAGCAAAACTTAGCTCCTAAATGCTAGCTTTGCTTTGTTTGGCATTCTGGTCGCAAACTGATCGCATGCAAACTCGCAGGCCGTCCAAGCTTGCCTCACCAATTTCAATAATCTTAAAATAAAAATTAAAATAAATGTGAGCTGGCCTGTAAGCCTAACCCATGCACAAAGCACACATACAAGCACACGTACACACGCATCCCATAGGACTCACGAATTTGCCCCAAAAGCGTTAAATTGTGGTCTTGAGGATCCCAGGGATCGAAGCCGCCCGATGTGCCATACCAATTAAGCTATTGCTTATTGACCTTAAAATAAATTCTTAAAAAATGTTTTTTGGCCACATAATTATAGCATCTGATCAAATTTGAATTCAGAAAAACCTCCAAAAAAGATAAAAAGCTAATTACAAAATCCGCCTTCGGATCACCACTACAATAACTATATGAAGATAAAGCAAGAAATTGCTCCTTTTTCAGTTTAGAAATCAAAAAAAAGAAAGGAATTTGAGGTTATCCTAACTCCAAGCCCAAATAGAGTCTAAAAATGTAGTTTTTAAAAAAAAAATTAGAGCAAACACTTTGCAAAACCCTACTTTTCATGAAGAGATAAATAAATACGCTAAAAATGAGGCTCAGAAGATGCCTGCTTCTAACAGCAATAAATGAATGATACAACACATCTCTCTCTCTCTCTCTCTCTCTCGCTCTAAAAAAGAAGTCATTTTGTACTTTGAATAAGGTTAGAAGTAGAAGATGTCTGCAAACTGGCTGCATGCAAACTAACAAGCAATCGAAGCTTACCTCGCCATTCTCATAACTTCAAAGATCATAAAAATCGAAGTTTTAGGGCAAATCATCATCGCCTCTGATCCAATTTCAATCAAAAAAAATACCCAAAAATACAAAAATTAAAGCAAAAGGAAAAATTGCAAGAGATCGATCAGATCTCTACATGAAAAAATAATAGAAGAAGGAAAATGTAAGAGTTGACGATTGAAGGAAAATAAAAGAGAGGAAGGAAATGGAATGAAATTTGGGGCTGAGAATCGCAGGCTGGTCACGTGATCAGTGACCTCGAGGAGCACGCTGGTGCATAAATTTGCAGAAAAGGTCTTATAAATCTTGTTATTAGAAACCAACTTAAATAATTTTCCTTTAATCACCTCCAAAGCTCTCTCTCCTGTTAAAATGTAAACTTGTTAAGGTGCACAAATTGATTTTAAGCAATTAGCTCGTGATGATTTATTTATGTTTCTTTAAGTTTAATTGATAGCATGGTCGCCAGTGACCGGGATCATTTGAACAAGTATAAAGTTTGAGATGATATATAGAAATATAAATTATGGAAATATTTATTTTGAAGACAGTCGGTGGAGATAGCAAGTTTCGAAGATGACCTATAAGACAAACACGACAGCGAAATATGCATACCCAGCCTCAATGGCTATAATATGATTTTTTTAAAAGAACGTTATAATTTCTTTTTCAACTTTATAATCCTTGAAATGATTTATGGAACTGATGGATCTCTGGATCTCCTTCAGATGTTATCTTCCATTTATCTCTTCACGTGTTGATGGACGGCTGAGATTGAGTTGGAGGGTTGACTCCTGAAGCGTGTGGATCTCAATAGGTTTGGTGTAGTTGAAGCCGAGCTATCTGCAAAGAAGTCCCGGGGTGGTTGTGCCACCGAGGATCCTCCGACGATCAAGTTAGACAGGGTATTTTGGCAGAGTAACGGTCTAGTGGAGTAAAAATGGCTTATCTGAATCGTCTGAGAGAGGGGTTTATATAGCGGCAACAACGGGCAGGCGGGCATGAGATTCACGCCGGCCGTTACGCCCCTGGCGTCATGCCCGCGTGATAGGCGGGATCCCGCATTAATGATGAGACAGGCTTGTTAATGGGGGATCGTGATGGTGTGGAACGCGGGATCATAGGCAGCGGATATCTCGTGCCTGGCGAGATTCGCGGAGCCGTAGCGGAGGCCCCTGTGATCAGCGCCCCGTCAACCGGAAAAAGAAATATAGGGTCGGTCGATGAGACCGAGTAAGATGAGCTCGGCGGGAGGCTCGGGAACGAGCGGGAGGCGGGCATCTTGGTTCTGTAATAGCTCGAAGGCAAGCCTGGGGTGGTCTGGAAGTCCACCGAAGGTCGGGAGATTCCTCGGGCCGGACTCCCGAGGTGTGATCCCGATTGAAGTTCTTGATCCTTTCTTGTAGGTTCTGGGACACGTCATCTGCAACGTGTCAGAATCTGGAGAGTCACCGATATCGAGCCTCGTCATTAGCCCCCCACTCTCGTCTTGACCGGCTCCTGGGTCGGGTCGAAAGTTGTCCTACCGATCACCCGAGGTGAGCTCTTATTCGAAGATATCGTCGGCGCGCATTCCTTGACAAAGAGTAGTATTTTCTTGATGGCGTCAGCAGATCAGGGAAGAGATCTCGCATTAAAGGGAAGCACCGAATCGTGCATATGTTCGTCGAAGCGACGACCCACGTGTCTGGCGCTGGTTGGCTGGGGAGACGTGCCTCAGGCGTTCCCGCGCTCGAAGGGATGCGTCTAATGTGAGCGCGACAGGTGGAGCGCTGTCGGCCGTTGCTTGCGAAACGTTGTTTTGGTGGGAGGCGATCGGAGCCGTAGGATGCGTACGCCGGCAGCCATAAATAGAGGTGGGATCCCCATCAGGATCCACGCCTTTTCATAATTTCCTCATCCTTAGTCGTGTTAGCTCGACGCTCTTCTCCTCAGGTCGGGTTCCTTGTGTTTGATCTTCCGAGGACACCTCCCTTCGATCAGGTTAGATGTCTTCTTCCAAGGAGTTTGTAGATGTAGTCCGGATAGAGTCTAGGTAGTCCTCTGAAGCTTCCTCTTCTGAGTCGGGGTCCCCTCGGGGAATTAGGGTTAGTCGTGCGACGGGGGCGGTCCCCAGAGCACAGGTCGCGGGTGTCCTTGGCGTGCGATCCTCGCTGAGGCATGCGGATAAGCTCGTCAACATCAAGACTCGTTTCCTCATTCCTCCCGGCTATTCTCTTCGTCTGCCCGAGGAAGGGGAAAGGGCAGTTCAGGTACGGGGAAAGGAGATTGCCTTGTATCTGGAAGCCTTTTGGGCCGGGATGCGTCTGCCTTCTCCCCCGAGGTGATAGAGGCGTTGAATTGTTTTGGGTTAGCCCAAAGCCAGCTAGTGCCGAACTCTTGGAGGATCCTCCTTGGGTTCCTGGTCCGGTTGAAATTGAGTCAGATCGCTTTCAGCCTGAGCCTCCTCGTTTCTTCTCTTTGCTACAAAAACCACCCTGGCGCTCGTAGGGGCGAGCCGAGCTGGGTATACCTCTCTCTTAGAAAACAACGGAGGGACGCTGCTAGGTCGGGGATCGTCGTAGTGCCTTCTTCCATCCCATTCACGGATGGAAGAAGAATTTTTTCTTTCTTGCACCGCCCGAGGGTGAGGTTTGTCCTGTGCACACCCAGTGGGAAAGGGACAGCTGTCCGCTGGTGAGTCCGTCGAATGATCCCGACGCGGTGGCGGTGTCAAAGTAGGAGCCTTTCCCTCGGGCTGATGTGCTGTTGTCTGAGCGGGCCCTCAATTGGGCCGGGCTCAGCCCCGCCCATTACGCGGGGTAAGTTAGGAGCTTTCAGGTGACCTGTTTAGACTTGTGCATTCTTTCATTTTTCCTGGTATTGCTGACTCCTTGTATTTTTGTCTTTATCCAGGGCCCATGAACCTAAGCAAATTTTGGATGGCCGTGGTTGTCGAAAAGAAGGGAAAGAAGGCCAGAGGCGCCGGCCTTCTCATCCGTCATCGGCTCCGGCTCCGCCGATGGCCTCTCCATCCAGGCGTCCAGACGCACCCCGGGCCTCCGAGTCCAGTTGTGCGCCGGTCTGAAAGCGTGCTCGGAAGTAAGAGCCCCGGGCTCCCGAGGTGGGAGGAGAGACCGCATCTCCTGCGTCGCTCCTCAAGAGATTTCATAGGATGGCGTCCCGTTCCCCGGCTTTCCCGATCCTCGTGGATGATGGAGAGCTTCGTTTCGAGGTGCCCTCGGGTCTTTTCGTCGCCGACAGCCTGCTCTCGGAGATAGAGAGGTCGGCCGGGGGCAGAATCCCTCGGGGGACCCTCCGGGCCCAAATGGCGGCCATAGCTCAAGAGGCTGTGTAGGTCAGTATTCGCACTCCACCCGGTTCTTCATTGAGCATTTTTTGTTCGCGTGATTGGGTGCCTCCTTTTCCCTTGTAACCCTCTTTCTTTTCTTCATGTCCTCCAGCACGTCGCTCTCGTCGTCAAAATGGAGGATGAGGAGATAGCCCCGGCGATGCGGGCCGCGGGTGAGTTCTCCTCGTGGGAGGAGAGCTTAAGGCTGGAGCTGGAGGCGGCGATGGAGAGGGTCACGACCCTTGAAGACCGAGTGTCGGCCGGTAATAGGGAGGTCGCCAGGTGCTGAGAGGCTGCTGGAGCCGCCGAGGCCCAATTGGAAGACTCCCAGGTGCTCGTCGCCACCTTGAAGAAGACAGCGAGCACCCTACGAAGGGAGAAGGAGGGGATGAGGCATGCTGAGCTTCTCGCGTCGAAGGCGGTAGAGAGCTACAAGGAGTCGGACCAGTTCTACGCCGACCTTGCTAGAGCTGCCGGCGTTATTTGGCACGACGCCCTCGATGCTGTCAAGGCCCAGATGCCGGATTTTCCTGACGGCAAGCTCCGGGAGGAGTATCCTCGCGAGGAGGACACGCGGGGCAACGTCCCTGGAAAAGATGCGGGGGAAGAGCCCCCCCGTGGGAGCGTTGGGGAGAAGTCGGTACCCCCGGCTACTGGCGCCGAGGCTCCCGTGGTGGGTGCCGACCCTAAAGATGCCGCCCCGGTGGTCGCAGTGGACGCGCGGCTCGTCAAGGTTCTTCCCGGCCCTGAGGCCTGAGCTTCCTCGTCTCCTTTCTTTTTGCGCTAAAATTTGTAAGCCTCCGGGCGTTTTTGTAAGGCTGGGGAGCCCATAATACCTTTGTAGAGACTTTTGATTGGTTGTGAATAAATATTTTTGCAATTTCTTTGCGTGCGCATTTTCTTTTTGTTTGTGGTAAACATTTGTATTTGCACGGTACCGCTTTCATGTTTGGCCGGTTTTTCGTCTAACGATCGCACGTCGAGTTGAATTCGATCATTTGCCAAGTGTGCAAAGACCGGTGAACGGAAGGTATCTCCATGGCCTTGAAGTCGAGGTGTAGATTGCTTGGTAAGATGTGAAGGGAGTTTAGCGGGGTAGCTGCTTGGTGGCCTCTTGGCGAGGGCTTTAATCCCTAGCTTCGGTGAGTAGGGAACTACCAGCCAGGGATAACCGAGCGGGGTAGCCACCCGGTTGCCTCTTGGTGAGGACTTTGATCCTTAGCGCGGGAGGGCTTAGGGAGGCCTGCTAAGGGTGGACCGAGCAGGGTAGCTGCCCGGTTGCCTCTTGGCAAGGGCTTTGATCCTTAGTGTGGGAGGGCATAGGGAGCCCTGCTAAGGATGGACCGAGCGGGGTTGATGCTCGGTTGCCACTTGGCGAGGGCTTAGATCCCTAGCATCGGTGGGTAGGGAACAACCAGCCAGGGATAACCGAGCAGGGTGGCTGCCCGGTTGCCTCTTGGCGAGGGCTTTGATCCTTAGCACGAGAGGGCATAGGGACGCCTGCTAAGGATGGACTGAGGACATATCACCAGGTCCAACTATCCTACTTTTTCTCAGTCCCTGCAATAAATTACAGATATGAGATCCTGATCCGGTATCTAGTACCTAAGAGGTAGGACTGACCGAAAAGCAGTTCTCAATTACAAGAACACCTGAAGTAGATGCAATAGTATGCTTCTTCTTCATTGGGGTCTCCTTGGAATCCATACAATCCTCTTTCCCTTGCTCACACTTATGACTGTTGTCGTAAGTTAGAGCCGAACCGACGTTCCCCAGCCCCGAATAAGAATTCGGATCAGTCAAGAGATACATTTTATTATCTTGATTAGGGTGTGAAATGGTTTCTACCTGGAGAGAGAGAGAAAAGAAACACTCAGCGTGCGCTCTTGCAAGATTAGATTGGTTATTAATTTATCTAACCAGGATGGCTCCCGCTGTTTCCTCGAATTCTTCTTCAAACCTTAAAAAAAGAACTAGTCAGGATTAATCATACGTCACAATACTTGCTTAACCTTTCTGCCAGGCTAGTGTTGGTACTTCGACGGAGGTTTTTCAACGCTTTCGCGAAATTCCTTAATTATGTAACCTCTTTTCCCTGGAGGCGTGGCTCCGCTAACACCGTTCTAGACACCTACTTGGTTTATGCCATTGATTATTAAGTGAAATAATTTCCCGAAAGTAATCTAACTCATCAATGGGATCGGGATCCAACTATCATTGTGTGATGACCTAGATGGAATCCATTCTAGTCACTACACTCCAGAAGGTATGCTAAATCTGCAAGTTTTCTGTATGTTTGAAACTCCCAATGTGGTTTTTTACCCCTAGGACCCAAGTGACCTTGACGAATAATTAAAAAATCAAAAGGTCCTAGTCAAGTTCAACCCGTTGTTATCCTGGATTGCATTAGACCCACCCGCATGATCCTTGACGAATAATCAACAAAATCATGCGACCGTCCTAACCAATCGCATCTATCAGTGCAACAGAGAATCATTACTTAGCTACCGTTCACTGTGCCTTGATGAATAATCAACAAACGCAGCACAAATACTGAGTATTAATTATCTGAAACGACGGAGGGCTGCGGCTGGGTTTTTTGCGAAAAAAACCGTTAACGTAATGAACTTGATATCGTTGAAGAAACCTGAGCAATTTTGAAAAGGAGTGGTTTCAGCTCCGCTTTTTGAAAATTTCTGGTTTTGAAGAAAAACCGAGTAATCTATAGTATAGACTTTAGCTCAAGAGGTCACTCCCCGGGAAGGGATCTCGGCTCTTGCCTCGTAGAATGAGGTGCTGGATATTCATAACCGAATACCACTATGCAAAGCGAAAGAATATAACTGTAGTTTTTCAAAATTTGTTCCAACAACATCTTTTAGGTTTATTTTCTTGCATTAATCAAAATTAATGCGGTCCCATCAATTAACCTATCACACCACAAAAAGAACGAAAATACAATGTACGTATATGCCATTCGCATTCGCCACGGGGCCCCATCATCACCCGTTAGGTTACTTAATTAACGACAGAGCGGGGGCTGGACTAGCGCGGGTGCAAAACATATACAACATCTATTAGTATATATATAAGTATATACAACATTCGTCCCAGGCATGATAATAATCAACATCATAGAATCTCAGCCAATAATACAAAATGGTGGATAATCTTGGAGCCCCGGGTTTCATTTGAGCCGCAAATAAAACCCGACGTTCCCAGTCGTGTGGATAGCCTGTGCAATGAAAACCTGGACCCCTACGAGCGCGGCAAGTTACCCGCCAATCCTAGAAGTGAGACACCCCCCTTCAACAAAGTGAATGGGTCACCCAGCACTTCACGGAATCCGGTAACTTGGGCGCCCCTCCGTGGGTCATCCTATACCTCCTACGAGTGCAGCGAATAGCCCGCCAATTCTAGAATGAAGCCCCCTCTGTCTCAACGCCATGAGATGCGGGCTTGTTGCCTTATAGAACCCGACTATCCATGCACTCCACCGTGGGGTAATCCTAGTACAGAAAATGAAAATAATATGTACAAATGGTGACATCGACCTCAACCCGGTCGTGCCCCAAAATAATATACAACCCGGCAAAGACGGCAGTCCACATGTCGGACGCTCTCCCCGCAATATCAAATGTACAAATGAATATAAACTGTACCGCTAACATTGCACCACATGCTATCCACCACGACTATCCAACCACAATCACAGCACAAGCACAAAATATCAACGCGAATGTCACGTTCGCAAACCCGTCTAAAAGAACATATAGCAGATAGACGTGTTTACCGATCAAATGACATTCACGGTCGCAGATAAAAGTGAATGTACTGTAAACTATTAAACAGTGTCAAATATAACGACTTCAAAACACTCCAAATTGCCCCGAACAGAAAAACAACATAAAATCAAACTTGGGCAAAAACTAGTAACACCAGACAACCAAACTCCTTGAGATAAGAACCCAGAACAAAACTCGACCCATTTCTCCACACTTGAACCGAGGAGGCCGGTTTTAGAGGGGTTGTGGCCGGCCATATCATGGTAGAAATGCATTATTTTTGTTCTAGGTACATCTCACAGTCTAAGGATCACTCTGCAGTTGTTAAAAAAATTTGAAGCCTTTAAAAATTCGACAGAAACCGCAGATTGGTTTCGATGTTACGGAGTCGTTTTGGTTTCGTTGTTTTAATATTGTTTAAACTTGCTAGTCTAGAGTTTATGGGCTGGCTCTGATACTATGAAGGGTTACGCTAGCGCCCCGGCCAATTTCCGTGGCCAAATGCGGAACAAATTTGTTTACTACAATTAGAAACTTGGCGCTAGAATAACACAAAATCTGGATCTTAACCATAAACCTAACTATCAAGTAAGGGTTCTATCTACTATGATAGAAAGTATACCTAAAGAAACCAAGTCCTTCGGGTCTTCGATCCTCTCCTTAAGCTCCTCGATGGAAGTATGGATCATGCTTGAACTTCGGTCTCCTTGTGTCAACGATGATCCACCCGAGAGTTCCAACCTTGAGCTAAACCTCCAAGTTGAGGTAACTAGAATACTTAGCTTGCTAATCTAAGTAGACTAGAGTGAGTATAGTGTGATTTAGAGTAGCTAAGTCTCATTTAACCCTTGATTATTAACACATGATATACTAGGGTTTGAGAGGAAGAAGGAGAGAGCAAGCTTTGAGGAAAGAGAAAGTATTTATGATAATGATAATAAAAATAGAATGGATAACTTATATGTGACCACAAGCATGGCATGGAAAATATCTCACCAAAATATCTAAGGTCAAAAATATCTCACAAAATATCTAAGGTCAACAAGTCAATCCAAGTCAAGTGGTCAACATAAGTAACCATGCCACAAAATTATCATTTATCAAAAATAACAATTACTTTTCTTTACCTCATATTTGTTTTGACCAAGTCAATGGTCAAAACCTTAATGAGGTATCTCCTTCTATACCCCTTCTCATCCGTATATACATACCCGCATCCATATTCCGAGAAACACGAATACTATGAGACGAAGCTAATCCAATAATCAAATACTAGGATCCGGCTTAAACCAAAGCCCACTAGTATTGTCCGCTCGAACACCACATACGCACAAGTACACGTATGTGATCGAACCCTGTCGTAAAACCATACGACCTCTACTCGTTTCGCCCGAAGCTGGGACACCCTCTGTGTGGGACTCTAAAGACTCGACAGTACTCTGACAGTGGGTTTAACCACAAGCACGTCAGCGGCACTAGCTGTGCGTAACGGCTACCCAGGTATCTTTCGATAAGAAGGCCGACGAGCAAGCTCATCCAAACTCCTACTGAGCCTGTCTGTGGCAATCTCCGTACAGTCCGGTCTGTTCATCTAAGAGTATCGCATATCGGGCCTAGGGGGGCGGTAAAACGTCAGACCCCTGATAGCGGTATAAGTCGTGTCGGAGTGTAGCCCAGAACACCCTGAGAAACTATTGGAATACCTACTAGTAAACCTCACTTGACCTGGACAGGGACTTTGTATAATGGCTCTCCAAACACAACGCAATATCAACCCCCAATACCGGGACAGACGAATCCTATCTAACCGCCACTGCCTCCAAGTGCTTCGGGACTGCACCCAACTACTACATGTTTGCACGACTCAATAGAGCCGTGGTAGGGTAGCAATCTAAGAACAGTGGGAACACACTTGAGGCGAAG
This sequence comes from Agapanthus africanus, assembly GCA_030015575.1. Taxonomy (NCBI): domain Eukaryota; kingdom Viridiplantae; phylum Streptophyta; class Magnoliopsida; order Asparagales; family Amaryllidaceae; genus Agapanthus; species Agapanthus africanus. The sequence continues at coordinate 416,368,521 of CM057338.1, read as the reverse complement.
TAGCAGTGTCAAGTCAACGGACTAAGCTGTACTCATGTCACCTGGGAACTGCTACCTGACGATAGGTATAATACCAACCAGCAGTACCCTACGAGTTCGTCCAGTGTAACTCATAACCCAATGAGAACCTGCATATTATCTCCAGTACGACGTACTGATGGCTGTGAGACGGACCATCTCCCATGCTGGGATGAGAAGCGTATATACTAGTCTACTCTGGAGTATCGATGCCCTGTCTCGATTGTAATACCTTAGAATACGATTAGTGTTAATTAAGCGATAATGCTGGTTTTCTGTAAAAAAAAAATTACCAATTTGGTTTCCTCATATTTTATAACAATTAATTAATATTTTTTTATTATTTGTTATGGCTTGTACACACTTGTGCATGTTAATGTGAGGGTTTGTTTGGGTTAATCTAGTTTAGTGACCATGGCAACCTTTAACCTAATCCTTGCTTGTTTAAAACCTTAACCCTTAGATATTTGTTTTGTGGAGAGATATTTTCCTTGGTGTTTTGGATTGGGAGGAGGTGGCAAGGTGACTCATGAGAGGAGTCATTGCTTGCATTAATGAGGAGAGGGAGGGAGTAAGTGTAAGGGTGCACTTACCCTACATTCACCCTCTCATCTCCTTATCACCTCATACACTCTCATTCTCTCTCACACTATCTTATTATTTCTTCATCTCCTCTAACTCTCAACTGAACCCTTCACTACTTCTTCACTAAATCTTGCTAAACCTTCATTAAACATCACCAAATCACATCCCATGTCTTGTTTTTCCTCTAGGATCCCTTGGAGCTTGGAAAGCTAGGATCTTTGAGCTTGTGTGGTTAGGTAATGATCTCTATCTGTTAAGTAGGTGTTTTTAATGTAGTGTAGTTTATAAGTTTCAGTTTAGAACGCGTAAAGTTTTGTTTTAGTGCATATATCGTATTTTGGTTTAGTTTTAGGTCTCGGATGAATCTGCTATCAAACCAGGTGTTTGTTGGAAAAGTTCCCATCACAGTGACCTAGTGTGGTGACCTAGAAGAACCCTAAAAACCTGAGACCATTCCATAAAAACTTGGCCGCAATTTTATTGCTTCTGGCCGCAATTTGCGGCCAGACCGGGGAATGAGGGGTTGTGTTTTGGGCGTAGGGTCTCTGGGGTTGTATGTGGTCTTTTGGAACTTGCAACTTTTACAAATTGTTTGTGTAGCAAAATCTGGGATCACTTTGCTTGTTTTCTAGTGTTTCGACTATGCGCGTTATGTTATCCGACACGGTTCATGTTCTTGTGTAGATGTTGCTTTTGGGTTAGTTTCGTAGTGTCGCTACGCATGTTATCCACTAGACGAACACTTGAGAGTTTGTTTTGAGTTGGTGCGTCGGTCAAACCTAGTTTGTACGTATTTTTGGTCGATTGCTAATGTGAACTTGTTTTATTGTTATATGATCTTATAGTCGCAGGCGGGGACTTCGGACGTTGCGAAGAAGGGAAAGTGAGTGGTTGGCTTTATTTAGTCCAAGATCGTCTGTGAGTAGATTTAACATCTACAGGGGAATCGCCCGCATGGCGTTATGCGTCTGGGCTAGATTAAATGATATGATTCTTGATTATAAGTATTGCACATATAGAAATTGTGCATGAACTTCATTGCATATCATTACTTGTCGTGCTTGGACTTGTACCCATTAGACACTGCACTATTATTGATGGTTCATGTTTCACGAGCACTAATTGTATGCCACGCACTCCGTCGATAATTGCCATGACGCGCATAACACACAAGATATTGTATTGGTTAGAGGCATTGAGACATGATCCTTATTTCCATTGTGCATATGAGATATAGAATACATGTATACCTACATGCTTACACATATGCCTTGCTATGCCTACATGATTTCACATATACCTAGAGGGTATTATATCATTATTGACAGGTATAGACACATACCTTGCTACAGCTATATGTACATCATGCACACATACTTACATGTACACCCACTTACCTTGCTAGAGTTACATGTACCCCTATGTGGTATTGTATTGTCATCAACATGGAGACATTGATTTTTATGCTATTGCGCATATGAAATGCATCATACATACATGCTTACATATAGATACGCATATCTTGCTATACCGACATGGTTACGCATACCTTGCTATAGCCACATGGTCACCTTTATATGATGTTGCATTGGACCTTGGAGAAATTTGGAAACCACATGATATATTTAATAACTTGTTGCAGTTAAATAGCGGTTTTTCCTTGATATGCTCATATTACCGTTTTATGTTGCATATATTATATTTCATGGATTTACGCATTTGAGATATGGATTTAATATGATGTTTTCTGGATTTGAGGACCGTGGTAGTTCATGAAATTATGCATTGTTTGAAAAATCCGGTTTCTCTTAATATGATATTTCGATGAGTCCACCATGAAATTTTTCGGTTATGAGATTTGTGTTAGATACCCCATGTGAGGAGTGGACGAGGCCGTGTGCGGATACATGGTGGAGCCCGGAGGTACCCCGGAGCAAGATGATGGCGATGAGCTCGAGGCAGGGGAGTAATACCTTACCGGTGACAGTATTTGGACTCGGCGGATATCTGGATGATATCGACCGGAGTTATGAGACGTATGGATACGGGGATTGTGAGTGTAGGAGCTGGACAGTCAGGTTCCGTGAGACGTATGATACGGACATGAGGGCCGGTCCTTATGACGGCACCTGATAGACGAGTATTTATGTGTCGATGCTGGACACTAGTTTTCATGATGTTTTCGGGTGTCGATGTTGGACACTCAGGTTTCATGAGACTTACAGGATATGAGGGCCGATCTGAGGATGCAGTGCCTTTGGTATTGGGATTTAGATTGTCTTGATGGACACTGGTCCTGCCACGATGAGGATTCCTTGAGGATGACATGTTTTATCCCATACTCAGCATTTATTTGATATGCATTGCTTCATGTATTAGTAGTACCTGATAGAGTACCTTTCATGACTGTTGCATATGCATATTGCCATTTATTGCTATCAGTTTGCATGTGATAGATTATCACAGCACGTGCATACTTGCGATTACCTGCATATGTTATTTACCATTCAATAGTTGGCAACTCACCCCCGTTGTGCCACAGTGTTTTGCAGGTGTCCCTCTGAGCGGTAGCGGCAGGGCTTCTTCTCATCGTATCATTTTTTGCAGCGGGTACCGCTACGGCCGACTGTGTGCAGTTTTGCTATAGGTGGGTTTTGCGGTTATCCGATGATGCTCATTTGTATATTCGTTGTATATAGTACTCTCTATCTACTACTTCATGTTTTGACTTAGAGGCGAGTTGTGAGGACGATATTGTATATTATTTTGTGACTTTGGATGTCTTTTATGTTGTTGTCACTTTATATCGTCCATTTTTCTTCGCTACGGCATCGTATATCTGTTGTGGTAGTTGTTCCGCCTTTGGGCGTGGATTTGCTCCCGTTGGGGATGCTTTACTTATATTTTATGTTGTACCCTTTTGGGGCTTGTTTTACAAAGGAGGTGCTGCCTGTTCCCTGCCGAAAAACGAGCGAAGACGCGGCGAACGTCTTGCCTGAATTTCGGGGCAGATGCTAATTGGTGCTGTCCGTCCACCTCTCCGAAGATACCAAGTTGATTTATGACATCACGTATCGAAGGTTTAGACGAATGCCGCCGATATAGCAGACTTCGTCAGATTCCCCCTCGTTTGAGAAGTTTTTGATTGTGGGGACGCTCTTCCCTGCAGGCACAAGCCCCTGCAGTTAATTACGCTACTGCATGGCGCTAACAACTTTCTCCTTCTCCAGACGGTCACTTCGTGTCGTGGGTGTTTGTTTTGTTTATGGTTGCCCGTGGATTGTATACGGAGACTAATTTATGTTGTCGCCCATAGGGCGTGGATTAGTCCAAATCCGTATCTTCTTAGATTTGGGTTTAGGGTTTGGGTTTAAGGATACGTTAGCCTCGTTTGAGACTAAGATCAACTTAAACCTATGTTAAGGATACGTTAGTCTAATTTTAGACTAAGATCAACTTAACGGGATCGTTTAGATCCAACAAAAGAGCATTTGGACTCTATTGTTTAGTTTAGGGACATTGCGGTCGATTAGTTTAAGGACATTACGGTCCAATGTTAGTTTAAGGACATCTCGGTCCAAGGTTAAGGATGTTATAGTCCGTGAGTTTAAAGACCTCACAGTCAAGGTTAAGAACATCATAGTCCGTGAGTTTAAAGACCTCACAGTCAAGGTTAAGGACATCATAGTCCATGAGTTTAAGGACCCCACAGTTCGTGAAATATGTGGTTGTCGGGACCCGTCACCTCTCTGAAGACGTTGAAGGATTACAATGATAGATATCAGAGGAGTAAAGAGATGTACCCTCGAACATGTGTAAGTTAGTTGAAAGATCTGTAGTCCAATTTGGGACTAAGATCTGTTGAAATATTCATGAGCAGATGTGCTCAATTAAAAATAAGTTGAGGACTTATGGCCAATCTTGGGCTAAGTCCAATAAACATTTAACATTTTTTTATTCTGGCTATTGAGCCCTTATTTGGGCTTGGCCCTTTTAATAATGGTGAGCATTGATCAAAACTCTGGGCTTTATTAAAGAACAATTTATGTTCTGTCAGTGCAACACGTGGCGCGCTAGGTGCTTTGCGCCAGTCAAAGAGCGCAGTGCGCTTCTACCAAATAGCGCACATGAGAAGGACACGTGTCGCGCTTGGCACTAAGCGCCAGTTTATGAGTGCTAAGTGCTAGTCCATGAGCGCATTGCGCTTTCAATTTCGTAGCGCACACGTGAGTGACACGTGGTGCGCTTGGCGCTGAGCGCCAGCCCATGAGCGCAGTGCGCTATTTCAGAAGCGCAGAGCGCAAGTTGTTTAGTTAGCGCAACGTGGTTGACACGTGGCGCATTTAGCGCTGAGCGCCGATCCAGGGAGCGCAGAAGCGCAATTCAAGAGCGCAGGGAGCATTTCATGAGCGCAAAGCACATTTAATCAATTTTATAATCTATGAACAAATTTATATTCTTTTAAAAGAGACTTTGTCTCAAGATTTAAGAACAACAGTTCTTATTTTTGAAAGGGCTTTATTTTTATAGATCCATGATTTTTAAGAAAATTTAATAATTTTCTCCCCCTTTATGATGAGATGTTCATGATCTCAGAAAGACAATTTGTCTTATAGATCTATGATCTGTGAACGAAATAAATACTTCTTTGTTTTTATGATGAGATCTTTTGATCTTTTTATAAAAGTCCTTGGTCTTTGTAGATCTATGATCTTTTTTAAGAAGATAATTCTTCTTTTTAAGAGACGATTTCATCTCTGTGTTCATCATTCATCATCTTTACCTTGAAGAAATATCTGCTTGCAAGAGCTTGCTCTATTTCTTTTGAGCTTTTCAAAGTTTATAGGGGGGTTTCTCCATATCAGAGTTGAAGTCTTGTGGCCTTTATATATAGCAAGTTGATTTGTTGAATAAGTTGAAGAGATCTTTCTCTGATTGATTTGGGGATGTTTCCCACCGTTGGATCTTTGATCCTAGGGCTTCTGTTTTACAGAAGGCAATCTTCTTGTTTTTAACAAGATTGGAAAATCTTTCCATAACAAAATTTAATTCTGATTAATTAATGATTTATCATCATTATTAGATCTTTTGATATAACGGTGGGGAGTTCTTTAATTCCAGTGCTGGCGCACCCGTGCTTTGCACTTGGTGCGTTGCTCAGAGCGCAGCGCACTTTGCGCTAGCGCACCTGTGTTTGACACGTGGTGCGCTGCTCAGAGCGCAGCGCAGCCTACGCTAGCGCACACATGGTGCACTGCCTAGGGCGCAGTGCACCTGGCGCTAGCGCATCCGTGTTTGACACGTGGCGCGCAGCGCACCTAGCACTGGATCTGAAGCGTTGCTTCAATTTTTGAAATTCGAATTTCAAACAGAGCTTTGCTCTGATTGGGGGAAACAAATGCCCCCCCATCGTTGCGCTCACGTGGCCCACACGTGAGTGCAGCGGTGGCAGCATCCACGCCCTTGTATCAACTCAGAAGTTGAAGAGGCGTTTCAATGCCTATAAATAGGACCTTTGGTCCCTTAGATGATTTTCATCTTCTTCTTTGAGAACTTTTATTCAGAGCATTGCTCTTTAGTTTAAGAACTTTTCAAGAGTAAAAACTCTGTCAAAACTTAGGTAAAGTTTAAAACTTTTAATAAACTAGGGTTTTACCCATTAACAGAGCCTTGCTCTTCATAGATCTTTGATCTAAAGAAAACCCTTTTAGGGTTTCATTAATAGAGCTTTGCTCTCTTCAGATCATGAACCCATAGATCTAAGGAGATCTTTTCTTGGGGCTTCTTAGCCCATGAACAGAGCTCTGCTCTTTTGATAACATGTAGATTTTTTTAATCCCTTGTGAAGAACTCTTAAGAGTTTGTTCATGGATCTTGAAGATCCCAGAATTTTTAATTCATAAAAATTGATTTTAATTAATTCTTTTCTGATAGATTTTTCCATCATCATTACAGAGCCAGGCTCTTGAGGAATTTTATTCTTTCATGATCAGAGTTTGACAAGTATCACTCTGTCATAGAGCATTGCTCTCAAAGGGAGATTTTCTCCTTTTCCCGAGAGATCTCTCATTTAATGAGAATTTTCTTGAGGATTTCCTCATTTGATTAACAGTCTCATCCAATGATGGGGCTGTTTTATTAATTATTAATTGATGAATTGTCATCCAGATTTTGTGGGCCCCCTTTGGTCCATCTCCACTGCATTGCAGTGTGGTAAAAATTTTAAAATACCAAGTGTCAGAATTTAAAATTAAATTATAGCACTGACAGTTGACTTCTGTCCCTTTTTTTTGCGCAGGCGACATGTCTTTCGATACTTCATTTCCTTTTGTCCGTTCAGAGGGAGGTTCCCTGAGGCGCCTGTGGACCGAGAGGTTCTCGCGCTCATCAAAGACTATGACCCAGAACACAAAAATCTTCACCTGTGGGGTAGATGGTACGATCAGATTATCAGAGGCCGACGAAGCTTTTCTTGTGCGACGCCTTCGGAGCCTATTTCGGCGGTCCCGTATGCAGATGCACCCCCGGTGAACTATGCCATGGAGGTGGTTAATTGGATTTCGGAGGGTCTCCTTCAGCCTTCGATCGCCGCCGTACCCGTGCAGCCGCCGGCGGCTTTGGACACCCTAGGTCGGCGCATATACCACGGCGAGTTGCGCCCTTGGGGACAGCCCTACAACATCGGGCTAACTCCCCGTCATCCTGCCGGGTACTTGCAGTGGGCCCGGTATATCTTGTCGGCGAAGAAATCGCAGCTGCTAAAGCTCGGCTTATACCCTGCGGTCTACGCATCCTTGTTCCAGTATTCTGCACCTCCCACATGGTGGATCAAGGCGTTTTTGGAGCAGTGGAACATCCCGACCCATACCTTCCTCCTATCGGATAAAGAGGTCTCCATCTCTTTGGAAGAATTCGCCGAGGTTTCTGGTTTACCGGTCAGGAGGGAGAACTACGAGGAGATGCTTCCTCCGGATGAATATGTTTTTGCCACCAAGCCAGTGGTGATGGGCCTCACGCCAGAGAACGCCATTCAGCACCAGTCCTCAAGTCTGATAAAGGTTTTGAACATGTACGAGAGCCTCTTCCTTGAATCCGGAGGCCGAGGGGTCAGCTTTGCGGACTTCATTGCCCGTTTTCTTCGCCCGGAGATTTTGTCGCGACAAGGCGAAAAGTTTGCTAAACTTGATAATTCCTTCGACTTTGGCTTGGACCGTCGGCCTATACTGGAAGCTGATCAGAAGGGTTTCTTTCTTCCTGACGTCGCGATTGTCCCTCTGTCAGAAACCGCCGCCCCGGGCATTGATGAAGAGGCGTTCTTTCTCGGGTTCCTCAGTTTATGGTTAAGCTGGTTCGCGCTTCCTATGCACCCTCGTTACATGAGGCCTTCCGTCTTCTACCCCGCGCATCGCATGGTTGCCGGCATACAAGTGGCCATCGGGATCGCTGGGTTAGCCCACCTATACCACGGTCTTAGCGTAGCAGTGGATACCACTGAACCAGGGGTGCATCCTGCCAACTTCCCAATGCATTACTTCACTTCATGGATGGAGCTGCACGTGCTTGGGGTCTTTGGCATCCACAAAAGACCTTCGTTTTACGACAGATGCAAGTTCCCTCGGATCATGCGACTGGTTGACGCCTTCATCGTGAGTCCATCACAGCGGGAAGCTAGGGGCTTGCTCCTTCGTCCGCACACGATTGAAGATGGTACGTCTTTAACAGACAAAGTCTTGACCATCGGCCAGGAAACTTCAAAGGCGGTGCTGCCATTGCGAGACATTTTTAAAGGCGGGGCCTCCGTGGTGAAAGCCCGGGAGATTCTTCATTTGTACTCCATCAGGTCGGGCTTTCTTGTATTCAGGCAAAATGATGCGGCGCTATTCATGAGATACAACCCCCATCATTTTGCCCAGCAGCTGATTTACAATCAGGGAGTTCCGCTGGAGGCTTTCCTGGTAGAATTTGCTGCCACCGAAGAGGGAATGCGGAGCGCGCTGCATCATTTCATGCGCTTGAACACGTGGTCTCACTTCTTTATCAGCGAACCGAGTTGTGTCCCGAAGGCCCTTAATGTACACGTGGCCTGGTACCAACATGCAATGGGTGCTGTTATCAGGGAGGAGAAGCGACTGCCACTTGACCACAAAGGTGCACCCCCTGCTGGTGATTGAAACATCCCCTTGAAGCAACGGACCATTGTCCTTCCTCCGCTAAGAGAAGTGTAAGTCCACGGTAGCGCCCCAGCCGTCTAACAGACGCCAAATGCGGAACAAAAACTTTTTACAACTGGCGCTATCGCGTACTATAACCCGGACCATCCATTAAAGCTAAACTAACAAATTACAAAGTGGGTAGAAATGTTATACCGAACGATCCGAGTCCTTCGTGTTGGAGATAGTGCCCTCAGAGTCAATTATTGGATCACAGGAACGCGATTGCAATAATTGAGGGAGGACCTGTCCCAGTAGAACAGTCTTACTCAAGATGAGAGTATGCTATCTGGTTTATCTTTATCATCGTGTACTGCTTTAGGTGACCTGACAGGTCACTATTGCACGTTGATAGAGCCCCTAGGATTCTTGCTTGACTGCCAGCAGTATGAGGGCGATCATATACGTGGGAGCTGGTAGCCTATAAGCACATCCTTAAAAGGTCCCTAGTCATGGGCGTTTCGAGACAGGGCATCGATACTCCAGAGTAGACTAGTGTATACAGTCGAGACCCTGACGAGGGGCGGTGGCTGATCTCACAAGCCACTGGTGTCAGTTGGTTCACCTAAGATGTATACAGGTGCTCATTGGGTTATGAGTACACCGGACAGGACTCGCCGGGAACATGCTAGTTGGTCTTATACCTGACGTCAGATAGCAGTTCCCTAGTGACATGTGTACAGGTTAGTTCATCGACCTAAGATCGTCATTTGTCTCGTATGAGTTCCCACTGTACTTTGATTACTACCCTACCATGCTCAAAGGAGACGTGCAAACAAGTTTTAGTTGGGTACAGTCCCGAGCTACATGGAGGCAGTGAGCGGATCTGCAGGGGTTCGTCTCTCCCGGTATTGGGGGTGAGGTCGCGCTGTGTCTAGGAGAGCCATTACACGAAGTCCTTGGCCAAGGCAGGAGATTTACTGGTAGGTATTCCAGTAGTCTCTCAGGATGTTCTGGGCTTCACTCCGACACGACTTGTACCGCTTTTGGGGGTTTAACTTTTACCAACCCCCTAGGCCCGCCATACGATGCTCATAGACGAACGGACCGGACTGTCACGACCCAAAGTTTGGCCCGTGACCGGCACTTAACCACGTAACGTCTACAGGCGTAACGTGACTAAGGGAACCGGAAACCCAGAAATCAAACCAGTGAAAGTATAGAGTGTGACAAGAATTAAATGAAAGCACCAACTAACATAATAAGAAGTCTAAGTAAACAATTTCCAAGACAACAATATACGACGCCGTAGCGAAGCTCAAGATCCACAAGTGGGAACATCACAGATAGAATAAAACGGCATGAGAAAAGTCGGCTCACAACGAGCACGACACAAGAATACAAATGAAGTACAACATCGTCCTCACACTGTCCTTAAGTCAAATACATACATGGTAGATGGAGAAACTAGATACAACAATGTGCATATAGAAAGATAAACAGATACTGCACAAAACCCACCTATCAGAAAAAGAGCTAGTACACCAACTATGGGGGTATCTGTGTCAAAAGATGCAACCGCAGCCTGCCGCGACTACTCCGAAGGGCAACCTGCAAACACTGTGGCACAACAGGGGTGAGTTGCCAACTCGTGAATAGAGATAACATATAAAGGTAATCGCGAGCATGCACGTACTACGCTACTCTATCATATGCCAACAGAGGATATCAATATGTGATGAGCAGTATGTGCAATAATCATGCAAGTTCTCTATCAGGTGCTGTACTACTGGATGAGGTACAAATGCTCTATCAGGTAATGCATTTACAGGATGAGGTACAAATGTAATGCTGAGCAGGGGCAATATAATATCTACACGGAATGTCAACGTGGAATATATATAATCGGTTTCTCAATGCACCCAGATCTCCCAAAAATAGCTCATGCGCCGGCACTCTCATCGGCCCTCAAATCCTGTACATCTCTGAGAATCCCGAGTGCCCAACATCGGCACCCAAATATCATAAATACTCGTGTCCAGCATCGACACGCAAATCCTCATCCATCGGGCCCCGTCAGTCCGGGTCAGCCCACGGGCTCCGTCTGCGGTATCGGCCCTCGGCCCCGGCAGTACGGATCACCCCACATCCATCTATAGACTCTGATCAGTACACTCCGGATAACTGTCAGGTCCAACCAATCACCGGTAGGTAGTGGTCCCTCTGCCAGGCTCACCGTCTACTGCACAGCGAAACCGTTCTTGCCCCGGGGTACCATACCGGGTCCACCATGTACCCGTAATCGGCCTCAACCGCCTCCTCGATTCGGGTTTCCATATATCACTCTAGCACCGAGAAAACACATGGTGGACGCACCGAAATATCATATCAAGGGAACCGGGTTTTTAAATGATTACATATTTGAAATAGCCACGGTTCCCAAATCCAGAAATCACATATAATCCAAACAAAATACAAGTCAATGATCCGATATGATATGTGTGTCAAATGTGAATATCCAGTCAAGTTACACATAGACAAGCTACAAGATAATAACCCGATGTGATATGTGCATCAGGTATGAATATCAATCATGTCACATATAATGAGCTACAATGCAATGATCCGATGTGATATGTGTAGCAGGTATGAATATCAAGTCATGTCACATATAATGAGCTACAATGCAATGATCCGATGTGATATAGGCATCAAGTATGAATATCTAGTCATGTCACATATAGATGAGGTATAATGCAATGATCCGATGTGATATAGGCATCAAGTATGAATATCTAGTCATGTCACATATAGATGGGCTATAATGCAATGATCCGATGTGATATAGGCATCAAGTATGAATATCTAGTCATGTCACATATAGATGAGCTATAATGCAATGATCCGATGTGATATAGGCATCAAGTATGAATATCTAGTCATGTCACATATAGATGGGCTATAATGCAATGATCCGATGTGATATAGGCATCAAGTATGAATATCTAGTCATGTCACATATAGATGGGCTATAATGCAATGATCCGATGTGATATATGATTCCTACGTGTCATGGCAATTACTAACGGTGTGTGTGTAACATACAGGATAGTGCTCGTGCACATGGACCGTTAGTAATGGTGCGGTGTTCTATCAATTCTAATTTTATATCTATGTAGTAGGGAATGCTATACGTACAAAATAGTAGCCATGAACATGCAATATATATAAGGAACACTATAAGGTCCTATCAGCCCTGACGTAGAACGCCATGCGGGCGATATCCCCGTAGATGTGAAATCTACTCACCGTAGTCCCTCGCTAGGTGTAACCAACAACCTGCTTCCCTTTCTTCACTGCGTCCGCCGTACTCGCCTGCGAACCTAGAATTACACAATATATCATATGTAAGCTCGAAATCACACAAACGCGACATTAAAGCCGAACTAGTAACTCGTGTCGCGAACCAAGCGCGCGTGTGCGCGATACGCTAAAACGTGTGGTTACGCGTCTGAAATCACTCCGACGCGTCGCGATACGCAGAAACCCAAAATCCACACACACGTATCACGCGTGTCGCGAAAGGTTGAAAATACGGGAAAATAGGTATTCTACCCCAGATTTTTATACAGGAAATATATAGCAAAACTATATATACCAAAATAACTCACATACAAGCAGAGACCCACACCCCAAACCCCAACCCAAATCTCCCCAATCTGGCCGCAATTTGCGGCCAGAATGCCCATTTCGGCGGCCAGACTTGGGAATTGGGTCCCCAGGTTTGGTTTGTGCACTCTACACCATACATACATGCTACAGTAATCACTAGTTTTGTTCTGAAAAGTCTCGGGTAGTAGCAGATTTCCTACAGTGCCTAAAATCAGTTCAAATCACACATTTTGCACAAAACTGGAACTTTATGGTATTTTGATGAAATCTGAAACAAACCTAGGTCTAATCCCACACTAATAACTCGTTAACAAGCTAAACAAGTCACAACAACAAAAACTTAACATATTAACACAAAACCCCCTTCAATAGCACTAAAAAGGCACAAAATGTGATATTTCTAAACTAAACATGCAAGTTATGGAAATTTGGTGTTAGGATTAAGATTTTATACCTTTAAATGACCTTAAAACACCAAGGGTTCTAGCTTTACCCTCAGTTGTGCAGATTAGCTCCCCAACACCTCAAAAACTTCATTTTTCCTAAGGTTTAGTGAAGAAAAGAGTTGATTGTGTAGGGTTTTTGGTGTAGGATTCAAAGAGGAATGAAAAAAGAGAAGAGAGGAAGAAAGAAGTGTGGTTTCTGTTGATTTTCTGCAGGAGGTGCAGAAATGATTGGGAGAGAGAGAGAAGAGAGAAGAAAAAGTCAAGGAAAGTCAAGGCCTCACCTAACACCATACCTATTTGTTTATTAGGAGTTTGGAATTATCAAATGGGGTTAAGATATGAATAAAATGGTGGGGAAAAGATAAATTGCAACCATGCACACAAGAAAAGGGTTAACAAGTTAACAAAATCCTAAATCTCAAAAAGTCTAAGTATGCAAGGTATACACAAGCACAAGACCTATCCCAATATGCAAACACTACCAAATAACTAATAACCCTATGAACACCTATATACAAACATGTACGATTACTAATTACTACCGAAACAATCAAACAGAAATTCAAAGTGTTACACGGACTATACGGATATTGTCACTGACAGGCTCAGTAGAGTGTCAGGATGAGTTCGCTCATCGACGTCCCTTTTGGTCAATAGCTGGTAGCCCGTCACGTATGGCCAATACCTCTGACGTGCTAGTGGTTAAATCCACAACCATAGTATTGACGAGTCTTTAGAGTCCCCCACAGACAGTTGCTCAAGTTTTCGGGCGAAACGCTGTAGAGGCCGTATGGAGATATAGCAGGGTTCGATCAGATACGTGCCGTATTGCACGGATCAGGATCGGACGGTTAATACTAGAGGGCTTTGGTTTAAGCCGGATCCTAGTATTGTACAGTGTAGATTTTATCTCATTGCATTTGTATTTCGGTCGAAATACAAATTCGGGTATGTATATACAGTAGCGGGGTTTTCCTGTAATTTATTACAGGATCAGTTTTTTGGAGTTGCCAGTTTGTTTTTCCGTTTCAGCTATATTTCTTTGTATCTTTCATTGGCTGAAGATTGGTGGAGGAGGGCTTATTTGCATTTGTGCAAATAAGCATTTGTGGAGGGTGTTATTTTCATCTTGTTGTTTCATGATGATTCTACCACGCTTGACTTTCCTTTGTTCATGATGGTTCATGATAGCCTGACTTTGTGATGAGATGATGAGGTTGGTGGAGTGTTGGTTTTGCCTTGTGATCATTTCTTTACATCATCATCTTTTCTCTCTCTTGGATTATGAGAGACTCCCATTCTTTTGATACTCACTCCCTCTCTCATATACTCTCTCCTCTCATTCTTTCTTGCCAAGGCCGGCCATCATAGAGGGAGGGGCTGCCCATTATTTTGGTGTGGGAATTTTTGCTCTTTTCATGCTACAAAAATTCCCAAGTTCATCCACAAAAGGCTTACATCTCAATCCTCCACCAAAGGAAACTTCAAGTAACCCCAAATAAGACATAGAGCACTACACGTATTCTACAGCAAACCTTGGGCACGTCGGCTCGCCAACTTCATGCCCGAGTTGCCTCGGTCCAGAGGTGGGAGCCCATAAAAGAAGCCGGCGACGTGGTGCCCTTCCGGCGACTTGGTGGAGACCGGAGATTCCGCGGGGAGATCGGGACGACGACGAGAAGACCGAAGGACACGGATTGCTCGGTATATCTCTCTACCCCCTTCTCTAGATAGCTAGGACTAGATTAATAGCACGATCCGGGTATATAGTGCGCGGTGGTGCCGGTTTAAAAAGTTAAAGTAAATCATCGCTTCCGCATTCCGGCGTCGGATTGACGGCCGGGGCACCGCCGTGCACTTACAGTGGTATCAAAGCCTCGCCATTAACCTAGTCTAGCTTTGTCTAATGTGTTTACATTTCCGATCGAACAAAATTCCAAAAACCGCGTTTTCATGTGCATTAGTTTCTGTCGAAATTTTTTCAGCTCCAAAAATTTTTCAGGTTGTTGCAGAATGATGTGCAGGGAATTCTAAGACTTCTGTAAAAATTCGATCACCTGAACACACTATACGACCGCGGAACCGCGGCCAAACCCATGCTTGGGCCGCGGTTCCGCCGCGAGATTTACTGTTCAGTGCATCGAAATTCTACAGAGTGTCTCTGTGTTGAAAATAGGGGTTTTGGAACATTCTTTTGGGGCCCATACTTTCTGTGAGTGCTACAGTAGTGCTTAGGGCCCACTTGGGTAAATTTGATCAATCGAATATTTTAAACACATTAGTTCACAGTATTTACATTATATCTGCGACCGTGAATGTCACTTGATCGGTAAATCCTGTCTAACTGCTATAGCCCGGTTAGACGGATTTGCGAACGTGACATTCACGTTGATGTTCTGTGTTGTGCTGTGATGTTGCGGATTGGTCGTGGGGGATAGCCTGGATGCAATGGTAGTACAGATTTGGTTGTATTATGTACATTTGATATTTTGGGGCGAGCGTCCGACATGTGGACTACCGTCACTGCCTGATTGTATATTATTCTTTTGGGGCACGACCGGGTCGAGGTCGATGTACCCGTTGTATGTATATTTTACTTTCTGTACTAGGATTACCCTAAGGTGGGGTGCACGGATAGCCGGGTTCTAGAGGGTAACAAGCCCGCATCTCATGGCATTGAGACGGAGGGGGCTTTACTCTAGAATTGGCGGGCTATTCGCCGCACTCGTAGGGGGTACAGGTTGACCCAGGAGGGGTGCCCAAGTTACCGGATTCCGTGAAGTGCTGGGTGGTCCATTCACGTTGCTGAAGGGGGCTGCCTCGCTTCAGGTTTTGGCGGGTAACTTGTCGCGCCCGTAGGGGTCTAGGATTTCATTACACAGGCTATCCACACGACCAGAGAAACGTCGGGTTTCAGTAGTGGCTCTGTGAAACCCGGGGATCCCAGATATCTGTATTGTTCTGTGATGCTGTACATTTCTGTGATGTTGCATTTTATCACGCCTTGAGTGAAATATTATATATTGATATATATACTAGTAGATGTTGTATATGTTTTGCATCCGCGCTAGTCCAGTCCCCGCTCTGTCGTTAGTTAGCTAACCTAACGGGTAATGACGGGACCCAGTGGCGAATGCGGATGGCATATACGTACGTCATTATTTTCGTTCTTTATTGGTGTGATCAATTGATGGGACTGCGTTGATTCGGATCAATGCAAGTAAAACAAACCTATTATGATGTTGTTGGAACACTTTTCAAAAAGCTATTATTGCAAGGACGTTCACTTTTGTTTTGCACAGTGGTATTCAGTTGGAATATCCTGCTCCTCAGTCGACGAGGCAAGGGCCGAGATCCTTTCACCGGGAGTGACCCCTTGGACAAAAGTTTGCGTCAGGGAAATAACTTCACTATAGCCGATTACTTTTGCTTTGCATCGTGGTATTCAGTTGGAATATCCTGCACATCATTCTACGGGGAAAGAGCCGAGATCCCTTCACCGGGAGTGACCTCATTAGCAAAGGTTTTCGTCACTATATTTTCATAAAAGCTATCCAGTTCCTTCAACGATATCAAGTTTTTTACGTTAAAGGTTTTCGCCAGAAACCATTCGTAGCCCTCCGTCGTTTTATATGGGTAGTCAATAGTATTCAAGCTGTGTTTGTTGGCCAAAGTCAAGGCACAGTGTTTGGTAGCTGTTGGGTATTCATATGCAGCATAGATAGATGCGTTGGTTTGGGGCAGTCGTATAGCCTTGTTGGCCAAAGTCAATGGCTTGTGCGGGTGGGCTCAAATTAACCTGGAGAATGACGGGTAGAACTTGACATGTGACTTATGATTTGTTGGCCAAAGTCAAGGTCATAAGAGCATGGGGCAAAAATCACATCGGGAGTTTCTAAAGAAACTGAAACTTGCCAGATATGTGCATACCTTCTGGAGTGTGATGACGTGAGCGGATTCCGTCACGTTATCATCCGATGATAGTTGGATCCCGATTCCCACTGATGAGTTGGTTTACTCCTCGGGTGATCCCGACTAATTCTTCTTTTAGGTTTGGAGGAGAATTTGACGGTACAGTGGGAGGTTTCCAGATTAGATAAATTGGTAACCATTCTGATCTAGGTTAGAGTGCATGCTGAGTGTTTCTTTTCTCTCTCTCTTTGGCAGCGACCATTGACCCGACCCTAAGACTATGACTCAGTGACCAAAATTAACCGAACCTTCTTAAACACTGGCTTTTGGATTATCAGAGTTGCAAACCTCATTGCCACTCCTACTTTTACCCTTTTCTCCAGGACACCCCGTATTACTACGAACGTCCACTTCCATTGGACAAAACCATCGTATGGTTATATACGAACTCGAAGGAATTTATTCGAGGATGGTTTCCGGTTCTGGAGAAAACGGATAGGACTATTCAGTTGTCTTTTCCTTTTACCTTCTCTCAGGTTGCGAGTACTCCTTGGTTTAGGAGACAGTACACCTATTACGCAGATTGGATAGTCTTCTTCCAAACCATAGGCAGGTGCCGAACGGTGGGGAATGAAGAAAACCAATTAGCATAACAATGGTGTGCAGAAGGTATTAAGTAAAGACATATCAAGGGATTAGTAAAAGGGCAAAGTAAATTGCGACTGATATTCACGACCAAACCAGGTATTTCATTACCACTCCCACTTCACCTTTGTATTTCTCCAGGACACTCCGTATCACTATGAAGATCCACAGTTTATTGGATACTCCATCGTATGGTTATATACGAACTCGAAAGGAACTTGTTCCAGTTCGGGGATGGATTCTGGTTCAGGAGAAATAGGAATAAGGTTTATTCGGTTGTCTTTTATCCTCACCTTCTCTCGCATTGCGAGTGCTCCTAGGATTAGGACAGTACACCCATTATGCTTATTGGATAGTCTTCTTCCAAACCATAGGCTGGTGCCGAACGGTAGGGAAGGAAGAAAACCAATTGGCCTAAAGGGGTGTGCAGAAGGTAATGACTAAAGACAAATAAAGGGATTTGGAGAGGTGGCAAAGAATTATACGGTTATAGTCGTGAATCTGGATAATAGAAGAGGCATTACTAGGAATACCAGGATACCCCATCGAAACATTTCAATGTTTCAGTTTCACTGTGTACTGTTGAAAGAAAACTGATTTCCCAATTAGTCCTTACTCCAGGGTATGTATTTACCAGGTGAGATTCTCACATCTATATGGTTTTACAGATGATGAGTGGGAGTAAGTTATTGGGAATTTGGTGATCATCCTCATTATATCGGGATTCGTTTTAATCGGTGATATTTGAGGAAGTCACCTGGGTTGTTTGCCGGACGGCAAATATTTGGTTTTGAATATCCGCTGTCATGCACCAATTTCAAATTGATATATCTGTACGTCTATTTTTATAGAGTGAGATATACCTTTTTGAAATTACGTCTACGACATTTACCTATATCAGTGGATGGTTAGGTAAGGAGCATTAAACAGCGGTGTAATTCTTCTTAACCATAAGTACAGTTTTCAACCTGCGACACACAGGGAGTGAGTCATTAGACTCAAGGGACTTATACAGAGTATTGTATGTTGTCCAGCGTCCATGAGGACAGAGGGGTTGGTTCTCGTACTATATTCGGTTTACTTATGACTTCTCTAGTTTTTAGACAGGTGTTTCGTAGAAACACAGGGTCCAAATTTTGAGAAGTTATGGGTATATGAATAAAGTAGAGAACCAGGTATTGCAAGTATCGGGATTCTTCAAAGTGATCGAAGATGTAGATACTTGTGTATGGTATTCAGTTGATAGTAATGTTTAAGAGAACTTGCTTCTCTTTCAGGTTATTCATAATTGGAAGCATTCCTAAGTTGAGTAACGCTGATCGGCCTCTCTCCATTTAGTTGACATGCACTGGAGACAACTGCATGATTTGAATCTGGTTCAATTAAATCAGTGCCTCTGTTTCTGTATTGGATATAGAACAGTTCATATCTTAACGATGTTAAGATACGGGGAGTTGTCCGGCTTATGCTTAAAACCAGACTCTGGATAACTCAAGGCACGTTTTCTGTAATGGCTGTTTGTGGGTTGACCCAGGCTATGACGAGGGTTGACTTTCTACCATCTGGAAGATCAATAGAGATATTGTTCTAAACTCGCCACAGTTTTAATAAAAATGGATTTTTTCAGAAAACAGTAGTGGGAGTATGGTAGAACTGGAAGTGATTCCAGAACCACAAACGATTACTGAAGATTTGATAGGAACCTAAATATTCAATCTGGTTTGACATTCCATTGGCCACTCCGCAGATAAGGTGGGTAACCTCAGGCACCCGAGAGGTACTTCGGTAGTCTTAAGGACGGTGACAGGGAGGTTCTTGTTTACCCACACTTGCCATTGCTGTTGTTCCAGGCTGCGAGACCCGGCGGGAGGATGAGTATAACGTCGTTCTAAACCAGATTTAGAAGTGTACGTGTATATGACTCTGCCAGAGGGTTGTCGTAGGCAGTTGGAGCAGCGGAAGCATTGGTGGACAAGTGGCTTATGTCTATTTATAGACTAAAGCAGATGTAGCGGAGATAGATCATCTATTTCTGATGTGACAGTCATAGGTTTGACTTCATCAGAATAGGGGATGGATCTGTTAAGAAGGTAGTAGGGTGTGATGTCCTAGTATTTGGATGACATACACAGAGTAGGAAGTGATATTCCTATACTACGATCGGTTATACTTTGGTCGTCACACAGTGGTTTCTCCACATGGGACTTGGATATTATATCATACATACTGGTTACTAGATCTATGGTTTTAGATCTAGATTTGGGTGGTTTCCCAATCAGGGTACTTAGACAACATTCTAAGAGTATTTAGAATGGACGACTCCTGGCACGGTAGTATACCTGCAGGTGATGGAGTCACCCTCTCTAAAGGTGTCTTACAGACTAAAGGGGAGAGGGATGTGCATGATTGACAGATCACTTGCTTAGGCAATTGAGTCAATCATGAGATGTCAAGTACCTCACCAGATGTTGTTTTTGCGGTAGATGCAATAAATTGATATTTATCCAATCCTGGAGAAACATTCGGAAGCAGTTTTAGAACATAAGTGGATGTTCTAGGGATATGATAACGACAGCCTCATTCGGGAGACAGTTATCATTCCAGGCTTCCAAGGTGACATGGATGACAGATTGGTTGTCAGAGTTATAGTTTTCCTTCTGACGAGGGGCAGTATTTTGGACAGGTGGTCCAAGGCAATACTGAGGGAGGCATGGCGCAGGATACTGATTAAGTTCAGTTGACAATACAGTCTAAGAAGTTTGGATTTGGAGTTCATTTATGAGCTAGGTCCCATCAGACATCCAGACACATTCTAAGACAGGTATTGCTCATTTCGGGAGATGGGTTTCTCCGCGAACTTGAGATATAGAGAGACATAGAAAGAAACATCAATGCGGATCCACTCACTGAGGCTATTCCTCGAACGCAATAGTTTCGCAAACGAGCTTTGTGAGACTGACTAGTAGAGGAGTTGGATGTTCGGTATCACACGGGCTGTGAGTATGCGACATCGCAATAATTAGCCTTGAGTGCAAGTTGGAGATTGTTGGCGATAGTGCCCTCAGAGTCAATTATTGGATCACAGGCACGTGATTGCAATGATTGAGGGAGGACCTGTCCCAGTAGAAAGTCTTACTCAAGATGATAGTATGCTATCTGGTTTATCTTTATCATCGTGTACTGCTTTAGGTGACCTGACAGATCACTATTGCACGTTGATAGAGCCCCTAGGATTCTTGCTTGACTGCCAGAAGTATGAGGGCGATCATATACGTGGGAGCTGGTAGCCTATAAGCACATCCTTAAAAGGTCCCTAGTCGTGGGAGTTTCGAGACAGGGCATCGATACTCCAGAGTAGACTACTGTATACAGTTGAGACCCCGACGAGGGGCGGTGGCCGGTCTCACAAGCCATTGGTGTCAGTTGGTTCACCTAAGATGTATACAGGTGCTCATTGGGTTATGAGTACACCGGACAGGACTCGCCGGAAACATGCTAGTTGGTCTTATACCTGACGTCAGATAGCAGTTCCCTAGTGACATGTGTACAGGTTAGTTCATTGACCTGAGATCGTCATTTGTCTCGTGTGAGTTCCCACTGTACTTTGATTACTACCCTACCACGCTCAAAGGAGACGTGCAAACAGGTTTTAGTTGGGTACAGTCCCGAGCCACATGGAGGCAGTGAGCGGATCTGCAGGGGTTCGTCTCTCCCGGTATTGGGGGTGAGGTCGCGCTGTGTCTAGGAGAGCCATTACACGAAGTCCTTGGCCAAGGCAGGAGATTTACTGGTAGGTATTCCAGTAGTATCTCAAGGTGTTCTGGGCTTCACTCCGACACGACTTGTACCGCTTTTGGGGGTCTGACTTTTACCAACCCCCTAGGCCCGCCATGCGATGCTCATAGACGAACGGACCGGACTGTACGGATATTGTCACTGACAGGCTCAGTAGGGTGTCAGGATGAGTTCACTCATCGACGTCCCTTTTGGTCAATAGCTGGTAGCCTGTCACGTATGGCTAATACCTCTTACGTGCTAGTGGTTAAATCTACAGCCATAGTATTGACGAGTCTTTAGAGTCCCCCACAGACAGTTGCTCAAGTTTTCGGGCGAAACGCTGTAGAGGCCGTATGGAGATATGGCAGGGTTCGATCAGATACGTGCGGTATTGCACGGATCAGGATCGGACGGTTAATACTAGAGGGCTTTGGTTTAAGCCGGATCCTAGTATTGTACAGTGTAGATTTTGTCTCATTGCATTTGTATTTCGGTTGAAATACAAATGCGAGTATGTATATACAGTAGCGGGGTTTTCCTGTAATTTATTACAGGATCAGTTTTTTGGAGTTGCCAGTTTGTTTTTCCGTTTCAGCCATATTTCTTTGTATCTTTCATTGGCTGAAGATTGGTGGAGGAGGGCTTATTTGCATTTGTGCAAATAAGCATTTGTGGAGGGTGTTATTTGCATCTTGTTGTTTCATGATAATTCTACCACCCTTGACTTTCCTTTGTTCATGATGGTTCATGATAGCTTGACTTCGTGATGAGATGATGAGGTTGGTGGACTGTTGGTTTTGTCTTGTGATCATTTCTTTACATCATCATCTTTTCTCTCTCTTGGATTATGAGAGACTCTCATTCTTTTGATACTCACTCCCTCTCTCATATACTCTCTCCTCTCATTCTCTTTTGCCAAGGCCGGCCATCATAGAGGGAGGGGCTTCCCATTATTTTGGTGTGGGAAGTTTTGCTCTTTTCATGCTACAAAAATTCCCAAGTTCATCCACAAAAGGCTTACATCTCAATCCTCCACCAAAGGCAACTTCAAGTAACCCCAAATGAGATATAGAGCACTACACGTATTCTACAGCAAACCTTGGGCACGTCGGCTCGCCAACTTCGTGCCCGAGTTGCCTCGGTCCAGAGGTGGGATCCCGTAAAAGAATCCGGCGACGTGGTGCCCTTCCGGCGACTTGGTGGAGACCGGAGATTCCGCGGGGAGATCGGGACGACGACGAGAAGACCGAAGGACATGGATCGCTCGGTATATCTCTCTACCCCTTTCTCTAGATAGCTAGGACTAGATTAATGGCACGATCCGGGTATATAGTGCGCGGTGGTGCCGGTTTAAAAAGTTAAAGTAAATCATCGCTTCTGCATTCCGGAATCGGATTGACGGCCGGGGCACCGCCGTGCACTTATACTTCGGTCTTCAACCATCATCCCACGCTTTGTTGCGGCTGCTCCGATCTCCTGAATCTCCAGTCTTCTCGTCCAGGTGGCACTACGTCGACGGATTTTTAAACGGGCTCCCGCCTCTGAACCGAGACAACTCGGTCGTCAAGTTTGCTAAAAGAGACGACCAAGATGATGTAGAGAATGAGTAGAACACTTTGTCTCGTTACGTCCAAAGCTATGGACGAACGGTTAATGAAGTTGCCTTTTGGATCTGGTGGAAATGTGAAATGAGTATCTATCAAATTTCCATACACTTAAACTCTCATCTTTTTCTCTCAAGCAACCATATCTCACAAGAGGGGAGGGGCCGACCTATATGTAGAGGGGGGAGGTGAGTGTAGGATCACTATAACAATAATGAAGAGGATGAGTCATTTAAACACCTAGTATGAACTCATTTAAAGAAACAATGATTCATAACACATAGTCATCAACACATAAATGCTCCATTAATGCACTAAGCCACCTCACCATCCTAGTCACCATCTAGAAGCTTTCATACTCATCTCAAGAAAAGATAAATCCGTATTTAACCGAATGTTAAATACGACTGATAGAAAACTGAAAACTGGCAACTTCCAAAAGTGATCCTGAAACGAATTTCAAGATAACCCCGTATCAGTATAAACATACCCGCATTTGTATTACGACCGAATACAAATGCAACTGAGACAAAGATATTTTATCTACACAGCATAATACTCGGATCCGGCTTAAACCAAAGCCGACCAGTATTATCTGCCCGAAAAACGATACGTGCGTAAACGCACGTGCATTTCCGAATCCTGCCATAAAACCATACGGCCTCTACAGCGTTTTTGTAAGTCCACGTTGCCCACCCCGGTGCTTACGGGGAGGCGGAAAACATAATAAAAATCGGATTTTTATCAACTATAGGCAACATGGACTATGCTTTAAGGATCTTTACTAAACAAAAACTTGCTAAAGCTCACTAGAAAGTAGCTAAGTGGTAGAAAGGTTATACCTTTGGTCTTTTGTCCTTCTCTCCTTGCTCCTAGAAGTAGTGGAAGGAGGTCACCTTGTCGTCTTCTCCCGTCAAAGAAAGATCCACCCGAAAGCCTCAACCTTTGGCTTCAACTCTAAGCTAGAAGTCACTAGGGTTCAAGAAGTGCTAGTCCTTCAACCCTATATTAGAGTAGAGAAGATCAAGAGAGGGTTTTTCTCAAGCTCAAGTGTTTCTCAACACATGAGAGGGAGAGAGCTTGAGGGAGAGGAAGAACAAGAGAGAGAAAGGTTATGATAGAATGAAAAAGGTTTTTACAACCATAACAAAATATATGTGATTTTTCCAAATAATAATATTAATCAAAAATGAAAAGGTGATGGTTAGTTTGAAGAGACCATTATCATATCACAATAAATGATTTTGCAAAGATCAAAGAGCATCTAAAAAGGAATGATGATGGTCAATGTTTCAAACCTAGTCAACTAGTCAACCTTGGTCAACAAGTCAACAAGCCCAACCATGACATAATTTTACTTAATTAATATTATTAATTGATAAATCACAATATCATTAGGGTTTGGAAAAAGACGACTGTCAACTGTGCATACACACCCGTTCCAAAACCCTAATGAAAAACCTCTTCCTCTGCCTCAATCAACTGTGCATACGCACCCGCATTCGTGATCCGAGGAACACGAATACAAAGAGAAAAACCAATCTCAAATCATATACTAGGATCCGGCTTAAACCAAAGCCCGCTAGTATAAACTGTCCGGACAGCAAACGTGCACAAGTGCGCGAATATGAACGAACCCTGTCGCAAAACCATGCGACCTCTACTCATTTTGCCTAAAGGTGAATAGCTCTCTGTGTGGGACTCTAAAGACTCGACACTACGCTGGCAGTGGGTTTAACCACAGACCGCAAGCGGCACTAGCTGTACGTAACGGTCCCCAGGTAGATGTCGATAAGAAGACTGACGAGGTGAACCCCATCTGAACTCCTACTGAGCCTGTATGTGACAATCTACGTACAGTCCGGTCTGTTCGTCTGATACATCGCATGGCGGGCCTAGGGGGGCGGTGAACGTCAGTCCCCTAATAGCGGTACAAGTCGTGCCGGAGTGAAGCCCAGAACACCCTGAGATAACACTGGAAACCTACCAGTATATCTCGCTTGCCCTGGCCAGGGACTACTCGTGTAATGGCTCTCCTGGACACAACGCGATGTCAACCCCCAATACCGGGAGAGACGAATCCTGTCTAACCGTCACTGCCTCCAAGTGCTTCGGGACTGCACCCAAAAACTACCTGTTTGCACGACTCCTTTGAGCCGTGGTAGGGTAGCAATCAAAGTGCAGTGGGAACACACTCGAGGCGAAGTGACAGTGTCAAGTCAACGGACTAAGCTATACTCATGTCACCTGGGAACTGATAACTGACGATAGGTATAATACCAACCAACAGTCCCCGACGAGTCCTGTCCAGTGTACTCGTAACCCAACGAGCACCCGTATACTATCTCAAGTACGACGTACTGACGGCTGTGGGACAGACCGTCTCCCACACTGGGATGAGAAGCGCATACGCTAGTCTACTCCGGAGTATCGATACCCTGTCTCGATAGTCCAACGACTAGGGACCTGTATAAGGATGTGCTTATAGATCACCCAGCTCCCACGAGTGCGAGCGCCATCATAACGCTGGTAATCAAGCAAAGATCCTAAGGGCTCTACTAATATGTATTTCAGCAATATGCTAAAAGAAACACATGCACATATTAAAGCAGAGACAAACCAAGTAGCATACTACCATTTCGAACAAGATTGTATATATAACTGTGAATATCCCAAGCTTCCATCAAGTAATATACAAACTAGTATGATACAGTAATGGCCTCTAGGGCATACACACTAACAGTTTTGCCCGAACTTAGGAAAGTGTCTGTGGGGGACTCTAATGACTCATCAACACACTGGCACTGGGTATAACCACTAGCACGTCAGAGGTACTGGCTGTACGTAGCGTTTGCCTATGTATTGATTAGAAGGGAAGCTGACGAGCGAACTCATCTCTAAACCCTACTAAGCCTAACAGTTACAATATACATACAGTCCGGTCCGTTCGTCTATGAGTATCGCATATCTGCCTAGGGGGCTGGTAATGTCAGACCCCCATTAGCGGTATAAGTCGTGTTAGAGAGTGGCCCAGAACACCCTGAGATACTACTGGAGTACCTACCAGTAAATCTCCTGCCTCGGCCGAGGGCTTTGTGTAATGGCTCTTCTAGACACAGCGCGATCTCACCCCCAATACCGGGAGAGACGAATCCCCTGCCGATCCGCTCACTTGCCTCCATGTGGCTCGGGACTGTACCCAAAAAAGATCTGTTTGCACGACTCTTTTGAGCCATGGTAGGGTAGAAATCAAAGCACAGTGGGAACTCATACGAGACAAATGACGACCTCAGGTCGATGAACTAACCTGTACACATGTCACCAGGGAACTGCTATCTGACGATATGTATAATACCAACTAGCATGTTCCCGGCGAGTCTTGTCCGGTGTACTCATAACCTAATGAGCACCTGTATACATCTTAGGTAATCCAACTTACACCAGTGGCTTGTGATACCGACTACCGCCCCTCGTCGGGGTCTCGACTGTATACACTAGTCTACTCTAGAGTATCGATGCCCTGTCTCGAAACTCCCACGACTAGGGACACTTTAAGGATGTGCTTATAGACCCCAGCTCCCACGTATATGATCGCCATTATACTGCTGCTAGTCAAGCAAGAATCCTATGGGCTCTATCAATATGTAATAGCGAACTAAAGCATGTATACGATGATAAAGACAAACCAGATAGCATACTATCATCTCGAGCAAGACTGTCTTATCGGTATAGGTCCTGCCTCAATCATTGCAATCACGTACCTGCGATCCAATAATTGACTTTGAGGGCACTATCTCCAACAAGAAGCTGCCGTGATTGAAGTCCCTCACGACAGGTCTGAGCTACCGGTTCCCTGTGCTCCCGTGGAGACGGCAGATATACTACCGGTGCCCCGTGCTCCCGTGGAGACGGTGAATGTAGCTTCCCCCGAGTCTGGCGTGGGTTCAGATATCGGGACTCGTCGCCCCAAAGTGCCCACCAAGCGTAAGCTTGTGCTGGCTGTGACTGGAGCTCATTCGCAGAAGAGGAAGAAAAAGTCGATCCTCTCTGTAGACGCTATACTCGACCAGGAGCCTCATGCTCCTTATAGTGAGGGCTTAGGCGAATATGGGACCAATGAGGGTCTATTCATAGCGTCGGAAGATACTGATCTGGAGGCTGCTATTGCAGCTTCTATGCTATCAGCAAGCCAAAAAGCGGGACTGGCCACCCTCGCGCAATCAAGTAAATGTCATTCGCACCTTCTGTTATTACATTATATTTTTATTATCATGTTTTGACTGACATTTTTCCTTTTGTAACAGGCTTTTCCACTGAAGAGGCTCTAGCGGTTTCCCTTAGGACCTTTGAGGAGGAGGAGAGGAATCGCGATTTGCTGGGCATTGGTATTTCTCTGCTCATTGCATCTTCATTCTCTTTTCTTATGGACAATCTGATCCTTTCTTTATCTTATCGCAGGGACTGCAATGCCAATCCTGCAAGGTGATGTGGAGATGCTTCCCGGGTCAGCCATCGAAGTCCCGGCCTCCTCGGCACTGCCGAAAGAGGCCTTACTCAAACGACCGATGACGGATGCCATAACGGCTCCAGAGGTAACCCTTGGCGCGGATGATGACGTCCTGTTGATAGAGGCTTCAAGATGATCCGCTCTGACGGCTCGAGCGGAAAGGAAGCGCAGAATGCGTGCGGCAAGGGAGCGTGGTGCTGCCTTAGCCGCGGGTGCAGATTCGAGCACTGCTACCCCTGCCCCTACTCCTTCAGAGGATGCTCCGGCTGCCTTGTCCATCACCCACAGACAGGCAGCACGTGCGGCTCGGGAAGCAATCGGGAGACCAACTTAAGGTAACGTGACATTGGTTTCTTTTGTCAAAGTTTTAACTTTTAGGTTCTCATATATCCTATCCTGTAGGGCCGAGTCTTGCCGAAGAAGTGGCGGCAGCTACTGAGCTTGGGGTAGCGGTAAAGGAGATAGCCACGATCGCCGAACCCGAGGCAGCGGTAGGCGAGATGGCTACAATTGCCGAGATCGAGGTAGCGGTGGGTGAGATGGCGGCAACCATTGAGCCTGAAGTGGCCACCATTTCTCAAGAGTCTGGAACTGCTCCAATCGTGGCTCTTTCCCCTTGCGGCTCCCTGTCGTTGCCGGGCGTTACGAGTATCACGACAATTCTCATGGAGTCGGGGGATGAAGCAACGGGCGGCGAAACCATTCCGATGGAGGAGGGTGAAGCGGTCGCTATATCAGGTGACGCCCTTGTTGCGGTTCCGACCGGCGACTCACCAGATAGATTTTGGGTCATTTCTTTTCTTTTTATTCTGCAATCCCTTTTAATCTTTCCTGACAGTATTTATCTCATTTCTAATGCAGGCGTGGCAAGCGTTGAGATTGCGCTACCCGAGGCAACGTCATCAGTTATTGCTTTGACGGTGACCACTTCTCTACCTTCTCTCGTACCATCTCAGATGTTGGAAGGTGCAGATTTGTGACCCATCAGTCTTATTTCTAGGCTGTATAATTTATGTACTGATATTGTATTACTGCGTCCTTGCAGGAGTCCTTTTTGATCACCTGTATCAGGTGTTGCACCCACACTTCTCTTTCCAGTCAAAGATTAGCCCGCCTGCTGGTGTCGGTGAGTATCTTTTCTAACCGACGTCCTTTTCTTTAACGAGCTGTCATATTATTGCTAATTCTTCTTTGCATTGCTTGTAGCCTTACAAATTGAAGGAGGGGACGAGGGTATCGTTGCGCCACCAGTACTCCCAGCTCTGCCCCATGTTGCAGCCGGTATAGTAGACTCTATTGTTCGTGTATTTTCTTTATTTCTTGAGCCGATATCTGACTATGATTTATTTTGCAGAAATCACGTCGACTCTAGCTCTATTCGAGTCGCGCATTATAATGCCAGCAGGGCCCTTTTCTAGACGTCCATCTTCCAAAGGCGCCGTGACCAGCCTGCGTATGTTGAGCGAATACGTCGAGGAGCTTGACGCGGAGGCCCTTACACTCGCTGCAGATTTTGCTGCCGAGGTTAATCCAATGCTGGCGACGCTTTTGAACTTCCATAATGAAGGCGTCGTCGAGTCTTGGGTTAATCATTGCAGGAAGATCGAGGCCTGCCTGCATGAGCTTGAGCTTAGGCGTCCTGCTCCTGAGATTCTGGCCGGGAACTCCCAGCGGGCTGCGTGGGTTGAGCAATGTGCCCTTTTCCTTCGTCATTTCGAACAAGAGGCGATCCTCAAGCGAAAGGAACGTGAGGCGACTTCCGCTGAGTTTGTCCAATTGCATGCCCAGGTCGAAGCGAACGCCGCGCAACTGAGAGCCGTCTTTGACAATTTGTAGCGATGTATTTCGGACGGGCTGGCATTGAGGCAGAAACTCGACTTCATTGAGCGGGTTACGCAGAGTCGCGAAGCTGCCCAACGAGAAATCGATGAGAAAGTTTCATCATGCTTGCAGCAACGGGCTCGAATCGAAGCGGGGCTGGCTGCGGCGGCTGACCTTGAAAAGGAGTTGAGAGGAGTGCGCGAGCAACTGGCTGACTTATTAAAAACGCCTCTTTCTCAATAGCTTCCTTTGTATCAATTAAACTCTTATAATTTTTGAATAACATGTATCCATTTTTTATTCTTTTATATGATGTATCTTGTATTCAATTGAGTTCATGAATAAAGACACATTTTTCTTATCTCCCACCGTCGTTTTCTTCCCTTTGCTGTGTTGTTGGTATGTTACTCTGGCAAGTGTGGCCTGTAGATAATAAAGAACATTTCATCTTGAACTCTTCGAGAGGTAGTGATGGCTTAGGAAGCAGGTTCAGATCTTCTACCTAAGACTTTTCAACTTTATGAGCCGTGAGGGTCTCATAAAGACTTTTCTCCCTACAAGTCGTGAGGGTCTCATAAAGACTTTTCTCCCTACGAGTCGTGAGGATCTCGTAGGTGTCTTTTCTCCTTAGGAGTCGTGAGGATTCCTAAGTGTGTTTTCCCTTATAAGTCGTAAGGATCTTATAAGAGAGTTTTCTTCCTTACAAATCGAGAGGACCCGTAAGTGTTTCATGAGATGGACGTTATCCGCATTTCACGGCATCATTGGGTGACGTATTTCCGAGGCGGGGTCAAGTGGATGACGTATTTCCGAGACGGGGTCAAGTGGATGACGTATTTCTGAGACGGGGTCATTTAGATGATGTATTTCCGCGACGGGGTCATGTGGATGATGTATTTCCGCGACGGGGTCATATGGATGACGTATTTCCGTGACGGGGTCATGTGGGTGATGTATTTCCACGACGGGGTCATGTGGATGACGTATTTCCGCTACGGGGTCATGTGGATGACGTATTTCCGAGACGGGATCATGTGGATGACGTGTTTCCGTGAAGGGGTCATGTGAATGACGTATTTCCGAGACGGGGTCATGTGGATGATATATTTCCGCGACGGGGTCATGTGGATAACGTATTTTCGCGACGAGGTCATATGGATGACGTGTTTCCGCGACGGGGCCTTGCGGATGACGTATTTCCGAGACGGGGTCATATGGATGACGTGTTTCCGCGACGGGTTCATGTGGATGATGTATTTCCGAGACGGGGTCATATGGATGACGTGTTTCCATGACGGGGTCATGTGGATGACGTATTTCCGAGACAGGGTCATTTAGATGACGTGTTTCCGCGACGGAGTTATGTGGATGACGTATTTCCGCGACGGGGTCATGTGGATGACGTATTTCCGCTACGGGGTCATGTAGATGATGTATTTCTGAGATGGGGTCATGTGGATGACGTGTTTCCGCGACGGGGTCATGTGAATGACGTATTTCCGAGACGGGGTCATGTGGATGACGTATTTCCGCGACGGGGTCATGTGGATGACGTATTTCCGAGACGGGGTCATATGGATTACGTGTTTCCGCGACGGGGTCATGTGGATGGCGTATTTCCACGACCGGGCGTACCAGAATCTGTTCCCCACCGAAAAACGCGCGAAGACGCGGCAAACGTCTTGCCTGAATTTCGGGGCAGATGCTAATTAGTGCAATCCGTCCACCTCTCCGAAGATGCCAAGTTGATTTATGACATCACGTATCGAAGGTTTAGACGGATGCGGCCGATGTAGAAGATTTCGTCAGATTCCCCTTTGTTTGAGAGGTTTTTGATTGTGGGGACACTCTTCCCTGCAGGCGCAAGACCCTGCAGTTAATTACGCTACCGCATCGCGGTAACAACTTTCTCCTTCTCCAGATGGTCACTTCGTGTCGTGGGTGTTTGTTTTGTTTATGGTTGCTCGTGGATTGTATACGGAGACTAATTTATGTTGTCGCCCGTAGGGCGTGGATTAGTCCAAATCCGTATCTTCTTAGATTTGGGTTTGGGGGTTGGGTTTAAGGATACGTTAGCCTCGTTTGAGACTAAGATCAACTTAAACGTATGTTAAGGATACGTTAGTCTAATTTTAGACTAAGATCAACTTAACGGGATCGTTTAGATCCAACAAAAGAGCATTTGGACTCTATTGTTTAGTTTAGGGACATTGCGGTTGATTAGTTTAAGGACATTACGGTCCAATGTTAGCTTAAGGACATCTCGGTCCAAGTTTAAGGACGTCATAGTCCGTGAGTTTAAAGACCTTACAGTCAAGGTTAAGAACATCATAGTCCGTGAGTTTAAAGACCTCACAGTCAAGATTATGGACATCATAGTCCATGAGTTTAAGGACCCCATAGTTCGTGAAATGTGTAGTTGTCGGGACCCGTCACCTCTCTGAAGACGTTGAAGGATTACAACGACAAATATCAGAGGAGTAAAGAGATGTACCCTCGAACAGGTGTAAGTTGGCTATAAGATCTGTTGTCCAATTTGGGACTAAGATCTGTTGAAATATTCATGAGCAGATGTGCTCAATTAAATATAAGTTGAGCACTTATGGCCAATTTTGGGCTAAGTCCAATAAATGTTTAACATTTTTTTTATTCTGGCTATTGAGCCCTTATTTGGGCTTAGCCCTTTTAATAATGGTGAGCATTGATCAAAGCTCTGGGCTTTATTAAAGAACAATTTATGTTCTGTCAGCGCAACACGTAGCGCGCTAGGTGCTTTGCACCAGTCAAAGAGCGCAGTGCGCTTCTGCCAAATAGCGCACATGTGAAGGACACGTGTCGCGCTTGGTGCTAAGCGCCAGTTTATGAGCGCTAAGCGCTAGTCCATGAGCGCATTGCGCTTTCAATTTTGTAGCGCATACGTAAGTGACACGTGGTGCGCTTGGCGCTGAGCATCAGCCCATGAGCGCAGTGCGCTATTTCAGAAGCGCAGAGCGCAAGTTGTTTAGTTGGCGCATACGTGGTTGACACGTGGCGCATTTAGCGCCGAGCGCCGATCCAGGGAGCGCAGAAGCGCAATTCAAGAGCGCAAGGCGCATTTCATGAGCGCAAGGCGCATTTCATGGGCGCATTTCAGCGCATTTGATCAATTTTATGATCTGTGAACAAATTTATGTTCTTTTAAAAGAGACTTTGTCTCAAGATTCAAGAACAACAGTTCTTATTTTTGAAAGGGCTTTGCCTTTATAGATCCATGATTTTTAAGAAAATTTAATAATTTTCTCCCCCTTTATGATGAGATGTTCATGATCTCAGAAAGGCAATTTGTCTTATAGATCTATGATCTGTGAACGAAGTAAATACTTCTTTGTTTTTATGATGAGATCTTTTGATTTTTTTATAAAAGTCCTTGGTCTTTGTAGATCTATGATCTTTTTTAAGAAGATAATTCTTCTATTTAAGAGACGATTTCATCTCTGTGTTCATCATTCATCATCTTTACCTTGAAGAAATATCTTCTTGCAAGAGCTTTCTCTATTTCTTTTGAGTTTTTCAAAGTTTATAGGGGGGTTTCTCCATATCAGACTTGAAGTCTTGTGGCCTTTATATAGGGCAAGTTGATTTGTTGAATCAGTTGAAGAGATCTTTCTCTGATTGATTTGGGGATGTTTCCCACCGTTGGATCTTTGATCCTAGGGCTTATGTTTTACAGAAGGCAATCTTCTTGTTTTTAACAAGATTGGAAAATCTTTCCATAACAGAATTTAATTCTGATTAATTAATGATTTATCATTATTATTAGATCTTTTGATCTAACGGTGGGGAGTTCTTTAATTCCAGCGCTGGTGCACCCGTGTTTTGCATGTGGTGCGCTGCGCCAGCGCTGGCGCACCCGTGCTTTGCATGTGGTGCGCTGCGCCAGCGCTGGCGCACCCGTGCTTTGCATGTGGTGCGCTGCTCAGAGCGCGGCGCACCTTGCGCTAGCGCACCTGTGTTTGACACGTGGTGCGCTGCTCAGAGCGCAGTGCAGCTTGCGCTAGTGCACCCATGTTTGACACGTGGCGCGCAGCGCGCTCAACGCTAGCGCACACATGGTGCACTGCCTAGGGCGCAGCGCACCTGGCGCTAGCGCACCCATGTTTGACACGTGGTGCGCAGCGCGCTAGATCTGAAGCGTTGCTTCAATTTTTGAAATTTGAATTTCAAACAGAATTTTGCTCTGATTAGGGAAAACACCGCCAAATTTTAAAAAAGTAAATTTGGACTTTAAAGATTTTTACTTGAGATTCCCAAAAGTTTTAACCATTTTCTTATCACTTACTACTTTTGATGGTTTAGATTGCTGGGTTTTCGGCTTACTTAAATTGCGTTACGCCTATAGACGTTACGTGGTTTAAGGGCCGTCACGTGCCAAATTTCGGGTCGTGATATCTATAATCCAATGACTAGGGACCTGTATAAGGATGTGCTTATAGACTACTCAGCCCTCACTAGTGTGACCGCCATCACAACGCTGGTAGTCAAGTAAAGATCCTAAGGGCTCTATCAATATGTATTAGCAATATGTTAAAAGAAACATATACACATATTAAGATAGATACAAACCAAGTAGCATACTACTATATCGAGCAAGACTGTCGTAAATCCGTGTATATATCCCAAGCTTCCAAAATGTAATATACAAACTAGTACTATACAATAATGGCCTTTAGGGCATACATATCCAACAATCTCCCACTTGCACTAAAGGCCAGTAATTGGTGTACCGCATACCCAACGTCTGCACTAAGGCCAGCTGCTGGCGTACCGCATACCCAATAACTCAAAAAGTCGCTCGAACTGTGCTTGAGGGAAGGCCTTTGTGAATGGATCCGCCGTGTTATCTTTAGTGTCCATTCTCTATACCTCGATCTCCTGGCGATCAATGATCTCCCTGATCAGGTGGTACCGTCTTAAGATGTGCTTGGATTTCTGATGGGACCGTGGTTTTTTCGCTAAAGCTATAGCCCCATTGTTATCGCAATACAAAGGTATTGGGTCAACAATGGACGAAACTACCTGAAGTTCACTAATGAACTTCTTTATCCAGACCGTCTCTTTTGCGGTATCGCTTGCAGCAATCGAGTCTGCGACGGTATCCTGTTTGGAGCTCTTCCAACACACCACCCCTCCATTGAGGGTAAACACAAAGCCCGAGACAGACTTGCTGTCTTCCTTGTCACTCTAAAAGCTTGAATCGGTAAAGGACTCGACCCTGAGGTCTCCATTACCGTAAACCAGGAACATCTCCTTAGTCCTTCTTAGGTACTTGAGAATGTTTTTCACTATTGTCCAGTGGTTCTCACCTGGGTCTGACTGATACCGGCTCACCATGCTTTGCGCATAAGCTACATCTGGTCTTGTACATAGTATCGCATACATAATAGATCCTACCGCTGAAGCGTAGGGTATAGTGCTTATGCGAACCCTCTCCTCGTCAGTCTTGGGAGACATCTTCTTGGAGAGGGTGATTCCGTGCAATGCGGGTATATTACCGCGCTTGGAATCTTCCATACTAAATCTCTTTAGTACGGTCTCTATGTACCTGGACTGCGAAAGTCCCAGTAATCTCTTAGATCTATCTCTGTAGATCTTGATCCCCAGAATGCACGAGGCATCACCCAGGTCTTTCATGGAGAACCGTTGTGACAAGAATAGCTTGACCGATTGTAGCATAGGAATATCATTTCCTATCAAAAGAATGTCGTCTACGTACAAGACTAAGAACACGACAGTTCGTCCTACAATCTTCTTATAAATATAAGGCCCATCCTCATTCCTGATGAAGTCAAATTCCTTGACTGTTTCATCAAAACAGATGTTCCAGCTCCGCGATGCCTGGTTTAATCCATAAATGGATTTGAGCAACTTGCACATCTTCCCGCTGCTCCCACTGTCTACAAAGCCTTCTGGCTGATCTATATAAACGCACTCTTCCAAACTGCCGTTTAGAAAAGCCATTTTTACGCCCATCTGTAAGATCTCATAGTCATGGAAGGCAGCAATGGCAAGTAGGATCCGAATGGATTTGAGCATAGCAACTGGAGAAAAAGTTTCGTCATAGTCCACACCTGGTCTTTGACGAAAACCCTTTGCAACGAGTCTAGCCTTATAGGTTTCCACCTGCCTATCTACACCAGTTTCCTTTTGTAGATCCATTTGCATCTAATGGGTTTTACCCCAGGTGGAGCAATATCTAAGGTCCACACTTTATTGGTGTACATGGACTCCATTTCGGATCGCATAGCATCCAGCCACTTATCAGAGTCTCTACTGATAATGGCCTGCCTGAAACTGGTAGGGTCATCTTCTTCTAAGATGCAATCCTCTTGATCCCCATCTACGAGAAAACCGTAGTATCTCTCGGGCGGATGAGAAATCCTACCAGATCTGCGGAGTGGCTGAGGTTCGTCTGGGATTACTGAATCTTGTGGTTCCTCCAAATCTTCAGTTACATTTTGTGGTTCATGGATTTCTCCCAGTTCTACCGTACTCCCACTAGTTTCTGTAGGGTTGCTAGGTATGCGCACAAGGTTCCACAAGGCATCTACCATGCCCGATTTAAATTTTAGCCGTGCTGAACAACCCGAAGCCGGATCTTTAAACTAGGGTTTAGGCGAAAACAAGCATGTTAAACTCTTTAACACTAAGTGAGAGGGATTACAACCTTTGTAGATCCGGTCCTTCACTTCTTAAGCTCCGTGTTGAGGTCCCTTCGCTGCGATCATCATGTCCCGGACTCTCGAGAGGCTCCATGAAGAGAAAGATGCAACCTTGCTTCCGATCTTCTATAACATAGATGATCTACCTTGAAGTTTTATTAACACAAGCTAACACTCATGAAATGATGTGAACACCCTCATCTAAATGGCAAGGATAGATGAGGATGATGAACTAGGATTTTTGCTCTCATTTATAATCTTTTTCTCACTCACTTTCATCACAAAAGAAAGCCATTTCAAGAAGAAGCACAAGGAAGAAGAAGATGAATGAATATGATGACTTAATCCTTTTGTGATGAACAATAAATTATTGTAGTGGTTACAAATCTAACCAAGGGTTAAGCATGAATGAGTTAACCCTTGTAGAGAGTTAACTAGAGTTAATGGTTTGGATTGGGTTAACATAATATCTCACAAAAATATCAAGCAACCACAAAGTCAAAACTTCATGAAGCTTCATGGAAGCTTCATGCAAAAGCTAACCCTAATCCAAACCCTAACCAAGTTTAAACCCTAAACCATTGTTAAATTTGTAACCCTAACATGTTACAATATTATATATCACATATACAATATATTTTGTAACAATAGAAAATAATACAATTAACATATATCGCATATATATCAATGTATTATCCTGTGAGAAAATGAATCTTTTAGTGAGCTAATATTAGTTAATGTAATTTAATATATCATATATATTATTATACATTAAATTATCGAATTAACACTTGATCCGATAATCCGGCTATTTCACAAATAACCGACTAATACGATGACCCGGCTATATCACATATACCCGGCCGATATCTCATATCGTGAGAATCCAATACGGTATCACATACCGCATTATCCTCGGTCCCGCACATATCACATATGTGCTCCTACTCCGTTTTGCCTGAGCCAAGAATCCTCTGTGTAGGACTCTAAAGAATCGTCAATATGCTGGCAGTAGGTGATGATCATATCAAACACCCACAAGCTGCAAGCGGTCAGCTAAACGTAACAGCCACCCAGGTATTGAGCGCTCAGAAGATCAACAAGCAAGCCTGTACATTCTCCTGTGAATCCAAACAGTAACACTCCCGTACAGTCCGGTCTCGTCGTCTGATATGTCGCATATCTCGCCTAGGGGTGGTAAACGTCAGACCCCAGTAGCTTGATAAGTCGTGTCGATATGAGGTCTATAACAGTTCGAGAAACTACTGATAACACTTATCAGTAAATCTCAACAACCCTGGCCAGGGATTTCCGGTTATAACCAATAGAACACAGCACAACATCAACTCCCTATACCGGGAGAGACGAATCCCCTCCTATCGCTCATTGCCTCCATGTGATTCGGGACTGTACCCAAAAGCCACCTTTTTGCACGCCCTTTTGGACGTGGTATGATGGAAATCAAAGTACAGAGGGAATCACACAAGACTCTATGACGATCTCGGGTCAACAGACTACTCTGTACCAGTGTCACCGGAGAACTGTCATCTGACGTAAGGTATTATACTATTGTTTCCTGATTTAAAATCAGGAAAGCTTCTGGGAAAAGCTTCAGAAGAGGGTCACGTGCTTACACGTGACTAGCGGTCTCGTGTTGGCACGTGACACCTAAAAACATCATTAAGGCAAGTTCAGTTTCCTGACTACGTTGAAGAAAAGGGGATTCAGAAAGAGTCACGTGCTCCCACGTGACCAGGGTCACGTGGCGACACGTGACATTTAAATGCAAGCGTCAAAGGCACACCGGTTCCCTGATCAAGTCAAGGAAAAGGCTTCAGAAGAGGTCACGTGCTTCCACGTGACCAGGGTCACGTGTTGGCACGTGACGTTCAAGGCAGCAGACTCGTTCGCCAGATGAACCAAGGGAAGAGGGTTCAAACAAGGGTCACGTGATCAGGGGTCACGTGGTAGCACGTGACGTTTAAGCAGCAATCAGAAGACAAAGCGCAAAAGAAAGAAGAAGGCTCATTCCAAAGGGGGTCACGTGCTCACACGTGACCATGGGTCACGTGGTCACACGTGACCGGCTTTCAAAGCCCATTTTGTCAACAGAATTAAATTCTGAAAGAAATTCAATCTTTCCAAAGGAAAGCGGTTATCTGGAACCAATCAAATTAAAGATTCAGAGATGATCTATCTATGGGAAAATCCCGGGTTTGGAAGGATTTCCCCTTTAAATCTAACCGAAATAATAAAGGGGAACCCCTGGATTTGAAATCCAATGGTGAATAAAATTCACCTAGTAATCCAAAGGTCCAAAACGAATGATGGATGCAAATCAAATCTCTCATGAAGATTCGTCAAAAACTGATTGATTCGGCTGCTTCTCCTATAAATAGGAGCCAAGAGACACAGAAGAATATATATACAGAGACAGGGGGAGAAAAAGAAAAAGAAGAGAGCTTCGATACTTGGAGAAACTTGGATCTTCTGCAAAAACCCTAGGTAAGAAAGGGAAGGCCTTTTGAAAGAAAGAGAATTTAATTCTCAACAGAGTTTAACTCTGATATATAAAACAGAAGAAACATATTTCTTCTCTCTTTGATAGAGGATCTGCAAAGTGCACATCTCCCCTTAAGGTTGAGAATTTAATTCTCAATGGGTCGAGATCCTGCCATGCAGATCCAAAACATAGAGAGGGAATGCAAGCATGAGAATTTAATTCTCACAGAACTATAGGAATTTAATTCCTTTAAAATAAAATTAGGGCTTGACCCTGTATCATGGGAATTTAATTCCTTCAGAACAAAAAGAAACAGGGTTTAACCCTAATTAAGAACCTAGTTCTGTTGAAACAGCGGGAATTTAATTCCTTTAATCATAATTTAACAGAGGATGGAAGTTCAAATCCACTAAAAAGCTTTTGTTATGGTTTAACCCTATTTGGTTCTTCGCACGTATGAGGAATTTAATTCCTACGGAAAATTCAGAGTTCAACTCTATTCAGAATATAAACCTTCAAAAGGAAGTAGGAATTTAATTCCTCTGAAATTACTGTCAGGGTTTAACCCTATGAGGAACTTGATTCCTGGAAAAGATTAACAGATCCTCTAAAAACGTACATAGAGGCAGGGTCACGTGTTACCACGTGACCCCCCCAAGAGATCTACAGAAAGCCCCTTTGAGGCAGCACCCCACGTGATCCACGTGACCCCCGGCAGAAGCTCTAATACATAGGCATTTGAATGCCCATCACGTGATGGCACGTGATGCTCTGAAAGACGCGATAATCTCCGCAGAATAAATGAAGGGAGGGCGCTCTCACGTGCTGCCACGTGACCCCTCTTGCCTTAGTGTTTAACACTAAATTAAAATTCTCAAACCCAGTATTAAAACACTGTTGGGCCTTAGTGTTCAACACTAATTAAAAAGCTTTATCTGCAGTGTTCAACACTGACCTGTTTTAGTGTTTAACACTAATTTGAAAAGCCTTGTTGCTGGTGTTTAACACCAATTATCTCTTAGTGTTAAACACTAACTTGTCAACCTCATTCCCAGTGTTCAACACTGACTGCTCTGTAGTGTTTAACACTAGACTTTGGCCCAATTGGCCTAAATGGATAGAGGCAAAGCCTCTCCTGATTGGACTTAGCCCAAGATGGTCATAAGTCCTCAATTTGTGATTAACTGGGCCAATGGACTCATAACATAATTAACTCGTCTTGACCCCAAATTGGGCCAAGGACTATTTAATCCACTCCGGTTATATGGTACATCTCTTCACTCCTTTGATATTTGGCATTGTAATTCCTCAATGTCTTCAAAGAGGTGACGGGTCCCGACGACCACACATTGATACGGACTGTGGGGTCCTTAAACCCATGGACTACGACGTCCTTAACCTTGACCGAGATGTCTTAAAACTAACAATGGACTGTGGGGTCCTTAAACCCATGGACTACGACGTCCTTAACCTTGACCGAGATGTCTTAAAACTAACAATGGACCGCAACGTCCTTAAACTACCTATGGACCGCAATGTCCTTAAACTACCCATGGACCGCAACGTCCTTAAACTACCCATGGACCGCAACGTCTTTAAACTACCCATGGACCGCAACGTCTTTAAACTAGAACAATAGAGCCCCGTATGCTCTTTTGTCGGATCTAAACGGTCCCGTTTAAGTTGATCTTAGCCTCAAAAGATGGCTAACGTATCCTTAAACCTTCAAACAGACTGGACTATGAATCCCCCCAATTAACTCTGGCTCGAAGGTACATATCTGAACTCCTCTGACATCCGTCGTTGTAATCCTTCAACGTCGTCAGAGAGGTGACGGGTCCCGACGGCCATACATATGATGGACCACTATGTCCTTAAACTGGAACATTAGAGCCCAAACGCTCTTTTGTCGGATCTAAACGATCCCGTTAAGTTGATCTTAGTCACAAAGTTAGACTAACGTATCCTTAACAAACGTTTGAGTTGATCTTAGCCTCAAGTATGGCTGACGTATCCTCAAACCAAACCCCCAAACCCAAATCTAAGATAATACGGATTTGGACTAGTCTATGCCCTACGGGCGACGATATAACTCAGTCTCCGTAAACGATCCACGGGCAACAAAACAAACACCCACGACACGAAGTGACCATCTGGAGAAGGAGAAAGTTGTTACCGCAATGCGGTAGCGTAATTAACTGCAGGGGCTTGCGCCTGCAGGGAAGAGCGTCCCCACAATCAAAAACCCCTCAAACGAGGGGGAATCTGACGAAGTCTGCTACATCGGACGCATCCGTCTAAACCTTCGATACATGGTGCCATAAATCAACTTGGCATCTTCGGAGAGGTGGACGGATAGCACCAATTAGCATCTGCCCCGAATCTCAGGCGAGACGTCGTGTCGCGCCGTCTTTCGGAGGGGAACAACTATCTGGGAGTTCTCGGCGAGTCCGTCCAGTATACCCAGTCTCCACTGAGCACCCATACACCATCCTTGATGTCAAACACCGATGGATATGGGATCATCCATCGTCTATCATATGGGTCAAGATGCGTATACGC
Organism: Agapanthus africanus; assembly: GCA_030015575.1. NCBI lineage: Eukaryota > Viridiplantae > Streptophyta > Magnoliopsida > Asparagales > Amaryllidaceae > Agapanthus > Agapanthus africanus. Next base: position 416,327,621 of record CM057338.1, on the reverse strand, counting down.
TAGTCTACTCTAGTGTATCGATGCCCTGTCTCGATACACCCTCGACTAGGAACAGTTATAGGATGTACTCATCGACTACCATGGTCCCACTAGTATGATCTCATCATAGTCCCAGTAGTCGAGTACATATCCTAAGGGCTTTATCAACATGTAACATAGAGACAATCAGAGTACATGTTAAGATAAAGTACAACCAGATAGCATACTATCATGTCGAGCAAGAAAGTTCTCCCTATATATGTCCTAGCATCCACTGCAATATACATCGTATGTACAGTAATGGCCTCTAGGGCATACATATAACTAACAGTTTCTTTTGCAACAAACTCACTTTCTAAATAGGTAGCATGGCGAGATACAAACACCTTCTGTTCCTCAGTGTGGTAGAACAGATATCCTAGTGAATCCTTAGGATATCCCACAATTTTACATAGAACTGAACGTTCTTGAACCTTGTCCAGTTTCTGTGTTTTCACATAGGCTGGACAACCCCATATCTTAATAAATTTAAGACATGGTTTCTTACTACGCCATATTTCATACGGAGTCTTAGGCACTGATTTGGACGAAACTTGATTCAAAAGGTGTTCCCTGATAAAATATTAGGAAATTCCCCAATGGGGTATCACGTGCTCACACGTTACCAAGGGTCGCGTGCTGACACGTGATGGTTTCCTGGGACTCTATTATAATAGAATTAAATTCTAATCAAGCAGGCAATTAGTGGAGTCACGTGCCTCCACGTGATGGGCCTTTAAAACCCACCAAAAGGGATTAAAAGATGTAATAAGACACTAAGGAAACCCCCCAATGGGGCATCACGTGCTCACACGTGACCAAGGGTCACGTGCTGACACATGATGATTCCTTAGCTCTGTTAAACGGCAGAATTAAATTCTAAATAAAATGTTTAATCAAGGGGGTCACGTGCCAACACGTGACAGGTTCCTAAACTCTTTAATTGATAGAATTAAATTCTATTTCAATGATCAAACAGTGGGATCACGTGCCAACACGTGATGAGCTTTTAATCCTTTTGAACTAATAGAATTAAATTCTAATTAAATGGGAATCCAGAACCTTAACTGGAAAAAGATCTCTCTAAATCTTTCCAAACAAAAAGATGGTGTTCTGTAAAATGGAGCACCGTTGGATTAAAAATCCAAGGGTGATTAAAAATCAACAATTTATGGAAAGATTTTATACAAGGAAAGATTTCCCTGAAATTCACCAAGAATAACAGACATAATATCTTTTGGATTAAAAATCCAATGGTGAATAAAATTCACTGAGTGATCTAAAAGATCATGTTAGTTAGAGAAACAACCAAAATCTTTCAATGAAAGATTGATTAAACAAATTGATTCTTTTCTTTCTCCTATAAATAAGAGCCAAGAAGAGAAGAGATCTTTGGAATTTTGATTTTCTGGAGAAAAACAACAACAGAGAGGAAAAAGAGAAGGGATCATTGAAATTTTGATTTTCTGGAAAAAAACAACAACAGAGAGGAAAAAGAGAGGAGAATTTAATTCTCAAGAGAGAAAAGAAGATCTTTTCAGAGAAAAGAAAACCTGAGTGAGAAAGGGGAAAGAGATCTAAGCTCAATAAAATAAAAGAGAATTTAATTCTCAAATTTAAGAGTTTAACTCTTCTGAATAAGAACTTAGTTCTTCCTTTGGTTGAAGATCTGCAGAAGCAGATCTCCCAACAAGTTGAGAATTTAATTCTCATCGGGGAGATTCTGCCATGCAGATCCAAAACTTAAGGGGAGAATTTGAGTTTAAGGAATTTAATTTCCCCAAATTCATAGGAATTTAATTCCTCCAAATAAAACTAGGGTTTAACCCTATATGAGAATTTAATTCTCCCAAATTCATAGGAATTTAATTCCTCCAAATAAAACTAGGGTTTAATCCTATATGAGAATTTAATTCCCAAATTAATAGGAATTTAATTCCTCTAAAAACAGAATTAGGGTTTAACCCTACAGAGAATTTAATTCTTAAAACAAAGAGACTTGAAACCCTCCATGCACGTAAAGAACTTGGTCACGTGGTGACATGTGACATTCTCAATGATCAGAAAATAAAGAACAAAAGTAGGCCACGTGACCCCACGTGACCCCTAAAACAGATCCCTTAAAATGAGAAAGAAAAACTTGGAGGCAATGCCTCACGTGCTCACACGTGACCCTCAAAATAAAGGGAACAAAGCCAAAGGCAGAATAGACTTTGGGTGCCCTCACGTGTCCCCACGTGATTCCTAATAAACACTTTAATAATCAATACATGGATACCCATCATGTGCCAACACGTTCTTTTGAGAGTATAATAAAGGAGGTCTGGCCCCATCTTCACGCGCCTCACGTGACCCCTTCCTTTCTAGTGTTTAACAATATTTTAAGCATTTTGTCTCCAGTGTTTAACACTATTTTAAATACATCACGTAAGGAAACGTGACCGCCAGATGTCTTCTAGTGTTTAACACTATTTTAAAACCAGCTTAGCCCAAACTGGCTAAGTTTTCCAGAGGCAAATCTTCCCCTCAAATGAGCCTTAAAATCCAGAGATATAATGTTTAGTGCTCAGCCAAAGACAAAATGTTATCAGAGCCCTCAAACCCTTATTTAGCATTGCTAAATAATGAGGGCTGAACCCAGACAAATGTTCAATAGTCCAACAAAGGGCCAAAATTTCAAACTTAATTGGATTTAGCCCAAATTGGCCATAAGTCCTCAATTCAGATTTAACTGAGCCAATATGCTCATAATCTAATTAATTGATCTTAGTTCCAAATTGGACTACAGATCTCCCAATCAACTTTGGTTCAAGGGTACATCTCTGAACTCCTCTGATATTTGTCGTTGTAATCCTTCAACGTCTTCAGAGAGGTGACGGGTCCCGACAACCATACATTTCATGGACTATGATGTCCTTAATCTCGGACCGAGATGTCCTTAAACTAACATTGGACCGAGATATCCTTAAACTAACATTGGACCACCATGTCCTTAAACTGGTAATCGACCGCAATGTTCCTAAACTAAACAATAGAGCCCAAATGCTCTTTTGTCGGATCTAAACGATCCCGTTAAGTTGATCTTAGTCTAAAATTAGACTAACGTATCCTTAACAAACATTTAAGTTGATCTTAGTCTCAAATGAGACTAACGTATCCTTAAACCCAACCCCAAATCCAAATCTAAGAAGATACGGATTTGGACTAATCCATGTCCTACGGGCGACAACATAAATTAGTCTCCGTATACAATCCACATACAACCAAAAACAAAAAAAACACCTACGATACGGAGTGACCATCTGGAGAAGGAGAAAGTGGTTACCGCGATGCGGTAGCATAATTAACTACAGGGGCTTGCGCTTGCAGGGAAGAGCGTCCCCACAATCAAAACCCCCTCAAATGAGGGGCAATCTGATGAAGTCTGCTACATCGGCTGCATCCATTTAAACCTTTGATATACGGTGTCATAACTCAACTTGGCATCTTCGGAGAGGTGGACGGATAACACCAATTAGCATCTGCCCCGAAATTCAGGCAAGACGGACCCGCACGGTCTCGTCTCCGTGTTTCGGCGGGGAACAGATTCTGGCACGCCCGATGGGACTTTTTCCTCTTTCCACTCCACACTTCGTGTGTCGTGTTCGCGAACGAATCACGGTTTGATATGGTTGCCCTTGGGTTCGAGGTACTAAGATTTGGTGTCTTGCTCCGTGCAGAAAACAGAAGATGAATGGCTTCAACCCGCACTAACTGCAACTGCAACTCTCGCTCCATCCCGTCCGGAGGAGTGACTTACGGGCCCCAAGCGGCCTCCATCTTCGCTATTCCGGTGGAACAGGTCACTCAGGCCACCACTGGATTGTTCTTCGGGACTATGCTCCCGCCAACGAGATTCAGCGCTCCTGTACCATCACAAGAAGCTCAAAATAAGTCGGTCTTTGATCGGCTTACAACTATGCGGCCCCTCTCAACGGGTCGTCCAGCTAGAACGCCAACAAGACCGTGATACCAGAAAGGGTTATCCCAAAAAGGATAGCCATCCCTGCTCCCGAAGTCGTCAAGGCGGCTTCTCCTGCCAAAGGGCCGGTCTTCACAAGACCGACTATTTCAGCTCCTGTTCCAGGCGAAATCGTCAAGGTTTCTTCCCCCACTCGGAAGTCTGCCTTCGATAGGTTGGCCATCCCTACTCAGCGGACATCAGTCTTCAATAGGCTGATAACGATAACTTTTGACCAACACAGGGGGCATGAGGGAGTCACCCCTACGGCTGAGACAATCTCATCCGCATGACATGCTCGTCATCGTCACTGGCACCGAGTAAGGAAGGCTGGGGGCAGCTCCCCTTCTGGACTAACTCCGCCAGCTCCCATGGTGGAAATCAATGCTGCTGTTCCAACCGGGAACAACTTTGAACCGCTTAGGAGGGTTCGCAAGAACGCTCCGACTGCCGTGCTGAAGAGATCTCCTCCACCTATGGATATTACTACAGAAAAGAAGCCGTAGTAGCCCCCTCGGCGCCTGTCCTCCAAAATTTATAAAGTCTGGCGACAGGTCCAGAAATCGGTGATTAACCAGGACTACTCTCGCCGGCCAAAGAAGCTTAAAGCTCAGCAAGAAAAGATCCATCTCGTGGTTCCACAGAAGATGTCATCCGTCTGGGTACTTCAACTGCTCACAAGAGAAGGAGGCCAGAGAAAGCCCCTGTGAATGCGGCAAACCGCAAGGAGGTTGAATCTAAATGCCCCAAGTCCGGAGGCATGGTAATACATACCGTTTATATGGCTTCTGGAAAAGAAGAAAGTCGTGCTTCTACGGGTCATCGACCGCTTACCCGATCGATAACGAAGGCTCAAGAACAACAACAGCAGAAACTTCAGGAGATGCTGACTGCAATGGCCGCACTCACTGAGCCAAAAGAAAATCCAGAGACCTCGGAGCAGCGTCGGGAACAAGAAACTAACACCAAGTTCCTCCGAAGAATGCTCGAGAGGAAAGTAAAAGAGGCTGCGGAGCAGGCAGCCAATATAAAACGAATGGCCCTTTTGTTCCAAGACATGGCTGGGATGATGTTACAGCCGGAATCTCCAGCTGAAAACCCCCCGATCATCATTGAAGACGACAGAGGGGAGACGTCGAACCCCCCTCCATCTCTTTTAGCATCCAAAGAGGTGACCATCTCCAAGGCCGCTCTGGATGATTACATTTCTCAGCAAATACGAGCTCACCAGGCGAAAGAAGCGGCCAGCTAAATCGTTAAGACTGGGCGACCCTATCCAGGCTGGTATGACCAAATAAGGTGCCCGTCGGGATATACGATCCCTAAATTCCATGTATATAAAGAGACGGTAAATCCGCATCAGCATGTCGCTCAATTCAGATCCCTGTGCGGCAACACCGGAGGTGATAATAAACTCCTGCTCCGCCAGTTTATTGGCAGCTTGTCAGAGACAGTATTCGAATGGTACTCCGAACTCCCGAACGACTCTGTCAAGACATTTGTAGAGATGGAGCTACTTATAATACCCAGCTCTTTTTATACCCAATCTGTATTTTTGTTGCTTTATAATTTTATTCATTTTATTTTATAATTTTATTTATAAATTTACTTATCGCATTTATAATTTTTCCTATCCTAAAACCTAACTAAATTTTCCCGAGCCCATCTATTTTCCATTCTATATTATTCCTCAGCCCATACCATATTTCTTCGAATCTATTTTCCCTCAGCCACTGCCTATCTTTCTTCCTTAATATTTATATTATTCAGCCCGGTCCACACACTCTTCCTTTTCTATTTAGATTGCTGCGGCCCATCTTTTTTTTTCCTCCAATTTCCTTCTTTATTTCTCATCAGCCCGGCCCCATTTTTCTTTGTTTTATTATTCGATATTTAATTTTTCCCCGGCCCATTTTTATCAGCCCACTCCGTTTTCTTTAGGGGAATAAATTTTCTTTTTCTTGCAGGCCCAGCCCAATCTCCCCTCACCCGCGCCGCTTCACCCACGACCCGCATCTACAGTGCCTTCCCCTTCCTCACAACGGCTACTTTCTCCTCAATTCCCGCGCACGTTTCCCTTCGCGACCACGCCGCCGCGTTCCTCGCTTCCACCAACGCCGCGCTTGCGTGCGTTACGCTCGCGACGCGCGACCCCGTCTCCATATCCCCCACTCTCCCATCTCCTTCTCTTCCTTTCTCCTCTCCCGATGACTCACCTCTCTATAACCCACGTCCCGACCTCGCGAGCACCTCACCGCCGCTCACCGACCACTCCATCCCTCTCACCATTAAGACCTCCGACGAGTCACCGTCAACACTGCCGACCACCTCAAGCTTCACCGCTCTCCCCTTCATCACCGACCACCAACGTCTCCTCCTTCCTCAACCCCACTTCGATTCCTTGGTCGAGTTCCCGGCCAAGGCAGCTCCTTCGTACCCAATACAACACCCCGGCCGATCTCTCCTGCACGCACCTCGAGCTACCCCGAGCGCCTTCGCCTGCACACCGAGTCCCCTGCCCCTACGCCGGTGATTTTCTCGTCCCGTCGTCGACCTCCCCGCATAGTCATCATCGTCAACGTCGTCGTCATCACCTCTCTGTTTTTCCTCTCACTCTCTAGCCCTGGCTCTCTCCTTCCCTGTGTGTGCTTGCAACTCTCTCTCTCCTTCCCCTGTTTTTCTCTCTTTCATCTCTCTCTCTCATTTCTCATACTCTTCCTCTCTTTCACCCTTTATCTCACTCTCTCTCTATCTCCTACGGTTCTCACACTCTCTCTCTCTCTCCAACTTCCTCAGCCTCTCTCTCTCTGTCTTTCTATCTCCCACTCTCTATTTCTCTCTCTCTAAACCTCTCTCTCTCTCTGTCACATACCCTCCCCCTGCAAATCCCTCACACTCGGCCTCGACAACATCAGCAACCCCTAACCCTGACACCGCCTGAGCTCGCAACAACCCCCTCTAGTTCGAACCAAGCCCGTGCCAACCAGTTCAAGCCGAGGCCAAATCTTGACGTTGCCGCTCGCGCGTGTGTCACTGCCGTGCCGCACGTGTGCCGTGTCGCTGCCGTGTGCCCCAACGTCTCCAGGCAAGTTCTCTACTTGCTTCATGCTATTTTATCTATGTTACAACTCAACATCGTATTTAAATCATGCCTTACCTTTCCGTTAGTTTAATCGGCACAACTGTTCGATGCTTGTTCTCATAGGAATTCATTATTTAATTTGACGGAACTAGATTGTTCTTGTTGGCCCTCGGTGTCATGAATATCTTGTGCAAATTTCGTTTGATAATATGACTGCTAACGACTAAAATTGATACCCCCAGATATGCCATTAAAACCAGAATTTCTTCGTACCTGAAAACGAATAAATTCACCGTAAATCATATACATACTAGAATTGTGCGTTCGAGGGCTCAAATCGAAGCCAACTCGACGAACTTTAACCCTATACTAGTTTCCAGACATTCCTGTACTTAAACCGTGATGATAATTGGATCGGAGTGCGACTCTGGACTGCAGTCCAGAGCGACTCCAGCCTTTGCTTGCTGTTCCGTATTGGGTACCACAGGATTTCCTTAACTAGTAGGTTGCAGAAATCCGCTGTTTATTATAGATAAACCTGTTAGCTAGACAACACAATTAGTTTCATTCTGTTTCGTTAACGTTTGATATTTAATCTGTAATTTAGAGGATCGGGACGCATAACAGTCCCGACAGAATCAGAACTGACATATTAGGGTTAAACATTGTATATCTCCCGACGTGAAGATGCGATTGAAGATCCGTCTGTTGCGTTGAAAACCTTACTAAAAACCCTAGAATTCATCCAACTGTAGCGTCGCTAAAATCTGATCTCAACTGGGGTCAAAATGCGTTGCGAAACGGACTTCTAATTCTGAAATTGGATTTCCAGCCGCGAGCGCTTAAAATGAAATGGTTATAATTAATGATCCTGGAACCCGATTGGCTTGAAACAAAATTCCATGGATGGATAACTGAACATACTAATTACTTCCTGTTTATCGTTTCATTAAATTATATACGTACGTTTCATGATAAATCGTGCTGGTGATAGACTACTGTTTTTATGACACCTTAATTGTGCTTATATACTGTTCATGCATCACATCATACCCATATCATTGTAGTGATAACCTAGTGATATCGTGCATTCACCCAGTGCTAGATTTTAGTGATGATTGTGGCAAGTACGTCAGCGTTCGTGTATTCATGATTAAGTGAAAGTGATGAGTACTTGTACACAATCAGTGACCTTATTGTTCTATTGCATTGTCGACGTCTGTGGGATGCGTGTACGTGTGACTATAAGTGGTATGAGACACTTATGGAAGCGCTTGCACGGGTGTCACAGATAAGGCATCCGACACTGCCATTTATCTTAGGTATTAGTCGGGACGTGCTTGATGGAGGTCCTGCCTCCAGTTCTCGCGCAGACTTGTCACGGATCGGTTAGTATTTAGGGTTATGATTAGCGTTTGATGTAGACCATGGGGTGTGGGGTAGTTTAAGTGTGGGTTCAACAGAATCTCGGGAGTCCCATGCCGGCTTATATATTTAGGGAAATATATGGAGATTTACAGGGTACGTGATATATACACCGTAATATTCTTGTTACATGTTGGGCCCGTGGTCCCTTGCCCTTGGGTTCTACCCTTGGGTGGAGGACACTCGCGAGTGGTTGACTCTCACACTTGGACTGACGATAGGCTTAGTGACCTGTACAGTGAGACTTAGAGACTGATAGGGATACTGGCATTTTATTCATGATATACTGTGTGACATACGTGACATATCGTTATACAGCTTTACTGTTCTGCTGCATTGATTACTGCGCATTCATATTCTTGCTATCGTTGATTTACTGTTATTCATTTCCATTACCACTGTAAGAATTATCACTTTGTTTTATATATATATTATTGCTATTGTGTCGCTCTGACGACCTGAGTATGCATGCTCAGTGTGAGGAGAGGATTTAGCTTGGATCAGAACTAGACGTGCATCACAGACTTCTTGACTTGCTACTCCGAGTTACTTTCGTTTGTTCCACTTCAGGTCAGTTTTTATTATTGTATCTTTCAGTTACTGCATTTCTCATTACCTGCGCATCGTTTACTGTTTACCATGACAAACTAGAAGCCGAAGTGTGACTACGGCAGGACATTTCCTTGACCGTAGGAGCATGGCTGGCCTTGTCTACCCTTCGTTTTCCGTATTTTGGGAAGCGGGGCGTGACATGGTTTAGTTGGTATTAGAGCCCAGGTTTTGTATCGATTGGAATTGCAGTTTTCCGTGTATAGCTTGGCAATGTAAGACACCCTTCAGTCTAGGTTGTAAACTTGATATTCTTGATCCATATTCACATCGTGTGTTCAGCTATCTATTCGCTCTGGTTTACTTAAAATCATATCGTTGATTCTTCACTTGTAATAGATTCATCACCTCTAATATTCTTGAATTCTTGTCCTATCCATATTACGTTTTGACTCCTATATCTTGGGACTTATATCATCCTTAAAATCATTGTTTCAGGATCATGTCTTCCAACGACTCTTCATCTTTATCTGCTCCCCAGAATCAGACTGTTGAGATCCTTAGTGTACTGCAAGGTTTAAAGGAAGCCCAGGAGCGAACAAACGACCTATTAGCTGAAGGGCTGAGAAGACAGGTGAATCAGACCCCAGCGGGAGTCTCCTATCATAAAGGACTTCCTATTGGACGAGGAAAGGAGAATAAGATGAAGCGTCAACAGAAGCATCAGAAGAACCCTTGCTGTGGATATTGTAGGAGGCCAGGACACCTTCAGAGGGATTGTCGACGTGCCCAAGGGAAATGTCTAATATGCGGTTCCAACGAACACCTCATCAACGGCTGCCCAGAAAGGAAAGAACTACAAGGAGGAAACTTGTCCACACTCTCCACCGCGGCCAAGTGAGGATTTCTACCTAGTTCGAATTTCGAGAATAAAGTGGACCCAACACAGGATTCAACACGCGTAACGATGATGCAGCGTTCTGGCAGTCAAAGAAGAAATTTTATGTTTTCCAATTTCAGTATTATGTTGTCATACTCTTATAAACATTTCCTTCCATTTGAACCTTTGTATCCGTCGAATTTTTAGTTGAATGAAATAAAATTTGAATCGTATTATATGTATCATTCTCTTGTCATTTCCCTTGTTCATATTATTCAGCAGCATAACATTTTAACCTTGATTTTACAATTCCTGCTACCGCATATCTTTTGATACTTCGTACACTTGGCCATTTTCCTTACTCATTCCATTGTCTAATCACGACTCTCTTTCTTTCAGACATGGCCCACCCTGGAGCAGCGCCGCATCTAGATGAGGATATACAGTCATGCGTTTCCTTAGACTGCACACTGATGGATTCCGACGATGAGATTAACGGTCCCCAGGTCAACTTCGAAAACAATGATTCAGAGGACGAAGGAGCAGCCGCCCTAGAGTTTGGCATGATAGCTGATTCTGACGAAGAAGAAGTAGATCCTGAAGAGAACCTGATCGAGGAAGACCCCGAGGAAGAACCGATGGAAGAAAACCCAGTGGAGGAAAATCCCATGGAAGAGAATGCAGAAGAAGAAAACCACATGGAATCGGACCTCGATGAAGAAGTTCTATCCGAGGATGAAGGACCAGAAGATCAAGACCCTGCCATGGAAGAACTTCCTTTAGCGATACCTGCGAGGCACTATGGAAATGGACGCCCCTATCTGAGCGCGCGAGCCTACCGCAACCTGCTGAATCTCCACAACCGCGACTGATGGGATTTCTTTTGATGTTGTCTTTCTGACCAAATAAAATTTGTGTATAGTTTAGGGCCACTTTTCGTCTTTGAGAATGACTTGTTACAAATTTTCTGGAATGAAATGAATCTTCTGTATTCGTAAACCTTTTGATTATTGGTTCGTTTAATACTTGTTTATTGCCTTATCCATTTATCTTTCTGCTGAGATTCCTGACTGTCCACCCTACTCATTGTATAGTTTTCACCCCGTTCAATTAGAAAGTACCGCACCCTGATCCTTGGAATGAGCCACCCTCCATCCCTCGCCTGTGCCCCGTTGAGATCCTTCTGGGAGGAGAGCAGTTCCTGTGAAACTTCCGAGTTCACTAACTCTTCAAATTTTGATTCGTGTGTTGTACCGATTGTTGTTTCCCCCCCACTTTTCCTTTTGGATTCCTTTGTTGCTCATCCTTATTTCCTGTGCTGACCTTATCCCAAACTTCTTAACATTCAGCCTAAAGCCGCCACACTCCGACCTTCTGATTGAGCCACACCTTCTTGTAATCGCTATCCTAGATAGCCCTATTCATATTGATGATTTCGCTATTACCCCAAATATATTTAGAGACATTATTATTCAAAATTTAGTTTTCATTATTTTAAATTTATCAAAGAGTGTGATTTTTTGATTACTCTGTTTTATGTATTTTAAGTACACTATTAGTATTCTCTTTTTGCAGCGCAACCTTACACCGCGCATATTTCGTTACATGTTCCTAAATTTCACTTACAAGCCCTCTAAATTATTTTAAATTATTTTTCGATACATTATTCTAAAATGTTCTAACCTACCGATACATTTTCATTGTTTTATTCTCGTTATTTTATCTTCGGGTTTTGTGCCTATGTTTACTATTATCAATGCTTGTGCTTTATACTATTTATTTCTGACGTACTATTTTTGACATACTTACATATGCATATATCTGAGTTTCGATCTTATCGAGTACGCCTCGAATGATGTTGTCGTATTGTTGTTATTTATATTCCGTATATATATAGCTACTCTTATAGTTGTTCCCATTTTTATATCTACTTAAATCTATACTTTGTATGTTATGCTTACGTATTTTATATCTTCAAAATTTCTCCGTCCACACATTTCTAGTAACTCTTTATGTGTTAATTTGCAAAATAATAGCTTTCGCATGTGGTTGTACTACTTATAGTTTAGTTAAATTTCGAGGACGAAATTTTTGTAAGGGTGGTATGATGTAATACCCAGCTCTTTTTATACCCAATCTGTATTTTTGTTGCTTTATAATTTTATTCATTTTATTTTATAATTTTATTTATAAATTTACTTATCGCATTTATAATTTTTCCTATCCTAAAACCTAACTAAATTTTCCCGAGCCCATCTATTTTCCATTCTATATTATTCCTCAGCCCATACCATATTTCTTCTAATCTATTTTCCCTCAGCTACTGCCTATCTTTCTTCCTTAATATTTATATTATTCAGCCCGGTCCACACAATCTTCCTTTTTTATTTAGATTGCTGCGGCCCATCTTTTTTTTTCCTCCAATTTCCTTCTTTATTTCTCATCAGCCCGGCCCCATTTTTCTTTGTTTTATTATTCGATATTTAATTTTTCCCCGGCCCATTTTTATCAGCCCACTCCGTTTTCTTTAGGGGAATAAATTTTCTTTTTCTTGCAGGCCCAGCCCAATCTCCCCTCACCCGCGCCGCTTCACCCACGACCCGCATCTACAGTGCCTTCCCCTTCCTCACAACGGCTACTTTCTCCTCAATTCCCGCGCACGTTTCCCTTCGCGACCACGCCGCCGCGTTCCTCGCCTCCACCAACGCCGCGCTTGCGTGCGTTACGCTCGCGACGCGCGACCCCATCTCCATATCCCCCACTCTCCCATCTCCTTCTCTTCCTTTCTCCTCTCCCGACGACTCACCTCTCTATAATCCACGTCCCGACCTCACGAGCACCTCACCGTCGCTCACCGACCACTCCATCCCTCTCACCACTAAGACCTCCGACGAGTCACCGTCAACACTGCCGACCACCTCAAGCTTCACCGCTCTCCCCTTCATCACCGACCACCAACGTCTCCTCCTTCCTCAACCCCACTTCGATTCCTTGGTCGAGTTCCCGGCCAAGGCAGCTCCTTCGTAGCCAATACAACACCCCGGCCGATCTCCCCCTGCATGCACCTCGAGCTACCCCGAGCGCCTTCGCCTGCACACCGAGTCCCCTGCCCCTACGCCGGTGATTTTCTCGTCCCGTCGTCGACCTCCCCGCATAGTCATCATCGTCGACGTCGTCGACGTCGTCGTCATCACCTCTCTGTTTTTCCTCACTCTCTAGCCCTGGCTCTCTCCTTCCCTGTGTGTGCTTGCAACTCTCTCTCTCCTTCCCCTGTTTTACTCTCTTTCATCTCTCTCTCTCTCATTTCTCATACTCTTCCTCTCTTTCACCCTTTATCTCACTCTCTCTCTATCTCCTACGGTTCTCACACACTCTCTCTCTCTCCAACTTCCTCAGCCTCTCTCTCTCTGTCTTTCTATCTCCCACTCTCTATTTCTCTCTCTCTAAACCTCTCTCTCTCTCTGTCACATACCCTCCCCCTGCAAATCCCTCACACTCGGCCTCGACAACATCAGCAACCCCTAACCCCGACACCGCCTGAGCTCGCAACAACCCCCTCTAGTTCAAACCAAGCCCGTGCCAACCAGTTCAAGCCGAGGCCAAATCTTGACGTTGCCGCTCGCGCGTGTGTCACTGCCGTGCCGCACGTGTGCCGTGTCACTGCCGTGTGCCCCAACGTCTCCAGGCAAGTTCTCTACTTGCTTCATGCTATTTTATCTATGTTACAACTCAACATCGTATTTAAATCATGCCTTACCTTTCCGTTAGTTTAATCGGCACAACTGTTCGATGCTTGTTCTCATAGGAATTCATTATTTAATTTGACGGAACTAGATTGTTCTTGTTGGCCCTCGGTGTCATGAATATCTTGTGCAAATTTCGTTTGATAATATGACTGCTAACGACTAAAATTGATACCCCCAGATATGCCATTAAAACCAGAATTTCTTCGTACCTGAAAACGAATAAATTCACCGTAAATCATATACATACTAGAATAGTGCGTTCGAGGGCTCAAATCGAAGCCAACTCGACTAACTTTAACCCTATACTAGTTTCCAGACATTCCTGTACTTAAACCGTGATGATAATTGGATCGGAGTGGGACTCTGGACTGCAGTCCAGAGCGATTCCAGCCTTTGCTTGCTGTTCCGTATTGGGTACCACAGGATTTCCTTAACTAGTAGGTTGCGGAACTCTGCTGTTTATTATAGATAAACCTGTTATCTAGACAACACAATTGGTTTCATTCTGTTTTGTTAACGTTTGATATTTAATCTGTAATTTAGAGGATCGGGACGCATAACAGTCCCGACAGAATCAGAACTGACATATTAGGGTTAAACATTGTATATCTCCCGACGTGCAGATACGATTGAAGATCCGTCTATTGCGTTGAAAACCTTACTGAAAACCCTAGAATTCATCCAACTGTAGCGTCGCTAAAATCTTAATCCAACTGGGGTCAAAATGCGTTGCGAAACGGACTTCTAATTCTGAAATTGGATTTCCATCCGCGAGCGCTTAAAATGAAATGGTTATAATTAATGATCCTGGAACCCGATTGGCTTGAAACAAAATTCCATGGATGGATAACTGAACATACTAATTACTACATGTTTATCGTTTCATTAAATTATATACGTACGTTTCATGATAAATCGTGCTGGTGATAGACTACTGTTTTTATGACACCTTAATTGTGCTTATATACTGTTCATGCATCACATCATACCCATATCATTGTAGTGATAACCTAGTGATATCGTGCATTCACCCAGTGCTAGATTTTAGTGATGATTGTGGCAAGTACGTCAGCGTTCGTATATTCATGATTAAGTGAAAGTGATGAGTACTTGTACACAATCAGTGACCTTATTGTTCTATTGCATTGTCGACGTCTGTGGGATGCGTGTACGTGTGACTATAAGTGGTATGGGACACTTATGGAAGCGCTTGCACGGGTGTCACAGATAAGGCATCCGACACTGCCATTTATCTTAGGTATTAGTCGGGACGTGCTTGATGGAGGTCCTGCCTCCAGTTCTCGCGCAGACTTGTCACGGATCGGTTAGTATTTAGGGTTATGGTTAGCGTTTGATGTAGACCACGGGGTGTGGGGTAGTTTAAGTGTGGGTTCAACAGAATCTCGGGAGTCCCATGCCGGCTTATATATTTAGGGAAATATATGGAGATTTACAGGGTACATGATATATACACCGTGATATTCTTGTTACATGTTGGGCCCGTGGTCCCTTGCCCTTGGGTTCTACCCTTGGGTGGAGGACACTCGCGAGTGGTTGACTCTCACACTTGGACTGACGATAGGCTTAGTGACCTGTACAGTGAGACTTAGAGACTGATAGGGATACTGGCATTTTATTCATGATATACTGTGTGACATACGTGACATATCGTTATACAGCTTTACTGTTCTGCTGCATTGATTACTGCGCATTCATATTCTTGCTATCGTTGATTTACTGTTATTCATTTCCATTACCACTGTAAGAATTATCACTTTGTTTTATATATATATTATTGCTATTGTGTCGCTCTGACGACCTGAGTATGCATGCTCAGTGTGAGGAGAGGATTTAGCTTGGATCAGAACTAGACGTGCATCACAGACTTCTTGACTTGCTACTCCGAGTTACTTTCGTTTGTTCCACTTCAGGTCAGTTTATATTATTGTATCTTTCAGTTACTGCATTTCTCATTACCTGCGCATCGTTTACTGTTTACCATGACAAACTAGAAGCCGAAGTGTGACTACGGTAGGACATTTCCTTGACCGTAGGAGCATGGCTGGCCTTGTCTACCCCTCGTATTCCGTATTTTGGGAAGCGGGGTGTGACACTACTATTCACCCTGCGTTTCGTGAGTGCTAGTGAACGCACCCCAATAACGGTATTGATCAATGCCAGGGTGAAGCCAGGTGAAACATGGGTGCAATACGCAATACGATGGCGAAATTTATGGTCAAAATATGAGCAGCGCATCGAGAAAGCGCAGGCAGTGGGCATGTTCATGGGTACTCTTGATCCTCAAGCGACCATCTCGCAATTTATGATATTTTTCAAGCCCACCACCTTCCAAGCCCTGATTGACAAACTGGCCCAAATGGACCAGATGGGTCATAGACCGTCTCCTTCAAAGCCGGAGCCGCGGAACGTAAGGGGTAAAGGGAAGGCGACCTTCGTCGCGAATACTCAATAGCAGCCCAGTGGTCCAAAATTAACGGATCGCCTAGATGAAAGACGGCGATACTATAATGAGAAGATGAAGCGCCCTTATTCGTTCCCCCGGGACAAAACAAGAAGATTGTTCGAACTGGCGGTGCGCAACAGGCTCATCAATCTGCCGAATTCAAAACGACCGTTGCAACCCGGCGAGGCTAATAGTCCCAATTATTGCCCCTACCATCAAACGGTAAGCCATCCAATTGAAGATTGCTTCATCTTTAAAGGCTGGATTGAAGATCAATACCAACAGGGCAAATTTGCCCTGTCCGAGAATTGGAAGGTGAACCTACTACAGCCACACGCTCCCAAGAAGACGGACACACCGGAGGCATCATGCTCTTTCATAGAAGAAGCTCCATGGGAAGTCGCTCTTTCACCCAAAACTAAAAGAATGCTGAAGGATCTCCAAACATGCCCGGCGATTAGATGGAAAAGTCCAATGGAACCCGAGATCATCGAGGGAATGCTGAAACCGCGCCCAACTCCAATGATTGGTGATGATAGCCAAAGCGCTCACACCCAGCCGTCAAAGTCTTCGAAGAAGAAGAAGACCAAAAAGCCCGTGAAGCCTGGTCACAAGCGCACAAACCTGCAAAAACAGATTGACGCGTTGGAAGAATACAATCAAAAAGCGCGGACTCCAGTCACACTCCAAGAATTTCTCGGTCACGTCCTTGAGGACGGAGATGATGACAATGGAGAAGACTCGTCGGATGAGCCTGAAGATTATATAGCAAGCTGCCATGTGATCTCTCACTTGTCAATAGACGATGAAGAAGCTCCTTACACAGAGAAACTGGGGGCAGATCCTGAGCCAGAACTTCTAGGGCCATCAGACGAAATGATTGATGCATTCCTGGACGAAACTCTTCTTAAAAGGAAAGCTGCTCGAGAGCGTGAGATGGCCATATTTGGAAAAGCCAAACGCCGGCGACTGGACGAAAGGGTTGAAACACTCCCGCCAGATCAAAGTACATCCGCCGCAAATAAAAGCAGGTTCAAGACGAGGAAGAGGTTCTCCAAAGCCATATCGATGGGAATGATGCTGCCATCTTCCGAAGGAAACACTCTTGGTGAAGCGGAAATACATCCTAGCTACTGCTTATATCATCGAAAGATTGCGCACCCCACCGAAGAGTACAACACTTTTAAAAGATGGTGGCAGGGATATGTTGCTCACCGGCAACATTTCAAGCGGATGAAACGCAAAACTCGTCGGGAGCAAAGAAATACGACCGAGGAGCGTAAAAGAACTACCGGCAACTGTTACATGGTCGACGCTGGGGGATCGCAAGTTCTTACCTTCGGGAGCGACTCTGACGAAGAAATGACTCTTGGCCCTCTCTTTAAAGAATCCACCTCAGGAAAAGAGGAAGAACCGAAGAGCTGTTAGAACATTCAGCTGCGCAATCGTACGCTGCCTGAAAAGAATCTCGGGCCCGCGAACAGTGGGTCGAATAGAAAAGATAAAGGGAAAGAAAAAGTCCCTGAGAATATCGCCCTAGATGACCAAGTCGTTAAAGAGCTGACAGCCAAGGACCCGCCAAAGAAAAGTAAAGTGGATTACAACATTCATGCACACTTGAGGAAGATACTCTCGCAGCTCAGCATTCTCGACGCCCTTCTGCTATCCAAAGAGGCGAGAGATTCTCTGATCAGGGCATTACAAGAGCTCGACCAATTTCAAGCTTTCCTCGCCGAAGAAAAGATGAAGGACGAGCTGGAAGAAGTGCACATAGCCGATATCACCTTCGGCGATGAAGATCTCCTCCTCGGGACGTGTGAGCATAACCGTCCCCTTTATATCTCCAGATACTGTCATGATATCAAGATAGGCAAAATCCTGGTTGACAATGGGTCCTCCGTCAATTTCCTCAATGTGAGAGTGTTGAAGGAAATATGCATGAGCATTCAACACCTCGCTCGCGATAAAATCACCATCTCCGGGTTTGACTCCCAGTCATCACGGACGCTTGGGTATGTAATATTGACACTATGCTTTGGGCTGCTTGTTACGGACATTAAGTTTCATGTCATTGACGCCAAGACATGCTACAATGCTTTGCTCGGCAGGCCTTGGTTACACGAGTACAATATTATCCCTTCTACACAATATCAGTGTATGAAGTATTTCAAGGATGGTCTCGAGTATACCGTAACAGGGGAGCTGAACCCATTCTCCGTGAACGAAGTCCGAAAGTACGAAAATGCAAAATACTTCTTACCAGATTTTGAGGACACGGAAAGTTGTCACAAACCGAAGAACAAAGCCATCACTACTATTCTGGTCTTCGGGAGTGATACCGAGGAGGAAGAAGAGATAGTTTATTCAGGGCCGCCCCAATGCAACAAGCCGGGACCGTCCATCCCTATGTTGATCTTTAGCAGCGATTTGGAAGATGTGATCAACGCTGTATTTTCCGCTCGGCCATCAATGCAAGCCCTCGCTAGCGATGATCGGAGTTTGCAAATTGCCATGGTTCCACAAGAGCATTACAAAGAGCTCGACGCGCTTGGTACCTATAGTGTGCAGGAACTGCAAACATTCTAGGTCCCTCCCAGGCGAAGAGATGAAAAGGCGATCCTCTTTAATCAATCCGGGGAAACCAAAGTGGAGAAAGAAATTTGGCATGGTGCCGATTCTACACTTGACAGGCTCCAGCCCATCTGTCTGCCTAGATACTACATAGAAGGATTGAAGAGGCTGTTGAGGTGCCAAGGTGTACCCTTCAAACAGACCGCTCGACAAGATCGGTTCTACAACAGGATTTGGGACGTCCCCGGAACTCAGCGAAAGTTGCCCAACAGGAAAATGGAGATGATCGAGCTTGGATATGTCCAATCCAAGAAACGGGAGCAAGTCCATGGTAGCTACGTCATACATGACTTCGATGAAGAAGGAGACGTCCTGTTAAAAGACGCTGACTCTGAACCAAAACAAGATCCTGCCATCAAAATGCCGAGTCCGTCGTTTGAAGAACGGATGGACAAGCTAATAAGGGAAGCGGGTCAAAGGGTCCGGGATGACCATAGCCGCGAAATGGCCATTTACGAGAAAACCAGGACGCAGCGCCTTCTTCAGCAGGCGTGGAGAATGACAATGCTCCTCGTCACCAGCCCATCACACAAAAGACCCGGTGCAGAAGCAAAAATAAACCAAAGAACGGAAAAAACGTTTGACAACAGCCAAGCGGGTCTAAGAAGCCACGCGAGCAAGAGTCGAGCAGCCGGGATCTGTCCCTTATAAAGAAGATGGGTCGGGAATATTCTTTTCCCCAAGATAAGATAAAGAAGATATTCAATCTCGTCGTAAAGCATCAGATACCTGCCGAATCTCCCTTGAACTGTGAATTACCAGACGAGCACGCGTTTGACACGATCGACGAGGAGAGAAGAAAGGATGATACCCAGTGGGAACTCTATTTTGATGGGGCATCTTCCATGAATAAGCACAAACAAAGCACCCCTATAATCAAATCCGGGGTAGGCCTCATCTTCGTGACTCCACAAGGAGGGATAATACGCTTTGCCTTCTCCTTAACAGAGCCGAGGACAAACAATGAAGCCGAATATGAAGCTTTGATAGCAGGTCTCGAGATCGCTATCGACATGGGAATTGAAAACCTCCTCATATACGGAGACTCCCAACTGGTTGCTAGTCAAGTAAACGACGACTATCAAACGTGCAAGCCAGAGTCGGTGAAGTACGGCGAGAGAGTATAGCAACTGCTGATTCAAATTCCTTCCTACACCTTAGAAAGCATACCGTGTGCTGAAAATAGCAAGGCGGATGCGTTAGCCAAGCTCGCTAAAGAACTGGCCGACGAAAACCTCGATGACGTGAGGATCGTCGTGCAAAGCCGTCGGGTTCTTGCACCGGCAGAAATATCTCCGGAGTCGTCCGAAAAAAGGGAGCGACCAAGCAAATGGCTCTATAAATAAAAGACCAGGAAAAGGCTATGGATTGGAGAGAAGTCTTTATACACTACTTCAAATCCCGTCGAACACCTGAAGATGCATCCTCGAGTCATCAGCTCATGAAACGAGCTCTTTTTTTTGCCTTCGTCAATGATACTCTGTACAAGAGATCATTTGATTCTCTGTGGTTAAGATGCCTGGGACCTGAAGAGGCAAAGAGAGTCGTCCAAGAAACTCACGATGGACTCTGCGGTTCTCACCAAGCCGGTCCGAAGATGAAACTGAAGATCAAAAGGATGGGCTACTATTGGCCCATGATGATCTAGACGCGAAGCAATGCCACTTGTGCCAGATTCACGGGGACTTTATCCATCAGCATCCAAATCCACTGCATCCAACGGTGGCTAGCTGGCCGTTTGAGATGTGGGGAACTGACATAATCGGCCCCATCAAACTAGCATCGTCCAGAGGACATCGATTCATTTTGGTGACAACTGATTTCTTCTCCAAATGGGCAGAAGCAGTACCGCTGAGGGAAGTGAAGACGGAGAATATCCTCCATTTCTTCAAGACGCACGTCATTTATCGGTTTGGAACTCCGCGGCGGATCATCTCCGATAACGGGCCAGCCTACAGAAGCCACAAGATCAGCCGCTTCGCACAACAGCATAACATAGACTGGAGATACTCTTCAGTCTATAATCCTCGAGCTAACGGTCTAGCTGAGGCTTTCAATAAGACCTTGACAAAGATCGTGAAAAAGATGGTGTCTCGAAATAAGAAGGACTGACACGAGAGACTGCATGAAGCTCTCTGGACGTATCGAACTACGTTCAAAACGGTCATGAACACAACGCCGTACGTGTTGGTATTCGGTACGGAGGCGGTACTCCCCCTCGAGATAGAGCTACCCTCTCTACGAGTGGCAGTTCACTACGAGCTAACAGACGAAGAAAATGCTCACCTTCGGCTTGAGGAGCTCGATGGCCTTGATGAAACCCGGCTCATAGCGCAAAAAAATCTGGAGGCTTATAAAGCAAAGATGACACGCTCATATAAGAGATTGACTATGCCGAGAACATTCCGCCAAGGCAAACTCATGCTAGTGGTCAAAAGACCTACGATCCCTAATCGTGCTAAACGGGGGAAATTCGAGCCGAACTATGAAGGCCCATATATCATAGACAAACTTTATCAGGGTGGAGCCTACCTACTCATGGACATGCATGGTGAAAGACCTTTCAGGCCAATAAACGGTCGCTTCCTAAAAAAATACTACATCTGACGAGTCATGGCCTAGGTCAATGATAGATGACGACGCCTATGTCCGCTCGCTATCTTCCTAAGTCCAAACTCTATAAGTAGTAGCCGGTTTATGGACCGAAACGTCCTTAAACTAACGATGGACCACTATGTCCTAAAACCGGCGACGGACCGAAATGTCCTTAAACTAACAATGGACCACTATGTCCTAAAAAAAACTGGCTGTTGACCGAGACGTCGATAAACTACTGTGGACTGCAGCATCTCAAGGCTGACACAAAAAAATAATAAAATAAAAAAAAGAAAAGAAAAAAAAGAAAACGGTATGTCCATAAGCAAAATGGGCACGGATGAAAACCCGAAAGAGCTCCGTGAGTAAAAACAGCAGGGCTATCGGCGAGTTTTATGAAAACCCGAAAGGGCGCAATCTCGTTAAAAGACACTTGCAAGGTCCTCTCGACCTTGTGAGGAGAAACCACCTGCGTGAGATCCTTACGACTCACAAGGGAGCAACACACTTAGGGATCCCCACGATTCCTAAGGAGAAATTACATTTACGAGATCCTTACGACCCGTAAGGAGAATTCCCTCTTTGAGACCCTCATGGCTCATAAAATTCAAAAGCCTTAAGCTACAGGGATCTGAACCTGTTCTTAAGCAGCCATCACAACCTCCAATGCTGCCCTACAAGCGGTTCAGTATTGACCTTTGTATATAATCCACGGGCGCGAATAAACATTTCCCTAACAAAGTCCCATCCGTGACTAGGGATATATTTGCACAGTGGACAGCCCTTGTAAGTCCTCTCGACTTATAAGGAGAAAGCACTCTTGTAAGATCCTTACGACTTATAGGAGTCCATACACTTAGAAATCCTCACGATTCTTAAGGAGAAAACGCACCTACGAGATCCTCACAACTTATAGGGAGAAATACCTTTATGAGACCCTTACGGCTCATGAAGTCAAAAGCCTTAGTCGACAGGATCCTAACCCTGTCTACTAAGCCACCTTTGTTCGACATCGACGAAGGCAGATGATGATTCGCTCCTGGCAATATCCCAGTTGTAGCGATGCTGATGCCTAAATCGGTGTCAAATCCCAAAATTCGCAGCGAAAAACCAGCGAGCCACAAATGCATATAAAATTGCTGAAATGATGGGGCAACTTGCGACAAAATCAGCAAGTAAAAATGTATGCATACAAAAATAGCCGAAATGATTGGGCACCGCGAAAAATAGACGAAATGATTGGGCAATCGTGACTTTCGCGATATAAAAGCTGAAATGATAGAGCATCGCGGAAAAGAAAAATATATAAAATGAAACCTTTTGCCCTACAGGTGATATCACGTCAATCCCTGTATACAATCCAGGGGCGCAAACAAAGAGGGAATCACACCTTCCCTCCCCAGGCTCCATCAGAAGAAGAACCCAAATCTCAACGGTTCACAGATAGCCTGGAGATCATCTCAACATTCATCTCATTACAACAGACGCAACATCAAGCAAAGCGGAACCGCGGCAATTCCCAGTTCCATGACTCGGCGGTGCACAGATGACCGAGAGTCAAACCCCGACTCCGTGAAATGCGGATAAAGTCAACCCTTCCTGATTTCGTGGAGCACGGCCTATGTCAATCCTGACCCCGTGGAAAACTTCCAGAGCGGAGCCTGGTCCTCGCAGAACACGGCTATGTCAATCAGATCCCGTGGGAAGCATCCAGAGCAAAATCCTGGTTTCATGGAACACGGCCTATGTCAATCCTGACCCCGTGGAAAATATCCAGAGCGGATCCTGCTCCTCGCAGAACACGGCCTACGTCAATCCTGATCCCATGGGAAGCATCCAGAGCAAAATCCTGGTTTCGTGGAATGCGGTCTATGTCAATCCTGACCCTGTGGGAAACGTCCAGAGTGGATCCTGGTCCTCGTCGAACACGGCCTACGTCAATCCTGACCCCGTGGGAAGCATCCAGAGCAAATCCTGGTTTCGTAGAACACGGCCTTGTTGAAGTCGAAAATTGCACCGCGGTTGACCAAGTCAAAGTCAACCCCAAGCTAAGTGGGCCCATGCCCAGGTCGAGTCCGAACATGAAGCGGCCGGCCCACCCCATGCCAAAATGAAATCATGTAATAAATAATTTTTATGTAATTTTCTTTTATGCATGAATGTAAACAAAATAAGCATAAAGCCAAATTTTTGTAAGCCCATGGCTTATGTGCAAAAAGAAATAGCACATGAGACATGGGATGGGCAAAATGCCATTTTGTAAAGCCCAAGGGGCTATATGTAAATATGTAAGCCTATATAAGGCAACATGATGATGAATAAAGGAATACTTTTCATTCCCCCCAAAAAATTAGGGCATATGCCTCTTTCTCCTTCCTCAAGATTCTAAAACCTTTTTCTTTCTCTTGAATTAAATCAAGAGTTTTACTCTTCCTTTTCCAAAACTAAATAGTTTTTCACCATAAAACCCACAAAGGGGAACTTGGATCTGTCATTAGATCTCAAAAAGGGGAGATTTTCAAGTCTCACCCCTTTCTCCAAGATCCGGCCAAACGACAGGAAGAAGAAGGAGACCCATCTCCAGAAACCACACTTTGGGGAAGAACTAGGGCTCAAGGGGAGAAGCCCCTTCATCAACTTCAAAATATCCTAGGAGTTTAACTCCTCACACATACACACACACACACACACAAAATAATAAGTGCTTCTTTCTGGGAGTACAACTTCTATTGCAGGGACCAAGTCCCTTTTGCGTCCCGAGCGCCCACGTGCTGACACGTAGGGCGCTAGAGCTTTTGCACTCAGAGCGCTAGCGCCCACGTGCTGACACGTGGGGCGCTAGCGTCCAGAGCGCTAGCGCAGTGCCAACGTGCCTGGCACGTGGGGCGCTAGCGCAGCGCCTACGTGCCTGGCACGGGAGCGCTAGCGCTCTAGCGTCCTTGGGCTCAAAGCGCTAGCACCTAAAGCGCTGGCTCTTTTTCCAACGCATCCTTTGGATGCGCTTTCCCTTTTTAATACATACATACATACATACATACATACATACATACACACACATACACACACATACTCTACAACACTGTCCCTCTCAAAAAAAATTTTGTGCCGAGGCGCTGCCCCGCACCCCGCACCCCGCAAGGGGGCTGCTAGCTCCCTTGACCCTTAGCCCGCTATCCGGGTAGCGTGACCCCCGGAAGAACTCTACGGGGCCCCCGATACATCCAAAACCCCTCCAAAACACAACACTGCACATTGAGTTCGCATGACCGGTTTAACCCGTTAATCGGAGGTTCCCTCGCCTCAAAGGCGAGGGGTAATTAACGGCAACTTAGTCCGCAGCTGCCGGAGATTCAGATCCCCACAATCAATAAACCCCCACCCATCCTAGGCAGGGGGAATCTGTAGTACGCCTGACAAGCTGCGCGCATTCCCATCTCAATAGGGTGACGAAAAACACCCTACAGATTTTGGCACGCCCGGTGGGACTTATTTCTCCTCCTATATTTCGGGTTAAGCATTCATGCGAACTCAATCAATATACATATCGATATTTATACTAAAATAATGCATTTTCATGCAGGTTTTCAAGCAATCACTTCTCAACAATGTCTCCAAAGATGAGCTCAGCTCTCAGCACGGCTCCTATCTCCTACACGATGAAGATGGATGCCAGGACGGTCCTTCCGGCCAGTCTCGGGCGACAATGGGAAGAGCCACCGCTACCATTCGGCTCTATTATGTTCGTGTCAGCTAACGCCGTCCCAGCACCTCAAGCTCCGGTAACAGACAAACCGGTCTTAAAGGGGAAAATGCCGAATGTCATGGTCACGAGGGCGCCCCAACACAAACGCAAGTCGGTGTTTGAACGACTTTCCTTGGCCCCAGCTGGGGGCAAGGCCATCAACACCAACAAAGCAACAAGGCATCTCGGACAAGCTCCAGCAGCGCCTCTGACAACTGCTCGATTGGGTGTCTTCTCAAGCCTCCCCATCACTCAGCCTATGGCGGCTTCCCGAAGAGCAGAAGCCTGCCAAGCGCTCAAGGCAGAGAAGCTGAGGCAGAAGCGGCTTAGATACAGAGCCAACAAAAGGTCAAGGGCTCTGGCCATGTTAAAATTTATGAATATCCAAAGCCTGGACCGCTCCGCGAAATCAGCCACCAAAGATAAAGAGATGGCTGGGTATGTGGTTCGCACTGTCTACATGGTCGGACATGAAGAAACGAATCCTCCTCTTCTTCACAGCCATAGTGATGATATGATTGACGCTACCCAGCATCGGCTCGATCTAAGTGATGAAGAGCCCGCTCAGGCCAATAAGCCAGAGGAGCCCGTGGTTCCTGCGGAATTGAGCTCAGGCAATAAAGATGACCCGGTTATCATAGCCGGAACTACAGAACAAGCGTTATTCTGATGGCTTCAGAGGCAGCTTCAGGACAGGGACGAGAAGTTAGCCAAGGTACAGTCCAAAGTCGACGAGTTGGCAAACGTCGCGGCAGATCTCACGATCCAAGTCGCCCGATTGCAATTACATCAGAATCAAATTTTGGTTCATGAGCCAGGGATTGATACCCGGAGGCAGCCAACTGATACCCCCTTCAACATAAGAGCGGAGCGCCTTCGCGAAAAACGGCCGCAATCAGCCACCAGTCCCTCCGATACATACGCCGGGGGGGAATCGCCTCTGAAAGAGAAACTGGAAAAAGTCTATTCCTTCAAAAGAGAAAAACTCCACAAGATATTCAGGGACGCCCTAAGAAACGGTTTACAACTGCCAAAATCAAAGAGACCGCAAGAAGCGAATATGACCGACGACCCAAAATATTACCCCTATCACAGGGTGATAGGTCATGCCATTGAGGACTGCTTCGTCTTCAAAGATTGGGTCGAAAGGCAATACAAGACGGGAGAGACAGAACTGTCTAAAGGCGTGTTAGCAAACAGTCAAGCTACGACCGCCGATTTCATACAAATGGAGACCGAAGCCTTTCAGGAACCTAATCCTCCCAAATGTGTGCCATTATCTGAAAAGGGAGAACCAAAGACTGATCGGCCTCAAGGACCAGCATCAGTGAGGGCACCTACTCTAACGGAGAGAAAGAAGAAGGTGTACTCCTTCAGGAGGGATGAGGTCCGCAATATATTCGAGGAAGCCTTGAACAACGGTCTGCAATTGCCTATTCCAAAGAGGCCACATGAAATGAATATGACCGGCAATCCCGTATACTGACCCTATCACAGGGTGATAAATCATGCCATTGAAGACTGCTGTGTTTTTAAAGATTGGGCAGAGGACCAATACAAGCTTGGAAAAACCTCACAATCCTCGGATGTATCGGCAAGCCACAGAGCTACGGTCATCAATACAGCTCCGCCAAGATCAAAATTCAAGGAGCTGGGATAAGCAAAGATGACCACCACGTCGTTAAACTGGGAACAATAGACCTCTAAGTCGTTAAACTGGGAATGTAAAAAAAAAATATATGTAGATAAACAAAAAATGTGTAAATAAAAGAAAAATAAATGCCGAAATGATGGGGCAACTCGCAATAAAAATCAGTGAGTAAAATAAAAAAGAAAATAAAGCCGAAATGATGGGGCAACCGCGAATAAAAGCCGAAATGATAGGGCAATCGCGATCTTCGCGATAAGAAAAGCTGAAATGATAGAGCAATCACCGTAAAACAAAAAAAAACAACAAAAACAAAAACAAAACAAAAAAACGGCGAATGATGAGTTGGTCCTGGTACCATATTTCAGTGTAGCGATGCAGACGCCAACCAAATTCCAAACTCAAATTCCCAAGCGGCGAATGATGAGTCGCTCCTGGTACTATATTCCAGTGCAGCGATGCAGACACCAACCAAATTCTAAATCCCATGCCACAAAGGCGAATGATGAGTCGCTCCTGGTACCCTATTCCAGTGCAGCGATGCAGAACCAACCAGATTCCAAATCTCATGCCCCAACGGCGAATGATGAGTCGCTCCTGGTACCATATTCCAGTGGAGCGATGCAGACGCCAACCAAATTCCAAACTCAAATTCCCAAGCGGCGAATGATGAGTCGCTCCTGGTACCATATTCCAGTACAGCGATCAGACGCCAACCAAATTCTAAATCCCATACCCTAACGGCGAATGATGAGTCACTCCTGGGACCATATTCCAGTGCAGCGATGCAGACGCCAACAAAGTCCCAAAATTTTTCCGGCCCTACGGTGTGGATCATACATCCTGCAAAACCGTACACAATCCACGGGCGTAAACGACCCCGATCTCTCCTAAATCCTACCGGTAAGACTACTTTTAAAGTCACACCAGCGGCAAAAAAAACGGTATGTCCACAAGCAAAACGGGCACGGATGAAAACCCGAAAGGGCTCCGTAAGTAAAAACAGCAGGATTACCGGCGAGTTTGTGAAAACCCGAAAGGGCGCAAACTCGTGAAAAGAGATGAAATACACTCGCAAAGTCCTCTCGACCTTGTGAGGAGAAAACCCCTGCGTGAGATCCTTACGACTCACAAAGGAGCAACATACTTAGGAATCCCCACGATTCCTAAGGAGAAGATACACCTACGGGATCCTTACGACCTGTAGGGAGAAAATGCTTTGTGAGACCCTTACGGCTCACAAAATTGAAAAGTCTTAGGTGATAGGGACCTAAAACCTGTCTCCTAAGCCATCGCTTCCTGATAAGCAAGCGCAAATGATGATTCACTCCTGGTACCATATTCCAGTATAGCGATACTGATACCAAGCAAAAACCAATTCCCAAATCCTCTCGGGGCAAATGATGAGTTGCTCCTTGCATTATTCCAGTGCAGCAATGCAGATGCCGACAAAAAAAACCAATCCTAAAATCCTCTCAAAGACAGATGATGATTCGTTCCTGGTACCATATTCCAGTATAGCGATGCTGATGTCAACCCAAATCACAATCAACAAGTCGACTTCAACTCTGACACCACAAAAAGCGGAGCAAGTCAGAATCCAATCTCGACACCGCAAGAAGCGGAGCAAGTCAAGTTCACCCCTGACACCGCAAGAAGAAGAGCAAGTCAAATCAAGCGTTGACCGTCCATGTCATAAAAAGGGCAGTGCAGGCTTCCCACAAATCGGGAACCAAATCGCTCCGGATCAGAGCGTTGACCGTCCATGTCGTAAAAAGGGCAGTGCAGGCTTCCTACAAAGCGGGAACCAAATCGCTCCAGATTGAAGCGTCGACCGTCCATGTCGTAAAAAGGGAAGTGCGGGCTTCCCACAAATCAGGAACCAAATCGCTCCGGATCAGAGCGTCGACCGTCCATGTCACAAAAAGGGCAGTGCAGGCTTCCTGCAAAGCAGGAACCAGATCACTCCGGGCCAGGGAAAAGTCCACCACGGACACTCCATCTTGGAGACGCGTCAAGGATCGACCGTCCATGTCGTAAAAAGGGCAGTGCAGGCTTCCCACAAATCGGGAACCAAATCGCTCCGGATCAGAGCGTCGACCGTCCATGTCGCAAAAAGGGCAGTGCAGGCTTCCTACAAAGCGGGAACCAAATCACTCCGGATCGAAGCGTCGACCGTCCATGTCGTAAAAAAGGACAGTGCAGGCTTCTCACAAATTAGGAACCAAATCGCTCCGGATCAGAGCGTCGACCGTCCATGTCGTAAAAAGGGCAGTGCAGGCTTCCTACAAAGCAGAAACCAGATCACTCCGGGCCAGGGAAAAGTCTACCACGGACACTCCGTCTCGGAGACGTGTCAAGCGTCGACCATCCATGTCGCAAAAAGGGCAGTGCAGGCTTCCTACAAAGCGGGAACCAAATCGCTCCAGATCAGAGCGTCGACCGTCCATGTTGCAAAAAGGGCAGTGTAGGCTTCCTACAAAGCGGGAACCAAATCGCTCCGGATCGAAGCGTCGACCATCCATGTCGTAAAAAGGGTAGTGCGGGCTTCCCACAAATCAGGAACCAAATCGCTCCGGATCAGAGCATCGACCGTCCATGTCGCAAAAAGGGCAGTGCAGGCTTCCTGCAAAGCAGGAACCAGATCACTCCGGGCCAGGGAAAAGTCTACCATGGACACACCATCTCGGAGACGCATCAAGCGTCGACCATCCATGTCGTAAAAAGGGCAGTGCAGGCTTCCCACAAATCGAGAACCAAATCGCTCCGGATCAGAGCGTCGACCGTCCATGTCGCAAAAAGGGCAGTGCCGGCTTCCTATAAAGCAGGAACCAGATCACTCCGGGCCAGGGAAAAGTCTACCACGGACACTCCGTCTTGGAGACACGTCAAGCGTCGACCGTCCATGTCGTAAAAAGGGCAGTGCAGGCTTCCCACAAATCGGGAACCAAATCGCTCCGGATCAGAGCGTCGACCGTCCATGTCGCAAAAAGGGCAGTGCAGGCTTCCTACAAAGCAGGAACCAGATCACTCCGGGCCAGGGAAAAGTCTACCACGAACACTCCGTCTCGAAGACGCGTCAAGTGTCGACCGTCCATGTCGTAAAAAGGGCAGTGCAGGCTTCCTACAAAGCAGGAACCGGATCACTCCGGGCTAGGGAAAAGTCTACCACAGATACTCCGTATCGAAGACGCGTCAAGCGTCGACCGTCCATGTCGTAAAAAGGGCAGTGCAGGCTTCCTACAAAGCAGGAACCAGATCACTCCGGGCCAAGGAAAAGTCTACCACGGACACTCCATCTCGGAGACGCGTCATGCGTCGACCGTCCATGTCGCAAAAATGGCAGTGCAGGCTTCCTACAAAGCGGGAACCAAATCACTCCGGATCAGAGCGTCGACCGTCCATGTCGCAAAAAGGGCAGTGCAGGCTTCCTACAAAGCGGGAACCAAATCGCTCCGGATCAGAGCGTCGACCGTCCATGTCGCAAAAAGGGCATTGCAGGCTCCTACAAAGCGGGAACCAAATCGCTCCGGATCAGAGCGTCGACCGTCCATGTCGCAAAAAGGGCAGTGCAGGCTCCCCACAAATCGGGAACTAAATTGCTCCGGATTAGAGCGTCGACCGTCCATGTCGCAAAAAGGGCAGTGCAGGCTTCCTACAAATCGGGAACCAAATCGCTCCGGATCGGAGCGCCGACCGTCCATGTTGCAAAAAGGGCAGTGCAGGCTTCCTACAAAGCGGGAACCAAATCGCCTCGGGCCAGGAAAACGTCTACCACAGACACTCCGTCTCGGAGACGCGTCAAGCGTCGACCGTCCATGTCGTAAAAAGGGCAGTGCATCCCAAAAGGTGGGAACCAAAGCAAGTAGCCTCCACGCAAAAGAAGATCCATCAATTTCATGCACACGACTCACATATGTGGTGTGCATTTATTGATGGGGGGCACTTTGTTGAAGTCGAAAATTGCATCCCGGTTGACCAAATCAAAGTCAAAGTCAACCCTAAGCCAAGTGGGCCCATGCCCAGGTCGAGTCCGAACATGAAGTGGCCGGCCCACCCCCATGCCAAAATGAAATCATGTAATAAATAATTTTTATGTAATTTTCTTTTATGCATGAATGCAAACAAAATGGGCATAAAACCAAATTTTTGTAAGCCCATGGCTTATGTGCAAAAAGAAATAGCACATGAGATATGGGATGGGAAAATGCCATTTTGTAAAGCCCAAGGGGCTATATATAAATATATAAGCCTATATAAGGCAACATGATGATGAATAAAGGGATATTTTTCATTCCCTCCAAAAAATTAGGGCATGTGCCTCTTTCTCCTTACTCAAGGTTCTAAAACCTTTTTCTTTCTCTTGAATTAAATCAAGAGTTTTACTCTTCGTTTTCCAAAACTAAATAGTTTTTCACCATAAAACCCACAAAGAGGAACTTGGATCTGTCATTAGATCTCAAAAAGGGAAGATTTTCAAGTCTCACCCCCTTTCTCCAAGATCCGGCCAAACGAGAGGAAGAAGAAGGAGACCCATCTCCAGAAACCCCACTTTGGGGAAGAACTAGGGCTCAAGGGGAGAAGCCGTGGGGCGCTAGCGCTCAAAGCGCTAGCGCTCTTGCGCTTAGAGCGCTAGCGCCCGAGTGCCCACGTGCTGACACGTGGGGTGCTAGCGCTCTTGCGTTCAGAGCGCTAGCGCCCAAGCGCCCACGTACTGACACGTGAGGCGCTAGCGCTCTTGCTCTCAGAGCGCTAGTGCCCGAGCGCCCACGTGCTTGGCACGTGGGGCGCTAGCGCTATAGCGCCTTTGCGCTCAAAGTGCTAGCACCCAAAGCGCTGGCGCTTTTTCCCATGCATCCTTTGGATGCCATTTCCCTTTTTCATACATACACACACACACACACACACTCTACAACACTGTCCCTCTCAAAAAAAAATTTGGGCCGGGGCGTTGCCCCGCACCCCGCAAGGGGGCTGCTAGCCCCCTTGACCCCCAGCTCGCTATCCGGATAGCGTGACCCCTGTAAAAACTCTGCGGGGCCCCTGATACATCCAAAAAGCCTCCAAAACACAGCACTGCACATTGAGTTCGCATGACCAGTTTAACCCGTTAATCGGAGGTTCCCTCGCTTCAAAGGCGAGGGGTAATTAACGGCAGTTTAGTCCGCGGCTGCCGGAGATTCGTATCCCCACAATCAATAAACCCTCACCTACCCTAGGCATGGGCAATCTGTAGTACGCCTGACAAGCATGCGCGCATTCCCATCTCAATAGGGTGATGAAAAACACCCTACAGGCCTATGTCAATCCTAACCCCGTGGGAAACGTACAGAGCGGAGCCTGGTCCTCGCAGAACACGGCTATGTCAATCAGACCCCATGGTAAGCATCCAGAGCAAAATCCTGGTTTCGTGGAACACAGCCTATGTCAATCCTGACCCCGTGGGAAGCATCCAGAGCAAATCCTGGTTTCGTGAAACATGGCCTATGTCAATCCTGACCCCGTGGGAAACGTCCAGAGCGGAGCCTGGTCCTCGCAGAATACGGCTATGTCAATCAGACCCCGTGGGAAGCATCCAGAGCAAATCCTGGTTTCGTGGAACACGGCCTATGTCAATCCTGACCCCGTGGGAAACGTCTAGAGCGGAGCCTGGTCCTCGCAGAACACGGCTATGTCAATCAGACCCCGTGGGAAGCATCCAGAGCAAAATCCTGGTTTCGTGGAACACGGCCTATGTCAATCTTGACCCCGTGGGAAACGTCCAGAGCGGAGCCTGGTCCTCGCAGAACACGGCTATGTCAATCAGACCCCGTGGGAAGCATCCAGAGCAAAATCCTGGTTTCGTAGAACGCGGCCTATGTCAATCCTGACCCCGTGGGAAACGTCCAGAGCGGATCTTAGTCCTTGTGGAACACGGCTATGTCAATCCTGACTCCATGGGAAGCATCTAGAGCGGAGCCTGGTCCTCGCATAACACGGCCTATGTCAATCCTGACCCCGTGGGAAGCATCCAGAGCAAATCCTGGTCCTATAGAACACGGCTAAAGTCAATCTTGACCCCGTGGGAAATGGCCAGAGTAACCCCTGACTCCGTGAAATGTCAATCTCGTCCATCACTTACAGGTCTTCACGACTTGTAAGGGAGAAAACTCTTTTGTGAGATCCTTACGACTCTCAAAAGAAAACGCACTTAGGAATCCTCACGATTCCTAAGGAGAAATTACACCGACGGGATCCTCTCGACCTGTAGGGAGAAAATTCTTTATGAGACCCTCACGGCTCATAAAGTTGAAAAGCCTTAGGAGGCAGATCTTAACCCTGAATCCTAAGCCACCGCTGTCCTACAAAGAAATCAAAATAGATTATCCACAGAATGCACTTACTAAAAGGGACACACCATCATAAAGCAAAATATGTCTTTTATTCATGAATCAAAATGAATACAGATTACAATTTATGAAAGAATCAGAATAAAAAAATAATATACTCTCATTCAGGAGTATGTACAAAAGAAAAATAAAAAAATATACATACAATTCTTTAAGCCGGCGGAAGATTTAGTAGATTTTCCAGTTCATCCCTTTTCCGCTGGGCCTCGGCTTCATGATTCATTATCGTCAAAAGACGGGCCTCCGCTTGAGCCTATTGGGCCTGGTATGAGGCAAGCCGGCTTTCAAGCTCTTTTTCAGTAACCTTATGGGCTTCGACCATTTCACGAGTAAAAATGACGGCCTTATCAATGGCTACCACCTCCTTGATAGCCTCTTGAAGCACCCGCCAAAGTTCATATGCCCTAGTGGACTTGGCCGTAAGATTGGCTTGAAGCTCCCTCAGCGCTTTGGAAGCCAGCTCCTTCTCCGAAAACTTGCGGCTGAGCCTCTTCTCGCATGATATCATGTTCGCAGCGCATCGCTCAATCAGCCCCCATAAGCTCGCCTTCGTGGCCACAACCTCTGAAGGAAGTCATGTACATTCAAGAATATGCAAGCAAGCCTCCACTTGCCGACAAAACTCAACCCAGACTTTCACCAATGTTTCACTATGGTAGGTGGCAAGAAAGGGAAGAGAATCGTTAGCTTCAGCGGCGAACGCTTCGATCGTGATCAGACTGCCGGCGCGAAGGTCTTCAATCAGGGCTGATAGGGAGTGAAGGCTTAACTTTGCCATCCATTCCGAGGCACGTAGAGCATAGGGTCCGGGTGGCATAACGATGCGAGTTTCCAGCGTGGTAAGAACTGGCAAAGCTGTTAAGATTTATAAACAATCAGCGAACTTGTAAGCAAAGAGCAGATGGAACAACGTTGAGACTTTACTTACCCACAGTCATGCAAGAGGGGTCTGAAGGCTCCCCAGGCCCGTCAAGAATCTCAATATCGTCATCGGCTTCCAGAACTGTAGAAGACATCAATGTCATTATATAGAATAACAATAATGCCATGAGGAGAGGGCAAACGACACTAACCTTGCCCGGAAGAAAGGACGATCCGTTGAGGAGATATCGCCTGCGGAGCGGCCATCTCCAACAGGCGCTGAAAAGACTTCCTGGGAGACAGATCGGCAATAGACGCCGCCAATCCGCGCAATTCTGAAAAGACAGAAAGGTTCAGATAACGGATAGATTATTAATATAAAATATAGAAGGCTACCTTCGATGCTTCTCCCATTCTGGACTGGAGGGATAGCAGCTTCGGCGGCCTCCTCCATGCCCCCAGGCACATCATCGGGGACGTGGGCCAGTATAATAACTTCCGATCGAGGAGCAGTGGCCGCCATTGCAGAATCCAGCGGAAGGACGGTAGCCTCGACTACCTGTTCCCTAGTCTCGGGCCATCCCCAGAAAGATTCATTGAATCGGCGACCAACGAAAAGGCCTCTTCCGGGGGAGCAAGCACTTGGGGAGCAGGAATCACCGAGAGAAGCTCCATCGCAGGAGCAACAGTTGCATCGACCCCCTCCACACTGATTAGTGTCTCATTAGGGATATTGGCGGAGTCCACAGTCAAAGCGCGACTCGAACTCGGATCCTCCGCCGTTGCCGAAGTCCCTGCAAAGTTTGTACGAGGATAAGGATATGTATATATATATATAAGTAGTGCAAAATACTACAAAAGGATATATAAGTATACCAATGCGCAAAGGAGCTTCTAGTATGGCTTGTTCAAGTCGACGCTCCTTCCTGAGGAGGTATGCTCGCCGAGGTTCGAGGGTAGACTCATGGCCACCGGTCTACAACGAAAGTGCATCTTCGGCGTCGGCTAAAACAGCCTGCTTAAGGGCTCTCTTGCCTCCTTCTTCCAAAGGACCTATAAATATCTGCTGTATTGATGGAGGGTCTTCATAAAAGATAACGACAGGATAGTGCCTCTTCGAGATCCTTACATTCTCAGATTCATCCTGTGAGCGTCTTATATCCTCAGCCAATTGGACGGCTTCCTTGGCAGATGAACCCGGGAAAAATAGACCACCATCCGATTCTTGCATAGCTAGTGGTTCATCTTGAAGGATAGGCTCTGATTCCACTAAAGAGTCGAGCAGATTGGTGACCGTCTTCTTTCGCCTCTTGGACCCAGAACTAACCGCCGAAGATGGTCGCTTCCTTCCCCTTGGTGCTTTGGTACGGCGTTGACCCACTTCGCCTTCAATGTCCTCGCTCGGCGGCGCTACCGATGACGACACGGCCATTGCTGACGCTGCAGCTGATGATACTGCTACCGGCACCCTATTGGCCCGTGATTGAGCTCTAGTACGCAGTGGCATACTAGCTGTGGGAGTTAAATCCACTTTCGCCGCATCCGGAATAAGCACGACGCTAGTATCTCTCAAGGGAGGGCGAACCGCTGCACGCGGTCGCGGCAGAACTCCTGTGGCCTGGATCGGAGTAGGAGCCCTATATCCGAGGAGCACCTTCCTCTCCTCGGAAATAATTGGACTGACTCGGTGGAGGTACCAGCCCGTGAAAGACCCCATACATCGAGGAATATGATCAGCTTCAGGAATCACGAAGCGAGAGCCGGTGTTCAGCCGCATGAAGTGATGAGCGGCGTCACGAACAACTTCTGACGATGGGCTAGGCTCCAATATAAATGCCTCAAAGGGGACGCCCTGGTCATATCCGAGTTGCCGAGCAAAGCGGTGTGGGTTGTACCACATAAAAAGAGCCGCACTGTTATGACGAAATACTAGATAACCCGTTCTGATCGAATATAGGTGCATGGCTTCCATGGGCTTCAGAGAAGGTACTCTCTTTTTCGACGAGTCACAGAGCTGTTGAATCGGTCCTGAGGGAGAAGAGAGGAATCGATCGTTTAATACCATCCCGCCCGTATTGGCATAGGGATTAATCAGCACGCGAATAGCCCCAGACTGAGTCGGGTCAGGAGCAGAAGCGTCCACCAGCCGCATGAGTCGCGGAAAAGTGTAAGCGTCATAAAAACTGGGTCTTTGGTGCACAGCAAATGCCCCCAACACGTGCATCTCAATCTAGGACGTAAAGTAATGAAGAGAGAAATTTACCACATCTACGTCTGGAGTTGAGGTATTGGCCGCGGCGCTTAACCCATGATACAGATGCGCTAGCCCCGCAATGCCCACAGCTAGTCGCGTCCCCTCGGTAATGCGATAAGCAGGGTAAATAACCGAGGCTCTCATGAAACGTCGATGCATGGGAATGGCGAACCAACTGAGCCAAACACTGATGAAGCCCACAAAGAAAGTCTCCTCATCCATACCAGGAGCTGCGATCGACTCGAAAGATACGGCCGACATGATGGGAATGTAGAACTACGGCAAGTCCTCTTCTTTAGCCGGCCGCTTATTTAAACCGAACCCAAAAGGGTCGTTGATATTCACGAACTTCAGAGCCGTATTTGATAAGACATCTTCGCGAAGGAAGCAGGCGATAAAACTTTTAAAAGTGATGCCCTGCTTCTCTGACTCCGTGAATAGCTTCTCAAAAATGCTCAGAGTCTTGATCAAACTTGGGCGCTTGTGGCGGACGACATTCTCGGTCGAAAGGCCGTCAAGTATGGCAGGCTCAGTTTCGAAGACATACTCATCGGGAGGCAGTAGTTCTTCATAGAGCGCCCCCCGATTGGCAACCCTGAGATTTCGCGAAACTCTTCCAGAGAAATTGAAACTTCGCGGTCCCCTAGAAAGAAGGTGTTGGTGGGAAGATTTCATTGGTTTAAGAAGGCCTTAACTCACCAGACATGGGGGGACTGATAGTGGAAGAGAGACGCATATACCGCCTGATAGAATCCGACCCTCTGCAGTCGTGCACGATGGGCGGACAGGATATAACGGGCCCAGAGAAAGTAGCCTGTGGGATGTCGAGGGGTAAGCCCTATTTTGTAAATCTGTCCCCATGGCTGGGCTTCGCCTTGGCAAATGCGGCGCCCTAAGATGTCTATAGCCAGCACAAGATGGTTCGGAATCCCAGTTGTTGATGGCTCAAGCCGTCCCGTAGGGGTCCAATTCAGCATCTCCATAGCAAAGGCGGTCCGTGGATGATCCATCGGCAGAAATGGATAGGTAGGCTCTGTCGGTATCTCACAAAGAAAGCTGCGGCGACCGCAGATGATATGACTGTTAGTTATATGTATGCCCTAGAGGCCATTACTGTACACTGGATGTATATTGTAGTGGATGCTGGGACATATATAGGTAGGACTTTCTTGTTCGACATGATAGTACGCTATCTGGTTGCTCTTTATCTTAACATGTATACTTTCTGTCTCTCTGATTACATATTGATAAAGCCCTTAGGATGTGTACTCGACTTCCAAGACTATGATGCAGATCATACTAGTAGGGCCTGGGTAGTCAATGAGTACATCCTTCATTGTTCCTAGTCGTGGGAATATCGAGACGGGGCATCGATATTCCAGAGTAGACTAGCGTATATCTTCTCGACCCATGTGATGGGCGATGGATGATCCCATATCCATTGGTGTTTGACATCAGAGATGGTATGCGGGTGCTCAGTGGAGACTGGGTACACTGAACGGACTCGCCGAGAACTCCCATATGGTATTATACCTCACGTCAGATGGCAGTTCTCTGGTGACACTGGTACAGCTTAGTCTGTTGACCCGAGATCGTTATAGAGTCTTGTGTGTCTCCCACTGTGCTTTGATTTCCACCCTACCTCGGCTCTACTGAGTCGTGCAAACAGGTGGTTTTTGGGTACAGTCCCGATTCACATGGAGGCAATGAGCGATAGGAGGGGATTCGTCTCTTCCGGTATTGGGGGTTGATGTTGCGCAATGCACGACTGGCCATAACAGGAAATCCCTGGCCAGGGTTGCTGTGATATACTGGTAAGAGTTATCAGTAGTTTCATGAAAGTTATGGACCCTACGTCGGCATGACTTATCAAGCTATTGGGGTCTGACGTTTATCACTCCTAGGCGAGATATGCGACATATCAGACGAACAGACCGGACTGTACGGTAAGTGTTACTGGTTTGATTCACAGGAGTGTGAGCGGGCTTGCTCGTCGATCTTCTGATCGCTCAATACCCGGGTGGCCGTTACGTTTAGCAGACCGCTTACGGCTTGTGGATGTTTGATATGATCATCATCCGCTGCCGGCGTATTGAAGAGTCTTTAGAGTCCTACACAGAGGTTTCCTGGCTCAAGC
This sequence comes from Agapanthus africanus, assembly GCA_030015575.1. Taxonomy (NCBI): domain Eukaryota; kingdom Viridiplantae; phylum Streptophyta; class Magnoliopsida; order Asparagales; family Amaryllidaceae; genus Agapanthus; species Agapanthus africanus. The sequence continues at coordinate 416,289,200 of CM057338.1, read as the reverse complement.
GAAACGAAATAGGAGCGCATATGAGATATGTGCGGGACCGAGAATAATACCAGTATGTGATACTGTATTCGATTCTCGCGATTTATGACATTGATCGGTTATATGCGATATAGCCGGGTTATCGAATCAAGTGTTGATTCGATAAGATGTTACTAATGATACTAGTCGGTCATGTGCGGCATGACCGGATCATTGAATCAAGTGTTGATTTAATGATTTAATGTATAATTATATATTTGATATATTACTTTGCATTAACTAGTATTGGTTCACTTTAAATGGATTTTCTCACTTGGTGTGCACATTGTATATGTGTTATATTTTTGTGTGCACTTGTTTGTATCATGTTTGATGATACATGCAAAATTGGTTAAGTGTAAAGTTTGAACCATGGTTATATGAATGGTTAGGGTTATGATTACTTATTCATTCATTTAATTATTTATTAGTTTTGGAAATTAAAAGCATAAAGAGGAAAAACAAAATGGTTTTCTTTTATTCTTTTTTTTCATGAAGCTTTTGACCAAGTGACCATTTTGTCTTCTTCTTTAACCCTAACCATTCATATAAACTCTAGTTAGCTCTCTACACTTGATCATGGTTCATGATATGATAAGAAATCATTTTATTTTCTATTTAGAAACTAACTTATCATATTATTCATCATCTTCTTCTTCTTCTTTCAAAGTAGAAAAAGCTTGACCATCAATGGTGATTGATGAAAAAGTGTGAGAAATCCAAATCTAAAGTCTACCCACTTCCTATTTATTCATCCTCTACTACTTGCCATGTAGTAGAGTGTGTTGTCTTCACAAGTTTCTTGACTTGGCGAAGGCGGAGATCGAGTTTGAGTTGCCTCGACGTTGATCATCTTCGGCATCAAAGCCGACGATCAAGCCCGCCCATTTCTTCGATGAAGCCAATGCTAGAGTCCAAGATATGATTTGGACAGCGAGGGGACTTCATCACGGAGCCTAGGAGGTGGAGGACCGGATCTACAAAGGTTGTAGCTTCTTTCCTTTTAGTTAAATTCTTTTATTTGCATCGCCTCGCCTCATTATCTAGTTAACGATCCGTATTAGGATTTGTAGGCACTTGTAAAATTTTAATTGGCCATATTTGATGCCTTGTGAGACTCCATTAGAGTGCCTAGGAACCCTACAGTGGTATCAGAGCCTAGCTAGAGCCTTAGGCGATGCGTAGACGGAATTAGAAGTCCGATCGAATCAAAACCTAAACCCAAATTTGCTCTCTTGACAATTTTGAAAAACTGGGTTTTTTCCAGATTAAAAATATGCAGAAACCTCAGTGCAATATTATAAGAATTACTGTTTAAAACGGGGGCTCTGAATCGTTAATAGTGCAGCGGAACCGCCGCATATGCATACCTAATGCGGCGGTTCCGCGGCAAGTTGGTCTCCTCTGGCACATTTTTCTGCACAGTAATTCTTATATTTTATTGTTGGTGTTTCTGGGAATTTTTAATATTTTTTAAAGAGTTGAATTTTCTGGGTTGTATTAGGGACTCGGTGTTTCGATCGGATTGTCTAATTTTGTCAGTATGTTTTTCCGGATAAATTTTAGAATATGTTAAAAAGTTCGACCGGATATAAATACCCAATTTTTCCCCTGTCGGGAAATTTCCAAGTGTTGGATTTTTCCGTAGTTTAACGACGTTCTAAGTAGTGTAAGTAACGCGATGGACCCTCTAGAAGACAACAAAACTTAACTCGATTATGTGACCGTCTTGAACTGCCCTTTGAACCTTAGGGTTTGGGGCAGTACGGCGTGCCACATGTGAGGCGTTGGCTTGACCCTTCTACGGCTGGACCGTTGGTACTGAGGCACGAACTGAATGTTTTTAGACTTATTTCATGTGTTGGACTATATCGGGAAAACTTGGGTGTTCGATTGTTCGATCGGAAAGTTTAACATTTTCTATTTATCCGGAATGTGATACAATACTTGGAATTCGCAAATAGTTATGAGATGACTGGATGAATGTTATAAACATAGCAGTTTAGTCTCACTTGATCGATTGCCACGGAATTTTGATGTGATCAAAAGTCCATCGCAATCACGTAGTGTACACGGATACTCGCCGGATAAACTTAATAGACAGCCTCACTCCATAGCCCCGACCAAGTGACTGTAGGAGAACCCCGTCGCCGAAAGTATCCGTTCGGGTGCTCACGGCAGCGGTGTTCCGCCTTGGTGCACTTTGTCGACGGCGTCGGGGGTGCGGCCGCCTACTAAAGTTTGCGTCGAGCATTCAATCAGAATGTCGGGAATCCTGTTGAATTGTCTGACTTGATATTGAAAAGAGTTTTCGATAACGAGACTAAAATGCGGGGTTTATAATTGTTAGGCATGCGATGTCTAAAGAATTCATTTGATTAGGCATGCGATGTCTAAAGAGATTGTGGATTCCAACTGTTGTAGTTTTACACTTTCTTTTCTGTGACCGTAAGTGTAATATGTGATATCGCCGGTTTCGTTGCTATATGTCAACGACAATTGGGATGCGCATATTTACTTACGTTGATGACATGTGATGTTATGTGTTGCTGGATATGTTATATTGGATCGTCGTGTTTGAATAGCCGGGGGTTTTTATGTGAGATGAGTGTTTTTCATTTTCATTCATGTAAAAAAACTTGTATGTAATATTCTTTTATTGGGGCACTTCCAGGTTGCGGAAGTTGTCACCGTTGATGTATATTATTTATTTTTCCGCATTAGGATAGACCCAAGGAGAGGAGCACAAGTAACCGGGTTCTGGAGTCCAGTGGGAGACCAACTCGAGGAGTCGAGTCAGGATCTCCTAACTCTAGAATTGGTAGGGTTGCTTGCCACTCTCGTAAGGGTCTAGGGGTGTGGGATTGGCTATTCATCACGACCGTGGAATCCGTGTTTTATACTGGCTCGTATTGAAAACACGGACGTCCTAGTATATCCAATATTTCATATGTTTCTTCTGCTGTGATTTATCTGTGATGTGATCATGTGATGTTCTGTGACAGATATTATATATAGTATATATGATATATTATATAGACGTTGCTTATGTTTTACACCCGCGCTAGCCCTGCCTTGTTCTGGAGTTAGTTACCTAACCTAACGGTGCAGACGGGACATCGAGGCGAATGCGGATGGCATAAGCGTACGTTATATTTATCTGTGCTGTTTAGGTGGACTTAAATGATGGGATATTCATTAATGAGATTAATGAAAGAAAATAAACCTAATTGATGTTGTGGAATCGAATTTCAAAATAAAAACAGGTAGCTACAGTTCTTGCTTTGCATCGCGGTGTTCATTATAGAACATCCTGCACCTTATTCGATAAGGAAAGGACCGGAATCCCTTCACCGGGAGTGACTCCTTTAGCAATAACTGGCAGATGCTACAACCCTCGGTTTGTCTTTTGATTGCTTCTATAGTTTCTGCTTTGCACAGTGATATATATGATATATCCCACACCTCATTCGACGAGGAAAGGGCCGACGATCCCTTCACCGGGAGTGACCCCTTTAGCAAAACTAGAAAAGCCTAAAAAACATTCCATTTAAAAACTATTTGATTCCGCAACGAGATCAAGTTCAAAGCGTTAAAGGTTTTCACAAAAACCATTCGCAACCCTCCGTCATTTTAGGAAGTAGAGTACTTAGTATTCGTGCTGTGTTTGTTGACCATAGTCAAGGCACAGTGTACGGTAGCTAAGTGATGTCTTCCTACACCGCATATGATGCGATTAGTTAGGACAGTCGCGTGACTTTGTTGACCTTAGTTAAGGGTCATGTGGGTGGGTCTAATTAATCACGAAATGACGGGTAGAACTTGACTAGTACTTATGATTTGTTGACCTTAGTTAAGGTCATAAGTGCTAGGGGTAAAAACCATTATCGGGAGTTTCAAGTGTTGAAACTTGCAATGAGATTGCATACCTTCTATATGATAGTTGGATCCCGATACCCCCTGCGAGTAATTTTACTCCTGGGAGAGTTTTGCACTTTACAATTAGCCGATCAAGTAGGTGTCTAGAAAGGTGTCAACGGGGTTACGCCTCTGGGAAAACGAGGTTTACTGTAATTAGGTCCGTGCGAAAGCACGGGGAACCTCCCTCAAAGTACCGACACTGGCCTGGCTGAAAGATTGGCGAACTTGTAGAGTGTAATTAATCCCGGCTAGTCTTTCCTTTTAAGGTTTGAAGAAAGATTTGATAAAAATAGTGGGAGCCATCCTGATTAGATAAAATATATAACCAATCTGATCTTGCAAGAGCGCACGCAGAGTGTTTTCTTCTCTCTCTCTCCTGGTAGCGACCATATCACGCCTTAATCAAGATAATAAAATGGATGTATTGACCGAACCCGCTTGTTATACTGAGTTAGGGAACGTTGGTCCCGCTCCAACTTATAATTGTTATAAGATAGAGCAGGAAATTGGGCAAAACCAGAATTCCTATGCCGCCCAAACGAAGAAAGTGCATGAGATGCATCTCCTTCGGGTGTGTTCATTATAAAGAACTGTTTCTCAGTATCCTCTGCATCCTGGGTATATGATACCGGATCAGGATCCCAGATATGTAATCTGTTACATAGGGCTACAAAAGGGTAGAAAAACTGAGAACGGGTGATAAGTTTCATGAGACAGAAAACGGGGCAAGTGTTGCAGCCAAGTCTGTTGGTCACTGTCACCCTGTATTACCAATACATTGATTCTGAACGAATGCTATTAGATACCGAACCTGATATACAAAATCATATCCATCTCTTTATTTATTAAAGAAATGATAAAATTTTGCATTGATGGATAATGTTTTGAACATTTCCTATATCAAAAGTTGATCGGTTCAGGCACGTTATCTAAAAGCATTGACGTTCTAAATCAAACTACAGTTCCTCGTACACAGAACATACACAAGAGGAAGAGTTCAGAAATGAACGAATCATTCTTGAGGCATTGTAGACTAGGTCATATCAATGCGACCCGACTGGCTGAAGTTACATTTTAGATGCATATTTAAATCAGTTTGAATTTACATCTTGTGAAACTTACCAGTCATGTCACAAAGATAAGATGACCATAGCTCTGTTTATTGGAAACAGAAAGAGTTAGTAAACTCTTGGGACTGATACATGATGATGTATGTAAGATCTCTTGTCTACACATGTCAGGAATGGTTCTTTATACTTCATTATATTCTCTGATAATCTCTCAAGATTCAGTCGTATGTTCCTGTTGAAACATAAGTCCGAAACTTTTGAGGTATTCACAGAATATAAGTTGGAAGTAGAGAACCAAAATGCGGGTATAAGTATTATGTCCTATGATGAGATCAGGGAGGAGAATACTTGTGCATGGCATTCCTGGACCATTCTAAAGGTGAATGAGATTCTCTCTCCGTATTACTCCTCTGAATACACCACAGCACAACGGTGCATCAGGGCGGAGCAATCGCACAATATTAGATATGGTGTGCTCTGTGATGAGTATTACCGAGTTACCTATTTCCTTTTTGGGTGTTATGCGCTTGAGAAGCTGCATACCTATTGAATTAGGTTCCAATCAAATCAGTTGCCTACCGCTTCATATGTGATATGGAAAGGGAAGAGCCCATGTCTTAAGCTAGTTAAGATTTGGGGTTGACCGGCCTATGTCTAAAAGCAAAATCCGGACAAGCTCGAGGCAAGGTCTGTAATGTAGAACTGGAAAGGTTCCAGCTATACAAACTACAGCAGATAATTTGGTAGAACCAAAGGATTCAGTAGATTCCAACGAACCTCAGCCTCTCCGCCGATCTAGTAGGGTTCCTCACCCACCTGAGAGATACTTCGGTTTCTCGATGACAGTGGGAGCGAGGATTGCATCATAAGATGATGACCCAACTAGTTTCGAGCTGGCCATCGGGGGTAGAACTCTGTAAGAATGGCTGGATGCTTAGTGATCTGAGATGGAATCCTTATACACCAACAAAGTATGGACTTTGGTTGCTATATCTGAAGGGTTAAATCCCCATCAGGAGCAAGTATATCTTGAGAAGATTACTTGGTGTAGATGGAAAAGTTGAGACTTTCAAAACTAGACTTTTTAAAGGTTTTCGTCATCAACCAGGCGTGGATAATGATGAAACCTTTTCCAGTACCTATGCTTAAGTCCATCCAGATCCTACTTGTCACGGCTACATACCATAACTACGATATCTGGTGGTTGGGTGCCATGACTACTTTTCTAAATAATGATTTAGAAGAGAACGTCTATAAGAACACAGCCAGAGGGCTTCTTAAACAGTAGGAGCAGCGGAAACGTGTGCAAGATGTTTTATGTGATAAAGCAGGTATCGCGGAGTTGGAACATCTGTTTTGATGAGTTAGTCAAACAGTTTGACATCATCAAAATGGTAGATGAACCTTGTATATACAAAACGGTAGTAGAGAGTAAGGTGGTCATCCTCGTATTGTACGTGGACAACATACTCTTGATAGGAATGGGATTTTCTATATTACGCTCGGTCAATCTCCGCTCATCACAAGGATTCTGCAAAAGGATCAAAGTGATACCTCCTAAATCCTGTGTTTTCGTCTATGAGATAGATGTAATTGGATGCTAGGATACTCACTAGATGTAGTGAGATGGTATCAATCGATCCTGGGGAGAATCACTGGAAGGGTTCCAGGGTGATAAAGACGACTGAATGTCAGTCACAGGCATTGTCTTTACCCTCAGTAAATGGACGGTATGTTGGAAGAGTTCCAAGCTAGATACCGTGATAAACTAGACGATAAAGGCTGGTAACATCGCTATTAAAGATACTACCAAAGAGGCAGTTTGGGTGTATATTGGTTCATAGGATGAACTAGGTTCCTACCATTGTGTGACAATGGAACTGTGGCTTTGGCCCTGGAACCCTGGTCCCATCAGTGACCCAGACATATTCTGAGGCAGCATCACCTGATCATGGAGATAGTTGATCTCCAGGGTGATCGAGGTTAGGAGAGTAGAATCAGAGGACAACACGGCGGATCCACTCACGAAGGCCTTTTCCCAAAGAGAGACTTTTAGGGGATGGTTGAGTATTAGATACTGCAACTACTGCTACAGATGGCCCTAGTGCAAGTGGGAGATTGTTAGTTATATGTATGCCCTAGAGGCCATTACTGTACACTGGATGTATATTGTAGTGGATGCTGTGACATATATAGGTAGGACTTTCTTGCTCGACATGATAGTACGCTATCTGGTTGCTCTTTATCTTAACATGTATACTTTCTGTCTCTCTGATTACATGTTGATAAAGCCCTTAGGATGTGTACTCGACTTCCAAGACTATGATGCAGATCATACTAGTGGGGCCTGGGTAGTCAATGAGTACATCCTTCATTGTTCCTAGTCATGGGAATATCGAGACGGGGCATCGATATTCCTGAGTAGACTAGCGTATATCTTCTCGATCCATGTGATGGGCGATGGATGATCCCATATCCATTGGTGTTTGACATCAGAGATGGTATGCGGGTGCTCAGTGGAGACTGGGTACACTGAACGGACTCGCCGAGAACTCCCAGATGGTATTATACCTCACGTCAGATGGCAGTTCTCTGGTGACACTGGTACAGCTTAGTCTGTTGACCCGAGATCGTCATAGAGTCTTGTGTGTCTCCCACTGTGCTTTGATTTCCACCCTACCACGGCTCTACTGAGTCGTGCAAACAGGTGGTTTTTGGGTACAGTCCCGATTCACATGGAGGCAATGAGCGATAGGAGGGGATTCGTCTCTCCCGGTATTGGGGGTTGATGTTGCGCAATGCACGACTGGCCATAACAGGAAATCCCTGGCCAGGGTTGCTATGATATACTGGTAAGAGTTATCAGTAGTTTCACGAAAGTTATGGACCCTACGTCGGCATGACTTATCAAGCTATTGGGGTCTGATATTTACCACCCCTAGGCGAGATATGCGACATATCAGATGAACAGACCGGACTGTACGGTAAGTGTTACTGGTTGGATTCACAGGAGTGTGAGCGGGCTTGTTCGTCGATCTTCTGATCGCTCAATACCCGGGTGGCCGTTACGTTTAGCAGACCGCTTGCGGCTTGTGGATGTTTGATATGATCATCATCCGCTGCCGGCGTATTGACGAGTCTTTAGAGTCCTACACAGAGATTTCCTGGCTCAAGCGAAACGAAATAGGAGCGCATATTAGATATGTGCGGGACAGAGAATAATACCAGTATGTGATACTGTATTCGATTCTCGCGATTTGTGACATTGATCGGTTATATGCGATATAGCCGGGTTATCGAATCAAGTGTTGATTCGATAAGATGTTACTAATGATACTAGTCGGTTATGTGCGACATGACCGGATCATTGAATCAACTGTTGATTTAATGATTTAATGTATAATTATATATTTGATATATTACTTTGCATTAACTAGTATTGGTTCACTTTAAATGGATTTTCTCACTTGGTGTGCATATTGTATATGTGTTATATTTTTGTGTGCACTTGTTTGTATCATGTTTGATGATACATGCAAAATTGGTTAAGTGTAAAGTTTGAACCATGGTTATATGAATGGTTAGGGTTATGATTACTTATTCATTCATTTAATTATTTATTAGTTTTGGAAATTAAAAGCATAAAGAGAAAAAACAAAATGGTTTTCTTTTATTCTTTTCTTTCATGAAGCTTGTTGAAGCTTCATGAAGCTTTTGACCAAGTGACCATTTTATCTTCTTCTTTAACCCTAACCATTCACATAAACTCTAGTTAGCTCTCTACACTTGACCATGGTTCATGATATGATAAGAAATCATTTTATTTTCTATTTAGAAACTAACTTATCATATTATTCATCATCTTCTTCTTCTTCTTTCAAAGTAGAAAAAGCTTGACCATCAATGGTGATTGATGAAAAAGTGTGAGAAATCCAAATCTAAAGTCTACCCACTTCCTATTTCTTCATCCTCTACTACTTGCCATGTAGTAGAGTGTGTTGTCTTCATAAGTTTCTTGACTTGGCGAAGGCGGAGATCGAGTTTGAATTGCCTCGACGTAGATCATCTTCGGCATCGAAGCCGACGATCAAGCCCGCCCATTTCTTCGATGAAGCCGATGCTAGAGTCCAAGATATGATTTAGACAGCGAGGGGACTTCATCACGGAGCCTAGGAGGTGGAGGACCGGATCTACAAAGGTTGTAGCTTCTTTCCTTTTAGTTAAATTCTTTTATTTGCATCGCATCGCCTCATTATCTAGTTAACGATCCGTATTAGGGTTTGTAGGCACTTGTAAAATTTTAATTGGCCATGTTTGATGCCTTGTGAGACTCCATTAGAGTGTCTAGGAACCCTACAATGACCGTACCAGGTCCCCCATAAAAGTAGATTGGTGAAATTCGGGTCATGAGTCTTGATCATCGCCATCACTTCTTTGTCCGATGGTGATTGAGGAAAAGCCACCTCCGAATGAGTAAAGGGAAAGTATGGGAGAGAAGCCATTACTCCTGAAACAAAGGAAAGGAAACTGTTAGTGAATCCCACGGATATATATGTATTTATAAATATATATGTATATATAAAGACAGTGGAAGAAAACGACAAATAACTTATTTTATAGGACCATTGGTTACAAAACACAAGGGCTCCATAAAATCAAAATGGCGGCTCACTAATGATGAGGCAGAGTAATCATTATGAGAACAAAAGGAAGATTCTCAATAAATGCACAGTGGATTTCAAACAACTCTACATATTCCACAGAGAGAGAAGACCCACTGCAGAACCCTATGCAAATCATGGGGGATCTTTCTGAAAACTTTTTTTTTGCAAAGAACAACTCAGGAGGAAAAGTCCCAAGAGGTCTTCTTTTAAAGAGCTAAGTTCTTTAGAGGAATTAAATTCCTTTTGAACAGGGGAATTAAATTCCCAAAAGACATTTTTCAGAGCTAAGATTGTTTGGAATGGAATTAAATTCCAGAGAAAGGTCAAGTATTGCCATTGATCTCTGAGATCAAAAGAGCCCTAACAAAAGGGATTTATTATTTAAAGATTGAGCAGTGTTTTAAAGAACTTGGAAAAGATGAGTTCTTGTTAAAGGGAAAAACCCTTGGTGTGGATTTAAAATCCAAATTTCTATAAGGAGTTCCTCAGCCATTCAAGATTCTTACCTGAAAAAGGAAATCTTTGTTGACAGAGTTAAACTCTGGAAATTTTTGAATCAGAGAACTAAGCTCTGGGAAAGAGAATTAAATTCTCAGAGGAAAAATGAGCAAGGAAGAAGATGGAAAAAGTGGAGGCGCTTCTGAAGAGACTCCTGCATTTATAGGATGTGATGGGGGACGGTTCATCTCCCCTGTTTCCTAGATAGATCCAACGGTCACAAAGGTGACAGCGTTGCACTCACGTGCAAACACGTGAGAACAACGTTGTGGGGGCATTTGTTCCATGATAAAATATCAGGTAATTTCCCAATGGGGTATCACGTGCTCACACGTGACCAAGGGTCACGTGCTGACACGTGATGGTTTCCTGGGACTCTGTTATAATAGAATTAAATTCTAATCAAGCAGGCAATTAGTGGAGTCACATGCCCCCACGTGATGGGCCTTTAAAACCCACCAAAAGGGATTAAAAGATGTAATAAGACACTAAGGAAAAACCCCAATGGGGCATCACGTGCTCACACGTGACCAAGGGTTACGTGCTGACACGTGATGATTCCTTAGCTCTGTTAAACGGCAGAATTAAATTCTGAATAAAATGTTTAATCAAGGGGGTCACGTGACAGGTTCCTAAACTCTTAAATTGATAGAATTAAATTATATTTCAATGATCAAACAGTGGGATCACGTGCCAACACGTGATGAGCTTTTAATTCTTTTGAACTAATAGAATTAAATTCTAATTAAATAGGAATCCAGAACCTTAACTGGAAAAAGATCTCTCTAAATCTTTCCAAACAAAAAGATGGTGCTCTGTAAAATGGAGCACCGTTGAATTAAAAATCCAAGGGTGATTAAAAATCACCAATTTATGGAAAGATTTTATATAAGGAAAGATTTCCCTGAAATTCACCAAGAATAACAGACAGAATATCTTTTGGATTAAAAATCCAATGGTGAATAAAATTCACTGAGTGATCTAAAAGATCATGTTAGTTAGAGAAACAACCAAAATCTTTCAATAAAAGATTGATTAAACAAATTGATTATTTTCTTTCTCCTATAAATAGAAGCCAAGAAGAGAAGAGAAGGGATCTTTGGAATTTTGATTTTCTGGAGAAAAACAACAACAGAGAGGAAAAAGAGAAGGTATCTTTGGAATTTTGATTTTCTGAAGAAAAACAACAGCAGAGTGGAAAAAGAGAGGAGAATTTAATTCTCATGAGAGAAAAGAAGATCTTTTCAGAGAAAAGAAAACCTGGTGAGAAAGGGGAAAGAGATCTAAACTCCATAAAATAAAAGAGAATTTAATTCTCAAATTTAAGAGTTTAACTCTTCTGAATAAGAACTTAGTTCTTCCTTTGGTTGAAGATCTGCAGAAGCAGATCTCCCCGCAAGTTAAGAATTTAATTCTCATCGGGGAGATTCTGCCATGCAGATCCAAAACTTAAAGGGAGAATTTGAGTTTAAGGAATTTAATTCCCCCAAATTCATAGCAATTTAATTCCTCCAAATAAAACTAGGGTTTAACCCTTATGAGAATTTAATTCTCCCAAATTCATAGGAATTTAATTCCTCCAAATAAAACTAGGGTTTAACCCTATATGAGAATTTAATTCTCCCAAATTCATAGAAATTTAATTTCTCTAAAAACAGAATTAGGGTTTAACCCTACAGATAATTTAATTCTTAAAACAAAAAGACTTGAAACCCTCCATGTACGTAAAGAACTTGGTCACGTGGTGACACGTGACCCCCATCCTCAATGATCAGAAAAGAAAGAACAAAACTAGGTCACGTGCCCCCACGTAACCCCTAAAACAGATCCCTAAAAATGAGAAAGAAAAACTTGGAGGCAATGCCTCACGTGCTCACACGTGACCCTCAAAATAAAGGGAACAAAGTCAAAGGCAGATAGACTTTGGGCGCCCTCACGTGTCCCCACGTGACCCCTAATAAACACTTCAATAATCAATACATGGATACCCATCACGTGCCAACACGTGATGGCCAGAAGATCAAAAGTGTTTAACACTTATTTGCAGATTTGAGAGTAAAATAAAGGAGGTCTGGCCCCATCTTCAGGCGCCTCATGTGACCCCACGTGACCCCTTCCTTTCTAGTGTTTAACACTATTTTGAGCATTTTGTCTCCAGTGTTTAACACTGTTTTAAATACATCACGTGAGGACACGTGACCGCCAGATGTCCTCTAGTGTTTAACACTATTTTAAAACAAGCTTAGCCCAAATTGGCTAAGTTTTCCAGAGGCAAATCTCCCCTTCAAATGAGCCTTAAAATCCAGAGCTATAATGTTTAGTGCTCAGCCAAAGACAAAATGTTATCAGAGCCCTCAAACCCTTGTTTAGCATTGCTAAATAATGAGGGGCTGAACCCAGACAAATGTTCAATAGTCCAACAAAGGGCCAACATTTCAAACATAATTGGACTTAGCCCAAATTGGCCATAAGTCCTCAATTCAGATTTAACTGAGCCAATGTGCTCATAATCTAATTAGTTGATCTTAGTTCCAAATTGGACTACAGATCTCCCAATCAGCTTTGGTTCAAGGGTACATCTCTGAACTCCTCTGATATTTGTCGTTGTAATCCTTCAGCGTCTTCAGAGAGGTGACAGGTCCCGACAACCATACATTTCATGGACTATGATGTCCTTAACCTCGGACCGAGATGTCCTTAAACTAATATTGGACCGAGATGTCCTTAAACTAACATTGGACCACCAAGTCCTTAAACTGGTAATCGACCGCAATGTCCCTAAACTAAACAATAGAGCCCAAATGCTCTTTTGTCGGGTCTAAACGATCCCGTTAAGTTGATCTTAGTCTAAAATTAGACTAACGTATTCTTAACAAACGTTTAATTTGATCTTAGTCTCAAATGAGACTAACGTGTCCTTAAACCCAACCCCAAAGCCAAATCTAAAAAGATACGGATTTGGACTAATCCACGCCCTACGGGCGACAACATAAATTAGTCTCCGTATACAATCCACGGGCAACCAAAAACAAAACAAACACCCACGACACAAAATGACCATCTGGAGAAGGAGAAAGTGGTTACCGTGATGCGGCAGCGTAATTAACTGCAGGGGCTTGCGCCTGCAGGGAAGAGCGTCCCCACAATCAAAACCCTCTCAAACGAGGGAGAATCTGATGAAGTCTGCTACATCGGCCGCATCCGTTTAAACCTTCGATATGCGGTGTCATAACTCAACTTGGCATCTTCGGAGAGGTGGACGGATAGCACCAATTAGCATCTGCCCCGAAATTCAGGCAAGACGGACCCGCGCGGTCGCGTCACCGTGTTTCGGTGGGGAACAAAAGGTATGCCATTGTCTGAAGCGCATGTCCCCAGAATGAAAGAGGCAACTCAGCCCTACTCATCATGGAGCGAACCATATTCAATAGAGTATGATTCCTCCGCTCCGATACACCGTTGTGCTGTGGTGTGTAAGGAGGAGTAAACTGAGAGAGAATTCCATTCTCTTTTAAGTAATTTAGGAATTCCGTGCTCAAGTACTCCCCTCCCCTATTAGACCGGAGGATCTTGATACTTTTGCCAATCTGGTTCTCTACTTCGTTTCTGAATTTTTTGAATTTCTCAAACGCTTCAGATTTGTGTTTCATAAGATGCACATATCCGAATTTAGAGAGATCGTCAGGGAATATAAAGAAGTACGAGAACCCACCCCTTGCATGTATAGACATCGGACCACACACATCACTGTGTATGAGTCCCAAGAGCTCTGCTGCTCTTTCTCCATGTCCGGTGAATGGAGATTTGGTCATCTTTCCTTTAAGACAAGACTGACAAGTTTCATAAGATGAAAATTCGAACGTATTCAAGAGTCCATCTTTATGTAACTTACTTAGTCTTTTCTCTCCGATATGACTAAGTCTACAATGCCACAAGTAGGATTCGTTCGAATCTGAACTCTTCCTCTTGCGTGTGTTTTGTACATTGAGAACTGTATTCTGATTTAGAACATAGATACCATTACACAGAGTGCCTTCTGCAACCAGTACCTTATCAAGATAAATGTTCATGATATTTCTATCAAGAACAAAGTTATATCCATCTTTATCAAGTAAAGAAACTGATATGATGTTGCAAACCATGGAAGGTACATAGTAGCAATTGTTTAAAATCATAGTATTACCATTTGGCAACACAAGGTGATAATCACAGACGGCTGCAGCATTAACTTGTGCTCCGTTCCCTATCCTGAGGGACATATCATCAGGTCCAACTATCCTACTTTTTATCAGTCCCTGCAATAAATTACAGATATGAGATCCTGATCCGGTATCTAGTACCCAGCAGGTAGGACTGACCGAAAAGCAGTTCTGTAACATTTTCAAAAAGATAAAATATTAATTTTGGGAATTTTTATAATTTAATATTATTTTATTGATTATTTTAATATTAAATTTATAATTAAATGCAAATAAATAGGAAAAATTTGAGAAAAATTATGGAAAATTTTAAAATAGGGTAAATTAGAGAATTTTGGCATTTTTAAGTTTTTGTGATTAGTTTGACACTAATTTAGTGCTAATCGCGATTAAAAATCGCTAATTGGATTTTTGGCTTTTTGTGCAAAACTTGCACACATCATTTTTATCACACTTGTGCATTTTCTACCATGTTGCTTTGGGTTTACTATTGGTGTGAGAAGGTTTTGGAATTTAAGAAAAAGGAAAAGAAAAGAGAAAAGGATTAAAGAATGAGGGTAGGTGAGAGAGAGGGGTATGGGACCATTGACCAAATCCTTAGCCATTCTTTTCCCCCCCTCATTTCTCTCCCTCTCCCATGCTTGCTGCTGCTGCCCCTCCTCCATCTTCTTCCCCTCTTCAACTCCTCACATCATCTCAAAAACAACCCCAAAACCTCACACTCATTTCATTAAAATTGTGCACAAGCCCGAGACCTACAAGATGGACTAAGAAAGCATGGATTTTGGCCACTAGGGGCAACTCAAGAAAATTCTTGAGTTGCCAAATGAGGTATTTTTCTGAACCATTAGCTTAGTTATAGCATTCCCTTTACCCCATGTTTAGTTTTTATTCGATATTGTGTGATATTATGGAATTGAGAATAATCAAGTTAGAGTTTGAGGAAACTTGTGTTGTATTGGGAAATTAAGCTCAGTTAAGGTTATACCAACACCCTAGTGTATGAATTGGAACCCAAAACCTGAAGCTAAAACCAGAATACGGATTTTAGAAACCGATATCGGGGAAATTGTGAAATCTGTGAAGGTTAACTTGAATCTGCTATCATACGAGACACCTGAAAATAATATTGAGTGGACAGTGACATGTGCAGGCACCATTGAACCAGACCCCAGACCCCAGCCCCCAATTCCTTCTTGAGGCCGCCGAAATCCCCATTCTGGCCGCAATTTGCGGCCAGACCAGTGAGGAATTTCCTCGTTTTGCGTGCCTGGCCCTATTTCCTCTAGTATTGACCCAGGGTACTTCTAGTTTTGACAGATTCTATCCAGGGTAAAATCTGGGACATATATCCTAAATTGCTATTTTGGTTTCGTGTTTCCGTATTCCGTATTTTTGATTCTGCAATTGTGGATTTTGTTTTTCCTCGACTATTTGGCGTTTATACGACGATATAGAGGAATTATTGATGGTTTTGAAGGCGTGCCATAGGTTCTCACCTATAGGCCCCTTATCGTACCGTTTTGGATTTCATGCGCCGTTTTAGCTTGGATGTGGTTTTAATGCGCATATATGATATTTTGATATGTAGGTACCCATGAAGACTTAGGGATGACAAGTAAATGCGTGGTGACGTCCGCAAATGATGATGCAAGGTGAGTAGATTATATCTACAGGGGGAAGTCGGGTGGATGGCGTATAGCACCCCCGCAGTCCGTAATTAGTACTTGTAGTATATTTATATATGTGATAGTTATAGCGTGTTATGGTTAGTTAGGGGTAGAAATAACTAGCGTAGTTCCTAGTTGCGGACCATAGGATAGATTTGCACCCACACGCATACACTTGTGTGTTTCTTATACTTGCACTGTGTTTGATGATATGGGATGACTTTGGAGATGAGTTGATGATGTGGGCTTTGTGCCGCGAGATCGGTGATTTGATATGATTCATATTTGGGATACGAAATGTGATTCTTGCGGGTTTGGGATGTGTGTTTACCCCCGCATTCATACTTTGTAGATGATATCAGTTGTACTAGACTTAGATCAGTACCCCAGATTATATGATATGATGATAAGTGATACCCGAAATGTGATGAGATAGTGTGATATTGACCCATACCCAGCTTTTGGATGCCGTACGACGATTTACCGTATGAGCTTTACATTGATGATAGATCCACACTCATGACTTGAGGATGTCATATGATATACTGTATCGTACGCGATACTATTGAGGCGGAATCACCGACTATTATATCTATATATCGACTCAGATGTTAGGCGGTTTCCTTACCTGTAGCTCAGCTTGTTAGTTCAGCCGTTTAGTTTAGAGTAGTTGTTAGATTAGATTAGACTCCTACCTATTTCAAAACTAGCGGGTCGTGGGTATTTTAAAAGACAGGTCAAGGGATCTACGGATATTTAAAAAGGCGTATCTTTTCATAAAAACACCGTAGCCCCTATTTTCAAAACCCCATGATTCGTGTTCTTTCAAAAGGCACCATTTGTAGGACTTATGTTAGATTTATGCCGATTAGTTATAGTTGCGTCTAGTATTCCGCTCCCGCTCCTTTTTGTGGTTCGTTTCGCATCGCATGCTTATATTATGTTTCATACTCCATTATTGATATCATGCTGTTAGGACACCAGCACCATTACCGATGATGCGTATGTACCACGTACACTTACTCGCCGGCTCACACACATCTTCATCGGTAATTGCCATGTCACGTACACCTTAGAAAATATTATTGCTTGACATAGCCTATTAGCTAATAGTTTAGACATTGTAGTTATTACCTGCTACTTCATGCATACTGTTATTCATTGTTATGCCGCATTCATGGATTCTCATGCATATATTCACTATTGTACGTGCTATTGAGGTTTGGATTTGGATTTCTATAAGATTTTCTGGATTTGGAGGAAAACCGCAAAGACACAAATAATCATATTCTCTCTTTTAAAATAAAAAGTGCGGTTTTCCCATGATGTATGAGTCGTCCACCATGAGTTTGCTGATGGATTTGGAAACCCGATTCGAGGAGACGAATGAACCGTTTCGGGTACATGGTGGACCCGGTAAGGTACCCCGGGGCAAGAAGCGCGTGGTGATGACGATGTGAGCCTGGCAGGGGAGCACTACCTACCGGTGATTTTACCCGACGCGTCGGATATCCGGAGGATACCGTCGTGGTCTTGAGATGGATGGCAGGGGCCGGTCTGGACTGACGGCGCCCTAGATATTGAGATACAGAGATCTTGGGATTACGTTTTGTGCCGATGCTAGGTACGATTTTATGCTGATTTCATTATGTTACCTCATTTTAAAAATACAAAGGAAATCTCACTAATTTATGAAAACAGTTTCTTCATGTACATGTATTCTGTTTTCATGCATTCATATCTCATTCATATGTTATATTGCTACCTGAGGCACTGACACAGGCACATGAGATTGCACTCGGGTTAGATATTTACCCTAGCCTTGTTATAGGCTGCAAGTTATATATTGAGGATTTTATATACTGATCGTATTGACCTAGGATTATGTCTTGCTTTCGGTTTCTGCTTGTAGATATTTCTATTCACGAGTTGGCAACTCACCCCCGTTGTGCCACAGCTCTTGCAGGTTCTGCCGTACAGGTTCCATTGCGGCATTCCTGGCACACTACTTTCTTGCGGGTGAATTGCTTTTGGTAGGTGGATTCTTTCGCATCAAGAACCACCATTGTATTTATTTTATTCATTGTATCTAGAATTTCCATCAACCAAAACTTGTATATTGTTTCAGACCTAGACTTTAGTGATGTATTATTCGACCTTAGAGTCGCGCTTAGTAGTATTGCGGTTTTCTTGTTGCTTTTGAGTTCTTTTGATTTAACCCTCGCCTTTCGGCGTTGTATATTATATCGTTGTGTGGTTGTGACCGTCAATTGACGAAGAGCTAGCTCCCGCTTGGGGATGCCTTTATCATTGCATATATTGTTATCCTTGTTGTACCCCATTCGGGGCCAGTTTTACAAAATAAACTCTGCCGAAATTTTTAGAAAAGACCTTACTGTTTTCAAAACGTACTTTCGGCTTAGTTATTTAAAAACCTTGATTTCAAACATGTATTTCTTCACTTCTTTAAACCAGTTTCTTTACTTATTCTTAAAAATGGTTTTAGATTTCTGGGCTTTTGGCTTACTTGGATCAGATGGAGTCCTGTAGACTTCATATGGTTCAAGGGCCAGTCACGTGCTCTTTCGGGTCGTGACAAGTTCTCAATTACAAGAACACCTGAAGTAGATGCAATAGTATGCTTCTTCTTCATTGGGGTCTTCTTGGAGTCCATACAATCCTCTTTCCCTTTCTCACACTTATGACTGTTGTCGTAAGTTAGAGCCGAACCGACGTTCCCCATCCCCGAATAAGAATTCGGATCAGTCAAGCGATACATTTTATTATCTTGATTAGGGCGTGAAATGGTTGCTACCTGGAGAGAGAGAGAAAAGAAACACTCAGCGTGCGCTCTTGCAAAATTAGATTGGTTATTAATTTATCTAACCAGGATGGCTCCCACTGTTTCCTCGAATTCTTCTTCAAACCTTAAAAGAAGAACTAGTCATGATTAATCGCACGTCACAATACTTACTTAACCTTTCTGCCAGGCTAGTGTTGGTACTTCGAGGGAGGTTTTCCAACGTTTTCACGAAGTTCCTTAATTATGTAACCACTTTTCCCTGGAGGCGTAGCCCCGCTAACACCGTTCTAGACACCTACTTGGTTTATAGCATTGATTGTTAAGTGAAATAATTTCCCGAGAGTAATCAAACTCATCAGTGGGATTGGGATCCAACTATCATTGTGTGATGACCTAGATGGAATCTATTCTAGTCACTAACTCCAGAAGATATGCTAACCCGGTCGTGCCCAAAAATAATATACAACCCGGCAAAGACGGCAGTCCACATGTCGGACGCTTGCCCCGCAATATCAAATGTACAAATGAATATAAACTGTACCACTAACATTGTACCACATGCTATCCACCACGACTATCCAACCACAATCACAGCACAAGCACAAAACATCAACGCGAATGTCACGTTCACAAACCCATCTAATAGAACATATAGCAGATAGATGTGTTTACCGATCAAATGACATTCATGGTCACAGATAAAAGTGAATGTACTGTAAACTATTAAACAGTGTCAAATATAACGACTTCGAAACACACCAAATTGCCTCGAATAGAAAAACAACAAAAAATCAAACTTGGGCAAAAATTAGCAACACCAGACAACCAAACTCCTTGAGATAAGAACCCAGAACAAAACTCGACCCATTTCTCTACACTTGAACCGAGGAGGCCGGTTTTAGAGGGGTTGTGGCCGGCCATATCTTGGTAGAAATGCATCGTTTTTGTTTTGGGTACATCTCACAGTCTAAGGATCACTCTGCAGTTGTTAAAAAAAATTTCAAGCCTTTAAAAATTCGATAGAAACCGCAGATTGGTTTCGATGTTACGGAGTCGTTTTGGTTTCGTTGTTTTAATATTGTTTAAACTTGCTAGTCTAGGATTTATGGGCTGGCTCTGATACCATGAAGGGTTACGCTAGCGCCCCGGCCAACTTCCGTGGCCAAATGCGAAACAAAATTTTTTATTACGATTTGAAACTTGGCGCTAGAATAACACAAAATCCGGATCTTAACCATAAACCTAACTATCAAGTAAGGGTTCTATCTACTATGATAGAAAGTATACCTAAAGAAACCAAGTCCTTCGGGTCTTCGATCCTCTCCTTAAGCTCCTCGATGGAAGTATGGATCGTGCTTGAATTTTGGCCTCCTTGTGTCAACGATGATCCACTCGAGAGTTCCAACCTTGAGCTAAACCTCCAAGTTGAGGTAACTAGAATACTTAGCTTGCTAATCTAAGTAGACTAGAGTGAGTAGAGTGTGATTTAGATTATCTAAGTCTCATCTAACCCTTGATTATTAACACATGATACACTAGGGTTTGAGAGGAAGAAGGAGAGAGCAAGCTTTGAGGAAAGAGAAAGTATTTGTGATAATGATAATAAAAATAGAATGGATAACTTATATATGACCACAAGCATGGCATGGAAAATATCTAAGGTCAAAAATATCTCACAAAATATCTAAGGTCAACAAGTCAATCTAAGTCAAGTGGTCAACATAAGTAGCCATGCCACAAAATTATCATTTATCAAAAATAACAATTACTTTTCTTTACCTCATATTTGTTTTGAGCAAGTCAATGGTCAAAACCTTAACGAGGTATCTCCTTCTATACCCCTTCTCATCCGTATATACATACCGCATCCGTGTTCCGAGAAACACGAATACTATGAGACGAAGCTAATCCAATAACCAAATACTAGGATCCGGCTTAAACCAAAGCCCACTAGTATTGTCCGCTCGAACACCACACGCGCACAAGTACACGTATGTGATCGAACCCTGTCGTAAATCCATACGACCTCTACTCGTTTCGCCCGAAGCTGGGAAACCCTCTGTGTGGGACTCTAAAAACTCGACAGTACTCTAGCAGTAGCTTTAACCATAAGCACATCAGTGGCACTAGCTGTGCGTAACGGCTACCCAGGTATCTTTCGATAAGAAGGCCGACGAGCAAGCTCATCCAAACTTCTACTGAGCCTGTCTGTGGCAATCTTCGTACAGTCCGGTCTGTTCGTCTAAGAGTATCGCATATCGGGCCTAGGGGGACGGCAAAACGTCAGACCCCTGATAGCGATATAAGTCATGTCGGAGTGTAGCCCAGAACACCTTGAGAAACTACTGGAATATCTACCAGTAAATCTGACTTGCCCTGGCCAGAGACTTTGTGTAATGGCTCTCCAAACACAGCGCGATATCAACCCCCAACACCGGGAGAGATGAATCCTATCTAACCGCCACTGTCTCCAAGTGCTTCGGGACTGCACCCAACTACTACCTTATTCCCCTCCGAAAGACGGCACGAGACGGACTGTCTTGCCTGAAATTCGGGGCAGATGCTAATTGGTGCTATCCGTCCACCTTTCCGAAGATGCCAAGTTGATTTATGGCACCGTATATTGAAGGTTTAAACGGATGAGGCCGATGTAGCGACTCGTCAGATTCCCCCTCGCTTGAGGGGTTTTTGATTGTGGGGACGCTCTTCCCTACAGGCGCAAGCCCCTGCAGTTAATTACGCTACCGCATCGCGGTAACAACTTTCTCCTTCTCCAGAATTTCACTTCGTGTCGTGGGTGTTTGTTTTGTTTGTGGTTGCTCGTGGATTGTATACGGAGACTAATTTATGTCGTCGTCCGTAGGACGTGGATTAGTCCAAATCCGTATTTTCTTAGATTTGGGGTTTGGGGTTTTGGTTTAAGGATACGTTAGCCATATTTGAGGCTAAGATCAACTTAAACTTTTGTTAAGGATACGTTAGTCCAATTTGAGACTAAGATCAACTTAACAGGATCGTTTAGATCCAACAAAAGAGCATTTGGGGGCTCGATTGTTCCAGTTTAGGGATATAGTGGTCCATTGCCAGTTTAGGGACTTGGTGGTCTAGTGAATGTATGGCCGTCGGGACCCGTCACCTTTCTGACGACGTTGAAGGATTACAACGACAGATATCAGAGGAGTTCAGAGATGTACCCTTGAACCAAAGTTGGTTGAGAGATCTATAGTCCAATTTGGGACTAAAGTCTGTTTGAAAGTTTTGGTTTAAGGATACGTTAGCCATATTTTAGGCTAAGATCAATTTAAACGTTTGTTAAGGATACGTTAGTCTGATTTGAGACTAAGATCAACTTAACGGGATCGTTTAGATCCAACAAAAGAGCATTTGGGCTCTATTGTTCCAGTTTAGGGACATAGTGGTCCATGACCAGTTTAAGGACATGGTGGTCCATTACCAGTTTAAGGACATAGTGGTCCATGAAATGTATGGTTGTCGGGACACATCACCTCTCTGAAGACGTTGAAGGATTACAACGATGAATATCAAAGGAGTGAAGAGATATACCCTTTAACCGGGGTGCATTAAGTGATCTGTAGCCCAATTTGGAACCAAGATCAATTAAATTATGTTATGAGCACAATGGCTCAGTTAAGTTTGAATTGAGGACTTATGGCCAACTTGGGCTAAGTCCAATTAGATTTGAAGTGTTGGCCCTCTATTGGACCATTAGACATTTGTCTGGGTTCAGTCCCTCATCATTCAGCAATGCTAAACAGAGCTTTGGAGGCTCTGATAACATTTTATCTTTAATTTCCTCAATTTTGAGATTCATTTAGAGGAGGGACTTTTGCCTCTGGAAAATTAGCCAATTTGGCTAAAAGTAGTGTTAAACACTAGAGAACAACAGTGTTAAACACTGGAGGTAGAACTCTCAAATTAGTGTTAAACACTAAAAGACAATCAGTGTTAAACACTGGAAATATAATCTTCAATTTAGTGTTAAACACTAGAAACAGTCAGTGTTAAACACTGGAAATAAGATTTTCAAATTAGTGTTAAACACTAAAAGATAATCAGTGTTAAACACTGGGAATAAAGCTCTCGAATTAGTGTTAAACACTAAAGAAAAAGGGGTCACGTGGGGACACGTGAGGGCGCCCTAAATGTGGAGCCAGATCTCTTCTGTTTTATCCTCAAATCTGCGAATAAGTGTTAAACACTTTTCATTTTTATTTTGAGCATCACGTGTTGACACATGATGGAGATTTATGCGCTGACTGTTAAAACGTTTGCTAAGGGGTCACGTGGTAACACGTGAGAGCGCCCTAAATGTGGAGCCAGATCTCCTCCGTTTTATCCTCAAATCTGTGAATAAGTGTTAAACACTTTTCATTTTTATTTTGAGCATCACGTGTTGACACGTGATGGGGATTTATGCGCTGACTGTTAAAACGTTTGCTAAGGGGTCACGTGGTAACATGTGAGAGCGTCCAAAGCTTAGATTTCCCTTGCTTTTATTCCCTTTATTTTGGAGGTCATGTGAGAGCACGTGAGGCATTGCCTCAAAGCTTTCCTCCTTCTCCTTTCTGGGGATCTCTTCAGGGGTCACGCGGGGACATGTGACCTTGGTCTTTTGCATGCATGGAGATCTTTCAAGTCTCTTTTTTAAGAATTAAATTCTCTGTAGGGTTAAACCCTAATTTTTGTTTTGGAGGAATTAAATTCCTATTGTGAAAGAATTAAATTCTTATTTAGGGTAAAACCCTAATTATGATTCTGTAGGAATTAAATTCCAATTAGTTTGGGAGAATTAAATTCTCATAGAGGGTTAAACCCTAGTTTTGTTTTAGGAGAATTAAATTCTCAAAACTCAATTCCCCTTCTAAGTTTAGGATCTGCATGGTAGGATCTCGACCCGATGAGAATTAAATTCTCAACTTATGGGGAGATGTGCTCTGTGCAGATCTTCAACCAGAAGAAGAACTAAGTTCTTTTTATATAAGAGTTAAACCCTTGGATTTTGAGAATTAAATTCTTTTTTAAAGTTTTGATTCCCTTTCATTTCTCATCTAGGGTTTCCTTTATTGAGAATTAAATTCTCCTCTCCAAAAAGTAGATCTTTCTCTTCTTTTCTTGGCTCCTATTTATAGGAGAAGGAAAAGAATCAATTTGTTTAATAAATCTTTCATTGAAAGATTTGATTTGTTTTCATATTTAACATGATCCTTTAGATCATTCAGTGAATTTTATTCACCGTTGGATTTTAAATCCAAAGATATTCTGTTTGTTATTTCTGGTGAGATTTTAGGGAAATCTTTCCTTGTATCAAATCTTTCCATAAATTGGTGATCTTTAATCACCATTGGATTTTTAATCCAACGGTCCCCATAATCCTTTTCCATTTGGAAAGATTTAGAGAAATTTAGAATTTTAATTCTATTTCGAAAGATTTTAGAGAAATTTAGAATTTTAATTATATTAAATTGTAAGGCTTTCAAAGCCTGTCACGTGCTGGCACGTGACCCTTGGTCACGTGTGAGCACGTGACCCCCAAATTGGTTCCTTTAATAGCCGCTTGTTTATGTTGTTGTTTTAACGATCACGTGTCAACATGTGACCATCGGTCACGTGTAAGCACATGATGCCTCGTTGAGGTATTTTCTGACTTTTAGAATTAAATTCTTTTAAACTGTGAGGCTTTCAAAGCTAGTCACGTGCTGGCACGTGACCCTTGGTCACGTGTGAGCACACGACCCCAAATTGGGTCATCTTTCAGCCGTTTGTTATTTCTGTTCTAGCTATCATGTGTTAACAAGTGATCATTGATCACGTGTGAGCACATGATACCTCATTGAGATAATTCCTGATTTTTAATCAGGGAACAATGCATAGCGTATTTGCTCATAACTTTTGATCCCGGATGAATTATAAGGCCCATAATATATCAAATCGAAGGGGTTTTCGAGATGCTTCTAATATCATCAGAATTTAGCTATTCCTCCTTCGGAAGTTTATCAAAATACAGGCCGGAAGATACTGGTTCGCATTTCCTTAAGCGTATCGCTGCCATTTGATACCTTGGACTCTTTTGCGCAGAAATTTTTGGCGGGAACATACTTGTTTGCACGACTCAATAGAGCCGGGGTAGGATAGCAATCTAAGAACAGTGGGAACACACTTGAGGCGAAGTAGCAGTGTCAAGTCAACGGACTAAGCTGTACTCATGTCACCTGGGAACTGCTACCCGACGATAGATATAATACCAACCAGCAGTACCCTACGAGTCCATCCAGTATAACTCATAACCCAATGAGCACCTGCATACTATCTCCAGTACGACGTACTGATGGCTGTGGGACAGACCATCTCCCCTGCTGGGATGAGAAGCGTATACACTAGTCTACTCTGGAGTATCGATGCCCTCTCTCGATAATCCTACGACTAGGGACCTGTATAAGGATGTGCTTATAGACTACCCAGCTCCTACTAGTGTGAACGCCATCATAATGCTGGTAGTTAAGCAAAGATCCTAAGGGCTCTATCAATATGTATTAGCGATATGTTAAAAGAAACAAATACACATATTAAGATAGATACAAACCAAGTAGCATACTACTATATCGAGAAAGGCTGTCGTAAATCCGTGTATATATCCCGAGTTTCCAAAATGTAATATACAAACTAGTACTATACAATAATGGCCTCTAGGGCATACATATCCAACACACTGTGCCCGCTGCTTGGTCGGATACCGCCAGATATAGCGATAGCTTGCCCCCTTCAACCGGTCGGGTGAGCAGCGGTGGAGTTGCAAGGTGTCTCTTCAATTGGTCAAAGGCGGTCTGGAACTCCTCCGACCACTCGAACCTTGGAATCTTCCTTAGAGCCTTGAAGAACGGGAGGCACTTCTCCCCAGACCTCGACATGAAACGTGACAGAGCGGTTACCCGCCCTGTCAGCCGCATGATCTTGACGTTAGTCTTGGGCGCGGCCATGTTGAGGATGGCGTTAATTTTCTCCGGGTTAGCCTCGATCCTACGGTGAGTGACCATGAAACTGAGGAACTTTCCCCCGGTGACCCCGAATGTGCACTTGGCGGGCTTCAATTTCATCTTGAACTTGCGGAGGACGTCGAAGGCCTCACCCAGATCTTTGGTGTGGTCAACCGATGAGACCGACTTGACGAGCATGTCGTCGACATAAACTTCCATGTTCCTGCCGATCTGCGGTTTGAACATGCAATTGACCAAGCGTTGGTACGTAGCTCCGGCGTTTTTGAGGCCGAAAGGCATCACCTTGTAGCAGTATACCCCCCGGTCCGTTGTGAATGCGGTGAGATCCTCGTCTGCCGGATTCATACGGATCTGATTGTAGCCGAAAAAAGCATCCATGAAGTTAAGTTGCTCGTAGCCTGCCGAGCTGTCGACGAGATGATCTATTCGAGGGAGGGGATAGTTGTCTTTCAGGCATGCCTTGTTGAGGTCGGTGAAGTCGACGCACATGCGCCACTTCCCGCTTGACTTTTTGACCATGACCACATTTGCCAACCATTCGGAGTATGGCACATTCTGAATGAAGTTGGCGGCGAGGAGGCTGTCTACCTCGTCCTCGATTGCCTTCTGCTTGATCGGGGCGAAGCTTTGCTTCTTCTGCCTGACGGGTCGGGCCGTAGGATCTACCCCGAGCTTGTGAGATATGATTTTGGGGTCAATCCCAGTCATGTCAGCAGGTGCCCAGGTAAACACATCGGAGTTGTTCCTGAGGAAATGAACTAGATCGTCCTGCTGAGCCCCTGTCAGAAGTGACCCAATCTGTACAGTTCGTTCGTCGCCCTCTTCTACGAGGGGGACCTCTGTCAGCGGTTCCACCGGGGTCCCTCAAACCTCTTTCTGCTCGTCTCGAGTGTCCAGAGAACCCTTGATGTCACCCTCGTCCTCAACATCGTTTTTTGGCCGCTCGGTCGTAGAGGTTACAGTGAAACAAACCTTCATAGCTCGTTGGTCTCCGTAGGCCCGACCTATCCCGTATTGGTCGAGTGGGAATTTCATCGCCAGGTGGTAGGTCGATATCTGGGCTCTGAGGGAGTTCAGCGTTGGGTGGCCGAGGAGGATGCTATAGGCCGACGGGATTCTCGCTACGATGAACTCCACAGGCACGGTGCGCATACGGTTGGCCTCCCCGACGTTAAATTGGAGAGTGATTACCCCTTCCGCCGGGATGGAATGGTTGGTGAACCCTGACAGGACATGGGTGGTCGGCCTTAGGTCTAATTAGGTGAGTCCCATACACAGGAAGTAGTCGTAAAATAGGATGTCTGCCGAGCTTCCAGAGTCCACCAGTATCCTCTGCACCTCATAGCGGTGGACCGGACCTGTGATCACTAGCAGGTCGTTGTGGGGCAGGGATATACTGTGGAGGTCCTCATCGTTAAAAACGATCGGCTCGGCTGCCCTGGCCTTCTTCCTCAGATGGCCGTCAGTCCCGTCGATCGGTGAGGGGCGCTGAGCCTCATAGGTATTCGTCATACCTCCCGCTGACATGATCATGATTTAGCCGATTGTTAATTCACCTGGAGGGGGACGTTGCTCTTGCTCACAGTCAGCTTGGCGCTTGTCCCGTAAGTACGTTGCCAGGTGTCCGGAGCAGATTAGCTCTTCGATGTAGTCTCAGAGCTGCTTGCAGTTCTCCGTGGAGTGGCCCTGTGACCAGTGGAAGCCGCAGTAGGGTCCCCGGGTGCGCTTTTCCACCATGCGCGAGACTGGGGGGAGCTTGAAGAAGCTCTCACCCTTTGCCTCCTCCAGCAGTACCGCCTGGGAGACGTTGAGTGGGGTGTACTCATGAAACTTCGGGGAGTAGAGCTTCGGTCGCTTAATCTTCTTTTTCTTTTCCCGGCCCCTTTTCTTATGATTAGCTTGTTCCGTCCGGGGAAGAATAGCGTTCACCTTGGATTCAAGCTAGATCTCACGTTTGGTCCAGGCCTTCACCTCGGCCATGGTCTTAGGTTGCGCTAATGCAAATGAGCGTAACCACTCCTTGTGCCTAAGACCCGACCTAAGTGTCGTAATGACTGTCTCATCTCGGTGTTCTGGGACTTCGAGGAGGGTGTTGTAGAAGCGGGTGACGTACCCTTTAAAGGTTTCTTTGTCCTCGCTCTTTATTATGAAAAGATGGTCGATGGTCCGCTTCTGCCGTCTGTTCCCGACAAAGTGGCCGAGGAATTGGGTGGCTAGCTCATCGAAGGTTGAGATTGAGCATGGCGTTAGTCCTCAGAACTAATCTCGTCTGGAGCGGATGAGAGTGGTCGGGAAAGTGCGGCATTGGGCGGCGTCAGAACAGTCCTGGAAACTCATCCCGGCTGTGAATGCGTCCGGATGGTCCTTCGGGTCGAACTTCCCATCGAAGAGTGAGACCTTTGGGGGCTTGTTCTGGGAGGAGACATGGACGGCAAGTAGCTCTTAGGTGAAAGGCTTCGTGAGAGAGTATCGGCATATTTAGCCCCGTCACTCGAATGACGTCCTTCCCGATGTATACCCTCGATCTTCTTTTCGAGGACATCGAGTCGGCCGTGGTATCCCGATGAGTCGGCATACTCTGATTTTTGGCCTCTGCTGCTGGAGACCTCTGCTTGGCCACGGTGCCGATTCCGTTCGATGACGTTCCTCAGGTCTCCTGGCGAGGTCGTTTTCGAGTTGCCGTGGTGAGTCCTATGCGTGCGACCCCATCGAGGGAGGGGGTGCCGGTCATGCCCAGGCGCAGGCGAGCTGACTGACACCTTCTCGGAAGGGACAGGGGCACGATAGGGATCAGGGCGATGCACTCTGGTGTAAGACCTTGGAGTTAAACTGTGCAGGGCCCACCGGGTCATTGAATATGTCGGCCCGGGGGATCTCCGGCCGCCGGAGATAGAGAGGCGGTGATCGATCATGCCAACGCGGACAGAGTCTTCTCTCCCTCTGTAAGGGTCCCGGTCCTATAGAGGGGGAGTGGCAACCTGGGGAGCTTGCCCGACCGTTTGGACACGGACAAGTGCATCCACGACGGACGTGAGTCGATCTATCCGAGCGGATAGGGCATGAATAGCGTTTGGCGGAAGAGGGGATTCTCCCTCGTCTCCACTGTGGGGAGGCCGACGGCTGGTGATTGGATCATCGCGGTGACCTTTTGCTATTAGTCGAGATCGGAAGATGAACTTTTGGTTGAGTGGAACTAAGATTCCTACAGATGGCGCCAACTGATGGATCTCTGGATCTCCTTTAGATGTTATCTTCCATTGATCTCTTCGCGTGTTGATGGACGGCTGAGATTGAGTTGGAGGGTTGACTCCTGAAGCATGTGGATCTCAATAAGTTTGGTGTAGTTGAGGCCGAGCTACCTGCAAAGAAGTCCCGGGGTGGTTGTGCCATCGAGGACCCTCCGACGATCAAGTTAGGCGGGGTATTTTGGCAGAGTAATGGCCTAGTGGAGTAAAAATGGCTTAACTGAATCGTCTGAGAGAGGGGTTTATATAGCGGCAGCAATGGGCAGGCGGGCGCGAGATTCACGCCAGCCGTTACGCTCCTGGCGTCATGCCCGTGTGATAGGCGGGATACCGCATTAATGACGAGACATGCTCGTTAATGGGGGATCGTGATGGCGTGGAACGCGGGATCATGGGTGGCGGATATCTCGCGCCTGGCGAGATTCATGGAGCCATGGCGGAGGCGCCTGTGATCAACGCTATGGGTCGATCGGTGAGACCAAGGAAGATGAGCTCGGCTGGAGGCTCGGGAACGAGCGGTAGGCCGAGGCATCTTGGTTCTGTGATAGCTCGGAGGCGAGCCTGGGGTGGTCTGGAAGTCCACCGAAGGTCGGGAGACTCCTCGGGCCGGACACCCGAGGTGTGATCCCGATTGAAGTTCTTGATCCTTTCTTGTAGGTTCTGGGACACGTCATCTGCATCGTGTCAGCATCTGGAGAGTCACCGATATCAAGCCTCATCAGGAACCTAAAGCGTCTTTTTTATATAGTCCATCTATTTTGCATGATAGATATACTTAACGAGAGGAAATTATTCGGTGTTACAGATGTAATACATTCGAACATGAGAGAGAAAGAGATAAAAAATTTCCGATACTCTTCCGGCAATTTGGTGGGATCTGTACTCATATATGGCCGACACACTACATAATTTTTCCCTTAACGAAGCGTTTAATGTTATATATGCACCTTATATTCCTTATTGTTGTTGGAAAAATTATTCTTAATCCTCTAGATCAAATGCTGAAAGGCGTCGGCTTCATAAGACTACTGAACAAGGAAAAAAAGGATGCTTGGTGCATGGTAATCTAAATGGGATTCTTAAATTCCCACGAAATATACTCATATTCATTTTCGACACAAATAATATTTTCAAAATTTAGAATTCCTCCGGACATCGAATTACCTCGAATCATGAGAATCCTATGACAACTCAAATAGATGCCTAAATTTATATTACCCATAAATATTCTCGTTTAATGCAATTGGTGCATGTTATCATTGCATGTCTGTTGGCCGCTGCCTATGTTGGGCCGCCGCTGGCTGGTGTTGTCCCATCGTCCGCCGCCGCCACTATCCACATCATCATCACCCTCCGCCGGTCAGTACCCTCCATCGGCGTTGGCAGTCTCCTTGCGTCGTAACCACTCAATTCCTAC
Organism: Agapanthus africanus; assembly: GCA_030015575.1. Taxonomy (NCBI): domain Eukaryota; kingdom Viridiplantae; phylum Streptophyta; class Magnoliopsida; order Asparagales; family Amaryllidaceae; genus Agapanthus; species Agapanthus africanus. The sequence continues at coordinate 416,258,682 of CM057338.1, read as the reverse complement.
CGTAGCCACCGCCATCCCTCCGTCCCTTGCTGGCCACTAAACGCTATCTTTTAATATGTACACATCTAATTATTTCAATGGAAACGTGTAAGAAATCAAACCCAAAAACATGATATAAAGTAAATCTATTTGCAAGCGATATGTATCTGCGGTTGCTTGCATATAACCTATGATGAATAAGGAAAAACAAGACGCCCGTCCCATGTGCACATGGACCCTCCTGGTTAACACCATTTGACTGACTACAGGTACATTTTGTCTATTTAATCATAAATGTTTGCATAGATTTTCAATTTGTTTTGGGAAGTTTAAGGTATTTTTATGAGTTTTAGCATTGTTTATTATTAAGACTAACTTATCATGATTGTAATACATTATTTAGTCTCATCTAAGCCGTTGAAAGACGGATCGGTGGTTATGGATCTGTGTTCGAGGTAAATTATTGAAAGTGTTTTTTCTTATTTTGGACCCCCAGACTTCCAAGATTAAAAGAAACAACCCAAACTTGGTATTTTCAATTAAGACATCCCAAAACTCTTAAGTTAACTAAAAAACATCTCCCGTTAACTCTCATCCAAATTAATGTTGTTAAGTATAGCGGTTTTTAGGCTGTAAAAGACCAAAATGCCCTTGCATGGTTAAAAAATTTCACTCGTCCTGGTCATTTTTTCACTCTCCTGCACTCTCGCCTTTCTTTCCCTCTCTCTCTCCTTCTCTTCATGGCGAGGTCGATGAAAACAAGAATGGACGGAATAGAGAGAAGAATGAGGAGGGGATGTGAGTTTGCATGAGTTGGAGGATGTCGATGGAGATGGGATCAGGATCAAGTGATGATTGTTGTTACTTGACCCTGCTATTAATTGTGATGAAGAAGAAAAAGAAAAAGAAAAGGGGTAGTGCAAATCAAATTTGGTGAGAAGAAGAAAGAGAATTAGAGGGGTTGTTTTCTTTTTATATCTAAAATTTAACAAAAAGTGTTTTTTAGTTAATTTTTAAGTTTGAGATGTATTTTTTTAAAATACCAAGATTATGATGTATTTTTTGAAAATATGAAAATTTGGGGGATCCAAAATAAAAAAAAACTTATTGAAATTAGTTATACACTTAAACGATTTATAATAAATTGCTTTTTATTTTTCATGAAAAATTATTTCTTATAAATGGAAATTCAATCTAGCTGTTTCAATTTCAAAGGTTGTGGCTTTTCATTTTAAACTAAATTATCAGAAACAACCATGATTCATTAATAACAACTCAAACAACAAATTTTTATTTAATTTTTTAAACAAGAGACGGAAAAAATGTGCAAAACCACCATTTCCAGAATCTATTCTGTTATGAATATAATGGGTTGTTAGATATTAGTTATGAGTTGTTAGATCAGTTAAGACATGAGAGCTGTTCTATGGCTCTATATATTTGCATGTAGAACTCATTAATGATTACGCCTATAAATTATTTTTTCTCAGTTCTCTTCATGAAATCAGAGTTTTGAAAAAAATTGAGAGAAAATCCTAATTTCCCAAAACCTAAACCCCAACCCTACTACTCTTTCCCAAACCCAAATCCTAATCCTTTAGCCTTACCTGTCTCCGTCTCCATTGTAGCTCCCATTCCATCGCCTCCTCAACTACTTCTTCTCTTTTTTTTCTCGCCACCTCTTCCTCGCATACTCAACCCGAGACGACCATTTTAGACCCCAAGTTTGCTACGGTATGTTTCGCCGTGCTACAGTAATTTTTGCCATTGCTACAGTAATTTTCGGCGCTGATACAATGTTTTCATCGTTGCTACGGTACTTTTTCGACATGCTGCAGTAAATTCTGCGGTTGCGTAATTTCTCCGTTGCTACGGTAACTTTGCTGTAGTACTTCGCTACAGTATTTTCTGCCGCTCTTTCATGCCAATCGCAGCCCCCTCGAACCCTAGTCCTAACCCTCGCCAATAGCTGCATGGAAACAGTCGTTTCCGCTCCTCTCGATTAATGACGATGATCTATTCGATCATCTTGCTCTAACTTCTCTACGCTTGTACTCGCTTGGATGTTCGACAATCTTATTCTCGCTCTCTCGTAATTTACCTTTGCACCATTCGTCATGGATTCTAATTCGGGCTCAATTACTGCTCGTGGTGGTCCCCATATTAATGTTCATGGTCGTCCCTATTACTGCCCGTATTCGTGGTTCCTGTGGACGTGGTCATGGCCTTGCCGGCCTTTATTGTGTTTATTGTGGCGGCACTAATCATCGCGAAGACTGGTGTTGGAAGCAGTATGGCTACCCTGATGATACACCTGCAATTCGCCAGACATTCACACCAGTTGCTCCTATAAGTCGATATCGCGCACCCCGGGGGTTCGCGGGAAGGCGGAATACGTAAAAACGATTTTTACGGGTGTCGCAACACTGACTTGAACTCCAGGATCGATGCTAAACCTTAACTAACACAACTGTATGAGGTTTACTACTCGGATAGAAAGTTATACCTCACGTTACCATGTCCTTCGGGGCTTCTTGTCGCTGTCCTCCTCCTCGTCATAAGCTCCAAGGATCGTTTGGATCAATGCCTCCTCGTCAGCCTCCTCGAGTCAAAGACGATCCACTCGAGAGTCTATAGTCTGAGCTCCAACCTCAAATCCGAGATTACTACGACATCTAGTTCGCTAAACTAGATGTCCTAAATGATGTAAAGAGTGTAGATGGATTAGTATGTCTCTAGGTACTCTAAGATTCTCAACACATGAGAGATTTAGGGTTAGAGAAAGAAGAAGGGGAGCTTGAGGAAAAGCTAGTGAAGAATGAGCATAAAATAAAGATGGCTCATTTGTGATGAATAGATTATGCATATAATAATTGATGAGATAAAATATCTCACCAAATATCAAGCATGCTTCACAAATATCTAATGAGTGAGTCATGCCATGAGTCACCAAGAGCCATGCTTCATTTAATGTAAACCTCCACCTCATTTCCTCCACCTCGTTAATCTTTTAATCAAAAAATTAAAAACCCTAATGAGGTGTTTTCTTCTAGAAGCAATTTTGAGTAAATTACGAAACTGCCCCTCATCCGTATATACATACCCGTATTCGTATTCCGAAGAACACGAATACAATGAGATGAAAATAATCCATCAGTATAATACTAGGATCCAGCTTAAACCAAAGCCCACCAGTATTATCTGTCCGAACATCATACTGCACAAGTGCACGTATGCGATCGAAGCCCTGCCGTAAAACCATACGGCTTCTATATCTTTTACCCGATGCAGGGAAACCCTCTGTGTGAGACTCTAAAGACTCGACACTATGCTGGTAGTGGGTTTAACCACAAGCCGTCATTGGTACTAGCTGCATGTAACGGCTACCCAAGTATCTGTCGATAAGAAGGACGATGAGCAAACTCATCCGAACTCCTACTGAGCCTATCTGTGACAATCTCTGTACAACCCGATCTGTTCGTCTATGAGTATCGCATATTGGGCCTAGGGGCAGTAATCGTCAGACCCCTAATAGCGCAATAAGTCGTGTCGGAGTGTAGCCCAAAACACCCTGAGAAACTACTAGAATATCTACCAGTAAATCTCGCTTGCCTTGGCCTAGGACTTTGTGTAATGGCTTTACGAACACAGCACGATATCAACCCCCAATACCGGGAGAGACGAATCCTATCTAACTGCCACTGGCTCCAAGTGCTTCTGGACTACACCCAACTACTACCTGTTTGCAGACTCCTTCGAGCCGTGGTAGGGTAGTAATCAAAGAACGGTGGGAACACACTCGATGCGAAGTAGCAGTGTCAAGTCGACAGACTAAACTGTACTCATGTCACCTGGGAACTACTATCCGACGATAGGTATAATACCCACCATCATCTCCCTTCGAGTCCTGTCCAGTGTACTCATAACCCAATGAGCACCTGCATACTATCTCCAGTACAACGTACTAATGGCTGTGTGACAGACCATCTCTCCTGCTGGGATGAGAAGCGTATACACTAGTCTACTCTGGAGTATCAATGCCCCGTCTCAATAATCCTATGACTAGGGACCTGTATAGGATGTGCTTATAGACTACCCAGCCCCTACTAGTGTGACTGCCATCATACCACTGGTAATCAAGTAAAGATTCTAAGGGCTCTACCAATATGTATAAGCGATATAATGTAACACCCTAGTTCGTTATACCATGCCTGATCCGATAATTTTATTTATCGTGTGGCTATTTTATTGATTTTATTGTTTTGGGTGCGGATAGTGTTTTGGGTAACTGTGCTTGGTATCCGACCCGACCCGCATGCTTGAAACCCGTCTTGATTCCTTTTTATGATTTATCCCTGCTTGTGCTGAGATCCGTGCACACATGTTCTGTTTACCCCAATTAGAGCAAAGCTCTGTTCAAATTCCAAGGCGGGAAATGAAGCAACGCTTCTGATTCCCCCAATCAGAGCAAAGCTCTACTTTGAAAATTTAAATTTTAATAAATGAAGCAACGCTTCAGATCCCCTGCGCTGCGCGCAGAGCGCCACGTGTCAAAATCAGCACGCCAGCGCAGGGAGCGCAGCGTCCAAGGCAGTGCTCCCAATCAGAGCAAGGCTCTATTTAAAATAAAATTAAAAGAAGCAACGCTTCAGATGATCCGCGCTCTGCGCTGCGCGCCACGTGGCAGCGTAGTTGCGCTAGCGCAGTTGCGCTGCGCTCCGCGCTGCGCGACACGTGGCAGCGCAGTTGCGCTGCGCTCCGCGCTGCGCGACACGTGTCAGGCGCTGGGGGCGTTTGCGCCAAACAGAATTAAAATTCTAGTAAGATACTTCTGTTCTTGTTAAAACAAGAAGATTGTCTTCTGTAAAACAGAAGTCCTTGGATCAAAGATCCAACGGTGGGGAAAATTCCCCAAATCACTCTGAAAATGATCTCTTTAACAAACTTAACAAATCTATGGGCACTATATAAAGACCCCTAAACCCCAACTCAAAACATAATCAACATCGTGAGAAATCAAGAACTTCAAAACAGAGAGAACTTTGAAGAATTTTGAAAAGAACTCAAGAAAAAGGTAAAAACCTTTATAAAATAGAAGAATTTCTTCTGAATAGATCATTGATCTAAGAACAAGATCAATGATCTTCAATAAAAAAAATAACAGTGCCTTACACTTTTTATGAACCATTGGTTCTGGAATTTCAGAAAATTCTTTTCTTGAATCCAAAAATTGGATCAAGTTATTGAAACAGTGCCTTGCACTTGCAAAACTGCACTGTTGCGCTCCTGAGTTGGCGCAAACCACCAGAGAGCGCCACATGTCAGCGGCGCAACAGCGCAGCGCACTGACGCAGCGCACTGACGCAGCGCACTGCGCTGTTGCGCTTGCGCTCACTAGAGCGTGACACATGTCACCTCCATATGCGCTTGCGCTCAGTAATTGGCGCAAAGCGCCTGACAAGCCACTGTCATGTAATTAATGCACTGCATTATTTACAGAAGGGCCAAGCCCAATTAAAAAAGGCCTAACAGGCCAAATTAAATGCAATGCATTATTTTAAAAAAGGGCAGAGCCCAAAACAGATGCTCTGCATCATTTACAAAGGGACCGAGCCCAAATAAAAAAGGCCTAGCAGGCCAGAATGAAATGCAGTGCATTATTAAACAGGGGCAAAGCCCTAGCACAGGCCTAATAGGCCAAAGATAAAAAACGTTGAATATTCTCAACTGGACTTAGCCCAATCATGGCCGTAAGTCCTCAAATTAAATTGACTGAGCAAGATTGCTCTCTTAAATCAATTTACATCTGGTTCAAGGGTACATCTCTGAACTCCTCTGACACCTATCGTTGTAATCCTTCAACGACGTCAGAGAGGTGACGGGTCCCGACAACCACACATCAATACGGACTGCGGGGTCCCTAAACTCGTGGACCGAAACGTCCTTAAACTAATATTCGTCCCAAAATGGGAACGTTGGACCGAAATGTCCTTAAACTAATGTTTGTCCCCAAATGGGAATGATGGACCACCATGTTCCTAAACTGGAAATCGACCGCAACGTCATTAAACTAAACAATAGAGCCAATTGCTCTCTTGTCGGATCCAAACGATCCCGTTAAGTTGATCTTAGTCTGGAAATTAGGCTAACGTATCCTTAACAAAAGTTTAAGTTGATCTTAGCCTTAAATAGGGCTAACGTATCCTTAAACTAAAACACCAAACCCAAATCTAAGTAAATACGGATTTGGACTAATCCACGTCCTACGGCCGACGACATCACTTAGTCTCCGTATACAATCCACGGGCAACCACAAACAAAACGAACACACACGACATGAAGTGAAATTCTGGAGAAGGAGAAAGTTGTTACCGGGATGCGGTAGCGTAATTAACTGCAGGGGCTTACGCCTACAGGGAAGAGCGTTCCCACAATAAAAAAACCCTCAAGCGAGGGGGAATCTGACGAAATCTGCTACATCGGCCGCATCCGTCCAAACCTTCGATACACGGTGCCATAAATCAACTTGGCATCTTCGAAGAGGTGGACGGATAAAACCAAATAGCATCTGCCCCGAATTTCAGGCAAGACGTCTTCACGCCGTCGCCGTCTTTCGGAGGTAAACAGATTCTGGCACGCCCGGTGGGACCTTTTCCTCTTTCCACTCCGCACTTCGTGTGTCGTCTTCGCGAACGAATCACGGTTTGTTAATGGTTGCCTTTGGATTTCAAGTTACTAAGATTTGGTCTTTTGCCTGGCGCAGAAATCAAGCATCAATGGCCTCCAATTGCTCGAACTGCTCAAAGTGCAAGTGTAATCAATGCTCCGCCTCACCTGGAGGCGTAGCCTATGGGCCTCAAGCGGCCTCCATCCTTGCTATGCCGGTAGAACAGGTGACCCAGGCCACCACCGGCCTGTTTTTCGGGACCATGATCCCGCCTGCAAGCTTCACCATGCCAGTGCCTACAGCAGAAGCGAACAAGAAGTCGGTTTTCGATCGGCTCACTGCTACAACGACCCCTTTCAACGGGTCGTCCAACATTAAACCAGCAGCCTCTGTCTTTGCCAGGCTGGATCAGAACTCTGATGGGCCCGCCAAGAAGCCTATGAACCCTAAAGTGGCTGTCCTAAGGAAGATAGCAACGGTTGCTCCTGAAGTCGCCAAGGCGGCTTCTCCTATCAAGGAGTCAGTCTTTTCAAGGCTGACTATTCCGGCTCCTGCCCCTGCTAGAGGATCTGTCTTTGACAGATTGAGTATTGCCACTCAAAGGACAACCTTAGTCTTTAAGAGGCTGGCACCAGCAGCGCCTCATTCGGACAGGGGGCAAGATGAAGCTGTCCTTATCGCCGAGCCAATCCCAACGGCTCGTCATGCTCGACGTCGTCATTGGCGCCAAGTAAGGAAGGCTGGGGGCAACTCCCCTTCAGGGCTAACTCCACCTGCTCCAGTAGTGGAAGTTGATGCTGCTGTTCCAACTGGGAACAGCTTTTAACCGTTAAGGAGGGTGCGCAAAAACTCTCCAACTGCCACACTGAAGAGATCTCCTCTACCTGCGGAGAGGGTTCCGGAAACGAGGCTGGAGCAGCCCCCTCAGCGGCTATCTTCCAAGATTTATAAAGTTTGGCAAAGGGTTCAAGACTCCGTAGTTGACCAAGGTCACTCTCGTCATCAAAAAAAGGCGAAAGTACAAGAAGAAAAGGACCGTCCAATCAAACAACAAAGGACGACAATCACCAGGGTGCCCGCTCCAATGACCCCTTCAACTTCAACGGCCCATAAGAGAAGGAGGCCAGAGAAAATTCCCACGCCCGCGGCAAATGCCAAGGACAGCGAGCCCAAACGCCCTAGGTCTGGGGGCATGGTGGTTCATACCGTGTACATGGCGTCTGGTAAAGAGGACAGCCGTACATCTACAGGTCATAGACCGCTTACACGGTCAGTGACTAAAGCTCAGGAGCAGCAGTAGAAGCTCCAAGAAATGATGAACGCAATGACCGCACTCACCGGGCCAAAAGAAAGCCCGGAAGCGTCCTCGGATGAACTCCAGGAGCAAGTAACTGACGCTGAATTCCTTCATCGGATATTGGAGAAGAAGGATAAAGAGGCTACTGAACAAGCAGCCAACATAAAGCGAATGGCCCTCCTGTTCCAGGATATGGTGGGAACGATGATCCAATAAGATCCTCCTGCTGAAGATCCCCCGATCGTCCTTGAAGACGATAGGGAGAAACGTCAAATCCCCCACCGGCTCTGTCAACGGCCAAGGAGGATACAATCTCCAAAGCTGATTTGGATGAATATATAGCCCAACAGATACAGGTTCATCATGCGACTGAAGCAGCCGGTCAGGTCATAAAAACAGGACGACCATATCCGAGCTGGTACGATCAGATAAAATACCCGCTGGGCTACACAATATCCAAATTCCATGTCTATAAGGGGACGGGCAATCCCCACCAGCATGTGGCCTAGTTCAGGGCGCTTTGCGGCAACACTGGTGGTGATGATAAATTGTTATTTCGCCAGTTCGTTGGTAGCTTATCGGATACAGCGTTCGAGTGGTACTCCGAGCTCCCAAACGACTCTATCAAGACCTTTGCAGAGATGGAGCTGTTGTTTACCCAGCGTTTCGCAAGCGCCAGCGAGCGGACCCCGATAACGGCATTGATTAATGCCAGGGTGAAACCAGGCGAAACATGGGTTCAATATGCGATACGGTGGAGGAACCTATGGTCAAGATGCGAACAACGCATTGAAGAGGCACCGGCAGTGGGTATGTTTGTTGGAACCCTCGATCCGCAAGCGACCATATCCCAATTCATGATGTTCTTCAACCCGAATACCTTTCAAGCCCTGATCGACAAGCTGGCTCAAATAGACCAGATGGGCCATAGACCTCCCCCTCCAAAGCCGGACTCTCGAAATGAGAAGGGGAAGGAAAAAGCAATTGTTGTCGCTAATGCTCAACAACAGCCGAGCAACTTGAAACCGGCTGTCCGTCAAAATAATATGCGTCCTCACGTACCCCTTGAGGAGAGGCTAGAACGTCCTTACTCGTTTCCCCGAGATAAAACGAGAAGATTATTCGAGCTGGCGTTGCGCAACCGACTCATAAACCTACCGGATCCAAAACGTCCGTCGCAACCAAATGATGTCAATGAGCCCAACTACTGTCCCTATCACCGAGTACTGGGTCATCCGATCGAAGATTGCTACATCTTCAAAAATTGGATTGAAGACCAGTACCAACAGGGCAAGTTCGCGTTGTCCGACAGATGGAAGGTGAATCCGCCGCAGCCTCGCGCCTATAAAAGAATGAATACGCCTGGGGCAACGTTCTCTCTCGTTGAAGAAGCTCCATGGGAGGTCGTACTATCAGCTAAAACAAAGAGGATGCTAAACGATCTTCAAACATGCCCAGCGATTAGGTGGAAGAACCCGTTGGAATTTCAGATCATTAAAGGGATGTTGAAGCCGCGTCCAACTCCAACGAACGATGGTGGTGGCCCAAGCACTCACAGCCAGCCGTCAAAATCTTCAAAGAAGAAGAAGAAATCCAAGAAGCCCGTGAATCCTGGCAACAAGTGTACGGACTTACAAAAACAAATTGACGCGCTAGAGGAATACAACCAGAAAGCACGGACTCCCATTACACTCCAAGAGTTCCTCAACCACGTCTTTCAAGAGGAAGATGAGGGAGAAAGTTCGTCGGATGAATCTGAAGAATACGTGGCGAAATGCCATATGATCTCCCATTTGTTTACAGACGATAAGGAAATTCCTTGCGCTGAAAAGCTGGGGGCAGATCCTAAACCGGAAATTCTGGGGCCATCGGATGAAGCAATTGACGCATTCCTCGATGAAGCAATTGTTGAAAAGTAAAGCTGATCGGGAACGCGAGACGACCATATTTGAAAGGGCCAAGCGCCAGCGACTTGACGAAATAGTTGAGACACTCCCGCTGGAGCAAAATACACCCACCGCAGATAAAAGCAAATTCAAGACGAGGAAAAGGTTTGCTAAGGCCATATCAATGGGTATGAAGCTACCATCCTCTGAAAGAAGCATTACCGGTGAAGCGGAAATGCACCCCTCTTACCGCTTGTATCATAGGAAGGTTTCGCACTCCACCGAAGAGTGCAAAGCTTCAATAAATGGTGGCAGGGATATGTTGCTCACCGACAACATTTTAAGCGGGAAAAGCGCAAAACTCGTTGGGAGCAGACAAGTACGACTGAGGGACTCAACAGAACTACTGGCGATTGTCGCATGGTTAATGCCAGGGGATCACAAGTGCTCACATTCGGGAGCGATTCTGACGAGGAGCTGGCTCTTAGCCCCCTCTTCAAAGAGTCCACCTCGGAAAAAGAAGAAGAGCCGAAGGTCTGCGAAAATATCTGGCTGCGTAATCGGACGCTGCTCGAAAAGAATCTCGGACCCTCAAACAAGAAAGATAAAGGGAAAGAAAAGGTCTATGAGGATATCGTCCTGGATGACCAAGTCGTGGAAGAGCTAATTGCCAAGGACCCGCCAAAGAAAAATAAGGTGGACTACAACGTTCTGGCACACTTGAGCAAGCTACCCTCGCAGTTCAGCATTCTTGACGTCCTTTTACTTTCAAAAGAGGCGAGAGATTCGTTAATCAAGGCACTACAGGAGCCAGAACAATTCCAAGCTTTCCTGGCCGAAGAAAAGATGAAGGATGAATTGGAGGAAGTGCACACGGCCGATGTCACTTTTGGCGATGAAGACCTTCTCCTTGGGACGTGCGAACACAATCGCCCCCTCTATGTCTCAGGATACTGCCATGATATAAAGATAGGCAAAATCCTGGTCGACAATGGATCCTCCGTTAATCTCCTCAATGTGCGGGTGTTAAAGAAAATCTGCATGAGCGTCCAGCACCTTGCTCGGGATAAGATCACCATCTCTGGGTTCGACTCCCAATCATCAAGAACTCTTGGGTCTGTGATACTGACGCTACGCTTTGGGCTACTCGTCACGGATATTAAGTTCCACGTCATAGACGCCAAGACATGCTACAATGCTCTGCTCGGTCGACCATGGTTACACGAGTATAATATCATCCCTTCTACACAGCATCAGTGTATGAAATATTTTAAGGATGGTCTCGAGTATACCTGTAGGGTTCCTAGGCACTCTAAGGAGGTCTCATAAGGCATCAACCATGCCAATTTCAAAAATACGGTGCCGAGAAACCCTAATACGGATCGTTGGCTAGAAGTTTAGGCGAAAACGAAACTAGTTAACTGCTTAACTAAGAGTTGAACGGAAATACAACCTTTGTAGATCCGGTTCTCCACCTCCATGGCTCCGCGATGAAGTCTCCTCGCTGTACAAATCGGATCTTGGGCTCTAGCGTCGGCTTCATCGGAGAAAAAGCGGGCTAGGTCATTGACGACGATGCCGAAGATGATCTACGTCGAGGCATCACTAGATCAATTTCCAACTTCACCAAGTCAAGAAACTTGTGAAGAAAACACCCTATACTACTTGGCAAGAGGTAGAGGATGAAGAAATAGGAAGTGGGTTCACTTTAGAATTAGATTTCTCACTCTTTTTCATCAATCACCATTGATGAAGTCAAGCTTTCTTCATTGAAGAAGATGATGAAGAAGAAGAAGATAATATGATACGTCTTAAGTAAAATGAAAATAATAATAATACTTATCATCTACCAACCATGGTCAAGTGTAGAGACTAAACTAGGGTTATTGGGAATGGTTAGGGTTAAGCATGAGACAAAATGGTCACATAGTCAAAGCTTCATGAAGCTTCAATATACAACAAAGTTGGCCACCATTTTCTTTATGCTTAATATTTTTCCAAAAAAGAATAAATAGATAAATAAAAGAATAAGAAAACAAAAAGAAAAACCCTAACCATTACACAACCATGGTTTAATCTTTACACATACTCTAGTGAGCATGTATCATCAAACATGATACAAACTTGTGTACAAAAGTATATCACATATACAATGTGCACAAACCAAGTGAGAAAATCCATTTAAAGTGAACCAATACTAGTTAATGCAAAGTAATATATAAAATATATAATTATGCATTAAATCATTAAATCAACACTTGATTTAACGATCCGGTCATATCGCATATAACCGACTAATATTCAATGTATCGGCTTATCGAATCAATCCTTGATTCGATAACTAGGTTATATCGCATACAACCATTCGATACATTCGTCGCGAGAATGAAATACTGTATCACATACACGCATTATTCTCGGTCTCGCACATATCTCATATGCGCTCCTATTTCGTTTTGCTTGAGCCAGGAAACCTCTATGTAGGACTCTAAAGACTCGTCAATACGCCGGCAGCAGGTGATGATCATATCAAACACCCACAAGCCGCAAGTGGTGTGCTAAACATAACGGCCACCCGGGTATTGAGCGATGAGAAGATCGACGAGCAAGCCCGCTCACACTCCTGTGAATCCAACCAGTAACACTTACCGTACAGTCCGGTCTCGTCGTCTGATATGTCGCATATCTCGCCTAGGGGTGGTAAACGTCAGACCCCAATAGCTCGATAAGTCGTGTCGATCTGAGGTCTATAACAATTCGAGAAACTACTGGTAACACTTACCAGTAAATCTCAGCAACCCTGGCCAGGGATTTCCGGTTATAGCCAATCGAACACAGCGCAACATCAACTCCCTATACCGGGAGAGACGAATCCCCTCCTATCGCTCATTGCCTTCATGTGACTCGGGACTGTACCCAAAAACCACCGTTTTGCACGCCCTCTTGGACGTGGTAAGGTGGAAATCAAAGCACAGTGGGAACCACACAAGACTCTATGACGATCTCGGGTCAACAGACTACTCTGTACCAGTGTCACCAGAGAACTGCCATCTGACGTAAGGTATAATACCATCTGGGAGTTCTCGGCGAGTCCGTCCAGTGTACCCAGTCTCTACTGAGCACCCGTATATCATCTCTGATGTCAAACACCAATGGATATGGGATCATCCATCGCCCATCTGTATGGGTCGAGAAGGTACACGCTAGTCTACTCTGGTATATCGATGCCCCGTCTCGATACACCCACGACTAGGGACTTTGAAGGATGTACTTATGGACTACCATGTCCCCACTAGTATGATCCGCATCACAGTCCAGGTAGTCAAGTACACATCCTAAGGGCTTTACCAACATGTAATAGAGAGACAATCAGTGTACACGTTGAGGTAAAGTTCAACCAGATAGCATACTATCATGTCGAGCAAGATAGTCCTCCCTATATATGTCCCAGCATCCACTACAATATACATCCAATGTACAGTAATGGCCTCTAGGGCATACATATAACTAACAATCTCCCACTTGCACTAGGGCCATCTGATAGCAGTGGTTGCAGTATCTCATACTCAACCATCCCATAAAAGTCTCTCTCTGGGAATAGGCCTTCGCGAGTGGATCCGCCGTGTTGTCCTCTGAGTCTACTCTCCTGACCTCGATCCCCTGGAGATCAACCATCTCCAAGATCAGGTGACACTGCCTTAGAATATGTCTGGATCACTGATGGGACCGGGGTTCCCGGGCCAAAGCCACACTTCCATTGTCACACAATGGTAGGAACCTAGTTCATCTCATGAACCAATATACATCCAGACTGCCTCTTTGGTAGCATCTTAAGTAGCAATGTATCCTGCCTTTATCGTCTAGTTAGCCACGGTATCTAGCTTGGAACTCTTCCAAAATACCGTCCCTTTACTGAGGGTAAAGACAATGCCTGTGACTGAAATTCAGTCGTTTTTATCACCCTGGAACCCTTCCAGTGATTCTCCCCAGGATCAACTGATACCATCTCACTACAACTAGTGAGTATCCTAACATCCATTTAGATCTATCTCATAGATCCAAAACCCAGGATTTAGTAGGTATCAATTTGATCCTATGTGGAGAATCATTGTGATAAGCGGAGATTGATCGAGCGTAGCATAGGAAACTTCTTCCCCATCAAGAGTATGTCATCTACGTATTCTACGAGGATCGTCACAATACTCCCTACTACCTTTTTGTTTATACAAGGTTCATCTACCATTTTGATGATGTCAACTTCTTTGACTAATCCATCAAAACAGATGTTCCAACTCCGCGATGCCTGCTTTATCCTATAGAGCATCTTGCACACGGTTCCGCTGCTCCCACTGTCTACGAGGCCCTCTGGCTGTGTACTTATAGACGCACTCTTCTAAAACATCATTTAGAAAAGCAGTCATGACACCCAACCGCCAGATATCGTAGTCATGGTATGTAGCCGTGGCAAGTAGGATCTGGATGGACTTAAGCATAGCTACTGGAAAAAGGTTTCATCATTATCCACGCCTGGTCGATGATGAAAACATTTAACTAGTCTAGCTTTGAAAGTCTCAACTATTCCATTTACTCCAAGTAATCTTCTCAAGATATACTTGCTCCTGATGGGAATTTAACCCTTCAGATATAGCAACTAAAGTCCATACTTTGTTGGTGTACATGGATTCCATCTCAGATCACTAAGCATCCAGCCATTCTTACAGAGTCTTACTCCTGATGGCCAGCTCGAAACTAGTTGGGTCATCATCTCATGATGCAATCCTCGCTTCCACTGTCATAGAGAAACCGAAGTATCTCTCAGGTGGGTGAGGAACCCTACTAGATCGGCGGAGAGGCTGAGGTTCGTTGGTAACTATTGAATCCTTTGGTTTTATCAAATCATCTGCTGTAGTTTGCATAGCTGGAACCTTTCCAGTTCTACATTACAGACCTTGCCTCGAGCTTGTCCGGATTTTGTTTTTAGACATAGGCCGGTCAACCCCAAATCTTAACTAGCTTAAGACATGGGCTCTTCCCTTTCCATATCACATATGTAATGGTAGGCATCTGATTTGATTCGAACCGTATTCAATAGGTATGCAACTTCCCAAGTGCATAATCCCCAAAAAGGACAAAGGTAACTTAGTAGTACTCATCATAGAGCGCACCTTATCATATAGGGTGTGATTGCTCCGCCCCGATATACCATCGTGCTATGGTGTATACGGAGGAGTAATGCTGAGAGAGAATCTCATTCTCCTTTAGAATGATCCAGGAATTCCTTGCTCTAGTATTCTCCTCCTTGATCACATCAAAGGACATAATACTTTTACCCATGTTTTGGTTCTCTACTTCTAATTTATATTCTGTGAATATCTCAAAAGGTTCGGACTTGTGTTTCAACAGGAACATATGTCTGAATCTTGAGAGATCATCAGAGAACGTAATGAAGTACAAAGAACCGGTCCTGGCATGTGTAGACAGGGGACCTACATACATCATCATGTATCTTCCCAAGTGTTCTTTAACTCTTTCTCTGTTTCCAATAAACAGAGCTGTGGTCATCTTATCTCTGTGACATGACTGGCAAGTTTCATAAGATGTAAATTCAAATTGATTTAAATATGCATCTATATGTAACTTTAGCTAGTCGGGTCGCATTGATATGACATAGTCTACAATACCTCAAGAAGAATTCGTTCATTTTTGAACTCTTCCTCTTGTGTGTGTTCCATATACTAAGAACTGTAGTTTGATTTAGAACATCAATGTTTTTAGATAACGTGCCTGAACCGATCAACTTTTGATATAGGAAATGTTCAAAACATTATCCAACAATACAAAATTATATCATTTCTTTACTAATAAAGAGACTGATATGATTTTGTATATCAGGTTCGGTATCTAATAACATTTGTTCAGAATCAATGTATAGGTAATACAGGGTGACAGTGACCAACAGACTTGGCTGCAACACTTGCCCCGTTTTCTGCCTCATGAAACTTATCACCCGTTCTCAGTTCTCTACCTTTCTGTAGCCCTATGTAACAGATTACATATCTGGGATCCTGATCTGGTATCACATACCCAGGACGTAGAGGATATAGAGAAACAGTTCTTTATAATGAACACACCCGAAGATGATGCATCAGCATGCACTCTCTTCGTTTGGGCGGTACGGGAAATCTGGTATTCCCCAATTTCCTGCTCTGTCTTATAACAATTATAAGTTGGAGCGGGACCAACGTTCCCCAGCTCAGTATAACATGCGGGTTCGGTCAATAATCCGTTTTATTATCTTGATTAAGGCGTGACATGGTCGCTACCAAGAGAGAGAGAGAGAAGAAAACACTCAGCGTGCGCTCTTGCAAGAATAGATTGGTTATTATTTTATCTAATCAGGATGGCTCCCACTGCTTTTTATCAAATCTTCCTTCAAACCCTAAAAGGAAAGACTAGCCGGGATTAATTACACACTACAAGTTCGCCAATCTTTCAGCCAGGCCAGTGTCGGTACTTTGAGGGAGGTCCCCCGTGCTTTCGCACGAACCTAATTAATGTAAACCTCGTTTTCCCAGAGGCGTAACCCCGTTGACACCTTTCTAGATACCTACTTGATCGGTTAATTGTAATGTATAAAACTCTCCCAAGAGTAACTCTTACTCGCACGGGTATCGGGATCCAACTATCTCATAGAAGGTATGCAATTTCATTGCAAATTTCAACACTTGAAATTCCCGATAATATTTTGCCCCGAACGATAGACCGCAAGTCAAGTTCAACCCGTCATTTCTTGATTGAATCAAACCCACCCGCACGACCCTTGACAAGGTCAACAAGGCCGCACGACTACCCTAACCCAATCTGCATCATATGCATAAGCAGATAAATACTGGTTAGTTACCGCACACTGCGCCTTGACAAGGTCAACAAACGCAGCACGAATACTAAACAGGACTTATCTGAAATGACGGAGGGCTACAACATGTTTTTCTGAAAACCTATTGCGCAATGAACTTGATATCGTTGTAGAATCAAATGATTTTAAAATGGAGTGTTTTTGAGGCTTTTCTAGTTTTGCTAAAGGAGTCACTCTCGGTGAAGGGATCGTCGGTCCTTTCCTCGTCGAATGAGGTGCGGGATATATCATATATATCACTGTGCAAAGCAGAACTCTTAAAAGCAATCAAAAGACAAACCGAGTTTGTAGTATCTGCCAGTTATTGCTAAAGGAGTCACTCCCGGTGAAGGGATCTCGGTCCTTTCCTCATCGAATAAGGTGCAGGATATATCGCATATACCGCTGTGCAAAGCAAGAACTGTAGCTACCTGTTTTTATTTTGAAATTCAATTCTACAACATCTTAGGTTTCTTTTATTTTATTAATCATATTAATGAAGTCCCATCATTTAAGTACCTAAACATCACAGATAAATACGACGTACACTTATGCCATCCGCATTCGCCTCGATGTCCCCTCATGCACCGTTAGGTTAGGTAACTAACGGCAGAGCGGGGCAGGGCTAGCGCGGGTGTAAAGCATAAGTAACGCCTATATAATATATCATATATACTATATACAGTATCTATCACAGAACATCACTTGATCACATCACAGATATCGCAGCAGAAGAAACATATATGAAATATTGGATATACTAGGACGCCCGTGTTTTCAATACGAGCCAGTATAAAACACGGATTCCACGGTCGTGATGAATAGCCAAACCCATACCCCTAGACCCCTACGAGAGCGGCAAGCAACCCTACCAATTCTGGAGTTAGGAGACCCGGACTCGACTCCTCGAGTTGGTCTCCCACTGGACTCCAGAACCCGGTCACTTGTGCCCTCCTCCTTGGGTCTATCCTAGTGCGGAAAAGAAAATAATATACATCAACGGTGACAACTTCCGCAACCTGGAAGCGCCCCAATAAAAGAATATTACATACAAGTTTTTACATGAATGAAAATGAAAAACACTCATCTCACATAAAAACCCCCGGCTATTCAAACACGACGATCCAATATAACATATCCAGCAACACATAACATCACATGTCATCAATGTAAGTAAATATGCGCATCCCAATTGTCGTTGACATATAGCAACGAAACTGGCGATATCACATATTACACTTACGGTCACAGAAAAGAAAGTGTAAAACTACAACAGTTGGAATCCGCAATCTCTTTAGACATCGCATGCCTAATCAAATGAATTCCTTAGACATCGCATGCCTAACAATTATAAACCCCGCATTTTAGTCTCAAAATCGAAAACTCTTTTCAATATCAAGTCGGGCAATTCAACAGGATTCCCGACATCCTGATCGAATGCTCGTCGCAAACTTCAGTAGGCGGCTGCACCCCCGACGCCGTCGACGAAGTGCACCAAGGCAGAACACCGCTGCCCCGAGCACCCGAACGGATGCTTTCGGCGACGGGGTTCTCCTACAGTCACTTGGTTGGGGCTATGGGACGAGGCTGTCTATTAAATTTACCCGGCGAGTATCCGCGTACGCTACGTGATTGCGACGGACTTTTGATCGCATCAAAATTTCGTGGCAACCGATCAAGTGAGACTAAACTGCTATGTTTATAACATTCATTCAGTTATCTCATAACTTATTGTGAATTCCAATTATTGTATCACATTCCGAATAAGATAGAAAATGATAAACTTTCCGATCGAATAATCGAACACCCAAGTTTTCCCGAAACAGATCAACACATGAAACAAGTCTAAAAACATTCAGTTCGTGCCTCAGTACCAACGGTCCAGCCGTAGAAGGGTCAAGCCAACGCCTCACATGTGGCACGCCGTACTGCCCCAAACCAGAAGGTTCAAAGGGCAGTTCAAGACGGTCACATAATCGAGTTAAGGTTTGTTGTCTTCTAGAGGGTCCATCGCGTTACTTGCACTACTTAGAACGTCTTTAAACCACGGAAAAATCCAACAATTGGAAATTTTCCGGCAGGGGAAAAAGTGGGTATTTATATCCGGTCGAACTATTTAACATATTCTAAAAATACCCGAAAAAACACACTGACAACTAAAAATACCCGAAAAAACACACTGACAAAATTAGACAATCCGATCGATACACCGAGTCCCCAATACAACCCAGAAAATTCAACTCTTGAAAAAAACATTAAAAATTCCCAGGTAAACCAGCACTGCAAACTAGGAATTACTGTGCAAAATTGATTGCAAGAAGAGACAAAAGGGCCGCAGAACCGCGGCATTAGCATGCTAATGCCGCGGTTCCGCCGCTCTTTTATGGATTCAGGGGCCCCGTTTTATACAGTAATTCTTAGAATCTTCTACTGAGTTTTCTGCATATTTTTAATACTCAAAAATCCACGATTTTCAAAAATGTACAGAGAGCAATATTAGGGTTACGGTTTCGGTTTGATCGGATTTCTAACTCCGTCAACGCATCGCCTAAGGCTCTAGCTAGGCTCTGATACCACTGTAGGGTTCCTAGGCACTCTAAGGAGGTCTCACAAGGTATCAACCATGCCAATTTCAAAAATACGGTGCCGAGAAACCCTAATACGGATCGTTGGCTAGAAGTTTAGGCGAAAACGAAACTAGTTAACTGCTTAACTAAGAGTTGAACGGAAATACAACCTTTGTAGATCAGGTTCTCCACCTCCATGGCTCCGCGATGAAGTCTCCTCGCTGTACAAATCGGATCTTGGGCTCTAGCGTCGGCTTCATCGGAGAAAAAGCGGGCTAGGTCATCGACGACGATGCCGAAGATGATCTACGTCGAGGCATCACTAGATCAAGCTCCTGTTAGTGTATATGCCCTAGAGGCCATTACTGTATCATACTAGTTTGTATATTACTTAATGGAAGCTTGGGATATTCACCTTGTATAAACAATCTTGCTCAATATAGTAGTATGCTACTTGGTTTGTTTCTACTTCAATGTGTACTTGTGTTTATTTTAGTATATCACTTATACGCATTAGTGGAGCCCTTAGGATCTTTGCTTGATTACCAGCGTTGTGATGGCAGTCACATTAGTGGGGGCTGGGTAATCTATAAGCACATCCCTATACAGGTCCCTAGTCGCAGGACTATCGAGACAAGGCATCGATACTCCGGAGTAGACTAGCGTATGCGCTTCTCATCCCAGTGTGGGAGATAGTCTGTCCCACAGCCATCAGTACGTCGTACTGGAGATAGTATACGGGTGCTCGTTGGGTTACGAGTACACTGGACAGGACTCGTCGGGAACTGACAGGTTGGTATTATACCTATCGTCAGTTATCAGTTCCCAGGTGACATGAGTACAGCTTAGTCCGCTGACTTGACACTGGCACTTCGCCTCGAGTGTGTTCCCACTGTACTTTGATTACTACCCTACCACGGCTCAAAGGAGGCGTGCAAACGGGTAATAGTTGGGTACAGTCCCGAAGCACTTGGAGGCAGTGACAGTTAGACAGGATTCGTCTCTCCCGGTATTAGGGGTTGACATCGCGCTGTGTCTAGGAGAGCCATTACACGAGTAGTCCCTGGCCAGGGCAAGCGAGATATACTGGTAGGCTTCCAGTGTTATCTCAGGGTGTTTTGGGCTTCACTCCGACACGACTTATACCGCTATTAGGGGACTGACGTTTACCGCCCCCTAGGCCCGCCATGCGATGTATCAGACGAACAGACCGGACTGTACGGAGATTGTCACATTCAGACTCAGTTGGAGTTCAGATGGGGTTCACCTCGTCAGCCTTCTTGTCGGCATCTACCTGGGGACCGTTACGCACAGCTAGTGCCGCTTGCGGTCTGTGGTTAAACCCACTGCCAGCGTAAGTGTCGAGTCTTTAGAGTCCCACACAGAGGGTATTCGCCATTGGGCAAAACAGAGTAGAGGTCGCATGGTTTTGCGACAGGGTTCGTTCTCATCCGCGCACTTGTGCTCGTTTGGAGTCCGGACGGATATTACTGGCTGGCTCTGATTTGAGTCAGATACTGGTATATGTTTTGGGGTTGCTTTTATCTCTCAGTATTCATGTTCCTCGGAACAAGAATGCAGGTGTGTATGCACAATTGTTTGAGGAGGAGGAAGAGGACTTTCATTAGGGTTTCGGAACGGGTGCGTATGCACAGTTGACAGTCGTCTTTTTCCAAACCCTAATGGATTTATGTTATATCAATTAATAATATTAATAAAATGAAATTGTGTCATGGTTGGGTTTTTGTTGACTTGTTGACCATGGTTGACTAGTTGACCATAGTTGAATGTTTGACCATCATCATTACTTTGCAAAGATGCTTTTTGATTCTAGCAAAATTCATTTAATGAATGAAATGATAATGGTCATTCATAAACCTTCCATCAACTATTTCATTTTCATTATTATTATTATTTTGATAATTCCTTTTGCTTTTGTTATGGTTGCAAAAGGAAAAAGAGCTCATTCTATCATTTGGCTTCTCTCTCCTCACTTCATCTTCTTCTTCCTCTAGCTCAAGGAGAATCCTTCTCATGTGTTGAGAATCCCTCTCCTTGAAAGAAAAACACCCCAAAGACACTCTCTACTCACTCTAGGGTCAAAGGTTTAGCAAGCCGAAGATTCTAGTTCTCTCAAAGTTCGAGAAAGAGCCCGAAGGTTGAACCCTCAGGTGGATCTATCTTTGACGGAAGAAGGCAATGAGGAAGAACCATCAACCTCTACAAGTTTTCAAGAAGAAGGAGTTCAAGTTAGGTATAACCTTTCATCCGAGTAGCTAACTCTCTTTAGCTTGTTTGCTAGTTTAGTTTAGAAAAGATCCCGACTTTGTTAGTCCATGTTGCCCCATGCGCTAAAAATTAGTTTTTTTATACCGTTTCCGCCTCCCCGTAAGAACCGGGGGTCGCAACGTGGACTTACAGTGGTATCAGAGCCTAACCAAACTTAAACTAGCTTTATAGTAAAGTGTATGGAAGTTCGATCGAAAAAAATCGCAAAACCGGAAAAACCAAAACCCTAAGTTTCTGTTGAAATTTTTTGTGCTCTAAATGTAAAAAGTTTTACTCCTAAAATCGGCTCAGGGTTTTGTGAAAACACCCACGAAATACGATCGCGTGATTCCTTCAAACGACCGCGGTTCCGCGGCATTGGTTGGCTTAGGCCGCGGAACCGCCGCCGTTTTGTCTCTTCTTGTGGTCCTGTTTTGTGCAGTGTTCTTCTGGTAGGGTTTTGGGATTTTTAAGATATGTCATTTGTGCCCAGATTTTCCAGAAAAGAAATTTGCTTTTGGGGGCCTATAAATCCGTATTTTTATCAAACTTCACTACACTTTGACTATGTTGGTTATATCTGTGATGTTTGTATGTATTGAACGTCGGCTAATCGCTATAAGTCGATTAGTCGGGGTTATACATTTCTGTGATCTGTGTTTGATATTGGAATGTGTATATGAATGTGTTGGACTGTCGCGGGTGAATAGCCGGGGTGGATGTGAGATGAGCTTTTGTTTTTCTTTCATTCATTTGTAATATGTAAATTGATGTAATATTATTATTTGTTTGGCCGCACAACCGGGTCGGGGTTGTAGCCGTCATTGTATAATTCTTTTTACTGTTTTTGCTCCTAGGATAGACCCATGGAGGGGTGCACAAACTGCCGAGTACTTGGCGGGTAGTTTGCCGCACCCGTAGGGGTCTTGGGTGGGGTATTGGCTATTCACCGCGACCGTGTAATCCGCTTTTCGTTGCAGGCTCGAACGGATTGCGGATTCCTGGTATATCCAATATATTCATCTGTGATCTGTAATGTCTATCATTGCTATATTTATAACTATTTAGGCGTTGCTTATGTTTTACAGCCGCGCTAGCCCAGCCCCCACTCTGTCGTTAGTTAAGTAACCTAACGGGTGATGACGGGGCCCCGTGGCGAATGCGAATGGCATAAGCATACGTCATATTTTGGTTGTTTTCTGCAATGGTAGGATTTAAATGATGGGACGCATTAAAAGAACTAATGCAAGAATATCACGCATTAAAAGAACTAATGCAAGATAATAAACCAAGTTAAAGTCGTTGGAACACTTTCGAAAAACCACTCGGTTCTTTTCAAAACTAACTTTTAAATGCGGAGCTTGAGCCACTCCTTTTAAAAGCTATCTCGTTCCATCGATTATATCAAGTTCACTACGTTCACGGTTTCGTCAAAACCATTCGTAGCCCTCCATCATTTCAGTTAAATGTACGGTAGTATTCAAGCTATGTATTTTGACCTCACGCCAAGGCATAGTGATTGGTAGCTGCCGGATATTTATCTGTTGCATAGATAGAATGCGTTGGTTTGAGACAGTCGTACTACCATTTTGGCCTACGTCAAGGGTAGGTACGAGTGGGTTCAAATTAACCGGGATAATGATGGGAAGAACTTGACATGTGACTTATGACATTTTGACCTCACGCCAAGGTCATAAGAGCATGGGGCAAAAATCCACATCGGGAGTTTCATAAGTACTGAAACTTGCTAGATTTGCATACCATTTGAAGTGTGGTGATTCTGGTAGGATTCCTTCAGTTTCGTCACGCGATGATATTTGGATCCCGATCCTACTGTGAGTATATGCTACTCCTCGGGAAATTTCTCACTAAACGATCAATGCTATAAACCTAGTAGGTGCCTAGAAAGGTGTTAGCGGGGCTACGCCCCCAGGGAAAAGAGGTTATTTAATTAAGGAACTTCGCGAAAGCGTTGGAAAACCTCCCTCGAAGTACCGACACTGGCCTGGCTGAACGGTTAAGCAAGTATTGTGCGGTGGGATTGATCCCGACTAATTCTTCCTTTATGGTTTGAGGAGGGATTCGAGAGACAGTGGGAGCCATCCTGTTTAGACAAATTAAAAACCACTCTAAACTTGTAAGAGCATCGTGCTAAAGTGTTTCTTCTCTCTCTCCTAATTGCAGCGACCTATCGACATGACTGGACTTAAGTTACTTCTAGATAAAAACATACTGACAGGGCCAAACTACAAAGATTGGCTCAGGAATGTCAAAATGGCAATCACTTACGACAAGCTGGGGTATCTTCTTACCACCAAAGCTCCCCCCATCCCAGGTCCCACCTCCAGCATCGCGGATAAGGAAATCCGTAAGACTTGGGAGATAGATAGCGCGAAGGCCAAATGCCTTGTGCTTGCCTCTATGGACAACGAACATCAGAGGAGGCATGAGAATATGGACCTCGAGTCCATATTTCTCCATACAAAAGAACTGTATAGAGAGCAGTCTCGTATCGCAAGATACGAAGTGTCGAAGAAGTTGTTTTCGGCAAGGTTGGCCGTCGGATCATCGGTAGCGGAACACATGCTTAAGATGATTGGCTTTATTGAGGAGCTCGCGGACCTTGGGACCACGTTGGAGAATGAACTCTATACTGATTTGATTCTCCAGTCCCTTCCTTCCACTTACGCCCAGTTTATCCTTAACTTCAACATGCAAGGAAAGGAGGTTGAACTCTCCGAACTTCTGAACATGTTGAGGAGTGCTGAGGGCACCCTACAGAAAGGTAGGGAAACATCCACTTTGTTTGTAGGAGGATCTTCTTCTTCTAGGTCCAAGGCGAAAGCCAAGGGAAAGAAGAGGAAAGCCCCCGCCAAACCAAGGGGCGGTGTTAGTAAAGTGGATACGAAGGGAAAGGCAAAGGCAACAAAGATAGCGGGGAAGCTTGTGGATAAAGAAGAATGCTTCTATTGTCATAAGAAAGGACACTGGAAGAATGATTGCAAGGCTTGGAAAGCCAGGACACAGGAATTGAAGCAGGTTGCGGCTTCAGCTTCAGGTGTGTATGTTATTGAAAACTGTCTTTCGATAAACTCTACTTCCTGGGTATTGGATACCGGATCAGGATCTCATATCTGTAATTCTTTGCAGGCGTTGAGAAACCGTAGGGTTTTGAAGGCAGGTGACATGACCCTCAGAGTTGCAAACGGAGCTAGCATGGATGCTAAAGCCGTGGGGGACTATCACCTGGGAATGTCAGATGGGCATGTTTTGGTTTTGCGTAATTGCTTTTTTGTACCCAACGCAACTTGTAATATCATTTCTGTATCTTTGGTTTCTAAAGAAGGTTATGAATTTGCGTTTGTAAGTAATGTTGTAAACATTCACCTTAATCAAGTTCTGATTGGGTCAGGTACACTGAGCAATGGTATATACGTATTAAACCAACCACAGATTTTCAATGTCCAAAATACACACAAAAGAAAGTCGCCAGACATCAATCAGGCTTTCTTGTGGTATTGTAGACTGGGTCACATAAATGAGAGAAGGTTGACTAAGTTACATACAGAAGGGTATTTGAATCCGTTCGAATATCAATCGTATGCCACTTGTCAATCCTGTCTCAAAGGAAAGATGGCAAAGACTCCGTTCACTGGACACGGAGTAAAAGCGAGCGAGCTCTTGGGGCTCGTACACAGCGACGTGTGCGGTCCAATGTCTACACATGCGCGAAGCGGTTTTTCTTACTTCATTACTTTTACGGATGATTTTTCAAGGTTCGGACATGTCTTCTTAATGAAACATAAATCCAAAGCCTTTGGAAAATTCCAGGAATATAAGAATGAGGTAGAAAAACAAACCGGCAAAAGTATCAAGATTCTAAGATCGGATCGAGGTGGAGAATACTTGAGTGCCGAGTTCCTGAACTACTTAAAAGAGAATGGAATTCTCTCTCAGCTTACTCCTCCATACACTCCGCAACATAACGGTGTATCGGAGAGACGGAACCGAACCCTATTGGATATGGTACGGTCCATGATGAGTAACGCTGAGTTACCGCGATCATTCTGGGGGTATGCGCTAGAATCAGCTGCGTACCTTTTGAACCGAGTTCCCACTAAGACTGTGCCTACCACACCATATGAGTTATGGAGTGGGAAGAAACCCTATCTTCAATATCTAAAGATCTGGGGATGTCCGGCTTTTGTTAAAAAGCAGCATGCGGACAAACTCGAGGCATGCTCAATACTGTGCAAGTTTGTGGGATACCCAAAGAATACCAGGGAGTATCTTTTCTACTACGCAGAGGAACAAAAAGTCTTTGTTTCTCGTAATGCCCACTTTCTAGAACACCAGTTCTTAGAAAAGGAAATTAGTGGGAGCGCAGTAGAACCGGAAGAAATTCCAGAACCTCAGACTATTACTGAAAGCTTAGTGGAACTAGAGGGTTCGAAAGAACAGGACATTCCTACGCCGCTCCGCAGGAGTAGTAGGCAGTCTCATCCGCCCGAGAGATACTACGGTTTTCTCATAGACGGGGATAGAGAGGATTGCATCATAGATTATGATGAGCCTACTAGCTTCCAGCAGGCCGTTCAGAGCGTTGACTCGGTAAAATGGCTGGATGCAATGCGGACCGAAATGGAGTCCATGTACACCAACAAAGTATGGACGTTGGACATTGCTCCAGACGGGGTAAAACCCATAGGATGCAAGTGGATCTTCAAAAGGAAGATTGGTGTAGATGGACAGGTTGAGACCTATAAAGCTAGACTTGTAGCAAAGGGTTTCCGTTAAAGACCTGGCTTGGACTATGACGAAACCTTTTCTCCAGTGGCTATGCTGAAATCTATTCGGATGCTTCTTGCCATTGCTGCCTTCCACGATTTTGAGATTTGGCAGATGGACGTAAAAACCGCTTTTCTAAATGGAAATTTAGAGGAGTGTGTCTATATGGACCAGCCAGAGGGTTTCATTCAGAGTGGGAGCAGCGGAAAGGTGTGCAAGTTGCTTAAGTCCATCTATGGACTAAAGCAGGCATCGCGGAGTTGGAACATCTGTTTTGATGAGACGGTCAAGGAATTTGGCTTTATCAAAAATCCAGATGAACCATGCATCTATAGTAGATTTGTAGCGAGAACTGTAGTATTCCTCGTTTTATACGTGGATGACATTCTCTTAATAGGAAATGACATTCCTATGCTACAATCTGTCAAAGGGTTCTTGTTGCACAGGTTCTCCATGAAAGACCTGGGTGATGCCTCTTACATCCTGGGGATCCGGATCCATCGTGATAGATCCAAGAGGATATTAAGACTTTCTCAGTCCAGGTACATCGACACCATAGTGAAAAGATTCAGTATGGAAGATTCCAAGCGCGGTAACCTACCGTCTTGTCACGGGATCACCCTCTCTAAAGAGATGTCTCCCAAGACTGATTTGGAGAGGGATCGCATGTCTATTATACCCTACGCTTCTGCGGTAGGCTCTATAATGTATGCGATGTTGTGTACCAGACCGGATGTAGCTTATGCACTGAGTGTGGTAAGCCGGTATCAGTCAAACCCTGGGGAGAAACACTGGATAGCGGTAAAGAACATTCTCAAGTACCTGAGAAGGACTAAGGAGATGTTCTTGGTGTATGGCGGAAAAGACCTCCAGATCGAGGCCTTTGCTGACTCCAGCTTCCAGAGTGACAAGGATGATTCCAAGTCCATGTCGGGTTTTGTCTTTACCCTCAATGGAGGGGCGGTGTGTTGGAAGAGTTCCAAACAGGAAACCGTTGCAGACTCGACGATGGAAGCGGAATACATCGCTGCATCTGATGCCGCAAAAGAAGCCGTCTGGATGAGGAAGTTCTTGAAAGAACTTCAGGTGGTTCCGTCCATTGTTGACCCAATACCTCTGTATTGCGACAACAACGGGGCTATAGCTTTAGCGAAGGAACCCAGGTCCCATCAGAGATCCAGACACATCTTGAGGCGGTATCACCTGATCAGGGAGATCGTGGATCGCAAGGAGATCGAGGTTCGAAGGGTTGCTTCAGAAGAAAACACTGCAGATCCATTCACCAAGGCCTTACCCCAGACTCAGTTCGAGCGGCTGATCGAGATGATAGGTCTTCGATACGCCAGTACATGGCCTTAGTGCAAGTGGGAGATTGTTAGTGTATATGCCCTAAAGGCCATTACTGTATCATACTAGTTTGTATATTACTTAATGGAAGCTTGGGATATTCACCTTGTATAAACAATCTTGCTCAATATAGTAGTATGCTACTTGGTTTGTTTCTACTTCAATGTGTACTTGTGTTTATTTTAGTATATCACTTATACGCATTAGTGGAGCCCTTAGGATCTTTGCTTGATTACCAGCGTTGTGATGGCAGTCACACTAGTGGGGGCTGGGTAATCTATAAGCACATCCTTATACAGGTCCCTAGTCGCAGGACTATCGAGACAGGGCATCGATACTCCGGAGTAGACTAGCGTATGCGCTTCTCATCCCAGTGTGGGAGATGGTCTGTCCCACAGCCATCAGTACGTCGTACTGGAGATAGTATACGGGTGCTCGTTGGGTTACGAGTACACTGGACAGGACTCGTCGGGAACTGACAGGTTGGTATTATACCTATCGTCAGTTATCAGTTCCCAGGTGACATGAGTACAGCTTAGTCCGCTGACTTGACACTGGCACTTCGCCTCGAGTGTGTTCCCACTGTACTTTGATTACTACCCTACCACGGCTCAAAGGAGTCGTGCAAACGGGTAATAGTTGGGTACAGTCCCGAAGCACTTGGAGGCAGTGACAGTTAGACAGGATTCGTCTCTCCCGGTATTGGGGGTTGACATCGCGCTGTGTCTAGGAGAGCCATTACACGAGTAGTCCCTGGCCAGGGCAAGCGAGATATACTGGTAGGCTTCCAGTGTTATCTCAGGGTGTTTTAGGCTTCACTCCGACACGACTTGTACCGCTATTAGGGGACTGACGTTTACCGCCCCCTAGGCCCGCCATGCGATGTATCAGACGAACAGACCGGACTGTACGGAGATTGTCACATTCAGACTCAGTTGGAGTTCACCTCGTCAGCCTTCTTGTCGGCATCTACCTGGGGACCGTTACGCACAGCTAGTGCTGCTTGCGGTCTGTGGTTAAACCCACTGCCAGCGTAAGTGTCGAGTCTTTAGAGTCCCACACAGAGGGTATTCGCCATTGGGCAAAACAGAGTAGAGGTCGCATGGTTTTGCGACAGGGTTCGTTCTCATCCGTGCACTTGTGCTCGTTTGGAGTCCGGACGGATATTACTGGCTGGCTCTGGTTTGAGTCAGATACTGGTATATGTTTTGGGGTTGCTTTTATCTCTCAGTATTCATGTTCCTCGGAACAAGAATGCATGTGTGTATGCACAGTTGTTTGAGGAGGAGGAAGAGGACTTTCATTAGGGTTTCGGAACGGGTGCGTATACACAGTTGACAGTCGTCTTTTTCCAAACCCTAATGGATTTATGTTATATCAATTAATAATATTAATAAAATGAAATTGTGTCATGGTTGGGTTTTTGTTGACTTGTTGACCATGGTTGACTAGTTGACCATAGTTGAATGTTTGACCATCATCATTACTTTGCAAAGATGCTTTTTGATTCTAGCAAAATTCATTTAATGAATGAAATGATAATGGTCATTCATAAACCTTCCATCAACTATTTCATTTTCATTATTATTATTATTTTGATAATTCCTTTTGCTTTTGTTATGGTTGCAAAAGGAAAAAGAGCTCATTCTATCATTTGGCTTCTCTCTCCTCACTTCATCTTCTTCTTCCTCTAGCTCAAGGAGAATCCTTCTCATGTGTTGAGAATCCCTCTCCTTGAAAGAAAAACACCCCAAAGACACTCTCTACTCACTCTAGGGTCAAATGTTTAGCAAGCCGAAGATTCTAGTTCTCTCAAAGTTCGAGAAAGAGCCCGAAGGTTGAACCCTCAGGTGGATCCATCTTTGACGGAAGAAGGCAACGAGGAAGAACCATCAACCTCTACAAGTTTTTAAGAAGAAGGAGTTCAAGTTAGGTATAACCTTTCATCCGAGTAGCTAACTCTCTTTAGCTTGTTTGCTAGTTTAGTTTAGAAAAGATCCCGACTTTGTTAGTCCATGTTGCCCCATGCGCTAAAAATTAGTTTTTTATACCGTTTCTGCCTCCCCGTAAGAACCGGGGGTCGGAACGTGGACTTACAGCCCCAACTTCACCAAGTCAAGAAACTTGTGAAGAAAACACCCTATACTACTTGGCAAGAGGTAGAGGATGAAGAAATAGGAAGTGGGTTCACTTTAGAATTGGATTTCTCACTCTTTTTCATCAATCACCATTGATGAAGTCAAGCTTTCTTCATTGAAGAAGATGATGAAGAAGAAGAAGATAATATGATAAGTCTTAAGTAAAATGAAAATAATAATAATACTTATCATCTACCAACCATGGTCAAGTGTAGAGACTAAACTAGGGTTAGTGGGAATGGTTAGGGTTAAGCATGAGACAAAATGGTCACATAGTCAAAGCTTCATGAAGCTTCAATATACAACAAAGTTAGCCACCATTTTCTTTATGCTTAATATTTTTCCAAAAAAGAATAAATAGATAAATAAAAGAATAAGAAAACAAAAAGGAAAACCCTAACCATTACACAACCATGGTTTAATCTTTACACATACTCTAGTGAGCATGTATCATCAAACATGATACAAACTTGTGTACAAAAGTATATCACATATACAATGTGCACAAACCAAGTGAGAAAATCCATTTAAAGTGAACCAATACTAGTTAATGCAAAGTAATATATCAAATATATAATTATGCATTAAATCATTAAATCAACACTTGATTTAACGATCCGGTCATATTGCATATAACCGACTAATATTCAATGTATCGGCTTATCGAATCAATCCTTGATTCGATAACTAGGTTATATCGCATACAACCATTCGATACATTCGTCGCGAGAATGAAATACTGTATCACATACACGCATTATTCTCGGTCCCGCACATATCTCATATGCGCTCCTATTTCGTTTAGCTTGAGCCAGGAAACCTCTGTGTAGGACTCTAAAGACTCGTCAATACGCCGGCAGCAGGTGATGATCATATCAAACACCCACAAGCCGCAAGCGGTCTGCTAAACGTAACGGCCACCCGGGTATTGAGCGATGAGAAGATCAACGAGCAAGCCCGCTCACACTCCTATGAATCCAACCAGTAACACTTACCGTACAGTCCGATCTCGTCGTCTGATATGTCGCATATCTCGCCTAGGGGTGGTAAACGTCAGACCCCAATAGCTCGATAAGTCGTGTCGATCTGAGGTCTATAACAATTCGAGAAACTATTGGTAACACTTACCAGTAAATCTCAGCAACCCTGGCCAGGGATTTCCGGTTATAGCCAATCGAACACAGCGCAACATCAACTCCCTATACCGGGAGAGACGAATCCCCTCCTATCGCTCATTGCCTTCATGTGACTCGGGACTGTACCCAAAAACCACCATTTTGCACGCCCTCTTGGACGTGGTAAGGTGCAAATCAAAGCACAGTGGGAACCACACAAGACTCTATGACGATCTCGGGTCAACAGACTACTCTGTACCAGTGTCACCAGAGAACTGCTATCTGACGTAAGGTATAATACCATCTGGGAGTTCTCGGCGAGTCCGTCCAGTGTACCCAGTCTCTACTGAGCACCCGTATATCATCTCTGATGTCAAACACCAATGGATATGGGATCATCCATCGCCCATCTATATGGGTCGAGAAGGTACACGCTAGTTTACTCTGGTATATCGATGCCCCGTCTCGATACACCCACGACTAGGGACTTTGAAGGATGTACTTATGAACTACCATGTCCCCACTAGTATGATCCGCATCACAGTCCAGGTAGTCAAGTACACATCCTAAGGGCTTTACCAACATGTAATAGAGAGACAATCAGTGTACACGTTGAGGTAAAGTTCAACCAGATAGCATACTATCATGTCGAGCAAGATAGTCCTCCCTATATATATCCCAGCATCCACTACAATATACATCTAATGTACAGTAATGGCCTCTAGGGCATACATATAACTAACAATACCATGACCGGAGAACTGAACCCGTTCTCTGTGAACGAGGTCCGCAAATATGAAGATGCCAAATACTTCTTACCGGATTTCGGAGATACGGAGAGGTGTCACAAGCTGGAGAACAAGGCTAACGCCACCATCCCTGTCTTCGGGAGTGATACCGAGGAGGAAGAGGAGATAGTTTATTCGGGTCCACCCCAATACAACAAGCCGGGACCATCCGCTCCTACGTTGATCTTTGGTAGTGACTCGGAAGATGAGGTCCATACTGTGTTCTCTGCTCGGCCTTCAATACAAGCGTCCGCTAATGAAGAGCAAAGTCCGCAAGTCGCCATGGTACCGCTTAAACATTATAAAGAACTGGATGCACTCGATACCTACAGTGTAGAGGAGTTGCGGACGTTCTATGTCCCTCCCAGGCGAAAAGGCGAAAAGGCGATTCTATTCTACCGCTCTGAAGAAACCAAAGTGGAGAAAGAAACCTGGCATGGTATGGATCCTACGCTTGACAGGCTTCAACCCATCCGTCTGCCCAGATATTATACAGAAGGCTTTAAGAGGTTGCTGAAGCACCAGGGGATATCCTTCAAACAGACCGTTCGAAAAGCCAAATTCTATGACAAGGTCTGGAACGTCCCCGGGACTCAGCACAAGCTACCTAATGAGAGAATGGAAACAATCGGGCTTGGATACATCCGGTCCAAGAAACGAGAGCTACTCCGTGACTGCTACGTCGTGCATGACTTCGATGAAGAAGCGGATGCTCAATGGGAGGACGCTAATCCTGAACCAGTAAAAGTTCCTGATGCAAAAGTGCCCAGTCCGTCGTTCGAAGAGCAAATGGACAAGCTTATAAAGGAAGCTGGTCAAAAAGTTCGGGACGACCATAACCGCGAAATGTCCATCTATGAGAAAGCCAAAACGCAATGCCTCCTCCAACAGGCTGTGAAAGATGAAAATGCCGCTCCCTGTCAACCTGTTGTAAAAAAGGCTCGACGCAGAGGCAGAAATAAGTCGAGAGGCGAAGAAGGCGCTCGACAGCAACAAAGCGGGGATAAGAAGCCACGCAAGCGGGAATCGAGCGGTTCCGATCTATCCCTCATGAGGAAAATGGGTCGAGCGTACTCTTTTCCTCGGGACAAGACGAAGAAGATACTTGACCGAGCTATAAAATACCAGATGCTTAAGCTGCCGGAGTCTAAACACCCCGAACAAGCAGGCGAAGTCTCACACCCAAACTATTGCTCTTATCACCGAGTGATAGGGCACCCTCTTGAAGACTGCTTCACCTTTAAGAATTGGGTCGAAGATCAGTATCAGCTCGGCAAGTTTGCTCTGTCTGACAACTGGAGGGTAACGCCGCCACAGAAGCACGAACCCAAAGCCACGAGAGCAGAACCATTTCCACATTGGTCTTGGAAGCGAATTCGTACTTGTCACATGATAACAATATCAAGAGAAGAGCCCGAGAACATGGATGACCTTCCCTGGTGCTTCGAAAACAACAACAATGAGGTGATCTCAGAATTTCCGCCAGCACCGAAAGAGCTGGAGGATGGAATACATACCACTGCGGATAACCTCAAGAAAATTGAGTTGGGGACGGTGAATGACCCGCGACCAACATTCATTAGTGAACTGCTGTCTGAAGAGAGGGTGGCTTCATTAAAAGACCTGCTTATGCAGCATAAAGATTGCTTCGCATGGAACTATTCCAAAATGCCAGGACTAGATCCAGAAATTGCTGTGCATAAATTAGCGATATCTCCGGACGTCAAGCCGGTCAAACAGGCGCTAAGAAGAATGCGGCTCGAGCTTGAGATGAGTATCAATGCTGAGGTCAAGAAGCTGAACGACTCTGGTTTCATCCAGGAGGTCCAGTATCCCGAGTGGATCGCCAACATCGTTCCGGTGATGAAGAAAAATGGGACAGTGCGCATATGCGTGGATTTCCGGGATCTCAATAAAGCTTGCCCGAAGGACGATTTCCCAGTGCCAGTCACCGAACTGATGATAGACAATACGTCCACTCATGAGGTTTTCTCCTTCATGGATGGCTTATCAGGGTATAATCAGATAAAGATGCATCCCGAAGACCAGAAGCACACCGCCTTCAGGACCCCTTTGGGTATATTTTGCTACAAGGTGATGCCCTTCGGTCTAAAGAACGCCGGTGCCACCTATCAGAGGGCCATGACGAAGATCTTCGATGACCTTATACATGAAATCATCGAATGTTATATCGACGACCTTGTGGTGAAAAGAAAATCGTATGAGGAACATCTCGAGCATCTGAAGACCGTATTTCAACGCCTTCGACAATACAACTTGAAGATGAACCCTCTCAAATGCGCATTCGGAGTTTCCTCGGGCAAATTCCTGGGATTCATCGTCCGACACCGAGGTATTGAGATAGATCTGTCAAAGATCAAGGTGATCATGGAAATGCCTCCGCCAAGGACTCTCAAATAGCTGCGGTCTCTCCAAGGGAAGCTCGCGTATATACGGCGGTTTATAGCCAACCTTTTAGGCAAGTGTCATCCTTACAGTCACCTGATGAAGAAGGGAACTGTTGGAGATAGTGCCCTCAGAGACGATTATTGGATCACAGGCACGTGATTGCAATGATTGAGGGAGGACCTATCCCGGTGGGACAGTCTTACTCGAGATGATAGTATGCTATCTGGTTTACCTTTATCATCGTGTACTGCTTTAAGTGACCTGACATGTCGCTATTGCACGTTGATAGAGCCCCTAGGATTCTTGCTTGACTACCGGCAGTATGAGGGCGATCATATACGTGGGAGCTGGTAGTCTATAAGCACATCCTTAAAAGGTCCCTAGTCGTAGGAGTTTCGAGACAGGGCATCGATACTCCAGAGTAGACTAGTGTATACAGTCGAGACCCCGACGAGGGGCGGTGGCCGGTCTCACAACCCACTGGTGTCAGTTGGTTCACCTAAGATGTATACAGGTGCTCATTGGGTTATGAGTACACCGGACAGGACTCGCCGGGAACATGCTAGTTGGTCTTATACCTGACGTCAGATAGCAGTTCCCTGGTGACATGTGTACAGGTTAGTTCATCGACCTGGGGATCGTCATTTGTCTCGTGTGAGTTCCCACTGTACTTTGATTACTACCCTACCACGGCTCAAAGGAGTCGTGCAAACAGGTTTTAGTTGGGTACAGTCCCGAGCCACATGGAGGCAGTGAGCGGATCTTCAGGGGTTCGTCTCTCCCGGTATTGGGGGTGAGGTCGCGCTGTGTCTAGGAGAGCCATTACATGAAGACCTTGGCCAAGGCAGGAGATTTACTGGTAGGTATTCCAGTAGTATCTCAGGGTGTTCTGGGCTACACTCCGACACGACTTGTACCGCTTTTGGGGGTCTGACTTTTACCAACCCCCTAGGCCCGCCATGCGATGCTCATAGACGAACGGACCGGACTGTACGGATATTGTCACTGACAGGCTCAGTTGGGTGTCGGGGTGAGCTTCCTCATCGACGTCCCTTTTGGTCAATAGCTGGTGGCCCGTCACGTATTGGCTTATACCTCTGACGTGCTAGTGGTTAAATCCACAGCCATAGTATTGACGAGTCTTTAGAGTCCACCACACTTTCAGTTACTCAAGTTTCGGGCGAAACGCTGTAGAGGCCGTATGGAGATATGGCAGGGTCCGATCAGATACGTGCGGTATTGCACGGATCAGGATCGGACGGTTTGTACTAGTGGCCGTATAGTTATATGGCAGCGTTCGATCAGATACGTGCGGTATTGCACGGATCAGGATCGGACGGATAATACTAGCCGGCTTTGGTTTAAGCCGGATCCTAGTATAGTACAGTGTAGATTTTGTCTCTTTGGATTTGTATCCGGACGGAATACAGATGCGGGTGTGTATGCACAGTATCGGGGTTTTCCTGTAATTTATTACGGGACCAGTTTTCTGGAGTTGCCAGTTTGCTTTCCGTTCCGGCCGGTTTTTCTTTGTTCTTTCCCGGCCGGACTTTTCCGATGGAGGGACTAATTTGCAATTGTGCAAATTGGTATTTGTGGAGGACTTATTTGCATAAGGGTTGACATGATAAGCATCTTTGCTTTTCATGATTTGATGAGATTAGAAATGATTTGAGGTTGATGTAAGTTTTGTGATAATTATGTTTGGATGTGGTCACCCTCCTCCTTTTACTACACTCACCTCCCTCTTGCTTCATATTTTTTTTTCCTCCACCATTTCTAAAGAGGAGAGATGATTATTCATGGTTGAAAAAAAGAAAGAGAGAAGAAGAAAAGAGAAGAAAATGAGAGCTTCATCTTGAGAGGAGAAAAATGAGAGTGATTCATTTGGTGTATATCATTCTTCATCTCATTCCATTGCTAGAAAATTGAAAGCACAAATTTTCTACACACCATTCCTCCATCTATGGCAACCAACCCCAAAGTGAGACATTCACTCTACACTATATTCCTACAGCAAATCTTGAGCATGTCGAGTTGCCGGCTTCATGCCCGAGTTGCCTCAGTATCGAGGTGGGAGCCCGTAAAAGTACCCGGCTTCGTGGTGCCCTTTCCGACGAGGAGGAGACGGACGGAGATCCCGCGAGGAGATCGGAGTGGAGATGAAGACCGGAGGACTCGGATCAGTCGGTACATCTCTAACCCTTTCTTGTAGTTGCTAGAGTTAGTTTAATGGCACGATCCAGGGTTTAGTGCGCGGTGGTGCCGGTTTGCAAAGTCCGCAAAATTAAAGTTTATCACCGTTTCCGCGTTTGGCCGTCGGATTGACGGCCGGGGCGCCGCCGTGCACTTACAGTGGTATCAGAGCCTCGCCATTAACATAGTCTAGCTTGGTGTAATGTGTTTTTCTATTTCGATCGATCGAATGTTCCAAAACTGCATCTTAGTACGCATCAGTTTCTGTTGAAAATTTTTTGGTCTTGAAAAATTTTTCAGGTTGTAAAATATTGATGTACTGGAAAAACTAAGGGCTCTGTAAAAATTCGACGAAGTAACTCCACAGTGGGAGCGCGGAACCGCCGCGAAAACCCCCTTTCCGCGGCCCTTCCGCCGCACACTGTGGAGATCACTTCACCAATTTTTTTCAGATGCCTCCTGGACTTAAATTATGGGTTTTGGAATATTAACATTGGGCCCAGGAATTCTGTGAGTGCTACAGTTTTGTTTGGGGGCCCACTTGTTAAGGTTTGATCAATCGGAAAATTTTAAACACATTTTTCACAGTATTTACATTATATCTGCGACCGTGAATGTCACTCGATCGGTAAATCCGGTCTAACTGCTATAGCCCGGTTAGACGGATTTGCGAACGTGACTTTCACGTTGATGTTCTATGTTTATGCTGTGATGTTGCGGATCGGTCGTGGGGATAGCCTGGATGCAATGCTAGTACAGTGCTGTTGTATTATGTACATTTGATATTGCGGGGCGAGCGTCCGACATGTGGACTGCCGTCTCTGCCTGTTTGTATTATTCTTTTGGGGCACGACCTGGTTGCGGTCGATGTACCCGGTGTATGTATATTTTACTTTCTGTACTAGGATTACCCCGCGGTGGGGTGCACGGATAGCCGGGTTCTGGAGGGCAACAAGCCCGCATCTCATGGCATTGAGACGGAGGGGGCTTCACTCTGGGATTGGCGGGCTATTCGCCGCACTCGTAGGGGGTACAGGTTGACCCAGGAGGGGTGCCCAAGTTGCCGGATTCCGTGGAGTGCTGGGTGGTCCATTCACGGAGCTGAAGGGGGCTGCCTCGCTTCAGGTTTTGGCGGGTGACTTGCCGCGCCCGTAGGGGTCTAGGATTTCATTGCACAGGCTATCCACACGACCAGGGGAACGTCGGGTTTCAGTAGTGGCTCTGTGAAACCCGGGGATCCCAGTTATCTGTATTGTTCTGTGATGCTGTACATTTCTGTGATGTTGCATTTTATTCATGCCTTGAGCGAAATATAATATATTGGTACATATATTAGTAGATGTTGTATATGTTTTTCATCCGCGCTAGTCCAGTCCCCGCTCTGCCGTTAGTTAGCTAACCTAACGGGTGATGACGGGACCCAGTGGCGAATGCGGATGGCATATACGTACGTCAGTATATTTTCGTTCTTTGTGGTGTGATCAATTGATGGGACTGCATTGATTCGGATCAATGCAAGTTAAACAAACCTATTCTGATGTTGTTGGAACACTTTTCAAAAAGCTGTTATTGCAAGGACGTTCACTTCTGTTTTGCATCGTGGTATTCATTTGGAATATCCTGCTCCTCAGTCGACGAGGCAAGGGCCGAGATCCCTTCACCGGGAGTGACCCCTTGGACAGAAGTTTGCGTCAGGGCATTAACTTCACTATAGCCGATTACTTTTGCTTTGCATCGTGGTATTCAGTTGGAATATCCTGCACCCCATTCTACGGGGAAAGAGCCGAGATCCCTTCACCGGGAGTGACCTCTTTAGTAAAGGTTTTCGTCACTATATTTTCTAAAAAGCTATCCCTTCCTTCAACGATATCAAGTTCATTACGTTAAAGGTTTTCGCCAGAAACCATTCGTAGCCCTCCGTCGTTTCATATGGGTAGTCAATAGTATTCAAGCTGTGTTTGTTGGCCAAAGTCAAGGCACAGTGTTTGGTAGCTGTTGGTTATTCATATGCAGTATAGATAGATGCGTTGGTTTGGGGCAGTCGTATAGCCTTGTTGGCCAAAGTCAAGGGCTTGTACGGGTGGACTCAAATTAACCTGGAGAATGACGGGCAGAACTTGACATGTGACTTATGATTTGTTGGCCAAAGTCAAGGTCATAAGAGCATGGGGTAAAAATCACATCGGGAGTTTCAAAAGAACAGAAACTTGCCAGATATGCGCATACCTTCTGGAGTGTGATACCGTGAGCGGATTCCGTCACGTTATCATGTGATGAGAGTTGGATCCCGATTCCCACTGATGAGTTGGTTTACTCCTCGGGTGACCCCGACTAATTCTTCTTTCAGGTTTGGAGGAGAATTTTGAGGTACAGTGGGAGGTTTCCTGATTAGAAAAAGTGATAACCATTCTGATCTAGGTTAGAGTGCACGTTGAGTGTTTCTTTTCTCTCTCTCTGGCAGCGACCATTGACCCGACCCTAAGATTATGACTCAGTGACCAAGTTGACCGAACCTTCTTAACACCGGCTTTTGGATTGTCAGAGTTGCAAACCTCATTGCCACTCCTGCTTTTACCCTTTTCTCCAGGACACCCCGTTTTACTACGAACGTCCACTTCCATTGGACAAAACCATCGTATGGTTAGATACGAACTCGAAGGGATTTATTCGAGGATGGTTTCCGGTTCTGGAGAAAACGAATAGGATTATTCAGTTGTGTTTTCTTTTCACCTTCTCTCAGGTTGCGAGTACTCCTTGGTTTAGGAGTAGTACACCTATTACGCAAATTGGATAGTCTTCTTCCAAACCATAGGCTGGTGCCGACCGGTAGGGAATGAAGAAAACCAGTTAGCCTAAACGGTGTACAGAAGGTATTAAGATTAAGACAAAGAAAGGGATTAGTAAGAGGGCAAAGTAAGTTGCGACTGCTATTCACGACCAAACCAAGTATTTCTTCGCCAATCCTAAATCACCTTTGTATTTCTCCAGGACACTCCGTATCACTACGAAGATCCCATTTTATTGGATAATCCATCGTATGGTTATATACGAACTCGAAAGGAACTCGTTCCAGTTCGGGGATGGATCCTGGTTCAGGAGAAATAGGAATAAAGTACATTCAGGTGTCTTTTATCTTCACCTTCTCTTGCGATGTGAGTGCTCCTAGGATTAGGACAGTACACCCTTTATGCTTTTTGGATAGTCTTCTTCCAAACCATAGGCTGGTGCCGAACGGTAGGGAAGGAAGAAGACCATTTGGCCTAAAGGGGTGTACAGAAGGTAAAGTCTAAAGACATATGAAGGGATTTGGAGAGGTGGCAAAGAATTATACGGTTATAGTTGTGAATCTGGATAATGGAAGAGGCATTACTAGGAATACCGGGATACCCCAACGAAACATTTCAATGTTTCAGTTTCACTGTGTACTGTTAATGGAAAACTGATTTCCCGATTAGACACTTACTCCAGGGTGTGTATTTACCAGGTATGATTCTCACATCTGTATGGTTTTACAGATGATGAGTGGGAGTAAGTTATTGGGAATTGGGTGATCATCCTCATTTTTGAGGAAGTCACCTGGGTTGTTTGCCAGTCGGCAATTATTTGGTTTTGAATATCCGCGGTTATGCACCAATTTCAAAATGAAATGTCTGTACGTCTATTTTTATAGAGTGAGATATACCTTTTGATATTATGTCGATGACATTTACCTATATCAGTGGATGGTTAGGTAAGGAGCATTGAACAGCGGTGTAATTCTTCTTAACCAAAAGTACAGTTTTCAACCTACGACACACAGTGAAAGAGTTGTTAGACTCAGCGGACTTATACAGAGTATTGTATGTTGTCCAGTGTCCACTAGGACAGAGGGGTTGGTCCTCATACTATATTCTGTTTACTCTTAACTTCTCTAGTTCTTAGACATGTGTTTCGTGGAAACACAGGGTCTAAGTTTTGAGGAGTTATAGGTATTTGAATAGAGTAGAGAACCAGGTGTAGCAAGTATCGGGATTCTTCAAAGTGATCGAAGATGTAGATACTTGTGTATGGTATTCAGTTGATAGTAATGATAAAGAGAAATTGCTTCTCTTTCAGGTTACTCATAATTGGAAGTATTCCTAAGTTGAGTAACGCTGATCGGCCTCCTTCCATTTAGTTGACATGCACTGGAGATAGCTGCATGATTTGAATCTGGTTCAATTAAATCAGTGCCTCTGGTTCTATATTGGATGTAGAACAGTTCATATCTTAACGTTGTTAAGGTACGGGGAGTTGTCCGGCTTATGATTAAAACCAGACTCTGGATAACTCAAGGCACGTTTCTGTAATGGCTGTTTGTGGGTTGACCCAGGCTATGACGAGGATTGATTTTCTACCATCTTGACTCGCCACAGTTTTAACAAAAATGGATTTTTTCAGAAAACAGTAGTGGGAGTATGGTAGAACTGGAAGTGATTCCAGAACCGCAAACGATTACTGAAGATTTGATAAGGAACCTAAAGATTCAATCTGATTTGACATTCCATTGGCCACTCCGCAGATAAGGTGGGTAACTTCAGGCACCCGAGAGGTAATTCGGTAGCCTCAAGGACGGTGACAGGGAAGTTCTTGTTTACCCACACTTGCCATTGTTGTTGTTCCAGGCTGCGAGACCCGGCAGGAGGATGAGTATAGCGTCGTTCTAAACTTGCTTTAGAAGTGCACGTCTATATGACTCTGCTACAGGGTTGTCGTAGTCAGTGGGAGCAGCGGAAGCATTGGTGGACATCAGGCTTATGTCTATTTATAGACTAAAGCAGATGTAGCGGAGATAGATCATCAATTTCCGATGTGACAGTCATAGGTTTGACGTCATCAGAATAGGGGATGGATCTGTTGAGAAGGTAGTAGGAAGTGATATTCCTTTACTACGATCGGTTATACTTTGGTCGTCACACAGTGTTTTCTCCACAAAGGACTTGGACATTATATCAGACATACTGGTTACTAGATCTATGGTTTTAGATCTAGATTTGGGTGGTTTCCCAATCAGGGTACTTAGACAGCATTCTAAGGGTATTTAGAATGGACGACTCCTGGCACGGTAGTGTACCTGCAGGTAATGGAGTCACCCTCTCCAAAGGTGTCTTACAGACTAAAAAGGAGAGGGATGTGCATGATTGGCAGATCACTTGCTCAGGCAATTGAGTCAATCATGAGATGTCAAGTACCACACCAGATGTTGTTCTTGCACTAGATGCAATAAGTTGACATTGATCCAATCCTGGAGAAACAGTCGGAAGCAGTTTTAGAACATAAGTGGATGTTCTAGGGATATGATAACGACAGCCTTATTCATGAGACAGTTATCATTCCAGGCTTCCAAGGTGACATGGACGACAAGAAGGTTGTCAGAGTTATAGTTTTCCCTCTGACGAGGGGCAGTATTTTGGACAGGTGATCCAAGGCAATACTGAGGGTGGCATGGCGCAGGATACTGATTAAGTTCAGTTGACGATACAGTCTAAGAAGTTTGGATTTGGAGTTCATTTATGAGCTAGGTCCCATCAGACATCCAGACAGTCTAAGACAGGTATTGCTCATTTCGGGAGATGGCTTTCTCCGCGAACTTGAGATATAGAGAGACATAGAAAGAAACACCAGAGCGGATCCACTCACTGAGGCTATTCCTCGACCGCAATAGTTTCGCAAACGGATTTTGTGAGACTGACTAGTAGGGGAGTTGGGTGTTCGGTATCACACAGGCTGTGAGTATGCGACATCGCAATAATTAGCCTTGAGTGCAAGTGGGAGATTGTTGGAGATAGTGCCCTCAGAGACGATTATTGGATCACAGGCACGTGATTGCAATGATTGAGGGAGGACCTATCCCGGTGGGACAGTCTTACTCGAGATGATAGTATGCTATCTGGTTTACCTTTATCATCGTGTACTGCTTTAAGTGACCTGACATGTCGCTATTGCACGTTGATAGAGCCCCTAGGATTCTTGCTTGACTACCGGCAGTATGAGGGCGATCATATACGTGGGAGCTGGTAGTCTATAAGCACATCCTTAAAAGGTCCCTAGTCGTAGGAGTTTCGAGACAGGGCATCGATACTCCAGAGTAGACTAGTGTATACAGTCGAGACCCCGACGAGGGGCGGTGGCCGGTCTCACAACCCACTGGTGTTAGTTGGTTCACCTAAGATGTATACAGGTGCTCATTGGGTTATGAGTACACCGGACAGGACTCGCCGGGAACATGCTAGTTGGTCTTATACCTGACGTCAGATAGCAGTTCCCTGGTGACATGTGTACAGGTTAGTTCATCGACCTGGGGATCGTGATTTGTCTCGTGTGAGTTCCCACTGTACTTTGATTACTACCCTACCACGGCTCAAAGGAGTCGTGCAAACAGGTTTTAGTTGGGTACAGTCCCGAGCCACATGGAGGCAGTGAGCGGATCTTCAGGGGTTCGTCTCTCCCGGTATTGGGGGTGAGGTCGCGCTGTGTCTAGGAGAGCCATTACACGAAGACCTTGGCCAAGGCAGGAGATTTACTGGTAGGTATTCCAGTAGTATCTCAGGGTGTTCTGGGCTACACTCCGACACGACTTGTACCGCTTTTGGGGGTCTGACTTTTACCAACCCCCTAGGCCCGCCATGCGATGCTCATAGACGAACGGACCGGACTGTACGGATATTGTCACTGACAGGCTCAGTTGGGTGTCGGGGTGAGCTTCCTCATCGACGTCCCTTTTGGTCAATAGCTGGTGGCCCGTCACGTATTGGCTTATACCTCTGACGTGCTAGTGGTTAAATCCACAGCCATAGTATTGACGAGTCTTTAGAGTCCACCACACTTTCAGTTACTCAAGTTTCGGGCGAAACGCTGTAGAGGCCGTATGGAGATATGGCAGGGTCCGATCAGATACGTGCGGTATTGCACGGATCAGGATCGGACGGTTTGTACTAGTGGCCGTATAGTTATATGGCAGCGTTCGATCAGATACGTGCGGTATTGCACGGATCAGGATCGGACGGATAATACTAGCCGGCTTTGGTTTAAGCCGGATCCTAGTATAGTACAGTGTAGATTTTGTCTCTTTGGATTTGTATCCGGACGGAATACAGATGCGGGTGTGTATGCACAGTATCGGGGTTTTCCTGTAATTTATTACGGGACCAGTTTTCTGGAGTTGCCAGTTTGCTTTCCGTTCCGGCCGGTTTTTCTTTGTTCTTTCCCGGCCGGACTTTTCCGATGGAGGGACTAATTTGCAATTGTGCAAATTGGTATTTGTGGAGGACTTATTTGCATAAGGGTTGACATGATAAGCATCTTTGCTTTTCATGATTTGATGAGATTAGAAATGATTTGAGGTTGATGTAAGTTTTGTGATAATTATGTTTGGATGTGGTCACCCTCCTCCTTTTACTACACTCACCTCCCTCTTGCTTCATATTTTTTTTTCCTCCACCATTTCTAAAGAGGAGAGATGATTATTCATGGTTGAAAAAAAGAAAGAGAGAAGAAGAAAAGAGAAGAAAATGAGAGCTTCATCTTGAGAGGAGAAAAATGAGAGTGATTCATTTGGTGTATATCATTCTTCA
Organism: Agapanthus africanus; assembly: GCA_030015575.1. Classification (NCBI taxonomy): domain Eukaryota; kingdom Viridiplantae; phylum Streptophyta; class Magnoliopsida; order Asparagales; family Amaryllidaceae; genus Agapanthus; species Agapanthus africanus. The sequence goes on along the minus strand of CM057338.1, from coordinate 416,214,750 downwards.
TCTCATTCCATTGCTAGAAAATTGAAAGCACAAATTTTCTACACACCATTCCTCCATCTATGGCAACCAACCCCAAAGTGAGACATTCACTCTACACTATATTCCTACAGCAAATCTTGAGCATGTCGAGTTGCCGGCTTCATGCCCGAGTTGCCTCAGTATCGAGGTGGGAGCCCGTAAAAGTACCCGGCTTCGTGGTGCCCTTTCCGACGAGGAGGAGACGGACGGAGATCCCGCGAGGAGATCGGAGTGGAGATGAAGACCGGAGGACTCGGATCAGTCGGTACATCTCTAACCCTTTCTTGTAGTTGCTAGAGTTAGTTTAATGGCACGATCCAGGGTTTAGTGCGCGGTGGTGCCGGTTTGCAAAGTCCGCAAAATTAAAGTTTATCACCGTTTCCGCGTTTGGCCGTCGGATTGACGGCCGGGGCGCCGCCGTGCACTTACAGTGGTATCAGAGCCTCGCCATTAACATAGTCTAGCTTGGTGTAATGTGTTTTTCTATTTCGATCGATCGAATGTTCCAAAACTGCATCTTAGTACGCATCAGTTTCTGTTGAAAATTTTTTGGTCTTGAAAAATTTTTCAGGTTGTAAAATATTGATGTACTGGAAAAACTAAGGGCTCTGTAAAAATTCGACGAAGTAACTCCACAGTGGGAGCGCGGAACCGCCGCGAAAACCCCCTTTCCGCGGCCCTTCCGCCGCACACTGTGGAGATCACTTCACCAATTTTTTTCAGATGCCTCCTGGACTTAAATTATGGGTTTTGGAATATTAACATTGGGCCCAGGAATTCTGTGAGTGCTACAGTTTTGTTTGGGGGCCCACTTGTTAAGGTTTGATCAATCGGAAAATTTTAAACACATTTTTCACAGTATTTACATTATATCTGCGACCGTGAATGTCACTCGATCGGTAAATCCGGTCTAACTGCTATAGCCCGGTTAGACGGATTTGCGAACGTGACTTTCACGTTGATGTTCTATGTTTATGCTGTGATGTTGCGGATCGGTCGTGGGGATAGCCTGGATGCAATGCTAGTACAGTGCTGTTGTATTATGTACATTTGATATTGCGGGGCGAGCGTCCGACATGTGGACTGCCGTCTCTGCCTGTTTGTATTATTCTTTTGGGGCACGACCTGGTTGCGGTCGATGTACCCGGTGTATGTATATTTTACTTTCTGTACTAGGATTACCCCGCGGTGGGGTGCACGGATAGCCGGGTTCTGGAGGGCAACAAGCCCGCATCTCATGGCATTGAGACGGAGGGGGCTTCACTCTGGGATTGGCGGGCTATTCGCCGCACTCGTAGGGGGTACAGGTTGACCCAGGAGGGGTGCCCAAGTTGCCGGATTCCGTGGAGTGCTGGGTGGTCCATTCACGGAGCTGAAGGGGGCTGCCTCGCTTCAGGTTTTGGCGGGTGACTTGCCGCGCCCGTAGGGGTCTAGGATTTCATTGCACAGGCTATCCACACGACCAGGGGAACGTCGGGTTTCAGTAGTGGCTCTGTGAAACCCGGGGATCCCAGTTATCTGTATTGTTCTGTGATGCTGTACATTTCTGTGATGTTGCATTTTATTCATGCCTTGAGCGAAATATAATATATTGGTACATATATTAGTAGATGTTGTATATGTTTTTCATCCGCGCTAGTCCAGTCCCCGCTCTGCCGTTAGTTAGCTAACCTAACGGGTGATGACGGGACCCAGTGGCGAATGCGGATGGCATATACGTACGTCAGTATATTTTCGTTCTTTGTGGTGTGATCAATTGATGGGACTGCATTGATTCGGATCAATGCAAGTTAAACAAACCTATTCTGATGTTGTTGGAACACTTTTCAAAAAGCTGTTATTGCAAGGACGTTCACTTCTGTTTTGCATCGTGGTATTCATTTGGAATATCCTGCTCCTCAGTCGACGAGGCAAGGGCCGAGATCCCTTCACCGGGAGTGACCCCTTGGACAGAAGTTTGCGTCAGGGCATTAACTTCACTATAGCCGATTACTTTTGCTTTGCATCGTGGTATTCAGTTGGAATATCCTGCACCCCATTCTACGGGGAAAGAGCCGAGATCCCTTCACCGGGAGTGACCTCTTTAGTAAAGGTTTTCGTCACTATATTTTCTAAAAAGCTATCCCTTCCTTCAACGATATCAAGTTCATTACGTTAAAGGTTTTCGCCAGAAACCATTCGTAGCCCTCCGTCGTTTCATATGGGTAGTCAATAGTATTCAAGCTGTGTTTGTTGGCCAAAGTCAAGGCACAGTGTTTGGTAGCTGTTGGTTATTCATATGCAGTATAGATAGATGCGTTGGTTTGGGGCAGTCGTATAGCCTTGTTGGCCAAAGTCAAGGGCTTGTACGGGTGGACTCAAATTAACCTGGAGAATGACGGGCAGAACTTGACATGTGACTTATGATTTGTTGGCCAAAGTCAAGGTCATAAGAGCATGGGGTAAAAATCACATCGGGAGTTTCAAAAGAACAGAAACTTGCCAGATATGCGCATACCTTCTGGAGTGTGATACCGTGAGCGGATTCCGTCACGTTATCATGTGATGAGAGTTGGATCCCGATTCCCACTGATGAGTTGGTTTACTCCTCGGGTGACCCCGACTAATTCTTCTTTCAGGTTTGGAGGAGAATTTTGAGGTACAGTGGGAGGTTTCCTGATTAGAAAAAGTGATAACCATTCTGATCTAGGTTAGAGTGCACGTTGAGTGTTTCTTTTCTCTCTCTCTGGCAGCGACCATTGACCCGACCCTAAGATTATGACTCAGTGACCAAGTTGACCGAACCTTCTTAACACCGGCTTTTGGATTGTCAGAGTTGCAAACCTCATTGCCACTCCTGCTTTTACCCTTTTCTCCAGGACACCCCGTTTTACTACGAACGTCCACTTCCATTGGACAAAACCATCGTATGGTTAGATACGAACTCGAAGGGATTTATTCGAGGATGGTTTCCGGTTCTGGAGAAAACGAATAGGATTATTCAGTTGTGTTTTCTTTTCACCTTCTCTCAGGTTGCGAGTACTCCTTGGTTTAGGAGTAGTACACCTATTACGCAAATTGGATAGTCTTCTTCCAAACCATAGGCTGGTGCCGACCGGTAGGGAATGAAGAAAACCAGTTAGCCTAAACGGTGTACAGAAGGTATTAAGATTAAGACAAAGAAAGGGATTAGTAAGAGGGCAAAGTAAGTTGCGACTGCTATTCACGACCAAACCAAGTATTTCTTCGCCAATCCTAAATCACCTTTGTATTTCTCCAGGACACTCCGTATCACTACGAAGATCCCATTTTATTGGATAATCCATCGTATGGTTATATACGAACTCGAAAGGAACTCGTTCCAGTTCGGGGATGGATCCTGGTTCAGGAGAAATAGGAATAAAGTACATTCAGGTGTCTTTTATCTTCACCTTCTCTTGCGATGTGAGTGCTCCTAGGATTAGGACAGTACACCCTTTATGCTTTTTGGATAGTCTTCTTCCAAACCATAGGCTGGTGCCGAACGGTAGGGAAGGAAGAAGACCATTTGGCCTAAAGGGGTGTACAGAAGGTAAAGTCTAAAGACATATGAAGGGATTTGGAGAGGTGGCAAAGAATTATACGGTTATAGTTGTGAATCTGGATAATGGAAGAGGCATTACTAGGAATACCGGGATACCCCAACGAAACATTTCAATGTTTCAGTTTCACTGTGTACTGTTAATGGAAAACTGATTTCCCGATTAGACACTTACTCCAGGGTGTGTATTTACCAGGTATGATTCTCACATCTGTATGGTTTTACAGATGATGAGTGGGAGTAAGTTATTGGGAATTGGGTGATCATCCTCATTTTTGAGGAAGTCACCTGGGTTGTTTGCCAGTCGGCAATTATTTGGTTTTGAATATCCGCGGTTATGCACCAATTTCAAAATGAAATGTCTGTACGTCTATTTTTATAGAGTGAGATATACCTTTTGATATTATGTCGATGACATTTACCTATATCAGTGGATGGTTAGGTAAGGAGCATTGAACAGCGGTGTAATTCTTCTTAACCAAAAGTACAGTTTTCAACCTACGACACACAGTGAAAGAGTTGTTAGACTCAGCGGACTTATACAGAGTATTGTATGTTGTCCAGTGTCCACTAGGACAGAGGGGTTGGTCCTCATACTATATTCTGTTTACTCTTAACTTCTCTAGTTCTTAGACATGTGTTTCGTGGAAACACAGGGTCTAAGTTTTGAGGAGTTATAGGTATTTGAATAGAGTAGAGAACCAGGTGTAGCAAGTATCGGGATTCTTCAAAGTGATCGAAGATGTAGATACTTGTGTATGGTATTCAGTTGATAGTAATGATAAAGAGAAATTGCTTCTCTTTCAGGTTACTCATAATTGGAAGTATTCCTAAGTTGAGTAACGCTGATCGGCCTCCTTCCATTTAGTTGACATGCACTGGAGATAGCTGCATGATTTGAATCTGGTTCAATTAAATCAGTGCCTCTGGTTCTATATTGGATGTAGAACAGTTCATATCTTAACGTTGTTAAGGTACGGGGAGTTGTCCGGCTTATGATTAAAACCAGACTCTGGATAACTCAAGGCACGTTTCTGTAATGGCTGTTTGTGGGTTGACCCAGGCTATGACGAGGATTGATTTTCTACCATCTTGACTCGCCACAGTTTTAACAAAAATGGATTTTTTCAGAAAACAGTAGTGGGAGTATGGTAGAACTGGAAGTGATTCCAGAACCGCAAACGATTACTGAAGATTTGATAAGGAACCTAAAGATTCAATCTGATTTGACATTCCATTGGCCACTCCGCAGATAAGGTGGGTAACTTCAGGCACCCGAGAGGTAATTCGGTAGCCTCAAGGACGGTGACAGGGAAGTTCTTGTTTACCCACACTTGCCATTGTTGTTGTTCCAGGCTGCGAGACCCGGCAGGAGGATGAGTATAGCGTCGTTCTAAACTTGCTTTAGAAGTGCACGTCTATATGACTCTGCTACAGGGTTGTCGTAGTCAGTGGGAGCAGCGGAAGCATTGGTGGACATCAGGCTTATGTCTATTTATAGACTAAAGCAGATGTAGCGGAGATAGATCATCAATTTCCGATGTGACAGTCATAGGTTTGACGTCATCAGAATAGGGGATGGATCTGTTGAGAAGGTAGTAGGAAGTGATATTCCTTTACTACGATCGGTTATACTTTGGTCGTCACACAGTGTTTTCTCCACAAAGGACTTGGACATTATATCAGACATACTGGTTACTAGATCTATGGTTTTAGATCTAGATTTGGGTGGTTTCCCAATCAGGGTACTTAGACAGCATTCTAAGGGTATTTAGAATGGACGACTCCTGGCACGGTAGTGTACCTGCAGGTAATGGAGTCACCCTCTCCAAAGGTGTCTTACAGACTAAAAAGGAGAGGGATGTGCATGATTGGCAGATCACTTGCTCAGGCAATTGAGTCAATCATGAGATGTCAAGTACCACACCAGATGTTGTTCTTGCACTAGATGCAATAAGTTGACATTGATCCAATCCTGGAGAAACAGTCGGAAGCAGTTTTAGAACATAAGTGGATGTTCTAGGGATATGATAACGACAGCCTTATTCATGAGACAGTTATCATTCCAGGCTTCCAAGGTGACATGGACGACAAGAAGGTTGTCAGAGTTATAGTTTTCCCTCTGACGAGGGGCAGTATTTTGGACAGGTGATCCAAGGCAATACTGAGGGTGGCATGGCGCAGGATACTGATTAAGTTCAGTTGACGATACAGTCTAAGAAGTTTGGATTTGGAGTTCATTTATGAGCTAGGTCCCATCAGACATCCAGACAGTCTAAGACAGGTATTGCTCATTTCGGGAGATGGCTTTCTCCGCGAACTTGAGATATAGAGAGACATAGAAAGAAACACCAGAGCGGATCCACTCACTGAGGCTATTCCTCGACCGCAATAGTTTCGCAAACGGATTTTGTGAGACTGACTAGTAGGGGAGTTGGGTGTTCGGTATCACACAGGCTGTGAGTATGCGACATCGCAATAATTAGCCTTGAGTGCAAGTGGGAGATTGTTGGAGATAGTGCCCTCAGAGACGATTATTGGATCACAGGCACGTGATTGCAATGATTGAGGGAGGACCTATCCCGGTGGGACAGTCTTACTCGAGATGATAGTATGCTATCTGGTTTACCTTTATCATCGTGTACTGCTTTAAGTGACCTGACATGTCGCTATTGCACGTTGATAGAGCCCCTAGGATTCTTGCTTGACTACCGGCAGTATGAGGGCGATCATATACGTGGGAGCTGGTAGTCTATAAGCACATCCTTAAAAGGTCCCTAGTCGTAGGAGTTTCGAGACAGGGCATCGATACTCCAGAGTAGACTAGTGTATACAGTCGAGACCCCGACGAGGGGCGGTGGCCGGTCTCACAACCCACTGGTGTTAGTTGGTTCACCTAAGATGTATACAGGTGCTCATTGGGTTATGAGTACACCGGACAGGACTCGCCGGGAACATGCTAGTTGGTCTTATACCTGACGTCAGATAGCAGTTCCCTGGTGACATGTGTACAGGTTAGTTCATCGACCTGGGGATCGTGATTTGTCTCGTGTGAGTTCCCACTGTACTTTGATTACTACCCTACCACGGCTCAAAGGAGTCGTGCAAACAGGTTTTAGTTGGGTACAGTCCCGAGCCACATGGAGGCAGTGAGCGGATCTTCAGGGGTTCGTCTCTCCCGGTATTGGGGGTGAGGTCGCGCTGTGTCTAGGAGAGCCATTACACGAAGACCTTGGCCAAGGCAGGAGATTTACTGGTAGGTATTCCAGTAGTATCTCAGGGTGTTCTGGGCTACACTCCGACACGACTTGTACCGCTTTTGGGGGTCTGACTTTTACCAACCCCCTAGGCCCGCCATGCGATGCTCATAGACGAACGGACCGGACTGTACGGATATTGTCACTGACAGGCTCAGTTGGGTGTCGGGGTGAGCTTCCTCATCGACGTCCCTTTTGGTCAATAGCTGGTGGCCCGTCACGTATTGGCTTATACCTCTGACGTGCTAGTGGTTAAATCCACAGCCATAGTATTGACGAGTCTTTAGAGTCCACCACACTTTCAGTTACTCAAGTTTCGGGCGAAACGCTGTAGAGGCCGTATGGAGATATGGCAGGGTCCGATCAGATACGTGCGGTATTGCACGGATCAGGATCGGACGGTTTGTACTAGTGGCCGTATAGTTATATGGCAGCGTTCGATCAGATACGTGCGGTATTGCACGGATCAGGATCGGACGGATAATACTAGCCGGCTTTGGTTTAAGCCGGATCCTAGTATAGTACAGTGTAGATTTTGTCTCTTTGGATTTGTATCCGGACGGAATACAGATGCGGGTGTGTATGCACAGTATCGGGGTTTTCCTGTAATTTATTACGGGACCAGTTTTCTGGAGTTGCCAGTTTGCTTTCCGTTCCGGCCGGTTTTTCTTTGTTCTTTCCCGGCCGGACTTTTCCGATGGAGGGACTAATTTGCAATTGTGCAAATTGGTATTTGTGGAGGACTTATTTGCATAAGGGTTGACATGATAAGCATCTTTGCTTTTCATGATTTGATGAGATTAGAAATGATTTGAGGTTGATGTAAGTTTTGTGATAATTATGTTTGGATGTGGTCACCCTCCTCCTTTTACTACACTCACCTCCCTCTTGCTTCATATTTTTTTTTCCTCCACCATTTCTAAAGAGGAGAGATGATTATTCATGGTTGAAAAAAAGAAAGAGAGAAGAAGAAAAGAGAAGAAAATGAGAGCTTCATCTTGAGAGGAGAAAAATGAGAGTGATTCATTTGGTGTATATCATTCTTCATCTCATTCCATTGCTAGAAAATTGAAAGCACAAATTTTCTACACACCATTCCTCCATCTATGGCAACCAACCCCAAAGTGAGACATTCACTCTACACTATATTCCTACAGCAAATCTTGAGCATGTCGAGTTGCCGGCTTCATGCCCGAGTTGCCTCAGTATCGAGGTGGGAGCCCGTAAAAGTACCCGGCTTCGTGGTGCCCTTTCCGACGAGGAGGAGACGGACGGAGATCCCGCGAGGAGATCGGAGTGGAGATGAAGACCGGAGGACTCGGATCAGTCGGTACATCTCTAACCCTTTCTTGTAGTTGCTAGAGTTAGTTTAATGGCACGATCCAGGGTTTAGTGCGCGGTGGTGCCGGTTTGCAAAGTCCGCAAAATTAAAGTTTATCACCGTTTCCGCGTTTGGCCGTCGGATTGACGGCCGGGGCGCCGCCGTGCACTTACAGTGGTATCAGAGCCTCGCCATTAACATAGTCTAGCTTGGTGTAATGTGTTTTTCTATTTCGATCGATCGAATGTTCCAAAACTGCATCTTAGTACGCATCAGTTTCTGTTGAAAATTTTTTGGTCTTGAAAAATTTTTCAGGTTGTAAAATATTGATGTACTGGAAAAACTAAGGGCTCTGTAAAAATTCGACGAAGTAACTCCACAGTGGGAGCGCGGAACCGCCGCGAAAACCCCCTTTCCGCGGCCCTTCCGCCGCACACTGTGGAGATCACTTCACCAATTTTTTTCAGATGCCTCCTGGACTTAAATTATGGGTTTTGGAATATTAACATTGGGCCCAGGAATTCTGTGAGTGCTACAGTTTTGTTTGGGGGCCCACTTGTTAAGGTTTGATCAATCGGAAAATTTTAAACACATTTTTCACAGTATTTACATTATATCTGCGACCGTGAATGTCACTCGATCGGTAAATCCGGTCTAACTGCTATAGCCCGGTTAGACGGATTTGCGAACGTGACTTTCACGTTGATGTTCTATGTTTATGCTGTGATGTTGCGGATCGGTCGTGGGGATAGCCTGGATGCAATGCTAGTACAGTGCTGTTGTATTATGTACATTTGATATTGCGGGGCGAGCGTCCGACATGTGGACTGCCGTCTCTGCCTGTTTGTATTATTCTTTTGGGGCACGACCTGGTTGCGGTCGATGTACCCGGTGTATGTATATTTTACTTTCTGTACTAGGATTACCCCGCGGTGGGGTGCACGGATAGCCGGGTTCTGGAGGGCAACAAGCCCGCATCTCATGGCATTGAGACGGAGGGGGCTTCACTCTGGGATTGGCGGGCTATTCGCCGCACTCGTAGGGGGTACAGGTTGACCCAGGAGGGGTGCCCAAGTTGCCGGATTCCGTGGAGTGCTGGGTGGTCCATTCACGGAGCTGAAGGGGGCTGCCTCGCTTCAGGTTTTGGCGGGTGACTTGCCGCGCCCGTAGGGGTCTAGGATTTCATTGCACAGGCTATCCACACGACCAGGGGAACGTCGGGTTTCAGTAGTGGCTCTGTGAAACCCGGGGATCCCAGTTATCTGTATTGTTCTGTGATGCTGTACATTTCTGTGATGTTGCATTTTATTCATGCCTTGAGCGAAATATAATATATTGGTACATATATTAGTAGATGTTGTATATGTTTTTCATCCGCGCTAGTCCAGTCCCCGCTCTGCCGTTAGTTAGCTAACCTAACGGGTGATGACGGGACCCAGTGGCGAATGCGGATGGCATATACGTACGTCAGTATATTTTCGTTCTTTGTGGTGTGATCAATTGATGGGACTGCATTGATTCGGATCAATGCAAGTTAAACAAACCTATTCTGATGTTGTTGGAACACTTTTCAAAAAGCTGTTATTGCAAGGACGTTCACTTCTGTTTTGCATCGTGGTATTCATTTGGAATATCCTGCTCCTCAGTCGACGAGGCAAGGGCCGAGATCCCTTCACCGGGAGTGACCCCTTGGACAGAAGTTTGCGTCAGGGCATTAACTTCACTATAGCCGATTACTTTTGCTTTGCATCGTGGTATTCAGTTGGAATATCCTGCACCCCATTCTACGGGGAAAGAGCCGAGATCCCTTCACCGGGAGTGACCTCTTTAGTAAAGGTTTTCGTCACTATATTTTCTAAAAAGCTATCCCTTCCTTCAACGATATCAAGTTCATTACGTTAAAGGTTTTCGCCAGAAACCATTCATAGCCCTCCGTCGTTTCATATGGGTAGTCAATAGTATTCAAGCTGTGTTTGTTGGCCAAAGTCAAGGCACAGTGTTTGGTAGCTGTTGGTTATTCATATGCAGTATAGATAGATGCGTTGGTTTGGGGCAGTCGTATAGCCTTGTTGGCCAAAGTCAAGGGCTTGTACGGGTGGACTCAAATTAACCTGGAGAATGACGGGCAGAACTTGACATGTGACTTATGATTTGTTGGCCAAAGTCAAGGTCATAAGAGCATGGGGTAAAAATCACATCGGGAGTTTCAAAAGAACAGAAACTTGCCAGATATGCGCATACCTTCTGGAGTGTGATACCGTGAGCGGATTCCGTCACGTTATCATGTGATGAGAGTTGGATCCCGATTCCCACTGATGAGTTGGTTTACTCCTCGGGTGACCCCGACTAATTCTTCTTTCAGGTTTGGAGGAGAATTTTGAGGTACAGTGGGAGGTTTCCTGATTAGAAAAAGTGATAACCATTCTGATCTAGGTTAGAGTGCACGTTGAGTGTTTCTTTTCTCTCTCTCTGGCAGCGACCATTGACCCGACCCTAAGATTATGACTCAGTGACCAAGTTGACCGAACCTTCTTAACACCGGCTTTTGGATTGTCAGAGTTGCAAACCTCATTGCCACTCCTGCTTTTACCCTTTTCTCCAGGACACCCCGTTTTACTACGAACGTCCACTTCCATTGGACAAAACCATCGTATGGTTAGATACGAACTCGAAGGGATTTATTCGAGGATGGTTTCCGGTTCTGGAGAAAACGAATAGGATTATTCAGTTGTGTTTTCTTTTCACCTTCTCTCAGGTTGCGAGTACTCCTTGGTTTAGGAGTAGTACACCTATTACGCAAATTGGATAGTCTTCTTCCAAACCATAGGCTGGTGCCGACCGGTAGGGAATGAAGAAAACCAGTTAGCCTAAACGGTGTACAGAAGGTATTAAGATTAAGACAAAGAAAGGGATTAGTAAGAGGGCAAAGTAAGTTGCGACTGCTATTCACGACCAAACCAAGTATTTCTTCGCCAATCCTAAATCACCTTTGTATTTCTCCAGGACACTCCGTATCACTACGAAGATCCCATTTTATTGGATAATCCATCGTATGGTTATATACGAACTCGAAAGGAACTCGTTCCAGTTCGGGGATGGATCCTGGTTCAGGAGAAATAGGAATAAAGTACATTCAGGTGTCTTTTATCTTCACCTTCTCTTGCGATGTGAGTGCTCCTAGGATTAGGACAGTACACCCTTTATGCTTTTTGGATAGTCTTCTTCCAAACCATAGGCTGGTGCCGAACGGTAGGGAAGGAAGAAGACCATTTGGCCTAAAGGGGTGTACAGAAGGTAAAGTCTAAAGACATATGAAGGGATTTGGAGAGGTGGCAAAGAATTATACGGTTATAGTTGTGAATCTGGATAATGGAAGAGGCATTACTAGGAATACCGGGATACCCCAACGAAACATTTCAATGTTTCAGTTTCACTGTGTACTGTTAATGGAAAACTGATTTCCCGATTAGACACTTACTCCAGGGTGTGTATTTACCAGGTATGATTCTCACATCTGTATGGTTTTACAGATGATGAGTGGGAGTAAGTTATTGGGAATTGGGTGATCATCCTCATTTTTGAGGAAGTCACCTGGGTTGTTTGCCAGTCGGCAATTATTTGGTTTTGAATATCCGCGGTTATGCACCAATTTCAAAATGAAATGTCTGTACGTCTATTTTTATAGAGTGAGATATACCTTTTGATATTATGTCGATGACATTTACCTATATCAGTGGATGGTTAGGTAAGGAGCATTGAACAGCGGTGTAATTCTTCTTAACCAAAAGTACAGTTTTCAACCTACGACACACAGTGAAAGAGTTGTTAGACTCAGCGGACTTATACAGAGTATTGTATGTTGTCCAGTGTCCACTAGGACAGAGGGGTTGGTCCTCATACTATATTCTGTTTACTCTTAACTTCTCTAGTTCTTAGACATGTGTTTCGTGGAAACACAGGGTCTAAGTTTTGAGGAGTTATAGGTATTTGAATAGAGTAGAGAACCAGGTGTAGCAAGTATCGGGATTCTTCAAAGTGATCGAAGATGTAGATACTTGTGTATGGTATTCAGTTGATAGTAATGATAAAGAGAAATTGCTTCTCTTTCAGGTTACTCATAATTGGAAGTATTCCTAAGTTGAGTAACGCTGATCGGCCTCCTTCCATTTAGTTGACATGCACTGGAGATAGCTGCATGATTTGAATCTGGTTCAATTAAATCAGTGCCTCTGGTTCTATATTGGATGTAGAACAGTTCATATCTTAACGTTGTTAAGGTACGGGGAGTTGTCCGGCTTATGATTAAAACCAGACTCTGGATAACTCAAGGCACGTTTCTGTAATGGCTGTTTGTGGGTTGACCCAGGCTATGACGAGGATTGATTTTCTACCATCTTGACTCGCCACAGTTTTAACAAAAATGGATTTTTTCAGAAAACAGTAGTGGGAGTATGGTAGAACTGGAAGTGATTCCAGAACCGCAAACGATTACTGAAGATTTGATAAGGAACCTAAAGATTCAATCTGATTTGACATTCCATTGGCCACTCCGCAGATAAGGTGGGTAACTTCAGGCACCCGAGAGGTAATTCGGTAGCCTCAAGGACGGTGACAGGGAAGTTCTTGTTTACCCACACTTGCCATTGTTGTTGTTCCAGGCTGCGAGACCCGGCAGGAGGATGAGTATAGCGTCGTTCTAAACTTGCTTTAGAAGTGCACGTCTATATGACTCTGCTACAGGGTTGTCGTAGTCAGTGGGAGCAGCGGAAGCATTGGTGGACATCAGGCTTATGTCTATTTATAGACTAAAGCAGATGTAGCGGAGATAGATCATCAATTTCCGATGTGACAGTCATAGGTTTGACGTCATCAGAATAGGGGATGGATCTGTTGAGAAGGTAGTAGGAAGTGATATTCCTTTACTACGATCGGTTATACTTTGGTCGTCACACAGTGTTTTCTCCACAAAGGACTTGGACATTATATCAGACATACTGGTTACTAGATCTATGGTTTTAGATCTAGATTTGGGTGGTTTCCCAATCAGGGTACTTAGACAGCATTCTAAGGGTATTTAGAATGGACGACTCCTGGCACGGTAGTGTACCTGCAGGTAATGGAGTCACCCTCTCCAAAGGTGTCTTACAGACTAAAAAGGAGAGGGATGTGCATGATTGGCAGATCACTTGCTCAGGCAATTGAGTCAATCATGAGATGTCAAGTACCACACCAGATGTTGTTCTTGCACTAGATGCAATAAGTTGACATTGATCCAATCCTGGAGAAACAGTCGGAAGCAGTTTTAGAACATAAGTGGATGTTCTAGGGATATGATAACGACAGCCTTATTCATGAGACAGTTATCATTCCAGGCTTCCAAGGTGACATGGACGACAAGAAGGTTGTCAGAGTTATAGTTTTCCCTCTGACGAGGGGCAGTATTTTGGACAGGTGATCCAAGGCAATACTGAGGGTGGCATGGCGCAGGATACTGATTAAGTTCAGTTGACGATACAGTCTAAGAAGTTTGGATTTGGAGTTCATTTATGAGCTAGGTCCCATCAGACATCCAGACAGTCTAAGACAGGTATTGCTCATTTCGGGAGATGGCTTTCTCCGCGAACTTGAGATATAGAGAGACATAGAAAGAAACACCAGAGCGGATCCACTCACTGAGGCTATTCCTCGACCGCAATAGTTTCGCAAACGGATTTTGTGAGACTGACTAGTAGGGGAGTTGGGTGTTCGGTATCACACAGGCTGTGAGTATGCGACATCGCAATAATTAGCCTTGAGTGCAAGTGGGAGATTGTTGGAGATAGTGCCCTCAGAGACGATTATTGGATCACAGGCACGTGATTGCAATGATTGAGGGAGGACCTATCCCGGTGGGACAGTCTTACTCGAGATGATAGTATGCTATCTGGTTTACCTTTATCATCGTGTACTGCTTTAAGTGACCTGACATGTCGCTATTGCACGTTGATAGAGCCCCTAGGATTCTTGCTTGACTACCGGCAGTATGAGGGCGATCATATACGTGGGAGCTGGTAGTCTATAAGCACATCCTTAAAAGGTCCCTAGTCGTAGGAGTTTCGAGACAGGGCATCGATACTCCAGAGTAGACTAGTGTATACAGTCGAGACCCCGACGAGGGGCGGTGGCCGGTCTCACAACCCACTGGTGTTAGTTGGTTCACCTAAGATGTATACAGGTGCTCATTGGGTTATGAGTACACCGGACAGGACTCGCCGGGAACATGCTAGTTGGTCTTATACCTGACGTCAGATAGCAGTTCCCTGGTGACATGTGTACAGGTTAGTTCATCGACCTGGGGATCGTCATTTGTCTCGTGTGAGTTCCCACTGTACTTTGATTACTACCCTACCACGGCTCAAAGGAGTCGTGCAAACAGGTTTTAGTTGGGTACAGTCCCGAGCCACATGGAGGCAGTGAGCGGATCTTCAGGGGTTCGTCTCTCCCGGTATTGGGGGTGAGGTCGCGCTGTGTCTAGGAGAGCCATTACACGAAGACCTTGGCCAAGGCAGGAGATTTACTGGTAGGTATTCCAGTAGTATCTCAGGGTGTTCTGGGCTACACTCCGACACGACTTGTACCGCTTTTGGGGGTCTGACTTTTACCAACCCCCTAGGCCCGCCATGCGATGCTCATAGACGAACGGACCGGACTGTACGGATATTGTCACTGACAGGCTCAGTTGGGTGTCGGGGTGAGCTTCCTCATCGACGTCCCTTTTGGTCAATAGCTGGTGGCCCGTCACGTATTGGCTTATACCTCTGACGTGCTAGTGGTTAAATCCACAGCCATAGTATTGACGAGTCTTTAGAGTCCACCACACTTTCAGTTACTCAAGTTTCGGGCGAAACGCTGTAGAGGCCGTATGGAGATATGGCAGGGTCCGATCAGATACGTGCGGTATTGCACGGATCAGGATCGGACGGTTTGTACTAGTGGCCGTATAGTTATATGGCAGCGTTCGATCAGATACGTGCGGTATTGCACGGATCAGGATCGGACGGATAATACTAGCCGGCTTTGGTTTAAGCCGGATCCTAGTATAGTACAGTGTAGATTTTGTCTCTTTGGATTTGTATCCGGACGGAATACAGATGCGGGTGTGTATGCACAGTATCGGGGTTTTCCTGTAATTTATTACGGGACCAGTTTTCTGGAGTTGCCAGTTTGCTTTCCGTTCCGGCCGGTTTTTCTTTGTTCTTTCCCGGCCGGACTTTTCCGATGGAGGGACTAATTTGCAATTGTGCAAATTGGTATTTGTGGAGGACTTATTTGCATAAGGGTTGACATGATAAGCATCTTTGCTTTTCATGATTTGATGAGATTAGAAATGATTTGAGGTTGATGTAAGTTTTGTGATAATTATGTTTGGATGTGGTCACCCTCCTCCTTTTACTACACTCACCTCCCTCTTGCTTCATTTTTTTTTTCCTCCACCATTTCTAAAGAGGAGAGATGATTATTCATGTTTGAAAAAAAGAAAGAGAGAAGAAGAAAAGAGAAGAAAATGAGAGCTTCATCTTGAGAGGAGAAAAATGAGAGTGATTCATTTGGTGTATATCATTCTTCATCTCATTCCATTGCTAGAAAATTGAAAGCACAAATTTTCTACACACCATTCCTCCATCTATGGCAACCAACCCCAAAGTGAGACATTCACTCTACACTATATTCCTACAGCAAATCTTGAGCATGTCGAGTTGCCGGCTTCATGCCCGAGTTGCCTCAGTATCGAGGTGGGAGCCCGTAAAAGTACCCGGCTTCGTGGTGCCCTTTCCGACGAGGAGGAGACGGACGGAGATCCCGCGAGGAGATCGGAGTGGAGATGAAGACCGGAGGACTCGGATCAGTCGGTACATCTCTAACCCTTTCTTGTAGTTGCTAGAGTTAGTTTAATGGCACGATCCAGGGTTTAGTGCGCGGTGGTGCCGGTTTGCAAAGTCCGCAAAATTAAAGTTTATCACCATTTCCGCGTTTGGCCGTCGAATTGACGGCCGGGGCGCCGCCGTGCACTTACAGGAACCCCGTTCGTCTGGGATCATAAATGCCAAGACGTGCTGGACGAAATCACCTCCAGAATCCGCCAGTGTTAGCCGCTCCGGTCAAGGGAAAACCTCTCATCCTTTATACAACCGCCCTCGAATGTGCCTTAGGTGCATTATGGGCGCAAGAGAACGATCAAGAGAAGGAGAGAGCTCTCTATTACTTGAGTCGAGTTCTACTAGGGGCAGAAAGCAACTATTCCCCTATTGAAAAACACTGCATGGCGTTGATCTTCGCGATAACAAAGCTTAGGCACTATGCGTTGGCGCATGAGGTCCGTCTCATTTCGAAGGTGGACCCTCTTAAATATTTAATGTCAAAGGCCATATTAACGGGGCGACTCGCTAAATGGGCCCTGCTCTTGATGGAGTTCTCGATAACGTATCAACCTCTCAAGGCAGTGAAAGGCCAGACCATCGCTGACTTCCTCGCTGAGCATCCGATACCCGCCGATTCTCCTTTGAATTGCAATCTTCCATATGAACATGTGATGCGATCGACGGTGGTGATACCCGATGGGAGCTTTATTTCGATGGAGCATCTTCCATGAAGAAGCGCAAACAAAGTACCCCTATAATCAAATCGGGGGTAGGACTCATCTTTGTAACTCCACAAGAAGGGATAATACGCTTTGCTTTCTTCCTAACAGAGCCGAGGACAAACAATGAAGCCGAATACGAAGCTTTGATAGCAGGCCTCGAGATCGCCATCGACATGGGAATTGAAAACCTCCACATATATGGAGATTCTCAACTGGTCGTTAGTCAAGTAAATGGCGACTACCAGACATGCAAACCAGAGTTGGTGAAGTACGACGAAAAGGTGCAACAACTGTTAACCCAAATTCCTTCATACACTTTGGAAAACATACCGCGCGCGAAAAACAACAAAGCGGATGCATTAGCCAAGCTTGCTAAAGAATTGGCTGACGAGAACCTCGATGGCGTCAGAATTGCGGTACAAAGCCGTCGGGTGCTCGCCCTAGCGGAGATATCTCCGGAATCACCCGAAGAGAAGGAAGCGACTGAGCAAATGGCTATGAAATAAAAGACCGGGAAAATGTCGAGGATTGGAGGGAAATCTTTATAGACTACTTCAAATACCGTCGAACGCCCGAGGATGCGTCCTCAAGACATCAGCTCATGAAACGAGCTCTGTCTTTCGCCTTCGTCAATGATACTCTGTATAAGAGGTCGTTTAATTCTGTGTGGTTGAGATGCCTAGGACCTGACGAAGCGAAAAGAGTCGTCCAGGATGTTCATGACGGACTCTGCGGTTCTCACCAAGCGGGCCCGAAGATGAAGCTGAAGATTAAACGGATGGGCTACTACTGGCCCACGATGATTCAGGACTGCCTCGAATATGCGAAGCAATGCCACTCATGCCAAATCCATGGAGACTTCATCCACCAGCATCCAAATCCGCTACATCCAACGGTGGCTAGCTGGCCATTCGAAATGTGGGGAACTGACATAGTGAGTCCCATCGAACCAGCATCGTCTAGAGGACATCGTTTCATCCTGGCGACGACGGACTACTTCTCCAAATGGGCAGAAGAAGTACCATTGAGAGAAGTGAAGACGGAGAATACCCTCCATTTCTTCAAGACGTACGTCATATATCGGTTTGGAACTCCGCGATGGATCATCTCCGATAACGGGCCAGCTTATAGAAGCCACAAGATCAGTCGCTTCGCGCAACAACACAATATAGACTGGAGATATTCCTCGGTTTATAATCCGCGAGCTAATGGTCTAGCCGAGGCCTTCAACAAGACCTTGACAAAGATCATGAAGAAAACGGTGTCCCGAAATAAGAAGGACTGGCATGAGAGGCTGCAAGAGGCTCTTTGGGCGTATCGAACTATGTTCAAGACAGCCACGAACACAACGCCATACGTGTTGGTATTCGGTACGGAAGCAGTACTCCCCCTCGAGATAGAGTTACCCTCTCTGCGAGTGGCAGTCCACTACGAGCTGACGGACGAAGAAAATGCTCACCTTTGGCTTGAGGAACTTGATGCCCTTGATGAATCCCGGCTCATAGCCCAACAAAATCTGGAGGCCTATAAAGCAAAGGTGACGCGCTCATATGAAAGATTGACCCGGCCGAGGACATTCCGCCAAGGCGAACTCGTGTTAGTGGTCAAAAGGCCTATGATCCCCAATTGCGCCAAGCAAGGAAAATTTGAGCCAAACTATGAAGGCCCGTACATCATAGACAGAGTCTACCAGGGTGGAGCCTATCTACTCATGGATATGCACGGTGAAAGGCCTTACAGGCCAATAAATGGTCGATTCCTAAAGAAATACTACGCTTAGCGAGTTACTGCCTAGGTCAATGATAGATGACGATGACTATGTCCGCTCGCTATCTTCCTAAGCTCAAAATTTATAAGCAGTAGCCAACCTTCTTCTGGATGGACCGAAACGTCCTTAAACTAATGATGGACCGAAACGTCCTTAAACTAATGGCGGACCGAAACGTCCTTAAACTATTACCGCAGCATTCTTAGGCTGACAAGATGAATAAAAAAAAAGAAAAAGAAAAAAATATAAATATAATTTAAAAAAAATAAAAAAATAAAAACGGTATGTCCATAAGCAAAAAGGGCACGGATGAAAACCCGAAAGGGCTCCGTGAGTAAAAACAGCAGGGCTACCGGCGAGTGTTCGTGAAAACCCGAAAGGGCGCGACCTCGTAAAAAAAATAAAAAAAAAGAATAAAAAGACATGTCCATAAGCAAAAAGGGCACGGATGAAAACCCGAAAGGGCTCCGTGAGTAAAAACAGCAGGATTACCAGCGAGTGTTTGTGAAAACCCGAAAGGGCGCAACCTCGTTAAAGGACACTTACAAGGTCCTCTCGACCTCGTAAGGAGAAACCACCTGCGTGAGATCCTTACGACTCACAAGGGAGCAACACACTTAGGGATCCCCACGATTCCTAAGGAGAAAATACACTTGCGAGATCCTCACGACTCGTAAGGAGAACTCTCTTATGGGACCCTCACGGCTCATAAGATTTGAAAGTCTTAAGTTACAGAGACCTAAACCTGTACTTAAGCAACCCCCACAACTTTCGATATTGCCCTACAAGTGATTCATTTCTGACCCTTGTATACAATCCATGGGCGCGAATAAATATTTCCCTAACCAAGTCTCATCCGAGACTAAGGATATGTTTACATGGTGAACAACCCTTGTAAGTCCTTCGACTTATAAGGAGAAAACCCTCTTTTAGGATCCCTACGACTTACAGAGGAACATACACTTAGGAATCCTCACGATTCTTAAGGAGAAAATAAACCTACAAGATCCTCATGACTTGTAGGGAGAAATACCTTTGTGAGACCCTTACGGCTCATGAAGTCAAAAGCTTTAGTCAACAGGACCTTAACTCTATTCGCTAAGCCACCTTTGTTCAACATCGACAGAGGCAAATGATGATTCGCTCCTGGCAACATCCCAGTTGTAGTGGTGCTGATGCTGAAATCGGTGTCTAATTTCAGGATTATGACGAAAAGCCAGTAGGCCGCATATGCATACGAAATAGTCGAAATGATAGGGCAACTTGCAATAAAAAGCAGCAAGTAAAAACGTACGCACACAAAATAGCCGAAATGATTGGGCAACTTGCAATAAAAAGCAGCGAGTAAAAATAAAATAAACAGCCGAAATGATTGGGCACCGCGAAAAATAGCCGAAATGATTGGGCAATCGCGACTTTCACGATATAAAAGCTGAAATGATAGAGCATCGCGGAAATAAAACAATAATAAAAAATATGAAGAAACTTTTGCCCTACAGGAGAGATCACATCGATCCCTGTATACAATCCAAGGGCACAAACAAAGAGGGAACCACACCTTCCCAACAGGCTCCGCCAGAAAGCTAAGCCAAATCTCGACGGTTCACCAACAGCCTAGAGACGACCGCGACATTCGTCTCGATACAGCAGACGCAGTTCCAGCAAACGAAGCGAAGATCAAATTCCTAGCTTCACGGTTTTGACGGTAACTTATATAAAGCCTGAAAGACCACCACAGATTCGTTTCAACCCCGAAGAAACCAGTGTCTTCGGCAAAATCCTTCGACTCAGGGAAACCAGTGTCCTTGACGAGAAAATCCTGATTCGCGTCGACCCGCAGAGAAATTAGCGTCTCCGCAGGAATACATCGATTCGTTTCAACCCCAGGAAAACAAGTGTCCTTGGCAAACTCCTCAACTCAGGGAAACTAGCATCCTTGATGAGAGCCTCCCGATTCGCGTCGGCTCGCAGAGAAACCAGTGTCTCCACGAGAAATTCCCGATTCGTTTCAACCCCGAAGAAACCAGTTTCTTCGGCAAAATCCTTCGACTCAGGGAAACCAGTGTCCTTGACGAGAAAATCCTGATTCGCGTCGACCCGCAGAGAAACTAGAGTCTCTGCAGGAATACATCAATTCGTTTCAACCCCAGGGAAACAAGTGTCCTTGGCAAACTCCTCAATTCAGGGAAACTAGCGTCCTTGATGAGAGCCTCCTGATTCGTGTCGGCTCGCAGAGAAACCAGTGTCTCCGCAAGAAATTCTCGATTCGTTTCAATCCCGAAGAAACCAGTGTCTTCGGCAAAATCCTTCGACTCGGGGAAACCAGTGTCCTTGACAAGAAAATCCTGATTCGCGTCGACCCGCAGAGAAACTAGCGTCTTCGCAGGAATACATCGATTCGTTTCAACCCCAGGGAAATAAGTGTCCTTGGCAAACTCCTAAATTCAGGGAAACTAGCATCCTTGATGAGAGCCTCCTGATTCGCGTCGGCTCACAGAGAAACCAGTGTCTCCGTGAGAAATTCCCGTTTCGTTTCAACTCCGAAGAAACCAGTGTCTTCGGCAAAATCCTTCGACTCAGGGAAACCAGTGTCCTTGACGAGAAAATCCTGATTCGCGTCAACCCGCAGAGAAACTAGCGTCTCCGCAGGAATACATCGATTCGTTTCAACCCCAGGGAAACAAGTGTCCTTGGCAATCTCCTCAATTCAGGGAAACTAGCGTCCTTGATGAGAGCCTCCTGATTCGCGTCGTCTCGCAGAGAAACCAGTGTCTCCGCGAGAAATTCCCGATTCGTTTCAACCCCGAAGAAACCAGTGTCTTTGGCAAAATCCTTCGACTCAGGGAAAACAGTGTCCTTGACGAGAAAATCCTGATTCGCGTCGACCCGCAGAGAAACTTGCGTCTCCGCAGGAATACATCGATTCGTTTCAACCCCAGGGAAACAAGTGTCCTTGGCAAACTCCTCAATTCAGGGAAACTAGCGTCCTTGATGAGAGCCTCCTGATTCGCGTCGGCTCATAGAGAAACCAGTGTCTCCGCGAGAAATTCCCGATTCGTTTCAACCCCGAAGAAACCAGTGTCTTCGGCAAAATCCTTCGACTCAGGGAAACCAGTGTCCTTGATGAGAAAATCCTGATTCGCATCGACCCGCAGAGAAACTAGCGTCTTCGCAGGAATACATCGATTCGTTTCAACCCCAGGGAAATAAGTGTCCCTGGCAAATACCTCAATTCAGGGAAACTAGCGTCCTTGATGAGAGCCTCCTGATTCGTGTCGGCTCGCAGAAAAACTAGTGTCTCCGCGAGAAATTCCCGATTCGTCTCAACTTGCAAGATAAAGCATTAGGCGGCAGGGATTAAAAAACTTGTTTCCTGAGCACTGGGACCCTGCAAGTCGGTCTAAAACGATCTCTTGCATACTATTCACGGGTCTCACTCTCCAAAGTCGAATCTCGACAAGGAGGGAAACAACCGCTTACGGGTCTTCTCGACTCGTAAGAGGGAAAATTCTCTTATAGGATCCTTATGACTTATAAGAGAAAACGCACTTAGGAATCCTCACGATTCCTAAGGAGAAAATCCACCTACGAGATCCTCTCGATCCGTAGGGAGAAAAGTCTCTATGAGACCCTCACGGCTCATAGAGTTGAAAAGTCTTAGGCAGCAGATCTGAACCTGCAGCCTAAGCCATCGCTATTTCTTGAAGAAACTAAGACGCTTACTGTATTATCTGTCAACCATGTTTATTAAGACGGCATGCTGATAATAAGAGAAAGAAGAAAGCGACAAAAAGAACATCTGATTTGCGTTGGAGCAAGCATTCGAGACACTCATTCACACATATGCAAAAGACTCAGAATGAGGAATAAGACAAGCCGAAATAAAATTCTTCCATTCATATCGCAAAAGGGTTCTTACAATCATAAAGAAATAAATAACAATATTATTGAAATGTTTACAATGGTATAACCTCGGACCCAGGACATGGATTGAGGAACTCGAAAGTAACCCTATCTAAGACTTTCCAAGCCTGGCGAACCATCCTGGTGTGCTTTCTTTCGCGAGCACAAGCGTCGGGGTCCCCCCTGATGTCCTTCTCCCTCCAATAAGCGGCGAGTATGGCGGACTGTTGGAAGGCCTGGTGCAGGAGATCGACAAGATCGTCTTGCCGTCTCTTCAAGATTAAGTACATCAGATACACCGAGTGCACCTTATCCTCAGCAGCATCCAACGCGCTAAGCGGCACACCGGAACAGAATAAGGGAAGTGCTTCCTAAATGGCTCCCACGATAAGCCTCAGGAGAGAGGAACGTCGGGGAAGCAGTTGACCATTATAAGCGTCAAAGTGACTCATGATCTCGGCACACTCGGCGTTGGTAAATTCTCGGTTTTGAGAACGGCCGAGTCGGCGGATGTCTCCATAAGATATGATCTCATCGAGGTCGTACATGTGGGTATCCATTGCTCCTGTAAGAGAAAATTAACAGAATTAGCAGACAGACTGATTAAGCAAATTCTTATTAAAAAACAGGCACAGGGAGTTAAACTCCTCGAGAGCAATACTCTGCAAACAGGAGTGGCACCTATCAAATTCAGTAATGAGAGGAATTTAAAGAAATTCCCCAAGAACGCTGAGAGCCTTGCTATGAAAAGATGATAGAATCCATCAAAGATAAAACTCCATTTTTGATCTTCATTATTCATGATCAAACTCTTAAGAGTTCTTCGCAGAAGATTAAGATTCGACTTGTATCAAGAGAGCAGAGCTCTGATTCATGGGCTAAGAAGCCCCAGGAAAAAAATCATGATCTAAGGAGAGCAAAGCCCTACTAATAAAACCCTAAATGGGTTTTCTTTAGGTCAAGGATCTATGAAAGCAAGGCTCTGTTATTTAAAATAAATTTAATTTAAGTTAATTTTACCTAAAAAGTATTCTAGAGTTTAACTCTTAAATTTTTGAAAGCAGGAGCAAAGCTCTGAAGTTCTGAGAAATGAAAAATCTTGAAGATGGTGATCATCTATTGAGGACCAAAGGTCCTATTTATAGGCATCAAATGCCCTTTCAACTTCCAAAAGTTGCCGCAACGGTTGGAATTCTGCCACCGTTGCGCTCGCGTTTGGGACCACGCAAGCGCAACTGTGGAGGGGCATTTGTTCACCCCAATTAGAGCAAAGCTCTGTTCAAATTCCATGGCGGGAAATGAAGCAACGCTTCTGATTCTCCCAATCAGAGCAAAGCTCTACTTTGAAAATTTAAATTTTAATAAATGAAGCTACGCTTCAGATCCCATGCGCTGTGCGCAGAGCGCCACGTGTCAAAATCAGGCACGCCAGCGCAGGGAGCGCAGCACCCAAGGCAGCGCGCCCAATCAGAGCAAGGCTCTATTTAAAACAAAATTAAAAGAAGCAACGCTTCAGATGATCTACGCTCTGCGCTGCGCGCCACGTGGCGGCGCAGTTGCGCTGCGCGACACGTGGCGGCGCAGTTGCGCTGCGCTCTGCGCTGCGCTACACGTGTCAGGCGCTGGGGGCGTTTGCGCCAAACAGAATTAAAATTCTAGTAAGATCCTTCTGTTCTTGTTAAAACAAGAAAATTGTCTTCTATAAAACAGAAGCCCTTGGATCAAAGATCCAATGGTGGGGAAAATTCCCCAAATCATTCAGAGAATGATCTTTTTAACAAACTTAACAAATCTATGGGCACTATATAAAGACCCCTAAACCCCAACTCAAAACATAATCAACATCGTGAGAAATCAAGAACTTCAAAACAGAGAGAACTCTGAAGAATTTTGAAAAGAACTCAAGAAAAAGGTAAAAACCTTAATAAAATAGAAGAATTTCTTCTGAATAGATCATTGATCTAAGAACAAGATCAATGATCTTCAATAAAAAAAAAATAACAGTGCCTTGCACTTTTTATGAACCATTGGTTCTGGCATTTCAGAAAAATTCTTTTCTTGAATCCAAAAATTAGATCAAGTTATTAAAACAGTGCCTTGCACTTGCAAAACTGCACTATTGTGCTCCTGGGTTGGCGCAAGCCACCAGAGAGCGCCACGTGTCAGCGGCGCAACAGGCAGCGCACTGACGCAGCGCACTGCGCTGTTACGCTTGCGCTCACCAGAGCGTGACACGTGTCACCTCCACATGCGCTTGCGCTCAGTAATTGGCGCAAAGCGCCTGACAAGCCATTTTCATGTAATTAATGCACTGCATTATTTACAGAAGGGCCAAGCTCAATTAAAAAAGGCCTAACAGGCCAAATTAAATGCAATGCATTATTTTAAAAAAGGGCAGAGCCCAAAACAGATGCTCTGCATCATTTACAAAGGGACTGAGCCCAAATAAAAAAGGCCTAGCAGGCCAGAATGAAATGCAGTGCATTATTAAACAGGGGCAAAGCCCTAGCACAGGCCTAATAGGCCAAAGATAAAAAACGTTGAATATTCTCAACTGGACTTAGCCCAATCATGGCCGTAAGTCCTCAAATTAAATTGACTGAGCAAGATTGCTTTCTTAAATCAATTTACATCCGGTTCAAGGGTACATCTCTGAACTCCTCTGACATCTATCGTTGTAATCCTTCAACGACGTCAAAGAGGTGACGGGTCCCGACAACCACACATCAATACGGACTGCAGGGTCCCTAAACTCGTGGACCGAAACGTCCTTAAACTAATATTCGTCCCAAAATGGGAACATTGGACCGAAATGTCCTTAAACTAATGTTCGTCCCCAAATGGGAATGATGGACCACCATGTCCCTAAACTGGAAATCGACGGCAACGTCATTAAAGTAAACAATAGAGCCAATTGCTCTTTTGTCGGATCCAAACGATCCCGTTAAGTTGATCTTAGTCTGGAAATTAGGCTAACGTATCCTTAACAAAAGTTTAAGTTGATCTTAGCCTTAAATAGAGCTAACGTATCCTTAAACTAAAACACCAAACCCAAATCTAAGTAAATACGGATTTGGACTAATCCACGTCCTACGGGCGACGGCATCACTTAGTCTCCGTATGCAATCCACAGGCAACCAAAAACAAAACGAACACACATGACACGAAGTGAAATTCTGGAGAAGGAGAAAGTTGTTACCGCGATGCGGTAGCGTAATTAACTGCAGGGGCTTGCGCCTGCAGGGAAGAGAGTTCCCACAATCAAAAACCCCTCAAGCGAGGGGGAATCTGACGAAGTCTGCTACATCGGCCGCATCCGTCCAAACCTCCGATACACGGTGCCATAAATCAACATGGCATCTTCAGAGAGGTGGACGGATAAAACCAAATAACATCTGCCCCGAATTTCAGGCAAGACGTCTTCACGTCGTCGCCGTCTTTCGGAGGTAAACATGTTATATGTCCTGTTTGCCTGTATTTTATCTAGCATCTGCATTTTTTATAATATAAATATAATCAAATAATATATTTTAAAAATATCTAGCACGTCCTGCATCATACCCCTGACCTTGTGGTAGCATCCGTGCATCATGTTTTTGTCCTGTTTAGTGAAACGAACTCGTTTGGATCGCTACGTGTACACTACGTGCATCCGTTCTTGGGGGTATGCCTTTTTCTTTAACCGGACATCGATTTTGGGTTTTGGTCGACACGTATATTATCCGTATTTTCAAACCATAATTTTAGACGCAATCCGAGTAGTTTTCGGAGTATTTTGTATTAACTGTAAAACTCAAATATATAATAAAATATTCAAAAAATATATCTAAATTGTTATATACAAATAATTTTATAACTAAATATATATTTTATATATTTTACCTAATCAAATCTACGCTCAAATCTCTGCCTCCCCCCCTCTCTCCTACAAACACACACACACATATATATTATACACAATTTTCTTTGACTCAAACCCATGTTCTCTCTCTCTCCTCCCTCATCTTATTCTTTCTCATTCCCGCGCTCGAACCCACGCCCGTGCCCGCGCCCCTCGCTCGCGCTCGTCGCTACTACTGCCAAACCGCGACCTCGTCTTCACCTCTTTCCCTCGTCCCCGTCACGACCGGACCATGCACTAGATCGCGATCAGACCACCACCAGACCATGCACCAAATCGCGGCCAGATCGTGACCAGAGCACCACCGGACCATGCACAAGATCGCGACCAGACCATGACCAGACCACCACCACACCATGCACCAGATCGCGAGCAGACCACGACTAGATCACCCCCAGACCATGCATCGTACCCAGACCATGCCATGACCGTTTCATCACCGTACCCAGACCGTGTCACGTCATGTGCCCTGCTTCTGTGCCACGCCATGCCCATTTCGTGCTCAACTCATGCCACTTATGTGCCACTATCGCATCAGTCCCGTTTCACCATAAGACCCAGCACCGTGTCGTGCCACTTCACGCACCGTGTCGTGTCGCACCAAGCCTCCTGCACATCGACCGTTATTTCCGAGGCAAGTTTATCTTGCTACATGCTATGATATATATTTTACATCCATATGAATAAAAATATTACATGTTTATTACATTGTGTATCCATGTTACAGTTTTACCGTTTTTCCGATATTCGTTCGCATCCGTACCGTATATTACATATTTAGTTGCATGCCGGAATCATATTACATCATGTTACTGCTATATTAATATACTCTGCTCGCTAGTGTGCATAATATGACTCATTGACTCATGTTATGATATTACTGATTATCACTTGTGCATCCATGATTTTACCGTGTTTCGATACTTGCTACAGTTTTACTTTTGGGCATCCGTTCGATACATTGTGCACTACCTTACATGTCCTAACACACTACTTGACCTATTATTTGGATTTTGTTACTAATACCAACAATCCTGACTTGTTGTCCTGATGAACGTTACTGTTGTCTGCATAGACAAAACCTGTATCTGCTTGATCCTGTGTTGGCATTAGATATCGATTGGCAATACCTGACTTGAACACAAACCTGGGGAAAAATGGGAAATCAAGAATGTGACCGAACGTACTCAAAAGGCTATTATATTGTTTGCCATTTTTCCGAGCATTACGGAATATATTGTTTGCCGTTTTTCTGAGCGTTACGGAATATATTGTTTGCCGTTTTTCCGGGCGTTAAGGAATATACTGTTTGCCGTTTTTCCGGGCGTTACGGAATATACTGTTGTTTACCGCCGAAAATGGAGACGGAACCGCATAGGTCGTCTTGCCTGAATTTGGGGGCAAATGCTATTTGGGTTTATCCGTCCACCTCTCCGAAGATACCAAGTTGATTTATAGCACCGTGTATCGGAGGTCTGGACGATGTGGCCGTTGTAGCAGACTTCATCAGATTCCCCCTCGTTTGTGAGGGGTTTTTGATTGTGGGGACACTCTTTCGTACAGACGCAAGCCCCTGCAGTTAATTACGTTACCGCATTGCGGTAACCGCTTTCTCCTACTCCAGAAGTTCACTTCGTGTCGTGTATGTTTTTCTTTGTTTAGGTTGCCTGTGGATTGTATACGGAGACTAATTTGTGTCGTCGCCCATAGGCGTGATTAGTCCAAATCCGTATATTCATAGATTTGGGTTTGGTTTGATTTAAGGATTGTTGATTTGTTTTAAGATCAAGATCGACTTAAATATATACGAGCAGTTGGGGGCTCGGTTGGTTTTTTTTGTGGATGTCATGAATCATGTTTGGGAAACGATGAGTCTATGGGCTCAGTTGATCTGAATTAGGGACTTAGCCTACTTAGGCTTGGCCCACTCAATTTTCCTTTGATTTAAAAGAAGTGCTAAGCACTGGTATGGGCTCAGTCCCTTTTTTTCTTGAAAAAGTGCTAAGCACTTATGTGAGTTCTGAAGCTCACACTTTACTCTCTCTTTTCTTTTGTCTCTACATGTGGAGTGCTGAGCATTCTTTACAGCGCCCACATGCAAAGCATGCGAGGCACTAGTCTTTAGGTGCTGAATGATGAGTGTCAAGCACTCTTATGTTCTGTAGCGCCCACATGAGGGTCACGTGAGACGCAGAGCGCCAGCCACTGAGTGCCAAGCACTCTTTATTTTATAGCACCCACGTGAGGGACATGTGAGGCGCTGGGCGCTGAGCGCCAGCCACTGAGTGCTAAGCACTCTTTTTGTTGTAGCGCCCACGTGAGGGACACGTGAGGTGTTGGGCGCCAGCCACTGAGTGCTAAGCACTCTTTATTTCCCTCTCTTTTTTTTGAATGATCCACAAGATCTTTATCTACTTCTATTTATCTAAAATTTCCAAGGAGAGAGTTCTTCTTCCTCGAGAATTTAATTTTCTGTTCTTTCAAAGCTTTCTCTCTTCTTTTTTTTAAGCTTAGGGGTGGGGTCCTCTTCTTTAGACTTGATGTCTTGGGTCCTTTATATAGTAGGAAGAAGTTTGTTGATTAGTTGAAGAAATCTCTCATTGAGAGATCTTTAATTGATTCGGGGATTTTACCCACCATTAGATCTTTGATCTAAGGACTTCTATTTTACAGAAGATATTTTTCTTGTTTTTAACAAGATTAGGGAAATATTTTCACACATAGAATTTATTCTGTCGATCAGTGACTCTTTAATCGCCATTGGATTTTTAATCCAACGATACTCTGTTTTACAGAGAGTAATCTTTCTTGTTTAGAAAGATTTGAGGAATATTTCCTCAACAGAATTTAATTCTGCATTTTGATGATTTATCATCTTCGTTGGATCTTTGATCCAATGGCTATGTATAATAGAGAGCTTTTAGTTCTGGCGTTGTCGCCTTCGTGCGAGGCACGTGAGGCGCTGCCTAAGAATTTTTAACTCTTGGCGCTGGCGCACTCGTGCAAGGAATGTGAGGTGTTGGCGCCTTCGTGCAAGGCACGTGAGGTGCTGCCTTTCAAATTTTGAACAGAGCCTTACTCTTTTATTGGTGAAAACAATTGTTTGCCGTTTTTCCGGACATTACGGAATAATCCTGTTACCGTGGTCCCGTGGGGAATGAATGGGGCATAGACTGATGGGTTATGATGAGGATTACATTAATTGATTTCGAAGACTTTAGAATAAATAAACCAGTAGTATAGTTTAGATTACTCACCGCACTTCACGTACACGCATACACCTCACTGTTTCATTTCCATGTTTACTTATTATATTCATGCTACTGTTTATTTTCATGCCTGCATATCTCGTTGCATCGTGGTTATTACTTATTATTATTGGTATTATGACGCACTGATGTCTGGGTTTTTCATGGCCCAGTTCCTCTGTCTCTGTCGCAGGCTGACCAGGAGTACTTTAGCCGTCAAGCCGAACAGTGAGGAGCATGTTAGTGATAGTTTAGTTTAGTTTCCTTTCCGCAGTTTTATTTCTTGATGTGAGCCCGTATTTGGGATGTATTTCCAGATGTTACTGTTTATTTGATTTATTGCTTCCGCATTTATATTTCTTGACTCGTTTATTGTGGAAGATGGACATGTATTAGTTAGTTTTATATGTTTTACTGTTCTTGATATCTTATAGATAGCCGTAATGTGACTGTGGAGGGATGTTTCCTAGCCACAGGTAGCATGGTTGGCTCTGTCACGTGTCGATCTTAGCGCACTCTGGGAACCGGGGCGTGACAGGGTATGTTTGGTATCAGAGATATAGGACTTAAGTTAATCAGGTTTGGTTCTTTTTATAGTTAGGTATTAAACCCAATACAATAACCAGAAAACCCGTAATTAGGAACATGTCCTGCCACATTGTTGTCATGATTCTTGAATCTTATCTTTCTCTTGACCCTTTATCTCGACGATATGCAAGTGACTTTGCATCTCGGCTTGGAATCCTTTTGGTTCCTTATTGTTTCTCCCTTCCTATTCCTTCGATTCTGATATTAGGATTTGGGCGACTTGAATGGAGTTATGTGATTGTAGCTATGTACCGCGGTATGGTTACAATGCAGTACTCTATTTAAGTAACTTGGAGTCCTATTCTTGCTTCCTTTCCTGGATTTATGGTCATTATATTACCTTGTTTCTCTCGATTTCTTTGCTTACAAGTTTATGTTTTATTGCAAGCTTGAATCCAACAACCATGTTGTATCTTTCTCCTTGTCCCGTAGTGACCAATCCGTTTAGGTTTCGAAGAACAAAGAGAAGTGAAGGAGAAGCTTTTGATTGTAGTAGTACCGACCACTTCAAGACAGTCCAGATGCAGGACGTTTCGAGGAGTTCTGGTGAACCCGCCGCAGATTATCAGAGTAGCGCAGCGGAAGAGTGGTGGGCTAATAACCCATAAGTTTTAGAACAACTTGCAAATTCATGATGAGGAGAACCGTTTACTAGAATGTGAAGTTCGTAAACAAGTTGCAGATGAAGCGCTGATAGCAGTTCGAGAGCTTTGGACGTGTTCGAAGACATCTCAGGTTTACCGCCGAAACGAGATGTGGAGTTTGCGATCAACCTTGTTCCTGGAGCAGCGCCAATCTCAAAGGCGTATTATCCGATAGCACCAATGGAGTTAGAAGAAGTCAAGAAACAGGTTGCCGAATTGCTAGAGAAGGGTTGGATTCGCAGCAGCAATTCACCCTAGAGAGCTCCAGTTCTTCTAGTCAAGAAGAAAGATAGCACACGGAGGAAATGCATCGATTATCGAGAATTAAATTGGGTGACTATTAAGAACAAGTACTCGACCTTTCGCATCGGCGAATTATTCGAGCAACTCAGTGGCGCAAGGGTATTCTCGAAGCTGGATTTGCGATCCGGATATCATCAAGTTTGAGTAAAATCAGACGATATTTGCAAGACAACGTTCCGAACTCGATATGGGCATTACGAGTACTTAGTAATGCCATTTGGAGTCATGAACACACCGGCGATGTTTATGGACTTGATGAACCGAATCTTTTCACCGTTCTTGGACCAGTTTATAGTAGTGTTTATCGATGATATTCTGGTCTACTCGAGGAGCCTAGAAGAGCATGCAGAACACTTAAAAATCCCATTGCAAACGTTGAGGCAAGAAAGATTATATGCGAAGATGAGCAAGAGTGAGTTTTGGCTCGAAGAAGTGAAGATTTTGGGACATGTTGTATCCGGAGATGGAATCGTTGTTGATCCTGAAAAGATTGCAGCAGTTCATGATTGGCCGATTTCGAAGAACATAGCGGAGATCAAAAGTTTTCTTGGGCCTGCTGGATACTATAGAAGGTTCATGGAGAATTTTGCTCGTTTAGCTGAACCATTGACCAGGCTAACGCGAAAGGAGGTACCATTCGTATGGACGGATAGATGTGCGTCAGCTTTTGAGGCGTTGAAGCAAAGATTGACAACTGCTCCTATTTTGACTGTGCCAGACGGTTCCGGAGGGTTAGTTATTCACAGCGACGTAACTGGGAAATGCTTGGGATGTGTTCTTATGCAGCATGAGAAGGTTATAACCTACACATGAGAAGAATTACCCAACTTTTGATTTGGAGCTAGTAACAGTGATTTTCGCTTTGAAGATTTGGAGGCACTACTTATTGGACGAAAGGGTCGAAGTATTCACCGATCACAAAAGCCTAAAGTACGCATTCATGCAGAAAGAGCTCAATATGAGGCAGCGTAGATGGTTAGAGCTGATGGCTGACTATGATCTCGATCTCAAGTACCATCCGGGAAAAGTTAATGTAGTGCCAGATGCGCTTAGTCGGTTGCCAGCAATACGGATGTTGACTTCACAGAAGGAGCTTATTGATGACTTCAAGAGATTCGAGTTGGAGATCGTGTTACCTCATTCTTCAGGACAGTTGATGCAGCTGCAAGTACAGTCGTCATTGATCGATAATATTAAAGCAGCGCAGTCGCACGATCCAAGGTTGCAGAAGTTTCGAGAACGGGTAGAAGCAGGACTTCGAACAGAATTATTGATTCATGAAGATGGTTTGTTACGATATTGGAGCCGTTTATGTGTGCTGAAGGAAGATATTCATGAAAAAGTTATGAAGGAGACACACAATTCCGCATATTCCGTACATTCAGGAGCCACGAAGATGTACCGTGACTTGAGAAAATATTTCTGATGGGAATGCATGAAAAAGGAGATTGCTCGCTTTGTAGCGAAGTGCTTGGTATGTCAGCAAGTCAAGGCTGAACATCAACGAGTAGCTGGTTTACTGCAACCACTTCCGATTCCTCAGTGGAAGTGGGAACATATAACCATGGATTTCGTGACAATTTTACCGCGAAATCCAAAGGGCAACAATGCAGTTTGGGTGATTGTTGATCGATTGACCAAGGCATCTCATTTCATACCGTTTAGAGTTGGTCAGTCGATGGAAGCGTTAGCAGAACAAAACCTGTAGGAGATTGTGGGATTGCACGGAGTACCTGTGAGCATCGTTTCCGATCGTGATACCCAATTTCTGTCGCGCTTTGGAGGAGTTTACAGGAAAATTTGGGGACTCGATTGAAGTTTAGCACCGCTTATCATGCTCAGACAGACGGCCAGTCAGAAAGAATGATCCAAACTTTTGAAGATATGTAGAGAGCATACATGTTAGACTTCAAGGGTTCATAGGAGGATCATCTACACTTGGTGGAGTTTTCGTATAATAACAGCTTTTAGGTGACTATTCAGATGGCTCCATTCGAAGCGTTATGTAGTCGTAAATGTCGCTCACCTGTCTGTTGGGACGATGTTGGAGAACGAAAATTATTGGGACCGGATCTTATCGTGCAAACCGTGGAGAAAGTTAATACGGTTCGAAACCAAATGAAGGCAGCGTAAGATCAACAGAAAAGTTGGGCCGATAAGCACGAAGACCTCTGGAGTTCGCTGTTGATGATCTTGTGTTCTTGAAGATATCACCGATTAGAGGAGTGATTCGTTTTGGGAGTCGAGGAAAGCTTAGTCCTCGATTCGTGGGGCCTTTCGATATCATCGAGCGTGTTGGAGAAGTAGCTTATCGATTGGTTTTACCACCATCTTTGGCGAGTGTTCATGACGTGTTTCATGTATCTCAACTCCGTAAGAATATTCAAGATGAGACGCACGTGCTAGATCATTCAGAGCTAACAGTCAGGGAGGACTTGACATATGAAGAACGACCGATGGCGATTGTTGATTGAAGAGAAAAGGTCCTCAAGAACAAGGTTATCCCTCTCGTACTTGTTTCATGGGGGAATCTCTCGCACGAAGAATCGACTTGGGAATGAGAAGACGAGATTCGACAAAAGTTTCCACACTTCTTCTCTTAGATTCATGTTTGTTTGTCTTTTCTTGTTCCGGGGATTTCGAGCACGAAATTCTTTTTGTAGGTGGGTATAATGTAACACCCTAGTTCATTATACCATGCTTGATCCGATTATTTTATTTATCGTATGGCTATTTTATTGATTTTATTATTTTGGGTGCGGATAGTGTTTTGGGTAACTGTGCTTGGTATCCGACCCGACCCGCATGCTTGAAACCCGTCTTGATTCCTGTTTATGATTTATCCCTGCTTGTGCTGAGACCCGTGCACACATGTTCTATGTCCTGTTTGTCTGTATTTTATCTGGCATCTACATTTTTTATAATACAAATATAATCAAATAATATATTTTAAAGATATCCAGTATGGCATGCATCATACCCCTGACCCTGTGGTAGCATCCGTGCATTATATTCTCGTCCCGTTTGGTGAAACGGATTCGTTTGGATCGCTACGTGCATCCGTTCTTGTGGGTATGCATTTTTCTTTAACCGGACATTGATTTTGGGTTTTGGTTGACACGTATATTATCCGTATTTTCAAACCGTAATTTTAGACGCAACCCGGGTAGTTTTCGGAGTATTTTGTATTAACTGTAAAACTCAAATATATAATAAAATATTCAAAAAAATTATCTAAACTGTTATATACGAATAATTTTATAACTAAATATATATTTTATATATTTTACCTAATCAAATCTACGCTCAAATCTCTGCCTCCCGCTCTCTCCTCCACACACACACACACACACACACACACATATAGAGAATAATGGGGAAAGATGTCATAGGAGGGAATTTCTTTCTATGGCGTCGGAAAAATACAATCTCCATCGTGTTTTCCGACGATCGGCACCCATCATCTTCATCGTTATAATCTAAGATGTGGGTACGCCAAATTTTATGTGATTCCACCGTTGAATTAGTGGGTTCAAAATTAACGGTTTATCGACAATAGAACCTTTTACATTGCTAAATCAACGGTGAAAAAGTTTTAGAATCACATGAAATTTGGCGTACCCACATCTTAGATGATAACGATGAAGATGATGGATTCCGATCGTCGGAAAACAAGATGGAGGGCGTATTTTTTCGACGCCATAGGAGGAAATTCCCTCCTATGGCCTCTTTCCTCCATTATTCTCATATATATATATATATATATATATATATATATATATATATATATATATATATATTATATACAATTTTCTTTAACTCAAACCCACGTTCTCACTCTCCTCCCTCATCTTCTCCTTTCTCGTTCTCGTGCTCGAACCTGCGCCCCTCGCTCGCGCTCGTCACCGTAGCTGCCACCGCCGAACCGCGACCTCGTCCTCACCTTTTTCCCTCGTCCCCGTCGTGACCAAACCACCACCAGACCCTGCACCAGATCGCGACCAGACCACCACCACACCATGCACCAGATCGCGACCAGACTACGATTAGATCACCCCCATACCATGCACCGTACCCAGACCATGCCATGAACGTTTCATCACCGTACTCAGATCGTGTCACGCCATGTGCCCTGCTCTTGTGCCACGTCATGCCAGTTTCGTACTCAACTCATGCCACTTGTGTGCCACCATCGCATTAGTCCCGTGTCACCGAAAGACCCAGCACCGTGTCGTGCCATTTCATGCACTGTGTCGTGTCGTGTCGCACCAAGCCGCCTGCACATCGACCGTTGTTTCCGAGGAAAGTTTATCTTGCTACATGCTATGATATATATTTTACATCCATATGAATAAAAATATTACATGTTTATTGTATTGTGCATCCATGTTACAGTTTTACCGTTTTTCCGATTTCCGCTCGCATCCGTACCGTATATTATATATTCAGTTGTATGCCGGAATCATATTACATCATGTTACTGCTATATTAATATACCCTGATCGCTAGTGTGCATCATATGACTCATTGACTCATGTTATGATATCACTGATTATCACTTGTGCATCCGTGATTTTACCGTGTTTCGGTACTTGCTACAGTTTTACTTTTGGGCATCCGTTCGATACATTGTGCACTACCTGATATGCCCTAACACACTACTTGACCTATTATTTGGATCTTGTTACTAATACCAACAATCCTGACTTGTTGTCCTGATGGACATTACTGTTGTCTGCATAGACAAAACCTGTATCTGCTTGATCCTGTGTTGGCATTAGATATCGATTGGCAATACCTGACTTAAACACAAACCTGGGGGAAAATGGGAAATCAACAATGTGACTGAACGTAACTCAAAAGGCTATTATATTGTTTATCGTTTTTCTGGACGTTACGGAATATATTGTTTGTCGTTTTTCCGGGCATTACGGAATAATCCTGTTACCGTGGTCCCGTAAGGAATGAACGGGGCATAGACTGATGGGTTACGATGAGAATTACATTAATTAATTTCGAAGACTTTAGAATAAATAAACCAATGGTATAGTTTAGATTACTCACCGCTGTAACACCCTAGTTCGTTTATACCAGTTCTAGTCTAGTATTTCTTTATTTTTAGTAGTTTCTTGATTTACTGTGTTTTGGTTGCGAATAGTGTTTTGACATCTGTATTTGCATCCGACTCGACCCGCTTACTTGAAACCTGTCTTGATTCTTGTTTATGATCTATCCTGACTTGTTGCGTAGACTCGTGCACTTTCATTTTAATTTATACATTGCATACTCGCATTTTATCTGACATCTGCATTTTTATATATAAAATTTAATGTCACATAAAATATTTTAAAAATACATTGCATGGCCTGCATGATACCCCTGACCCTGTGGTAGCATCCGCGCATCTTGTTCTCGTCCCGTTCAGTGAAATAGACTTGTTTGGTTGGCTACGCGCACGTACGTGCATCCGTTCTTGGGGGTATGCATTTTCGTTACCCGGATATCCAACTTTAATTTTGGTCGACATGTATATTTTTCGTATTTTAAAACTGAATTTTAGACCCGACCCGGGCATGTTTTGGACTATGTTTGTATTTACCAGAATATCAAATTTTATTTATATAATATTAATTTTATAAACTGATACAAATTAAAATTTAGTTAACTAATATTTTTTTTTTAAAATTTAAATCTAAACTAATTTCCTAACAAACTAACCCCTTTCTCTCTCTCTCTTGTGACTCTCTCTCCCTCCTCTGCATATATATATTTATATATATTTTATTTTATTTTTCTTTCCTTATTTTAATACACGGTCTCTTCTTCTTACTTCTTCTTCTTTCTTCTTTCTTTTTCTTGATCTTGTTTCTTGATTCCGGTGATCACCGCCGGAGCCGTCCTCGTCGCTGACGATCCGAGTGATCCAGTGAACGTACATTTCCTGTATGATCACCCTCTTGCCTTTCCTGGACCCGTCCCGCGTGCCGCGTGTGCGTTGCGACGATTTACCGACATCGGACGTGTCGTGCGTATCAGTCGCGTGATTCGATCGAGGCAAGTTTACCTTGCTACATGCTATGTTACTATATTTACATCTATTTGAATAAAAATAATACATGTATTTAAAATTATACATCCCATGTTATAGTTTTACAGTTTTACGACGTCCGTTTGCATCCGTACAATTTATTTCATATCTAGCGCATGCAAATTTATCTTGTTACATGCTAGACTACAATATATTGCACCCATTTGAATAATAACATTACATAATATTTAGTTATGCATCCTACATTACCATTTTACAGTTTTATTGTTTTCGGATATCCGTATGAATCCATATCATTATTTACATATCTAGTCGCATGCTAATTCATCTTGTTACATGCTAGGTATATTATTATGCATCCATATGAGTAAAATATTACCCGTTTATCACATTATACATCCATATTAAAGTTTATCGTTTTCGGATACCCGTTTGCAACCATATCATTTAAAATATATATCGTCGTAATATTTCTTATTATTTTTATCTTTAATTAGTTTATAATCTGCATTTTATAATGCTATACAAAATATAGTTTAAAAATATTATAGTTTACACATGAAATGTCGTTGCAAAACGGATACGACAAATCTGAAATTTACTGTACACCTTACCTTATAAAATTCATTATAAATCATAGAAAAATTATTAGTATATGTTCTTTATTTCGTTACGAAGATAACTCAGAATACTATAGCTTTATGAAATATTTACTTGCAAAATAAATTGTTTAAATAATGTAAAATACAAATGAAAATATTTCTAAACTGCTGTCCAGGGAAATTCCAGCAGCAAACTTTCAACTTCGAATGTTCATAGTTTTTTGTAAGAATAACCTGAGATACTTCAACTTATAAAAATGAAAACCTTATTGAATTATCTTTGTTTTGGTATAAGGCACGTCCCTTTTGGAGAACGTTTGTTATTTTTAAGCTATTTTACAAATCATGGTGACGCTGAATTTCTGAACGGAACTTTCTTGTGCATGGTTAATCAATACCACTTTTATAGTTATTAATCGGTTTGAATATGTTATCCATGTTAA
This sequence comes from Agapanthus africanus, assembly GCA_030015575.1. Taxonomy (NCBI): domain Eukaryota; kingdom Viridiplantae; phylum Streptophyta; class Magnoliopsida; order Asparagales; family Amaryllidaceae; genus Agapanthus; species Agapanthus africanus. Next base: position 416,176,526 of record CM057338.1, on the reverse strand, counting down.
TATTATTATATCAATATCTATTTAATAAATAATAGTGCTTGTATTTTAATATTCAGCAAATTTTACCGATTTACAGTTTTATAGTATCCGTCTGTATCCGTACGGTTTATTACATAAATAGTTGCACGCTGAGACCATATTATTTCATGTTACTGTTGTATTAGTACATCATGCTTAATAATGTGCATCCCACTTAATCTTGGAACTGTAAATATAACCCTAATCGATAATTGTGCATCCATACCATTAATTATATATATATTTGCATTCCAAGTCACGTTATTTCATATTACTGTTACATTAACACCCCAAGTTTAATAAAGTGCATCATAATTAGTATTGGAACTATAAGTGTAACCCTAATTAATAACTGTGCATCCATACCATTGATTTCATATCTATTCGCATACCATGTTACATTATATCATTTTATTGTTATATTAGTACTCTATATTGTGTAAGGTTTACCTAGCACCTCATGAAGGGTATGGAAGCATCACATGTCTCAAAATTAAATTTTTAAGGTGCTAAGTGAACATGCAAAGAATCATCACTAGAATTTTAGGGTTTCTTAAACTTGACAACATCACATGTAGGAAAAAACTAGGGTTTTGAGAGTACAACCTTTGTAGCTCCCTACGCTAGACTCTTTGGCCACTTGAGGGTTGGAAAAAGGTTCGCTTGAGGTCTTCTAATGTCCACGACGATCCACCCGAAGCTCCTTTGCCCAAAGCTCCTTACTTTACCTGATATGTGAAAGAAATAAAGCAAACACCCTACACAAACCGGCTAGATGTGTGTAGTATGATGATGTGGTTGTTTTTCTATAATCAAAACTCTTTCTTTTATCAACCTCACTTAAAGAAAATTATCAAGAGAGGAAGAAGAAGATGATGGCTTTTCTTTCTCACAAGAGGAAAAGAGATAAGAATGGAATAATCATGAAATGAGAAAGAATAATAATATATATATTTTAATTCCTTCTCACTTCAACCATGGTTAGAATTATCTAGATCTTTTCCAAAATGAGTTCAAAGCAAAAGAATAATTAACTCAAGGTTAATAAGTGGTTGAAGCATGGTCAAAGATGATAAACTCTAACCTCTTGTGAATTATCCTTTTCTTTTTACAAAATGAAAAATAAATAGATAATTCTATCATGTAAGTCTTGCATTGCCACCAAACTTGTATCAACAACCATGATACTATGTATGCATGTATGTATCCATGCACATCATCATGTGCATACATGTATGCATACAAAATAGAAAAAGAGTTTGATTAAAGAATTAATCTAAAAGTCATTTGTAAAATCAACACTTGATTTTGCAAACCGGTCATATCACATACGACCCGACCAATAGAAAATGCCCGATTAATATACGGTATCACATATCCGTATTTAATCGGGTCCCCGCGCATATCTTATATACACACCACATCTTTTCGCCTGAGCCAGGAAACTTCATTGTGGGACTCTAAGACTCGTCAATACGCCGGCAGTAGGTAATGATCATATCAAATACCTACAAGCCCAAGCGGTCAGCTAAACGTAACGGCCACCCGGGTATTGAGCGATCAGAAGAAAACAAGCGAACCTGTTACAACTCCCGTCGAGCCAACCGGCAACACTACCGTACAGTACGGTCTCTTCGTCAGATATGCTGCATATCGAGTCTAGGGATGGTAACGTCGACCCAATAACTCAATAAGTCGTGCCGATGAAAGGTCTATAATAGATCGAGAAACTACTGATAACACTTATCAGCAAATCCCAACAGCCCTGGCTAGGGACTTACTGATATAGCCAGTCGAGCACAGCACAGCATCAACTCCCAATACCGGAAGAGACGAAACCCCTCCTATCGCTCATCGCCTTCGTGTGTCTCGGGACTGTACCCAACGGCCACCTGTTTGCACGACTCAGTAGAGCCGTGGTAGGGTGGTAATCAAAGTACAGTAGGAGAACACACAAGACTCTATGACGATCTCGGGTCTATAGACTAACCTGCACCAGTATCACCTGAGAACTGCTATCCGACGATAGATATAATTCCATATAGGAGTTCTCGGCGAGTCCGTCTAGTGTATCCAGTCACCACTGAGCACCCGTATACGATCTCGATGTCAAACATCGATGAATGTGGGAACATCCATCGCCTATCACATGGGTCTAGTATCATATACGCTAGTCTACTTTGGTATATCGATGCCCCATCTCGATACACCTACGACTAGGGACATTCCAGGATATGCTTATAAACTACTGATGTCCCACTAGTATGATCTCAATCATAATCACAATAGTCAAGCCAATATCCTCAGGGCTTTATCAACATGTATGAATGAATAAAAGCATGATCAAATCAACATGTCAGATAAAGAAGAACCAGATAGCATACTATCATGTCGAGCAAGAATGTACACTGAATATATATATATATACATGTATAAATACATCCACTATCATATAATGGCCTCTAGGGCATACATATATCCAACAATCTCCCACTTGCACTAAGGCCAGCTATTGGCGTATCTCATACCCAACATCTCAAAAAGTCGCTCATACTGCGGCTGAGGGAGGGCCTTGGTGAGTGGATCCGCGGCATTATTCTTTGTGTCTACTCTCTTAATCTCGATCTCGCGGCGATCTACAATCTCCCGGATCAAATGAAAACGCCTCAGGAAGTGTCTGGATCGCTGATGGGACCTGGGCTCCTTGGCTAACTCCATAGCCCCATTATTATCACAATACAATGGTATTGGATCAATAATGGTTGGAACTACTCCTAGCTCCGAGATGAACTTCCTCATCCAGACGGCTTCCTTGGCGGCATCATTCGCAGCAATGTACTCAGCTTCCATCGTAGATTCCGCAACGGTATCCTGTTTGGAACTCTTCCAACTTACCGCCCCTCCATTGAGGGTAAATACAAACCCAGAGATAGATTTGTTGTCGTCCTTATCGCTCTGGAAGCTCGAATCGGTAAAGGCTTCCATTTGGAGATCTCCATTACCATACACCAAGAACAATTCTTTAGTCCTTCGCAAGTACTTAAGAATGTTCTTCACAGCTATCCAGTGATTCTCTCCTGGGTTGGATTGATACCTGCTTACAACACTAAGTGCATAAGCTACATCTGGGCGTGTACATAATATCGCATACATTAGAGATCCTACTGCTGAAGCATAGGGTATAATGCTCATGCGAGCTCTCTCTTCATCGGTCTTTGGGCAGGATTCCTTGGAGAGAGTGACCCCATGGAAAGCGGGTAAGGCACCCTGCTTGGAGTCTTCCATACTAAACCTTTTTAGGATGGTGTTAATGTACCTGGTTTAGGACAATCCCAACAACCTCTTGGATCTATCCCTATAGATCCTAATGCCCAGGATGTATGTGGCATCACCCAGGTCCTTCATGGAGAACCTTAGTGATAAGAAAGATTTGACCGACTGTAGCATATGAATGTCATTTCCTATCAGAAGAATGTCATCCACGTACAATACGAGGAATGTGACAACTCTCCCTACAGCCTTCTTATAAACACAAGGTTCATCTGGATTTTTGATGAAATCAAACTCTTTGATAACATTATCAAAACAAATGTTCCAACTCCATGATGCCTGCTTTAACCCATATATGGATTTAAGCAATCTACATGCTTTCCCGCTGCTCCCACTGTCAATGAAGCCCTCCGGCTGATCCATATAAACGCATTCTTCTAAATCTCCATTTAGAAATGCCGTTTTAACGTCCATCTGCCAGATTTCATAGTTGTAGTGAGCAGCAATAGCAAGTAGGATCCGAATGGATTTAAGCATGGCTACGGGTCTCGTCATAGTCCAAACCTGGTCTTTGACGAAAACCCTTCGCCACAAGTCTTGCCTTGTAGGTCTCTACCTGCCCATCTATACCAATCTTTCTTTTAAAGATCCATTTGCATCCCACAGGTTTTACCCCAGGGGGTACAACGTCCAAAGTCCAAACTTTGTTGGTGTACATAGACTCCATTTCGGATCTCATGGCATCCAGCCACTTCACAGAGTCACCACTCGTGATAGCTTGCTGAAAACTGGTAGGATCATCATCATCTATGATGCAGTCTTCTCTGTCACCATCAATGAGGAAACTGTAGTACCTCTCCGGTGGGCGAGAAGTCCTACCAGACCTACGGAGTGGCTGAGGTTCCTCAGTTTCTATTGCAACAGCCGGTTCAACCAAGTCGTCATTTGTAGTTTGTGTCTCTAGAACCTCTTCTAGATCCACCACATTGCCATCATCTTTATCTGTGAAAAACTCTTTTTCTAAGAATGTGGCATACTGAGAAACAAACACCTTTTGTTCCTCCTTATGGTAGAATAGATATCCATAAGAGTTCCTTGGATATCCCACAAAGTTACACATGACTGACCGTGTCTCGAGTTTGTCCGGATTCTGCTTTTTAACATAGGCCGGGCAACCCCAAATCTTAATTCTCTTAAGAGATGGTCTCTTCCCATGCCATATCTCATATGGCATGGTAGACACGGTTTTGGTTGGAACCCTGTTCAAAAGAAACGCTGCAGTCTCCAATGCATGCGCCCAAAATGAGACATGTAACTCGGCATCACTCATCATGGAACGGACCATATCTAATAGGGTCCGATTCCGTCGTTCAGATACACCGTTGTGCTGTGGTGTGTAAGGAGGAGTGAGCTGAGAGAGAATCCCATTCTCTTTTAGGAAGTTTGCAAATTCTGTACTGAGGTACTCCCCACCTCGATCTGATCGAAGCATCTTGATACTCAAGCCGGTTTGTTTTTCTACTTCTTGTTTATATTCAGTGAATTTCTCGAAAGTTTCGGACTTGTGCTTTAATAAAAATATATGACCGAATCTAGAGAAATCGTCAGTGAAAGTAATGAAGTAAGAAAAACCGCCTCTAGCTTGTGTAGACATTGGCCCACATACATCACTATGTATGAGTCCTAGGAGCCCGGTAGCTCTTTCTCCGTGTCCGGTAAACGGAGTTTTGGTCATTTTACCCTTGATACAAGACTGGCAAGTCGCATAAGATTTATATTCAAAAGGGTTTAAATATCCATCTTTGTGTAACTTGTTTAGTCTTGTTTCGTTAATATGAACAAGTCTACAGTGCCAAAGAAAAGCTTCATTTATTTCTGAAAGTTTTCTTTTATTAGTGTGTTGTATGTTGAAAACCGTGTGTTGATTTAGGACGTATATCCCGTTATTAAGTGTACCATACCCAACCAACATTTGATTCAGGTGAATGTTCATAACATTGTTCTGCAATACAAAATTATATCCTTCATTGTCTAACAAAGAAACAGATATTATATTACAAAGCATACTTGGTACAAAATAACATGGGTTCAAAACCAATATACACCCAGATGGCAACCCCAAGTGATACTCTCCCTCTGCGACTGTATGTATATTGGAACCATTTCCAACGAGGAGAGTATGGTCACCTGTCTTCAAAACTTTGCTATTTCTCAGCCCCTGCATAGAATTGCAAATGTGAGAACATGAACCAGTATCTAATACCCAGGAAGCAGAGTTTATTGAAAAACAGTTTTCTGTCACAAACACACCTGAAGCGGAAGCATCCCCATGCTTCTTCTTGAGATTCAAGTACTCCGTACAGTTGCGCTTCCAATGTCCTGTTTTATGGCAATGAAAACATTCACCTTTCCCCGATTCTCCAGCTTTGGACTTTTCCTTCCCCTTAACCTTTTTAACTCCACCCTTAGGATTGGTGGGCTTCTTCTTTTTCTTTCCCTTGTCCTTAGCCATTAGGCGAGAAGAGAAAGATTGTCCAACAGTCATAACGGGAGTTTTCACTGATTTCAGTGTGCTCTCTGCACTCCTTAACATATTAAGGAGTTCAGGTAGTTCCCCCTCCATGTTGTGCATGTTGAAGTTAACTATGAATTGAGCAAAGGTGGAGGGGATGGACTGCAGAATAATATATGTATATTGTTCATTGTCCATCGTCCATCCAAGGTCCTCAAGCTCTTCTATGAGAGCTATCATCTTCAGAACATGGTCTCCTACCGGTGTGCCAGGGGCCATTCGCATCTGAAACAATTTTTTTGATGCTTCGTATCGCAATACGCGGGATTGCTCTCTATACAACTCCTTTGTATGGAGAAATATGGTTTGAATGTCCATATTCTCGTGCTGCTTTTGATGTGTGTTGTCCATCGATGCAAGCGCGAGGTATTTGGCCGTGGCACAGTCAGCGTCCCATGTCTTGCGGACTTCGATGTCCGCAACTGAGGATTTTGGACCTGGGACGGGCAGGGCTGAAGCCGTGAGGACATATGATACTTTATCATAAGTCAAGGCAATTTTCAGATTCCTCAGCCAGTCTTTATAGTTGGTCCCATTCGGTTTGTTTTTATCTAGTAGAAGCTTGAGTCCAGTCATTGGTATCTGCCATTAAGAGAGAGAAAAGAATACACTCAGCGAAAGCTCTTACAAAGATCAGATTTGTTATTATCTTGTTTAATCGATGTCTCCCACTGCTTTAATCAAGTTTTTCTTTCAAATCTTAAAAAGAAAACTAGCCAGGATTAATTACAGTCTACAACTTCGCTAACCGTTCAGCCAGGCCAGTGTCGGTACTTGAGGGAAGTTCCCCGTGCTTTCGCACGGACCTAATTAAAGTAAACCTCATTTTCCCAGAGGCGTAGCCCCGTTAACACCTTTCTAGACACCTAATGAGTTAGCTAATTGTAAACTGCAAAACTCTCCTGGGAGCAACTATTGCCCACAGTGGGATTGGGACCCAACCATCATATGGAAGGTATGCAATCTCATTGCAAATCTCAACACTTGAAATTCCCGATATGATTTTTACCCATAGTACTTATGACCTTAACTATGGTCAACAAATCATAAGTACCAGTCAAGTTCTACCTGTCATTTCTTGATTAATTAGACCCACCCATATGACCCTTAACTATGGTCAACAAAGTCGCATGAATGTCCTAATCAATCTGCATCATATGCAGTGTAGGAAGACCTCACTTAGCTACCGTACACTACACCTTAACTAAAGTCAACAAATGTAGCACGAATACTAAGTACTCTACTTCCTAAAATGATGGAGGGTTGCGGATGATTTTTAAGAAAATCTCTAACACTTTGAACTTGATATCGTCGTAGAATCAAATGGTTTTCAAAAGGAGTGGCTTGTGCTCCGCAGTTTTGAAATATAGCTTTTTCATAAAGAGCCGAGTGGTTTTCAAATCCGATTCTACAACATCTTTTTAGGTTTATTTTCTTTACATTAATCATATTAATATAATCCCATCATTTAAGTCCTTAAGCCAATCACAGAAAAGAAACGAAAATACAACGTATGCTTATGCCATCCGCATTCGTCGCAATGTTCCGTTATGCACCGTTAGGTTACATAACTAAAGGCATACCGGGACGGGACTAGCGCGGGTGTAAAACATAAGCAACGTCTACTATATATCTCATATATAATATATCATTCATCTCAGATATCATAGAACACAGGCAGCAGAAACATAGATATAATGTGGGATATACTAGGACGTCCATATTTAGTATTTAGCCAACAATAGGAAATACGGATTCCACAGTCGCGATGAATAGCCAAGCCCACACCCATAGACCCTTATGAGAGCGGCAAGCGACCCTACCAATCCTGGAGTTTAGGAGACCCGGTCTCGACTCCTCGAGATGGCCTCCCACTGAACCCCAGAACCCGGTCACTTGTGCTCCCCTCCTTGGGTCTATCCTAATGTGGAAAAGTAAATAATATACAACACTGGTGACATCAACCTCAACTCGGAAGTGCCCCAAATAAAAGAATATTACATTACATTTGAATTTTACATGAATGAAAAATAAAACTCTCATCTCACATAAAAAAAACCCCGGCTATTCGATCGCAACAATCCTGCACATCATATCTCAGCAACACATAATATCATATATCATCAATGTAAGTAAGTATGCGTACCCCGATTGTCATTGATGTATATCAACGAAACCGGCGATAACGACATACTACACTTACGGTCACAGAAAAGAAAGTATAAAAATACAATATTTGGAATCCACATTCACTTTAGACATCGTAAATCCGAGATATCACATACCTCGCATTTCATGCCTAACTATATGAATTCCACATATTGTATCACATTCCAGATAAATAAACAGTATTAAACTTTTCGATCGAATGATCAAATACCTAAAATTCCCTAAAGCTCAACACTTGAGCGGAGTTCAAAAAACCCGGAATGTGTCACTGTAGTAGCGGTCCATCCGTAGAAGGGTCAAGCCAACGCCTCACATGTGGCACGCCGTACTGCCTCAAACCCTAAGGTTCAAAAGGCAGTTCAAGACGGTCACATAATCGAGTTACGGTTTGTTGTCTTCTAGAGGGTCCACCACAAAACTTGCACGTACTTCCGAAAGATTTAAACCCCGTGAAAAAGTGAGTAAATGATACTCGTTCGAACTTTTTAATACTTTCTAAGTTACCCGGAAAAAACATGAAATTAAAATTCCGATCGAATCATTGAATCCAAAACAATCTCCAGAACAAATAACACTTAAACCAGATTAAAAATACCCAAAAATATCAACAAGCAGTTATAAGTATTACTGTACAAAAACCATGCATTGATTCATGTGTACGGCCGCGGAATCGCGGCCCGAGCAAGCTTTGGCTGCGTTTCCGCGGTGGGAACTACTGTTCACTGCACCGTTTTTTACAGTGGTTCTTAGATTTACCTGCTGAATTTTTTACATATTTTTAATTCTGAAAATAACACAGTTTGAAAAATTGTCCAGAGAGTGTTCTAAAAACCGTATTTTGGTTCGATCGGAGTTTTAACTTCGCTAAAGTGTCGCCTAAAGTTCTAGATCGGCTCTGATACCAATGTAAGGTTTACCTAGCACCTCATGAAGGGTATGGAAGCATCACATGTCTCAAAATTAAATTTTTAAGGTGCTAAGTGAACATGCAAAGAATCATCACTAGAATTTTAGGGTTTCTTAAACTTGACAACATCACATGTAGGAAAAAACTAGGGTTTTGAGAGTACAACCTTTGTAGCTCCCTACGCTAGACTCTTTGGCCACTTGAGGGTTGGAAAAAGGTTCGCTTGAGGTCTTCTAATGTCCACGACGATCCACCCGAAGCTCCTTTGCCCAAAGCTCCTTGCTTTACCTGATATGTGAAAGAAGTAAAGCAAACACCCTACACAAACCGGCTAGATGTGTGTAGTATGATGATGTGGTTGTTTTTCTATAATCAAAACTCTTTCTTTTATCAACCTCACTTAAAGAAAATTATCAAGAGAGGAAGAAGAAGATGATGGCTTTTCTTTCTCACAAGAGGAAAAGAGATAAAAATGGAATAATCATGAAATGAGAAAGAATAATAATATATATATTTTAATTCCTTCTCACTTCAACCATGGTTAGAATTATTTATATCTTTTCCAAAATGAGTTCAAAGCAAAAGGATAATTAACTCAAGGTTAATAAGTGGTTGAAGCATGGTCAAAGATGATAAACTCTAACCTCTTGTGAATTATCCTTTTCTTTTTACAAAATGAAAAATAAATAGATAATTCTATCATGTAGGTCTTGCATTGCCACCAAACTTGTATCAACAACCATGATACTATGTATGCATGTATGTATCCATGCACATCATCATGTGCATACATGTATGCATACAAAATAGAAAAAGAGTTTGATTAAAGAATTAATCTAAAAGTCATTTGTAAAATCAACACTTGATTTTGCAAACCGGTCATATCACATACGACCCGACCAATAGAAAATGCCCGATTAATATACGGTATCACATATCCGTATTTAATCGGGTCCCCGCGCATATCTCATATGCACACCACATCTTTTCGCCTGAGCCAGGAAACTTTATTGTGGGACTCTAAGACTCGTCAATACGCCGGCAGTAGGTAATGATCATATCAAATACCTATAAGCCGCAAGCGGTCAGCTAAACGTAACGGCCACCCGGGTATTGAGCGATCAGAAGAAAACAAGCGAACCTGTTACAACTCCCGTCGAGCCAACCGGCAACACGACCATACCGTCCGGTCTCTTCGTCAGATATGCTGCATATCGAGTCTTGGGATGGTAACGTCGACCCCAATAACTCAATAAGTCGTGCCGATGAAAGGTCTATAACAGATCGAGAAACTACTGATAACACTTATCAGCAAATCCCAACAGCTCTGGCCAGGGACTTACTGATATAGCCAGTCGAGCACAGCACAGCATCAACTCCCAATACCGGGAGAGACGAAACCCCTCCTATCGCTCATCGCCTTCGTATGTCTCGGGACTGTACCCAACGGCCACCTATTTGCACGACTCAGTAGAGCCATGGTAGTATGGTAATCAAAGTACAGTGGGAGAACACACAAGACTCTATGACGATCTCAGGTCTACAGACTAACCTGCACCAGTGTCACCTGAGAACTGCTATCCGACGATAGATATAATTCCATATAGGAGTTCTCGGCGAGTCCGTCCAGTGTACCCAGTCACCACTGAGCACCCGTATACGATCTCGATGTCAAACATCGATGAATGTGGGAACATCCATCGCCCATCATATGGGTTTAGTATCATATACGCTAGTCTACTCTGGTATATCGATGCCCCGTCTCGATACACCTACGACTAGGGACATTCCAGGATATGCTTATAAACTACTGATGTCCCACTAGTATGATCTCAATCATAATCACAGTAGTCAAGCCAATATCCTCCGGGCTTTATCAACATGTATGAATGAATAAAAGCATGATCAAATCAACATGTCAGATAAAGAAGAACCAGATAGCATACTATCATGTCGAGCAAGAATGTACACTGAATATATATATATATATATATATATATATATATATACATGTATAAATACATCCACTATCATATAATGGCCTCTAGGGCATACATATATCCAACATATTGGATATTGTACACCCTATATAGTAATGTGGTAACCCCTGATAAATATTTGTGCATCCATGCTTTTGTTGTGCATCCGTAGCTGTTACTATTTTATTATGAGCTTCCACTTGATACCTGTGCACTACTTGACATGACTTGATACATGTACACTACCTGACATGACCTGTTATATCACTACTTGACATGTTACCTGATTCTGTTTCTAATGCCGACAATCCTGACATGTTGTCCCGATGGACATATCCTGTTGTCTATATAGACAAACTTGTTCCTGCTTGATCCTGTGTTGGCATTAGCTTCAGATTTATCAATACCTGACTTGAACACATAACTTGGGGGTATGGGGAAATCATTGATGAAACCTGACTTGTAACTCGACAATTTGATGCTTATACTGATCAGTTTTATGGGCTAGGCCAGCCCCGGGATGCTGCTGCTGATATCATTCGTCTGTACATGTTACCTATTTACTTCCTAGCAGCACGTCTCGGATTCAGCCCGAGACTCTTGACCGTGGTCCCGTGTGGGCATGCACGGGATACTATTGAGTTACATCGATGATTCATCAAATTGATTTCACAGACTTGAGAGTAGTTAACCCAGTAGTTTAGTTCGGATTACTCACCGCACGTCACATGTGCTTATACCCTTCATTGTTCCTTGTTCGTGTTACTGTTATACTTTTATTTCTGTTCATACTCATGCCTGCATGTCTTGTGACCTCCTGATTATATTATCATTGATATTATGACGCACTGACGTCTGGGTTTTGCATGGCCCAGATCCTCTACTTTTGTCGCAGGCTGATCAGGAGTATTTCCGCCGTCAGTCCGAGCAGTGAGGATCCTGTTAGTATCCAGTTAGTTTAGTTATTTCCGTACTTTCTAGATGTTACTATTTATTGGATTTATTGCTTCTACGTATTATTTCTTGACTCATTTATTCTGGCTCATGAACATGTACTAGATAGTTTATTTTATTTCTACTGTTCTTGATATCTTATGGACAGCCGTAATGTGACTGTGGAGGGATGTTTTCTAGCCACAGGTAGCATGGTTGACTCTGTCACGTGCCGATCTTAGCGCACTCTGGGAAGCGGGGCGTGACAACCGCACTCCACGTACATACATACACCTCACTGTTTCATTTCCATGTTTACTTGTTATATTCATGTTACTGTTTATTTTCATGCCTACATATCTCGTTGCATCATGGTTATTACTTATTATTATTGGTATTATGACGCACTGACGTCTGGGTTTTGCATGGCCCAGTTCCTCTGTCTCTGTCGCAGGCTGACCAGGAGTACTTTAGCCGTCAAGCCGAACAGTGAGGAGCATATTAGTGATAGTTTAGTTTAGTTTCCTTTCCGTGGTTTTATTTCTTGATGTGAGCCCATATTTGGGACATATTTCCAGATATTATTGTTTATTGGATTTATTGTTTCCGCATTTATATTTCTTGACTCGTTTATTCTGGCAGATGGACATGTATTAGTTAGTTTTATATGTTTTACTATTCCTGATATCTTATAGACAGCCGTAATGTGACTGTGGAGGGATGTTTCCTATCCACTGGTAGCATGGTTGGCTCTGTCACATGCCGATCTTAGCGCACTCTGGGAAGCGGGGCGTGACATATGCTAAAAGAAACACATGCACATATTGAGGTAGAAACAAACCAGGCAGTATACTACCATTTCGAGCAAGACTGTTATTATATCCGTGTATATTCCAAGCTTCCAATATGTAATATACAAACCAATATGATACAATAATAGCCTCTAGGGCATATATCACTAACAATCTCTCACTTGCACTAAGGCCATGTATTGGCACATCGCAGACCTATCATCTCGAATAGCCTCTCTAACTATGTCTGAGGGATGGCCTTGGTGAGTGTATCTGCAGTGTTGTTCTCTGTATCTACTCTTCGCACATCGATCTTCCGGCGATCAACGATCTCCCTGATCAGGTGGTACCGCCTCAAGATATGTCTGGACTTCTGATGGGACCTGGGTTCCTTCACTAAAACTATAGCGCCGTTGTTGTCACAATACAGAGGTATTGGATCTATAATGGACGGAACCACCTGACGTTCTGTTAAGAACTTCCTTATCCATACCGTCTCTTTTGCGGCATCACAAGCGGCGATATACCCCGCTTCCATCGTCGAGTCAGCAACGGTGTCCTTCTTAGATCTCTTCAAACAGACCGCCCCTCCATTGAGGATAAAGACATAATCCGACATGGACTTGGAGTTATCCTTGTTACTCTGGAAGCTGGAGTCAGCAAAGGCCTCGATCTGGAGGTCTTTTCCACCGTACACCAAGAATATCTCCTTAATCCTTCTCAGGTACTTGAGAATGTTCTTTACTGCTATCCAGTGCTTCTCCCCTGGATTTGACTAATACCGGCTTACCACGCTTAATGCGTAAGCAACATCTGGTTTGGTAGACAACATCGCATGCATTATAGAGCCTACCGCAGAAGCGTAGGGTATAGATGTGATGCGGGCTCTTTCCAAATCGGTCTGGGGAGACATCTCTTTGGAGAGGGTGATTCCGTGATAAGCCGGTAGACTACTGCGCATTGAATCTTCCATATTAAATATTTTCAGTATGCTGTTGATATATCTTGATTGTGAAAGTCCCAACATCCTCTTAGATCTATCACGATAGATCTGGATCCCCAGAATGCTGTTGGCATCACCCAGGTCTTTCATGGAGAACCTCTGTGATAAGAATCTTTTGACTGATTGTAGCATAGGAATGCCATTTCCTATCAATAGAATATCATCCACGTACAAGACGAGAAATACCACAGTTCTTGCTACAATCTTACTATAGATGCATGGTTCATCTGGATTTTTGATAAAGTCGAATTCTTTGACTGTCTCATCAAAACAAATGTTCCAACTCCGTGATGCCTGCTTTAATCCATAAATAGATTTAAGCAACTTGGACACTTTCCTTCTGCTCCCACTCTGAATGAAACCCTCTGGCTAATTCATATAGACACACTCTTCCAAATGTCCATTCAGAAAAGCAGTCTTTACGTCCATCTGCCAAATCTCATAATTGTGGAAGGCAGCAATGGCAAGAAGGATCCGAATAGATTTGAGCATAGCCACTGTGTCACGCCCCGCTTCTCGGTGTACGGTAAGGGGACGCGGCGAGGCTCGCTACGTATTTACTCAGAAATAAACATGCTAAGCGTATCTAAGCAATATAAAGTAAATGTACACAAGAAAAATGACAATAGATGTAATTGAACAACAACTTTTATTTATTAACAATTCTTTATAAGTACAACTGGAATTGTAAATACATGAATGGAAAGCAATGCCTAAACAATGGCATAACTGAAATGAAAAAGTATGTACAAGTATCTAAAGCTCGGGATCAAATGCTAACTGCTCCAAATATTCAGTGCTGGGCTCGATCTCTAGTGAGTCCGATCCACCTGACAACATTCCAAAGAAAGAAGAAAAGGAATGTCGTCAGTGAACAATCGCTCGGTAAGTCCCAAAGATGAGTAGAAATATAACTAGTAATATTTGATTATAATGTTAACGCAGTTGTTTGTAACTTGGTACAAAATATGCCAGTGTATACGAGAGGAGTCCCTCTATTCCGGAGACTAAGGTATACGGAGCACAAGAAACCGTTCAGCCACGGTACAACGGCAATGGATATTCAGGTTATGTGTATTATGGTTACAGTCTCGTGACACTTCTAACACATTCCGTACCAATCTACCCCTTTAAAACCCCGTAATGTATTTTGTATTGATTGTATTGTTTTGTTATATAGATGGATGACTTGCCGAAACTATAATATCAGTAAATGGAATGGATATAAATGGATAGTCATGTAAACAGAGTATATCCATGGTTCGGTTCGGTCAAAATAGATTGATATAGATTGAATAGACGGATTCATAGGTTCATATAGATTGAATTCTGGTATTCATGGATTCATGTTGTATTGTAATTTATACTTGAATCATATTCAAGTCAGATTGATTAGATTGAGACTCTGTCTAAGTCAGACACTTTGAAAAGAAATTGAAGTCGTGAATTAGTTTTGATGTTATCGGTAACTGCTGCACATCGACAGCAGGATTTGTGTCTATTTCCAAGACAATTACCGTACACCGTTGATAGATTGTCTACCTTAGATAAGCAAGCACCCACATTCTCTGGCTCCCCGATGCTCAAGAGAATTGGTCCCGCTTTAACCTATGTTTACTAAGGTCCTTATTGTAATTTAATATAACTTGAAGGGGTTTTATGTAAAAAATAATTTGATATATTTTCAAAATACACCTAAAGTATTTAATTATCATCTTTAGGGTTTTCATAAATGTATATTTTATAAAAGTGAAATTTTCTAGTGAGTAGAACCTAGTTTTCATTATATATGGTAATTTAATGAAATATTGGAATTGTATTGTATTGAAATGGTACTTTCATGTAACTGTGATTCCTTTGATTTAGAAAAAAACATGGAATATTTGTATAATATATTTAAAATAGATCCTTTGATAATATTCATATATATATACATATATATATATATATATATATTTAATAAAAATAAATTTTATTTATTTTGTATAAATCTCATTTTCTTAAAAATAGCATTAAAAATTCCATCGAGATCGAATGCTCCTTGCGGAGGTCTGCATCTCGCTCTACTAGGCCCGAGGACGTGGGATAACCCGCACCATCCCGATCGGGGTTCCCTAAAATGGGTTGTAGAGACACAATTGCAAGGAATTAGATAACACCCTTTTTAAAGAAAACAGTTTTATAATAGTTTAGGGTATTTTATTGTAACTCGTAATATTCCCACAAATATTGTCCAAAAGTAAATCATGCTATGTCCAATATGTGTGTTGTGATGAGATAGGTCCTTACCTCGTGAGTTTTCTAAAGCTAATACGGTAAACAGTGGGTAACAATATCGTTTGTAAATATGGTGGTATTTTACTGTAAAAATGAGATAAGATTGCAACATGAATTATTTTGAGATGAAACTTATTCTAATGTGTTTATTTATGTTTGTTAAACATTATATTAGAGTATGGTATTTTATGGTTTAGGAAAAATGGAATTTTTAAAGAAAAATGAATCGGAAGTCGGAATAACTCCACTTCCGATGAGTTTTGAAAAATAAAAGTTTTAGAATAGTATAATAGGAGGGGAGAGAGAACTTACTAGCTATTAATATAGAGGGGAGAAGGGAGAAGCTTAGGAAAACGTCCGGGCATCGTTTCGTCGCCGGAATCTCCTTGGAACGTCGCCAGAACTTCGCCACTTGCTAACTCCACTTGCATAACTTGGGACTTGGAAATTTTTGAGAGTTTTTGTAATGAAATTCTAAGTGAGAAGGGGTGAAATGGAGTGTGGTATTTATAGGAAAAATTAGTATTTTGAGGGTTAAAGAATGCATTAAAAATATGCATTAAAAATTGGATTAAAGGGTGATTTAATATTCTCTGGATGAATGCAAAGTAAACAAACAACATGGGGTAGTGGGGTAGGCCGAGGGGTGCTAGGAAAAAAATCTCAAAGCATTACCTACGGTTAAACCCGGCGGTACCGATCTTGGAATGAATCTCTCTGGTCAATCCCCCGTGGGGAGTGTTGGATCTTTGGCCACGTGTCTCTGTCGCCTCAAATACCCTAGTGCACATGTTTGTTTATTCTGTAACTCTTCATTTTACATGTAGTGCACGTGTAAACCCTTGGGCTTCTAAAAGATTAAAAGAAAAAATAATAAAAAGATAATGTGGCTGGGGGGATTCGATCACAGGGGCTACATCACAGCAGTGAAAGGCTTTACCAATAAGCTACAAGTGCTTTCTTGCTGTTCAAAAGCAAATCAAATACTTATAGTGTATACAGGATTGCAAATACTCCATTTGTACAATACCTTTTAAATAATTTTCTGTACATTAAAATTGGAATTGTTACACACTGGAGAAAAGGTTTCATCATAATCCAAACTAGGTCTTTAACGAAAACCTTTTGCAACAAGTCTAGCCTTATAGGTTTCAATCTGTCCATCTACACCAATTTTTTTCCTGAAGATCCATTTGCAGCCTACAGGTTTTACCCCTTCTGGATCAATGTCCAAAGTGCATAATTTGTTAGTGTACATGGATTCCATCTCGGTCCGCATTGTATCCAGCCATTTTACCGAGTCACCGCTCTGAATGGCTTGCTGGAAGCTAGTTGGCTCATCATTGTCAATGATGCAATCCTCTCTATCCCCGTCTATAAGAAAACCGTAGTATCTCTCGGGCGGATGAGACAGCCAATTAGTTCAACGGAGTGGCGGGGGGTTGTCCGGTTCTTCTGAAATCTCTGGTTCTACCATGCTTTCAGTAATAGCTTGTGGTTCTGGAATTTTTTCCAATTCTATTGCGCTCCCACTAGTTTCTTTTTCTAAATATTGATTTTCCAAAAAATGGGCATGACGAGAAACAAAAACCTTTTGTTCCTCTGCGTAATAGAAAAGATACCCCCTGAATTTCTTTGGGTATCCTACAAACTTACACAGTACTGAGCATACCTCGAGCTTGTCCGCATGCTGCTTTTTCACAAAAGCTGGACATCCCTATATCTTCAGATACTGAAGATAGGGTTTCTTCCCACTCCACATCTGATATGGTGTAGTAGGCACAGTCTTGGTAGGAACATTGTTTAAAAAATATGCAGCTGATTCTAGTGCATAACCTCAGAAGGATCGCGGCAACTCAGTGTTACTCATCATGGAACGTACCATATCCAAAAGGGTTCTATTCTGCCTTTCCGATACACCCTTATGTTGAGGTGTGTATGGAGGAGTAAGCTGAGAGAGAATTCCATTCTCTTTTAAGTAACCCAAGAACTCGGCATTTAAGTATCCACCACCTCGATCAGATCTCAGTGTCTTGATACTTTTGCCTATTTGTTTTTCCACTTCATTCTTATATTCCCGGAATTTCAGAAAAGCCTCGGATTTATGTTTCATCAAGAAAACATGTCCATACCTAGAGAAATCATCCGTAAAAGTAATGAAATAGGAATAACCATTTCGTGCATGTGTAGACTTGGACCACACACGTCGCTGTGTATGAGTCCCAAGAGCTCACTCGCTCTTACTCCGTATCCAATGAACGGAGTCTTTGTCATCTTTCTTATGAGACAAGATTGACAAGTTGCATAAGACTGATATTCGAACGGATCCAAATATCTCTCTCTATATAACTTTGTCAACCATGTTTCATTGATGTGACCCAGTCTACAATGCCACAAGAAAGCCTTATTTAATTCTGGAGACTTTCTTTTAAGTATGTTCTGGACGTTGAAAATCTGAGCTTGATTTAATACGTATATTTCGTTATCTAGTGTACCTGACCCAATTAAACCATGATTAGGGTGGATGTGGACCACATCAAATGTAAAATTATATCCTTCTTTAGAAAGTAAAGATACAGATATGATATTACAAGCTATACTAGGTACACACAAACAGTTACGTAAAATCAATATCTGCCCACTTATCAATCCTAGGCGATATTCCCCTACGGATACAGCGTCCACGCTCATTTCGTTAGCAACCGTGAGAGTCATCTCACCTGCCTTGATAACTCTACGGTTTTTCAAAGCCTATAATGAATTACAGATATGAGATCCTGATCTGGTATCAAGTACCCAGAAAGTAGAGTTAATTGACAGACAGTTTTCAATCACAAACACACCCGAAGCCGAAACCACAACATACTTCGGATCCTGGATTATGGCTTTCCAAGTCCCGTATTCCTTATTCCAATACCCTTTCCCGTGACATTAAGAACATCCATCCTTCCCTAGTATTAGCCCCGAAACTTTTGCCCTTCCCTGTCCCTCTACCTTACTGACACCGCCTATCGGCTTTGTGAAGGTCTTTTTCTTTTCACCCTTGGCTTTCACCTTGGATCAAGAAGAGAAAGATTCTCTAATAAGCAGAGCGAGTGTCTCCCTGGTTTCCTTCAGTGTCACGCCCCGCTTCACGGTATACGGTGAAGGGGACGCGACGAGGCCGCTACGTATTTACTCTGAAGTAAACACGCTGAGCGTATCTAAGCAATATAAGATAAATTGTACACAAGAGACAAGATGTAAATGAACAACAACTTTATTTATTAACATTCTTTTTTACAATACATCTGGAAAGGTAAATACATGGAATGGAAAGCAATGCCTAAATAGTGGCATAACAGAAATGGAAAATACAGAATGTAAATGTGTACAAGTCACTAGAAATCCGGGTCGAAGGCTAGCTGATCCAAATCCTCGCTGGTGGGCTCGATCTCCTGAAGGTCCGAATCACCTGACGACATCCCAAAGAAGAAGAAAGAGAATGTCGTCAGCGAACAAATCGCTCGGTAAGTCCCAAAGATAAGGTAGAAGTAGAATAGACAGAGAGAGAGTGTGTGTAACTTTTAAAGTGGTATTATATTATTATAATGTTGTATTTAGTGTTAACGCCATTGTTTGTACCTTGGTACAGAAGAGGCCAGTGTATACGAGAGAAGTCTCAATAGACCAGAGACTAAGGTGGACGGAATCAAGAGTACAAGGCTCCGTGATAATACCCGGAACAACGGCTATTGAATTCAGGTTAGGTGTCTTAATGGTTGCAGTCTCATGCCACTTCTAACACCTTCCGTACCAATCTACCCCTTAAACCCTGCGATGTCTTGATTGAATTGTTTGTATTGTATTGTAAATTATATTATCTTGTATTATAGATTGTATAGATGGATAACTTGCCGAAACCATGATATCAGTAATGGATGTAACTGGAGAATCATGTAGATAGATATATATCCATGGTTCGGTTCGGTCAATACAAATTGAATAGATTGAACAGATTGATTATATAGATTCATGGATTCATATTGAATTGTTATATATATACTTGAATCTCATTCAAGTCAGATTGATTATATCGAGACTCAGTCTGAGTCAGACAATTAGAAAAGAAATTGAAATCCTGAATTAAGTTTTGATATTATCGGTAACCGCTGCATATGGACGGTAGGATTTGTGTCTTTTTTAAAGACAATTACCGTGTTGATAACACTGTTTGTTAAGTTGTCTATCTTAAATAGGCAAGCACTCATATCTCCGGCTTCCTGAGGCTCAAGAGACCGGTTCTGCTTAAACCTATGTTTACTAAGGTCCTTATTGTAATTTAGTATAACTTAAGGGGGTTTTATGTAAAAATAATTTTGTTTAATTTTCAAAATATACCTCAAGTATTTTATTATCGTCTTTAGAGTTTTGATTGATGTATATTTTATCATTGTGATATTTCTAATGATTAAAACCTATTTTTCATAATATATGGTATTTATTTGTAATGTTGGAATTGTATGGTATTTTCTTGTAAATGAGATGTTTTGCTTTAATTTTGGAAATGTGGAATATTATAACTATTAAAAATAGATATTTTGATATTAATTACATATATATATTTATTAAAAATATAAGTTTTATTTATAATAGAAATCACATTTTCTAAAGAAAATTGTATTTTAAATCTTTCGAGACCGTATGCTCCTTGCGGAGGTCTGCATTTCGCACTACTAAGCCTGAGGATGTGCGATAATCCGCACCATCCTGAACGGATTCTCCGAAATGGGTTGCAGCGGCACATTGCAAAGATTTGTTAAAAATACACATCTTGTAGAAAAAAGGTTTTTATAAGTCGGAGGTAGTTATATGTAAAATCGTATTTTTATCCCAAATCTATGTTCCCAAATTCCATCGTGTTATATTACATATGAGTGTTGTGATGAGGTAGGTCATTACCTCGTGAGTTTTCTAAAGCTAGCATGTTTAAAAGGTATAAATATGTCGATATGAAACATAAATGTATTTTACTGTAAAAGTGGAATAAAACTTACTACGGTTATCATTTTAATGTCAAACTTATTCTATTGTCTTAGTTAATGAGTATTAAATAATATATATCAAAAGTTGTAGGTTTGTTATTAAGAAAATGTTGTATTTTTGAAAGAAAAGAGAATCGAAAGCCGGATAACTCCGCTTCCGACACGTTTTAAGGATTAAGAATTTGAGAATAACAAAAGAGAGAGAGAAGGGGGACTTACGGGATTAGATCCAAGAGAAGAGGAAGAAGAAGGTTGGGGAAACATTGGTGCGTCGTTTTTTCGCCGGAAACTCCTTGGATCGTCGTCGGGAGTTCGTCGGAGCTTCGCCTTTTGCTAACTCCACTTGTATACAATAAGTCTATGAAATTTCTTGAGAGTTTGGACAGAGATTTGGAAGTGAGGAGGGGTGATTTTAGGTGTGGTATTTATTGGAAAAATTAGGGTTTAGGGATGTGAAAAGGTGTATTAAAAATTTGTATTAAAAACGATTTAATTGGGTGTTTTAAATTGCTCTGTAAATGTGCAGGGAATTTAAATATTGCAGAGGTTATGGGGAGTTAAAGAGTCACAAGTTTTAACAAGAAAAATGGAGTTTCGGCCGAGTTGACTCGGCGCCGCCGGCCGAGTCAGACGTGCCGCCGGCCCGAGTCGGGACTCGACTTGTCGCCACGTGTCCCCTGTCACTTGGTGTATCTCGTGGACCCGTTTGTTTTATGTGCGACTCTTGGTTTTACGGGTTATGCACGTGTAGACTCTTGGGCTTCTAAAAAGATTAAAAGAAATCAAATTAAAAATAATGTGTGGCTGATGGGATTTGAACTCTGGTGCTTTGGTTCAGTAGTGCAAGGTATTACCAATGAGCTACAAGCTCCTTCTTGCTGTTCTAAAGTAAATCAAACATATAACTTGTGCTAGGCTTAAGTACCCCTTTCTGTATTTTTGAAAAAAAAATGTACAGAAAGTTTAGGGTTGTTACATTCAGGGTGCCCTCAACTGGAAGTTTAACTTTCTTCCTCTGGGCGTAAGTAGAAGGTAGGGACCGTAGAATCAAGTCAGCATATGACTCTTTCTCCAACGTGGTCCCCAGGACCGTGAGTTGTTTAATACAGCTGATCATCGTAGGAACGTGGTCCTCTACAGATGAACCAACAACCTGTTAGGCATATGTATGCCCTAGAGGCTATTATTGTTGATATAGTGGATTCTTGGACATATATATAGAGGACTTTCTTGCTCGACATGATAATATGCTATCAGGTTACCTTTATCTTAACATGTAGACTGGTATTTATATTGTCTGTCTCTTACATGTTGATAAAGCCCTTAGGATATGTACTTGACTACTAGGACTATGATGAGATCTTACTAGTGGGGTCAGGGTGGTCCAAAAGTACATCCATTAATCAATTCCTAATCGAGGAAATATCGAGACTAGGGCATCGATATTCCAGAGTAGACTAGTGTGTACGTTTTTTGTCCCTTATAGGGCGATGGTTGATCCCACAACCATTGGTGTGTGACATCAAAGATTGTACACAGGTGCTCATTGGAGAATGGGTACACCGAACAGGACTCGCCGAGGACTCCTATGTGGTAGTATACCTATCGTCAGATATCAGTCCTCTGGTGACACTGGTACAGGTTAGTCTGTAGACCCGAGATCGTCATAGAGTCTTGTGCGGCTCCCACTGTGCTTTGATTTCCTCCCTACCATGCTCAAAGGAGACGTGCAAACAGGTGGATTTTGGATACATTCCCAAGTCGTATGGACGCAATGAGCGATAGGAGGGGTTTCGTCTCTCCCGGTATTGGGGGTTAATATTTCACTATGCTCGATTGGCTATAACTGGAAGTCCCTTGCCAGGGATGCTGTTGAGATTTACTGATAAGTGTTATCAGTAGTTTCTCGAACCGTTATAGGCCAGATATCGGCATGACTTATTACGTTACTGGGGTCTGATGTTTACCACCCCTAGACATGATATGCGACATATCAGACGAAGAGACCGGACTGTATGATAGTGTTACTGATAGGCTTCATGGAGACTATGGACAAGCTTGCTTATTGATCTTCATATCGCTCAATACTCGGATAGCCGTTATGTCCAGCTAGTACCGCTGATGGCTTGTAAGTGACTGATGTGATCATCACTTACTGCTGGCGTATTGACGAGTCTTTAGAGTCCCACACAGAAGTTCCCTGGTTCAAGCGAAACGAAGTAGGACACATATGTGATGTGTGTGTGGGTCTGATTAAATACGTGTATGTGATAACGTATTGTAATCTGGCAGTTATCTGTTATCGGTTCGGTTATATATGATATAACCAGATTGTCGAATCAAGTGTTGATTTGATAATGTGATATACAGATAAATGATATTAGTCGGTCATATGCGATATAACCGGATTATTAAATCAAGTGTTGATTTAATAATGTGATATATATTATATGTGATATAATTATATCTTAATTAATATCATTAGCTCACTAATTATTCTTCATAATATATATATATATATATATATATATATATATATATATAATAATGAAGCATGGCATAAAATTCTATTTTGTGAAAATAGAAATGAGGTGGAAAATGAGATCATGATTGCAAGTATGGGATTTATATTTATTTATTCATCTTGACTCACTATTCAAGCATGGTTGCAATTTTATATTGCAAATTTCCATGCTTGAATGAGTGGAGGTCAAGGGTTGTCATTCATTCTAAGCTCATTCTCAACACTTAGCCATTTTCTTTAGTTGCTCCCATGGTTGTTCTCTAGCTTCTTCATCTTCCCCATTGCCATGGTTCAAGCTTCAACCCTCACATGTGATGTGAACCATGTGTTAGTGTATATGCCCTAGGGGCCATTATTGTATCATACTAGTTTGTATATTACTTAATGGAAGCTTGGGATATTCACATGTATATAACAGTCTTGCTAAATATGGTAGTATACTACTTGGTTTTTCTATCTTAATATGTGAGTATACGTATTGATAGAGCTCTTAGGATCTTGCTTGACTACCAGCGTTGTGATGGCAGTCACACTAGTGGGGGCTGGGTAGTCTACAAGCACATCCTTATTCAGGTCCCTAGTCGTTGGATTATCGAGACAGAGCATCGATACTCCGGAGTAGACTAGTGTATACGCTTCTCATCCCAGTTGGGGAGATGGTCTGTCCCACAGCCGTCAGTACGTCGTACTGGAGATAGTATGCAGATGCTCGTTAGGTTACGGGTATACCGGACAGGACTCACAGGGAACTGTTGGTTGGTTTTATACCAGTCGTCAGTGAACAGTTCCCAGGTGACATGAGTACAGCATAGTCCGAAGACTTGACACTGCTACTTCGCATCGAGTGTGTTCCACTGTTCTTAGATTGCTACTCTACCACGGCTCAAAAGAGTCGTGCAAACAGGTAGCAGTTGGGTGCAGTCCCGAGCACTTGGAGGCAGTGGCGGTTAGACAGGATTCGTCTCTCCCGGTATTGGGAGTTGATATCACGCTGTGTCAGAGAGCCATTACGCAAAGTCCCTGGCCAGGGTAAGCGAGATTTGCTGGTAGGTTCCAGTAGTTTCTCAGGGTGTAATGGGCTTCCCTCCGACACGACTTATACCGCTATTAGGGGACTGACGCTTGCCGCCCCCTAGGCCCGATATGTGATAGTCTTGGACGAACGACCGGACTGTATGGAGATTGTCACATCAGACTTAGTAGGAGTTCGGATGGGTTTCCTCATCGGCCTTCTTATCGACATCTACCTGGGGACCGTTACGTACAGCTAGTGCCGCTTGCGGTCTGTGGTTAAACCCACTGCCAGCGTAGTAGTCGAGTCTCTAGAGTCCCACACAGAGAGTTTCCCTACTCCAGGGGAAACGATATAGAGGTCGTATGGTTTTACGACAAGGGTTCGGACGCATACGTGTGTTTACGCACGTACGACTTACGGACAGTTTTTACCAGTCGGCTTTGGTTTAAGCCAGTTACTGATATCCGGTTATTGGATTTATACAGTCTAATGTTTTTCCGTATTTTTGCGAAAAGGAGGGGCGTTCTCGTAATTGCGCGAGAAGTTTTTAGAAGGTGGTGACTAAGGAGTTTTAGGTGGCATATACAATGAATGTGATTAGTGAGTCATATGGATGATTCATACATGTCATTATCCATGGAGATGAATCATCACTAGATATTATCAAGCATGGTTGTTAAATTGATATATTTTCTTTTCTTGATAAAAAGAAATGCTTGATATATATTATCATAACTCACTATTCTCATTTCATTATCATTATCATCTTCTCTCTCCTCAAGCTCTCCCTCTTCAAACCCTAATCCTCCCCTCTCATGTGTTGAGTACAAGGATTAGTTAGACTAACTAAACCATAACCCTCACTCTATATCACCTAGCTTCTTTGATTAGCACTTAAAGAAGGTTAGTTGCCTCAAGTTTAGAGGCTAAGCTTGGAGTAAAGCTCTCGGGTGAATCGTCTACTACTTCGAGAAGGCCGAGGAGGAGGAGGAGTTCGCAAAGACGAAGGACACGATTCGTTAGGTATAATCCCTAAACATAGTAGTATAGAACTTCTATGTTTCATGTTAGTTATCGTTTAGCTTCGATTCATGCGGTTAGTCGATGTTTAAGCAAAGAACAAGATCGTTTTTCAAATTTCCGCCTCCCCGCAAGTCGTGGGGTGTTGTACATCGACTTACAGTGGTATCAGAGCCTCGCTAAACAATAAATAACTTACTTGTAAATTTGTATGAATTTCGAACGGAAAAAACGAAACCAGAAAAACCCGAAATCATCAGTTTCTGTCGTTTTTAAAATGAAGTCCAAAAATTTTTCAGGGATGTTCAGAAAGCTTGAAAAGACAGTAGAAGAACACTCAAGAAATTTGGGCCCCTGAATCGCCTAAAGCGCCGCGGAACCGCGGCGGATCCCACCGATCCGCCGCGCTTCCGCCGCCGAGTTGGCGATTCAGGAACCCAATTTTCCTGTGTTGGTTCTCTGGGATATTTGGTATTTTCTGGAATTTTTTATTTTTGCTCAGGTTTCAGATTTACAGAGAAGTATTGGAGCAAAATTAAAAGTGTTTAATCGATCGAAATTATACAGTATTTACTTGTTGGATTATATCTGTGTTTGTATAATGTGTTCGTAAACCTCCCCTAACTGCTAGTATGTCGGTTGGCAGGGGGTTGCACATTTCTGTAATGGATTTTATCTGTTTGTGCATATGAACTGTGTTGGACTGTTGTGATGTATAGCCGGGGTTATGTGATGGGTTATTATTTAATTCATTTGATGTAAATGTAATTTGTTGTAATATTATTTTGCGGGACACATCCAGGTTGCGGTTGTAGCCACCGTTGTATTATTTCATTTTACTGTTTTTTGCTTCTAGGACAGACCCAAGGTGGGGTGCACAAACTGCCGGGTGGGTAGTTTTCCGTACCCGTTGGGGTCTTGGGTGGGGTAATGGCTATTCATCACAACTGTGTAATCCGTCTTTTGTTGCAGGCTCAAAACAAACACGGATTGCTTGCAAATCCAATTAAGTTCATCTGTGATCTGGAATGAATATCATTGCGTCAGACGAATGTAAAATATCTATATATATGATAGCTATTTAGACGTCACTTATGTTTTACACTCGCGCTAGCCCAGCCCCCGCTCTGTCGTTAGTTAAGTAACCTAACGGGTAATGACGGGACCCCGTGGCAAATGCGGATGGCATAAGAAGACGTTGTATTTTCGTTGTTTTCTGCAATGATAAGTTAATGATGGGACGCATTATCTGTAATGCAAAGAAAATAAACCAAAAGTTTAATCGTTGGAACAATTTAAAAGAAACCACTCGGTTAATTTTAAAAACATATATTTTTAAAGGCGGAGCTTTAACCACTCCTTTTAAAAGCTATCAGGTTCCTTCGGTTATATCAAGTTCACTACGTTCACGGTTTCGCCAAAACCATTCGTAGCCCTCCGTCATTTCATTTGGGTATTCAGTAGTATTCAAGCTATGCATTTTGGCCAAAGTCAAGGCATAGTGTTTGGTAGCTGCTGGGTTTTCATTTGTTGCATAAGATAGATGAGTTGGTTTGGGACAGTCGTATTATCATTTGACCAAAGTCAGGGGTATATACGGATGGGTTCAAATTGATAAGATAATGATGGGTAGAACTTGACATGTGACTTATGACATTTTGACCAAAGCCAAAGTCATAAGAGCATGGGGCAAAAACTTATATCGGGAATTTCTAAAGAAACTGAAATTTGCAAAGAGATGCATACCATTTGGAGTTTGATGAATGTTGGTAGCATTCCTTCAACATTATCATACGATGATATTTGGATCCCGATCCTACTGTGAGTATATGCTACTTATCAGGATATTCGTCACTTAACGATCAATGCTATAAACCAAGTAGGTGTCAAGAAAGGTGTCAGCGGGGTTACGCCCCCAGAGAAAAGAGGTTATTTAATTAAGAAACTTCGCGAAAGCGTTGGAAAACCTCCCTCGAAGTATCGACACTAGCCTGGCTGAACGGTTAAGCAAGTATTGTACGGTGAGAATAGTCCTGGCTAATTCTTCTTTTATGGTTTGAGGAAGGATTCGAGAAACAGTGGGAGCCATCCAGTTTAGATAAACTAAAAACCACTCTAAACTTGCAAGAGCATCATGCTAAAGAGTTTTCTTCTCTCTCTCCTAATTGCAGCGACCCTGAAAATGACTGGACTTAAGTTACTTTTAGAGAAAAATATACTGACAGGGCCAAACTATAAAGATTGGCTGCGGAATGTCAAAATGGCTTTGACCTATGACAAATTGGGGTACGTCCTCACCGCTACGGCACCTGCTGTCCCTGGTCCCAAATCCAGTAATGCGGATAAGGAAATCCGCAAAACCTGGGAATTAGATTGCGCGAAAGCCAAGTGCATCGTGCTTGCCTCGATGAACAATGAACATCAGAGGAGGCACGAGGATATGGACCTTGATGGCATATTTCTCCATATAAAGGAACTTTATGGAGAGCAATCTCGTATAGCAAGATACGAGACCTCTAAGAACTTGTTTCGAGCGAGGTTGGCTGTCGGTTCATCGGTAGGAGAACATGTCCTAAAGATGATCGGCTATATTGAAGAGCTCGCAGACCTTGGGACGACTTTGGATAATGACCTCTATACAGACCTTATTCTCCAGTCCCTTCCTCACACCTACGCCCAGTTTATCCTGAACTTCAACATTCAAAGAAAAGAAGTTGAACTTCCGGAACTCCTGAACATGTTAAGGATTGCAGAGGGCACCTTGCAGAAGACAAGGGAAACACCCGCTATGTTTGTTGGCGGTGCATCTTCTTCCGGGTCCAAGGCAAGGGCCAAAGGAAGGAAGAAGAAGGCCGCCACCAAACCTAGAGGAGGTGTTAGTAAGGTGGGAGGGAAGGGAAAGAAAAAGTTTGCGGTACCGGTAGTGGGCCAGGATGAGTGCTTCCATTGTCACAGGAAAGGGCACTGGAAGAAGGATTGCAAGGCGTGGAACGCCAAGAACCAGGAACCGAAGCAAGCTGTGGCTTCGACTTCAGGTGTGTTTGTAATTGAGAATTGTCTGTCGATCAACTCTACTTCCTGGATATTGGATACCGGATCAGGATCTCATATTTGCAATTCATTGCAGGCACTGAGAAACCGTAGAGTGCTGAAGGAAGGTGATATGACCCTAAAGGTTGCTAACGGAGCTAGCGTGGGAGCTGCGTCCGTCGGGGATTATCACCTAGGATTGACGAGTGGACACATTTTGGTTTTAAATAACTGTTTTTTTGTACCAAGCTTAACGTGTAATATCATATCAGTTTTCTTGTTATCAAATAAAGGTTATGATTTCACGTTTGTAAGAGATGTTGTCAACATCCACCTTAATCATGGTTTGATTGGGTCCGGTACACTAAATAACGGTATATATGTTTTAAACCAACTCCAAATTTTCAATGTCCAGAACACACTAAAAAGAAAGTTTCCAGATTTAAATAAAGCTTTCTTATGGCATTGTAGACTGGGTCACATCAATGAGAGAAGGTTGACTAAGTTGCATAGAGAAGGATATTTGGACTCGTTCGAATATCAAACTTATGACACTTGTCAATCTTGTCTCAAAGGAAAGATGACAAAGACTCCATTTACTGGACAAGGAGTAAGAGCGAGCGAGCTCTTAGGACTCATACACAGCGATGTATGTGGTCCAATATCTACACATGCAAGAGGTGGTTTTTCCTATTTCATTACTTTCACGGATGATTACTTAAGATGCGGATTCATTTATCTGATGAAACATAAATCCGAGGCTTTTGAGAAATTCCAAGAGTACAAGAATGAAGTAGAAAACCAAACCGGCAAAAGTATCAAGACACTTAGATCTGATCGAGGTGGTGAATACTTGAGTGCCGAGTTCCTAGGTTACCTAAAAGAGAAAGGAATTCTCTCTCAGCTTACTCCTCCATACACTCCACAGCATAACGGTGTATCGGAGAGACGGAATCGAACCCTATTGGATATGGTACGATCCATGATGAGTAATGCTGAGTTACCGCGATCTTTCTGGGGTTATGCGCTAGAATCAGCAGCATATCTTCTGAACAGGGCTCCTACCAAGACTGTGCCTACCACTCCATATCAGATGTGGACTGGGAAGAAACCCCATCTTCAGCATATGAAGATTTGGGGATGTCCAGCTTTTGTTAAAAAGCAGCATGTGGACAAGCTCGAGGCACGATCAGTAAAATGTATGTTTGTGGGATATCCAAAGAACTCCAAGGGATATTATTTCTATTACGCAGAGGAACAAAAGGTCTTTGTTTCTCGTAATGCCCATTTTCTGGAACATCAGTTTTTAGAAAAGGAAATAAGTGGGAGCGAAATAGAACTGGAAGAAATTCCAAAACCACAAACTGCTACTGAAAGTTTGGTAGAACCGGAAGTTCAAGAAGTACAGGACATTCCCGCACCCCTCCGCAGGAGTAGTAGGCCGTCTCATCCGCCTGAGAGATACTACGGTTTTCTCATAGATGGGGATAGAGAGGATTGCATCATAGATGATGATGAACGTACTGACTTCCAGCAGGCCATCCAGAGCGGCGACTCGGTACGATGGCTAGATGCAATGCGGACCGAAATGGAGTCCATGTACACCAACAAAGTATGGACTTTGGACTTTTCTCCAGATGGGGTAAAACCCATAGGATGCAAATGGATCTTCAAGAAAAAGATTGGTGTAGATGGACAGGTGGAAACCTATAAGACTAGACTTGTTGCAAAGGGTTTTCGTCAAAGACCTGGTTTGGACTATGACGAAACTTTTTCTCCAGTGGCTATGCTCAAATCCATTCGGGTCCTTCTTGCTATTGCTGCCTTCCATGATTATGAAATTTGGCAGATGGACGTAAAGACGGCTTTTCTGAATGGAAATTTAGAAGAGTGCGTCTATATGGATCAGCCAGAGGGTTTCAATCAGAGTGGGAGCAGCGGGAAAGTATGCAAGCTGCTTAAGTCCATTTATAGACTAAAGCAGGCATCGCGGAGTTGGAACATCTGTTTTGATGAGACAGTCAAAGAATATGACTTTATCAAAAATCCAGATGAACCATGCATATATAGTAAAGTTGTAGCCAGAAGTGTCGTATTCCTCGTCTTGTACATAGATGACATTCTATTGATAGGAAATGACATTCCTATGCTACAATCTGTCAAAGGATTCTTGTCACACAGGTTCTCCATGAAAGACCTGGGTGATGCCTCTTACATTCTGGGGATCCGGATCTATCGTGATAGATCCAAGAGGATGTTGGGACTTTCGCAGTCCAGGTATATCGACACTGTACTGAAAAGATTCAGTATGGAAGATTCTAAGCGTGGTAATCTACCGGCTTGTCACGGAATCACCCTCTCCAAAGAGATGTCTCCCAAGACTGATTTGGAAAGGGAACGCATGTCTATTATACCCTACGCTTCTGCGGTAGGCTCTATAATGTATGCGATGTTGTGTACCGGACCAGGTGTAGCTTACGCACTGAGCGTGGTAAGCCGGTATCAGTCAGACCCAGGGGAGAAGCACTGGATAGCAGTAAAGAACATTCTCAAGTACCTGAGAAGGACTAAGGAGATGTTCTTGGTTTACGGCGGAAAAGACCTCAGGTTGGAGGCCTTTGCTGATTCCGGCTTCCAGAGTGATAAGGACGATTCCAAGTCCATGTCGGGTTATGTCTTTACCCTCAATGGAGGGGCGGTGTGCTGGAAGAGCTCCAAGCAGGACACCGTTGCTGACTCAACGATGGAAGCGGAGTATATAGCTGCTTGCGATGCCGCAAAAGAAGCAGTCTGGATGAAGAAGTTCCTAACAGAACTTCAGGTGGTTCCTACCATAGTTGATCCAATACCTCTGTATTGCGACAACAACGGAGCTATAGCTTTAGCGAAGGAACCAAGGTCCCATCAGAAGTCCAGATACATCTTAAGGCGGTATCACCTGATCAGGGAGATCATTGATCGTCAGGAGATCGAGGTTCGGAGAGTTGCTTCTGAAGAGAACATTGCTGATCCATTCACGAAGGCCCTACCTCAGATTCAGTTCGAGAGGCTACTCGAGATCATTGGTCCTCGATATGCCAGTACATGGCCCTAGTGCAAGTGGGAGATTGTTAGTGTATATGCCCTAGGGGCCATTATTGTATCATACTAGTTTGTATATTACTTAATAGAAGCTTGGGATATTCATATGTATATAACAGTCTTGCTAAATATGATAGTATACTACTTGGTTTTTCTATCTTAATATGTGAGTATACGTATTGATAGAGCTCTTAGGATCTTGCTTGACTACCAGCGTTGTGATGGCAGTCACACTAGTGGGGGCTGGGTAGTCTACAAGCACATCCTTATTCAGGTCCCTAGTCGTTGGATTATCGAGACAGAGCATCGATACTCCGGAGTAGACTAGTGTATACGCTTCTCATCCCAGTTGGGGAGATGGTCTGTCCCACAGCCGTCAGTACGTCGTACTGGAGATAGTATGCAGGTGCTCGTTAGGTTACGGGTACACCGGACAGGACTCATAGGGAACTATTGGTTGGTTTTATACCAGTCGTCAGTGAACAGTTCCCAGGTGACATGAGTACAGCATAGTCCGCAGACTTGACACTGCTACTTCGCCTCGAGTGCGTCCCACTGTTCTTAGATTGCTACCCTACCACGGCTCAAAGGAGTCGTGCAAACAGATAGCAGTTGGGTGCAGTCCCGAGCAATTGGAGGCAGTGGCGGTTAGACATGATTCGTCTCTCCCGGTATTGGGAGTTGATATCGCGCTGTGTCAGAGAGCCATTACGCAAAGTCCCTGGCCAGGGCAAGCGAGATTTGCTGGTAGGTTCCAGTAGTTTCTCAGGGTGTAATGGGCTTCCCTCCGACACGACTTATACCGCTATTAGGGGACTGACGCTTGCCGCCCCCTTAGGCCCGATATGCGATAGTCTTGGACGAACGGACCGGACTGTATGGAGATTTTCACATCAGACTCAGTAGGAGTTCGGATGGGTTTCCTCATCGGCCTTCTTATCGACATCTACCTGGGGACCGTTACGTACAGCTAGTGCCGCTTGCGTTCTGTGGTTAAACCCACTGCCAGCGTAGTAGTCGAGTCTCTAGAGTCCCACACAAAGAGTTTCCCTACTCCAGGCGAAACGATATAGAGGTCGTATGGTTTTACGACAAGGGTTCGGACGCATACGTGTGTTTACGCACGTACGACTTTCGGACAGTTTTTACCAGTCGGCTTTGGTTTAAGCCAGTTACTGGTATCCGGTTATTGGATTTATACAGTCTAAAGTTTTTCCGTATTTTTGCGGAAAGGAGGGGCGTTCTCGTAATTGCGCGAGAAGTTTCTAGAAGGTGGTGACTAAGGAGGTTTAGGTGGCATATACAATGAATGTGATTAGTGAGTCATATGGATGATTCATGCATGTCATTATCCATGGAGATGAATCATCACTAGATATTATCAAGCATGGTTGTTAAATTGATATATTTTCTTTTCTTGATAAAAAGAAATGCTTGATATATATTATCATAACTCACTATTCTCATTTCATTATCATTATCATCTTCTCTCTCCTCAAGCTCTCCCTCTTCAAACCCTAATCCTTCCCTCTCATGTGTTGAGTACAAGGATTAGTTAGACTAACTAAACCATAACCCTCACTCTATATCACCTAGCTTCTTTGATTAGCACTTAAAGAAGGTTAGTTGCCTCAAGTTTAGAGGCTAAGCTTGGAGTAAAGCTCTCGGGTGGATCGTCTACTACTTCGAGAAGGCCGAGGAGGAGGAGGAGTTCGCAAAGACGAAGGACACGATTCGTTAGGTATAATCCCTAAACATAGTAGTATAGAACTTCTATGTTTCATGTTAGTTATCGTTTAGCTTCGATTCATGCGGTTAGTCGATGTTTAAGCAAAGAACAAGATCGTTTTTCAAATTTCCGCCTCCCCGCAAGTCGTGGGGTGTTGTACATCGACTTACACCATGAAACTTGAACACAAACATGTGAGCTTTAACATCCCATACTTCACCAACCTACACTTGACTAGCGATCGAGTGTAGCGTGTTTACTATGCTAAAGAGTTTAGTGTAGAGGTAGCTTGAGTTGGAGGGGCTTCGCGTGGATCATCTTCGGCACGAAGGTCATCGGAGGAAGCTCGCCCAAAACCTTAAGTGGAGCCTAGTGGAGTCGCGGGACTACTATACGGAGCATGTGAAGTAAAGGACTCGATCTACAAAGGTATAGCCATCTTGCACTTCTTCTATTTTAGTAGATATCAAACTTAAACCCTAATATTCTAGCAAAGATCTTGTATAGTCTAACTTAGCACCTAATAAAAATTAAAATGTGGCATGCTTGATGCTACTAAAAGCTCATAGTAGTGTTAGGGTTGACTTTCATGGTATCAGATCCAAGATAGAACATTAGGGTAGACTATCATAGCTTGTAACAACTTTAGAAATCCGTCGTTTTTGTCGCGCAAAAACTGCCGATAAAAACAATTTCCAGAATGATATTTTGAGTTGTTTGCACACCCCGCGGGCTCACGGTTTGAACCGAGAAGCTGCGGGGTGCAGCGTACGCACCCCACCCTACGGGGGACCAGAGGCCGGACCCACACCCCATGACCACCACAAGGTGGCCTTGGGGGTGGGTGACCCGAGAGCACCCCCGGGTGCTCTCGGGTCTGCCTTCCCTTAGGTGCCACTTCGAGGTGGCCCCTAGGGTTAGGTACCCCCCCAGCCCCCCATTTGATAGTTAATTTTGGGATCTTCGCCTCCGCGAAGATTCAGGCGGGTTTCGAGTTTGTTTCAACTCCCGGATTGGCTTAAAACGATCGGTTTTGGAATTTTAGCTCACTGGATTTTTCATGTCTTGGAAAAATTGGTTTAGTTTGCTAATTGCGTGCGGAATTCTAATGTCATGGTTACTATACAAGCTTTGTTATATGTGATACAATTATTAGAATCCGGATTAATTAGTTTTATGAAAACTAGTTAGTATATTGTAAACCTAGCCGTTTAGTCTCAATTGATCGATTGCCACGAAATTTTGATTCGGATCAAAATTCCGTCGCAATTGCGTATTGTACGCGATCACTAAATCGGGAATCTTGTTGAATTATTCGAAAACCAATTGAAAAGTGTTTTCAATTTGAGATTAAAATGCAAGTTTTATAAGTTAGGCATGAAATCCGGAATATGAGATATTCCGGGTTTATGATGTCTAAGAATATTGCGGATTCTAATTATTATAGTTTTCTGTTTTCTTTTCTGCAACCGTAAGTGTAATATGTGGGGTATCCCAATCTCGTTGCTATAAGTCAATAAGTTTTAGGGATACACATATTTGCTTACGTTGATGATATGTGATGTCATGTGTTACTGTTGATATGATTTATTGGATCGTCGTGAAAGAATAGCCGGGGGGTTCTATGTGAGATGAGAGTTTTTATTTTCATTCATGTAAAATCTGTATGTAATATTCTTTTATTGGGTCACTTCCGGGTTGAGGATGATGTCGCCATTGTGGTATATTATTTACTTTTCCGCATTAGGATAGACCCAAGGCGGGGAGCACAAGTAACCGGGTTCTAGAGTCCAGTGGGAGACCATCTCAAGGAGTTAAGACCGGGTCTCCTAACTCTAGAACTGGCAGGGTTACTTGCCTCTCTTATAGGGGTCTAGAGATGTGGGTTTGGCTATTCATCACGACCGTGGAATCCGTGTTTTATATTACTGGCTAAATTTAAAACACGGACATTCTAGTATATCCAATATTTCATATATTGCTTCTGCTGCTTGATTCTGTGATGTTGATCATATGACTGCGTGAGACGAATGTAATATTATATATATAATATATAATAAACGTTGCTTATGTTTTACACCTGCGCTAGTCCAGCCCCCGCTCTACCAGTAGTTAAGTAACCTAACGGTGCATGACGGGACCCCGTGGCGAATGCGGATGGCATAAGCGTACGTTCTATTTTCGTTTCATTTTTCTGTAATGTTTAGGAAACATTAATTGATGGGACTTCATTAATGAGATTAACGAAAAGAAAGAAACCAAAATATGTTGTAGAATCAAATTTTCAAAAAGGGTAGCTCTAGTTCTTACTTTGCATAGTGGTATTCCTTGATGAATATCCAGCACCTCATTCGATGAGGAAAGAGCCAAGATCCCTTCGCCGGGAGTGACCGCTTTAGCGAAACTGGAAAATGCTACAACCCACTCGGTTTTGTTTTTGACAGCTTCTCTAGTTCTTACTTTGCATAGTGGTATTATTGAATATTCTGCACCTCATTCGATGAGGAAAGAGCCGAGATCCCTTCACCGGGAGTGACCTCTTTAGCAAAATTAGCAAAAGCCTCAAAAACACTCCTTTTCAAAATCACTAGATTCTACAACAATATCAAGTTCATTACGCTCATGGTTTTCTTAAAATCCTGCGTAGCCTTCCGTCATTTCAGATAAGTACTATTTAGTATTCGTGCCTCGTTTGTTGACCTTGTTAAGGCGTAGTGTGCGGTAGCTGATTAGTACTTATCTGCTGCATGTGATGCGATTGGATTAGGATAGTCGTACGGCTTTGTTGACCTTGTTAAGGGTCATACGGGTGGGTTTAATTCAATCAAGAAATGACGGGTTGAACTTGGCTAGCGCTTATGATTTGTTGACCTTGTTAAGGTCATAAGTGTCTAGGGGTAAAAACCATTATCGGGATTTCAAGTGTTGAAATTTGCAATGAGATTGCATACCTTCTATATGATAGTTGGATCCTGATACCCACTGCGAGTAAGAGTTACTCCTGGGAGAGTTTTGCACTTTACAATTAGCCAATCAAGTAGGTGTCCAGAAAGGTGTCAATAGGGTTATGCCTCTAGGAAAACGAGGTTTATTTTAATTAGGTCCGTGCGAAAGCACGGGGAACCTCCTTCGGAGTACCGATACCTGCCTGGACGAACGATTGGCGAACCTGTAGGGTGTAATTAATCCCGGCTAATCTTACTTTTTAGGGTTTGAAGGAAGATTTGATAAAAACAGTGGGAGCCATCTTGATTAGATAAAATAACCAATCTAATCTTGCCAAGAGTGCACGCAAAGTGATTATCCTTCTCTCTCTCCTGGCAGCGACCAATGAAATGCATTAATCAAGATAATAATATGGATGTATTGACCGAACCTACTTATTATACTGGGCTAGGTTCCACTCTATCTTATAATTGTCATAAGTCTGAGCAAGGAATAGGGAAATATTCGGATTCCCATGCTACCCAAACGAAGAAAAAGCATGTTGATGCATTGTCTTCGGGTGTGTTCGTTACAAAGAACCGTTTCTCAGTTTACTCTATGTACTGGGTATTGAATACCGGATCAGGAATCCCACACATGTAATTTGTTACATGGGCTATAGAAAGGTGGAGAACTGGGAAAGGGTGATATGTCTCTAAACAGTCGGGAATGGTGCAATTGTTGCAGCCAAGGCAATTGGCGATTATCACCTTGTGTTACCAACTGGTAAGACAATGATTCTGAGCAACTGTTATATCATACCAATAATACTGTGAATATTTTTCTAAATCAAGTGTTGATTGGGTAAGATATGTTGTATAACAGTGTACACGTTCTGAATCAAACTATAGTTCTAAACGTACACAACACACACAAGAGGAACAGTTCAGAAATGAACGAAGTCTTCTTTAGGCATTGTAGACTAGGTCATATCGATGAAACAAGACTAGCTAAAGTTCCATAAGGATACATATTTGAATCTGTTAGAATTTACATCTTATGAAACTTGCCAGTCATGTCTCAAAGACCAAAGTGACCAAATCTCCGTTTACTGGAAACGGAGAAAGAGCTACTGAACTCCTGGACAGATACATGGTGATGTATGTGGTCCTATGTCCACACATGCCAGGGATGGTTCCACGTACTTTATTTCATTCACCGATGTTCTCTCAAGATACAGACATGTGTTCTTGTTGAAATACAAAACTGAATCTTTTGAGAATATTAAGGAAGATAAGTACGAAGTAGAGAACCAGATGGGTAAAGGTATTCAAATCCTTCGATATGATCGGGGAGAAGAATACTGGAGCACGGAATTCCGAGACTATTCAAAAGAGAATGAGATTCTCTCTCGGTTTAATCCTCCGTATACACCACAGCACAACGGTATATCGGGATGGAGGAATCGCACCCTATGAGATATGGTGCGCTCTATGATGGGTATTGTTGAGTTTCCTATTTCCTTTCAGGGACATGCACTTGAGAAGATGCATACATATTGAATAGAGTTCTGATCAAATCCGTTGCCTACCACTCCATATGAGATATGGAATAGGAAGAGACCATCTCTTAAACGAGTTAAGATATGGGGTTGTCCGGCCTATGTTGAAAAACAAAATCCGGACAAACTCGAGGCAAGGTCAGTTCTGTGCAAGTTTGTAGGATATCCCAAACGTTCGCGAGGGTATATCTTCTACCACACTGAGGAACAAAAGGTGTTTTGTTTCTCGACATACCACCTTTTTAGAAAAGTAATTTCTTGTGGAAGAAATTAGTGGCAATGAGATAGAACTGGAAGAAGTTCCAGCAAAGCAAACTATAACTGACGATTTGGTGGAACCGAAAGATTCAATAGTCCCCGACGAACCGCAGTCACTCCGCAAATCTAGTTGAGTTCCTCATCCACTTGAGAGATACTACGGTTTTCTCGTAGACGGTGGGAGTGAGGATTGCATCATAGAGATAATGACCCAACTAGTTTCGAGCAGGCCATCACAAGTGGAGACTGTATGAAATGGCTGGATGCTATGCGATCTGAGATGGAATCCATGTACACCAACAAAGTATTGACTTTGGATGTTGCTCCTGAAGGGGTAAAACCCATCGGGAGAAAGAGGATCTTTGAGAAAGATAATTTGGTGTAGATGGAAAAGTTGAGACTTTCAAAGCTATGCTTAAGTCCATCAGGATCCTACTTGCCATTGCTGCATACCATGACTACGAAATCTGGCAGACTGCACGTCAAAACCGCTTTTCTAAATGGTGATTTAGAAGAGAGTGTATATGATACTGCCAGAGGGCTTCGTAGACAGTGGGAGCAGCGGAAGCATGTGCAAGCTGCTTAAATCCATCTACGGGTTAAAGCAGACATCACGGAGATGGAACATCTGTTTTAATGAAGCTGTCAAAGAGTTTGACTTTATCAAAACGGTAGATGAACCATGTATAAATAAGAAGGTTGTAGAGAGTATGGTTGTCTTCCTTGTATTGTACGTGAATG
Source organism: Agapanthus africanus (assembly GCA_030015575.1). Lineage (NCBI taxonomy): Eukaryota > Viridiplantae > Streptophyta > Magnoliopsida > Asparagales > Amaryllidaceae > Agapanthus > Agapanthus africanus. The sequence goes on along the minus strand of CM057338.1, from coordinate 416,137,699 downwards.
GCATACTCTTGATAGGAAACGATGTTCCTATGCTATACTCGGTCAAGCTTCTTTTATCACACAGGTTCTCCATGAAAGATCTAACTGATGCCTCCTACATCCTGGGGATATAGATCTATAAAGATAGATCTAAATGGATTTGGGATTGTCCCAATCCAGGTACATATACACCATGCTAAAGGGGTTTAGTATAGATGATTCTAAGCGTGGTAATGTACCCGCTTGTTCAAGAATCACTCTCTCCAAAGAGATGTCTCTCGAGACTGATTTGGAGAGGGCTCGCATGCAAGGAATGCCCTATGCTTTGGCAGACGGGTCAATCATATATGCGATGTTATGTACCAGACCGGATGTAGATTACTCACTAGGTGTAGTGAATAAGTATCGAAAAGATCTTTAGGAAAACCACTGGATAGCTGAAGAACATTCTTAAGTGCTTGAGAAGGACTAAAGAGATGTTCTTGGTGTATGGTAGCGGTGAACTCCAGATGGATTCCTTTACCAATTCGAGCTTTCAGAGTGATAAGGACGACTGAAAGTCAGTCTCAGGTTTTTTCTTCACCCTTAGTGGAGGGACGGTATGTTGGAAGGGTTCCAAGCTATATACCGTAGCAGACTCATTGATAGAGGCTAATTACATCGCTACCAACGATACTGCCAAAGAGGTTGTCTGGATAAAAAAGTTCATAGGATGAACTTGGTTCCTACCATTGGACATCCAAAACCTGTATATGGTGATGACTATGGAGTTGTGGCTTTGGCCTAGGAACCCCGGTCCCGTCAGCGATCCAGACATATTCTTAGACAGTATCACCTGATTAGGGAGATAGTTGATCTCTGGGAGATCGAGATCAGGAGAGTTGACACAGAGGATAACACAGCAGATCCACTCACCGAGTCCATTCCTTAGATGCTATTCGAGAGACTTTTGGGACGTTGGGTATGAGATACTACAACAACTGGCCTTAGTGCAAGTGGGAGATTGTTAGGCATATGTATGCCCTAGAGGCCATTATTGTTGATATAGTGGATGCTTGGACATATATATAGAGGACTTTCTTGCTCGACATGATAGTATGCTATCACGTTTCCTTTATCTTAACATGTAGACTGGTATTTATATTGTCTGTCTCTTACATGTTGATAAAGTCCTTAGGATATGTACTTGACTATCAGGACTATGATGAAATCATACTAGTGGGGCCAGGGTGGTCCAAAAGTACATCCATTAATCAATTCCTAGTCGAGGGAATATCGAGACTAGGGCATCGATATTCCAGAGTAGACTAGTGTGTACGTTTCTTGTCCCTTAGAGGGCAATGGTTGATCCCACAACCATTGGCGTGCGACATCAAAGATTGTACACAGGTGCTCATTGGAGAATGGGTACACCGAACAGGACTCACCGAGGACTCCTATATGGTAGTATACCTATCATCAGATATCAGTCCTCTGGTGACACCGGTACAGGTTAGTCTGTAGATCCGAGATCGTCATAGAGTCTTGTGCGGCTCCCACTGTGCTTTGATTTCCTCCCTACCACGCTCAAAGGTTACGTGAAAACAAGTGGATTTTGGGTACAGTCCCGAGTCGTATGGAGGTAATGAGCGATAGGAGGGATTTCGTCTCTCCCGGTATTGGGGGTTGATGTTGCGCTATGCTCGATTGGCTATAACTGGAAGTCCCTGGCCAGGGCTGCTGCTGAGATTTACTGATAAGTGTTATCAGTAGTTTGTCGAACAGTTATAGGCCAGACATCAGCATGACTTATTATGTTACTGGGGTCTGACGTTTACCACCCCTAGACATGATATGCGACATATCAGACGAAGAGACCGGATTGTATGGTAGTGTTACTGATAGGCTTCATGGAGACTATGGACAAGCTTGCTTATTGATCTTCATATCGCTCAATACCTGGGTAGCCGTTATGTTCAGCTAGTACCGCTGACGGCTTGTAGGTGACTGATATGATCATCACCTACTGCTGGCGTATTGACGAGTTTTTAGAGTCCCACACAGAAGTTCCCTGGTTCAAGCGAAACGAAGTAGGACACATATGTTATATGTGTGTGGGCCTAATTAAATACGTGTATGTGATACCGTATTGTAATCTGGCAGTTATCTGTTATCGGTTCGGTTATATGTGATATAACCAGATTGTCGAATCAAGTATTGATTTGATAATATGATATACAGATAAATGATATTAGTTGGTCATATGTGAAATAACCGGATTATTAAATCAAGTGTTGATTTAATAATGTGATATATATTATATGTGATAAAATTATATCTTAACTAATATCATTAGCTCACTAATTATTCTTCATAATATACATATTAATATATATGATATATATATATATATACACACACATAATAATGAAGTATGGCATAAAATTTTATTTTCTGAAAATAGAAATGAGGTGGAAAATGAGAGCATGGTTGCAAGCATGGGATTTATTTTGTTTATTCATCTTGACTCACTATTCAAGCATGGTTGCAATTTTATATTGCAAATTTCCATGCTTGAATGAGTGGGGGTCAAGGGTTTCCATTCATTCTAAGCTCATTCTCAACACTTAGCCTTCTTCTTTAGTTGCTCCCATGGTTGCTCTCTAGCTTCTTCATCTTCCTCATTGCTATGGCTCAAGCTTCAACCCTCACATGTGATGTGAACCATGAAGCTTGAACACAAACATGTGAGCTTTAACATCCCCTACTTCACCATCCTACACTTGACTAGCGATCGAGTGTAGCGTGTTTACTACGCTAAAGAGTTTAGTGTAGAGGTAGCTTGAGTTGGAGGGGCTTCGCGTGGATCATCTTCGGCACGAAGGTCATTTAAGGAAGCTCGCCTAAAGCCTCTAGTGGAGCCTAGTGGAGTCGCGAGACTACTACACGGAGCATGTGAAGTGAAGGACTCAATCTACGAGGGTATATCCATCTTGCACTTCTTCTATTTTAGTAGATATCAAACTTAAACCCTAATATTCTAGCAAAGATCTTTTATAGTCTAACTTAGCACCTAATAAAAATTAAAATTTGGCATGCTTGATGCTTCTAAAACCTCATGGTGGTGCTAGGGTCGACTTTCATAGCCAACCTCGCTTTAAGCAATTCCTTCGAGGTCTCATACCTTGCGATACGAGATTGCTTTCCATATAAATCTTTGTTATGGAGGAAGATGGAAACTAAGTCCATCTTCTTGTGCTACCTCTGGTTTACACCATCTACTAAGGCCAACACGAGGCACTTGGCATTCACACTGTCTTTTTCCGATGTTTTACCGATATCATTATCCGCGACGGTGGAATCTGGACCTGGGACGGCAGGGGCTTGAGTAGTAGTGAGGTGGTCCAGCTTGTCATAGGTAATGGACATCTGGACAAACCTTTACCAGTCAATATAGTATAACTCAGTCATTTTATTATCTAGCTATAACCTAATCTTGGTGACCTGGTCGCTACAATTAGGAGAGAGAGAGAAGAAAACACTCAGCATGATGCTTTTGCAAGTTTAGATTGGTTTTTAATTTATCTAAACAGGATGGCTCCCACTGTATCTTGAATCCTTTCTCAAACCATAAAAGAAGAATTAGTCATGATTAATCTCACCCTACAATACTTGCTTAATCTTCCAGCCAGGCTGGTGTTGGTACTTCGAGGGAGGTTTTCCAACGCTTTCGCGAAGTTCCTTAATTACATAACCTCTTTTCCCTGGAGGCGTAGCCCCTCTAACACCGTTCTAGACACCTACTTGGTTTATTACATTGATTATTTAGTGAAAAATCTCCTGAGAAGTAGCTGATACTCACAGTAGGATCGGGATCCAAATATCATTGTGTGATAATCCTGAAGGAATCCTGCCAACATTATCACACTCCAAATGTTATACATCACTAGCAGGTTTCAGTTTCTTTAGAAACTCCTGATGCGGATTTTTTCCCATGCTCTTATGACCTTGACGAAGGCCAACATATCATAAGTCGCATGTTAAGTTCTACCCGTCATTGTCCAGGTTAATTTGAACCCATCCGTACATAGCCTTGACGAAGGCCAAAATAGTAGTACGATTGTTCTAAACCAACACGTCTATCTATACTATAGATGAATGTCCAACGGCTACCAATCACTATGCCTTGGCGAAGGTCAAAATACATAACTTGAATACTATTGAATATTCACCTGAAACGACGGAGGGCTACGGCTGGTTTTGGCGAAACCGTGAACGTAATGAACTTGATTTAATCGAAGGAACCTGATAGCTTTTATAGGAGTGGTTTAAGCTCCGCATTTAAAAGTTTCTGTTTTGAAAAAACCGAGTGTTTTTAAAATTGTTCCAACGATTCAGCTTTGGGTTGTTTGCGTTGCATTAATCTAATGCAGTCCCATCATTTACACCTATCATCATAGAGAGAAACGAAAATACCACGTCCACTTATGCCATCCGCATTCGCCACTGGGCCCCGTCTAACACCGTTAGGTTACTTAACTAACGCCAGAGAGGGGGCTGGATTAGCACGGGTGCAAAACACAAGCAACGTCTACTATATAGCATATATATAATAACTATTCGTCTCACGCAATAATAGGCATTCCAGATCACAGATGAACATATTGGATATACTAGGAATTCCGTGTTTCGTTTAAGCCCATAACGAAAGAAGGATTTCATGGTCGTGATGAATAACCAAACCCCACCCTAGACCTCTACGGGTGCAGCAAACTACCCGCCAAATTCCCGAAGTGGAGCAACCTCCCTCAGTAAAATGAGTAAGCCACTCGGCACATCAAAGAACCCGGTAGTTTGTGCACCCCACCTTGGGTCTATCCTAGGAGCAATAAACAGTAAAAGAAATAATACAACGGTGGCTACAATCTTAACCCGGATGTGCCCCGCAAAATAATATTACATCACTTTACAATTTTATATCGAATGAAAGAAAGATAACTCTCTTCTCACATCTCCAGCTATTCATCATCGACGATCCAATAGCTCATGACCGACCTTTTTCGTCTGCTGACCATTTACCGTTATCCAATGCTGAGTGGGGACAGTTGCATTGTTTCCTCTCCTCTGTAGCGTGTGCCAACCTTTCTACTCCATCAGGTATATCGTTCCTTTCTTATTCTAATTCATGGATCGCTGATTCCGGCGCCTCACATCACATGTCTCATGATGGACCGTCTGATCTTGCTTCTAGTCTCCACAAGTTGATTTCCATAGCCGATGGTAATGCCACAACAGTTTCTGACTCTGCTGATTTATCCCTTATTTCATCTTTACATATGAAAAATGCTTTAATAACGTCATCTTAATAGAACTTGCTTTCTATTCGTCAGCTTACAAATGATTCTAACCGTTTCATAACATTTTATCCATATCACTTTGTGATATAGGATTTTCTGACGAAACAATGGATTGGTTGGGGGCATGAATAGAATCGACTGTACTACTGTTGGGGTAAAAAATCACACCCCGGTTGACCAAGTCAAATTCAACCCCAAGTAAATGGGCCCAAGCCCATGTCAAGTGGGCCCATGCCCAAGTCGAGCCCCGCCGCCAGCTACTCCCATGCCAAAATGAAAATATGTAATAAAAAATTTGATATAATTTTTATGAATAAATGTAAGAAAATGGGCATAAAGCCAAATTTTTGTAAAGCCCATGGCTTAGGTGCAAAAGAAATGAGCACATGATGCATGGGATGGGAAAAATGCCATTTTGTAAAGCCCAAAAGACTGTGTAAATTTGTAAGCCTATAAAAAGTAACATGATGATGAAATAAAGGATAATAATTCATTCCCCTCAAAATTTAGGGTTTTTGTGCCTCCTTCCCCTTCCTCAAGATTCTAAAACCTTCTCCCACTTTTGAATTAAATTAAGAGTTTAACTTTTTCTTTTCCAAAAATAAACAGTTTTTCACTATCAAACCCCTGAGGGGAACTCAGATCTTCCATCAGATCTCAAAAATAAGAGATTTTTAAATCTCACACCCCTTTCTCCAAGAGCCGGCCAAACGAGAGAAAGAAGAAGGAGATCTATCTCTAAAAATCCCATCTTGGGAAAATCCAAGGCCTAATAGAAGATCCAGGGCCACAGGGAAAAAAATGGCCCCCCTTTGATAATTTCCAAAGATTTCAATGAGTTTAACTCCATTCAAAATCTGTTGGAGTTTAAATTCATAAATTAATCTATTTTTAGGAGTTTAACTCCAGAAGTCAAATCGGGAGAACAACTCCCAATGCAGGGACCAAGTCCCATCTTCTGCGGGCGCCGACGCCCGGCGCGTGAGGCGCCGGCGCCCGGCTCCATGCACGCGTCTTTAAGATGCTTCCCCCTTCATTTTATATGAGCTCCACACTAAATCCCCCCCCCCCCGCTAGAAAAAATTTTCCCCATAAACTCTGCGGGCCCCCCGATATATTCAAAACCCCTCAATACACAACATACGCACACTGCTCATTGAGTTCGTATGACTAGTTTGACCCGTCAATCGGCGATTCCTTCGCTCCAAAGGCGAGGGATAATTAACAGCAGCTTAGTCTGCGTCTGCCGGAGATTCAGATCCCTACAATCAATAAACCCCGGCCTACCCTAGGCAGGGGGAATCTGTAGTACGCCTGAAAAGCGCGTGCGTATTCCCATCTCAATAGGGTGACGAAAAACACCCTACAGATTCTGGCACGCCCGGTGGGACTAATCTCTCCTCTCATATTTCAGGTTAAACGTTCATGCGAACTCAATCAATATACATGTCGATTGCCTGTACTGAAATTACGTTTCTATTTGCAGGTTAACAGTTTCCAATCGCAACCTTCGGACGCAACAAAATGTATTTAAGGGCAAGCTCATCTCTCAACACAGCTCTCATCTCCTACATGATGAAGATGGACGCCGGGACGGTCCTTCCGGCCAGTCTCGGGCGACAGTGGGAGGAGCCACTGCCACCATTTGGCTCCATTCTGTTCGTGCCAGCTAACGCCATCCCTCCTCCTCAAGCTCCGGTGACAGACAAACCGGCCTCGAAAGGCAAGAGGCCAAATGTGGTAGTCTCGAAGGCGCCCCAACCTAAACGCAAGGAGGTGTTTGAACAACTTTCATTGGCCCCAGCCGGGGGCAAGGCCATCAACACAAATAGATCAATAAGGTGTCTCGAGTAAGCTCCAACGGTGCTCTTGACAACTGCTCAATCGGGTATCTTCTCTAAGTTCCCCATCAATCAACTCATGATGGCTTCCTGGATGACGGATGCCCGCCAAGCCCTCAAAATCGAGAAGCTAAGACAAAAAAGGCTCAGATACAGGGCCAACAAAAGGGCTAAGGCTCATGCTAGGCTGAACTTCATGAGGTTCTAAGAACAGGGTTACCCCGCCAAAGATAAAGAGACGGCTGGATATATGGTCCACACTGTCTACATGGTGGGCACACGCAGCAAGAGCAAGGATGGGGCCACTACATCTCAAATCCAATCTGGTGTGAATGTGGCTGTCACTTCCCAAGACCAGCATCCTGCGACAGGTAATGAAAATCCTCCCAGTGAGGCTGATACGCAGAGAGATCCCTCAGTTCATAAGGAGTCGGGCTCAGAAAGCGAAGATGAGCCAATCTTCCATCTCAAGAACGCAGAGCAGCAACTTCTCCAAGAGATCCGAAAACAGCTCAGAAGTAAAGACAAGGAGATGGCCAAGCTATACTCAAAGATTGACGACTTGACAAACGTCGTCTTATGGCTCACGGCCCAAGTTGCCTCTCATCCGCCCAATCAAGCACATGGCTCTGCTTATGAACCAAAAAACGGTGTCCCGAGGGAGCCAACGCCTGTTCCCTCAAATCCAAAGATGGGCGGACGGCATGAAAGTCAGCCGCATGTCATCTCGGGAAATGTCTTGGCTACCGATGACAGCAACCTGCTAACGCAAGATCAAATCATGGATTTGGTCACCAACAAAGTCAAAACATTGGTATCCGAAAATGAAGCGCAAAAAGATATCAGCAGTAGTGGAAGACCATATCCTGCTCGGTATGACCTGGTAGAGTTTCCTGATGGCTATGTTATCCCCAAGTTTGGAAGATTCGATGGGACGGAAAATGCGAATCAAAACATTGCCCACTTTAAAGTCTCATGCGGGAATACTGGGGGCAATGACGCGCTTCTCCTCCGCCAGGTCGTTAATAGCTTAATCGATGTCGCTTTCGACTGGTACGCGAGCATACCGGATGGCTCCGTTACTACTTTCGTCCAAATGGAATCTTTGTTCCGACAAAGGTTCATGAGTGTCAGCGATAAGATCACCATTGCCGACCTCGCAAGGACCAAGCCAAGGAACAACGAAAGCAGCACAGATTTCATAACCCGATGGCATAATCTTTCAGTCAAATGTGAACCGCCGATAAAGCATGACCAATCTGTCAGCCTTCTCGTCGGAAATCTCAACAATTGGATGGTGTAACATTTCAAAAAATAAAATACTATTTTAGGGAATTTAAATAATCAAAATAATAAATATTATGAATATCTTAAAGTAAGGAAATTGGCTTTAATGAAGTGGTATAATTATATACCGATAGTTTGGAAAATATTCGGAAAATTAATTAGAATTATTGTTTTTTTGAAAGAAATTTTGCGAATTGGATATTTTGTAAATTATTAAATAATTAATTATATACAAGTTTAATACTAAACTTGATTAATATGTATTAAATAGTGCATTAAGCATGTTACAAATACTTGCTACATTTTAAGCATATGCACCATGGTTTCTTTTTTTTAAAATGAATTGTTTTGAGTTTAAAACAAAAAAGAAAAGAAAAGAAAATAAATGAGAGAGAGAGTATAAGGTGACATGTACCGTGATTGATATGAGAGAGAGAGAGTGAGAAAGCCCTAGAAAATTCCCATGGCTTCTTCTTTTCTTTCATTTGTTCTTCATCATCTTTTTCATCTCATTCTCCTCCTCTTCCTCCACCCTCTACCACCCTCACAACCATCCCAAATCCAAACCAAATCCTTATATCCCCTTCATTAAAATTGTGCATAAGCTCACTACAAGCATGGTGGACCAAACAAGTCAAGGTTTTGAGCACTTAGGGCGACTCAAGAAAATTCTTGAGTTGCCAAATGAGGTATTTCCTACACCATTAGTTTAGTAATTGAGTTTCTTTAGCTTCTATTTTAGTTTAGAATGGGTTAAGTGAGGATTGGTGAGCTTTGAAAATTCCAAGATGAGGGTTAGGAGGTTTTATGAGTTTGTGAAGTGTAATTGAGTTTAGTAGAGGCCATAAAACCCTTCTAGTGTTAGAATTCTAGGCAAAACCAGAGGCTAGACCCTAAACCATGAACTTTAGATTTGCCGATATCGGGTTTTTGTGGAATTGGTGATGGTATTTAGAGATCTGCTGCTACCCTGAGACCCTAAAAATTATTTAGCAATTACAGTGAGGTGTGCAGGTGATTTAAAGTATACCCTAAAGACCCGAGACCCTAACCATAACCCTTGGCCGCAGATTTAACCCAATTGGCCGCAATTTGCGGCCTGGGTATGACCAAATTGATTCGTGCTTGGTCCATGGCTCCATTTTCAGTAAATTAGACCCTCCACATATGCAAAATTGGCTTATTTCACCTGGAGTAAAATCTGGTAGTGTTTTTCATAGTTTTTGATTTCGGTTTGTGAATTCTGTGAACTTGAACTTTGGTATTTGTGTTTTGTCTCGGTCACTTGATGTTTGTACGTCGATATCGGGAGTTGTTTGGTTATTCATGCATGCGTAAACCATAGGTTTAACCTATGTGTGATCCGTGTGCCGTTTTGGTTTTCATACGCGATTCCTGTTTACGATACTATATGTTTATATATGTAGGCACCTTCATGTGGACTTCGGGTAATAAGGAAGTGCGTGGCGTCATTGACTTCGGCAAGCGAGGATCGAGGTGAGTAGATGTATATCTACGGGGGAAGTCGGGTGGATGGCGTATAGCACCCCCGCAGTTTCGTAGTATAGCATGCAAATATGTTATATATATATATATATATATATATATATATATATATATATATATATATACACATATATGTTATTGTGAGACGTGAATACTTAGCAAGAAAGGCTTTAGTAGACCATCGGATTAGATTTAGCATATTTGGAAGAGAGTGCTTTTAGTTTAGTTTCTTAGTCGCGAAACCCTAGAGTAAAGGTTGACACACACACACGCACACACGTGATATGATTATGGGTGTATATGTTTATAGGTATATATATGCGTTGGTGTATACACACACACACACATATACGTATACACGGGTGATGAGGATGGTATATGATCCTTGGAGATGAGTTGATACGATCGGGCATGATGCCGTGAGATTGTGATATGTGCTTGAGTCATGGTATGATATATGATATGATTTTATAATGGATCGTTGGGCGATGTGTATTCATACATACGATAATATGTGTTGATGATATTGGAATGTTATAGACTTTGGAACAGTACCCCTAATCCTGATATTGTACGATAATGATACCATATGATTAATGATGTATATATGATATTTGACCCGTACCCTCGATTTTAGGGATGCCGTACGATGGATTTTACCGTACGAGGTATATATATGACGATTGATCCGCACTCTTGACTCGAGGATGTCGTACTATATATTATACAGTACGTGACGTTATAAGGCTGGATCGCCGACTACTAGATATATCGACTCGGTTTATATACTTAGATTTTCTTCTCCTTCCGGCTAGTTTCTTAGTTAGTCTCTTAGTTGTTTAGGTAGATGCTAGATTAGGCTCGAGTCATACCTATTTTCAAACTAACGAATCGTGAGTATTTTTAAAGACAGCCGAGGGATACTACGGATTTTTCAAAGGACGTATCTTTTCTCAAAACCCCGTAGCCTCTACTTTTCTAAAAACCACGATTCATGCCATTTCAAAAACACTAAAACCGTATGGCTCGTACGCTGATAGGTATATTCTATAATGTTACTTTTACTATTCATCTTTCTGTTTTATTTATGTTGTTCTCATCGCATTGCATATTTATTACATGTGTTTTCTTTAGCTATTATGAACCCTGTCTTTTAGGACACCAGCACCATTACCGATGATGCGTATGTTCCACGTATATTTGCTTGCCAGCTCACACACATCATCATCGGTAATTGCCATGTTACATACACTTTAGAAAATATTACTTCATTGGTATAACTTGCTAGCTGGTAGTTTCAATATATTATTAGTATGCTTGCTCTCATGTGCTAGTTTAGATATTGCATTCCTTGCGTAGATACCCCATGCATTTATATATTCATTTTGTTATGCAATATTGTGGGCTTTATGCCGATGTTCACTACTTATTGACTATTGATTTTGGGATTTCGGACATTCTACGAGATTTCTGGATTTGGGGGAAAACCGCAAGACTTTCATAAACTCATTATCATTTAAAAAATGCAAGTTGCGGTTTTCTTGTGATATGATGTGTATGGCGTACACCGTGAGTTTTCTCGGTTCTTGAGCTGTATCATATACCCGATTCGAGGAGGGGGATGCACCGTCTATAGGTACATGGTGGACCCGGTGAGGTACCCCAGGGCAAGATGGACATATTGAGAAGGCGTTGAGCCCGACAGGGGAGCATTACCTACCGGTGATAGTTAACGCGGCGGATATCTGGAGGATACCGACCGTAGTCATGAGATTGGATGATATGGGCCGATCCGGACTGACGGAGCCCGGGATTTGAGGATTTTGTGTCGATGTTGACACGGATTTCTGTCGATTTCATTGATGATACTCCAGTTTTTATACAAAGATCTTACTAAGATAAGAACACATCTTTCTCGTACAAACATATTCTGATTTTATTCTTGATGTCCATACATCATATATTTGACATGTTGCTACTTGAGGCACCAACACAAGTACTTGATACTACACTTATGCTAGATGATTACCCTTGCCGCTTCTAGATGTTTCAGTGTTATAATTGAGTATGTTACTGTATGATCTAGGATATCGGCATACATGCGATTTCTTCTCGGTGATGTCTTCTACTCACGAGTTGGCAACTCACCCCCGTTGTGCCACAGTTTCTTGCAGGTTTAGCCGTACAGGTTCAATGCGGCTTCGCTGGCACACTACTTCCTTCCGGGTGATTGCTTTGGTGGGTAGGTTCACTTGCATCGTGACCACCGTTGTACTTTTATTTATTCAGTTGTATCTAGTAAGCTCCATCAACCAGACTTGTATATTTGATAGATTTAGAAAATCAGTTGTATATTCTTTCGATTTTAGAGTCGCACTCTTGTAGTATTATTGTTTTCTGGTTTTCTTAAGGCTTAATTTTCTTGTTTTCTTTCTGAGTTTTGATCCTCGCTTTCGGCGTTGTATATTTTCTTTACTTGCGTGGTTGTTTCCGCTAATTGGCGAAGAGCTAGCTCCCGCTTGGGGATGCTTTATATTATACTGTTTGTACCGTTTTTGGGTTAAGTTATACAAAGGAGGTGCTGCCCAAATTTTCAATGACGAAAAGGTTTTCAAGTTAAATATAAACATTCTGTTTTCGTATATTATTATCTATGTTTGTAGAAGGAACTTGTTTTCATTATACCATTATTTCAAAACCGCACCTCCACTACTTTCCCTAAAAAGTTTTAGATTTCTGGGCTTTTGGTTTACTTGTATTAGGTGTAGTCCTACAGACTTCACCTGATGAAAGTGTCAGTCACGTGCCTTTTCGGGTCTTGACAAATGACCCCGTTTTTATGCACCGCGGATCTCAAAATATTCCATGAGCTGACCAGGAAAGTCTAAATGTTGGAGCGCTCAAAACAGGAGTCCTCCTCTGATTCCCAAAATAACAATAGGTCCTGCAGAAACCGAAAGGACGATAATCGCAAAGGCGGAAATTCCGACGATGCTGAATCTTTTAACACTTCGGCTAACCGAAATAAGCGAGGGATGAGCGGGCCTAATGCTAACCAGCCTCGGAAGCCAGTGTTCAGAGAGGAAGGAGAATCTCCATTGAAAGAAAAGTTGGATAAGGTCTATTCCTTCAGAAGTGACAAAGTCCGTAAAATATTCAAGGATGCCCTGAGAAACGGTCTATAATTGCCAGAATCAAAAAGATCTCAAGAAACAAATATGACCAGCGACCCCAAATATTGCCCCTATCATAGAGTGATAGGTCATGCCATCGAGAACTGCTTCGTCTTGAAAGACTGGGTAGAAAAGCAATACAAGGCAGGAGAGATAGAACTGTCTAAAGGCGTGTTAGTAAACAGTCAAGATGCGACCGCCAATTTCATACAAATGGAGACCGAAGTCCTTCGGGAACTTGATTCTCTCAGGCATCCGTCGTTATCTGAAAAGAGCGGACCAAGACAACAAGCTAAGAGCCAAGCGAGCAACATTGCCAATGAAGAAGCAATAGACGGATACACAACCCATACGGTCTACATGATGGAGCTCAGAGGAACAAGTCGTCCTATGCCTATAGCCATGAAAATGACGTGGTTGTTGACATCCAACACTGGATCGATCCAAATGATGAAGAGCCTGCTCAGGCCATTGAGCCAAAGGAACCTGTTCAGTTGAAAAAACTGCACTTTTGATATAACATTTTCCTTACTATTCTTAAATAATAAAAGGTGTTTATTATAAATATAAACATATTTGGGGTTTATCTGCAAAATACTATTTACCATATGTTTATATTATAATTAATATTATGAAGGAAAATGTATGCATATAATATTTATATAATATTTTGATAATTTAAATATGCATATCATATCAAATATCCTTAACCAATTTTCTTATACTATAATATCATATCAAATGGTTAGGATAATATCTCAAAAATACCAAATATTACTAACATTATTCATTGATATTCATTGATATATTGTGCAAGGTTTAGTTCAGATCAGGAGATCAAGATGTTGAGATGTCGGGAATTAAAAATCTGCCGATAAAATTAGATAAAATCGAAGAATCAATACTGGCAGAGACTCAGAAAAGATATGAAGATTCCAGATAGCTAGAAAATCTCCATGTGTCAACATTCCTTAACCCCAGAAAAATGAAGCCAAGATTCAACCAAACGGCCGCGGTCGCGCAGCTAAACTAGCAATAATGCGGCGGATCCACGACAGGAAAGAAGATTTAGGGTTTGGGATTTTTAGGTTTGATTTTCAACAACAAATCCTGATTCTTAGGATCATTGGTTTCTGGCTTTGGGGCTATAAAATGGACCGATGGCTAAACCTAGAAATTACCAAACCGAAGAGATCACGAAGTTCAAGTTGACTCACGCATCCAGGTTGATCAATCAGTTGTTCATTTATCTCCTTCAAGATTGATCAAGAAGCAAACTAGGGTTTTGTATTCCACTTTCTAAAGGAACAAAAAGTGTAATTGATCAAGTTGATTAATAAAGGTAGTTGTTTTTATTACATTTATTTTCTTTATTTATATCATAATCTCTATTCGTTCTTTTATCTCCATCATGCGCGAGTAATTCTCTGCTCGATAGGGTTTGTTGGATTATGGTAGATCAATGGAAGATGAAAAATTTCCTAACTTCTTTTAAGTCTTATGAAGTTTATAAACTTTAGCAAAATAAATGTTAACATCCTAATCGGGCGCGCTATCAAGTTATTAATAGTCTTGACCGCGATTTGAAATTAGATTAACAATTGTTTTGTTAAGGGCTAGACCTGAATAGAGATCAATGAAAGGAAAACTCTAGTTTCTTCCAAGAACCCTAATTCTCATTCATCACTATCGATCTAGTTTTAAATCTATAAAAAGATAAAATGAGTCATCTTTAAGTAATCATCCTTGACTACTAAATCTGATGAACCCTACAAGCCCTCTTCTGATATAAAATCTACATCTTTATTTAAACTAGATCTATTTTCTACATCCGTATTTTGACGTAGATCTAGAAACTATTCTCCACTATTCTTTATGCTTCTGTTCTTCCTCTTTTTCAACACGTCTAAAGTAAGATTGAAAGATTCAATGTTTCCCTAAAGACGACCCGTACTCATCTCGGCTAGCTACACGCGACACCGTTATTGATTGTAGTTATTCTACAAACACTTCTTTAAAACAGATCAATCAAATGGCGATGTTGCCGGAGATGCATGCGTAATATTTTTTTCTTACTATTCGTGTTGAATTCTTATTCGATCAATATCATAAATAAAACAAAACAGTAAATTGTGTATTTAACGATTAGTGTGCGATTTTTGCGAAGGAATCTGAAGACAATAGAACAAAAAAATCAAGATTCAGAGACTTTCAGAGAGGACAATAGGAGCAAAGGAGGCCACAGTACAAAAAATTTTCAAGCGATCCCTCAAATCCGCGACAGAACCGCGGCAATAAGTGCACTTTGGCGGCAGAACCGCGGCAAAGTTGGAGATCTAGGGCTTCATTTTTCTCTGGTAACTTCCTCTATACTTTCTCTCTCCTCTGAAAAATCCAATAATTTATTTTTCTGCAGAATTCTTTGTAAAATATCGCCGCTCAAAAAAATCTTTTTGCGTGTTTTGTAATTGGTTTGTGCATAGTTTAATATGGAAATTAAGGGGCAAAGACCAAATTCAGATTAGGTGTGGATTTCATCACCCTTCCTAGACCCCACAAATCACAAAACGAGCATCCGCATCACTCTACATTAATTAAAAAAAATATTGACTGTCGTGCTCAATAAGGACAGAAGATGGTCGTGTGTAATCTATCACTTATCCGCATTACTTTGTGGTGTCTAGGCAAGTGTGTCTAAGGCAAGTGGTTACTTAATTAGGCCCACTAGTTTCGGTGATTCGTATAGCGGATACCTCCTACTTACCTGGCACTTACCTGGCCACACGAGTAATAAAGAGGTGGTAGAGGATTGATCCTGCGGCTTGTCCTTTGGAAGTCTAGGAGCGGTCTATAGACGTGACCTAGGTGATCTTAGTTCTAGGGTTGATTGTGCATTTTTATATGATTTGTCTCACGTCCAACACTTTTCAAAAAAAACCAATTTTAATCACACACACGCTGCCACATGCGGTAAACCCGCTTAGTGCATGCTCGGCTGGACACGGGATTCTAGTGCCCGTCTTGTCCGCGTTTTGGCTATCGACTCCGAAGTCAGTGCTTCTTCATCTTCTTTTTTCCCTCCACCCACCACATCGACCGAGATGGACGGTTCTCCATCAGATTATAACACCACCCTGCCACCACCCATCGGTACGCAGAATCCACCGCGCATTTCTCTCTAAGAGAGATACTATCCTATACGCAATCCCCTTCCTACCTGTCTATCCCTTCCACCAGCCAATGGGGATAATTTTGAAATTAAACCCCACTTCATCAACCTGTTGCCCAAATTTCACGGGTTTGAGTCTGAAGACAAATACGTTATTATCACCAAATTCGAAAACTATGCGCACTGATGGGTACGTCACAACTTTCAGTGGATGCTATGCGCTTGCGTCTTCTCCCTTTCACTTTGTGCGATTTAGCAGAAAAATGGCTTTATAACACTACCGCACACTCTATTACCAATTGGGATGAATTCGTTATAGCATTCCTTAAGAAATTTTACCCCAATCATAAGACCGCCCGTGTTCGGAGAGAAATCAACCAGTTTACCTAGCTTCCTAATGAACCATTTTGGAAGTGCTTTGAACGGTTTAAGAATTTGCTTGTCCGATGTCCTCGTTATGGAATACATAGATGGGATCTGTGCCAAATTATATATGAGGGCATTACTCCAGCGACAAAGCAGATGCTTGAAACCATGTGTCAATACAATTTCATGTCCAAAGACGATGGTGAAGATTGGAAATTTCTGGAAGATCTCGTGGAACACACTTTGCAATGGGAAAGCGTTAGACCGTCATCTAGGGGAGGTATCCATTAGCTCGATATTTCCACTGCAGTAAAAGCCGAAATGGCAGCAATGCAAAAGAAACTCGACGTTATGGAGAACAAATTCTCATCAATCTCCCTAAACCAGGTTACGTTTCCCAAGACCGTGTGTGGTTGTTGTTCCGATCCATCACATCTGACAGAAGAATGTCCCGTGAATGCATCGTTTCAAGGTCAAGAACACACTAATGCTACTTTTCAGCAGCGACCTAGAAACGATCCTTATCCTTCTACGTACAATCAGGGATGGAGGAATCATCCTAATTTTGCTTGGAACCAGAACCAAACCCAAAATCAAAACCAGTTCCAAAGCAATTATCAAAGACCTCCTCCACAGCAACAACAACCACACCCACAGAGTTAGCACCCCTTTCAATCGCAACCTTTTCAAAATCCGACCAACAATTCTAAACCTTATAATAATTCTTTCCAAACGGCTGGTAACAAAAACTCATCTGCACTCGAACGAAGCTTGGATATGTTTATTAAACATTCTATGCAATCGACGGATGAAATAAAGTCTTCTATCCGAGCATTAACACAGACCACCACCTCCCACGGTGAAAGTATAAAATCGATAGAAGCACAACTTGCACAAATAAATGCCACGATGAGTGCGAGAGAAAAAGGGAAACTTCCATCTCAATCCCTACCGAATCCTGGCCACTCACAAAGTCATAATATGAGTGTCGTTACCACGTTGAGATCAGGAAAAGTGTTGAACAACCACGTGGGTGAACAGATTGATGATCAGGAGTCAATTGAAACCTCGGCTTCCACTTCTTACCCTATTTCGTCTAGTTTCCCACCTTCTTCCGAGCCTATTCTCCGTTTTCCCCAAGACTTGAACACTCCGCCCACTTCCTCGAATCTACCTAAAATGATCCCCACTCTAATTCTGGGATCGAGTCTATCCCTACAAACTTCTCCATAAATGTTGGACCCAAAACTTATTGATAAAGCTCTGTTTCCAAACAGGTTGAGGGCCAACAAACCTAACGCACAAATGGAGAAGATTGTGGAATTATTTAAGTAAGTTAATATAAATATCCCTCTTCTAGATACTATTCAACAAGTTCTGTCTTATGCAAAAATCCTTAAGGACTTGTGCACTAGGAAGAGAAAAACTCAAGTGCCGAAAAAGATATTCATGACAAGTAATGTGAGCACTGCTTTTACCTAACAATTACCTAAGAAACGTAAGGACCCCGGTTGTCCTACAATATCTATAAATATTGGGGGTAAAAGCATCAATCATGCTCTACTTGACCTCGGCGCTAGTGTTAACTTGCTTCCATATTCCGTCTATGAGCAGCTAGGTATAGGAGAGTTGAAACCTGCCCACTGCACTCTCCAGATGGCAGACCGATCTATCGCCAAACCTAGGGGTGAACTAGAGGATGTGTTAATCAAAGTCGGGAAATCTATATTCCCTGTGGACTTTATTGTTTTAGATACAAAGCCTTTAGCGAACCCACGCAATCAAATCCCGGTGATACCCGGTCGACTTTTCCTAGCAACTTCCAACACTGTCATTAATTATCGTAATGGTTCTATGAACTTCTCTTTCGGGAAGATGACAATCGAGCTTAATATTTATAAGGTAGGAAGTCAACCATCTGAACCTTCTACTCATTTAATCGATATATGTCCTATCAACGAGATAGCTTCCGACAGCTGCGAAGCTGAAGTACTTTGCTATGATGATCTCGACAACACTAGTGCGACATTGTTTGATCTGGCAAAATATTATAGTGAGGATACCTTTAATGAGTCCATCCCCGAGTTTGAATCCTTTGACTCGTCGAAAAAGTCAGTAGCGCTTTCCGAGTCAATATCCTACACAAGTTATGAACTTCTTAGGGAGTCCGGGTATCATTCCCTTACCCCACCTTCTATCGTCTCTCCGCCGACACTAGATCTCAAACCGCTACCTTCTCATCTTAAATATGCATATTTAGGTGAGAACAAGTCTTTGCCCGCGATCATAACCGCTACTCTAGCTTTAGAGCAAGAGAACGCACTTTTGGCGGTATTGAGATCAAATCGACAAGCATTTGGTTGTACAATGGCTGACATCAAAGGGATTAGTCCCTTGATTGTTGAACATTATATACATCTGATGGATGAAGCCAAACCAACCCAAGACCCACAAAGACGGTTAAATCTCGTTATGAAGGAGGCGGTAAAGAAAGAAATCGTCAAGTGCCTAGATAGTGGTATAATTTACCCAATATCTGATAGCCAATGGGTAAGTCCTATTCATGTGGTCCCTAAAAAGTCTGGCATCACGGTCATAACTAATGAGGCTAATGAGTTGATCCAAACACGCTCCCAAACTGGGTGGCGCGTATGTATTGATTACAAAAAACTCAATGCCGCAACGAGGAAAGATCACTTCCCTCTACCTTTCATTGACCAGATGTTAGAACAATTGGCTGGACATGAATACTATTGTTTCTTGGACGGATACTCTGGCTATAACCAGATCCCCATCACCGAAAAGGATCAAGATAAAAAAAACATTTACTTGTCCTTTCGGTACTTTTGCATATAGACGCATGCCCTTTGGGTTATGCAACGCTCCCGCTACATTTCAGCGGTGTATGATGGGGATATTCTCAGACATGGTTGAGAATTTTATGGACGATTTCTCCATATTTGAGGATCCCTTTGAGGAATGCCTACGTCATCTTGACGCGGTTCTTACCAGCTGTAAGGATAAGAACTTAACTTTGAATTGGGAAAAATGACATTCCATGGTCCAAGAAGGCAGGACTTTTTATTTCACGAAAAGGCATTGAGGTAGACAGAGCTAAAATTGATATCATCCATAACCTTCCTCCTCCCAAATGCGTCAAAAATATACGATCCTTCCTTGGTCACGCAGGATTTTATAGGAGATTCATTAAGGACTTTAGCAAAATTGCTAGACCCTTAACTCTTCTCTTGGCCAAAGATACAATATTTCACATCGATTCGGATTGCGACGCTGCTTTTGAATCGCTTAAAAGATCTTTCACTACAGCCCCCGTTCTATCATCTCCGGATTGGAACCACCCGTTCGAGCTTATGTGTGATGCATCAGATTTTACTATTGGTGCAGTCTTAGCACAACACATTGATAAGACGCCACATGTAATTTACTATGCAAGTAGGACATTGAACGATACCCAAATTAATTACACAACTATCGAGCAAGAACTCTTGGCAGTTGTATTTACATTAGAAAAATTTAGGCCCTGCTTGATTGGCTCGGCAATAGTGGTTTACACCGATCACTCCGCCCTATGACACCTTTTATCGAAGAAGGATACTAAGGCCAGACTAATACGTTGGATCCTGTTGTTACAAGAATTTGATCTTGTCATACGAGACAAGAGTGGATGTGAAAACGTTGTAACCGACCATCTTTCACGCATCAATTCTTCACCAACGTTGACCGTGCCAATAAATGACTACTTTCCAGACGAACAGCTCTTGACTCTATCTTGCGAACCTTGGTTCGTAGATATTGCGAATTATCTAGTAACGTGACTTATTCCTAGAGATTGGTCGAAACAAGACAATTTTCTATTTCTATCCCAAGTAAAACACTTTTACTGGGATGAACCTTATTTGTTTAAGTATTGTTCCGATCAAATCATTCGCAGATGTGTCCATAACGATGAGTTCAAGAGTGTATTGTCTTTTTGTCATGATCAAGCATGTGGCGGTCACTTTGGTCCACGTAAAACGGCGGAAAAAGTTTTGCAATGTGGATTTTATTGGCCAACATTATTTAAAGATGTATATGATCATTGCAAAACTTGTCCACGGTGTCAACACGTGGGTCGGATTTCATGAAGAAATGAGATGCCGCTCCAACCTAACTTGATTGTGGAGATATTCGATGTTTGGGGTATTAATTTTATGGGCCCTTTTCCCAACTCTTTTGGGAATTAATATATTTTGTTAGCGGTTGATTATGTCTCAAAATAGGTGGAAGGAATACCGTGTCACACTAATGACAATAAGGTTGTTATTAAGTTCCTTAAAGAAAATATCTTTTCGCGATTCGGGCACCCTCGCGCTATAATTAGCGACAAGGGGACGCATTTCTGTAATTGGTCTTTCAAGGCTTTGATGTGGAAATATTCAATCATGCACAAACTTTCTACACCCTATCATCCCCAAATGAGTGGGTAAGCTGAGATTTCCAATAGGCAGATCAAAAAAAATTTGGAGAAGACGGTTTCTAAAAACCGTAAAGATTAGTCGACCAAATTGACGGATGCTCTTTGGGCATTTCGTACCGCTTATAAGACCGATCTTGGTATGTCTCCATACCGCCTAGTGTTTGGAAAGGCATACCACCTTCCTGTCGAGATCGAAAATAAAGCAATGTGGGCTATTAAAGAGCTTAACTTCGATTTTGATCAAGCCAGCAGCTATCGGAAGCTGCAATTAAATGAGCTAAGAGAACTCCGCAATGAAGCTTACGATAATGCGGTTATAGTAAAGAATCGGACTAAAGTGTTCTACGATAAAACCATTTTAGAAAAACCTTCACACCGGGACAACAAGTCCTTCTTTACTATTCTCGTCTTCATCTTCATCCGGGTAAGCTAAAATCTCGTTGTAAGGGACCTTTTGTGGTGCGGTATGTATATCCGCACGGGGCAGTAGAAGTTGAAAATGTTAAAAATGGTTCAATTTTTAAAGTAAATGGACATAGATTGAAACCGTATTTTTCTGCTGACTCAACGGAAGAGCTCATGTTTTTACAGGAGCCGCTTTATCATAAGTAAATTTTCTCCGCCTCACCTCCATGTCTCGGTAACATTATCTCATTTTAAGAATGGAGGTGATGTTCACACCATAATATTGCATTATTATATTCCCCATTCTTATTCTTTTTATAAATAAACGGGTGCTTTTGACGCATGTCTGCTACATGTTACAGGTTACAGATCCTTGGACAGAAAACGGTGAAAACGATATAAAGATGATGAAAAAGTGGACTTTAACCAATGAACAGAAGATCTTGATCAACCCTACATCAAAGATACAGTTCACAATTAACAAGGCAACTCAAGGTCCAAAATTACAAAGCGAACGGTTAAAAATCCACTGTAAATTGTTCACTGGAGATCTGGAACCAATGTAGAAGCCCAAATGAAAAAGGAACAAAAGAATAAGAAGACTAAAAAGACCCAGAATAAGTCCACAAAAGATCAGCATCTGAGCCTACCAATAGGCCGCGGAACCGCGGCCCAAACCTACCAAGGCCGCGGTTCCGTGGCCATCAAGAGAGATCTGTGGAATTAAATTTTACTATAATTCGTTTGCGGCTTTGACTAGTCAACTAGGGCTATCTTTGTAAATTTAGACATGCGGTTCAAGATGTAACCCTAGGGTTTCCTATTCTCTATAAATAGGAACTCTACAGATTGTAATTCTTTATGCCTCCCTTCATTAATAAATTTCAACATTCTTTTGGAGAGCATCATTTTTTGTAAGTTCTTTATTTTCTGCTCTAGGTTAATTTTCTATTCTTGCCCTAGATAAATTTAATTCCTTACCCTAGTTAATCTTTTATTCTCTGCCCTAGATAAATGTATTTTAATTCCCTAATGAGTGAGTAGTCTCCTCGCTTGTTAGGGTTAGATCTGGGGAAGGTTTGAAAGACGAAGATCTCTCATCCCCTTTCTTGCCCGTCATATATTTTCATAGAACTCCATGTATACCTTCTTATTTCGCTCCCTACGGCACTCTACCCATGAGGTAGCAGTGATACCGTAGTCTAAAGGCCCGGATTTTAAGAATTTCCATGGAGGTTAGGGTAAAAATTAAGAAAGGAAGGACAAAGATTTAGAGGAAGAACAATCTTCCCAATCATCCTAATCCCTTTTATTAATATTTACCATAACACCTAATTAGATCTTCATATGGGTATAGAAAGCGGTGAGATTTATAGACTTTCCAAACATAACCTAGACCTAACCCTAGCAAGACTCAGAAATAGATTAATTCAGGTTTTTAGATTTAATAATCAATCCGAACATCCTTCGGAATTAACCCGTAAGCGCGATTAGGAAATTCACAACATCCCTGTGGACCGACCCGTACTCATCGGCTAGCTACCAAGCGACGCCGTTCTTGATTGCGGTAATAGATAATTTTTGAGATCAATCAAATGGCGCCGTTGCCGGGGATGGCGTAGAACTTTCCTTTTCGCAATTTCGGGTTAATCATAAAATTTAAAAAAATCTTAAAAATCTGAAAAAATCAAAAATATATAAAAATATATATCATTTGTTATTTTTGGAAGGGATACTTTGTTTTTTAAATTTTTGCAGGATATACAAAATCGGATCTGGAAAATCCCAGAAGGTGAAACAGAAAACCAAATATCGAAACAGAAGGGAAATTAAAAATCAGAATAGTGAAAAAATTTTGGAGACCCAATTCCCTCATCCCGCCGTGATTCCGCGGCCAAAGCCCACCTTAGGCCGCGGAACCGCGGCCGTATAGTCGAATCAAAGCACCAAAATTTTTCTGGGGCAGTGTTCAGTCAATTTGACCGCGAAATCACGGTGGGAGCCACGTTTTGCCGCGGAAGGGCAGTGGAATAGTGACGTCATCTGACCAACTTTGCATTGTAAGCTCCTCTGTTATTTCTCTTCTGTAATTTTTAATAAATTTTCTGAAAATTGCCTGCAGGATTTTGTGCACATTAAAAATATAGTCTATTCCAAATAACGATTTTGTGCAGGATTTTTGGGCCCCGCTTGAACTAAATTGATTGCAAGAAATATTTTGTTGGTGCATATCTTTTCTCGAATATCTTTTTGCAACAATTATTTCCAAATAAAGATTCTTGTGATATGCTTAAAATAATAATAGATTGCAAGTAATATTTTGCTGTTGCATATCTTTTCTATAAAATATTTTGTTGTTGCATATCTTTTCTCTAAAATCTTTTTGCAACAAAAATTTTTCCAAATAAAGAGAAAGAAAAAAATCAATGAAAAATGAAAATAAAAAGGACAAATATTTTATAGAACTTGCAAAATTTTTTAGCCCCAAATAAATCTTTGCACCACCCAACCGTCCTTCTTGTCACCTTTCTTCTTCTAATATGGGTACCCCACACAATAAATCATTAGCCGAACTTTGGTATCCCGAACCTAATTTTGCGTCATATGTTAATTTGTTCGGTCAATTTAAAAACGATCCCTCCATGCCTAAAAAATCTTTGAAAGATCACATAGAGGCGTCTAGGAGAAATAGTTTGACTTTTCAACCCAATTTGTGTCAACCGAGTCAACCTTTACCACCTACGTATGTTGACACCATTTTTTCAAGTCCTGCTGTAACTCCTAAACCGATGTCCATTGCTGAGCATATTGCTCAATCTCGCAGTCGATCTTTCACCCCTCTCCACTCATCTAGTTCTAGGGATCCGCACGACTATTCACCTTTTTATCAACATGTTGACCCTACCCCTGTCCAATCACCCACTTCCTACAAGTCATACCCGACTTTCCCACCGTCACTAGACCCTGTTTCTACATAGCCTTTTGGGAGTTTCACATATCCAAACAATTTCGAATCTTTTACCGAAACCCCCTCACCACCCAAGTCTAGTTTGGAAGAGTCGTTGGAGGCATATATTGCTGCAACAAATAAAATGATGAGGAATGTGGAAGCGTCCATGGCCACCCTTATGCAACCTAGTGAACCGGTAGCTAGTGAACCGGTAGCTAGTGTCCCGCTACCTCCAAATTTTTCAATGTATGAGGCGGCAGTTGGACAGAGTGAGAATGAGAGAGGATTTTCAAATCAAACCTACTCTTACCCAATTGAAGCCCACAACTCCTGTTTTCCATCGATTGCCCTAAATAGTTCACCTGTTGAAAATAAAAATGAGTTGTGTGATTTTGTAGTGTTTGATTTGCCAAATTGTGAGGAACCCCTTTCGAGTGAAACCGCACCTAATTCTTTCGATCTTTACACCTCCACTCTAGAACTTAAATCGATACATATCCATGCTGATGAGGTGTCTAAAGAAATTGATTTTCACTTGATTGAGGATATAGACGCCGGGAATATTTCGGATGATGAACCTGTCGATTTGCTTGAAATTTTATGTTCAAATCATCATCCTGAGTTATTAAATGTTTCTACCGAATCTCATATGCGTCTAGATTTTGATGATAATGGCATGGATGAGTTGAATATTGAGGATAGTATTGAGGAGAGTCTTGAGGATAATATTGAGGTTGAATCATTTTTATTTGATGTGTCTGATTTTCTAATTCTTCCTCCCGAACCTTTGACTGTTATATCACCCTCCCTCCGTTCCATCATTCCGACCACGCTTGAAGACTATGAGCTTGAAAAATTTTCCTTTGAATCTGACACAGTTCTCACAGATGATAACACTTACGAGTGTTTCACTTTTTCGGACGATATTGATGACTCACCGCCCGAGTTTGAGTCCTTTACATTTTCAGATGAGCCATCAGATTCGGTTGATTATAGTAGTTTCGAACCATTAATGGAATCTTTCAAGTTCGAAACAGTTTACTACGGTGAGAAAGATACTATCCCTAATTCACTTCCTTTCGTCTTTCCCATTGTTCCGACCGAACAAGTGACCGTTACGCTTTCATCTCCTATACCAAGTTCGGCGTACCCATATTTTCTTGCGAATCTTGAGGGATTTGACCCCATTTCTCGACGAGTAGATAGATTAGCGCAATCGCTTATAACATATCGGTCATCACATATTGCGCTAATTTATTCACTCAATTTACACCCTCAAGATCGTACTCCACTTCCTTCTTCTTTTCGCCATTCTTCTCCCCCATCGAGACCATATTCTACCATTCTTCTTTCCACACGGTCTCGCGTGTTTCTCATTTCTTTCCTCTACACCCCTTTCTTGTCCATTATATATTTTCATAGGACTCCATGCATACACGCACACACCGCGTCTTACGGCACCCTATCCCTCGAGGTAGCAGTGATACCATAGTATAAAGGCCCGGTTGCGCGCGTTTTCCATGGAGGTTAAGGTAAGGATCTCTAAAGGAAGGACAAGAACCTAGAGGAAGGAACACCTTCCCGAATGGATCTAATCCCCTTTATTGATAATTACCATAACTCCTCTTAGATCCTAATTTGGGTATAGAAAGCGTTGAGATTTTCTTGCACCAACTATACCATTTCCACGATAAGATTTTTAAATGGTTGGTGCTAACTTTTGGCTTGTGCAAGGCCAAGCTTAAGTTTGGGGGAATCTTTGTATATATGTATATATTTTTTGTTTTCTTTTCTATAAAAAAATTTAAAAAAATTCAAAACATTAAAAATATAAAAATTATAAATAAATAAACAGGGGAGTGCCGGTATTTTGACCCTCTTGGTTTAGCATGACAGTGAGGACACTGTCAAGTTCAAGTTTGGGGGTATGCTCGGTACGTCTTCTTCCTTCGCATTCATTTGTACATATTTTTGCATTTGCATACTTATTTTAAAACCCATAAAAATTGAAAATTTTCAAAAATTATAAAAATTATTGTATTCAATTTTGGCTAATTGACTTTAGTTTGACAATAGGTCAACTAGCTAGGAACAACTAGATCTTAGACTTAGTAAGTTAAAAACCCTAAAGATAACCTTCCTTAAAGTTTAACGGTAGAAAGTATATGCCTTGTAGTTTATTTAGAAATAGGCAAATTTTGGGTTCACTTTTTGGGTTAAGTCGAAACAAGGGAAGAGTATTGATGTTCTTATTAGAGTATAAGTTTGAAAAATAGTTCCTAACTTAAGTCTAGATTCTGAAAACGTATACCCTACAATTTGCACAATCACGCACCTTGAAACTTGGAATAGTAGAAGAGACCTTGAAATGCTCTTGTCTAAAGTCCTTAGTATGATGAAAATGGAAAAAAATATATAAGTGTGAATAAAGAATAAAAAAAATGGACACTGGTTTTTGTGATTACTTAAGGCTGCAAAAATAGAAAAATATTTAGCGAGGGTGCTTCATCACCTAGTGCCTTAGACCAACTGGTTTGGGAGTCACTGCTAAAGCCTTGGGTGTTGCAAGACTAGGAAGTACGCTTTAATGTGCAAACACATCTTGTAATCGGTCGTTGGTACCTCAAGAAGTATTAACGGTTGCATGAAAGATGTATAAGCAAAATTCAATTAAAAATTCACCAATTAAGAAGTGCTTTGGACAACGGACGAGAGTATGATTGCTTGATTTGAATTTCCAAGTGTAGGGGTGATCTATACACACACGTAGGGATATGTGATTGGAGTTTAGATAAGAGAAAGGAATGAAGAATAGAACTTGTATCTTTAGTAAGGGTTGATAGAAATTCCTAAGTGGAGATGGAACCCTAGAAGGAAAACTTAAGAGATGCCGAAAGCTAAGTAAGTCTATAAAACATACATAATCTTAAGTTAAATGATAAGGAAGTGTGAAGAATATGGGTGGATAATTTACGAGTCGAAGATAATAGAGTTCCTTGTTAGAAAACCTAATTGGAGAACAAAAGTTGATGGGCCGAATTGATTGGATTTTATGGGTAGTATCCGCTGAAAACCCTCAAGAGACAACACTCCTCCTACTAGGGACACCTAGAGGTTTAACGGCTTGTTGCACGAGCTCAGTGCAATCGCGTTTCCCTGCGAAAGTGTGGTTAGGATTTTAGTGAATAAAAATAAGTTTGCTCGAGGACGAGCAAAAGATAAGTTTGGGGGTATTTGTTCACACCATAATATTGCATTATTATATTCCCCATTCTTATTCTTTTTATAAATAAACGGGTGCTTTTGACGCATGTCTGCTACATGTTACAGGTTACAGGTCCTTGGACAGAAAATAGTGAAAACGATATAAAGATGATGAAAAAGTGGACTTTAACCAATGAACAGAAGATCTTGATCAAGCCTACATCAAAGATACAGTTCACAATTAACAAGGCAACTCAAGGTCCAAAATTACAAAGCGAACGGTTAAAAATCCACTGTAAATTGTTCACTGGAGATCTGGAACCAATGTAGAAGCCCAAATGAAAAAGGAACAAAAGAATAAGAAGACTAAAAAGACCCAGAATAAGTCCACAAAAGATCAGCATCTGAGCCTACCAATGGGCCGCGGAACCGCGGCCCAAGCCTACCAAGGCCGTAGTTCCGCGGCCGTCAAGAGAGATCTGTGGAATTAAATTTTACTATAATTCGTTTGCGGCTTTGACTAGTCAATTAGGGCTATCTTTGTAAATTTAGACATGCGGTTCAAGATGTAACCCTAGGGTTTCCTATTCTCTATAAATAGGAACTCTACAGATTGTAATTCTTTATGCCTCCCTTCATTAATAAATTTCAACATTCTTTTGGAGAGCATCATTTTTTGTAAGTTTTTTATTTTCTGCTCTAGGTTAATTTTCTATTCTTTCCCTAGATAAATTTAATTCCTTACCCTAGTTAATCTTTTATTCTCTGCCCTAGATAAATGTATTTTAATTCCCTAATGAGTGAGTAGTCTCCTCGCTTGTTAGGGTTAGATCTGGGGAAGGTTTGAGAGACGAAGATCTCTCATCCCCTTTCTTACCCGTCATATATTTTCATAGAACTCCATGTATACCTTCTTATTTCGCTCCCTACGGCACTCTACCCATGAGGTAGCGGTGATACCGTAGTCTAAAGGCCCGGATTTTAAGGTTTTTCATGGAGGTTAGGATAAAGATTAAGAAAGGAAGGACAAGGATTTAGAGGAAGAACAATCTTCCCAATCATCCTAATCCCTTTTATTAATATTTACCATAACACCTAATTAGATTTTCATATGGGTATAGAAAGCGGTGAGATTTATAGACTTTCCAAACTTAACCTAGACCTAACCCTAGCAAGACTTAGATATAGATTAATTCAGGTTTTTAGATTTAATAATCAATCCGAACACCCTTCGGAATTAACTCGTAAGCGCGATTAGGAAATTCACAACATCCCTGTGGACCGACCCGTACTCACCGGCTAGCTACCAAGCGACGCCGTTCTTGATTGCGGTAATAGATAATTTTTGAGATCAATCAGGTGAGTGAAAAATGACTTAACTGAATATCTGTGTGTGCCAAAGCATAAGTTTGGGGGTAGTTTTCATTTAACTACTATTATACCCCTATTACTTTCTTTCCCCAAGTCTACAGGTCTATACGCTCAAAGAACATCGGTGAGGACACTGCTGAAAACAGATTTGGGGGGAGGTTTGTATTCACTAAATTATCTTTTGGCACTAGGCACTATACAAAATTTTCTTAAAGTGAAAAATTACATATGAAAGATAGGAATAGTTTGAGAAAAGCAAGAAACTTAGATGTTTTCTTAAACAAAACTAGTAATAAGTAGTTATGAGCCGTTGTCCCAAGGGTTGGTAAGATGAAGGAAATTACAAATCTGAGGATAAAAATAAGTCTGAAAATAGTCCCTATTCTTGAGACAAAACATTTGAACATTGATACCCTACTATACGCATTGTCATACATCTCGAAACTTGAGATAGTAGAGGATACCTTGAAATGCTCTTGTCTAAAATTCTTGGTATGAAGGAAAATGAAAATATAAATGGTGGGAAAAAAATGAACACTGGTTTTGTAATTACCAAGGCAGCATAAAAAAAATATAGCGAGAGTGCTTTATCACTTAGTGCCTTATACCAACTGGTTTAGGAGCCACTGCTAGTCTTATGTGTTGCAAAACGAGGAATTACGCCTAAATAAGCAAGCACATTTAGTAATCGATCAGTTAGTACATCAAGAAGTATTAACGGTCGTATGAAGAATGTGTGAGCAATTTCATCGAAAATATTCATCAACTAAAAAGTACTAAGGAAGATGGACAAGAGTATGATAGCTTGAATTGAATTCTCTAAGTGTAGGGATGTCTTTTACACACACGTAGAGGTTTATGATCAATGTTTGGAAGAAAGATAGGGAGAAAGACTAAAGGCGGTGTTTTATTGAGGGATGATGTGATTTCTAACATTTTTTCACAACCATTAAGATAGGGCTCATAGCAACTAAAAAACCATTGTAGTTGGAAACTCTTCTTTTCAAGTTCTTTCTTTTATAGTTCCTATCTTTATATGTAACTTTCACCATCTTTCTTTTATTATAGGATTTTATGGGTGTAATCCGCTGAAAACCCTCAGGAGACAACACTCCTCATACTAGGGACACCTAGAGGTTTAAAGGCTTGTTGCATGTGCTCAGTGCGATCGTGTTGCCTACGAAAGTGTGCTAGTTAGGTTTTTCTTTTTCTTTTTCTCCCTCTCTTGAATAACAAGTTTGCTCGGGACGATCAAAGTTAAGTTTGGGGGTATTTGTTCAGTTGAAAAAACTGCACTTTTGATATAATATTTTCCTTACTATTTTTAAATAATAAAAGGTGTTTATTATAAATATAAAACATATTTGGGGTTTATCTGCAAAATACTATTTACCATATGTTTATATTATAATTAACATTATGAAGGAAAATTTATGCATATAATATTTATATAATATTTTGATAATTTAAATATGTATATCATATCAAATATCCTTAACCAATTTTCTTAAACTATAATATCATATCAAATGGTTAGGATAATATCTCAAAAATACCAAATATTGCTAACATTATTCATTGAGATATTGTGCAAGGTTTAGTTCAGGTCAGGAGATCGAGATATTAAGATGTCGGGAATCAAAAATCTACCGATAAAGTTAGATAAAATCGAAGAATCAATACTGGCAGAGACTCAGAAAAGATATGAAGATTCTAGATATCTAGAAAATCTCCGCGTGTCAACATTCCTTAGCCCCAGAAAAATGAAGCCAAGATTCAACCAAACGGTCGTGGTTGAGCGGCCAAACTAGCAATAATGCGGCGAATCCGCGGCAGGAAAGAAGATTTAGGGTTTGGGATTTTTAGGTTTGATTTGCAACAACAAACCCTGATTCTTGGAATCTTTAGTTTCTGGTTTTGGGGCTATATAAACGACCGAGGGATAAACCTAGAAATTATCAAACCGAAGAAATCATGAAGTTCAAGTTGACTCACGCATCCAGGTTGATCAATCAGCTGTTCATTTACCTCCTTCAAGATGGATCGAAAAGCAAACCAGGGTTTTGTATTCCACTTTCTAAAGGAACAAAAAGTGTAATTGATCAAGTTGATGGATCGAAAAGCAAACCAGGGTTTTGTATTCCACTTTCTAAAGGAACAAAAAGTGTAATTGATCAAGTTGATTAATAAAGAGAGTTATTTTTATTACATTCATTTTCTTTATTTACATCATGATCTCTATCTGTTCTTTTATCTCCATCATGCGCGAGTAATTCTCCGCTTGATAGGGTTCGTAGGATTAGGGTAGATTAATGGAAGATAAAAAATTTCTTAACTTCTTTTAAGTCTTATGAAGTTTATAAACTTTAGCAAAATAAATGTTAATATCCTAATCGGGCGCGCTATCAAGTTATTGATAGTCTTGACCGCGATTTGAGATTAGATTAACAATTATTTTGTTAAGGGCTAGACATGAATAGAGATCAATGAAAGGACAAGGGTCAATAGTATGGAAACTCTAGTTTTTTCCAAGAACCCTAATTCTCATTCATCACTATCGATCTAGTTTTAAATCTATCAAAAAATAAAATGAGTCATATTTAAGTAATCATCCTTGACTACTAAATCCGATGAACCCTACAAGCCCTCTTCTGATATAAAATCTACATCTTTATTTAAACTAGATCTATTTTCTACATCCGTATTTTAACGTAGATCTAGAAACTATTCTCCACTATTCTTTATTCTTCTATTCTTCCTCTTTTTCAATACGTCTAAAGTAAGATTGAAAGATTCAACGTTTCCCTGAGGACGACCCGTACTCATCATGGCTAGTTACATGCGACACCGTTATTGATTGCGGTTATTCTACAAACACTTCTTTAAAACAGATCAATTAGAACCCGTGGTTCTTGTTGAATCAAGCGCAGGCGGTAAGGATGACCCCGTTGTCATACCCAGTACTATAGAACAAGCATTATTCCAATGGCTTCAAAAGCAGCTTCAGGACAGAGAAGAGAAGATGGCCAATGTCCTTTCCAAAGTCGACGAGCTGGCAAACGTCGTGGCAGATCTCACGACCCAAATCGTCCGATTGCAATTACAGCAAAATCAAATTTTGGTTCGTATGCCAGTGATTGATATCCGGAAGTAGCCAATACTCCCTCCAGCCCAAGAGCGGAACACTTTTGCGAAAAACGGCCGCGCTTAGCTTCCAGTCTCTTCGATACGTACACTGAATGGGCTAAGCGGACAGCAGGCGAACCAAAGACTGATCGTCCTCAAAGACCAGTATTAGTTAAGGCACCTACTCTAATGGAGAGAAAGAATAAGGTATACTCCTTCAGGAGGGATGAAGTCCACAAAATATTCGTGGACGTCTTGAACAACGATCTGCAACTGCCTATTCCAAAGAGGCCACATGAAATGAACATGACCGGCAACCCCATATACTGCCCATATCATAGAATGGTGAGTCATACCATTGAAGACTGCTATGTTTTCAAAGATTGTGTGGAGAACCGATACAAATTTGGGAAAGCCCACAGTCGTCGGATGTGCCGACAAGCCACAGAGCTACGGTCATCAACACAACTCCGCCAAGATCAAATTTCGAGGAGCTGGGATAAGCAAATAGGACCACCACGTCATTAAACTGGAAACATTCCACCACCACGTCGTTAAACTGGGAACAATCGACCTCTAATTCATTAAACTGGGGATATAAAAAAATATGTAAATAATAAAGCCGAAATGATGGGCAACTCGCAATAAAAATCAGCGAGTAAAATGAAAATGAAAATAAACAGCCGAAATGATGGGGCAACTCGCAATAAAAATTAGCGAATAAAATAAAAATGAAAATAAACAGCCGAAATGATGGGGCAACCGCGAATGAATAGCCGAAATGATAGGGCAATCTCGACTTTCATGATAAGAAAAGCTGAAATGATAGAGCAATCGTGGTAAAAAAAACTCCAACGGTGAATGATGAGTCGCTTCTAGTATCATTCCAGTGTTAGCGATGCAGACGCCAACCAATTTCCAAACCCCAAATTCCCAAATGGCGAATGATGAGTCGCTCCTGGTACTATATTCCAGTGCAGCGATGCAGACGCCAACCGAAATTTCAAATCTCTGAATGTCTCAACGGCGAATGATGAGTCGCTCCTGGTACCATATTCCAGTGCAGCGATGCAGACGCCAACAAAGTCCCAAATTTCTCCCAGCCCTACAGCCAGTCCCTAAATTGACTACCGTATATAATCCACGGGCTCAAATAATTTTCATCACACCCATACCCTACCGCAATCACCAGTCATGCGGCCGATCTCCGCCGTTAGAATTATGCTCCATTTGGGAAGACTCACTCATGTGTCCTTACGATACATGAGGAGAACAAACTTACGAAATTCTCTCGACTCGTAAGAAAACGCCTTCGTGGGATCCTTACAACCCACAAAGGAAAAACACACTTGGGAGTCCCCACGACTCCTAAGGAGAAAGTACACCTACGAGATCCATTCGACTCGTAGGGAGAAAATGCTTTTATGGGACCCTTACGGCTCATAAAATTGAAAAGTCTTAGATGATAGGGACCTAAACCTGTCTCCTAAGCCATCGCTCCCCAACAGGGAAAGGCAAATGATGAATTGCTCCAGGCACCTGTGCTCCAGTGTTAGCAACGCTGATGCTGACCTCAACCCCAAAATTCCAAACTTCTGATCCAATAGACCCCTAAGTCTTTAAACTGGGAGCAGATAACTTCTAAGTCGTTAAACTGGGAACAGATGACCCTTAAGTCGTTAAACTGGGAACGAGAGAAATGCCTTCATGGCAAATGATGATTCGCTCCTGGTGCTATATTCCAGTGTAAGCGGTACTGAAACCGAACCAAAACCAAAATCCCCAAATCCCCTCATGGAAAATGACGATTCGCTCTGGGTACCACATTCCAGTGTAGAGATGTTGACGCCAAACAAAAATCCAAATTCCAAGTCCCAGGCTCAAAAGCACCACTGGACGGATAAGAAACTCCCAAATGAAATCATATCAACAATCTCTGTGACGGAATTATGTTTCATCTTAGAATGTACCCCGTGTTGAAATCATGCTTCACCTCGGGATATATACCTTCCCTGCCGAAATTATGCTCTGTCTCAGAATCAAGTCAATCAGTGACACTCCGTGCCGGGGACAAGTCGACCCGACGACACTCTGTGCCGGGGACAAGTCGACCAGCGTCACTCCGTCCCGGGGACAAGTCGACCAGCGACACTCCTTGCCGGGGAAACGTCAAACAGACACTCCATGCTGGGGACAAGTCGACCAATGACACTCTGTGTCGGGATAAATCAACCAGCGACACTCTGTGCCGGGAAAACGTCAAACAGACACTCCGCCTCGGGGACAAGTCAACCAATGACACTCCGTGCAGGGGACAAGTCAACCAATGACACTACGTGCCGGGGACAAGTCAACCAGTGACACTCCGTACCAGGGACATGTCAACCAGAGACACTCCGTCTCGGAGACACGTCGAGCACCGATCGTCCAAGTCGCAAAAAGGGCAGTATCAACCTCCCTGTCGGAATTATGCTCCGCCTCGAAATCAAGCCAACCAACAATCTCTGCGTCGGAATCACGTTTCGTCTCAGAATGTACCCCGTGTCGAAATCATGCTTCGCCTCGGAGTATCTGCCTTCCCTGTCGGAATTATGCTCCGCCTCGGAATCAACCAACAACCTCTACATCAGAACTATGTTTCGTTCAGAATGTTTATCCCTGTGCTAGAATTATGCTTCGTCTCAGGATATACTGGAATTATGCCCCGCAAATCGGAATGATTCGCCGACCTCAGGAATTATGCTCTGATCCCCGGAATCATACTCCGCTCTTCGGAATTATGCTCTAATCCCTTGAATCATGCTCCGATCCTCGAAATGATGCTCCGATCTTAGAATTATGCTCCGCTCTTTAGAATTATGCTCTGATCCCCGGAATCATGCTCCGCTCTTCGGAATTATGCTCCGATCCCTCAAATCATGCTCCGATCCTCGGAATGATGCTCCGATCCCGGAATTATGCTCCGCTCTATGTAATTATGCTCCGAACCCTGGAATTATGCTCCTCTCTTTGTAATTATTGTAGGGTTCCTAGGCACTCTTGTGAAGGTTCATAAGGCATCAAACATGCACGGATTAAATTTTAGACGTGCCGAACAACCCAAAGTCGGGATCTTTGCTAGATTATTAGGGTTTAACATATAATATGATAACATTTATCTAAGTGTGAGGGATTACAACCTTTGTAGTCCGCTCCTTCACTTCACAAGCTCCAAGTAGAAGTCCCCTTTGCCGCGATCCACGATCTCCCGGACTCATGAGAGGCTCCACGACTCGAACGATCCATTCTAGCTTGTCGTATTCCAAATCTCCGATGATCTACGTCGAGCTTTCAAAGAACTCAAGCTATCTCACTATTTAGAAGTGAACACACTAATCCCATGGGCTAGATGAGATGAGGATGAGAGAGTAGTATTTATGCTTTCATTTTATATCATTTTCTCAATTTTATTCATCACTTCAAGATTTTCTAGCAAGCTTTTCAAAAGAGAAGAAGAAGCTAATGGAAAATCAATAATGAGATTAAAAACCTTTTGTGATGAATAGAAAGAATATATGATTGAATTGTAAACCATGGTCAAGGATGAGTGGATGAGAATGTGTAGAGAAACAACTACGGCTAGGGTTTGGTTTGGTTTAGAATGTGTCATCACAAAAGATCTTTGCAATGACAAAAGAAAAAATGCTTCTAGAAGGAACTTGAAGCATCTAACCCTAATCAAACCCTAACCTCAATTAATCATCCTTAAACACATTTAACAATTAATCATATCATGTCACAATAATATATATCACATATATATTATATATTTGCAACAAAAGAAAATAATACAATTAACATATATCGCATATATATCAATGTATCAACCCGCGAGAAAATGAAATAATAAAGTAAGCCAATATTAGTTAATATAATAATACATCATATATATTATTATATATTAAATCATCGAATCAACACTTGATCCGACGATCCGGCTATATCGAATATAACCGACTAATATATCATGTACCGATTTATCGAATCAACACTTGATCCGATGTCTCGGTTCATATCTAAATACCGCGAGAATATAATACGGTATCCCATATCGCATTATTCTCGCTCCTGCCCATATCACATATGTGCCACTACTCCGTTTCGCCTGAGTCAAGAAACCTCTGTGTAGGACTCTAAAGAATCGTCAATACGCCGGTAGCAGGTGATGATCATATCAAACACCCACAAGCTGCAAGCGGTCAGCTAAACGTAACAGCCACCCAGGTATTGAGCGATCAGAAGATCAACAAGCTAGCCTGTGCGTTCTCCTGTGAATCCAACCAGTAACACTCCCGTACAGTCCGGTCTGTTCGTCTGATATGTCGCATATCAAGTCTAGGGGTGGTATACGTTAGACCCCAGTAACCGATAAGTCGTGTCGATGTGTGGCTCATAACGGGTCGAGAAACTACTAGTAACACTTACCAGTAAATCTCCATATCAGCCCTGGCCAGGGACTTCCAGTTATAGCCAATCGAACACAGCACAACATCAACTCCCTATACCGGGAGAGACGAATCCCCTCCTATCGCTCATTGCCTCCATGTGATTCGGGACTGTACCCAAAAGCCACCGTTTTGCACGCCCTCTTGGACGTGGTAAGGTAGAAATCAAAGCACAGTGGGAATCACACAAGACTCTATGACGATCTCGGGTCTACAGACTACCCTGTACCAGTGTCACCAGAGAACTGCCATCTGACGTGTGGTATATCACCATCTGGGAGTTCTCGGCGAGTCCGTCCAGTGTACCCAGTCTCCACTGAGCACCCGTATACCATCTCTGATGTCTAACACCGATAGATATGGGATCATCCATCGCCCATCATATGGGTCAAGATGCGTATACGCTAGTGTACTCTGGTGTATCGATGCCCTGTCTCGATATACCCTCGACTAGGAACAGTTATAGGATGTACTCATCGACTACGGCGGCCCCACTAGTATGATCTCATCATAGTCCCAGTAGTCGAGTACAGATCCTAAGGGCTTTATCAACATGTGAGAGTAAAACAGTAAACCAATACAAGTCAACATGTTAAGATAAAGTGAAACCAAATAGCATACTATCATGTCGAGCAAGAAAGTCTTCTCTATATATAACCAAGCATCCATTATAATATACATCATATGTACAACAATGGCCTCTAGGGCATATACATAACTAACAATTATGCTCCGATCCCTTGGGAAATCAATTTTCAATTAACAACGCAAAGTGAATACTTAAACATGAAAAAATTTCGGAGGGGTATCTGGGTATTCCTAGTAATGCCTCTTCCACTATCCAGATTCATGACTACTACCGTATATTTCTTTGACATCTCTCCAATCCCTTTATATGTCTTTACTTATTACCTTCTGTACACCGCACTTAGGCTAAATGGTTTTCTTCATTCCATTCCTTTTGACACCAGCCTATGGTTCGGAAAAGGACTATCCAATAAGCGTAATTGGTGTACTCTCTTAATACAAGGAGCTCACTCCACCTGAGAGAAGGTAAAGGGGAAAAGACAATCTGAACAATCCTATTCAATTTCTCCTAAACCGGAGAAATGCAAAGGTGAAGTAGAAGTGGCGATGATATACGTGGTTTCGTCGTGAATGATAGCAGTCGCAATATACTTTGCCCTCTTTCTAATCCCTTTATTTGCCTTTACTTATTACCTTCTGTATACCACACTTAGGCTAATTGGTTTTCTTCATTTCCTACCCTTCGGCACCAGCCTATGGTTTGGAAGAAGACTATCCAAGAAACGTAAAAGGTGTACTCTCTTAATACCAGGAGCCCTTGCAACCTGAGAGAAGGTAAAGGGAAAATACAACTGAATAGTCGTATTCAATTTCTCCAGAACCGGAAACCATCCTCGAATCTGAAACAAGTTTATTAGAGTTCGTATGTAACTATACGATGGTATATCCAATAAAAGGGAATTTTCGTAGTAATACGGAGTGTTCCGGAGAAATGCAAAGGGTAATATAGGAGCGGCAATGATTTATGGGACTATGACAATCCAAAAGCCAAAGTGTTTTAAGAAGGTTCGGTTAACTTGGTTCATGAGTTATAGTCTAGTGTCGGGTCAAGGTCACTGTCAGAGAGAGAGAGAAAAGAAACACTCAGCGTGCAGTCTAACCTAGATCAGAATGGTTAATCACTTTATCTAATCAGGATGTCTTCCACTATTTCCTCGAATTCTCCTCCAAACCCAAAAGAAGAATTAGTCGGGATCATCTAAAATCACCCGAGGAGTAAACCAACTAATCAGTGGGAATCGGGATCCAACTATCATCGCATGATAACTTAATGGAATCCACTCAAGTCACCACACTCCAGAAGGTATGCGCTTGCCTGGAAAGTTTCCTGTATGTTTGAAACTCCCGATCTGATTTTTACCCCCAAGCGGCTTATGACCTTGACAGAGGTCAACATATCATAAGTCGCAAGTCAAGTTCAACCCGTCATTGTCCTGGATTAACTTAGACCTACCCACACGTGCCCTTGACAGAGGTCAAAATGACCGTGCGACTGTCCTAACTAATCGCATATCTATGCAACAAACAAGCATTACCCAGCTACCAAGCACTGTGCCTTGACAGAGGTCAACTTACACAGCATGAATACTAAGTAATACATGTAAGAAATGATGGAGGACTACGGCTGGTTTTTGGCAAAAAAACTTAACGTAATGGACTTGATATCGTTGAAAGAATCCAAGTGGTTTTACAAATATATAGTGGCGAAAACTTTTGCTAAAGAGGTCACTCCCGATGAAGGGATCTCGGCTCTTTTCTCGTCGAATGAGATGCAGGGTATTCCAAACTAAAATACCACAATGCAAAGAAAAAATAATCGACTATAGTAAAGTTATTACGTTGACGCAAACTTCTGCACAAGGGGTCACTCCCGATGAAGGGATCTCGGCCCTTGCCTCGTGGAATGAGGTGCTGGATATTCATAACCGAATACCACTGTGCAAAACAAAAGCTAACGTCTGTAACATCCATTTTTACAAAACTTGGTCCCAACAACATCAAATAGGTTTGTTTTATTTTTGCATTGATCAGAATCAACGTAGTCTCATCAATTAATCATACCAGAAAAGAACAAAAAATATGATGTACGTATATACCACCCGCATTCGCCACTGGGCCCCGTCATCACCTGTTAGGTTACTTAACTAACGACAGAGCGGGGGCTGAACTAGCGCGGGTGCAAAACATATACAACATCTACTAGTATATATATAAATATATATATAACATTCATCCCAGGCATGATATATGCAACATCACAGAACAGCGATAAGTATCACAGAACAAACAGATAATCTGGGAGCTCCGGATTTCCTTTGAGCCGCAAATGAAACCCAACATTCCCCTGGTTGTGTGGATAGCATGTGCAATGAAAACCTAGACCCCTACGAGCACGGCAACTTACCCGCCAATCCCAGAAGTGAGGCAACCCCAATCAACAAAATGAGTGGGCCACCCAGCACTTCACGAAATCCGGTAACTTGAGCACCCCTCCTTGAGTCAACCTATACCCCCTACGAGTGCGGAGAATAGCCCGTCAATTCTAGAGTAAGGCCCCCTCCATCTCAACGCCATGAGATGCAGGCCCGTTTCCCTATAGAACCCGGCTAACCGTGCACTCCACCGCGGGGTAATCGTAGTACAGAAAAGAAAAGAATATGTACAACGGTGACATCGACCTCAACCCAGTCGTGTCCCAAACAAATAATATACAAACTGGCAGTGACGGCAGTCCACACGTCGGACGCTCGTCCGGCAATATCAAATGTACAAATAAATCCA
The DNA here is from genome assembly GCA_030015575.1 of Agapanthus africanus. Lineage (NCBI taxonomy): Eukaryota > Viridiplantae > Streptophyta > Magnoliopsida > Asparagales > Amaryllidaceae > Agapanthus > Agapanthus africanus. The sequence goes on along the minus strand of CM057338.1, from coordinate 416,097,656 downwards.
AACTGTACTACCATTGCACCCAAGTTATCCACCACGACAATCCCGCCACAACCACAGCACAACACAGAACATCAATGTGAATGTCACGTTCGCAAACCCGTCTAAAAGAGCATATAGCAGTTAGACGAGTTGTACTGCTCTAATGACATTCACGGTCACAGATAGTAATGTATGTACTGAAAACTGCGACATTAGAATTTCGCATGCAATTGGAAAACTAAACCAATTTCCAAAACCATGGAAAAAAACAGTGAGCTAAAGTACCAAAAACCGACTGTTTTAAGCCAATTCGGAAGTCCGAATCAAAACGAAACACACCCGAACTATCACAGGGAGTTAGAGCATGAAATTAACTTCTATTTGGGGGCCTAGATGGGATGCCCCACCCCTGAGGCCACCACGAAGTGGCCAGAGGATGAGGCAGACCCGAAACTGCCCAAGGTGGGGCAGTTTCGGGTCCCCACCGCCAAGACCGCCATATGGTGGTCTTGGGGAGTGGGCCCAGCCATTCGGTCCCCCTCCGAGGTTTCCCTGGGGTGCCCATGCACCACCCCGCGGCTTCTCAGTTCAAACGGTGAGCCCGCGGGGTGTGCAAACATCTCAAACTTTCGGTTTTCGGAACTGTTTTTGTCGGCAGTTTTTGCACGACAAAAACGGCAGATTTCTAATGTCACAATGAGTTAATTAAGACTATGAAGTGGCTCTGATACCATGTTGGGTTATGCAAGTGCCTTGGCCATCAAACCGTGGCCATTGCGGAACAAAAATTTTCAAAAACCAGCGCTAGAACAACCCGATAACCCGGATCGACCCATAAGCCCTAGATAACAAAAACATGCATATGAGCTAAACTAAAGGGTTAGAGTAATTATACCGAATTGATCCGTATCCTTCGGTCTTCAACCACCTTTCAAAGCTCCTAAAGGCCTCCTTGATCAACCTTGATCTACGGTCTCCCTTCATCGAAGATGATCCACCCGAGAGCCTATGAATCGAGTTCCAAACTCATATTTGAGGTAACTAGGGTATCTAGATCGCTACACTAGATACCGTAGAAGAAGTAGAGAGTGATTAAGGATTAATTTGTCTCAAGACATCCAAGGTTTCTCAACATATGAGAGGGTTTGGCTTGAAGTAGAAGAAGATGCCATAAGGATGAGAGTGAGGCAACTCAAGAAAAAAAGTGGCTAAGTCTTTTTCTTGGTTGTGAGATTTCTTTTTATGTTAATTCTTTTCAATAATTGAAGCCATCCACATAAATATCCCATGGCTCTAAAATATCTAGAGTCAACCAAAAATATCTCAAGTCAACAAAATCTCACAACAAACAAAAACTTAATCATGCTTAGAAAAGTAACCATAGGTCACTAATAAGCCATGGCACCAAAAATGCAATAAACACCTCATCCTACACCTCAATAACCTTTTAATCCAAAAATTTCTAAACCATAATGAGGTGTAATTTTCTAAAAGTAATCTTGTAAGAAATTACAAGAATACCCCTCATCCGTATATACATACCCACATCCGTATTCCGAAGAATACGAATACAATGAGACGAAAATAATCCAACAATATAATACTAGGATCCGGCTTAAACCAAAGCCTACCAGTATTATCCGTCCGAACATCATCCGTGCACGAGTACACGCATATGATCGAACCCTGCCGTAAAACCATACGGCCACTACATCGTTTCGCCCGAAGCAGAGAAACCCTCTGTGTGGGACTCTAAAGACTCGTCAATACGCTAGCAGTGGGTTTAACCACAAGCACATCAGCGGTACTAGCTGTACATAACGGCTATCCAGGTATTGAGCGAAAGGGAGGCCGACGAGCAAACTCATCCTGAAGCCCCTACTGAGCCTGACAGTGACAATATTAGTACAGTCCGGTCCGTTCGTCTTATGAGTATCGCATATCGAGTCTAGGGGGTGGATAAAGTCAGACCCCTAATAACGCGACATTTAGTATCGGTATGAAACCCATCACCCACTGAGAAACTACTGATCTGAATCAGTAATTCTCGACTATCTTGACCAAGGATTTCTGGTGATGGCCACCCATGCACAACGCGACATCAACCCCCAATACCGAAAGAGACGAATCCCCTGACGATCCTCTCACTGCCTCCATATGGCTCGGGACTGTACCCAACTAAAACCTGTTTGTACGACTCCTTTGAGCTGTGGTAGGGTGGTAATCAAAGCACAGTGGGAACTCACATGAGACAAATGACGATCTCAGGTCGATATACTAACATGTACACATGTCACCAGGGAACTGCTATCTGATAATAGGTATAATACCAACTAGTATATTTCCGGCGAGTCCGTCCGGTGTACTCATAACCCAATGAGCATATGTATACATCTTAGGTGAACAAACTGACACCAATAGATTGTGAGACTGGCCACCACCCCTCGTTAGGGTCTCGATCAATATACACTAGTCTACTCTGAAGTATCGATACCCAGTCTCGAAACTCCCATGTCTAAGGACATTTAAGGATGTGCTTATAGACCACCCAGCTCCCACGTATATGATCGCCATCATACTGCTAGTAGTCAAGCAAAAATCCTATGGGTTATATCAATATGCAATAGTGATCTGTAATGACACCTAATGTTGTACATGATGATAAAGACAAACCAGATAGCATAATATCATCTCGAGTAAGATTGATCTACCGGTATAGGTCCTTCCTCAATCATCATAATTACCTGCCTGCGACTATAATAATTGCCATGAGGGCACCATAGCCAACAATCTCCCACTTGCACTTAAGGCTAATTATTATGGTGTCGCATACTCACAGCTCGTGCGATACCGAACACCCAACTCCTTTACTAATCGGTCTTGCAAAGCTCGTTTGCGAAACTATTATGTTCGAGAAATAGCCTCAGTGAGTGGATCCGCTGCAATGTTTCTTTCTGTATCACTCTGTATCTCAACTTCGCGGAGAAAGCTATCTCCCGAAATGAGCAATACCTGTCTTAGAATATGTCTGGATATCTGATGGGCCCCAGTTCACAAATGAACTCCAAATCCAACAAACTTCTTAGACTGTATCGTCCACTAAATTTAATCAGTATCCTTTGTCATACCTTCCTCAGTATCTGCTTGGATCACTTGTCCAACATACTGTCCCTTAAAAGAGGGAAAACTAAAACTCTGACAGTCACTCTGTCATCCACGTCACCTTGGAAGCCTGGAATGATAACCGTCTCCCGAAAGAGGCTGCCGTCACCATATCCCTAGAACATCCACTTATGCTCATTACTGCTTCCCAACGTTTCTCCAAGATTGGATTAATATATAAACTTATTGCAGCTAGTGCAAAAATAATATCTGGTGTGATACTTGACATCACATGATTGGCTCAATTGCCTAAGCAAGTGATATGCCAATCATGCAAATCCCTCTCCCCTTTAGTCTGTAAGACATCCTTTAGAGAGGGTGAATCTATCACCTGCAGGTACACCACCATGTCAGGAGTCATCCATTCTAAAACACCTTTAGAATAGTGTCAAAGTACCCAAATTGGCAAACTTGCCAAATCTAGATCTAAAACCATAGATCTAGTAACCAGAATGCCTGATATTATATCCATATTCTATGTGGAGAAATAACTGTATGACAACCACAGTATAACCGACCGTAGTATAGGAATTTCACTTCCTATAAAGTGCATATCAACCCAAATACCAGGACATCACGCCCTACTACTTTCTTACCAGATCCATCTCCTATTCTGATGAAGTTAAAGCCTATGACTGTCATATCAAAAATAAATGATCTGTCTCCGCTATACTTGTTTTAGTTTATAAATAGACACAAGCTACTTGTTCACTATGCTTCCGCTGCTCCCACTGACTACAACAACCCTCTGGCAGAGTCATATATACGTGCACTTCTAAAGCTGGTTTAGAATGACGCTATACTCATCCCCTGTTGGGTCTCATAGTCTAGAACAACAGTATTGGCAAATCTGGGTAAACAAGAACCTCCATGTCACCATCTTTAAAGATACCAAAGTACCTCTCGGGTGCCTGAGGTTACCCACCATATCTGCGGAGTGGCTAATTGAATGTCAAAAACCAATTGAATCTTTAGGTTCTATTAAATTTTCAGTAATCGTTTGTGGTTCTGGAATCACTTCCAGTTCTATCATACTCCCATTAATGTTTTCTGAAAGGAATCCATTTTACTAAAACTGGTGGCGAGTCAAGAACAATATAACTATTGATCTTTCAGATGGTAGAAAGTTAACCTTCGTCATAACCCGGGATAACCCACAAACAGCCATTACTGAAACGTGCCTTGAGTTTATCCGGATTCTGGTTTAAACCATAAGCCGGACAACTCAATATACCTCAACATCGTCAAGATACGATCCATTCTATATACAATATAGAAACATAGGTACTGATTTAATTAGAACCAGATTCAAATCATGCAGCCGTTTCCAGTGCATATCAACCAAATGGAAGGAGGCCAATCAGCGTTACTCAACTAGGAGTGCATCCAAATATGAGTAACCTGAAAGAGAAGCAAGTTCTCAAAATCATTACTATCAACGGAATTCCATACCCAAGTATCTACATTTTCAATCACCTTGAAGAATCCTGATACTTGCATCATATGGTTCTCTACTTTATTTTTGTACCTATAACTTCTCAAATTTTGGACCTTGTATTTCAACGAAATACTTGTCTAAAATTGGAGAAGTCATAAGTAAACAGAATATAGTACGAGCACCAACCCCTTTTTCCTAATGGACACTGGACAACATACAATACTTTGTATAAGTCCCCTAATTTTAATAACTCATACCCCGTGCGTCGTGGGTTGAAAAATTGTACTATGGTTAAGAAGAATTACACCGTTGTTGAATGCTCCTTACCTAACCATCAATTGATATAGGTAAATGTCATAGACATAATTTCAAAATGTTATATCTCACTTTATAAAATAAACGTATAGATATATCGGTTTGAAATTGGTGCATAACTACGGATATTCAAAACCAAATATTTGCCGTCAGGCAAAACCCCAGGTGATTTCCTCAAATATCACCAATTACAATGAATTCCGATATAATGAGGATATAATCACCTAATTCCCAATATCTTACTCCCACTCATCATCTGTAATACAATACAGATATGAGCATCAAATCTGGTAAATATATACCCTGGAGTAAGATCTAATTGGGAAATCAGTTTTCAATTAACAACGCACAGTGAATACTGAAACATGAAAATGTTTCGGAGGGGTATCCGGGTATTCCTACTAATGCCTCTTCCACTATCCAGATTCATGACTACTACCGTATATTTCTTTGCCATCTCTCCAATCCCTTTATATGTTTTTACTTATTACCTTCTGTACACCGCACTTAGGCTAAATGGTTTTCTTCCTTCCATACCTTTTGGCACCAGCCTATGGTTCAGAAGAAGACTATCCAATAAGCGTAATAGGTGTACTCTCCTAATACAAGGAGCTCACTCCACCTGAGAGAAAGTAAAAGGGAAAAGACAACCTGGATAATCCTATTAAATTGCTCCCGAACCGGAGAAATGCAAAGGTGAAGTAGGATTGGCGATGATATACGTAGCTTCGTCGTGAATGATAGCAGTCACAATATACTTTGTCCTCTTTCTAATCCCTTTATTTGTCATTACTTATTACCATCTGTATACCACATAGGCTAATTGGTTTTCTTCCTTCTCTGCCCTTCGGCACCAGTCTATGATTTGGAAGAAGACTATCCAATAAACGTAATAGGTGTACTCTCCTAATACCAGGAGCCCTCGCAACCTGAGAGAAGGTAAAGGGAAAAGACAACTGAATAGTCGTATTCAATTTCTCCAGAACCGAAAACCATCGTCGAATCTGAAACAAGTTTCTTCGAGTTCGTATGTAACTATACGATGGTCTATCCAATAAAAGGGGATCTTTGTAGTAATACGGAGTGTTCCGGAGAAATGCAAAGGGTAATATAGGAGCGGCAATGATTTATGCGACTATGACAATCCAAAAGCCAAAGTGTTTTAAGAAAGTTCGGTTAACTTGGTTCATGAGTTATAGTCTAGTGTTGGGTCAAGGTTGTTAGTTATGTATATGCCCTAGAGGCCATTGTTGTACATATGATGTATATTATAATGGATGCTTGGTTATATATAGAGAAGACTTTCTTGCTCGTCATGATAGTATGCTATTTGGTTTCACTTTATCTTAACATGTTGACTTGTATTGGTTTACTGTTTTACTCTCACATGTTGATAAAGCCCTTAGGATTTGTACTCGACTACTGGGACTATGATGAGATCATACTAGTGGGGCCGCGGTAGTCGATGAGTACATCCTATAACTGTTCCTAGTCGAGGGTATATCGAGACAGGGCATCGATACACCAGAGTGGACTAGCGTATACGCATCTTGACCCATATGATGGGCGATGGATGATCCCATATCCATCGGTGTTAGACATCAGAGATGGTGTACGGGTGCTCAGTGGAGACTGGGTACACTAGACGGACTCGCCGAGAACTCTCAGATGGTGATATACCACACGTCAGATGACAGTTCTCCGGTGACACAGGTACAGGGTAGTCTGAAGACCCGAGATCGTCATAGAGTCTTGTGCGATTCCCACTGTGCTTTGATTTCCACCTTACCACGTCCAAGAGGGCATGCAAAACGGTGGCTTTTGGGTACAGTCCCGAATCACATGGAGGCAATGAGCGATAGGAGGGGATTCATCTCTCCCGGTATATGGAGTTGATGTTGTGCTGTGTTCGATTGGCTATAACTGGAAGTCCCTGCCCAGGGCTGATATGGAGATTTACTGGTAAGTGTTACTAGTAGTTTCTCAACCCGTTATAAGCCACACATCGACACGACTTATCGGTTACTGGGATCTGACGTATACCACCCCTAGACTTGATATGCGACATATCAGACGAACAGACCGGACTGTATGGGAGTGTTACTGGTTGGATTCACAGGAGAATGCACAGGCTAGCTTGTTGATCTTCTGATCGCTCAATACCTGGGTGGCTGTTACGTTTAGCTGACCGCTTGCAGCTTGTGGGTTTTGATATGATCATCACCTGCTACCGGCGTATTGACGATTCTTTAGAGTCCTACACAGAGGTTTCTTGGCTCAGGCGAAACGGAGTAGAGGCACATATGTGATATGTGCAGGACCGAGAATAATGCGATATGGGATACCGTATTATTATCTCGGTATATTAAAGATATGAACCGGGTCATCGGATCAAGTGTTGATTCGATGAATCGGTACATGGTATATTAGTCGGTAATATTCGATATAGCCGAATCATCGATTCAAGTGTTGATTCGGTGATTTAATGTATAATAATATATATGATATATTATTACATTATCTAATATTGGCTCGCTTTATTATTTCATTTTCTCAGTGGATGATACATTGATATATATGCGATATATGTTAATTGTATTATTTTCCTTTGTTGCAAATATATAATATATATGTGATATATATTATTGTGACATGATATGATTAATTGTTAAACATGTTTAAGGATGATTAATTGAGGTTAGGGTTTGATTAGGGTTAGATGCTTCATTCACCTTCTAGAAGCTTTTTCTTTTGTCATTCTTAAGATATTTTAGGATGACACATTCTTAACCCAACCAAACCCTAACTCTAGTTTATTCTCTACTAAATCCTAGCCACTCATCCTTGACCATGGTTTATAATCAATCATATACTCTTTCTTTCTATTCATCACAAAAGAAAATAATTCATTATCCTTTCCATTATCATCTTCTTCTCTCTTGAAGAAAGCTTACTAGATTTTCTTTATGTGATGAAATAATATGAGAAAATGATTTAAAAAGAAAGCAAAAATACTACTCTCTCATCCTCATCTCATCTAGCCCATGAGATTAGTGTGTTCATCTCTTTAGAGTGAGAAAGCTTGAGTCTTTACAACTTCGAGGTAGATCATCGGAGATTTGGAATACTTCAAGCTAGCATGGATCGTTCGAGTCGTGGAGCCTCTCATGAGTCCGGGAGATCGTGGATCGCGGCAAAGGGACTTCTACTCGGAGCTAGTGAAGTGAAGGAGCGGACTACAAAGGTTGTAATCCCTCACACTTAGATAAAAAGTTATCATCCTGCATGTTAAACCCTAATAATCTAGCAAAGATCCCGGCTTTGGGTTGTTCGGCACGTCTAAATTTTTATCCGGGTATGTTTGATGCCTTATGAACCTTCACAAGAGTGCCTAGGAACCCTACAGTGGTATCAGAGCCTAGCTAGAGCATTAGGCGATGTGTTTACGAAGTTAAAACTCCGATCGAACCCGAAACGACAAAACTAAACCCCTCTCTGGAAATTTTTCAAAATTTGGGATTTGTCTGAATTAAAAATATGTAAAAAAATCAGCAGGGAATTCTAAGAATTACCATAAAACCCGAGCCCCCAATTCGACCAAACGGCGGCGGAACCGCGGCGCAAGCATGCTTGCGCGGCGGTTCCGCGGCGGATTTGGGGATTGGTGACACGTGTTTGGTATGGTAATGTCCGTAGGTTCTTGTTGATGCTACTGGATATTTTTAACAGTGATTCCAGTATTGTTTAAATCTGGGGTTTATTTTGTAATCGTAGATTCGATCGAAATATTTAAATTCGTATTTCTTTCCGGATATTTAGAAACTGTTAAACTATTTGAACGGATATCATTAACTCACTGTTTCCGGTACGGCAAACTTTCAAGTGTTGAAATTTTTTCGGGTTTAAATCTTTCGGAAAAATTGTACAAGTTAGGCGGTGGACCCTCTAGAAGACAACAAACCTTAACTCGATTATGTGACCGTCTTGAACTGCCTTTTGAACCTTCGGGTTTGGGGCAGTACGGCGTGCCACATGTGAGGCGTTGGCTTGACCCTTCTACGGATGGATCACCGGTACTATGACATATTCTGGGATTATTTGAACTCCGCTCAAGAGTTGGGCACTTTGGGAAATTTTGGGTATTTGATTATCTGTTCGGAAAGTTTAATACTGTCTATTTATCTGGAATGTGATACAATATGTGGAATTCATAGAGTTAGGCATGAAATGCGAAGTATGTGATATTTCGGATTTACGATGTCTAAAGTGATTGTGGATTCCAAATATTGTAGTTTTACACTTTCTTTTCTGTGACCATAAGTGTAATATGTGATATCGCCGGTTTCGTTGCTATATGTCAACGACAATTGGGATGCGCATATTTACTTACGTTGATGATATGAGATATTATGTGTTGCTGTGATATGTTATATTGGATCGTCGCGTTCTGAATAGCCGGGGGTTTTATGTGAGATGAGGGTTTTTATTTTCATTCATGTAAAATTCATTTGTAATGTAATATTCTTTTATTTGGGGCACTTCCAGGTTGCGGTTGCTGTCACCAGTATATATTATTTACTTTTCCGTATTAGGTAGATCCAAGGAGGGGAGCACAAGTAACCGGGTTCTAGGGTCCAGTGGGAGGCCATCTCGAGGAGTCGAGACCGGGTCTCCTAACCCTAGAATTGGCAGTGTTACTTGTCGCTCTCGTAGGGGTCTTGGGATGTGGGTTTGGCTATTCGTCGCGACCGTGGAATCCGTGTTTTATACAGGCTCGTATTAAAAACACGGACGTCCTAGTATATCCAATATTTCATATATGTTCTTCTGCTGCAATGTTCTGTGATAAGATCATATTACTGCCTGAGACGAATGCCTATACTATATATATATGCTGATATATAAATATTACTGCTTTCGTTTCTTCTGTGATGCTTAGGAAGCATAAGCTGATGGGATTTTTATTAATGAGATTAATAAAAGAAAAGAAACCTAAAGATGTTATAGAATCAAAACTTTATAAAAAGGGTAGCTACAGTTTTGCTTTGCACAGCGATATATATGATATATCCTGCACCTTATTCGATGGGGAAAGGGCCGACGATCCCTTCACCGGGAGTGACCCCTTTAGCAAAACTGGCAGATGCTACAAAACGCGGTTTGTCTTTTGATTGCTTTTAGTGTTTTGCTTTGCACAGCGGTATATATGATATATCCTGCACCTTATTCGATGAGGAAAGAGCCGACGATCCCTTCACCGGGAGTGACCCCTTTAGAGAAACTAAGAAAAGCCTCAAAAACACTCCTTTTCAAAACTTCACTCGATTCTACGACGATATCAAGTTCATTACGCTCAGGGTTTTCTGAAAAACCTGCATAGCCCTCCGTCATTTCAGATAGATATTATTTAGTATTCGTGCTATGTTTGTTGACTTAGTTAAGGCATAGTGTACGGTAGCTAAGTAATGTTTATCTGCTAAAACATGAGATGTGATTGGATTAGGGTATTCGTACGGCCTTGTTGACTAATTCAATCGGGAAATGTACGGGTTGAACTTGACTTGCGATTTATGGTTTGTTGACTTAGTTAAGGTCATAGATCGCTAGGGGCAAAATATTATCAGGAATTTCAAGTGTTGAAATTTGCAATGAGATTGCATACCTCCTATAAGATAGTTGGATCCCGATACCCACTGCGAGTAAGAGTTACTCCTGGGAGAGTTTTACACAAAACAATTAGCCGATCAAGTAGGTGTCTAGAAAAGTGTTAACGGGGTTACGCCTCTGGGAAAACGAGGTTTACTTTAATTAGGTCCGTGCGAAAGCACGGGGAACCTCCCTCAAAGTACCGACACTGATCTGGCTGAAAGATTGACGAAGTTGGAGGGTGTAATTAATCCCGGCTAATCTTACCTTTTAGGGTTTTAAGGTAGATTTGATAAAAACAGTGGGAGACATCCTGATTAGATAAGATAATAACCAATCTAATCTTGCAAGAGCATACGCTAAAGTGTTTTCTTCTCTCTCTCTCCAGGTAGCGACCATATCAGGCCATAATCAAGATAATAATATGGATGTATTGACTGAACCCGATTATTGTACTGAGCAAGGGAACGTTAGACCCATTCTTTCTTATAAAAGTTATAAGACTGAAAAGGAAACAGGAGAATATCTAGATTCTCACGCCGCCCAAAAGAACATGCATGTTGATGCATCTTCTTCGGGTGTGTTAGTTATTGAGAACTGTTTCTCAGTTCACCCTACGTCCTGGGTATTAGATACCGGATCAGGATCCCACATATGTAAACAGTTACATGGGCTACGTAAAGGTAGAGAACTCGGAAAAGGTGATCATTCCGTTCAAGTAGGGAACGGTGCAAATGTTGCAGCCAAAGCAGTTGGCGAATATCACCTATTATTACCAAGTCGTAATACATTGATTCTAAATGAGTGCTATTATATACCGAACATGATGTGCAACATTATATCTGTTTCTTTATTAAGTAAAGAAGGATATAATTTTGTAGTAAAGGATAATGTTATGAACATATTCCTAGATCAAAAGTTGATTGCATCAGGATCGTTACATAATAGCATATTCATTCTAAATCAGAATACAGTCCTGAATATACAAAACACACACAAGAGGAAAAGTTCAGATGTGAACGAATCCTACTTGTGGCATTGTAGACTTGGTCATATCAATGCGACACAACTGGCTAAGTTACATAAGGATGGTTATTTGAATCCGTTCGAATTATCATCTTATGATACTTGCCATTCATGTCTCAAAGGAAAAATGACCAAAGCTCCATTTAGTGGACACGGAGAAAGAGTTACTGAACTCTTAGGACTAATACATAGTGATGTATGCGGTCCCATGTCTACGCATGCCAGGAACGGTTCTTCCTACTTCATTACATTCACTGACGATCTCTCTAGATTCGGACATGTGTTCCTGATGAAACACAAGTCTGAAGCTTTTGAGAAATTCAGAGAATATAAGTACGAAGTAGAGAACCAAACGGGCAAAAGTATTAAGATTCTTCGATCTGATCGAGGAGGTGAATACTTAAGCGGTGAGTTCCTAGATTATCTAAAAGAGAATGGGATTCTCTCTCAGCTTACTCCTCCTTATACACCACAGCACAACGGTGTATCGGAACGAAGGAATCGGACCCTATTAGATATGGTGCGATCTATGATGAGCGATGCTGAGTTACCTATTTCCTTTTGGGGGTATGCGCTTGAGACAGCCATATACATATTGAATCTAGTTCCGTCTAAATCTGTACCTACCACACCATATGAGATATGGAGTGGGAAGAGACCATATTTTAAACGAGTTAAGATATGGGGTTGTCCGGCCTATGTCAAAAGACAAAATCCAGACAAACTCGAGGCACGATTAGTTCTTTGCAAATTTGTGGGATATCCTAAGAATTCTCAAGGATATATTTTCTATCACGCTGAGGAACAAAAAGTGTTTATTTCTCAATATGCCACCTTTTTAGAAAAGGAATTTCTTGCAAAAGAAATTAGTGGCAAAGAGGTAGAGCTGGAAGAGGTTCCAGCACCACAGACTACAACTGATGATTTATTGGAACCAGAGGATTCAGTAGTACCCGACGAACCTCAGCCTCTCCGCCGATCTAGTAGGGTTTCTCGTCCACCTGAGAGATACTACGGTTTTCTCATTGATGGTGGAAGCGAGGATTGCATCATGGATGATGATGACCCCACTAGTTTCGAGCAGGCCATCACGAGTGGTGACTCTGTGAAATGGCTGGATGCAATGCGATCTGAGATGGAATCCATGTACACCAATAAAGTATGGATTTTGGAAAATGCTCCTGAAGGGGTAAACCCATTGGAAGCAAGTGGATTTTTAAAAAGAAATTTGGTGTAGATGGAAAAGTTGAGACTTTCAAAGCTAGACTTGTAGCAAAGGGTTTTCGTCAACGACCAGGTGTGGATTATGACGAAACTTTTTCTCCAGTGGCTATGCTTAAGTCCATCCGGATCTTACTTGCCATTGCTGCATACCATGACTACGAAAACTGGCAAATGGATGTTAAGACCGCCTTTCTAAATGGTGATTTAGAAGAAAGCGTGTACATAACTCAGCCAGAGGGCTTCGTAGATAGTGGGAGCAGCGGAAAGGTGTGCAAGCTGCTTAAATCCATTTATGGGTTAAAGCAAGCATCGCGGAGTTGGAACATCTGTTTTGATGTTGTAGTCAAAGAGTTTGACTTCGTCAAAAATATAGATGAACCTTGTATCTATAAGAAGGTAGCAGAGGGTAAGGTTGTCTTCCTCGTATTGTACGTGGATGACATACTCTTGATAGGAAATGATATTCCTATGCTGCAATCAGTCAAGCTCTTCTTATCACAGAGATTCTCAATGAAAGATCTAGGTGATGCCTCCTGCGTATTGGGAATCATGATCTATAGAGATAGATCTAAACGGATACTGGGATTGTCCCAATCCAGGTACATTGACACCATACTAAAGAGGTTTAGTATGGAAGAATCCAAGCGTGGGAACCAACCCACGATCTCTGGACTCACTCTCTCCAAAGAGATGTCTCCCAAGACTGATTTGGAGAGAGCTCGAATGCAAGGGATACCCTATGCTTCGGCAGTAGGCTCTATCATGTATGCGATGCTATGTACCAGACCCGATGTAGCATACTCACTAAGTGTAGTGAGTCGGTATCAAGCAGATCCTGGAGAGAGTCATTGGACAGCAGTGAAGAACATTCTCAAGTACTTACGAAGGACTAAGGAGATGTTCTTGGTGTATGGTAACGGAGAACTCCAGGTGGAGTCTTTTACCGATTCCAGCTTCCAAAGTGATAAGGACGACTCTAAGTCGCATTCGGGTTTTGTCTTTACCCTCAATGGAGGGGCGGTATGTTGGAAGAGTTCCAAACAGGATACCGTTGCAGACTCGACGATGGAGGCTGAATACATCGCTGCCAACGATGCTGCCAAAGAGGCTGTCTGGATCAAGAAGTTCATTAATGAACTTGGTGTGGTTCCATCCATTGAGCATCCAATACCTCTGTATTGTGATAACAATGGAGCTGTGGCATTGGCCAAGGAACCCAGATCCCATCAAAAGTCCAGACATATTCTGAGGCGATATCACCTGATCAGGGAGATAGTTGATCACCGGGAGATCGAGGTCAGGAGAGTAGATACGAAGAACAACACTGCGGATCCATTCACGAAGGCTATTCCCCAGATACAGTTTGAGAGATTATTCGGGATGCTAGGTATGAGATACTACAGCAGCTGGCCTTAGTGCAAGTGGAAGATTGTTAGTTATGTATATGCCCTAGAGGCCATTGTTGTACATATGATGTATATTATAATGGATGCTTGGTTATATATAGAGAAGACTTCTTGCTCGTCATGATAGTATGCTATTTGGTTTCACTTTATCTTAACATGTTGACTTGTATTGGTTTACTGTTTTACTCTCACATGTTGATAAAGCCCTTAGGATTTGTACTCGACTACTGGGACTATGATGAGATCATACTAGTGGGGCCGCCGTAGTCGATGAGTACATCCTATAACTGTTCCTAGTCGAGGGTATATCGAGACAGGGCATCGATACACCAGAGTAGACTAGCGTATACGCATCTTGACCCATATGATGGGCGATGGATGATCCCATATCCATCGATGTTAGACATCAGAGATGGTGTACGGGTGCTCAGTGGAGACTGGGTACACTGGACGGACTCGCCGAGAACTCTCAGATGGTGATATACCACACGTCAGATGGCAGTTCTCCGGTGACACAGGTACAGGGTAGTCTGAAGACCCGAGATCGTCATAGAGTCTTGTATGATTCCCACTGTGCTTTGATTTCCACCTTACCACGTCCAAGAGGGCGTGCAAAACGGTGGCTTTTGGGTACAGTCCCGAATCACATGGAGGCAATGAGCGATAGGAGGGGATTCGTCTCTCCCGGTATAGGGAGTTGATGTTGTGCTGTGTTCGATTGGCTATAACTGGAAGTCCCTAGCCAGGGCTGATATGGAGATTTACTGGTAAGTGTTACTAGTAGTTTCTCGACCCGTTATGAGCCACACATCGACACGACTTATCGGTTACTAGGGTCTGACGTATACCACCCCTAGACTTGATATGCGACATATCAGACGAACAGACCGGATTGTACGGGAGTGTTACTGGTTGGATTCACAGGAGAACGCACAGGCTAGCTTATTGATCTTCTGATCGCTCAATACCTGGGTGGCTGTTACGTTTAGCTGACCGCTTGCAGCTTGTGGGTGTTTGATAGGATCATCACCTGCTACCGGCGTATTGACGATTCTTTAGAGTCCTACACAGAGGTTTCTTGGCTCAGGCGAAACGGAGTAGAGGCACATATGTGATATGTGCAGGACCGAGAATAATGCGATATGGGATACCGTATTATTATCTCAGTATATTAAAGATATGAACCGGGTCATCGGATCAAGTGTTGATTCGATGAATCGGTACATGGTATATTAGTCGGTAATATTCGATATAGCCGGATCATCGATTCAAGTGTTGATTCGGTGATTTAATGTATAATAATATATATGATATATTATTACATTATCTAATATTGGCTCGCTTTATTATTTCATTTTCTCAGTGGATGATACATTGATATATATGCGATATATGTTAATTGTATTATTTTCCTTTGTTGCAAATATATAATATATATGTGATATATATTATTGTGACATGATATGATTAATTGTTAAACATGTTTAAGGATGATTAATTGAGGTTAGAGTTTGATTAGGGTTAGATGCTTCATGCACCTTCTAGAAGCTTTTTCTTTTGTCATTCTTAAGATATTTTAGGATGACACATTCTTAACCCAACTAAACCCTAACTCTAGTTTATTCTCTACTAAATCCTAGCCACTCATCCTTGACCATGGTTTATAATCAATCATATACTCTTTCTTTCTATTCATCACAAAAGAAAATAATTCATTATCCTTTCCATTATCATCTTCTTCTCTCTTGAAGAAAGCTTACTTGATTTTCTTTATGTGATGAAATAATATGAGAAAATGATTTAAAAAGAAAGCAAAAATACTACTCTCTCATCCTCATCTCATCTAGCCCATGAGATTAGTGTGTTCATCTCTTTAGAGAGAGAAAGCTTGAGTCTTTGCAACTTCGAGGTAGATCATCGGAGATTTGGAATACTTCAAGCTAGTATGGATCGTTCGAGTCGTGGAGCCTCTCATGAGTCTAGGAGATCGTGGATCGCGGCAAAGGGACTTCTACTCGGAGCTAGTAAAATGAAGGAGCGGACTACAAAGGTTGTAATCCCTCACACTTAGATAAAAAGTTATCATCTTGCATGTTAAACCCTAATAATCTAGCAAAGATCCCGGCTTTGGGTTGTTCGGCACGTCTAAATTTTTATCCAGGCATGTTTGATGCCTTATGAACCTTCACAAGAGTGCCTAGGAACCCTACAAAGGTCGCTGCCAGAGAGAGAGAGAAAAGAAACACTCAGCGTGCAGTCTAACCTAGATCAGAATGGTTAATTACTTTATCTAATCAGAATGTCTCCCACTATTTCCTTGAATTCTCCTCCAAACCCAAAAGAAGAATTAGTCGGTGTCACGCCCCGCTTCCCAGTGTACGACGAAGGGGACGCGACGAGGTCCGCTACATATGTACTCAGAAATACATACGCTAAGCTTAGCTAAGCAATATAAAATAAATCACAAGAGACAAAAGATTTAGAAATAACAACAACTTTATTAATAACATTCTTTTGTACAATGCATGAAAAGTAAATACAACTGAAATGAAAAGCGATGCCTAAACAGTGGCATAACAAGAAATGGAAATACGGAAAAGAAAAGTGTACAATGAAATTATACTGCAGGGTCTTCGGCAAATTGCTCCAAGTCTTCTTGTGTTGGCTCAACTTCTGCCGGGTCCAGGTCACCTAACGACATTCAAAGAAGAGAGAAACAGAATGTCGTCAGCGAACAGATCGCTCGGTAAGTCCCAAAGGTAAGAGGGAAGTAGAGAAGACGGAATAAGAAGATACATTTTTAAAGTGTAAGTTGTTGTTGTAATGTTATGCTAACGCTGTTGTTTGTAGCTTAGTACAGAAAGATGCCAGTGTATACGAGGAGGGTCTCTATATGCTAGAGGCCAGGGCAAATGGAAGTACAAGGAACCGTTAAGCCACGGTACAACAGCAATAGGATTCAGGTTAGGTGTCTTAATCTGACCACCTCGTGCCACCTTTAACACCTTCCGTACCAATCTACCCCTTAAAACGCCGTAGTGTTTTAACATTATTATTGTACTATTTTGTGTAAGTTAGATGACTGACCAAAACCATGATATCAGTAAACATGTTGTGACTGCATCATCAGGTAAATGGAATAACAGGATAATGGATGTATATCCATGGTTTGATTCAGTCAAAATTGAATAGATTGTTAACTGAATTCAGGGATTCATGTATTCATATTGAGTTGGAATATAAAAGACTATAGATTGATTTGAATCATATTCAAGTCAGAAATAGTCAGACTCTAACCCGAGTCAGACTAAAAGAAAGGTAATTTGAAGTTCTGTACTTGTTAGGGGCCTTATTGTAATTTATAAAACTTGAGGGGGTTTTATGTAAAAAGTACTATTGTATAGTTTTCAAAATACACCTCAAGTATTTATTATTCGTCTTTATAGTTATAATGAGTGAAAATTTTATTTGTGTTATTCTAGTGAATATATCCTAATAAAAGTATTAATTGATTTATTTGAAATTCATGGTATTTTAATGTAACTTTTAATCTTGTAATTTTTTTAGGAAAAGGTGGAAACTTTATCTTATGATAAAATAGTTGTTTAAATGATAATTATATATATATTAATACAAGAATAATTTTATATAAATATTTTATTTTCCAAAATCTCATTTTTTCTTAAATGTCGTATTTTAAACCTTTCGAGACCGAATGCTCCTTGCGGAGGTCTGAATCTCGCACTGCTAGCCCACGGGTGCACGATGAACCGTACTATCCCTAACGGGTTCCCCAAAAGTGGGTTGTAGTGGCGCTTTGCTTAGGTTTAATAAATACTATTCATTTAGAAAAAACGGTTATATAAATATAAGGTATTTATTTGTAAAAGGATGTAATTTCCGTATTTTAGTTTCTAGGGTTTCCTAAGCCAACTAGCCTATTTCTAAGGTCTAAACGACAAGTCATTAGAAGCCTCAAATCGCCTCTTCACCGCCAATTGCGGCCAGATAAGTGCCAGGTAAGTGGGAAGAAACCACAATAGTGGGCCTAATTAAAAACCACTAGCCTTGACACACTTGCCTAGACACCACAAAGTCAGCTTTAGATAAACGATCGATATCCATGACAAATCGTACTTCCTTTTTAAAAGATTTTATTTAGAATTGTGTACAATTTAAAGCTTCCAAGAAAGATTTATAAAGAAAATGGTATTTTAGTGAAAAGTCTTGTATTTTCGTATTCTATGTTTTGACGTTATCAACTAGGGTTATATTTGTATGTGTGTAGAGATAGGTCATTACCTCGTGACTTATTTTAAGGTTTAGTGAAGTTTAGAGGTTAAATATGATAAATGAAACGTGAGGGTATTTAAGTGTAAGAATACGGTATTTGTAAAAGTTATCATTTCATGTGTGAAAACTCATTCAAATTGATTTTTACAAGTTTAGTGATCAAGATGAACATGTTTAGGAATGAGGGAATTTGATTAGAAGGAGAAAAATAACTTTATGGTATTATTGTGAAAAGAATACGATATTACAAGAAAGCTATCATTTCATGTGAGAAACTTTGTCTAAATTGATTTTTATATGATTAATAGTCATCATGAATATGTTTAGGTATTATGGATTAAGTGACAAGTGGGATTTTGTAGAAAAACCGAATCGGAAATCGGTTTGTTCCGATTTCCGTCGGGTTTCATAAAGTCGTATTTTCTTTCAAAGAAAAGGAAGATAGAAAGAGTGGGACTTACAAGTTTAGACAAGCTAGGGAGGCTAAGAAAGTAGTAGGTTGTCGGTGCGTCGAAACGTCGCGTAGGGTCCTAGTACGGTCGCCGGAATTCGTCGTCGGTTTTGGCAGCGCTTCGCTTTTCGCTCTTTTTCTAACGTACCGAGTTCTCTTGAGAATTTTAGAGAGTGGACTTAGAATTGTAGGGTGAAATGGTAGAGGGTAGGGGTGTTTATATAGGGCTAGGCTAGGGTTAGGGTTTTGATTAAAAAAATATAAAAATAATTAAGAAAAACATTAAAATTCATTAAATTTTGGAATAAAAGAGGTTTAATGGGAAATTGATAACTGTTCTGGAAAATTAGTGCATACAGGGGGGTTGACCAAGTCAACACGGAGAAAATCCGTGTTGACGACTCGGCCGTCCGGCCGAGTCCGGCCGGCGGCGCCGGCTGATTCGGCCGGTCCGCCGGCCGACTCAGCAGACTCGGGACACCGTTAGGTGGGTAATTCCATGGGGGGATTTTTGGTATACTTAACTTTTTATGTGTAGTATTAATTTTGAGAGTTAAGGCTGTTTGACTGTTGACCTTCCCAAAAAAATTAAAATAAAATGATATAAAAATATGTGGGGCATGGGATTCGAACTCTGATGGCTTGGTTCAGCAGTGCAAGGTATTACCAATGAGCTACAAGCTCCTTCTTGTAATTATTGTAGGGAAATAGATACTTAAAGTGTTATCAGCAACATTAATACTCCAAGTATACTTCAAATTTAAATCAAATTTAGGTATACAAAAATTGGAGTTGTTACAATCTACCCTCCTTACAAAAATTTCGTCCTCGAAATTTACAACTTTTATTTGAGGACTAGTTTACAAAATGGTGCGGATATCTTGCACGCATTTCATCCTTCCTTTCCCACGTGGATTCTCCTGGAGTGTCTTTCCTCTACATCACTCGAACCAGGTTAACTTCCTTGTTCCGAAGTGTCTTCACTTTCTTGTCCAGGATTTCCACAGGTTGTTGCTCACAAGACAAGTTAGGTTGTATAGTGAGCTCGGAATGATCAAGTACATGGCTGGGGTCACTCACATACCTTCTGAATTGAGATATGTGGAACACATTATGCACTCCTTCCAATGAGGGTGGAAGCGCTAAACGGTATGCCACTTCACCGACTCGTTCGAGTATGTCGAACGGTCCAATGTATCTCGGACTCAACTTTCCCCATCTTCCAAATCGGATCACTCCGCGGTTCGGAGATATTTTCAGGAATACATGGTCTCCTGGTTGGAACTCCAAGTGTCGTCTCTTTGCATCAGCCCAGTGCTTCTGTCTATCTTGGGCTATGCGCATCCTTTCCCTGATAGTACGAACCACATCAACAGTTGCTACTATCATCTCTGGTCCAAGAAGTTCCCTATCTCCGATGTCATCCCAACTTAATGGCGATCGACACTTCCTTCCATATAATGCTGCAAAAGGTGCCATTCCTATGCTTGCTTGGTAGCTGTTGTTGTACGGAAACTCCACAAGATGCAGGTGATCTTCCCACGATCCTTTGAAGTCGAGCATACATGCTCTGAGCATATCCTCCAAGATCTGAATAGTTCGTTCCGACTGACCATCTGTTTGTGGATGATAAGTCGTGCTGAAGTTCAGTCTTGTTCCCAAGCTAGCTTGCAAACTCTGCCAGAATTGCGATCGGAACCTGGTGTCACGATCGGAGACAATGCAGACCGGTACTCCATGAAGTCTCACAATTTCCTGTATGAGTTCATGGGTATCAGAGATAGTACATTATGAAGAGTTTTTTTTTTAAATCTAAATTAGATTATTACCTCCATGTACTTCTTCGCTAGTGTCTCAGTTGATTGTCCAACTCGAAATGGGATGAAGTGAGCCGACTTTGTGAGTCGATCCACAATGACCCATATCGCATCGTTACCCTTTGTGCTACGAGGAAGAGCAGTTACAAAGTCCATCGTGATGTGCTGCCACTTCCATTCTGGGATTGGTAACGGTTGAAGTAATCCAGCAGTCCTGTGATGTTCAGCCTTTACTTGCTGACACACCAAGTATTTTGCGACGCTTCTGGCTACTTCACACTTCATTCCATGCCACCAATAATTCTGACGTAGATCTTTGTACATTTTGGTACCTCCAGGATGTACTGAATAAGGAGAGCTGTGAGCTTCTTTCATTAACTCTTCCCGAATAGGACCTTTTGGTACACACAATCTGCTACCGTATCTCAAAGATCCGTCTTCATGGATGATGAAATCTGTTCTGAGTCCATTCTCCACTTGTTCTCTGATCTTTTGCAACTTAGCATCGCTGACTTGAGCTGCTTTGATCTGATTGACAATGGTTGATTGAACTTGTAGATTCATCAAACTTGAAGCATCACCAGATATGACTAGTTCAATTTCCATCTGATGTAGGTTTTGCTGAAGCTTCCACTGGGCGGTGAGATTCATTGATAATGGTTGGCGACTAAGAGCATCAGGTACTACGTTCACCTTTCCTTCGTGATATTGCAAGTTGATGTCAAAATCCGCCATGAGTTCTAACCATCTTCTCTGCCGCATATTCAACTCCTTCTGAGTAAACACGTACTTCAGACTTTTATGATCTGTGTAGATGTTCACTCGTTCATCAAGTAAGTAGTGGCGCCAAATCTTGAGAACAAAAATGACGGCTGCCAACTCCAGATCATGCGTCGGATAATTGCGCTCATGAGTTTTCAGTTGTCTTGAAGCATAAGCCACAACCTTACCGTGCTGATGTAGAACACATCCTAATCCCTTACCGGATGCATCACAATGCACTTCGAATTCTCCAGATTGATCCGGTATGACGAGAATAGGTGCTGATGTCAGTCTTGACTTGAGTTCTACGAAAGCTTGCTCGCATGCTTCTGACCACACAAATTCTTCATCTTTTCGTGTGAGCTTGGTCAGGGGTGTTGCTATCTTCGAAAAGCCTTCAATAAACCTTCTGTAATATCCAGCTAAACCCAAGAAACTCCGAATGTCCTTTACCGACTTTGGTGTAGGCCATTCGCTAACTGCCGAAACTTTTGCTGGATCCACAGAAATTCATTCTCCTGATACGATATGTCCAAGAAAACCAACTTGATTTAGCCAAAACTCGCACTTACTGTACTTGGCATAAAGCTTATGTTGTCGAAGAGTTTCCAGGACAATTCGTAGATGCTCTGCATGCTCTTTCCGATTCTTAGAATATACCAGGATGTCGTCGATGAAGATGACAACAAACCTGTCTAAATACTCCCGGAAAACTTGGTTCATAAGGTTAATGAAGATTGCTGGTGCATTGGTCACTCCAAATGGCATCACTAGAAATTCGTAATGTCCATAGCGAGTTCTGAAAGCTGTTTTGTGAATATCAGCTTCCTTGACCTTCACTTGATGATAACCTGAACGAAGATCTAGTTTAGAGAAGACACAAGATCCACTTAGCTGATCGAATAAATCGTCGATGCGCGGAAGTGGATATTTGTTCTTTATAGTAACTTCGTTCAAGGCCCTATAATCGATGCACATTCTGTATGAACATTCCCTCTTCTTTACCAATAGTACAGGTGCTCCCCAACTTGAAGTGCTGGGACGAGTCCATCCTTTCGCCAGTAATTCGTCCAATTGTGTTCGGACTTCCTTCAATCCTTCCGGACTTAGTCTATAAGGTGCTTTGATCACCGGTTGTGCTCCTGGTACTAAGTCAATACTGAATTCAAGAGCTCGATCGGGAGGCAAACCTGATATATCGTCAGGAAATACATCGTCGAACTACCTCTGGTCTTGATTCTTCCTCTGCTTGAGCTGCTGCAACTACTGCTTCTCTTGGCTTCGCTTTGTAGGTACTTGGCTCTAGTGTACGGTCTCCACTCTTGAAATAGAAGACCGGATGGTCTGGAATCTCGAATACTACCCTCCTTTGATGACAGTCGATGGTAGTATAAAAGGTTCCAAGCCAGTCCATTCCTAGAACCACATCGAAGTTTGGTATGTACAGTACCTTGAAGTCAGCATAAAACTCTCGACTGCAGACGACGACTGGACACATGTTGTATCCCATAGTTGCCTTTAGAACACCATTTCCGGAACTGACGTTCCAGCTGGATACAAGCGGTGAGACTGGAATCGCATGGGTTCGAACAAACCGTTGCGACATAAAGCAGTGGGATGCTCCAGTATCAAACCGTGCAAGTGCAGGTAGTGAAGCTATTAGGATTGTACCTAAGGTATATGGGATAAGTTTTAGGTATAGGGAAAGTGTGTAGTTAAACAAAACTAAAAGATAAGTTTGAGAAGAAAAGTTTACCAGTAATGACTTGGCCAGTGGCCTCAGCTTCTTCCACAGACATCATGAAAGCCTGGCGCTTTGGCACATTCCTCCTGGCCTGAGGAGCATTCTTCGGAACGTTCCTTTGAGCTTGATGGAACTAACGAGGAGGTGGTGCAGCTTGTGGTCCCCTGGGTGGTGCGGGCAGTGCAAGTCTGGGAGCAGGTGCCTGAAGAGCCGGTCGCTGCGGATAGGTATTTGCTGGCCTGGGTGCAGCAACTGGGTTCTGTCTTTGGGGACAAGACCCAATACCGTGAGTAGCTGAACCGCAGACTAAGCAAAGGCGGTTGGCTCGACGGCAGTCCTTCATCATATGTCCAGTTCTCTTGCAGTAGGTGCAAAAGGCTGGGCTAGGACGATGGGTTGGTACTCTGGGTCGCCTTGGCATGAAAGATGGTCTGGACGAAGCTCCACCTGCCATCTGGTTGGCAGGGTGTTTGACTCCTGCAGACTGAGGTCTGCCCCTCTCTTTTATTACTGCCTCATAACTGCAGGCAGCTTCTAGAGCTTCCTCATGAGTCAAAAACTTTCCTGTGGCTAGAGCAGCCTTAATCTCTGTGTCCAAACCTTGTTGAAAGCGACGGGCTCTGATCTCGTCCGTCGGTATCAAGTGTGCCGCGAATCTGTTTAAAGATTGTGTTAGCTGTGTAGTGTGTGATAATTAAAAATTGAACTATTGTGACATATCTTACCGGCTCAACATGGTGAATTCAGCGTCGTATTCATCTACCGATTTGTCCCACATTGATCCTTGCTGTAAATGAATAAACTGCTGCTCCATTGCAAACCTGGCAGTCACAGGGAAATATTTCGCGTCGAACTTCTCGCGAAATGTCTTCTATTCAATCGGCTGTACTAGACGGCTTTCTTCCGCCTTCCACCAGTTGCGAGCATTATCCGTGAGCTGTAGTTTTGCTACACGGACCCAAGCGTTGTCTGGCACTTGAGCTGCTGCCAGATCGTCTTCGATGGTTTATGCCCATTCTTCCGCTTCAAGAGGGCTTCCTTTACCAGAGAATTGCTTGGGATGTAAAGCCCTGAATTGCTTTACTCCCGGCGCATCGGTCTCAGGACGGTTCAAAAGTTGTTGCTGTCTCTCGAGAAGGCTGCGGATCGCCTCAAATAGCATCGTTTGCTCAGTGGGTGGTGCAGGAACAGCTGGTGTGAGAGGTAGTGCTGAAGGAGTGTTGTTAACGTTGGTGCTGGTGTTGTTCGGGGAATCCATAACCCTGAAGAAAAATTCGGGTTAGGACAGATTCAAATACATGAAATGATAAGATTCAAGGAATAGAAATTTGCAAGATTCAAGGAATATGAATTGTAAAGAATGTTTTAGTTGCTGTTTCTTGTGTTATATTGCTTAGGTTGTTCACGCAGACCAGAACTGCATGACAGGGATTCATACAGCTCTGACCTGCATGGGCCACCAACAAAACCTGCCACGCCCCGCTTCCCAGTGTACGGCGAAGGGGACGCCATGAGGTTCGCTACGTATGTACTCAGAAATACATACGCTAAGCGTAGCTAAGCAATATAAAATAAATCACAAGAGACGAAAGATTTAGAAATAACAGCAACTTTATTAATAATATTCTTTTGTACAATGCATGAAAAGTAAATACAACTGAAATGAAAAGCGATGCCTAAACAGTGGCATAACAGGAAATGAAAATGCGGAAAATAAAAGTGTACAATGAAATTATACTGCAGGATCTTCGGCAAATTGCTCCAAGTCTTCTTCTGTTCGCTCAACTTCTGCCGGGTCCAGATCACCTGACGACATTCAAAGAAGAGAGAAACAGAATGTCGTCAGCGAACAGATCGCTCGGTAAGTCCCAAAGGTAAGAGGGAAGTAGAGAAGACAGAATAAGAAGATACATTTTTAAAGTGTAAGCTGTTGTTGTAATGTTATGCTAACGCTGTTGTTTGTAGCTTAGTACAGAAGGATGCCAGTGTATACGAGGAGGGTCTCTATATGCTAGAGGCCAGGGCAAATGGAAGTACAAGGAACCGTTAAGCCACGGTACAACAGCAATAGGATTCAGGTTAGGTGTCTTAATCTGACCACCTCGTGCCACCTTTAACACCTTCCGTACCAATCTACCCCTTAAAACCCCGTAGTGTTTTAACATTATTGTTGTACTGTTTTGTGTAAGTTAGATGTGTTAGGTCCACGTTACCTCTCCCGGTACTTTCGGGGTTGCGGAAACGGTAAAACAAAATTTTTTCTAAACTTTGTAACATAGACCGTAAAAGCCGGATCTTTACTAAACAATACACTAGCATCCTAACATGAGATGTTATCTACTCGGTTAGGGGTTATACCTCAACTTGAACTCCTTCTCTTCTTGTTGTTCTTCACTTCTTGTTGTTCTTTCTCTTCTTGTTGTTCTTCTCTTTGCTTGCTCAATGGTTGATCCGGACTTTGGTCACCTCCGCGGCCTCCTTGAGTCGAAGACGATCCACCCTAGAGATGTACACCGAGCTCCACCTCGAGCCGAGGTAACTAGGGCAAGAAGATTGCTAATCTAAAAACCCTAGGTTGTGTAGAAGTGATGAAGGGATGGCTTTGTCTTTGTGAAATCTTTATCTCTCAACACATGAGATCAAAAGATCAAAACAAGAGGAGGAAGAAGAAGGAGGAGCAACAACCATGGTTTATTTCTTTTCTTCTCACTTGAAAAAACCAAGAGAGAGAATGAGAAAGAAATTATGATCCAAAAGAAAATCAACCATGGTTGCAAATAATGCAAAAGCAACATCATTACTAATCCCATCAAGATAAAGTTGATGGCTACTTTGAAATGACCATTATCATAATCCAAAAGAAAAAGGAAAAGAAAAGAAGAGTGTGGAACCCTCTTGAAAATCAATGGTCAACACGGTCAACCGGTCAACAAAGTCAAGAGAGGTCAACGGGGTCAAATGGTCAATGCAATTAGCCATCATAAGATTATCACTAATAGGATTAGTAAATGATGTTCGCGGCTCATAATGGTTTTGACCAAACGAACTGTCAAAAACCCTAATGAGTCCGCCTCAAAATGATTTTGACCGAACCAACTGTCAAAACCCTAATGAGCTTGCCACATAACGGTTTAGGCCGAACCAACTGCCAAAACCCTAATGAGGCACTTCCTCCTTCATCGCTCCGAAAAACTGTGCATACACACCTGCATCCGTATTCCGTAGAATGCGGATGCACAGAAGAAAAAACAAATCCATCCGTGCAATACTAGGATCTGGCTTAAACCAAAGCCTACTAGTACTGCCTGCCCGAACACCATACGCACACAAGTGTACATAAGTGATCGCAGCCCTGCCGTAAAACCATACGGCCTCTACACGTTTCACTCAGTGCAGGGAAACTCTCTGTGTGGGACTCTAAAGACTCGACACTACGCTGGCAGTGGGTTTAACCACAGACCGCAAGCGGCACTAGCTGTACGTAACGGTCCCCAGGTAGATGTCGATAAGAAGGCCGATGAAGTAAACCCATCCGAACTCCTACTGAGTCTGTATGTGACAATCTCCGTACAGTCCGGTCTGTTCGTCTGATACATCGCATGTCGGGCCTAGGGGGCGGCAAGCGTCAGACCCCTAATAGCGGTACAAGTCGTGTCGGAGTGAAGCCCAGAATACCCTGAGATAACACTGGAACCTACCAGTATATCTCGCTTGCCCTGGCCAGGGACTACTTGTGTAATGGCTCTCCTAGACACAGCGCGATGTCAACCCCCAATACCGGGAGAGACGAATCCTGTCTAACCGTCACTGCCTCCAAGTGCTTCGGGACTGCTCCCAACTACTACCTGTTTGCACGACTCAGTAAAGCCGTGGTAGGGTAGTAACGAAAGAACAGTGGGAACACACTCGAGGCGAAGTGACAGTGTCAAGTCAGCGGATTAAGCTGTACTCATGTCACCTGGGAACTGATAACTGACGATAGGTATAATACCGACCATCAGTTCCCGACGAGTCTTGTCCAGTGTACTCGTAACCCAACGAGCACCCGCATACTATCTTAAGTACGACATACCGACGGCTGTGGGACAGACCGTCTCCCGTGCTGGGATGAGAAGCGCATACGCTAGTCTACTCCGGAGTATCGATGCCCTATCTCGATACTCCCATGACTAGGGACGTGTATAAGGATGTGCTTGTAGATTACCCAGCCCCCACGAGTGTGATCGCCATCACAACGCCGGTAATCAAGCAAAAATCCAAAGGGCTCTACTAATGCGTATAGGTGATATAATAAATAAACACACAAGTACACATTAAAGCTGAGACAAACCAAGTAGCATACTACTATATTGAGCAAGATTGTCTGTACAACTGTGAATATCCCAAGCTTCCATCAAGTAATATACATACTAGTATGATACAGTAATGGCCTCTAGGGCATATACACTAACAATCTCCCACTTGCACTAAGGCCATGTACTGGCGTATCGAATACCTATCATCTCGATCAGCCGCTCGAACTGAGTCTGGGGTAAAGCCTTCGTGAATGGGTCCGCAGTGTTGTCCTTTGTGTCCACTCTCCGCACCTCTATCTCCTGGCGATCAATGATCTCCCTGATCAGGTGATACCGCCTTAAGATGTGCCTGGATTTCTGATGGGACCTTGGTTCCTTCGCTAAAGCTATAGCCCCATTGTTATCGCAATACAAAGGTATTGGGTCAACAATGGACAGAACCACCTGAAGTTCACTAATGAACTTCTTCATCCAGACCGCCTCTTTTGCGGCATCGCTTGCAGCAATGTATTCAGCCTCCATCGTCGAGTCTGCGACGGTATCCTGCTTGGAACTCCTCCAACATACCGCCCCTCCGTTGAGGGTAAACACAAAACCCGAGACAGACTTGCTGTCATCTTTGTCACTCTGGAAGCTTGAATCGGTAAAGGACTCGACCCTGAGATCTCCATTACCGTAAACCAGGAACATCTCCTTAGTCCTTCTCAGGTACTTGAGAATGTTCTTCACTGCTGTCCAGTGGTCCTTCCCTGGGTCTGACTGATACCGGCTTACCGCGCTCAACGCGTAAGCTACATCTGGTCTTGTACATAGCATCACATACATTATAGATCCTACCGCCGAAGCGTAGGGTATAGTGTTCATGCGAACCCTCTCCTCGTCAGTCTTAGGAGACATCTTCTTGGAGAGGGTAATTCCGTGCAATGCGGGTATGCTACCGCGCTTGGAACCCTCCATACTAAATCTCTTTAGTACGGTCTCTATGTACCTGGACTGCGAAAGTCCCAATAGTCTCTTGGATCTATCTCTATAGATCTTGATCCCCAGAATGTACGAGGCATCACCCAGGTCCTTCATGGAGAACCTTTGTGAAAAAAATAGCTTGACCGATTGTAGCATAGGAATGTCATTTCCTATCAAAAGAATGTCGTCCACGTACAAGACTAGGAATACGACAGTTCGTCCTACAATCTTCTTATATACACAGGGTTCATCTTCATTCTTGATGAAATCAAATTCCTTGATTGCCTCATCAAAACAGATGTTCCAGCTCCGCGATGCCTGCTTTAATCCATAAATGGATTTAAGCAACTTGCACACCTTTCCGCTGCTCCCACTGTCTACGAAACCTTCTGGTTGATCCATGTAAACGCACTCTTCCAAACAACCGTTTAGGAAAGCCGTTTTAATATCCATCTGCCAGATTTCATAGTCATGGAAGGCAGCAATGGCAAGTAGGATCCGAATGGATTTGAGCATAGCCACCGGAGAAAAAGTTTCATCATAGTCCAAACCAGGTCTTTGACGAAAACCTTTTGCAACGAGTCTAGCTTTATAGGTTTCCACCTGCCCATCTACACCAAGTTTCCTTTTGTAGATCCATTTGCATCCAACGGGTTTTACCCCAGGTGGAGCAATATCCAAGGTCCACACTTTATTGGCGTACATGGACTCCATTTCGGATTGCATTGCTTCCTGCCACTTATCAGAGTCCCTACTGATAATGGTCTGCCTAAAACTGGTAGGGTCATCTTCTTCCAAGATGCAATCCTCTCGATCCCCGTCTACGAGAAAACCGTAGTATCTCTCGGGCGGATAAGAAATCCTACCAGATCTGCGGAGTGGCTGAGGTTCTTCCGGGGTTATTGAATTCTGAGGTTCTGTCAAATCTTCAGTTTCATTTTGTGGTCGCTGAATTTCTTCCAGTTCTACCGAACTCCCACATGTTTCTTTTGCAAGAAATTGCCACTCTAAAAAGGTGGCGTGGCGAGATACAAACACCTTCTGTTCCTCGGTGTGGTAGAACAGATATCCTGTGGAGTTCTTAGGATAGCCCACAAATTTACATAGAACTGAACGTGCCTGAAGTTTGTCCGGATTTTATACTTTTACATAGGCCGGACAACCCCATACCTTAATACGTTTAAGATACGGCCTTTTACCATTCCATATCTCGAATGGTGTCTTAGGCACAGATTTAGACGGAACATCGTTCAACAGATATGCCGCCGTCAACAGCGCATGTCCCCAAAATGAAAGAGGTAACTCGGCATTACTCATCATGGAGCGAACCATATCCAGTAGGGTACGATTCCTCCGCTCCGATACACCGTTGTGCTGTGGTGTATAAGGAGGAGTAAGCTGAGAGAGAATACCATTCTCTTTTAAGTAATCTAGGAATTTCGTGCTTAAGTACTCCCCTCCCCTGTCAGACCGGAGGATCTTGATACTTTTGCCTGTCTGGTTCTCTACTTCGTTTCTGAATTCCTTGAATTTCTCAAAAGCTTCAGATTTGTGTTTCATCAGATACACATATCCGAACCTAGAGAGATCGTCAGTGAATGTGATGAAGTATGAGAACCCACCCCTTGCATGTATAGACATCGGACCACATACATCACTATGTACGAGTCCCAAGAGCTCTGCTGCTCTTTCTCCATGTCCGGTGAACGGAGATTTGGTCATCTTCCCTTTAAGACAAGACTGACAAGTTTCATAAGATGAAAACTCGAACGCATCCAAGAGTCCATCTTTATGCAACTTACTCAGTCTTTTCTCTCCGATATGACCAAGTCTACAATGCCACAAGTAGAATTCATTCGTATCTGAATTCTTCCTCTTGCGTGTGTTTTGTATATTGAGAACTGTATTCTGATTTAGAACGTAGATACCATTACACAGTATACCC
Source organism: Agapanthus africanus (assembly GCA_030015575.1). Taxonomy (NCBI): domain Eukaryota; kingdom Viridiplantae; phylum Streptophyta; class Magnoliopsida; order Asparagales; family Amaryllidaceae; genus Agapanthus; species Agapanthus africanus. The sequence goes on along the minus strand of CM057338.1, from coordinate 416,067,190 downwards.
TCTGCAACCAGTACCTTATGAAGGTAAATGTTCATGATATTCTTGTCAAGAACAAAGTTATATCCATCTTTATCGAGTAAAGAAACTGATATGATGTTGCAAACCATGGAGGGTACATAGTAGCAATCGTTCAAAATCATAGTCTTGCCATTTGGCAATACTAGGTGATATTCACCGACGGCTGCCGCATTAACTTGTGCTCCGTTCGCTACTCTGAGCGACATATCACCCGGTGCAACTTTCCTACTTTTTCTCAGTCCCTGCAATAAATTACAGATATGAGATCCTGATCCGGTATCAAGTACCCAGGAGGTAGGGCTGACCGTAAAACAGTTCTCAATTACAAGAACACCTGAAGTAGATGCAAAACCATGCTTCTTCTTCAACTGGGTATCCTGGAAATACATACAATCCCCTTTCCCATTCTCATACTCATGACTGTTGTCATAAGTTAGAGCTGAACCAACTTTCCCCAGTCCCGAATAAGAATTCGGATCGGTCAAGCGATACATTTTATTATCTTGATTAGGGCGTGAAAAGGTTGCTGCCTGGAGAGAGAGAAAAGAAACACTCAGCGTATGCTCTTGCAAGATTAGATTGGTTTATTAATTTATCTAACCAGGATGTCTCCCACTGTTTCCTCAAATTCTTCTTAAAACCTTTTTAAAAGAAGAACTAGCCGGGATTTAATTCACGTCACAATACTTGCTTAACCTTTCAGCCAGGCTAGTGTCGGTACTTCGAGGGAGGTTTTCCAACGCTTTCGCGAAGTTCCTTAATTCAAGAACCTCTTTTCCCTGGGGGCGTAACCCCGCTAACACCTTTCTAGTCACCTACTAGGTTTATAGCATTGATTGTTAAGTGAAATAATCTCCCGAGAGTAATCCAACTCATCAGTGGGATCGGGATCCAACTATCACTGTGTGATGACCTAGATGGAATCCACTCTAGTCACCACACTCCAGAAGGTATGCTAAATCTGCAAGTCTCAGTACTTTTGAAATTCCCGATGTGGTTTTTGCCCCTAGGACCCAAGTGACCTTGACTGAGCCAACATATCAAAGGATCCTAGTCAAGTTCAACCCGTCATTATCTTGACTGCATTAGACCCACCCGTACGAGTCCTTGACTGAGCCAAAATGACCGTACGACTGTTCTAACCAATCACTTTGTATCCTACGGAAAGGTATTACATAGCTACCGTACACTACGCCTCGGCTGAGTACGAAATACATAGCACGAATACTAAGCAATATCAATCCGAAACGACGGAGGGCTACGACTGGGTTTTGGCGAAAACCCGTTAATGTAATGAACTTGATATCGTTGAAGGAACGTGATACACTTTTTGAAAATATAGTGGCGAAAACTTTTGCTAAAGAGGTCACTCCCTGTGAAGGGATCTCGGCTCTTTCCTCGTCGAATGAGGTGCAGGATATTCCAAACTGAATACCTCGATGCAAAGCAAGAATAATCGACTACAGTGAAGTTATTACCCTGACGCAAACTTTTGTCCAAAGGGTCACTCCCGATGAAGGGATCTCGGCCCTTGCCTCGTCGACTGAGGTGCTGGGCATTCACAACCGAATACCGCGATGCAAAACAAAATGAACGTCCTTGCAATAACAGCTTTTTGAAAAATTGTTCCAACAACGTCTTTTAGGTTTATTTTCTTGCATTAGTTCTTTTAATGCGTCCCATCATTTAAATCCTACCATTGCAAAAAACAACCAAAATATGACGTACGCTTATGCCATTCGCATTCGCCACTAGGCCCCGTCATCACCCGTTAGGTTACTTAACTAACGACAGAGCGGGGGCTGGGCTAGCGCGGCTGTAAAACATAAGCAACGCCTAAATAGTTATTATATATAGATATACTGCAATGATAGCCAATCCAGATCACAGATGAACACTTTGGATATACTAGGAACCCTCGATTCGTTCGAGCCTGCAACGAAAAACGGATTACACGGTCGCGATGAATAGCCAAAACCCCACCCAAGACCCCTACGGGTGCGGCAAACTACCCGCCAAGTACCCGAAGCGAAGCAACCTCCCTCAACGCCATGAGTAGGCCACTCGGCACTTCGAGATACCCGGTAGTTTGTGCACCCCCTCCATGGGTCTATCCTAGGAGCAAAAACAGTAAAAAGAATTATACAATGACGGCTACAACCCCGACCCGGTTGTGCGGCCAAACAAATAATATTACATCAATTTACAAATTTATTACATGAATGAAAGAAAAAGAAACTCTCATCTCACATCCACCCCGGCTATTCATCCGCGACAATCCAACGAGTTCATATACACAAACCATCAACAACACAGATCACAGATATGTATAACCCCGACTAATCGACATATAGCGATTAGCCGACGTTCAATACATATGAACATCACAGATATAACCTTTGTAGTCAAAGTATATTGAAGTTCAGAAAAATACGGATTTATAGGCCCCCAAAAACAAATTTCTATTCTGAAAAATCTGGGCACATATAAACCATCTTAAAAATCCTAAAACCAAGTCAGAAAGACACTGCACCAAAATCGACCCAGTGATTCACCAAGATGGCCGCGGTTCCGCGGCAATAGCTTGTTATTGCCGCGGAAACGCGGCTCTTTGGTCGAGTTGCTGGCTCGTTTTTGGTGGCTTTCTTCTAAAAACCCTGAGATGATTTTTGGAGTATGACAAATTTTGTTTTGACCAGAAAAAATTTTAACAGAAACTCAGATTTTTGTAACTCGGTTTTTTCGATTTTTCCGTTTCGAACTTCGATACACTTCACTACCAAGCTAGTTTATGTTTAGTTAGGCTCTGATACCACTGTTAGGTCCACGTTACCTCTCCCGGTACTTTCGGGGTTGCGGAAACGGTAAAACAAAAAATTTTCTAAACTTTGTAACATGGACCGTAAAAGCCGGATCTTTGCTAAATAATACACTAGCATCCTAACATGAGATGTTATCTACTCGGTTAGGGGTTATACCTCAACTTGAACTCCTTCTCTTCTTGTTGTTCTTCACTTCTTGTTGTTCTTTCTCTTCTTGTTGTTCTTCTCTTTGCTTGCTCAATGGTTGATCCGGACTTTGGTCACCTCCGCGACCTCCTTGAGTCGAAGACGATCCACCCGAGAGATGTACACCGAGCTCCACCTCGAGCCGAGGTAACTAGGGCAAGGAGATTGCTAATCTAAAAGCCCTAGGTTGTGTAGAAGTGATGAAGGGATGGCTTTGTCTTTGTGAAATCTTTATCTCTCAACACATGAGATCAAAAGATCAAAACAAGAGGAGGAAGAAGAAGGAGGAGCAACAACCATGGTTTATTTCTTTTCTTCTCACTTGAAAAAACCAAGAGAGAGAATGAGAAAGAAATTATGATCCAAAAGAAAATCAACCATGGTTGCAAATAATGCAAAAGTAACATCATTACTAATCCCATCAAGATAAACTTGATGGCTACTTTGAAATGACCATTATCATAATCCAAAAGAAAAAGGAAAAGAAAAGAAGAGTGTGGAACCCTCTTGAAAGTCAATGGTCAACACGGTCAACCGGTCAACAAAGTCAAGAGAGGTCAACGGGGTCAAATGGTCAATGCAATTAGCCATCATAAGATTATCACTAATAGGATTAGTAAATGATGTTCGCGGCTCATAATGGTTTTGACCAAACGAACTGTCAAAAACCCTAATGAGTCCACCTCAAAATGGTTTTGACCGAATCAACTGTCAAAACCCTAATGAGCTTGCCACATAACGGTTTAGGCCGAACCAACTGCCAAAACCCTAATGAGGCACTTCCTCCTTCATCGCTCCGAAAAACTGTGCATACACACCTGCATCCGTATTCCGTAGAATGCGGATGCACAGAAGACAAAACAAATCCATCCGTGCAATACTAGGATCCGGCTTAAACCAAAGCCAACTAGTACTGCCTGCCCGAACACCATACGCACACAAGTGTACGTAAGTGATCGCAGCCCTGCCGTAAAACCATACGGCCTCTACACGTTTCGCTCAGTGCAGGGAAACTCTCTGTATGGGACTTTAAAGACTCGACACTACGCTGGCAGTGGGTTTAACCACAGACCGCAAGCGGCACTAGATGTACATAACGATCCCCAGGTAGATGTCGATAAGAAGGCCGATGAGGTAAACCCATCCGAACTCCTACTGAGTCTGTATATGACAATCTCCGTACAGTCCGGTCTGTTCGTCTGATACATCGCATGTCGGGCCTAGGGGGCGGCAAGCGTCAGACCCCTAATAGCGGTACAAGTCGTGTCAGAATGAAGCCCAGAACACCCTGAGATAACACTGGAACCTACCAGTATATCTCGCTTGCCCTGGCCAGGGACTACTTGTGTAATGGCTCTCCTAGACACAGCGCGATGTCAACCCCCAATACCGGGAGAGACGAATCCTGTCTAACCGTCACTGCCTCCAAGTGCTTCGGGACTGCTCCCAACTACTACCTGTTTGCACGACTCAGTAGAGCCGTGGTAGGGTAGTAACCAAAGAACAGTGGGAACACACTCGAGGCGAAGTGACAGTGTCAAGTCAGCGGACTAAGCTGTACTCATGTCACCTGGGAACTGATAACTGACGATAGGTATAATACCGACCATCAGTTCCCGACGAGTCCTGTCCAGTGTACTCGTAACCCAACGAGCACCCGCATACTATCTCAAGTACGACATACCGACGGCTGTGGGACAGACCGTCTCCCGTGCTGGGATGAGAAGCGCATACGCTAGTCTACTCCGGAGTATCGATGCCCTATCTCGATACTCTCACGACTAGGGACGTGTATAAGGATGTGCTTGTAGATTACCCAGCCCCCACGAGTGTGATCGCCATCACAACGCCGGTAATCAAGCAAAAATCCAAAGGGCTCTACTAATGCGTATAGGTGATATAATAAATAAACACACAAGTACACATTAAAGCAGAGACAAACCAAGTAGCATACTACTATATTGAGCAAGATTGTCTGTACAACTGTGAATATCCCAAGCTTCCATCAAGTAATATACATACTAGTATGATACAGTAATGGCCTCTAGGGCATATACACTAACAAGATGACTGACCAAAACCATGATATCAGTAAACATGTTGTGACTGCATCATCAGGTAAATGGAATAACAGGATAATGGATGTATATCCATGGTTTGATTCAGTCAAAATTGAATAGATTGTTAACTGAATTCAGGGATTCATGTATTCATATTGAGTTGGAATATAAAAGACTATAGATTGACTTGAATCATATTCAAGTCAGAAATAGTCAGACTCTAACCCGAGTCAGACTAAAAGAAAGGTAATTTGAAGTTCTGTACTTGTTAAGGGCCTTATTGTAATTTATAAAACTTGAGGGGGTTTTATGTAAAAAGTACTATTGTATAGTTTTCAATATACACCTCAAGTATTTATTATTCGTCTTTATAATTATAATGAGTGAAAATTTTATTTGTGTTATTCTAGTAAATATATCCTAATAAAAGTATTAATTGATTTATTTGAAATTCATGGTATTTTAATGTAACTTTTAATCTTGTAATTTTTTTAGGAAAAGGTGGAAACTTTATATTATGATAAAATAGTTGTTTAAATGATAATTATATATATATTAATACAAGAATAATTTTATATAAATATTTTATTTTCCAAAATCTCATTTTTTCTTAAATGTCGTATTTTAAACCTTTCGAGACCGAATGCTCCTTGCGGAGGTCTGAATCTCGCACTGCTAGCCCACGGGTGCACGATGAACCGTACTATCCCTAACGGGTTCCTCAAAAGTGGGTTGTAGTGGCGCTTTACTTAGGTTTAATAAATACTATTCATTTAGAAAAAACGGTTTTATAAATATAAGGTATTTATTTGTAAAAGGATGTAATTTCCGTATTTTAGTTTCTAGGGTTTCCTAAGCCAACTAGCCTATTTCTAAGGTCTAAACGACAAGTCATTAGAAGCCTCAAATCGCCTCTTCACCGCCAATTGCGGCCAGGTAAGTGCCAGGTAAGTGGGAAGAAACCACAATAGTGGGCCTAATTAAAAACCACTAGCCTTGACACACTTACCTAGACACCACAAAGTCAGGTTATGATAAACGATCGATGTCCATGATAAATCGTACTTCCTTTTTAAAAGATTTTATTTAGAATTGTGTACAATTTAAAGCTTCCAAGAAAGGTTTATAAAGAAAATGGTATTTTAGTGAAAAGTCTTGTATTTTCGTATTCTATGTTTTGACGTTATCAACCAGGGTTATATTTGTGTGTGTGTAGAGGTAGGTCATTACCTCGTGACTTATTTTAACGTTTAGTGAAGTTTAGAGGTTAAATATGATAAATGAAACATGAGGGTATTTAAGTGTAAGAATACGGTATTTGTAAAAGTTATCATTTCATGTGTGAAAACTCATTCAAATTGATTTTTACAAGTTTAGTGCTCAAGATGAACATGTTTAGGAATGAGGGAATTTGATTAGAAGGAGAAAAATAACTTTATGGTATTATTGTGAAAAGAATACGATATTACAAGAAAGCTATCATTTCTTGTGAGAAACTTTGTCTAAATTGATTTTTATGTGATTAATAGTCATCATGAATATGTTTAGGTATTATGGATTAAGTGACAAGTGGGATTTTGTAGAAAAACCGAATCGGAAATCGGTTTGTTCCGATTTCCGTCGGGTTTCATAAAGTCGTATTTTCTTTCAAAGAAAAGGAAGATAGAAAGAGTGGGACTTACAAATTTGGAAAAGCTAGGGAGGCTAAGAAAGTAGTAGGTTGTCGGTGCGTCGAAACGTTGCGAAGGGTCCTAGTACGGTCGCCGAAATTCGTCGTCGGTTTCGGCAGCGCTTCGCTTTTCGCTCTTTTTCTAACGTACCGAGTTCTCTTGAGAATTTTAGAGAGTGGACTTAGAATTGTAGGGTGAAATGGTAGAGGGTAGGGGTGTTTATATAGGGCTAGGCTAGGGTTAGGGTTTTGATTAAAAAAAATATAAAAATAATTAAGAAAAACATTAAAATTCATTAAATTTTGGAATAAAAGAGGTTTTGATGGGAAATTGATAACTGTTCTGGAAAATTAGTGCATACAGGGGGGTTGACCAAGTCAACACGGAGAAAATCCGTGTTGACGACTCGGCCGAGTCGGGCTGAGTCGGGACATCGTTGGGTGGGTAATTCCATTGGGGGATTTTTGGTATACTTAACTTTTTATGTGTAGTATTAATTTTGTGAGTTAAGGCTGTTTGACTGTTGACTTTCCCAAAAAAATTAAAACAAAATGATATAAAAATATGTAGGGCATGGGATTCGAACTCTGATGGCTTGGTTCAGCAGTGTAAGGTATTACCAATGAGCTACAAGCTCCGTTTTGTAATTATTGTAGGGGAATAGATACTTAAAGTATTATCAGCAACATTAATACTCTAAGTATACTTCAAATTTAAATCAAATTTAGGTATACAAAAATTGGAGTTGTTACAGTCGGGATCATCTAAAATCACCCGAGGAGTAAACCAACTAATCAGTGGGAATCGGGATCCAACTATCATCGCATGATAACTTGATGGAATCCACTTAAGTCACCACACTCCAAAAGGTATGCGCAGGCCTGGAAAGTTTCCTGTATGTTTGAAACTCCCAATGTGATTTTTACCCCCAAGCGGCTTATGACCTTGACAGAGGTCAACATATCATTAGTCGCAAGTCAAGTTCAACCCGTCATTGTCCTGGATTAACTTAGACCCACCTGCACGTGCCCTTGACAGAGGTCAAAATGACCATGCGACTGTCCTAACTAATCGCATATCTATGCAACAAACAAGCATTACCCAGCTACCAAGCACTGTGCCTTGACAAAGGTCAACATACACAGCATGAATACTAAGTAATACCTGTAAGAAATGACGGAAGGCTACGGCTGATTTTTGGCCAAAAACCATTAACGTAATGAACTTGATATCTGTAGCGTCTTGAAAAGTCGTTTTGGTGTTTTCCTGAAATTCGGTGAAAATTCGGTATTTTTCCGAAAACCGTCTTTCTCGATATTTTGCAGTTTAGGGCTAATTATACCTAAAATGGATAGGTAATTTCTTGTTTTTAGTAGCTAATGAGTTATTTATGAAATTTTGGTCATTTAAAAAATTTTCCCTATTTTTCAATTTTTTAATATTATTTTAAGCCGGTAAGAAAATACATTAAATAAGCGATAAATACAAATTTTTCCGGGCTAATTTTAATCTCTAAAATTATGATAATTATAATCTAGTGATAACATGAATTTTTAGTAATTTATTTTGATTTTTAACAAATTTTTATGAATTGAAATGAATTTATTGAATTTTGGGCTAAAACTTGCAATTTTTGAGTTGTAGGGGGCCTTTTTGCATAAAATTTCTTTTGTAAAACCCCTATATCTTTTCCCTCAGCCCAAGAACAGCCCAAACCTTGGCCAAGACCAGAAATTTCTGGCCTCTCTTTTCTTTGGTTGCTTCTTGAGTTGTTTTGTTAATTTATGGCTTTATTTTAATTTAATGGATAAAGTATGACACATTTGACTTTGGAACTTGACCCTTGACCTTCCCACTCACCCCCACACCCTCCCCCATACCTCATTCTGGCCGAAAATCCTGCACCCTCTTCTTCCTCTCTTTTCTTTTCTTTTTTCTTCAATTTCTTCAAGAAAAATACATCAAAATCCATGATTTAATTCAAAAATCCAAACAATTTCCTTATGCTATCATTATCCTTAGCCATTCTTGCTTGAATCTTGAAGCTAGGAAGCCATTCTTTGGAGCAAACTTTCTTGCTTGATCCATAGATCAAGAGGTATAATTCCATCTAAGTTACTTTCTTTTGTTGCTAATTCCTTTAATTGTATGGTTAGTGTTAAAAGTTAGCTTATTTCTAATCTAGTTTAAAATGAGTAGTTTGTTTAAACTAGGGTTTTGAACCATGATAATTAATTAAGTTGTTTATTAGTTAATCTAGTTGTTAGTGAACTAATCTATATGGTTACCTTGTTATGTAGTCTTTAATTATGCTAATTTAGGTAATTTTAGAAGTTGATTTTAGTTGTAAATTGTTGTTTTAAGGTTTTTCAAGAGAGGGTTATGTATGGAAAATGATATTTGAAGCTTGATTAGTGAGTGGATTAAGTTTTAGAAAGCATTATTTAGTTAATTGAACCTAAATTGTTATCTAGTGTTTTGCTAACCTAACCTAAGAGGTTAATTTCCTTAAGTGGGCTTTTGTAGTGTTAAATTAAGTTTTTCAAGTGTGGATTTTGATTTGCAATTGCTATTTATAAAAATCAAGAAAGGGTTTGGTTGTGGAATATAGGTTTTGGAGCATGGTTAATGTGTTGTAATTAGTGGGTGTGGATTGCATGTAGTGTGCTTGGGTGAGTATGCTTTATTGTAGTCGTTTTGTCGCAAATCGGCGATTTTTGCAGCGATTTTTGGAATGTATATGCTTACTAAATTTTTTATATAAATTATGTGATGGACTATTTTTGATATCTTGATGATTGTAATGGCTTGTCCTACGACTTTTAGGATGCGTGAGTGCGGTTTTTGGGTAGTCGGGTTTTAGTTTTGCCGGGCGACCCAAATCGGCGTTTTCGGCAGTTTTTGCGATTTTCGCGTGTGTCCGCGCACTTTGTGCACGTTGTACCTAGCTAGTGAACTTTAGTAGTTTCGTTGGGGTTTTGCGTCGTTCTTGATATGTAACCTTATATTTGATACTGATGTAAATTCCAGGTTCGGTCGCGGAAACGTCAGACGCGGCGCGAAAGGGAAAGGCGGTGATTGGACACAGCTAGCCAGGGATCCCGGTGAGTAGATTTAATATCTACGGGGGACGATCGTTTGGATGGCGCAAGTCGCCCGATAGATTTAGTAAACTGGAAAATAGTAAATTGGATAATCACTTGTGACATTAGAATAATAATACTGGCATGATAATTGCTGTAATTAGATCAATATGTTATATCCATATACGCAAACTAAATTGTAGGACACATGCACCATTACTAGGTTTTTATATGCAGCATGAGCACTATTCATATTTACACACACACCCTGGTAATTGCCATGCCACCACACTAGATAACTTTTAAATTGAAACCTTTTACTAATTGATACTTAAACTGGTACTATTGCCTTTAATTCCTTAAAAATGAAACCGTAGTATTGCTAATTCATGTGCATGTACTTCATCATATTAATTGTTCATGCTTAATATATTAATCACACATCGCAACTTGATTATTGATATCATACGCATTCATTATCATTGATATATGCACTTATGTGGATTTCTGGAGATTTTATGATATTGCTGGATTTCGGGGGAAAGCCGCAAAATTTCTAAACTTATTATATTTTTAAAATATGTAAAATTGCGGTTTTCTAGTGATGTAAGTGTCGTCCACCATGAGTTTGCTGTGGATTTGGAAATCCGTGTCGAGGAGTGGAGGAACCGGCACGGGTACATGGTGGGCCCGGTAAGGTACCCCGGGGCAAGAGGAATATGGTGATGACGTTGAGCCTGGCAGGGGACGGATTACCTACTGGTGACTGTTTGGGACGGCGGATATCCAGAGGATACCGACCGTGGCCGCTGGATGATGAGATATTGATATTTGAGATAGGTCAGCCGGACGGCTGAGGCCAGAGATACATTTATGAGATTTGAGACAGCTTTTTGGGTGTCGTTGCTGGACACCGATTTTCGTCGATTCATTGACATTATGCTGGCATTCTAAAAGAGTTTCAAAAACAAAAAGAGATAAAATATTTCTTATATATACCTATTGAGACCTCAGATATTCATGTTGCATACATATTAGTACACTGATGTTATATACACACCTGCTAGTGCATCCAGTCTTACCTGTATTATAGATGCTAGGATGCTTGTGTGCATGCATACGATAGCCTTTGTAGATGTTATTTATTACTCACGAGTTGGCAACTCACCCCCGTTGTGCCACAGTCTTTTGCATGTCCGCTCAGTCAGTTCAGTAGCGGCGGGCGCACTTGTTCTTTTGTCTCTTTTGCCTGAGCTCGAGATTTGCTCATAGGTGGGTTATGTTATTTTTTTGTACCACCTTGTATATTCTTGTATCTAGTGTACTCCATCTACTGTTTCCACCAGATTATTGTATATTGACCTAGAGATGAGACAGTGAGGTTGTGGATTTTATGCTGTATTTGGGGTCGAGCTCACTTGAGCCGACATGTTACTTTTTCATGCTTCCTTATGATTATTATGCTTGTTGCCATTTACATTGCGTGGGATTTGTGACCGCCTTATGGCGAAGAGCTAGCTCCCGCTTGGGGATGCCCTATTTTGTTGGATTCATGTATATATTTTGTTGTACCCATTTTTGGGGGTCAGTATTTACAAAGGAGACTCTGCCGAAATTTTCGGAAAAATTGATATTGTTTTTAAAAAAAGGGTTTTACATGACTTATTTGATAACTCGCTTTCAATTGATTGGGTTTTCTTCACTCTTTTGCTTCATTGGTTTTGTTTTCTGGGCTTTGGCTTACTTATTTTACGGACGCCTTTAGACGTTTCGTAAACTTAAGTGCCAGTCACGTTCCGTACCCTGCGGGTCGTGACAATATCGTTGAAAGAATCCAAGTGGTTTTACAAATATATAGTGGCGAAAACTTTTGCTAAAGAGGTCACTCTCGGTGAAGGGATCTCGGCTCTTTTCTCGTCGAATGAGGTGCAGGATATTCCAAACAGAATACCACGATGCAAAGAAAAAATAATCGACTACAGTAAAGTTATTACGTTGACGCAAACTTCTGCTCAAGGGGTCACTCCCGATGAAGAGATCTCGGCCCTTGCCTCGTGGAATGAGGTGTTGGATATTCATAACCGAATACCACTGTGCAAAACAAAAGCTAACGTCTGTAATATCCGTTTTTTAAAAAACTTGGTTCCAACAAAATCAAATAGCTTTGTTTTATCTTTGCATTGATCAGAATCAACGCAGTCCCATCAATTAATCATACCAGAAAAGAACGAAAAATATGATGTACGTATATCCCACCCGCATTCGCTAGTGGGCCCCGTCATCACCCGTTAGGTTACTTAACTAACGACAGAGCGGGGACTGAACTAGCGCGAGTGCAAAACATATATAACATCTACTAGTATATATATAAATATATATAATATTCGTCCCAGGCATGATATATGCAACATCACAGAATAGCGATAAGCATCACAGAACAAACGGATAATCTGGGAGCCCCGGGTTTCCTTTGAGCCGCAAGTGAAACCCAACGTTCCCCTGGTCGTGTGGATAGCCTGTGCAATGAAAACCTAGACCCTACGAGCACGGCAAGTTACCCGCCAATCCCAGAAGTGAGGCAACCCCAATCAACAAAGTGAGTGGGCCACCCAGCACTTCACGGAATCCGGTAACTTGAGCACCCCTCCTTGGGTCAACTTATACCCTCTACGAGTGCGGCGAATAGCCCGCCAATTCTAGAGTAAGGCCCCCTCTGTCTCAACGCCATGATATGCGGGCCCGTTTCCCTCTAGAACCCGACTAACCATGCACTCCACCGCGGGGTAATCCTAGTACAGAAAAGAAAAGAATATGTACAACGGTGACATCGACCTCAACCCGGTTGTGCCCCAAACAAATAATATACAAACTGGTAGTGACGGCAGTCCACACGTCGGGCGCTCGTCCCGAAATATCAAATGTACAAATAAATCCAAACTGTACTACCATTGGACCCAAGCTATCCACCACGACGATCCCGTCACAACCACAGCACAACACAGAACATCAACGTGAATGTCACGTTCGCAAACCCGTCTAAAAGAGCATATAGCATCTAATGACATTCACGATCGCGGATAATAATATATGTACTGAAAACTACGACATTAGAATTCCGCATGCAATTGGCAAACTAAACCAATTTCCAAAACCATGGAAAAAACAGTGAGCTAAAGTTCCAAAACCGACCGTTTTAAGCCAATTCGGAAGTCCGAATCAAAACGAAACGCGTCCGAACCTTCGCGAGGAGTTAGAGCACGAAATTAACTTTGATTTGGGGTCCTAGAGGGGATACCCCACCCCTGAGGCCACCACGAAGTGGCCAGGGGTGAGGCAGACCCGAAACTGCCCAAGGTGGGGCAGTTTCGGGTCCCCACCGCCAAGACCACCTTATGGTGGTCTTGGGGAGTGGGCCCAGCCGTTCGGTCCCCCCTGGGTTTCCCCGGGGTGCCCATGCACCACCCCACGGATTCTCAGTTCGAACCGTGAGCCCGCGGGGTGTGGAAACATCTCAAACGTTCGGTTTTCGGAACTGTTTTTGTCGGCAGTTTTTGCACGACAAAAATGTCGGATTTCTAATGTCGCAATGAGTTAACTAAGTCCTATGGAGTGGCTCTGATACCATGTTGGGTTATGCAAGCGCCCCAGCCATCAAACCGTGGGCATTGTGGAACAAAATTTTTCAAAAACCAGCGCTAGAACAACCTGATAACCCGAATCGACCCATAAGCCCTAGATAACAAAAACATGCATAGGAGCTAAAATAAAGGGTTAGAGTGATTATACCGAATTGATCCGTGTCCTTCGGTCTTCAACCACCTTCCCAAGCTCCTAGAGGCCTCCTTGATCAAGCTTGATCTCCGGTCTCTCTTCATCGAAGATGATCCACCCGAAAGTCTATGAATCGAGCCCCAACCTCATATTCGAGGTAACTAGGGTACCTAGATCGCTACACTTGATACCGTAGAAGAAGTAGAGAGTGATAAAGGATTAATTTGTCTCAAGACACCCAAAGTTTCTCAACACATGAGAGGGTTTGGGTGGAGGTAGAAGAAGATGCCATGAGGATGAGAGTGGGGCAACTCAAGAAAGAAAATAGCTAAGTCTTTTTCTTTGTTGTGAGATTTCTTTTTGTGTTAATTCTTTTCAATAATTGAAGCCATCCACATAAATATCCCATGGCTCCAAAATATCTAGAGTCAACCAAAAATATCTCAAGTTAACAAAATCTCACAACAAACAAAAACTTAATCATGCTTAGAAAAGTAACCATGGGTCACTAATAATCCATGCCACCAAAAATGCAATAAACACCTCATCCTACACCTCAATAATCTTTTAATCCAAACATGTCTAAACCATAATGAGGTGTAATCTTCTAAAAGCAATCTTGTAAGAAATTACAAGAATACCCCTCATCCGTATATACATACCCACATCCGTATTCCGAAGAATACGAATACAATGAAACGAAAATAATCCAACAATATAATACTAGGATCCGGCTTAAACCAAAGCCTACTAGTATTATCCGTCCGAACATCATCCGTGCACAAGTACACGCATGTGATCGAACCCTACCGTAAAACCATACGGCCACTACATCGTTTCGCCCAAAGCAGGGAAACTCTCTGTGTGGGACTCTAAAAACTCATCAATACGATGGCAGTGGGTTTAACCACAAGCACGTCAGCGGCACTAGCTGTACGTAACGGCTACCCAAGTATTGAGCGAAAGGGAGGCTGACGATCAAACTTATCCTGAAACCCCTACTGAGCCTGACAGTGACAATATCCGTACAGTCCGGTCTGTTCGTCTTATGAGTATCGCATATCGAGTCTAGGGGGTGGATAAAGTCAGACCCCTAATAACGCGACATTTAGTGTCGGTATGAAACCCATCACCCACTGAGAAACTACTGATCCGAATCAGTAATTCTCGACTATCTTGGCCAAGAATTTCTAGTGATGGCCACCCGTGCACAATAAGACATCAACCCCCAATACCGGGAGAGACGAATCCCCTGATGATCCGCTCACTGCCTCCATGTGGCTCGGGACTGTACCCAACTAAAACCTGTTTGCACGACTCTTTTGAGCCGTGGTAGGGTAGTAATCAAAACACAGTGGGAACTCACATGAGACAAATGACGATCTCAGGTCGATAGACTAACCTGTACAAATGTCACCAGGGAACTGCTATTTGACAATAGGTATAATACCAACTAGTATGTTCCCAGCGAGTCTGTTCGGTGTACTCATAACCCAATGAGCACCTGTATACATCTTAGGTGAATAAACTGACCAATGGCTTGTGAGACCGGCCACCGCCCCTCGTCGGGGTCTCGATCAGTATACACTAGTCTACTCTAGAGTATCGATGCCCAGTTTCGAAACACCCACGACTAGGGACATTTAAGGATGTGCTTATAGACCACTCAGCTGCCATGTATATGATCGCCATTATACTGCTAGTAGTCAAGTAAGAATCCTATGGGCTCTATCAATATGTAATAGTGATCTGTAATGCCACCTAATGCTGTACATGATGATAAAAACAAACCAGATAGCATACTATCATCTCGAGTAAGACTGTTCTACCGGTATAGGTCCTTCCTCAATTATCATAATCGCATGCCTGCGACTATGATAATTGCCTTGAGGGCACTATAGCCAACAGAAAGAACCAACATTTGCTTGAGATAGCTCGCTCTCTTGTTTTGCATATGCATGTCCCTAAACGATTGTGGAATTTTACGGTCTTAACTACTTGTTTTTATATCAATCGCATGCCTTCTCCGGTCCTAGACAACCAGTCACCTTTCTCTGTTTTGTTTCCACAGAGCAACCAGTTTCCTGTTCCTCCTAAGGTGTTTTTGGTTGTCTATGCTACCTCATATCCTAGGTCCTCGTATTGACAAGCTTGATCTTAGAGCTACCCGTATGCTATTTGTAAGTTACTCACGATCCTGAAAAGGGTATGTTTGTTTTGACCCTGCCACATCTAATGTTTGCACTTCATGTGATGTGATCTTCTTAGAACATCAAACCTATTTTGCACCACCTATTAAGGACCCTACTCCTACTATTCCTGTTCACCTATCTTCCTCAGAGCTTGATTCGTCTGTTCAACCTGTGTGTCCTATTCTTAAGCATATAGCCCTTTATCCACAGATGTATCACTGTCGTAACAAAGTTGTACCATAATTTCCCACCAAAGATTCTTCTAAAGATTCTTCTGCAGGTACCACCATACAGTCCATTGTTCCTGATTCTCCACTGCCGCTGCCTTTAGAAGAAAATCTCTCTTCCTATTGCCTTACGCAAGGGTAAGTATTCTTGTACTACTGCACATCAAATTTCTAATTTTGTTTCCTGTCATAAACTGACATCATCTTCCCGTCTCTTCCTTCTTGTCTGCCATCACTCTTCCTTCTTTTGTTCAGAAAGTTCTTCGACACCCAAATTGGCATGCAGCTATGTTAGAGTAGATTGTCGCACTGCAGTCTAATCAAACTTGGAAATTGGTACCTACGCCTTCAGATAAGAAAATTATAGGCTGTTGATGGGTTTTTACTAACAAGCATACTTCTGATGGGACGATTGACCGTCTCAAAGCTTGTTTAGTAGACAAAGAATTTACTCAACGGTATGATTTGGATTATGTTGAGACATTTTCTCCAGTTGCCAAATTGACCTTGGTTCGTGTTCTTATATCCTTTACTGTTTTTAAGGCATGACCACTTCATCAGCTTGATGTGAAGAATACATTTCTCAATGATGATCTTTCCGAGACTATTTATATGCAGCAGCCTTCTGGTTTTGAGCGACCGGGAGGAGTCTATGGTTTGTATTCTATAAAAATCGTTATACGGATTGAAGCAGTTATCGCGTGCCTGATTTGAAAAGTTTAATACAATTCTACGGCAGATTGGCTTCAAACATAGTCGAGCCGACGCATCTCTCTTTACACATAATTGTCCTCAAAGCATGGTAATTGTGCTGGTATATATTGAAAATATTATCATTACTGGAGATGATTTTGCTGGCATCTCCAACGTGAAAGAACATTTGTTTTCACACTTCCATACCAAGGACCTTGGACTATTTAGATATTTCCTTGGAATTGAAGTATCATGGAAATTCTGGTAGATTACAACTCTGTCAGCACAAGAATGCACTTGATCTTCTATCTGAGACAGGATTTCTGAGATGTAAACATGCAAACACTTCTATGGATTTCTCAGTCAAGCTATCTCGATCGAGCTCTCCCTCGGATCCTCCACTACTTGATCCAAGACTATATCGACGTCTAGTTGGGAAACTTATTTACTTCACCGTCGCTCGTCCTAACATTACATTTGCCGTTAGTACAGTGAGTCGGTATATGCAGAATCATTTAACCTCTCATCTTAAACCAGTTAAGCATATTCTCGGATACATCAAAAGTTTTCCAGGACATGGCCTTCTCTACAAACTATCATCAACGTTGCCGCTCACAGTTTTTGCGGATGCTGATTTTGCTGGATCTATTGATGATTATCGTTCCACTAGTAGTTATTGTGTATTCTTGGGAGGAAACTTTGTTACATGGGGGAGTAAGAAGCAAAATATAGTAGTTCGTTCTTCTGCCGAGGCTGAGTATAGATTTATGGCGCATACAGTTACTGAGTTGGTATGTCTTACATCCCTTCTAACAAATCTTGGGGTTGCTTCTTCTCTTCCGACTACATTCTTTTGTGATAACAAGGCCGCGATCCACATAGAATCTAGTTTTTCATGAGCAGATCTAATATATTGAAATAAATTGCCACTTCATTCGTGACAAAACAACAGATAAGATGGTTGCATTCCAACATGTTTTCTCTTCAACTCAACTAGCAGATATTCTCATCAAATCTCTTCCTCGATAGGTTTTCCCTTATTTTCTGTCCAAACTTGACATAATTGACCTCTACACTCCAGCCTGCGAGAGGGGAAGTGATGTGGATATAATGGGTTGCTAGATATTAGTTATGAGTTATTAGATGAGTTAAAATATGAGAGATGGTTTATGACTATATATTTGTATGTGAAAATCATTAATGATTATGCCAATAAAATATTTTTTCTCGGTTCTTTTCATATTCAATAATAAGCAAGTTTAAATAATTGCATAGAAACCAATGAGCAATAGCTCGTTTAATATGGCACTTCCATTTGTATGAGAAAAGTGAGACACATAATAAAGCAAAGGAAATGGCCACAAAGCAATGCTTTTAAAACAAATTCATGGTTTCATGGTGAGTGCATGGGTGTAAAGTATGCTTGGGTGAGGCTGAGGTGAGATGAAAAAAAAATCTTACATAAATTTTGTATCCCTAATGAAATTTTATTGTAATCATAATTTGAAAACTAGACACCAGACATAAAAATCCAATTAAACAACAATTTGAGAAACTGAAACATAATGCCTCATACACAGTGTTTCCAAATAAACTAAAGAAATCAGATACAGCAAATCCAATTATAAAGAACTAAAAAAATGTTAATTTAGGTGACAAAGTGATATTTATACATTTTACAACAGGACTGTAATCAAGCAATAGATATACTCTAATGCTTAATTTGCAACATTGTGCCACAATAATACCATAATAAAAATGTAGGTTCCACTCATTACATAGCTGCTGCCCTTGCAGCAAATATGGAAGCCAGTGGTGGTAATTGCACGTGCACGGTTCAATGAAGGAATGAACCGGAGAAATATGCCTGCAGAAGTTTTCCAGTAATGTTAGCAGCAAAAAATAGAATTACAAATCTTGGATAAAAATAAATAAGTACAATAGATTAATATAAATCAGTTTTATAAGAGTAATAGATCATTTTTTAACCAAAAGTCAAATAGTCACCTCAAATCTAGTAAATGCTAAATTTAATTAAATCTAACTTTGTAATGGTAACATATCCAACACAACAACCACAAATCCTTCCACAAGCATAAGGAATATAACTTGGAAGGAAAAAACTTTCGCACAATAAAATGAATAACTTGTAGAAGAAATACTTACATAATAATAGCAAGCATGTTTTTGGCTGGCGACAACAATCATTTTCCAGTTTTTTTTTCCAAATTGAACAGATACCTGTTCACAAGAATTGTGAAAAGTGTAAGTACATAATAATATGATGACGATAGAACTCTAATTAAAGAGCAGTATCTGCTGAGCTCACTTCAGATTTGCACACAAAGCTTTAATTTGGCATTCACTTCAGCCAGCAACAAAAGCTTTAATCTATCATCAAATTCCCTGCAATCAAAAGCTTCAATCTATCATCAAATTCCCTGCAATCAAAAGCTTCAAGTAGAAAAGAGAGACTGCAAAGGTGACCAGCACTAAGAACTGCCAATTAAATTCGTGCTTAAAAGTAGAAGAGAGATTTACTTGGCTTCTTGAAGCGGTAATTAAAGCTGTCCACAATGACCCACACTCAATGAATCCAGTAGAATGAGTTCAGATTCATACACCACCTAAAGTGCACGAAAAACATACATTGATAAATCAAAGAATTCACGATTCACAAATGATTTCATAATATAAGAATGGGTATTAAGAGCGGTACATGATACACCTGGTTTTGACAAAACCAAAACCATCAACCTCAATACAAGTCGATTCACCGATTTAATTTTTTCTCATGTTTAGAACATGATTTGTCGAGACACACCAATTTACTGTTGTTATATATATATATATATATATATATATATATATAGAGAGAGAGAGAGAGAGAGAGAGAGACGCCCTAGGAGGCTTTTCTCGTTAGATGGCAACAAAAGGCTTTTCTCGTTAGATGGCAGCAAAAAATACAACCTCCATTTTATTCGACAAACGGCACCGACAATCGGCACCAACCATCTTGATCTTCATCGTCTAATATGTCGATACACAAAATTTCATGTGATTTTAACACATTTTCACTGTTGATTTAGTTAATGCAAAATTAACAGTTTACCGACAATATAACTTTTTACATTGCTAAATCGCCGGTGAAAAGTTTTAGAATCAAATGAAATTTGGTGTATCGACATATTACCCGATGAAGATCAAGATGGTTGGTGCCGATCGTCGAAAAAATGATAGATGGTGTATTTTTTCAGCCACTAAACGAGAAAAGCCTCCTAGGGCCTCTTTCCTCCATCCACACACACACATATGAGAATAATGAAGAAAAGAGGCCCCAGAAGGCTTTTTCATTATGTGGCGTCAAATATTTATACCCGCCAAGATTTTTTTCAACAATCGGCGCTCATCATCTTTATCATGTAAAATGTGGATGCACCAAATTTCATGTGACCCGTCACTTTTTCACCGTTGAATTATCAATGTAAAAAGTTCTATTATCGGTAAACCGTTAATTTTGCACCCACTAAATCAACGGTGAAAAAGTAATGGGATCACT
Organism: Agapanthus africanus; assembly: GCA_030015575.1. Taxonomy (NCBI): domain Eukaryota; kingdom Viridiplantae; phylum Streptophyta; class Magnoliopsida; order Asparagales; family Amaryllidaceae; genus Agapanthus; species Agapanthus africanus. The sequence goes on along the minus strand of CM057338.1, from coordinate 416,046,909 downwards.
TGAAATTTGGTGTATCCACATCTTACATGATAAAGATAATGATAATGGGTGTCGATCGTCGAAAAAAGTCATGGAGGATGCATTTTTCGACGCCATATGAGGAAATTCCCTACCATGACGCCTTTCCTCCATTATATATATTAACAATTAATTATTGTTTCAGCAAATCAAAAAAAATTATTCAAATAACTAGTTAGTGTATTAGTCACTGATACATGTTTTGATATATCTAATATGTAACATAAATTTAGGATGTGTCAAAAAGAGTCCCACAGGAATCCTAGACTAACATGATATTGATATGTCTCCTCGGCGATGGATTCATGCAACATATCCCGCTTCTATCAAGTTAAACAGAAAAGAAATGGCAAGATGATAGCGAATGAGGGAGGAGGCTCAGACATGCCCATGTCATCATTAATTATGACATGGGTGCAAATTGGAACGGATGGGTGAAAACAAGGTTGGGGCAAGTCAGATCAGTTTCAGCTTAACTCATATGACATACCCACAAATTAAAGCAATTAGTCCCACATCGGATATGTACTCTAAGTTAAGAATGCTTTGTGAGAGTAGTACTAGGATGGGGGACCTCTCAAGGTATTACAGGGTTGCAAACTGGTTGCCTGCATGGTAACAGACCCTCCAAGCTTGGATATCCAAATCAAGTAATGAGCTTTTGGGTAAATCATCACAACCTCCGTATATCAAGGGATAACATAGAGGGTAAACAAATACAGAAGAGATAAAGATGAAGATGGAAACAATGGACCATGTTGCATGAGTTTGCAGTCGAGGATATATATCCATAACTCATTCTTTTGCATTCGTGGAGGATACTTGGAAACTCCTTTTGGCACATCCCAAAATTTATGTTGTATTCAAGATGTATAGAACATGTATCAATGGCTATAACATCAACAATCTATGTATCAAGACTAAAAATTAGGCAAATTCTCAGAACATGTATCCATGGCTAAGACACCAACAATCTATGCAACACTAACATGTTATTTGTATTCTAAGTTTATATTTGCTGAAAATGTACTACTACTCCTACTACTATTATATACAACAATAAAACAATACAGTATACCAACGAATAGAGTTTTCACAATCGTGAATCAACAAATCGACTCATATGGTGTTCCATGTCCGTATCTGACTCCGTGTTACTCAAATGAAAGAAGCTTCATCATTGCCTGTTTACACCACTGACTACAAATTTCCAGATAGATCAGCAAGTTCTAAGCAAAATCTGAGGAAAGTCTGACCAGTTGCCACCACTAGGATGAATGATAAAATTATAGGGAGAAGGCTCAGATACGCCAGCTTAATAATATATTTTATGACGAAGGGACAAAAAAAAACCTCGAAGCAAACTTCCCCCTCTCTTCACAACACAATAAGATGGCTGCAAGCCGGTTTTCTTCATACTAGTAGACCATTCATCTTGCATTGGCCAATTTTTTGTTATAGAAAGGTAAATTTGAAGTGGACGTACATACATACATATACTCAAGTTGTGAATGTCGCTGGATAATATCTGGAATGTTTCAAAAAAATTCCAAACTCTGAAGATTTTACCAAAAATAAATAAATAAAGTACGATAGTAATTAAACATGGAAGATAATCAATTGAAATTTTGATGAGGATCAATGGAAGCCCCAGATGGAGCAGCCAAGGGTTCAGATCCTGGATATGACTTTTTAATTCATGTCCATGAAAATCTGGGATGAATGTTGTTGCCGTCGCTTCTGCTGTTGATGTCATTAACAATCCCTAGCATGCATGAGAGAAATATAGGAAAAAGACTCACATATGCCTCGCAATCAATCACAGATTGTACTCTCTTTCTCTAATAGTAACATAATGGCTGCAACTACTAGGACACAATCGAAGCTTGCCACGCCATTCAGAATCTTAACATCATCAAAAAGCCTCAATATTTTCAGTAAATTATCGTCCCTTTGTGGTAATAAAAAGAGTGAAAGAAATTCACTGGAATCCTTTTGTTGCCTGTGATTGAAAGTACATATATGATTCTAAAAGTTGTAAATCATGGTATTGCAAATCCTGCTCTAAAACAGAGAACCCGAGATTCTATAAGAAAGTCAAGATATAAGGGTGAAATATCAACGGGTTCATTCCAGAAAACACCCCTGTAGTTTACCCCATATGGTTCTTATGCCCTCAAGTGATTTATGAGCATAAACACTACCGCCTTTGCTCATTGACCAGAACCTTTAGATACACTTAAATTCATCTCTAAACAACTTAAGTGACTGTCTAAAAAATTGAAGGATTTGAGCTTGCAATCAAATATCATAATAGCCTGAATTACTTCTACTCAAGCAGATTATTTGGATATGTTCACAATCATACTCGATAATAAAATCCATCAAATTTTCAATGCTAAATTGCAGGAAAACCCCCTCATTTCTTGCTCAAGAAGCAGGAATCAGTAGCTCTTATTGCAAAGCTTGCTTTCTCTAACATATAATAATATGGCACCAAACTTCCTTCACGTATATGTTCACCACCGGAGACAGAGACGAACTGGAATAGATCGTCTTTCCTGAATCTGGGGGCAGATGCTATTTAGATTTATCCGTCCACCTCTCCGAAGATACCAAGTTAATTTATGACACCATATATAGGAGGTTTGGACAGACGCGACCGTCGTAGGAGACTTTATCAGATTGCCTCTCATTTTGTGAGGGTTTTTTTTTATTGTGGGGACGCTCTTCCCTGTAGGCGCAAGTCCGTGCAGTTAATTACGTTACCGCATTACGATAACCACTTTCTCCTTTTCCAGCAGTTCACTTCGTGTCGTGTGTATTTTTGTTTGTTTTGGTTGCCCGTGAATTGTATACGGAGACTGGTTTATGTCGTCGCCGTAGAGCGCGGATCATTCCAAATCCGTATATTTTAGATTTGGGCTTAGGTTTGTTTAAGGACCGTTAATCTAGTTTGAGATTAAAATCGACTTAAAACATATGAGCATTTGGGCCCAAGTATTTTAGTTTAAGGACATCACGGTCCATTATCGCCGTGTTTGAGGCGAAATTTTAGTTTAAGGACATTTCGGTCCAATATCCATCTTGCACGCATATGTATTTGTTATGCGGCGGAGTGAACGACGATGTCATAGAATGTGCCCAATTTGGGGTGCGATCCGATTTGAGATGTGCACGTCAATTTGAAAGTGCATCAATGTAGGATATATCATTCCCTATCTTAACGAATTTTATATCAAGTTGGGACGAGAAAGGAGTTGTTGGTTGTCGGGACCCGCCATCTCTCTGAAAACATTGAGGAATTGCGACATATATCAAAAGTATAGAAAGATGTACCCTTGAACCAAATCTCGTATTTGAGAGAAAAAAGGGTTATGGTGGACCTAAGAATCGATAGTCATATTTGAGACTAAGATTACCTTAGGAGATATGAGATGAATATCATTTTGGATATCATCAATGAGAAATCATTAGTCATATTTGAGACTAAGATCAGTTTAGCAATGTTTTTAGCATCATTTTTACTTAAGATCCAGCAAAAAAACATTTGGACTCAGCTGCAAGAAAATTTCAGACTTAGCCAATTTGGGTTCAGTCTGCTTATTCTTTTTTTTCTTTTTCATTCAAAAGTGCTAAGCATTTATTTGGGCTCTGTTGCTTCAACCCTTTTCTTTTTATGTACAAGCGCTAAGCGCTTATTTGAACTCTGATGCTCACATATATGTCATGTGAAGTATTCAGTCATGGGCGCTACCCAATGAATGTTGAACACTTTAGTCTTTTTGACTAAATGTGGAGTGCTAAGCACTTCCTATGGCATCCACATGAGGTGCACGTGAGGCGCTGGACACTGCCCAAGCAGTGCTAAGCACTCAGCCGTTTTGGCTGTATATGGAGTGCTAAGTACTTTTTATATGGCGCCCACGTAAGGAGCATGTGAGGCGCTGGACGTTGCCTAATCAGTGCTAAACACTTAGCTGTCTTCGATTGTATATGGAATGCTAAGCACTTTTATTCAGTGCCCATGTGTTTTTCACGTGAGGCGCCGGCCTTCTGTTTTGGACATCCGCGTGTTTTTCACGTGAGGCACTAGGCGCTGTTAAAAAGGCGCCCACGTGGAAAACACGTGAGGTGTTAATCTTTCTTTATATATGGAGATTTAATCTCTGTAGATATTTTCAGAGAGGTTAAACCTTTGTCAATGGTATTTTAACCATTAACGCTCACCAAAATCACTATTTTTGAGAATTTCGGGTTGGGTTTTTAAATAACTAAGTTCTTGATTTGAAGGAACTGAGTTCCTGGAGTATTATGGACTCCATCTTCTCTCTTTAAATTTTTTCTTCCCTGAATGCTTGATTCTCACGAACAAAATCTTCCCAATGAGAATTAAAGAACTTGTCTTGTTGATCTTAGATCCAAAAAAGAACTAAGTTCTTTTAAAAGGGTTAAACCCTTAGATGTGATATGGTATGTAAAGAAGATATTTTGATCTCTTTTCTTTACCTAGGGTTTTGAGAAGAAAGATCTTCTTTGAGAATTGAATTCTCTGTTCTTTTTTAGAGCTTACTGTATTTTTGCAGAAGTTTATAAGGAGTTCCTTCTATCTGTGGTCTCTCCATCCCCGTCTCTCTTTGTGTGTGTGAGATTTTAAATCTCGGGTCCTTTATATAGTGAAAGAAGATTGTTAATTAGTTTTGAGAAAATCTCTTATTGAAAGATTCCAATAGATTTAATTGGTCTCAAAATTGATTCGGAGAATTTTACCCACCGTTGGATTTTTGATCCAAGGACTCTATTTTACAGAATATGTTGTTCTTGTTATTAATAAGATTGGGAAAATATTTTCCCATATACAGAATTTATTCTATCAAGTGGTGATTTTTAATCCAAGGGTTCCCTGTTTTACAGAGAGCAATCTTTCTCTCTTATTTTTGTTTAGAAAGATTGAGGGAATATACTCCCAAAATAGAATTTTATTTTATTATTGGATCATTGATCCAACCGAGGGTATATTTCTTATTTAGAAAGATTTGAGAGATATTTTCTCCTAATGAAATTTGATTCTATATTTTGATAATTTATCTTCTCCGTTGGATCTTTTGATCCAACGGCTCTGTTTAACATAGCGTATCCCAACTTTTTGTTAGGAAAACGTAGAATTTAATTCTACTTGGACGCCGGCGCTCACGTATCGTACACTTGGACGCCGGCGCTCACGTGTCGTACACGTGGACGCCATTTAAGAATTTAATTCTTATGATGGATATTCATGTGCTTTGCACATTGGCGCCCGCGTGATGAGCACGTACGGCGCCATATAAAAATTTAATTCTTACTCAGAAAATGATTCTGTGCTTTGCACATTGGCGCCGGCATGAGGAGCACGTGCGGCGCCGTATAAGAAATTAATTCTTACCCAGAAGCTTTTCTGTGTTTTGCACATTGGCGTTGGTGCTGACGTCCTCGTAAGGGGCACGTGGAGCGCTGCCCCATTAAATTTCAAAAGAGTTTTGCTCTTTTAATATGTTTAAATATTGGCGGGAACAATATACAATCAGAGCATCTTGCTATCAGGACATCTTGCATCATCCATTTCTACAACCACAGCAATCAAACAAATTCAAGCTTGTGAGCATATCATCGTCTCTTCTAATCTTCTTTTGGCGTCAAATTGGTAGCTTCTAATTCAAATTCAGTAATTGTGTACGGATTCGCAGAGTTGCGAACCCAATATGAAACCGAAATCCGTCCCCCCATGAAGATGAAGAAGATACCATCCATGAGACAATAAAACTCTAAGATATGCAAGTGGAACTCTGACTCGATCCGAACCGACCCGACCATTTGCAAGCCCAGGCTTTTTCATGCAGAGATACACATCATACACATTCATGATGAGGCTCAGAAATGCCAGCTTCTTGTAGCTGATTGGAGTAATAAAAAATGTAACAGATTCTCTCTATATATATAACAAATTAGTCTCTTATTTAGGTTGAGTTAAAATAACGGATAGAATGGCGGAAAACTGGTTGTCATAAAAGTAAACAATCACAAAGCTTGCATCGCCATTTCCATAACCTTAACAATCAAAGAATATGAAACTTTTTGGCAAATCATCATCGCCTCTGAATAACTTTAAGGGTCAGTTTGGCATGTAGACTTGCAAAATCCAAATTGGATCCGGACAAGCCCCAAAATAGAGAACGGGCAATTTGCAAACCAGCACAGGAAATCTCTCCATGAAGAAATATAAGACGACAGGTGAAAGATACCAAAGGAGCATGCAAGGATTTGCTGGTTTTTGTTGCTTCTTTATCATTTATCAGACAGTTTGAAGTTATTTGTAACAAAGAAAAGACTGCTCCCTTTTTTGTACGGAAAAATGCTTCAGCACCCAGAATTTAACCGAGGGTGGAAATGGACCCGAAACATGTATCCGTCCTTATAGCCCATTCGAGGTGTATTGGGTTTTTCACAATTTTGAATGTTGATGGGCTTAACAATAAGGCTTATTTACTGAAAACTCCCCTCAGGCTTGGACTCGTGACAAAAAACTACCATTTCCTTTGGAAATTACAATAAACTACCAACAAATAACAATAATTGGCTGCAAACTGTGTTTCTTGTAGAATCAGAGAAACCAAGCTTGCCTCGCCATATCCTTAACCTTGTTGGCCATATAGTGCACTCAAGACAATTGTTGTAATCGAAAGTAGGAGATTATGATAATTGAAGGAGGAGCTATAACAGTCTTGCTCGATATGATAGTATACTATCTGATTTGTTTTTATCATTGATGTGTACGTTTTATTACGTGTCGCTAATATATAATGATAAAACCCGTAGGATTTATGCTTGACTACCAGATTTTTTATGGCGATCATTTTTGTGAGAGCTTGGTAGTGCATAAGCACATCCTTAAATGTCCCTAATCGTGAGAATATCGAGACTGGATATCGATATCCCAGAGTAGACTAGGGTATACATTTCTAGACCCCGACGAAAGACGGTAGCAGGTCTCATAGCCATCAGTGTGTTGCATCTAAGATTGTATACATGTGCTCAATGGAGGTGAGTGCACCGGACGGACTCGCCGAGAACTTCTATATGGTACTATACCTATAGTCTGATAGCAGTTCTCATGTTGACATGAGTACATGTAGTCTGTTGATATGAGATTGTCATTTGTCTCGTATGAGTTCCCGCTGTACTTAAATTACTACCCTACCACGGCTCTACTGAGTCGTGCAAACAGATTTTAGCTGGATACAGTCCCGAGCCACATGGAGGTATTGAGCAATCGTCAGAAATTCGTCTCTTCCGGTATAGGAAGTCGATATCGCGCTGTGCTCGGTTGGCCATCACCATAAGTCTCTGATAAGGACGGATGGGATTTACTGATTGGAGATCATTAGTTTCTTAATTTGGTAATGGGCTTGACACTGACACAACTTATCGGGTGGCGTCTGACGTTATCCAATCCCTAGACCCGGTATCAATACTTTTAGACGAAGAGACCGAACTGTACAGAGATTGCCACTTACAGGCTCAGTAGGAGTACGGATGAGTTTGCCCGTCGACCTTCCTTTGGTTCAATATCTAGATAGCCGTTACGTACAGCTAGTGCCGCTGACGTGCTTGTAGTTAAATATACTGCCAGCGTATTGTCGAGTCTTTAGAGTCCCACACAGAGAGTTTCCCAATTCAGGCGAAACGATATAGTGTGCATATTTTTATACGCACTTAGGTTCGATTAAATACGTGTATTTAGTTCACGTATTTTAATCGGACGTTTTGATAATACTGGTAGGTTTGAAAGACAGTCGGATCATTGTGAGCTAGTATTATATCTCTTATTATCGTCTTTTGGGTATTCGTATTTTTATACGAATACGGGTATTTGTATTTTGATACTTATATGGTATTTATTCAAATACGGGTATTTGTATTTTAATATGAAAACGAGTATTTTTATTTGGATACGAATATGGGTATTCGTATTTGGATATGAATATGGGTATATATATTTGTTGCATATACGGGTTTATGTATTTGTTACATATACGGGTTTATGTATATGTATGTGTATCCAGACATAACCTATTTTTTCTTTTGTATTTGGATGCTAGGAGTTGTGTGTGGGCTCATGACTCATGAGGTGAGTCACACAACGTTTTCACTTCACTTTGGATAAGAGCAAAGAGAGAAATTTTAGCTAAGGGTTTTTTCTTTACTCATTCCTCTCCTCTCTTCTTTTTTATGTTAGTTTCCATAAGAAAAGATTTTGATAAAGAGAGAAAGCCATGAGATAACCACCACTACATCATTCTCACCATCACATCCTAGCGAGTGGTGATTGTGAGTTGCTTCACTTAATTCATTAATATGAAACTAGAGCTTGATTCGTGTTCTCTCGGGTGGATAATTTTCGACGAGGAAGATCGGCATCTAAGCTCATTCCCGACGACTTTAAAGCGGTGTAAGGGTCTTCCGCAATTGAACAGACACGCTACAAAGGTAGCTAGCCCCCTAACCTTGCTAGTTTAGTTTTCTAATTTAGTGTTTGCAATCGATTCTGGAGTATAGGTCGCTAGTGCTTGCTATAAATGTTTGTTTTCGCTCCGCGAATCTTGCGCGAGCACTAGAGACTTTACAGTGGTATCAGATTCAAACCAAACACTTTAACTAGTAGTTGACGATGCAAACGTTTTCAAAACCGAAATTTTAACCATATTCGTTTTCTAAAACCAAGTCTCTATTCTGAAAATTTCATGATCTCTAAAAAAAATTTGACACTTGAAGATAGCTCCTCATTTGATAATAAAACTTGACACGAAACCCGAGGATCTAACTCTAATTTTGAATCACTTTTTATTCATTTTTACCGCAATTTACGTATCAAAATTTGAATTAATCCCTGGATTTTTTTGGTGCCTTGGAAATTGGAAAACTTGATTTTTGCTAGACTTCCTTTGTTCCAGATTTCAGTATATGTTATCTTTGTGTTCGGGAAAGTTCGGGAAACTTTTCGATCGAAACTAATGCATCGTTTATGATCCGTATATTTATCTGTGTGTTGTTAAACGTCGTCTAATTGCTATATATTCGATTGGATGGAGTTGCACACTGGATACTTGTGTTGTTTTAGATATATATCTTGTGATAGCTTAGTCGGATTGTCGTGATTGGATATCCCCTCTGGTGATTTGTTTGTACAGGTTTGTGATGAATGTATATTTGTTTATTCGGGACGAACGACCGGATTGTGGCCGTCGTTGCCGTTTGATGTATATTCTTTTGGGACACGTACATGTTGCGGGCGTAGTCACCATTGTATATATTTTTCATTACTTATATTAGGATACCCCACAACGGAGTGCTCGAGTAGCAGGATTCGAGAATGCAGCGGGTGACCATCTCGTGGAGTCGAGACCGGGTCACCTCATTCTCTGATTAGCGGGTTGCTCGCCGCAGTTATAAAAGGTGTAGCTCTGACCCACGGAAGAGTGTTCAAGTTACCGGATTCTAGAAAACGAGGTGTCCCGCGTTTCTAGGATTGGCGGATGGCTTACCGCTCTTGTAGGGGTCATGTTTCGTGTTTGTACGGGCTATCCATAAAACCGGGGAACGTTGGTTTTCGTTTGCGGCTCAAACGAAACACCTGACTCCTAATTTATCCGCCATTCCATATTGTTATTTACCGCGTGCATGTAATGTTCATTACTTGCCTGGGATATATATATATATATATATATATATATATATAATTAGATACTTCTATATGTTTTTCATCCGTGCTAGCCCTGTCTCCATCCTGTCTTAAGTTAACTTACGGTGAAGACCAGGGACACCGTGGCGAATACGGATGACATATAAAAGCATGCTATTTTGGATGTTTCTGTGTGGCTTAGAAACATAGATTGAAGGGATCACATTATATGTTTAATGCAAATAAAACAATCCTAATTGATGTTGTTGAAACCAATTTTTGAAACTACTCAGTTTTCTTCAAAACCACTCGGTTTTCTACAAAACCAATTGTTTTAAAAAGCGGGGCATATACGACTCCTTTTCAAAGCCACTCGAGTTCTTTCATCGATATCAAGTTCATCACGTTAAAGGTTTTTGCCAAAAACAGTCGTAGCCCTTCGTCATTTCAAATTAGTATTGCTTAGTATTTGTGCTACGTTTGTCGGTGCTATTCGCTGAGGCGTAGTGTTCGGTAATTCTGTAATGCTTTTATGTTGCATAGATATGCGATTCATTAGGACATTTCGTCAAGGATCGTGCAGGTGGGTTTAATGTAATACAGGATAATGACAGGTTGAATTTGACTATGACCCTATGATTTATTGATCATTCGTCAAGGTCACTTCTAGGGATAAAAACTATACCGGGGGTTTTAAATATAAGGGAAACTTGCCAAGTATGAGCAAACCTTCTGGAGTGGTGATTTTGGTCGGCTTCCGTCAAAATTATCATACAATGATAGGTCCCGATTCCCACTGATGAGTAGGTATTACTCAAGAGATTTTTACTTCATAATTAGCTAACCTATTAGGTGTCTAGAAAGTGTTAACGAGATTACGCCTCTGCGGAAACAGGGTTATTTAATTAGGTCCGTACGAAAGCACGGGGAGCCTCCCTCGGAGTACCAACACTGCATGGCTGAACGATTAGCGAACTTATAAGATATAAATGATCCCAACTAGTTCTCCTTTTAGGGTTTGAAGGAGAATTCGAGAAAACAACGGGAGCCGTCCTGATTAGATAAAGTGATAAACCAATCTAATCTTGATAGAGTGCATGATGAGTGTTTCTTCTCTCTTTGACAGCGACCCATGACTTACCTTAAACTAAAATTCGTAAACCAAGTTGACCGAACCTTTTTACAAACCTAGTTTTAGTTTGTCATGATTCACGACTAAGTCGCATGTATCCTTGCCGCTCCTTTACCCTTTGCCTTCTCTAGAATACTCCGTATCACTACGGATATCCATATTGCATGGAACGACCATCTTGCATAGCTACATACAAACTCGAAGAAGTTTCTTCAGTCGAAAATGGCCAAGGGTTATGGAGAAATTGAATTGTATAATTCGATTGTATCCCTTTCTTCACCATCTCTCAAGTTGTGAACTCCTTAGGAAAGTACACCATTGGATATCTTCTTCCAAACCTTAAATTGGTGCCGACAGGTAGAAAAGGAAGAAAACCAACTAGCCTAAGTATGGTGTACAGAAGGTAAGATGCGGAAACATATAAAAGGATTGAAATGAGGGCAAAGGAAATTGCAACTTCTGTCGTAAATCTGGGCATTGGAAAATGCATTACTAGGAATAGCTGGCCACCCCCTTAAAACATTTTAATGTTTCAGTATTCCTATGCAGTAGTGACTGAAAACTGTTTTTCCAATTATATTCTGACTCCAGGGTATGTATATACAGGTTGAGATTCTCACATCTGTATGGCGTTACAGTTGATGAGTGGGAGCGGACTATTGGGAATTGGGTGATGAGATCCTCAATGTCAGAATTTTTTATAATTGGTGATATTTGAGAAAATTACCTGGGTTTGCTTTAACGACAAACATTTGGTTTTTTGAAGTCGTTCTTAACCAAAATACAATTTTCAACTAACGAAACATATATTTTGAGTTAGTAAAACTCTTGGAACTTATACATTATAATGTATGTTGTCCAATGTCCATTAGGACAAGGGGTTGGTACTCGTACTATATTCCGTTTACTTATTACTTCTCTGATTTTAGACACATTTCGTCGAATTACAGGGTCCAAAATTTTAAGAAGGTATAGGTATAAGAATAAACTAAGGAATCATACGTTGGAAGTATAAAAATTTTTCGAGATAATCGAAGATATAGATACTTATACTAGGTATTCCATCATAGTAATATTGAGAACTTGATTCTCTATCAGGTTACTCGTCCGAGAATGCACCCCTTGATGAGTAATGTTGTATGACCTTCTTCCATTTGGGGATATGCACTCGACACGGTTGCATAACTTTTTGAATCTGATTCCATCTAAATTTGTGCCTTTGATTCTATATAAATATAGATTAGATGCATATCTTATGGTTGTTAAGAAATGAATTGTTAGATACTAGCCCACTAGCAAATAATTCTTAGATACAAATTATCCTTTATCAACCTACTAATATAATGTGTATATAAATAGTATATTATAAAAGTTTTGCATAAAACTAAAATATATTAAAAGATAATACAAATCTCCACGCCGTCTCACAAAATCTCACTAAAATATATATTGAAAGTAATATATACCTACGTAGCCCATTTAACCGTACTCTAGAGGTTAAAGTAATATATTCTCATCTAATATCTATTGGGTATCTAGGCTGTTTGAGATTTAGGCGTAATAGATAAATATCAATATAAAACATGAGATGCTAAATAACATGACGACAGTTAATAAATATAAAATATTCCTACGTGTTGCTATCAGAAAATACATGCATATAATTCAAATATTATATATATATATGTTATATTAGATTCACATGGATTTAGTTTACGGATAAAATATTAATAAAGATATAATCTAACCCCATAACAGGTTTCACACATGCGGGTCGGGTCGGATAAACACTTCTACTATTCAAACCATTCACAACCCAATTAATAAAATAAAATTTAAAATACTGATTAATATCGTACGACCGTGTTAGGGTGTTACATGCTCCTTGCCTGGATTAGCCATGTATCGGTTGACCATCCCTACTGCATGTGCAATATCTAGACGCGTGCAAACCATCGCATAAATCAAGCTGTCTACTGCACTCGCATATGGCACTCTAGACGTGTACTCTGTTCGTATCCGACTCCGGTGAAAATTTCGCCGAAAGTACGAAGTGCGGCCATAAAGGAGTGGACACCGGGTTTGCCTTCTCCATCCCATACCGAGCGAGAACTTTCTTAAAATATTGTTTCTGTCGCTGACGCAGCTCACTGCTATTCCTCTCCCTGACAATCTCAATGCCAAGTATCTTCTTCACAGCCCAAAATTTTTCATCTTAAACTTCTGACTCAACTGTTGTTTCAATCTGTTGATTACTGACATGCTGTGTGATGCCACCAACATATCGTCCACGTATAATAAAAGATAAATCCAGGACCCATCGTCCAGCAGCCTCACATAAACGCACTGATCCTTAACATTCCTTGTGTACCCAATCGTCAACATAAACTGATCAAATCGTTTGTACCACTGTCTCGAAGACTGCTTCAAACAATAAAACGATTTTTTCAATTTGCAAACATAGCCATCCTTGCCATCGACTATGAACCCTTCTGGCTGATGCATATAAATATCCTCCTCTATCGCAACTCTCCAACTAGAAAAAATGGTAAATTGCACAGCCTCTCTGTAACTGAACGGTTTCTCGTGCTCAATAATCAATACATATGATGCCGCGTCGTCAAAACCAACTATGGTCATGTCCTCAAAACAAAGTCTGACCGGCATATACCTAACTCGCATAGATTTCCGCCCTATCTCTACTGGACCATCTGGCTTCATCGGACCCTCCGTCTGAATCTGGGTATCAATCACCTCATCTCTGCTATCGTAAACCAGAAAGTCGATCACCACCTTGTTTGGTGGCGCAATCGTTCTCTCTTCACCATCTAATTGAGTCGGTTTTCTACGAAGCATCACAGACTTATCGAATGTAACATGCCGGCTGATTACTATCTTCTGGATCTCAGGACACCACAGCCTATACCCTTTGGATTCACTTCCATAGCCGAGTAGGACACTTCCTGTCTGTCGGCTCTAGCTTATCGCTCCTCTACAGAACATAAGATGGGCACCTAAATATACGGAGCCGTCTGTAATCTCCAGCCTTCCCGGTCTACACTTCCTCAGGAATTTTCTTATCTATCGCCGCCGAAAGTAATCTATTAATAAGATACACGGCGGTAGATAGGGCTTCAAGCCAAAACTCCTTAGAAAACCCAGTTGTAAACCGCAAATATCTGGTCTTCTCAGTAATGTCCGATTCATCCGTTCTGCAACGCCATTTGACAGAGGGTCTTCCGGAGTGGTGTAATGGCACGCAATTCTCTATGACTTGCAGAACTCAACAAACGCATGCGAAGTAAACTCTCAGTCGTTGTCGGACCGAAGAACCTTTACGTGCCTACCAGTCTGCTTCTTCATCCCGATCTTCCACGTCTTAAACTTCTCGAAAGTCTCGACCTTAAACTTGAGAACATACACCCAGACTTTTCTCAAAATATCATCAATGAAGGAAAAGAAGTATCCGGCTCCACCCCGCGAAAGAACCGTGTCCCCTTATTAATTAAACACAATAATAAGAGCTAAGCTCTCTTCAAACACAATAAGACAGCGCTTCACGTGCTCCCCACGTAAGCGTCGGCGCCGTCCCCTTATAGGATTAAATCCTATAACGGCGCCTCACGTAAAGTTTATATGAACGCCAACGCGCAAAGCACGTAGTGCCTGTTACATAAGAATTAAATTCTTAGGCGACGCCCACGTGCATTGCACGTGAGCGCCTACGCCCAAATTAAAGAAAATAGAATTAAATTCTATTAGGGAGAAAATATTTCCATGATCTTTTTAAGTAAAAAAGATATTCTCTGTTAAACAGAGAGTTGTTGGATCAAAATATCCAATGGGAAAATATTTCTCTAATTTTTCCAAATGAGAAATATGTTCCGAACCCTTGGATTAAAAATTCAATGGTGATTAAAAATCACCGAGTGATAGAAATAAAATTCTATCTATGAGAATATTTTTCTAATCTTGTTAAAAACAAGAATATATATATATATTCTATCAAACAAAAATCGCTGGATCAAAAGATCCAACGGTGGATAAAATTCCCCGAATAATCTTTGAGGCCAATTAAATCAATTGATGTCTCTCAAATGAGAAATTTTCTCAAACTAACTAACAATTTGCCTCTCATATATAAAGAACCCGAGACTTCAAGTCTCAGGAGGGCACACGGAGAGAATCAACCCCATAAGTTTTTCCACAAAGCTGATAATTCAATTCTCATCTGAAAGAAGAAAATCCTCTTCTAAATCCTAGGTAAAGAAAAAATAGCAGAGATAACATGCATCTATTTTGCCTAGCATAAAGAAAAACAAAGGTTTAACCCTTCATGAAGAACTTAGTTCTTCCTCTGATCTGAGATTTGCAAAACAAATCTCCCCACAAGTTGAAAATTTAATTCTTATCGGGAAGATTTTATTCTTCAAACTCAAAATCTAAGGAAAAGAACTAGATTAAAAGAGAAAGAGAAAAAACTTATGGTTCTAGGAATTTAATTTCTCTCCAAACAGTATTTAACCCTACATGAAAACTTAATTCTTATAAAATAAAATAAAATAATAAAAAGAACTTAGCTCTCTAATAAAAGATCTCAGATCTTCAAAAACATAGATCTTGGTGATCATTAATGGCCAAAATGTCATTAACAAATATTCAATCTCTAAAAAGAAAAGGACTAGGCGCTTCACGTGAAACACACATGAGCGCCCAAAAGATTCCCTTAAATGGAGCTCAGGGCCTCACGTGCTTCCCATGTGAGCGCCCAAAACAAAAGACCCGACACCGCACGTGCTTCCTATGTGAGCGCCTAAAACAAAATAGCGCTCAGCGCCTCACGTGAAATACACGAGAGCGCCCAACAAAATAGAACGCTCAGCGCCTCACGTGCTCCCCACGTGAGCGTCATACCAAGTGCTTAGCACTCTATATTCAGTCAAAATGACTAAGTGCTTAGCTCTGATTGGGCAGTGCTCATGCCTGAGCGCCTCATGTATTTCCAGCATGAGTGCCAGAGCCACAGATAAGTGCATAGCACTTCTGAATAAAACAAAAATGAAAGCCCAAGACTAAGCAGATCAAGCCTAAATTGGCTAAGTCTCTGAAGTTACTTGCAACTGAGCCCAAATGCTCTGATGTTGGATCTTAGATAAAAATGATCCTCAAAATATATCTAAGTTGATCTTAGTCTCAAATAAAACTAACGTATCCTTAGTTAAACTGAGCACAAATGTCCATGTGTTTAAGTCGATCTTAATCTCAAACTAGATTGGCGGTCCTTAAATGAAACAATATTTTTGAACTAAAGAAATATATAACCTAAGTTCAAATCCAAATTTAAAATATACAGATTTGAACTAATTCGTGCCCTACGGGCGACGACATAAACTAGTCTCCGTATACAATCCACGGGCAACCAAAACAAACAAAATAACACACGACATAAAGAGAACTACTAGAGAAAGAGAAAATGGTTATCGTAACACGATAACGTAATTAACTGCAGGGACTTGCGCCTGCAAGGAAGAGCATCTCCATAATCAAAACCCCCTCACAAATAAGGGAGAATCTGATAAAGTCTGCTATATCGATCGTATCCATCCAAACCTCCGATGTACAGTGCTATAGATCAACTTGGTATCTTCAGAGAGGTGGATAGATATGTTCCAAATAGAATCTGCCCCTAAATTCAGGCTAGATGTCTCAACGTCTCAATCCGATCTTCGGCGGTAAACAAACCGGTGCTGGACCCCAAACATCAGTATGGACATAATAAAGAATACCTTTCGTATCATGTATTGCTGTCCCGAACTTCACTTTTATCTACTTTCCTACGACACTCGTAGAAATCAAGACTGCTAAAATCTCCATCTCCAAATAGCTGCCTCTTATGAAACACCTCCAAACCCGACACCCCAGTATGGCCAACCGTAAATGGCACAATTTAACCGAATCCGAATCACATGTACGAGTAGATACCACAGCAATATTATCTGTAACTGACTGCCCTTCTAGAAATTACAAGTCCATCACCTTCTTTCCTTTCATAACAATAAGAGACCACGTGAAAATTTTCATGGAACATCCATCGACTACGCACTTGCAGCCGAACCCCGTCAAAACCCCTACAAAAATCAAACTCTTCTTCAGATCTGGCACATTTCTAACATCCGTCAAAGTCTGTACTACCCATCAAACATGTGTATCCGAGCAGAACCAATTCTCTCGATCTTGCACGCCGTATTATCCCTCATCAAAGATTGAGCCTCCATCAGAAGAACGGAACGTCGCAAACCAACTCCGATATGAAATCATATGGAATGAACTCTCTGAATCTAGCATCCATAGACCATGTACGTCGCCGACTGCACAAACCGATAATACGAAACAATCACTGCCATAATTTGAATCATCTATGACAACTGCGGTACTAGAAGATTCCTTATTATCCTTCTTGAACTTTTGACAGTCCCTCTTCCAATAAGCTTTCACCTTACAGTAATTGCACTTGTCATTAATGCGATTCCTCGATTTGGATCTCGCTCTATTCTTGGAACCACCATGTGACCGCTTCTCAAAACGGTCTCTAAAAACCAGCGTATCGTCTTGACCACCCTTATCACCCGATACTCTCTCAACACCTAGTTGTGTAGGCCCGTTTTAACTTCTTCTAAAGAAATTTTATATTTGCCGTACACGGTCGATTTCACGAACTGGCTATATTCAAAAGTTAAAGAGCAAAACATAATCATAGCTTGGTCTTTGTCTTCAATTTTTACCTCTACGTTGAGCAAGTCCATAATGAATAGGTTGAGTTCGTCTAGATGGTTTTTGGATGAAGTACCTTCCTTCATTTTCAATGCGTATGAACGCTACTTGAGATAGAAACGATTTGTTAAAAATTACTTTCTTGTACAAAGATTCTAGCATGCTCCATAAACCCGCTGCTGTTGTCTCTTACGCAACCTCATGTAGAACCTCGTCAGCAAAGTTCGGCTGCATCGAACTGAAAGCCTTATCCTCCGTATCTTCTTTCTAAATATTTATAGTCGTCAAAGAAATCTTCTCTTATTCGAAAACCATCTTATGAACTCCTTGTTTCTTTAGATTCGCCGACTGAAATTGTTCCTTCCGTCAAACTTATCGATCTTATAATGTGTAAATCAACTTCCCAATAATCTGAATCATCATAACAAAGCTCTGATACCACTTGTAAAAATTAGCACCAAAGTACACAGCGGATGATCGATACACGTGAATCGGAACTAATAAAAAAGATCGAATGCAGCAACTATGCAAAAGCAATAAATAATAAAGAAAAAACACACCAAGGAAATTACACGAGATATTATCCAGGTTCGGTGCACCCTTACACCTAATCCTGCAAACCGACGACAAATTGCTTTCAATATTCAACGAAAAATTACAAGAGATAATTTCTGCACTCTCGATCTCACCCAAATATAAAGCACAATCTCTCAATACAAATCTCTTCTCGGACAATTATTTCTTGGCTGCAGCCTTTAAAATTAGAAGCACTCTCCAATCACATGTGGCCGCATACTTGTTCTCCGTGAATGGGATGAAGCCGCAGCCGCCCCCTCCAATCACATGTGGCCGCATACTTGTTCTCCGTGAATGGGATGAAGCCGCAGCCGCCCCTCATTTTATTAAGCTCTGTTGATGGATTAATATTTTTGGTCTAGGGGTTAATTAATATATATGTGGGGATATATATTGGAGTAAGGTTCTTGTTGATAAGATTCAAATTAAAGGATTTAGATTGATTTAAATCATACACCAACTATAAAACCAACTACATGCGCACTGCATGTATTCACTCTTGGGCGCTATCTTGGGCTCTTGATATCAAACTCTGAATTTGCAATCAATTTCAACAATGCTTGCACTAATATATCACTTGCGAGGGTTCAAGTTCTCTTGCGCGTTAACTCTCATTTTTTTGTATGTGTTTCTTTTTTTTTTGTTTTTGGTGGGGGGTTCCCGTGACAATTAACCCTATAGTTATAAGGAGCGATACATAAACCCAAAATGTCTACATAAATAGTTCAATGAACACGAGTGCCGCTATAGACAGAGGTAAAGCCTCCTTACACTGTCTGGAGTTCTAACCCCCACTTGGATAATGTTACGGCCGAATATTGAAAAAAAAAGACAAATAAATTAATGAATGTATAATGTCAGAATCAAGGAACAGGTTGATAGAAGATAAAGAAAATACCATCTTAGCCTTTGAATAAAGCTTCAATGGATCTTTACTGGAACCCAAAATACTTGACTTGAATTTCACTGTTTGACGTCAGCTTCGGCAATCATCCAGAAGATAATTACAAACACTTTGCAAAAACCTAGCTTTCCTGAAGAGTAAAATAGATTGAAGATGAGGCTCAGAATATGCCAGCTCCTAATAACACATGGAATAATGATATAAAATCTCTCTCTCTCTAACACAATATGTCTATGCTTGGATTTGAACGCAATCTGGTTGCATGCAAACTAGCAAGCCATCCAAGCTTTGCCTCGCCATTTTATTGACCATAAGAATCGAAAAGATTAAAGCTTATGGGTAAATAAAAGCCTATGATCCAATTTGAAGCCAAAAATCCCCCCCCCCCCCAAATAAAAAAGAGAAGGAGATATTGCAAGAAACCAATTCAGATCTTTAGATAAAGAATGCAAAAAAAAATGCTCCTCTATGAAAAAGGAATAAAAGCGAGGATATTCCGATACAAGATGGCTGACAGAACTGAAGTGGCCGATTCTGATCCCAAAAGCGACCGCTTGATACCGAGATCTAAACCTTGAAGTTTAACCAGTTGAATGCATTTTTTTACACAACCTAAACATGCATAGCCATTTGTATACACTTCAGGCTTTCTGGCAGTTCATCCTTGCCTCTAAATTACTGTCAGGGCAGTTTGGTTGCTTGTGATTCAAAATTCACTTCTTTTACAAACATAAATCCCACCAACATAGAGAGAAAGGGCAAATTGCAAGCAACCCCCATCAAATTTTTATATGAAGGAATATGAGCACCAAATTTGATAGAGAGTGGAACGACCCCTATCAAATCACTTGTAATTCAAAATTCTTCATTATAATCACCACCCTGGATTCACAGAGATTTCTGCATTTAAGAGGAGCTATATTAAAAATAGCTTACGTCTTGAGGTGAAATATGTGGGGTGAAAAACCCTAATAGTCAAAGCATTCATGTAGAGATAAACATTGAACATGAGGTAAAGATATCCCAGTTTATAATAACACACTGATCTCATAAAGAATGATACAAACTCTTTCTCCCTCTCTCTCTCTCTCTCTCTCAAGCATAAAGCACTACAAGAATCTAGTACATTAGCGAGGGGCAATGGAAAGATAGAAAATCCCTCGCAAATGCACATTCGCGAGGGGTGATTTAGATATCCCTAAGCAATGTTCCCTTTGCATTTCTTTAGGTGCTAATGCGACTATTGCCGAGGGATATATACTTGTGAAAATGTTTCCCTCGCTATATTTTGGCACAATTAAATTTACGCTTTTTATAAATTTTTTTATATTTTTCCTTGCCAATGTATTTTCCCCCCTTTGAAATAGATCATTTGTGAGAGAATATTAGCAAAAGGGAAAATGCGCTTGGTAGTGTATACATTACGAGGGAAATTTGTCTCTCGTAAATGTTTCCCTCGCTATTGCGGTTTTTTCTACTAGTGTTTAGGCCCTGTCAGGGTTTAGGGCTAGGTCAACTAATAGTTGCAAACTGGTTGCATGCATAGCAGCAGACTATCCAAGCCTGCCTCGTAACATTCATAACCTTAACAGACAAAAAGTCCGAAGCTATAGGAAAAATCATCATCGCCTCTGATCCATTTTGAAGGCAGATCCCAATATCCCAAAACAAATAAAGAGAGGAGAAATTGTAGACAACCAATTCAGATCTGCAAGTGGAACATGCGATACTGGACCCCAATCCCTTTAAAAACCTTAGCTGTGTTGTAGAAAAGATATACATCGAAAATGAGGCTCAGACATGCCAGCTTCTAATGACAAATTAAAGTAAACTAACAAAAAGGCATGTTTGGGTTTAAACTTGGGATCACAAAAAATGGCTGCAAACTGGTTGCTTGAATACTTGCAGAGAATCCAATGTTGCCTCACCGTTTCTATAAATTCGGTTTGGTAAATCATCACCACTCAGGATTACTTTAGGGCCAGTTTGGCTGCTTCTTGCTAGTGATTCAAAATTCAGCTTTTTGTTGATTTTGGAACTCAGAGAGTGTTGCAAATCGAATTTGAAACCAAATAAACCTAAACTAGAGAAAGGGCAAACAGCAAACTCCCTTCAAGGGTTTTTCCACTAAATTACCCTTAGATGCAGCACTATAAGGAAGCTTAAAGTAACATAAAAACTTTAAGGTGGTTTGATTTAGTGAAAAACAGCGGTACTTCAGGATAGTTAAAGTTTTATGTGAGCTTAAGCTGTCATACAGAAAATAATCTGAGCAAAAATGTTTGCAACCCTAGCTTTTCATGCAAAGATACTGGAAGGCGAGGCTCAGATATGCCAGTTTAGGAATCAAAATGAGATGGGTTTATCCCAACTCCAAAGTCAAACGGGCTCTAGAAATATATAAATCGAACGATTGCAAAAAGATCTCATAGAGATGAAGAAGATGCTATGCAGGCTCTGAACAAATCTTAAATGGATCTTTGACGGGAATTTACAATACCCAACCAGAATCCGACCAAGTTTGATGTAAGCTTCAGGCCTTCAGCTTTCCCACAGAAAATAATTAGGGCAAGCACTTTGCAAAACCCTAGCTTTCATGTAGAGATGAGAATATGCCAGCTTCCAATAACACATTGAATGATACAAATTCTCTTTTTCTAAATCCGACAAAAAGTCTATACTTGAATTTGTATTTAGGAAATAAAGAATAAGATGGCGGCAAAATGGCTTGCCTCGCCATTTTCATAACTTTAAAGCTCATAAAAGTGGAAGCTTGAGGGCAAGGCATCATCGCCTCTGATTCAATTTGAAACCAAACAATCCGCAAAAAATAGATTAATTGAAAGGCACCAATGAGCGATGGCTAAGTTGGTATGGGCACTTCGCCTCTTAGGGAGAGTGCAGGATTTGAAACGCCAGGCGAAAAAGTGGCCATAAATTATCGCTTTCGGGGCGAATTTGTAGGGGAGTAAGCATGTGTTGTATGCTTGTGTGTGATGTGTGTGTGGGTGTGTTGTATGCAAAGGTTAGGGCTTACAGGCCAATGCCAAAAAAAATTAATTAATTAATTGAAAGGCTAAATTGCAAGAAACCATTTCAGATCTCTGCACGAAAAAATAAGAGATGTAAAATAAGCAAAAGATTACCAAACTAAATTACCCAATACCACACTTAAACCCCCCACTGAAACTCATTAGCACAAATTTCCCGTTTACCTCGGTTTGTCAGTTTTATATCACAGAAGAATGGTAAATTTGAACTGCGCACACACACACACACATCATATTCCCAATTGTTGAATGTTTGCCAAAAAAATTCTGAAGTTCAAATCTCAGTTATATGTTTTAAATCTATATCCCTGAAAGTTCGGGATGAATGTTTGTTGTTACTATTGCTTCTGCTGTTGAGGTCATAACAATCCCAAGCTTGCATGACAGAAATATAGGGAAGAAACTCAGATATGCCTTGCAATCACAGATTGGTATCTCGTTCTCTAATAGGAACATGATGGCTGCAAACATATTGCAACTAGGACACAATTTAAGCTCGCCGTGCCATTCAGAACTAACAACCATATTCTCAATATTTTCAGGCAAATCATCATGGCCTCACTGTAGTAAGAAAAAGAAGGAGAGAAATTCAACGAAATCCTTTCGCTGCTTGCAACTCACAGGCAGTGATTGAAGGTATTTGTACATCTAAGCAATAATTTTAGATAATTAGAGTACAAAAATGTTTCTTTCAACCATGGAGGAAGAAGCTCAGATATGCCAGCTGCTTATAACATACTAAAGTGACAGAAGAATGCCAAAATCTCTCCATCTCACATTGACAAGATAGCTGCAAAATGGTTGTCTGCATACTTGCAAACCATCCAAGCTTGCTTCGTCTTTCTAATTTCCTTGAAACTCTCTGGCAAAACATCATCGCCTCTAGATTACTCCAGTTTGGTTGGTTGAGATTAAAAATTCAGCTTTCCTTTCAAATTCAAAGAGCTGTATCCAAGGTATTTTAGTGAAAAACAATGGTAGGTAAGGGTATTTTAGTGTAAGTTGCCCATAATAATATAACAACAAAAACAATAGAATTTCCATGGATGCAAAAGGTCGACATATGCAAGTGCAGCCTGAAAGATGATGAAGGAGATGCCTTCTGCACTGCAGACATTAGTTGAATGGATGCATACATGGAGGAAGGGGCTCAGATATGCCAGCTTTTAACACATTGAAGTAATGAATAATGCTACGGTCACTCTCTTAATAAGGCCCTTTTTGAATTTGGAGTAGGTTAACACATAGCGAGACGGCTGCACATTGGTTGAATGCAATGGGGCAAACAATCCAAGCATGCCTCAGCGCATCTGTGAAGTATCTTTGGCAACTCATCATCGCCTCTAAATTACTGGCAGGGCAGTGCGGGTACCACTATATCCTAGTGGTAATGCCTGTTGAAGATGAGCAGGTGATGATGCTCGATATCCGTGATCTCCCAGACCATGACACGTGGCAGACGACATGTCCCAGAGCATGCAAGAAAGGACCTACAGTAGCCGACCAGACCACTCATGTGCCCGTCCTACAAAGAAGCGCTGGCTCACCTCCGAGCCCCTGCATAATTGACCTCCTCGGCCTCACAGCTCGTCTCCGGGCTACCGCAGAACCAAGACACTTCGGCTCTCCCGCTCGTCTGCGAGCTCTCCTGCCGAGGTCATCTTCCTCGGTCTCATCGACCGACCAACGGCACCGCTCACAGGCGCAACCGACATCCCGCGAATCTCGCCATGCACGAGATATCTGCCGGCCACCTCCCACGTTCCACGCCATCACGATCCCCCATTAACGAGCCTGTCTCGACATTAATGGGAGATCCCGCCCATCACGCGGGCGTGACGTCGAGAGCGTAACAGCCGACGTGATTCTTGCGCCTGCCCTGCCTGCTGCCACCGCTATATAAACCCCTTCTTCAGACGGTTCAAGTAAGCCATTTTTACTCCACTAAGCCGTTACTCTGCTCGGATTTCCTCTCTAACTTGACCGTCGGAGGGTCCTCGGTGGTACAACCACCCCGGGACTTCCTTGCAGGTAGCTCGGCCCAACCAACCTCAAACCCATTTAGATCCACTCGCTTCAGGAGACCTCCTCCAGATCCAATCTCAGCCGTCTATCGCCGCCATCAGCAGATCAATGGAAGGTAACATCTTGGCGTGATCCAGGTCTCGTCAGCAGGAGTGGGGCCGGCTTGCATCATGTTACGGCCTATTTTTTTAAAAGGAAATAAAGAGTGGCAAGAACTCTCTCTTGATATCCAGAACCAAATGGAGTTAACTAAATAAGGCCCTATTTAGGAATGGAGTTAAGTTTTCTAAACTGTGGTTTCTTAAAGTTAGCAAAACTTAACTCCACAATGCTATCTTTGTCCTTTTTGGCATTCCGGTTGCATGCAAACTATCAGGCCATCCAAGCTTGCCTCACCAATTTACAATTGCACGCAACCATACATATATCGCAGGCAAGGGGTTTTTGACAGCGGAAAACTTTCCACTCCCCCCGAGGAGGGTTGATGACTCTTTGGGCCAGGGGCTTTTTGACAGCGGAAAACTTTGCTTGGGATTCTTGACAATCTACCCTAACTATTAAATGAAGATGTACAAATGCTCCTTTTTCAATTAGGAATCAAATTAAGAAAGTTTTGGGTTATCCTAGCTCCAAAGCCAAACAGGTTCTAAATCTTTATAAACCTTAAAATAATTAGAACAAACCCTTTGCAAAACCCTAACTTTCATGTAGAGATAATCACACTGAAGATGAGGCTCAAAAATGTTGTTTTGGATTTGGAATTAGGTTAAAATTAAAAGATGGCTGCAAACCAGCAGCATGCAACTAGCAAGCTATCGAATCTTTGCCTCGCCGTTTGTATAACCTTAAGGATGATAAAAGTTGAAGCTTTAGAGCAAATCATCATCGCCTCGGATCCAATTTGAACCCCCAAAAATCCCAAACAATAGGGGGGGGGGGGGGGGGGGGGAATTAAAGTGTGAAGAAATTGCAAGGAATCGATCTAGATCTCTAATTGTTGCGAACTTGATAACTGTTTTGTAAGAAAGCGTTTGGCTCACAATGAGAATGATGCTTCATAAGCAATCTAACCAATTCCTTGACCTTTGTCGCTCGAGGAAAAGCCACCATCATCTTGTTATAAGAAGATAGGGGGCTTGACTTTCAATATCTTCTTCTTCTTCTTCTTCTTCTTTTAATTGAAACCAACTGGATTCAATTGAAACTTATTTGCTTTGGCATTTGCGAACCTTACACTTCTTCGTGGCAAGTTGTTTTGAATCCCTTCAGAGGAGCACTGATGGATTTGAAGTGTTGAACATTGTTGAGAGCAATGGTGAGCATGATTGCATCTATTGGGACATATTGCAAAATTTGATTTATGAGATTGCGGTAGAAATTTAGCACGGACAGGATCAATAGGAGCTTTCTTTATGTTAGAGCTTTCAGGGTGAGAGAATCCCCCCCCCCCCCCCCCCCTTTTCCCCTTAGAGTGGATGGAAAATTATAGCTGAGGAAAAAGTCCATCAGTCATGAGGACAAAGCTCAAATATGCCAGCTGCTTACAACATACTCAAATGACAGAACAATGCGACAATCTCTATATCCATCAACAACAAGATGGCTGCAAACTGGTTGCCTGCATGCTTGCAAAGCCATCCAGGCTTGCCTCGCCTTCTTATATCCTCAAAGCTTTCTAGCAAAACATCATCGCCTCTAGATTGCTCCAGTTTGGTTTCTTGCGATAAAAACTCAGCTTGCTTCTGAAAAACAAAGAGTTGTAAATGGACTTTGAAGACAAACCCCTAAAATAGATAAGGAAAATTGTAGACAACCCCATCAAGGGATCGTACAATAATTAAAAAGCTTCAAGGTAGTTTAGTGAAAAACGATGATAGCTATGGGTATTTTAGTGAAATTAGCCATAACAATATAACAACAAGAACAGCAGCAGTTCCATGAAACCAAAAATGTCTACAGGTGCAAGAAAAACAAAGGGCCGTCCTTGTAGCCTGGAAAAAAATGAAGCAGATGCCTTCTAAGCTTTGGACATAGGTTGAGCTTGCAACTTGCTGTGCCCGACCCAGATATGACCTTTTCAATAACACTAATTTGCATGTAGAGATGTATAGATATGCCAGCTTCCAACAACACATTGAAATAATGGACAATGCTAAATGAGGTCCTTTTTTCGGCACTGGCCCGTAAGCCCTAACATATGCATACAAAACACACCACGCACACATCGCACACAAAAATGAGGCCCTTTTTGGGTTTGGATTGGGTTAGCATATAGTGAGGCGGCTGCACATCGGTTGAATGCATTGTGGCAAACAATTCAAGCATGCCTTGCCACATCTGTGAAGCTCTTTTGGCAACTCATCATCGCCTCTAAATTACAAGCAGAGCAGGTCGGTTTTGTGATTCAAACTTCAAAAACAAGTTCTAATGTTCAGCATGAGCGCCGCTATTTCTTAGTGGTAAAACCTGAACCCCTCTTGCATTGGATTATACAGCTTCAAGGTGAAAATAATGAGTGACGAAAACTCTCTTTCTCTCTCTATATCTATAGCAACAAAATGCCGTGTTTGGATTTGGAGGTGGGCTAACAAACAAAGGCCTAGTTTGGGGGATTCGGGGTGCATGCTGTTGGAACTCTTCTAGATCCATCAGTGACTGGGTAAAAATGAGTAAGTGACTTTGTTGCTTTTTATATGTAACAGCAGGTAAAATGGTAGAGAACAATAGCAGAGGTTTCTCCCAATCTCTGTCTGGGAATGGAGTTGAGTTTTCTAAGCTGGAGTTTCAGGCCCTGTTTGGATATGGAGTTAGCATAACTATAGTTTATTTTTAACTGGAGGAGAGAGGTATGAAAACTATAGTTTGCAAGCCTCAAACTCCGAAAACGGAGTTTAGATAACTCAGATCAGATTGAAGTTGAGAAAACTATAGTTATCTCAAATTTGGAGTAGATTGTGGTAGGATTTCAAGCCCGGCAAGTTAAGCATTTTTCATTGTCAAATAGGACAAAGTCAGCATTTTGGAGTTGGGCGTTTCTAACTTTATGAAACTCCATGAGTCCATATTAGAAAACTAAACTCCATTTCCAAACTGGGTCTCATAAGTTAGCAAAACTTAGCTCCAAAATGCTAGCTTTGCCTTGTTTGTTTGGCATTCTGGTTGCAAACAGGTCACATGCAAACTAGCAGACCATCCAAACTTGCCTCGCCAATTTTGATAACCTTAAAATAAATTTTTTTTAACTGACCCGTATGCCGAACCCACGGACGCCACACACAAGCACACAACACGGAAGTGCCAAACCAACCGAGGTATTGCTTATTAAGCATAACATAAATTCTTTAAAAATGTTTTTTGGCCAAATTATTATTGCATCTGGATCCAATTTGAATTCAGAAAAACTTCCAAAAAGATTTTTTAAAAAAGTTATGTGCAAAAAAAACCTTCAGATCTCTACTGCAGGAACTAGATGATTTACAAAAAAAAATTGCTCCTTTTCGGTTTAGAAATCAAAATAATAAAGGGATTTGTGGTTATCCTAACTCCAAACACAAACAGGCTCTGAAAATGACAAAACAAAAAAACAAAATAAATTAGAGCAATCTCTTTGGAAAACCTTAGCTTTCAAGTGAGGCTCAGAAAATGCCAGGCTTCTAACAGCTCAATGAATGATACAGCTCTCTCTCTGTGTGTGTAACTCAAAAAAAAAGGCCATTTTTGGCATTGGAATTATGCTAATATTAAAAGATGGCTGCAAACTAGGAAGCAAACGAAGCTTACCTCGCCATTCTCATAACTTCAAAGATAATAAAAATCTAGGGTAAATCATCATCGCCTCTGATTCAATTTCAATCTAAAAAATCCCCAAAATGCTAAAAAAAAAAAGTAAAGCAAAAGGAGGAATTGCAAGAAATCGATTCAGATCTCTACAAAAAAAACTAAGAGAGGGATCAATATGTAAGCAGTTGAGGATTGGAGGAAAATGAAAGAGAGGAAGAAAAAGAATGGGATTTGGAACTGAGAGAAAGGAAACAACGATTTTTTTTACTAAACCAAAAATAACTAATAATTATTTAAAAAAATCACTTCCAAAAATAATTAAAAAAAGATACCACTTGTAACAATATCGCACTTCATTTATACCATATTTTATTTGCATATTTTCTAATCTGACAGCTATTTCTTAATTATTATTGTTTTGGGTGCGAATAGTGTATTTAGTATATGTCTTTAGTATCCGATCCGACCCGCATGCGTGAAACCTATCTTGGTTCTAGAGTACGACTTATCCTTGCCAGTACAGAGGATCCGTGCACACTTAGATTTAATACCCACTTATATGTTTTATTCATCTGCATATAATACAAATAATAGTCAAATAACACATCTAGCATGACCTGCATCATACCCCATACCCTATGGTTGCATACAGATATCGTGTTCACTTCCTGTTTGTTGAAACGGACTGGTTTGGATCGCTACGTATTTGTACGTGTATCCGTTTTTGGGGATATGCATTTTATTTAACCGGATATCGCATTATAATTTAAACGACACGTGTATTATCCGTATTTTAAAACCAGATTTTTAGAAGTGGCCCGGGTAATTTTCGGAGTATTTTTTTTATTAATTATAAAATCCTAGAAAATATAATATAATATTCTTTATATATATAACATAACAGTTTATAATATATTTTTAATATATTTTTAAAATCCTAACTAAAAATATATTTTTAAAATCCTAACTAAATCCTTAGTGGCTTTCTCTCTCTTTCTCTCCCCCGTTATCTCTCTCTCTCTCACACCCCCTCTCTCTCTTCTCTTGCTCTTTTCTCTCTCTCTCCCTTATATATATATATATACCCTCTCTCTCTCTTCTCTCGCTCTTTACTCTCTCACCCCCTTATATATATATATATATAATTTCAAAACCCAATTATACAAAACCCTACAGTCTCTCTTTTCTTCCTATTCTTTTTTTCTTCACCTTCGCGTCGAAACCCACGCCCTAACCCATGCCTGCACCCTTACCTCGCCGTCGGCCTCCCCACAACCCGTCGCCAACACCCCCGACCTCCTTACAACCTCCGTTATCATCTCCTTTCCTCTCCCGAGCTCCCAACACCACCCCTGGCCATAACCCGCAAACCCCGACCTCACGCCTCCAACCCTCACCTCGCCGTTGACCTCCTCGTCCCTTCGTCGTCACCACCACCTCCCCGTCACCCTCAACTTCTTCTCCTCCTCTCCAATACCCGACGACCCAAACCCCCGAGCCAACCCAAGCAATCCACTGCGCCCTTATCACGACCCGAAATTGGCACGTGACAGCCCTTAAACTACGCAACGTCTACAAGCGTAACGCGATTTAAGTAAGCCGAAAACCCAGCAATCTAAACCATCAAAAGTAGTAAGAAAGTGATAATAGAATTTTCAAAACCTTTGAAATCTCAACCCAAATTCTTTAAAGTCCAACTTTTCTTCCTTTAAAATTTTGGCAGCACCTCCTTTGTAAAAACCAACCCCAAAAATGGGTACAACATAAATATAAGTAAAGCATCCACAACGGGAGCAAATCCACGCCCAATGGTGGAAAACAACCACCACAACAGATATACGATGCCGTAGTGAAGAAATAAAAGACGATATAAGTAAAACTGCATAAAAGACATCCAAATCACCAAAATATACATTATCGTCCTCACATCAAGTCTCTAAGTCATACACATGAAAATAGTGGATGGAGAGTATATGAATATAACGAATATACAATAAACAATCTTGGATAACCGCAAAACCCACCTAAGCAAAACTGCACACTGTGAGCCGAAGCGGTATCCGCAGCAAAAGATGATATGATAGATGAATGGCCCTGTCTCTGACTACTGTGAGGAACGACCTGCAAAACACTGTTGCACAACGGGGGTGGGATGCCAAGTCGTGAATAGTAAATAACATATGCAGCTAATCGCAAGTATGCACGTATAGCGCGAATCTAACATATATAAGCTAAGCAATAAATGGTCATATGAATGCAATAGTCATGAAAGATACTCTAGCAGGCACATCTAATACATGAAGCAATAATATGACAATCTGTATGCAACAGTCATGTAAGGTACTCTATCAGGTACAACTAATACATGAAGCGATGATATGACAATGTATATATGCAACAGTCATGAAAGGTACGCTAGCAGGTACAACTAATAGATGAAGCAATGCATATAGAATAAGCATGTCAATGCAACAGTCATGAAAGGTACTCTATCAGGTACTACTAATATATGAAGCAGTGCATAAACAATAAATGTGGAGTATGGGGTGAAACATGTCATTTTCATGGAATCCTGATATCGTGGTAGAACCAAAGTCCATCAAAACAATCCAAATCCCAATTTCCTCAAATCAGCCCCCAAATTGGCTCCCAAATCATGTAAGTCTCACAAATTCCGAATGTACAATATCAAGTAAATCTCATATATCCTGAATGTATAAAATCAGCAAATCTCATATATATCCTGTATCCAATATCAAGTGAATCTCATATATCCTGAATCCAATATCAAGTGAATCTCATATATCCTAAGTATATTTGCATGAACAATTATAATGATGAATATGAATTGATATGTATACATATATATCAGCGTCACATTCCACTAATATATATATATATATATATATATATATATATAACAGCGTCCCATTCCACTGTTATATATACTTAGGAGTAAAAATATTATGATAACATGTGCCAAGTATCGACACATAAAGGCTGATCTATCAGGTGCTGTCACCACGACTGATACCTGATAGGTACGTATCATACGCTATACCGAAAGCTCGGGTGCCTAGCTCTGACCCTCGCCTCTCGACGTATCCATACGTACATGACTCCCGTCGGTATCCCCACGATAACTGCCGAGTCATTGGTACTGTCACCGGATGGTATGGTTCCCCCGCCAGGCTCAATCGGCAAGGTCCTTCAATCGTCTTGCCCCGAGGTACCTCCGGGCCCCACCGTGTACCCTCATACGGCCCACGACGCTCCTCGCATGTGGTATATATATCAGAACCGATAAATCTCATGGTGGCTGCTGAAAATATCATATCAAGAGAAACCGGGTTTTTCAAATAATGCATAATTTCATGAAACTACTACGGTCCTCAAATCTAGAAAATATCATGAAAAATCCATATCTCAATGCGAAAATCCATGAATATAATATACGCAATATAAAACTGAAATGCGAGCATATAAAGGAAAATCCGCTATTTAACTGCAACAAATTAATATAAATATCATGTGGTTCCTAATTTCTCTAAATCTATATAACATCAAGTAAAGGTAAACATATAGCTATAACCAGATATATATGTAAACATAAAGGTATAGTAAGGTATATGTATCTACCTATCAGTAATGATGTAATATACCCTCCAGGTATAAGTGCAGTATGTATGCAAGGTATACATGTAGCTATGTCATTATGTGTGTATATACCTATCGCTAATGGTACAATACCCTATAGGTATACAGGTAACTAGCATGTAAGCATGTCAAGGCATATGTGTAAGCATGTAGGTATACAGGTATGCTATAGGTCATATACATAAAGAAATATGAATCAATGTCTCAATGACCCTAACCAAATAATATCATATAGGTATGTGTGTTGTGTGTAACAAGGCAATTATTGACGGTATGCGTGGTATACAATCAGTGCTCGTGCAACATGAGCCGTCAATAATAGTACAGTGTCATAAGGGCGCCAGTCCAAGCATGACAAATAACTAAGAAATAAGGGTATGCGCAAACTCTATATATGAAATAGAATATGCGACAATATATAACATCTCTAGCCCAGACGCATAACGCCATGTGGGCGATTCCCCTGTAAATGTTAAATCTACTCAACAACCGTCCTGACTAAGTAAAGCGTACCACTCGCTTTCCCCTGATCGCAGCGCCCGAAGTCCCCGCCCGAAGTCTCCGCCTGCGATCCTGAACACATATAACAATAAAGCAAGTGTATATAAGCAATCGACCAAAAATACGTACAACTACGTTTAACCGACGCACCAACTCTAAACATACTCTCGAGTGTCCGTTTAGCGGCTAATGTGCGTAGCGACACTACGAAATAAACTCAAGAGCAAAAACTACACAAAAACACGAACGACATCGGCACGACCCTAGTTAGGAACGCTAAAACGACACCACCATCAAGCCTAGACCCTGATCGTACCGATCGCGCATTCACAACACAATAATAAACGTGGAATCTAATATAAATAACGTCGCAACGTCAAAAGAAACCCACGCCTAAAATATCCGTAAATCTAGTACGCATCCTTTATCATTTTAGCACAAAACTACAAGTTTTACCAAAAACTAGAATTTGCAAACATCACAAAATAGCAAGGTTAAACCATTAAACCTTTACTATAATTTTAAATCTCACTAATTATGATTAGTAAAAACTTAGTTTGCTAATTAGCTTAATTATGAAAATATCATTTAACAAATCTAGCAAGTAGGTTAAGTTTTTATTTGTCTAATATTATCAACTAACCATTTCACTTATCAAAACCCTAATTTGATTAACAAAACCCTTACTAGAATTTCCAAATATGAATTTAAAAGCTTAATTTAAACATCTAATTAAGCTAATTAAAGTATTAAACTACAAAAAGAGATTAGGGTTAAGGTTTTATACCTCACAAAAGATCAAAATCAAGCAACTAGAAATCCAAAGTTAGCCTCCAAAATCCTCATTAGAATGATGATTCAAGCTAGTTTTGAGTTCAAGAAAGAAGGGAAATGATTATATTTGAGTTTGTATGAATTTATTTGGATTTTTGATGATTTTTATGAAGCAAAATGAGATGAAAATGGAGGGGAAAAGTTTAGGGCAGCCAAGGAGAGAGAATGGCCGGCCAAGCAAGGAATGGGGGGGGGGGGGTTGTGAAAAAAGAAGAAATATCTAGCTAAAAAACAACATTAAATGCTAATTAATGCATTTTGCCACTTTTTCTTTCTTTTCTTTTTATTTAAATTTTAATTCTAAATTCTCAAAATATCTAGATATTTTGATGGATGGATTAACAAAAATATCTAGTGATTAGATTAGCAAAGAATCAAATTAGAAGTAATTAACCCAAACCAAAAAGTAATTACCACTAATAAAGTGCACAAATAAAACATTAAAATAATAATTTAATTAGGGAAAAATTCTATGTGAACCAAAACTTCCCATTGACCCCAAAAGTCCGCGCACTAGCTTTATTCTAGCTAGACCAGGTGCCGACAAGTCTATACAAAAGTTTGATCACAATCGAGTTAAAACGGAAAATACCCACTATTTTACCCTAAAAACGGAAAATTCGCAAAACGATTTCTAAAACGTTA
Organism: Agapanthus africanus; assembly: GCA_030015575.1. Lineage (NCBI taxonomy): Eukaryota > Viridiplantae > Streptophyta > Magnoliopsida > Asparagales > Amaryllidaceae > Agapanthus > Agapanthus africanus. The sequence goes on along the minus strand of CM057338.1, from coordinate 416,013,301 downwards.
CAGCCCTAGACCTCACCGTCGACCTCGTCATAACCAAAGACCTCGCCGCAACCTCATCGTCTCACCCTCACCCTCTCCACCTCCTCTCCCTCTCCTACATCCCCGACGATAGCCCAACGCACCCATCCCTGCACCACTACACCACAATCCCAACCCCGACAGAACCCAGAACCCCTCTGCCCTTCGTCGTCGACGGTAGCAATCGTTGCTGTCATCATCGTCTCTGTTCTCTGTCCACAGAAACCACAGCCTAGCCAACCCACTCTTCTCCTTCTCCTTCTTCTCTTCTTTCTTTCTTATCTTTTCTTTCTTAATTCTTGTTTTCCGGACATCGCCGGAGTCGCGCACGTCGTCGACAATCCGGACGACCCAGCTATCGTCGTCGTCCAGCGTGGTCACGTCTTGGATTTGCCAGGTCCAGTCTTGTACGCACGTGTATGTATCGCGACGTTTTCCCGACGTCGAACGTGACGTACGTACCCCGTCGTGAGATTCGATCAGGCAAGTTTATCTTGCTACATGCTATGTTACTATATTATATCCATATGAATAAAAATAATACATTTATTTTAATTATGCATCCCAAGTTATAGATTTACCGTTTTTGGATCCCTGTAAGTATCCGTACTGTCTATTGCATATCTAGTTGCATGCCGGAACCTCATTATATCATACTACCGTTCTATCAGTACAACGTACTTTTTATTGTGCATCATACGTAGTCATGAACTTATAAAAGGTCATCACATATAGATACATGTGCATCCGTGCATTAACCGTGTTTCGATATTCATTACAGTTTACAATGGATATCTAGTTGATGCATATACATCACCTGACTGGTTCACGACACACTACCGACTTGTTACATGGATCTAGTTACTGATACCAACAATATTGACGTGTTGTCCTGACGGATGTTACTTGTTGTCTGCATAGACAAAAACATGTACCTGCTTGATCCTGTGTTGGCAATAGATTTATCTTGGCAATACCTGACTTGAACACAAACCTGGGGATAAAGAGGAAATCAAGAATGTATCCAAAGCGTAACTCAAAAGGCTATTATTACATATTTGCCGTTTTTCCGGACGTTATGGAATATCTTGTTTACCGTTTTTCTGAGCGTTACGGAATAAATCCTGTTACCGTGGTCCCGTGGGGAATGAACAGGGCATAGACTGATGGGTTACAATGAGAATTACATTAATTGATTTCGAAGACTTTAGATTAAATAATCTAGAAGCCCAGTTGTAGGTTACACATCACACACACACGCTTACCTCATTGTTGATACTTATATTGTTGATTTATATTCACATTTACATATCTTGTTACATCCTGATTATTACTATTGTTTGATACTATGACGCACTGACGTCTGGATTTTGCATGGCCCAGTTCCTCTATCTCTATCGCAGGCTGAGCAGGAGTACCTTTGCTGCCAAGCCGAGCAGTGAGGAATTGAGTTTAGAGATGTTTAGCTTTTAGACTATTAGCTTATTTTTCCACACTTTTATTTCTTGATGTGAGCCCATATCGGGACGATTTTCAGATGCTGTTTATTGGTTTTAATTCGTTTCCGCTTATACATTTTTCTTGACTCTATTTATTGTGGCAAATGAACATGTATTAGATAGCTTTTATATATTACTGTTCTTGATATCCTATAAACAGCTGGGCTCAATAAATAGAGTCAAGAAAAATGCTGGAAAACCAGAAGCGGCAAACCGAGCTGAATTAGCGGCAAGCCGAGGCCTTCCAGGAGGGTCTGCGGACAGTCCAGCAGTCCGCAGACACAGTAGCACCCATGCCAGCACAACGTGAGGGCACCGTGGCGGACTTCAGGAGGTTTGGTCCGTCCACATTTACTTGATTGGAGGAACTATTGCTAGCGGAGCAGTGTCTAGTTGATACGAAGAATCTGCTCGTCGCTGCGCAGATTCCGGATGACAAGAGAGTGGATGTAGTACGCATCCAACTGGTGGATTACGCTCGTGAGTAGTGGCTCGTGGAGGAGACCCGTCTGCTCAAACCGATCAGCTGGGCAGCATTTTCACGGAGTTTCTTGGAGAAGTTCTTTCTGCAGTCTACTCGAGAAGAAATGGAAGAAAAGTTTATTAACCTGAAGCAGAATGGCTGATCCGTTGATGCGCATGCGACTGAGTGGACGCGACTCAGTCGATTTGCAGGACCTTTAGTTGCCAGTGATGCAGATAGGGCATGAAGATTCATGCGTAACTTGGATGTGGAGATTCAGAGACATATTGTATCTCTGAGATTGACTACCTTCTCCCAAGTTCTCAAGGCAGCCAGGGAGCAGCAAAGCCTATCGGTGAAAGTAAAGGATACTCAACAGCAGGCCGTCGTAGTGCGGAAGCTGGCGTTTACGCCAAACCGAGTTCCTATATGCAGAGGCATTCCGGTGAACAGGTGAAGCATTGTGCCTATGAAGAAGCCCATTGTACCCGATCAGAAAGCAAGGTGTTTTATGACTATTGCCAACGACGGGTCATTTTCGGAGAGTATCAAAAGAGGCTTAGAATTTGTCTTGTTTGCGGGTCAGCTGATCATACCATCGATGCTTGTTCTTCAAAGCTACGATTGAGGGACGATATTCAGAAGCCACCGCAAAGGCAGATTCAGGGGCAGAAGCAGATTACGTAGGGGCCTAATCAAGCACGGGCCTTCACTTTGACGGCCGAGGAGGCCAAGGCTTTAGATGAAGTCGTTTCAGGTATCCTACCCGTTCATAATTTTCCCGTATTAGCATTATTCGATTCAGGTGCATCCCATTGTTTTATGTCGTCCAAGTTTATCACTGCACACTCGATTCCACACACGGCCATATCTAGTTGCTGGGACATACACATTGAGAACGGGAAAATTATATCTAGTAGCGAGTGCAAGGATTGTTCGGTGGTTATTTGCAGACGAGGGTTATTCGCGGATTTCTTGGTGATTGATACTGGCAGTTATGATGTCGTCTTGGAAATGGATTTTCTCGGAACTTTCCATGCTCACATCAATTGTAGGGTAAAGAAAGTGATTTTCCAGATTTCCGGACATTCGGAGTTTATATTTTTCAGGAGGTAGCAGATCTGCCGGGCCGGTCGAATTTAGGGTTAGGCCGACAAGCACCATTCTTTCGTCGATGGAAGCAGATAAGGAGGAAGCGCCAGCAGTAGTTCGAGAGTTTATGGATGTGTTCGAAAACATCTCGGGTTTACCGCCAAAACGAGATATGGAGCTCGCGATTGATCTTGTTCCTGGAGCAGCGCTGATTTCAAAGGCGTATTATCCGATGGCACCGGTGGAGTTAGAAGAAGTCAAAAAACAGATCGCCGAATTGCTAGAGAAGTGTTAGATTCGCAGCAGCAATTCACCCTGGGTAGATCCAGTTCTTCTAGTCAAGAAAAAAGATGACACGCGGAGGATGTGTATCGATTATTGAGAATTAAACCGGGTGACTATTAAGAACAAGTACCCGATCTTTCGCATCGGCGAATTATTCGATCAACTCAGTGGCGTGAGAGTATTCTCAAAACTGGATTTGCGATCCGGATATCATCAAGTTCGAGTAAAATCAGAAGATATTTGCAAGACGGCGTTCCGAACTCGTTATGGGTACTAAGAGTACTTAGTGATGACATTCGGAGTCACAAATGCACCAGCGATATTTATAGACTTGATGAACCGAATTTTTTCACCGTATTTGGACCAGTTCATAGTGGTGTTTATTGATGACATTCTGATCTATTCGAGAAGCCAAGAAGAGCATGCTGAACACTTGAAGATCGCACTACAAACGTTGAGGTAAGAAAGATTATATGCTAAGATGAGCAAGTGCGAGTTTTGGCTCGAAGAAGTGAAGTTCTTGGGTCATGTCGTATCCGGAGATGGAATTGCTGTTGATCATGAAAAGATTGCAGCAGTTCATGATTGGCCGATTCCGAAGAACGTGACGGAGATCAGAAGTTTTCTTGGGCTTGCTGGATACTATAGAAGGTTCGTGGAGAATTTTGCTCGGATGGTTGAACCACTGACCATGCTAACTCGAAAAGAGGTACCATTCGTATAGACGGATAAATGTGCGTCGGCTTTTGAAGTATTGAAGCAAAGACTGACCACCGCTCCTATCTTGACAGGACCAGACAGTTCCGGAGGGTTGGTTATTCACAGCGACGCATTTGGGAAAGGCTTGGGATGTGTTTTAATGCAGAATGGGAAGGTTATAGCTTACGCGTTGAGACAATTGAAGACACATGAGAAGAATTACCCAACTCATGATTTGGAGTTAGAGGCAGTGATTTTTGCTTTGAAGATTTGGAGACACTACTTATTGGGCGAAAGGGTAGAAGTATTTACCGATCATAAGAACCTAAAATATGTGTTCACGCAAAAAGAGCTCAACATGAGGCAGCGCAGATGGTTTGAGCTGATGGCTGACTATGATCTTGATCTAAAATACTATCCGGGGAAAGTTAATGTAGTGCTGGATACGCCAAGTCGGTTGCCAGCAATACGGATGCTGACTGCACAAAAGGAGCTTATAGATGATTTTCAGAGATTCGAATTGGAGATTGTACTACCGAATTCTTCAGGATAGTTGGTGTAGCTGCAAGTACAGTCGTCCTTGATCGATAATATTAAAACAGCGCAGTTGCACGATCCAAAGTTGCAGAAGTTTCGAGAGCAAGTAGAAGATGGACTTCGAACAGACTTGTTTATTCATGAAGATGGTTCGTTACGATATGGGAGCCGTTTATGTGTGCCCAAAGGAGACATTCGGGAAGAAGTTATGAAGGAGGCTCATAGTTCCACGTATTCCGTACACCCGGAAGGCACGAAGATGTATCAAGATCTACGACAACATTTCTGGTAGGAAGGCATGAAAAGAGAGACTGATCGCTATGTATCGAAATGCTTGGTGTGTCAACAAGTCAAGGCTGAACATCAAAGGGTAGCTGGTTTATTGCAACCGCTTCCGATTCCTCAGTAGAAGCGGGAACATATAACCATGGATTTCGTGACAGCATTGCCGCAAAGTCCTAAGGGCAATAATGCAGTTTGGGTGATTGTTGATTGATTGACCAAGTCAGCTCATTTTATACCGTTTCGAGTTGGTCAGTCGACGGAAGCTTTAGCAGAATGGTACATGAAAGAGATTGTGAGATTACATGGAGTACCTGTGATCATCGTTTCCGATCGGGATACCCGATTCTTATCGCACTTCTCGAGGAGTTTACAAGAAAGTTTGGGGATTCGTTTGAAGTTCAGCACCGCCTATCATCCGCAGACAGATGTCCAATCCGAAAGAACGATCCAAACTCTTGAAGATATATTGAGAGTCTGCATGTTGGACTTTAAGGGTTCATGGGAGGATCGTCTGCACTTGGTGGAGTTGTCACACCCCGCTTCCCAAAAGAGCGGTAACGGCACGTGACAAGCCCGCGACGTATTTATTCTAAGAAGGTCATTTCTCGAAATAAATACGCTAAACGTATATAAGCAATATAAAATGACAAGAAAAGACATGATAATGAAAATCCAACTTTATATATTTACATTCCCAACTTTCACAAGTTTCAAACTGAATACATGATGTCTGAAAACAAAGATATATAAAAGAAAATGCCTAAACAAGTGGCATACTGGAAGTAAAAGCAGAAAAGAAAGAATTGGTAGTCGGTCTGCTCCGCAAGCTGAAAGTAATTCTCCTGATTCGGCTCGATCTCTTCAAGTTCTAGATCATCTGACGAACATTCTAAGGAAACAAAGAAATGGGTGGAATGCCCGTCAGCAAACTTTCGCTCGGTAAGTCCCCAAGTAAGGTGGGATGTGAATGTAAATAAATGAATATGCAAGATGACATGTAATATAGTATGAATGGAAATAAAACATGAACAAGTATAACATGGTAATGTTAATGACAACTATGTAAGAATGACAATGTAATATGAGCATAGTAAACAAGTATAGCACGACCGTGAAGTGTGGGTATAGTGCACATGAAGTGAATGTAAATGTCCTAAAAGGTCTCTAAAAGGGTAAAATTAACTAACGTAAGTTCAAGTGTGAATGTCAACCAATCTCAAGAGTATTCTCAAACCCAAGGCTATCGTCCAGTGGTAAGGAATCACGGGCCCAAAATAGCGGGACTTCAATTATTATTGAAGTATTCCAAACCCAACAGGCTATCATCCAGGGGCTTGGAAACACGGGCCCTCATTCGTGAATTCATGATTTGTACCGTTTCAGCCCGGTACCACAACAACATAATTTGTACCGTTTCAGCCCGGTACCAAAGCAACATGATTTGTACTATTTCAGCCCGATACCACAGCAACATGATTTGTATTAATGGGACTCATGAGATTCCGTTGGATTCATACTCAAACTACCCCAACACCCCGTGTATATAAGTCTATGATTAAAATTACAAGTCTTGCCTAAATCCATGAATACATAAGAGAGTGGAATTCAAGTATCGAGTCGAGTTCAAGTATTCAAGTCAATAGTTCATGTATTTATGTCAAGTGTTCATGTCAAGTCATTACGTATTCACGGTTCGGGTCAAGTCGAGTCAAGTGTACATATAGGGTTCAAGTATTCATGATCGAGTCGTGTCAAGATCAAGTCAATTCTAGTATGTAATGGTTTAATCACAAGTCATTTAGATAAAAATATATAAGCAATCACAGAACATGATATAAGTATACAAGTAACGTCCAAAAACAATGTTGTAAATAAGTGTTGTGTACGAATAATCAATAAAGTCAATAAATTTTGGAATATAAACAGAAATATAGATCTAAGTGTTGTGCATGCGTGAGTTCCAGTATCGCCTAAATATGACTACCGATTTGGGAGATATACCCATTTTCATATTGTCGGGTAAAACAGATCAGAATCTGTTTAACACCGTCATATATTTTTAAAATGCAGTTTGAGTTAATTTCAATCGGGTTTTAGGTTATAAAACTTATTAGAAAATTGTAGGTCTTTCGAAATACTTATCCAAAACACTAATATTCATGCGATTTGGATTTCTGAAGTTCCAGTTATGACCGTTTTAATATCAGCGTTAAAAACAAAAATTCAGATTTCTGGACAGTAACTATATGTTATATTGCAAAGCCTATATCGAGTTGTTTCATGCGTTTCTAAGTAATATAATATACATAAAATTATAGTTCTGTCAATTTTGCATCTACACATCTAAAGTTTGTCATGAACGGATATCGGGAGTTCGAGTTATGTCCTATTTAAAAACAGTGTGCGAATCAGAACATATTCTGTCTAGATCCGTCACTTAATATTATAACGCAGTTTTCTATATTTTACGTCAGTTTTCAATAAAAATATAAAACTAATAAAATCTATATCATTCGATGTAGATATCCAAAACACCCTAGTTTGCTCAATTTGGATATCGTTAGACCAAATTATATGTCTAAGAAGTTGACCGATAAATACAGTTTTCTGTTTTTACGAACAGTGAATAAAAACGATATAATTCCTAAACCGTTAAGTGATTCGATATAAATTTTTTACTGTGTGTACAAAAAAATATATTCTATCAAAGATAAATTTCTTGAAATTTCCCAAAGTAAAAATTAATTTCTAAAAATTATTTTAAAGGTAAAGGTATTGATGTGTATACTAAAATCGGCAAAAAGATTAACTAGTATTTTTATGCAAGCTTCTATTTTTCTTTTAATAAGCAAATCGATTTCATGAGACATTATAGATATATTGCGGTATGAAATTTATATTCTCACAACACGTAATAAATATTCATAGTCATGAACAAAGAATTGAAAACACTTTAATTTGAACAAGAGACAATAAGTTATTATTAAACCATATAGAACCATATATATCTAGACTTATATATATGTATATGTTTATGTTTATCTTCTCTTACGGATTACGATATGAAAAGAATAGCGGGTTCATGAGGTATGACAGGAGGAGAATAAAGAGATGGAAGGAAGAAGAGAGAAGGGACTTACATACACAAACCGGTATCGTCACCGGGCTTGTCTATCCGCCGATAACCTCACGTTTTTAGCGAGACCTTCTTGAGAACTTCTTCATGTTCATCTTCGAGGAATCTAGATGAAGAGAAAAGATAGAAATGTGTGATGAAGAAAAAAAAAGCGGAGTGACGTATAAAAAAGGTTAACGGCTACCATAATTCTAATAAATTATAGCTCATAACCATTCTAATTATTTTGGGAGTTAAAAAGAAGATGAAATGAAAGGTTTCATTTATAGGGTATGAGAAGGATAAAAATTGATAAAAAATAATTGCAATAATAGAGATTTGAACATGTGACCTACGGAATAACAAAGCAATGACTTAACCAATGAGCTATAAGGTTGTTCATGCACATATTTAATAAAAATTAAATATATATTGTTGCTTAAAAAGAAAGTGGGCTTTTGGGCTCATAGTTTTATAAAAGAAAATGAAAATGAGATTGGATTTGGGTTATGAGCCGGGTCAGGTCTTGCGTTTAATTTGAAATAGGTTAAGATTTAGTTTAAAGAAATGAGTTTAGGAAAAATAGATGGAATAATAAAATAATCTATTTAATAGAAAACAAAATATACGGAAAAATATTAAGAATAAATAAATACAATATTTTACTAAAGAAAGAAATCACGAAGGTATAGTAATATTAGGGTCGTTACAGGAGTTTTCGTATAATAACAACTTTCAGGCGACTATTCAGATGGCTCCATTCAAAGCATTATATGGTCATAAGTATCGCTCGCCTGTCTGTTGGGACGATGTTGGAGACCGAAAATTATTGGGACCGGATCTTATTGTACAAACAGTGGAGAAAGTCAACGTGATCCAAAGTCATAAGAAGGCGGCGCAATATCGACAGAAAAATTAGGCCGATACAGGGCGAAGGCCTCTGGAGTTCGCAGTTGGTGATCTTATATTCCTGAAGATATCACTGACCATAGGAGTGATTCGATTTGGTAGTCGAGGCAAGCTTAGTTCTCGATTCGTGGGGTCTTTCGGTATTATCGAGCGCGTTGGAGAAGTAGCTTATTGATTAACTTTACCACTATCCTTGGCGAGTGTTCATGACGTGTTTCATGTATTTCAACTCCGCAAGTATGTTCGAGATGAAACGCACATCCTAGAACACTCGGAGCTGACGGTAAGGGAGGACTTGATATATGAAGAACGACGGACGACGATTGTAGATCGAAGAGAAACGTCCTCAAGAATAAGGTTATCCCTTAGTACTTGTTTCATGGGAGAATCGTTCTCACGGAGAATCAACTTGGGAACGAGAAGATGAGATTCGACAGAAGTTTCCATGCCTCTTTTCTTAGATTCATGTATTCTTGTCTTTTCTTGTTCCGGAAATTTCGATGACGAAATTCTTTTGTAGTTGGGGTATAATGTAACACACTAGTTCATTTATACCATATTTTTTTGGGTATTTTCTAATCTGGAGACTATTTCTTGATTATTATTGTTTTGGGTGCGAATAGTGTATTTGGTATCTGTCTTTAGTATTCGATCCGACCCGCATGCGTAAAACCCATCTTGGTTCTAGATTACTACTTATCCTTGTTAGTACAGAGGATCCGTGCACATTTAGATTTAATACACACTTATATGTTTTATTCATCTGCATATAATACAAATAATAATCAAATAACATATTTTACATCTAGCATGGCCTGCATCATACCCTATATACCCTATGGTTGCATCCAGATATCATGTTCATTTCCTGTTTATTGAAACGGACTCGTTTGGATCGCTACGTATTGTTTCCCCCAATCAGAGCAAAGCTCTGTTTGAAATTTGAATTTCAAAAATTGAAGCAACGCTTCAGATCCAGCGCCAGGTGCGCTGCGCCCTAGGCAGTGCACCATGTGTGCGCTAGCACATGATGCGCTGCGCTCTAGACAGTGCTCCATGTGTGCGCTAGTGCTAGGCGCGCTGCGCTCTGAGCAGCGCACCACGTGTCAAACACAGGTGCGCTAGCGCAAAGTGTGCTGCGCTCTGAGCAGCGCACCACGTGCAAAGCACGGGTGCACCAGCACTGGAATTAAAAAATTCCCCGCCCTTAGATCAAAAGATCTAATAATGATAAATCATTAATTAATCAGAATTAAAATTCTGTTATGGAAAGATTTTCCAATCTTGTTAAAAACAAGAAGATTGCCTTCTGTAAAACAGAAGCCCTAGGATCAAAAATCCAACGGTGGGAAACATCCCCAAATCAATCAGAGAAAGATCTTTTTAACTGATTTAACAAATCATCTTGCCCTATATAAAGGCCCCAAGACTTCAAGTCTGATATAGAGAACCCCCCCCCCATAAACTTTGAGAAAACGCAAAAGAAAGAGAGCAAGCTCTTGCAAGAAGATATTTCTTCAAGGTAAAGAGGATGAATGATGAACACAGAGATGAAATCATCTCTTAAAAAGAAGAATTATCTTCTTAAAAGATCATAGATCTACAAAGACCAAGGTCTTTTATAAAAAGATCAAAAGATCTCATCATAAAAACAAAGAAGTATTTACTTTGTTCACAGATCATAGATCTATAAGAAAAATTGTGTTTTTGAGATCATGAACATCTCATCATAAAGGGGGAGAAAATTATTAAATTTTCTTAAAGATTGTGGATGTATAAAGGCAAAGCCCTTTCAAAAATAAGAACTGTTGTTCTTGAATCTTGAGACAAAGTCTCTTTTAAAAGAACATAAATTTGTTCGCAGATCATAAAATTGATCAAATGCGCCTTGCGCTCTTGAATTGCGCTTCTGCGCTCCCTAGATCGGCGCTCAGCGCCAAATGCGCCACGCGTCAACCACGTGTGCGCCAACTAAACAACTTGCGCTCTGCGCTTCTGAAATAGCGCACTGTGCTCATGGGCTGGCGCTCAGCGCCAAGTGCACCACGTGTCACTCACGTGTGCGCCACAAAATTGATAGCGCAATGCACTCATGGACTAGCGCTTAATGCTCATAAACTGGCGCAATGCGCCCATCATCTGGCGCTTAGCGCCAAGCGCGACACGTATCCTTCTCATTTGCGCTACTTGGCAGAAGCACACTGCTCTCTTTAACTGGCGCAAAGCGTCTAGCGCGCCACGTGTTGCGCTGACAGAACATAAATTGTTCCGATGAATGCTCTGCATTCAATACAAGACAAAAAAAGTGTCAAGATCTAATGCTCAGCATTATTAAAAGGGCCAAGCCCAAATAAAGGCTCAATAGCCAGAATAAAAAATGTTAAACATTTATTGGACTTAGCCCAAGATTGGCCATAAGTTCTCAACTCATATTTAATTGAGCCTATCTGCTCATGAATATTTAACAGATCTTAGTCCCAAATTAGACTATAGATCTTTCAACCAACTCACACCGGTTCGAGGGTATATCTCTTTACTCCTCTGATATCTGTCGTTGTAATCTTTCAACGTCTTCAGAGAGGTGAAGGGTCCCGACAACCACACATTTTACGGACTGTGGGGTCCTTAAACTCACGGACTACGATGTCCTTAACCTAGACTGTGGGGTCCTTAAACTCACGGACTATGATGTCCTTAACCTTGACTGTGAGGTCTTTAAACTCACGGACTATGATGTCCTTAACCTGGACTGTGAGGTCCTTAAACTCACGGATTACGATGTTCTTAACCTGGACCGAGATGTCCTTAAACTAACGTTGGACCATAATGTCCTTAAACTAACATTGGACCGTAATGTCCTTAAACTAACTGACCGCAATGTCCCTAAACTAAACAATAGAGCCCAATTGCTTTCTTGTTGGATCTAAATGATCCTGTTAAGTTGATCTTAGTCTAAAAATTAGACTAACGTATCCTTAACATACGTTTAAGTTGATCTTAGTCCCAAATGAGACTAACGTATCCTTAAACCCTACCCCCAAACCAAAATCTAAAAAGATACGGATTTGGACTAATCCACGCCCTACGGACGACAACATAAATTATTCTCCGTATACAATCCACGGGTAACCAAAAATAAAACAAGTACCCACGACACGAAGTGACCATCTGGAGAAGGAGAAAGTTGTTACCGCGATGCGGTAGCGTAATTAACTGCAAGGGCTTGCGCCTGCAGGGAAAAGCGTCCCCATAATTAAAAACCCCTCAAACGAAAGGGAATCTGACGAAGTCTGCTACACCGGCCGCATCTGTTTAAACCTTCGATACATGGTGCCATAAATCAACTTGGCATCTTCGGAGAGGTGGACGGATAGCACCAATTAGCATCTGCCCTGAAATTCAGGCAAGACGTTTATTGCGTCTCCCGCGTCTTTCGGCGGGGAACATATTCTGGCACGCCCGGTGGGACCTTTTCCTCTTTCCACTCCACACTTCGTGTGTCGCGTTCGCGAACGAATCGCGGTTTGATATGGTTGCCCTTGGGTTCGAGGTACTAAGATTTGGTGTCTTGCTTGGTGCAGAAAACGAAAGATCAATGGCGTCTACTTGCACGAAGTGTTCCAGCTGCAATTGCAACTCGCGTTCCGCCTCATCTGGAGGCATAGCTTACGAACCTCAGGCGGCCTCCCTATTCACAATGCCGATAGAGCAGGTGACGCAGGCTACCACCGGTTTGTTCTTCGGGACCATGCTCCCACCAGTGAGCATTAACATCCCGCTACCGCAAGAAGCGTAAAAGAAGTCGGTCATTGATCGACTCACTACTACTACGTCCCCTCTCAACAGGTCGGCCGATGTCAAGCCAACAACATCAGTCTTAGATAGGCTGAGCCTAAACTCCAATGGGCCTGTCAAGAAGCCCACGATACCTGAAGCGTCCATCCCAAAGCGGATAGCCATTCCTGCTCTCGAGGTCACTAAAGAAGCTTCTCCCGTCAAAGGATCAGTCTTTACGAGGATGGTCACTCCGGCTCCCGTTCCTGCTCAAAGGTCTGTCTTTGACAGATTGGATACTGCTGCTCAACGGACGTCGGTCTTCAAAAGGCTGGTACCAGCAGCGCCTCACCAGAATAGGGGGCATGGCGAAGTCACCCCTAAAGCTGAAACAATCCCAACGGCTCGACACGCTCGACGTCGCCATTGGCGCCGAGTAAGGAAGGCTGGGGGCAGCTCCCCCTCTGGGCTAACTCCACCAGCCCCAATGGTGGAAGTCAATGCTGCTGTTCCAACTGGGAACAGCTTCGCTCTGCTTAATAGGGTGCGCAGGAATTCACCCACCGCCGTACTGAAAAGATCTCCTCCACCCGTGGAGAATGCACCGAAGGCGAAACCGGAACAACCCCCTCAGCGGCTGTCCTCCAAAATTTACAAAATCTGGCGACAGGTTCAGGACTCAGTAATTGATCAAGATTACTCTCACCGACAGAAAAAGGTGAATGTTCAGCAGGGAGAGAACCGTCCTATCAAGCCACAAAGGACGACAACTACCTGGGTGCCCTCTACAACGGCCCCCTCAATGTCAACTGCTCAAAAGAGAAAGAGGCCAGAGAAAGCCCCTGTGACTACGGCAGACCACAAAGACGCCGAGCCCAAATGCCCCAAGTCTGGGGGCATAATGGTGCATACTGTTTATATGGCTTCCGGAAAAGAGGAAAGTCGCGCTTCGACGGGTCACCGACCGCTCACCCGATCCATGACGAAAGCCCAGGAGCAGCAACAAAAGCTTCAGGAAATGCTAACGCAAATGGCCGCACTCACCGGGCCAAAAGAAAGCCCGGAGGCGTCATCAGAGCAGCGTCATAAACAAGAAACCGATGCTGACTTCCTTCGCAGAGTCCTCGAAAAGAAGGACAGAGAAGCAGCAGAACAAGCGGCTAATATAAAACGAATGGCGCTTCTCTTCCAAGACATGGTCGGGATGATGTTACAGCCAGAACCTCCAGCTGAAGACCCTCCAATCATCATTGAAGACGACAGAGGGGAGACATCGAACCCTCCTCCGGCTCTTTCAGCAGCCAAAGAGGAAACCATTTCCAAGGCCGCTCTGGACGACTACATTGCTCAGCAAATATGAGCTCACCAGGCGAATGAAGCAGCCGGCCAGGTTGTTAAAACTGGGCGACCATATCCAGGCTGGTATGACCAAATAAAGTATCCGCCGGGATATACGATCCCTAAATTTCATGTATACAAAGGGACGGGCAATCCCCACCAGCATGTCGCCCAGTTCAGGGCTCTATATGGTAACACCGGGGGTGATGATAAATTGCTACTCCGCCAATTCGTCGGCAGCTTGTCGAAGACGGCATTCGAGTGGTACTCTGAACTCCCGAATGACTCTGTCAAGACATTTGCGGAGATGGAGCTGTTATTTATGCAAATATTTGCAAGCGCTAGCGAGCATACCCCAATCACAACATTGATTAACGCCAGGGTAAAGCCAGGCGAGACATGGGTTCAATACGCAATACGATAGCGGAATCTATGGTCAAAATGTGAACAACGCATTGAAGAAGCGCTGGCGGTGGGCATGTTCGTGGGCACTCTGGACCCTCATGCAACTATTTCCCAATTCATGATGTTCTTCAAGACGACCACGTTCCAAGCCCTAATCGACAAGCTGGCCCAAATGGACCAGATGGGTCATAGACCGTCTCCTCCAAAGCCGGAGCCTCGGAACGAGAAGGGAAAGGGGAAAGGGACTGTCGTCGCCAATGCTCAACAGCAGCCCAGTGGTCTGAGACCAGTTGATCACCAAAATAATAGAACTCGATCTCTCAAAGATAAAATGAGACGCCCTTACTCGTTCCCTCGAGACAAGACGAAGAGGTTATTCGAGCTTGCACTGCGCAACAGACTCATCAATCTGCCGGAGCCAAGACGCCCAGCGCAACCAGGCGACATTAGCAATCCTAACTATTGCCCTTATCACCGAATGTTGGGCCATCCAATCGAGGATTTTTACATCTTCAAAAGCTGGATAGAAGATCAGTACCAGCAGGGCAAATTCGTATTATCCGAGAATTGGAAGGTGAACCCGCCTCGGCCACACACTCCCAAGAAGACGGATACACTGGGGGCATAATGCTCTTTCGTAGAAGAAGCTCCATGGGAGGTCGCTCTTTCAGCCAAGACGAAAAGAATGCTGAAGGATCTCCAAACATGCCCGGCGATCAGGTGGAAAAATCTACTCGAACCCGAGATCATCGAAGGAATGTTAAAACCACGTCCAACTCCAAAGATCGGTGGTGATAGCCAAAGCACTCACACCCAGCCGTCAAAATCTTCGAAGAAGAAGAAGAAATCCAAGAAGCTCGTGAAGCCTGGTGACAGGCGCACGGACCTGCAAAAACAGATTGACGCGCTGGAAGAGTATAACCAGAAGGCGCGGACTCCAGTCACACTTCAAGAGTTTCTCAACCACGTCCTTGAGAACGGAGATGACGATAATGGAGAGGACTCGTTGGATGAATCTGAGGATTATGTAGCAAGTTGCCATGTGATCTCTCACTCGTCGATAGACGATGAAGAAGCTCCTTACACAAAGAAACTGGGGGCAAATCCTGAACTGGAACTTCTAGGGCCATCAGACGAAACGATTGATGCATTCCTGAACGAAGCTCTTCTTAAAAGCAAAGCTGCTCGAGAGCGTGAGATGGCCATATTTGAAAAAGCCTAACGCCGGCGACTAGATGAAAGAGTTGAAACACTCCTTCCAGATCGAAGTACGTCCGCCGCAAATAAAAGCGGGTTCAAGACAAGGAAGAGGTTCGCCAAAGCCATATCAATGGGAATGAAGCTGCCACCTTCCGAAGGAAACATTCTTGGTGAAGCGGAAACACATCCTAGCTACTGCTTATATCATCGAAAGATTGGCACCCCACCGAAGAGTGCAACGCTTTTAAAAGATGGTGGCAGGGATATGTTGCTCACCGGCAACATTTCAAGCGGATGAAACGCAAAACTCGTTTGGAGCAAAGAAGTACGATCGAGAAGCATAAAAGAACTACCGGCAACTGTCGCATGGTCAACGCCGGGGGATCGCAAGTTCTCACATTCGGGAGCGACTCTGACGAAGAAATGACTCTTGGCCCTCTCTTTAAAGAGTCCACCTTGGGAAAAGAGGAAGAACCAAAGATCTGTGAAAATATTCAGCTGCGCAATCGTACGCTGCCTGAAAAGAATCTTGGGTCCTCGAACAGTGGGTCGAATAGAAAAGATAAGGGAAAAGAAAAAGTCCCTGAGGATATCATCCTTGATGACCAAGCCGTCGAAAAGCTGACATCCAAGGACCCGCCAAAGAAAAATAAGGTAGACTACAACGTGCTGGTACACTTGAGAAAGCTACCTTCGCAGTTAAGCATTCTTGACGCCTTTCTGTTATCCAAAGAAGCAAGAGATTCTTTGATCAAGGCATTACAAGAGCCCGAGCAATTCCAAGCTTTCATCGCCGAAGAGAAGATGAAGGACGAGCTGGAAGAAGTACACACAGCCGATATCACCTTCGACAATGAAGATCTCCTCCTTGGGACATGCGAGCACAACCGTCCCCTATATGTCTCCGGATATTGTCATGACATCAAGATAGGTAAAATTCTGGTCAACAATGGGTCTTCCGTCAACCTCCTTAACGTGAGGGTGTTAAAGGAAATCTGCATGAGCATTCAACACCTCGCTCGCGATAAAACCACGATCTCTGGGTTCGACTCTCAGTCATCACGGACGCTTGGGTCTGTAATATTGACGCTACGCTTTGGGCTGCTTGTCACAGACATTAAGTTTCATGTCATTGACGCTAAGACATGCTACAATGCTTTGCTTGGCCGACCCTGGTTACACGAGTACAACATCATCCTTTCTACACAACATCAGTGTATGAAGTATTTCAAAGATGGTCTCGAGTATACTGTGATAGGGGAACTAAACCCGTTCTCCGTGAATGAAGTCCGGAAATACGAAGATGCAAAATACTTCTTACCAGATTTTGAAGACACGGAAAGATGTCACAAACCGAAGAACAAAGCCATCACTAGTATTCTGGTCTTCGGGAGTGATACCGAGGAGGAAGAAGAAATAGTTTATTCAGGTCCGTCCGAGTGCAACAAGCCGGTACCGTCCGCTCCTATGTTGATCTTCGGCAGTGACTTGGAAGATGAGGTCAATGCCGTATTCTCTGCTCGGCCATCAATACAAGCCTTCACTGATGAAGATCAGAGTTTGCAAGTTGCCATGGTTCCGCCAAAGCATTATAAAGAGCTAGACGCGCTTGATACCTACGGTGTAGAAGAACTGCAGACATTCTATGTCCCTCCCACGCGAAAAGGTGAAAAGGCGATCATATTCTACCGATCCGGGGAAACTAAAGTGGAGAAAGAAATTTGGCATGGTGCGGATTCTACACTTGACAGGCTCCAGCCCATCCGTTTGCCCAGATATTACACGAACGGCCTAAAGAGACTCTTGAGATGCCAAGGTGTACCCCTTAAGCAAACTGCCCGACAAGCACGGTTCTATAACAGGATCTGGAACGTTCCCAGAACTCAACGAAAGTTGCCCAACGAGAGAATGGAAACGACCGGGCTTGGGTATGTTCAACCCAAGAAACGGGAGCTACTCCGCGCTGCTATGTCATACATGACTTTGATGAAAAAGGAGACGCTAACCCTGAACCAGAAAGAGCTCCCGCCGTGAAAATGCCCAGTCCGTCGTTCGAAGAAAAAATGGACAAGCTTATAAGGAAAGCAGGTCAAAAGGTTCGAGACGACCATAATCGCGAAATGGCCATCTACGAGAAAGCCAGGACGCAACGCCTCCTTCAACAGGCTGTGAAAAATGAAAATGCTCCTCTTTGTCAGCCTGTTGTACAAAAGGCCCGACGCAGAGGCAGAAACAAACCAAAGAACGGGAAAGGCGTTCGATAGCGACAAAGCGGGTACAAGAAGCCACGCGATCAGGAATCGAGCAGTCCGGATTCGTCTCTTATAAAAAAGATGGGTCGAGTATATTTTTTTCCCCAAGACAAGACAAGGAAGATATTCGAGCTTGTCATAAAACATCAGATGATGACACTCCCGGAGTCCAAGAACCCCGAGCAAGCAGGCGAAGTCTCTCACCCGGACTATTGCTCCTATCACAGGGAAATATGACATCCTCTCGAAGACTGCTTCACATTTAAAGACTGGGTAGAAGACCAGTATCAGCAAGGCATGTTCGCTCTATCCAGCAGATGGAAGGTAACCCCGCCGCAGAAGCATGAACCCAAAGCCACGAGAGTAGATCCAGATCAACGTCGGTCTTGGAAGTGAGCTCGTACCTGTCACGTGATAACGCTGTCAGAAGAAGAGCCCGAGAATATGGATGATCTCCCCCGGTGCTTCGAAAACAATGATGACGAGGTAATCTCAGAATTTCCACCGGCACCAAAAGAGCTCGAAGATAGAATACATACTACTGCACATAACCTCAAGAAAATTGATTTGGGGACGACAAATGACCCGCGACCGACGTTCGTCAGTGAGCTGTTGTCTGAAGAAAGGGTGGCTACACTAAAGGACGTGCTCATGCAGCATAAAGATTGCTTCGCATGGAACTATTCCGAGATGCCAGGATTAGATCCAGAGATCGCTATGCACAAATTGGCGATATCCCCGGACATCAAGACGATCAAACAAGCGCCGAGAAGAATGCGGCTCGAGCTTGAAATGAGCATCAACGCCGAGGTCAAAAAGCTAATCGACGTCGGCTTCATCCAAGAGGTTCAATATCCTGACTGGATCACCAACATCGTCCCGGTGATAAAGAAGAATGGGACGGTGCGCATATGTGTGGACTTTTGAGATCTCAATAAAGCCTGCCCGAAAGACGACTTCCCAGTACTAGTCACCGAGATGATGATAGACAATACGTCCACTCATGAAGTTTTCTCCTTCATGGACGGCTCGTCAGGATACAATCAGATAAAGATGCATCCCGAGGACCAGAAGCATACCGCTTTCCGGACCCCTTTAGGGATATTCTGCTACAAGGTGATGCCCTTCAGTCTAAAGAACGCCGGTGCCACTTATCAGAGGGCCATGACAAAGATTTTCGATAACCTCATACATGAAATCATCGAATGCTATATCGATGACCTCGTAGTTAAAAGCAAATCATACGACGAACATTTAGAGCATCTAAAGATCGTGTTTCAGCGCCTTCGGCAATACAACTTGAAGATGAACCCTCTCAAATGCGCGTTCGGAGTGTCCTCAGGCAAATTCCTGGGATTCATCGTCTGACACCGAGGCATCGAGATAGACCCGTCGAAGATCAAGGCGATCATGGAAATGCCACCGCCAAGGACTCTCAAGCAGCTGCGGTCTCTCCAAGGAAAGCTCGCATATATCCGGCGATTTATAGCCAATTTCTCAGGCAAGTGCCATTCTTACAGTCACTTGATGAAGAAGGGAACCCCGTTCGTATGGGATCGCAAATGCCAAAGCGCGCTGGACGAAATCAAGCAGTACCTGCAGAATCTGATAGTGCTGGCTGCTCCGGTCAAGGGAAAGCCTCTCATTCCGTATACAACAACCCTCGAAGCTTCTTTAGGCGCGCTATGGGCATAAGAGAACGACCAAGGGAAGGAGAGAGCCCTCTACTATTTGAGTCGAGTTCTCCTGGGGGCAGAAAGCAATTACTCCCCCATCGAAAAATACTGCCTAGCATTGATCTTCGCAATAACGAAGCTCAGACACTATGCGTTGGTACATGAGGTCCATCTCATATCAAAAGTGGATCCTTTCAAGTATTTAATGTCGAAGGCCATACTAACAGGACGGCTTGCTAAATGGGCCCTGATCTTAATGGAGTTCCCGATAACTTATCGGCCTCTTAAGGCAGTGAAAGGCCAGGCCATCGCCGACTTCCTCGCTGAGCATTCGATACCCGCCGACTCTCCCTTGAACTGCGAATTGCCAGACGAGCATGCGTTTGACACGATTGACAGGGAGAGAAGAGAGAATGATACCCAATGGGAACTCTATTTTGATGGGGCGTCAAACAAAGCACCCCTATAATCAAATCTGGGGTAGGCCTCATCTTCGTGACTCTACAAAGAGGGATAATGTGCTTTGCCTCCTCCTTAACAGAGCTGAGGACGAACAATGAAGCCGAGTATGAAGCTTTGATAGCAGGTCTCGAGATCGCCATCGACATGGGAATTGAAAACCTTCTCATATACGGAGACTCTCAACTGGTCGTTAGTCAAGTAAACAGCGACTATCAGACGTGCAAGCCTGAGTTAGTGAAATACGGCGAGAGAGTACAGTGACTGCTGACTCAAATTCCTTCCTACACCTTGGAAAGCATACCGCGTGTGGAAAATAGCGAAGCGGATGCATTAGCCAAGCTCGCTAAAGAACTAGCTAACGAAAACCTCGATGACGTGAGGATCATTGTGCAAAGCCGTCGGGTTCTCGCACCGGCAGAAATATCTCCGGAGTCGTCCGAAGAAAAGGGAGCGATCGAGCAAATGACTCTATAAATAAAAGACCAGGAAAAGGCTAAGGATTGGAGGGAAGTCTTTATAGACTACTTTAAATCCCATCGAACACCTGAAGATGCATCCTCAAGACATCAGCTTATGAAACGAGCTCTGTCTTTTGCTTTTGTCAATGTTACTCTGTATAAGAGATCATTTGATTCTCTGTGGTTAAGGTTCCTGGGACCTGAAGAGGCAAAGAGAGTCGTCCAAGAAACTCACGATGGACTCTGCGGTTCTCACCAGGCCGGGCCGAAGATGAAGCTGAAGATCAAACGGATGGGTTATTATTGGCCCACGATGATCCAAGACTGCCTCGAATACGCGAAGCAGTGCCATTCGTGCCAGATTCATGGGGACTTTATCCATCAACATCCAAATCCACTAAATCCAACAGTGGCTAGCTGGCCGTTCGAAATATGGGGGACTGACATAATCGGCCCCATCGAGCCAGCATCGTCCAGAGGACATCGATTCATTTTGGCGACAACTGATTACTTCTCCAAGTGGGTAGAAGCAGTATCGCTGAGGGAAGTGAAGACGGAGAATATCCTCCATTTCTTCAAGACACACGTCATTTATCGGTTTGGAACTCCACGACGGATTATCTCCGATAACGGGCCAGCCTATAGAAGCCACAAGATCAGCCGCTTCGCACAACAGCATAACATAGACTGGAGATACTCCTCAGTCTATAATCCCCAAGCTAACGGTCTAGCTGAGGCTTTTAACAAGATCTTGACGAAGATCGTGAAAAAGACGGTGTCCCGAAATAAGAAGGACTGGAATGAGAGACTGCATGAAGCTCTCTGGGCGTATCGAACTACGTTCAAAACGGCCACGAACACAACTCCGTACGCATTGGGATTCGGTACAGAAGCAGTACTCCCTCCCGAGATAGAGTTACCCTCTCTACGAGTGACAGTTCATTACAAGCTGACAGACGAAGAGAATGCTCACCTTCGCCTTGAGGAGCTCGATGCCCTTGATGAAACTCGGCTCATGGCGCAACAAAATCTGGAGGCTTATAAAACAAAAATGACGCATTCATACGAGAGATTGACTAGGCCGAGAACATTCCGCCAAGGCGAACTCGTTCTAATGGTCAAAAGAGCTATGATCCCCAATCGTGCTAAACGGGGGAAATTCGAGCCGAACTATGAAGACCCGTATATCATAGACAAGGTCTACCAGGGTGGGGCCTACCTACTCATGGACATGCATGGTGAAAGACCTTTCAGGCCAATAAATGGTTGCTTCCTGAAAAAGTACTACGCCTGACGAGTCACGGCCTATATCAACGATAGATGACGATGCCTATATCCGCTCGCTATCTTCCTAAGCCTAAAATCTATAAGTAGTAGGCGGTATATGGACTGAAACGTCCTTAAACTAACAACGGACCGAAACGTCCTTAAACTAACAACGGACCGAAACGTCCTTAAACTAACAACAGACCGAAACGTCCTTAAACTAACAACGGACCGAAACGTCTTTAAACTAACAACGGACCGAAACGTCCTTAAACTAACAATGGACCACTACGTCCTAAAACTAGTTGCTGACCGAGACGTCGATAAACTACTGTAGACGGCAGCATCCCAAGGCTGATACAAAAAAGAAAGAGAAACGAATAAAAAAAAAGAAAGAAAAAAAACTGTATGTCCATAAGCAAAAGGGGCACGGATGAAAACCCGAGAGGGCTCCGTGAGTAAAAACAGCAGGGCTACCGGCGAGTTTTGTGAAAACCCGAAAGGGCTCAATCTCGTTAAAAGACACTTGCAAGGTCCTCTCAACCTTGTAAGGAGAAACCCCCCGCGTGAGATCCTTACGACTCACAAGGGAGCAACACACTTAGGGATCCACACGATTCCTAGGGAGCAATTACACTTGCGAGATCCTCACGACTCGTAAGGAGAACACTCTTATGAGACCCTCACGGCTCATAAGATTCAAAAGTCTTAAGCTACAGGGATCTGAACCTGTTCTTAAGCGGCTACCACAACCTCCAACACTGCCTTACAAGCGGCTCAATATTAACCCTTGTATACAATCCATGGGCGTGAAAAAACATTTCCCTAACAAAGCCCTACCCGTGACTAGGGATATGTCTACATGGTGAACAACCCTTATAAGTCCTCTCGACTTATAAGAAGAAAACACTCTTGTAAAATCCTTACGACTTACGAGAAGCCATACATTTAGGAGTCCTCACGACTCCTAAGGAGAAAACACACCCACGAGATCCTCACGAATCACAGGGAGAAATACCCTTATGAGACCCTTACGGCTCATGAAGTCGAAAGCCTTAGTCGACAGGATCCTAACCCTGTTCGCTAAGCCACCTTTGTTCGACATCGACATAGGCAAATGATGATTCGCTCCTGGCAATATTCTAGTTGTAGCGGTGCTGATGCCGAAATCGGTATCTAACTCGAAGCTTGCAGCAAAGAAGCTAGCGAGCCACACGTGCATACGAAATAGCCAAAATGATGGGGCAACTTGCAAACAAAATCAGCAAGTAAAAATGTATGCATGCAAAATAGCCGAAATGATTGGGCAACTCGCAATAAAAAGCAGCGAGTAAAAATAAAATAAATCGAAATGATTGGGCTCCGCGAAAAATAGCCGAAATGATTGGGTAATCGCGACCTTTACGATATAAAAGATGAAATGATAGAGTATTGCGGAAAGAAACAAAAAAAATGATGAGATTTATGCCCTACAGATGATATCACATCAATCCCTGTATATAATCCAGGGACGCAAACAAAGAAGGAATCACACCTTCCCTCCCCAGGCTCCGTCAGAAAACGAAGCCAAATCTCAACGGTTCAGGGATAGCCTAGAGATCATCAACAGCGTTCCTCCCCATTCCAGCAGGATTCAGACGCTGGAATCAACCCTGGAGCTACGGCAAAGCCCCTACTCCAAATCTCGATGGTTCCCAGACAACCTAGAGAGCACTTCGACATTCGTCTCATTACAACAGACGCGACGTCATCCACATGACCCCGTCTCGGAAATACGTCATCCACATGACCCCGTCGCGGGAATACGTCAAAATGACCCCTTCATGGAAATACGTCATCCACTTGACCCCGTTGCGGAAATACGTCATCTACATGACCCCGTCTTGGAAACACGTCATCTACATGACCCCGTCGTGGAAATACGTCATCCAAATGACCCCGTCTCGGAAATACGTCATCCACATGACCCCGTCTCAAAAATACGTCATCTACATGACCCCGTTGCGGAAATACGCCATCCACATGACCCCGTCACGGAAATACATCATCCACATGACCCCGTCACGGAAATACGTCATCCACATGACCCCGTCGCGGAAATACGTCATCCACATGACCCCGTCGCGGAAATACGTCATCCACGTGACCCCGTCACGGAAATACGTCATCCACATGACCCCGTCGCGGAAATACCTCATCCACATGACCCCGTCGGGAAAAACGTCATCCACATGACCCCTTCGCGGAAATACGTCATCACATGACCCCGTCGCGGAAATACGTCATCCACATGACCCCGTCGCGGAAATACGTCATCCACATGACCCCGTCGCGGAAATACGTCATCTACATGACCCCGCCTAGGAAATACGTCACCCAACGACTCCGTGGAACATGGCTAAAGCTAACCTTGACCCCGTGGGAAACGCCCGGAGCAACTTCTGACGCTGTGAAATGTGGATAACGTCAGTCTCATTAAACACTTACGGGTCCTCTCGACCGGTAAGGAAGAAAACTCTCTTATAAGATCCTTACGACTTATATGGGAAAACACACTTAGGAATCCTCATGACTCCTAAGGAGAAAAGACATCTACGAGATCCTCATGACTCGTAGGGAGAAAAGTCTTTATGAGACCCTCACGGCTCATAAAGTTGAAAAGTCTTAGGTAGCAGATCTGAACCTGCTTCCTAAGCCATCACTACCTCTCGGAGAGTTCAAGATGAAATGTTCTTTATTATCTACAGGCCACACTTGCCAGAGTAACATACTAAAAACACAGCAAAGGGAAGAAAACGACAGTGGGAGATAAGAAAAATGTGTCTTTATTCATGAACTCAATTGAATACAAGATACATCATATAAAAGAATAAAAAATGGATACATGTTATTCAAATATTACAAGTGTGTAATTGATACAAAGGCAGCTACTAAGAAGGAGGCATTTTCAATAAGTCAGCCAGTTGCTCGCGCACTCCTCTCAACTCCTTTTCAAGGTCAGCCGCCGCAGCCAGCTCCGCTTCGATTCGAGCCCGTTACCGCAAGCATGATGAAACCTTCTCATCAATTTCCTGTTGGACAGCTTCGCGACTCTGCGTAACTCGCTCAATGAAGTTGAGCTTCCGCCTAAATGCCAGCCCGTCCGAAATACATCGCTGCAAATTGTCAAAGACGGCTCTCAATTGCGCAGCGTTCGCTTCGGCCTTGGGCGCACAATTGGGACGACTCAGTGGAAGTCGCCTCACGTTCCTTTTGCTTGAGGATCGCCTCTTGCTCGAAATGACGAAGGAAAAGGGCACTTTGCTCAACCCACGCAGCCCGCTGGGAGTTCCCGGCCAGAATCTCAGGAGCAGGACGCCTAAGCTCAAGCTCATGCAGGCAGGTCTCAATCTTCCTGCAATGATTAACCCAAGACTCGACGACGCCTTCATTATGGAAGTTCACAAGCGTCGCCAGTATTGGATTAACCTTGGCAGCAAAATCTGCAGCGAGTGTAGGGGCCTCCGCGTCAAGCTTCTCGACGTATTCGCTCAACATACGTAGCCTGGTCACAGCGCCTTTGGAAGATGGACGTCTAGAAAAGGGCCCTGCTGGCATTATGATGCGAGACTCGAACGGAGCTAGAGTTGACATGATTGCTGCAAAATAAATCATAGTCGGATGTCGGCTCAAGAAACAAAGAAAATACACAAACAATAGAGTCTACTATACCGGCTGCAACAGGGGGCAGAGCTGGGAGTACTGGTGGCGCAACAATACCCTCGTCCCCTCCTTCAATTTGTAAGGTTACAAGCAATGCAAAGAAAAATTAGCAATAATATGACTGCCCGTTAAAGAAAGGACGTCGGTTAAAAAAGATACTCACCGACACCAGCGGGCGGGCTAATCTCTGACTGGAAAGAGAAGTGTGGGTGCAACACCTGATACAGGTGATCAAAAAGGACTCCTGCAAGGACGCAGTAATGCAATGTCAGTACATAAATTACACAGCCTAGAAATAAGACCGATGAGTCACAAATCCACACCTTCCAACATCTGAGATGGTACGAAAGAAGGTAGAGGAGTGGTCACCGTTAAAGCGGTAACTGATGGCGTTGCCTCGGGTAGCGTAATCTCAACGCTTGCCACGCCTGTATTAGAAACGAGATAAATACTGTCAGGAAAGATTAAAAGGGATTGCAGAATAAAAAGAAAAGTAATGACCCAAAATCTACCTGGTGAGTCGCCGGTCGGAACCGCAATAAGCGAGTCACTTGATATAGCGACTGCTTCACCCTCCTCCATCGGAATGGTTTCGCCGCCCGTGGCTTCATCCCCCGACTCCATGAGAATCATCGTGATACGGCAACGGCAGGGAGCCGCAAGGGGAAAGAGCCACGATTGGAGCAGTTTCAGACTCTTGAGAAAGGGTGGCCACTTCAGGCTCAATGGTTGCCGCCATCTCACCCACCGCTACCTCGAGCTCGGCGATTGTAACCATCTCGCTTACCGCTGCCTTGGGTTCGGTGATCATGGCTACCTCCTATACCGCTACCCCAGGCACAGTGGTTGCCGCCACTTCTTCTGTAAGACTCGGCCCGGCAAGATAGGATATATGAGAACCTGAAAATCAAAAACCCTGACAAAAGAACCCAATGTCACGTTACCTTGAGTTGGTCTTCCGATTGCTTCCCGAGCGGCACGTGCTGCCTGTCTGTGGGCAGTGGACGAGGCAGCCGGAGCATCCTCTGAAGGAGTAGGGGCAGGGGTAGCGGTGCTCGAACCTATACCCGCGGCCAAGGCAGCACTTCGCTCCCTTGCCGCGCGTATTCTACGCTTCCTCTCTGCTCGGGCCGTGAGAGCGGATCTTTTAGAAGCCTTCATCAACAGGACATCCTCGTCTACACCAATATTTACCTCTGAAGCCGTTATGGCATCTGTCATCGGTTGCTTAAGTGAAGCTTCTTTCGGCAATGCTGGCGGAACTGAGATAGCCGATCCGGGGAGCGTCTCCGCACCGCCCTGCGAATTCGGTGCTGTTCCCCTCCGAATCACGGAGACGCGACCGTGCGGGTCCGTCTTGCCTGAAATTCGGGACAGATGCTAATTGGTGCTATCCGTCCACCTCTCCGAAGATGCCATGTTGATTTATGGCACCATGTATCGAAGGTTTAAACGGATGCGGCCGATATAGCAGACTTCGTCAGATTCCCCCTCGTCTGAAGGGTTTTTGATTGTGGGGACGCTCTTCCCTGCAGGCGCAAGCCCCTGCAGTTAATTACGCTACCGCATCACGGTAACAACTTTCTCCTTCTCCAGATGGTCACTTCGTGTCGTGGGTGTTTGTTTTGTGTTTGGTTGCCCGTGGATTGTATACAGAGACTAAGTTATGTTGTCGCCCGTAGGGCGTGGACTAGTCCCAATCCGTATCTTTCTTAGATTTGGGTTTGGGGGGGTTGAGTTTAAGGACACGTTAGCCTCATTTGAGACTAAGATCAACTTGAACATTTGTTAAGGATACGTTAGTCTAATTTTAGACTAAGATCAACTTAACGGGATTGTTTAGATCTGACAAGAGAGCAATTGGGCTCTATTGTTTAGTTTAGGAACATTGCGGTCGATTGCCAGTTTAAGGACATGGTGGTCCATTGTTAGTTTAAAGACATCACGGTCAAGGTTAAGGACATCATAGTCTGTGAGTTTAAAGACCTCACAGTCAAGGTTAAGGACATCATAGTCCGTGAGTTTAAAGACCTCACAGTCAAATGTTAGTTTAAAGACATCATGGTCGAGGTTAAGGACATCATAGTCCGTGAGTTTAAGGACCTCACAGTCCGTTGTTAGTTTTAAGACATCATGGTCGAGGTCAAGGACATCATAGTCTATGGGTTTAAGGACCCCACAGTCCATGAAATGTATGGTTGTCGGGAGCCGTCAGCTCTTTGAAGACGTTGAGGAATTACAATGACAAATATCAAAGGAGTGAAGAGATATACCCTTGAACCAAGGTGGATTAAATGATCTGTAGCCCAGTTTGGAACTAAGACCAATTAATTATATTATGAGCACATGGGCTCAGTTGAGTTTGAATTGAAGACTTATGGCCTACTTGGGCTAAGTCCAATTAAGTTTGAAGTGTTGGCCCTCTGTTGGTCCATTAGACATTTGTCTGGGTTCAAGCCCATATTATTCAGCAATGCTAAATATTTTCATCTTTGATTTCCTCAATTTTGAGATTCATTTGGAGGAGGGACTTTTGCCTCTGGAAAATTAGCCAATTTTGGCTAAAAGTAGTGTTAAACACTAGAAAATAACAGTGTTAAACACTGGAAATGAGATTTTCAAATTAGTGTTAAACACTAAAAGATAATCAGTGTTAAACACTGGGAATAAAGCTCTCGAATTAGTGTTAAAAACTAAAGGAAAATGGGTCACGTGTGGACACGTGAGGGCGCCCAAAGGTGGGACCAGATTCCTTTTCTTCGTTCTGCAATTAAGTGTTAAACACTTTTTATATTTTTATTTTTGAGCATCACGTGTTGACACGTGATGGGGATTTATGCGCTGACTGTAAAAGCGTTTGCCAAGAGGTCACGTGGCAACACATGAGAGCACCCAAAACCTTCATTTCTTTTGCTTTTTCTTTCGGTGTTTTGTAAGTCACGTGGGAGCACGTGAGGCGTTGCCTCAAAGCTTCCCGCTTCTCATTTCTGAGGATCTCTTCACGGGTCATGTGGGGACACGTGACCTTAGTTCTTTTCATGCACAGAGATCTTTTAAGTCTCCTTATTTTATTTTGAGAATTAAATTCTCTGTAGGGTTAAACTCTAATCATGATTTTGGAGGAATTAAATTCCTATTATGAAAGAATTAAATTCTTATATAGGGTTAAACCCTAATTTCTTTTAGAGGAATTAAATTCCCATATATGTAAAAGAATTAAATTCTTGTATAGGGTGAAACCCTAATTTCATTTTAAGAGAAATTAAATTCCTGTGAATTTGAGAGAATTAAATTCTCAATTAAGGTTAAACCCTAGTTCTGTCCATCTTGAAGGAATTAAATTCCTGTATTTTTAGGAGAATTGAATTCTCATATAGGGTTAAACCCTGGTTTTGTTTTGAGAGAATTAAATTCTCTAAACTCAATTCCCCCACTAAGTTTTAGATCTGCATGGCAGGATCTCAACCCGATGAGAATTAAATTCTCAACCTATGGGGAGATGTGCTTCTGCAGATCTTCAACTAGAGGAAGAACTAAGTTCTTTTGCAGAAGAGTTAAACTCTTAGATATTGAGAATTAAATTCTCTATTTGAAGTTTTGATTCCCTTTCTTTTCTCACCTAGGATTTTCTTTGTTGAGAATTGAATTCTCCTTTCTTTTCTCTCTGCTTTTTTGCCTTCAGGAAATTTCAAGATCCCAAAATTCAATATCTTTCTTTTCTCTTGGCTCCTATTTATAGGAGAAGGAAAAGAATCGATTTGTTTAGTAAATCTTTCATTGAAAGATTTTGTTTGTTTTCATAATTAATATGAGCCTTTAGATCATTCAGTGAATTTTATTCACCGTTGGATTTTCAATCCAAAGATATTCTGTTTGTTATTTTCGGTGAGATTTAGGGAAATCTTTCCTTGTCTAAGATTTTTCCATATATTGGTGATATTTAATCACCCCTGGATTTTTAATCCAACGGTTCTCCCTAATCCTTTCCCATTTGGAAATATTTTGGAGAAATTTAGAATTTAATTCTATTCAGTTATAAGGCTTTCGAAGCCTGTCATGTGCTGGCACGTGACCCTTGGTCACGTGTGAGCACGTGACCCCCAATTTGTAACGTTTTGAAAATCGTTTTGGTGAAATTTCGAAAAATCGGTAAAATAAGGGTGTTTTCGGTAAAAAGTCAAAATACAAATATCTTATTATAAAAATTAAATATACATATTTTAGCTATGTAATTGCTATTATTTGGTGTTTATTGAGCCGCTGGTGAAATTTCAAATTTTCTGAAAAAAATATTATTTTATTATTATTTTAAGCCGTCACTAATACATTTAATTAGGGAAAATTACAAATTGGAATGAGTTGAAACAAATTTTGTGCATCATAAAACATTAAATAAAAATTTATCATGTGGTTTTTGGAACGAAATCATTTGCCAAAACGGTTTAGAAATTATTGAAGAAAAAAGGCTTTTTTTTAGCTTAAATGGATGTTTGGGGTACTGTATTTATCATTTTTCATCACCCCACACCCGTACCCACACCCACACACACCCATTTCCTCTACCCCTTTGCTGAATTCAGCAGCCCCCCCACTCATTCCCCCCACTTAAAAGTCAAAACAAACAAAGAAAAGAAAAGGAAAAATAAAGGAAAAGATGTTAAGTGTTGACTTGAAGTATGGCTTTCTTTGACCCTTTCATTCAACACCTCTCTCTCTCTCCTCATTCCCCCCATTTTGGCCGAAACTTGCTTCCTCCCACTGCAGCAGCTTTCCCCCCTCTTCTCCCTCTCATTTCATCACAAAAAAATCCACAAATTGCTTCAAAATTAACACAAATCAAAGCTAAATTCAAATCCAACACTTACCCATTATTCTTTAGCCCATCTAGCATGGATTTTGG
Organism: Agapanthus africanus; assembly: GCA_030015575.1. Lineage (NCBI taxonomy): Eukaryota > Viridiplantae > Streptophyta > Magnoliopsida > Asparagales > Amaryllidaceae > Agapanthus > Agapanthus africanus. The sequence continues at coordinate 415,982,966 of CM057338.1, read as the reverse complement.
GGCATAGAAGCTAATTTGGGAGGCTATGATGCATGTAAATCTACAAGTCTTGGAGGTATAATCTTATCTAATGGTTAAATTGTTGGTATTGTTTTCATAAGCTAAGTAGTTAAATGTTAATTTGGGTTCTAATTTCAAGTGGGAATTATTAAGTGAGGGTTTGGAAAATTCTAGATTAGGGTTGTGAATTTAAGTTGGGGTTCTTGTAATTGATCATGGGATAATTGTGTAGTTTAACATGTTGTTGTTATGCCAAAACTAATCTAGTTGGAAGTTTATATTTTTGTTAAATTCAAATTTTGTATTAATTATGTAATTTGCAAACTAGGTTTTAGTGAAATACATATAAAATTGAGATTTAAAATGTAATTAAGGTTTTGATGACTTTATTAGTATTTTAATTTGTTGTTTAGCGACTTTGATCGTGCAAAACCATGCTTAATTGTTAAATTGTGAATTTTACCTTGAAAAGTGTTAAAATCGATATTTGTTGCAAACTTGAAATTGGAGTTAATGCTAATTCGTAAGATTAAAATATGGAGGTGATTTGTATGACCTAATTATGATATTAAGTGAGGCTTTTTGGCCATTAGAATCGTCAAAATATTTAGTCTGGGTAAAACATCAAGTTTTGAACCGAAATGGGAATTTATGCTAACTAGGTTTTTGGAAAATAAAACGAATTGTTTAATTTTATGGTTTTGATGAACTAAACCCTATTTCTTATATAATTAGTGAGTTTTGAAATCACGATTGGTGTGTTTGGATTTTTCTCGATGGTTTGACGTTCGTACATCGACATCGAGGGTCGGTCTGACTATTCTTGCATGCGTAGGCGATAGGTTTGGACCTATGCGTGATACGCGTGCCGATTTGATTTTCGTATGCCGTTTCAATTTCGAATTTAGTTTTAATGCGATATGGTGCGTTATGATATGTAGGTACCCCCATGTCGATTTCGAGACAACAAGCAAGCACGTGGCGACGTCGGCACCGGCTAGCGAGGACCAGGTGAGTAGATTTATATCTACGGGGAGAAGTCGGGTGGATGGCGTATAGCACCCCCGCAGTCCGTGGTGGTGTATACGGATGCGTATACACACCAACAATTATTATATGTTATTTGGGATTATTAACGATACTTAGGATGGATATTGGTGTGTTAGATTATTTTAGCGTTACGAACCCTAGGGTAGTGTTGCACTACACATACACACATACATACTTGCATACATTCCTAGTGATATGTGCTCATGGGATTCTTTATAGTTATATGTTCACATGGGTATGGGACTATGTGTTCACCTACGGATTGAGGATGATACTTGGGATTGAGCTGAGTCGATGAGATTTGATTTGAGGCCGTGAGATCGGTGATATAGCAGGGTTCGTATCTTAGATACGACATGACGTTGTAGCGGGTCCTTGACGTAGTGTTTCACACACGTCCATGCATGCGTAGGCGGTATCAGTAGGGTACTAGACGTAGATCAGTACCCCGATCATGATAATTGGTAAAGAGGATACCAGGTGAATAGTATGATGAATGCGATATTGACCCGTACCCAGATTTGGGATGCCGTACGACGGATTTACGTACGAGCTATATTGATGATTGAACCGCACTCTTGACTTGGGATGCCTGATTATAGATATGGTATCAGCTATGATATTATTGAGGCGGGATCACCGACTATACATATACCGGTAGGTTTATGTATCGACTCAGATGTTAGGCGGTTTCTTTACCTGTAGTTCAGCTTGTTAGTTCAGCCGTATAGTTTAGTGTAGTTGTTAGATTAGATTAGACTTCTTACCTATTTCAAAAAACTAACGAATCGTGGGCATTTTTAAAGACAGCTCAAGGGAATCTACGGATATTTCAAAAACGACGTATCTTTTCATAAAAACACCGTAGCCCCTATTTTCAAAACCCCATGATTCGTGTTATTTCAAAAGGCACCATTTGTAGGACTTATATTAGATTATTGTAGATTAGTTATCATTGTGTCTAGTATTCAGCTCGCGCTCATTGTTGTTGTTTGCTCCGCATCACATGCTTATATTATGCTTCATATTCTACTGTTGATATCTTGTGGTTAGGACACCAGCACCATTACCGATGATGCGTATGTACCACGTACACTTACTTGCCGGCCCACACACATCTTCATCGGTAATTGCCATGTCACGTACACCTTAGGAAATATTATTGCTTGACATAGCCTGTTAGCTAATAGTTTAGACATGATATTAGTGTACTTGCCTTATATGTTAGTTTAGACATTATAGTTATTACTTTCTACCTCATGCATACGGTTATTCATTGTTATGCCGTATTCATGGATTCTCATGCATATATTCACTTTTTACGTGCTATTGAGGTTTTGGATTTGGATTTCCATGAGATTTTCTGGATTTGGGGAAAACCGCAAAACATATACAAACTTCTTCTTTCTCTTTTTAAATAAAAAGCGCGGTTTTTCCCATGATGTATGAGTCGTCCACCATGAGTTTGCTGATAGATTTGGAGACCCGATTCGAGGAGTTGGATGAACCGTTTCGGGTACATGGTGGACCCGGTAAGGTACCCCGGGGCAAGAAGCTCATGGTGATGACGATGAGCCTGGCAGGGGGAGACTACCTACCGGTGATTTTTACCCGACGCGTCGGATATCCGGAGGATACCGTCGTGGTCTTGAGATGGATGGTAGGGGCCGGTCTGGACTGACGGCGCCCTAGATACTGAGATTGAGACATTGATATTTCGAGACAGTGAGATTTATGTTTTGTGTCGATGCTAGACACTGTTGATACTGATTTCATTATGATACCTCAGTTTAAAAACACGAAGGAAATCTCACTAATTTATGAAAACAGTTTCTTCATTTACACGTATTCTGTTTTCATGCATTCATACCTCATTCATTGATATATTGCTACCTGAGGCACTGACACGGGCACATGAGATTATACTCGGGTTAGATGTTACCCTAGTCATTATTATAGGCTGCATGTTATACTGATATTTGAGGATATATTATGATCTTTGACCTAGTATTGCGTTATTTATGCGATTTCTGTGCGTAGATATTTTTCTATTCACGAGTTGGCAACTCACCCCCGTTGTGCCCCAGTTTCTTGCAGGTTTGCCGTACAGGTTTCCTTACGGCTTTGCGGGCATAGTTTCATTCGGGTGATTTGCTAGTAGGTGGGTTTACTTGTATCATACCCCCATTATTTACCTTGTATGATATTATTCAGTTGTATCTAGTAAATTCCATCAACCAAACATGTATTTTTTTGAGATAGAGACCAGTGTTGGTTATTCTTTCGACCTTAGAGTCGCTCGTTATATTTCTGGTGGTTTTGAGTTTCCTTTTGTGTTTTGATCCTCCCCGTTGGCGTTGTATATTATATTGTTTATGTGGTTGTGACCGTCGATTGACGAAGAGCTAGCTCCCGCTTGGGGATGCCCTTTTCTTGATTTCGTATACTATTCATGTTGTATCCCGTTTGGGGGCCAGTATTTACAAAGGAGACTCTGCCGAAATTTTCAGTAAATTTTTGATGTTTTTAAAAACCGCATAATTCGGCTTATGCTATTGAAACTACTTGCTTTAAGTTGGTTTTTCCTGCACTCTACTATTTTCTTGGTTTGGATCTCTGGGTTTTCAGTTTACTTAGATTACGTACGCCTCGAGACGTTCGTAGTTTAAGTGCCGGTCATGTTCCGTACTTTCGGGTCGTGACAAAGTTGGTATCAGAGCGTTAGGTTTTAACCTTCGGAGCGTAGGATGACCCTTGGTTGATGGAATAGGTGACTAAAGTAGAGTGACGTATCGTTGGTATGTTCCGCGGCATATTTACGACACGCCACTCCACTTATGAAGCCTTAGGATGTACATTTCCTTGTTCAGTATTATATTCCTTTCTGATCTAGCCTCATCGGTACCAGTTTGGTTTTGCTGCTACGGTTACGGGCAGGGAGAGCTACAGCTAGAGTTGCGGTCAGCACAAGCTCGTCACGAACGAGGACTGACCAGGGCGAAATTCCGGCGACACACGATTGCAGAGATGCGTCTTTTTACTGTGTTTCCGCGCCACGAGCGTTTGGCGGATCGCCTTCATGAGGTTACTCGGAGGTGCTGATCGACACTAGAGGATTGAGCCACTGACAGAGGCCAGCCAGATTTTGATGACCGTTGGTGTGTTGCTTATTCATGATGGTCGAGGCACTGTTCAGCGTGCAGATGAGCGAGCTAGTTATTGCTGCGAACGACGAGATATTGCCCCAGATGATGGCGTTAGTGCAGAACGAGTTGTACTAAGAGATGATAGAAGGTCGCTAGTCATCGAGGATGAATGACTAGGACTTGTGGATCGTTCGCCTACCCTGATGCGAGGTCATCAGATAGATTGATTCCAGCTGGAGACGATTTCACGCGGAGACGTTGAGAGTTGACAGAGACGATCGAATGTCAGCAACCTATTATTCCAAGTTTTAAGTAGTCGGAAAGACATGCAGGCAATTCTATGGTCCCTCTAGAAGAATGAAACCCTAACTCGACTTAATGACCGTGTGAAAGCCTTTGAACCTTCGGGTTTGCGGCAGTTCTACGGCGCCATTAGTGAGGCTTGGGTTTGCCCTTCTACGGCTGGACCACCGATGCTGTGGTATGTACTCGATACTATTAAACTGTGCCCAAGATGTTGAGCTCTTGGGGGATTATGAGGTTTTGACGACTCGATCGGATGGCTCGACTTAATTCGGATGCTAGGTGGTAAGATGCATTTCTTGGGAGACTCCAGATACGAGGATAGCCGTTGGAGCTCAGTCCATGCAGCCACGACGAGACGAGTCCGAAGCGGTCGACATTAGAGAAAATGGAGTAAGAGGTTCGTATAAGATCCAGATATGATGACGTTCCCCTCCGCCGACATCAGAGATGCGATGCGCATGCCGAGGCAGAGTACTGGATATACCTTCCAGAAGGAGTCGCGATGAGTATGCAGTCGTTCCAGAGCAAGATGCAGATATAGGAAAGGACGATGACTTCCAGACAGTTGGCAGAGACGAGACATGGAATAGACCGTGAGCAGAATTTCTTCCAGGACACTGCTGCAATGATACTTGCACCCAGGATCAGATGTGTCACGTACATTCAGAGAGCCAGAGGCCGACACCAGTGATATGCGGTCATACGAGTGGTCGCGATGATTGACCAAGAGATGACCAGAGAAGTGCCAGAATGGAATCGTCCCCGTTAGCACACCTGACAGGGCCGATGAGCCGATGGACCGAAAGATTGGTAATTCACAGTGAAGACCTTGACCCAGGAGTGGTCATGGTTACGCACACCAGCAGGACAGAGTTCATAATCATCGACGAGACGTCCCACTAGTGACCACGACAGTTGGCCGAGATTCTTAGAGGATGCGCTGGAGCAGTACTATTCCGCCATTACTGATTTCGATGTTTTGGGTGATTTATTCGCATGATTTGATTTTGATGATTGAGAATTTACGATTCTTACACAGTGTTGCACTTGATATCGTTTTCATGCTTGGGTTTCACATGTTTGTGATTTTACGGTTTCAGACATTTGAGTTGATTTTGTGCGTATGCACGCACACGATTTCGTTCCTGCACTCTGTATAGTATATATATGCTTGCAGTGCAGTGATACGCCTTTTGTGCACTTAGATGCACTGGACTTCGATTTCGAATGTGATACTCGATATTTGTTTTGTGCACCTTGTGCACCTGATTGATTTTGCGCACGTTCGGCGCTTGATATTGGATTTCATGATTTCATGCACGATGGATGCACCTGATTTGAATTTTCGCGCATGTCTTGAGATGCGATTTTGGTGCACACCAGATGCACTAAATCGAGATTTTTCGTGCATGTCAGATGCACCTGATTTTGCTGTCAGGCACACATGTTGCCTACGACAGATGTTTCGTGCACACCCGATGCACTTAGATGTTGTTTCTGTGCGCATGTATGGCACATTCATGGATTTTGATTTCCGTGCGCACCAGACGCACGTAGTATTCATGTGCGTATTTTGGGATTGATTTTTTTTGAGCAGTACGTTTTTATGATATTGCTATATGTTTTCGTACTGAGCAGGACTAGTCAGAGGACAGTACCTGAATATATTTTGCATGCATTGATAGTTGTTGAGGGGATTTCCAAAAAGCGAGCTATAGCCTCAGTATTTACCTACGTGTCTGATATGACACGAAATGTTTAAAACAAGGAGACCCTTCTAAATTGTTTCCAAAACGGCGGAACGTACATTTCAAACAAAGGTATATATGTATATAGTTATTTCCTTATGATAGACGCCCGCCACTGTGCAGTGTTATACGCGTGCACAGCGACTTAAAGAGATTTGGCATGCATTTCCTTCAGATACTTACATATATAGATTCGATATTTACATGTATAGTTTCGAGTTATGGCATATTGGTTTTGATTTGGATTTGGCATTGATGTCTTCTCCATGACTCCGATGATTACGGGATGCTTGACGGAGTTTCGATTTGAGTTATATGCTCATTTTTCAAGCGCATGCGCTGCGCTACGATTTGTTTTATGTAGTTACAATTTCGGAGCCCCGACGACTTGATGGTTTTTCTTAGATGTTTTAGTATTTGGGGGAGTTTGCATTTAAATTCGGGGACCGAATTTCTTTAAGGGGGGAAGATTGTAACGTTTTGAAAATCGTTTCGGTGAAATTTCGAAAAATCGGTAAAATAAGGGTGTTTTCGGTAAAAAGTCAAAATACAAATATCTTATTATAAAAATTAAATATACATATTTTAGCTATGTAATTGCTATTATTTGGTGTTTATTGAGCCGCTGGTGAAATTTCAAATTTTCTGAAAAAAATATTATTTTATTATTATTTTAAGCCGTCACTAATACATTTAATTAGGGAAAATTACAAATTGGAATGAGTTGAAACAAATTTTGTGCATCATAAAACATTAAATAAAAATTTATCATGTGGTTTTTGGAACGAAATCATTTGCCAAAACGGTTTAGAAATTATTGAAGAAAAAAGGCTTTTTTTTTTAGCGTAAATGGATGTTTGGGGTACTGTATTTATCATTTTTCATCACCCCACACCCGTACCCACACCCACACACACCCATTTCCTCTACCCCTTTGCTGAATTCAGCAGCCCCCCCACTCATTCCCCCCACTTAAAAGTCAAAACAAACAAAGAAAAGAAAAGGAAAAATAAAGGAAAAGATGTTAAGTGTTGACTTGAAGTATGGCTTTCTTTGACCCTTTCATTCAACACCTCTCTCTCTCTCCTCATTCCCCCCATTTTGGCCGAAACTTGCTTCCTCCCACTGCAGCAGCTTTCCCCCCTCTTCTCCCTCTCATTTCATCACAAAAAAATCCACAAATTGCTTCAAAATTAACACAAAATCAAAGCTAAATTCAAATCCAACACTTACCCATTATTCTTTAGCCCATCTAGCATGGATTTTGGGGCATAGAAGCTAATTTGGGAGGCTATGATGCATGTAAATCTACAAGTCTTGGAGGTATAATCTTATCTAATGGTTAAATTGTTGGTATTGTTTTCATAAGCTAAGTAGTTAAATGTTAATTTGGGTTCTAATTTCAAGTGGGAATTATTAAGTGAGGGTTTGGAAAATTCTAGATTAGGGTTGTGAATTTAAGTTGGGGTTCTTGTAATTGATCATGGGATAATTGTGTAGTTTAACATGTTGTTGTTATGCCAAAACTAATCTAGTTGGAAGTTTATATTTTTGTTAAATTCAAATTTTGTATTAATTATGTAATTTGCAAACTAGGTTTTAGTGAAATACATATAAAATTGAGATTTAAAATGTAATTAAGGTTTTGATGACTTTATTAGTATTTTAATTTGTTGTTTAGAGACTTTGATCGTGCAAAACCATGCTTAATTGTTAAATTGTGAATTTTACCTTGAAAAGTGTTAAAATCGATATTTGTTGCAAACTTGAAATTGGAGTTAATGCTAATTCGTAAGATTAAAATATGGAGGTGATTTTTATGACCTAATTATGATATTAAGTGAGGCTTTTGGCCATTAGAATCGTCAAAATATTTAGTCTGGGTAAAACATCAAGTTTTGAACCGAAATGGGAATTTATGCTAACTAGGTTTTTGGAAAATAAAACGAATTGTTTAATTTTATGGTTTTGATGAACTAAACCCTATTTCTTATATAATTAGTGAGTTTTGAAATCATGATTGGTGTGTTTGGATTTTTCTCGATGGTTTGACGTTCGTACATCGACATCGAGGGTCGGTCTGACTATTCTTGCATGCGTAGGCGATAGGTTTGGACCTATGCGTGATACGCGTGCCGATTTGATTTTCGTATGCCGTTTCGATTTCGAATTTAGTTTTAATGCGATATGGTGCGTTATGATATGTAGGTACCCCCATGTCGATTTCGAGACAACAAGCAAGCACGTGGCGACGTCGGCACCGGCTAGCGAGGATCAGGTGAGTAGATTTATATTTACGGGGAGAAGTCGGGTGGATGGCGTATAGCACCCCCGCAGTCCGTGGTGGTGTATACGGATGCGTATACACACCAACAATTATTATATGTTATTTGGGATTATTAACGATACTTAGGATGGATATTGGTGTGTTAGATTATTTTAGCGTTACGAACCCTAGGGTAGTGTTGCACTACACATACACACATACATACTTGCATACATTCCTAGTGATATGTGCTCATGGGATTCTTTATAGTTATGTGTTCACATGGGTATGGGACTATGTGTTCACCTACGGATTGAGGATGATACTTGGGATTGAGCTGAGTCGATGAGATTTGATTTGAGGCCGTGAGATCGGTGATATAGCAGGGTTCGTATCTTAGATACGACATGACGTTGTAGCGGGTCCTTGACGTAGTGTTTCACACACGTCCATGCATGCGTAGGCGGTATCAGTAGGGTACTAGACGTAGATCAGTACCCCGATCATGATAATTGGTAAAGAGGATACCAGGTGAATAGTATGATGAATGTGATATTGACCCGTACCCAGATTTGGGATGCCGTACGACGGATTTACGTACGAGCTATATTGATGATTGAACCGCACTCTTGACTTGGGATGCCTGATTATAGATATGGTATCAGCTATGATATTATTGAGGCGGGATCACCGACTATACATATACCGGTAGGTTTATGTATCGACTCAGATGTTAGGCGGTTTCTTTACCTGTAGTTCAGCTTGTTAGTTCAGCCGTATAGTTTAGTGTAGTTGTTAGATTAGATTAGACTTCTTACCTATTTCAAAAAACTAACGAATCGTGGGCATTTTTAAAGACAGCTCAAGGGAATCTACGGATATTTCAAAAACGACGTATCTTTTCATAAAAACACCGTAGCCCCTATTTTCAAAACCCCATGATTCGTGTTATTTCAAAAGGCACCATTTGTAGGACTTATATTAAATTATTGTAGATTAGTTATTATTGTGTCTAGTATTCAGCTCCCGCTCATTGTTGTTGTTTGCTCCGCATCACATGCTTATATTATGCTTCATATTCTACTGTTGATATCTTGTGGTTAGGACACCAGCACCATTACCGATGATGCGTATGTACCACGTACACTTACTTGCCGGCCCACACACATCTTCATCGGTAATTGCCATGTCACGTACACCTTAGGAAATATTATTGCTTGACATAGCCTGTTAGCTAATAGTTTAGACATGATATTAGTGTACTTGCCTTATATGTTAGTTTAGACATTATAGTTATTACTTGCTACCTCATGCATACGGTTATTCATTGTTATGCCGCATTCATGGATTCTCATGCATATATTCACTTTTTACGTGCTATTGAGGTTTTGGATTTGGATTTCCATGAGATTTTCTGGATTTGGGAAAAACCGCAAAACATATACAATCTTCTTCTTTCTCTTTTTAAATAAAAAGCGCGGTTTTTCCCATGATGTATGAGTCGTCCACCATGAGTTTGCTGATAGATTTGGAGACCCGATTCGAGGAGTTGGATGAACCGTTTCGGGTACATGGTGGACCCGGTAAGGTACCCCGGGGCAAGAAGCTCGTGGTGATGACGATGAGCCTGGCAGGGGGAGACTACCTACCGGTGATTTTTACCCGACGCGTCGGATATCCGGAGGATACCGTCGTGGTCTTGAGATGGATGGTAGGGGCCGGTCTGGACTGACGGCGCCCTAGATACTGAGATTGAGACATTGATATTTCGAGACAGTGAGATTTATGTTTTGTGTCGATGCTAGACACTGTTGATACTGATTTCATTATGATACCTCAGTTTAAAAACACGAAGGAAATCTCACTAATTTATGAAAACAGTTTCTTCATTTACACGTATTCTGTTTTCATGCATTCATACCTCATTCATTGATATATTGCTACCTGAGGCACTGACACGGGCACATGAGATTATACTCGGGTTAGATGTTACCCTAGTCATTATTATAGGCTGCCTGTTATACTGATATTTGAGGATATATTATGATCTTTGACCTAGGATTGCGTTATTTATGCGATTTCTGTGCGTAGATATTTTTCTATTCACGAGTTGGCAACTCACCCCCGTTGTGCCCCAGTTTCTTGCAGGTTTTCTTACGGCTTTGCGGGCATAGTTTCATTCGGGTGATTTGCTAGTAGGTGGGTTTACTTGTATCATACCCCCATTATTTACCTTGTATGATATTATTCAGTTGTATCTAGTAAATTCCATCAACCAAACATGTATTTTTTTGAGATAGAGACCAGTGTTGGTTATTCTTTCGACCTTAGAGTCGTTCGTTATATTTCTGGTGGTTTTGAGTTTCCTTTTGTGTTTTGATCCTCGCCGTTGGCGTTGTATATTATATTGTTTATGTGGTTGTGACCGTCGATTGACGAAGAGCTAGCTCCCGCTTGGGGATGCCCTTTTCTTGATTTCGTATACTATTCATGTTGTATCCCGTTTAGGGGCCAGTATTTACAAAGGAGACTCTGCCGAAATTTTCAGTAAATTTTTGATGTTTTTAAAAACCGCATAATTCGGCTTATGCTATTGAAACTACTTGCTTTAAGTTGGTTTTTCCTGCACTCTACTATTTTCTTGGTTTGGATCTCTGGGTTTTCGGTTTACTTAGATTACGTACGCCTCGAGACGTTCGTAGTTTAAGTGCCGGTCATGTTCCGTACTTTCGGGTCGTGACGGAGTCTTTTAACACCGCTTGTTTATGTTGCTGTTTTAACCATCACGTGTCAACACGTGACCATTGGTCACGTGTGAGCACGTGATATCTCATTGAGGTAATTCCTGATTTTTAGAATTAAATTCTATTAAGCTGTAAGGCTTTCAAAGCCTGTCACGTGCTGGCACGTGACCCTTGGTCACGTGTGAGCACGTTACCCTCAATTGAGTTATCTTTCAGCCGTTTGTTTTCATTTCTGTTTGATGAGATTTTAACCATCACATGTCATCACGTGACCATTGGTCACGCGTGAACACGTACCTCATTGAGGTAATTCCTGATTTTTAATCAGGAAACAAATGCCCCCACAGCGTTGCTCTCACGTGTCTGCACGTGAGTGCAACGCTGTCACTTTTGTGACCGTTGGATCCATCTAGGGAATCGGGGAGATGAAGCGTTTATATCACATCCTATAAATGCTGGGGTCTCTTCAGAAGCACCTCCACTCTTTCATTTTCTTCCTTGTTCATTTTCTTTTGAGAATTTAATTCTCTTTCTCAGAGCTCAGTTCTCTGTTATGTGTGTACGGTGCCGCTTTACCTTCCAATCAAGGCTTGTGCTCACGTGTTGCGCATACGGGGCTCTACTTGATGGGGACGTTTCATTTCCCTGATATGATTTCAATGCATCATTGCTTTTCATTTCCAACGCTCTCCCCTTTTTCCGGGTTTTAAGAATAGTTCCACCATGCACAACATTTTTTGTGCATAGCGTTAAATGCTCCCCTTTATAACCTGAAACCTTGCCTTTCTTCTTTTCCTTACAGAGAAACCCATTTGTACCGTAAGGTGATCATCTTTGAGAAACCCATCAATTGCTATGGCTTGCAATCGTCCCCACACTCGTCGGCAACCATGGGAGGTGCCTATTGAGGAGCTAATTCCTCGTTTTGCTGCGCGGCTGGTAGATCCCCTCCTCACCGATGCTCAATGTGACGCGGTGATGTATGAGCTTCTGACTCGTCGGGGCTCTCCTCTTCCCATGGGCTCCATTTGGCTCCGGATGATCTTTCTGTCTGTGCTTGCCGATATACCCCCTCATCCGGCGGAGTTGACTTCGGCGATCCTTGACACGGCGGAGGACAAGCTCGAGTGCTTTCACGAGGCTTGTCTAATCACTCAAGCTTTGAAGGATCATTCAGTTCATATACTGAGTCAGATAAGGGCCCGATGGGCCGTCATGTCCGCTTTCGCTGATGAGCACAGCGCCAACCGATGAGGAGCGACTCCTCGCGAAAAATGTCGTTTTGGCGTGCTGGAGAAGGCGGAGAGGTAGCTGGAAAATTTTGTGTTTTGCTTTGTTAACCCTTGTATTTCCGATCCTTGTTTGGTGATCTCTTTCCTTTAGAGTAATATCAATGTATTTTCTCTTATCATTAATCGTTGAATGTTCTCTGTTGGCTTTTTCTGCTTGATGTGTATTTGTACGTGCATCCCACCTGTGTTCATGAGCTTTATACTTGACCCCTGGGAATTTTCTTTAAGTACGAACACGAAAACTTTCCTTGTTGCCAGAAAGAGAAAATAGCTTGTGCGTGTTTTTGATCGAGGATTGGCGTCGAGTGGAGGTCTGTTTACATGATCTTAAGTGCACACGCCTTCCCTCATAGGTCATGGCTGCAAAGACGAGCTTGCAGGGGCTGATTGAACGGTGCGCTGCAAATGGCCAAGACCACTCGTGCGTATGAACTTTGGCGAGCGCTTCAAGAAGTTATCAGGGATGTGGTAGCCATTGATAAAGTCGCCGTTTTCACTTGTGAAATGGTCGAAGCCCATAAGCTTACTGAAAAAGAGCTTGAAGGTCGGCTTGCCTCACACCAGGCCCAACAGGCTCAAGCGGAGGCCCGTCTTTTGACGATACTGAATCATGAAGGTGAGGCTCAGTGAAAATGGGATGAACTGGCAAATTTACTAAATCACCCGCCGACTTGAAGAATTGTATATACATTTTTTATTCTTCCTTTGTACATACTCCTGAATGAGAGTATATTTTTGTTCTTTCACGAATTGTACTTTGTATCCATTTTGGTTCATGAATAAAAGACATATTTTTCTTCTCAATGGTGTGCCCCTTTTTATTGAATGTATTCTGTGGATAGTCTATCTTGATCTCCTTGCAGGACAACGATGGCTTAGGATTCAGGGTTGAGATCTGCCTCCTAAGACTTTTCAACTTTATGAGCCGCGAGGGTCTCATAAAGAATTTTTTCCTTACCGGTCGAGAGGATCCCGTAGGTGTAATTTCTCCTTAAGAATCGTGAGGATTCCTAAGTGTGTTTTTCTCTTGCGAATCGTAAGGATCTCACAAGAGAATTTGCTCCCTTACGAGTCGTGAGGACCCGCAAGTGATGGGTGAGGTTATCATCATCCGCATTTCACGGAATCAGAAATTGCTCTGGATGCTTCCCACGGGTTCACTGCCGTGTTCTGCGAGGACCAGACTCCGCTCTGGACGTTTTCCAGGATACCGTAGTTTAAAGACCTCGCGGTCGAGGTTAAGGACATCATAGTCTGTGGATTTAAGGACTCCACAGTCCGTTGTTTAGTTTTAAGACATCACGGTCGAGGTTAAGGACATCATAGTCCATGAGTTTTAAGGACCTCACAGTCCAATGTTAGTTTTAAGACATCACGGTCGAGGTTAAGGACATCATAGTCCATGAGTTTAAGGACCTCACAGTCCAATGTTAGTTTTAAGACATCACGGTCGAGGTTAGGGACATCATAGTCCATGAGTTTAAGGACCTAACAGTACAATGTTTGCTCTGGATGCTTCCCACGGGTTCACTGCCATGTTCGGCGAGGACCAGGCTCCGCACTGGATGCTTCACACGGGGTCATTGCCGCGCTCTGCGAGGACCAGGATCCGCTCTGGACGTTTCCCACGGGGTCAGGAGTGACATAATCCGCGTTCCACGTAGCCAGGAATTTTTCTCTGGATGCTTCCCACGGGTTCATTGCCGTGTTCGGCGAGGACCAGGCTCCACTCTGGATGCTTCACACGGGGTCATTGCCATGCTCTGCGAGGACCAGGATCCGCTCTGGACATTTCCCACGGGGTCAGGAGTGACATAAGCCGCGTTCCACATAGCCAGGAATTTTGCTCTGGATGCTTCCCACGGGTTCACTGCCGTGTTCGGCGAGGACCAGGCTCTGCTCTGGATGCTTCACACGGGGTCATTGCCGTGCTCTGCGAGGACTAGGATCCACTCTGGACGTTTTCCACGGGGTCAGGAGTGACATAATCCGCGTTCCACGTAGCCAGGAATTTTGCTCTGGATGCTTCCTACGGGTTCACTGCCGTGTTCGGCGGGGATCAGGCTCCGCTCTTGATGCTTCACACGGGGTCATTGCCGTGCTCTGTGAGGACCAGGATCCGCTCTGGACGTTTCCCACGGGGTCAGGAGTGACATAATCCACGTTCCACGTAGCCAGGAATTTTGCTCTGGATGCTTCCCACGGGTTCACTGCCGTGTTCGACGAGGACCAGGCTCCGCTCTGGATGCTTCACACGGGGTCAGAGTTGACATTATCCGCGTTCCACGTGACCATGAAGGGTTGACTTTATCCGCATTTCATGGAGTCGGAGTTTGACTCTCGGTCATCTGCACACCGCCGAGTTATGGAACTGGGAGTTGCCGCTGTTCCGCTTTGCTTGATGTTATGTCCGTTGTAATAAGACGAATGTTGAGATGATCTCTAGGCTGTCTCTGAACCATTGATATTTGGCCTCTCCTTGTAATGAAGTTTAGGGAGGAAGGGTGTGATTCTCTCTTTGTTTGCGCCCCTGGATTGTATATAGGGATCGGCATGATATCACCTATAGGGCATAAAATTCATTTTTTTTATTTCATTCCGCGATGCTCTATCATTTCAGCTTTTATATCGCGAAGGTCGTGATTGCCCAATCATTTCGGCTATTTTTCGCGGTGCCCAATCATTTCGGCTATATATTTTTTCTTATTTTTACTCGCTGCTTTTTATTGCGAGTTGCCCAATCATTTCGGCTATTTTGCATGCATACATTTTTACTTGCTGATTTTGCTGCAAGTTGCACCATCATTTCGGTTATTTCGTACCCATGCGTGGCTTGCTGGCTTTTCGCTGCAAGCTTGGGATTAGACACCGATTTCGGCATCAGCACCGCTACAACTGGGATATTGCCAGGAGCGAATCATCATTTGCCTCTGTCGATGTCGAACAAAGGTGGCTTAGTAAACAGGGTTAGGATCCTGTCGACTAAGGCTTTTGACTTCATAAGCCGTAAGGGTCCCATGAAGGTATTTCTCCCTACAAGTCGTGAGGATCTCGTAGGTGCGTTTTCCCCTTAGGAGTCGTGAGGACTCCTAAGTGTATGTTCTCCTGTGAGTCGTAAGGATCTTACAAGAGGGTTTTCTCCTTATAAATCGAGAGGACTTACAAGGGTTGTTCAGCATATAGAAATATCCCTAGTCACGGATGGGACTTCGTTAGGGAAATGTTTATTCGCGCCCATGGATTGTATACAAGGGTCAGCATTGGGCCGCTTGTAGGGCAGTATTGGTGGTTGTGGGGGCCGCTTAAGAACAGGTTCAGATCCCTGTAGCTTAAGACTTTTGAATCTTATAAGCCGTGAGGGTCCCATAAGAGAGTTCTCCTTACGAGTCGTGAGGATCTCACAAGTGTAATTTCTCCCTAGGGATCGTGGGGATCCCTAAGTGTGTTTCTCCCTTATGAGTCATAAGGATCTCACGCAGGTGGTTTCTCCTTACAAAGTCGAGAGGACCTTGAAAGTGTCTTTTAACGAGATTGCGCCCTTTCGGGTTTTCACAAAACTCGCCGGTTGCCCTGCTGTTTTTACTCACGGAGCCCTTTCGGGTTTTCATCCGTGCCCTTTTTGCTTGTGGACATACCGTTTTCTTTTTTCTCTTTTTTTTATTCTTCCCCTTTTTTTTCTAACGAGGTTGCGCCCTTTCGGGTTTTCACAAAACTCGCCGGTAGCCCTGCTGTTTTTACTCACGGAGCCCTTTCGGATTTTCATCCGTGCCCATTTTTCTTATGGACATACCGTTTTCCTTTTTTTTTTTCTTTTTTTTGTATCAGCTTTGGGATGCTGCAATCCACCGTAGTTTATCGACATCTCGGTCAACGGCTAGTTTTAGGACATAGTGGTCCGTTGGTAGTTTATGAACGTTTCGGTCCATTATTAGTTTGAGGACGTTTCGGTCAGTTGTTAGTTTAAGGACGTTTCGGTCAGTTGTTAGTTTAAGGACGTTTCGGTCCGATAAGCCGGCTACTACTTATAGAGTTTGGGCTTAGGAAGATAGCGAGCGGACATAGTCGTCGTCATCTATCATTGACCTAGGTCGTGATTCGTCAGGCGTAGTATTTCTTCAGGAAGCGACCGTTTATTGGCTTAAAAGGTCTTTCACCATGCATGTCCATGAGTTGATAGGCTCCACCCTGGTAGACCTTGTCTATGATATACGGGCCTTCATAATTAGGCTCGAATTTCCCTCGTTTAGCACGATTGGGGATCATAGGTCTTTTGACCACTAGCACGAGTTCGCCTTGACGGAAGGTCCTCGGCCTGGTCAATCTTTCATATGAGCACGTCATCTTTGCCTTATAAACCTCCAGATTTTGTTGCGCTATAAGCCGGGTTTCATCAAGGGCATCGAGCTCCTCAAGCCGAAGGTGAGCATTCTCTTCATCCGTTAGCTCGTAATGAACTGCCACTCGTAGAGAGGGTAGCTCTATCTCGAGGGGGAGTACCGCTTCTGTACCGAATACCAATGTGTATGGAGTTGTGTTCGTGGCCGTTTTGAATGTCGTTCAGTACGCCCAGAGAGCTTCATGCAGTCTCTCACGCCAGTCCTTCTTATTTCGGGACACCATTTTTTTTACGATCTCTGTCAGGGTCTTGTTAAAAGCCTCAGCTAGACCGTTAGCTCGGGGATTATAGACTGATGAGTACCTCCAGTCTATGTTGTGCTGTTGTGCGAAGCGGCTGATCTTGTGGCTTCTGTAGGCTGGCCCATTATCGGAGATAATCCGTCTCGGAGTGCCAAACCAATAAATAACGTGCGTCTTGAAGAAATGGAGGATATTCTCCGTCTTCACTTCCCTCAGCGGTACTGCTTCTGCCCACCTGGAGAAGTAATCAGTTGTCGCCAGAATGAATCGATGTCCTCTGGACGATGCCGGTTCGATGGGGCCGATTATGTCAGTTCCCCACATTTCGAATGGCCAGCTAGCCATCGTCGGGTGAAGTGGATTTGGGTGCTGATGGATAAAGTCCCCATGGATCTGGCATGAGTGGCATTGCTTCGCATACTTAAAGCAGTCCCGGATCATCGTGGGCCAATAATAACCCATCCATTTGATCAACTTCATCTTCGGCCCGGCTTGGTGAGAACCGCAGAGTCCGTCATGAGTTTCTTGGACGACTCTTCTTGCTTCTTTAGGTCCCAGGCATTTCAGCCATAAAGAATCAAATGACCTCTTGTACAGAGTATCATTAACGAAAGCGAAAGACAGAGCTCGTTTCATAAGCTGATGTCTTGAGGACGCATCTTCAGGTGTTCGACGGGATTTGAAGTAGTCTATAAAGACTTCTCTCCAATCTTCGACCTTTTCTTGGTCTTTCACTTGTAGAGTGATTCGCTCGGTCGCTCCCTTTTCCTCAGACGACTCCGGAGATATTTCCACTGGTGCAAGAACCCGACGGCTTTGTACCACGATTCTTACGTCATCGAGGTTCTCATCGGCCAATTCTTTAGCAAGCTTGGCTAATGCATCCGTTTTGCTATTTTCCGCATGCGGTATGCTTTCCAAGGTGTAGGAAGGTATTTGGGTCAGCAGTTGCTGCACCCTCTCGCCGTACTTTACCAATTCTGGCTTGCACATTTGATAGTCGCCGTTTACTTGACTAACGACCAGTTGGGAGTCTCCGTATATGAGGAGGTTCTCAATTCCCATGTCGATGGCGATCCCGAGACCTGCTATCAAAGCTTCATACTCGGCTTCATTGTTTGTCCTCGGCTTTGTTAAGGAGAAGGAAAAGCGCATTATCCCTCCTTGTGGAGTTACGAAGATTAAGCCTACCCCTGATTTTATTATGGGGGTGCTTTGTTTGCGGCTTTTCATGGAAGATGCTCTATTGAAATAAAGTTCCCATCGGGTATCACTACCGTCGATCGTGTCGAAGGCATGTTCGTCAGGTAGTTCGCAGTTCAAAGGAGAATCGGCATGTATCGGATGTTCAGCGAGGAAGTCAGCGATGGCCTGGCCTTTCACTGCCTTGAGGGGCCGATAAGTTATCGAGAACTCCATCAAGAGCAAGGACCACTTAGCTAGTCGTTCTATTAATATGGCCTTCGACATCAAGTATTTGAGAGGATCCACCTTCGATATGAGACGGACTTCATGCGCCAACGCATAGTGCCTGAGTTTCGTTATTGCGAAGATCAACGCTAAGCAGTGCTTTTCGATAGGAGAATAATTGCTTTCTGCCCCCAGTAGAACTCGACTCAAATAATAGAGGGCTCTCTCTTTCCCTTGGTCGTTCTCCTGTGCCCATAGTGCGCCTAAGGAACCTTCAAGGGCGGTTGTATACAGAATGAGAGGCTTTCCCTTGACCGGAGCAGCCAACACTGGCGGATTCTGCAGGTATTGCTTGATTTCTTACAGCGCGCTTTGGCATTTGCGATCCCAGACGAAAGGGGTTCCCTTCTTCATCAGGTGACTGTAAGGACGACACTTACCTGAGAGATTGGCTATAAATCGCCGGATATACGCGAGCTTCCCTTGGAGAGATCGCAATTGCTTGAGAGTCCTTGGCGGAGGCATTTCCATAATCGCCTTGATCTTCGACGGATCTATCTCGGTACCTCGGTGTCGGATGATGAATCCTAGGAACTTGCCCGAGGAAACTCCGAACGCGCATTTGAGAGGGTTCATCTTCAAGTTGTATTGCCGGAGGCATTGAAACACGATCTTCAGGTGCTCTAAATGCTCCTCGTATGATTTGCTTTTCACCACGAGGTCGTCGATATAGCATTCGACGATTTCATGTATGAGGTTATCGAAGATTTTCGTCATGGCCCTCTGATAGGTGACACCGGCATTCTTTAGACCGAAAGGCATCACCTTGTAGCAAAATATACCCAAGGGGGTCCAGAAAGCGGTGTGCTTCTGGTTCTCGGGATGCATCTTTATCTGATTGTATCCAGACGAGCCATACATAAAGGAGAAGACTTTGTGAGTGGACGTATTGTTTATCATCAGCTCGGTGACCGGTACTGGGAAGTCATCTTTCGGGCAGGCTTTATTGAGATCCCGAAAGTCCACACATATGCGTACTGTCCCATTTTTCTTCATCACCGGGACGATGTTGGCAATCCAGTCAGGATATTGAACTTCTTGGATGAAGCCAGAGTCGATCAGCTTCTTGACCTCGGCGTTGATGCTCATCTCAAGCTCGAGCCGCATTCTTCTCGGCGCTTGTTTGATTGGCTTGACATCTGGGGATATTGCCAATTTGTGGACAGCAATCTCTGGATCTAGTCCTGGCATCTCGGAATAGTTCCATGCAAAGAAATCTTTATGCTGCATAAGCACGTCTTTTAATGTGGCCACCCGTTCTTCAGACAGCAACTCACTAACAAGCATCGGTCGTAGATCACTTGCCATTCTCAAGTCAATTTTCTTGAGCTCATCTGCAGTGGTATGTATTCCATCCTCCAGCTCTTTCGGCGCCGGCGGAAACTCCGAGATCACCTCGTTGTCGTTGTTTTCGAAGCACCATGGGAGGTCATCCATATCCTCGGGCTCTTCTTTTGATAGCGTTATCATATGACAAGTACGAGCTCGCTTCCAAGACCGATGTTGATCTAGTTCTATTCTTGCTATATGTGTGACTTTTGGTTCGTGCTTCCGTGGCGGATTTATCCTCCAACTGCTGATAGAACGAACTTGCCGAGCTGATATTGGTCTTCGACCCAGTTCTTGAAGGTGAAGCAGTCTTCAATAGGATGTCCTATTGCCCTATGATAGAGCAATAGTCTGGGTGAGAGACTTCGCTTGCTTGCTCGGGGTGTTTGGACTCCGGAAGTGTAATCATCTGATGTTTTATGGCGAGATCAAGTATCTTCTATGTTTTATTCTGAGGGAAAGAGTACACTCGACCCATCTTCTTTATAAGAGACGAGTCCGGATCGCTCGATTCCCAATCGCCTGGCTTCTTGGTCCCGCTTTGTCGCTGTCGAACGCCTTTCCCGCTCTTTGCTTTATTTTTGCCTCTGCGTCGGGCCTTTTGTATGACGGGTTGATAAGGAAGAGCATTGTCATTCTCGGTGACCTGCTGAATGAGGCGCTGCGTCCTGGCTTTCTCGTAAATGGCCATTTCACGGTTATGGTCATCCCGGATCTTTTGACCCGCTTCCCTGATAAGCTTGTCCATTCGTTCTTCAAATGACGGACTCGGCAATTTGATGGCCAGATCTCGTTTTGGTTTAGGGTCAGCGTTTTCTGACAGGGCGTCCTCTTCTTCATCGAAGTCATATATGACGTAGCTACCATGGACTCGTTCCCGTTTCCCGGATTTCACATATCCAAGCCTGAACGTTTCTATTCTTCTGTTGGGCAACTTGCGTTGAGTTCCAGGGACATCCCAAATCTTGTTGTAGAACCGAGCTTGTCGAGTGGTCTGTTCGAAGGGTACCCCTTGGCGCTCTAACAGCCTTTTTAAACCTTCCGTGTAATATCTAGGCAGACGAATGGGCCGGAGCCTGTCAAGTGTAGAATCTGCGCTATGCCAAATTTCTTTTTCTGCTTTGGTTTCCCCGGATCGGTAGAATAGGATTGCCTGTTCACCTATTCGTCTGGGAAGGACGTAAAATGTTTGTAGCTCTTGCACGCTATAAGCTTCAAGTGCGTCGAGATCTTTGTGATGCTCTTATGGAACCATGATAATTTGCAAACTCTGATTATCACCAGCGAATGCTTGTATTGATGGCCGAGCGGTAAATATAGTGTTAAGCTCATCTTCCGAGTCGCTGCCGAAGATCAACATGGGGGCGGACGGTCCTGGGTTGTTGCGTTGAGGCGGCCCTGAATAAACTATTTCTTCTTCCTCCTCAGTATCACTCCCGAAGACTGGAATATTGGTGATAGCTTTGTTCTTCGATTTGTGACATCTCTCCGTGTCCTCGAAATCTGGTAAGAAGTATTTCGCATCTTCATATTTTCGGACTTCGTTTACGGAGAATGGATTCAACTCCCTTGTTACAGTGTACTCGAGACCATCCTTGAAGTATTTCATGCACTGATGTTGTGTAGAAGGGATGATATTGTACTCGTGTAACCAGGGCCGGCCGAGCAAAGCATTGTAGCATGTCTTGGCGTCAATGACGTGAAACTTAATATCCATGACAAGTAGCCCGAAGCGCAGCATCAGTATTACAGACCCGAGGGTCCGTGATGACTGGGAGTCGAACCCGGAGATGGTGATCTTATCACGAGCGAGGTGTTGAACGCTCATGCAGATTTCCTTCAACACTCGCATGTTGAGGAGATTGACGGAAGACCCATTGTTGACCAGGATTTTGCCTATCTTTATATCGTGGCAATATCCTGAGACATAGAGGGGACGGTTGTGCTCGCATGTCCCAAGGAGGAGGTCTTCATCGCTGAAGGTGATATCGGCTGTGTGTACTTCCTTCATCTTTTCTTCGGCGAGAAAAGCTTGGAATTGCTCTGGCTCTTGTAGCGCCTTGATCAATGAATCTCTTGCTTCTTTTGATAGTAAAAGGGCGTCGAGAATGCTGAGCTGTGAGGGTAACTTCCTTAAGTGTGCCAGAACGTTATAGTCCACCTTACTCTTCTTTGGAGGGTCCTTGGCGGTCAGCTTTTTGACGACTTGATCATCCATGGTGATGTCCTCAGGGACCTTTTCTTTTCCCTTATCTTTTCTATTCGTGGGTCCAAGATTCTTTTTAGGCAGCGTACGATTGCGCAGCTGAATATTTTCACAGGCCTTCGGTTCTTCCTCTTTCCCCAAGGTGGGTTCTTTAAAGAGAGGACCAAGAGTCATTTCTTTGTCAAAGTCGCTCCCGAAAGTAAGAACTTGTGATCCTCCGGTGTTAATCATGTGACAGTTGCTGGTAGTTCTTTTATACTCCTCGGTCGTACTTCTTTGCTCCCGATGAGTTTTGCGTTTCATCCGCTTAAAATGTTGCCGGTGAGCAACATACCCCTGCCACCATCTTTTAAAAGCGTTGCACTCTTCGGTGGGGTGTGCCATCTTTCGATGATATAGGCAGTAGCTAGGATGCATCTCTGCTTCACCGAGAGTGTTTCCTTCGGAGAGTGGTAGCTTCATTCCTATTGATATGGCTTTAGCAAACCTTTTCCTCGTCTTGAACTTGTTTTTATCTGTGAAAAATGTCCTCTGATTCGGCGGGAATGTCTCGACTCTTTCGTCCAGTCGCCGGCTTTTGGCCTTTTCAAGTATAGCCATCTCACGTTCCTGATCAGCTTTACTTTTCAGAAGAGCTTTGTTCAGGAATGCGTTGATCATTTCATCTGATGGCCCTGGAAGTTCCGGTTCAGGACCTGCCCCCAGTCTCTCGGTGCAAGGAGCTTCTTCATCGTCTATCGACGAGTGAGAGATCACATGGAAACTTGCTACGTAATCCTCAGATTCATCTGACGAGTTTTCTCCATCATCTCCGTCTTTAAGGACGTGGCCGAGGAACTCTTGAAGCGTGATTGGAGTTCGCGCCTTCTGATTATATTCTTCCAACGCGTCAATCTGCTTCTGCAGGTCCGTGCGCTTGTCGCCAGGCTTCACGGGCTTCTTGGATTTCTTCTTCTTCTTTGAAGGTTTTGACTGCTGGGTGTGAACGCTTTGGCTATCACCACCGATTCTTGGAGTCGGGCGCGGTTTTAGCATTCCTTCGATGATCTGGGGTTCCAGCGAATTCTTCCACCTGACCGTCGAGCATGTCTGGAGATCATTCAGCATCCTTTTGGTTTTGGCCGAAAGAGCCACCTCCCATAGAGCTTCCTCAACAAAAGAGCACGTTGCCCCTGGTGCGTCCGTCTTCTTAGGAGTGTGTGGTTGTGGTGGGCTTACTTTCCATTTCTCAGACAATGCAAACTTGCCTTGTTGGTACTGATCCTCGATCCATCCCTTAAAGATGAAGCAATCTTCGATTGGATGGCTTACCGTTTGGTGGTAAGGGCAATAATTGGGGTTATTTGCTTCGCCGGGTTGCAATGGCCGCTTTGGATTTGGCAGATTGATAAGCCGGTTGCGCATCGCCAGCTCAAAGAGTCTCTTCGTTTTGTCCCATGGGAACGAGTAAGGATGCTTCATTTTCTCATTATAATAGTGTCGTCTCTCTTCCAGTTGATCCGTCAATTTTGGGGCACTGGGTTGCTGTTGGGTATTCGAAACGAAGGTCACCTTCCCTTTACCTTTTTCGTTCCGCGGCTCCAGTTTCGGAGGAGACGGTCTATGACCCATCTGATCCATCTAGGCTAGCTTGTCGATTAAAGCTTGGAATGTGGTCGGTTTGAAGAACATCATGAACTGTGAAATAGTTGCATGAGGGTCTAGGGTGCCCATGAACATGCCCACCGCTGGTGCTTCTTCGATGCGCTATTCGCACTTCGGCCACAGATTCTGCCATCGGATCGTGTATTGAACCCACGTCTTGCCTGGCTTCACCCTGGCGTTGATCAATGCTGTTATTGGGGTGCGTTCACTAGCACTCGCGAATCGCTGGGTGAATAACAACTCCATTTCTGCGAAAGTTTTGACGGAGTCGTTTGGAAGTTCGGAGTACCACTCAAACGCCGTCTTCGATAAGCTGCCGACGAATTGGCGGAGCAAAAGTTTATCATCGCCACCAGTGTTGCCACAAAGAGCCCTGAACTGAGCGACGTGCTGGTAGGGATTGCCCGTCCCCTTGTACACATGGAATTTCGGGATCGTGTAGTCCGGCGGGTACTTTATCTGATCATACCAGCCTGGATACGGTCGCCCAGTTCTGACAACTTGGCCAGCTGCTTCATTTGCCTGGTGAACTCTTATTTGCTGAGCAATATAGTCATCCAGGGCAGCTTTAGAGATTGTTTCCTCCTTGGCTGTTGACAGAGCCGGCAAAGGATTCGATGTTTCTCCTCTGTCATCTTCAATTATTACTGGAGGATCTTCGGCTGGAGGGTCCGGCTGGATCATCATGCCCACCATATCCTGGAATAGAAAGGCCAATTACTTTATATTGGCCGCTTGTTCCCCAGCCTCCTTGTCCTTCTTTTCGAGCATTCTCCGAAGGAATTCAGCATCAGTCTTGTGTTCGTGACGTTGTTCCGATGACGCCTCTGGGCTTTCTTTTGGCCCGGTAAGTGTGGCCATTGCAGTCAGCATCTCTTGAAGCTTCTGTTGTTGTTGTTCCTGAGCCCTTGTTATTGATCGGGTGAGCGGTTGGTGGCTCGTCGAAGTGCGGCTTTCCTCTTTTTCGGAAGCCATGTAAACAGTATGTACCACCATGCCCCCAGACTTAGGGCGTTTGGGCTCGGTGTTTTTGTGGTCTGCCACATTTACAGGGGATTCCTCTGGCCTCCTTTTCTTTTGAGTAGTCGACGTGGAGGGGGCCATTGTAGCGGGCACCCAAGTGGTTGTCGTCTTTTGCGGCTTACTGGGACGGTTCCTTTCCGGCTGAACCTTCAGCTTCTTCTGTCGGCGGAGGTAGCCTTGATCGATCACTGACTCTTGGACACGTCGCCAGACTTTGTAAACTTTGAAGGACAGCCGCTGAGGGGGCTGTTCCGGTTTTGCTTCTGCGACAGTCTCTACCGGTGGAGGAGATCTTTTTAATACGGCGGTAGTCGAATTCTTGCGCACCTTGTTCAGCAGCTCAAAGCTGTTCCCGGTTGGAACAGCAACATTAATTTCCGCCGTTGGAGCCGGTGGAGTTAGCCCAGAGGGGGAGTCACCCCCGGCCTTCCTTACTCGGCGCCAGTGGCGACGTCGAGCGTGTCGAGCTGTTGGGGATTGTTCGGCGATGGGGATGGCTTTGTCTTGCCCCCTGTCCAGATGAGGCGCCGCTGGTGTCAGCCTCTTGAAGACTGATGTCTTTTGAGTAGCGGTATCCAATCTATTAAAGACAGAACTTCGAGCAGGAACGGGAGCCGGAATAGTCAGTTTTGTAAAGACTGACTCTTTGGCAGGAGAAGCCGCCTTGACGACTTCAGGAGCAGAGATGGCTATCTTTTTTGGGATGGCCACTTCAGGTGTCATGGGCTTCTTGGCAGGCCCATCGGAGTTCAGGCTCAGTCTGGCGAAGACCGAGGAGTTGGAGCTGGACGACCTGTTGAGAGGGGCTGTGGTAGTAGCAAGCCGATCGAAGACCGACTTCTTAGGAGCTTTCGGTGCTGGCATAGGAGCGCTGAAGCTCGTTGGCGGGAGCATGGTCCCAAAAAACAATCCTGTGGTGGCTTGGGTGACCTGTTCCACCGGCATCGTGAACAGGGAAGCAGTCTGGGGCCTGTAAGCTATACCCCCAGTTGAGGCAGAACGTGGGTTGCAGTTGCATGTGGAACACTTCGAGCAGGTGAACGCCATTGATCTTTGCTTTCTGCACCAAGCAAAACGCCAAATCTTAGTATCTCGAAACCCAAGGGCAACCATTAGCAAACCGCGATTGGTTCGCGAACACGACACACGAAGTGTGGAGTGGAAAGAGGAAAAGGTCCCACCGGGCGTGCCGGAATCTGTGCCCCTCCGAATCACGGAGACGCGACCGCGCGGGTCCGTCTTGCCTGAAATTCGGGGCAGATGCTAATTGGTGCTATCCGTCCACCTCTCCGAAGATGCCAAGTTGATTTATGGCACCATGTATCGAAGGTTTAAACGGATGCGACCGATGTAGCAGACTTCGTCAGATTCCCCCTCGTCTGAGGGGTTTTTGATTGTGGGGACGCTCTTCCCTGCAGGCGCAAGCCCCTGCAGTTAATTACGCTACCGTGTCGCGGTAACAACTTTCTCCTTCTCCAGATGGTCACTTCGTTTCGTGGGTGTTTGTTTTGTGTTTGGTTGCCCGTGGATTGTATACGGAGACTAAGTTATATTGTCGCCCGTAAGGCGTGGACTAGTCCCAATCCGTATCTTTCTTAGATTTGGGTTTGGGGGGGAGGGTTGAGTTTAAGGATTCGTTAGCCTCATTTGAGACTAAGATCAACTTGAACATTTGTTAAGGATACATTAGTCTAATTTTAGACTAAGATAACTTAACGGGATCGTTTAGATCTGACAAGAGAGCAATTGGGCTCTATTGTTTTAGTTTAGGGACATTGCGGTCGATTACCAGTTTAAGGACAGGTGGTCCATTGTTAGTTTAAAGACATCACGGTCAAGGTTAAGGACATCATAGTCCATGAGTTTAAAGACCTCACAGTCAAGGTTAAGAACATCATAGTCCGTGAGTTTAAAGACCTCACAGTCAAATGTTAGTTTAAAGATATCACGGTCGAGATTAAGGACATCATAGTCCGTGAGTTTAAGGACCTCACAGTCCGTTGTTAGTTTTAAGACATCACGGTCGAGGTTAAGGACATCATAGTCCATGGGTTTAAGGACCCCACAGTCTATGAAATGTATGGTTGTCGGGATCCGTCACCTTTTTGAAGACGTTGAGGAATTACAACAACAAATATCAAAGGAGTGAAGAGATGTACCCTTGAACCAAGGTGGATTAAATGATCTGTAGCCCAGTTTGTAACTAAGACCAATTAATTATATTATGAGCACATAGACTCAGTTGAGTTTGAATTGAGGACTTATGGCCTACTTGGGCTAAGTCCAATTAAGTTTGAAGTGTTGGCCCTCTGTTGGTCCATTAGACATTTGTCTGGGTTCAAGCCCATATTATTCAGCAATGCTAAACATTTTCATCTTTGATTTCCTCAATTTTGAGATTCATTTGGAGGAGGGACTTTTGCCTCTGGAAAATTAGCCAATTTTGGCTCAAAGTAGTGTTAAACACTAGAAAATAACAGTGTTAAACACTGAAAATGAGATTTTCAAATTAGTGTTAAACACTAAAAGATAATCAGTGTTAAACACTGGGAATAAAGCTATCGAATTAGTGTTAAACACTAAAGGAAAATGGGTCACGTGTAGACACGTGAGGGCGCCCAAAGGTGGGACCAGATTCCTTTTCTTCGTTCTGCAATTAAGTGTTAAACACTTTTATATTTTTATTTTTGAGCATCACGTGTTGATACGTGATGGGGATTTATGCGCTGACTGTTAAAGCATTTGCCAAGGGGTCACGTGGCAACACGTGAGAGCGCCCAAAACCTTCATTTCCTTTGCTTTTTCTTTCGGTGTTTTGTAAGTCACGTGGGAGCACGTGAGGCGTTGCCTCAAAGCTTCCTGCTTCTCATGTCTGGGGATCTCTTCAGGGGTCACGTGGGGACACGTGACCTTAGTTCTTTTCATGCACAGAGATCTTTTAAGTCTCCTTATTTTATTTTGAGAATTAAATTCTCTGTAGGGTTAAACCCTAATCATGATTTTGGAGGAATTAAATTCCTATTATGAAAGAATTAAATTCTTATATAGGGTTAAACCCTAATTTCTTTTAGAGGAATTAAATTCCCATATATGTAAAAGAATTAAATTCTTGTATAGGGTGAAACCCTAATTTCATTTTAAGAAGAATTAAATTCCTGTGAATTTGAGAGAATTAAATTCTCAATTAGGGTTAAACCCTAGTTCTGTCCATCTTGAAGGAATTAAATTTCTGTATTTTTAGGAGAATTGAATTCTCATATAGGGTTAAACCCTAGTTTTGTTTTGAGAGAATTAAATTCTCTAAACTCAATTCCCCCTCTAAGTTTTGGATCTGCATGGCAGGATCTCCCCGATGAGAATTAAATTCTCAACCTATGGAGAGATGTGCTTCTGCAGATCTTCAACTAGAGGAAGAACTAAGTTCTTTTGCAGAAGAGTTAAACTCTTAGATTTTGAGAATTAAATTCTCTGTTTGAAGTTTTGATTCTCTTTCTTTTCTCACCTAGGGTTTTCTTTGTTGAGAATTGAATTCTCCTTTCTTTTCTCTCTGCTTTTTTGCCTTTAAGAAATTTCAAGATCCCAAAATTCTAGATCTTTCTTTTTTCTTGGCTCTTATTTATAGGAGAAGGAAAAGAATCGATTTGTTTAGTAAATCTTTCATTGAAAGATTTGTTTGTTTTCATAATTAATATGAGCCTTTAGATCATTCAGTGAATTTTATTCACCGTTGGATTTTCAATCCAAAGATATTCTGTTTGTTATTTTCGGTGAGATTTAGGGAAATCTTTCCTTGTCTAAGATTTTTCCATATATTGGTGATTTAATCACCCCTGGATTTTTAATCCAACGGTTCTCCCTAATCCTTTCCCATTTGGAAAGATTTTAGAGAAATTTAGAATTTAATTCTATTCAGTTATAAGGCTTTCGAAGCCTGTCACGTGCTGGCACGCGACCCTTGGTCACGTGTGAGCACGTGACCCCCAATTGGAGTCTTTTAACAACCACTTGTTTATGTTGCTGTTTTAACCATCACGTGACCATTGGTCATGTGTGAGCACGTGATACCTCATTGAGGTAATTCCTGATTTTTAGAATTAGATTCTATTAAGCTGTAAGGCTTTCAAAGCCTGTCACGTGCTGGCACGTGACCTTTGGTCACGTGTGAGCACGTGACCCTCAATTGAGCCATCTTTTAGCCATTTGTTTTCATTTCTGTTTGATGAGATTTTAACCATCATGTGTCATCACGTGACCATTGGTCACGTATGAACACGTGATACCTCATTGAGGTAATTCCTGATTTTTAATCAGGAAACATGTGCCACACTTGGAATAACATGAGTAGAGGTAGTTCCTGTGATAAAAAAAGGGGGTCAGATTACCCATAAGAAACGGGAGCAGGAACACGGTGAACCGAAGCATACCGATGCCTAAGGACGCTCGAAGTCTTTCCTCTTCCTCAAAAGTCTTGAGAGAAGCTGCGAGAGCTTCTTCGGTGGAAATGCCTGTTAAAGAAGGAAAAGTGTTAGTCAAAACGTGATGATTGAAATATGATGCAATGACGAAAGATACAGTTAATGGGTACCTGATCGTGCGAGGATAGCCAGTCCTGCTTCATGGCTTGCCAATTGGTCAGAAGCTGCAATGGCAGCCGCCAGATCAGTATCATTCGGCGGCATGAATAAACCTTCGTTTGTCCCATACTCGCTCAGTCCCTCCCCGTAAGGAGCGTGAGGCTCCTAGCCAAGTACAACGTCGACAGAGAGGATCGACTTCTTCTTCCTCTTCTACGAGCGAGCTCCAGTCGCCCCAAGCACGAGTTTACGCTTGGTGGGCACTTTGGGGCGACGAGTCCCGATATCTGAGCCCACGCCAGACTCAGGGGAAGCTACATTTACCGTCTCCACCGGAGCACGGGGTACCGGTAGTACATCCGCCGTCTCCACGGAAGCACGGGGCACTGGTAGCTCAGGCCTGTCGTAGGGGACTTCAATCACGGCAGCTTCTCTTAGCGGAGGAAGGACAATGGTCCGTCACTTCAATGGGATGTTTCGATCACCAGCAGGAGGTGCACCTTGCAGTCGAGTAGCAGTCGCTTCTCCTCCATGATAACAACACCCATTGCATGTTGGTACCAGGCCACGTATACATTAAGGGCCTTCGGGACACAACTCGGTTCGCTGATAAAGAAGTGAGACCCCATATTCAAGCGCATGAAATGATGCAGCGCGCCCCGCATTCCCTCTTCGGTGGCAACAGATTCTACCAGGAAAGCCTCCAGCAGGACTCCCTGATTGTAACTCAGTTGCTGGGCAAAACGATGGGGGTTGTATCTCATGAATAGCGCCGCATCATTTTGCCTGAATACAAGAAAGCCCGGCCTGATGGAGTACAAATGAAGAATCTCCCGGGCTTTCAACACGGAGGCTCCGTCCTTAAAAATGTCTCGCAATGGCAGCACCGCCTTTGAAGTTTCCTGGTCGATGGTCAAGACTTTATCTGTGAAAGACATACCATCTCCAATCGTGCACGGACGAAGGAGCAAGACCCTAGCTTCCCACTGTGACGGACTCACGATGGAGGCGTCAACCAGCCGCATGATCCGAGGGAACTTGCATCTGTCGTAAAACGAAGGTCTTTTGTGCATGCCAAAGACCCCAAGCACGTGCATCTCTATCCATGAAGTAAAGTAATGCATTGGGAAGTTGGCAGGATGCACCCTTGGTTCATTGGTATCCGCTGCTACGCTAAGACCGTGATATAGGTGGGCTAACCCGGCGATCCCGATGGCCACTTGTATTCCAGCAACCATGCGATGCGCGGGGTAGAAGACGGAAGGCCTCATGTAACGAGGATGCATAAGAAGCGCGAACCAGCTTAACCATAAACTGAGGAACCCGAGAAAGAACGCCTCTTCATCAATGTTCGGAGCGGCGATTTCTGACAGAGGGACGATCGCAGCGTCAGGAAGAAAGAAACCTTTTTGATCAGCTTCCAGTATCAGCCGACGGTCCAAACCAAAGCCGAAGGGATCATCAAGTTTAGCAAACCTTTCGCCTTGTCGCGAAAAAATTTCCGGGCGAAGAAAACGGGCAATGAAGTCCGCAAAACTGACCCTCCGGCCTCCGGATTCGAGAAAAAGGCCCTCGTAAATATTCAACACTTTGATCAAACTAGGAAACTGGTGTTGAACGGCATTCTCCGGGGCAAGGCATGTCATTACTGGCTTGTCACCAAAAACGTATTCATCCGTAGGAAGCAGTTCCTCATAATGCTCCCCTATGACCGGTAAGCCAGAAACTTCTGCAAATTCCTCTAAGGGGATTGATACTTCTCGGTCCAGCGAAAGGAAGGTGTGGGTAGGGATATTCCACTGCTCCAGAAAGGCCTTAACCAACCAGGTGGGAAGCGTAGGATACTGGAAGAGAGAAGCGTAAATGGCGGGATACAACCCAAGCCTCAACAACTGCGACTTCTTCGCTGACAGAATGTAGCGAGCCCACTGCAGATAACCAGTCGGATGTCGAGGAATTAGGCCAATCATATATGGTTGTCCCCACGGCCGCGCCTCGCCTTGGCAAATACGTCGCCCCTGGATGTCCAAATCCACTGGAGGCTGAACGGGTATTGAAACCATAGCAGGCTGAAGAAGTCCTTCTGAACTCCAATTAACCATTTCCACGGCATAGTTTAGCAGGGGTGGGTCGGCGTAATGGATCGCCATGATGGGCTCTGAGGGTACAACGCACGAAAAGCTCTGCCGACCCTTAATAATGTGGTTATACCATGTCCCCCAGAGGTGAAGATTCTTATGTTCCGGGTCATGATCCTTGATCAAAGCTAGGACTTCTCGGTCTACAGGTGCTCCAGGGAATCCTCCTTCTGAACGAACAAATGGGAAAAAGGGATCGAAAGACATGTCACCTGCGCAAAAAGGGACAAAAGTCAATTGCCAGTGCAATAATTTAAGTTCCGACATTTGGTACTTTAAAATTTGTACCGCACAGCAATGCAGCGGAAAGGGGACTAAAGGGGGCCCACAAAATCTAGATGACAATTCATCAATTAATAATTAATAAAAAAAACAGCCTCATCATTTGATGAGACTGTTAATTAAATGAGGAGATCCTCAGAAAAATTCTCATTAAATGAGAGATCTCTCGGGAAAAGGAGAAAATCTTCTTTTGAGAGCCATGCTCTATAATAGAGTGACACTTGTCAAACTCTGATTATGAAGGAATAAAATTCCTCAAGAGCCTGGCTCTGTAATGATGATGGAAAAATCCATCAGAAAACAATTAATTAAAATCAATTTTTATGATTTAAAAAATTTTGGGATCTTCAAGATCCATGAACAAACTCTTAAGAGTTCTTCACAAGAGATTAAAAAATCTACATGTTATCAAAAGAGCAGAGCTCTGTTCATGGGCTAAGAAGTCCCAAGAAAAGATCTCCTTAGATCTATGGGTTCATGATCTGAAGAGAGCAAAGCTCTATTAATGAAACCCTAAAAGGGTTTTCTTTAGATCAAAAATCTATGAAGAGCAAGGCTCTGTTAATGGGTAAAACCCTAGTTTATTAAAAGTTTTAAACTTTACCTAAGTTTTGACAGAGTTTTTACACTTGAAAAGTTCTTAAACTGAAGAGCAATGCTCTGAATAAAAGTTCTCAAAGAAGAAGATGAAAATCATCTAAGCGACCAAAGGTCCTATTTATAGGCATTGAAATGCCTCTTCAACTTCTGAGTTGATCCAAGGGCGCAGATGCTGTCACCGCTGCACTCACGTATGGGCCACGTAAGCGCAACGGTGGGGGGGGCATTTGTTTCCCCCAATCAGAGCAAAGCCCTGTTTGAAATTTGAATTTCAAAAATTGAAGCAACGCTTCAGATCCAGTGCATGCTGCGCTGCGCTCTAGGCAGTGCACCATGTGTGCGCTAGCGCTAGGTGCGCTGCGCACCACGTGTCAAACACGGGTGCGCTAGCGCAGGCTGCGCTGCGCTTTGAACAACGTACCACGTGTCAAACACAGGTGCGCTAGCGCAAAGTGCGCTGCGCTTTGAGCAGCGCACCACGTGCAAAGCACGGGTGCGCCAGCGCTGGAATTAAAAAATTCCCCACCCTTAGATGAAAAGATCCAATAATGATAAATCATATTTAATCAGAATTAAAATTCTGTTATGGAAAGATTTTCCAATCTTGTTAAAAACAAGAAGATTGTCTTTTGAAAAACAGAAGCCCTAGGATCAAAGATCCAACGGTGGGAAACATCCCCAAATCAAACAGAGAAAGATCTCTTTAACTGATTTAACAAATCAGCTTGTCCTATATAAAGGCCCTAAGACTTCAAGTCTCATATGGATAAACCCCCCATAAACTTTGAGAAAACTCAAAAGAAAGAGAGCAAGCTCTTGCAAGAAGATATTTCTTCAAGGTAAAGAGGATGAATGATGAACATAAAAATGAAATCATCTCTTAAAAAGAAGAATTATCTTCTCAAAAGATCATAGATCTACAAAGACCAAGGTCTTTTATAAAAAGATCAAAAGATCTCATCATAAAAACAAAGAAGTATTTACTTCGTTCACAGATCATAGATCTATAAGACAAATTGTCTTTCTGAGATCATGAACATCTCATCATAAAGAGGGAGAAAATTATTAAATTTTCTTAAAGATCGTGGATCTATAAAGTGGGAGAAAATTATTCAAAAATAAGAACTGTTGTTCTTGAATCTTGAGACAAAGTATCTTTTAAAAGAACATAAATTTGTTCACAGATCATAAAATTGATCAAATGCGCCTTGCGCTCTTGAATTGCGCTTCTGCGCTCCCTAGATCGGCGCTCAGCGCCAAATGCGCCACGTGTCAACCACGTGTGCGCCAACTAAACAACTTGCGCTCTGCGCTTTTGCGCTTATGGGCTGGCACTCAGTGCCAAGCGCACCACGTGTCACTCACGTGTGCGCCACGAAATTGATAGCGCAATGCGCTCATGGACTAGCGCTTAGCGCTCATAAATTGGCGCAATACGCCCATCATCTGGTGCTTAGCGCCAAGCGTGACACGTGTCCTTCTCGTGTGCGCTACTT
Source organism: Agapanthus africanus (assembly GCA_030015575.1). NCBI lineage: Eukaryota > Viridiplantae > Streptophyta > Magnoliopsida > Asparagales > Amaryllidaceae > Agapanthus > Agapanthus africanus. The sequence continues at coordinate 415,949,014 of CM057338.1, read as the reverse complement.
GGCAGAAGCGCACTGCGCTCTTTAACTAGCGCAAAGCGCCTGGCGCGCCACGTGTTGCGCTGACAGAACATAAATTGTTCTGATGAATGCTCTGCATTCAATACAAGACAAAAAAATGTCAAGATCTAATGCTCAGCATTATTAAAAGGGCCAAGCCCAAATAAAGGCTCAATAGCCAGAATAAAAAATGTTAAACATTTATTGGACTTAGCCTAAGATTGGCCATAAGTCCTCAACTCATATTTAATTGAGCCCATCTGCTCATGAATATTTAACAGATCTTAGTCCCAAATTGGACTACAGATCTTTCAACCAACTCACACCGGTTCGAGGGTATATCTCTTTACTCCTCTGATATCTGTCGTTGTAATCCTTCAATATTTTCAGAGAGGTGACGGGTCCCGACAACCACACATTCTACGGACTGTGGGGTCCTTAAACTCACGGACCACGATGTCCTTAACCTAGACTGTGGGGTCCTTAAACTCACGGACTATGATGTCCTTAACCTTGACTGTGAGGTCTTTAAACTCACGAACTATGATGTCCTTAACCTGGACTGTGAGGTCCTTAAACTCACGGACTATGATGTCCTTAACCTAGACCGAGATGTACTTAAACTAACATTGGACCGTAATGTCCTTAAACTAACATTGAACCGTAATGTCCTTAAACTAATTGACAGCAATGTCCCTAAACTAAACAATAGAGCCCAATTGCTCTCTTGCTGGATCTAAACGATCCTGTTAAGTTGATCTTAGTCTAAAAATTAGACTAACGTATCCTTAACATACGTTTAAGTTGATCTTAGTCCCAAATGAGACTAACGTATCCTTAAACCCTACCCCAAACCCAAATCTAAGAAGATACAGATTTGGACTAATCCACGCCCTACGGACGACAACATAAATTAGTCTCCGTATACAATCCACGGGCAACCAAAAACAAAACAAATACCCACGACACGAAATGACCATCTGGAGAAGGAGAAAGTTGTTACCGCGATGCAATAGCGTAATTAACTGCAGGGGCTTGCGCCTGCAGGGAAAAGCGTCCCCACAATTAAAAACCCCTCAAACGAAGGGGAATCTGACGAAGTCTGCTACATCGGCCGCATCCGTTTAAACCTTCGATACATGGTGCCATAAATCAACTTGGTATCTTCGGAGAGGTGGACGGATAGCACCAATTAGCATCTGCCCCGAAATTCAGGCAAGACGTTTATCGCGTCTCCCGCGTCTTTCGGTGGGGAACATGTATTTGTACGTGTATCCGTTCTTGAGGGTATGCATTTTATTAACCGGATGTCGCATTATAATTTTTGCTGACACATGTATTATCCATATTTTAAAACTAGATGTTTAGAATTGACCCGGGTATTTTTTGGAGTTTTTTTGTATTAGTTATAAAATCCTAGAAAATATAATATAATATTCTTTAGATATATAACCATTTATAATATATTTTAAATATATTTTAAAAATCCTAACTAAATCCTCAGTTGCTTTTTCTCTCTCTCTCTCTCACCCCGTTATCTCTCTCCCCCCTCTGTCTCTCTCCCTCCCTTCTCGCTCTTTACTCCCCCTATATATATAATAATTTCAAAACCCAATTATACAAAACCCAACACTCTCTATCTTTTTCCTCTTCTTTTCTTCACCTCTGTGATGAAACCCACGCCCTAACCCGCGCCGTCACCTCGTCATCGACCTCCCCACAACCTCGTCACCAACACCCTCGGCCTCCTTACAACCTCCGCTATCATCTCCTCTCCTCTCCCATCCCGAGCGCCTAATTCCACCCCCGACCACAACCCTGCAAACCCCGACCTCACGCCTCCAACCCTGTCACGACCCAAATTTAGGAACGCGACCGGCACTTAAATCACGCAACGTCTAAAGGCGTAACGTGATTCAAGTAAGCCGAAAGCCCAGAAATCTAAACCATGAAAAGATAGAGTGATAAAACATTAAAACATTTGTTAAAGACATTTGAAATCTCAAGTTAAAAATCTTTAAAAAACTTAAATTCATTTTCTTAAAAATTTCGGCAGTATCTCCTTTGTAAAAATTAGTCCCAAACGGGTACAAGCATAGAATATATATAAAGCATCTCCAAACGGGAGCATCTCACGCCTAAAGGCTGAACATAACCACAGCAGGTATGTATATACGACACCGAAGTGAAGAAATAGCAAATGAGAAGTGAAAACAGCATAATAAGAGGTAAACAATATCGTAGCATGAAATAAAAAGCCGGCTCATACGAGCACGATACCCATAGTCACATAAAATACAAATACCGCACCTCTCAGTCTCTAAGTCAAATACATGTAAGTAGTAGATAGAGAGTACTAGATACAAAATAAGATAATACAAATGAAAGCATATGGACACCCATACAAAACCCCACCTATAAGGGTCTCACACCCAACAGTAGTGGTATCTACTGAAAATGATACAATAAAGAGCTTGCCGCGACTAAACTGAGGGTCAACCCTGCAAAACACTGTGGCACAACGGGGGTGAGTTGCCAACTCGTGAGAAGTAAATAACATCGTACAGGTAATCACATGTATGCACGATAAACAACCAATCCTACGTATGCGGTCATGATGGCATATGTACAACAATATGGGATGCAGTAAAACCATAATCAAGATACTATATCAGGGTAAAATGACTGCATGTACAGAATATATATCATAAAAATCCTGAGTATGGGGTAAAACAGAATCCTCATCTATAAATCATCATCATGGAAAATCCGGTGTCCATCAATGACACCCCAAATCTCAATATCTCAGGCGCCGTCACAATGATCGGCCCTCATATCTATCTCATCTCATAACTCCGAACGGTATCCTCCGGATATCCGTCGAGTTTCCATACAATCACTGGTAGGTAGTGTTCCCTCCTGCCAGGCTCATCGTCTACATCTCAAGCTTCTTGCCCCGGGGTAACTTACCGGGTCCACCATATACCCGCAGACGGCTCATCTAACTCCTCAAATCAGGTCTCGAAAACAAGCTCAGAACCGAGAAAAGTCATGGTGGACACGAATTATCATATCAAGGGAAAACCCGCACTTTTAAATATTTCAAGTTTTCAAAACGTACTTTGCGGTTTCCCAAATCCACGAAATAGAAATCTCATGAAAATATGATATGAGGTATATCACTATACCAATGTATATATGAGGCTAATCATGATTCGTACGAGTACAAGAATCAATGTCTAACTGTCAATAATAAATGCGGTACAATACATTTTTCCATGGAAACCTCTATAGTGTGTGTGACATGGCAATTACTAACGGTGCGTGTGGCATAAAAATCAGTGCTCGTGCAACATGAACCGTTAGTAATAGTGCAGTGTCCTATTAATATTATGTCAACGTATTGCATGTAGTAGGATATACAAAATGGTACTTATGCAAATCGACACATATATATAAACATGTAGGCATATCACACAAGATTATATTAATTGAATCTAGCCTTTGGCGCTTAACGCCATACAGGCGATTCCCCCGTAGATGTTAAATCTACCCACAGGACGATCTCGAGTTAGGTGAATCCGATCACCTCCTTCCCTTTCCTGGCTGCATCCAAAGTCCCCGCTTGTGATACTAATATCACACAAAACTAATACGAACGAAATTAGTAAACTTACGATAACACACGGACACAAACGCCTAACTAACGAATCGACTCCCGCAAGCTACCAAGCGTTAGCTCAGCGAGCTAAACGTGTGCAGCGACATCCTAACCTAAACCTACGGCTGTTAAACGACGGAACACTTAACCAAAAGTCAAATAAATCCGCATTGTACATTGCCGAAACGCTAGGATTATAGCTAAACGGTTCCAGATTTTATCTATAGATTACACAAGAAAAACAAAGTATACTAAATACCCCACAAGATCTACAGAGAGCTACCTTCAAAATTACATCAGCTAACTCCTCTGTTGACCCGGCGGCGCCGGCCAAAACGCGATTCTCGCCGGTCCAATTATGTTGGATTGGGTCTAGGTTTTTAGGGTATAATCTAGGCTATAACATTAATCTACTGTGTTGTTAGATTTATTTGTGGATCAACGTGATAACAGCAGATTCAACAGAACCCTAAAACTTAACACAAATACGACATTTACACTAAACTTGAAATGTCATGGTATTTTACTGAAACTAATGGGCACAAAACCTACCTTAGAGCCTGTTGGAGTCAAAAGTTACACCCCGATCGACCAAGTCAAAGTCAACCCCAAGCCAAGTGGGCCCAAGCCCAGGTCAAGACCTAGCATGGAAGGGACCGGTCCCATGATAAAAAGAATGAAGCCATAAATTGGTTTAATGTAATTCTTTTTTTTATATGTATATAGAAATAAATGTATGTAAAATGGGCAAAAAGCCAAAATTTTTTAAACCCCACGGCTTATGTGCAAAATGAGATAGGCACATAAGCTATGGGATGGCACAAGTGCCATTTGGCAGAGCTTAAGGGGCTATGTGTAAAGTGTGTAGCCTATAAAGGCAAACATGATGACAAAAAAAAGAACTTTTTCTCTCCCTAAAAAAAATTAGGGTTCTGTGCCTTCTTCTCCTTTCTCAAGGTTCAAAACCTTCTTCCTTTTTCTTAAATTAAATCAAGAGTTTCATTCTTCTTTTCCCAAAAAGGAATAGTTTTACACCATGAAACCCACAAAGGGGAGCTCAGATCTCCCATCAGATCTCTAAAATGGGAGATTTTTAAGTCTCACCCCCTTCCCCCCAAGATCTAGCCAACAGAGAGAAGGAAGAAGGAGACCCATCTCAAAGAATCCCACTTTGGGAAGATCCAGGCTCAAGGGAGAAGAAAGGGGTCCCCTTTCATCAGCTCTAAAAATCTCTTAAGAGTTTAACTCCACAAAAATAAATAAATAAATAATAATAATTTTTTTAGGAGTTTAACTCCACAAAAATAAATAATAATAATAATTTTTTTTAAAAGTTTAACTCTAAAAGTCAATTAGGAGTACAACTCCCAGTGTAGGGGCTAAACCCCTTTGTCCTTTTTAGGAGTTTAACTCCAAAAGTCAATTGGGAGTACAACTTCCAATATAGGGGGTAACCCCCCTTTTCCCTGCTGACGCCGTGCCAAGCACGTGACACACTGGTGCCCAGCGCCCGCGTGCCAAGCACGTCCGGCGCCCGGCGCCGGCGTGTCAAGCACGTGAGATGCTGGAACCCATGCATCTTTTGGACGCTTTTTCCCCTTTTTTTATGTATACACACATTCCACAACACTGTCCCCGTTAGAAAAAAATTTCTAACGGGGCGCTGTCCCACACCTCGCAATGAGGATGCTAGCCCCCTTGACCCCCAGCCCGCTATCCGGGTAGCGGGACTCCCGCAAACTCTGCGTGGCCCCTGATATATCCAAAACCCTTTCAAAACACAACACACGCACACTGCACACTGAGTTCGCATGACTAGTTGACCCGTCAATCGGAGTTTCCTTCACTTCAAAGGCGAGGGGTAATTAACGGCAGCTTAGTCCGCAGTTGTCGGAGATTCGGATCCCCACGATCAATAAAACTTGGCCTACCCTAGGCAGGGGGAATCTGTATACGCCTGACAAACGCACACGTATTCCTATCTCAATGGGGTGGCGAAAAACACCCTACAGATGCTGGCACGCCTGGTGGGACCTTTCTCTCCTTCCATATCTCGGGTCAAGTGTTCTTGTGAACTCATTTAACATATATACCGATGTTTGTACTGAAATAATGTTTTTCTGTGCATCAATCAACTTTCAATGGCAATGTCTTCTAAGATGGATTCAGCTTATGATGTGACCCCGATCCCGTACATGGTCAAGATCAATGTTCGCATGGTTCTCCCCGCAAGCCTCAGTCGACAGTGGGAGGAACTGTCCCGCCGGTTTGGTTCCGTCATCATCTACCCTGCCGGAAGCACTCATCTGGCAGAAATCCCGGCAAAACAGGTGGCCAAGCAGGTCTCAAGGGGTAAGAGGCCGAACGTTGTGATCGCTAAGGCGCCACAACCCAAACTTAAGACGGTGTCTGAACGATTCTCTGGTGCTCCAGCTGGGGGTAAGACTGCCGGTACAAAGGGCATCATCAAACGTTGCGGACGAGCTCAGGCGACGACTCCAACAAGTGCACAAGCAGGCGTATTTGCCGGAATCTCTTTCAATTAGCCTACGGTGTCTTCCCGAAGGGCCGAAACTTGCCAAGTGCTCAAAACGGAAAAATTGAGGCAGAAGCGGCTCAGATATAAAGCCAACAAAAGGGTCAGGGCTCCGGCCAAGTTGAACCGTGTAAGGTTCCAAGAGCAGGGTTACCCCGCATCGATAGATGAGTCGGCCACAAAAGTCAGCAACTTCTTCGAACCCCTGAAGTGGGTTCAGAAAAACGCCATGATCGCTAGAATCAAGAAGACAGTAGTCCGAACGAAGCTACAAAGGGACATGTCCCAGCCTCAACAGAGAAAGTATGACACCGTCTCTTCAAGTGTCTATCAGGCGCTCTGTGCCGCATGAAAACAGTGGGGCAAAGCCAAAAAGGAAGCACCAACACTATTCAAGAATCCGGTCAGGCTAGCCGCCTTCAGTCGATTGCCCGTTACCGAAAAAGAAGAGCCACGACATCAGTCCGCAAAATCAGCTGCCAATAATGAAAAGACAGCTGGATATGTTATCCATACGGTCTATATGGCGGGCGCCCCCTCCAGCGACAACCTTCGCAGCAAAAGCAATGATGGGGCCACCACATCCCAAGCCCAATCTGGCTTGAATGTGGTTGCCACTTCCCAAGATCAGCCGCCTCCGCTAGATGATGAAAACCTTCTCGATGAAGCCGATAGGTAGAAACTCCCCTCAGTCCATGTAGAGTCAAGCTTGGACAGCGAGGAAGAGTCGACTTTCTGTCCCAGGACCTGAGAGCAAGAGCTGCTTCAGGAGCTTCGAAAACAGCTCAGGAGCAAAGATAAAGAGATGGCCAAGCTCTACTAAAAAAATGATGACCTGACGAATGTTGTGATACAGCTCACGGCTTAAATTGCTCGGGTGCCTCCCAATCAAGCATAAGTCTCTACTCATGAGCCGGGTGATGACAACCCGAAGCAACCGATGCATGTCCCCTTGGGTCCAAGATTGGGTGAGCCGCATGAAAGCCGGCCACATTCCGCTTCTGGGGATGCCTTGGCCCCAGATAGCACCATCCCGCTAACACAAGATCGGATAATGGATTTGGTCACCAGCAAAGTTAAAACATTGGTGGCCGAAGCCGAAACTTAGAAAGAAATTGGCAGTAGTGGGCAGCCATATCCTGCACAGTACGATCTGATCGAGTTCCCGAGCGGCTATGTCATTCCTAAGTTCGAAAGATTTGACGGGACAGGAAACACAAATCAACACGTCGCCCACTTTAAAGCGTCGTGCGGAAATACAGGGGGCAATGATGCGCTCCTTCTTCGTCAGTTTGTCAATAGCCTGACCGGTGTTGCTTTCGACTGGTACACGAGCATACCAGACAGGTCCGTCATTACTTTTGCCCAAATGAAGTCTCTGTTTCGGCAAAGGTTCATGAGTGTTAGTGATAAAATCTCCATTGCTGACCTTGTGAGAACCAAGCTGGGAAACAACGAAAGCAACACAGACTTTATTGCCCGATGGTGCAACCTCACTGTTAAGTGCGAACCGCCGCTAGAGCAGGACCAGTCCGTCAGCCTCCTCATTAGGAACCTCAGCAATTGGATGGTCACATTCTTGTGTACAGCAGGCCTCAAGACGTTTCAGGAGCTAACCAAGAAAGTCCAAATGCTGGAACGCTCGAAGCAAGAGTCTACCCCGGACTCTTAGAGAGACAAGACTTGGAAATGCAAGCGGGTTGACAACCGTAGAAGCGGGAATTCCAATAATACCAATGTCTTCAACGTGTCCGACAATGAAGACAGACGAAAGGCAGGCTAATCCAAAATCAACCGGTCTCGAAAGCCAGTGCTGGGAGGAGAAGGGCCTTCCCTAGAGGAGAAAAAGAATAAGGTTTACTCTTTCAGGAGGGAAAAGGTCCGAAAGATATTCAAAGATGCCTTGAACAACGGTCTACAATTGCCGGAGTCGAAAAGACCTCACGAAGCAAAAATGACCGACAATCCTCTATATTTCCCGTACCACCGAGTAGTGAGCCATGCGATCGAGGATTGCTATATCTTCGAAGACTGGGTTGAGAAGCAGTACAAGACCGGAGAGATTGAGCTGTCCAAAAGTGTGTTGGTGAATAATCAAGTTACAACCACCAACTTTATACAGACAGAAGCTGAAGCTTTCTGGGAGCAGACAGCTGAACCCGCTGCCCTGAGAAATGAAACTGACTCACCGCAACCTCTGTGGAGTACGCACATATCTAATAAGACGAAGAAGATGCTAAAGCTACTTCGGAAAGAGCCCAGAACAGAATGGGAAGGGCAGAAGAAGCCCACCATTCTAGCTGCCAATTTGGCTCAATCAGGCTCAAAATCCAAAAAGCTCAAGAAGAAGAAAAGTGCAGCTCGACGTGAACAAGAGTCTGCAGGGAGATCGACTATTCAAAAATATATCGATTCCCTCGAAGACTATGAACAAAAGGAAAGAACTCTAATTCAATTGAAGGAGTTCTTCCCTGTAGAAGCAGCTGAGATTCTGGAGGAGCTGAAGAAAAACTCTAATGAAGAGATCCCAATAGTGACCTGCTATGCCATCCATCTTGGTAGCAACTCTGAGGACGAGGAGCTCGCCACAAAGGCTTACCAAATCCAGCTCAGAAGCGGCAGGGCTCTACCGCCAAATTAGGGCAACGTCCCAAAAGGAAAGGAAAAATAGGTGGGTAATGAGGAAGATGGCAGAGAACCGGCCAATGAAAACTCAAGTCCTTCCTCAGTGGACTACAATGTCTTGGCTCATCTCCGGAAGCTTCCATCTCTCCTGAGCATCTATGATGCCTTGGTCCTATTTAAAGAGCTTAGAGATGTTCTCATTCACACTCTACAAAACCTCGAGCGGTATCAGGCTTGTTTTGCGGAAATTAATATGAAAGAAGCCCAGTACGCTCTGCATGCTGCCGCAGTCATATTTAAGGACGAAGACTTTCTACTGGGAACGGCTGAACATAATCGGTTACTTTACATGACCGGGTACAACGACGGAGATCGGATTAATCGCATATTGATTGATCCGGGATTCTTAGTGAACATAATGAACTTGCGGACTCTGAAGAGTTTGTTAATAGACGTCTAACACCTGTTAAGGGAAATGATTGTCATTCAAGGCTTCAATCAAAACTGCTAGCAAGTTCTATGGTCTATAGCTCTTCCAATCAAATTTGGGGATCTGCAAACCGAAGCTAAGATATACGTGATCGACGCTGACACGTCTTATAAAATTCTCTTGGGACGGCCATGGCTCCACAATTACGGCATCGTTCCGTCAACTCTCCATCAATGCATGAAGTATACTAAAGATGGTGAAGAAAGACGCATTGACGGAGACATCCAGCCGTTCGGTGTGCACAAAGTCCGATATGAAGATTCTCGGTACTTTATGGATTCCCAAAATACAGAGCCACGACTGACCAAGGATAGAACGACTCCGAAAATCAAAAGCAAATCCGAGCCGGCTGTCACTTTCAAAAGCAAAACCCCCCAAGTGCGTCCGCAATTCGGCAGTGACACTGATGAGTTTGACGCTGGAAGTCCATCCTTCCGTAAAACCCACCCTCGTTTCGGTAGAGATACGGATGAGTCTGATACTGAAGTCCCATCCAGCAGCAAAATTCGCCCTCGTTTAGGTAGTGACACTAAAGAATCAGAAGAAGAGGATCCGTCTTGCAACAGCTACGCAGATTGGGCCCTCATGCAAAAAGCGAAGCTAAGAGAAACCTTCAAGACTACAGAAGGGTCCCTAGCTATCACAATGGTGCTGGAGCAAATGTGCAAGGAACTAGATGCATTGTCAGTCTCCACCGTGGATCAGCTTAAAAACATTCTATGTTCCCGAAAGGAAAAGTGGACAGAAGGGCATCTTATTTTATGGGTTAAATCCTATCGCGCGACAATATTTCCAACTGATACTTCTATGATTTGTCTGTAACATGCCTTCCATACGAGAGAGGCATAAGGACCGTCCTCAATCCTAGATATTATGCACCCGAGATGCGGGAATACTTTAAAAAGTGCGGGTGTCGGCTATATCAAACGGACTCCGAAGCAAAGTTTTACGAAGGGCTATGGCATCCGTCTCAGGTCCGAGCACTCATCGATGGACAAATTCCAGATAGACGGGACATAGGTTTCATTCAACCTGATTCTAAAGCATGCTACATGATCCATGTTGGTGAAGCTATCGAAAGGTCAAATGATAATGACGAGATAGCCGAGCCAGAAGAAGCTCCTTGAGAGTTCGAAGATGGCGGACAAGCAACCTTCGACGAGCTAACCGAGGTTGATTTGGGAACGCCTAATAATCCAAGGCCGACCTATATCAGCTCACTTTTGTCAGAGGAAATGAAAGAGCAGATAGTAGCCCTGCTGTATGAATTTGCTGACTGCTTCGCATGGACGTACAAAGAAATGCCTGGTCTCTCCCCTGAGGTAGCCGTGCATAAGCTGGCTATTTCTCCTGATATCAAGCCAGTCAAACAAGCTCCCTGAAGAATTAGAAGGTAGCTAGAAGAAAAGGTCATCGAGGAAACTAAGAAACTTATCGATGCTGGCTTCATCAGAGAAGAGAAATATGAGGATTGGATCGCATGCATAGTCCCAGTGAAGAAGAAAAATGGGCAGATCCGAGTTTGCGTCGATTTTAGGGACCTCAACAAGGCATGGCCTAAAGACGACTTCTTGCTACCGGTCATGGAAATGATGGTCGGTGACACTTCAAATTACGAGCTGTTCACCTTCATGGATGGCTCATCTAGATATAATCAGATCAAGATGTCACCTGAGAATGAGAAACACACAGCATTTTGAACCCCGATCGGAATATACTGCTATAAGGTGATGCCATTCAGACTGAAGAACGCAGGTACTGCATATCAAAGGAAAATGACCAATATTGACCTAATCCATAGAGTCGTCGAATATTATGTTGATGATCCGGTCGTCAAGACTAAAGCCAAGGCCGATCACATCCAAGATTTTAGGACCGTTATCACTAGAATGAGGGAATACGATCTGAAGATGAATCCTTTGAAGTGCGCTTCTGGCGTGTCATCGGGAAAATTTCTGGGCTTCATACTTCGACATCGAGAGATCGAAGTTGACCCATCCAAGATAAAGGCCATCATGGAGATACCCCTCTGAATAATCTGACGCAGTTAAGATATTTTCAAGGCAAACTTGCTTATATACAAAGGTTTATCTCAAATTTATCGGGGAGATGTAGGCCCTTCTCAAAGCTCATGAAGAAAGGAGCTCCTTTTGTCTGAGATATCGAATGTCAAGAAGTGTTCGAAAGCATCAAACAGTACCTGTTGCACCTTCCAGTACTTGCTGCCCCTATTCTAAATAAACCGTTGATTCTCTATATTGCCGCGCTAGATGAGTCACTCGGTGCTCTCCTTGCCCAGAACAATGAGGAGGGAAAAGAGAATGCCCTCTACTACCTCAGCCGAACTTTAGTTGGGGAGGAATACAACTATTCCCCGATCGAAAAGCAATGTCTGGCTCTAAATTCGATGTGAAGAAGCTGAGGTCCTATTTGCTCACTCATCGGGTTATGCTAATCTCCAAGGTCGACCCGCTCAAACACTTAATGACCAAAGCAAGACTAGCCGGTAGAATGACGAGATGGGCTGTCATGCTGCTTGAATTTAACATAATTTATACTCCTCAGAAGCAGTAAAAGGGCAAGCCCTCGACGACTTTCTCGCTGCTCATTCCATACCAGAAGGGTCACCGCTCAATTGTGAGTTACCCGACGAACAAGTGCTGCGCCTCGAGGATGACGAGCCATGTTGGGAGCTCTACTTTGACGGAGCCTCATCAATAAGGATCTCCAGCAAATCAAGCGTCCTGGAGATAAAAGCAGGGATAGGGCTGGTGTTCTTCACGCCATCGGGAGGAACCCTACGACGTTCCTTCGCTCTCACCGAGTCTCTCACAAACAACAAGGATGAGTATGAAGCTCTGATAGCTAGTCTTGAGCTTGCTATAGAAATGGAAATCCTTCGGCTATGGGTTTATGGTGACTCCCAGCTTGTCGTTAACCAAGTAAGCGGCAACTATAAGATATACAAACTTGGGTTAGCTCGATATAGAAGCCGAGTGGTGGAACTCATGAAACGGTTGACTCATATTGAAGTAATGAGAGTCCCCAGAGCGTTGAACGGAAAAGCCGACGTACTCGCTTTCCTAGCTAAAGAGTTAGCTGATCCTGACATGGACAAAATTCTAATCACAGTCAGAAGCCGGTAAATTCTGTCTCTAGTATCTTTGCGTGAAGAAGAAAGCATAGAACAAGAGAACAATCATTCCGAAGAAGCTTCGATCATTCAAGACAAAGCCCGATTGGAGAGAACCCTTTATAGAGTACCTCCGGTACGACAAGCCGCCCGAAGGAAAATCTACGAGGATTCAGTTAAAGAAGAGAGCTCTTCGATACATGTTTGTAAATAATACGCTATACCGCAGATCATATGACCAACTCTGGCTCAGATGTCTGTCATCAGCCGAAACCCAAAAAGTCATGAAAGAAGTTCACTTAGGCGTCTGTGGAGCTCACAAATCTGGCCCCAAAATACGGCTTCAAATTAACCGGATTTGGTATTACTTGCCTACCATGATAAGGGATTGCGTAGAGCATGCGAAGAGGTGTCATCTCTGCCAAATTCATGGAGACTTCATTCATAAGCATCCTAATCCACTGCATCCTAAGGTGGCGTCATGGCCCTTCAAAGTTTGGGGCACCGACATAGTTGGCCCGATTGATCCTCCATCATCCAAAGGCTACCGGTTCATATTGGCAACAACTGACTACTTCTCCAGATGGGCTGAAGCTGTCCCGTTAAAAGAAGTCAAAACAGAAGATATTCTGACGTTCTTCCGGCATAATATTCTATACCGCTTCGGTACACCGAGAAGAATCATATCTGACAACAGGCCTTCTTTTAAGAGCTTCAAAATCTCAAGGTTCGCTACTCAACACAAGATAGACTGGAGATATTCCTCCATCTATAATTCAAGAGCCAATGGGCTAGCCGAAGCCTTCAATAAAACTTTGTGCAGCTCCTGACGAAAAATGTTTCAGCCAATAAGAGAGACTGGAATCTCAAACTTCATGAGGCATTATGGGCATATTGTACCACACACCGTACTCCAACTCAGTCCACTCCATACTTATTACTCTTCGGAGTGGAGGCAATCCTCCCCCTCGAAGTCGAAGTTCCAAGCTCAAGAATGGTCGTTCAGCACGAGTTGACGGAGGAGGAAAACGTGCTCCTTCGGCTCGATGAGCTTGACGCCCTTGAGGAAAAGAGGCTCGCTGTATAGCAAAATCTGGAGCTATACCGAGCCCAAATGTCATGGGCCTATGACAAAATGACCCGTCTACGTGCTTTCAAGAAAGGCAAATTGGTGTTGGTCCTCAAAAGACCGATCATCCCCAATCGACATGCCAAGGGAAAATTCGAGCCAAACTGGGATGGACCATATGTCATCGAGAAAGTGTTTGATGGAGGATCCTACCAGCTGATAAATGTCAAGGGAGAAAGGCCCATGTCACCCATCAATGACCGATATCTCATGAAATACTACGCGTTAATGCTCCAAGTCACAGGCGAATTGAGCACACCAGCCCTACGGTCTAGATCATACATCCTGTAAAACCGTATACAATCCATGGGCATAATTGACCCCTATCTCTCCCAAGTCCTACCGGTGAGACTACATTTAAAGTCCCACCAGCGATGAAGATTCACCAATGTAAAAAAAAAGGAAAAGAAAGAAAAAAAAGAAAAAAAAGGTATGTCCACAAGCAAAACGGGCACAGATGAAAACCCGAAAGGGCTCCGTGAGTAAAAACAGCAGGAATGTCGGCGAGTTTGTGAAAACCCGAAAGGGCGCAAACTCATAAAACAGAGATAAAATACACTCGCAAAGTCCTCTCAACCTTGTGAGGAGAAAATCCCTGCGTGAGATTCTTATGACTCACAAAAGAGCAACACACTTAGGAATACCCACAATTTCTAGGGAGAAATACACCTACTGTTAGTGTATATGCCCTAAAGGCCATTATTGTATCATACTGGTTTGTATATTACTTAATGGAAGCTTGGGATATTCACAGTTGTATTGACAGTCTTGCTCAAAATGGTAGTATGCTACTTGGTTTGTTTCTACTTCAATATGTGCATGTGTTTCTTTTAGCATATCGCTTATACATATTAGTGGAGCCCTTTGGATCTTTGCTTGATTACCAGCATTGTGATGGCAGTCACACTAGTGGGGGCTGGGTAATCTATAAGCACATCCTTATACAGGTCCCTAGTCATAGGATTATCGAGACACGACATTGATACTTTGGAGTAGACTAGTGTATACACTTCTCATCCCAGCAGGGGAGATGGTCTTTCCCACAGCCATTAGTACATCGTACTGGAGATAGTATGCAGGTGCTCGTTAGGTTACGAGTACACTGGATAGGACTCGTCAGGAACTGTTGGTTGGTATTATACCTATCGTCGGGTAGCAGTTCCCAGATGACATGAGTACAACTTAGTCCGTCGACTTGACACTGCTACTTCGCCTCGAGTGTGTTCCCACTGTACTTTGATTACTACCTTACCACGGCTCAAAGGAGTCATGCAAATAGGTAGTAGTTGGGTGCAGTCCCGAAACACTTGGAGGCAGTGGCGGTTAGATATGACTCGTCTCTCCCGGTATTGGGGGTTGATATCGTGCTATGTTCGGAGAGCCATCATACAAAGTCCCTGGCCAGAGCAAGCGAGATTTACTGGTAGGTATTCCAGTAGTTTCTCAGGATGTTTTGGGATACACTCTGGCATGACTTATTGCGCTATTAGGGGTCTGACGATTACCGCCCCTAGACCCGATATGCGATACAGTTAGACGAATAGACCAGACTGTACAGAGATTGTCACATTCAGGCTCAGTAGGAGTTTGGATGGGTTTTCCTCATCGTCCTTCTTATCGACATCTGCCTGGGGACCGTTACGTGTAGCTAGTACCGCTTGCGGCCTGTGGTTAAACCCACTGCCAGCGTAGTGTCTAGTCTTTAGAGTTCCACATAGAGAGTTTCTCTGCACCAGGAAAAAGGTGTAGAGGCTGTATGGTTTTACGGTAGGGCTTCGATCACTTACGTACACTTGTGCGCGTATGATGTTCGGGCGGATAATACTAGTGGGTTTTGGTTTAAGCCGGATACTAGTATTATATTGATGGATCAGTTTCGTCTCTTTGTATTCGTGTTTCTCGGAACTCGAATGCGGGTATGTATATACGGATGAGAGGGGCATAGAAGGAGACACCTCATTAAGGTTTTGACCATTGACTTGATTAAAACAATTATGAGGTGGAGGAAAGTATTTGTTATTTTTGTAAATGATAATTGAGGCATGGCTACTTGTTTTGACTACTTGACTTTGTATGACCATTTGACTTGGCTTGACTACTTGGCTTGGTTTGACTATTTGACTTAGATATTTTTGTGAGATATTTTGTGACCTAGATATTTTGATGAGATATTTTTGATGCCATGCTTGTGGTCATGTCAAATTAGCCATCTCATTTGATCGTATCATTATCAAAAATCATTTCACTTTTCTCAAGCCTCGCTCTCTTCTTCTTCCTTACATCAAAACCCTAAAAGCTCTTATGAGTTGAGAATCCTAGGGTTTCAAGAGACAAATAAATTCATCTTCATACTCTACATCACCTAGGCCATCAAGTTTATCAAGCTTGTTGCCCTAGTTACCTCGGTTTTGAGGTGGAGCTCGGACTATAGACTCTCGGGTGGATCGTCTTTGACTCGAGGAGTCCATCGAAGAAGCTACGATCCGGATTGATCCTTGGAGCCTACGTAGATGAGGAGGACAACGATGAAGACCCGAAGGACATGTATCATGAGGTATAATTTCGTATCCGAGTGGTTAAACCTCAAGTAGTTTGCTAGCTAGGGTTTATGGACGATCCTTAGTTCTAGTCGGTGTTGCGAAGCTCGTAAAAATCATTTTTTGCAAATTCCGTCTCCCCGCGAACACGTGGGGTGCGCGACATCGACTTACACCTACGAGATCCTCTCGACTCATAGGGAGAAAATTCTTTTATGGGACCCTTACGGCTCATAAAATTGAAAAACCTTAGGTGATAGATATCTAAACCTGTCTCCTAAGCCATCACTCCCCAACAGGCAATGACAAATGATGAGTCGCTCTTGGCATTGCTTCAGTGTTAGCGGTGCTGATGCCGACCCAAAACCTAAATCCCAATTTTTCCTAACGGCAAATAATGAGTCGCTCCTAGCATTGCTTTAGTGTTAGCGGTGCTGATGCCGACCCAAAAACCAAATCCTAAGTCCCCCTGGGACAAATGATGAGTTGCTCCTAGCATTATTCCAGTGCAGCAATACTGATGCCAAACAAAATTCAAAATCCAAATTCCTCTCGAATTCAAAAGTCCTACCAAACAAGGCAGAAATCAAACAGATTAATTTAATGTCCCACCGGGCGTGCCAGAATCTGTAGGGCGTTTTTCGTCATCCCATTGAGATGGGAATACACGTGCGCTTGTCAGGCGTATACAGATTCCCCCTGCCTAGGGTAGGCCAGGGTTTATTGATCGTGAGGATCCAAATCTCCGGCAGCCATGGACTAAGCTGCCGTTAATTACCCCTCGCATTTGAAGCGAAGGAACCTCCGATTGATGGGTCAACTACTCATGTGAACTCAGTGTGCAGGTGCGTGTGTTGTGTTTTGAAAGGGTTTTGGATATATCGGGGGCCACGCAGAGTTTACGGGGGTCCCGTGATTGTTTGAGTTTTTGTGCGCTTTCGCTTTTAAAAGTTGAATCAAAGAATATTTAACCGCAATCAAGAACGTCGTTGCTTGGTAGCTAGCCGGTGAGTACGGGTCGGTCTACAGGGATTTTGTGTATTCTCAATTTGTTCTAACGAGTTAATTCCAAACGGTGTTGGGTTGATTATCACTAAAAACTAAGTTGATTTAGACTAGGATTAGAATCTTGCTAGGGTTAGGTTTATGTTAAGTTTGGAAATTTAAGATTTCCCACCGCTTTCAATGCCCTAATTTAGATCTATTTAGGTGTTATGGTAATAATTAATAAAGTGGATTAGTACCATCGGGAAGAAACGATGTTTCTTCCTTTAGGTTTTTGCCCGTCCTTTCTTAATTCTTACCCTAACCTCCATGGAAGACATACGCAACCGGTCTTTTAAACTACGGTATCACCGCTACCTCGTGGGATAGGGTGCCGTAGGGAGCGGTGTGTGTATGTATGCATGGAGTCCTATAAAAATATGTGATGGGCAAGAAAAGGGTGAGAGATTTTCATCTTTCAAACCTTCCCTATTTCTAACCCTAACAAGTGAGGAACTACTCACTCATTAGGGAATTGATTAACATGTTCTAAACTAATTAACTAGGACAGATAATGAAATCTATAATAGGACAGAAAGAAAATTAAGAACTAGGGCAATGAAATAAAAATCTTACTTTATTTGATGGCTCTCTTCAAACATTTACACCGAATTAAAATTCTGAATAGATGAAATAAAAAGAGGCATACCTCAAAAAAGAGGTTTAGGGTTTCTATTTATAGATCATAGAAATCCTAGGGTTACATTCGACTCACATATGCATTTACAAATATACCCTAAAGAAGACTAGTCAACGCACTACCGCACCGACACGGGCTTCATATGGCCGCGGATCCGCGGCCAGAAGGCATGTTTGGCCGCGGTTCCACGGCCATGTTAAGGGCTTGTTGGCTGCATTTTTCTAGGTTTCTTTTGGTTGCCTTTGGCTTCTTGTTTTTTCACTTGGTTTCTCAGATTGTCTTCTAGTTTTCTTCCAGATTTCCACAGTGAATGATGTTGTGGACTTTACCGTTTGCTTCGTGTCGAAGTCTTGAACCTTGCGCTGCCTTTGTACTTTGTGAACTTGTTCATCGATCTTCATTGTCCCTCAAACTGTAGGCATGATCAAGATTCTTCCATTTGTCCGTCGTAGTCTCACTTTTATATCATCTTTTCATCATTTTCACTGTTTTGTTCCGAGAACCTGTAACCTGCAACTATGTAGCAGACATGGATCAAAAGCACCTGTTTATTTGTAAAATGAATAAGAATGGGGAATATAATAATGCAAAATTATGATATGAACATCCCGCTACCCGGATAGCGGGCTGGGGGTCAATGGAGCTAGCAGACCCCTTGCGGGATGCGGGGCAGCGTCCTATTAGAAATTTTTTTCTAACGGGGAAAGTGTTGTGGAATGTGTGTATACATAAAAAAGGGGAAAAAGCGTCTAAAGGACACGTGGGTTCTAGCGTTTCGCGTGCTTGACACGCGGGCGCCGGACGCCTCATGTGCTTGGCACGCGGGGGCTGGGCGTCAGGCGCAGAGCGCCAGCGCCTCATGTGCTTGGCATGCGGGCGCTAGGCGCGAGCGCTTCGCATTCTTGGCACACGGGCACTGAGCGTCAGCAGGAAAAAGGAGGGTTAGCCCCCTACACTGGGAGTTATACCCCCAATTGACTTTTGGAGTTAAACTCCTAAAAAAGGACAAAGGGGCTTAGCCCCTATACTGGGAGTTGTACTCCCAATTGACTTTTGAAGTTAAACTCCTAAATTTTTTATTATTTATTTATTTATTTATTTTGGAGTTAAACTCCTAAGAGATTTTTAGAGCTGATGAAAGAGGACCCTTTCTTCTCCCTTGAGCCTGGATCTTCCCAAAGTGGGATTCTTGGAGATGGGTCTCCTTCTTCCTCTTCTTTGTTGGCTGGATCTTGGGGGAAAAAGGGCATGGGACTTAAAAATCTTCCATTTTAGAGATCTGATGGGAGATCTGAGCTCCCCTTTGTGGGTTTCATGCTGTAAAACTATTCCTTTTGGGGAAAAGAAGAGTGAAACTCTTGATTTAATTTAAGAAAAAGGATGAAGGACGCGTGGGTTCCAGCGCCTTACGTGCTTAACACGCTGGCACCGGGAGCCTCACGTGGCGCCGGCGTTCCAAGCACGTCCGGCTCCCGGCGCCCGTGTGCCAGGCACGTGAGGCGCCCGATGCCCACGTGTCAGGCACATGAGACGCTGGAACCCACGCGTCCTTTGGATGCTTTTCCCCTTTTTTATGCATACAAACATTCCACAACACCGTTCCCGTTAGAAAAAAATTTCTAACGGGGCGCTGCTTCGCACCCCGCAAGGGGGCTGCTAGCCCTCTTGACCCTCAACTCATTATCCGGGTAGTAGAACCCCCGTAAACTCTGCGTGGCCCCTGATATATCCAAAACCTTTTCAAAACACAACACATGCACACTGAGTTCACATGGCTAGTTGACCAATCAATCGGAGGTTCCTTCGTTTCTAAGGCGAGTGGTAATTAACGACAGCTTAGTTCGCGGCTGCCGGAGATTCGGATCCCCACGATCAATAAACCCCGGCCTACCCTAGGTAGGGGGAATCTGTATACGCCTGACAAGCGCGCGTATTCCCATCTCAATGGGGTGACGAAAACACCCTACAAAGCCTAATTAACAGTTAAGGATCATTACCTCACCAAACTTGGGAAGAACCCTAGCCATCCAAGCTCCAAGACATCACAAGAGGACTAAACATGATTTATGAAGGGTTTGATGAGGTTTGATGAATTTTTAGGCTTAAGGTTTGTGTGAAAAATAAAATCAAGAGAGGGTTTTTGTGAAGATGAAGGAGAGCAAATGAGAGTGAGGGTGTGAATTGAGGGAATGAGAGATGAGAGAATGTGGAGGGTGATGGTGAGATATAAGAGCCATGCTCTTTCTCTCTCCTAAAAAATGCCTCCCATGCCTTGTCCCCCCATGCCTCCCATGTTTTGTCCCCATGTCTCCCATGCCTTGTCCATGTCTCCCATGCCTTGTCCCCCCATGCCTCTCATGCCACATTTCTTTATTCTTTTCATTATTCTTCATTTTTAAAATAAAACTTATTTTGATAATTCAAACAAAAATAATACTAATACTTAAAAATAAATATGTATATATACATATAAGACAGCATGACAATATGTTAAGATGCCATGGCTAACCAAGCATGGTTAACACCTACTAGACCATAGTTTAACATGCACAAGTGTGTGCATTTTCAAAAATAATTAAATAAAATATTTATTAATAATAATAAAATATGTGAAAATAATTTTGGTTAACTTTTATTAAAAACCCGCATTAAATCGCTTGATTAACTCTAATCGCATTCTAAAGTGTTACAAACCCTCACCTCGCCGTTGACCTCCTCGTCCCCTCGACGTCACCACCGCCTCCTCGTCACTCTCAACCTCTTCTCCTCCTCTCCAATACCTGATGATCCAAACCCCCGAGCCAATCCAAGAAACCCACTGCGCCCTAGACCTCACCGTTGACCTCGTTGCAACCACAGACCTCTCCACAACCTTATCGTCTCACCTTCACCCTCTCTACCTCCTCTCCCTCTCCTATATCCCCGACGACAACCCAATGCACCATCCCTGCACCACTAAACCATAATCCCGACCCCGACAGAACCCAGAACCCCTCTTCCCCTCATCGTCGACGGCAGCCATCGTCGCCGTCGTGGTCATCTCTGTTCTCTGTCCATATAAACCACAGCCTAGCCAACACACTCTTCTTCTTCTCCTTCTCTTCTTTTCTTTTCTTTCTTGATTCTTGTTTTCCGGTTATCGCCGGAGTCACGCACGTCGCCAATGATCTGGGCGACCCAGTCGTCGTCATCCAGCGCGGTCACGTCTTGGATTTTCCAGGTCCAGTCTCGTACGCGTTTGTGTGCAT
This sequence comes from Agapanthus africanus, assembly GCA_030015575.1. Taxonomy (NCBI): domain Eukaryota; kingdom Viridiplantae; phylum Streptophyta; class Magnoliopsida; order Asparagales; family Amaryllidaceae; genus Agapanthus; species Agapanthus africanus. The sequence goes on along the minus strand of CM057338.1, from coordinate 415,927,974 downwards.
CGCGACGTTTTCCCGACGTCAAACATGACATATGTACCCGTCGTGAGATCCGATCAGGAAAGTTTATCTTGTTACATGCTATGTTACTATATTTATATCCATATGAATAAAAATAATACATGTATTTTAATTATGCATCCCAAGTTATAGATTTGCCGTTTTTGGATCCCCATACGTATCCGTACTGTTTATTGCATATCTAGTTGCATGCCGGAACCTCATTATATCATACTACTGTTCTATTAGTACAACGTACTTTCTATTGTGCATCATACATAGTCATGGACTTATAAAAGGTCATCACATATAGATACATGTGCATCCGTGCATTAACCGTGTTTAGATATTCGTTACAGTTTACATTAGATATCTAGTTGATGCATATACATCACTTGATTGGTTCACGACACACTACTGACTTGTTACATGGATCTAGTTACTGATGCCAACAATATTGACATGTTGTCCTGGCGGGCGTTACTTGTTGTCTACATAGACGAAAATCTGTACCTGCTTGATCCTATGTTGGCATTAGATTTATCTTGGCAATACTTGACTTGAACACAAACCTGGGGGTAAAGAGGAAATCAAGAATGTATCCAAAACGTAACTCAAAAGGCTATTATTACATGTTTGTCGTTTTTTCCAGGGGTTCCAGAATATCATGTTTGCCTTTTTTCCGGGCGTTACGGAATAGATCCTGTTACCGTGGTCCCGTGGGGAATGAACGAGATATAGACTGATGGGTTACGATGAGAATTACATTAATTGATTTCGAGGACTTTAGATTAGATAACCTAGAAGCCCAGTTGTAGGTTACACATCACATATACACACGTACCTCACCGTTGATATTTATGTTGTTGATTTATATTCACATTTACATATCTTGTTACATCCTGATTATTACTATTATTTGATATTATGACGCACCGACATCCGGGTTTTGCATGGCCCAGTTCCTCTATCTCTATCGCAGGCTTAACAGGAGTACCTTTGCCGCCAAGCCGAGTAGTGAGGAATTGAGTTTAGAGATGTTTATCTTTTAGACTATTATCTTATTTTTCCGCACTTTTATTTCTTGATGTGAGCCCATATTGGGACGATTTTCAGATGTTGTTTATTGGTTTTAATTCATTTCCGCTTATACATTTTTCTTGACTCTATTTATTGTGGCAAATGAACATGTACTAGATAGCTTTTATATTTTATTGTTCTTGATATCCTATAGACAGCCGTAATGTGACTATGGATGGATGTTTTCTAGCCATAAGTAGTATGGTTAGCTCTATCACGTGTCGTAGTTAGTGCACTCTAGGAAGCGGGGCGTGACACCACTTTTTGCTTCGTAGGCGTCACGTCAGCACCAGCTCAGCGCTGGCGCTGGCGTGGGATAATTTTTTTTATGGGCGCAATTTCAAATTGCGCCCATAGCATTTGTATGGGACGCATTTCGAAACTGCGCCTTATACATTTGCCATTTTACATTTGTATAGGGCGAATTTTGAAACTTCGCTCCATACAAATACTATGGGCGCATTTTGAAACTGCGCCCCATACAAATGTTTTGGGCGCAGTTACAAACTGCGCCCATAACTTTAGTATGTGGCGCAGTTTTAAAATGCACCCCATACAATTAATAAATGCAAAATAATATAAATCATTGTTTTTTAAGGACTTTGTTTTTATTTTTTGGGCGCAGTTGTAAACTGCGTCCCAAAAAGAAACATACTCATTCACGGGTGCGTGTATTTCTATGACGCGGTTTGAAGGTGCGCCCCAAAAGGATACATAACCATTCACGGGTATGATTTTTTCTGGGTCGGAGATGCAAACTGTGGCCAAAAAAGAAACATACTCAGCCAAGGGTCTGTGTTTTTTCTATGGCGCAGTTTGAAAGTGCGCCCCAAAAGAAACAGAATCAACTCATACCCGTGAATGATTGTGTTCATTATATAAGAGTTTAATGTATTCCTCTCTATCTCGAATCTCACTATATGTGCTGAGCTTTCTATCACTCTCTTAGATCTCATCGCCATCACATTCTTTGTCTTTCTCCTTCTCAGTTCTTAGCCTCGCTCTCTCTCTCTCTCAATGTCGGGATCTTCATCTGCAGAATTGCTATCAATCGATGAAATTAAGAGATGCATCTCTTACACCGTGGTGAAATCTGTATATATGATGATAGACTACTCTGTTTACAAAGGCATTCTCTATCGATTACGAGGGGGTATGAACTGGCCGATGAAGATCGATCGTGAAATCCTGTGGCTCCTGCACTTAGCCGTATTGGATGCACCCCCGTCTCCCCTGAAGAAGTAACCCATGACCACCATGGGGAAGCAAATCGTCGTCTCCACTTCTTTCATTCTATGGATCTTCTTTCAGGTTGCAATATCAAGTACTCCGCAAGCTCTCCTTACCGCATCTTTATTCACCGTCGAACATTGAACCACCTCGAACTCACTCGAGATACTACGCTAGGTGATGAGGCCATTGATGCAATTATAGAGCGGATTAATTCTGTTGCTGCGGAGCTAAGTAACATTGAGAATTTATTTTTGAAAATTTAGTAATGAATTATGCCATTGTTACTGTTCTTTAGATCTATTTTGTTTGCGTCATTCTCGTGTATGTTGTGGATGGGTGTACTATGTGTGTGTAAAATATCGTGTATGAACACGTGTTTGAGTGAGGGAATCGACGTTTGAATTAAAATGAATTAAAGTGTTATTTTGTAAAGAAATAATCGGAAAAAATCGGACAGCACCCCATTTGTAAATTCATGTACAACCATAGCAAAATATAACATCCACAGACGGAGCTAACTCAACGTGCAAACGGCGGAGACACAATCCACGCACAATATACGACGCCCAAACGACGAAGAACAATAAGCCGAAAACATTAAATAATGTAAAATAAATAACAAATTCATCGCAAAACAATACAGCACAAACACTCATGACAATCTAACGAAGTCGTCGCACCATCTCAGGTATCCTCCTCTTCGCTACAGGACGTTGAGGCTGTGGCGGTCTGGCTTCGTCGGCGGCAGGCGGTTGAGACGTCTCTGGCTGTGATGGTCCATGCTCGTACTCATCGGGATGCTGAGAGGGCGCCGGCTATCTTCGTCTATATCGTTCATACGTCATAGGAATGGCAGGTGCGGACACAATTGGTGGAGGCACGGGCGGTGCAAGGACAGGTGGTGGAGGCACGGGTGGTACAGGCACGGCCGGTGGACGTGTGAATCTATGCCTCGTCATCACACTCCTGATCAAGGACTTGATGTTTATAAAGCAGCTTGCTAAATCCCTGGTGTAAGTCGATGTCGCACACCCTGCGGGTTCGCGGAAGGCGTAAAAAATGATTTTTTCGGGCGTTGCAACACCGACTAGTACTCCAAGATCGATGCTAAAGCCTAGTTAACCAAACTTGTATGAGATTTAACTACTCGGATGAAAGTTATACCTCACAGATTCATGTCCTTCGGGTCTTCTTGCTGCTGTCCTCCTCCTCGTCATAAGCTCCGAGGATTGTAACGGATCGATTCCTCCTCGTCGGCCTTCTCGAGTCAAAGACGATCCACCCGAGAGTCTATAGTCCAAGCTCCAACCTCAAATACGAGATAACTATGGCATCTAGTCCGCTAAATTAGATGACCGAGGTGATGTAGGGGGTGTAGATGGATTAGTATGTCTCTAATAGTCTTAGGTTTCTCAACACATGAGACATGAAAGGCTAGAGAAAGAAGAAGGGAGCTTTGGGAAAAGCTAGTGAAGAAAATAGCAAGTGAGTGAGAATGGCTAAGTGTTGTGATCAATTATGAAGCATACCAATAGTTGAAGAGATAAAAATATCTACTCAAATATTAAACATGTTTTACAAAATATCGAGTGAGTCATGCCATGAGTCACCAAGAGCCATGTCTCACTTAATGCAAAACCTCCACCTCATTTCCTCCACCTCATAATCTTTTAATCAAAAGAAAAAAATCCTAATGAGGTGTCTTCTTCTGGAAGCAATCCCGAGAAAATTACGAGAATGCTCCTCATCCGTATATACATACCCGTATCCGTTATTCCGAAGAATATGAATACAATGAGACAAAAATAATTCATCAATATAATACTAGGATCCGGCTTAAACCAAAACCCACTAGTATTATCTGTCCGAATTATCATACGTGCAAAAGGAAACGTATGTGTTCGAATCCTGTTGTAAAACCATACGACCTCTACATCTTTTGCCCGATGCATGGAAACCCTCTGTAGGACTCTAAAGACTCTACACTACGCTGGTAATTGGTTTAACCACAAGCACGTCAGCGGTACTAGCTGCACGTAACGACTACCCAAGTATCTGTCGATAAGAAGGCCGATGAGCAAACTCATCCGAACTCCTACTGAGCCTATCTGTGACAATCTCCGTACAGTCCGATCTGTTCGTCTAAGAGTATCGCATATCAAGCTTAGGGGACAGTAATCGTCAGACCCCTAATGGCGCAATAAGTCATGTCGGAGTGTAGCCCAAAACACTCTGAGAAACTACTGGAGTACCTACCAGTAAATCTCGCTTGCCTTGGACAAGGACTTTGTGTAATGGCTTTCCGAATACAGCGTGATATCAACCCTCAATACCAGGAGAGACGAATCCTATCTAACCGCCACTGCCTTCAAATGCTTCGGGACTGCACCCAACTGTTAGGAATATGTATGCCCTAAAGGCCATTATTGTATATTGATGTATATTATAGTAGATGCTTGGACACATATAAAGGACTTTCTTGCTCAACAAGATAGTATGCTATCTGGTTACTCTTTATCTTAACATGTTGACTGATATTCTTATACTGTCTTTCTCTCAAATGTTGATAAAGCCCTTAGGATATGTACTTGACTACCAGGACTATGATGCAGATCATACTAGTAGGGCCAGGGTGGTCCAAAAGTACATCCTTTAACAGTTCCTAGTCGAGGGGATATCAAGACAGGGCATCGATATTTCAGAGTAGACTAGTGCGTACGTTTCTTATCTCTTAGAGGGCGATGGTTGATCCCACAACCATTGGTGTGTGACATCAAAAACTGTACACATGTGCTCATTGGAGAATGGTACACCAAACAGGACTCGCCGAGGACTCCTAGTTGGTAGTATACCTATCGTCAGATAGCAGTCCTCTGGTGACACTGGTACTCTTGGGGTCGAAATTTACACCCCGGTTGACCAAGTCAAAATCAAAGTCAACCCCAAGCCAAGTGGGCCCAAGCCCAGGTCAAGTGGGCCAATGCCCGGGGCGAGCCCGAACACGAAGCGTCCGGCCTTCCGCCATGCAAAAATAAAAATTTTGTAATAAATAATTTAGGTGTATTTCCCTTTTTTTTTGAATAAATGTAAGAAAAATGGGCATAAAGCCAAATTTTTGTAAAGCCCATGGCTTATGTGCAAAAAGAAATAGCACATGAGGCATGGGATGGGCAAAATGCCATTTTTGTAAAGCCCAAGGGGCTATATGTAAAGTGTATAGCCTATAAAGGCAAAGATAATGAAAATATCTCAACAACTTTTTCTCTCTCCCAAAAAGAAGCAAGATATGTGCTCTTTCTCCTTCCTCAAGATTCTAAAATCTTCTTCTTTCTTTTGAATTAAATTAAGAGTTTTACTCTTCCTTTTCCAAAACTAAATAGTTTTTCACCATAAAACCCACAAAGGGGAGCTTGGATCTTCCATCAGATCTTAAAAAGGAGATATTTTTAAAATCTCACCCCTCCTGTTATCCAAGAGCCGGCTAACAAAGGAGGAAGAAGGAGACCCATCTCCAAAGACCCCACTTTGGGGAAGATCCAAGGCTCAAGGAGAGAAGCCCCTTCATCAGCTTCAAAATATCTTAGGAGTTTAACTCCTTATACACACACACACACACAAAATAATAAGTATTTCTTTCTGGGAGTACAACTCCCAGTGCAGGGACCAAGTCCCTTTTGCCGCCCAAGCGCCCAAAGCGCGAGCGCCCAAGCGCCCATGTGCCTGGCACGTGAGGTGCTAGCGCCCATAGCGCTAGTGCCCGAGCGCCCGTGTGCCTGACACGTGTGGTGCTAGCGCCCAAAGCGTGAGCGCCCAAAGCGCCGGCGCCCGAGCGCCCATGTGCTTGGCACGTGAGGCGCTGGCGTCCGAGCGCCCTAGCTCCCGAGCGCCCACGTTCATGGCATGTGAGGCGCTAGCGCCAGCGCCCGAGCGCCCACGAACCCGCGTGCCGCGCACGTGAGGCGCTGGCGCTTTCTCCCACGCATCCTTTGGATGCCCTTTCCCTTACACACACACACACACACTCTACAACACTGTCCCCCATTAGAAAAAATTTCTAACGTGGTGCTGCCCCGCACCCCGCAAGGGGGCTGCTAGCCCTCTTGACCCTCAGCCCTCTATCCGGATAGTGGGACCTCCGTAAAAACTCTGCGGGCCTCCCGATATATCCAAAACTCATTTCAAAACACAACACACATACACTGCACATCGAGTTTGCATGACCTGTTTTACCCGTTAATCGGAGGTTCTCTCGTTCCAAAGGCGAGGCGTAATTAATGGCAACTTAGTCCGCGGCTGTCGGAGATTCAGATCTCCATAATCAATAAACCCCAGCCTACCCTAGGCAGGAGGAATCTGTAATGTGCCTAACAAGCACGCACGTATTCCCATCTCAATAGGGTGACGAAAAACACCCTACAGATTCTGGCACGCCCGGTGGGACCTGTCTCTCCTCCCATATTTCGGGTTAAACGTTCATGCGAACTCAATCAATATACATGTCTATATTTATACTAAAATAATGCTATTTCATGCAGGTTTTCAAGCAATCAACTTTCAATGACAATGTCCCCCAAGAAGAATTCAGCTTCCAACGCGACCCCGATCTCGTACGTGGTCAAGATCAATGCCCGTGCAGTTCTCCTTGCCAGTCTCAGCCGGCAATGGGAGGAGCCACCCTATCAATTTGGTTTGGTCATCATCTACCCTGCTGGAAGTGCTCATCTGGCGGAGGTCCCGACAAACCAATCGGCCAAACCGACCTCAAGGGGCAAGAGGCCAAACGTCGTGGTCGTTAGAGCATCCCACCTCAAATGCAAATATGTATTCGAATGACTCTCCATTGTTTCGACTGGGGGCAAGGCCGTCTACACCAATGGGGCTACAAAGCATCTCCACCAAGCTCAGATGGTGCCCTTGACAATCGCGCGAGCAGGCATCTTCTCTGGGTTCTCTGTCAATCGGCCTACGACGTCTTCCCGAAGAGCCGAAGCATGCCAAGTGCTTAAAACAGAAAAGTTAAGGCAGAAGCGACTCATGTATCGAGCCAACAAGAGAGACAGGACTTCGGCCAAGTGGAATATTGTGAGGTTCCAAGAGCAGGGTTACTCTGTGACGACGGTTGAGTCGGCCGTAAAGGTTAGCAATTCTTTCGAACCTCTGAAGTGGGTTCAGAAAAATTCCATGACCGCCAGAATCAAGAAGACAGCGGCCGAACGTTGCTACAAAGAGGCGTGTCCCGGCCCCAACAGAAAAAGTATGACACTGTCTCTTCAAGAGTCTATCAGGCGCTTTGTGCCGTGCGAAAACAGCGGGGCGAACGGTCTATATGGCAGGCGGGCGCCCCAGCGACAACCTTCACAACAAAAGCAAGTATGGGGCCACCACATCCCAAGCCCAATCTGGCTTGAATGTGGTTGCTGCCTCCCAAGAGCAGCCGCCTCCGCTGGATGATGAAAACCTTCTCGATGAGGATGATAGGTAGAAAGACCCCTCAGTCCATATAGAGTCAAGCTCGGACAGCGAGAAAGAGCCGACTTTCCGCCCCAGGACCGCGGAGCAAGAGCTGCTTCAAGAGCTTCGAAAACGGCTCAGGAGCAAAGATAAAGAGATGGCCAAGCTCTATTCAAAAATTGACGACATAATGAACGTTGTGATGTATCTTACGGGTCAAATTGCTCGAGCGCCTCCCAATCAAGCACAAGTCGCTACTCATGAGCCGGATGATGACAATCCGAAGCGGCCGATGCCTGTCCCTTTGGGTCCAAGATTAGTCGAGCCGCACGAAAGCTGGCCACATTCCGCTTCTGGGGACGCCTTGGCCCCAGATAACACTATCCCGCTAACACAAGACCGGATAATGGATTTGGTCACCAGCAAGGTTAAAACATTGGTGGCCGAAGCTAAAGCTCAGAAAGAAATTGGCAGTAGTGGGCGGCCATATCCCGCACAGTACGATCTGATCAAGTTCCTGAGCGGCTAAGTCATTCCTAAGTTCGGAAGATTTGACGGGACGGGAAACACAATTCAGCACGTCCCCTGCTTTAAAGCATCGTGCGAAAATACAGAGGGCAATGAAGCGCTCCTTCTTCATCAGTTTGTCAACAACCTGACCAGTGTCGCTTTTGACTGGTACGCGAGTATACCAGACGGGTCCATCGTTACCTTTGCCTAAATGGAGTCTCTATCGACAGTGGGAGGAACTTTCCCGCCAGTTTGGTTCCGTCATCATCTACCCTGCCGGAAGCACTCATCTGGTAGAAATCCCGGCAAAACAGATGGCCAAGCAGGTCTTAAGGGGTAAGAGGCCGAACGTTGTGATCGCTAAGGCGCCACAACCCAAACTTAAGATGGTGTCCGAACGATTCTCTGGTGCTCCAGCTGGGGGCAAGACTGCCGGTACAAAGGGCATCATCAAACGTTGCGGACGAGCTCAGGCGACGACTCCAACAAGTGCACAAGCAGGCGTATTTGCCGAAATCTCTTTCAATCAGTCTAGGTGTCTTCCCGAAGGGCCGAAACTTGCCAAGTGCTCAAAATGGAAAAATTGAGGTAGAAGCAGCTCAGATATAAAGCCAACAAAAGGGTCAGGGCTCCGGCCAAGTTGAACCGTGTAAGGTTCTAAGAGCAGGGTTACCCCGCATCGATAGATGAGTCGGCCGCAAAAGTCAGCAACTTCTTCGAACCCCTGAAGTGGGTTCAGAAAAACGCCATGACCGCCAGAATCAAGAAGACAGCAATCCGAACGAAGCTACAAAAAGACATGTCCCAGCCTCAACAGAGAAAGTATGACACTGTCACTTCAAGTGTCTATCAGGCGCTCTGTGCCGCATGAAAATAGTGGGGCAAAGACAAAAAGGAAGCACCAACACTATTCAAGAATCCGGTCAGGCTAGCCGCCTTCAGTCGATTGCCCGTTACCGAAAAAGAAGAGCCACGACATCAGTCCGCAAAATCAACTGCCAATAATGAAAAGACAGCTGGATATGTTATCCATACGGTCTATATGGCGGGAGCGCGCCCCAGCGACAACCTTCACAGCAAAAGAAATGATGGGGCCACCACATCCCAAGCTCAATCTGTCTTGAATGTGGTTGCCACTTCCCAAGATCAGCCGCCCCCGCTAGATGATGAAAACCTTCTCGATGAAGCCGATAGGCAGAAAACCCCCTCAGTCCATGTAGAGGCAAGCTTGGACAGCGAGAAAGAGCCGACTTTCCGTCCCAGGACCGGAGAGCAAGAGCTGCTTCAGGAGCTTCGAAAACAGCTCAGGAGCAAAGATAAAGAGATGACCAAGCTCTACTAAAAAATTGATGACCTTACGAATGTTGTGATGCAGCTCATGGCTCAAATTACTTGGGTGCCTCCTAATCAAGCATAAGTCTTTACTCATGAGCCGGGTGATGACAACCCGAAGCAACCGATGCCTGTCTCCTTGGGTTCAAGATTGGGTGAGCCGCATGAAAACCGGCCACATTCCGCTTCTGGGGATGCCTTGGCCCCAGATAGCACTATCCCGCTAACACAAGATCGGATAATGGATTTGGTCACTAGCAAAGTTAAAACATTAGTGGCCGAAGCCGAAACTTAGAAAGAAATTGGCAGTAGTGGGCAGCCATATCCTGCACAGTACGATCTGATCGAGTTCCCGAGCGGCTGCGTCATTCCTAAGTTCGGAAGATTTGACGGGACATGAAACAAAAATCAGCACGTCGCCCACTTTAAAGCGTCGTGCGGAAATACAGGGGGCAATGATGCGCTCCTTCTTCGTCAGTTTGTCAATAGTCTGACCGGTGTTGCTTTCGACTGGTACGCGAGCATACCAGACAGGTCTGTCATTACTTTTGCTTAAATGGAGTCTCTGTTTCGGCAAAGGTTCATGAGTGTCAGTGATAAAATCTCCATTGCTGACCTTGTGAGAACCAAGCCGGGATACAACGAAAGCAACACAGACTTTATTTCCCGATGGCGCAACCTCACTGTCAAGTGCGAACCGCCGCTAGAGCAGGACCAGTCCATCAGCCTCCTCATTAGGAACCTCAGCAATTGGATGGTCACATTCTTGTGTACAGCAGGCCTCAAGACGTTTCAGGAGCTAACCAAGAAAGTCCAAATGCTGGAACGCTCGAAGCAAGAGTCTGCCCCGGACTCTTAGAGAGACAAGAATTGGAAAAGCAAGCGGGACGACAACCGCAGAAGCAGGAATCTCAACAGTACCAATATCTTCAATGCGTCTTACAATGAAGACAAGTGAAGGGCAGATGATTCTAAAACCAACCGAACTCGGAAGCTATTGCTGGAAGGAGAAGGGCCTTCCCTAGAGGAGAAAAAGAACAAGGTTTACTCTTTCAGAAGGGAAAAGGTCTGCAAGATATTTAAAGATGCCTTGAACAACGGTCTACAATTGCCGGAGTCGAAAAGACCTCAAGAAGCAAAAATGACCGACAACCCCTGTATTACCCGTACCACCGAGTAGTGAGCCATGCGATCGAGAATTGCTATATCTTCAAAGACCGGGTAGAGAAGCAGTACAAGGCTGGAGAGATCGAGCTGTCCATAAGTGTGTTGGTGAACAATCAAGTTGAAACCACCAACTTTATACAGATAGAAGCTGAAGCCTTGTTGGAGCAGACAGCCGAACCCGCTGTCCTGAGAAATGAAACGGACTCACCGCGGCCTCCGTGGAGTACACACATATCTAATAAGATGAAGAAGATGATAAAGCTACTTCGGAAAGAGCCCAGGACGGAATGGGAAGGGCAGAAGAGGCCTACCATTCCAGCTGCCAATGCGGCTCCATCAGGCTCAAAATCCAAAAAGCTCAAGAAGAAGAAAAGTGCAGCTCGACGTGAAAAAGAGTCTGCAGGGAGATCGACCATTCAAAAATATATCGATTCCCTTGAAGAATATGAACAGAAGGAAAGAACTCCGATTCAATTGAAGGAGTTCCTCCCTATAGAAGCGGCTGAAATTCTGGAGGAGTTAGAGGAAGACGCCAATGAAGAGATCCCTATAGTGACCTGCTACGCCATCCATCTTGGCAGCGACTCTGAGGAGGAGCTCTGTTTTCCCGAAGAGGACGAGGAGCTCGTCACAAGGGCCAACCAAATCCAGCTCAGAAGCGGCAAGACTCTGTCACCAAATCAGGGCAACGCCCCAAAAGGGAAGGAAAAACAGGTGGCTAATGAGGAGGATGGCAGAGAACCGGTTAATGAAAACTCAAGTCCTTTCTCGGTGGACTATAATGTCTTGGTTCATCTCTGGAAGCTTCCGTCTCTCCTGAGCATCTACGATGCCTTGGTCCTATCTAAGGAGCTTAGAGATGTTCTCATTCACGCTTTAAAAAAGCCCGAGCGGTATCAGGCTCGCTTTGCGGAAATTAATATGAAAGAAGCCTTGTACGCTTTGCATGCCGCCGCAGTCACGTTTAAGGACGAAGAGTTGCTACTGGGAATAGCTGAGCATAATCGGCCGCTTTATGTGACCGGGTACAGCGACGGAGATCGGATTAATCGCATATTGATTGATCCGGGGTCCTCAGTGAATATCATGAACTTGCGGACTCTGAAGAGTTTGACAATGGATGTCCGACACCTTTCAAGGGAAAGGATTGTCATTCGAGGCTTCAATCAAAACTGCCATCAAGTTCTGGGGTCTATAGCTTTGCCAATCAAATTTGGGGATCTGCAAACTGAAGCTAAGATATACGTGATCAACGCTGACACGTCTTATAAAATTCTCTTGGGACGGCCGTGGCTCCACGATTACGGCATCATTCCGTCAACTCTCCATCAATGCATAAAGTATACTAAAAATGGCGAAGAAAGACGCATTGACGGAGACATCCAGCCGTTCGGTATGCATGAAGTACGATATGAAGATTCTCGGTACTTCATGAACCACCAAAATGCTAAGCCACAACTAACTGAGGATTGAGCGGCACCAAGACTCAAAAGAAAATCTAAGCCGGCTGTCACTTTCAAATGCAAAAACATCCAAGTACACCCGCGTTTCGGTAGCAACACTGATGAGTCCGACACTGGAAGTCCGTCCTTTCATAAAACTCGCCCTCGTTTCGGTAGCAATACGGACGAATCCGATACTGAAAGCCCATCTAGCAGCAAAGTCCGCCCTCATCTTGGCAGCGACACTGAAAAGTCAGAAGAAGAGGACCTGCTGTGCAACAGCTGTGTAGATTGGACCCCCATGCAGCAAGCGAAACTATGAGAGACCTTCAAATTGCAGAAGGGTCCCTGGCCATCACAAGGGTGCCAGAACGGATGTGCAAAGAGCTCGATGCATTGTCAGTCTCTACCGTGGATCAGCTGAAAACTTTCTACTTTCCCGGGAGGAAAAGTGGACAGAAGGGCATCCTGTTTTATGGGTCAGACCCCGTTGTGCACCCGGACGATTTGTCTGTCGTGTGCCTTCCCTATGAGAGAGGCGTAAGAGCCGTCCTCAATCCCAGATACTATGCACCCGAGATGCGGGAATATTTCAAAAGATGCGGATGCCGGTTATATCAAACGGAGTTCGAAGCAAAGTTTTATGAAGGGCTATGGCATCCGCCCCAGGTCCGAGCACTCATCGATGGATGAATTCCAGATAGACGGGGCATAGGCTTCAGTCAACCTGATTCCAAAGCATGCTACATGATCCATGTTGGTGAAGCCAGCGAAAGATCAAATAATGATGACGAGATAGCCGAGCCAGAAGAAGCTCCTCAAGAGCTCGAAGATGGCGGACAAGCAACCTTTAACGAGCTAACTGAGATTGACTTAGGAACGCCCGATAATCCAAGGCCGACCTACATCAGCTCACTCTTGTCAGAGGAAATGAAAGAGCAAATAATTGCCCTGCTGCATGAGTTCGTCGACTGCTTCGCATGGACATACAAAGAAATGCCCGGCCTTTCTCATGAAGTGGCCGTGCATAAACTGGCTATATCTCCTGATGCTAAGCCAGTCAAACAATCTCCTCGAAGAATGAGAAGGGAACTAGAAGAAAAGGTCATCGAGGAAACCAAGAAGCTCATCGATGCCGGCTTCATCAGGGAAGAGAAATATGCGGGCTAAATCACATGCATAGTCCCGGTGAAGAAGAAAAATGGGCAGATCCGAGTTTGTGTCGATTTCAGGGACCTCAATAAGCCATGTCCTAAAGACGACTTTCCGCTACCGGTCATGGAAATGATGGTCGATGACACCTCAAATTACGAGCTGTTCACTTTTATGGATGGATCGTCTGGGTATAATCAGATCAAGATGTCGCCTGAGGATGAGAAGCACACAGCATTTCGAACCCCGGTCGGAATATACTGCTACAAAGTGATGCCGTTCGGACTGAAGAATGCTGGTGATACATATCAAAGGGCAATGACCATTATCTTTGATGACCTAATTCATAAAGTCGTTGAATGTTATGTTGATGATCTGGTCGTCAAGACTAAAGCCAAGGCCGATCACATCCAAGATCTTAGGACCGTTCTCACCAGATTGAGGGAATACGGTCTGAAGATGAATCCTCTAAAGTGCGCTTTTGGCGTGTCATCGGGAAAATTCCTGGGCTTCATAGTCCGACATTGAGGGATCAAAGTTGACCCATAAAAGATAAAGGCCATCATGGAGACGCTCCCTCCGAAGAATCTGACGCAGCTAAGATCCTTTCAGGGCAAACTTGCATACATACGAAGGTTTATCTCAAATTTATCTGGGAGATGTAGGCCCTTCTCAAAGCTCATGAAGAAAGGAGCTCCTTTTGTCTGGAATGTCGAATGTCAAGAAGTGTTCAAAAGTATCAAACAGTACCTGTTGCACCCTCCAGTACTTGCTGCTCCTATTCTAAATAAACCGTTGATTCTCTATACTGTTGCGCTAGATGAGTGACTCGGTGCACTCCTTGCCCAGAACAACGAGGAGGGAAAGGAGAATGCCCTCTACTACCTCTGTCGAACTTTAGTCGGGGCGGAACACAACTATTCCCCGATCGAAAAGCAATGCCTGGCTCTGATATTCCCTATGAAGAAGCTGAGGCACTATCTGCTTGCTCATCGGGTTATGCTGATCTCCAAGGTCGACCCGCTCAAACACTTAATGACCAAAGTAAGCCTCGCCGGCAGAATGGCAAGATGGGCTGTCATGCTGCTTGAGTTCGACATAGTTTATACTCCTCAGAAAGCAATAAAAGGGCAAGCCCTCGCCGATTTCCTCGCTGCTCATCCTATACCAGAAGGGTCACTGCTAAATTGTGAATTACTCGATGAACAAATATTGCACCTCGAGGATAGCGAGCAATGTTTGGAGCTCTACTTCGATGGAGCCTCATTAATAAGGACCTCCAGCAAATCAAGCGTCCCGGAGATAAAACCAGGGATATGATTGGTGTTCATCACACCATCGATGGGGACCCAACGACGTTCTTTTTCTCTCACTGAGCCTCGCACAAACAACGAGGCTGAGTATGAAGCTCTGATAGCTGGTCTGGAGCTCGCCATAAAAATGGAAATCCTTCGGCTTTGGGTTTACGGTGACTCCCAGCTTGTCGTCAACCAGGTAAGCGGCGACTATAAGATATACAAACCCAAGTTAGCTCGGTATAGAAGCCAAGTGGTGGAACTCACGAAACGGTTTACTCACATTGAACTAATGAGAGTCCCTAGAGCGTTGAACGGAAAAGCCGACATACTCGCTCGCCTAACTAAAGAGCTAGCTGATCCTGACATGGACAAAATTCTAATCACAGTAAAAAACCGGCAAATTCTGCCTCCATCCACTTTGCGTGAAGAAGAAGGTGTAGAACAAGAGAACAATCCCGCCGAAGAAGCTTCGATCATCCAAGACGAGCCCGATTGGAGAGAACCCTTCATAGAGTACTTCCGATACGACAAGCTGCCCGAAGGAAAATCTGCGAGGATTCAGCTGAAGAAGAGAGTTCTCCGATACATGTTTGTAAATGACACGTTATACCGCAGGTCATACGACCAACTCTGGCTCAGGTGTCTGTCATTGGCCGAAGCCCAAAAGGTCATGAAAGAAGTTCATTCGGACGTTTGCAGTGCTCACCAATTTGGCCCCAAGATGCGACTTCAAATTAAACGGCTTGGGTATTACTGGCTTACCATGATATGGGATTGCGGAGAGCATGCAAAGAAATGTCATATCTACCAAATTCACGGTGATTTCATTCACAAGTATCCCAATCCGTTGCATCCTACGGTGGCGTCGTGGCCCTTCGAAGTCTGGGGGACCGACATAGTTGGCCCAATTGATCCTCCGTCATCCAGAGACCACCAGTTCATATTGGCCGCAGCTGACTATTTCTCCAGATGGGTTGAAGCTATCCCGCTAAAAAAAGTCAAGACAAAAAATATTCTGACGTTCTTCCAGCATAATATTCTATACCACTTCGGTACACCAAGATGTAACAACCCTAATTTTCTGTACAACTTTCTATACAATTTTTTCAAAATTACAGAAAGAGGTATTTTTGTCTGAGCACAACTTATAAGTTTGTTTTGCTTTTTAATAGCAAGAAAGAGCTTGTAGCTCATTGGTAAGACTTTGCACTGCTGAACCAAGCCACCAGAGTTCAAATCCCACACCCCATATTATTTTTAATATTGTTTTATTTTGAATTTTTAGAATACTAAGAGTTTACACGTGCATATTTCACAAAAACCCCACTACACTAAACTAACAAACTGTACCAGGGGGGTTACTGAAGCGACGGGGATCTTCCAGCCACCGGACTCGGCCTGACTCGGCCCGAATCGGCCGGCGACTCGGCCGGACTCGGCCGGACCGCCGAGTCCCCAAAATGAAATTTGTGCCTTTTCATCTCCCCTATACTTCTGTATGGTTTAAATCCTCAGACCAGTACCTGAACTCATTAAAACCCCTAGTTACTCCATTTTAATACATTTTATCACATTTTATTACATTTTTTTCAATTAAACCTTTCACCTAACCTAACCCTAGCCTTATCCTATAAATACAACCCCTAAACACACCCCCTCACTTCAAAATTCTAATCAAAACTCTCAAGAAAACTCAAGTAAAATTGTGTGCAATTTAAGTTAGCAAAGGGGCGAAGCTTCGGCGATTTTCCGACGACGGCCCTAGGAGTTCCCGGTGACGAAACGATGCACCGGAACTTACGTTCACTTCCTCTTCCTCATCCCTAACATCTAAGCCAGTAAGTCCCACCTCCCTCTCTCCTTTGCAACTCTAAAAACATCTTTTAATAAAACCCGACGGAATCGGAGTCAAACCGATTTCCGTTTCGGTTTCTTTCTAAAAATCCTACTTTTCTTAAACACAACCCTATTAAACCATTACATGTTGACTATTAAACATTAACAATTCATAATGAACAAGTTTCATATCAAAAGGAGGTCTATTTCAATTTCTATCGTATTTCTTTCACTAAAATACCATGTAGTTTACTTTTACATTAAATCATCACAATTTTGCTATACCTTTAAGTAGATCAAGAGATAATGTCCTACCTCCTCACAACACTCATATGAAACATAGCACAATACTTTTTGGGAACATAGAATACGGGAAACGAACCATTTACATATAAATACCCATACTAATAAAACAATTTTTACAAGATTTAGTATTTTTAAACAAATCTTTGCAAAACGCCGCTACAACCCATTTGGGGAACCCAATCGGGATGGTGCGGATTATCGCACATCCTCGGGCTTAGTAGTGGGAGATGCAGACCCCCGCAAGGGGCATTCGGTCTCGAAAGATTTACAAAATACAAAATCTTAAGAAAATGAGATTTCTAGAAATATTATATATATTAAAATTATTTTTGTATCTTTAAAATATCTATTTTGCGATAATATAAATATTCCAATTTTTCGAAAATCACAAGAATCACTTTACATTAAAATACCATGAATTCCACACAAGTTCAATGTTACAATTAAATACCATGTATTATGAAAAATAGGTTTATTCACTAGAAATGTCACAAATATAAAATCTACAACTATGAAAACTCTAAAGACGATAAATAAATACTTGGGGTGTATTTTGAAAAGTATACAAATTATTTTTACATTAAACCCCCTCAAGTTCTATAAATTACCCTAAAGACCCTGTTGACCCCAATCAGAGCAAAGCTCTGTTCAAATTCCGAGGCGGGAGATGAAGCAACGCTTCATTCCCCCCCAATCAGAATCAAAGCTTTGCTTTGAAAATTTAAACTTCAATAAAGGAAGCAACGCTTCAGTTGCGCACGCACTGCGCTGCGCGACGCGTGTCAGCACAGATGCGCCTGCACTGTTGCGCTGCGCTGCGCGCTGTGCGACGCGTGTCAGCGCATACGCGCTAGCGCAGTAGCGCTGCGCTCTGCGCCGCGCGACGCGTGTCAGCGCAGGTGCGCTAGCGCAGTCGCTCTGCGTTGTGCGGCACATGGCAGCACAGTTGCGCTGCGCGACACGTGTCAGCGCAGATGCGCTAGTGCAGCAAGAGAGGCTAAGTGCCAAAGGCAATTTGGCCATGCAAAATTACATGCACTTGATAACAACAAATTAAAATACGATGCACAAACACAACAAAGAGCTCAAATGAAAAGAACATTTGACAGATAATAAAATACTTAATTAAAACATTTATTTATTATTAAATTTAAAAAAGATCACCGAATACGGGATCAGAGAGACAAGGGTTTACAAAAAGAAAAAGAAGATTATCCAACTCCCTCTCCGTCTTCTCCACCACGTCGAAGCGGCGGTCCTCCCGAGGGGTAGCCATCCAACGGTCGACGCCGCACTCCTGGGAAAAAGTGGCGATGACGGCCCGACGAGCCCGTATCTGGCCCAGCAAGTGGAAGGAGAAGTCCCTCAGGGCTTTGGTGATCAAGAGCGCTTCGAAAAAGCTCTCGATCTTGTCCTCGGCCACATCGAGCATTGCCGAGGACATCTCCGCCGGAGGAGGGGGAATGTCGGCGAGCACTGAGGCAAGGATCATCCGAAGCCAAATGGAACCCGAGGGAAGAGAAGACCCCACACGAGTCGAAAGCTCGTACATTGCGGCATCGCACTGCTCGTCCGAAAAAGAGGAGTCCACCAAGCGCGCAGCAAAACGAGGAATGACGTCTCGGATCGGCACCTCCCACGGTTGTCGGCGGGCATGAGGACGGTTGCAAGCCATAATCGAAAAGTTCTCTGAAGATGAGAGAATAAAAGGCTTGGCCTTGAACTATATATATAGACCCGTGCACAAAAGATTCTGTGCACAATGGAATTATTCCCAAGATCCGGGAAATCAAAATCTTGGAAATACAAGTTTGACTTGGAAAAGGGGAGATGGAAGAATATCTCAGGTGAAGCGACGCTTCAGATCCTCTGCGCTCAGGCGCAGCTTGCCACGTGTCTGGCGCAATGCGCCAAGCGCAGCGCCCAGAAAGCGCACTCAATCAGAGCAAAGCTCTGATTGAAGGAAGCAACGCTTCAACTGCACTGCGCTCTGCGCTGCGCTACACGTGTCAGCGCAGATGCGCTAGCGCACCTGCGCTGCGCTCTGCGCTGTGCGACACGCGTCATGCGCTGGGGCATCTGCGCCAAACGAAATCAAGATTTTTATGAAATCTTTTCTGTTCTTTCCAGAACTAGAAGATTTTCTTCTATCTTTGGATCAGAGATCCAGCGGTGGGAAAATTCCCAGAATCACTCAGGAAAGATCTTGTTAACAAATTTAACAGATTTGTGGTCATTATAAATAGGACCCTAAGCCTCAATTCAAAGAGAGGAAGAATTCTCTAAAAAAAAAAGAGAAACTCAAGAACTCTAAACAGAGAAAACTCTGAGAAGATCTCAAGAAAGAGGTAAAGAACTTTCATGAGGTAGAAGAAAGGCCTTCTAACTGATCATGGATCTAAAAATAAAATGAATGATCTTCATATAAAAAGAAAACAGTGCTTTGCACTTCTGGTGAACCTTCGGTTCCTTAAAAACAATAAAAAACAAAATAATAAATAAATAAACAATAATAATAAAATAATAAAAGAATAGTGCTTTGCACTCTTAAGAACCTCTGGTTCTTCGAATAAAGAAATTTTTTATCTTTGATCTAATTTAGATCAAGAACTTAAACAGTGTTTTGCACTTCCTTTCCTGAATCTAAAAGATTCTTAGTGCTTTGCACTTCCAAGTTGCGCCGTTGCGCTCTTAAGAGAGCGCCACGTGTTGGCTATAAAACCATTTGCGCTAAGCGCCCTTAAGATAGAGCTTTGCTCTCTTGAACTAGCGCAACCCATTGAGAGCGCGCCACGTGGCAGCAGCGCAAGAACGCAGCGCAACAAACGCAGTGCACTGCGCTAGTGCACTTGCGCTCATCAGGGCACAACACGTGTCATCACCATATGAACTTGCGCTCATTACTTATCGCAAAGCGCAGATGTATTAAAAAGGGCCAAGCCCAATTAAGAGAAGGCCTAACAGGCTCAGTAAAGAGCAAACACATTATTTTGAGGGGCAGAGCCCAAACAAGAGCAGATGCTTTGCGTCATTTATAAATGGGCAGAGCCCAAGCAAAACATTCAGAATGCTATGCATCTTAAAAAGAGGCAAAGCCCAAACAAGCTAGATACTTTGCACCACCTACAAAAAGGGGCAGAGCCCAAAATAAATAAAATGATGAACTGGACTTAGCCCGATCGTGGCCATAAGTCCTTGAATTAAATTGACTGAGCAAAATCGCTCTCCTAAATCAATTTACATCCGGTTCGAGGGTACATCTCCGAACTCCTTTGACATCCATCGTTGTAATTCCTCAACGACGTCAAAGAGGTGACGGGTCCCAACGACCACACATCGATATGGACTGCGGGGTCCTTAAACTCGTGGACCGAGACGTCCGCTAAACTAATAATGGACCGTGATGTCCCTAAACTACCTTTGGACCACCACGTCCTTAAACTGGAATATGGACCATCACGTCCCTAAACTGGAACATGGACCACCACGTCCCTAAAATGGAATATCGGACCGAAACGTCCTTAAACTAACATCGGACCGAAACGTCCCTAAACTAATATTGGACCGAAACGTCCTTAAACTAATGATGGACCACTACGTCCTTAAACTGGAATACGGACCACTACGTCCTTAAACTGGCGACGGACCGAAATGTCCCTAAACTAATAATGGACCACCACGTCCCTAAAACTGGCAATGGACCGCCACGTCCTTAAACTGGCACAATAGAGCCCAAATGTTCTCTTGTCGGATCTAAACGGTCCCGTCTAAGTCGATCTTAGCCCCAGCTACGGCTAATGTGTCCTTAGATCTTTAAACAAACAATAAAATCCCAAATCAACTTTGGTTCAAGGGTACATCTCTGAACTCCTCTGACACCTGTCGTTGTAATCCTTCAACGACGTCAGAGAGGTGATGAGTCCCGACGGCCAGATAATTAAATCAATTACCATGTTAAGTTGATCTTAGTCTAAAACGGGACTAATGTATCCTTAACGAATGTTTAAGTTGACCTTAGCCGCAACGCGACTAGTGCATCCTTAAACTAAAAAACACCAAACCCAAATCTAAACAAACACGGATTTGGACTAATCCACGTCCTACGGGCGACGACATCACTAAGTCTCCGTATACAATCCACGGGCAACCACAAACAATACAAACATATACGACGCGAAGTGAAATTCTGGAGAAGGAGAAAGTTGCTATCGCAACGCGATGGCGTAATTAACTGCAGGGGCTTGCGCCTGCAGGGAAGAGTGTCCCCACAATCAAAAACCCCTCACCCTGAGGGGGAATCTGACAAAGTCTGCTACATCGGCCGCATCCGTCTAAACCTCTGATACTCGGTGCCATAAATCAACTTGGCATCTTCGGAGAGATAGAAGGATAAAACCAAATAGCATCTGCCCCGAACCTCAGGCACGGACACGACGTCCGGGCCGCCGTTCGGAGGGGAACAGATTCTGGCACGCCCGGTGGGACCTCTTCCTCTTTCCACTCCACACTTCGTGTGTCGCCTTCGCAAACCAATCGTGGTTTGTTAAATGGTTGTCCTCGGATTTCAAGTTGGTAAGATTTGGTCTTTTATCTGGTGCAGAACTCAAGATTCAATGGCCACCAACTGCACCAACTGTTCGAAATGCCATGGCAGCAGACGTTCCACCTCACCGAGAGGTATAGCATATGGGCCCCAAGCGGCTTCCTTTCTGACTCTGCCGGTAGACCAGGTGACCCAGGCCACCACCGGCCTGTTCTTCGGGACCATGGTCCCACCTACAAACTTCTCTGTGCCGATCTCTACACCAGAAGCAAACAAGAAGTCGGTGTTCGACCGGCTCACTGCTGCCCCAACCCCTGTCAACGGGTCTCCCACTACTAAACCGACAGCTGCCGTTTTCACCAGGCTGGGCCAGAATTATAAAGTGGCTATCCCAAAGAGGGCAACGGCCGCTGCTTCGGAAGTCGTTAAATCGGCTTCTCCCATCAGAAAGTCGGTCTTCACAAGATTGACGGTTCCTACTCCTCCCCCAGCTGGTCAGAAGGTGTCAGTCTTCGATAGGCTGACATCAGCAGTTACCCCACACTCAAACAGGGGGCAACAAGAAACTATCTCGGTTTCTGAGCCAATCCCAACGGCTCGTCATGCGCGACGTCGCCATTGGCAACGGGTAAAGAAAGCAGGGGGCAACTCCCCCTCAGGGCTAACCCCACCTGCTCCAGTGGTGGAGGTCAACGCTGCTGTTCCAACTGGGAACAGCTTCGAATTGCTGAGGAAGGTGAGAAAGAACTCTCCGATTGCTACCTTGAAAAGATCTCCTCCGCCTGTGGAGAAAGCTCCGGAAGCAAAACAAGAACAGCCCTCTCAACGGCTGTCGTCGAAAATTTATAAAGTTTGGCGGAGGGTTCAAGACTCCGTGATTGACTCAGACCATTTCCGTCGCCAGAAAAGGGCAAAAGTGGAAAAAGACAAGAACCGCCCCATTAAACAGCAGAGGGCAACAAATGCTAGAATGCCCGCTTCAACGACTCCTTCAACCTCAAAGGTCCATAAAAGAAAGAGGCCAGGAAAAGCTCCCGTGACAATGACAAAGTCTAAAAGCGGTGAACATAAGCGCCCCAAGTCAGGGGGCATGACAGTTCATACGGTCTATATGGCTTCGGGAAAGGAAGAGAGTCGTACTTCCACGGGTCACCGACCGCTTACCCGGTCAGTGACCAAGGCCCAGGAGCAACAACAAAAGCTCCAGGAGATGATGACTACAATGGCTGTGCTCACGGGGCCAAAGGAGAGTCCTGGGACGTCCTTAGACGAACGTCAAGAGGAAGAGACCGATGCCGAGTTCCTCCGCCGAGTACTGGAAAAGAGAGACAAAGAAGCTGCTGAACAAGCAGCCAATATACAGCGTATGGGCCTTCTCTTCCAAGACATGATAGGGATGATGATACAACCAGACCCCCCGACTAAAGAACCCCCGATCGTCCTCGGGGATGATAAGGGAGACACATCGAACCCTCAGCCCGTTCTACCAACGGCTAGAGAGGATACAATCTCTAAAACTGATCTGGACGAATATATAGCCCAGCAGATAAAGGTTCATCACGCGGCCGAAGCAGCCGGCCATGTTGTAAAAACAGGGCGGCCATACCCGGGCTGGTATGACCAAATCAAGTACCCGCCAGGTTACACAATTCCCAAGTTTCACGTCTATAAAGGGACTGGCAATCCCCACCAACATGTTGCCCAGTTCAGGGCGCTTTGTGGTAACACCGGCGGCGACGACAAGCTTTTGCTGCGCCAGTTCGTTGGAATCTTATCAGATACGGCGTTTGAATGGTATTCCGAGCTCCCCAACGACTCTATTCAAACCTTTGCGGAGATGGAGCTGCTCTTCACCCAACGTTTTGCAAGTGCCAGCGAGCGTACCCCGATGACGGCGCTGATTAATGCCAGGGTAAAACCCGGCGAGACGTGGGTTCAGTACGCGATACGGTGGCGTAATCTATGGTCTAAATGTGAACAACGCATAGAAGAAGCCCCCGCGGTGGGAATGTTTGTTGGAACCCTTGATCCACAAGCAACTATTTCACAGTTTATGATGTTCTTCAAGCCGACTTCCTTCCAGGATTTGATCGACAAATTGGCGCAGATGGACCAGATGGGCCATAAACCCCCTCTCCCGAAGCCGGACTCCCGAAACGATAAAGGAAAGGGAAAAGCGATCATCGTCGCTAATGCCCAACAACAACCGAACGAATCAAAGCCGGTTGCTCGTCCAAACAATACGCGCCCATACGTACCCCTTGAGGACAGGATGGGACGTGCTTACTCCTTCCCCCGTGATAAAACAAGGAGGCTATTTGAGCTGGCATTGCGCAACAGACTCATAAACCTGCCAGATCCAAAACGCCCGTCGCAACCAAGCGATGTCAACGAGCCCAATTACTGCCCTTATCATCGAGTGCTAGGACATCCGATCGAAGACTGTTATGTTTTCAAAAATTGGCTTGAAAACCAGTACCGCCAGGGCAAATTTGCGCTATCTGACAAATGGAAGGTGAACCCTCCGCATCCCCACACCTATAAGGGAACGAATACGCCGGGGGCAACATGCTCCGTCATTGAAGAAACTCCTTGGGAGGTTGTGTTATCAGCCAAAACGAGGAGAATGTTAAATGATCTTCAGACCTGTCCAGCGGTCAACTGGAAGAACCCCTTAGAACCGCAGGTTATTGAGGGGATGTTGAAGCCACGTCCGACTCGGAAGACCGATGGTGGTAGTTCAAGCGCTCATAGTCAGCCGTCAAAATCTTCGAAAAAGAAGAAGAAGAAATCTAAGAAGCCCGTGAAGCCTGGCGACAAGCGCACGGACTTACAGAAGCAAATCGACGCACTGGATGAGTACAACCAAAAGGCGCGGACTCCCATCACGCTCCAAGATTTCCTTGATCACGTCTTTCAAAAAGAAGATGAGGGAGAGAGTTCATCGGATGAATCCGAGGAGTATGTGGCGAGCTGTCATATGATCTCCCACGTGACCACGAACGATGAAGGGACTTCTGGCACTGAAACGCCGGGGGCAAATAATGAGTCAAGGGTTCCGGAGTTATCAGTTGAAATGATCGGCGCGTTTCTTAATAAAGCCCGATTGAAAAGTAAAGCTGATCAAGAACGTGAAACAGCTATATTCGAGAGGGCCAAGCGCCAGCGACTTGAGGAAGGAGCTCAGATGATCCCGCTGGAGCAAAATGCCTCCACCGCTGACAAAGGCCAGTTCAAGATAAAAAAGAGGTTTGCTAAGGCCATATCGATGGGCATGAAGCTACCACCCTCTGAAGAAAAAGTTACTGGCGTGGTAGAAATGCACCCCTCCTATTGCTTATATCATCAGAAGGTCTCGCATTCCGCCCGAGATTGCAAAGCTTTCAATGGATGGTGGCAAGGATACGTCGCCAATCGACAACGCTTTAAACGGGAAAAGCGTAAAATTCGTCGGGAGCAAAGAAACACGACCAAAGAGTTTGAAAGAACTGCCGGCAGTTGTCACATGATTAATGCTACCGGGTCACAAGTGCCTACATTTGGGAGCGACTCTGATGAGGAGCTAGAACTTGCCCCTCTCTTTAAAGAGTCAATCTCGGGAAAAGAAGAGGAGCCAGCGGTCTGCGAAAATATCCGACTACGGAATCGGACACTGCCTGAAAAGAACCTCGGACCCTCGAATAGAAAAGATAAAGGGAAAGAAAAGGTCTCTGAAGACATCGTCTTAGATGACCAAGTCCTGGAAGAGCTAAACGCTGGAAGCCCGCCGAAAAGAAATAAAGTGGATTACAACGTCTTGGCGCATCTGAGGAAGTTACCCTCTCAGCTCAGCATCCTTGATGCCTTGTTACTATCAAAGGAAGCCAGAGACTCATTGATTAAGGCGCTACAAGATCCGGACCAGTTCCAAGCCTTCTTAGCCGAACAGAAGATGAAGGATGAATTGGAAGAGGTGCATACAGCCGACGTTGCTTTTGGTGATGAAGACCTCCTCCTCGGGACGTGTGAACACAATCGTCCCCTTTATGTCTCGGGATATTGCCACGACATAAAGATAGGTAAAATCTTGGTAGATAACGAATCGTCTGTCAATTTACTCAATGTGCGGGTGTTAAAAGAAATTTGCATGAGCGTCCAACACCTCGCCCGGGACAAGATCACTATCTCCGGTTTCGACTCCCAATCCTCAAAGACTCTTGGATCTGTGATATTGACGCTGCGCTTCGGGTTGCTCGTCACAGACATCAAATTCCACGTTATAGATGCCAAGACGTGCTACAATGCTCTGCTCGGCCGACCATGGCTACATGAGTACAATATCCTCTCCTCTACACAGCATCAGTGCATGAAGTATTCTAGGGATGGCCTCGAGTACACAGTGGCGGGAGAGTTGAATCCATTTTCCGTAAACGAGGTTCGCAAATATGAAGATGCCAAATACTTCTTGCTGAGTTTCGAAGACACGGAAAGGTGTCACAAACCGGAGAACAAAACTAACGCCACCATCCCTGTCTTCGGCAGTGACACCGAAGATGAGGAGGAGATAATTTATTCAGGTCCATCCCAATCCACCAGGCCAGGACCATCCGTTCCTTCATTGTTCTTCGGCAGTGATTCGGAGGATGAAGTTCATGATGTATTCCCCGCTCGGCCTTCAATACGGGCTTCTGCCGATGAAGAGCGAAGTCTACAGGTAACCATGGTGCCGCTTCAACATTACAAAGAATTGGATGCACTCGACACCAACAGCGTAGAAGAATTGCAGACATTCTATATCCCTCCCGGACGAAAAGGCGAGAAGGCAATCCTATTCTACCGTTCTGAAGAAAACAAGGTGGAAAAGGAAATCTGGTATGGCGCAGATCCCACGCTCGACAGGCTCCAACCTATCTGTCTTCCCAGATATTATACCGAAGGTTTGAAGAAACTGCTGAAACGTCAGGGGATGTCCTTCACACAAACCGTTAGAAGAGCCAAATTCTATGACAAGGTCTGGAACGTTCCCGGGACTCAATGTAAACTGCCTAACGGGAGAACGGAGACAAAAGGGCTCGGGTATGTTCGCTCAAAGAAACGGGAGCTAGTAAACAGCTGTTATGTTATGCATGACTTCGATGAAGAGGCGGACGCTCAATGGGAGGACACAAATCCTGAGTCAGCAAAAGTTCCTGATGCAAAACCGCCTAGTCCATCATTTGAAGACCAGATGAGCAAACTTATAAGGAACGCGAGTCAAAAAGCCCGAGACGATCACAATCGTGAAATGGCAATCTATGAGAAAGCCAAGACACAATGCCTCCTCCAACAAGCAGTGAAGGAAGAAAATGCCGCTCCTTGTCAACCGGCTACAAAAAGGGTTCGACGCGAAAACAAAAATAAGTCGAAAGGCAAGAGAAGCGCTCAACGGCCACAAAACAGAGCTAGGAAGCCACGTATCCGAGAGTTGAGCGTTATTGGCTTAGCCCTCGGGAAGAAAACGGGTCGAGCATACTCATTTCCTCGGAACAAAACGAGGAAGATATTCGATCTCGCTCTAAAACATCAGATGCTTACGTTGCCAAAGTCTAATCATCCTGAACACGCAGGCGAGGTGTTCGAGCCAAATTATTGCTTTTACCATCGAGTAATGGGGCATCCTCTCGAAGATTGCTTCACCTTCAAGAATTGGGTTGAAGATCAATATCAGCTAGGCAAATTCGCGTTTTCTGATAACTGGAGGGTAGCGCCGCCACAAAAACACGAGCCCGAAGCCGCGAAAGAAAAACCAGTTCCACATTGGGATTGGCAGAAAATTCACACCTGCCATGTGATAACAATATTAAAAGAAGGGCCCGAAGACATGAACAGCCTTCCCTGGTGCTTCGAAAATAGCAATGATGAGGTAATATCAGAATTTCCCCCAGCTCCGAAAGAACTGGAGGATGGAATCCATACCACTGCAGACAATCTCAAGAAAATTGAGTTGGGGACGGCAAATGACCCGCGACCGACATTCATCAGCGAGCTGCTAGCTGAAGAAAGGGTGGACGCGTTAAAGGATGTGCTTCTACAACACAAAGATTGCTTCGCGTGGAACTATTCCGAAATGCCGGGACTAGATCCAGAAATTGCTGTACACAAATTGGCGATATCCCCGGACATCAAGCCAGTCAAACAAGCGCCGAGAAGAATGCGACTCGAGCTTGAGATGAGCATCAACGCCGAGGTCAAAAAGCTGATAGACTCTGGCTTCATCCAGGAAGTTCAATACCCTGAATGGATCGCCAACATCGTCCCAGTGATGAAGAAAAATGGGACAGTGCGCGTATGCGTAGACTTTCGGGATCTTAATAAAGCCTGCCCAAAAGATGATTTCCCAGTGCCAGTCACCGAACTGATGATAGACAACACATCCACTCATGAGATTTTCTCCTTCATGGACGGCTCATCGGGGTATAATCAAATAAAAATGCATCCTGAAGATCAGAAGCACACAGCTTTCAGGACCCCTCTTGGTATATTCTGTTATAAAGTAATGCCCTTCGGTTTGAAGAACGCCGGTGCTACTTATCAGAGGGCCATGACGAAGATCTTCGACGATCTTATACACGAAATCGTCGAATGCTATATCGACGATCTCGTGGTTAAGAGCAAATCATACGAAGAACACCTCGAGCATTTGAAGACCGTATTTCAACGCCTTCGGCAATACAACTTGAAGATGAATCCTCTTAAATGTGCGTTCGGGGTTTCTTCGGGCAAATTCCTGGGATTCGTTATTCGACACCGAGGTATTGAAATAGACCCGTCAAAGATTAAAGCGATCATGGAAATGCCTCCGCCGAGGACTCTCAAACAGCTTCGGTCTCTCCAAGGGAAACTCGCATACATACGGCGATTTATAGCCAACCTTTCAGGAAAGTGACGACCTTATAGTCACCTGATGAAGAAGGGAACCCCATTCGTTTGGGATCAAAAATGCCAAGGCGCACTCAATGAGATCAAGCAATACCTGCAGAACCCGCCGGTACTGGCTGCTCCGGTCAAGGGCAAACCTCTCATTCTTTATACAACCGCCCTCGAAGGTTCCTTAGGCGCATTATGGGCACAAGAGAACGATCAAGGGAAAGAAAGAGCACTCTACTACCTAAGTCGAGTTCTGCTGGGGGCAGAAAGCAATTACTCTCCCATTGAAAAACACTGCCTGACGTTGATCTTCGCAATAACAAAGCTTAGGCACTATGCGTTGGCGCACGAGGTCCGTCTGATTTCAAAGGTGGACCCTCTCAAATATTTAATGTCAAAAGCCATATTGACAGGACGACTCGCTAAATGGGCCCTGCTCCTGATGGAATTTTCGATAACATATCAACCCCTCAGGGCAGTAAAAGGCCAGGCCATCGCCGACTTCCTTGCCGAGCATCCCATACCTGCCGATTCTCCTTTAAATTGCGATTTGCCAGACAGACATGCGTTTGACACAATCGACAGTGGTGATACCCGTTGGGAGCTTTATTTTGATGGAGCATCTTCCATGAAAAAGCACAAACAAAGTACGCCAATGGTCAAATCGGGGGTGGGACTCATCTTCGTGACTCCACAAGGAGGGATAATGCGCTTCGCCTTCTCCTTGACAGAGCCGAGGACGAATAATGAAGCTAAATATGAGGCTTTGATAGCAGGCCTCGAGATCGCCATCGATATGGGAATTGAGAGCCTCCTCATATATGGGGACTCCCAACTGGTCGTCAGTCAAGTGAACGGCGATTACCAAACATGCAAACCAGAATTGATAAAATACGGTGAAAAAGTGCAGCAACTGCTAACCCAAATTCCCTCCTACACGTTGGAAAGCATACCGCGCGCGGAAAACAGCAAAGCAGACGCACTAGCCAAACTCGCTAAAGAACTAGCTGACGAGAACCTCGACGACGTTAGAATCGTGGTACAAAGCCGTCGAGTGCTCACCCCAACAGAAATATCTCCGGAACCGTCTGAAGAAAAAAGGGCGAAAGAGGAGACAACCCTGCAAATAAAAGACTGGGAAAATACCGGGGATTGGAGAGAAGTCTTCATAGATTACTTCAAGTTCCACCGAATACCTGAAGAGGCGTCCACAAGACATCAGCTCATGAAACGAGCTCTGTCTTTCGCCTTCGTCAATGATACTCTGTACAAGAGGTCATTCGATTCTCTGTGGTTGAGATGCTTAGGACCTGACGAAGCGAGAAGGGTCGTCCAAGAAGTTCATGACGGACTCTGTGGTTCCCATCAAGCGGGCCCTAAGATGAAGCTGAAAATAAAACGGATGGGCTACTACTGGCCCACGATGATGCAGGATTGCCTGGAATACGCGAGTCAATGTCATTCATGCCAAATTCATGGGGACTTCATCCATCAGCACCCCAATCCACTACACCCGACAATAGCTAGTTGGCCATTCGAAATGTGGGGAACTGACATAGTCGGCCCCATCGAACCAGCATCGTCAAAGGGACATCGTTTCATCCTGGCGACGACTGATTACTTCTCCAAATGGGCAGAGGCGGTACCGTTGAGAGAAGTGAAGACGAAGAACATCCTCCATTTCTTCAAAACGCATGTCATATACCGGTTCGGGACCCCAAGAAGGATCATCTCTGATAATGGGCCAGCCTACCGAAGTCATAAAATTAGCCGCTTCGCACAACAGCACAACATAGACTGGAGATATTCCTCAGTTTATAATCCGCGAGCTAACGGTCTAGCTGAGGCCTTCAACAAGACCTTGACGAAGATCATGAAGAAAACAGTGTCACGAAATAAGAAAGATTGGCACGAAAGATTGCAAGAGGCTCTTTGGGCGTATCGAACTACATTCAAAACGGCCACAAACACAACGCCATACGCGTTGGTATTTGGGACGGAAGCAGTACTCCCTCTCGAAGTAGAATTACCCTCTTTGCGAGTGGCAGTTCACTACGAGCTGACGGATGAAGAAAATGCTCACCTCCGGCTTGAGGAGCTTGATGCCCTTGAAGAAACACGGCTCATAGCGCAACAAAATCTGGAGGCTTATAAAGCAAAGATGACGCGCTCATACGAAAGATTGACCCGACCGAGAACATTCCATCAAGGCGAACTCGTGCTAGCGGTCAAAAGGCCCATGATCCCCAATCGCGCCAAGCGGGGAAAGTTTGAGCCAAATTATGAAGGACCGTACATCATTGATAAGGTCTACCAGGGTGGGGCCTATCTACTCATGGACATGCACGGTGAAAGGCCTTTCAGACCAATAAACGGTCGCTTCTTAAAGAAATACTACGCTTAAATGAGCCACAGCCTAGGTCAATGGCAGATGACGACGACTATGTCCGCTCGCTGTCTTCCTAAGCCCAAGCTTTATAAGCAGTAGCCAACCCTCTCAACGATGGACCGAAATGTCCTTAAACTAATAGCAGACCGAAACGTCTTTAAACTACTACCGCAGCATCTTTAGGCTGACGAGACAAAAAAAAAACAAAAAAAAACAAAAAAAAACGGTATGTCCATAAGCAAAAAGGGTACGGATGAAAACCCGAAAGGGCTCCGTGAGTAAAAACAGCAGGGCTACCGGCAAGTGTTCGTGAAAACCCGAAAGGCGCGACCTTGTAAAAAAAAAGGAAGAGAAAAAGAAAATAAAAAGAAAAAACGGTATGTCCATAAGCAAAATGGGCACGGATGAAAACCCGAAAGGGCTCCGTGAGTAAAAACAGCAGGGCTACCGGCGAGTGTTTGTGAAAACCTGAACGGGCGCAACCTCGTTAAAAGACACTTATAGGGTCCTCTCGACCCTGTAAGGAGAAACCACCTGCGTGAGATCCTTACGACTCACAAGGGAGCAACACACTTAGGGATCCCCACGATCCCTAAGGAGAAAATACGCTTGCGAGATCCTCACGACTCGCAAGGAGAACTCTCTTATGGGACCCTCACGGCTCATATGATTTGAAAGTCTTAAGTCACAGAGACCTAAACCTGTGCTTAAGCAAACCCCCACAAACTTCCAAAATTGCCCTACAAGCGGCTCATAATGACCCTTGTATACAATCCACGGGCACGAATAAATATTTCCCTAACAAAGTCCCATCCGTGACTAGGGATATGCTTGTACAGCAAACAACACCTGTAAGTCCTCTCGACTTACAAGGAGAAAATCCTTTTGTAAGATCCTTACGACTTACATGGGAACATACACTTAGGAACCCTCACGACTCCTAAGGAGAAAATATACCTATAAGATCCTCACGACTTGTAGGGAGAAATAACTTTGTGAGACCCTTACGGCTCATGAAGTCAAAAGCCTTAGTCGACGGGACCTTGACCCTGGTCGCTAAGCCTCCTTTGTTTGACAACGACAGAGGCAAATGATGATTCGCTCCTGGCAATATCCCAGTTGTAGCGGTGCTGATGCCGAAATCGGTGTCCAATTTCAGGTTTACAGCGAAAAGCCAGTAGGCCGCGCATGCATAAGAAATAGCCGAAATGATGGGGCGACTTGCAATAAAAAAAGCAGCAAGTAAAAATATATGCATGGAGAAATAGCCGAAATGATTGGGCAACTCGTAATAAAAAAAAGCAACGAGTAAAGATAAAATAAATAGCCGAAATGATTGGGCACCGCGAAAAATAGCCGAAATGATTGGGCAATCGCGACCTTCGCGATATATAAAGCTGAAATGATAGAGCATCGCGGAAATAAAATAAAATAAAAAGAAGAAATGATAAAACTTTGGCCCTACAGTTGAGGTCACATCGATCCCTGTATACAATCCAAGAGCGTAAACAAAGAGGGAACCATACTTTCCCAGCAGGCCCCGCCAAAAGACGAAGCTAAATCTTGGCGGTTCAGTCCAACTCCGAAGAAACCAGTATCTTCGCAAAACTTCTCAACTCACGGATACAAACACTCCTTGACGAGAGCCTTCTGATCCGCGTCGACTCGCAGAGCCACCAGAGCCTCCGTGGGAACCATCGACTCGTTTCAAACCCCAAGGACACAAATAATCCTTGGCGCTTGGGAAACAAATAATCCCTCGCAAAACTTCTCAACTCACGGATACAAACACTCCTTGACGAGAGCCTTCTGATCCGCGTCGACTCGCAGAGCCACCAGCGCCTCCGTGGGAACCATCGACTCGTTTCAAACCCCAAGGACACAAATAATCCTTGGCGCTTGGGAAACAAATAATCCCTCGCAAAACTTCTCAACTCACGGATACAAACACTCCTTGACGAGAGCCTTCTGATCCGCGTCGACTCGCAGAGCCACCAGCGCCTCCGTGGGAACCATCGACTCGTTTCAAACCCCAAGGACACAAATAATCCTTGGCGCTTGGGAAACAAATAATCCCTCGCAAAACTTCTCAACTCACGGATATAAACACTCCTTGACGAGAGCCTTCTGATCCGCGTCGACTCGCAGAGCCACCAGAGCCTCCGTGGGAACCCTCGACTCGTTTCAAACCCCAAGGAAACAAATAATCCTTGGCGCTTGGGAAACAAATAATCCCTCGCAAAAATCCTCAACTCATGGATACAAACACTCCTTGACGAGAGCCTTCTGATCCGCGTCGACTCGCAGAGCCACCAGCGCCTCCGTGGGAACCATCGACTCGTTTCAAACCCCAAGGAAACAAATAATCCTTGGCGCTTGGGAAACAAATAATCCCTCGCAAAAATCCTCAACTCACGGATACAAACACTCCTTGACGAGAGCCTTCTGATCCGCGTCGACTCGCAGAGCCACCAGCGCCTCCGTGGGAACCATCGACTCGTTTCAAACCCCAAGGACACAAATAATCCTTGGCGCTTGGGAAACAAATAATCCCTCGCAAAAATCCTCAACTCACGGATACAAACACTCCTTGACGAGAGCCTTCTGATCCGCGTCGACTCGCAGAGCCACCGGCGCCTCCGTGGGAACCATCGACTCGTTTCAAACCCCAAGGACACAAATAATCCTTGGCGCTTGGGAAACAAATAATCCCTCGCAAAAATCCTCAACTCACGGATACAAACACTCCTTGACGAGAGCCTTCTGATCCGCGTCGACTCGCAGAGCCACCAGCGCCTCCGTGGGAACCATCGACTCGTTTCAAACCCCAAGGACACAAATAATCCTTGGCGCTTGGGAAACAAATAATCCCTCGCAAAAATCCTCAACTCACGGATACAAACACTCCTTGACGAGAGCCTTCTGATCCGCGTCGACTCGCAGAGCCACCGGCGCCTCCGTGGGAACCATCGACTCGTTTCAAACCCCAAGGACACAAATAATCCTTGGCGCTTGGGAAACAAATAATCCCTCGCAAAAACTTCTCAACTCACGGATACAAACACTCCGTGACGAGATCTTCTTTGACTCACATCTCGGGCAGTAAGGATTCAAAAACTCGCTTCCTGAAACAATGGGACCCTGCAAGTCAATCCTAAATGGTCTCTTGCATACTATCCACGGGTCTCACTCTCTAAAGTCGATTTTCGACAAAGAGGGAAACAACCGCTTACGAGCCTTCTCGACTCGTAAGAGGGCAATGGGACCCTGCAAGTCAATCCTAAATGGTCTCTTGCATACTATCCACGGGTCTCACTCTCTGAAGTCGATTTTCGACAAAGAGGGAAACAACCGCTTACGAGCCTTCTCGACTCGTAAGAGGGCAATGGGACCCTGCAAGTCAATCCTAAATGGTCTCTTGCATACTATCCACGGGTCTCACTCTCTAAAGTCGATTTTCGACAAAGAGGGAAACAACCGCTTACGAGCCTTCTCGACTCGTAAGAGGGCAATGGGACCCTGCAAGTCAATCCTAAATGGTCTCTTGCATACTATTCACGGGTCTCACTCTCTGAAGTCGATTCTCGACAAAGAGGGAAACAACCACTTACGAATCCTCTCGACTCGTAAGAGGGAAAATTCTCTTATAGGATCCTTACGACTTATAAGAGAAACCCCACTTGGGAATCCTCATGACTCCTAAGGAGAAAATCCACCTACGAGATCCTCTCGATCCGTAAGAAGAAAAGTCTCTATGAGACCCTCACGGCTCATAAAGTTGAAAAGTCTTAGGCAGCAGATCTGAACCTGCGGTCTAAGCTATCGCTATATCTTGAAGAAACTAAAATGCTTACTCTACTACCCACTGATTGTAACGACATACTGGGAAAAGAGGAAAAGCAACAGGAAAAAAAGCATATGATTTACACTTGATCGAGCATACGAGACACATTCAATCATGTGAAAGATTCAGAGCAAAAGATAAGACAGGATAAGAAAGACAAAAATTTTCATTAACATCGCCCAAAGTTCTTACAATCATAAAAGCGATAAATTGAAAATGTTATTACAACGGAATAACCTCGAACCCAGGGCATGGATTGAGGAACTCGAAAGCTACCCTATCTATAACTTTCCAGGCCTTGCGGACCATCCTGGTATGCTTCCTTTCACGAGCACAAGCGTCAGGGTCCCCCCTGATGTCTTCCACCCTTCGATAAGCGGCGAGTATGGCGGACTGTTGAAAGACCTCATGCAGGAGATCGATAAGGCTGTCTCGTCGTCTCTTTAAGATAAAATTCAATAGGTACACAGAGTGCACCATGTCCTCAGCGGCATCCAACGCCCTAAGCGGTACGCCGGAACAGAAGAGGGGAAGCGCCTCCCAGATGGCTCCCACTATAAGCTTGAGGAGAGAGGAACGCCGGGGAAGCAGTGGGCCATTGTACGCATCGAAGCGATTCATTATTTCGGCACACTCCTCGTTTGTGAACTCCCGATTTTGAGAACGGCCAAGTCGACGGATGTCTTCATAACAGATGATCTCGTTGAGAGCATACATATGGGCGTCCATTGTTCCTATAAAAAAAAAAGATTGACAACAATCAGCAACCCTTAAAAGCTATGTTCTAAAAGGAGCAAAGCTCCATTAATGAACCAAGAAATTACGAATCTTTTGGAGGGCAAAGCTCTATTCAAGGATTAAAACCCACGAACATAAGCTTAAGGAAACCCCAATGGGGATCTCTTCAGGTCAAAAGACCTGTGAGAGCAAAGCTCTTTGACTGAGATTAATTTAAATTGAGTTGATTTACATTAAATTTACCTAAAGTTTCCAATTTTGGAACCGAGAAAAGCTCTGCTAGTGAAACCCCCAATGGGGATCTCTTTGGACCAAAAGAGCTGTGAGAGCAGAGCTCTTTGATTAAGATTAACTTAAGTTAATTTATATCGATTTTACCTAAAAGTTTCTAACTTTGAAATTGAACAAAGCTCCGCTAGTGAAACCCCAATGGGGATCTCTTTAGATCAAAAGATCTATAAGAGCAAGGCTCTGCTGTTTAAAGATTAATTTAATCTAAGATTCAATTCTACCTAAAGTTTTTCCTAAAAAAAAAACTTTGGAAAGAAGAGCAAAGCTCTAGAGTTCTTGAAGGCAAGAGCAAAGCTCTGAAGTTTTTTGAAAATAAAATCAGAGAGATGATAAGCATCTGTGGGGGACCAAGGGCCCTATTTATAGGCCTCAAGCGCCTCCTCGACTTCCAAAAGCCGTCGCGACGGTTGGAGTTTCGCCACCGTTGCGCTCACGTCTGGGGCCACGTAAGCGCAACGGTGCGGGGGGCATTTGTTGACCCCAATCAGAGCAAAGCTCTGTTCAAATTCCGAGGCGGGAGATGAAGCAACGCTTCATTCCCCCCCAATCAGAATCAAAGCTTTGCTTTGAAAATTTAAACTTCAATAAAGGAAGCAACGCTTCAGTTGCGCACGCACTGCGCTGCGTGACGCGTGTCAGCACAGATGCGCCTGCACTGTTGCGCTGCGCTGCGCGCTGTGTGACGCGTGTCAGCGCATACGCGCTAGCGCAGTAGCGCTGCGCTCTGCGCCGCGCGACGCGTGTCAGCGCAGGTGCGCTAGCGCAGTCGCTCTGCGCTGTGCGGCACATGGCAGCACAGTTGCGCTGCGCGACACGTGTCAGCGCAGATGCGCTAGTGCAGCAAGAGAGGCTAAGTGCCAAAGGCAATTTGGCCATGCAAAATTACATGCACTTGATAACAACAAATTAAAATACGATGCACAAACACAACAAAGAGCTCAAATGAAAAGAACATTTGACAGATAATAAAATACTTAATTAAAACATTTATTTATTATTAAATTTAAAAAAGATCACCGAATACGGGATCAGAGAGACAAGGGTTTACAAAAAGAAAAAGAAGATTATCCAACTCCCTCTCCGTCTTCTCCACCACGTCGAAGCGGCGGTCCTCCCGAGGGGTAGCCATCCAACGGTCGACGCCGCACTCCTGAGAAAAAGTGGCGATGACGGCCCGACGAGCCCGTATCTGGCCCAGCAAGTGGAAGGAGAAGTCCCTCAGGGCTTTGGTGATCAAGAGCGCTTCGAAAAAGCTCTCGATCTTGTCCTCGGCCACATCGAGCATTGCCGAGGACATCTCCGCCGGAGGAGGGGGAATGTCGGCGAGCACTGAGGCAAGGATCATCCGAAGCCAAATGGAACCCGAGGGAAGAGAAGACCCCACACGAGTCGAAAGCTCGTACATTGCGGCATCGCACTGCTCGTCCGAAAAAGAGGAGTCCACCAAGCGCGCAGCAAAACGAGGAACGACGTCTCGGATCGGCACCTCCCACGGTTGTCGGCGGGCATGAGGACGGTTGCAAGCCATAATCGAAAAGTTCTCTGAAGATGAGAGAATAAAAGGCTTGGCCTTGAACTATATATATAGACCCGTGCACAAAAGATTCTGTGCACAATGGAATTATTCCCAAGATCCGGGAAATCAAAATCTTGGAAATACAAGTTTGACTTGGAAAAGGGGAGATGGAAGAATATCTCAGGTGAAGCGACGCTTCAGATCCTCTGCGCTCAGGCGCAGCTTGCCACGTGTCTGGCGCAATGCGCCAAGCGCAGCGCCCAGAAAGCGCACTCAATCAGAGCAAAGCTCTGATTGAAGGAAGCAACGCTTCAACTGCACTGCGCTCTGCGCTGCGCTACACATGTCAGCGCAGATGCGCTAGCGCACCTGCGCTGCGCTCTGCGCTGCGCGACACGCGTCATGCGCTGGGGCATCTGCGCCAAAC
The DNA here is from genome assembly GCA_030015575.1 of Agapanthus africanus. Lineage (NCBI taxonomy): Eukaryota > Viridiplantae > Streptophyta > Magnoliopsida > Asparagales > Amaryllidaceae > Agapanthus > Agapanthus africanus. The sequence continues at coordinate 415,890,537 of CM057338.1, read as the reverse complement.
GAAATCAAGATTTTTATGAAATCTTTTCTGTTCTTTCCAGAACTAGAAGATTTTCTTCTATCTTTGGATCAGAGATCCAGCGGTGGGAAAATTCCCAGAATCACTCAGGAAAGATCTTGTTAACAAATTTAACAGATTTGTGGTCATTATAAATAGGACCCTAAGCCTCAATTCAAAGAGAGGAAGAATTCTCTAAAAAAAAAAGAGAAACTCAAGAACTCTAAACAGAGAAAACTCTGAGAAGATCTCAAGAAAGAGGTAAAGAACTTTCATGAGGTAGAAGAAAGGCCTTCTAACAGATCATGGATCTAAAAATAAAATGAATGATCTTCATATAAAAAGAAAACAGTGCTTTGCACTTCTGGTGAACCTTCGGTTCCTTAAAAACAATAAAAAACAAAATAATAAATAAATAAACAATAATAATAAAATAATAAAAGAATAGTGCTTTGCACTCTTAAGAACCTCTGGTTCTTCGAATAAAGAAATTTTTTATCTTTGATCTAATTTAGATCAAGAACTTAAACAGTGTTTTGCACTTCCTTTCCTGAATCTAAAAGATTCTTAGTGCTTTGCACTTCCAAGTTGCGTCGTTGCGCTCTTAAGAGAGCGCCACATGTTGGCTATAAAACCATTTGCGCTAAGCGCCTTTAAGATAGAGCTTTGCTCTCTTGAACTAGCGCAACCCATTGAGAGCGCGCCACGTAGCAGCAGCGCAAGAACGCAGCGCAACAAACGCAGTGCACTGCGCTAGTGCACTTGCGCTCATCAGGGCACAACACGTGTCATCACCATATGAACTTGCGCTCATTACTTATCGCAAAGCGCAGATGTATTAAAAAGGGCCAAGCCCAATTAAGAGAAGGCCTAACAGGCTCAGTAAAGAGCAAACGCATTATTTTGAGGGGCAGAGCCCAAACAAGAGCAGATGCTTTGCGTCATTTATAAATGGGCAGAGCCCAAGCAAAACATTCAGAATGCTATGCATCTTAAAAAGAGGCAAAGCCCAAACAAGCTAGATACTTTGCACCACCTACAAAAAGGGGCAGAGCCCAAAATAAATAAAATGATGAACTGGACTTAGCCCGATCGTGGCCATAAGTCCTTGAATTAAATTGACTGAGCAAAATCGCTCTCCTAAATCAATTTACATCCGGTTCGAGGGTACATCTCCGAACTCCTTTGACATCCATCGTTGTAATTCCTCAACGACGTCAAAAAGGTGACGGGTCCCAACGACCACACATCGATATGGACTGCGGGGTCCTTAAACTCGTGGACCGAGACGTCCGCTAAACTAATAATGGACCGTGATGTCCCTAAACTACCTTTGGACCACCATGTCCTTAAACTGGAATATGGACCATCACGTCCCTAAACTGGAACATGGACCACCACGTCCCTAAAATGGAATATCGGACCGAAACGTCCTTAAACTAACATCGGACCGAAACGTCCCTAAACTAATATTGGACCGAAACGTCCTTAAACTAATGATGGACCACTACGTCCTTAAACTGGAATACAGACCACTACGTCCTTAAACTGGCGACGGACCGAAATGTCCCTAAACTAATAATGGACCACCACGTCCCTAAAACTGGCAATGGACCGCCACGTCCTTAAACTGGCACAATAGAGCCCAAATGTTCTCTTGTCGGATCTAAACGGTCCCGTCTAAGTCGATCTTAGCCCCAGCTACGGCTAATGTGTCCTTAGATCTTTAAACAAACAATAAAATCCCAAATCAACTTTGGTTCAAGGGTACATCTCTGAACTCCTCTGACACCTGTCGTTGTAATCCTTCAACGACGTCAGAGAGGTGATGAGTCCCGACGGCCAGATAATTAAATCAATTACCATGTTAAGTTGATCTTAGTCTAAAACAGGACTAATGTATCCTTAACGAATGTTTAAGTTGACCTTAGCCGCAACGCGACTAGTGCATCCTTAAACTAAAAAACACCAAACCCAAATCTAAGCAAACACGGATTTGGACTAATCCACGTCCTACGGGCGACGACATCACCAAGTCTCCGTATACAATCCACGGACAACCACAAACAATACAAACATATACGACGCGAAGTGAAATTCTGGAGAAGGAGAAAGTTGCTATCGCAACGCGATGGCGTAATTAACTGCAGGGGCTTGCGCCTGCAGGGAAGAGTGTCCCCACAATCAAAAACCCCTCACCCTGAGGGGGAATCTGACAAAGTCTGCTACATCGGCCGCATCCGTCTAAACCTCTGATACTCGGTGCCATAAATCAACTTGGCATCTTCGGAGAGATAGAAGGATAAAACCAAATAGCATCTGCCCCGAACCTCAGGCACGGACACGACGTCCGGGCCGCCGTTCGGAGGGGAACAGACCCTAGTAAATATAGATTTAAGCGGGACCAGTCTCTTGAGCCTCAGGAAGCCGGAGATATGGGTGCTTGCCTATCTAAGGCAGACAATTGAACAACGGTGTTATCAATACGGTAATCGTCTTTGAAAAAGACACAAATCCTGCCGCCCATATGCAGCGGTTACAGATAATATCAAAACAATCAGGACTTCAATTTCTTTTATAATTGTTTTGACTCAGACCGAGTCTTATAATAATCTAACTTGAATATGATTCAAGTATCCAAACTACAATTCAACATGAATCCATGAATCCATATATATTCAATCTATACAATCTATACAACTTGACCGAACCGAACCATGGATATACTTCTATTTACATGATTCTCCAGTTACATCCATTTACCGATATCATAGTTTCGACAAGTCATCTATACAATTCAATTTACAAGACAATACAATTCAATACATTACCATCAGTACAATCATTACTATCAATACAATAAATACACGGGGTATTGGGGTAGTTCATGCGTGAATCCAACAAAATCTCAAGAGTCTCTCTAGATCATGAATCCATATCTACTAACACAAGCAAGCTATCATGAGGGCCCGTGTTTCCATGCTCCTGGACTGTGGCTTGTTGAGTTTGGAATACTTCGACGACGGTCGAAGTCCCGTTACTAACAATTGATTCGGGTCCGTGGTTCTCTACCCCTGGATTACAGCCTGTTGGGTTTGAGAACACTCTTAAAATTGGTTGTCATTCACCCTTGAACTTACGATAACAAAAACATTAATACTAAATACGACAGTATAACTATATCATACAACTTTAAAAGCTACACTTTCTCTCTTTCTTTCTATTCTACTTCTCCCTTATCTTTGGGACTTATCGAGCGATTTGTTCGCTGACGACATTCTCTTTCTTCTTTTTTGAATGTCGTCAGGTGATCCGGACACTCAGGAGATCGAGCCTACCAGCGAGGACTTGGATCAGCTTGCTTATGACCCAGAGCTCTAGCTTCATTGTACACATTTCATTTCAGTACTTTTCTTTTCTGTTATGCCATTGTTTAGGCATTGCTTTCATTCAGATGTATCTACTTTTCCATGCATTGTACAAAAAGAATGTGAATAAATAAAGTTGCTGTTTTATTATATCTTGTCTCTTGTGCCTTTATATTTATATTGCTTAGATACGCTTAGCGTATTTATTTCAGAGTAAATACGTAGCGGCCTCGTTGCGTGCTCTGCCCGTACACCGGGAAGCAGGGCGTGACACAATAAGAATCATTTCTGACAACGGGCCTTCTTTCAAGAGCTTCAAAGTCTCAAGGTTCGCTACTCAGCACAAGATAGACTGGAGATTTTCCTCCATCTATAATCCAAGAGCCAATGGGCTAGCCGAAGCCTTCAATAAGACTCTATGCAAGCTCCTGAGGAAAAATGCTTCAGCCAACAAGAGAGACTAGAATCTCAAACTTCACGAGACATTGTGGGCATATCGTACTACTCACCGTACTCCAACTCAGTCTACTCCATACTCATTGCTCTTCGGAGTGGAGGCGGTCCTCTCCTTCGAAGTCAAAGTTCCAAACTTAAGAATGACCGTTCAGCACGAGTTGACGGAGGAAGAAAACGTGCTCCTTCAGCTTGAAGAGCTCAACGCCCTTAAAGAAAAGAGGCTCGCGGTACAGCAAAATCTGGAGCTGTACCGAGCCCAAATGTCACGGGCCTATGACAAGATGACCCATCTCCGCGCTTTCAAGAAAGGCGAATCGGTGTTGGTCCTCAAAAGACCGATCATCCCCAATCGACATGCCAAGGGAAAATTCGAGCCAAACTGGGAAGGACCATACGTCATCAAGAAAGTGTTCGACGGAGGATTCTACCAACTAATAAGTGCCGAGGGAGAAAGACCTAAGCCACCCATCAGTGGCTGATATCTCAAGAAATACTACGCGTGAAAGCTCCAACTCGCAGGCGAATTGAGCACACAAGCCCTACGGTCTAGATCATCCATCCTGTAAAACCGTATACAATCCACGGGCGTAAACGACCCCTATCTCTCCCAAGTCCTGCCGGTGAGACTACTTTTAAAGTCCCACCAGCGGCAAAAAAAAAACAAAAAAATGGTATGTCCACAAGCAAAACGGGTGAAAACCCGAAAGGGCTCCGTGAGTAAAAACAGCAGGACTGCCGACGAGTTTGTGAAAACCCGAAAGGGCGCAAACTCATAAAAAGAGATAAAATACACCCACGAAGTCCTTTCGACCTTGTGAGGAGAAAATCCCTGCGTGAGATCCTTACGACTCACAAATGAGCAACACACTTAGGAACCCTCACGATTCCTAAGGAGAACATACACCTGCGGGATCTTCTTGACTCGTAGGGAGAAAATGCTTTTATGAGACCCTTACGGCTCATAAAATTGAAAAGCCTTAGGTGATGGGGATCTAAACCTGTCTCCTGAGCCATCGCCCCCCAACGGGCCACGACAAATGATGAGTCGCTCCTGGCATTTCTCTTCAGTGTTAGCGGTGCTGATGCCGACCCAAAAACCAAATCCCAAGTCCTCCCGGGGAAAATGATGAGTTGCTCCTGACATTATTCTAGTGCAGCAATGATGATGCCAAACAAGATCCAAATTCCAAGTCCCCAAACGGCGAATGATGAGTCACTCCTGATATCATATACCAGTGCAGCCATGCAGATGCCAACCAAAATCCAATCCCCCAAAATTCTCCCAGCCCTATGGTTGATCCCCAAGTTGACTACCGTATATAATCCACGGGCTCAAATAATTCTCAGCATACCCATGCCCCACCGCAATCACCAGTTACGCGGCTAGTCTTCGCCCTTGGGATTATGCTCCATTTGGGAAGACCTGCTAATGTGTCCTCATGATACATGAGGAGAACAAACTTACGGGATCCTCACGACTCGTAAGAAAACACCTTCGTGGGATCCTTATGACTCACAAAGGAAAAACACACTTGGGAGTCCCCACGACTCCTAAGGAGAAAGCACACCTACGAGATCCTTTCGACTTGTAGGGAGAAAATACTTTTATGGGACCCTTATGGCTTATAAAATTGAAAAGCCTTAGATGACAGGGACCAAAACCTGTCTCCTAAGCCATCGCTCCCCAACAGGAAAAGGCAAATGATGAATTGCTCCTGGCACATGTACTTCAGTGTTAGCAACGCTGATGCCTACTCTAACCCCAAAATTCCAAACTCCAATCCAGTAGACCCCTAAGTCTTTAAACTGGGAACATATGACCTCTAAGTCGTTAAACTGGGAACAGATGACCCCTAAGTTGTTAAACTGGAAACGAGGGAGATCCCCTCACGGCAAATGATGATTCGCTCCCGGTACCATATTCCAGTGTAAGCGGTGCTGATGCCAAACCAAAACCAAAATCCCCAAATCCTGTCATGACAGATGATGATTCACTCCTGGTACCATATTCCAGTGTAGCGGTGCTGATGTCAACCCAAATCATATCAAGTCAGCAAGACAACTAATGACCTCCCTGGCGGAATCAAGCTTCACCTCAGAAACAAGCCAAATCCCGACACCGCGGAAAGCGGAACAAGTCAAACCGAATTCTGACACCGCAAGAAGCGGGGCAACCCAAATCAAGCACCGACCATCTAAGTCGCTAAAAGGGCAGCACCGACCATCCAAATCGCTAAAAGGGCAGCACCGACCGTCCAAATCGCTAAAAGGGCAGCACCGACCGTCCAAGTCACTAAAAGGGCAGCACCGACCGTACAAGTTGCAAAAAGGGCAGAACCGACCGTTCAAGTCGCTAAAAGGGCGGCATCGACCGTCTAAGTCGCTAAAAGGGCAGCACAGACCGTCCAAGTCGCAAAAAGGGCAGAACCGACCGTCCAAGTCGCGAAAAGGGCAGCACCGACCGTCCACGTCGCTAAAAGGGCAGCACCGACCATCCAAGTCGCTAAAAGTGCAGCGCTGACCGTCCAAGTCGTAAAAAGGGCAGCACCGACCGTCCAAGTAGCTAAAAGGGCAGCACCAACCGTCCAAGTCGCTAAAAGGGCAGCACCGACCGTCCACATCGCAAAAAGGGCAGCATCGACCGTCCGTCGCGAAAAGGGTAGCACCGACCGTCCACGTCGCGAAAAGGGCAGCAACGACCTCCTTGTCGGAAATATGCTCCGCCTTGGAATCAAGTCAACCAGACACTCTATCTCGGAGACACATCAAGTATCGACCGTCCATGTCGTAAAAAGGGCAGTGTCAGCTTCCCAAAAAGCGGGAACCAAATCAAGTCGCCTCCATGTGAAAGAAGATCCATCAATTTCATGCATATGACCCACATATGCTGTGTGCATTTATTGATGGGGGAACTTTGTTGGGGTCGAAATTTACACCCCGGTTGACCAAGTCAAAATCAAAGTCAACCCCAAGCCAAATGGGCCCAAGCCCAGGTCAAGTGGGCCAATGCCCAGGGCGAGCCCGAACACGAAGCGTCCGGCCTTCCGCCATGCCAAAATAAAAATTTTGTAATAAATAATTTTGGTGTATTTCCTTTTTTTTAATTTTTTTGAATAAATATAAGAAAAATGGGCATAAAGCCAAATTTTTTTAAAGCCCATGGCTTATGTGCAAAAAAAATAGCACATGAGGCATGGGATGGGCAAAATGCTATTTTTGTAAAGCCCAAGGGGCTATATGTAAAGTGTATAGCCTATAAAGGCAAAGATAATGAAAATATCTCAACAGCTTTTTCTCTCTCCAAAAAAGAAGCAAGATCTGTGCTCTTTCTTCTTCCTCAAGGTTCTAAAACATTCTTCTTTCTTTTGAATTAAATCAAGAGTTTTACTCTTCCTTTTCCAAAACTAAATAGTTTTTCACCACAAAACCCACAAAGGGGAGCTTGGATCTTCTATCAGATCTTAAAAAGGAGATATTTTTAAAATCTCACTCCTCTTGTTATCCAAGAGCCGGCTAACAAAGGAGGAAGAAGGAGACTCATCTCCAAAGACCCCACTTTGGGGAAGATCCAGGGCTCAAGAGGAGAAGCCCCTTCATCAGCTTCAAAATATCTTAGGAGTTTAACTCCTTCTACACACACACACACACACACAAAATAATAAGTATTTCTTTCTGGGAGTACAACTCCCAGTGCAGGGACCAAGTCCCTTTTGCCGCCCAAGCGCCTAAAGCGCGAGCGCCTGAGCGCCCATGTGCCTGGCATGTGAGACGCTAGCGCCCATAGCGCTAGCGCCCAAAGCGCTAATGCCCAAGCGACCAAAGTGCGAGTGCCCAAAGCGCTGGTACCCGAGCGCCTACGTGCCTAGCACGTGAGGCGCTGGCGCCCAAAGCGCTAGCACCCACATGCCTGGCACGTGAGGCGCTAGCACCCAAAGCGCTAGCGCCCAGGGCGATAGCGCCAGCGTCCGGTCGCCCGCGTGCCGCGCACATGAGGTGCTGACGCTTTCTCCCACGCATCCTTTGGATGTCCTTTCCCTTATATATTTATATATATATGTATATATACATATACATACAGACACATACTCTACAACACTATCCCCCGTTAGAAAAATTTCTAACGGGGCGCTGCCCCGCACCCCGTAAGGAGGCTGCTAGCTCCCTTGACCCCTAGCCCGCTATTTTGGTAGCGGGACCCCCGTAAAAACTCTGCGGGGCCCCTGATATATCCAAAACCCCTTTCAAAACACAACACACGTACACTGCACATCGAGTTCGACCTGTTTGACCCGTTAATAGGAGGTTCTCTCGCTCCAAAGGCGAGGGGTAATTAACGGCAGCTTAGTCCGCGGCTGCCGGAGATTTGGATCCCCATAATCAATAAACCCCAACCTACCCTAGGCAGGGGAAATCTGTAATGTACCTGACAAGCGTGCACGTATTCCCATCTCAATGGGCTGACGAAAAACACCCTACAGGTACAGGTTAGTCTGTAGATCCGAGATCATCATAGAGTCTTGTGTGGTTCCCACTTGATTTGATTTCCTCCCTATCATGCTCAAAGGAGTCATGAAAATAGGTGGATTTTAGGTATAGTCCCGAGTCACATGGATGCAATGAGCGATAGGAGGGGTTTCGTCTCTTCCGGTATTGGGGGTTGATGTTGCACTATACTCGATTGGCTATAACTGGAAGTCTCTGGCCAGGGCTGCAGCTGAGATTTACTGATAAGAGTTATCAGTAGTTTCTCGAACCGTTATAGGCCAGACATCGGCATGACTTATCACGTTACTGGGTCTGACGATTCCACCCCTAGATATGATATGCGATATATCAGACGAAGAGACCGGACTGTATGGTAGTATTACTGATAGGCTTCATGGAGAGTATGGACAAGGTTGCTTGTTGATCTTCATATCGCTCAATACCCGGGTAGCCGTTACGTACAGCTAGTACCGCTGACGGCTTGTAGGTGACCTATGTAATCATCACCTACTGCCGGCGTATTGACGAGTCTTTAGAGTCCCACACAGAAGTTTCCTGGTTCAAGCGAAACGAAGTAGGGCATATATGTGATATGTGCGGGGTCCTGATTAAATACGAGTATGTGATACCGTATTATAATCTGGCAGTTATCTGTTATCGGTCAGGTTATATGAGATATAACCTGATTATCGAATCAAGTGTTGATTTGATAATGTGATACACGGATAAATGATATTAGTCGGTCATATATGATATAACCGGATTATTAAATCAAGTGTTGATTTAATTATGTGATATATTATATTTGATATAATTATTTCTTAACTAATATTATTAACTCACAAATTATTCTTCATAATATATATATATATATATATATATATATATATATATATTATATATTTTCTGATGCATGGCATGGATTTCTATTTTTGGAAAATAGAAAATTGAGGTGGAAAATAAGGAGACATGGAGGGTATGGTGTGGCATGGGTTTTTATCATTTCTTTATTTGTTTGTGTGCACTATTGAAGTATGGTTACATTTTATAATGCATGATATTTTTGTATCTTCAATAAGTGAACACAAATGAGTAACCATGCCAACACTTCATTCTTGACTTGCATTTTTCTTGAGTTGCCATCTTGCTCTCTTCTTCTTCTTCCTCTTCATGCATCAAAACTCCAACCCCTCACATGTGATGTGAACCATGGAGTTTTGAACAAACTAGTGAGCTAAACCAAACCCCTACTTCACCATCCTATATTTGACTAGCAATCAAGTATAGCGTGTTTCCTTCGCTAAAGTAGTTTAGTGAAGAGGTAGCTTGAGCTAGAGGGACTTTGGGTGGATCGTCTTAGGCACGAAGACCATGGAGGAGGCTCGTTCAAACTCAAAGAGGATCCTAGTGGAGTCGCGTGGACTACAACCCGGAGCTTTAGAAGAGAAGGACACAGTCATATAAGGTTGTAACCTTCTTCCTCTTCTTTAGTTTAGTTCATATCATCATAGTAAACCCTAATCTTCTAGTTAAGATCTTGTTAGTTTAATTTAGCACCAAAAAAAATTTAAATTTGGCATGGTTGATGCTACTAAAACCTTGTTGTGGTGCTAGGGTATACTTTCATGGTATCAGAGCTAAGCTAGAACATTAGGAAATGTCATTACGACGTTAAAGTAAATGATCGGTTTTCGAAACCGCATTTTTTTGAACTTTCTATCGAATTTTTCAAACGTTGAAATTTTCATGATTAAAAATATCTAAAAAATCGTGCGGGGTTTTCTATGGAGCCCCAAAAAATTTGGAGCCCTAATTTCTCTAAAGCGCCGCGGAACCGCCGCCAAAATCCTTGTTTGGCCACGGTTCCGCCGCCGTTTTAGGGAGTTGTGGCCATTCTTCTTGTGATGCTCTGTGGTTTCATTTAGCACTTTCTGGGAATTTTTAATGCTTCTCAAGTTGTTGAGATCTCTGGAATTTGTGGAAGTTTCATAAACCGATTGAAATGTTTAATTTCGTATAGATCTTGATGATATGTGATACAATATTTAGAATCCGGATTAATTAGTTTTGTGAAAACTAGTTAGTATATTGTAAATCTAATATTTTAGTCTCGGTTAATCAGTTGTCATGAAGTTTTGATTCGGATCAAAACTCCATCGCAATCACGTTTTGTACACGAACACGCACCGGGTAACTCTAGTAGACAGCCACGCCCCATAGCCCTGACCAAGTGATTGTAGGAGAACCCCGTTACCAAAAGTACCCACTCGGGTGCTCGCGGCTACGCTGTTCCGCCTTAGTTCACTTTGTCGACGGCATCGGGGGTGCGACCATCTGCTAAAGTTTCCGACGAGTATTTGATAATGTAGTCGGGAATCCTGTTGAATTACCCGACTAAAGTAATTGAAAAGCGTTTTCAATTTGAGACTAAAATACAAGGTTTATAGGTTAGGCATGAAATCCGGAATATGAGATATTCCGGGTTTATGATGTCTAAGGATATACAGATTCTAATTATTGTAGTTTTCCATTTTTTTTCTGCGACCGTAAGTGTAATATGTGGGGTATCACGATCTTGTTGCTATATGTTAACGAATTTCGGGATACGCATATTTACTTACGTTGATGATATGAGATATTATGTGTTGCTGGTGATATGATTTATTGGATCGTCGTGAATGAATAGCCAGGGCTTTTATGTGAGATGAGAGTTTTTATTTCCATTCATGTAAAATATGTATATAATATTCTTTTATTGGGCCACTTCCGGGTTGAGGATGATGTCACCATTGATGTATATTATTTTCTTTTCCGCATTAGGATAGACCCAAGGCAGGGAGCACAAGTAACCGGGTTATAGAGTCCAGTAGGAGACCATCTCTAGGAGTTGAGACCGTGTCTCCTAACTCTAGAATTGGTAGGGTTACTTGCCGCTCTCGTATGGGTCTAGAGATGTGGGTTTGGCTATTTATCACGACCGTAGAATCCGTGTTTTACACTACTGGCTAAATTTAAAACACGAATATCCTAGTATATCCAATATTTCATATGTTGCTTCTGTTGCTTGGTTCTGTGATGTGATCATATAGCCGCGTGAGACGAATGTTATATTATATATATGATATATAACAAACGTTGCTTATGATTTGCACCCGTGCTAGTCCAGCCCCCGCTCTGCCGGTAGTTAAGTAACCTAACGGTGCATGACGGGGCCCAGTGACGAATGCGGATGGCATAAGCGTATGTTCTATTTTCGTTTCATTTTTCTGTGATATTTAGGAAACATTAAATGATGGGACTTCATTAATGAGATTACTGAAAAGAAAAGAAACCTAAACATATTATAGAATCAAATTTTTCAAAAAGGGTAGCTCTAGTTCTTTCTTTGCATAGTGGTATTCCTTGATGAATATCCAGTAGCTCATTCGACGAGGAAAGAGCCGAGATCCCTTCACCGGGAGTGACCTCTTTAGGGAAACTAGCAAATGCTACAATCCACTCGGTTTTGTTTTTGATTGCTTCTCTAGTTCCTGCTTTGCATAGTGGTATTCCTTTATGCATATCCAGCACTTCATTCGATAAGGAAAGAGCCGACATCCCTTCACCGGGAGTGACCTCTTTAGTGAAACTAGCAAAATCCTAAAAAACACTCATTTTCAAAATCACTAGATTCTATAACGACATCAAGTTCATTACATTAAAGGTTTTCTTAAAAACCAGCCGTAGCCCTCCGTCATTTCAGATAAGTAATATTTAGTATTTATGCTATGTTTGTTGACCATAGCCAAGACGTAGTGTGCGGTAGCTAATTAGTGCTTGTTTGCAGCATGTGATGCGATTGGATTAGGGTAGTCGTACAGCTTTGTTGACCTTAGCCAAGGGTCGTACGGGTGGGTTTAATTCAATCAAGAAATGACTGGTTGAACTTGGCTAACACTTATGATTTGTTGACCATAGCCAAGATCATAAGTTGCTAGGGGTAAAAACCATTATCGGGAATTTTAAGTGTTGAAATTTGCAATGAGATTGCATATCTTCTATATGATAGTTGGATCCCGATACCCACTGCGAGCAAGAGCTACTCCTGAGAGAGTTTTGGACTTTACAATTAGCTAATCCAATAGGTGGCTAGAAAGGTGTTAACGGGGTTATGCCTCTAGGGAAACGGGGTTTATTTTAATTAGGTCCGTGCGAAATCATGGGGAACCTCCCTCGGAGTACCGATACTGGCCTGGCTGAACATTAGCGAACTTGTAGGGTGTGATTAATCCCGGCTAATCTTACTTTTTATGGTTTGAAGGAAGATTTGATAAAAACAGTGGGAGCCGTCTTGATTAGATAAGATAATAACCAATCTAATCTTGCAAAGAGCGCACGCTAATGCATTTCCTTCTCTCTCTCTCCACGCAGCAACCAATGTCATGCCTTAATCAAGATAATAATATGGATATACTGACCGAACCCGCTTATTATACTAAGCTGGGGAACGTTGGTTCAGAAGGAATAGGGGAATATCAGGATTCCCGCATCACCCGTACGAAGAAACAACATGTTAATGCATCTTCTTCGGGTGTGTCCGTTACTGAGAACTGTTTCTCAGTTTGTTCTACGTCCTGGGTATTGGATACCGGATCAGGATCCTACGTATGTTATTTGTTACATGGGCTAAAGAAAGGTAGAGAATTGGGAAAATGTGATAAATCTCTAACAGTAGGGAATGGTGCAATTGTTGCAGCCAAAGCAGTTGGCGAATATCACCTAGTGTTACCAACAGGTAATACATTGATTCTGAATGACTGTTACTACGTACCAAAGATGATGTGCAACATTATATCGGTTTCTTTGCTAACTAAAGAATGATATAATCTCACATTAGAGGATAATGTTATGAACATTTTCCAAAATCAAGTGTTGATTGGATTTGGTACGTTATGTAACGGTATATACATTCTGAATCAAAGTACGGTTCTTAACATACAGAATACACACAAGAGGAAGAGTTCAGAAATGAACGAAGCCTTCTTGTGGCACTGTAGACTAGGTCATATCAACACGACAAGACTGGCTAAGTTGCATACAGATGGATATTTGAATCCGTTTGAATTTTCATATTATGAAACCTGCCAGTCATGTCTCAAAGGCAAGATGACCAAAACTCCATTTACTGGACACGGAGAAAGAGCTACGGAACTCTTGGGACTGATACATAGTGATGTATGCGGTCCTATGTCTACACATGCCAGAAATGGTTTCTCGTACTTTATTACATCCACCGATGATCTCTCAAGATTCGGACATGTGTTCTTGTTGAAACACAAGTCTGAAGCTTTTGAGAAATTTAAGGAATATAAGTGCGAAGTTGAAACCAGACGGGCAAAAGTATTAAAGTCCTACGATTTGATCAGGGAGGAGAATACTTGAGCGGGGAATTCTGAGACTATTTAAAAGAGAATGAGATTCTCTCTCAGCTTACTCCTCCATATACACCACAACACAATGGAGTATCGGAGCGGAGGAATCACACCCTATTAGATATGGTGCGTTCTATGATGAGTACTGTTGAGTTACCTATTTTCTTTTGGGGTTATGTACCTGAGACAACTGCATACCTATTGAATAGAGTTCCGACCAAATCAGTGCCTACCACTCCATATGAGATATGGAATGAGAAGAGACTATCTCTTAAATGAGTTAAGATATGGGGTTGTCCGGCCTATGTTAAAAAGCAAAATCCGGACAAGATCGAGGCAAGGTCTGTTTTGTGCAAGTTTGTAGGATATCCAAAGGATTCCTATGGATATATCTTCTACCATACTGAGGAACAAAAAGTGTTTGTTGCTCAACATGTCACCTTTTTAGAAAAAAGAATTTCTTGTGAAAGAAATTAGTGGTAATGATGTAGAACTGGAAGAAGTTCCAGCAACACAAACTGTAACTGATGATTTGGTGGAACCGGAGGATTTAATAGTACCCAACAAACCCCAACCACTCCGCAGATCTAGAAGGGTTCCTCATCCACCTGAGAGATATTAAAGTTTTCTCATAGATGGTGGAAGCGAGGATTGCATCATGGAAGATGATGGCCCGACTAGTTTTGAGCAGGCCATCACAAGTGGAGACTCTGTGAACTAGCTGGATGCTATGCGATCCGAGATGGAATCCATGTACACCAACAAAGTAGGGAATTTAGAAGTTGCTCCTGAAAGGGTAAAACCCATTGGGAGTAAGTAGATCTTCAAAAATAAGATTGGTGTAGATGGAAAAGTTGAGACTTTTAAAGCTAGACTTGTAGCAAAAGATTTTCGTCAACGACTTGATGTCGACTATGATGAAACCTTTTCTCCTGTCGCTATGCTTAAGTCCATCAGGATCCTACTTTACATTGCTGGATACCATGACTATGAAATCTGCAGATGGATACTAAGACCGCTTTTCTAAATGGTGATTTAGAAGAGCGTATGTACATGACACGGCTAGAGGGCTTCGTAGACAGTGGGAGCAGTGGAAAGGTGTGCAAGCTGCTTAAATCCATTTACGGATTGAAGCAGGCGTCGCGGAGATGGAACATCTGTTTTGATAAAGCTGTCAAAGAGTTTGACTTCATCAGAAATGTAGATGAACCTTGTATATATAAGAAGGCTGTAGAGAGTAAGGTGGTCTTCCTCGTATTGTACGTGGATGCCATACTCTTGATAGGAAACGATGTTCCTATGCTACACTCGGTCAAGCTCTTCTTGTCACATACGTTCTCCATGAAAGATCTAGGTGATGCCTCCTATATCCTGGGAATAAAGATCTATAGAGATAGATCTAAACAGATGTTGGGATTGTCCCAATCCAGGTACATAGACATCATACTAAAGAGGTTTAGTATGGAAGATTCCAAGCGAGGTAATTTGTCCGCTTGCTCAGGAATCACTCTCTCCAAAGAGATGCCTCCCAAGACTGATTTGGAGAGGGCTCGCATGCAAGAGATACCCTATGCTTCGGCAGTCGGGTCAATCATGTATGCGATGTTGTGTACCAGACCAGATGTATCTTACTCACTAGGTGTAGTGAGCAGGTATCAATCAGATCCTATGGAGAAACACTAGACGGCTGTGAAGAACATTCTTAAGTACTTGAGAAGGACTAAAGAAATGTTCTTGGTGTATGGTAACGGTGAACTCCAGGTGGAGTCCTTTACCGATTCGAGCTTCCAGGGTGATAAGGATGACAGTAAGTTAGTCTCGGATTTTGTCTTTACCCTCAACGGAGGGACGGTGTGTTGGAAAAGTTCCAAGCAAGACACCGTAGCAGACTCGACGATGGAGGCTGAATACACCGCTGCCAACGATGCTGCCAAAGAGTCTGTCCGGATGAAAAAGTTCATTGCTAATCTTGGTGTGGTTCCATCCATTGAGCATCCAATACTTGTGTATTGTGATAACAATAGAGCCGGGGCTTTGGCCAAGAAACCCAGGCCCCATCAGAGATCCAGACATATTCTTAGGTGGTATCACCTGATCAGGAAGATAGTAGATTTCCGGGAGATCGAGGTCAGGAGAGTTGACACGAAGGACAATGTAACGGATCCACTCACAAAGGCCCTCCCTAGACGCAGTTTGAGAGACTTTTTGGGATGTTGGGTATGAGATACTATAAAACATGGCCTTAGTGCAAGTGGGAGATTGTTAGGAATATGTATGCCCTAGAGGCCATTATTGTACATTCATGTATATTACAGTGGATGCTTGGAAATATATATAGAGAACTTTATTGGTCGACATGATAGTATGCTATCTGATTACTCTTTATCTTAACATGTTGACTGATATTCTTATACTGTCTTTCTCTCACATGTTGATAAAGCCCTTGGGATATGTACTTGACTACCAGGACTATGATGCAGATCATACTAGTGGGGACATGGTGGTCCAAAAGTACATCCTTTAACAATTCTTAGTTGTGGGGATATTGAAACAGGACATCGATATTTCAGAGTAGACTAGTGTATACGTTTCTTGTCCCTTAGAGGGCGATGGTTGATCCCACAACCATTGGTGTGTGACATCAAAGATTATACATATGTGCTCATTGGAGAATGGGTACACCGAACAGGACTCGCCGAGGACTCTTAGTTGGTAATATACCTATCGTCAGATAGCAGTCCTCTGGTGACACTGGTACAGATTAGTCTGTAGACCCGAGATCGTCATAGAGTCTTGTGTGGCTCCCACTTGCTTTGATTTCCTCCCTACCACGTTCAAAGGAGTCATGCAAACAGGTGGATTTTGAGTACAGTCCTGAGTCACATGGAGGCAATGAGCGATAGGAGGGGTTTCGTCTCTCCCGGTATTGGGGGTTGATGTTGCACTATGCTCGATTGGTTATAACTGGAAGTCCCTGGCCAGGGCTGCAAAAGAGATTTACTGATAAGAGTTATCAATAGTTTCTCGAACCGTTATAGGCCAGACATCGGCATGACTTATCACGTTACTGGGGTCTGACGATTCCACCCCTAGACATGATATGTGACATATCAGACGAAGAGACCGGACTGTACAATAGTGTTACTGATAGGCTTCATGTAGAGTATGGATAAGCTTACTTGTTGATCTTCATATCGCTCAATACCCGGGTAGCCGTTATGTCCAGCTAGTACCGCTGACAGCTTGTAGGTGACTGATATGATCATCACCTACTGCTGGCATATTGACGATTCTTTAGACTCCCACACAGAAGTTTCCTGGTTCAAGCGAAATGAAGTAGGGCACATATGTGATATGTGCGGGGGCCTGATTAAATATGAGTATGTGATACCGTATTATAATCTGGCAGTTATCTGTTATCGGTCAGGTTATATGAGATATAACCTGATTATCGAATCAAGTGTTGATTTAATAATGTGATACACGGATAAATGATATTAGTCGGTCATACGTGATATAACCGGATTATTAAATCAAGTGTTGATTTAATAATGTGATATATTATATTTGATATAATTATATCTTAACTAATATTATTAACTCACTAATTATTCTTCATAATATATATATATATATATATATATATATATATATATATATATTATGAAACATGGCATGAATTTCTATTTTTTGAAAATAGAAAATTGAGGTGGAAAATAAAGAGACATGGAGGGTATGGTGTGGCATGGGTTTTTATCATTTCTTTATTTGTTTGTGTGCACTATTGAAGTATGGTTGCATTTTATAATGCAAGTTATTTTTGTATCTTCAATAAGTGAACACAAATGAGTAACCATGCCAACACTTCATGATTGACTTGTATTTTTCTTGAGTTGCTATCTTACTCTCTTGCTCTCTTCTTCTTCTTCTTCTTCTTCTTCTTCTTCTTCATCTTCATGCATCAAAACTCCAACCCCTCACATGTGATGTGAACCATGGAGTTTTGAACAAACTAGTGAGCTAAACTAAACCCTTACTTCATCATCTTACACGTGACTAGCAATCAAGTGTAGCGTGTTTCCTTCGCTAAAGGTAGTTTAGTGAAGAGGTAGCTTGAGCTAGAGGGACTTCGGGTGGATCATCTTCGGCGCGAAGATCATGGAGGAGTCTCATTCAAACTCGAAGAGGAGCCTAGTGGAGTCGCGTGGACTACAACCCGGAGCTTTAGAAGAGAAGGACACAGTCATCAAAGATTGTAGCCTTCTTCCTCTTCTTTAGTTTAGTTCATATCTTTATAGTAAATCCTAATCTTCTAGTTAAGATCTTGTTAGTTTAACTTAGCACCAATTTTTTAAAATAAATTTGGCATGCTTGATGCTACTAAAATCTTGTTGTGGTGCTAGGGTACACTTTCACCAACTACTACCTGTTTGCATGACTCCTTTGAACCGTGGTAGGATAGTAATCTAAGAACAGTAGGAACACACTCGAGGCGAAGTAGCAGTGTCAAGTCGACGGACTTAGCTATACTCATGTCACCTGGGAACTGCCACCCGATGATAGGTATAATACCCACCAGCAGTTCCCTACGAGTCCTATCCGGTATACTCATAACCCAATGAGCACCTGCATACTATCTCCAGTACGACGTACTAATGGCTGTAGGACAGACCATTTCCCCTGCTAGGATGAGAAGCGTATACACTAGTCTACTCGGGAGTATCGATACCCCGTCCCGATAATCCTACGACTAGGGACCTATATAAGGATGTGCTTATAGACTACCCAGCCCCCACTAGTGTGACCGTCATCACAATGCTGGTAATCAAGCAAAGAACCTAAGTGCTCTACCAATATGTATAAGCGATATGCTAAAAACGCATGCACATATTGAGGTAGAAACAAACCAGGTAGCATACTATCATTTGGAGCAAGACTGTTACTATATCCGTGTATATCCCAAGCTTTCAATATGTAATATACAAACCAGTATGATACAATAATGGTCTCTAGGGCATATATCACTAACAATCTCCCACTTGCACTAAGGCCATATATTGGCATATCGCAGACCTATCATCTCGAATAGCCTCTCGAACTGTGTCTGACGGATGGCCTCTGTGAGTGGATCTGCAGTGTTGTTCTCCGTATCTACTCTCCTCACCTCAATCTTCCGGAGATCAACGATCTCCCTGATTAGGTGGTACTGCCTCAAGATATGTCTGGACTTCTGATGGGACCTGTGTTCCTTTGCTAAAACTATAGCGCCGTAGTTGTCACAATACAGCGGTATTGGACCAACAATAGTTGGAACCACCTGAGAACTTCGACTGCCTCTTTTGCGGCGTCACAAGCAGCGATATACTCCGCTTCCATCGTCGAGTCAGCAATGGTATCCTGCTTGGAGCTCTTCCAACAGACCGCCCTTCATTGAGGGTAATGATATAACTCGACATGGACTTGGAGTCATCATTATCACTCTGTAAGCTGGAGTCAGCAAAGGCCTCGATCTGGAGGTCTTTTTCACCATACACCAAGAACATCTCCTTAGTCCTTCTCAGATACTTGAGAACGTTCTTTACTGCTTCCGAGTGCTTCTCCCTTGGATTTGACTGATACCGGCTTACCATGCTGAGTGCGTAAGCAACATCTGGTCTGTTACATAATATCACATACATTATAGAGCCTACTGATTGATCTATGTGAAAAAAGTGTGTTTGTAGTAAATAACCGCAATCAATAACGGTGTCGCGTGTAGCTAGCCGAGATGAGTACGGGTCGTTCTCAGGGATGCGTGGAACTTTTAATCTTGCTTTAGACGAGTTGAATAGAAAGAAGAAGAAAGGAGAATAAATTCTAGATCTATGTTAAACACGGATATATATGATTTTAAGATCTAGTTTAAATACGGATGTAGAATCTATAAAGAAGAGGCTTGTAGGGTTCGTTAGGATTTAGTAGTCATGGATGACTAATAAAGATTACTCCTTTTATCTTTTGATAGATTTAAAACTAGATAGATAGTGATGAATGAGGATTATGGTTCTTGGAAGGAACTAGGGTTTTCACACTATTGACCCTTGTCCTTTCATTGATCTCTATTCATATCTAGCCCTTAACAAAACAATTGTTAATCTGATCTTAAATCGCGGTCGAGACTAGCAATAAATTGATAGAGCGCCCGATTAGGATGTTAACGATTCTTTTGTTAAAGTTTATAAACTTCATAAGACGTAAAAGAAGTTTTAATATTTTCTCATCCATTGATCTACCCTAATCTTATGAACCCTATCAAGCGGAGAATTACTCGCGCATGATGGAGATTGTTGGGGTCAAAATTTGCACCCCGGTTGACCAAATCAAAGTCGAGGTTAACCCCAAGCCAGGTGGGCCCAAGCCCAAGTCAAGCGGGCCCATGCCCAAGTCGAGCCCGCGGCCAGCCTCCCTATGCCAACATAAAAATCATGTAATAAATAATTTTAATGTGCATGAATGGGCATAAATCCAAATTTTGTAAAGCCCATGGCTTATGTGCAAAAAGAAATGGCACATGAGCCATGGGATGGGCAAAATACCATTTCGTAAAGCCCAAGGGGTTATGATAAATGTGTAAGCCTATATAAGGCAACAGGATGATGAATAAAAGATAGACTTTTTATTCCCTCAAAAATCTAGGGTTCTTTGTGCCTCCTTCTCCTTCCTCAAGCTTCTAAATCTTCTTCTTTTTTTTGAATTAAATCAAGAGTTTTACTTTTCCTTTTCCAAAACTAAATAGTTTTTCACCACAAAATTCACAAAGGGGAGCTCAAATCTTCCATTATATCTCAAAAAGGGGAGATTTTTAAATCTCACCCCGTCTTGCTCTCCACGATCCGGCCGACAGAAGAGGAGGAAGGAGACCCATCTCCAAATATCCCACTTTGGAGAAGATCCAGAGCTAAAGGGAGAAACAAAGCAACCCCCTTTGATCATTTCTAAATTTCTTTAGGAGTCTAACTCCATTCAAGATCCATTGGAGTTTAACTCCCTAAATTAATCTCTGTCAGGAGTGTAACTCCATAAGTCAAATCGGGAGCATAACTCCCAGTGCAGGGACCAAGTCTCTTTTGCTGCTGACGCCTAGCGTCCGCGTGCCAGGCACGTAGGGCGCTGGCGCTCTGGTGCACAATGCCCGCGTTCCAGGCACGTGGTGCGCTGGCGCTCTGGCGCACAGCACCCGCGTTCCAGGCACGTGGTGCGCTGGCGCTCTGGCGCACAGCGCCCGCGTGCCAGGCATATGGTGCGCTGGCGCTCTGACGCACAGCGCCCGCGTGCCTTGCATGTGTGGCGCTGGCGCTCTGGCGCACAGCGCCCGCGTGCCTGACACGTGGGGCGCTGGCGCCTTCTCCCACGCATCCTTTGGATGCCCTTTCCCTTTATATATATATATATATATATATATATATATACACACACACACACTCCACAAAAACTCTATGGGGCCTCCGATATATCCAAAACCCCTTTCAAAACATACGCACACTGCACGTTGAGTTCGCATGACCCGTTTAACCCGTCAATCAAGGATTCTTTCGCTCCAACGGCGAGGGGTAATTAACGGCAGCTTAGTCCACGGCTGTCGGAGATTCGGATCCCCACAATCAATAAATCCCAGCCTACCCTAGGCAGGGGGAATCTATAATGTGCTTGACAAGCACGCGTGTATTCTCATCTCAATGGGGTGACGAAAAACACCCTACAGATTCTGGCACGCCCG
This sequence comes from Agapanthus africanus, assembly GCA_030015575.1. NCBI lineage: Eukaryota > Viridiplantae > Streptophyta > Magnoliopsida > Asparagales > Amaryllidaceae > Agapanthus > Agapanthus africanus. The sequence continues at coordinate 415,869,064 of CM057338.1, read as the reverse complement.
GTGGGACTAATCTCTCCTCCCGTATTTCGAGTTAAGCATTCATGCGAACTCAATTAATATACATATCGATATTTATACTAAAATAATGCTCTTTCATGCAGAACTTCAAGCGATCAAGCCTCAACCATGTCTCCAAGGATCAGCTCAGCTCTCGACACAGCTCCCATCTCATACACGATGAAAATGGACGTCAGGACGGTCCTTCCGGCCAATCTCGGGTGACAGTGGGAGGAGCCGCCGCTACCATTTGGCTCTATTTTGTTCGTATCAGCTAGCGCCGTCCCTGCTCTTCAAGCTCCGGTAACTGGCAAACCGGCCTCGAAAGACAAGAGGCCAAATGTGGTGGTCTCAAGGGCGCCCCAATCCAGATGCGAGTCGGTGTTCAAACGGCTCTCCATAGCCCCAGCTGGGGGCAAATCCGTCAGAACAAAAGAAGTACGTCGTGGGAAAGCCCAGGCGATACCTTCGACGGACATGCAGGCGGTCGTCTTCTCAAGCAACCCCATCACTCGGCCTATGGCAACTTTCTGAAGAGCAGAAGCTTGCCAAGCGCTCAAGGCAGAGAAGCTGAGGCAGAAGCGGCTCAGATACAGAGCCAACAAGAGGGCTAGGGCTCCGGCCATGTTAAAATTTATTAATTTCCAAAGCCCGGACCGCTCCGCGAAACCAGCTGCCAGTGATGAAAGGATGGCTGAATGTGTTATCCACACAGTCTACATGGTAGGCACGCGTCCCAGCGACAACCTTCGCAGCAAGGATGGGGCCACCACATCTCAAATCCAATCTGGTGTGAATATGGCTGCCACATTCCAAGACCGGCCTCCTCTGGAAGGTAATGAAGACCTTTCCAATGAGGCTGATAAGCAGAGAGAACCCTCGGTTCATGAGGAGTCGGGCTCGGAAAGCGAAAAGGAGCCAATCTTCCGTCCCAAGAACGCAGAGCAGCAACTTCTCCAAGAGCTCCGAAAACAGCTCAGAAGTAAAGATAAGGAGATGGCCAAACTTTACTCCAAAATTGACGACTTGACGAATGTCGTCTTGCAGCTCACGGCCAGACTTTCCTCTCAGCCACCCAATCAAGCACAGGGCTCTGCTCATGAACCGAGAAATGGTTTCCCAGGAAGCTGACGCCTATTCCCTCAAATCCAAAAGTGGGCGGACCGCATGAAAATCAGTCGCATCCTATCTCGGGAAATGTCTTGGCTACCGATGACAGTAGCCCGCTAACTCAATATCAAATCATGGATTTGGTTGCCGACAAAGTCAAAACATTGGTAGCTGAAGCCGAAGAGCAAAAAGATGTTAGCAGTAGCGGGAGACCATATCCTGCTCAGTATGATCTGGTAGAATTTCCCAGTGGCTATGTCATCCCTAAATTCGGAAGATATTATGGGACGAGAAATGCAAATCAGCACATCGCCCACTTCAAAGCCTCATGCGGGAATACTGGGGGCAATGATGCGCTTCTCCTCTGCCAGTTCGTTAATAGCCTGACCGATGTCGCTTTTGACTGGTACGCGAGCATACCGGATGACTCCGTTACTACTTTCGTCCAAATGGAATCTTTGTTTCGACAAAGGTTCATGAGTGTCAGTGATAAGATCACCATCGCCGACCTCGAAAGGACCAAGCCAAAGAACAACGAAAGCGGCACGGATTTTATAACCCGATGGCGCGATCTTTCCGTCAAATGTGAACCACCGATAGAGCAGGACTAATCTGTCAATATCCTCGTCGAAAATCACAACAATTGGATGGCCCCATTTCTATGCACCGCTGCTCTCAAAACATTCCAAGAGCTGACCAGGAAAGTTCAGATGTTGGAACGCTCAAAGAAGGAGCCTTCCTGTGACTCCCAAAATAACAATAGGTCCTGGAGAAACCGAAAGGATGAAAGTCGCAAAAGCGGAAATTTCGACGATAACGAATCTTTCAACACTTCGGCTAACCGAAATAAGCGAGGGACGAACGGGCCTAATGCCAACCAGCCTCGGAGGCCAGTGTTCGGAGAGGGAGAAGAATCTCCACTGAAAGAGAAGCTGGATAAGGTCTATTCCTTCAGAAAGGACAAAATCCGTAAAATATTCAAAGACGCCCTGGGGAACGGTCTACAATTGCCAAAATAAAAAAGACCACAAGAAGTGAATATCACTGACGACCCCAAATACTGCCCCTATCACAGAGTGATAAGTCATGCCATTGAGGACTGCTTCGTCTTCAAAGATTGGGTCGAAAAGCAATACAAGGCGGGAGAGATAGAACTGTCTAAAGGCGTGTTAACAAACATCAAGCTGCGACCGCCAATTTCTTACAAACGGAGGCCGAAGTCCTTCGTGAAACTGATTCTCTCGGACATCTGTCTTTCTCTGAAAAAAGTCGACCACCACGTCATTAAACTGGGAATAAACGGCCTCTAAGTCGTTAAACTGGGAATGTAAAAATGTGTAAATAAAACAAAAATAAATAAAAAATAAATAAATAATGAAAATCCAAAATGATGGGGCAACTCGCAATAAAAATTAGCGACTAAAAATAAAGATGAAAATAAAGCCGAAATGATGGGGCAACCGCGAATAAATAGCCGAAATGATAGGGCAATCGCGACCTTCGCGATAAGAAAAGCTGAAATGATAGAGCAATCGCGGAAAAAAAAATCCAACAGCGAATGATGAGTCGCTCCTGGTACCATATTCCAGTGCAGCGATGCAGACGCCAACCAAACTCTAAATGTCCCAACGGCGAATGATGAGTCGCTCCTGGTACCATGTTCCAGTACAGCGATGCAGACGCCAACCAAACTCTGAATGTCCCAACGGCGAATGATGAGTCGCTCCTGGTACCATATTCTAGTGCAGCGATGCAGACGCCGACCAAATCTCATACCTCAACGGCGAATGATGAGTCGCTCCTGGTACCATATTCCAGTGCAGCGATGCAGACGCCGACCAAATCTTGAATATCCCAATGGCGAATGGTGAGTCGCTCCTGGTACCATATTCCAGTGCAGCGATGCAGACGCTAACCAAATTCCGAATCCCATACCCCAACAGTGAATGATGAGTCGCTCCTGGTACCATATTCCAGTGCAGCGATGCAGACGCCAACAAAGTCCCGAAATTCTTTCGGTCCTACAGTCTGGATCATACATCCAGCAAAACCGTATACAATCCATGGGCATAAAACGATCCCAATATCTCCCAAGTCCTACTGGCGAGACCACATTCAAAGTCCCACCGACGATGAAGATTAAAAAAAAAGGTATGTCCACAAGCAAAATGGGCACGGATGGAAACCCGAAAGGGCTCCGTGAGTAAAAACAGCAGGACTACCGGCGAGTTTGTGAAAACCCGAAAGGGCGCAAACTCGTGAAAAAGAGATGAAATACACTCGTAAAGTCCTCTCGACTTTGTGAGGAGAAAATTCCCGCGTGAGATCCTTACGACTCACAAAGGAAAAACACACTTAGGAGTCCCCACGACTCCTAAGGAGAAAATACACCTACGGGATCCTTACGACCCGTAGGGAGAAAATGCTTTGTGAGATCCTTACGGCTCACAAAATTGAAAAGTCATAGGTGATAGGGACCTAAAACCTATCTCCTAAGCCATCGCTCCCCAACGGGCAATGACAAATGATGATTCTCTCCTGGTACCATATTCCAGTGTAGCGATACTGATGCCAAACAAAAACCAATTCCCAAATTCTCCCGGGGCAAATAATGAGTTGCTCGTGGCATTATTCCAGTGCAGCAATACAGATGCTGCCCAAAAAAAATCAAATCCCCAAATCCACTCATGACAGATGATGATTCGCTCCTGGTACCATATTCCAGTGTAGTGATGCTGATGTCAACCCAAATCAAATCAAACCATCAACCTCTGCGGCGGAATCATGCTCCGTCCCAGAATTTACCCCGTGTCGAAATCATGCTTCGCCTCGGGATATCTACCTTCCCCGCCAGAATTATACTCCGCCTCGGAATCAAATCAACCAACCAGCTCTGCGTCGGAATCATACTTCATCTCAGAGTGTACCCCGCGTCGAAATCAAGCTTCGTCTCGGTGTATCTGCCTTCCCTGTCGGAATTATAATTCGGCTCGGAATCAACCAACGACCTCCCCGTCAGAATTAAGCTCCGCCTCGGAATCAAGTTGACCAATAAGCTCTGCGCCGGAATCATGCTTCGTCTCAGAGTGTATCCCGCGTCGAAATCAAGCATCGCCTCGGTGTATCTACCCTCCCTGTCGGAATTATGCTTCGGCTCGGAATCAACCAACGACCTCCCTGTCGGAATTAAGGTCCGCCTTGGAATCAAGTCGACTAACAAGCTCTGTGTCGAAATCATGCTTCGTCTCAAAATGTACCCCGTGTCAAAATCATGCTTCTCCCTGTCGGAATTATGCTTCGCCTGGGAACCAACCTCTGCATCGAAATTATGCTTCGGTCCGAATGTCTGCCGATCCTCGGAATTATGCTCCGACTCTTCGGAATGATGCTCTAATCCTCGGAATTATGCTCAGATCATCGGAATTATGCTCCGACCCTTTGGAATCATGCTCCGCTCATCGAAATCATGCTCCTATTCCTGGAATCATCTCCGCTTTTCGGAATGATACTCCGATCCTCGGAATTATGCCCCGATCCCCGAAGTTATGCTCATCGAAATGATGCTCCGATCCCTGGAATCATGCTCCGCTTTTCGGAATGATGCTCCGATCCTCGGAATTATGCTCCGATCCTTGAAATTATGCTCTGACTCTTCGGAATGATGCTCCGACCCTGGAATTATGCTCCGCAAATCGGAATTATGCTCCGCAAATCGGAATGATGCTCCGATCCCCGGGAATCATGCTCCCCGAGGGATGCTCCGTCCCCGGAATGATGTTCCACCTCGAAGTCCAGCTTCAAGATTCATCAATTTCATGCACACAACTCATATGCGTGGTGTGCATTTATTGATGGGGGGTATTTTGTTGGGGTCAAAATTTGCACTTCGGTTGACCAAGTCAAAGTCGAGGTCAACCCCAAGCCAGGTGGGCCCAAGCCCAGGTCAAGAGGGCCTATGCCCAAGTCGAGCCCGCGGCCAGCCTCTCCATGCCAACATAAAAATCATGTAATAAATAATTTTAATGTGCATGAATGGGCATAAAGCCAAATTTTGTAAAGCTTATGGCTTATGTGCAAAAAGAAATAGCACATGAGCCATGGGATGGGCAAAATGCCATTTTGTAAAGCCCAAGGGGCTATGTGTAAATGTGTAAGCCTATATAAGGCAACATGATGATGAATAAAAGATAGACTTTTCATTCCCTCAAAAATCTAGGCTTCTTTGTGTCTCCTTATCCTTCCTCAAGCTTCTAAACCTTCTTCTTTTTTTGAATTAAATCAAGAGTTTTACTTTTTCTTTTCCAAAACTAAATAGTTTTCACCATAAAATCCACAAAGGGGAGCTCAGATCTTCAATTAGATCTCAAAAAGGGGAGATTTTTAAATCTCACCCCGTCTTGCTCTCCAAGATCCGGCCGACAGAAGAGGAGGAGGAGACCCATCTCCAAAAATCCTACTTTGGGAAAGATCCAGAGCCAAAGGGATAAACAAAGCAGCCCACATTGATTATTTCTAAATTTTTTAGGAGTCTAACTCCATTGAAGATCCATTGGAGTTTAACTCCCTAACTTAATCTCTGTCAAGAGTTTAACTCTATAAGTCAAATAGGGAGCACAGCTCCCAGTGCAGGGGCCAAGTCCCTTTTGCTGTTGACGCCTAGTGCCCGTGTTCCAGGCACGTGGTGTGCTGGCGCTCTGGTTCACAGCGCCCGCGTGCCAGGCGCGTGGTGCTCTGGCGCACAGCAGGCACGGGGGGGCGCTGGCGCCTTCTCCCACGCATCCTTTGGATGCCCTTTCCCTTTATATATATATATATATGTGTGTGTGTGTGTGTGTGTATATACACATACACATACATACTCCACAACACTGTTCCCGTAAAAACTCTGTAGGGCCCCCGATATATCCAAAACCTCTTTCAAAACATACACACATTGCACGTTGAGTTCGCAACACTTGTTTAACCCGTCAATCGGAGGTTCTCTCGCTCCAAAGGCGAGGGGTAATTAACAGCAGCTTAGTCCGCGACTGCCGGAGATTCGGATCCCCACAATCAATAAACCCCAGCCTACCCTAGGCAGGGAGAATCTGTAATGCGTCTGACAAGCGCGCACGTATTCCCATCTCAACGGAGTGACAAAAAACACCCTACAGAGATAGAAGAAGAAGAACGGATAGAGATCATAATGTAAATACAGAAATTATATGCTAAATAATTAAACTAATGATCTACCTTTATTAATCAACTTCACAATTACAAAACTTTCGAGTTTAGATTACAAGAGGAAGAAGAAATTGCTCTCGATCTCTGCCTCGTAGGAAGTAGATGCTCCGTCGAATCTCACGTCGCCTTATCACGTCGAATCGCAGACCTGTCGCGGATCACTTATTCTTTGACGATGATTTGCTTCGTGTAAAAGATGATGATTTTTAAGTTTAGCTCTCGATCCTTTATATAGCCCCAAAACCAGAAACTCTAGATCCCAAGTATTAGGGGTTGTTGTGAAGATCCAAGCCTAAAAATCCCAAACCCTAACTTGTTGAAACGGCCGCAGATCCGCCGCTTATTGTGGCTTTTGGCCGCGCAACCGCGGTGTCATGGAGGAGTTAGGGTCTCAAAATTCTGGGGCCTCTTCATAGTGGCACATGGAGATTTATTTGATGTCTGGAATCTTCACATATTCTCTGAGTCTCTGCACATATTGATTTTTCGATTTTATTTAACTTCATCGGCTGATTTTTGATTCCCGACATCTCGATATCCCGATCTCCTGACCAGAACTAAATCTTGCACAAAATCTCAATGAATAATATTAGTAATATTTGGTATTTTTGAGATATTTTCCTAACCAATTTATATGATATTATATTTTAAGAAAATTGATTAAGGATATTTGATATGATATGCATATTTAAATTATCAAAATATTATATAAACATTATATGCGTATATTTTCCTTTATAATGTTAATTATAATATATAAACATATGGTAAATAGTATTTTACAGATAAACCAAAATATGTTCTAAATTTATATTAAACACCTTTAGATATTTAAGAAAAGTAAGGAAAATGTTATATCAAATGCGCGATATTTTCGAATGAACAAATACCCCTAAACTTAACTTTGATTGTCCCGAGCAAACTATTTATTCAAGAGAGGGAGAAAAAAGAAGAAAAAACCTAGCAAACTTTCATAGGCAACACGATTGCACTGAGCACGTGCAACAAACCGTTAAACCTCTAGATGTTCCTAGTAGGAGGAGTATTGTCTCCTAAGGGTTTTCAGTGGATTACAACCATAAAATCCTATAATAAAAGAAAGAAGATGAAAGTTATATACAAAGATAAGAATTATAAAAGAAAGAACTTGAAAAGAAGAGTTTCCAACTACACCAGTTTTTTTGTTGCTATGAGCCCTATCTTAATGGTCATGAAAAATGTTAGAAATCACATCATCCTTCAATAAAACGTCGTCTTTATTCTTCCTCCCTACCATTCATCCAAACATCGATCATATACCCCTACGTGTGTGTAAAAGACATCCCTACATTTAAAGAATTCAATTCAAGTTATCATACTCTTGTCCATCTTCCTTAGTACTTTTTAGTCGGTGAATATTTTAGATGGAATTGCTCACACATTCTTCATGCGACCGTTAATATTTCTTGAGGTACTAACCGACCGATTACAAAATGTGCTTGCGCATTTAGGCGTAATTTCTCATCTTGCAACACCTAAGGCTTAGCAGTGGCTTCCAAACCAGTTGGTCTAAGGCACTAGGTGATAAAGCACCATTGCTATATTTTTTTATATGCTGCCTTGGTAATTACAAAATCAGTGTTCATTTTTTTTCTTCACCACTTATACTTCTTTTTATTTCATACTAAGGCTTTTAGACAAGAGCATTTCAAGGTATCCTCTACTATCCCAACTTTCAAGATGTGTGCAAGTGTGTATGGTAGGGTATCAACGTTCAAATGCTTGGCCTAAAAAATAGGGACTATTTTTCAGACTTATTTTTATTCTCAGATTAGTAATTTCCTTCATCTTAATAACCCTTGGGACAACGGCTCATAACTACTTATTAATAGTTCCGTTTAACAAAACATCTAACTTTCTTGCTTTTCTCAAACTATTCCTATCTTTCATATGTAATTTTTCACTTTTAAACTTTCATTATCAAAAAAAATTTGTGCTTAAATTTATGATAATGCAAAATAATGCGTGAATAAGCACAAACCTCCCCCAAACCTATTTGCAGCAGTGTCCTCACTGATATCATCTGTTAAATTTTTAAAAAAATCTGTAGACTTGGGAGGAAAAGTTATCAATGGGGACATGAATAATGAAAGTGAAAATCTCCCCCAAACTTATTTTTGGCTCCAATTTTATAAAAAATTTCTTTCAAGAGCCAAAATATAATCCCCAAACTTGAGTAAAATAGTATTAAACGTTTAAAATTATAAAGAGGGGGGTAGTTTGGCTAATGCGTCCGCTTTGCTATTTTCTGTACGCGATATGCTTTCCAAGGCGTAGGAGAGAATTTGAGTTAGTAACTGTTGCACACTTTTTATAGGGTTGCTAGGCATGTGCACAAGGGTCTACGAGGCATCAACCATGCCCGATTAAAAAATTAGCCGTGCCGAACAACCCGAAGCCGGATCTTTAAACTAGGGTTTAGGCGAAAACAGGCATGTTAAACACTTTAACACTAAGTGAGAGGGATTACAATCTTAGTAGATCCGGTCCTTCACTTCAATAGCTCCGTGTAGATGTCCCTTCGCTGTGATCATCGTGTTCCAGACTCTCGAGAAGTTCCACGAAGAGAAAGATGCAAGATTGCTTTCGATTTTCGATACAAAGATGATCTACCTTGAAGTTTTATTAACACAAGCTAACACTCACAAAATGAAGTGAACACTCTCATCTAAAGGGCAAGGATAGATGATGATGATGAAGTAGGATTTTTGCTCTCATTTGTTTTCATATTCTCACTCACTTTCATAACAAAGCAAAAGCTAGAAAGCTTTTTGCTCAAAGGAAGAAGAAGGAAGAAGATGAAACCTTAATCCTTTTGTGATGAATAATGAAAGGATAAATATGATGATTAATGCAACCATGGTTGACTAAACCTTTGTAGAGAATTAACCAAGGCTAGGGTTTGGGTTAGGTTAAGAATGAGTTACTTGAAAATATTAAGCATAATGTCTTTTTCAAGACAAAAGAAAAGCTTCTAGAATCAAGTAGAAGTGTTAACCCTAATCCAAACCCTAATCATGTTTAAACTCCACTAAACATGTTGAATTAGTTATCATATCATGTTACAATATTATATATCACATATATAATATTTATCATAACAAAATAAAATAATACATTTAACATATATCACATATATATATCAATGTATTACCCGAGTGAGAAAAAGAATCTTTTAGTAAGCTAATATTAGTTAATGTAATTTAATATATCATATATATTATTAAATATTAAATTATCAAATCAACACTTGATCCGACAATCCGGCTATATCGCATATAACCGACCAATACGATGACCCGGCTATATCACATATACCCGGCCGATATCTCATATCGTGAGAATCCAATACGGTATCATATACCGCATTATCCTCGGTCCCGCACATATCACATATGTGCTCCTACTCCGTTTTTCCTGAGCCAAGAAACCTCTGTGTAGGACTCTAAAGAATCGTCAATACGCCGGCAGTGGGTGATGATCATATCAAACACCCACAAGCTGCAAGCGTTCAGCTAAACACAACAGCCACTCAGGTATTGAGCGCTCAGAAGATCAACAAGCAAGCCTGTACATTCTCCTGTGAATCCAAACAGTAACACTCCCGTACAGTCCGGTCTCGTCGTCTGATATGTCGCATATCTCGCCTAGGGGTGGTAAATGTTAGACCCCAGTAGCTCGATAAGTAGTGTCGATATGAGGTCTATAGCAGTTCGAGAAACTACTGATAACACTTACCAGTAAATCTCAGCAACCCTGGCCAGCGATTTCCAGTTATAGCCAATCGAACACAGCACAACATCAACTCCCTATACCGGGAGAGACGAATCCCCTCCTATCGCTCATTGCCTCCATGTGATTCGGGACTGTACCCAAAAGCCACCTTTTTGCATGCCCTCTTGGACGTGGTATGATGGAAATCAAAGCACAGTGGGAATCACACAAGACTCTATGACGATCTCGGGTCAACAGACTACTCTGTACCAGTGTCACCGGAGAACTGCCATCTGACATGAGGTATAATACCATCTGGGAGTTCTCGGCGAGTCCGTCCAGTGTACCCAGTCTCCACTGAGCACCCGTACACCATCCTTGATGTCAAACACCGATGGATATGGGATCATCCATTGCCCATCATATGGGTCAAGATGCGTATACGCTAGTCTACTCTGGTGTATCGATGCCCTGTCTCGATATACCCTCGATTAGGAACAATTATAGGATGTACTCGTCAACTACCATGGCCCCACTAGTATGATCTCATCATAGTCCCAGTAGTCGAGTACATATCCTAAGGGCTTTATCAACATGTACCATAGAGACAATCAGAGTACATGTTAAGATAAAGTACAACCAGGTAGCATACTATCATGTCGAGCGAAAAAAGTCCTCCCTATATATGTCCAAGCATCCATTACAATATACATCGTATGTACAGTAATGGCCTCTAGGGCATACATATAACTAACAATCTCCCACTTTCACTAGGGCCATCTGTTGTGGTATCACATACCCAACAATTAGCTGTGGCTGAAGTATCTCAAACTCAACCATCCCATAAAAGACTCTACTGGGAAAAAGGCCTTTGTGAGTAGATCCGCGCTGTTGTCCTCTGTGTCTACTTTCCTAACCTCGATCTCCCTGGAGATCAACCATCTCCATGATCAGGTGATACTGCCTAAGAATTATGTAACACCCGAGCCCAATAATACTATTTATATTACTAGTTGAGGGTTATATATTGCTCTTTTCCAATTATTCCGTTTTTCTGGGGTTTATTGCTAAATTTTAACCGGTTAAGTCATTTTGGCACATAACAAATTTTAACTCCTAAAATGAAATTTAAAATGTCCATGTTGGCCTACTCGTCGCCACTAGTCGCGTGGTAGCGTCCGCGTGTCGAGATTCCGTTCCGTTTGGCTAAACGGGCAAGTCTGGACGACTACGTGCGCGTGCAAGTGTCCGACTTGGGGGCATGCATTTTAATCATTAAACACCTATTTTCAAAATTTGGAACCCGCTTAAAATCCTATAATTTGAATTCGGAACATTTGGGCGCAACCCGGGCGCGATTTGGAAATGTTTCATTTTGCGCCAAAAGGGCCCATTTAATTTAATATACTAAAACTAAAATAAAAATACACACGAATATTTCTTAACAGTTAATCCCTTCAAATCATCTCAAAATTTTTCCTTTATCTCTTATCCAGTCAATCACAAGCACTCTTTTAGGCGAGTGGGCCCCGCCTCCCTTTCCCCATCTCTCTCTCTCTCCTCCCTCAATCTCTCTCTCTATCTCATCAAATCTCTATCTCTCTCTCTCTCCAATCCCTCTCTCTCTCTTCCTCTATATATTGAAATGCATGCAGCCGCCTTCCCCCAACCCACCTTCTCCACGAGGAACACCCCACAAACCCTAACCCTAGCCCTCGTACTCGCGCAGCCTACCATCGCCACCGCGACCTCGCCGTCGCCGTCAGCACCCTCAACCTAGCCGCACCCCCTACCCTTCCTTCCTCCTCTCCTCCATCTTCCCGGGCCTGTAGCACAACCCCGACGCCACACCAGCGCGCAGGGTGCGCCGTCGCCGCCGTCTCTCACCGCCGCCGACACCAAGATCCTTCTCCCCTCCTCCTCGTCGCGACCTCGTCGACGCCTTCATCCTCCCTTCGCCGGACCACCAGCAAACCCGAGTCCAACCCTGCACTATCTCCAGTTCGCCGGAGAAGCCCCGGTCGACCCTCCTCGTCGTCGCCTGTGCCACCGCCGACCACTTCCTCTCCCCTGAGACCAGAACCCGGCCCGTACATCCCCTCAGCACTGCACCACCACCTTTCCAGCGACCCGGGAAACTTTCCAGCCCTCGCCGCATCTCCTGTTCACCGCCGGCGCGTCCATCGCCGTCGGGCCCGTCGTAGTTGCCCCCGGTTCTTCCCGGTAAGCCTCCCTTTAGCTTTCCATTCATGTTTAATCCCTCACTGGTCCTTGTTGCGTTTATCGTATTTGCTAACTTCGCTACTTTTGACTTTTGCCGGTTTCCGACCGTGCCGTCTTGGCGAACCCGACGCTCCGCGAAGCCCCCTGGTCCGTGTGATCCCGTTGTTCTCTGTTGGGGCTCGATCCGTGGCCCGTGCTATCATATCGTGTTTTTGCCGACATCGCATCCGTGTTCCAGATTGCAGAACCGTCGAGGCAAGTATCTGAATACTTGCTCTAACATGCTAGCGTGCGAGATCTAGTCTTGCCACGCAATTGAATTCATACTATTTAATACCACAACTTAATGATGGCAATTGATATCATATTATTGCAGTTATCTTTATAATGGAATCGTTACAACAGTTCCTCGTAATTAATCAACCCACATCAATCCATATTTCAACTAAACAAAACGACTGAATCATATCTGCTTAGACTGTTAAATCGTTCACGAAACAATTATGATACTTAATGTAAATTCCTGTAGCTTCATTACTTCAGAATTGTGGATATTGATTTACCTTGTGGCTATTGCACCCTAAAGGTGCTTGAACCTGTTAATAGGAGAATATAAACATCACTGTGGCTATACGGCATATTGTGGTTAATCACTGTTTCCTGCTGCTGTTCATTATTGATTGTATACCTGTTGTGAGCACTTACCCGATTGCACGACATATTGGCCTGACCCTGCTACACCTGACATATACATACATACCGACTCATCCTGTTGTACCATGACCTTACTTGTTTCATGATTTCATGCCTAATGCCGACAAACCTGACCATTCCTGCTGTCGATCCAGACAGACCTACTCTTACCGGATTTTGTGTTGGCATTAGTCCGTGACTACTGAATACCTGACCTGACATACATAGCTTGGGGGTATGGGGAAATCAAGGTGAAACCGACTTGTAACTAAACAGTTCGATACATTGTTCTGATCAGTCTTACGGGCTTGGCCAGCTCCGGAGTGGTGATGCTGACATCTCTCGTCCATCTTGCTACCTTTTACTGCTTAGCGGCACGTCTCGGATTCAGCCCCGAGGGCTTTGACCGTGGTCCCGGGCACGCACGGGATACTATTGAGTTACATCGACGATTCATCAACTGGTTTCAAAGACTATAGAGTAGAAAACCTGATAGAACAGTTTAGTCACCATTGCACATTACCCTGCTTGTTATTTCTTATTACTGCTTTATTCATGTTCATGCTTGCATTGTTTATTACCATGTTTATACTATATTTGATGTCACGACGCGCTGACGTCTGGGTTTTGCATGGCCCAGATTCCGTTCCATTGTCGTCGACCGAGCAGGAGTACTTCAGCCAGCAGGCTGAACTGTGAGTTCCTTAGGGTTTAGTTTATTTATTTCATTTCATTTCCAGATGTGAGCCCGCATTATGGGACGTACTGTTTATTCATTGTATTGGATCATTAGCTTCCGCACTTATTGTTTATTGATTCTTGTTTTTATGGATTTGGACATGTATTAGTTTAGCTTATTATCTTGTTCTTGGTATCCTTACAACCGTAATGTGACTGTGGATGGATACTTCCTACCCACAGGTAGCATGGTTGGCTATGTCACGTGCCCAATCTTGCGTACTCTGGGAAGCGGGGCGTGACATGGTTCTTTTGGTATCAGAGACATAGGTTAATTGGGTTGATTCTTTGTAGTTGGGTATTGCACCCGATACACGAATCATAATACCCGTGATTAGGAAACACGTCCTGCCACTTTGACCGTTTTACCGTCCTTGAATCATTCTTCCAGATCATGTCGACATGCAAACTTACTTTGCATTATCAACTCGAAAACCTAATCTCTTGTTATCTCTAGGACTTAGGCGACTTCGGTGGAGTTAAGTAATTGCGGCTATGATACCGCGGCATAGCTACAATGCAGCACTCTATTTAAGTATCTTGGAGTTCTAGCCTTGATTTATATATATTGAATCTATCATCATGCTAATGTTGTTTGTTTTGATTTCAGGACCATGGCAGATAAGAATTTCAAGACGTATCAGAGGCGTGTGGATGAAGCCGCCATGTTAGGAGTGATACGTGGGATGTTGGAAAATCAGAAGAGGCAAACTGAGCTGATCCAGCAGCAAGCAGATTCATTTCAGGAGGGTTTGCATGCTATGCAGCAGTCTGTAAACACCGCTGTAGCGAAGCCAGTCGACCGAGTAGGGACCGTGGCAGATTTCAGACGGTTGGGTCCTACTACTTTCACTGGCTTGGAGGAGCCGTTGCCAGCCGAGCAGTGGCTTGTGGACACGGAGAATTTACTGATTGCGGCACAGATCCCAGAAGACAAGAGAGTTGATGTGGTGCGCATTCAGCTGGTGGATTACGCCCGAGAGTGGTGGCTTGTGGAGGAGACCCGCTTGTCCAAGCCAATCAGTTGGGCGGATTTCTCCAAAAGTTTCTTGGAAAAGTTCTTCCCGCGGACTGCACGGGAGGAAATGGAGGAGAAATTTATCGGGCTGAGACAAAATGGGGCAGCTGTGGATGTACATGCAGCGGAATGGACGAGACTCAGCCGTTTCGCTGGACCCTTAGTCGCCAAGGAGGCAGACAGGGCGCGAAGGTTCTTGCGCAGTTTGGATGTGGACATCCAGAGGCAGATTGTCTCCCTGGGTTTGACCACTTTCTCACAGGTTCTTACGGCAGCCAGAGAGCAACAGAGTTTATCAGGATCGAAAGGGGACTTTCACCAGACAGCAGTTGCGGCCAGGAAGCCTGCATTTGTGCCTAACCGAGATCATGGGCGCAGAGGTATTCCAGTGGACCGTCGAGGTGTAGCGCCAATGAAGAAGCCTGTGATCGTTGATCGAAGGAAGAGCGTGACTTGTGATTACTGCCGATTACCTGGGCACGTGCAGAAGGAGTGTCGAAGGAGACTGGGACTTTGTCTGGTTTGTGGAGCAGCCGATCACGCAGTTGGTGCTTGTCCGTCGAAGCTTCGCACGAGAGATGATATACGGAAGACTCCGCAGAGACCGTTCCAAGGGCAGAAGCAGCTGACACAAGGACCCAACCAGGGTCGAGCTTTCACCTTGACAGCTGAGGAAGCCAAGGCATCAGGAGAAGTGGTTTCAGGTACTGTACTCGTTCGCGGTTTTCCCGCTTTGGCATTATTTGATTCCGGAGCATCCCACTGTTTTATGTCATCCAAATTTATAACTACACACTCGATCACATGCACGACCCTGTCTAGTTTCTGGGACATACACACTGGGAATGGGAAAATCATAGCTAGTAAGGAATGTAGAGATTGTACGGTTGTTGTTTGCGGACGGGAGCTTTTTGCAGATTTATTGGTGATTGATACGGGAAGTTATGAAGTAGTCTTGGGAATGGATTTTCTTGGCACTTTCCATGCACACATTGATTGTAGGGCAAGGAAAGTAATTTTCCAGATTCCCGGACACCCTGAGTTTACTTTCATTGGAGGGAGCAGTTCTGTCGGGCCAGTCGAGTTTAGGGCTAGGCCGACGAACAATGTTCTTGCGGCTATGGTAGTGGATAATAATGAAGAGCCGGCAGTTGTCCGCGACTTTATGGATGTGTTTGAAGATATTTCGGGCTTACCGCCGAAGCGAGATGTGGAGTTTGCGATTGACTTTATTCCTGGTGCAGCGCCAGTATCAAAATCTTATTATCCGATGGCACCGGTGGAATTGGAGGAAGTTAAGAAACAAGTTGGTGAACTACTCAAGAAGGGATGGATTCGAAGCAGCAACTCGCCTTGGGGAGCTCCAGTCCTTTTAGTAAAGAAGAAGGATGGCACGAGAAGGATGTGCATTGATTATCGAGAATTGAACCGGGTGACTATTAAGAACAAGTACCCGATCCCTCGCATTGGAGAACTCTTTGAGCAGCTTAGTGGCGCGAGGGTATTCTCGAAACTGGACTTGCGATCAGGATATCATCAGGTCCGAGTGAAGGCTGAAGACATTTGCAAGACGGCGTTTCGGACTCGGTATGGGCATTTCGAGTATTTAGTGATGCCCTTCGGAGTGACTAATGCGCCGGCAATATTTATGGATTTGATGAACATGATCTTTTCACCGTTCTTGGACCAGTTTATTGTGGTATTCATTGACGATATTCTGGTGTACTCGAAGAGTCCGGAGGAGCATGCTGAGCACTTAAGGATCGCACTGCAAACGCTAAGACAGGAGAAATTATTCGCGAAGATGAGTAAGTGCGAATTCTGGCTGGAAGAAGTGAAGTTTCTGGGGCATGTCGTGTCAGGCGATGGAATCACCGTTGATCCCGAGAAGATTGCATCAGTTCGAGATTGGCCTATTCCGAAGAATGTTGCGGAGATAAGGAGTTTTCTTGGACTCGCCGGATACTACAGAAGGTTTGTGGAGAACTTCGCTCGCGTAGCTGAGCCGTTAACCAAGCTCACGCGTAAGGAGGTACCGTTTGTTTGGACGGATGGATGTGCATTGGCCTTCGAGACGTTGAAGCAGAAGTTGATAACCGCCCCGATCCTGACCGTACCGGATAATTCAGGAGGACTGGTGATTCACAGCGACGCATCTGGAAAAGGATTGGGATGTGTTTTAATGCAGAATGGGAAAGTCGTCGCTTACGCATCGAGACAACTGAAGACTCATGAGAAGAACTATCCGACTCACGACTTAGAGCTTGCAGCCGTGATCTTCGCCCTGAAGATTTGGAGACACTACCTTCTGGGCGAGAGAGTTGAAGTCTTTACGGATCACAAGAGTTTGAAATATGTGTTCACTCAAAAGGAGTTGAACATGAGGCAACGCAGATGGTTGGAGCCGATGGCCGACTACGATCTTGATCTTAAGTACCATCCGGGAAAAGTTAACGTCGTGTCGGATGCGCTGAGCCGGTTACCAGCCGTTCAGATATTGACTGCACAGAGAGAGATCATTGAGGATTTTCGGAGATTTGACTTGGAGGTTGTGCTACCACATGCTACAGGACAGTTGATGCAGTTGCAAGTACAATCGTCCTTAGTTGAGAAGATTAAAGCGGTACAATCGCAGGATCCTAGACTGCAAAAGTTTCGGGAGCAGGTTGAAGCCGGGCTGCGAACCGATTTACTGATCCATGAGGATGGTTCGTTGAGATATGGTAGCCGTGTGTGTGTGCCAAAAGGAGATGTGCGTGAAGAGCTTATGAAGGAGGCACACAGTTCAGCTTACTCTGTACATCCAGGAGGGACAAAGATGTACCGAGATTTTCGACAGCACTTTTGGTGGGAAGGTATGAAATGGGAAATTGCTCGCTTCGTGGCTAAGTGCTTGGTGTGTCAGCAAGTCAAGGCCGAACACCAAAGGGTTGCTGGTTTGTTGCAACCACTTCCGATTCCTCAGTGGAAGTGGGAACATATAACCATGGATTTCGTGACGGCTTTACCGCGGAGTCCAAAGGGCAACAATGCAGTATGGGTGATTGTCGACCGGTTGACCAAAGCAGCTCACTTTATTCCTTTTCGGGTTGGTCAATCGACAGAGACTTTGGCAGAGCGATACATGTAGGAGATTGTCAGATTGCATGGAGTACCGGTAAGCATCGTGTCCGACCGGGACACTCGGTTCTTGTCACACTTTTGGAGGAGTTTACAAGAAAGTTTGGGGACTCGATTGAAGTTTAGCACAGCTTATCATCCTCAGACTGATGGACAATCGGAGAGAACGATCCAGACCCTTGAAGATATGTTGAGGGCCTGCATGTTGGACTTCAAAGGTTCTTGGGAAGATCATCTACACCTGGTGGAGTTTTCGTACAACAATAGCTTCCAAGCAACTATTCAGATGGCCCCGTTTGAAGCACTGTATGGTCGCAAGTGCCGTTCACCTGTTTGTTGGGATGATGTTGGTGAACGAAGGTTACTAGGACCAGATTTGGTGGTACAGACAGTCGAGAAGGTGAATACAATCAGGAAGCATATGAAGGCAGCTCAAGACAGACAGAAGAGTTGGGCCGACACGTCAAGAAGGCCTCTGGAGTTCGCTGTGGATGATTTGGTATTCCTGAAGATATCACCGACTAGAGGAGTGATTCGCTTTGGAAGTCGGGGAAAGCTTAGCCCCCGATTCGTTGGACCCTTCGAGATATTGGAGCGTGTTGGAGAGGTATCGTACAGGTTGGCGTTACCATCGTCATTAGCAGGAGTTCACGACGTGTTTCATGTGTCTCAACTACGGAGGTATGTTCGTGATGAGACTCATGTCTTGAATCATTCGGAGTTGACCGTACGGGAGGACCTAACTTTCGAAGAGCGACCAGTTGAAATCAAGGATCGAAGAGAAAAGGTTCTTAAGAACAAGGTTATCCCTCTTGTGCTAGTTTCTTGGGGTAATCGATCGCATGGAGAATCCACTTGGGAGCGAGAAGACGAGATCCGACAGAAATTCCCCCACCTTTTCCAGTAGTTAGCTATCTTGTATTCTTGGAATTTCGAGGACGAAATTCTTTTGTAGTTGGGTATGATGTAACACCCGAGCCCAATAATACTATTTATATTACTAGTTGAGGGTTATATATTGCTCTTTTCCAATTATTCCGTTTTTCTGGGGTTTATTGCTAAATTTTAACCGGTTAAGTCATTTTGGCACATAACAAATTTTAACTCCTAAAATGAAATTTAAAATGTCCATGTTGGCCTACTCGTCGCCACTAGTCGCGTGGTAGCGTCCGCGTGTCGAGATTCCGTTCCGTTTGGCTAAACGGGCAAGTCTGGACGACTACGTGCGCGTGCAAGTGTCCGACTTGGGGGCATGCATTTTAATCATTAAACACCTATTTTCAAAATTTGGAACCCGCTTAAAATCCTATAATTTGAATTCGGAACATTTGGGCGCAACCCGGGCGCGATTTGGAAATGTTTCATTTTGCGCCAAAAGGGCCCATTTAATTTAATATACTAAAACTAAAATAAAAATACACACGAATATTTCTTAACAGTTAATCCCTTCAAATCATCTCAAAATTTTTCCTTTATCTCTTATCCAGCCAATCACGAGCACTCTTTTAGGCGAGTGGGCCCCGCCTCCCTTTCCCCATCTCTCTCTCTCTCTCCTCCCTCAATCTCTGTCTCTATCTCATCAAATCTCTATCTCTCTCTCTCCAATCCCTCTCTCTCTCTTCCTCTATATATTGAAATGCATGCAGCCGCCTTCCCCCAACCCACCTTCTCCACGAGGAACACCCCACAAACCCTAACCCTAGCCCTCGTACTCGCGCAGCCCACCATCGCCACCGCGACCTTGCCGTCGCCGTCAGCACCCTCAACCTAGCCGCACCCCCTACCCTTCCTTCCTCCTCTCCTCCATCTTCCTGGGCCTGTAGCACAACCCCGATGCCACACCAGCGCGCAGGGTGCGCCGTCGCCGCCGTCTCTCACCGCCACCGACACCAAGATCCTTCTCCCCTCCTCCTCGTCGCGACCACGTCGACGCCTTCATCCTCCCTTCGCCGGACCACCAGCAAACCCGAGCCCAACCCTGCACCATCTCCAGTTCGCCGGAGAAGCCCCGGTCGACCCTCCTCGTTGTCGCCTGTGCCACCGCCGACCACTTCCTCTCCCCTGAGACCAGAACCCGGCCCGTACATCCCCTCAGCACTGCACCACCACCTTTCCAGCGACCCGGGAAACTTTCCAGCCCTCTCCGCATCTCCTGTTCACCGCCGGCGCGTCCATCGCCGTCGGGCCCGTCGTAGTTGCCCCCGGTTCTTCCCGGTAAGCCTCCCTTTAGCTTTCCATTCATGTTTAATCCCTCGCTGGTCCTTGTTGCGTTTATCGTATTTGCTAACTTCGCTACTTTTGACTTTTGCCGGTTTCCGACCGTGCCGTCTTGGCGAACCCGACGCTCCGCGAAGCCCCCTGGTCCGTGTGATCCCGTTGTTCTCTGTTGGGGCTCGATCCGTGGCCCGTGCTATCATATCGTGTTTTTGTCGACATTGCATCCGTGTTCCAGATTGCAGAACCGTCGAGGCAAGTATCTGAATACTTGCTCTAACATGCTAGCGTGCGAGATCTAGTCTTGCCACGCAATTGAATTCATACTATTTAATACCACAACTTAATGATGGCAATTGATATCATATTATTGCAGTTATCTTTATAATGGAATCGTTACAACAGTTCCTCGTAATTAATCAACCCACATCAATCCATATTTCAACTAAACAAAACGACTGAATCATATCTGCTTAGACTGTTAAATCGTTCACGAAACAATTATGATACTTAATGTAAATTCCTGTAGCTTCATTACTTCAGAATTGTGGATATTGATTTACCTTGTGGCTATTGCACCCTAAAGGTGCTTGAACCTGTTAATAGGAGAATATAAACATCACTGTGGCTATACGGCATATTGTGGTTAATCACTGTTTCCTGCTGCTGTTCATTATTGATTGTATACCTGTTGTGAGCACTTACCCGATTGCACGACATATTGGCCTGACCTTGCTACACCTGACATATACATACATACCGACTCATCCTGTTGTACCATGACCTTACTTGTTTCATGATTTCATGCCTAATGCCGACAAACCTGACCATTCCTGCTGTCGATCCAGACAGATCTACTCTTACCGGATTTTGTGTTGGCATTAGTCCGTGACTACTGAATACCTGACCTGACATACATAGCTTAGGGGTATGGGGAAATCAAGGTGAAACAGACTTGTAACTCAACAGTTCGATACATTGTTCTGATCAGTCTTATGGGCTTGGCCAGCTCCGGAGTGGTGATGCTGACATCACTCGTCCATCTTGCTACCTTTTACTGCTTAGCGGCACGTCTCGGATTCAGCCCCGAGGGCTTTGACCGTGGTCCCGGGCACGCACGGGATACTATTGAGTTACATCGACGATTCAACAATTGGTTTCAAAGACTATAGAGTAGAAAACCTGATAGAACAGTTTAGTCACCATTGCACATTACCCTGCTTGTTATTTCTCATTACTGCTTTATTCATGTTCATGCTTGCATTGTTTATTACCATGTTTATACTATATTTGATGTCACGACACGCTGACGTCTGGGTTTTGCATGGCCCAGATTCCGTACCATTGTCGTCGACCGAGCAGGAGTACTTCAGCCAGCAGGCTGAACTGTGAGTTCCTTAGGGTTTAGTTTATTTATTTCATTTCATTTCCAGATGTGAGCCCGCATTATGGGACGTACTGTTTATTCATTGTATTGGATCATTAGCTTCCGCACTTATTGTTTATTGATTCTTGTTTTTATGGATTTAGACATGTATTAGTTTAGCTTATTATCTTGTTCTTGGTATCCTTACAACCGTAATATGACTGTGGATGGATACTTCCTACCCACAGGTAGCATGGTTGGCTATGTCACGTGCCCAATCTTGCGTACTCTGGGAAGCGGGGCGTGACAAATTATATCTGGATTTCTGATGGGATGGGGGGTTCCTTGTCAAAAGCCACAACTTCATTGTCACACAATGGTAGGAATGAAGTTCATCTCATGAACTTATATATATCCAGACCGCCTCTTTGGTAGCATCCTTGGTAACGATGTATCTTGTCTTTAATCGTCTAGTATGTCACGGTATCTAGCTTGGAACTCTTCCAACATACCGTCCCTCCACTGAGGGTAAAGACAATGCCTACGACTGACATTCAGTCGTCCTTATCACCCTGGAACCTTTCCAGTGATTCTCCCCAGGATCGATTGATACCATCTCACTACAACTAGTGAGTATCCTAACATCCAATTAGATCTATCTCATATATCCAAAACCCAGGATTTAGGAGGTATCACTTTGATCCTATATAGAGAATCCTTGTGATAAGCGGAGATTGACCGAGCGTAGCATAGGAAACTCCTTCCCTATCAAGAGTATTTCATCCACGTACTCTACGAGGATCATCACCATACTCTCTACTACCTTTTTGTATATACAAGGTTCATCTACCATTTTGATGAAGTCAAACTCATTGACTACCACATCAAAACAGATGTTCCAACTCCGCGATGCCTGCTTTATCCTATAAAGCATCTTGCACGCGTTTCCGCTGCTCCCACTGTCTACGAAGCCCTCTAGCTGTGTACTTATAGACGCTATCTTCTAAACATCATTTAGAAAAGCAGTCATGACACCCAACCACCAGATATCGTAGTCATGGTATGTAGCAGTGGCAAGTAGAATCTGGATGGACTTAAAGATAGCTTTGAAAGTCTCAACTTTTCTATGTACACCAAGTAATCTTCTCAAGATATACTTGCTCCTGATGGGGATGTAACCCTTCAGATAAAGCAACCAAAGTCCATACTTTGTTGGTGTATAAGGATTCCATCTCAAATCACTAAGCATCCATCCATTCTTACAGAGTCCCACTCCTAATGGCCAGCTCGAAACTAGTTGGGTCATCATCTCATGATGCAATCCTCGCTCCCACTGTCATAGAGAAACCGAAGTATCTCTCAGGTGGGTGAGGAACCCTACTAGATCGGCGGAGAGGCTGAGGTTTGTTGGAAACTATTGAATCCTTTGGTTCTACCAAATCATCAGCTGCAATTTGTATAGCTGGAACATTTCTAGTTCTACATAACAGACCTTGCCTCGAGCTTGTCCGGATTTTGCTTTTAGACATAGGCCGGACAACCCCAAATCTTAACAAACTTAACATATGGGCTCTTCCCTTTCCATTTCACACATGAAGTGGTAGGCAACTGATTTGATTTGAACCCTATTCAATAGGTATGCAGCTTCTCAAGTGCATAACTCCCAAAAGGAAATAGGGAACTCAGTAGTATACATCATAGATCACACCATATCACATAGGGTGTTTCTTGCTCCGCACCGATACACCGACGTGCTGTGGTGTATACGGAGGAGTAATGCTGAGAGAGAATCTCATTCTCCTTTAGAATAATCCAGGAATTTCGTGCTCAAGTATTCTCCTCCCTGATCACATCAAATGACATAATACTTATACCCGTTTTTGGTTCTCTACTTCAAACTTATATTCTGTAAATATCTCAAAAGTTTCGGACTTGTGTTTCAACAGGAACATATGTCTGAATCTTGAGAGATCATCAGAGAATGTAATGAAGTATAAAGAACCGGTCTTGGCATGTGTAGACAGGAGACTTTCATACATCAGCATGTATCAATCCCAAGAGTTCACTAACTCTTTCTCTGTTTCCAATAAACAGAGTTATGGTCATCTTATCTTTGTGACATGACCGGCAAGTTTCACAAGATGTAAATTCAAACTAATTTAAATATGCATCTTTATGTAACTTCAGCTAGTCGGGTCGCATTGATATGACCTAGTCTACAATGCCTCAAGAAGGATTCGTTCATTTCTGAACTCTTCCTCTTGTGTGTGTTCCGTATACTAAGAACTGTAGTTTGATTTAGAACGTCAATACTTTTAGATAACGTGCATGAACCGATCAACTCTTGATATAGAAAATGTTCAAAACATTATCCATCAATACAAAATTATATCCTTTCTTTAGTAATAAAGAGACTGATATGATGTTGTACATCAGGTTCGGTATCTAATAACATTCGTTCAGAATCAATGTATTCTGGTAATACAGGGTGATAATGACCAACAGACTTGGCTGCAACACTTGCACCGTTTTCTATCTCATGAAACTTATCACCCATTCTCAGTTCTCTACCTATCTGTAGCCCATGTAACAGATTACATATGCGGGATCCTGATCCGGTATCTCATACCCAGGACGTAAAGGATACTGAGAAACAGTTCTCTGTAATGAACACACCTGAAGAAGATGCATCAGCATCCACTTTCTTCGTTTGGGCGGCACGGGAAATCTGGTATTCCCTAATTTCCTGCTCTATCTTATAACAATTATAAGTTGGAGCGGGACCAATGTTCCCCAGCTCAGTATAACAAGCGGGTTCGGTCAATACATCCGTATTATTATCTTGATTAAGGCGTGATATGGTCGCTACTTGAAGAGAGAGAGAAGAAAACACTCAGCGTATGCTCTTTCAAGATTAGATTGGTTATCTAATATATCTAATCAGGATGTCTCCCACTGTTTTAATCAAATCTTCCTTCAAACCCAAAAAGGAAAGACTAGCCGAGATTAATTACACGCTACAAGTTCGCCAATCTTTCAGCTTGGCCAGTGTCGGTACTTTGAAGGAGGTTCCCCGTGCTTTCGCACGGACCTAATTAAAGTAAACCTCGTTTTCCCAGGGGCGTAACCCCGTTAACACCTTTCTAGACACCTACTTTATCGGCTAATTGTAATGTGTAAAACTCTCCCAGGAGTAACTCTTACTCACAGCGGGTATCGGGATCCAACTATCTCATAGAAGGTATGCAATCTCATTGCAAATTTCAACACTTGAAATTCCCGATAATATTTTACCCCTAGCGTGCTATGACCTTGACGCATGCCAAACAACTCATAGTCCGCTAGTCAAGTTCAACCCGTACATTTCTTGATTGAATTAAACCCACCCGCATGACCCTTGACGCATGCCAAACAACGCCGTACGATTACCCTAATCCAATCGCATCGTATGCTAGCAGATAAGAACTAGTTAGCTACCGTACACTACGCCTTGACGCATGCCAAACTACCGCAGCACGAATACTAAGTATTACTTATCTGAAATGACGGAGGGCTACGACAGGGTTTATGAAAACCCTTTGCGTAATGAACTTGATATCGTTGTAGAATCGAGTGATTTTAAATGGAGTGTTTTTTAGGCTTTTCTAGTTTTGCTAAAGGGGTCACTCCCGGTGAAGGGATCGTCGGCCCTTTCCTCATCGAATGAGGTGCAGGATATTTCACAAATACCACTATGCAAAGCAAGAACTATAGAAGCAATCAAAAGACAAACCGAGTTTATAGCATCTGCTAGTTTCACTAAAGAGGTCACTGATTTGTATGTCAAAAACTATTTCTAAACCGCAATCAAGAACGGCGTTGCATGAAGCTAGCCGGTGAGTACGGGTCGGTCCACAGGGATTTTGTAAATCTCCTAGTCGCGCTAACGAATTAATTCCGAAGGGTGTTCGGATTAATTATTAAATCTAAAAATCTAAATTATTCTATCTACGATTATCTAGATCTATTCTTGTTAGGGTTAGGTTTAGGGATGGTTTGGAAATGCAAGTAAATCTCAACGCTTTCTATACCCGAATGAAGATCTATGAGGAGTTATGGTAATTATCAATAAAGGGGATTAGGTCCATTCGGGAAAGTGTTCCTTCCTCTAGGTTCTTGTCCTTCCTTTAGAGATCCTTACCCTAACCTCCATGGAAAACGCGCGCAACCGGGCTTTTATACTACGGTATCACCGCTACCTCGAGAGATAGGGTGCCGTAGGGCGCGGTGTGTGCGTGTATGCATGGAGTCCTATTGAAAATATATTATGGGTAAGAAAGGGATGAGAGATCTCATCTCTCAAAATCCTTCCCCAAAGCTAACTCTAAACAATTTCCTAGTGCAAGAAATTAAATCTACCTAGGGCAAAGAATTGAAATCTAAACTAGGGCAAGGAAATAAATCTACTTACAGATGCATTTCTCCAATCATCAATGCAGGGTTGTCAGATCTGAATTTCTGAATTGAAGAGAGGCACCGATTCTCTCCATAAAGAATTTTGGAATTTTTATTAAAAGGAGGCATGAAAAGAATACAATGATTTGGGCTTCTATTTATAGGAGATAGAAACCCTAGGTTACAATTGATTCGCATGTCTACATTTACCAAAATATCCTTAGGAAGACCTAGTCAAAGTAGACTTCAAGCTTTGGTAAAATTTTATGTCTCTGTCTCTTTAAAGGGAAGTATTGAGCCTTGAATCTTTGGGCTTCCTTATTATTTGGTTCTTTTATTAAAATAGCTTCTATGTTTCTTTCAGATCTCCAGTGAATAATTGCGGTGGACTTTTAACCGTTCGCTTTGTAATCTTGGACCTTGCATTGCCTTGTACTTTATGAATTTTATCTTTGATGTAGGCTTGATCAAGAGTCTTCTGTTTGTTGGTCAAAGTCCACTTTTGCATCGTCTTTTCATCGTTTTCACTGTATTCTGTCCAAGAACCTGTAACCTGTAACATGTAGCAGACATGCGTCAAAAGCACCTGTTTATTTATAAAAAGAATAAGAATGGGGAATATAATAATGCAATATTATGCTGTGAACAGTCATTCCCGGTGAAGGGATCTCGGCTCTTTCCTTATCGAATAAGGTGCTGGATGTTCTACAAGGAACACCGCTATGCAAAGCAAGAACTAGAGCTACCAGTTTTTAAATAAGTTTCTACAACATCTTAGGTTTCTTTTATTTCATTAATCTTATTAATGAAGTCCCATTTTATTATGCTTCACAAGCATTACAATTGAAACGAAATCTGCAATATAACATATATCTCATATATATAATATAAACATTCGTCTCAGGCAGTAATATGATCTCATCACAAAACATTGCAGCAGAAGAATATATATGAAATATTGGATATACTAGGACGTCCGTGTTTTAATACGAGCCTGTATAAAACACGGATTCCACGGGCGCGATGAATAGCCAAACCCACATCCCTAGACCCCTACGAGAGCGGCAAGCAACACTGCCAATTCTAGGGTTAGGAGACCCGGTCTCGACTCCTCGAGATGGTCTCCCACTGGACTCTAGAACCCGGTTACTTGTGCTCCCCGCCTTGGGTCTACCTAATGCGGAAAAGTAAATAATATACAATGGTGACATCATCCTTAGCCCGGAAGTGCCCCAATAAAAGAATATTACATACAAATGAATTTTACATGAATGAAAAGAAAAAAATCTCTCATCTCACATAAAACCCCCGGTTATTCAAAACGCGACGATCCAATATAACATATCACAGCAACACATAATATCTCATATCATCAACGTAAGCAAGTATGTGTATCCCGATTGTCGTTGATGTATAGCAACGAAGCCGGCGATACACCACATACTACACTTACGGTCACAGAAAAGAAAGTGTAAAACTACAACAGTTGGAATCCGCAACCACCGTAGACATCGCATGCCTAACCAAATGAATTCCTTAGACATCGCATGCCTAACAATTATAAAACCCTCATTTTAGTCTCTTTATCGAAAACTCTTTTCAATATCAAGTCGGGCAATTCAACAAGATTCCCGACATCCTGATCGAATGCTCGTCGCAAACTTTAGTAGACGGCCGCACCCCCGGATGCCGTCGACGAAGTGCACTAAGGCGGAACACCGCTGCCGCGAGCACCCGAACGGATGCTTTTGGCGACGGGGTTCTCCTACAGTCACTTGGTCGGGGCTATGGGGCGTGGCTGTCTGTTAAGTTTACCCGGCGAGTATCCGCGTACGCTACGTGATTGCGACGGACTTTTGATCACATCAAAATTCTGTGGCAACCGATCATTTGAGACTGAACTGCTAGATTTATAACATTCAAATTAGTTATCTCATAACTACCTATGGATTCCAAATATTGTATCACATTCCAGATAAATAGATAATGTTAAACTTTCTGATCGAATAATCATACACCCAAGATTTCCCCAATATATCTCAACACTTGAAATCAGTTTAAAAACATCCATCAGATGCCACAGTACCAATGGTCCAGCCGTAGAAGGGTCAAGCCAACGCCTCACATGTGGCACGCCGTACTGCCCCAAACCCTAAGGTTTAGAGGCAGTTCAAGACGGTCACATAATCGAGTTAAGGTTTGTTGTCTTCTAGAGGGTCCACAGCGTTACTTGCATGACTTAGAACGTTCTTAAACTCGAGAAAAAAATCCAACTTTTGAAAAATTTCCGACTGGGGAAAAAAGTGAGTTATTGATATCCGTTCGAACTTTTTAACAGTTTCTAAAAATTACCCGGACAAACTAAACGAAGTTAAATTATCTGATCGAATCAACGAGTCCCAAATACAACCCTAGAAAACTCAACACTTGAGTGGAATTAAAAACTTCCCAGAAAAAATTGCCAAGAAAAGACCTAAGAATAAATATATGAAATTCCAGGGACTAAGTCCAAATTTTGGCCGCGGAACCGCCGCCAAACCCTTGTTTTGGCCGCGTTTCCGCGGTCAAGTGAGAGACTTAGTAGACCGTACTTCACAGTAATTCTTAGTTTTTCCCGCTTGTTTTTCTGAGCATTTTTAATTCAGAAAAATCAACATTTTGAAACAATATCCAGAGAAGGGGTTTTGTCGGGGTTTTCGGGTTCGATTGGACTTTAAACTTCGCTCAGACTTCGTCTAAAGCTCTAGCTTGGTTCTGATACCACTGTAGGGTTTCTAGGCACGTGCACAAGGGTCTACGAGGCATCAACCATGCCCGATTAAAAAATTAGCCGTGCCGAACAAGCCGAAGCTGGATCTTTAAACTAGGGTTTAGGCGAAAACAAGCATGTTAAACACTTTAACACTAAGTGAGAGGGATTACAACCTTTGTAGATCCAGTCCTTCACTTCAATAGCTCCGTGTAGATGTCCCTTCGCTGCGATCATCGTGTTCTGGACTCTCGAGAAGTTCCACGAAGAGAAAGATGCAAGATTGCTTCCGATCTTCGATACAAAGATGATCTACCTTGAAGTTTCATTAACACAAGCTAACACTCACAAAATGAAGTGAACACTCTCATCTAAAGGGCAAGGATAGATGAGGATGATGAAGTAGGATTTTTGCTCTCATTTGTTTTCATATTCTCACTCACTTTCATCACAAAGCAAAAGCTAGAAAGCTTTTTCCTCAAAGGAAGAAGAAGGAAGAAGATGAAACCTTAATCCTTTTGTGATGAATAATGAAAGGATAAATATGATGATTAATGCAACCATGGTTGACTAAACCTTTGTAGAGAATTAACCAAGGCTAGGGTTTGGGTTAGGTTAAGAATGAGTCAATTGAAAATATCAAGCATAATATCTTTTTCAAGACAAAAGAAAAGCTTCTAGAATCAACTAGAAGTCTTAACCCTAATCCAAACCCTAATCATGTTTAAACTCCACTAAACATGTTGCATTAGTTATTATATCATGTTACAATATTATATATCACATATATAATATTTATCGTAACAAAATAAAATAATACATTTAACATATATCGCATATATATCAATGTATTACCCGAGTGAGAAAAAGAATCTTTTAGTAAGCTAATATTAGTTAATGTAATTTAATATATCATATATATTATTAAACATTAAATTATCAAATCAACACTTGATCCGACAATCCGGCTATATCGCATATAACCGACTAATACGATGACCCGGTTATATCACATATACCCGGCCGATATCTCATATTGCGATAATCCAATACGGTATCACATACCGCATTATCCTCGGTCCCACACATATCACATATATGCTCCTACTCCGTTTTGCCTGAGCCAAGAAACCTCTGTGTAGGACTCTAAAGAATTGTCAATATGCCGGCAGTGGGTGATGATCATATCAAACACCCGCAAGCTGCAAGCGGTCAGCTAAACGTAACAGCCACCCAGGTATTGAGCGCTTAGAAGATCAACAAGCAAGCATGTACATTCTCCTGTGAATCCAAACAGTAACACTCCCGTACAGTCCGGTCTCGTCGTCTGATATGTCGCATATCTCGCCTAGGGGTGGTAAACGTCAGACCCCAGTAGCTCGATAAGTCGTGTCGATATGAGGTCTATAACAGTTCGAGAAACTACTGATAACACTTACCAGTAAATCTCAGCAACCCTGGCCAGGGATTTCCGTTTATAGCCAATCGAACACAGCACAACATCAACTCCCTATACCGGGAGAGAAGAATCCCCTCCTATCGCTCATTGCCTCCATGTGATTCGGGACTGTACCCAAAAGCCATCTTTTTGCATGCCCTCTTGGACGTGGTATGATGGAAATCAAAGCACAGTGGGAATCACACAAGACTCTATGACGATCTCGGGTCAACAGACTACTCTGTACCAGTGTCAGCGGAGAACTGCCATCTGACGTGAGGTATAATACCATCTGGGAGTTCTCGGCGAGTCCGTCCAGTGTACCCAGTCTCCACTGAGCACCCGTACACCATCCTTGATGTCAAACACCTATGGATATGGGATCATCCATCGCCCATCATATGGGTCAAGATGCGTATACGCTAGTCTACTCTGGTGCATCGATGCCCTGTCTCGTTACACCCTCGACTAGGAACAATTATAGGATGTACTCGTCAACTACCGTGGCCCCACTAGTATGATCTCATCATAGTCCCAGTAGTCGAGTACATATCCTAAGAGCTTTATCAACATGTAACATAAAGACAATCAGAGTACATGTTAAGATAAAGTACAACCAGATAGCATACTATCATGTCGAGCAAGAAAGTCCTCCCTATATATATCCAAGCATCCATTACAATATACATCGTATGTACAGTAATGGCCTCTAAGGCATACATATAACTAACACTTTTGCCATTTTTACCAACTCTGGCTTGCACGTCTGATAGTCACCATTTACTTGGCTAACGACCAGCCGGGAGTCTCCGTATATGAGGAGGTTTTCGATTTCTATGTCGACAGCGATCTCAAGACATGCTATCAAAGCCTCATATTCTGCTTCATTGTTTATCCTCGGCTCTGTTATGGAAAAGGCAAAGCGCATTATCCCTCCTTATGGAGTCATGAAGATGAGGCCTACCCCAGATTTGATTATGGGGGAGATGTGCTTTCGCTTCTTCATGGAAGATGCCCCATCGAAGTAGAGTTCCCATCAAGTATCACTCTCTCCTCTCTCCCCGTCGATCGTGTCAAACGCGTGCTCGTCTGGCAATTCGCAATTTAGGGGTGAATTGGCAGGTATCGGATGCTCAGCGAGGAAGTCGGCGATGGCCTGACCTTTCACTGCCTTGAGAGGTCGGTACGTTATCGAGAATTCCATTAAGAGTAGGGCCCATTTAGTGAGCCGTCCCGTTAGTATGGCTCTTGACATCAAATATTTGAGAGGATCCACTTTTGATATGAAATGGACCTCATGCGCTAAAGCATAATGCCGAAGCTTCATTATAGCGAAATTAACGCCAGGAAGTGTTTTTCGATAGGGGAATAGTTGTTTTCTGCCCCAAGGAGAACTCGACTCAAATAGTAGAGGGCTCTCTCCTTCCCTTGGTCATTCTCCCGTGCCCATAGTGCGCCTAAAGAACCTTTAAGGGCGGTTGTGTACTGGATGAGGGGCTTTCCATTAACCGGAGCAGTCAGTACCGGCGGATTCTGCAGGTATTGCTTGATTTCTTCCAGTGCACTTTGGCATTTACGATCCCAAATGAACGGGGTCCCCTTCTTCATTAAATGACTGTCGGGGTGGCATTTACTGGATAGGTTAGCTATGAACCGTCGGATATACGCGAGCTTTCCTTGGAGTGACCGTAGTTGCTTGAGAGTTCTGGGCGAAGGCATTTCCAAAATCGCCTTGATCTTTGACGGATCTATTTCGATACCTAGGTGTTGTACGAATGCGCATTTCAGAGGGTTCGTCATCAGGTTGTATTTCCGAAAGCACTGAAACACCATCTTCAGATGCTCCTAATGCTCCTCATGCGATTTGCTTTTAACCACGAGGTCGTCAATATAACATTCGACAATCTCGTGTATGAGGTCATCAAAGATCTTTGTCATGGCTTTTTGATAGGTAGCGCCGGTGTTCTTCAGACCGAAAGGCATCACTTTGTAGTAGAATATGCCCAGAGGAGTCCGAAAAGCGGTATGCTTCTGGTTTTCGGGATGCATCTTGATTTAGTTGTACCCTGATGATCCGTCCATGAAGGAGAACACTTCATGGGTGGATGTGTTATCGATCATCAGCTCGGTAACAAGCACTGGGAAGTCATCCTTCGGGCAAGCTTTGTTGAGATCCCGAAAATCTACGCAGATACGTACTATCCCATTTTTCTTCATTACTAGAACAATATTGGCAATCCAGTCAGGGTATTGAACTTCCTGGATGAAGCCGGAGTCGATTAGCTTCTTGAGTTCAGCATTGATACTCATCTCAAGCTCGAGCCGCATTCTTCTTGGTGCTTGCTTGACTGGCTTGACGTCCGGTGATATGGCAGTTTATGCACGGCTATTTTTGGATCTAGTCCTGGCATCTCGGAATAGTTCCACGCGAAGCAGTCTTTATACTTCATAAGCACATCTTTTAATGTAGCCATCTGCTCCTCAGACAATAGCTCACTGATCGTTTGCCATCCCCTAGTCGATTTTCCTCAGGTTTTCCGCCGTGGTGTGTATCCTATCTTCCAATTCTTTTGGCGCCTGTGGAAATTTTGAAATCACCTCGTCTTCATCCTTATTTTCGAAGTACCAGGAGAGGTCATCCATATTCTCGCGCTCTCCTTCTCCCGACAGCATTATCGCATGACAGGTACAAGATCGTTTCCAAGACCGATGTTGATCTGGTTCTACTCTTGCTATATACGTTGCTTTTGGCACATGCTTTTGTGGTAGGGCTACCATCCAACTGTTGGATAGAGCGAATCTGTCGAGTTGATATTGGTCTTCGACCCAGTTTTTGAAGATGAAGCAGCCTTCAAGAGGATGTCCTATCGCTCGGTGATAGGAGTAATAATCCGGGTGATGAACCTCTTTTTCTTGATCGGGGTGCCGAGTCTCCGGGAGTGTCATCATCTAATGTTTCATGACAAGGTCAAAGATTCACCATGTCTTGTCTCAAGGGAAAGAATATGATCGACCCATCTTTTTCATAAGAGACGGATTCCGGCTGACCTTTTCTCAATCGCGTGGCCTTTTGGATCCGTCTTGCCGCCGTCGAACGTTTTTTCCGTTCTTTAACTTGTTTTTGCCTCTGCGTAGGGCGTTTTTCTTGTCTTGGGAATGCATGGCGGGCTGACAGTGGAGGGCATTGTCATCCTCCGTAGCCTGCTGAAGGATGCGCATCGTCTTGGCATTCTTGTAAATGGCTATTTCGCGGCTGTGGTCGTTCCGAACCTTTTGATTTGCTTCCCTCACTAGCTTTTCCATCTGTTCTTCAAATGACGGACTCGGTATTTTTATGGTAGGACCTCGCTCTGGCTCAACGTCAACGTCTTTTAAAAGAGCATTGTCTTCTTCATCGAGGTCATTTATGATATGGCAGCCATGGAATTGCTCCTGTTTCTTGGACTGAACGTATCCAAGACCGATCGTTTCCATTTTTCCGTTGGGCAATTTTCGCTGAGTTCCGCGGACGTTCCAGATTCTGTTGTGGAATTGGGCCTATCGCGCGGTTTGCTAAAAGGATACGCCTTGGCATCTCAATAACCTTTTCAATCTCTCTGCGTAGTATCTGGGCAGACGGATGGGTTGGAGCCTGTCGAGCACAAAATCGGCACCATGCCAGACTTCTCTTTCGACTTTAGTCTCCGTGGATCGATAGAATAGGATCGCCTTTTCACATCTTTTCCTAGGAGGGACGTAGAATGTCTGCAGCTCTTGCATGATATATGTCTCAAGCGCATCAAGCTCTCTGTAGCGCTGCCATGAAACCATGGCGATTTGTAAACTCTGATCATCTCCAGTGAGGGTCTGCATTGATGGACGGACCGAGAACACAGCCTTGACTTCATCTTCAGAGTCACTGCCAAAGACCAGAATAGGGGTAGATGGTCCCGGCCTGTTGCATTGGGGCGGCCCCGAATAGACTATCTCTTCCTCCTCCTCGGTATCGCTCCCGAAGACCGGAATAGTGGTGATAGTTTTTTGCTTATTCCTCGGTTTATGGCATCTTTCCGTGTCTTCAAAGTCTGGTAGGAAATACTTGCATCTTCGTACTTTCGGACTTCATTTACGGAGAATGTGTTTAGTTCCCTCGTCACGGTATACTTAAGACTATCTTTGAAATATTTCATACACTGATATTGTGTAGAAGGGATGATGTTGTACTCGTGTAACCAAGGCCTGCCGAGCAAAGCATTGTAGCAGGTCTTGGCGTCCATGACATGAAATTTTATGTCAGTGATGAGCAGCCCAAAGCGTAACGTCAGTATTACAGACCTGAGCGTCCGTGATGACCAGGAGTCGATTCTGGAGATGGTGATTTTATCCCGAGCGAGGTGTTGAACGCTCATGCAGATTTCTTTTAGCACCCTCACATTTAGGAGGTTGACAGAGGACCCGTTGTCAATTAAGATCTTCCCTATCTTGATGTCATGGCAGCACACGATGACATATAGGGGACGGTTGTGCTCACACGTTCCGAGGAGGAGATCTTTATCGCCGAAAATGATGTCAGCTGTGTGCACTTCTTCCAGCTCATCCTTCATCTTTTCTTTGGCAGGGAAAGCTTGAAACTGCTCGGGCTCTTTGTAATGCCCTAATCAGAGAATCTCGTGCCTCTTTAGACAACAGAAGGGAATCCAAAATGCTTAGCTGTGAGGGTATCTTCTTCAAGTGTGCCAGGACATTGTAATCTACCTTGTTTTTCTTAGGCGGGTCCTTGGCTGCAAGCTCTTCGACGACTTGGTCATCGAGGGCGATATCCCCGGGGACTTTTTCCTTCCCCTTATCTTTTTTGTTCGATCCCTTGTTTGTGTGTCCGAGATTCTTTTCAGGCAACGTACGGTTACGCAGCTAAATATTCTCACAGTTCTTTATTTCTTCCTCTTTTCCTGAGGTGGATTCTTTGAAGAGAGGGCCGAAGGCTATTTCTTCGTCAGAATCGCTTCCGAAGGTGAGAACTTGCAATCCCTTGGTATCAACCATATGACAGTTGCCGGCAGTTCTTTTGTGCTCATCTGTCGTATTTTTCTGCTCTCGACGAGTTTTGCGCTTCATCCGCTTGAAATATTGTTGGTGAGTAACGTATCCCTGCCACCACTTTTTAAAGGCCATGCATTCTTCGGTAGGGTGTGCAATTCTCTGATGGTATAAGCAGTAGTTAGGATGTATGTCCGCTTCGTCAAGATGTATACCGCCAGGAGTATTTCCTTTCAAAGATGCAGCTTCATTCCCATTTGTTTCCCCAATTAGAGCTAAACTCTGTTCAGAATTCAAAATTTAATTTAAAGCCGCACTTTTATAAAAGCGCTGCACTACAACTAGCACACCCCGTGCAAAGCACATAGACGCTAGCGCTAGATGCGCTGCGCTCTAAGTAGCGAACCACGTGCAAAGCACGTGTGCGCTAGCGCTAAAAGCGCTGCGCTCCAAGTAGCGCACCATGGGCAAAGCGCATAAGTGCTAGCACTGGAACTAAATGTTCCTCACCGTTGGATCAAATATCCAACGGATATGATTAAATCATCAATTAACAAGAATGAAATTCTGTTGAATCTTTCCAAACAGAAAAGATTGTGCCCTAAATTTGGAACGCCGTTGGATTAATGATCCAATGGTGATTAAAAATTGATAAAATACAGAACCAATTCTGTAAGAGGGAAATATTTCTCAATCTTGTTAAAACAAGAAGATTGCCTTCTGTAAATCAGAAGCCCTAGGATCAAGGATCCAACGGTGGGAAACATCCCCAAATCAATCAGAGAAAGATCTCTTTAGCTGATTCAACAAATCAACTTGCCATATATAAAGGCCCCAAGACTTCAAGTCTGATATAGAGAACCCCCCCCCATAAACTTTGAAAAATTCAAAGGAAGAGAAGCATAGTTCTCAGCGAAAGAAGATTTCTTTTTCAAGGTAAAAAGAATGGTGATGAACACAGAGATGAAATCATCTCAATAAAAGAAGAATTCTTTTCTTTAAAAGATCATATATCTTCAAGACAAAAAGTCTTTCAC
Source organism: Agapanthus africanus (assembly GCA_030015575.1). Lineage (NCBI taxonomy): Eukaryota > Viridiplantae > Streptophyta > Magnoliopsida > Asparagales > Amaryllidaceae > Agapanthus > Agapanthus africanus. The sequence continues at coordinate 415,832,935 of CM057338.1, read as the reverse complement.
AAAAGAGATCAAAAGATCTCATCACAAATAAAAGAAGAACATGTTCTTCTCACAGATCATGGATCTATAAAGGCAAAGCTTTTCATCAAAACAAGAGATTGAAAATCTCTCCTGCAAAATAAGAACCGTTGTTCTTGAATCTTGAGACAAATCCTTTTTTAAAAAGAAATTAAATTGGTTCCCAGATCATAAAATTGATCAAATGCGCCTTGCGCTCTTGAAATGCGCTTTGCGCTCTTGAACTACGCTGTTGCGCCCTCTGAACCGGCGCTCAGCGCCAAATGCGCCACGTGTCAACCACGTGTGCACCAATTAACAAATTGCGCTTTGCGCTTCTGAAATAGCGCACTTCACTCATGGGCTGGCGCTCAGCGCCAAGCGCACCACGTATCACTCACGCGTGCGCCACAAAATTAAAAGCGCACTGCGCTCATGGATTAGCGCTCAGCGCTCATAAAACTGGCGCAATGCGCTCATCATCTGGCGCTTAGCGCCAAGCGTGACACGTGTCTTTCACATGTGTGCTACTTGGCAGAAGCGCACTGCGCTCTTTGACTGGCGCAAAGCGCCTGGCGCGCTACGTGTTGCACTGTCAGAACATAAACTGTTCTTTAATAAGCCCAGAGTTTTGATCAATGCTTACCATTGTTAAAAGGGCCAAGCCCAAATAAAGGCTCAATTGCCAGAATAAAAATGTTAACATTTATCGGACTTAGCCCAAGACTGGCCATAAGTCCTCAACCTATATTAATTGAGCCCATCCTCTCATGAACATTTTAACAGATCTTAGTTCTAAATTGGACTACAGATCTTCCAACCAACTCACACCGGTTCGAGGGTACATCTCTTTACTCCTCTGATATATGTCGTTGTAATCCTTCAACAGAGGTGACGGGTCCCGACAACCACACATTTCACGGACTGTGGGGTCCTTAAACTCATGGACTACGATGTCCCTAACCTCGGACTGTGGGGCCCCTTTAAACCCACGGACTATAATGTCCTTAACCATGACCGTGAGGTCTTGAAACTCACAGACTACGATGTCCTTAACCTCGGACTGTGGGGTCCCTTTAAACCCATAGACCGAGATGTCCTTAAACTAACAATGGACCGAGATGTCCTTAAACTAACATTGGACCAAGATGTCCTTAAACTAACAATGGACCGCAATGTCCTTAAACTAATTGACCGCAATGTCCCTAAACTAAACAATTAAGTTAAAATGCTCTCTTGTCGGATCTAAACGATCCCATTAAGTTGATCTTAGTCTAGAATTAGACTAACGTATCCTTAACATACGTTTAAGTTGATCTTAGTCTCAAATAAGGCTAACGTATCCTTAAACACAATCCCCAAACCCAAATCTAAGAAGATACGGATTTGGACTAATCCATGCCCTACGGGCGACAACATAAATTAGTCTCTGTATACAATTCACGGGCAACCAAAAACAAAACAAACACCCATGACACGAAGTGACTATCTGGAGAAGGAGAAAGTTGTTACCGCGATGCGGTAGCGTAATTAATTGCAGGGGCTTGCGCCTGCAGGGAAGAGCGTCCCCACAATCAAAAACCCCTCAAATGAGGGGGAATCTGACGAAGTCTGCTACATCGGCCGCATCCGTTTAAACCTTCGATACATGGTGCTATAAATCAACTTGGCATCTTCGGAGAGGTGGACGGATAGCACCAATTAGCATCTGTCCCAAAATTCAGGAAAGACGTTCGCCGCGTTTTCACGCGTTTTTCGGCAGGGAACAAATTCTGGCACGCCCGGTGGGACCTTTTCCTCTTTCCACTCCACACTTCGTGTGTCGTGTTCGCGAACAAATCGCGGTTTTCTAATGGTTGCCTTTGGGTTCGAGGTTCTAAGATTTGGTTTCTTGCTTGGCACAGAAAACGAAAGATCAATGGCGTCTACTTGCACGAAGTATTCCAGCTGCAACTGCAACTCACGTTCTGCCTCATCTGGAGGTATAGCTTACGGGCCCCAGGCGGCCTCCCTATTCACAATGCCGATAGAGCAGGTGACACAGGCTACCACCGGATTGTTCTTCGGGATCATGCTCCCACCAGTGAGCATTAACATCCTGCTGCCGCAAGAAGTGCAAAAGAAGTTGGTCTTTGATCGGCTCACTACCACTACGGCCCCTCTCAACGGGTTGTCCAATGTCAAGCCAACAGCATCAGTCTTCGATAGGCTAAGCCTGAACTCCAATGGGCCTGTCAAGAAGCTCGCGATAACTGAAGCGGCCATCCCAAAGCGGATAGCCATTCCTGCTCTCGAGGTCACTAAAGAAGCTTCCCCCATCAAAGGATCAGTCTTTACGAGGCTGGCCACTCCGGCTCTCGTCCCTGGTCAAAGGTCTGTCTTTGACAGATTGGATACTGCTGCTCAACGAACGTCGGTCTTTAAGAGGCTGGTACCAGTAGCGCCTCACCAGAACAGGGGGCATGACGAAGTCACCCCTAAAGCTGAAACAATCCCAACGGCTCGACACGCTCGACGTCACCACTGGCGCCGAGTAAGGAAGGCTGGAGGCAACTCCCCCTCTGAGCTAACTCCACCAGCCCCAACGGTGGAAGTCAATGCTGCTGTTCCAACCGGGAACAGCTTTCAATTGCTGAACAAGGTGCGCAGGAACTCTCCCACCGCCGTACTGAAAAGATCTCCTCCGCCTGTGGAGAACGTTATAAAGGCGAAGCCAGAACAACCCCCTCAGCGGCTGTCCTCTAAAATCTATAGGGTCTGGCGACAGGTCCAAGACTCGGTGATCAACCAAGAATACTCCTGCCGACCTAAGAAAATGAAGGTTCGGCAAGAGAAGGATCACCCTGTCATGCCACAGAAGGTGTCGTCTACTTAGGTGCCCGCTGCAACGGCCCCCTCAGCTTCGACCGCTCACAAAAGAAGAAGGCCAGAGAAAATCCCTGCGTTTGCGATGAATCTAAAGGGTACTAAACCTAAACGCCCCAAGTCTGTGGGCATGGTTGTCACGCCCCGCTTCCCAAAAGAAGGTGAAGGATGACATGGCAAAGTTCGCAACCTAACTGTATTGAAGGTGGTCTATTCAATACAGTTACGTTAAGCGTATGAATATATAACATGCAGGATGTGTACCAAAACAAAAATAATAAAAGCGAAAGGTATTTATTTCCATTAACCAAACTTTATTACATCCCAAAAGAAAGAGTAAAATAAACTAAGTAGTTTAATTACATCAAAGGAGAAACAAAAGCCCTAAACATGTGGGCAACAACAAAAATTAAATCTAGCTAATCTTCCATTGTCCAGTCTGGATAATCTTCATAAGTTGGCTTCACACCTTGATCCTCGCCATAATACTCATTCTTATCTGACGGACATTCCAAAGATAGAGGAAGAAAAGGAAGGTCTGTCAGTGAGTTATACTTAGGTAGGATTGCCTCATAAGAAAGTAAAGGTATAGAAACGAACATGTGTATATAATGAATATGATGTACATGTGTATAAAGATATGAGGTTATATACAAATTAGATATGTGAATACGAGTAGGTTGTGTGAGGTATATGTTTGGTAAAGGTTCAAGTCTAGTCAAACGGATATTCAGTCTAAGAGTTAGATCAGGTTAAACAAGGTGTGTATGGATGGAACTGACGGGTGAACATACTCGTATCCTTGAGGTATCCCATGACTAGCTGGAAGCAATATGAGCTGGTGCTCTTGCCTGGAATAGCAATCAATGTGGTAGCGTGAACATCCCCGAAAGGTGTCCCATGACTACGATGGAGCTTTGTCTAGCGTGAATATCACTCAAGTGCACAGGTATTACCACCCTTCAGTTCTATAATAAACAACAAGTCTAAACTGGTAAAATATCCACATCCAAGATACTGAATAACTCACGTCTTATGAAGAAAGGTAGATAAGGTAACAGGTAGGTATATCACATGATGTGGGTTTAGTGTTGAGTATCAATAGGTATTGTAAACGTTTTAGCTTGTTAAACAAGGGTCCGGATACTCGCGATTATTCTGTTGTGGCCACGGAACAACAACTGGGGAAATGTACCATTTCACTTCCCGGGATCATGATCGAGTAGTAGGGGAATCCGAGTTCCGAATCTCCTTGCTTAATCAAACTACCCATCCCCGTGGTTCAGTATAAAGGTTCGGACAAATTAGAGTTAGTGCGTATACCTCTAGGCATGGAATTTCCATATTGTATAGTCGTCCACATTTTAGACTGGTCACCCGGAATATCAGGATCTTCATATTTGTGTAGTCGCCCATGTACTAGACTGGTCACCCGGAATATCGGGATCTTCATATTTGTATAGTCGCCCATATATTGGACTGGTCATCCGAAATATCAGGATCTTCATATTAAGTATTCCATACCTAGGTCCGCGCATTCTAACCCTAATCGTATCATGCATCAGGTATACGTCATGTTGTCATAAACTGGAAATTTAAAAAGTATTGATCTCGTTTAATATGGCCTTCCACAATCACTCATTTTATTTTCTAAAGTTCGTAAAGTACTTCGTGTCATCTTAGGGAAAGCTTAGTTAAAAAGAATAATAGTGTTTAATTATCTTTTATTTCTTCTATGAAAAACCATGAGATTTGGAATATTTATTATTTTGGAAAAACATAATGTTTTACGGAAAATATCCTTTTGATAAAAGGTTGTGGTGTTTATTTGAAAATCTTTTGCAAGAGATTTTTATAAGGAAAAGTTGCAAGAGGTTTTTATTTGAAAATCTAGACTGCTCCTAACTGTTCCAAAAGGACAAGTTGTGAGGTCCTCAAATCGCCTCTTCACCGCCAATTGTGGCCAGGTAAGCACAAGTAAGGAAAGGAGGAATCCGCTCATGAATCACCGTGAGACGGGCCTTTTAAAATTACCTTTCCCACTTGTCTAGTCTATGCACCACAAAGTCTGGTTTAGATAAACGACCGATACCTACAACCTTTCCTTTGTCATAGATTGGTGTTATTTTAAAATTACCTTTTAATAAGGTACTAAATATTCCTTTTGAAAAGATATCGTTATACGGATTATGGTCCTTGCTGAAAATGGCTCTTCAATAAAGGTCGAGGTATTTAAAAGAAATTAATAATTTTATGAAATTATAGTGTTTTAGATTCGGGATAACGTTTTAGAAAATACGTTCGTTCTGGAAAAACCATAGGTCGTTATTTAAATTTAGTAATTTCTTCTTTAAAAAGGTTGAAGGGGGTTTAACAACATTATAGTAGTTGATGAAAAAGTGTAAGTAAAATATATGTATGTCGTATCTAAAATATTCATTTCACATATCTTATCTCTTATAGATATTTTAAACAAATATAACATTTTAATTAAACGAGAGTATTTTGTGGAAGTAACCTATTTCGAGATCATTTTGATAGTATGGGTAAGTATGGGTATGTCAGAGGTGAATTGACAATTCATGGGTTATGACATTAAGCATATCAGATTCCAGGTAGTATGGGGGTGCAATATATTTTTTGTGTACAGAAGAAATTAAACACCGTTTTAAAATATGGGTTAACATTATCATTATTGAGGGTACAAGGAATAGGCATGCACGAATATTATAACATTTTAAATAGGGGGTTGGAACTAGGTTATTGAGAAAGAAGAAGGTGACATGAATAGGGGAGAGAGGCGGATCCTACCTTTGGTTTGAGTTGGATGCCGACGGTTGAAGATGTAGGCTCGTGAAAAATTCCTCAATAGCTCCGCGCCGAGATTTTTCCTTAGAGATTGGGTGGAGCCGCAGCGTCGGCGTCAATGATATAAAGGCGCTGGTATTTTTTTCAGAATTTTTGGAGTTCTGAGGTGTAAGAAATCAGTGTTTGAAGGTGTCTATTTATAGGGTTTCATTACCAACCAAAAAAATCCAAAAACTGTTAAAAAATCACAAAAATTTGCGCTCCAAATCATTTCAGAATCATTGGCTCATGATTGCCGCCGCCGCCAGAGCTTCATGGCCGTTGGATCTGCATCCAACGGCTCACAAGCCGCCGTCCCAGCGCTGCCTTCCGCCACGTGTCACACGTGGGGGGATCACGCGGTTTCGCGTGGTCCCCACCACGTGGCGCGTCGGTGGTTTTCTGGCCGTTGGATCTTATGATCCAACGGTCCAGGATCAAGGGGAATTTAATTTTTAAAATATTTTTTTAATAAAAATAATAATTGTTTATTATTTTAAAAATTGAATTTGGCTTTAAAAAAATTGTTTAAAATAGTTTAAAATACGGGAAAATTATGATTCAGAAAATATATTTTATTGTTATCTTTAGTATAAAAATAATTTTGGGCTAAAACTAAGTAATATAACCATTCCTATGGTTTTAGCTAGTTATTAAAATTATATAATATTTAGTTTATCCTTTAAAATATTTTTAATTACGAATTAATTACTTTAATTGATAATAAAAATATGTAGATTATTTTAAGGCATTATAAATTTTTATTAAAACATTTTAAGCCTATAAAAACAATAAGTAGATTTTAGAAAATTCTTTTAATCATATTCAATGCTTTGAAAATTATTAACATTACTTTAAAAATTATTATTCTATAAAAGAAACACGTAAATAATTATTTGATAGTAGAAATTTAAATAAAATATAGTTTATTAGGTATTAGATGTTAGTGTATTTGCCCTAGAGGCCATTACTGTATCATACTAGTTTGTATATTACTTAATGGAAGCTTGGGATATTCACAGTTGTATATACAATCTTGCTCGAAATGGTAGTATGCTACTTGGTTTGTCTCTGCTTTAATATGTGCATGTGTTTCTTTTAGCATATTGCTGATATACATATTAGTAGAGCCCTTAGGATCTTTGCTTGATTACCAGCGTTGTGATGGCGCTCACACTCGTGGGAGCTGGGTGATCTATAAGAACATCCTTATACAGGTCCCTAGTCGTTGGACTATCGAGACAGGGCATCGATACTCCGGAGTAGACTAGCGTATGCGCTTCTCATCCCAGTGTGGGAGACGGTATGTCCCACAGCCGTCAGTACGTCGTACTTGAGATAGGATACGGGTGCTCGTTAGGTTACGAGTACACTGGACATGACTCGTCGGGAACTGTTGGTTGGTATTATACCTATCGTCAGTTATCAGTTCCCAGGTGACATGAGTACAGCTTAGTCCGCTGACTTGACACTGTCACTTCGCCTCGAGTGTGTTCCCACTACACTTTGATTACTACCCTACCACGGCTCAAAGGAGTCGTGCAAACAGGTAGTTTTTGGGTGCAGTCCCGAAGCACTTGGAGGCAATGACGGTTAGACAGGATTCGTCTCTCCCGGTATTGGGAGTTGACATCGCGCTGTGTCTAGGAGAGCCATTACACGAGTAGTCCCTGGCCAGGGCAAGCGAGATATACTGGTAGGTTTCTAGTGTTATCTCAGGGTGTTCTGGGCTACACTCCGACACGACTTGTACCGCTATTAGGGGACTGACTTTCACCGCCCCGTAGGCCCGCCATGCGATGTATCAGACGAACAGACCGGACTGTACGGAGATTGTCACATACAGGCTCAGTAGGAGTTCAGATGGGGTTCACCTCGTCAGTCTTCTTATCGACATCTACCTGGGGACCGTTACGTACAGCTAGTGCCGCTTGCGGTCTGTGGTTAAACCCACTGCCAGCGTAGTGTCGGGTCTTTAGAGTCCCACACAGAGAGCTATTCGCCTTTAGGCAAAATGAGTAGAGGTCGCATGGTTTTGCGACAGGGTTCGTTCACATCCGCGCACTTGTGCACGTTTGCTGTCCGGACGGTTTATACTAGCGGGCTTTGGTTTAAGCCGGATCCTAGTATATGATTTGGGATTGGTTTTTCTCTTTGTATTCGTGTTCCTCGGATCACGAATGCGGGTGCGTATGCACAGTTACTTGAGACAGAGGGAGAGGACCTTGATTAAGGTTAATGGCTATTGTCATTTTTATTAACCCTAATGTTTATGTGTGTATTATTGTTAATTAATATTAGTTTAATAATTGAGCATGGTTATGGTTGTTGACCTTATTGACTTGTTGACCTTGGTTGACACTTTGACCATCATCATTTCATTTGGAAGATGCTCTTTGATCCTTGCAATTTGCATTTAAAATGAAATGATAATGGTCATGTCTTGATTAAGCCATGACAATTATCTTACTAATTATCTAATTAAAATAATACACATATATTAGTGAGAATGGTTTATTCTATTCTCATTCTATCATATCTTTTCTCTCTCTTGTTCTTCCTCTCCCTCAAGCTCTCTCCCTCTCATGTGTTGAGAAACACTTGAGCTTGAGAAAAACCCTCTCTTGATCATCTCTACTCTCATCTAGGGTTCAAGGACTAGCACTTCTTACACCCTAGTTACTTCTAGCTTGGAGTTGAACCTAAAGGTTGAGGCTTTCGGGTGGATCTTTCTTCGACGTGAGAAGACGACCAAGGTGACCTCCTTCTACCACTCCAAGGAGCAAGGAGGGAAGGACTTAAAACCCAAGGTATAACCTTTCTAGCACTTAGCTAGTTACTAGTTAGCTTTAGCAAGTTTTTGTTTAGCAAAGATCATTCATAGTCTAGTCCATGTTGCCTAAGCTCATAAAAATCCGATTTTTATTCCGTTTTCCGCCTCCCCGTAAGCACCGGGGTGGGCAACGTGGACTTACAGTGGTATCAGAGCCTAACTAAACATAAACTAGCTAGGTAGTGAAGTGTGTCGAAGTTCGAAACGGAAAAATCGAAAAACCAAAATATCAAAACCCTAGTTTTCTGTTAAAATTTTTTCTGGTCAAAACAAAATTTGTTATACTCCAAAAATCGTCTCAGGGTTTTGTGAAGAAAACCACCAAACCCGGTCCAGTGAGTCGTCTAAACCGCCGCGGTTCAGCGGCAATAGCAAGCTATTGCCGCGGAACCGCCGCCTTTTTGACTCTTCACTGAGTCGAGTTTGGTGCAGTTTTCTTATGGCTTGGTTTTGGGATTTTTGAGATGGTTTATTTGTGCCCAGATTTCCAGAATAGAAATTTATTTTTGGGGGCCTATAAATCCGTATTTTTTTCGAACTTCAATACACTTTGACTATAAGGGTTATATCTGTGATGTTTGCATGTATTGAACGTCGGCTAATCGCTATATGTCGATTAGTCGGGGTTATACATATCTGTGATCTGTGATTGATACTGGTTTGTGTATATGAATGGGTTGGATTGTCGCGGGTGAATAGCCGGGGTGGATGTGAGGTGAGTGTTGCCTTTTCTTTCATTCATTGTAATATGTAAATTGATGTAATATTATTATTTGTTTGGCCGCACAACCGGGTCGGGGTTGTTGCCGTCATTGTATAATTCCTTTTACTGTTTTTGCTCCTAGGATAGACCCATGGAGGGGTGCATAAACTACCGGGTATCTCGAAGTGCCGAGTGGCCTACTCACGGTGGTGAGGGAGGTTGCTTCGCTTCGGGTACTTGGCGGGTAGTTTGCCGCATCCGTAGGGGTCTTGGGTAGGGTATTGGCTATTCACCACGACCGTGTAATCCGCTTTTTGTTGCAGGCTCGAACGGATTGTGGATTCCTAGTATATCCAATGTATTCATCTGTGATGTCTATCATTGCTATATATTTATAAATGATAACTATTTAGGTGTTGCTTATGTTTTGCATCCGCGCTAGTCCTGCCCCCGCTCTGTCGTTAGTTAAGTAACCTAACGGGTGATGACGGGACCCTGTGGTGAATGCGGATGGCATAAGCGTACACCATATTTTGGTTGTTTTCTGCAATGGTAGGATTAAATGATGGGACGCATTAAAAGAACTAATGCAAGAAAATAAACCAAGTAAAAGTCGATTGGAACATTTTGAAAACCACTCGGTTCTTTTCAAAACTAAACTTTTAAACGCGGAGCTTGAACCACTCCTTTTAAAAGCTATCTCGTTCCATCGATTATATCAAGTTCACTACGTTCACGGTTTCGCCAAAACCATTCGTAGCCCTCCGTCATTCCACATGAATAGTCAAAAGTATTCAAGCTATGTATTTTGGCCAAAGTCAAGGCATAGTGATTGGTAGCGATTGGGTATTCATGTGCAGCATAGATAGATGCGTTGGTTTGGGACAGTCGTGCTGTCATTTTGGCTAAAGTCAAGGGTAGGTACGGATGGGTCCAAATTAACCAGGAGAATGACGGGTAGAACTTGACATGTGACTTATGATATTTTGGCCAAAGTCAAGGTCATAAGAGCATGGGGCAAAAATCCACATCGGGAGTTTCATAAGTACTGAAACTTGCTAGCGTTGCATACCATTTGGAGTGTGATGATTCTGGTAGGATTCATTCGGTTTTATCACGCGATGATATTTGGATCCCGATCCTACTGTGAGTATATGCTACTCCTCGGGAAAACTCTCACTTAACGATCAATGCTATAAACTTAGTAGGTGTCTAGAAAGGTGTTAGCGGGGCCACGCCCCCAGGGAAAAGAGGTTACTTAATTAAGGAACTTCTCGAAAGCGTTGGAAAACCTCCCTCGAAGTACCGACACTGGCCTGGCTGAACGGTTAAGCAAGTATTGTACGGTGAGATTGATCCTGACTAATCCTTTCTTTACGGTTTGAGAAGGGATTCGAGAGACAGTGGGAGACATCCAGTTTAGACAAATTAAAAACCACTCTAAACTTGCAAGAGCATCATGCTAAAGTGTTTCTTTTCTCTCTCCTAATTGCAGCGACCATTCAACATGACCGGACTTAAGTTATTACTAGATAAAAACATATTGACAGGGCCAAAATACAAAGATTGGCTCAGGAATGTCAAGATGGCAATCACTTACGACAAGTTGGGGTATGTCCTTACCACCAAAGCTCCCCCTGTCCCAGGTCCCAAAACCAGTGTCGTAGATAAGGAAATCTACAAGACCTGGGAAATAGATTGCGCGAAGGCCAGATGCCTCGTACTAGCCTCGATGGACAATGAACATCAGAGGAGGCACGAGAATATGGACCTAGAGTCCAAATTTCTTCATACAAAAGAACTGTATGGAGAGCAGTCTCATATCCCAAGATACGAAGTATCGAAGAAGTTGTTTTCGGCAAGGTTGGCCGTCGGATCATCGGTAGCGGAACACGTGCTTAAGATGATTGGCTACATTGAGGAGCTCGCGGACCTAGGGACCACGTTGGAGAATGAACTCTATACTGATTTGATTCTCCAGTCCCTTCCTTCCACTTACGCCCAGTTTATCCTTAACTTCAACATGCAAGGAAAGGAGGTTGAACTTTCCGAACTTCTGAACATGTTGAGGAGTGCTGAGGGCACCCTACAGAAAGGTAGGGAGACATCCACTTTGTTTGTAGGAGGATCTTCCTCTTCTAGGTCCAGGGCGAAAGCCAAGGGCAAGAAGAAGAAAGCCCCGGCCAAACCAAGAGGCGGTGACAGTAAAGTGGATACGAAGGGAAAAGGTAAAGCGAAAAAGATAGCGGGAAAACTGGTGGGGAAGGAAGAATGCTTCTATTGTCACAAAAGTGGTCACTGGAAATAGGATTGCAAGGCTTGGAAGTCCAGAACACAGGATTTGAAGCGAGTTGGGGCTTCAGCTTCAGGTGTGTATGTTATTAAAAACTGTCTATCAATAAACTCTACATCCTGGTTATTGGATACCGGATCAGGATCTCATATCTGTAATTCTTTGCAGGCGTTGAGAAAGCGTAGAGTTTTGAAGGCAGGTGACATGACCCTCAAAGTTGCAAACGGTGCTAGCATGGATGCTGAGGCCGTGGGGGACTATCACCTGGGATTGTCGGATGGACACTTTTTGGTTTTGCGTAGTTGTTATTATGTACCAAATGCAACCTGTAATATCATTTCTGTATCTTTATTATCTAAAGAAGGTTATGAATTTGCATTTGTAAGTAATGTAGTGAACATTCACCTTAATCAAGTTTTGATTGGGTCAGATACATTGAACAACGGTATATACGTATTAAACCAACCACAGATTTTCAATGTCCAGAATACACACAAAAGAAAGTCTCCAGAAATCAATAAAGCTTTCTTATGGCATTGTAGACTGGGTCACATTAATGAGATAAGGTTGACTAAGTTACACACAGAAGGATATTTGGATCCGTTCGAATATCAATCGTATGCAACTTGTCAATCCTGTCTCAAAGGAAAGATGACAAAGACTCCGTTCACTGGACACGGAGTAAGAGCGAGCGAGCTCTTAGGACTCGTACACAGCGACGTGTGCGGTCCAATGTCTACACATGCGCGAAGCGGTTATTCTTACTTCATTACTTTTACGGATGACTTTTCAAGGTACGGTTATGTCTTCTTAATGAAACATAAATCCGAGGCTTTTGAAAAATTCCAGGAATATAAGAATAAAGTAGAAAAACAAACAGGCAAAAGTATCAAGGCACTGAGATCTGATCGAGGTGGTGAATACTTGAGTGCCGAGTTCCTGGGTTACTTAAAAGAGAATGGAATTCTCTCTCAGCTTACTCCTCCATACACTCCGCAACATAACGGTGTATCGGAGAGACGGAACCGAACTCTATTGGATATGGTACGGTCCATGATGAGTAACACTGAGTTGCCGCGATCATTTTGGGGATATGCGCTAGAATCAGCAGCATACCTTTTGAACCGAGTTCCAACTAAGACTGTGCCTACTACGCCATATCAGATGTGGTGTGGGAAGAGACCCTATCTTAATCACATTAAGACATGGGGATGTCCAGATTTTGTAAAAAAGCAGCATGCGGACAAGCTCGAGGCACGCTCAGTACAGTGCAAGTTTGTGGGATATCCAAAGAACTCCAAGGGATATTTCTTCTATTGCGAAGAGGAACAAAAGGTGTTTGTTTCTCGCCACTTTCTAGAACACCAGTTCATAGAAAAAGAATCAAGTGGGAGCGCAATAGAACTGGAAGAAATTCCACAACCACGAGCTATTACTGAAAGCTTAGTAGAACCAGAGGGTTCGAAAGATCAGGACATTCCCACGCCACTCCGCAGGAGTAGTAGGCAGTCTCATCCGCCCGAGAGATACTACGGTTTTCTCATTGACGGGGATAGAGAAGATTGCATCATAGATTTTGATGAGCCTACTAGCTTCCAGCAAGCCATTCAGAGCGTCGACTCGGTAAAATGGCTGGATGCAATGCGGACCGAGATGGAGTCCATGTACACCAACAAAGTATGGACGTTGGACATTGCTCCAGATGGGGTAAAACCCATAGGATGCAAGTGGATCTTCAAAAGGAAGATTGGTGTAGATGGACAGGTTGAGACCTATAAAGCTAGACTGGTAGCAAAGGGTTTTCGTCAGCGACTTGGTTTGGACTATGACGAAACCTTTTCCCCAGTAGCTATGCTAAAATCCATTCGGATCCTTCTTGCCATTGCTTCCTTCCACGATTATGAGATTTGGCAAATAGACGTAAAGAGAGCTTTTCTAAATGGACATTTAGAGGAGTGTGTCTATATGGACCAGCCAGAGGGTTTCATTCAGAGTGGGAGCAGCGGAAAGGTGTGCAAGTTGCTTAAGTCCATTTATGAACTAAAGCAGGCATCGCGGAGTTGGAACATCTGTTTTGATGAGACGGTCAAGGAATTTGGCTTTATCAAAAATCCAGATGAACCATGCATCTATTGTAGATTTGTAGCGAGAACTGTAGTATTCCTCGTTTTATACGTGGATGACATTCTCTTAATAGGAAATGACATTCCTATGCTACAATCTGTCAAGGGGTTCTTGTCACAAAGGTTCTCCATGAAAGACCTGGGTGATGCCTCATACATTCTGGGTATCCGGATCTACCATGATAGATCCAAGAGGATATTAGGACTTTCACAGTCCAGGTACATCGACACCATACTGAAGAGATTCAGCATGGAAGATTCCAAGCGCGGTAGTCTACCGGCTTGTCATGGGATCACCCTCTCCAAAGAGATGTCTCCCAAGACTGATTTGGAGAGGGATCGCATGTCTATTATACCCTACGCTTCTGCGGTAGGCTCTATAATGTATGCGATGTTGTGTACCAGACCGGATGTGGCTTATGCACTGAGTGTGGTAAGCAGGTATCAGTCAAACCCTGGGGAGAAACATTGGATAGCAGTAAAGAATATTCTCAAGTACCTGAGAAGGACTAAGGAGATGTTCTTGGTGTATGGCGGAAAAGACCTCCAGATTGAGGCCTTTGCTGACTCCAGCTTCCAGAGTGACAAGGATGATTCCAAGTCCATGTCATGTTTTGTCTTTACCCTCAATGGAGGGGCGGTGTGTTGGAAGAGCTCCAAGCAGGAAACCGTTGCTGACTCGACTATGGAAGCGGAATACATCGCTGCATCTGATGCCGCAAAAGAAGCTGTCTGGATGAGGAAGTTCTTGAAAGAACATCAGGTGGTTCCGTCCATTGTTGACCCAATACCTCTGTATTGCGACAACAACGGGGCTATAGCTTTAGCGAAGGAACCCAGGTCCCATCAGAAATCCAGACACATCTTGAGGCGGTATCACCTGATCAGGGAGATCGTGGATCGCCAGGAGATCGAGGTTCGGAGGGTTGCTTCAGAAGATAACACAGCAGATCCATTCACCAAGGCCTTGCCCCAGACTCAGTTCGAGCGGTTGATCGAGATGATAGGTCTTCGATACGCCAGTACATGGCCTTAGTGCAAGTGGGAGATTGTTAGTGTATATGCCCTAGAGGCCATTACTGTATCATACTAGTTTGTATATTACTTAATGGAAGCTTGGGATATTCACAGTTGTAGATACAATCTTGCTCGAAATGGTAGTATGCTACTTGGTTTGTTTCTGCTTTAATATGTGCATGTGTTTCTTTTAGCATATTGCTGATATACATATTAGTAGAGCCCTTAGGATCTTTGCTTGATTACCAGCGTTGTGATGGCGCTCACACTCGTGGGAGCTGGGTGATCTATAAGCACATCCTTATACAGGTCCCTAGTCGTTGGACTATCGAGACAGGGCATCGATACTCCGGAGTAGACTGGCGTATGCGCTTCTCATCCCAGTGTGGGAGACGGTCTGTCCCACAGCCGTCAGTACATCGTACTTGAGATAGTATACGGGTGCTCGTTAGGTTACGAGTACACTGGACAGGACTCGTCGGGAACTGTTGGTTGGTATTATACCTATCGTCAGTTATCAGTTCCCAGGTGACATGAGTACAGCTTAGTCCGCTGACTTGACACTGTCACTTCGCCTCGAGTGTGTTCCCACTGCACTTTGATTACTACCCTACCACGGCTCAAAGGAGTCGTGCAAACAGGTATTTTTTGGGTGCAATCCCGAAGCACTTGGAGGCAGTGACGATTAGACAGGATTCTTCTCTCCCGATATTGGGGGTTGACATCGCGCTGTGTCCAGGAAAGCCATTACACGAGTAGTCCCTGGCCAGGGCAAGCGAGATATACTGGTAGGTTTCCAGTGTTATCTCAGGGTGTTCTGGGCTACACTCCGACACGACTTGTACCGCTATTAGGGGACTGACTTTCACTGCCCCCTAGGCCCGCCATGCGATGTATCAGACGAACAGACCGGACTGTACGGAGATTGTCACATACAGGCTCAGTAGGAGTTCAGATGGGGTTCACCTCGTCAGTCTTCTTATCGACATCTACCTGGGGACCGTTACGTACAGCTAATGCCGCTTGCGGTCTGTGGTTAAACCCACTGCCAGCGTAGTGTCGAGTCTTTAGAGTCCCACACATAGAGCTATTCGCCTTTAGGCAAAATGAGTAGAGGTCGCATGGTTTTGCGACAGGGTTCGTTCACATCCACGCACTTGTGCACGTTTGCTGTCCGGACGGTTTATACTAGCGGGCTTTGGTTTAAGCCGGATCTTAGTATATGATTTGGGATTGGTTTTTCTCTTTGTATTCGTGTTCCTCGGATCACGAATGCGGGTGCGTATGCACAGTTACTTGAGACAGAGGGAGAGGACCTTGATTAGGGTTAATGGCTATTGTCAATTTTATTAACCCTAATGTTTATGTGTGTATTATTGTTAATTAATATTAGTTTAATAATTGAGCATGGTTATGGTTGTTGACCTTATTGACTTGTTGACCTTGGTTGACACTTTGACCATCATCATTTCATTTGGAAGATGCTCTTTGATCCTTGCAATTTGCATTTAAAATGAAATGATAATGGTCATGTCTTGATTAAGCCATGACAATTATCTTACTAATTATCTAATTAAAATAATACACATATATTAGTGAGAATGGTTTATTATATTCTCATTCTATCATATCTTTTCTCTCTCTTGTTCTTCCTCTCCCTCAAGCTCTCTCCTTCTCATGTGTTGAGAAACACTTGAGCTTGAGAAAAACCTTCTCTTGATCATCTCTACTCTCTTCTAGGGTTCAAGGACTAGAAATTCTTGCACCCTAGTTACTTCTAGCTTGGAGTTGAAGCCAAAGGTTGAGGCTTTCGGGTGGATCTTTCTTCGACCTGAGAAGACGACCAAGGTGACCTCCTTCTACCACTCCAAGGAGCAAGGAGAGAAGGACTTAAAGCCCAAGGTATAACCTTTCTAGCACTTAGCTAGTTACTAGTTAGCTTTAGCAAGTTTTTGTTTAGAAAAGATCCTTCATAGTCTAGTCCATGTTGCCTAAGCTCATAAAAATCCGATTTTTATTCCGTTTTCCGCCTCCCCGTAAGCACCGGGGTGGGCAACGTGGACTTACATTAGAAAACACGGTCGTTACAATGGTGGTGCACACTGTTTAAATGGCATCCGGGAAAGAGGATAGCCGTATTTCTACGGGCCACCGACCGCTCACACGATCTGTGACAAAGGCTCAGGAGCAACAACAGCAAAAACTCCAGGAAATGCTGACACAGATGGCCGCACTCACTGGGCCAAAAGAAAGCCCGGAGACGTTGTCAGAGTAGTGTCAAGAACAGGAAACTGACACCGAGTTCCTCCAAAGAATGCTCGAGAGGAAAGAAAAAGAGGCTGCGGAACAGGCAGCCAATATAAAACGAATGGCTCTCTTGTTCCAAGACATGGCTGGGATGATGCTACAGCTGGAACCTCCAGCTGAAGACCCCCCGATCATCATTAAAGACGATAGAGGGAAGACATCGAACCCTCCTCCGGCTCTTTCGGCAGCCAAAGAGGAAACCATTTCCAAGGCCGCTCTGGATGACTACATTGCTCAGCAAATACGAGCTCACCAGGCGAATGAAGCGGCCGGCCAAGTTGTTAAAACTGGGCGACCATATCCTGGATGGTATGACCAAATAAAGTACCCGCCGGGATATACGATCCCCAAAGTCTATGTGTACAAGAGGACAGGCAATCCCCATCAACATGTCGCTCAGTTCAGGGCTTTTTGCGGCAATACTGGAGATGATGATAAATTTCTACTTCGCCAGTTCGTCGGTAGCATAGCAGAGACAGCTTTTGAATGGTACTCGGAGCTTCCTGACGACTCCGTCAAAACGTTTACAAAAATGGAGTTGCTATTCACTCAGTGGTTCGCAAGAGCCAGCGAACGCACCCCAATCACGGCATTGATCAATGCCAGAGTAAAGCCGGGAGAGACATGGGTGCAGTATGCAATCCGGTGGCGGAACCTATGGTGGAGATGCGAACAACGCATAGAAGAAGCTCCTGCCGTGGGCATGTTCATGTGGACCCTTGACCCTCAGTCGACTATTTCCTAATTCATGATGTTCTTCAAGCCGACCACCTTCCAAGCCTTGATCGACAAGCTGGCCCAAATGGACCAGATGGGCCATAGGCCTTTCCCTTCAAAAGTGGGTTTTCGGAATGAAAAAGGAAACGGAAAAGCGACCTTTGTCGCCAATGCTCAGCGACAGCCGAGTAACCCAAGACCGTCTGTTCGTCAAAGCAACAAGCCGCAATCCCTCGATGAGAAGTTAAAACGTCCTTACTCATTTCCCAGGGATAAAACAAGGAGACTGTTCGAACTGGCAGTGCGCAACGGGCTCATCACTCCGCCAGATCCAAAACATCCATCGCAACTGGGTGACGTTAACCATCCTAACTATTGTCCCAACCACAGAGTAATGGTTCATCCACTCGAAGATTGCTATGTCTTCAAAGGCTGGATTGAGAATGAATACCAACAGGGCAAATTCGCGTTACCAAGATACTAATGGATGTAACCACAATTAACATCACTACGGTCGGGCTATCGAACACGGAGTCAGAAGTGAATTACGAGTCGGACCAATCCACAGATCGAGCGAGCTGACAACTGGAAGGTGAACCCGCCACACCCACATGCTCAGAAAAAGATGGACACGCCGGGGGCATCATGCTCTTTTATAGGGGAAGCTCCATGAGAAATTGTTCTTTCGGAAAAAACTAAAAGAATGCTGAAAGATCTTCAAACATGTCCGACCTATGAACAACGGAACGAAACGTCCTTAAACTAACGATGGACCACTATGTCCTAAAACTGGCTGATGACCGAGACGTCGATAAACTATTGTAGACTGCAGCATCCCAAGGCTGACACAAAAAAAAAGAAGAAGAAAGAAAAAGAAAGAAAAACGGTATGTCCACAAGCGAAAAGGGCACGGATGAAAACCCAAAAGGGCTCCGTGAGTAAAAATATCAGGGCAACCGGTGAGTTTTGTGAAAACCCGAAAGGGCGCAATCTCGTTAAAAGACACTTGCAAGGTCCTCTCGACCTTGTGAGGAGAAACCACCCGCGTGAGATCCTTAAGACTTACAAGAGAGTAACACACTTAGGGATCCTCACGATCCCTAGGGAGAAATTACACTTGCGAGATGCTCACGACTCGTAAGGAGAACTCTCTTATGGGACCCTCACGGCTCATAAGATTCAAAAGTCTTAAGCTACAGGGATCTGAACCTGTTCTTAAGCGGCCACCACAACTTCCAATGCTGCCTTACAAGTGGCTCAATGCTGACCCTTGTATACAATCCGCGGACGTGAATAAACATTTCCCTAACAAAGTCCCATCCATGACTAGGGATATGTCTACACGGTGAATAACGCTTGTAAGTCCTCTCGACTTATAAGGAGAAAACACTCTTGTAAGATCCTTACGAGTTATAAGAGAACACACACTTAGGAATCCTCACGATTCCTAAGGAGAAAATGCACCTACGCGATCCTCACGACTCGTAGGGAGAAATACCTTTATGAGACCCTTACGGCTCATGAAGTCAAAAGCCTTAGTCGACAGGATCCCAACCCTGTTCGCTAAGCCACCTTTGTTCGATATCGACAGAGGCAAATGATGATTCTCTCCTGGCAATATCCCAGTTATAGCGGTGCTGATGCCGAAATCGGTGTCTAATTCCAAGCTTGCAGCAAGAAGCTAGCAAACCACACATGCATACGAAATAGCCGAAATGATGGGGCAACTTGCAACAAAATCGGCAAGTAAAAATGTATGCATGCAAAATAGCCGAAATGATTAGGCAACTCGCAATAAAAAGCAGCGAGTAAAAATAAAATAAATAGCCGAAATGATCGGGCACCGCGAAAAATAGCCGAAATGATTGGGCAATCGCGACCTTCGGGATATAAAAGCTGAAATGATAGAGCATCGCGGGAAAAAAATGATGAACTGAAATGAAACTTTTTGCCCTGCAAGTGAGGTCACATTGACCCCTGTATACAATCCATGGGCATAAACAAGAAGGGAATCATATCGTCCCACCAGGCTTCGTCGAAGCGAAGCCAAATCTCGACGGTTCATAGACAACCTATAGACAATCTCGACATTCGTCGCAATATTGCAAACACAATGTCAACAAACGAAGCGAATGAAGATCCCTAGCTTCAGGGTCTCGACGTCAATATCGACAACTTAGAGATCAACAACGACGTTTCTCCTTACTCCAGTAGGATGCAGACGTGACGTCAACAAAAGACCCAATGGTCGAAACAAAGCGGAGTGACGGCAAAATCCCAGCTCCACCTCAGCATTCGTCTCGATACAGCAGATGAGATGTCACCACAGCGTTCTTCTTCCAGCAGGATTCAGACATGACAATCCAATAACGGAGCCATGGCGAAGTCCCTAGTTCCAGGTCCCGACGGTTCACCAACAACCTAAAGAACACCTCGACGTTCGTCTCGATACAGCAGGCACGATGTCACCCCAGCGTTCTTCCCCCAACAGGATTCGGACGCGACATCAACAAAGCGGAACCACGGCAAAGTCCTAGTTCCAAAACTCTAAGGTCCACAGATGACCTAGAGTCAACCAATGACTTCCCCACCGGATCAACGCTCCGTCTCGAAAACAAGTCAACCAACCCCGGGGAAATCAGTGTCCTTGGTAAAACCTCTCGATTCAGGGAAATCAGCGTCCTTGAC
Organism: Agapanthus africanus; assembly: GCA_030015575.1. Taxonomy (NCBI): domain Eukaryota; kingdom Viridiplantae; phylum Streptophyta; class Magnoliopsida; order Asparagales; family Amaryllidaceae; genus Agapanthus; species Agapanthus africanus. Next base: position 415,812,545 of record CM057338.1, on the reverse strand, counting down.
GAAAGCATCTCAATTCGCGTCGACCCGCAAGAAAATCAGTGTCTTTGCAGGAATACCTCGATTCGTCTCAACTCCGAGGAAATCAGTGTCCTTGGAAAAAACCTCGATTCAGGGAAATCAGCGTCCTTGAGGAGAGCATCTTAATTCGCATTGACCCGCAGAGAAATCAGTGTCTCTGTAGGAATATACGACGTCAGCAAAATGGAGCCATGGCAAAGTCCCTAGTTCCAGGTCCCGACGGTTCACCAACAACCTAGAGAAAAACCGCAACATTCGTCTCGATACAGCAGACGCAATGCCAGCAAACGAAGCAAAGGCAATATTCCTAGCTTCAGGGTCTTGACGACAACTCATATAAAACCTGAAAGACTATCAGAGATCATCCCACACCAGCGCAGAGTGGTTATGACTCATCGGGGCTCCCAAACTAAGCCTAACCTCAAGTAAAAAGCGACATGGAATATCCCTAACGCTTGCTCTTTCGACGGTAATATCACGTGGAAGATTGCTTGAAGACGTCTTGTCCAGCCCCCGAAGGAATCAGAGACACGACAGTCGTGGGGCTACTCGAACAGCAATATTATGCGTCGAGGAATACACTAGCCAACGCGACGGTGCGACGGGTAAAAAACCCTAGTACCACAGGCCCTAACGAACTTCTATTAGCAGGAGTTAACTGTGACGTTAAGAAATCCTTGCGAGAACTTCTCGATTCGTCTCGACTCGTAGAGAAAAGCCTTAGGCAATAGGGATAAGGACCTATTTCCTAAGCACCGGGGTCCTACAAGTCGGTCCAAAATGGACTCTTGCATACTATTCACGGACCACACTCTCCAAAGTCGAATCTCGACAAGGAGGGAAACAACCACTTACGAGTCCTCTCGACTTATAAGAGGGAAAAATTCTCTTGTAAGATCCTTACGACTCTCAAGAGAAACCACACCTAGGGATCCTCAAGATTCTTAAGGAGAAATTACACCTACGATATCCTCTCGACTCGTAGGGAGAAAAGTCTTCATGAGACCCTCACGGCTCATGAAGTTGAAAAGTCTTAGGCAGCAGATCTGAACCTGTTTCCTAAGCCATCACTACCTCTCGGAGAATTCAAAAACAGAATGCTCTATCATATATAGGCTACGCTTACTAAGAGTAATATACCAACAACATGGCAAAGATAAGAAAACGACAGTGGGAGATAAGAAAAATGTGTCTTTATTCATAAACTCAATTGAATACAAGATACATCATATAAAAGAATAAAAAGTGGATACATGTTATTCAAAGATTACAAGGGTTTAATTGATACAAAGGCAGCTACTGAGAAGGAGGCGTTTTCAATAAGTCAGCCAGTCGCTCGCGCATTGCTCTCAACTCCTTTTCAAAGTCAGCCGCCGCAGCTAGCTCCGCTTCGATTCGAGCCCATTGCTGCAAGCATGATGAAACCTTCTCAACGATTTCCCGTTGGAAAGCTTCGCGACTCTGTGTAACCCGCTCAATGAAGTCGAGTTTCCACCTCAATGCCAACCCATCCAAAATACATCATTGCAAATTGTCAAAGATGGCTCTCAGTTGCGCGGTGTTCGCTTCGACCTAGGCACGCAATTGGAAAGACTCAGCGGAAGTCGCCTCACGTTCTTTTCATTTGAGGATCGCCTCTTTTTTGAAATGACGAAGGAAAAGGGCACTTTTCTCAACCCATACAGCCCGCTGGGAGTTCACAGCCAGAATCTCAGGAGCAGGACGCCTAAGCTCAAGCTCATGCAGGCAGGCCTCAATCTTCCTGCAGTGATTAACCCAAGACTCGACAACGCCTTCATTATGGAAGTTCACAAGCGTCGCTGGCATTGGATTAACTTTGGCGGCAAAATCTGCAGCGAATGTAGGGGCCTCCGCGTCAAGCTCCTCGACGTATTCGCTCAACATACGCAGGCTGGTCACAGCGCCTTTGGAAGATGGACGTCTAGAAAAGGGCCCTGCCGGCATTATGATGCGAGACTCGAACGGAGCTAGAGTCGACATGATTACTGCAAAATAAATCATAGTCAGGTGTCGGCTCAAGAAATAAAGAAAATACACGAACAATAGAGTCTACTATACCGGCTACAACAGGAGGCAGAGCTATGAGTACTGGGGGCGCAACGATACCCTCGTCCCCTCCTTCAATTTGTAAGGCTACAAGCAATGCAAAGAAGAATTAGCAATAATGTGACTGCCCGTTAAAGAAAAGACGTTGGTTAGAAAAGATACTCACCGACACCAGCGGGCGAACTAATCTTCGACAGGAAAGAGAAGTGCGGGTTCAGCACCTGATACAAATGATCAAAAAGAACTCCTGCAAGATCACGATGATACATGGTCAGTATACGAAAGATGCTGTCCCTGCTTTAAATTTATCACAAACCCATACCTTCCAGCATTTGAGAAGATATAATAGAAGACGGAGGGGCAACTACTGTCAAAGCAACAACTGGCGATGCTTCCTCAGGTGGCATAACCTCAACGCTCACCACGCCTGCATTAGAAATGAGGGAAATACTGTTAGGAGAGATTGAAAGGGATTGCAGAATAAAATGAAAAGCAATGACCCAAGATCTACCTGGTGAGTCACCGGTCGAGACCACAACAAGGGCATCACTGAATGCAGCGACTGCCTCACCCTCCTCCGTGCTCCCGAGCACATCATCAGGGATGTGGGCCGGTAGAGTAACTTCCGGTGGAGAAGCAGTAACCCTCGCTACAGGCTCCAATGGAAGGACGGTGTCCTTGACTACCTGTCCCGCAGTCTCTGGGCCATCCCCAGAGAGACCCGTTGAATCTGCGGCCAATGAAGATGCCTCTTCCGGAGGAGCAATCACCTGGGGAGCAGGAATCACCAAGGGAAGCTCCATCGCAGGAACAACAATTATGTCAACCCCCTCCACACTGATTAGTGCCTTATCAGGGGATATCTGTGAAGTCCATAGTCAGGGCGCGACTTGGACTCAGCTCCTCTGCCATCGCCGAAGTCCCTACAAAGTTTGTACAAGGATAAGGATATATATATATATATATATATATATATATATATATGTATACAAGCAATACAAAATATTACAAAGAGATACATGAACATACCGATGCGCAAGGGAGCTTCTAGTATGGCTTGTTCAAGCCGACGCTCCTTCCTGAAGAGGTATGCTCGCCGAGATTCGAGAGTAGACTCGTGGCCACCGGTCCACAATGAATGTGCATCCTCGGCGTCGGCTGAGACGGCCTGCTTAAGAGCCCTTCTCCCCATTCTTCCAAAGGGCCTATGAATAGCCGACGTATCCACGGAGGGTCTTCATAAAAGATGACGGCAGGGTAAGGCCTCTTCGGGATCCTTACATTCTCGGATTCGTCTTGTGAGCGTCTTATAGCCTCAGCCAATAGTACGGCTTCCTCGGCAGATGAACCAGGAAAAAGAAGACCTTCTTTCGGTAGACTAGTAACGGTCTTCTTCCCCCGCTTTGGTCCAGAGCTAGTAATTGCAGAAGATCGCTTCTTTCCCCTTGCCGTCTGTTTTTTGGGCCGTTTCTCGGTTTTGACAGGGAGAGGAGACTTCATGAGGACCTTCGCCAAGGAGATATTATCACTAGAGCTAGGTTTTACCTTCGGAACCATTACGGTATCCATCATTGGTCGTTCAAGCGAAGCCTCTGTTGGCAATGAGACGCGAAGCATTTCCTTCTCTCCAAAGGTTTTAAGTGAAGCAGCAATAACTTCTTCTGTGGAGGCACCTGTTAAAACAACAAGCATCAGTCAAAGCATGATAAAAAAATATATATAAACAGCGGACAGATAAGGGTAATGTATACCTGACTGCACAAGGGCGGCCCGTTCTTTTTCGAAAATGGCCGACTGTTTGGAAGCTTCGATGGCTGCCTCCAAATCGGTATCATCGAGCGTCTTGAATAAACCCTCATTAGTCCCATATTCGCTCAAGCCTTCGCTAGACAGAGCAGGGGGCGTTGAGCCTAATATGGTGTCTAAAGAAAGTACTTGTTTCTTTTTCTTCTGAGGACGAGCGCCAGTGGCCGATAACATGAGTTTGCGTTTAGCAGGCGCCTTTGGACGACGAGTCCCAATTTCTTTTCCTACGTCCGACTCGGGGGATGCGGCAGCCACCTCTTTTTCAGGCGCGCTAGATGGGGGCAAACCGCGCGTAGGGTTTAGCACGTGTGGGGGCTCAACTGCAGTGACTTCTCTCAAGGGAGGAGGAACAATGTTCCATCACTTCAGAGGAACATTTCGATCACTAGCCGGCACTGCGCCCTTGCGATCAAGTAGTAATCGCTTTTCCTCCCTAATGATGGCACCCATCGAATGTTGGTACCACGCCACATACACATTCAGGGCTTGCGGAATACAACTCGGTTCGCTGATGAAGAAGTTAGACCCTGTGTTCAGGCGCATAAAATGATGAAGTGTGCTCCGAGTACCCTCTTCAGTGGCAGCCGGTTCTGCCAAGAAAGCCTCGAGTGGGACGCCCTGATTGTAGCTTAACTGCTGGGCGAAGCGATGCGAGTAATACCTCATAAATAAATCCGAGTCATTCATCTTGAATACAAGAAAGCCCGGCCGGATAGAGTACAAATGAAGAATCTCCCGAGCCTTCAAGACGGAGACCCCAGCTTTAAATATATCCTGCAAGGGCAGCACCGTCTTTCCCGATTCCTGGCCAACGGTCAAAACTTTATCAGTAAAGGACATGCCAGCTCCAACCGTGCACGGGCGAAGAAGCAAGCCTCTAGCTTCCCGTTGCATTGGAGTCACAATAGAGGCACCGACCAGTCGCATGATCCGAGGGAACCTGCACCTATCATAAAAACCCGGCCTCTTATGGATACCAAAGACGCCTAGCACGTGCAACTCAAGCCATGACGTGAAATAATGCATCGGGAAATTTACCGACTGCACCCCTGGCTCAGTGGTATCTGCTGCCAGGCTGAGGCTGTGATACACATGGGCTAACCCAGCGATCCCTACAGCCACTTGTATCCCAGCAACCATCCGATGCGCAGGGTAGAAGACGGACGGCCTCATATGGCGAGGGTGCATGGGGAGCGCAAACCAACTCAGCCATAACCCAAGAAACCCTAAAAAGAACGTTTCTTCGTCAATCCCGGGAGCCGCCAGCTCTGCAAAAGGGATGACCGGGGTATCGGGTAGAAAGAAGCTCTTCTGATCCACCTCCGCTGCCGGCAGGTTACCCAAACCTAAGCCGAAGGGATCGTCAAGGCTGGCGAATTTCTCAGCTTCTTCCTTCAATACTTCTGGGCGAAGAAAATCAGCGATAAAAGACGTAAAATTAACTCCACGACCTTCAGATGCAAGAGAGAGGTTCTCATAGATATTCAACACCTTTATCAAACTTGGAAATTGGTGTTGAATAGCGTTCTCGGGAGTAAGATCCATTACCTCTGATTTGGTGGCGAAAATATACTCATCCGGAGGAAGTAATTCCTCATAATGTTCTCCCCTAACGGGTAAACCCGAGACCTCTGCAAATTCCTCCAAAGAAATAGAGACTTCTCGATCAGATAGGAGGAAGGTGTGGGTCAGAATATTCCACTGCTCCAGAAAGGCCCTGACCCACCATGTAGGAGGCGGGGAATATTGAAACAAAGAAGCGTAAACGGCGGGATACAATTCGAGCTTCATCAATTGGGATTCCTTAGCCGATAAGATATACCGAGCCCACTGCAAATACCCGGCCGGGTAACGAAGAGTTAGTCCTACATTGTATGGCTGTCCCCAAGGGCATGACTCGCCCTGACATATACGCCGCCCTAGGATGTCCAAAGCCACCGGCGGCTGCACGGGTACTGCGGCAATAGAAGGCCGAAGGAGACCTTCTAAAGTCCAGTTGACCTCCTCCACGGTGTAATTTATCGGAGGTGCATCCGCATAAGCGATCGCTGAAATAGGCTCCGAAGGTGTCGCACAGGAAAAGCTCCGTCGACCCATGATAACTTGATCGTACCATTTATCCCATAGATGAAGACTTTTGTGCTCCAGGTTATGGTCTTTTATCAGTACGAAAACCTCTCGGTCTATGGGTGCTTCAGGAAATACGCCTTCTGAGCGAATGAACGGGAAGGAGGTGTCGGAAGATATAGTGCCTGCACAGAATAGGACGAATTTTCAGCCGCCAATGCTATAAATTAAATTTTATTACAAATTACTATAAATTCGTACCGCACTGCAATGCAGTTAGGGACCCACAAAATCTAGTTGACGGTTCATCATTAATAAAACAGCCTCATCATTGGATGATGCTGTCATTAAATGAGGAAATCCTCAAGAGATTCTCATTAAATGAGAAATCCCTCGGGCAGAAGAGTAAAACTCCCATTGAGAGCAGCGCTCTTCACTAGACAGACATCTGTCAAAATCTAATGATGAAGGAAGAAACTTCCTCAAGAAGAGCCTTGCTCTGAGAAGATGATGGAATAATCTATCAAAAAAATAAAATTTCATTTTTTGATCTTCAAGATCCATGAACAAACTCTTAAGAGTTCTTCTATATGATCTGAAAGGAGCAAAGCTCCATTAATGGATTAAGAAATCATAAGCAAGATCCTTCTAGATCTGTGATTCCAAGAGAGCAAAGCTCTGTTAATAAAACCCTAAAGAGGATTTTCTTTAGATCAAAGATCTATGAAGAGCAAGGCTCTAATAATGGGTGAAACCTTAAAAGATGTTTCAAAAAGATTTAATCTTTTGCCTAATCTGACAGAGTTCTGTCCTTGAAGAATTTTAAGAAGAAGAGCTGCGCTCTGAAGAAGAAAATAAATTTTCAAGAAGGATTGAAGATGAACATAAGTCATCTCAAGGGCCAAGGGTCCTATTTATAGGCATTAAGCGCCGTTTCAGTTCCTTGGGTGATCCAAGAGTCGAGATGTTACCACCGCTGCACCCACATGTGGGCCCCGTGAGCACAACAGTGGGGAGGCATTTGTTTCCCCAATTAGATAAAAGCTCTGTTCAGAATTCAAAATTTAATTTAAAGCTGCGCTTTTATAAAAGCGTTGCGCTACAACTAACGCACCCCGTGCAAAGCGCATAGACGCTAGCGCTAGATGCGTTGTGCTCTAAGTAGCGCACCACGTGCAAAGCACGTGTGCGCTAGCGCTAAAAGCGCTGCGCTCCAAGTAGCGTACCATAGGCAAAGCACATAAGTGCTAGCGCTGGAACTAAATGTTTCTTACCATTGGATCAAATATCCAACGGATATGATTAAATTATCAATTAACAAGAATGAAATTCTGTTGAATCTTTCCAAACAGAAAAGATTGTCCCCTGAATTTGGAACGCCGTTGGATTAATGATCCAATGGTGATTAAAAATCGATAAAATACAGAACCAATTCTGTAAGAGGGAAAGATTTCTCAATCTTGTTAAAACAAGAAGATTGCCTTCTGAAAATCAGAAGCCCTAGGATCAAGGATCCAACGGTAGGAAACATCCCCAAATCAATCAAAGAAAGATGTCTTTAACTGATTCAACAAATCAACTTGCCCTGTATAAAGGCCCCAAGACTTCAAGTCTGATATAGAGAACCCCCCCCCCCCCCCCCCCGCCGCCTAAACTTTGAAAAATTCAATGGAAGAGAAGTATAGTTCTCAGCGAAAGAAGATTTCTTCTTCAAGGTAAAAATAATGGTGATGAACACAGAGATGAAATCATCTCAATAAAAGAAGAATTCTTTTCTTTAAAAGATCATAGATCTTCAAGACAAAAAGTCTTTCACAAAAGAGATCAAAAGATCTCATCACAAAATAAAAGAAGAACATATTCTTCTCACAGATCATGGATCTATAAAGGCAAAGCCTTTCATCAAAACAAGAGATCGAAAATCTCTCCTGCAAAATAAGAACTGTTGTTCTTGAATTTTGAGACAAAGTCTTTTTTTAAAGAGAACATAAATTGGTTCCCAGATCATAAAATTGATCAAAAGCGCCTTGCGCTCTTGAAATGCACCTTGCGCTCTTGAACTGCGCTTTTGCACTCTCTGGACCGGCGCTCAGCGCCAAATGCGCCATGTGTCAACCACGTGTGCATCAATTAACAAATTGCGCTTTGCGCTTCTGAAATAGCCCACTGCGCTCATGGGCTGGCGCTCAGCGCCAAGCGCACCACTTGTCACTTACGCGTGCGCCACTAAATTAAAAGCGCACTGCGCTCATGGGCTGGCGCTCAGCGCCAAGCGCACCACTTGTCACTTACGCGTGCACCACTAAATTAAAAGCGCACTGCGCTCATAGATTAGCGCTCAGCGCTCATAAAACTGGCGCAATGCGCCCATCATCTGGCGCTTAGCGCCAAGCATGACACGTGTCCTTCACATGTGCGCTACTTGGCAGAAGCGCACTGCGCTCTTTGATTTGCAGAAAACGCCTGGCGCGCCACGTGTTGCACTGTCAGAACATAAACTGTTCTTTAATAAGCCCAGAGCTTTGATCAATGCTCACCATTGTTAAAAGGGCCAAGCCTAAATAAAGGCTCAATAGCCAGAATAAAAATGTTAAACATTTATCGGACTTAGCCCAAGACTGGTCATAAGTCCTCAACCCATATTAATTGAGCACATCCGCTCATGAACATTTTAACAGATCTTAGTTCCAAATTGGACTACAGATCTTCCAACCAACTCACACCGGTTTGAGGGTACATCTCTTTACTCCTCTGATATATGTCGTTGTAATCCTTCAACGTCTTCAGATAGGTGACGGGTCCCGACAACTACACATTTCACAGACTGTGGGGTCCTTAAACTCATAGACTACGATGTCCCTAACATCGGACTGTGGGGTCCCTTTAAACCCACGGACTATGATATCCTTAATCTTGACTGTGAGGTCTTTAAACTCATGGACTACGATGTCCTTAACCTCGGACTGTGGGGTCCCTTTAAACCTATGGACCGAGATGTTCTTAAAGTAACAATGGACTGAGATGTCCTTAAACTAACATTGGACCGAGATGTCCTTAAACTAACAATGGACCGCAATGTCCTTAAACTAATCGACCGCAATGTCCCTAAACTAAACAATAGAGTCCAAATGCTCTCTTGTCGGATCTAAACGATCTCGTTAAGTTGATCTTAGTCTAGAATTAGACTAACGTATCCTTAACATACATTTAAGTTGATGAAAGGTCTCAAATAAGGCTAACGTATTCTTAAACCCAACCCCAAACCCAAATCTAAGAAGATACAAATTTGGACTAATCCATGCCCTACGGGCGACAATATAAATTAGTCTCTGTATACAATCCACGGGCAACCGAAAACAAAACAAACACCCACGACACGAAGTAACCATCTGGAGAAGGAGAAAGTTGTTACCATGATGCGGTAGTGTAATTAACTGCAGGGGCTTGCGCCTGCAGGGAAGAGCGTCCCCACAATCAAAAAACCCTCAAATGAGGGGGGATCTGACGAAGTCTACTACATCGGCCGCATCCGTTTAAACCTTCGATACATGGTGCCATAAATCTACTTGGCATCTTCGGAGAGATGGACGGATAGCACCAATTAGCATCTGCCCCGAAATTTAGGCAAGACGTTCGCCGCGTCTTCGCGCGTCTTTCGGCGGGGAACACCATTGACAGGATTTTAGCGAACCGTTTCTTTGTCTAAAGCCTGTTTTTGTCTGCCGCGGGCATGCTTCAATCTGGTTGGAGTGCTTTGTGATTCATCCCTACCATGACTTCTTCAACTTGATGCTGACGCCTGGCCTTTTCGAATATGGTCATTTCACGCTCTTGATCAGCTTTGCTCTTTTGACGGACTTCGTTCAACAGCATGTCAATCATCTCGTCTGACAGATCCAAGGATTTTGGCACCGATCGTTCCCCCAGATCCTCTATATTATCTTCTGATTCCGAGTGAGCTTCTTCTTCATTTATTAGTGAATGCGAGATCATGTGACAACTTGCCATATAATCTTTGGGTTCTTCTGACGAGTCTTCTCCCTCATTATTGTCATTATCTCTGCTCTCAAGGATATGGTTGAGAAACTCATGGAGTGTGACTGGGGTTCGCACCTTCTGGTTATATTCTTCCAGCGCGTCAATATGCCTCTGCAGATCCGTGCGTTTGTCGTCAAACTGCGCTGGCTTTTTGGTCTTCTTCTTCGAAGACTTTGACGGCTGGGCATGGGTGTTTTGCCCATTGTTACTAATTATCGGTGTTGGGTGTGGTTTCAGCATCCTCTCAATGATCTCGGGCTCTAGCGGGCTTTTCTACCTGATTGCTGGGCATACTTGAAGATCCTTCAGCATTCTTTTGGTCTTAGCTGAAAGAACAACTTCCAATAGAGCTTCCTCTATAAATGAGCATGATACCCCCGGCGTGTCCATCTTTTTAGGAGCGTGCGGTTGTGGCTGGTTTACCCTCCAGTTTTCAGACAACACGAATTTGCCTTGCTAGTACTGGTCCTCAATCCAGTTTTTGAAGACGAAGCAATCTTTGATTGGGTGGCCCACTATTCGGTGGTAGGGGCAATAATTGGGATTGTTGATGTCGCCCGGTTGCAACGGGCATCTCGGATCTGGTAGAGTGATAAGCCTGTTGCGCACTGCCAGTTCGAACGGTCTTCTCATTTTATCCCGAAGGAACGAGTAAGGACGTCTCAACTTTTCTCCGAGTGATCGCGGTTTATCGTTTTGGCGAGCAGCTAGTTTCGGATCACTCAGCTGTTGCTGAGCGTTGGCGATGAAGGTCGCTTTCCCTTTGCCCTTTTCACTTCGAAGCTCCGTTTTCGAGGAGGGCGGTCTATGGCCCATCTGGTCCATTTAGGCCAGCTTTTCGATCAAGGCTTGGATTGTGGTCGGCTTGAAGAACATCATAAATTGGGATATAATTGCCTGCGGATCAAGGGTCCCCACGAACATGCCCACGGCAGGAGCTTCTTCTATGCGTTGTTCGCATCTTGACCATAGGTTCCGCCACTGAATTGCATACTGAACCCAAGTCTCTCCTGGCTTCACCCTGGCATTGATCAATGTCGTGATCGGGGTGCGTTCGCTGGCGCTTCCGAAACGCTGGGTGAATAGCAACTCCATTTCTGTGAATGTTTTGATGGAGTCATTCGGAAGTTCTGAGTACCATTCAAATGCTGTCTCCGCTAAGCTGCCGACGAACTGGCGAAGTAGCAATTTGTCATCACCTCCAGTATTACCGCAGAGAGCCCTGAATTGAGCGACATGCTGATGGGGGTTGCTTGTTCCCTTATACACGTAAAATTTAGGGATCGTATATCCCGGCGGGTACTTAATTTGATCGTACCAGCTTGGATAGGGTCGCCCAGTTCTGACGACTTGGCTGTGGCTTCACTTGCCTGATGAGCTCGTATTTGTTGAGCTATATAGTCATCAAGCGCAACTTTCGAGATCGTCTCCTCCCTGGCTGCTGATAAAGCTGAAAGAGGGTTTGATATCTCCCCCCTGTCGTCTTCAATGATTATTGGGGGATCTTCGGCTCGAGGGTCTGGTTGGATCATAATGCCCATCATATCTTGGAACAGGAGCGCCATTTGTTTTATATTAGCCGCTTGTTCTGCGGCTTCTTTATCTGTTTTCTCGAGCATCCTTCGTAGGAACTCGGCGTCGGTTTCTTGTTCCTAGCGTTGCTCCGATGACCCTTTCGGGCATTCTTTCTGCCCAGTAAGTGTGGCCATCTTTGTCAGCATCACCTGGAGTTTCTGTTGCTGCTCCTGAGCCTTTGTTACGGACCGCGTAATTGGTTAATGACCCCTAGAAGCACCGCTTTCCTCTTTTCCGGAAGCCATGTAGACGGTGTGCACTACCATGCCACTAGACTTAGGGCGTTTGGATCCATCATGCTCAGAATTTGTCGCCGGTGGTGGTTGATTCTCTGGCCTTATACTTTTATGGACGGTCGAGGTTGAGGGGGCTGCAACAGGCGCCCCTGCAGATGACACTTTTTGTAGCATGGTGATGAGATGGTCCTCCTCTTGCCGAACCTTCATTTTCTTCTGTCAGCGTGAGTAGTCTTCGTCGATCACAGAGTCTTAGACTCTTTGCCAAACCCTGTGGATTTTGGTGGACAGCCGTTGAGGGGGCTGCTCCGGCTTCGCTTTAGTAACATTTTCAGCCGGTGGAGGAGACCTTTTTAGTACGGCAGTTGGAGAATTCTTGCGCACCCTCCTGAGCGGCTCAAAACTGTTCCCAGTTAGAACAGCAGCATACTCTTCCACCATTGGAGCTGGTGGGGTAAGTCCAGGAAGGGAACTGCCCCCAGCTTTCCTCACTCAGCGCCAGTGACGACGTCGAGCATGTCGTGTAGCCGGGATCACCACTATCGTCGGAGTAGCTTAGTCATGCCACCTGCTTTTAGGAGAGGCTGTTATTGGCGCCAGTCTGTCAAAGACTGACATCCGCTGGGAAGGAATGGTCAACCTGTCGAAGGCCGACTTTCGAGTAGGGGAAGTAGTTTGGATGACTTCACCTGCAGCAGGAGTTGGGATAGCCTTCTCTGGTATTGCGAGCCTCTTCGCGGGCCCATTTGAGCTTAGGCTTAGCCTGTCAAAGACTGAGGTGGTAGACTTGGACGACCCATTGAGAGGGGTCGTGGTAGTTGAAAGACGATCAAAGACCGACTTATTTGGAGCTTCCTATGACGACACTGGAGCGTTGAAGCTTATCGGTAGGAGCATGGTCCCGAAGAACAATCTAGTGCTGGCCTGTCTCAGCTGTTCCACCGGCATTGCGTAGATGGAGGCCGCTTGGGGCCCGTAAGTTACTCCTCCAGACGGGGTGGAGCGGGAGTTGTTGTTGCAGTTGGTGCAGTTAGAAGCCATTAATCTTCTTTTCTCTGCACGGGAGCAAGACACCAAATCTTAGTACCTTGAATCCATATGCAACCATAGCAGACCATGATTTGTTCATGAAACACAACACATGAAGTGTGGAGTGGAAAGAGGAAAAGGTCCCACCGGGCGTTCCAGAATCTGTGAACCGCCGAAAGACGCGACCGGGACGTTAGGAACGTCTGGCCTGAATTTTAGGGGCAGATGCTATTTGGTTTTGTCTGTCTACCTCTCCGAAGATGCTGAGTTAATTTATGGCACCATATATCGAAGGTTTAAACAGATACGGCCGTTGTAGCAGACTTCGTCAGATTTCCCCTCGTTGTGAGGGGATTTTGATTGTGGAGACACTATTCTCTGCAGGCGCAAGCCACTGCTGTTAATTACGTTACCATATCGCGGTAATCACTTTCTCCTGCTCCAGAAGGTTACTTTGTGTCATGTGTGTTTGTTTTCTTTTTCGTTTCCCGTGGATTGTATACGGAGACTAATTTGTGTTGTTGCCCATAGGGCGGGGATTAGTCCAAATCCGTATTTTCTTAGATTTGGGTTTGGTTTGATTTAAAGATCGTTAACCTTGTTTAAGATTAAGATCGACTCAAATGTTCGTTAAGGATATGTTAATCCGATATTGGACTAAGATCTACTCAACGGGGGTTCAGGATCATTTTTGATCTAACAAAAAGGGTGTTTGGGCCCTACTGTTTTAGTTTTAAGGACGTTACGGCCCATGGATCACCATTTTTTTAGGGTGAGGGTTTAGTTTATGGACGTTGCGGTCTACGGCTAGTTTAAAGACATTGCGGTCCGTTATTAGTTTAAGGACGTTGCGGTCCATTGTTTAGTTTAAGGACGTTTCAGTCCATAGCTAGTTTAAGGACATTGCGGTCCGTTATTAGTTTAAGGACGTTGCGGTCCACAGTAGTTTAAGGACATTGCGGTCCGTTATTAGTTTAAGGACGTTGCGGTCCATAATAGTTTAAGAACGTTGCGGTCCGTTATTAGTTTAAGGACATTGCGGTCCACAGTTGCTGGTTGTCGGGACCCGCCACCTCTCTGAAGATGTTGAAGAATTACAACGGCGTGTATCAGAGGTGTGAAGAGATATACCCTTGAACCAATGAATGTTCATCAGGGACTTGGTAGTCCTGTTTGGGACTAAGGCGAATTTAGAGGAAGATATATGGGCTCGGTCAATTTGGGGTTTGGCCAACCTTAGGCTCAGCCCACTTGATTACTTATTTGGGCTTGATCCCCTTTCTGTATCAGAACTGCTGAGCATTGATTTGGGTTCTGACACCCCTTTTTCTTTTTGTTTTATTTATATCCTTTATATGGAGTGTTAAACAACTTATAGTGTCCACGTGCAGAGCACGTGAGGCGCTCGGCGCTGAGCGCAAAACACTGAGTGCTAAGCACATTTTTATTAAATAGCGCCCACGTGAGGGGAACGTAGAGCGCTCGACGCCGAGCGCCATACTTCGAGTGCTAAGCGCTGCTTATTAAATAGCGCCCACGTGAGGAGCACGTGGAGCCCTCGGCGCTGAGCGCCAGACTTTGAGTGCTAAGCACTTCTTATTAAATAGCGCCCACGTGAGGAGCACGTGGGGCGCTCGGCGCTGAGCGCCAGATTTTGAGTGCTAGGCACTTCTTATTAAATAGCGCCCACGTGAGGAGCACGTGGAGTGCTCGGCGCTGAGTGCCAGACTTTGAGTGCTAAGAACTGAGTTTTCTGTTCTGCTCAATTCAATCTCTGAGAATTATATTCTCACTTGTGAAAGACTTTGGCTTATAGATCTGAGATCTGGAAAAAGAACTAAGTTCTTCTGATGTGAGAGTTAAACTCTTAAATATGGAGGAGATGCTCTGATCTCTCTTCTTTTTATTTACCTTGAGGAGAAATCATTCTCGTCTTGAAGTTTGAAGTTTATGGGGGGTTCTTCTCTGCTAGACTTGAAGTCTTGGGGCCTTTATATAGTAGAGGCGGATTTGTTGATTTAGTTAAGGAAATCTCTCATTGAGAGATATCTAATTGATTTGGGGATTTTATCCACCGTTGGATCTTTGATTCTAGGCCTTCTGTTTTACAGAAGATGTTTTTCTTGTTCCCAACAAGATTGGGAAAATATTTTCCCATACAGATCTTATTCTGTATCTTGGTGATTTTTAATTACCATTGGATCTTTAATCCAACGGTGCTCTATTTTACAGAGATTAACCTTTACTTTTTTAGGAAGATTCGAGGAATATTTCCTCAACAGAATTTAATTCTGTAATTTGATGATTTATCATCTTCGTTGGATCTTTGATCCAAGGGTAGAGAACTTTTAGTTCTGGCGCTGGCGCTCTTGTGCTTTGCACGTGAGGCGCTACCTCAGAGTTTTGTAACTCTTGGCGTTGCCTCCGAGTTTTTAACTCTGGGCGCTGGCACTCTCGTGCTTTGCAGGTGAGGCACCGCCTCAGTTCAAATTTTGAACAGAGCCTTGCTTTCTTATTGGGGGGAAACAAATACCTACCGCAGAAGCGTAGGGTATAGATTGTTAGGAATTTGTATGCCCTAGAGGCCATTATTGTTGATATAGTGGATGCTTGGACATATATATAGAGGACTTTCTTGCTCGACATGATAGTATGCTATATGGTTTCCTTTATCTTAACATGTACACTGGTATTTTTATACTGTCTGTCTCTTACATGTTGATAAAGCCCTTAGGATATGTACTTGACTATCAGGATTATGATGAGATCATACTCGTAGGGTCAGGGTGGTCCAAAAGTACATCCTTTAATAGTTCCTAGTCGAGAGGATATCGAGACAGGGTATCGATATTTTAGAGTAGACTAGTGTGTACATTTCTTGTCCCTTGGAGGGCAATGGTTGATCCCACAACCATTAGTGTGTAACATCAAAGATTGTACACAGGTGCTCATTAGAGAATGGGTACACTGAATAGGACTCGCCGAGAACTCCTAGTTGGTAGTATACCTATCGTCAGATAGCAGTTCTCTGGTAACACTGGTACAGGGTTAGTCTGTAGAGCTGAGATCATCATAGAGTCTTGTGTGGCTCCCACTGTGCTTTGATTTCCTCCCTACCACGCTCAAGAGGAGTTGTACAAACAGGTGGATTTTGGGTACAGTCCCGAGTCACATGGAGGAAATGAGCGATAGGAGGGGTTTCGTCTCTCCCGGTATTGAGGGTTGATGTTGCGCTATGCTCGATTGGCTATAACTTGAAGTCCATGGCCAGGGCTGGTAGTGAGATTTACTGATAAGAGTTATCAATAGTTTCTCGAACAGTTATAGGCCAGACATCGGCATGACTTATCACGTTACTGGGGTCTGACGTTTACCACCCCTAAACACGATATACGACATATCAGACAAAGAGACCAGACTGTACGATAGTGTTACTGATAGGCTTCATGGAGAGTATGGACGAGCTTGCTTGTTGATTTTCATATCGCTCAATACCCGGATAGTCGTTACGTCCAGCTAGTACCCCTGACGGCTTATGGGTGACTGATGTGATCATCACCTACTGCTGGCGTATTGACGAGTCTTTAGAGTCCCATACAGAAGTTCCCTGCTTCAAGAAAAACGAGGTAGGGGACATATGTGATACGCGCGTGGGCCAGATTAAATAAGAGTATGCGATACCGTATTGTAATCTGGAAGTTATCTGTTATCAAGTTAGGTTATATATGATATAACCAGATTATCGAATCAAGTGTTGATTTGATAATATGATACATAGATAAATGATATTAGTCGGTTATATGTGATATAACCGGATTATTAAATCAAGTATTGATTTAATAATGTGATATATATTATATGTGATATAATTATATCTTAACAAATATCATTTGCTCACTAATTATTCTTCATAATATATATATTAATATATATGATATATTAATATATATATATATATATCTATATATGAAGCATGGTGTATTTTTCTATTTTTGAGAAAAATAAAAATTGAGGTGGAAAATGGGAGCATGGTGAGGCATGGCTTTTTTCTTTTGTTTATTCATCTTGACTAACTATTGAAGCATGGTTGCAATTTTATATTGCAATAATCTTCATGCTTGAATGAGTGAGGGTCAAGGGATTGCCATTCTACACTTCATTCACAACACTTAGCATTTTTCCAAGTGTTGCTCTCATCTTCTTCTTCCTCTTCCTCTTCATCATCTCCTCTTCATCATGGTTCAAGCTTCAACCTTCACATGTGAATTGAACCATGAATCTTGAACACAAATAAGTGAGCCACAAATCCCCTACTTCACCATCCCACACCAAACTAGCACTTTGGTGTGGCGTGTTTCCTTTACTAATAGGAGATTAGTGAAGAGATAGCATGAGTCAGTGGGTTTCGCGTGGATCATCTTCGGCACGAAGGTCATCGGAGGAAGCTCGTCCAAACTCTCAAGTGGAGCCTAGTCGAGTCGCGTGGACTACTACACGGAACCTATGAAGTGAAGGACTCGATCTATAAGGGTATAGCCATCTTCACTTCTTTAGTTTTGTTCATATCATCATAGGTTAAACCCTAAAATTCTAGTTACTATCTTGGTTAAGTCTAACTTAGCACCTAAAATTTTTTAAATTTGGCATGCTTGATGCGACTAAAATCTCATGGTGGTGCTAGAGTAGACTATCATGATATCAGAGCCAAGCTAGAATATTTGGGTAGGTCGTTGCGATGTTAAAGTGTTCGATCGGTTTCGAAACCCGAAAAATCTTGAAGTTTCTGTCGAATTTTTCAAACATTGGAATTTTTTTGAATAAAAATATCCAAAAAATCATGCAAGGTTTTTTATGGAGCCTGGAGAAATTTGAACACCCAATACCAACAAACCGTCGCGGAAGCACGGCCAAACCTTATGTTTGGCCGCGATTCCGCGGCTAGTTAGTGCCTTTGTGGTTTCATTTTTCTTTTGCTGCTTCATTTTAGCATCATGCAATCTCTGGGTATTTTTAATAATTCTCAAGTTGTTGAGGTCTCTGGAATTTGTAGGTATTTGCTAAATCGATCGAAAATTTTAACATTGTACAGATCTTGATGATATATGATACAATATTTAGAATCCAAATAATTAGTTTTGTGAAAACTAGTTAGTATATTGTGAATCTAGTATTTTAGTCTCGATTAATCGGTTGCCACAGAGTTTTTGTAACAACCCCAAAATTTTTATACATTTGTATTATCTCTCTTCAATAATATATCGTATTTATTTGTACTTGGTATTTTCCGTTTTCTATTAAATTTATTATTATTTTATTCCTCAATCTATTAAGTATTTTTTTTCTAAGTATAATTTCTTTTTCTTATATTTAAGTTTTTAACTTCTCATTCTTATTTTTCCTTTCATAAATATTTAACCCAAATCCATTATTTTTATTCTCTACAGCCCATCTGAAAAGCCCACTTTATTTTTAAGCAACAGCATATATTTAATTCTAATTAAATATGTGCATGCACAACCTTGTACCTCATTGGTTAAGTCTATGCATTGTTATTCCATAAGTCACATGTTCAAATCCCTATTCTTGCAATTATTTTATTATCATTTTTTATTCTTCTCATAACCTACAAATGAGACCTTTCATTCCCAAAATGAATGGTGATTTTTCATTTCTCTTTTAATTCTCATGTTGAATGCATATATTATTATACATAATTCACCATTACACCATCTTTATTTGTCTTCCTCTATCTTTTCCTTCCTCACATTTTTCTATCTCTCACTTCTCCCTCTTCATCTAAAGTCCAAGAAGAAGAGCATGAAGAAGTCTTCAAGAAGGTCTCGCTAGTAACGCGAGGCTATCGGCGGATAGACAAGCCCAGTGACAATACCGGCTTGTGTATGTAAGTCCCTTCTCCCTCTCTCCCTCCATCTCTTTATTCTTCTTTTTTCATATCTCGTGAACCCGTTTTTTTCATATCATAATCCTTAAAAGAAAAATAAACATAAACATATACATATATATAAGTATAGATATATATGGTTATATATGGTTTAATAATATCTTATTGCCTCTTGTTCAAATTAAAGTTTTTTCAATTCTTTATTCATGACTATGAATATTTATTAAGAGTTGTGAGAACATAAATTTTATGCCACAATATATCTATAATGTTTCATAAAATCGGTTTGTTTATTAAAATAAAAATAGAAGCTTGCATAAAAATACCAGTTAATCTTCTTGCCGATTTTAGCATACATATTAATACTTTTACCTTTAAAATATTTTTTAGAAATTAATTTTTACTTCTGAAAATTTCAGGAAATTTACATATGATAGTGTATATTATTTTGTACATGCTGTAAAAAATTTTAGATCGAATCACTTAACGGTTTAGGAATTATATCGTTTTTATTCATTGTTCGTAAAACAGAAAATTGTAATTATCGGTCAATTTCTAGGACACATAACTTGGTCTAACGATATCCAAATTGAGCAAACTCAGGTGTTTTAGATATTTACATCGAATAATATAGATTTTTTTAGTTTTATATTTTTACTGAAAACCGACGTAAAATATAGAAAACTGTGTTACAACATTAAGCGACGAATCTGGACAGAATCTGTCCTGATTCGCACATTGTTTTTAAATTAGACATAACTCAAACTCCCGATGTCCGTTCGTGACAAAATTTAGATGCGTAGATGCACAATTGATAGAACTATAATTTTCTGTATACTTTATTACTTAAAAATGCATGAATCAACTCAATATAGGCTTTGCAATATAACATATAGTTGATGTCCAGAAATCTGAATTTCTGTTTTAAATGTTAATATTAAAATGATCATAAGTAGAGCTTCAGAAATCCAAATTGCATGAATCTTAGTGTTATGGATAAGTACATCAAAATACATACAATTTTCTAATAATTTTCGTAACCTTAAACCCGATAGAAATTAACTTAAACTGCATTTTAAAAATATGTGACGGTGCTGAAATGATTCTGATCTGTTTTGCTCGACGATACGAAAACGAGTATATCTCCAAAACCGGTAGGCGTATTTAGGCGAGACCAGAACTCACGTGTGCATAACACTTAATTCTATGTTTTCGTTTATATTCCGCATTCGTTCGACTTGATTAATTAGTCGTATATACTATTTGTTTACAACATTGTTTATTGTAGTTACTCGAATAATATACTTGACTCATTTCATACTATTCAAACATGTATACATATTTATCTTGATCATTAAATTGTTGTATGCACATAAAGATGATAATTAAATACTTTAGTTGTATTTTGAAAACTATACAAAATTATTTTTACATAAAACCCCCTCAAGTTATATAAATTACAATAAGGACCCTAGTAAATATAGATTTAAGCGGAACCAGTCTCTTGAGCCTCAGGGAGCCGGAGATATGGGTGTTTGCCTATCTAAGGTAGACAACTTAGTTAACGGTGTTATCAATACGGTAATCGTCTTTGAAAAAGACACAAATCATGCCGCCCATGTGCAGCGGTTACCGATAATATCAAAACAATCAGGACTTCAATTTACTGCCTCAGAGTGAGTCTCATTATAATCTGACTTGAATATGATTCAAGTACAATCTACAATCTACAGTCTACAATTTACAATCTACAATCTTCAATATTACAATTCAACATGAATCCATGAATCCAGTTATCAATCTATACAACTTGACTGAACCGAACCATGGATATACATTCCATTTATATGGTTCTCCAGTTACTCCATTTACATGATTCTACGGTTACATCCGTTTACTGATATCATGGTTTCGGTCAGTCATCCAATTATACAATCAATACAATTTACAATACAATACAATACAAACAAAACACTATGGGGTTTAAGGGGTAGATTGGTATGGAATGTGTTAAAAGTGGCACGAGACTGTAAGACTTAATACACCTAACATGAATTCAGTTGCTGTTGTACCGTGGCATAAACGGTTCCTTGTACTATACTTGCCTCTAGTCTCTGGCATATAGAGACTCCTCTCGTATACACTGGCATTCTTCTGTACCAAGCTACAAACAACAGCGTTAATACAACATTACAATAATATAATACAACTTTAAAAGATACTTTCTTATTCTCTCTATTCTACTTTCTTCTTATCTTTGGAACTTACCGAGCGACCTGTTCGCTGATGACATTCTCTTTCTTTCTTCTTTGAATGTCGTCAGGTAATTTAGACACATCACAGATCGAGCCTACTGCTGAAGACTTGGATCAGTTTGCTGAAGAACCAGAGCTTTAGCTTCATTGTACACATTTCCTTTCAGTACTTTACATTCCTGTTATGCCATTGTTTAGGCATCGCTTTTATTTCAGTTGTATTTACTTTTCATGCATTGTACAAAAGAATGTTAATAAATAAAGTTGTTGTTCAGTTTATATATCTTGTCTCTTGTGTATTTACTTTTATATTGCTTAGATACGCTTAGTGTATTTACTTCAGAGTAAATACATAGCGGACCAGTCCCGTCCCCTTCGCCGTACACCGGGAAGCAGGGCGTGACAGTTTTGATTCGGATCAAAACTCCGTCGTAATCGCATATTGTACGCGAACACTCGCCGGGTAACTCTAGTAGACAGCCATGCCCCATAGTCGCGACCAAGTGACTATAGGAGAACCCCGTTGCCAAAAGCACCCACTCGGGTGCTTACGACCACGGTGTTCCGCCTTAGTGCAGTTCATCGACGGCATCGGGAGTGCGGCCATCTACTAAACTTTCCGACGAGTATTCGATAATATAGTCGGGAATCTCGTTGAATTACCCGACTAATGTAATTGAAAAGTGTTTTCAATTTGAGACTAAAATACAAGGTTTATATGTTAGGCATGAAATCCGGAATATGAGATATTCCGGGTTTATGATGTCTAAGGATATACGGATTTTAATTATTATAGTTTTCTATTTCTTTTCTGCGACCGTAAGTTTAATATGTGGGTATCCCGATCTCATTGCTATATGTAAACGAGTTTTGGGGATACACATATTTACTTACGTTGATAACAAGTGATGTTATACGATACTGTTGATATGATTTATTGGATCGCCGTGTAAGAATAGCCGGGGGGGTTTTATGTGAGATGGGAGTTTTTATTTTCATTCATGTAAAATCTGTATGTAAAATTCTTTTATTGGGGCACTTCCGGGTTGCACCATTGATGTATATTATTTATTTTTCCGCATTAGGATAGACCCAAGACGGGGAGCACAAGTAATCGGGTTCTAGAGTCCAATGGGAGACCATCTCAAAGAGTTGAGACCGGGTCTCCTAACTCTAGAATTGGTAGGATTACTTGCCGCTCTCGTAGGGGTCTAGGGATATGGGTTTGGTTATTCATCACGACCATGCAATCCATGTTTTACATTACTAGATAAATTTAAAACACAGAAATCCTAGTATATCCAATATTTCATAAGTTGCTTCTGCTGCTTGGTTCTGTGATGTGATCATGTAACTGCGTGAGATGAATATTATATTATATATATGATATATAATAAACTTTGCTTATATTTTGCACCCGCGCTAGTCCAGCCCCCGCTCTGCCGGTAGTTATGTAACCTAACGGTGCATGACGGGGCCCAGTGGCGAATGCGGATGGCATAAGCGTACGTTCTATTTTCATTTCATTTTTTTGTAATGTTTAGGAAATATTAAATGATAGGACTTCATTAATGAGATTAATGAAAAGAAAGAAACTTAAAGATATTGTAGAATCAAAATTTTCAAAACAAGGTAGCTCTAGTTTTTGCTTTGCATGATGATATTCCTTGATGAATATCCAGCACCTCATTCGATGAGGAAAGAGCCGAGATCTCTTCACCGGAAGTGATCTCTTTAGCGAAACTAGAAAATGCTTAAACCCACTCGGTTTTGTCTTTTGATAGCTTCTCTAGTTCTTGTTTTGCATAGTGGTATTCCTTGATGAATATCCAGCACCTCATTCGATGAGAAAAGAGTCGAGATCCCTTCACCGGGAGTGACCTCTTTAGCGAAACTAGCAAAAGCCTCAAAAACACTCCTTTTCAAAACCACTAGATTCTACAACGATATCAAGTTCATTACGCTCATGGTTTTCTTAAATACCTGCATAGCCCTCCGTCATTTCAGATAAGCACTATTTAGTATTCGTGCTATGTTTGTTGACCATAGCCAAGGCGTAGTGTGTGGTAGCTAATTAGTGCTTGTCTGCAGCATGTGATGTGATTGGATTATGGTAGTCGTACGGCTTTGTTGACCCCAAGGGTCGTACGGGTGGGTTTAATTCAATCAAGAAATGACGGGTTGAACTTGGCTAGCGCTTATGATTTGTTGACCATAGCCAAGGTCTGTTTACCACAGAAAACGGATACGAAACAGCATAGGTCGTCTTGCCTGAATTTGGGGGTAGATGCTATTTGGATTTATCCGTCCATCTCTCCGAAGATGCCAAGTTGATTTATGGCACCGTGTATCGGAGGTTTAGACGGATGCGGCCGTTGTATCAGACTTCGTCAGATTTCCCCTCATTATGAGGGGTTTTTGATTGTAGGGACGCTCTTCTCTGCAGGCGCAAGCCCCTGCAGTAAATTACGTTACCGCATCGCAGTAACCACTTTCTCCTGCTCCAGAAGGTCACTTCGTATCGTGTGTGTGTTTGTTTTATTTTTTGGTTGCCCGTGGATTGTATACGAAGACTAATTTATGTCATCGCCCGTAGGGCGGGGATTAGTCCAAATCTGTATTTTTTTAAATTTGGGTTTGGGTTCGTTTTAAGGATCGTTAACCTCATTTGAGATTAAGATCAACTTAAATATTCGTTAAGGATACATTAGTCTAATTTTAGAGTAAGATCTACTTAACAAGGTTTTAGGATCATTTAGATCCAACGAAAGAGTATTTGGACTCTGGCGTTTTAGTTTAGGGACGTTGCGCTCCATTGGGTTTAAGGACATCATAGTCCATGAGTTTAAGGACCTCATAGTCCGTAAGCTTTAAAGACATCGTAGTCTGTATAGTTTAAAGACATCATAGTTTGGTTTAAAAACATCATAGTTTATAAGATTTAAAGACATCATAGTCTGGTTTAAAGACATCATAGTCTGTAAGGTTTAAAGACATCATAGTCTAGTTTAAAGACATCATAGTCTGGCTTAAAGACATCATAGTCTGTAAAGTTTAAAGACATCATAATCTAGTTTAAAGATATCATAGTCCGGTTTAAAGACATCATAGTCTAGTTTAATGACATCATAATTTGGTTTAAAGATATCATAGTCTGTAAGGTTTAAAGACATCATAGTCTAGTTTAAAGATATCATAGTCTGTAAGGTTTAAAGACATCATAGTCTAGTTTAAAAACATCATAGTTTGTATGGTTTTGGTTTAACCGTTTGGGGATGCACCAAAAGTTATTGGCTATTGGGACCCTCCATCTCTCTGAAGATGTTGAAGAATTACAATGACATGTATCAGAGGTATGAAGAGATGTACCCTTGAACCAATGTTGGTTGGGAGATCTATAGTCGGGTTTGGGACTAAGACCAATTAAAGAGATTATGAGCACATGGGCTTGGTTAATCTGAATTGAGGAATTATGGCTAACTTGGGCTCAGTCCA
Organism: Agapanthus africanus; assembly: GCA_030015575.1. NCBI lineage: Eukaryota > Viridiplantae > Streptophyta > Magnoliopsida > Asparagales > Amaryllidaceae > Agapanthus > Agapanthus africanus. The sequence continues at coordinate 415,788,057 of CM057338.1, read as the reverse complement.
TTCAGTATTGAATAAAGTGTTGAACACTTATTTGGGCTTGGTCCCCTCTCTGCATCAGCAATGCTGAGCATTGAAAAGGGGTTCTGACACCTTTTTTTCTTTTTACTTTACTTGTATTCTTTTACATGGAGTGTTAAACACTTAGCTCCCTATGATGCTCACGTGTGAACACGTGAGGCTCCTTTAAGATATGAGCGCTACTTTTGAATATATTTCTTTTCCATATGAGTACTGAGCAATTGTTTTATTAAATGGTCACGTGCAGACACGTGAGGTATTATCCAAATGTAAGCATTGTATTTGGGTGCTGAGGGCTTAGTTTATTACCACTCACGTGCGAATACATGGGGTGCTCTCAAAATGTGAACGCTGCCTTTGGGTTCATTTCCTTTTCTGTATAAGTGCTAAGCACTTTTTAAAGGGCCACGCGGGATCATGTGAGGCGTTACAAAAGTGGTAACTGTTTCTGGGGTTTATACCCTCTCTCTTTTGAGAAGTGCTAAGCACTTTTAGTGGGGTCACGTGGGATCAAGTGACCTGATTTCAGTTGTTCTCTTTCATTCATCAAGGATGCTCACGTGAGAGCACGTGATCGGTCGTTATCATATTGGGTGCTAATCTTTTTTTTTTACGTGCATGAAGATCTTGAGTTTTGAGACTTTCAAGCCCACTGTTTTTTAAGAATTAAATTCTTAGGACTTAGTTTTTCTCTTAGGTTTTGGATCAGCATGGCAGAATCTCCCTGATGAGAATTAAATTCTCAACTTGTGGAGAGATCTGCTTCTGCAGGTCTTTTACCATAAGGAAGAACTAAGTTCTTATATGAAGGGTTAAACCCTTGTTTTATCAGAGGAATTAAATTCCTATATACTTTTTGGGAGAATTAAATTCTCTGAAATTAGATCTCCCTCTAGGTTTTGGACCTGCATGGCAGAATCTCCCCAATGAGAATTAAATTCTTAACTTGTGGGGAGATCTGCATCTGCAGATCTCAATCGGAGGAAGAACTAAGTTCTTTTTAGAAGAGTTAAACTCTTATGTAGGTGAAAATGAGACTAGATATTCTCTGCGTTTTGTTCCTTCTCTTACCTCGGGTTTTTCTTTCTGTTTTCTCTCTTTAACTTGAAGTTTGTGTGTGTGTGGGGGGGGGTGTTCTCTGTCTTCACTTCTCTTAGTGGTATCGCTTCTGCCCACTTGGAGAAGTAATCAGTTGTCGCCAATATGAACCAATGTCCTTTGGATGATGCTGGTTCGATGGGCCTAATTATGTCGGTTCCCCATATTTAGAACAGCCAGCTAGCCACTGTTAGGTGTAGCGGGTTTGGATGTTGGTGGATGAAGTCCCCATGAATTTGGCACGAGTGGCACTGCTTCGCGTATTCGAGGTAGTCCTGAATTATCGTGGGCCAATAGTAGCCCATTCTTTTGATCTTCAGTTTCATCTTTAGCCCAGCTTGATGAGAACCGCAGAGTCCGTCATGAGTTTCTTGGATGAATTTCCTTGCTTCTTCCTCTCCCAGGCATCTTAGCCACAGAGAGTCGAACGATCTCTTATACAGAGTATCATTGACGAAGGCGAAAGACAGAGCTTGTTTAATGAGCTGATGTCTTGAGGATGCATCTTCAGGTGTTCGATGGAATTTGAAGTAGTCTATAAAGACTTCTCTCCAATCCTTAGCTTTTTCCTGGTCCTCTATTTATAGGGCTGTTTGTTTGGTCACTTCCTTTTCTTCAGATGATTCCGGAGATATTCCTGCTGGTGCAAGGACCCGACGGCTTTGTACAACGATCCTTACGTCATCGAGGTTTTCGTCAGCCAGTGTAAGGTTAGATTAGCACCCTATGAAGAGATTACAAGCATCACATGACCTAAAGTTTTCATTTTTATGGTGCTAAACTAACAAGCATAGGAATCGATCCTAGAAAATTAGGGTTTACTAAACTTAAGCTAACAAAAGTTAGGGTTTGAATGCTACAACCTTTGTAGCTCCCGTTTTTGTTTCGCTCCTCAAGCTCCAAGGTGTATGAAGAAGGTCCGCTCGTCGTCCTTTTGCATCCACGACGATCCACCCGGAGCTATCCCGTCCAAGCTTGCAACTTTGATAAACAAAGAGAACACTCTAATCAAGTGAGCTAGACTTGATTAGAATGAAGTTGTGGTTATGGATCTCACTTCAAAATCCTATTTTTATGAAGGATTCACTCTCTTGTAAAAACTAGAGAGCTTAAGCATGGAGGTTGATGAAGATGATGGACTTTTGAAGAAGAGAAAGAATTATCTTATGAAAGAGAAAAGAAAAATAGCTATATATATTTTTCTTTCTCTAAACCAACCATGGTTAGATATTTAGATATCATTTTAATTTAAATTAAAAGCATGATAAGAAAATAAACTATGGGTTAAAAGTTAGGTGAGCATGGTTGAGTTAGAAGAGTGTAGAAAGACTTAAGTGATTTAACCCATTTTTCATTTTCTTTTGCTTTAATTTAAATCTAATAATTATCCAAATACAACCATGGTGTAATTCTTATACATCCACCATTCCCATTGTATAAACAACCATGACAATATATGATGTATGTATGTATGTGTGCTTGCACATCAAATGTGCATGAACAAAATGAATGCACACATACATGCATACATACAACATAAACAAAAAATAGGATTTATAGTGAGAAAACTAATGATGAATCAACACTTGATTCACAAATCCGGTCATATCATATATGACCCGACCATTAGCAAGCCGCCCAATTAACATACGGTATCCCATACACGTATTTTAATCGGGTCCAAGCGCATATCGCATACGCGCACCACAACGTTTCGCCTGGACTAGGTAACTCCTGTGTGGGACTCTAAGACTCGTCAATACGCCGGCAGTGGGTGATGATCATATCAAGCACCCACAAGCCGCAAGCGGTCAGCCAAACGTAACGGCCACCCGGGTATTGAGCGATCAGAAGACAACAAGCGAACCTGCTACAACTCCCATCGAGCCATTCGGCAACACTACCGTACAGTCCGGTCTCTTCGTCAGATATGCTGCATATCGAGCCTAGGGATGGTCACGTCGACCCCAATAACTCAATAAGTTGTGTCGGTGAATGGTCTATAACAGATCGAGAAACTACTGATAACACTTATCAGTAAATCTCAGCAGCCCTGGCCAGGGACTTGCTGTTATAACCAGTCGAGCACAGCACAGCATCAACTCCCAATACCGGGAGAGACGAAACCCCTCCTATCGCTCATTGCCTTCGTGTGTCTCGGGACTGTACCCAATGGCCACCTGTTTGCACGACTCAGTAGAGCCGTGGTAGGGTGGCAATCAAAGTACAGTGGGAGAACACACAAGACTCCATGACGATCTCGGGTCTACAGACTAACCTGTACCAGTGTCACCTGAGAACTGCTATTCGACGATAGATATAATACCATATAGGAGTTCTCGGCGAGTCCGTCCAGTGTACCCAGTCACCACTGAGCACCCGTATATGATCTTGATGTCAAACATCGACGAATGTGGGAACATCCGTCGCCCATCACATGGGCCTAGTATCATATACGCTAGTCTACTCTGGTATATCGATGCCCCGTCTCGATACACCTCCGACTAGGGACATTTCAGGATATGCTTATAGACTACAGATGTCCCACTAGTATGATCTGCATCATAATCAGAGTAGTCAAGCCGATATCCTTAGGGCTTTATCAGCATGTATGAATGAAATAAAAGCATGATCAAATCAACATGTCAGATAAAGAGAAACCAGATAGCATACTATCATGTCGAGCAAGAATGTAAACTGAATATATATACATGTATAGATACATCAACTATCACATAATGGCCTCTAGGGCATACATATATCCAACAATCTCCCACTTGCACTAAGGCCAGTTATTGGCGTATCTCATACCCAACATCTCAAAGAGTCGCTCATGCTGCGGCTGAGGGAGGGCCTTGGTGAATGGATCCGCGGCGTTGTTCTTTGTGTCTACTCTCTTAATCTCGATCTCGCGGCGATCTACAATCTCCCGGATCAAATGAAAGCGCCTCAGGATGTGTCTGGATCGCTGATGGGATCTGGGTTCCTTGGCTAACGCCATCGCCCCATTATTGTCACAATACAAAGGTATTGGATCAATAATGGTTGGAACTACTCCTAGCTCCGAGACGAACTTCTTCATCCAGACGGCTTCCTTGGCGGCATCATTTGCAGCAATGTACTCAGCTTCCATCGTAGAGTCTGCAACGGTATCTTGTTTGGAACTCTTCCAACTTACCGCCCCTCCATTGAGGGTGAATACAAACCCTGAGATAGATTTGCTGTCATCCTTATCGCTCTGGAAGCTGGAATCGGTAAAGGCCTCCATTTGGAGATCCTTATTACCATACACCAAGAACAATTCTTTAGTCCTTCGCAAGTACTTAAGAATGTTCTTCACAGCTGTCCAGTGGTTCTCCCGTGGGTTGGATTGATACCTGCTTACAACACTAAGTGCATAAGCTACATCTGGGCGTGTACACAACATCGCATACATTATAGATCCTACTGCCGAAGCATAAGGTATAATGCTCATGCGAGCTCTCTCTTCATCGGTCTTTGGACAAGAATCCTTGGAGAGAGTGACTCCATGGCAAGCGGGTAAGGCACCCCGCTTGGAGTCTTCCATACTAAACCTCTTTAGGATGGTGTTGATGTACCTGGTTTGGGACAATCCCAATAACTTTTTGGATCTATCTCTATAGATCCTTATGCCCAGGATGTATGTGGCATCACCCAGGTCCTTCATGGAGAACCTCAGTGATAAGAATGATTTGACCGACTGTAGCATAGGAATATCATTTCCTATCAGAAGAATGTCATCCACGTACAATACGAGGAATGTGACAGCTCTTCCTACAGCCTTCCTATAAACACAAGGTTCATCTGGATTTTTGATGAAATCAAACTCTTTGATAACATCATCGAAACAGATGTTCCAACTCCGAGATGCCTGCTTTAACCCATATATGGATTTAAGCAATCTACATGCTTTCTCGCTGCTCCCACTGTCAATGAAGCCCTCTGGCTGATCCATATAAACGCATTCTTCTAAATCTCCATTTAGAAATGCTGTTTTTACGTCCATCTGCCAGATTTCATAGTCGTAGTGAGCAGCAATAGCAAGTAGGATCCGAATAGATTTAAGCATGGCTACGGGCGAAAAAGTTTCGTCATAGTCCAATCCTGGTCTTTGACGAAAACCTTTCGCCACAAGTCTTGCCTTATAGGTCTCTACCTGCCCATCCACACCAATCTTTCTTTTAAAGATCCATTTGCACCCTACAGGTTTTACCCCAGGGGGTACAACGTCCAAAGTCCATACTTTGTTGGTGTACATAGACTCCATTTCGGATCTCATGGCATCCAGCCACTTCACAGAGTCACCACTCGTGATAGCTTGCTGAAAACTGGTAGGATCATCATCATCTATGATACAGTCTTCTCTGTCACCATCAATGAGGAAACCATAGTATCTCTCCGGTGGGCGAGAAGTCCTACCAGACCTTCGGAGTGGCCGAGGTTCTTCAGTTTCTGTTGCAACAGCCGGTTCGACCAAATCGTCATTCGTAGTTTGTGTTTCTAGAACCTCTTCTAGATCTACCACCTTGCCATCATCTCTATCCGTGAAAAACTCTTTTTCCAAGAATGTGGCATACTGAGAAACAAACACCTTTTGTTCCTCTTTGTGGTAGAACAGATACCCATAAGAATTCTTTGGATATCCCACAAAGTTACACATGACTGACCGTGTCTCGAGTTTGTCCGGATTCTGCTTTTTAACATAGGCCGGGCAACCCCAAATCTTAATTCTCTTAAGAGATGGTCTCTTCCCATTCCATATCTCATATGGCGTGGTAGACACGGCTTTGGTCGGAACTCTGTTTAGCAGAAACGCTGCAGTTTCCAACGCATGCCCCCAAAACGAGACTGGTAACTCAGCGTCACTCATCATGGACCGGACCATATCTAATAGGGTCCTATTCCGTCGTTCTGACACACCGTTGTGCTGTGGTGTGTAAGGCGGAGTGAGCTGAGAGAGAATCCCATTCTCTTTTAAGAAGTTTGCAAATTCTGTACTGAGATACTCACCACCTCGATCTGATCGAAGCATCTTAATACTCAAGCCGGTTTGTTTTTCTACTTCTTGTTTATATTCAACGAACTTCTCGAAAGCGTCGGACTTATGCTTTAATAAAAATACATGACCGAATCTTGAGAAATCGTCAGTGAATGTAATGAAGTATGAAAAACCGCCTCTAGCCTGTGTAGACATAGGCCCACATACATCACTATGTATGAGGCCCAGGAGCTGAGTAGCTCTTTCTCCGTGTCCGGTAAACGGAGTTTTGGTCATTTTACCCTTGATGCAAGACTGGCAAGTCGCATAAGATTTATATTCAAAAAGATTTAAATATCCATCTTTGTGTAACTTGTTTAGTCTTGTTTCGTTAATATGACCAAGTCTACAATGCCAAAGAAAAGCTTCATTTAATTCTGAAAGTTTTCTTTTATTAGTGTGTTGTATACTGAAAACTGTGTGTTGATTTAGGACATATATTCCGTTATTAAGTGTACCATACCCAACCAACATTTGATTCAGGTAAATGTTCATAACATTGTTTTGTAATACAAAATTATACCCTTCATTGTCCAACAAAGAAACAGATATAATATTACACAACATATCAGGTACAAAATAACATGGATTCAAAATCAAAATACATCCAGACGGCAACCCCAAGTGATACTCTCCCACTGCGACTGTATGTACATTGGAACCATTTCCAACGCGGAGAGTATGGTCACCTGTCTTCAAAACCTTGCTATTTCTCAACCCCTGCATAGAATTGCAAATGTGAGAACCTGAACCGGTATCCAATACCCAGGAAGCAGAGTTTATAGAAAAACAGTTTTCAGTCACAAACGCACCTGAAGCGGAAGCATCACCATGCTTCTTCTTGAGACTTAGGTACTCTGTGCAGTTGCGCTTCCAGTGTCCTGTCTTGTGGCAATGAAAACACTCGCCTTTCCCTGGGTCTCCAGCCGTGGACTTTCCCTTTCCCTTCGCCTTTTTGACTCCACCCTTAGGATTAGTGGGTTTCTTCTTTTTCTTTCCCTTGGCCTTAGCTTTCGGGCGAGAAGAAGAAGACTGTCCAATCGTCATAACGGGAGTCTTTGCCGACTTCATAGTGCTCTCTGCACTCCTTAACATATTAAGGAGTTCAGGGAGGTCCTTCTCCATGCCATGCATGTTGAAGTTCACTATGAACTGAGCAAAGGTGGAGGGGAGGGACTGCAGAATAATATCGACATATTGTTCATTGTCCATAGTCCATCCGAGGTCCTCAAGCTCTTCTATAAGAGCTATCATCTTCAAAACATGGTCTGCTACTGGTGTGCCAGGGGCCATCCGCATGTGAAACAGTTTCTTTGATGCCTCGTATCGTAATACGCGGGACTGCTCCCCATACAACTCCTTTGTATGGAGTAAAATCCCGTGAATGTCCATGTCCTCATGCTGCTTTTGATGTATGTTGTCCATCGATGCAAGCGCGAGGCATTTTGCCATGGCACAGTCAGCGTCCCATGTCTTGCGGACTTCAATGTCCGCAACTGAAGATTTTGGGCCTGGGACGGGCGGGGCTGAAGCCGTAAGGACATATGATACTTTATCATATGTCAAGGCGATCTTCAGATTCCTTAGCCAGTCTTTATAGTTGGTTCCATTCAGTTTGTTCTTATCTAATAGAAGCTTAAGTCCAGTCATTGGTATCTGCCATTAAGAGAGAGAAAAGAATACACTCAGCGAAAGCTCTTGCACAGATTAGATTGGTTTATTATCTTGTCTAATCGATGTTTCCCACTGCTTTTTATCAAGTTTTTCTTTCAAACCTTAAAAAGAAAACTAGCCAGGATTAATTACAGTCTACAACTTCGCTAACCGTTCGGCCAGGCCAGTGTCGGTACTTTGAGGGAGGTTCCCCGTGCTTTCGCACGGACCTAATTAGAGTAAACCTCGTTTTCCCAGAGGCGGAGCCCCGTTAACACCTTTCTAGACACCTAATGAGTTAGCTAATTGTAAACTGTAAAACTCTCCTAGGAGCAACTATTGCCCACAGTGGGATCGGGATCCAACCATCACATGGAAGGTATGCAATCTCATTGCAAATTTCAACACTTGAAATTCCCGATGTAATTTTTTACCCCTAGTACTTATGACCTTAACTATGGTCAACAAATCATAAGTACCAGTCAAGTTCTACCCGTCATTTCTTGATCAATTAGACCCACCCATTTGACCCTTAACTATGGTCAACAAAGTCGCATGAATGTCCTAATTAATCTGCATCATATGCATTGTAGGAAGACATCACTTAGCTACCGTACACTACGCCTTAACTAAAGTCAACAAACGTAGCACGAATACTAAGTACTCTACTTCCTAAAATGACGGAGGGTTGCGAATGATTTTTGAGAAAATCTTTAACGCTTTGAACTTGATATCGTTGTAGAATCAAACAGTTTTCAAAAGGAGTGGCTTAAGCTCCGCAGTTTTTGAAATATAGCTTTTTCATAAATAGCCGAGTAGTTTTTAAATCCGATTCTACAACATCTTTTAGGTTTATTTTCTTTACATTAATCACATTAATGTAATCCCATCATTTAAGTCCTTAAGCCAATCACAGAAAAGAAACGAAAATAACACGTATACTTATGCCATCCGCATTCGTCGCAATGTTCCGCTATGCACCGTTAGGTTACTTAACTAACGGCATACCGGGACGGGACTAGCGCGGGTGTAAAACATAAGCAACGTCTACTATATATCATATATATAATAAGTCATTCGTCTCAGATATCACAGAACACAGGCAGCAGAAATATAGATATAACGTGGGATATACTAGGACGTCCGTATTTAGTATTTAGCCAGAATAGAAAATACGGATTCCACAGTCGCGATGAATAGCCAAGCCCACACCCTGGACCCCTACGAGAGCAGCAAGTGACCCTACCAATCCTGGAGTTTAGGAGACCCGGTCTCGACTCCTCGAGATGGCCTCCCACTGAACCCCAGAACCCGGTCACCTGTGCTCCCCTCCTTGGGTCCATCCTAATGCGGAAAAGTAAATAATATACAATACTGGTGACACATCCGCAACCTGGAAGTGCCCCAAATAAAAGAATATTACATTACATTTGAATTTACATGAATGAAAATATAAAACTTTCATCTCACAAAAACCCCCGGCTATTCGATCGCGACAATCCTGCACATCATATCTCAGCAACACATAATATCATATATCATCAACGTAAGCAAGTATGCGTACCCCGATTGTCGTTGATGTATAGCAACGAAACCGGCGATATCTAACATACTACACTTACGGTCGCAGAAAAGAAAGTGTAAAACTACAATATTTGGAATCCAGATTCTCATTAGACATCATAAATGCGAAATATCACATATTTCGTATTTCATGTCTACACTATTTGAATTCCACATATTGTATCACAATCCAGATAAACAGACAGTATTAAAGTTTTCGAACGAACTGTCAAGCACCCAAGATTCACTAAAGCTCAACACTTGAGCAGGGTTCAAAAAATACGGAGTGTGACACAGTAGCGGCGGTCCAGCCGTAGAAGGGTCAAGCCAACGCCTCACATGTGGCACGCCGTACTGTCCCAAACCCTAAGGTTCAAAGGGCAGTTCGAGACGGTCACATAATCGAGTTAAGGTTTGTTGTCTTCTAGAGGGACCACCGCAAAAAGACTTGCACACATCTCCAAACTATTTAAACCCCGTGAATATTGAGTAAATGATATTCGTTCAAACATTTCAATACTTTCTAGTTTACCCGGAAAAGAAATACGAAATGAAAATTCCGATCGAAACGACGAATTCAAAACTACCTCCAGAATTTTCAACATCAGATTCAGATTAAATACTCTCAAAATGTACTGTAGCAGGTAAAGAAAATTACTGTGCAAAAAATTACCAGAGAGCCCCTCATTCCGCCGCGGAAGCGCGGCACAAGCAAGCTTGTGCCGCGCTTCCGCGGTCAACTTTACTGTTCATGGGTACGAATTTTCCAGATCTCTTAATTTTTACCTGCTCTATTTTTTGAGAATTTTTAATTCTGAAAAAGATCAGTTTTAAAAAATTTTCCAGAAAGCATCCCATATTTCCGTATTATGTTTCGATCGGACTTTTCACTTCGCAAAAAGGACGCCTAACGTTCTAGGTCGGCTCTGATACCAATGTAAGGTTAGATTAGCACCCTATGAAGAGATTACAAGCATCACATGACCTAAAGTTTTCATTTTTATGGTGCTAAACTAACAAGCATAGGAATCGATCCTAGAAAATTAGGGTTTACTAAACTTAAGCTAACAAAAGTTAGGGTTTGAATGCTACAACCTTTGTAGCTCCCGTTTTTGTTTCGCTCCTCAAGCTCCAAGGTGTATGAAGAAGGTCCGCTCGTCGTCCTTTTGCATCCACGACGATCCACCCGGAGCTATCCCGTCCAAGCTTGCAACTTTGATAAACAAAGAGAACACTCTAATCAAGTGAGCTAGACTTGATTAGAATGAAGTTGTGGTTATGGATCTCACTTCAAAATCCTATTTTTATGAAGGATTCACTCTCTTGTAAAAACTAGAGAGCTTAAGCATGGAGGTTGATGAAGATGATGGACTTTTGAAGAAGAGAAAGAATTATCTTATGAAAGAGAAAAGAAAAATAGCTATATATATTTTTCTTTCTCTAAACCAACCATGGTTAGATATTTAGATATCATTTTAATTTAAATTAAAAGCATGATAAGAAAATAAACTATGGGTTAAAAGTTAGGTGAGCATGGTTGAGTTAGAAGAGTGTAGAAAGACTTAAGTGATTTAACCCATTTTTCATTTTCTTTTGCTTTAATTTAAATCTAATAATTATCCAAATACAACCATGGTGTAATTCTTATACATCCACCATTCCCATTGTATAAACAACCATGACAATATATGATGTATGTATGTATGTGTGCTTGCACATCAAATGTGCATGAACAAAATGAATGCACACATACATGCATACATACAACATAAACAAAAAATAGGATTTATAGTGAGAAAACTAATGATGAATCAACACTTGATTCACAAATCCGGTCATATCATATATGACCCGACCATTAGCAAGCCGCCCAATTAACATACGGTATCCCATACACGTATTTTAATCGGGTCCAAGCGCATATCGCATACGCGCACCACAACGTTTCGCCTGGACTAGGTAACTCCTGTGTGGGACTCTAAGACTCGTCAATACGCCGGCAGTGGGTGATGATCATATCAAGCACCCACAAGCCGCAAGCGGTCAGCCAAACGTAACGGCCACCCGGGTATTGAGCGATCAGAAGACAACAAGCGAACCTGCTACAACTCCCATCGAGCCATTCGGCAACACTACCGTACAGTCCGGTCTCTTCGTCAGATATGCTGCATATCGAGCCTAGGGATGGTCACGTCGACCCCAATAACTCAATAAGTTGTGTCGGTGAATGGTCTATAACAGATCGAGAAACTACTGATAACACTTATCAGTAAATCTCAGCAGCCCTGGCCAGGGACTTGCTGTTATAACCAGTCGAGCACAGCACAGCATCAACTCCCAATACCGGGAGAGACGAAACCCCTCCTATCGCTCATTGCCTTCGTGTGTCTCGGGACTGTACCCAATGGCCACCTGTTTGCACGACTCAGTAGAGCCGTGGTAGGGTGGCAATCAAAATACAGTGGGAGAACACACAAGACTCCATGACGATCTCGGGTCTACAGACTAACCTGTACCAGTGTCACCTGAGAACTGCTATTCGACGATAGATATAATACCATATAGGAGTTCTCGGCGAGTCCGTCCAGTGTACCCAGTCACCACTGAGCACCCGTATATGATCTTGATGTCAAACATCGACGAATGTGGGAACATCCGTCGCCCATCACATGGGCCTAGTATCATATACGCTAGTCTACTCTGGTATATCGATGCCCCGTCTCGATACACCTCCGACTAGGGACATTTCAGGATATGCTTATAGACTACAGATGTCCCACTAGTATGATCTGCATCATAATCAGAGTAGTCAAGCCGATATCCTTAGGGCTTTATCAGCATGTATGAATGAAATAAAAGCATGATCAAATCAACATGTCAGATAAAGAGAAACCAGATAGCATACTATCATGTCGAGCAAGAATGTAAACTGAATATATATACATGTATAGATACATCAACTATCACATAATGGCCTCTAGGGCATACATATATCCAACAGCCAGTTCTTTAGCGAGCTTGGCTAACACATCTGCTTTGCTATTTTACGCACGCAGTATGCTTTCCAGGGTGTAGGAAGGGATTTGAGTCAGCAATTGTTGCACTCTCTCGCCGTACTTCACCAACTCTGGTTTGCACGTTTGACAGTCGCCGTTTATTTGACTGACGACCAGCTGGGAGTTTTCGTATATGAGGAGGTTTTCGATTCTCATGTCAACAGAGATCTCAAGACCTGCTATCAAAGCTTCATATTCCACTTCATTGTTTGTCCTTAGCTCTGTTAAGGAAAAGGCAAATCGCATTATCTCTCCTTGTGGAGTCACGAAGATGAGGCCTACCCCAGATTTGATTATGGGGGAGTTGTGCTTTCGCCTTTTCATGGAAGATGCCCCATCGAAGTAGAGTTCCCAACGGGTATTACTCTCTCCTCTCTCCCCGTCGATCGTGTCAAACGCATGTTCGTCTAGCAATTCGCAATTTAGGGGTGGATCGGCAGGTATCGGATGCTCAGTGAGGAAGTCAGCGATGGTCTGTGCCCATAATGCGCCTAAAGAACCTTCAAAGGCGGTTATATGCAGGATGAGGGGCTTTCCCTTGACCGGAGCGGTCAGTACCGGTGGATTCTGCAGGTATTGCTTGATTTCGTCCAGTGCACTCTGGCATTTACGATCCCAAACGAACGGGGTTCCCTTCTTCATCAGGTGACTATAGGGACGGCGCTTGCCGGAGAGGTTGACTTGGAGTTTGACACCTGTTTAGGCATCAGTATCGCTACAACTGGGATATTGCCAGGAGTGACTCATCACTTGCCTCAGTCGATTTGGATAAAGGTGGCTTAGTAAACAGGGTTAGGATCCTGTCGGCTAAGGGTTTTTTGACTTTACGAGCCGTAAGGGTCTCATAAAGGTATTTCTCCCTACGAGTCGTGAGGATCTCGTAGGTGTATGTTCTCCTTAGAAGTCGTGAGTATTTCTAAGTGGTGATTTCTCTTATAAGTCGTAAGGATTACATAAGAGTGTTTTCTCCTTATAAGTCGAGAGGACCTACAAGTGTTATTCACCATATGGGGATATTTCTTGCCATTTGTAGAACTTGGCAAAGAAATATTTATTCGTGCCCCTGGATTGTATACAAGGGTCAATATTGACCGCCTGTAGGGCAATCTGGAAAATGTGATAGCTTAAGAACAGGTTCAGATCCCTGTAGCTTAAGGCTTTTGAACCAATGAGCCGTGAGGGTCTCATAAGGGGATTCTCCTTACGAGTCGTGAGGATCTTGTAAGTGTAATTTCTCCTTAGGAGTCATGGGGATCCCTAAGTGTTTTGCTCCCTTGTGAGTCGTAAGGATCTCACGCGGGTATTTTCTCCTTACAAGGTCGAGAGGACCTTGTAAATGTGCATGAATTTTCTTTTATGAGTCTGCGCCCTTTCGGGTTTTCACAAACTCGCCGGTAGCCCTGCTGTTTTTACTCACGGAGCCCTTTCGGATTTTTCATCCGTGCCCATTTCGCTTATGGACGTACCTTTTTTTAACGAGATCGCGCCCTTCCGGATTTTCACAAACTCGTCGGCAATCCTACTGTTTTTACTCACGGCGCCCTTTTAGGTTTTCATCCATGCCCATTTCGCTTGCGGATATACCGTTTTTTTAGTGGGGGCATTCTACTAGGTTGTAGGACTTGTTTGTAAGCCCCTTAATATCTTTCCTACCTTTTGAGAAGAAAGGACCATTCTACACAGAGATTCTTCTGCCAGTGAGGAATATGCCCCCTGTGTATATCTCGAGGGGGGTGAATACCCACGTCGTCGCTATTATGGCGACAGGTTGCTTCAGAACCGCTTATTTTTGTTGAGCGTAGGCGACAAATGCCATCTTACCTTTGCTTTTCACTCGTCATCATCGTATGAGAAAGAGTCTTGACCCATTTGATCCAATCGAGCCATTTTATCCATGAGATTTTTGGAAGGTCGTCGGCTTGAAGAGGGCCATATACGAGGATGCCTTTTGAATTTGGGTCAAAGATGGATATGAACATTCCCACAGCTGCCGCTTCATCGATACGTTGCTCGTATTTGACCAGAGATTTCGCCATCGGGTAACATATTGAACCCAAGTCTCTGACAGAAGAGCATATCCATTTCTTTGAAGCTCTTCACAAAATCATTTGGGAGTTCCGCATACCATTCGAAGGCAATGCCCACCAGACAGCTGACGAACTGTCATAGGAGGAGTATATCATTTCCTCCGGTATTTCCGCACATGGATTTAAATCACGCAATGTGCTGGCGAGGATTCCCAGTTCCTTTGTGCATGTGGAACGTTGGAAGTGTGTACTCTGGCGGGTACTGTATTTGATCGTACCATGTAGGATACGGTCGACCGGTCTTGATTGATCTATTTGCGGCTTCACTGGCGCAGTGAGTTTTGATTTGCTGAGCGGCATATTCGTTCATCTTTGCTTTTGGAATCATTTCCTTTTTGGCCATTAATGAGACTCGTAGAGCATTTAAAATGTCACCCTTGTCTTTAAGAGCGACTACCGGTAGTTCATTCGCTTGTGGTTCCGATTGAACCATCATTCCAGCAATATTCTGAATCAGAAGGGCCATCTGGTTCATTTTAGTGGACATTTCTGCCGCTTCTTCATCTCTCTTTTTTAGAGCGCGCTTTAGGAAATCAATATCAGACTCCTTCTCTATTCTTTCTTCGGGTGCGTCCTCGGGGCTTTCCTTAGGCGATGGATTAGAGTTTGCTGCCGCCTGAGCGAGCATATCCTGCAGCTTTTCATGTTTGCAGTTGAACTTTTGTCAGGGACCGAGTTTGAGGTCGGTGACTAGTAGAATTTCGAACTTCATCTTTAGAATTAACCACATAGACTATGTGAACTACCATGCCCCCATGCTTGGGGTGTTTGGAGTTTTGGCCTTTGAAGTTTGCTTCGGGCACTTGAGCTTTATTGGGCCTCTTTTTTTTGTGAAAAGCTGCTTCAGTTTTGGGAGGAACCGCTGTATCAGGATCCGTCTTGGGGTGAACCCCCTTCACCTGCTTCCACGCCTTATATATAGATGAGGAAAGTTGTCTCAGGGAGCGAATTGGTTTCTGCTCTCGTGGGGTCTCCATGGGCTGCAGAGACTTCTTCAATATTGCGGTAGGAGAATTTTGTCTGACCCTTCGCAACGGTTTGAAGCTGTTTCCAGTTTGAACAACAACATTCACCACTGGGGTTGAAACAGGACCATACGGGGAATAGCCCCCAGCTCATTTTGTATGATGTCTATATCGACGTATTTGATTAGCTTCAGGATTTTGCTGAGCCTGCCTCCTGTTTCCTTTATGAGTTTGAATATTCTGCCCCCTGCGTTGACCTTAGTCCTTGGCAGGTGTCAGTTGTTTGAGGATTGATTTCGTTGGCAA
Organism: Agapanthus africanus; assembly: GCA_030015575.1. Classification (NCBI taxonomy): domain Eukaryota; kingdom Viridiplantae; phylum Streptophyta; class Magnoliopsida; order Asparagales; family Amaryllidaceae; genus Agapanthus; species Agapanthus africanus. The sequence goes on along the minus strand of CM057338.1, from coordinate 415,772,252 downwards.
AGCTGCAATTTGGGGAACCAGCATATGGAAGACAGACTTACTCTGGGCTTCCTTCATCGGTGTTGAGGCACCGAGGGTGGGAAATGGGAGTATCGACCCAAAGAGAAGCCCGTTGATTTCTTGAAGAGCTGGATTGCAGAGATTTGAGATTGCAAGTGGCCCATACTTGACTCCGCCAGATACGACAGAGCCTGAGTTGCTAGGGTGGGAGCAAATGCCATTCTTCATAGAGACGAAACGCCGGCTTCAGTATCCCCTCCCCTAAAGGCAACCACAAACATATATACCACGAGTATTTGATTGCGGAAAAACATGACACACGAAGTGTGGAGTGGAAAGAAGAAAAAGTCCCACCGGGCGTGCCAGAATCTGTTTACCGCCGAAAACGGAGATGAAAACGCATAGGTCGTCTTGCCTGAATTTGGGGGCAGATGCTATTTGGTTTTATCCGTCCACCTCTCCGAAGATGCCAAGTTGATTTATGGCACCGTGTATCGGAGGTTTAGACGGATGCGGCCATTGTAGCAGACTTCGTCAGATTCCCCCTCATTATGAGGGTTTTTTTATTGTGGGGACGCTCTTCCCTGCAGGCGCAAGCCCCTGTAGTTAATTACGTTACCGCAACATGGTAATCACTTTCTCCTGCTCCAGAAGGTCACTTCGTGTCGTGTGTGTGTTTTTTTTATTTTTTGGTTGCCCGTGGATTGTATACGGAGACTAATTTGTGTTATCGCCCGTAGGACGGGTATTAGTCCAAATCCGTATTTACTTAGATTTGGGTTTGGGTTCGTTTTAAGGATCGTTAACCTCATTTGAGATTGAGATCAACTTAAATGTTCGTTAAGGATACGTTAGTCTAATTTTAGACTAAGATCTACTTAACAAGGTTTTAGGATCATTTAGATCCAACGAAAGAGTATTTGGACTCTGTCATTTTAGTTTAGAGACATTGCGGTCCATTGGGTTTAGGGACATCATAGTCCATGAGTTTAAGGACCTCATAGTCCATAAGGTTTAAAGACATCGTAGTCTGTATGGTTTAAAGACATCATAGTCTGATTTAAAGACATTATAGTCTGTAAGGTTTAAAGACATCATAGTCTGGTTTAAAGATATCATAGTCCGTAAGGTTTAAAGACATCATAGTCTAGTTTAAAGACATCATAGTCTGTAAGGTTTAAAGACATCATAGTCTAGTTTAAAGACATCATAGTCTTGTTTAAAGACATCATAGTCTATAAGGTTTTGGTTTAACCGTTTGGGGATGCACCAAAAGTTATTGGTTATTGGGACCCTCCATTTCTCTGAAGACGTTGAAGAATTACAACGACATGTATCGGAGGTATGAAGAGATGTACCCTTGAACCAGTGTTGGTTGGGAGATCTGTAGTCAGGTTTGGGACTAAGACCAATTAAAGAGATTGTGAGCACAAGGGCTTGGTTAATCTGAATTGAGGACTTGTGGCCAACTTGGGCTCAGTCCATTCAGTTTTGAATAAAGTGTTGAACACTTATTTGGGCTTGGTCCATTCTTTGCATCAGCAATGCTGAGCATTAAAAGGGGTTTTGACACCTTTTTTCTTTTTACTTTACTTGTATTCTTTTACATGGAGTGTTAAATACTTAGCTCCATATGATGCTCACGTGTGAATACGTAAGGCGCCTTTAAGATATGAGCGCTGCTTTTGAATATATTTCTTTTCCATATGAGTACTGAGCAATTGTTTCATTAAATGGTCACGTGCAGACACGTGAGGTATTATCCAAATGTAAGCGCTGTATTTGGGTGCTGAGCTCTTAATTTATTACCACTCACGTGCGAACACGTGAGGTGCTCTCAAAATGTGAACGCTGCCTTTGGGTTCATTCCCTTTTCTGTATAAGTGCTAAGCACTTTTTAGAGGGCCACTTAGGATCATGTGAGGTGTCACAAAAGTGGTAACTGTCTCTGGGGTTTATATCCTCTCTCTTTTGGGAAGTGCTAAGCACTTTTAGTGGGGTCACGTGGGATCACATGACCTGGTCTCAGTTGTTCTCTTTCATTCATCAATGATGCTCACGTGAGAGCACGTGATCGGTCGTTATCATATTAGGTGCTAATCTTTTTTTTACGTGCATGAAGATCTTGAGTTTTGAGACTTTCAAGCCCACTGTTTTGTAAGAATTAAATTCTTAGGACTTAGTTTTTCTCTTAGGTTTTGGATCTGCATGGCAGAATCTCCCAGATGAGAATTAAATTCTCAACTTGTGGAGAGATTTGCTTCTGCAGGTCTTTTACCATAAAGAAGAACTAAGTTCTTATATGAAGGGTTAAACCCTTGTTTTATCAGAGAAATTAAATTCCTATATAATATTTTAGAGAATTAAATTCTCTGAAATTAGATCTCCCTCTAGGTTTTGGATCTGCATGGCAGAATCTCCCCGTTGAGAATTAAATTCTCAACTTGTGGGGAGATCTGCCTCTGCAGATCTCAACCAGAGGAAGAACTAAGTTCTTTTTAGAAGAGTTAAACTCTTATGGAGGTGAAAAGGAGACGAGATATTCTCTGCGTTTTATTCCTTCTTACCTCGGGTTTTTCTTTCTGTTTTCTCTCTTTAACTTCAAGTTTTGGGGGGGGGCGGTTCTCTCTTCTTTTAGAGAATTAAATTCTCTCTCTATTCTCTTTTCCCCTCTCCCTCTGTTTCCTATTTATATGAGAAGAAAAAGAATCAATTTGTTAAAGGAATCCCCCATTGAGAGATCATGATTGATTTCATGATCTTTTAGATCAATCGGTGAATTTTATTCACCGTTGGATTTTTAATCCAAAGGCCCTCTGTTTAACAGAGAAGATTTCTTGTTTGTTTAACAAGATTATGAATATATTGTTAGTTTTGACAAGATCAGAAATATATTTTCTTAATATAGAATTTAATTCTATTATATAGATATCTCGTTAGTTTAATAAGATTAGAATTTTATTCTAACATAGAATTCTGATCATATGAATATCTTGCTAATTTAACAAGATTAGGAAAATATTTTCCTATGATAGAACTTTATTCTACCAGATGATCACCGTTGGATCTTTGATCCAAAGGTCCTCTGTTTAACAAGGAAGATCTTTTTAGTTTGAGAAAGATCAGGAAAATATTTCCCAAAATAGAATTTAATTCTAGAATTTGATAGGAGCGTTTTAAATTGGAGCGCTCACATGCTTTGCATATGAGAGGCAAGATAACTCATGTGTTTAACACGTGACCCCTACTGTGGATTTTAGCCTGTTTATGTTCAGCGCTCATATGCTTTGCATATGAGTGCTCATGTGTTTAACACGTGATGCCTGTTTGGCCCTTAATTGTTTTATTCAGCGCTCATACGCTTTGCATATGAATGCTCACGTGTTTTACACGTGAGGCCAAATTTTGAGGACTCTCCCCCCTTTTTATAAGGGAACAAGTAGCTCTTGGACGAAAATTTTGGCGGGAACAAGGTCATAAGTTTCTAGGGGTAAAAACATTTTCGGGAATTTCAAGTGTTGAAATTTGCAATGAGATTGCATAACTTCTATATGATAGTTGGATCCCGATACCCACTGCGAGTAAAAGTTACTCCTGGGAGAGTTTTGCACTTTATAATTAGTTAATCCAGTAGGTGTCTAGAAAGGTGTCAACGAGGTTACGCCTCTAGGAAAACGAGGTTTATTTTAATTAGGTTCGTGCGAAAGCACGGGGAACCTCCCTCGGTGTACTGATACATGCCTGGATGAACGATTGGCGAACCTATAGGATTTAATTAATCCTGGCCAATCTTACCTTTTAGGGTTTGAACGAAGATTTGATAAAAACGGTGGGAGCCATCCTGATTAAATAAAAACCAATCTAATATTGCAAAGAGCGCACGCAAAGTGATTATCCTTCTCTCTCTCCTGTTAGCGACCAATGAAATGCCTTAATCAAGATAATATTATGGATGTTTTGACCGAACCTACTTATTTATACTGGGCTAGGTTCCGCTCTATCTTATGATTGTCATAAGTCTGGGAAAGGAATAGGGGAATATCCGGATTCCTATACCATCCAAACGAAGAATAAGCATGTTGATGCATTATCTTCGGGTGTGTTCGTAACCAAGAACTATTTCTCAGTTATTTCTACGTCCTGGGTATTGGATACCTGATCAGGATCCCACTTATGTAATTTGTTACATGGGCTAAAGAAAGGTAGAGAACTGGGAAATGTGATATGTCTCTAGTAGTAGGGAATGGTGCAATTGTTGCAGCCAAAACGGTTGGCGAATATCACCTAGTGTTACCAACTGGTAATACATTGATTCTGAGCAACTGTTATTTCGTACCAAAAATATTATGAATATTTTCCTAAATCAAGTGTTGATTAGGTGTGGTGCGTTATATAACAGTATACACGTTCTGCATCAAACCACAGTTTTAAACGTACAGAACACACACAAGAGGATCAGTTCAGAAATGAATAAAGTCTTCTTGTGGTATTGTAGACTGGGTCATATCGATGAGACAAGACTAGCTGAAGTTTTATAAGTATGCATATTTGAATCCGTTCGAATTTATATCTTATGAAACTTACCAGTCATGTCTTAAAGGCTTGGTGACCAAATCTCCATTTACTGGAAACGGAGAAAGAGCTACTGAACTCTTGGACATATACATAAGTGATGTATGCGGTCTTATGACTACACATGCCAGGAATGGTTCCTCGTACTTTATTACATTCATCGATGATCTCTCAAAATTAGGACATGTGTTCCTATTGAAACACAAATCTGAATCTTTTGAGAAATTCACGGAATATAAGTACGAAATTGAGAACCAGATGAGTAAAAGTATTTAAATCTTTCGATATGATCGGGGAGGAGAATACTTGCACGAAATTCCGAGACTAGTTAAAAGATAATGGGATTCTCTCTCAGCTTACTCCTATGTATACACCACAACACAACGGTATATCGGGGTGGAGGAGTCGCACTCTATTAGATATGATGCGCTCTATGATGAGTACTGCTGAGTTGCCTATTCCTTTTGGGGATATGCACTTGAGATAGTTGCATACCTATTGAATAGAGTTCCGACCAAATCCGTTGCCTACCACTCCATATGAGATATGGAATGGGAAGAGATCATCTCTTAAACGAGTTAAGATATGGAGTTGTCCGGCCTATATTGAAAAGCAAAATCCGGACAAGCTTGAGACAAGGTCAGTTTTGTGCAAGTTTGTAGGATATCCCAAACATTCGCGAGGGTATATCTTCTACCATACCGAGGAACAAAAGGTGTTTGTTTCTTGACATGCCACCCTTTTAGAAAAGGAATTTCTTGTGAAAGAAATTAGTGGCAAAGAGGTAGAACTGGAAGAAGTTCCAGCAATGCAGACTATAACTGACGATTTGGTGGAACCGGAGGATTCAATAGTCCCCGACGAACCGCAGCCACTCCGCAGATCTAGTAGGGTTCCTCATCCACCTGAGAGATACTATGGTATTCTCATAGACGGTAGGAGCGAGGATTGCATCAAGGTAGATGATGACCCAACTAGTTTCGAGCAGGCCATCACGAGTGGGGACTCTGTAAAATGGCTGGATGCTATGCGATCTGAGATGGAATCCATATACACCAACAAAGTATTAACTTTGGATGTTGCTCCTGAAGGGGTAAAACCTATCGGGAGCAAGAGGATCTTTGAGAAACATAATTTGGTGTAAATGGAAAAGTTAAGACTTTCAAAGCTAGACTTGTAGCAAAAGGTTTTCGTCAATGACCTGGTGTCGACTATGATGAAACCTTTTTCTCCTGTCGCTATGCTTAAGTCCATCAGAATCCTACTTGCCATTGCTGCATACCATAACTACGAAATCTGACAGACTGCACGTCAAAACCGCTTTTCTAAATGGTGATTTAGAAGAGAGCGTGTATATGACACTGCCAGAGGACTTCGTAGACAGTGGGAGCGGCGGAAGTGTGTGCAAGCTGGTTAAATCGATCTACGGATTAAAGCAGGCATCGCGGAGATGGAACATCTGTTTTGATGAAGCTGTCAAAGAGTTTGACTTCATCAAAAAGGTAGATGAACCATGTATATATAAAAAGGTTGTAGATAGGATGGCTGTCTTCCTCGTATTGTCCGCGGATGACACACTCTTGATAGAAAACGATGTTCCTATGTTACACTCGGTCAAGCTCCTCTTATCACACAAGTTCTCCATGAAAGATCTAACGGATGCCTTCTACATCCTGGGGATATAGATTTATAGAGATAGATTTAAATGAATTTGGGATTGTCCCAATCCAGGTACATAGACACCATATTAAAGAGATTTAGTATGGAAGATTCTACGCGTGGTAATGTACCCGCTTGTTCAAGAATCACTCTTTCCAAAGAGATTTCTCCCAAGATTGATTTGGAGAGGGCTCGCATACAAGAGATACCCTATGCTTCAGCAGTCAGGTCAATCATGTATGCGATGATGTGCACCAGACCGGATGTAGCTTGCTCACTAGGTGTAGTGAGTAAGTATCAAAAAGATCTTGGGGAAAAGCACTGGACAGCTGTGAAGAACGTTCTTAAGTACTTGAGAAGGACTAAAGAGATGTTCTTGGTGTATGGTAACGGTGAACTACAGGTGGAGTCCTTTACCGATTCGAGCTTCCAGAGTGATAAGGACGACTAAAATTCAGTCTCGGGTTTAGTCTTCACCCTCAGTGGAGAGACGGTATGTTGGAAGGGTTCCAAGCTATATACCGTGGCAGACTCGTTGATAGAGGCTAATTACATCGCTACCAACAATACTGCCAAAGAGGCTGTCTGGACGAATAAGTTCATAAGATGAACTTGGTTCCTACCATTGAGCATCCAATACCAGTGTATTGTGATAACAATGGAGCTGTGGCCTTGGCCTAGGAACCCCGGTCCCGTCAGCTATCCAGACATATTCTTAGGCAATATCACTTGATCAGGGAGATAGTTGATCTCCGGGAGATCGAGGTCAGGAGAGTTGACACAGAGGATAACACAGCGGATACACTCACCGAGGCCCTCCTCCAGATACTATTCGAGAGACTTTTGGGACGTTGGATATGAGATACTACAACAACTGGCCTTAGTGCAAGTGGGAGATTGTTAGGAATATGTATGCCCTAAAGGCTAATATAGTGGATGCTTGGACATATATAAAGAGGACTTTCTTGCTCGACATGATAGTATGCTATCTGGTTGCCTTTATCATAACATGTACACTGGTATTTTTGTACTGCCTGTCTCTTATATGTTGATAAAGCCCTTAGGATATGTACTTGACTACCAGGATTATGATGAGATCATACTCGTGGGGCCAGGGTGGTCTAAAAGTACATCCTTTAACAGTTCCTAGTCAAGGGGATATCGAGACAGGGCATCGATATTCCAGAATAGACTAGTGTGTACGTTTCTTGTCCCTTGGAGGGCGATGGTTAATCCCAGAACCATTGGTGTGTAACATCAAAGATTGTACACAGGTGCTCATTAGAGAATGGGTACACCGAACAGGACTAGTCAAGGACTCCTAGTTGGTAGTATACCTATCGTCAGATAGCAGTCCTCTGATAACACTGATACATGTTAGTCTATAGACCCGAGATTGTCATAGAGTCTTATGTGGCTCCCACTGTGCTTTGATTTCCTCCCTACCACGCTCAAGAGGAGTTGTGAAAATAGGTGGATTTTGGGTACAGTCCCTAGTCACATGGAGGCAATGAGCAATAGGAGGGGTTTCGTCTCTTCCGGTATTGGGGGTTGATGTTGCGCTATGCTCGATTGGCTATAACTGGAAGTCCCTGGCCAGGGCTGCTGGTGAGATTTACTGATAAGAGTTATCAGTAGTTTCTCGAACCGTTATAGGCCAGACATCGGCATGACTTATCACGTTACTGGGGTCTGACGTTTACCACCCCTAGACATGATATACAACATATCAGACGAAGAAACCGGACTGTACGGTAGTGTTACTGATAGGCTTCATGGAGAGTATGGACGAGCTTGCTTGTTGATCTTCATATCGCTCAATATCTGGATAGCCGTTACATCCAGCTAGTACCGCTGACGGCTTGTGGGTGACTGATGTGATCATCACCTACTGATGGTGTATTGACGAGTCTTTAGAGTCCCACACAGAAGTTCCCTGGTTCAAGCAAAATGAAGCAGGGCACATATGTGATATGTCCGTGGGCCAGATTAAATACGAGTATGCAATACCGTATTGTAATCTGGCAGTTATCTGTTATCAAGTTAGGTTATATGTGATATACCCAGATTATCGAATCAAGTGTTGATTTGATAATGTGATACACAAATAAATGATATTAGTCGGTTATATGTGATATAACCGGATTATTAAATCAAGTGTTGATTTAATAATATGATATATATTATATGTGATATAATTATATCTTAACTAATATCATTTGCTCACTAATTATTCTTCATAATATATATATTAATATATATGATATATAAATATATGTATATATGTATATATATATATATATGAAGCATGGTGAATTTTCTATTTTTGAGAAAAATAGAAATTGAGGTGGAAAATGGAAGCATGGTGAAGCATGGCTTTTTTCTTTTGTTTATTCATCTTGACTCACTATTCAAGTATGGTTGCAATTTTATATTGCAATAATCTCCATGCTTGAATGAGTGAGGGTCAAGGGGTTGCCATTCTACATTTCATTCACAACACTTAGCATTTTTCCTGGTGTTGCTCTCATCTTCTTCTTCATCTTCATCATGGTTCAAGTTTCAACCCTCACATGTGATGTGAACCATGAAGCTTGAACAAAAATAAGTGAGCCACAAATCCCCTACTTCACCATCCCATACCAAATTAGCACTTTGGTGTGGCGTGTTTCCTTCACTAATAGGATATTAGTGAAGAGGTAGCTTGAGTTAGTGGGCTTCGCGTAGATCATCTTCGGCACGAAGGTCATCGGAGGAAGCTCGTCCAAACTCTCAAGTGGAGCCTAGTGGAGTCGCGTGGACTACTACACGAAGCCTATGAAGTGAAGAACTTTATCTACGAGGATATAACCATATTCACTTCTTTAGTTTTGTTCATATCATCATAGGTTAAACCCAAAAATTCTAGTTACGATCTTGGTTAAGTCTAACTTAGCACCTAAATTTTTTTTAATTCGGCATGCCTGATGCTACTAAAACCTCTTGGTGGTGCTAGGGTAGACTATCATGCCCCGCTTCTCAGTGTACGGGCAGAGGACGCGACGGGTCACACGACGCATTTACTCAGAAGTAAACACGCTAAGCGTATCTAAGCAATATAAAATAAAAGTACACAAGAGACAAGATGTAAATGAACATCAACTTTATTTATTAACATTCTTTTTACAATACAATGAAAAGTAAATATATGGAATGAAAGCAATGCCTAAACAAAGGCATAACAGAAATGAAAATAAGTACAAGTAAACTAGATCTCTGGGTTGAAGGCTATCTGATCCAAGTCCTTGCTAGCGGGCTATGTCTCCAGAAGGTCCGATCCACCTGACAACATTACAAGAAAGAAGAAAAGAAATGTCGTCAGTGAAAAATTGCTCGGTAAGTCCCAAAGGTAAGTAGAGAAAGAATAGACATAAAGAGAATGCAACTTTTAAAATTGTATTATATTGTTAACGCTATTGTTTGTAGCTTGGTACAGAAGATGCCGGTGTATACGAGAGGAGTTCAACTTACACCGTGGACTTTGGTAACCCGTGGTACAAAGCTCCGTCGATAATACTACGGAACAACGGCATGGATGTAATTACATCTTAAGTGACCACCTCGTGCCACCTTTAACACCTTCCGTAACAATCTACCTCTTATAAACCCCGCGATGTCTTGATTGTATTGATTGTATTGTATTGTAAATTGTATATGGATGACTTGCCGAAACCATGATATCAGTAATGGAATGGATATAATAGATGGACATGTAAATGGAGTATATCCATGGTTCGGTTCGGTCAAGATAGATTGAATAGATGGATTCATATTGAATTGTGGTTTTATACTTGAATCACATTCAAGTCAGATTGATTATATTTAGACTCGGTCTGAGTCAGACAATTAGAAAAGAAATTGAAGTCCTAAATTAGGTTTTGATGTTATCGGTAGCTGCTGCACATGGACGGCAGAATTTGTGTCTTTTTCCAAGACAATTACCGTATTGATAACATTGTTTGTTAGGTTGTCTACTTTAGATAGACAAGTACCCATATCTTCGGCTCCCTGAGGCTCAAGAGACTGGTCCTGCTTAAACCTATGTTTACTAGGGTCCCTATTATAATTTAGTATAACTTGAGGGGGTTTTATGTAAAAATAGTTTGGTATAATTTCAAAATACACCTCAAGTATTTAATTATCGTCTTTAGGGTTTTCATAGATATATATTTTATAAATGTAAAATTTCTAATGAATAGAACCTAGTTTCATAGTATATGGTATTTTCTTGAAATATTGTACTTGTGTTGTATTTGAATGGTATTTGAATGTAATAGTGATTCCTTTGATTTAGAAAACTTGATATATTTATATAATTAAAATATATATTTTGATAATATATATATATATATATATATATATATATATATATTTAATGAAAATAATTTATTTATTTTCTTGTAGCAATCTCATTTTCTAAAGAAAAATGTATAAAAATTCCATCGAGATCGAATGTTCTTTTCGGAGGTCTGCATCCCGCTCTACTAAGCCCGAGGATGTGCGATAACCCGCACCATCCCGAACGGGGTCCCCAAAAGTGGGTTGTAGAGGCGCAATTGCATGGAAATTGTTAATACATCTTTTTATAGAAATGGTTTTATAAGATTAGGGTATTTATTTGTAAAGTCGTATTTTCCCGTATTCTATTGTCCCAAAATTCATCGTGCTATGATAGAGATGTGTGTTGTGATGAGGTAGGTCATTAAATCGTGAACTATCTAAAGTTATAGTAAGGAATAAAGTTATTATGTCGAAATGTAAGTATATGGTATTTTTCTGAAAAAGTGCGATAAAAGTTACAAAAATGATTCTTTTAAAGTGAAACTTGTTTAGTATGTTTGTTAATGTTTATTGAACATGATATGAAAGTTTGGTATTTTCTTTTTTAAGAAAATTAGGATTTTTAAAGAAAAACCGAATCGGAAGTCGGATTAACTCCGCTTCCGTCGGGTTTTTAGAATTGAAACTTTTTAAGATATTAGAAGAGAGGGGGAGAGGGGACTTACGGGTTTGTTGGACTAGAGGAGAGAGAGGGGGTCCTAAAAGAAAGCTTTGGGGCGTCGTTTCGTCGCCGAAATCTCCTCAGATGTTCGTCGGAGTTTCGCCCTTCACTAACTCCACTTGTACACAAAAGTGCTTGAGAATTTGTATAGTTTTTGTAATATACTTCTGAGTGAGAGAGGTGTAAAATGGAGTGGGTATTTATAGGGAAAATTAGGGTTTGGTGTATGAAAGAAAAGCATTTAAAATTTGCATTAAAATTGGATTAAATAGGTGATTCAATGTTCTCTGTGTGAATACATAGAAAACAAGCAGTATGAAAGGAGTGGGGCAGATGAAAGGTTGCAGAAATTAAGAGATAGAGTCAATACCGTCAGTTTAGACCGGCGGTGTCGGGTCTTTTTGTGTGTGTCGCCGGTTTGTACCGTCGGGTGTGGCTAGGGTTTAGGCCACGTGTCGGGGTCGATTGGTATACTTCAGCGCACGTGTTTAAATAGTCAGTGTCGTTTCAGTTTACGTGTAGTGCACGTGTAGACTCTTGGGCTTCTAAAAAATTAAAAGAATTTTAACTAAAAATAATGTGGCTGATGGGATTTGAACTCAGGTGCTATGTCTCAGCGGTGCAAGGCCTTACCAGTGAGCTACAAGCTCATTCTTGCTGTTCAAAAGCAAAATAAACTTATAACTTGTGCTCAAACTCAGATGTCCCTTTCTGTATTTTGAAAAAATTCAATACAGAAAGTTAGGGTTGTTACATTCTACCCTCCTTATAAAAATTTCGAGGAATTCAAAGAAAGTTTGGTGATAGAAGGACTGATAGTGTATGAAAAATAACAAAGCGATACAAAGGTTTGAAAAGGTTGAAGAGAACTGCCAGTGTTACCTTGGTCTACAGCCTCTGCTTCTTCAGCCGTTAAAAGGAAAGCTTGACACCGTGGTACATTTCTCCTAGCCGGAGGCACATTCCTCTGTCCTTGGGGCATGTTTCTCTGCCCTTGAGGCATGTTCCTCAGTGCCTGATGGAATTGGCGAGTAGGCTGTACAGATGGTGGAGTTGGGAGTGCAAGACGAGGTGCAGGAGCCTGGATAGCTGGCCGCTGCGGGTAGTTGGTGTGTGTGTGAAATGGGTTGCGTCTATAAGGACAGTTTCTAATTCCGTGATTGGACGCGCCACAAACTAAGCATAGGACTTTTTGCGTGCCTACTGTCCTTCCACAAGTGTCCTTCCCTCTTGCAATAGAAGCAAAAATCTGGACTCGACTGGTTATTGGTTTCTTCCGATCTCCTAGGTTCAATAGTTGGCCTTGAAGAGGCTCCTCCTGCCATCTGAGTGGCAGGATGCTTAACTCCGGCAGATTGGGGTCTGCCCTTCCTCTTCACCACTGCCTCATATCGACGGGCAGCTTTCAAAGCCAAATCATGGGTTGGGAAATCCCCTGTAGCTAATACAGCTTGGATCTCCTGGTCTAACCCTTGTTGGAATCGTCGTGACCGGATCTCAGTAGTTGATATCAAATGTGCAGCGAATCTGTTGAGGTATTGTGTTAGCTATGTAGTATGTGATATATTGAAAATCGAATTATTGAGACATCTCTTACCGACTGAGCATGGTAAACTCAACATCATACTCATCCACTGACTTGGTCCACATAGAACCCTGTTGTAGGTGAATGAACTACTGTTCCATGTCGAATATGGTAGTCTCAGGGAAGTACTTTGCGTCGACCATATCGCGGAAAGTTCTCCATTCGATCGGCTGGGTGAGACGGATTTCTTCCGCCTTCCACCAGACTCAGGCGTTGTCAGTGAGCTGTAACTTTGCAACTCGAACCTAAGCTATCTCTGGCACTTGTGCCGCTGCCAGATCATCTTCAATACTCTGAGCCCATTCCTCAGCTTCTAGAGGGCTCTCTTTCTCGGAAAATTGCTTGGGGTGTAAAGCTCGGAATTGCTTTACCCCTGGCGCTTCCGCCTTTGGACGGTTCATCAAGATAGCAGTCTACTGCTGCTGTCCTTCCAGGAGGCTGCAGATCGCCTCACCGTCTGCTAGTTGATCGGAGCAGCGACGGCAGGTGTAAGTGGTAGAGGTGGGGGAGTGTTGTTGACATTTGTGCTGGTGTTGTTTGGGGAATCCATAACCTTGAAAGAAAAAATTGGGTTATGACAGATTCAAAATATATGAAATTGGAAGATTCAGGGAATATGAATTGTAATGAATATTTTTAGTTGCTGGTTCTTGTGTTATATTGCTTAGGCCTGTCCATGCAGAGCTGACCTGCATGGGCCACCAACAAAACCTGTCACGCCCCGCTTCCCAGTGTACGGGCAGAGGACGCAACGGGTCACGTGACGCATTTACTCAGAAGTAAACACGCTAAGTGTATCTAAGCAATATAAAATAAAAGTATACAAAAGACAAGATGTAAATGAACAGCAACTTTATTTATTAACATTCTTTTTATAATACAATGAAAAGTAAATACATGGAATGAAAGCAATGCCTAAACAGTGGCATAACAGAAATAAAAATATGTACAAGTAAACTAGATCTCTAGGTCGAAGGCTATCTGATTCAAGTCCTCGCTAGTGAGCACTGTCTCCAGAAGGTCCGATCCACCTGACAACATTCCAAAGAAAGAAAAAAAGGAATATCGTCAGCAAACAATCGCTCGGTAAGTCCCAAAGGTAAATAGAGAAAGAATAGACAGAAAGAGAATGTAACTTTTAAAGTTGTATTATATTGTTAACGTTGTTGTTTGTAGCTTGGTACAGAAGATGTCAGTATATACGAGAGGAGTCCAACTTATACCGTGGACTTTGGTAACCCGTAGTACAAGGCTCCGTCGATAATACCACGGAACAATGACATGGATGTAATTACTCTTAAGTGACCACCTCGTGCCACCTTTAACACATTTCGTACCAATCTACCCCTTATAAACCCCGCGATGTCTTGATTGTATTGATTGTATTAATTGTATTGTATTGTCTTGTATTGTAAATTGTATATGGATAACTTGTCGAAACCATGATATCAATAATGGAACGGATATAATAGATGGACATGTAAATGGAGTATATCCATGGTTCGGTTTAGTCAAGATAGATTGAATAGATGGATTCATATTGAGTTGTGGTTTATACTTGAATCACATTCAAGTCAGATTGAGTATATTTAGACTCAGTGTCACGACCCGAAAGAGCACGTGACTGGCCCTTGAACCCTATGAGGTCTATCGGACCCCATCTGATCCAAGTAAGCCAAAAGCCCAGAAATCTAAAACCATTTTAAGAGTAAGTAAAGAAAACTGGTTTAAAGAAGTGAAGGAAAACATGTTTTGAAAATCAAGGTTTTTAAATAACTAAGCTGAATACGCATTTTTAAAATGTGTAACCTTTCCTGAAAATTTCGGCAGAGTTTCCTTTGTAAAAAACTGGCCCCGAACGGGATACAACAAGAATAACATAAATATGCAATGATAAAAGGCATCCCCAAGCGGGAGCTAGCTCTTCGTCAATCGACGGTCACAACCACGCAAGCAATAATAATATACAACGCCAAAGGGCGAGGATCAAACTCAAGGAGAAAATCAAAACAGCCAGAAACCGTAATACTACAACCGCGACTCTAAGGTCGAAATAATACAACACTGTCTCTAAGTCTGAACAATATACAAGTTTTGGTTGATGGAAATTCTAGATACAATAAATAATACATAAACAAAAGCGGATCTGATACAAAAGAACCCACCTATCCAAGCAAGTCACCCATAAGGAAGCAGTGTGCCAAAAATGCCGCTAAGGAATCTGTACGGCAAAAACCTGCAAGGACTGTGGCACAACGGGGGTGAGTTGCCAATTCGTGAATAGAAAATATCTACAAGCAGAGATCGAATGCATGACCCATCCTAGGTCAATACGATCAGATATATATAAACCTCAATATGAATAAGTCTGAAACATGCTAAACTGGCAATGTAATCTCTATATAGGAGTGAAATGACAAGTGCTCGTGCCAGTGCCTCAGGTAATAGCATATCATAAATGTGAGGTACAAGCAATGAAATCAATCAGCATGTACGTGGATCTCGTCCACTCGTCATCCAATGACAAAACCATCATGCATGTAAATATCATCAGCATATGCATGGAAAAATATGAGGATATAACCAAAAGCATGGAACCTGAGTGCATAGCATCGACACTCGAAAACATCATGAAAACCTGTGCCTAGCATCGGCACGTAAATCCTCACATACCGGGCATCCGTCAGTCCGGGTCAGCCCACTCTCAATATATCGGGCATCCGTCAGTCCGGGTCAGCCCTCTCTCAGTATATCGGGCATCCGTCAGTCCGGGTCAGCCCTCTCTCAGTATATCGGGCATCCGTCAGTCCGGGTCAGCCCTCTCTCAGTATATCGGGCATCCGTCAGTCCGGGTCAGCCCTCTCTCAGTATATCAGGCATCCGTCAGTCCGGGTCAGCCCTCTCTCAGTATATCGGGCATCCGTCAGTCCGGGTCAGCCCTCTCTCAAAACCAGAAATATCATAGAAACAAACTATCTCAATGCGCAAATCAGAAAGCAAGATGAATGTGACAATATAAGTGAAATGCAAGTAACAATATATCCTGCAGCATGGAATAATAGTATGCGCATATAAAAATATGCAAGCAATGCGAATAGCATGAATGTGCGGAATCGAGTAATCAACGCAACAGTAAAGAATCTACACCAATCTGTACATGTCATGCAGGGGTGCCATTTGAAATAAGACGAACCAGGGCTTTTGGTAAAACAAGGGCTACGGTGTTTTAAGAAAAGATACATCATTTGAAAATATCTGTATGACCCTTCTGCCTATCTTTAAAATATCCCCGATTCGTTAGTTTGAAAAAGGTATGACTCGGTCTAGTCTAATGCCTACTAAGTAATCTAGACAGGAGGGGTATGAAACCACCTAATCTGAGTCAATGTATATAGATATGATAGTCGGTGATCTTGCCTCAATAACATATCGTAAGATATCCTCGAGTTATGAGTGCGGATCCATCATCAATATCGGCTCGTACGGTAGATCGTCGTACGACATCCCAATAACTGGGTAGGGGTCAATATCACCTAATCTCATCACATATCAGGTATCACTTATCATCAAATCGCACAATCTGGGGTACTACTCTAAGTCTAGTACAAATCGATACCATCTATAAAAATATGAATGCAGGTAAAGCACATGTCCAAAGGCCCGCTAAAACTATCATATCGCACCTCAAGACCACTATGTCACATCGCCGATCTCACGGCCTCACATCAAGTATCATCTCAATCTCACGTATCATCCTCAAATCCCGTATATGAACACATAGTCCCATACCCATGTGTAGATATATGCACCATCATATGCACACAATAAATGGAAGCAAGAATGCAAGAATGTGTGTAAGTGTATGTGTAAGTGCAACCACTACTCTAGGGTTCGCACTATACTAAACCAATATATTCTTAACATCAAAAATACCATTATTACTATCAATGATCCTAAACAACACATAATAAATATACGTGTGTATACGTATTCGTATACAACACCACGGACTGCGGGGGTGCTATACGCCATCCACCCGACTTCTCCCCGTAGATATAAATCTACTCACCTTGCTTCTCATGTATCGGTGCCGATGTCGCCATCTTCATCTTCTTTGCCTCAACATCTCGTAGGGTACCTACAAGTATATCAAAATGCTAAAACACATGAAAACCACATCGGAAACCAAAATAGCACACGCTACTCGCATAGGTAGAAACCTATCGACTCACATGTAAACACATTCAAATCCACCCGTCGTTGACGTCCAAACGCCACCCGACAGGAACGAAAAACCAAATACCAAAACCCATGCTAAAACAAGTCTCAAATCATGCACCAACATAGGAAAATCATCCCAGATTTCACCCTAGATGGAATCAGTCAAAACTAGAAGTACCCAGGGTCAAGAATGGAGGAAATGGGGCCATGCACAGAAAACGAGGCAAATCCCCTCTGCTCTGGCCGCAAATTGCGGCCAGAATAGGAAAATTGGCGGCCTCAGTTTGGAATTGGGGGCTAGGGTTTGGGGTGTTGGTTCTATGGTGCCTGAACATCTCACTTTCAACTCAGTTTCATTTTTGGGATCTCGGGGTGATAGCAGATTCCACATAACAGTCCCAGATTTCCTGTTTTCCCCGATATCGATTCCGTAATTCCGTATTCTGTTTTCAAGTTCAGGTTTGGGTTTTAAATTAGCATTACACCAGGGTTTCTAGGGTCTCAACAAGCCTCAATTTCATCTTAGTTTCAGTTTTTACCCTAAACCCTAACTTGAATTCTCCAAAATCCACAAAACGACACGATATCGATACTAAACTAGTATGGATGCAATAGAAATGAGATATTACACTAATAGGTGCAGAAATTACCTCCTTTGGCAACTCAAGAAAATTCTTGAGTTGCTCAAAGTCCTCCAAATCCAATCTTGCTAGGCTCAATGTGAAGCTAGTGAAGTGGGGAGTAAGTTTTGTGAAGTGGGAATGAGGTTTTGGGGTTGATTTCATTGTGGATCTAAGGTTAAAAGAGAGGAAGAAGAAGAGGGAGTTGGAGCAGCAGCAGCCCCATTGAAGAGGGAAGAGAAAGCAACAAGGGAAAATAATGAGGGTTGGTTCAAAAAAGGTAGAGGTTGACTTGTCTCTCTCTCATCATCATACCTACTCTTTCCTTTTCTTTTCTTTTTCTTATTCTTCTCACCCCAATAGTGCATCCAAAAGAAAACCATGTCAAAACAAATGTAACAAGTGTAAAAAATGATATGTGCACATTTTTGCACAAAAATGCTAAAAATCCAATTAGCGATTTTTAATCGCGATTAACATTAAATTAGCATTTAACTAGTCTTAAAAACTTTTAAATGTCATAATTCCATAAAATACCCTATTTTAGAATTTTCTAAAATTTTCCAAAATTTTTCCCCATTTATTTGTATTTAATTCCACCCGAATATTAAAATATTCATTAAAATAATATTAAATTATAAAAATTCCCGAAAATAATATTTTATTATTTTGGAAATGTTACAATCTACCCCCCTTAAAGAAACTCGGTCCCCGAATTTAAATTTAAAACCCCAAATTCTAAAACATTTCGATACCAATTTCAAGTCGTCGGGGCTCCGAAATCATCAACACATAGAACGTCACAGCGCAATGCATGCGCATGAGTACTGAGCGGATAACTCAAAAACAACGCTCCATCAAGCATCCCGCAATCATCGGATTCAAGGTAAGGATACAATGTCAAATCCAATACAAAACCGATATGATATGGATCAGAACTACACATGTAGACATCCAATCTATACATGTGAATAGCTGATGCAAATACATGCCAAATCCTTTTAAGACGCTGTGCGATGCACCTAACACTGCACAGTGGCGGACGTTTTTCATAGGAAAATAACTATATATGTATATATATCCTTTGTTTAATAAGCACGTCCCGCCGTTTTGAAAACAATCAGAAGGGTTTCCTTGTTTTTAAAACGTTTCGTGTCATATCGGACACGTAGGTAAATACTAAGGCTATAGCTCGCTTTTGTTGGAAATCCCTTCGATAACTATCAATGCATGCAAAGTATATATCCAGGTACTGTCCTATGACTAGTCCTGCACAGTAAGAAAACAATTATCCAATATCATAAAAATGTACTGCTCCAAAGGGAATAAATCTCAAAATGCACATAACACCACCCTGTGCGTCTGGTGCGCACGGAAATCAAAATCCAGATATGTGCTAAACAAGTGCACAAAACCACATCCAGGTGCAACGGTTGTGCACGAAGCATCTGTCATAGACAACGTGTGTGCCTGACAGCCAAAAATCCGGTGCATCTGACATGCACGAAGAACCTCGATTTAGTGCATCAGGTGTGCACCAAAATCGTATCTCAAAACATGCGCCCAACATGCGCGAAAATCCAAATCGGTGCATCCTTCGTGCACAAATGAAAATCTAAACCCTGCGCACTCAACATGCACGGAATCACGAAACCCAATAGCAAACGCCGAACATGCGTAAGTCAAACTAAAAGCACGGAGTGCAAGAATCAATCATAAATATCAGGGTAAAAGTCGACAATATAATGCGGCTCAATCAAAATCAAGTGTACCGCGATGGAAATCCCTAACCGTGTGCATCAGCGTGCACAAATCAAATCAAATCACTAAAGTGCATGAAAACTACGCTGGAAGCGTAAATCAAACCATCGGCATATAATAGGCATGAAATCACAATCAATATCTCAAGAATAATAATGATGCGCCAGGTATAAATACCCAATAAGTGCAACCATGGTGCACGAAAACAGAAGTCATAGAACTCAGTCATCAAAACCAATCATGCAAATAGATCGCCAAGATACCGAAATCCCAAAGTGACAGATACACGATAATCGAATCACAAAATCTTAAAGCATAAATACTGTCGTCGGTAGTTCCTCCTTCGAAATCGAGAAGGTGCCGGTGCATCCAATGCTAGTGGCGCAACAAATCTACTTGCCTCTTGCTCGCGGCTGGCGTCCTCTGCCTCTGGTTCCTTATCTTCCTGTAGATTACCAATCTCGCAAACCATCGGCTCATCGGCCCGGTCAGGTGTGCTGACAGGAACGATTCCGTTCTGGCACTTTCCTGGTCACCTTTCGGTCAATCCTCACGACCGCTCGTAAAACAGCACATCTCTGGTGCCGACCTCGGGTCCTCTGAATGCACATCACGCATCTACTCCTGGTGCAAATCTTATAGCAGCAGTGTACTGGAAGGAATCCTACTCAAGGTCTCTGCCGATCTTGCCTATGCCGATCTGTACGGAGGCTGGTACTCTGGCATAATCCTTTCTCGTTCAATGGACATCTATGTCCTCAGCACAGCATTTCCTCGGAAATCGGTCGCATCCCAACGCCTCTGTAAGCATATCCGTCCTCTGGTCTCGACGGGAAGTAATGACAGCTCATCAGTGTCTCGCACGAACCTCTTATCCCGCTAGTCTGTATCATCGTCCATTTCGACATCGCGTCTCTATCTGCGCACCGCAATGTCCTCGGCTACGGTCCATCTGAAGTCCCTCACGCGGACTCGAAATCACAACTCGGTATCTTCCTCACTCAGTAGAAGATATCTAGCCGAACACGTCCTCAGCGTGCGTATCGCATCTCTAATGTCAGCGGAGTGGAACGCCAACTCGTCGAAATCTCGTGCGAACTCTTTACTCCACCTTGCTCCAATATCGACTGATTCGGACTCATCTCATCGTGGCTACACGGACTGCGCTCCGACGGCTATGCTCGTATCTGGAGCCTCCCAAGCAGTGTCCCATCACATGATATCCGAATGATGTCGAATCATCCGATCGACTCGTCAGAACCTCACAATCCCCCAAGAGCTCAACATCTCGGGTACAGTTTAATAGTATCGAGTACATGCCACAGCGTCGGTGGTCCAGCCGTAGAAGGGCAAACCCAAGCCTCACTAATGGCGCCGCGGAACCGCCGCAAACCCTAAGGTTCAAAGGCTTTCACACGGTCATTAAGTCGAGTTAGGGTTTCATTCTTCTAGAGGGTCCATAGAATCACCTGCATGTCTTTCCGAATACTTTAAACTTGGAAACTAGGCTCCTGACATTCGATCGTCTCAATCGACTCTCAACGAACCTGCGTGAAGTCGCCTCTAGCTGGAATCAATCTACCTGATGACCTCGCATCGGGGTAAGCGAACGAACCACATGTCCTAGTCATTCATCCTCGGTGACTAGCGACTCACCATCATATCTCAAGAATATGCTCATGCTGCAGTAGCTCCAATCATCTGGGCGATATCTCAACAGTCATCACATCCTGGCTGGCCTCTATCAGTGGCTCAATCCTCTGGTACCGATCAGCACACCCGGGAAATCTCACAACAGCGATCTGTCAAACGCTCAAGTGCGGAAACACAAAATACGAAGCCTCAAAGCAACCGTATGTCTCTGGAATCACGCCCCGGTCAGCCCTCGTCCCCGACGAGCTCATGCTGACACAACTCGAGCCGTAGCTCACTCTGCCCGTGCAATCGTGACAGCAAAACCACAACCAGTATCGATGAAGATAGATCATAGGAAGGAATATAATACAGTGCAAGGAAATGTACAACCTAAGGTTTCTTAAGCGGAGTGGCGTGTCGTAATTATGCCGCGGAACATACCAACGGTACGTCACTCTACTTTAGTCACCTATTCCATCAACCAAGGGTCATCCTACACGATAAAAGTTCGGGTTTAATACCCCCTCGACCAAGTCTAAGTTCCGTAAGGTCAAGCCTAAGTTCCGTATATAGGTAACGCCCTAGGCTCCACATAGTCAAACTTAGACTCGAACCAAGGTCAACCTAGCGCTTTGATACCAACTTTGTCACGACCCGAAAGAGCACGTGACTGGCCCTTGAACCCTATGAGGTCTATCGGACCCCATCTGATCCAAGTAAGCCAAAAGCCCAGAAATCTAAAACCATTTTAAGAGTAAGTAAAGAAAACTGGTTTAAAGAAGTGAAGGAAAACATGTTTTGAAAATCAAGGTTTTTAAATAACTAAGCCGAATATGCATTTTTAAAATGTGTAACCTTTCCTGAAAATTTCGGCAGAGTTTCCTTTGTAAAAAACTGGCCCCGAACGGGGTACAACAAGAATAACATAAATATGCAATGATAAAAGGCATCCCCAAGCGGGAGCTAGCTCTTCGTCAATCGACGGTCACAACCACGCAAGCAATAATAATATACAACGCCAAAGGGCGAGGATCAAACTCAAGGATAAAATCAAAACAGCCAGAAACCGTAATACTACAACCGCGACTCTAAGGTCGAAATAATACAACACTGTCTCTAAGTCTGAACAATATACAAGTTTTGGTTGATGGAAATTCTAGATACAATAAATAATACATAAACAAAAGCGGATCTGATACAAAAGAACCCCCCCTATCCAAGCAAGTCACCCATAAGGAAGCAGTGTGCCAGAAATGCCGCTAAGGAATCTGTACAGCAAAAACCTGCAAGGACTGTGGCACAACGGGGGTGAGTTGCCAACTCGTGAATAGAAAATATCTACAAGCAGAGATCGAATGCATGACCCATCCTAGGTCAATACGATCAGATATATATAAACCTCAATATGAATAAGTCTGAAACATGCTAAACTGGCAATGTAATCTCTATATAGGAGTGAAATGACAAGTGCTCGTGCCAGTGCCTCAGGTAATAGCATATCATAAATGTGAGGTACAATCAATGAAATCAATCAGCATGTATGTGGATCCCGTCCACTCGTCATCCAATGAAAAAACCATCATGCATGTAAATATCATCAGCATATGCATGGAAAAATATGAGGATATAACCAAAAGCATGGAACCTGAGTGCCTAGCATCGACACTCGAAAACATCATGAAAACCTGTGCCTAGCATCGGCACGTAAATCCTCACATACCGGGCATCCGTCAGTCCGGGTCAGCCCACTCTCAATATATCGGGCATCCGTCAGTCCGGGTCCGCCCTCTCTCAGTATATCGGGCATCCGTCAGTCCGGGTCAGCCCTCTCTCAGTATATCGGGAATCCGTCAGTCCGGGTCAGCCCTCTCTCAGTATATCGGGCATCCGTCGGTCCGGGTCAGCCCTCTCTCAGTATATCGGGCATCCGTCAGTCCGGGTCAGCCCTCTCTCAGTATATCGGGCATCCGTCAGTCCGGGTCAGCCCTCTCTCAGTATATCGGGCATCCGTCAGTCCGGGTCAGCCCTCTCTCAATATATCGGGCATCCGTCAGTCCGGGTCAGCCCTCTCTCAAAACCAGAAATATCATAGAAACAAACTATCTCAATGCGCAAATCAGAAAGCAAGATGAATGTGACAATATAAGTGAAATGCAAGTAACAATATATCCTGCAGCATGGAATAATAGTATGCGCATATAAACATATGCAAGCAATGCGAATAGCATGAATGTGCGGAATCGAGTAATCAACGCAACAGTAAAGAATCTACACCAATCTGTACATGTCATGCAGGGGTGCCATTTGAAATAAGACGAACCAGGGCTTTTGGTAAAACAAGGGCTACGGTGTTTTAAGAAAAGATACATCATTTGAAAATATCCGTATGACCCTTCTGCCTATCTTTAAAATATCCCCGATTCGTTAGTTTGAAAAAGGTATGACTCGGTCTAGTCTAATGCCTACTAAGTAATCTAGACAGGAGGGGTATGAAACCACCTAATCTGAGTCAATGTATATAGATATGATAGTCGGTGATCTCGCCTCAATAACATATCGTAAGATATCCTCGAGTTATGAGTGCGGATCCATCATCAATATCGGCTCGTACGGTAGATCGTCGTACGGCATCCCAATAACTGGGTAGGGGTCAATATCACCCAATCTCATCACATATCAGGTATCACTTATCATCAAATCGCACAATCTGGGGTACTACTCTAAGTCTAGTACAAATCGATACCATCTATAAAAATATGAATGCGGGTAAAGCACATGTCCAAAGGCCCGCTAAAACTATCATATCGCACCTCAAGACCACTATGTCACATCGCCGATCTCACGGCCTCACATCAAGTATCATCTCAATCTCACGTATCATCCTCAAATCCCGTATATGAACACATAGTCCCATACCCATGTGTAGATATACGCACCATCATATGCACACAATAAATGGAAGCAAGAATGCAAGAATGTGTGTAAGTGTATGTGTAAGTGCAACCACTACTCTAGGGTTCGCACTATACTAAACCAATATATTCTTAACATCAAAAATACCATTATTACTATCAATGATCCTAAACAACACATAATAAATATACGTGTGTATACGTATTCGTATACAACACCACGGACTGCGGGGGTGCTATACGCCATCCACCCGACTTCTCCCCGTAGATATAAATCTACTCACCTTGCTTCTCATATATCGGTGCCGATGTCGCCATCTTCATCTTCTTTGCCTCAACATCTCGTAGGGTACCTACAAGTATATCAAAATGCTAAAGCACATGAAAACCATATCGGAAACCAAAATAGCACACGCTACTCGCATAGGTAGAAACCTATCGACTCACATGTAAACACATTCAAATCCACCCGTCGTTGACGTCCAAACGCCACCCGACAGGAACGAAACACCAAATACCAAAACCCATGCTAAAACAAGTTTCAAATCATGCACCAACATAGGAAAATCATCCCAGATTTCACCCTAGATGGAATCAGTCAAAACTAGAAGTACCCAGGGTCAAGAATGGAGGAAATGGGGCCATGCACAGAAAACGAGGCAAATCCCCTCTGCTCTGGCCGCAAATTGCGGCCAGAATGGGAAAATCGGCGGCCTCAGTTTGGAATTGGGGGCTAGGGTTTGGGGTGTTGGTTCTATAGTGCCTGAACATCTCACTTTCAACTCAGTTTCATTTTTGGGATCTCGGGGTGATAGCAGATTCCACATAACAGTCCCAGATTTCCTGTTTTCCCCGATATCGATTCCGTAATTCCGTATTCTGTTTTCAAGTTCAGGTTTGGGTTTTAAATTAGCATTACACCAGGGTTTCTAGGGTCTCAACAAGCCTCAATTTCATCTTAGTTTCAGTTTTTACCCTAAACCCTAACTTGAATTCTCCAAAATCCACAAAACGACACGATATCGATACTAAACTAGTATGGATGCAATAGAAATGAGATATTACACTAAGAGGTGAAAAATTACCTCCTTTGGCAACTCAAGAAAATTCTTGAGTTGCTCAAAGTCCTCTAAATCCAATCTTGCTAGGCTCAATGTGAAGCTAGTGAAGTGGGGAGTAAGTTTTGTGAAGTGGGAATGAGGTTTTGGGGTTGATTTCATTGTGGATCTAAGGTTAAAAGAGAGGAAGAAGAAGAGGGAGTTGGAGCAGCAGCAGCCCCATTGAAGTGGGAAGAGAAAGCAACAAGGGAAAATAATGAGGGTTGGTTCAAAAAAGGTAGAGGTTGACTTGTCTCTCTCTCATCATCATACCTACTCTTTCCTTTTCTTTTCTTTTTCTTATTCTTCTCACCCCAATAGTGCATCCAAAAGAAAACCATGTCAAAACAAATGTAACAAGTGTAAAAAATGATATGTGCACATTTTTGCACAAAAATGCTAAAAATCCAATTAGCGATTTTTAATCGCGATTAGCACTAAATTAGCATTTAACTAGTCTTAAAAACTTTTAAATAGCATAATTCCATAAAATACCCTATTTTAGAATTTTCTAAAATTTTCCAAAATTTTTCCCCATTTATTTGTATTTAATTCCACCCGAATATTAAAATATTCATTAAAATAATATTAAATTATAAAAATTCCCGAAAATAATATTTTATTATTTTGGAAATGTTACACTCAGTCTGAGTCAGACAATTAGAAAAGAAATTAAAGTCCTGAATTAGGCTTTGATGTTATCGGTAGCTGTTGCACATGGACGGCAAGATTTGTGTCTTTTTCCAAAATAATTACCGTATTGATAACACCGTTTGTTAGGTTGTCTACCTTAGATAGGCAAGCACCCATATCTCCGGCTCCCTGAGGCTCAAGAGATTTGTCCCGCTTAAACTTATGTTTCTAGGGTCCTTATTGTAATTTACTATAACTTGAGGGGGTTTTATGTAAAAATAGTTTGATATAGTTTCAATATACACCTTAAGTATTTAATTATCGTCTTTAGGGTTTTCATAGATGTATATTTTATAAATGTGAAGTTTCTAATGAATAAAACCTAGTTTCATAGTATATGGTATTTTCTTGAAATATTGTACTTGTGTTGTATTTGAATGGTATTTGAATGTAATAGTGATTCCTTTGATTTAAAAAACTTAAAATATTTATATAATTAAAATAGATATTTTGATAATATATATATATATATATATTTAATGAAAATAATTTATTTATTTTCTTGTAGCAATCTCATTTTCTAAAGAAAAATATATAAAAATTCCATCGAGATCGAATGCTCCTTTCGGAGGTCTGCATCTCGCTCTAATAAGGCCGAGGATGTGCGATAACCCGCACCATTCTGAACGGGGTCCCCAAAAGTGGGTTGTAGAGGAGCAATTGCATGGAAATGTTTAATACATCTTTTTATAGAAATGGTTTTATAAGTTTAGGGTATTTATTTGTAAAGTCGTATTTTCCAGTATTTTATTGTCCCAAAATTCATCGTGTTATGATAGAGATGTATGTTGTGATGAGATAGGTCATTACCTCGTGAACTATCTAAAAGTATAGCAAGGAATAAAGTTATTATGTCAAAATGTAAGTATATGGTATTTTTCTGAAAAAGTGCGATAAAAGTTATAAAAATGATTCTTTTAAGATGAGACTTGTTCAGTATGTTTGTTACTGTTTTTTAAACATAATATGAAAGTTTGGTAATTTCTTGTTTAAGAAAATTAGGATTTTTAAAGAAAAAACGAACCGGAAATCGGATTAACTCCGCTTCCGTCGGGTTTTTAGAATTGAAACTTTTTAAGATATTAGAAGAGAGGGGGAGAGGGGACTTACTGGTTTATTAGACTAAAGGAGAGAGAGGGGGTCCTAAAAGAAAACTTCGGGGCATCGTTTCGTCGCCGGAATCTCCTCGGAAGTTCGTCGGAGCTTCGCCCTTCACTAACTCCACTTATACACAAAAGTGCTTGAGAATTTTGTATAGTTTTTGTAATAGACTTTTGAGTGAGAGAGGTGTAAAATGGAGTGGGTATTTATAGGAAAAATTAGGGTTTGGCGTGTGAAAGAAAAGCATTTAAAATTGGATTAAATGGGTGATTCAATGTTCTCTGTGTGAATGCAGAGAAAACAAGCAGTGTGAAAGGAGTGGGTAGATGAAAGGTTGCAGAAATGAAGAGATGGGGGCAATACCGTTGGTTTAGACCGGCGGTGCCGGGTCTTTTTATGTGTGTCACCGGTTTTGTACCGTCGGGTGGGGCTAGGGTTTAGGCCACGTGTCGGGGTCGATTGGTATACTTCTGTGCACATGTTTAAATAGTCAATATCGTTTCAGTTTATGTATAGTGCATGTGTAGACTCTTGGGCTTCTAAAAAATTAAAAGAAATTTAACTAAAAATAATGTGGCTTATGGGATTTAAACTCGGGTGCTATGTCTCAGCGGTGCAAGGCCTTACCAGTGAGCTACAAGCTCATTCTTGCTGTTCAAAAGCAAAATAAACTTATAATTTGTGCTCAAACTCAGATGTCTCTTTTTTTATTTTGAAAATAATCAGTACATAAAGTTAGGGTTGTTACATTCTACACTCCTTATAAAAATTCCGTCCTCGAAATTTGTAAAAAGGAAAGTGTAATGGATTCAAGGAAAGTTTGGTGATAGAAGGACTGATAGTATATGAAAAATAACAAAGTGATACAAGGGTTTGAAAAGGTTGAAGAGAATTGCCAGTGTTACCTTCGTCTACAGCTGTTTGCCGCTAAAAACCGGGAAGACAAACGTGTTGCCTGAATTTGGAGGCAGATGCTATTTTGTTTTATCCGTCCACCTCTCTGAAGATGCCAAATTGATTTATGGCACCGTGTATCGAAGGTCTGGACGGATGTGGCCATTGTAGCAGACTTCGTCAGACTCCCCCTAGTTTGCGAGGGTTTTTTTTATTGTAGGGACGCTCTTCCCTGCAGGCACAAACCCCTGCAGTTAATTACATTACCGCGTAGCGATAACCACTTTCTCCTGCTTCAGAAGGTCACTTCGTGTCGTGTGTGTTTGTTTTATTTTTGGTTGCCCATGGATTGTATACGGAGACTAATTTGTGTTGTCGCCCGTAGGGCGTGGATTAGTCCAAATCCGTATTTTTTTAGATTTGGGTTTGGGTTGATTTAAGGATCGTTAAGCTTATTTGAGATTAAGATCAACTTAAATATTTGTTAAGAATACGTTAATCCGATATTGTACTAAGATCTACTTAACGGGGGCTCGGGATCATTTTTGATCCAACGAAAGAGCATTTGGGCTCTATCGTTTTAGTTTTAGGACGTTACGGTCCACAGCTAGTTTAAGGATATTACGGTCCACAGCTAGTTTAAGGACATTACGGTCTTGTTAGGGTCAAAAATTGCACTCCGGTTGACCAAGTTAAAGTCAAGGTCAATCCCAAGCCAGGTGGGCCCAAGCCTAGGTCAAGCAGGCCCAAGCCTAGGTCAAGCAGGCCCATGCCCAAGTCGAGCAAGCGGCCAGCCCCCCATGCCAAAATGAAATCATGTAATAAATATTTTTTATGTAATTTTTTATGCATGAATGAGCATAAAGCCAAATTTTTGTTAAGCCTATGGCTTATGTGCAAAAAGAAATGGCATATGAGCCATAGGATGGGCAAAATACAATTTTGTAAAACCCAAGGGGCTATATGTAAATATGTAAGCCTATAAAAGGCAACATGATGATGAATAAAATACACACTTTTTTCATTCCCCTCAAAATCTTGGGTCTGTTCCTCTTTCCCCTTTCTGATTCCCCTTTCTGAAGATTCTAAATCTTCTTTTTTCTTTTGAATTAAATCAGAGTTTTACTCTTCCTTTTCCAAAACTAAATAGTTTTTCACCACAAAACCCACAAAGGGGAGCTTAGATCTCCCATCAGATCTCAAAAAGAAGAGATTTTTTAAAATCTCACATCTCTTGATTTTCAAGATCCTACCAACAGAGGAGGAAGAAGGAGGCCCATCTCCGAAAACCCCATTTTGGGGAAGACCCAGGGCTCCAAAGAAGAACCCCGTTCATCAACTCCAAAACATCTTAGGAGTTTAACTCCACTCTAAATCCTCTTTTGGGATTTTAAATCCTATTTCGGGGACTAAAAGCCCCCTTTTCCTCGCCGGCGCCCAAACGCCCAGCGCCCACATGCCGGGCACGTGGTGCGCTAGCGCTCGAGCGCTCAAGTGCCCAGCGCCCACATGCAGGAAACGTGGTACGCTAGCACTCGAGCGCCCTGCGCTCAAGCGCCCAACGCCCACGTGCCAGACACGTGGTGCGCTAGCACTCGAGCGCCTGGCGCTCGAGCGCCTGGCGCTTAAGCGCCCAGCGCCCACATGCCGGACATGTGGGGCGCTAGCGCTCGAGCGCTTGACGCTCAAGTGCCCATTGCCCACGTGCCGGGCACGTAGTGCGCTGGCGCTCGAGCGCCTGGCGCTCGAGCGCCCACGTGCCGGACATGTAGTGCGCTAGCACTTGAGCGCCTGGCGCTCAAGCGCCCGGCGCTCACGTGCTAAGCACGTGGTGCGCTGGCGCTTGAGCGCCTGGTGCTCAAGCGCCCTGCGCCCACGTGCCGGGCACGTGGTGCGCCAGTGCCTAAGCGCCCAACACACGCGTGTTAGATACGCGAGGCGCTGGCCCCCACGCATCCTTTGGATGCCCTTTCCCTTTTTCATATATATATATATATATATATACATATATATACATACATACACACACACACATACTCTACAACACCGTCCCTCTCAAAAAAAATTAGGCCGGGGCGCTGCCCCGCACCCCGTAAGGAGGCTGCTAGCCCTCTTGACCCCCATCCCGCTATCCGGGTAGCGGGACCCCGTAAAAACTCTGCGTGGCTCCCGATATATCCAAGCCCCCTCCAAAACAAAACACACGTATACTGCACATTGAGTTCGCATAACCAGTTTAACCCATCAATCGAAGGTTCCCTCGCTCCAAAGGCAAGGGGTAATTAACGGCAGCTTAGTCCGTGGCTGCCGATGATTCGGATCCCCACAATCAATAAACCCCAGCCTACCCTAGGCAGGGGGAATCTGTAGTACGCCTAACAAGCGCGTGCGTATTCCCATCTCAATAGGGTGACGAAAAACACCCTACAGATTCTGGCACGCCCGGTGGGACTTATCTCTCCTCCCATATTTCGGGTTAAATATTCATGCGAACTCAATCAATATACATATCGATTATCTGTACTGAAATCATGCTTCTTTATGCAGATTAACAAATTTCAAATTGCAATCTCCGGATGCAGCAAAAATTTCTCCAAGGACAAGCTCAGCTCTCGACACAGCTCCCATCTCCTATACGATGAAGATGGACGCTAGGACGGTCCTCCCGGCTAGTCTCGGGCGACAATGGGAAGAGCCGCCGCTACCATTTAGCTCTATTTTTTTCGTGCCAGCTAACGCCATCCCAGCTCCTCAAGCCCCGGTGACAGACAAACCGGTCTCGAAAGGCAAGAGGCCAAATGTGGTGGTCTCGATGGTGCCCCAACTCAAATGCAAGTTGGTGCTTGACCGACTTTCCTTGGCCTCGGCTGGGGGTAAGGCCATCAACACGAACAAAGCAATGAGGCATCTTGAGCAAGCTCCAGCGGTGCCCTCGACAACTTCTCGATGGTTTGTCTTCTCTAAGCTCCCAGCTAATCGACTCACGGTGGCTTCCCAGGAAACGGATGCCCACCAAGCCCTTAAAATTGAGAAGCTAAGGCAAAAAAGGCTTAGATATAGAGCCAACAAAAGGGCTAGGGCTCCTGCTAGGCTGGACCTCATGAGGTTCGAAGAACAGGGTCACCCCGCCAAAGATGAGGAAATGGCTGGATATGTGGTCCACGCTGTTTACATGGTGGGCACGCGCAGCAAAAGCAAGGACGGGGCCACCACATCTCAAATCCAATCTGGCTTGAATGTGGTTGCCACTTCCCAAGAACAGCCGCTTCTGCTGGGTGATGAAAACCCTCTCGATGAGGATGATAGGCAGAAAGACCCTTCGGTCCATGAGGAGTCGGGCTCGGAAAGCGAAGATGAGCCAATCTTCCGTCCCAAGAACACAGAGCAGCAACTTCTCCAAGAGCTCCGAAAACAGTTTAGAAGTAAAGATAAGGAGATGGCCAAACTTTACTCCAAAATTGACGACTTGACAAATGTAGTCTTGCAGCTCACGGCCCGACTTGCCTCTCAGCCGCCCAATCAAGCGCAGGGCTCTGCTCATGAACCGGGAAACGGTGTCCTAAGGAAGCCGACGCCTATTCCCTCAAATCCAAAGATGGGCGGACCGCATGAAAGTCAGTCGCATCCTATCTCGGGAAATGTCTTGGCTACCGATGACAGTATCCCGCTAACTCAAGATCAAATCATGGATTTGGTTGCCAGCAAAGTTAAAACATTGGTAGCCGAAGCCGAAGCGCAAAATGATATTAGCAGTAGAGGGAGACCGTATCCTGCTCAGTATGATCTGGTAGAATTTCCCAGCGGCTATGTTATCCCTAAATTTGGAAGATTTGATGGGACGGGAAATGCGAATCAACACATCGCCCACTTCAAAGCCTCATGCAGGAATACTGGGGGCAATGATGCGCTTCTCCTCCACCAGTTCGTTAATAGCCTGACCGATGTCGCTTTCGACTAGTACGCGAGCATACCGGATGGCTCCGTCACAACTTTCATCCAAATGGAGTCTTTGTTTCGACAAAGATTCATGAGTGTCAGCGATAAGATCACCATCGTCGACCGCGAAAGGACCAAGCCAAAGAACAACGAAAGCGGCACGGATTTTATAACCCGATGGCGCAATCTCTCCGTCAAGTGTGAACCGCCGATAGAGCAGGACCAATCTGTCAGTCTCCTCGTCGGAAATCTCAACAATTGGATGGTCCCGTTTCTATGCACCGCGGGTCTCAAAACATTCCAAGAGCTGACCAGGAAAGTTCAGATGCTGGAGCGCTCAAAGCAGGAGTCCTCCTCGGATTCCCAAAATAACAATAGGTCCTGGAGAAACCGAAAGGATGATAATCGCAAAGGTGGGAATTCCGACGATTCTGAATCTTTTAACATTTCGGATATCCGAAATAAGCAAGGGATGAGCGGGCTTAGTGCCAACCAGCCTCGGAAGCCAATGTTCGGAGAGGGAGGAGAATCTCCACTCAAAGAGAAGCTAGATAAGGTCTATTCCTTTAGAAGGGACAAAATCCGTAAAATATTCAAAGACGCCTTGAAGAACGGTCTACAACTGCCAGAGTCAAAAAGACCACAGGAAGCGAATATGACCGACGACCCTAAATACTGCCCCTATCACAGAGTGATGATAGGTCATGCCATTGAGGACTGCTTCGTCTTCAAAGATTGGGTCGAAAAGTAATACAAGGCAGGAGAGATAGAACTGTCTAAAGGCGTGTTAACAAACAGTCCAGCTGCGACCGCCAATTTCATACAAACGGAGACCGAAGTTCTTCGTGAAACTGATTCTCT
Source organism: Agapanthus africanus (assembly GCA_030015575.1). Taxonomy (NCBI): domain Eukaryota; kingdom Viridiplantae; phylum Streptophyta; class Magnoliopsida; order Asparagales; family Amaryllidaceae; genus Agapanthus; species Agapanthus africanus. Next base: position 415,739,664 of record CM057338.1, on the reverse strand, counting down.
CAGACATCTGCCTTTCTCTGAAAACAATCGACCCCTAAGTCGTTAAACTGGGAATGTAAAAAAATATATATGTAAATAAACAAAAAATGTGTAAATAAAAGAAAAATAAAAGCCGAAATGATGGGGCAACTTGCAATAAAAATCAGCGAGTAAAATAAAAATGAAAATAAAGCCGAAATGATGGGGCAACCGTGAATAAAAGCCGAAATGATAGGGCAATCGCGATCTTCACGATAAGAAAAGCTGAAATGATAGAGCAATCGCGGTAAAACAAAAGAAACAAAAACAAAAAAACAACGGCGAATGATGAGTCACTCCTGGTACCATATTCTAGTGCAGCGATGCAGACGCTAACCAAAATCCAGTTTCCTAAAATTCTTCCGACCCTACGGTTAGTCCCCAAATTGATTGCCGTATACAATCCACGGGCTCAAATAATTCTCAGCATACCCATGCCCCACTGCAATCACCAGTCCAGCGGCCAGTCTCCGCCCTTGGAATTATGGTCCATTGGGAAGACCCACTCATGTGTCCTCACGATGCATGAGGAGAACAAACCTTCGTGGGATCCTTACGACTCACAAAGGAAAAACACACTTAGGGGTCCTCAAGATTCCTAAAGCGAAAATGCACCTACGGGATCCTTACGACTCGTAGGGGGGAAATGGTTTTATGGGACCCTTACGGCCCATAAAATTGAAAAGCCTTAGGTGATAGGGATCTAAACCTGTCTTTTAAGCCATCGCTTCCCAATCCCAATGGCGAATGATGAGTCGCTCCTGGTACCATATTCCAGTGCAGCGATGCAGACACCAACAAAGTCCCGAAATTTTTCCGGCCCTACGGTCTGGATCATACGTCCTGCAAAACCGTATACAATCCACGGGCGTAAAACAATCCCGATCTCTCCCAAGTCCTACCGGTGAGACCACATTCAAAGTGCCACCAAAAATAAAAAAAAATAAAAATAAATAAAAAAAATGGTATGTCCACAAGCAAAAGGGGCACGGATGAAAACCCGAAAGGGCGCCGTGAGTAAAAACAGTAGGACTGCCGGCGAGTTTGTGAAAACCCGAAAGGGCGCAAACTCGTAAAAAAAAAGAGATGAAATGCACTCGCAAAGTCCTCTTGACTTTGTAAGGAGAAAATTCCCGCGTGAGATCCTTACGACTCATAAAGGAGCAACACACTTAGGAGTCCCCACGACTCCTAAGGAGAAAATACACCTACGAGATCCTTTCGACTCGTAGGGAGAAAATGCTTTTGTGGAACCCTTACGGCCCATAAAATTGAAAAGCCTTAGGTGATAGGGATCTAAACCTGCCTCCTAAGCCATCAATTCCCAAATCCTCTCGGGGCAAATGATGAGTTTCTCCTGGCATTACTCCAGTGCAGCAATGCAGATGCCAAACAAAAACCAATCCCCAAATCCTCTCATGAAAGATGATGATTTACTCCCGGTACCATATTCCAGTGTAGCGATGCTGATGTCAACCCAAATCAAATCAAACCAACAAGCTCTACGGCGGAATCATGCTCCGTCCCAGAATTTACACCATGTCGAAATTATGCTTCGCCTCGGCGTATCTGCCTTCCCTGTCGAAATTATGCTTCGGCTCGAAATCAGCCAATGACCTCTCCGTCGAAATTATGTTCGCCTCGGAATCAAGTCAACCAACATGCTCTGCGTCGGAATCATACTTCGTCTCAGAGTGTACCCCGTGTCGAAATCATGCTTCACCTTGGCGTATCTGACTTTCCTGCCGAAATTATGCTTCGCCTCGGAATCAAATCAACCAACCAGCTCTGTGTCAGAATCATACTTCGTCTCAGAGTGTACCCCACGTCGAAATCAAGCTTCGTCTCGGTGTATCTGCCTTCCCTGTCAGAATTATGCTTCGGCTCAGAATCAACCAATGACCTCCCTGTCGGAATTAAGGTCCGCCTCAGAATCAAGTCAGTCAACAAGCTCTGTACCGGAATCATGCTTTTTCTCAGAGTGTACCCCGTGTTGAAATGATGACTCGCCTCGATGTATCTTCCTTCCCTGTCGGTATTATGCTCCGCCTCACAATCAAGTCAGCCAACAGGCTCTGTGCCGGAATCATGCTCCGTCTCAGAATGTACCCCGTGTCGAAATTATGCTTTGTCTCGGAATCAAGTCAGCCAACAAGCTCTGCGTCGAAATCATGCTCTGTCTTAGAATGTACCCCGTGTCGAAATCATGTTTCGCCTCGGAGTATTTGCCTTCTCTGTCGGAATTATGCTTCGCCTGGGAATCAACCTCTGCATCGAAATTATGCTTCGGTCAGAATGTCTGCCGCTTTGTCGAAATTATGCTTCGACCCCCTTTGGAAACAAGCTCCGCTCTTCGGAATGATGCTCCGATGCCTGGAATCATGCTCCGCTCTTCGGAATGATGCTCCGATCCCCGAAATCATGCTCCGCTCTTCGGAATGATGCTCCGGTGCCTGAAATCATGCTCCGCTCATCAGAATCATGCTCCGATCCCTGGAATCATGCTCCGCTCTTCGAAATGATACTTCAATCCCCGAAATCATGCTCCGCTCTTCGGAATGATGCTCCGATCCCCGAAGTTATGCTCATCGGAATCATGCTCCGATCCCTAGAATCATGCTCCGCTCTTTAGAAATGATGCTCCGATCCCCGGAATTATGCCCCGACTCTTTGGAATGATGCTCCGACTCATCGGAATGATACTCCGCAAATCGGAATGATACTCCGATCCTCGGGAATCATGCTTCCCGAGGGATACTCCGCCCTCGGAATGATGTTCCACCTCGAAGTCCAGCTTCAAGATCCATCAATTTCATACACACGACCCGCATATGTGGTGTGCATTTATTGATGGGGGCACTTTGTTGGGGTCGAAAATTGCACCCCGGTTGACAAGTCAAGGTCAACCCCAAGCCAGATGGGCCTAAGTCCAGGTCAAGCGGGCCCATGCCCACGTCGAGCAAGCGGCCCAAAATGAAATCATGTAATAAATAATTTTTATGTAATTTTTTATGCATGAATGAGCATAAAACCAAATTTTGTAAAGCCCATGGCTTATGTGCAAAAAGAAATGGCACATGAGCCATGGGATGGGAAAAATGCAATTTTGTAAAGCCCAAGGGGCTATATGTAAATATGTAAGCCTATAAAAGTCAACATGATGATGAATAAAATAGATACTTTTTTCATTCCCCTCAAAATCTAGGGTTTGTGCCTCTTTCCCCTTTCTAAAGGTTCTAAATCTTCTTCTTTCTTTTGAATTAAATTAAGAGTTTTACTCTTCCTTTTCTAAAACTAAATAGTTTTTCACCACAAAACCCACAAAAGGGAGCTTAGATCTCCCATCAGATCTCAAAAAGAAGAGATTTTTTAAAATCTCACATCTCTTGATCTTCAAGGTACTGCCAACAGAGGAGGAAGAAGGAGGCCCATCTCCGAAAACCCCATTTTGGGGAAGACCCAAGGCTCCAAAGAAGAACCCCTTTCATCAACTCCAAAACATCTTAGGAGTTTAACTCCACTCTAAATTCTCTTTTGGTATTTTAAATCCTATTTCTGGGACTAAAAGTTCCTTTTTCCTCGTCGGCGCCCTGGCGCCCGAGCGCTCAAGCGCCCAGCGCCCACATGCCGGGCACGTGGTGCGCTAGCGCTCGAGCGCTCAAGCACCCAGCACCCACGTGCTGGGAACGTGGTGCGCTCGCGCTCGAGCGCCTTGCGCTCAAGCGCCCAGCGCCCACGTGCCGGACACGTGGTGCTTGCGCTCAAGCGCCCAGCGCCCACGTGCCGGACACGTGGTGCTTGCCTCAAGCGCCCAGCGCCCACGTGCCGGGCACGTGGTGGGCTAGCGCTCGAGCGCCCTGCGCCCACGTGCCGGGCATGTGGTGCGCCAGCGCCTAAGCGCCCAGCGCTCGCGTGTTGGACACGCGAGGCGCTGGCCCCCACGCATCCTTTGGATGCCCTTTCCCTTTTTCATATACATATATATATATATATATGTGTGTGTGTGTGTGTGTGTGTGTGTGTATACATACATATACATACACATACACATACTCTACAACACTGTCCCTCTCAAAAAAAAATTTGGGCCGGGGCACTGCCCAGCACCCCACAAGGGGGCTGCAAGCCTCCTTGACCCCCAGCCCGCTATCCAGATAGCGAGGCCCCCATAAAAACTCTGCGTGGCTCCCGATATATCCAAGCCCCCTCCAAAACAAAACACACGTACACTGCACATTGAGTTCGCATGACCAGTTTAACCCGTCAATCGGAAGTTCCCTCGCTCCAAAGACGAGGGGTAATTAACGGCAGCTTAGTCCGCGGTTGCCGGAGATTCGGATCCCCATAATCAATAAACCCTGCCCTGCCCTAGGCAGGGGGAATCTGTAGTACGCCTGACAAGCACGCGCATGTTCCCATCTCAATGGGGTGACGAAAAACACCCTACAGGTCTGTATTGGGATATGCCCGTCCATTTGAGAGTACACTAAAGAGTTGTTGGTTATCGGGACCCACCACCTCTCTGAAGACGCTGAAAAATTACAACGATATTTATCAGAGGTGTGAGGAGATGTACCCTTGAACCAATGTCCGTTGGAAGATCAATAGTCGTGTTTGGGACTAAAACCAATTTGGAAAAATTATGAGCACCTGGCTCGGTTGATCTGAATTAGGGACTTTTGGTCAACTTGGACTCAGTCCACTCAGTCTTTGAATAAAGTGTTAAACACTTGTTTAGGCTCAGTCTCTTTTCTGTGCAAACAGTGCTGAGTATTGATATGGGCTCTGATGCTCACCCTCTTTTTTTGTTTTTTATGGTGTGTTAAACACTCTTTATGGAGCCCACGTGCGGAACACGTGAGGCGCTTGGCACTGAGCGCCAACCACTAAGTGGTAAGCACTCTTTATTGAGCAGCGCCCACATGAGGGGCACATGGGGCGCTTGGTGCTAACCACTGAGTGCTAAGCACTCTTTATTTGAGCAGCGCCCACGTGAGAGGCACGTGAGGCGGTTGGCGCTGGGCGCCAACCACTGAGTGCTAAGCAGTCTTTATTAAGCAGCGCCCACGTAAGGGGCACGTGAGGCGCTCGACGCTGTTTCTTTTTTTGTGCATTTTTCTAAAGAGTTTGATTCTTTGTTGTCCCCTGAATCTTCAATCCCTAAGAGCAAATTCATCCCCACGAGAATTAAATTCTCATTTGTGGGAGACTTGTCTCATGGATCTCAGATCCATGGGGAAGAACTATGTTCTTTATAAGGGTTAAACCCTTGGGTATGCAGATGAGATATTATGATCTTTATTCTCTTTATTTACCTTGAAGAAAGTTCTTCTTCATTTTTCTCTCTTAAAGCTATTTTTTTTCCTTGCTCTTCTTTTTGAACTCAAAGTTTATGGGGGGTTCCTCTTTACAAGACTTGAAGTCTTGGGGACTTTATATAGTGGAGGCAAGTTTGTTGAATTAGTTAAAGAAATCTCTCATTGAGAGATCCTTAATTGATTTGGGGATTTTATCCACTGTTGGATCATTGATCCAAGGACTTCTGTTTTACAGAAGATATTTTTCTTGTTTTTAACAAGATTGGGAAAATATTTTCCATACAGAGCTTATTCTGTAGCTTGGTGATTTTTAATCACTATTGGATTTTTAATCTAACGGTGCTCTGTTTTACAGAGAGGAATCTTTCTTGTTCAGGAAGATTTGAGGAATATTTCCTCAATCAGAATTTAATTCTGTGTTTTGATGATTTATTATCTCCGTTGGATCTTTGATCCAACGGCAGAGAACTTTTAGTTCTAGCGCCGACGCTCTCGTGCGGGGCACGTGAGGCGCTGCCTCAGCATTTTTAACTCTTGGCGTCGGCGTCCTCATGCAAGGCACGTGAGGCGTTGCCTCAGTGTTTTTAACTCTTGGCGCGGGTGCCCTCGTGCAAGGCACGTGAGGCGCTGCCTCAGAGTTTTTAACTTTTGGCGCTGGTGTCCTCGTGCTCAGAGTTTTTAACTCTTGGCGCCGGCGTCCTCGTGCAAGGTACGTGAGGCGCTGCCTCTTTTGAAATTTTGAACAGAACCTTGTTCTTCTATTATTGGGGGGAAACAAATGCCCCCCCCCCGTTGCACTCACGTGGCTCACATGTGGGTACAGCGGTGGTTGCTTTTCCGTCGTTGGATCTTCTTAGAAGTTGGGTCGGCTTCCCCTGCCTATAAGTAGGGCCTTTGGCCCTTGAGATGACTGTTGTTCATCTTCTTCTCTTCTTTCTTCTTCTGAGAATTTAATTCTCTTTTTCAGAGTTTAGATCTCTGGCCAAAGAAACTCTTTTAGAGTTAGAAGTTTGTCCAAAAATTTGGTAAGGATTATGCTTGAACCCTTTAAACAGAGGTTTGCTCTTCTTAGATCACAGATCTTAAAGATGTTTTTAGGGTTTCTTAACCCGTTAAATGAAAATAGAGCTTTGCTCTTCTTAGATCATAGATCTAAAAAATCTGTTTTAGGGTTTCTTAACCCGTTAATGAAGAACTCTTAGAGTTTCTAAGATTTGTATTTCAGATCTTTAAGGATCTTAGGATTTTACCTTGTACCATCGCTTTTACAGAGCATAGCGCTTTAGAAATTTTTGGGGAATTTTTATTCCCCTCTTAATTACATTTGACAGATATGATTTCTGTCTGCAAAGCACTGCTCTCGAGGGAGTTCAACTCCTTGGCCCAATGAGTTTCTCATTAAATGAGAATCCTTTTTTGATTCTCACAATAAGCGTTTTCTTGATCATTTTGATCACTAAACTCTCACTGATTTTTTCTTTTCAGATACTATGGCTGCTTATCTATATGATCTTGACGAAATTATCTCCTATGAAGACATTCACGTCCAAGGCCGTTGTCAAAACCAGGAGTTTACAAATGCCCATTGCGCTGAGGTTATACGTCGCTTCGATGAATACAATGGTTAACTACTCCCCCGTCATTCCGTTCTTTTGAAGATCATCGTGGGGGCGATTTGGGAAGCACTTCCTGAATTTAACGAAGCCATGCCGCTTAAGGCACATGATGATGCTGAAGACAGGGTGCACTCAGTATATCTGATGGGCTTGATCTCGAAGAAGCGGCGAGATGGTATTGTTGATATCTTGCATCAAGTTTTCCAACAGACGGCGATAATCTCTGCCTACCAGAGGACGGACGACATCAGCGAGAATCCTGACGCTTGCATTCGTAAGAAGATGCACACGAAAATGGTCGGAGAAGCCAGAAGCATTTTACTCGGCTTTGCTTCTAAATTCTTCAATTCATGTCTAGGATTTAGTGTTTTACTATTGTAAACATTTTTTTACCATGTATAAGTTCCTGGAGCATGAATGGAAAAACTTCCTCTTTCCCCCTTTTTTTGCTCACATGTATGCTGCATGAAGTTTCGTTATACTGTTGTTGGCATTCATGTGTTTTGCGTGTAAGGTGTTGTTGGGGATTTTAATCCCGAACTAGCGCCGGCGCTCACACGTTATGCACGTGCGGTGCCGTTTTAGTTTTCAAAAGGATCAACGCGGGTGCTCACGTGCCATGCACATGAGGCTCTGCTGATGAGGTCGTTCCGCCTCTGTACATGGGCTTTATATTTTACTCTTAGGATTTTTCTTTAAGTGCGAGCTCTATTGTAGTGTCATACATAAATCAGCACGTTTTGGACACCATTTCCATTTAATCACATACGCAGTCATACTATCGTGTCTCTTCCACAAATGCATCTTGTAGATAATCTATCTTGATCTCCTTGCAGGGCAGCGATGGCTTAGAAAACAGGTTCAGATCTGTCGCCTAAGACTTTTCAATTTTATAAGCCGTGAGAGTCTCATAAAGACTTTTCTCCCTACGGGTCGAAAGGATCCCGTAGGTGTATTTTCTCCTTAGGAGTCGTGAGGACTCCTAAGTGTGTGTTCTCTCTTGAGAGTAATAAGGATCTCACAAGAGAATTTTTCCCCATACAAGTCGAGAGGACTCGAAAGTGGTTGTTTCCCTCCTTTTCGATATTCGACTTTAGAGAGTGTGGCCCGTGAATAGTATGCAATAGTCCATCTTGGACCGACTTGCAGGGCCCCAGTGCTTAGGAAACAAGTCCTTATCCCTATTGCCTAAGGCTTTTCCCTACGAGTCGAGATGAATCGAGCAGTTCTCGCAAGGACACTAATTTCCTCACGAGTCGAGACGAATCGAGAAGTTCTCGCAAGGGTGTCCTAACGTCACAGTTAACTCCTGGTAATAGAAGTCCGTTAGGGTCTATGGTACTAGGTTTTTTACCCGTCGCACCGTCGCATTGGCCAATATATTCCCCGATATGAAATCTTGCTGTTCGGGTAGCCCCGCGACTGTCGTATCTCTGATCCCTTCGGAGGCTGGACAAGACGGCTTCAAGTAATCTTCCAGGTAATATTACCGTCGAAAGAGCAAGCGTTAGGAATATTCCATGTCGCTTTTTACTTAAGGTTAGGCTCAGTTTGGGAGCCATGATGAGTCATGACCACTCCACGCTGGAGTGGGATGGTCTTCGATAGTCTTTCAGGTCTCATTTGAGTAGCTGTCAAGACCCTGAAGCTAAGGATCTTCCTTTGCCTCGTTGGTTGATATTGTGTCTGCAATATTGCGACGAATGTCGAGGTTGTCTCTGGGTTGTCTATGAACCGTCGAGATTTGGAACTAGGGGACTTTGCCATGGCTCCATTTGTTGATGTCGCGCCCGTATCCTGCTGGAGGGAGGAAGAACGCTATTGGTTGATCTCTAGGCTGTGGATGCCGCCGTCGAAACTTGGAACTGGGGACTTCGCCATGGTTCTGAGGTAGTCTCTAGGTTTTCTGTGAACCGTCGAGATTTGTAACTAGGGGACTTTGCCATAGCTCTATTTGTTGATGTCGCGTCTGTATCCTGCTGGAGGGAGGAAGAGCGATGTTGGTTGATCTCTAGGCTGTGGATGCTTCCGTCGAGACTTGGAACTAGGGACTCTGTCATGGCTCCGAGTTAGTCTCTAGGTTGTCCATGAACCGTTGAGATTTGGACCTAGGGAACTTTGCCATGGCTCCGAGGTAGTCTCTAGGCTATCTGTTAACCGTTGAGATTTTGGAACTAGGGGACTTTGCCGTGGCTCCGTTTCGCTGACGTCGTATCTACTTCTGGTTGGAACGAGAAGGAACGTCGTTGTTGATTTATAGGCTGTAGATGTAGCCATCGAGATCTAGCTTCCCTTTGACGAAGCCTGGTGGGACAATATGGTTCCCCTTTTCATTTGTGCCCATGGATTGTATACAGGGGTCGATGAGATCTCACCTACAGGGCAAAAGTTTCATTTCATTTTTTTATTTCTTTCTGCGATACTCTATCATTTCATCTTTTTATATCGCGAAAGTCGCGATTGCCCAACCATTTCGGATATTTTTCGCGGTGCTCAATCATTTCGGCTGTTTTCCTTTCTCTTTACTCGCTGCTTTTTATTGCGAGTTGCCCAATCATTTCGGCTATTTTTATACGCATATATTTTACTCGCTGGTTTTTGTTGCGAGTTGTCCTATCATTTCAGCTATTTCATATGAATTTTTAGCTCGCTGATTTTTTTGCTGTGAGTATGGAACTTAAGTTCTGACACCAATTTTGGCATCAGCATCGCTGCGACTGGAATATTGCCAGGAGCGAATCATCATTTACCTTTGTCAATTCGAACAAGGGTGGCTTAGCAGACAGGGTTAGGATCTTGTTGACTAAGGATTTTTGACTTTACGAGCCGTAAGGGTCTCATAAAGGTGTTTCTCCCTACGAGTCGTGAGGATCTCGTAGATGCGTTTTCTCCTTAGGAATCGTGAGGATTCTTAAGCGTGTGTTCTTTTATAAGTCGTAAGGATCTTACAAGAGTGTTTTCTCCTTATAAGTCGAGAGGACTTACAAGTGTCATTCACCACATGAGGACATTCCTCGTCGTTGGTGGGACTTGGTAGGGGAAGCATTTATTTGTGCCCGTGGATTGTATACAAGGGTCAACATTGAACCGCTTGTAGGGCAACTTAGGGAGTGTGATGGCTTAAAAACAGGTTCAGATCCCTGTAACTTAAGGCTTTTGAATCCTATGAGCCGTGATGGTCTCACAGGAGGAATTCTCCGTACGAGTCGTGAGGATCTCGTAAGTGTAATTTCTCCTTAGGGATCGTGGGGATCCCTAAGTGTGTTGCTCCCTTGTGAGTCGTAAGGATCTCACGCGGGTGTTTTCTCCTCATAAGGTCGAGAGGACTTTGCAAGGGCACATGATTTTTTTTACGAGTCTGTGCTCTTTCAAGTTTTCACGAACTCGCCGACAGTCCTGCTGTTTTTACTCACGGAGCCCTTTCGGGTTTTCATCCGTGCCCATTTCGCTTGTGGATGTACCCTTTTTTTTAATGAAACTCTCGAGAATAGTTTCGCTACATGTGACCCATCTGTTTGCCGGTGGGATTTGAGTTGCAGTCCTCACCGCTGGGGCTTATGGACTTGCATTCCACTATCGCCGTGTTAGAGGCGACGTATTTAGTTTTGGGACATCACGGTCCATCGTTAGTTTAAGGACATCTCAGTCCATCGTTAGTTTAAGGACATCTTGGTCCATCGTTAGTTTTAAGGACGTTGCGGTCCATAGCTAGATTTAAGGACGTTGAGGTTCGTGGGGGTTTTGAGGCGAGGTTTCGCTGGATACTATTTATAGAGTTTGGGCCCAGGAAGACAGCGAGCGGACACGAGCGTCGTCATCCATCATTAATCTGAGCCGTGACTTGTCAAGCGTAGTATTTCTTAAGGAACTGTCCGTTTATTGGCCGGAAGGGTTGTTTCCCCCAATCAGAGCAAAACTCTATTTTAAAATTCAAAATTTAAAAAGTTGAAGCAACGCTTCAGATCCAGCGCTAGGTGCGATGCGGGCCATGTATCAAACACGGATGTGCTAGCGCCAGATGCGCTGCGCCCTAGGCAGCGCACCCCCAATCAAAGCAAAACTCTGTTTTGAAATTCAAAATTTAAAAGTTGAAGTAACGCTTCAGATTCAGCGCTAGGCGCGCTGCGCGCCACGTGTCAAACACAGATGCGCTAGCGCCAGGTGCGCTGCGCCCTAGGCAGCGCATCATGAGTGCGCTAGCGATGGGCACGCTGCGCACCATGTGTCAAACACGGGTGTGCTAGCGCAAAGTGCGCTGCGCTCTGAGCAGCGTACCGCGTGCAAAGCACGGGTGCGCCAGCGCTGGAAATATAAAATTCCCCATCGTTAGATCAAAAGATCCAATAATTATGATAAATCATTAATTAATCAAAATTAAAATTCTGTTATGGAAAGATCTTTCCAATCTTGTTAAAAACAAGAAGATTGTCTTCTGTAAAACAGAAGCCCTAGGATCAAAGATCCAATGGTGGGGAAACATCCCCAAATCAATCAAAGAAAGATCTCTTTAACTGATTTAACAAATCAATTTGCCCTATATAAAGGCCCCAAGACTTCAAGTCTGATATAGAGAAACCCCCCTATAAACTTTGAGAAATTCAAAAAAAGAAGAGCAAGCTCTCAGTAAAAGAAGATTATTTCTTCAAGGTAAAGATGATGAACAACGAACATAGAGATGAAATCATCTCATGAAAAGAAGAACTATCTTCTAAAAAAGATCATAGATCTAAAAAAGACCAAGGTCTTTCATAAAAAAGATCAAAAGATATCATCAAATAATAAAAAAGAACATATTCTTCACATAGATCATTAATCTACAAAGGCAACCCCTTTCAAAAAAAATAAGAACTGTTGTTCTTGAATCTTGAGGCAAAACCTCCTTTAAAAAGAACATAAACTTGTTCTCTGATCATAAATTTGATCAAATGCGCTTTGCGCTACTCAAAAGTGCCTTGCACTCTTGAACTGTGCTTCTGCGCTCCTTGGATCGGCGCTCAGCGCCAAAATACGCCACGTGTCAACCACGTATGCAACTTGCGCTTTGCGCTTCTGAAATAGCGCACTGCGCTCGTGGGCTGGCACTCAGTGCCAAGCGCGCCACGTGTCATTCACGTGTGCGCCACTAAACTGGCGCAATGCGCTCATAAATTGAAAGCGCAATGCGCTCATAAATTGAAAGCGCAATGCGCTCATAAATTGAAAGCGCAATGCGCTCATAAACTGGCGCTTAGCGCTAAGCGCGACACGTGTCCTTTTCGTGTGTGCTACTTGGCAGAAGCGCAATGCACTCTTTAATTGGTGCAATGCGCTCTTTAATTGGCGCAAAGCGCCTGGTGCGCCACGTGGCGCACTGTCAGAACAAACATTGTTCTGATGAATGCTATGCATTCAATACAAGACAAAAAATATGTCAGGATCTAATGCTCAGCATTATTAAAGGGGCTAAGCCCAAATAAAGGCTCAACAGCCCAGAACAATAAAATGTTAATTATATTAATCTTATTGGACTTAGCCCAATATTGGCCATAAGTCCTCAACTTATATTGAACTGAGCCCATCTGCTCACGACTATTTAACAGATCTCAGTCCTAAACTGGACTACAGATCTTTCAACCAACTCACACCGGTTCAAGGGTACATCTCTTTACTCCTCTAATATCTGTCGTTGTAATCCTTCAACGTCTTCAGAGAGGTGACGGGTCCCAACAACTACACATTCTATGGACTGTGGGGTCCTTAAACTCATGGACTACGATGTCCTTAAACTTCATAGACTACGATGTATTTAAACTACGGACTGTGGGGTCCTTAAACTCATGGACTACGATGTCCTTAAACTTCATAGACTATGATGTCTTTAAACTACTGACTGTGGGGTCCTTAAACTCATAGACTACGATGTCTTTAAACTACGGACTGTGGGATCCCTTTAAACCCACAGACTACGATGTCCTTAACATGGACCGAGACGTCCTTAAACTAACATTGGACCGTAATGTCCTTAAACTAACTGACCGCAATGTTCCTAAACTAAACAATAGAGCCCAAATGCTCTTTTGTCGGATCTAAAAGATCCCGTTAAATTGATCTTAGTCTAAAATTAGACTAAGGTATCCTTAACTAACGTTTAAGTTGATCTTAGTCTCAAATGAGGCTAACGTATCCTTAAACCAAAATCCCAAACCCAAATCTAAGAAGATACGGATTTGGACTAATCCACGCCCTACGGGCGACAACATAAATTAGTCTCTGTATACAATCCACGGGCAACCACAAACAAAACAAACACCCATGACACGAAGTGACCATCTAGAGAAGGAGAAAATTGTTACCGCGATGCGGTAACGTAATTAACTGCATGGGCTTACGCCTGTAGGGAAGAGCGTCCCCACAATCAAAAACCCCTCACCGTGAGGGGGAATCTGACGAAGTCTGCTACATCGGCCGCATCCGTTTAAACCTTCGATGCATGGTGCCATAAATCAACTTGGCATCTTCGGAGAGGTGGACGGATAACACCTATTAGCATCTGCCCCGAAATTTAGGCAAGACGTTCGCCGCGTCTTCGTCCGCGTCTTTCGGCAGGGAACAGATTCCGGCACGCCCGGTGGGACGGTTTCCTCTTTCCACTCCACACTTCATGTGTCATGTTCGCAAATGAATCACGGTTTGATATGGTTTCCCTTGGGTTCGAGGTACTAAGATTTGGTTTCTTGCTTGGCGCAGAAAACGAAATATCGATGGCGTCTACTTGCGTGAAATGTTCCAACTGCAATTGCAACTCACGCTCCGCCTTAGCTGGAGGCATAGCTTATGGGCCCCAAGCGGCCTCCCTGTTCACGATGCCGGTGGAACAGGTCACTCAGGCTACCACTGGATTGTTCTTCGGGACCATGCTCCCGCCAACGAGCCTCAGCGCTCCTATACCAACATAAAAAGCTCCCAAGAAGTCGATCTTTGATCGACTTGCAACTGCAACGGCCCCCTCAACGTCGACTGCTCAAAAGAAAAGGAGGCCAGAGAAAGCCTCTATGACTATGGCAGGTCACAGAAACGCTGAGCCCGAACGTCCAAAGTCTGGGGGCATAATGGTGCATACTGTTTACATGGCTTCCGGAAAAGAGGAAAGCCGTGCTTCAACGGGTCACCGACCGCTTACCCGATCCGTGACAAAACCCCAAGAGCAGCAACAGAAGCTTCAAGAAATGCTGACGCAAATGGCCGCACTCGCCGGGCCAAAAGAAAGCCCGGAGGTATCATCAGAGCAGCGTCATGAACAAGAAACCGATGCTGACTTCCTCCGCAGAGTCCTCGAAACGAAGCACAGAGAAGCAGCAGAACAAGCTGCCAACATAAAATGAATGACGCTTCTCTTCCAAGACATGGTCGGAATGATGTTACAGCTGGAACCTCCAGCTGAAGACCCTCCAATCATTATTGAAGACGACAGAGGAGAGACATCGAACCCTCCTCCGGCTCTTTCAGCGGCCAAAGAGGAAACTATTTCCAAGGCCGCTTTGGATGACTATATTGCTCAGCAAATACGAGCTCACCAGGCGAATGAAGCGGCCGGCCAAGTCGTTAAAACTGGACGACCGTATCCAGGCTGGTATGACCAAATAAAGTACCCGTCGGGATACACGATCCCCAAATTCCATGTGTACAAGGGGACAAGCAATCCCCATCAACATGTCGCTCAGTTCAGCTCTTTGCGGCAACACCGGGGGTGATGATAAACTTTTGCTACGCCAGTTCGTCGGCAGCTTGTCGGAGACAGCCCTCGAATGGTACTCTGAACTTCCAAACAACTCCGTCAAGACTTTCGCAGAAATGGAGCTATTATTCACCCAGCGATTCCCGAGTGCTAGTGAATGTACCCCGATAACGGCATTGATCAATGCCAGGGTGAAGCCAGGCGAGACGTGGGTCTAATACACAATACGATGGCGGAATCTGTGGTCAAAATGCGAACAGCGGATCGAAGAAGTGCCGGCGGTGGGCATGTTCGTAGGCACTTTGGACCCTAATGCAACTATTTCCCCATTCATGATGTTCTTCAAGCCGACCACGTTCAAAGCCTTGATTGATAAACTGGCCCAAATGGACCAGATGGGTCATAGACCGTCTCCTCCAAAGCCGGACTCTCGAAATGAGAAGGGAAAGGGGAATGCGATCGTCGTCGCCAATGCTCAACAGCAGCCCGGTGGCCCGAGACCAGTTGATCACCAAAATAACAGAAATCGATCTCTCGAAAATAAAATGAGACGCGCTTACTCATTCTCTCGAGACAAGACGAAGAGGTTATTCGAACTTGCACTGCGCAACAGGCTCATTACTCTGCCAGAGCCAAGATGCCCAGCGCAACCAGGCGACACTAGCAATCCTAACTATTTTCCTTATCACCGAATGTTGGGCCATCCGATCGAGGATTGTTACATCTTCAAAAGCTGGATAGAAGATCAATACCAGCAGGGAAAATTCATATTATCTGAGAATTGGAAGATGAACCCGCCTCGGCCACACACTCCCAAGAATACGGATACACCGGAGGCATCATGCTCTTTCGTAGAAGAAGCCCCATGGGAGGTCGCTCTTTCAGCCAAGACAAAAAGAATGCTGAAGGATCTCCACACATGTCCGGCAATTAGGTGGAAGAATCCACTGGAGCTTGAGATCATTGAGGGGATGCTGAATCCGCGTCCAACTCCAAAGATCGGTGGTGATAGCCATACCGCTCACATCCAACCGTCAAAGTCTTCGAAAAAGAAGAAGAAGACCAAAAAGCCCGTGAAGCCTGGTGACAAGCGCACGGACCTGCAAAAACAGATTGACGCGCTGGAAGAGTATAACCAGAAGACGTGGACTCCAGTCACACTCCAATAGTTCCTCAGCCACGTCCTTGAGGACGGAGATGATGGAGAAGACTCGTCGGATGAGTCTGAAGGTTACGTGGAAAGTTGCCATGTGATCTCTCACTCGTCGATAAACGATGAAGAAGCTCCTTGCATCAAGAAACTGGAAGCAAATCCTGAACCGGAACTTCTAGGGCCATCAGACGAAACGATTGATGCATTCCTGAACACAGCTCTTCTTAAAAGCAAAGCTGATCGCGAGCGTGAGATGGCCATATTTGAAAAAGCCAAACGCCGGCGACTGGACGAAAGAGTTGAAACACTCCCTCCAGATCAAAGTACATCCGCCGCAAATAAAAATAGGTTCAAGACGAGGAAAAGGTTCGCTAAAGCCATATCGATGGGAATGAAGCTGCCACCCTTCGAAGCGAATGCCCTTGGTGAAGCAGAAACACATCCTACCTACTGCTTATATCATCAAAAGATTACGCACCCCACCGAAGAGTGCAACGCTTTTAAAAAAAGGTGGCAGGGATATGTTGCTCACCGACAACATTCCAAGCGGATGAAACGCAAAACCCGTTGGAAGCAAAGAAGTACGACCGAGGAGCATAAAAGAACTACCGGCAACTGTCGCATGGTCAACGTCGGGGGATCACAAATTCTCACTTTCGGGAGCGACTCTGACGAAGAAATGGCTCTTGGCCCTCTCTTTAAGGAGTCCGCCTCGAGAAAAGAGGAAGAACCAAAGACCTGTGAAAATATTCAGCTGTGCAACCGTACGCTGCCCGAAAAGAATCTTGGGCCCTCGAACGGTGGGTCAAATAAAAAAGATAAGGGGAAAGAAAAGGTCTCTGAGGATATCATCCTTGATGACCAAGCCACGAAATGCTGACAGCCAAGAACCCGCCAAAGAAAAGTAAGGTGGACTACAACGTTCTGGCACACTTGAGGAAGATACCCTCGCAACTCAGTATTCTCAACGCCCTTCTGCTATCCAAAAAGGCTAGAGATTCTTTAATCAAGGCACTACAAGAGCCAGAGCAATTCCAAGCTTTCCTCGCCGAAGAAAAGATGAAGGACGAGCTGGAAGAAGTGCACACAGCCGATATCACCTTCGGCGATGGAGATCTCCTCCTTGGGACATGCGAGCACAACCGTCCCCTATATGTCTCCGGATACAGATATATCTAGATTTCAGGATTGGTTATATTACATTCATAGTGCATGCATACTCATTCTTATGATATAGTACTATTTGAGGCACTGACACGAGCACAGAGTATTTGCATTTACATGTAGTATTACCCTGCCATTACTAGATGATTGGGATTTAGTAGTGTATTATTATGACCTAGGATAGCGTCGTGCATTCGATTTCTTTTCGTAGATGTCTTCTACTCATGAGTTGGAAACTCACCCCCGTTGTGCCAAATTTTATTACAGGTTCGATGTACAGGGTTCCTTGGCTGTTTGCTGGCACATCATTTCATTCCGGGTGATTTGCACGGTAGGTTGGTTCACTTGTATCTGGACCGCCATTGTATTTTTATTATTTCATTTGTTTCTAGTAAGCTCCATCAACCAAACATGTATTACTTGATAGTTACTGGACCAGTTATTTATTTCGACCTTAGAGACGCGCTTGTATTATTATGATATCTAGTGGTTTTGTTTTCTTTTGAGTTTTGAGCCTCGCCCTTTGGCGTTGTATACTATTGAGCATCTGTGTGGTTGTTTCCGCCTTTTGGCATAGAGCTAGCTCCCGTTTGGGGATGCTTTTTATTGTTTGTATATATTATACTTGTTGTACCCGTTTGGGGCCAGTTTTTACAGAGGAGACTCGGCTGAAATTTTTGGGAAAATTTGCTGATGCTTTTAAACTTGTTTTCTTCATGTTTTCTTTTACACCTTCTTCTTTTATATGGTTTAGATTTCTGGGCTTCGGCTTATTTAGGTTACGTTGCGTCTCTAGACGTTTCGTAATCTAAGTGTCGGTCACGTTCCGTACTTTCGGGTCGTGACAAAGTTGGTATCAGAGCACTAGGTTTAACCTTGTATAAGTCTAGGTGACCCTTGGTTGATGGAGTAGGCGATTTAGGTAGAGTAACGTACCGTGGGTATGGTCCGCGGCATACTTACGATACGCTACTCTGCTTAAGGAGCCTTAGGATGTACATTTGTTGCACCGTATTTCATTCGTTCCTTTGATCTATCTTCGTCGATGTCGGGGGGTGGTTTCTGTTACCACGGGCGCACGGGCGGAAGGAGCTGCGGCTCGAATGCGATAACCATTAGGGTATTGGTTATTCTTGAAGATTGAAGCATTGTTTGGCGTGCGGACGAAGGGTATTCACATGGTGTCCAGGCGAAGTTAAAAGGGTTCGAACGATTATCAGAAAAACCATTTTCCCAAGTTTAAGGTATTCAGAAGAACATGCAGGTATTTCGATGGACCCTCTAGAAGAATGAAACCCTAACTCGACATAATGACCACGAGAACGCCCTTGAACCTTAGGGTTTATGGCAGTTCCGCGGTGCCATTAGTAAGGCCTGGGTTTGTCCTTCTACGGCTGGACCATCGATGCTGGGGTATGTACCGGATATTTTTAAGCTGTACTTGAGTGTTGAGCTCTTGGGGAATTATGGGATTTTGATGGATCGATCGAAAAGTTTAATGTAGTCCGGATATCAGGTGAAGGGATCGAATACGTGGGAGACTCTAGATATGAGTATTGCCGTTGGTAGCGCAGTCAGCACAGCTACGAAGAGACGAGTTCGAAGCAATCGACATCAGAGGAAAGAGGCGCACATTGACGATAGTGTTTACGATTATGATTTGGTGATTTGAATTTCATATTTCTGTTGTTGGATTTTGGTATTTTAAGGATTTTGTTGTACGATTGGTATTTCTTATGTGTACCTTCATTACATTCTATTTGTGTTTCATATATCAGTTGTATTGATATTGTTTAGTACATACCCAGTGCACTTGAATTGGTTTTAATACATTTTGAGATTTTGATTTGATTTCGTGCATATGGGTTACACATGATTTTGATATATGATTCGACCTAGTTTTCATGCATTTTCGTACTGTGATTTCGATTTTGATATTCAGTGTATGTTTTCATGCACCATATGCACCTGATTAAGATTCTTGCGCATACTTGGCGCACTTGATACGATTTTGTGCACACCAGATGCACTAAATCGGGGTTTTGTGCAGATTAGATGCACCTGATGTTGAGTCGTGCACGCCCGTTGCACTTGACAGATGTTTTTGGTGCACACCTGTTGCACTTAGTTTTGTTTTGGTGTGTACTCGTGGTATTTGTATTTGGTTTTGATTTCAGTGTGCACCAGAAGCACATGATATTTTTATGATGTGATTGGGATTGATTTCAGTTTGAGCAGTATGTTTTCATAATCATTATTATTTGATTTAGTAACCAGGCGGGACGTGTATGTTAAATAAAAGATATATATATATATATATATATGGCTATTTTTTTAAATAAACGTCCGCTACTTATGCCGTGACATGTGCATCACACGGCGATTTTCAAAAGGGGTTTTTGCATATTTCTTTATCCAGATATTTGGACGGTTTTATTATGATGCGCACTATATATAAGTTATAGATTGATGTATATTATGATGGTTTTCATATTGGGTTTTGATATTTTATTCTCGCCATAACTCCGATGATTGCGTCATGCTTGACGGAGTTGATTTTAGTTATGTATTGATGATTTCGGAGCCCCGACGATTTGAGTGTTTTGCTAAATGTTTTAGTATTTGGAGGGGGAGTTTTGATTTAAATTCGGGGACCAAATTTCTTAAAGGGGGGAAGATTGTAACGTTTTAAAAATAATTAAATAAATAATTAAATAAATAAAATCGTTTAAGTGAATTTTATGATTTTCGGTAAAGTAAAACGTATTTTTCGTAAAACAAAACCGTAATTATTTTTCACTATAAATTTAAAAATACCTATTTTAATTATGTTATTACTAGTAAATGGTGTTTATTTAGTCACTTATAAATTTTTAGTTTAATTAAATATTTTTCCTAAATTAATTATTTTAAATATTAACATAAGCTTTATTTATGCACTAAATTAGTGTAAATTTCAAATTTGAATGGGTTTAATTTGTAAAAATGAACCATGGCATATTAGAATTTAGTGTGCATCGTGAAAAATTTATTTGCAAATTTTTCCATGATTCTAGAGTTTTCTTGAGTTGTTTTAGAAAAGAATAAAAGAAAATTTAATAAAAGGTTGAAAAGACATTAAAAGGTGATATTTTGGAGGAAACTTCTACATCATTCTTCACTCATTTATTTCTCTCCCTCACCTCCTTAACTTGGCCGGCCTCCTCATCATGGCATCCCCCCCCCCCATTTCTCCACTTGATTTTTGTTGCAAAATCCATCAAAAATTCATTAAAAATCCAAATAAAAATCCACAAAATCCTAATTATTTCCTACCCTTTATTCTTTGCTCATTTTTACATGGATTTTGGAGATGGGAAGCACTCATTTTGGAGGCTCATTTTCATGTTTGGATTTCATGTTGTGAAGATATAAATCTTTTCTTTTGATTTATTTTTATTAGATGTTTCTTTTAAGCATAATTAGATTTATTAAATTAATTCTATTTGCAAGTTTTAAAATTCAAGTTAGGGTTTGTAAATTCAAGTTGTGATTTTATTAATGCATTAGGGTTATAATAACTAGTTTAACACTTTTGGAAAATGGAAAATCATGCATGGTTGTTATATTGTAAATTATTATCCAAAATTGTTTAAATTAAACCATTTTTGCAAACTAGATTTCTATATATTATATATATTGGTGAGATAAATTCCAATTAATGTTTGTAACATTAGATTGTTGTTTAAATGAGGATATTGACATGTTTAAGGAATGAAAAACTTAGTTTGGTCACTAGTTTCTTTTGATAATTGAAAAATACTAAAAAAAATGCTATTTTTGCTAACTAGTTTTTGGAAATTCTTAAATAAATGAGATTTAAAATATAAATTATGGTTTCATTATATAATTATCATTATAAATTTTAGTTTAATACATTAATTCATGCAAAATCAAGTTGTTGTGGAATTGTGGAATTTTGCTTGTAAGATGTTGAAAATTTATAAAAGTTGCAAACTAGGAATTTTGTATTAATCCAAATTTATGTAATAAAAATATAGTAATGGGTTGTATATTCTAGTTATGCTATTTAATGAGTTTTATGACCATTGGTTTCATTTAAATATCAAGTTTTGAAGAAAAACGGTAAATTGGCATTTTTGGGTTTTACGAAATCGGGCGATTTGATGGATTTTAGGGTTTCGATGAATTAAATCATGTTTTATATTATAAGTAATGAGTTTTAAAACTATGAGTTGTTTGTTGATGTTTATCTCGATTAATCGGAGTTTGTACGCCGATATCGAGCGATATTTGGTTCTTTTGCGTGAACGGGACATAGGTTTTAACCTATGCGCGTTCCGTGTGTCGTTTTGACTTTTGTCCGTGATTTAGTTTACGATACTATATATGTTTGTGTATAGGTACCCCTCACGTGGTGTCACGCCCCGCTTCCCAGTGTACGGCGAAATGGACGGGACGAGGCCCGCTACGTATATACTCAGAAGTATATACGCTAAGCGTAACTAAGCAATATAAAGTAAATCATAAGAGACGAATAATATAAAAATAACAGCAACTTTTATTAATAACATTCTTTTTACAATGCAGGAAAAGAAAATATAACTGGAATGAAAAGCAATGCCTAAACAGTGGCATAACAGGAAATGAAATAAACTGGAAAGAACAAGGTACAATTATCTAGAGCTCTGGGTCTGCCTGGAACTGCTCCAAATCTTCACCGGTGGGCTCAATCTCAGCTTGGTCCAACGCACCTGACGACATTCAAACAAGAAAGAGATAGAATGTCGTCAGCGAACAGGTCGCTCGGTAAGTCCCAAAGATAGAAGAATGAGAATGACAGAGTAACAGTATTTTCTAAAGTATTATATTGTGAATATTATGGAACATTGTGTAACGCTGTTGTTTGTAGTTTGGTACAGAAGGATGCCAGTGTATACGAGGGGGATCTCTATATGCTAGGGATCAGGGCAAAAGGAAAGTACAAGGAACCGTTATGCCACGGTACAACAGCAATAAGATTCAGGTTAGGTGTCTTAATCTGACCGCCTCATGCCACCTTTAACACCTTCCGTACCAATCTACCCCTTAAACCCCGTAGTGTTTTAACAGTATTGTAGTATTGGAATATGTAAGTTGGATGACTGACCAAAACCATGATATCAGTAAACATGTTGTAACTGTATAATCAGGTAAATGGAATATCAGGATAATGGATGAATATCCATGGTTTGATTCAGTCAAAAAGAATATATTGTTAACTGGATTCAGAGTTTCATGTATTCAAATTGTATTGGAATATAAAAGAATAAAAATTGACTTGAATCATGTTCGAGTCAGGAATAGTCAGACTCTAACCCGAGTCAGACTAAAAGAAAGATAATTTGAAGTTCCATATTAGCTAGGGGCCTTATTGTAATTTGTAAAACTTGAGGGGGTTTTATGTAAAAAGTACTTTTGTATAGTTTTCAAAATACACCTCAAGTATTTAATAATCGTCTTTATTGTTATAATGAATGTGAATTTTATTTGTGTTATTCTAGTGAATATATCCTAATAAAAGTATTAATTGTTTTATCTGAAGTTCATGGTATTTTAGTGTAACTTTTAATCTTGTCATTTTTTAGAAAAATGTGGAAACTTATATTATAATAAAATAGGTGTTTAAATGATAATTATATATATATATATATATATATATTAACACATGAATAATTTTATATAAATACTTTATTTAGAAAAATCTCATTTTCCCTAAATATCGTATTTTGAACCTTTCGAGACCGAATGCTCCTTGCGGAGGTCTGAATCTCGCACTACTAGCCTGCGGATGCACGATGAACCGTACTATCCCTAACAGGTTCCCCAAAAGTGGGTTGTAGCGGCGCTTTGCTTAGGTTTATAAATACTTTTCATTTGGGAAAACGGTTTTATAAGTATGGGGTATTTATTTGCAAAAGAGTACAGTTTTCCGTATTTTAGTTATTAGGGTCTCCTAAACCAACTAGCCTATTTCTAAGGTCTAAACGATGAGTCATTAGAAGCCTCAAATCGCCTCTTCACCGTCAATTGCGGCCAGGTAAGTGCCAGGTAAGTGGGAGGGAACCACAGTCGTGGGCCTAATTAAAAACTACTAGCCTTAGACACACTTGCCTAGGCACCACAAGACAGTTTAGATAAACGATCGATGTCCATGACCAATCGTGTTTTCATTTTATTAAAAGAGTTTATCTAGAAAAGTTACAACTTAAAGCTTTAAATAAAAGTTATAAAGATTATGGTATTTTAGTGAAAAAGTCCTGTAATTTCGTATTCTGTATTTTGATATATATCAATTAGGGTTATATTGAGTGTGTGTAGGGGTAGGTCATTACCCCATGATTTATATTAAGTTTTGGTGAAGTTTTAAAGGTAAAACATGCTATGTTAAACTTAAAGGTATTATAGCGCAAGAATACGGTATTCGAAAACGTTATCATTTTATGTGTGAAATTTCATTCAAATTGGATTCTACAAGTTTAGTGATCAAGATAAACCTATTTAGGAGTGAGGGAATTAATTAAACTAAGAAAAATGAACTTCATGGTATTTTTATGAAAGGAATATGGTTTTACAAAGAACTTATCATTTCATATGAAAAAGTTTGATTAAATTGGTTTATGGGTGATTAATAGTCAACATGAATATGGGTAGATAATATGTATTAGGTGACAAGTGGAAATTTAGAGAAAAACCGAATCGGAAATCGGTTTGTCCGATTTCCGTTGGGTTCCAAAAAGTCGTATTTTTATCTTAAAGAAAAGAGAGATAGAAGAAGGTGGGACATACGATTTAGACAAGCTAAGGAAGCTAGAGATCGTGATGGTTGTCGATTCGTTGAAAACGTCGCGAGGGTCCTGATCCGGTCGCCGGAATCCGTCGTCGATTTCGGCAGCGCTTCGCTTCTCGCTCTTCGTACCGAGTTCTCGAGAATTTGGGAGAGTGGACTTAGAGTTGTGAAGGGAAAAGGTAGAGTATAGAGGTCTTTATATAGGGCTAGGCTAGGGTTAGGGTTAGGGTTAAAAAAAATATTAAAAAAATATAAAAAACATTAAAAATTCATTAAATTTGTCTTAAAAGAGATTTATTGGAAAATTGGTAACCGTACAAAAAAAAATTAGAGTATGCAGTTGAATAGACCCAGTCAACACGAACATTTTTCGTGTTGACGACTCGGCCGACCGGCAGAGTCCGGCCGGCGGCGCCGGCCGATTCGGCCGAGTCGCCGACCGATTCGGCCGAGTCGCGGCCGAGTCGGGTGCAGTTGGGTTGGGCTCGGTCTGGGGGAGGTTTTAGCATACTTTAATTTTCTTAAATCGCAATAAATTGTGAGTTATGGCTGTTTGACCGTTTGACTTCTAAAAAAAATTAAAACAAAAGGATATAAAAATTATGTGGGGCATGGGATTCGAACTCTGGTGGCTTGGTTCAGCAATGCAAGGTATTACCAATAAGCTACAAGCTCCTTTTTGTAATTATTGTAAGGAATTAGATACTTAATTTGTTTCCAGCAACATCAATACTCCAAGTGTACACTATATTTAAAGCAAATTTTTGGTATACAAAATTGGAGTTGTTACAATCTACCCTCCTTACAAAAATTTCGTCATCGAAATTTACATCTTTTATTTAAGGACTAATTTACAAAAAGGTGTGGATATCTTGCACGCATCTCATCCTCCCTTTCCCACGTGGATTCTCCTGGAGTGTCTTTCCTCCACATTACCCGGGCCAAATTAACTTCTTTGTTCTGAAGTGTCTTCACTTTCCTGTCCAGGATCTCCACAGGTTGTTACTCACAAGACAAATCGGGCTGTATCGTGAGCTCGGAATGATCAAGTACATGGCTGGGGTCACTCACATACCTTCTGAGTTGAGATATGTGAAACACGTTATGCACTCCTTCCAATGCGGGTGGAAGCGCTAAACGATATGCCACCTCACCGACTCGTTCGAGTATATCGAACGGTCCAATGTATCTCAGACAACTTTCCCCGTCTTCCAAATCTGATCACTCCGCGGTTCGGAGAGATTTTCAGGAATACATGATCTCCTGGCTGGAAATCCAAGTGTCGTCTCTTCGCATCAGCCCAGTGTTTCTGTCTATCTTGGGCTATGAGCATTCTTTCCCTGATAGTACGAACCACATCAACGGTCGCTACTATCATCTATGGTCCAAGGAGTTCCCTATCTCCGATGTCGTCCCAACTTAATGGTGATCGACACTTCCTTCCATACAATGCTGCAAAAGGTGCCATTCCTATGCTTGCTTGGTAGCTGTTGTTGTACGCAAACTCCACAAGATGTAGGTGATCTTCCCACGATCCCTTGAAGTCGAGCATACATGCTCTGAGCATATCCTCCAAGATCTGAATAGTTCATTCCGACTGACCATCTGTTTGTGGATGATAAGCCGTGCTGAAATTCAGACTTGTTCCCAAGCTAGCTTGCAGACTCTGCCAAAATTGCGATCGGAACCTGGTGTCACGATCGGAGACAATGCAGACCGGTACTCCATAAAGTCTCACAATTTCCTGTATGAGTTCATGGGTATCAGAGATAGTATAGTATGAAGAGTTTAAATCTTAAATTAGATTATTACCTCCATGTACTTCTTCGCTAATGTCTCAGTTGATTGGCCAACTCAAAATGGGATGAGGTGAGCCGACTTTGTGAGTCGATCCACAATGACCCAAATCGCATCGTTACCCTTTATGCTGCAAGAAAGAGCAGTTACAAAGTCCATCTTGATGTGCTGCCACTTCCATTCTGGGATTGGTAACGGTTGAAGTAGTCCAGCTGTCCTGTGATGTTCAGCCTTTACTTGCTGACACACCAAGCATTTTGCGACGCTTCTGGCTACTTCACGCTTCATTCCATGCCACCAATAATTCTGACGTAGATCTTTGTACATTTTGGTACCTCCAGGATGTACTGAATAGGGAGAGCTGTGAGCTTCTTTCATTAACTCTTCCCGAACAGGACCCTTTGGTACACACAATCTGCTGCCGTATCTCAAAGATCCGTCTTCATGGATAATGAAATCTGTTCTGAGTCCATTTTCCACTTGTTCTCTGATCTTTTGCAACTTAGCATCGCTGGCTTGAGCTGCCTTGATCTGGTTGACAATAGTTGATTGGACTTGTAGATTCATCAAATTTGAAACATCACCTGGCATGACTAGTTCAATCTCCATCTGATGTAGGTCTTGCTGAAGCTTCCACTGAGCGGTGAGATTCGTTGCTAATGGTTGGCGACTAAGAGCATCAGGTACTACGTTCACCTTCCCTGGATGATACTGCAAGTTGATGTCAAAGTCCGCCATAAGTTCTAACCATCTTCTCTGCCGCATATTCAACTCCTTCTGAGTAAACACGTACTTCAGACTTTTATGATCTGTGTAGATGTTCACTCGTTCACCAAGTAAGTAGTGGCGCCAAATCTTGAGAGCAAAAATAACGGCTGCCAACTCCAGATCATGCGTCGGATAATTGCGCTCATGAGTTTTCAGTTGTCTTGAAGCATAAGCCACAACCTTACAGTGCTGATGTAGAACACATCCTAGTCCCTTACCGGATGCATCACAATATACTTCGAATCCTCCAGTTTGATCCGGTATGACGAGAATAGGTGCAGATGTCAGTCTTGACTTGAGTTCTACGAAAGCTTGCTAGCATGCTTCTGACCACACAAATTCTTCATCTTTTCGTGTGAGCTTGGTCAGGGGTGTTGCTATCTTCAAAAAGCCTTCAATGAATCTTCTGTAATATCCAGCTAAGCCCAAGAAACTCCGAATATCCTTCACTGATTTTGGTGTAGGCCATTCGCTAACTGCTGAAACCTTTGCTGGATCTACAGAAATCCCTTCTCCTGATACGATGTGTCCAAGAAAACCAACTTGTTTTAGCCAAAACTCGCACTTGCTGTACTTGGCATAAAGCTTATGTTGTCGAAGTGTTTCCAGGACAATTCGTAAGTGCTCCGCATGCTCTTTCCGATTCTTAGAATATACCAGGATGTCGTCGATGAAGATGACAACGAACTTGTCTAAATACTCCCGGAAAACTTGGTTCATAAGGTTCATGAAGATTGCTGGTGCATTGGTCACTCCAAATGGCATTACTAGAAATTCGTAATGTCCATAACGAGTTCTGAAAGCTGTTTTATGAATATCAGCCTCCTTGACCTTCACTTGATGATATCCTGAACGAAGATCTAGTTTAGAGAAGACACAAGATCCACTTAGCTGATCGAATAAATCGTCGATGCGCGGGAGTGGATACTTGTTCTTTATAGTAACTTCGTTCAAGGCCCTATAGTCGATACACATTCTGTATGAACCTTCCTTCTTCTTCACCAACAGTACAGGTGCTCCCCAACTTGAAGTGTTGGGACGAATCCATCCTTTCGCCAGTAATTCGTCCAACTGTGTTCGAACTTCCTTCAATCCTTCCGGACTTAGTCTATACGGTGCTTTGATCACTGGTTGTGCTCCTGGTACTAAGTCAATACTGAATTCAAGAGCTCGATCGGGAGGCAAACCTGATATATCGTCAGGGAAAACATCGTCGAACTCTCGAACTACCTCCGGTCTTGATTCTTCCTCTGCATGAGCTGCTGCAACTACTGCTTCCCTTGGTTTCGCTTTGTAAGTACTTGGCTCCAATGTACGATCTCCACTCTTGAAATAGAAGACCGGATGATCTGGAATCTCAAATACTACCCTCCTTTGACGACAGTCGATAGTAGCATAAAAGGTTCCAAGCCAGTCCATTCCTAGAACCACATCGAAGTTTGGTATGTCCAGTACTTTGAAGTCAGCGTAAAACTCTCGACTGCAGACGATGACTGGACACATGTTGTATCCCATAGTTGCCTTTAGAACACCATTTCCAGAACTGACGTTCCAGCTGGATACAAGCGGTGAGACTGGAATCGCATGGGTTCGGACAAACCGTTGCGACATAAAGCAGTGGGATACTCCAGTATCAAACAGTGCAAGTGCAGGTAGTGAAGCTACTAGGATTGTACCTAAGGTATATGGGATAGGTTCAGGTATAGAGAAAGTGTGTAGGTAAACAAAACTAAAAGATGAGTTTGAGAAAGAAAGTTTACGAGTAATGACTTGGCCCGTGACCTCAGCTTCTTCCACAGACATCATGAAAGCCTGGCGCTTCGGCACATTCCTCCTGGCCTGAGGAGCATTCCTCTGAACGTTCCTTTGAGCTTGATGGAACTGTCGAGGAGGTGGTGTAGCCTGTGGTCCCCTAGGTGGTGCAGGCAGTGCAAGTCTGGGAGCAGGTGCCGGAAGAGCTGGTCACTGCTGATAAGTATTTGCTGGCCTGGGTGCAGCACCTGAGTTCTGCCTTTGGGGACAAGATCCAATATCATGAGTGGCTGAACCGCAGATTAAGCAGAGACGGTTGGCTCGACGGCAGTCCTTCATCATATGTCCAGTTCTTTTGCAGTAAGTGCAAAAGGCTGGGCTAGGACGATGAGTTGGTACTCCAGGTCGCCTCGGCACGAAAGATGATCTGGACGTGGCTCCACCTGCCATCTGGTTGGCAGGGCGTTTGACTCCTGCAGACTGAGGTCTGCCCCTCTCTTTTATGACTGCCTCATAACTGCGGGCAGCTCCAGGGCTTCCTCATGAGTCAAAAACTTTCCTGTGGCTAGAGCAGCCTTGATCTCTGTGTCCAAACCTTGCTGAAAACGACGGGCTCTGATCTCGTCCGTCGGTATCAGGTGTGCCACGAATCTGTTTAAAAATTGTGTTAGCTGTGTAATATGTGATATTTAAAAATTGAACTATTGTGACATATCTTACCGGCTCAACATAGTGAACTCAGTATCGTATTCATCTACCGATTTCTCCCACATTGATCCTTGCTGTAGATGAATAAACTGCTACTCCATAGCGAACCTGGCAGTCACAGGGAAATATTTCGCGTCAAACTTCTCGCGAAATGTCTTCCATTCAATCGGCTGTGCTAGACGGGTTTCTTCCGCCTTCCACCAATTGCGAGCATTATCCGTGAGCTGTAGCTTCGCTACACGGACCCAAGCGTTATCTGGCACTTGAGCTGCTGCCAGATCGTCTTCGATGCTTTGTGCCCATTCTTCTGCTTCGAGAGGGCTTCCTTTACCACAGAACTGCTTTGGGTGCAAAGCCCGGAATTGTTTTACTCCCGGTGCATCGTTATCAGGACGGCTCAGAAGTTGTTGCTGTCCCTCGAGAAGACTACGGATCGCATCAAATAACATCGTCTGCTCAGTAGGTGGTGCGGGAACAGCTGGTGTGAGAGGTAGTGCTGATGGGGTATTGTTGACGTTAGTGCTGGTGTTGTTCGGGGAATCCATAATCCTGAAGAAAAATTTGGATTAGGACAGAATCAAATACATGAAATGATAAGATTCAAAGAATAGAGATTTGCAAGTTTCAAAGAACATGAATTGTAAAGAATGTTTTAGTTGCTGGTTCTTGTGTTATATTGCTTAGCTTGTTCACGCAGACCAGAACTGCATGACAGGGATTCATACAGCTCTGACCTGCATGGGCCACCAACAAAACTTGTCATGCCCCGCTTCCCAGTGTACGGCGAAGTGGACGCGACGAGGCCTGCTACGTATATACTCAGAAGTATATACGCTAAGCGTAACTAAGCAATATAAAGTAAATCACAAGAGACGAATAATATAAAAATAACAGCAACTTTTATTAATAACATTCTTTTTACAATGCAGGAAAAGAAAATACAACTGGAATGAAAAGCAATGCCTAAACAGTGGCATAACAGGAAATGAAATAAACTGGAAAGAACAAGGTACAATTATCTAGAGCTCTGGGTCTGCCTGGAACTGCTCCAAATCTTCACCGGTGGGCTCAATCTCAGCTTGGTCCAACGCACCTGACGACATTCAAAGAAGAAAAAGATAGAATGTCGTCAGCGAACAGGTCGCTCGGTAAGTCCCGAAGATAGAAGAATGAGAATGACAGAGTAACAGTATTTTTTAAAGTATTATATTGTGAATATTATGGAACATTGTGTAACGTTGTTGTTTGTAGTTTGGTACAGAAGGATGCCAGTGTATACGAGGGGGATCTCTATATGCAAGGGATCAGGGCAAAAAGAAAGTACAAGGAACCGTTATGCCACGGTACAACAGCAATAGGATTCAGGTTAGGTGTCTTAATCTAACCACCACGTGCCACCTTTAACACCTTCCGTACCAATCTACCCTTTAAACCCCGTAGTGTTTTAACAGTATTGTAGTATTGGAATATGTAAGTTGGATGACTGACCAAAACCATGATATCAGTAAACATGTTGTAACTGTATAATCAGGTAAATGGAATATCAGGATAATGGATGAATATCCATGGTTTGATTCAGTCAAAAAGAATATATTGTTAACTGGATTCAGGGTTTCATGTATTCAAATTGTATTGGAATATAAAAGAATAAAGATTGACTTGAATCATGTTCGAGTCAGGAATAGTCAGACTCTAACCCGAGTCAGACTAAAAGAAAGATAATTTGAAGTTCCATATTAGTTAGGGGCCTTATTGTAATTTGTAAAACTTGAGGGGGGTTTATGTAAAAAGTACTTTTGTATAGTTTTCAAAATACACCTCAAGTATTTAATAATCGTCTTTATTGTTATAATGAATGTGAATTTTATTTTTGTTATTCTAGTGAATATATCCTAATAAAAGTATTAATTGTTTTATCTGAAGTTCATGGTATTTTAGTGTAACTTTTAATCTTGTCATTTTTTAGAAAAATGTGGAAACTTATATTATGATAAAATAGGTGTTTAAATGATAATTATATATATATATATATTAACACATGAATAATTTTATATAAATACTTTATTTAGAAAAATCTCATTTTCCCTAAATATCGTATTTTGAACCTTTCGAGACCGAATGCTCCTTGCGGAGGTCTGAATCTCGCACTACTCGCCTGCGGGTGCACGATGAACCGTACTATCCCTAACAGGTTCCCCAAAAGTGAGTTGTAGCGGCGCTTTGCTTAGGTTTATAAATACTTTTCATTTGGGAAAACGGTTTTATAAATATGGGGTATTTATTTGCAAAAGAGTACAGTTTTCCGTATTTTAGTTATTAGGGTCTCCTAAGTCAACTAGCCTATTTCTAAGGTCTAAACGATGAGTCATTAGAAGCCTCAAATCGCCTCTTCACCGTCAATTGCGGCCAGGTAAGTGCCAGGTAAGTGGGAAGGAACCACAGTCGTGGGCCTAATTAAAAACCACTAGCCTTAGACACACTTGCCTAGGCGCCACAAGACAGTTTAGATAAACGATCGATGTCCATGACCAATCGTGTTTTCATTTTATTAAAAGATTTTATCTAGAAAAGTTACAACTTAAAGCTTTAAATAAAAGTTATAAAGATTATGGTATTTTAGTGAAAAAGTCCTGTAATTTCGTATTCTGTATTTTGATATTTATCAATTAGGGTTATATTAAGTGTGTGTAGGGGTAGGTCATTACCCCGTGATTTATATTAAGTTTTGGTGAAGTTTTTAAGGTAAAACATGCTATGTTAAACTTAAAGGTATTATAGCGCAAGAATACGGTATTCGAAAACGTTATCATTTTATGTGTGAAATTTCATTCAAATTGGATTCTGCAAGTTTAGTGATCAAGATAAACCTATTTAGGAGTGAGGGAATTAATTAAACTAAGAAAAATGAACTTCATGGTATTTTTATGAAAGGAGTACGGTTTTACAAAGAACTTATCATTTCATGTGAAAAAGTTTGATTAAATTGGTTTATGGGTGATTAATAGTCAACATGAATATGGGTAGATAATATGTATTAGGTGACAAGTGGAAATTTAGAGAAAAACCGAATCGGAAATCGGTTTGTCCGATTTCCGTCGGGTTCCAAAATGTCGTATTTTTATCTTAAAGAAAAGAGAGATAGAAGAAGGTGGGACTTACGATTTGGACAAGCTAAGGAAGCTAGAGATCGTGATGGTTGTCGATTCGTTGAAAACGTCGTGAAGGTCCTGATCCGGTCGCCGGAATCCGTCGTCGATTTCGGCAGCGCTTCGCTTCTCGCTCTTCGTACCGAGTTCTCGAGAATTTGGGAGAGTGGACTTAGAGTTGTGAAGGGAAAAGATAGAGTATAGGGGTCTTTATATAGGGCTAGGCTAGGGTTAGGGTTAGGGTTAAAAAAATATTTAAAAAATATAAAAAACATTAAAAATTCATTAAATTTTGTCTTAAAAGAGATTTATTGGAAAATTGGTAACCGTACAAAAAAAATTAGAGTATGCAGTTCAATAGACCCAGTCAACACGAACATTTTTCGTGTTAACGACTCGGCCGAGTCGGGTGTCGTTGGGTCGGGCTCGGTCTGGGGGAGGTTTTAGCATACTTTAATTTTCTTAAATCGCAATAAATTGTGAGTTATGGCTGTTTGACCGTTTGACTTCTAAAAAAAATTTAAAAAAAAAGATATAAAAATTATGTGGGGCATGGGATTCGAACTCTGGTGGCTTGGTTCAGCAATGTAAGGTATTACCAATGAGCTACAAGCTCCTTTTTGTAATTATTGTAAGGAATTAGATACTTAATTTGTTTCCAGCAACATCAATACTCCAAGTGTACACTATATTTAAAGCAAATTTTTGGTATACAAAATTGGAGTTGTTACACGTGGACTGTGGGCGATGAAGAAGAGGATGGCGACACCGTCTTCGGCAGACATGGACCAGGTGAGTAGATGTATATCTACGGGGGGAAGTCGGATGGATGGCGTTTAGCACCCCCGCAACGTAGAATAGTAATAGTACTTATTGACATTAGGAAGCCAGATGTGACCCTAGATTCTTAATGAGTAGGACCCTAGTAATGACCCTTGGCTGAACTAGACTGATTTAGGAAGACCATACCAGAGGATGAATACCTTGGAAGAGATTCGTAGGTTTCAGGTAGAT
Source organism: Agapanthus africanus (assembly GCA_030015575.1). Lineage (NCBI taxonomy): Eukaryota > Viridiplantae > Streptophyta > Magnoliopsida > Asparagales > Amaryllidaceae > Agapanthus > Agapanthus africanus. The sequence continues at coordinate 415,706,667 of CM057338.1, read as the reverse complement.
ACACACACACGCACACACTGAAACTCGACGTGGTGTATATGTGTATGCGTATATATATAGGACTAGGTATAGGTATATATATATATACAACACGTATATGGGATACATTGATATGATATGATACACGGGAATGAAACAGTATAATTGGGCTTGATGCCGTGATTCTTGGCTATACAGTCGTATTAAAGTGTTAGCGGATCATTACAGAATGAGATAATGAACAGGTATACATAAATTATAATGGGTGGTGATGATATTGAGGTACATGTGACTCTAAAATAGCACCCGGACTGTAACTTGTGACTGATCACGATATGATATGTGTATGACTTGATTACGACATCATATATGTGTGACTTGATGATGATATGATATAAGTGTGACTTAATCACAATATGATACATATAACATGATATTTCTTAGGATAAATTAATGATGTATATTTATGATGGCAAGGATATATGATTGAAGTATGCGATTGCAGTACAGCACCTTAATCATGACATGTGTTGATGATGATATTATACGAATGATGAGACACCTAGGAGATACTTTACCCGTACCCCGATATTGGGATGTCGTACGATGGATTTTACCGTACGAGGCATAGATATGATGATTGATCCGCACTCTTGATTCGAGGAAGCCGTACTACGTACGTGACGCTATTGAGGCTGGATCGCCGACTATTAGAGATATGGATTCAGACCTTAGGTGGACTCTTGTTTCTTATTGACTAGTTTCTTAGGTTTAGTTCCTTAGGAGGTTAGATGGACACTAGTTTAGGTTCGATTCATATAGTGGTAGTTGTACTTGTATATCGCAGATGAGTGGTTATTCACATCCGTCTTTACATTCATACTGTAATCATAATGTTGCATGTTCATACATATGTTTCTATATCGGTATAAAACTCTGCCTGTTAGAACACTAGCACCATTACCGATGATGCGCATATTCCACACACACTTATTTGCCGGCTCACACACATCATCATCGGTAATTGTTATATCACGTACACTTTAGATCATATTATATTTTATTGATAGAATTAGCTAGCAACTAGATCGATATAATATTGAGATTGCTCTCTGGTGTTAGTATAGACATGGCATTGATTACTTAGATATTTCATGCATTCATATTTCCATGTTATCATGCAGTATTATGGGCATATGCTGACACTTATCATATACTTACTCATGATTTTGGGATTTTGGTTTTCTATGAGATTTCTGGATTTTGGGGAAAACCGCAAGGATATATAAAAACTTCTCTCTCTCTCCTCCTCTCTTTTTAAAACATAAGATGCGGTTTTCTCGTGATGTATGTGTCGTCCACCATGAGATTTCATGTTTTCTGTTGGATTTCAAGACCCGATTCGAGGAGTGGATGAACCGTCTCGGGTACATGGTAGGCCCGGTATGGTACCCCGGGGCAAGAAGATCGAGTTGTAGACGATGAGCCTGGCAGTGGAGGACTACCTACCGGTGATGTCTGGCGCGGCGGATATCCGGAGGATACCGACCGTTGTCATGAGATTTGATGATATGGGCCGATCCGGACTGACGGTGCCCGAGATATTGAGACTATGAGACATTGAGATTATGAGGTATTAAGACTTGAGATTTACATGCTTTGTGTCGATACTTGACACGGATTTCAATGGATTTCATTGTTGATATTTCAGATTTCTATACACATTTTACTATGATAAAAGTTAAAGATTTCTTATACAGATATATCTAAATTTCGGGATTGGTTATGTTACATTCATGGTGCATGCATACTCATTCTTATGATATAGTACTATTTGAGGCACTGACACGAGCACGGAGTATTTGCATTTACACGTAGTATTACCCTGCCATTACTAGATGATTGGGATTTAGTAGTGTATTATTATGACCTAGGATAGCGTCGTGCATTCGATTTCTTTTCGTAGATGTCTTCTACTCACGAGTTGGCAACTCACCCCCGTTGTGCCAAATTTTATTACAGGTTCGATGTACAGGGTTCCTTGGCTGTTTGCTGGCACATCATTTCATTCCGGGTGATTTGCACGGTAGGTTGGTTCACTTGTATCTGGACTGCCGTTGTATTTTTATTATTTCATTTGTATCTAGTAAGCTCCATCAACCAAACATGTATTACTTGATAGTTACTGGACCAGTTATTTATTTCGACCTTAGAGTCGCGCTTGTATTATTATAATATCTAGTGGTTTTGTTTTCTTTTGAGTTTTGAGTCTCGCCCTTTGGCGTTGTATACTATTGAGCATTTGTGTGGTTGTTTCCGCCTTTTGGTATAGAGCTAGCTCCCGTTTGGGGATGCTTTTTATTGTTTGTATATATTATACTTGTTGTACCCGTTTGGGGCCAGTTTTTACAGAGGAGACTCTGCTGAAATTTTTGGGAAAATTTGCTGATGCTTTTAAACTTATTTTCTTCATGTTTTCTTTTACTCCTTCTTTTATATGGTTTAGATTTCTGGGCTTCGGCTTACTTAGGTTACGTTACGCCTCTAGACGTTTCGTAATCTAAGTGCCGGTCACGTTCCGTACTTTCGGGTCGTGACACTCCGGGTTTGACTCTCAGTCATCACGGATGCTTGGGTCCGTGATACTGACGTTACGCTTTGGGCTGCTCGTCACTGATATCAAGTTCCACGTTATTGACGCCAAGACATGCTATAACTGTTTGCTCGGCCGGCCTTGGTTACACGAGTACAATATCATCCCCTCTACACAACATCAGTGTATGAAATATTTCAAGGATGGTCTCGAGTTTACTGTGACAGGGGAACTAAACCCGTTCTCCGTGAACGAAGTCCGCAAGTACGAAGATGCAAAATACTTCTTACCAGACTTTGAGGACACGGAAAGATGTTACAAACCGAAGAACAAAGCTATCACCACCATTCCGGTCTTCGGGAGTGATACCGAGGATGAAGAAGAGATAGTTTACTCAGGTCCACCCCGGTACAATAAGCTGGAACCGTCCACTCCTATGTTGATCTTCGGCAGCGACTCGGAAGATGAGGTCAATGCCATATTCTCTGCTCGGCCATCAATACAAACCTTCGCTGATGAAGAGCAAAGTTTTCAAGTTGCTATGGTTCCGCCCAAGTATCATAAAGAGCTAGACGCGCTTGATACCTACAGTGTGGAAGAACTGCAGACATTCTACGTCCCTCCCACGCGAAAAGGTGAAAAGGCAATCCTATTCTACCGATCCGGGGAAACCAAAGTGGAGAAAGAAATCTAGCATGGCGCGAATTCTACACTTGACAGGCTCCAGCCCATCCGTTTGCCCAGATATTACACGAATGGACTAAGGAGACTCTTGAGATGCCAAGGTGTACCCCTTAAACAAACGGCGCGACAAGCACGATTCTATAACAGGATCTGGAACGTTCCTGGAACTCAATGAAAGTTGCCCAACGGGAGAATGGAAACGACCGGACTTGGGTATGTTTAATCCAAGAAACGGGAGCTACTCCGCGACTGCTACGTCATACACGACTTTGATGAAGAAGGAGATGCTCTGTGGGAAGATGCTAACCCTGAACCAGAACGAACTCCCGCCGTGAAAATGCCCAGTCCGTCGTTCGAAGAACAAATGGACAAGATTATAAGGGAAGCAAGTCAAAAGGTTCGAGACGGCCATAATCGCGAAATGGCCATCTACGAGAAAGCCAGGACGCAACGCCTCCTTCAACAGGCTGTGAAAAATGGAAAATGCTCCTCCTTATCAACCCGTTGTACAAAAGGCCCGACGCCGAGGCAGAAACAAACCAAAGAATGAGAAAGGCGTTCGACAGCGACAAAACGGGTCCAAGAAGCCACGTGATCAGGAACCGAGCAGTCCGGATTCGTCTCTTATAAAAAAGATGGGTCGAGCATATTCTTTTCCCCAAGAAAAGACAAGGAAGATATTCGATCTTGTCAAATGATGACACTCCCGGAGTCCAAGCACCCCGAGCAAGCAGGAGAATTCTCTCACCCGGACTATTGCTCCTATCACAGGGCAATAGGACATCCTCTCGAAGACTACTTCATATTTAAAGACTGGGTAGAAGACCAGTATCAGCAAGGCAGGTTCGCTCTATCCAACAGCTGGAGGGTAACCCCGCCGCAGAAGCATGAACCCAAAGCCGCGAGAGTAGAACCAGATCAACATCGGTCTTGGAAGCAATCTCATACTTGTCATATGATAATGTTGTCAGAAGAAGAGCCCGAGAATACGGATGAACTCCCCTGGTGCTTCGAAAATGAGCATGACGAGGAAATCTCAGCGTTTCCACCGGCGCCAAAGGAGCTGGAAGATGGGATACATACTACTGCAGATAACCTCAAGAAAATTGATTTGGGGACGGCAAGTGACCCGCGACCGATGTTCGTTAATGAGCTGTTGTCTGAAGAAAGGGTGGCTACACTAAAGGACGTGCTCATGCAACATAAAGATTGCTTCGCATGGAATTATTCCAAGATGCCGGGACTAGATCCAGAGATTGCTGTACACAAGTTGACAATATCCCCAGACGTCAAGCCGATCAAACAAGCACCGAGAAGAATGCGGCTCGAGCTTGAGATGAGCATCAATGCCGAGGTCAAGAAACTAGTCGACTCTGGTTTTATCCAAGAGGTTCAATATCCTGATTGGATCGCCAACATCGTCCCAGTGATGAAGAAAAATGGGACGGTGCGCATATGTGTAGACTTTCGGGATCTCAATAAAGCCTGCCCGAAGGACGACTTCTCAGTACCGGTCACCGAGCTGATGATAGACAATACGTCCACTCATGAAGTTTTCTCCTTCATGGATGGCTCGTCAGGATACACTCAGATAAAGATGCATCCCGAGGACCAGAAGCACACCGCTTTCCGAACCCCTTTGAGCATATTCTGCTACAAGGCGATGCCCTTCGGCCTAAAGAACGCCGGCGCCACCAATCAGAGGGCCATGAAGAAGATTTTCGATGACCTCATACATGAAATCGTCGAGTGCTATATCGACGACCTCGTAGTTAAAAGCAAATCATACAAGGAACACTTAGAGCATCTGAAGATCGTGTTTCAGCGCCTTCGGCAATACAACTTGAAGATGAACCCTCTCAAATGCGCGTTCGGAGTTTCCTCGGGCAAATTCCTGGGATTCATCGTCCGACACCGAGGCATCGAGATAGATCCATCAAAGATCAAGGCGATTATGGAAATGCCTCCGCCAAGGACTCTCAAGCAATTGCGGTCTCTCCAAGGGAAGCTCGCGTATATCCGGCGATTTATAGCCAATCTCTCAGGCAAGTGCCGTCCTTACAGTCACCTGATGAAGAAGGGAACCCCTTTCATCTGGGATCGCAAATGCCAAAGCGCACTGGACGAAATCAAGCAATATCTGCAGAATCCGCCAGTGCTGGCCGCTCCCGTTAAAGGAAAACCTCTCATCATGTATACGACAGCCCTCGAAGGTTCTTTAGACGCGCTATGGGCACAAGAGAACGACCAAGGGAAAGAAAGAGCTCTCTATTACTTGAGTCGAGTTCTACTGGGGGCAGAAAGCAACCCATTGAAAAACACTACCTGGCGTTGATCTTCGCAATAACGAAGCTCAAACACTATGCGTTGGCACATGAGGTCCATCTCATATCAAAAGTGGATCCCCTCAAATATTTGATGTCAAAGGACATATTAATAGGACGACTCGCTAAATGGGCCCTACTCTTGATGGAGTTCTCGATAACTTATTGACCCCTTAAGGCAGTGAAAGGCCAGGCCATCGCCGACTTTCTCGCTGATCATCCAATACCTGCCGATTCTTCTTTGAACAGCGAATTGCCGGACGAACACGCGTTTGACACGATCGACGAAGAGAGAAGAGATAATGATACCCGCTGGGAACTTTACTTCGATGGAGCATCTTCCATGAAAAAGCGCAAACAAAGCACCCCCATAATCAAATCAGGGGTAGGCCTCATCTTTGTGACTCCACAAGGAGGGATAATGTGCTTTGCCTTCTCCTTAACAGAGCCGAGGACGAACAATGAAGCCAAATACGAAGTTTTGATAGCAGGTCTCGAGATCGCCATCGACATGGGAATTGAAAACCTCCTAATATACGGAGACTCCCAGCTGGTCGTTAGTCAAATAAACGGCGACTACCAAACGTGCAATCCAGAGTTGGTGAAGTACGGCGAGAGGGTGCAGCAACTGCTGACCCAAATTCCTTCTTACACCTTGGAAAGTATACCGCGTGCGGAAAATAGCAAGGCGGATCCATTAGCCAAGCTCGCTAAAGAACTGACCGACGAGAACCTCGATGACGTGAGGATAGTTGTGCAAAGCCGTCGGGTTCTTGCTCCGGCAGAAGTATCTCCGGAGTCATCCGAACAAAAGGGAACGACCGAGCGAATGACTCTACAAATAAAAGACCAGGAAAAGGCTATGGATTGGAGAGAAGTCTTTATAGACTACTTCAAATCCTGTCGACCACCTGAAGATGCATCCTCAAGACATCAGCTTATGAAATGAGCTCTGTCTTTTGCTTTCGTCAATGATACTCTGTATAAGTGATCATTTGATTCTCTGTGGCTAAGATGCCAGGGACCTGAAGAGGAAAAAAGAGTCGTCGAAGAAACTCATGACGGACTCTGCGGTTCTCACCAAGCCGGGCCGAAGATGAAGCTGAAGATCAAACGGATGGGTTATTATTGGCCCATGATGATCCAAGACTGCCTCGAATACGTGAAGCAGTGCCACTCGTGCCAGATTCACGGGGACTTTATCCATCAGCATCCGAATCCACTACATCCAACGGTGGCTAGCTTGCCGTTCGAAATGTGGGGGACTGACATAATCGGCCCCATCGAACCAGCATTGTTCAAAGGACATCGATTCATTTTGGCGACAACTGATTACTTCTCCAAATGGGCAGAAGCAGTCTGCTGAGGGAAGTAAAGACGGAGAATATCCTCTATTTCTTCAAGACACACGTCGTTTATCGGTTTGGAACTCCGCGACGGATTATCTCTGATAACGGGCCAGCCTACAGAAGCCACAAGATCAGCCGCTTCGCACAACAGCATAACATAGACTGGAGATACTCCTCAGTCTATAATCCCCGAGCTAACGGCCTAGCTGAGGCTTTTAACAAGTCCATGACGAAGATCGTGAAAAAGACGGTGTCCCGAAATAAGAAGGACTGGCACGAGAGACTGCATGAAGCTCTCTGGGCGTATCGAACTACGTTCAAAACGGCCACGAACACAACGCCATATGCGTTGGTATTCGGTACAGAGGCGGTACTCCCCCTCGAGATAGAGCTACCCTCTCTACGAGTGGCAGTTCACTATGAGCTAACAGACGAAGAGAATGCTCACCTTCGCCTTGAGGAGCTCAATGCCCTTGATGAAACCCAGCTCATAGCGCAACAAAATCTGGAAGCTTATAAAGCAAAGATGACGCGCTCATACGAAAGATTAACTAGGCCGAGAACATTCTGCCAAGGTGAACTCGTGCTAGTGGTCAAAAGACCTATGATCCCCAATCGTGCCAAGCGGGGGAAATTCGAGCCAAACTATGAAGGCCCGTATATCATAGACAAGGTCTACCAGGGTGGGGCCTATCTACTCATGGACATGCATGGCGAAAGGCCCTTCAGGCCAATAAATGGTCGCTTCCTGAAAAAATACTATGCTTGACGAGTCACGGCCTAGGTCAATGATAGATGACGACGACTATAGCCGCTCGCTATCTTCCTAAGCCCAAACTCTATAAGTAGTAGCTGGCTAACGGACCGAAACGTCCTTAAACTAACAGCGGACCGAAACGTCCTTAAACTAACAATGGACCACTATGTCCTAAAACTAGCTGTTGACCGAGACGTTGATAAACCACGGTGGATTGCAGTATCCCAAAGCTGATACAAAAAAAAGAATAAAAAAAAGAGAGAGAGAAAAGGTATGTCCATAAGCGAAATGGGCACGGATGAAAACCCGAAAGGGCTCCGTGAGTAAAAACAGCAGGGCTGCCGGCGAGTTTTGTGAAAACCCGAAAGGGCGCAACCTCGTTAGAATAAAAAAAGAGAAAAAAGAAAACGGTATGTCCATAACCAAAATGGGAACGGATGAAAACCCGAAATGGCTCCGTGAGTAAAAACAGCAGGGCTACCGGTGAGTTTTGTGAAAACCCGAAAGGGCGCGATCTCGTTAAAAGACACTTGCAAGGTCCTCTCGACTTTGTAAGGAGAAACCACCTGCGTGAGATCCTTATAACTCACAAGGGAGAAACACACTTGGGGATCCCCACGATTCCTAAGGAGAAATTACACTTGCGAGATCCTCATGATTCGTAAGGAGAACCCTCTTATGGGACCCTCACGGCTCATAAGATTTGAAAGTCTTAAGCTACAAGGATCTGAACCTGTTCTTAAGAAACCACCACAACCTCCAATATTGCCCTACAAGCAGCTCAATGCTGACCCTTGTATATAATCCACGGGCGCGAATAAACATTTCCCTAACAAAGTCACATCCGTGACTAGGGATATGTCTATACGGTGAACAACCCTTGTAAGTCCTCTCGACTTATAAGGAGAAAATACTCTTGTAAGATCCTTACGACTTATAAGAGAACATGCACTTAGGAATCCTCACGATCCCTAAGGACCTTTCGCATGATGGTTCAGCGAGGAAATAAGAAAACGCACCTACGAGATCCTCACGACTCGCAGGGAGAAATACCTTTATGAGACCCTTACGGCTCATGAAGTCAAAAGCCTTAGTCGACAGGACCCTAACCCTATTCGCTAAGCCATCTTTGTTCGACATCGACAGAGGCAAATGATGATTCACTCCTGGTAATATTCCAGTTGTAGCGGTGCTGATGCCGAAATCGGTGCCTAATCCCAAGCTTGGAGCGAAAAGCCAGCGAGCCACACATGCATACGAAATAGCCGAAATGATAGGGCAACTTGCAACAAAATCAGCAAGTAAAAAGAAATGTATGCATGCAAAATAGCCGAAATGATTGGGCAACTCGCAATAAAAAGCAGCGAGTAAAAATAAAATAAATAGCCGAAATGATTGGGCACCGTGAAAAATAGCCGAAATGATTGGGCAATCGCGACCTTCGCGATATAAAAGCTGAAATGATAAAGCATCGCGGAAAGAAATAAAGAAAAATGAAATTTATGCCCTACATGCGATATCACATCAATCCCTGTATACAATCCAGGGGCACAAACAAAGGAGGAATCACACCTTCCCTCTCCAGGCTCCATCAGAGAACGAAGCCAAAATCTCGATGGTTCAGGGATAATCTAGAGATCATTGACAGCGTTCCTCCCCATTCCAGCAGGATTCAGACGCTGCAATCAACCCTGGAGCTACGGCAAAACCCTTACTCCGAATCTCGATGGTTCACAGACAACCTAGAGACCACTTCAATATTCGTCTCATTACAACAGACGCTACGTCATCCACATGACCCCGTCTCGGAAACACGTCATCAACATGACCCCGTCTCGGAAATACGTCATCCATATGACCCCGTCACGGAAATACGTCATCCACATGACCCCGTCACGGAAATACGTCATCCACATGACCCCGTCACGGAAATACTTCATCCACATGACCCCGTCTCGGAAATACGTCATCAACATGACCCCGTCTCGGAAAAACGTCATCAACTTGACCCCGTTTCGGAAATACGTCATCCATATGACCCCGTCTCGGAAATACATCATGAACATGACCCCGTCTCGGAAATACGTCATCAACATGACCCCATCTCGGAAACATATCATCAACATGACCCTGTCTCGGAAACACGTCATCCATATGACCCCGTCTCAGAAATACGTCATCAACATGACCCCGTCTCGGAAACACGTCATCAACATGACCCCGTCTCGGAAACACGTCATCAACATGACCCCGTCTCGGAAATACGTCATCAACATGACCCCGTTTCGGAAATACGTCATCCATATGACCCCGTCTCGGAAATACATCATCAACACGACTCAGTCTCGGAAATACATCATCCACATAACCCCGTCATGGAAATACGTCATCAACATGACCCCGTCTCGGAAATACATCATCCACATGACCCCGTCTCAGAAATACGTCATCAACATGACCCCGTCTCGGAAATACGTCATCAACATGACCCCGTTTCGGAAATACATCATCCATATGACCCCGTCTCGGAAATACGTCATCAACATGACCCCGTCTCGGAAACACGTCATCAACATGACCCCGTCTCGGAAATACGTCATCAACATGACCCCGTTTCGGAAATACGTCATCCATATGACTCCGTCACGGAAATACGTCATCCACATGACCCCGTTACGGAAATACGTCATCCACATGACCCCGTCACGGAAATACGTCATCTACATGACCCCGTCTCGAAAATACGTCATCTACATGACCCCGTCACGGAAATACGTCATCTACATGACCCCGCCTCAGAAATACATCACCCAATGATGCCGTGAAATGCGGATAACGTCAATCTCATTAAGCACTTACGGGTCCTCTCGATTCGTAAGGAAGAAAACTCTCTTATAAGATCCTTACAACTTATAAGGGAAAACACACTTAGGAATCCTCACGATTCCTAAGGAGAAAAGACACCTATGAGATCCTCACGACTCGTAGGGAGAAAAGTATTTATGAGACCCTCACAGCTCATAAAGTTGAAAAGTCTTAGGTAATATATCTGAACCTGCCTCCTAAGCCATCACTACCCCTCGAAGAAGCCAAAACAAGATGCTCACCCTATCATCTGCCGGCTATGTTTACTAAGATGACATGCTGATAACAAAAGAAAGAAGAAAGCAGAGAGATGACATAAGACATTGCGAAAGAAATGTATCTTTTATTCATGAATTCAGTTGGGTACAAAATACATCATATGAAAGAATAAAAGAATGAATACATTTTATTCAAAATTACAAATGGTACAAAAAAAATTATTGAGAGGGAAGCGCCTTCAATAGCCCGACCAGCCGCTCACGCACTTCCCTCAGCCCCTCTTCTTGATCAGCCGCCGTGGCCAGCTCCACTTCGATTCGAGTCCTTTGCTACAAGCATGATGAAATCTTCTCATCGATTTCCCGTTGAGCAGCTTCGCGACTATGCGTAATCCATTCGATAGAGTCGAGCTTCTGTCTCAATACAAGCCCGTCCGAAATACATTGCTGCAAGGTGTCAAAGACGGCTCTCAGTTGCGCAGCGTTCGCTTCAACCTGGGCACGCAATTGAACAGACTCAGCGGAAGCCTCCTCGCGTTCCTTCTGCCTCAAGGTCGCTTCTTGTTCAAAATGGCGAAGGAAGGACACACTCTGCTCAACCCATGCAGCCCGCTAGGAGTTCAAAAACTGAATCTCAGGAGCAGGACGCATAAGCTCGAGCTCATGCAGGCAGGCCTCAATCTTCCGGCAATGGTTAACCTTAGACTTGATGACGCCTTCGTTATGGAAGTTTACAAGCGTCGCCAGCATTAGGTTAACCTCCGCGGCAAAATCCACGGCAAATGTAGGAGTCTCCATGTCGAGCTCCTTAATATAGTCGCTCACCATGCGCAGACTATTCGCGGCGCCTTTCGAGGATGGACGTCTGGAAAAGGGCCCGGCCGGCATTATGACGCGAGACTCGAACGGGGCTGGAGTTGATGTGACCACTGCAAAACAAATCACAATCAGATGACGGCTCAAGAAGTAAAGAAAATACACGAAAAATAGAGTCTACTATACCGGCTGCAACAGGGGGCAAAGCTGGGAGTACTGGTGGCGCAACGATAGCCGCGTCCCCGCCTTCAATTTGTAAGGCTACAAGCAATACAAAGAGGGATTAGCAATAATGTGACTGCCCGTTAAAGAGAGGACGTCGTTTAGAAAAGATACTCACCGACATCACCAGGCAGACTAATCTCTGACAGGAAGGAGAAGTGTGGGTGCAGCACCTGATATAGGTGGTCAAAAAGGACTCCTGCAAAGATGTAGTAATGCAATGTCAGTACATAAATTATACAGACTAGAAGTAAGGCAGATGGGTCACAAATCCGTATCTTCCAACATCTGAGACGGTGCGAGAGAAGGTAGAGGAGGGGTAACCGTCAAGGCGGTAATTGATGGCGCTGCCTCGGGTAGCGCAACCTCAACACTCTCGCACCTACATTAGAAACAAGATAAATACTATCAGAAAAGATTGAAAAGGACTACAGAATAAAAAGAAAAGCAACGACCCAAGATCTACCTGGTGAGTCGCCGGTCGGAACCATGACGAGGGCGTCACTAGATATAGCGGTGGCTTCTCCCTCCTCCATCGGGATGGTCTCATCTCCCGTCGCCTCATCCCCTGACTCTACGAGAGCCGTCGTAATGCTTGCGACACCATGAGATGGAAAAGACCCGCAGGCGGAAAGAGCGATGATTGGGACGGTGCCTGACTCTTGAGAGAGAGCGGCCACCTCGGGCTCAGCAATTGTGGCTATCTCACCCATCGCCACCTCGGGCTCGGCAGTGGTGGTCATCTCACCTACCGCCATCTCAGGCTCGGCGATCATGACTGTCTCACCCGCCGCTACCTCGAGCTCGGCGATCGCAGCCATCTCGCCTACCGCCGCCTCGGGTTCGGCAATCACGGCTACCTCCTCTACCGCTACCCCAGGCTCAGCGGTCGCCGCCACTTCTTCGGTAAGACTCGGCCCTGCAAGATAGGATATATGAGAACCTAAAAATCAAAAACCTCGACAAAAGAACCCACTGTCACGTTACCTTGAGTTGTTCTTCCGATTGCTTCCCGAGCGGCACGTGCTGGCTGTCTGTGGGCAGTGGACAAGGCAGACGGATCATCCTCTGAAGGAGTAGGGGCAGGGGTAGCGGTGCTCGAACCTGCACCCGCGTCCAAGGCAGCACTACGCTCCCTTGCCGCGCGCATTCTACGCTTCCTCTCCGCCCGGGTCGTGAGGGCAGATCTTCTAAAGGCCTCCTTTAACAGGACATCCTCGTCTGCGCCGATATTTACCTCTAGAGCCGTTATGGCATCCGTTATCGGTTGCTTAAGTGAAGCTTCTGTCGGCAATACCGGCGGAACTGAGATAGCCAGTTCAAAAAGCGTCTCCGCACCACCCTATGAAGTCAGTGCCACGCTTGGAATAACCTTAGTAGAAGTAGTTCCCGTGATAAGAAGAAAAAGAGGGGTCAGATCACCTATAAAAAAACGGGAGCGGAGACACAATAAACCGAAGCATACCGATGCCTAAGGATGCTCGAAGTCTTTCCTCTTCCTCAAAAGTCTTGAGAGAAGCTGCGAGAGCTTCCTTAGTAGAAATGCCTGTTAAAGAAGGAAAAGTGTCAGTCAAAACATGATGATAGAAATATGATGCAATGACGAAATATACAATTAACGGTTACCTGATCGCGCGAGGATAGCTAGTCCTGCTTCATGGCTTGCCAATTGCTCAGAAGCTGCAATGGCAGCCGCCAGATCAATATCATCCGGCGGCATTAATAAACCTTCGTTTGTCCCATACTCGCTCAAACCCTCGCCATAAGGAGCGTGAGGCTCCTGGCCAAGTACAACGTCGACTGAAAGGATCGACTTCTTCTTCTTCTTTTGTGAGCGAGCTCCGGTCGCAGCCAGCACCAGCTTGCGCTTGGTGGGCACTTTAGGACGGCGAGTCCCGATGTCTGAGCCCACGCCAGATTCGGGGGAAGCTACATTTACCGTCTCCGCAGGAGCACGGGGCATCGATGGTATATCCACCGTCTCCACAGGAGCACGGGGCAACCCGTGCGTAGGGCTGAGCACACGTAGAGGCTCAACTGCAGCGACCTCTCTTAGCGGAGGGGGGACAGTGGTCCATCGCTTCAAAGGGACATTGCGATCGCCGGCAGGGGGCGCACTCTTGCGATCGAGCAGCAGCCGCCTCTCTTCCCTGATAATAGCACCCATTGTGTATTGATACCAGGCCACGTGTACGTTAAGGGCCCTCGGGACGCAACTCGGCTCGCTGATAAAGAAGTGAGAGCCCGTATTCAAGCGCATGAAGTGATGCAGCGCACCCCACATTCCCTCTTCGATGGCAGCGGGTTCTACCAAGAAAGCCTCCAGCGGGACCCCCTGATTATAACTCAGCTGTAGGGCAAAATGATTGGGGTTGTATCTCATGAATAGCGCCGCATCATTTTGCCTGAATACAAGAAAGCCCGACCTGATGGAGTATAAATGGAGAATCTCCCGGGCTTTCAATACGGAGGCCCCGTCCTTAAAATCGTCGCGCAATGCCAGCACCGCCTTGGAAGTTTCCTGGCCGATGGTCAAAACTTTGTCCGTGAAAGACATACCATCTCCGACCGTGCGTGGACGAAGGAGCAAGCCTCTAGCTTCCCGCTGTGATGGACTCACAATGGAGGTGTCAACCAGCCGCATAATCCGAGGGAGCTTGCATTTCTCATAAAACGGAGGTCTCTTGTGAATGCCAAAAACCCTGAACACGTACATCTCCATCCATGAAGTGAAGTAATGCATCGGGAAGTTGGCAGGATGCACCCCCGGTTCAGTGGTATCCGCCGCTACGCTAAGACCATGGTATAAGTGGGCTAACCCGGCGATGCCGATGGCCACTTATATTCCGGCAACCATGCGATGCGCGGGGTAGAAGATGGAAGGCCTCATGTAACGAGGATGCATAGGGAGCGCGAACCAGCTCAACCATAGCCTAAGAAACCCAAGAAAGAAAGCCTCATCGTCAATGCCCGGAGCGGCGATTTCTGACAGAGGGATGATCGCAGCGTCAAGAAGAAAGAAGCCCTTCTGATCATCTTTCAGTATCGGCCGACGGTCCAAGCCAAACCCGAAGGGATCATCAATCTTAGCAAACTTTTCGCCTCGTCGTTACAAAATCTCCGAGCGAAGAAAACGAGCAATGAAGTCCGCAAAACTGACCCCCCGGCCTCCGGATTCCAAGAAGAGGCTCTCGTACATGTTCAGCACCTTTATCAGACTAGGGAACTGGTGCTGCATGGCGTTCTCTGTCGTAAGGCCCATCACCACTGGCTTGGTGGAAAAAACATATTCATCCGGAGGAAGCAGCTCCTCGCAGTGCTCCCCCCTGATCGGTAAACCGGAAACCTCAGCAAATTCTTCCAAGGAAATGGAGACCTCTCTGTCCAGTAGAAGGAAGGTATGGGTCGGGATGTTCCACTGCTCCAAGAACGCCTTAATCCACCATGTGGGAGGTGCAGAATATTGGAACAACGAAGCGTAGACCGCAGGGTATAGGCCGAGCTTTAACAGCTGCGATTTCTTCACCGACAAGATGTACCGGGCCCACTGCAAGTACCCGGCCGGATGACGGGGAGTCAGCCCAATGTTGTAGGGCTGTCCCCAAGGGCGTGACTCGCCCTGGCATATGCGCCGCCCCAGGGTATCCAAAGCCGCCGCCGGCTGCATGGGTACGGCGGCGATCGAAGGTTGAAGAAGACCCTCCGAAGTCCAATTGACAACCTCCATGGCATAGTTCACTGGGGGTACATCCGCATACGGGATCGCCGAGATAAATTCCGACAGCATCTCGCAAGAGAAGCTTCGACGACCTCTGATAATCTGGTCGTACCACCTACCCCACAAGTGAAGTTTTTTATGCTCCGGGTCATGGTCTCGAATAAGCGCGAGAACCTCCCGGTCCACAGGTGCCTCAGGGAATGCTCCCTCTGAACGAACAAACGGAAACGAGGCATCGAAACACATGTCGCCTGCAAAAAAAAGGGGGGGACAGAAGTCAACTGTTGGTACCATAATTTAATTTTAAATTTTAACGGTACTTTAAAATTTGTACCATACTGCAATGCAGTGGAAAAGGGACCAAAAGGGGACCCACAAAATCTAGATGACAGTTATCAATTAATAATTAATAAAACAGCCTCATCATTGGATGAGACTGTTAATTAATGAGGAAATTCTCAAGAAAATTCTCATTGAATGAGAGATCCCTCGGGAAAAGGAGAAAATCTCCCTTTGAGAGCAAAGCTCTATGACAGAGTGACACTTGTCAAACTCTGATCATGAAGGAATAAAATTCCTTAAAGAGCCTGGCTCTGTAATTATGATGGAAAAACCCATCAGAAAAGAAAATTAAAATCAATTAATTTTTATGAATAAAAAATCCTGGGATCTTCAAGACCCATGAAAAAACTCTTAAGAGTTCTTCATCAAAGATTAAGAAATCTACACATGATTCAAAAGAGTAAGGCTCTGTTTATGGGCTAAGAAATCCCAAGAAAAGATCTTTTTAGATCTATGGGTTCATGAGAGCAAAACTCTGCTAAAGAAACCCTAAATGGGTTTTCTTTAGATCAAAGATCTATAAAGAGCAAGGCTCTGTTAATGAGTAAAACCCTAATTTATTAAAAAAAAATTAAACAAATCTTTACCTAAGTTTGGAAAGAGTTTTTACTCTTGAGAAGTTCTTAAATAGAAGAGCAGTGCTCTGAACAAAAATTCTCAAAGAAAGAAGATGATAATCATCTAAGAGACCAAACGTTCTATTTACAGGCATTGAACCGCCTCTTCAACTTCTGAGTTGATCCAAGGGCTCAGATGCTGCAACCGCTGCACTCACGTATGCGCCACGTGAGCGCAACGGTGGGGGGCATTTGTTTCCCCCAATCAGAGTAAAGCTCTGTTTTAAAATTCAAAATTTAAAAAGTTGAAGTAACGCTTCAGATCCAGCGCTAAATGCGTTGGCGCCACGTGTCAAACAAGGATGCGCTGGCGCCACGTGTCAAACAAGGATGCGCTAGCGCCAGGTGCGCTGCGCCCTAGGCAGCGCACCCCCAATCAGAGCAAAACTCTGTTTTGAAATTCAAAATTTAAAAGTTGAAGCAACGCTTCAGAATCAGCGCTAGGCGCGCCAGGTGCGCTGCGCCATAAGCAGCACATCATGAGTGCGCTAGCGCTGGGCGCGATGCACGCCACGTGTCAAACACGGGTGTGCTAGCGCAAAGTGAGCTGCGCTCTGAGCAGCGCACCGCGTGCAAAGCACGGGTGTGCCAGCGCTGGAAATATAAAATTCCCCACCGTTAGATCAAAAGATCTAATAATTATGATAAATCATTAATTAATCAAAATTAAAATTCTGTTATGGAAAGATCTTTCCAATCTTGTTAAAAACAAGAAGATTGTCTTCTATAAAACAGAAGCTCTAGGATCAAAAATCCAACGGTGGGGAAACATCCCCAAATCAATCAGAGAAAAATCTCTTTAACTGATTTAACAAATCAATTTGCCCTATTTAAAGGCCCCAAGACTTCAAGTCTGATATAGAGAAACCCCCCTATAAACTTTGAGAAATTCAAAGAAAGAAGAGCAAGCTCTCAGCAAAAAAAGATTATTTTTTCAAGGTAAAGATGATGAACAACGAACACAGAGATGAAATCATCTCATGAAAAGAAGAACTATCTTCTAAAAAAGATCATAGATCTAAAAAAGACCAAGGTCTTTCATAAAAGAGATCAAAAGATCTCATCAAATAATAAAGAAGAACATATTCTTCACATAGATCATTGATCTACAAAGGCAACCCCTTTCAAAAAAAATAAGAACTGTTGTTCTTGAATTTTGAGGCAAAACCTCTTTTAAAAAGAACATAAACTTGTTCTCTGGTCATAAATTTGATCAAATGCGCTTTGCGCTACTCAAAAGTGCCTTGCACTCTTGAACTGCGCATCTGCGCTCCTTGGATCGGCGCTCAGCGCCAAAATGCGCCACGTGTCAACCACATATGAAACTTGCGCTTTGCGCTTCTGAAATAGTGTACTGCGCTCATGGGCTGGCGCTCAACGCCAACCGCGCTACGTGTCATTCATGTGTGCGCCACTAAATTAGCGCAATGCGCTCATAAATTGAAAGCGCAATGCGCTCATAAACTGGCGCTTAGCGCTAAGCGCAACACGTGTCCTTTTCGTGTGCGCTACTTGGGAAAAGCGCAATGCACTCTTTAATTGGCGCAAAGCGCCTGGTGCGCCAGGTGGCGCGCTGTCAGAACAAACATTGTTCTGATGAATGCTATGCATTCAATACAAGACAAAAAATGTGTCAGGATCTAATGCTTAGCATTATTAAAGGGGCCAAGCCTAAATAAAGGCTCAATAGCCCAGAACAATAAAATGTTAAACATTTTTAATCTTATTGGACTTAGCCCAATATTGGTCATAAGTCCTCAACTTATATTGAACTGAGCCCATCTGCTCACGACTATTTAACAGATATCAGTCCTAAACTGGACTACAGATCTTTCAACCAACTTACACCGGTTCAAGGGTACATCTCTTTACTCCTCTGATATCTGTCGTTGTAATCCTTCAACGTTTTCAGATAGGTGACGGGTCCCGACAACCACACATTCTACGGACTGTGTGGTCCTTAAACTCATGGACTACGATGTCCTTAAACTTCATAGACTACGATGTCTTTAAACTACAGACTGTGGGGTCCTTAAACTCATAGACTACGATGTCCTTAAACATCATAGACTACGGTGTCTTTAAACTACGGACCGTGGGGTCCTTAAACTCATAGACTATGATGTCCTTAAACTACGGACTATGGGATCCCTTTAAACCCACGGACTACGATGTCCTTAACATGGACCGAGACGTCCTTAAACTAACATTGGACCATAATGTTCTTAAACTAACTGACCGTAATGTCCCTAAACTAAACAATAGAGCCTAAATGCTCTTTTGTCGGATCTAAATGATCCCGTTAAATTGATCTTAGTCTAAAATTAGACTAATGTATCCTTAACTAACGTTTAAGTTGATCTTAGTCTCAAATGAGGCTAACGTATACTTAAACCAAACCCCCAAACCCAAATCTAAGAAGATACGGATTTGGACTAATCCACGCCCTACGGGCGACAACATAAATTAGTCTCCGTATACAATCTACGGGCAACCACAAACAAAACAAACACCCACAACACGAAGTGACCATCTGGAGAAGGAGAAAGTTGTTACCGCGATGTGGTAGCGTAATTAACTGCAGGGGCTTGCGGGATTAACTGTAGCCGCGAAGTGATAGCGTAATTAACTGTAGCGCTGGCGCACCCGTGCTTTGCACACGGTGCGCTGCTCAAAACGCAGCGCACTTTGCGCTAGCACACCCACCGTTAGATCAAAAGATCTAATAATTATGATAAATCATTAATTAATCAGAATTAAAATTCTGTTATGAAAAGATCTTTCCAATCTTGTTAATAACAAGAAAATTGTCTTCTGTAAAACAGAAGCCCTAAGATCAAAAATCCAACGGTGGGGAAACATCCCCAAATAAATCAGAGAAAAATCTCTTTATCTGATTTAAAAAATCAATTTGCCCTATATAAAGGCCCCAAGACTTCAAGTCTGATATAGAGAAACACCCTATAAACTTTGAGAAATTCAAAGAAAGAAGAGCAAGCTCTCGGCAAAAGAAGATTATTTCTTCAAGGTAAAGATGATGAACAACGAACACAGAGATGAAATCATCTCATGAAAAGAAGAACTATCTTCTAAAAAAGATCATAGATCTAAAAAAGACCAAGGTCTTTCATAAAAGAGATCAAAATATCTCATTAAATAATAAAGAAGAACATATTCTTTACATAGATCATTGATCTACAAAGGCAACCCCTTTCAAAAAAAATAAAAACTGTTGTTCTTGAATCTTGAGGCAAAGCCTCCTTTAAAAAGAACATAAACTTGTTCTCTGGTCATAATTTTGATCAAATGCGCTTTGCGCTACTCAAAAGTGCCTTGCACTCTTGAACTGCACTTCTGCGCTCCTTGGATCGGCGCTCAGCGCCAAAATGCGCCACGTGTCAACCACATATGCAACTTGCGCTTTGCGCTTCTGAAATAGCGCACTGTGCTCATGGGCTGGCGCTCAACGCCAAGCGTGTCACGTGTCATTCACGTGTGCACCACTAAACTAGCGCAATGCGCTCATAAATTGAAAGTGCAATACGCTCATAAACTGGCGCTTAGCGCTAAGCATGACACGTGTCCTTTTCGTGTGCGCTACTTGGGAAAAGCGCAATGCGCTCTTTAATTGACGCAAAGCGCCTGGTGCGCCACGTGTCGCGCTGTCAGAACAAACATTGTTCTGATGAATGCTATGCATTCAATACAAGACAAAAAATGTGTCAGGATCTAATGCTCAGCATTATTAAAGGGGCCAAGCCTAAATAAAGGCTCAACAGACCAGAACAATAAAATGTTAAACATTTTAATCTTATTGGACTTAGCCCAATATTGGCCATAAGTCCTCAACATATATTGAACTGAGCCCATCTGCTCACGATTATTTAACAGATCTCAGTCCTAAACTGGACTACAGATCTTTCAACCAACTCACACCGGTTCAAGGGTACATCTCTTTACTCTTCTGATATCTGTCGTTGTAATCCTTCAACGTCTTCAGAGAGGTGACGGGTCCCGACAACCACACATTCTACGGACTGTGTGGTCCTTAAACTCATGGACTACGATGTATTTAAAATTAATAGACTACGATGTCTTTAAACTACGGACTGTAGGGTCCTTATTGGACTTAGCCCAATATTGGCCATAAGTCCTCAACATATATTGAACTGAGCCCATCTGCTCACGATTATTTAACAGATCTCAGTCCTAAACTGGACTACAGATCTTTCAACCAACTCACACCGGTTCAAGGGTACATCTCTTTACTCTTCTGATATCTGTCGTTGTAATCCTTCAACGTCTTTAAACTACGAAATGTGGGATCCGTAAACTTCATAGACTACGATGTCTTTAAACTACGAACTGTGGGATCCGTAAACTCATAGACTACGATGTCTTTAAACTACGGACTGTGGGATCCCTTTAAACCCACAGACTACGATGTCCTTAACATGGACCGAGACGTCCTTAAACTAACTTTGGACCGTAATGTCCTTAAACTAACTGACCGCAATGTCCCTAAACTAAACAATAGAGCCCAAATGCTCTTTTGTCGGATCTAAAAGATCCCGTTAAATTGATCTTAGTCTAAAATTAGACTAACGTATCCTTAACTAACGTTTAAGTTGATCTTAGTCTCAAATGAGGCTAACGTATCCTTAAACCAAAACCCCAAACCCAAATCTAAGAAAATACAGATTTGGACTAATCCACGCCCTACGGGCGACAACATAAATTAGTCTCCGTATACAATCCATGGGCAACCACAAACAAAACAAACACCCACGACACGAAGTGACCATCTGGAGAAGGAGAAAGTTGTTACCGCAATGCGGTAGCGTAATTAACTGCACGGTCTTGCACCTGCAGGAAAGAGCATCCCCACAATCAAAAACCCTCACCGTGAGGGGGAATCTGACGAAGTCTGCTACATCGGCCGCATCCGTTTAAACCTTCGATGCATGGTGTCATAAATCAAGTTGGTATCTTCGGAGAGGTGGACGGATAGCACCTATTAGCATATGCCCCGAAATTCAGGCAAGACGTTCGCCGCGTCTTCGTCCTCGTCTTTCGGCGGGGAACAAGGGTCTTTCGCCATGCATATCAATAAGCAAGTAGGCCCCACCTTAGTAGACCTTGTTTATGATGTACGGGCCCTCATAGTTCGGCTCGAATTTCCCCCTATTAGTACGATTGGGGATCATAGGTCTTTTTACGGCTAGCACGAGTTCGCCTTGGCGGAATGTTCTCGGCCTAGTCAATCTTTCGTATGAGCTTTTCATCCTTGCTTTGTAAGCTTCCAGGTTTTGCTGCGCCATGAGACGAGTTTCATCAAAGGCATTGAGCTCCTCAAGTCGAAGATGGGCTTTTTCTTCATCTGTCAGCTCGCATCGAACCGCTACTCGTAAATAGGGTAGCTCTATCTCTAAGGGAAGTACTGCTTCCGTGCCAAATACCAACGCGAATGGCGTTGTGTTCGTGGCCGTCTTGAATGTGGTCCGATAGGCCTAGAGAGCTTCATGCAATCTCTCGTGCCAGTCCTTTTTATTTCTAGACATTGTTTTCTTTATGGTCTTTGTCAAGGTCTTGTTGAAAGCCTCAGCTAGACTGTTAGCTCGGGGATTATAGACCGAAGAGTATCTCCAATCTATTTTATGCTGCTGTGCGAAGCGGCTGATCTTATGGCTTCTATAGGCAGGCCCATTATCCGAGATGATTCGTCACGGAGTGCCGAACCGGTAGATGACATATGTCCTGAAGAAGTGGAGGTTGTTCTCCGTCTTCACCTCTCTTAGCGGTATTGCTTCTGCCCACTTGGAGAAGTAATCGGTTGTTGCTAGTATGAACCGATGTCCCTTGGATGATGCTGGTTCGATGGGCCCGATTATATCAGTCCCCCACATTTCGAATGGCCAGCTAGCCAGTGTTGGGTGTAGTGGATTTGGATGCTGGTGGATGAAGTACCCATGAATTTGGCACGAGTGACACTGCTTCGTGTATTCGAGACAGTCCTGAATCATCGTGGGCCAATAGTAGCCCATTCTTTTGATCTTCAGTTTCATCTTTAGCCCAGCTTGATGGGAATCGCAGAGTTCGTCATGAGTTTCTTGATCGACCTTTTTTTGCTTCTTCTGGTCTCGGACACCTTAGCCACAGGCAATCGAACGATCTTTTATATAGAGTATCATTGACGAAGGTAAAAGACAGAGCTCACTTCCTGAGCTGATGTCTTGATGACACGTCTTCGGGCGTTCGATAGGATTTGAAGTAGTCTGTGAAGACTTCTCTCCAATCCTTTGCCTTTTCTTCATCCTCCAATTGGAAAGCCTCTTGTTCGGTTGCTTCCTCTCCTTCAGACGTCTTCGGAGATATTTTTGCTGGTGCGAGAATCCGGCGACTTTGCACAATGATCCTTACGTCATCGAGGTTTTCGTCGGCCAGTTCTTTAGCGAGCTTGGCTAACGCATCCGCTTTGCTATTTTCCGCACGCGGTATGCTTTCCGGGGTGTAGGAGGGGATTTGCGTTAGCAATTGCTGCACCATTTCATCATACCTAATCAATTCTGGTTTACACGTCTGGTAGTCACTATTTACTTGGCTAACGACCAGCTGGGAGTCTCCATATATGAGGAGGTTTTCGATGCCCATGTCGGCAGCAATCTCAAGACCTGGTATCAAAGCTTCATACTCAGTCTCATTGTTTGTTCACGGCTCTGTTAAAGAAAGGGAAAAACGCATTATTCCTCCTTGTGGAGTCACAAAGATAAGGCCCACCCCAGCTTTAATCATGGGGGTGTTTTGCTTTCGCTTCTTCAAAGAGGACACTCCATCGAAGTAGAGTTCATATCGGGTATCATTCCCTTCTTTCTCTCCGTCGATTGTGCCAAACGTGTGTTCGTCCAGCAATTCGCAATTTAAAGGAGAGTCGGCGATATTGTATGCTCAGCGAGAAAGTCAGCGATGGCCTGCCCTTTTATTGCTTTGAGGGGTCGATATACTATCGAGAACTCCATCAAGAGGAGGACCTATTTGGCAAGCCTTCCCGTTAGCATGGCTCTTGACATCAAATACTTGAGAGGATCCACCTTTGATATGAGATGGACCTCATGTGCCAAGGCGTAATGTCGGAGCTTCGTTACCGTGAAGATCGGCTCCAGGCAATGCTTTTCGATGGGGGAGTAGTTATTTTCTGTCCCCAGGAGAACTCGACTCAAATAGTAAAGAGCTCTCTCCTTCCCATGGTCGTTCTCCTGTGCCCATAACGCGCCTAAAGAACCTTCAAGGACTGTTGTGTACAGGATGAGGGGCTTTCCCTTGACCGGAGAGGTCAGTACCGGCTGGTTCTGCAGATATTGCTTGATTTCGTCCAGTGCGCTTTGGTCCCTTTCTTCATTAGATGACTGTAGGGGCGACATTTGCCAGAAAGGTTAGCTATGAACCACCGGATATACGCGAGCTTTCCTTGGAGAGACCGTAGTTGCTTGAGAGTTCTTGGCGAAAGGCATTTCCATAATCGCCTTGATCTTCGACGGGTTTATTTCGATGCCCCGGTATCGTACGATGAATCCTAGGAATCTGCCCGAGGAAACTCTAAACGCGCATTTTAGAGGGTTCATCTTCAGATTGTACTTCCGAAGGCACTGGAACACTATCTTCAAATGCTCCCAGTGCTCCTCGTATGAGCTGCTCTTTACCATGAGATCGTCGATATAACATGCAACAATCTCATGTATGAGGTCATCAAAGATCTTTGTCATGGCTCTCTGGTAAGTGGCGCCAGCGTTCTTCAGACCAAAGGGCATCACTTTGTAGCAGAATATGCCCAGCGGAGTCCGGAAAGCATTGTGCTTTCGGTCTTCAGGTGCATCTTAATTTGGTTGTACTCTGAGGATCCATCCATGAAGGAGAAGACTTCATGGGTGGATGTGTTATCGATCATCATCTCGGTAACAGGCACTGGGAAATCATCTTTTGGACAAGCTTTGTTGAGATCCCGAAAATCTATGCAGATGCGTACTGTCCTATTTTTCTTCATCACCGGAATGATATTGGCGATCCAGTCAGGGTATTGAACTTTTTGGATAAAGCCAGAGTCGATTAGCTTCTTGACTTCGTCCTTGATACTCATCTCAAGCTCGAGCCGCATTCTTCTTTGCGCCTGTTTGAGTGGCTTGACGTCCGGCGATATCGCCAGTTTATGCACAGCTATCCCTGGATCTAATCCCGGCATCTTGGAATAGTTCCATGCGAAGCAGTCTTTATATTGCATAAGCACGTCTTTTAACGTAGCCACCTGTTTCTCAGACAGCAGCTCACTGACGAACGTTGGCCTTAGCTTGTTTGTCGTCCCCAAGTCGATTTTTCTCAAGTTGTCTGCTGTAGTGTGTATCCCATCTTCCAGCTCTTTTGGCGCCGGTGGAAATTCTGAGATCATCTCGTCCTCATTTTCATTTGCGAAGCATTGGGAGAGGTCGTTCGTATTCTCGTGCTCTCCTTCCTTTGAAAATGTTATCATATGGCAGGTACGAGCTCGTTTCCAAGCTCGATGTTGATTTAGACTTTCCCTCGCAGTGTAGGGTGCTCTCGGCTCATGCTTTCGTGGTGGGGCTACCCTCCAACTGTCGGATAGAGCAAACCTGCCTTGCTGATACTGATCTTCAATCTAGTCTTTGAAGGTGAAGCGGTCTTCAAGAGGATGTCCCACTACTCGGTGGTAGGAGTAATAATCCGGGTGATGGACCTCGTTTATCTGTTTGGAGTATCGAGACTCCGGGAGCGTCATCATTTGATACTTCATGACAAGGTTGAATATTTCCCTTGTCTTGTCTTGAGGGAAAGAGTACTCCCAACCCATCTTCTTCATAAAAGACGGGTTCCAGCTGACTTTTTCTCGCTCGCGTGGTTTCTTGGATCCGCTTCGCTATTTTTGAACGTCGTCCCTGTTCTTCACCTTGCTTTTACTTCTACATCGGGCTTTCTTTTTGCCACAAGAGCGCACAGTGGGTTGAGGGTGAAGAGGGTCGTCATCCTTCGTAGCCTACTAAATGATACGTTGCGTTCTGGCTTTCTCGTAAATGGCCATTTCGCGGCTATGGTCACCCCGAACCTTTTGACCTGCTTCTCTTATTAGCTTGTCAATCTGTTCTTCGAATGATGGGTTTGGTATTCTTACGGCGAGATCTCGCTCTAGTTCGACATCAACGTCATCCGGAAATGCATTCGTTTCTCCACTGGAGTTATTTATGACATGGCATCTATGGAATCGCTCCCGTTTCTTGGACAGATTCATGGAATCGTTCCCAAAGGCCGGTCGTCTCCATTCTCAAGCCAGAGTCGATTATCAAAGGCCGGTCGTCTCCATTCTCCCGTTGGGCATCTTCCGCTGAGTCCCGGGAACGTTCCAAATCTTGTTATAGAACTGGGCTTGTCGAGCAGTCTGTTTAAAGGGTACGCCTTGGTGTCTCAATAGCCTTTTTAGTCCCTCTGCGTAGTATCTGGGCAGATGGATTGGTTGAAGCCTGTCGAGCGCAGGTTCAGCACCGTGCCATACTTCTTTCTCCACTTTAGTCTCCATGGATTGGTAGAAAAGGATCGCCTTCTCATCTCTTTTCTTAGGAGGGATATAGAAGGTCTGCAGCTCTTGCACGCTGTACGTATCAAGTGTATCAAGTTCTTTGTAATGCCGCTGTGGGACCAGGGTAATCTGTAAACTCTGGTCAGCTCCAGGAAAGGTCTGCATTAGCGGGCGGACGGAGAACACTGCGTTGGCCTCGTCCTCAGAATCACTACCAAAGACCGGCATAGGAGTGGATGGTCCTGGCCTATTTCCTTGGGGTTGTCCCGAGTAGACCATCTCTTCATTCTCTTCGGTATCGCTCCCAAAGATCGGGATAGTGGTGATGGCTTTTTGATTATTCTCTGGTTTGCGACATCTTTCCATGTCTTCGAAGTCTGGTAAGAAGTACTTGGCGTCTTCATATTTGTGTACTTCATTCACGGAGAATGTGTTCAGCTCCCCTGTAACTGTGTACTCGAGGTCTTCCTTGAAGTAATTCATACACTGATGTTGTGTAGAAGGGATGATGTTGTTCTTATGTAACCAAGGCCTGGTGAGCAAAGCGTTGTAGCAAGTCTTGGCGTCAATAACATGGAACTTGATGTCAGTGACAAGCAGCCCAAAGCGTAATGTTAGTATTACAGACCCGAGCGTTTGTGATGATTGCGAATCGAACCCAGAGATAGTAATTTTGTCCCGCGTCAAGTGTTGAACGTTCATGCAGATCTCCTTAAACACTCTCGCATTAAGAAGGTTGACGGAGGACCCGTTGTCAACCAGGATCTTCCCTATCTTGATATCGTGACAATACCCGGTTACATATAGCGGAAGGTTGTTTTCACACGTTCCGAGAAGGAGGTCTTCATCGTTGAAGGTGATGTCATCCGTGTGGACTTCCTCCAGCTCGTCTTTCATCTTTTCTTCCGCCAGGAAGGCTTGAAACTGGTCGGGCTCTTGTAACGCCTTGATCGGGGAATCCCGTGCCTCTTTAGACAGGAGAAGGGCATCCAAGATACTCAATTGTGAAGGTATCTTTCTCAGATGTGGCAGGACATTGTAATCCACCTTGTTCTTCTTGGGCGGGTCCTTGGTTGTGAGCTCTTCGACAACTCTATCATCGAGGGCAATCTCCTCAGGGACTTTTTCCTTCCATTTGTCTCTTTTGCCCGAACCTTTGTTTGAAAGTCCGAGATTCTTTTCAGGCAACATACGGTTACGCAGCTGAATTTTCTCACAGTTCTTCATCTCCTCTTCTTTTTCAGAGGTGGATTCCTTGAAGAGAGGGCTGAGGGCTATTTCTTCGTCAGAATCGCTCCCGAAGGTAAGAACTTGAGGTTTTCCTCTTGTCGGGATGGCATCAACCATATGACAGTTACCGACTATTCCTTCACGCTCGTCTGCCGCGCTTCTCTGTTCCCGACGGGCTTTGCTCTTCATTCGTTTAAATTGTTGTCGATGGGCAACGTATCCCTTCCACTACTTCTTGAAGGCATTACACTTTTCGGTAGGGTGCATGACCTTCCGATGGTATAAACAGTAGTTCGGATGTACATCCGGTTCGTCGGGGCACATACTCCCGGAAGTATTTTCTTTGAAAGGTGGCAGCTTCATTCCCATTGACAGAGCTTTGGCGAACTGCTTTCTTATCTTAATTCTGCTCTTGCCGGTGGCAAGGGTACTTTGATCTGGTTGAGCTATTTTATGGCTTCTCATCACCGGAACTTTTTCAGCCTGACACCGACGCTTGGCCTTTTCATAAATGGATGCTTCACGTTCTCGATCAGGTTTGCTCTTTTGAAGAACTTCGTTCAACAGCTTGTCAATAAGGTCATCTAACGGTTCCATGGATTTTGGTTCTGGATCAGCCTCCAATTTCTCTATGTCAGGAGCTTCTTTGCCATTTATCGATCAGTGAGAGATCATATGGCAACTCGCTACATAATCCTCGGGTTCTTCCGAAGAATCGTCTCTTTCATCAATGTCGTTGTTTCCGTCCTCAAGAACATGCCTGAAGAACTCTTCCAGTATGACCGGGGTCCATGCCTCTTGGTTGTATTCATCTAGAGTATCGATGTATTTCTGCAGACCCGTACGATTGTCGTCGAGCTGGACGGGCTTCTTGGCCTTCTTCTTTTTCTTTGAAGACTTCGGAGGCTTGGCCTGGAGGTTTTGTCCATCGTTACCAACTTTTGACGTTGGGCGCGGTTTCAGCATTCCGTCAATAATCTCAGGCTCCAGCGGGCTTTTCCACCTAATCGCCGGATATGCTTGAAGATCCTTCAACATTCTTTTAGTTTTAACCGAAAGGGCAATTTCCCACGGAGCTTCCTCTACAAATGAGCATGATGCCCCCAGCGTGTCCACCTTCTTAGGAGTGTGCTGCTGCAGCGGGTTTACCTTCCAGTTCTTGGACAGCGCGAACTTGCCCTGTTGGTACTGGTCTTCGACCCAATTTTTAAAGACGTGGCAATCTTCGATTGGGTGGCCCACTATTCGGTGGTATGGGCAGTAATTGGGATTGTCGACGTCACCCGATTGTAGTGGGCGTCTCGGATCCGGCAGAGTGATGAGCCTGTTGTGCACCGCTAGTTCGAATAATCTCTTCGTTTTATCCTTGGGGAACGAGTAAAGCCGTCTCATCTTTTCTTCGAGAGATCTTGGTTTGTTACTTTGGCGAACAACCGGTTTCGGGTCACTCAGTTGTTGTTGAGCGTTGGCGACGAAGGTCGCTTTCCCTTTGCCATTTTCATTCCAAAGATCTGTCTTTGAAGAGGACGGCCTATGGCCCATCTGGTCCATTTGAGTCAGTTTGTCAATCAAGGGCTGGAAGGTGGTCAGTATGAAGAACATCATAAACTGGTGTAGGGTGTTTTTCGTCACCCCAGTGAGATGGGAATACGCGCGCGCTTGTCAGGCGTACTACAGATTCCCCCGGCCTAGGGTAGGCCGGGGTTTAATGATTGTGGGGATCCGAATCTCCGGCAGCCGCGGACTAAGCTGCCGTTAATTACCCATCGCCTTTGGGGCGAGGGAACCTCCGATTAACGGGTTAAACTGGTCATGCGAACTCAATGTGCAGTATACGTGTGTTTTGAAAGGGGGTTTTGGATATATCGGGAGCCACGCAGAGTTTTTACGGGGGTCCCGCTACCCGGATAGCGGGCTGGGGGTCAAGGGGGCTAGCAGCCCCCTTGCGGGATGCGGGGCAGCGCCCCGTTAGAAATTTTTTTCTAACAGGGACAGTGTCGTGGAGTACGTGTATGTATAAATTTGTATGCATATGTATATATGTATATATGTACACAAAAAGAGGGGGAAAAGACATCCAAGGGATGCGCAGTTGCGCAAGCGCGCGCGCCACGTGTCGGCACGCGGGCGACTTGCGCACTTGCGCAGTTGCGCAAGCGCGCGCCACGTGTCGGCACGCGGGCGACTTGCGCACTTGCGCAAGCGCGCAGGTGAGGCACAACAGGCTTTTAGCCTAAAAAAAAATTTCTCAGAAGAGAAATTAGAAAGGAGTTGGACTCCTGAATGTGTTTTTCTTCTTCTTTTGAGGGTTTAGTGAAAGATGTTCTTCTTCTTCCTCCTCTGTTAGCTGGATCTTGAAGATCAAGAGATGTGAAATCTCTAAATCTCTCCTTTTTAAGATCTGATGACAGATCCAAGTTCCCTTATGTGGGTTTTGTGGTGGAAAACTATTTAGTTTTGAAAAAGGAAGAGTAAAACTCTTGATTTAATTCAAGAGAAAGGAGAAGGTTTTGGAACCTTGAGGAAGGAGAAAAGATCTCAGATCTATATTTTTTTTTAGAAATGAAAAAGTCCTTTTTTTATTCATCATGTTGCCTTTTATAGGCTTACATATTTACATATAGCCCCTTGGGCTTTACAAAAATGGCATTTTAGCCATCCCATGGCTCATGTGCCATTTCATTTTTGCACATAAGCCATGGGCTTACAAAATATTGGCTTTATGCCCATTTTAAATACATCCATGTATAAAAAATTACATAAAAAATATTTATTACATGATCTTGTCGTTTCCATGGGGAGGCTGGCCGTGGGCTTGACTTGGGCATGGGCCCGCTTGACCTG
Organism: Agapanthus africanus; assembly: GCA_030015575.1. Lineage (NCBI taxonomy): Eukaryota > Viridiplantae > Streptophyta > Magnoliopsida > Asparagales > Amaryllidaceae > Agapanthus > Agapanthus africanus. Next base: position 415,676,532 of record CM057338.1, on the reverse strand, counting down.
GGCTTGGGCCCACCTGGCTTGGGGTTGACCTTGACTTTGACTCGGTCAACGGGGGTGTAAATTTTTACCCCAACAACTGGGATATAGTTGTCTGAGGATCAAGGGTTCCCATGAATATGCCCACAGCAGGAGCTTCTTCTATGCGATGTTCACACTTTGACCATAGGTTACGCCACCGAATTGCGTATTGAACCCAGGTCTCTCACGGTTTCACTCTGGCGTTGATTAACGACGTGATTGGGGTGCGCTCGCTTGCGCTTGCGAACCGCTGTGTGAAAAGTAGTTCCATCTTCGTAAATGTCTTGACAGAGTCATTTAGGAGCTCGGAGTACCATTTAAATGTTGTCTTCACCAAGCTGCCGACAAATTGGTGAAGCAATAGTTTGTCATCTCCCCCGGTGTTACCGCACAAAGCTCTGAATTGAGCAACATGTTGGTACGGATTGCCCGTCCCCTTATACACATGGAATTTGGGGATCGTATATCCTGGCGGGTAGTTAATTTGGTCATACCATCCTGGGTAAGGTCGCCCAGTTCTAACGACCTGTCCTGCCGCTTCGTTCGCTTGATGAGCTCGTATTTGTTGAGCTATGCAGTCATCAAGGGTAGCTTTGGAGATCGTCTCCTCCCTGGCTGTTGATAAAGCCGGAGGAGGGTTCGATGTCTCCCCTCTGTCGTCTTCAATGATTATAGGAAGGTCTTCAGCTAGAGGATCCGGCTGAATCATCATCCCAACTGTAACAACCCTAATTTTCCTATACACTTTTCCATACAAATTTTTTTAAAATTTTTAAAAATCCATAAAGGAGTATTTTAACCTGAGCACAATATATATATAAGTAATTATTTTGTTTTTAAATAATTCCATTTTTAGTGTACATAAAATTGTTTTAAAATTAAAGTAATACTTGGGGTATTTAATGTTGTTGTTACCACTTTAATTAGTTATTTTCCCACAATAATTACAAGAAGAAGCTTGTAGCTCATTGGTAATACCTTGCATTGCTGAACCAAACCACCAGAGTTCAAATCCCATGCCCCATATTATTTTTATATTTATTTTGTTTTAAATTTTTGGAAAGTCAACAGTCAAACCGTCATAACTCACAAAACTTGAACTGAAGACCAAAAACTAAATATACCATAAATCCCCCCAGGAAAAACCCCACCCATCGTCGGCCCGACTCGGCCGAGTCGGCCGGCGGACTGGCCGACTCGGGCCGGCGCCGCCGGCCGGACGGCCGAGTCGTCAACGGTGAAAACGTGCGTCTTGACTTGGTCTTCTCACCTGCACACACTAAATTTCTTGACCGGTTACAGAAAGTCCAATAAATCCCTTTTACTCCAAAATTTTAATGATTTTAATGATTTTTTATATATTTTTATATTTTTTTATTAAAACCCTAACCCTATATAAACCCCCCATACCTTCTACCTTCTCATCACTTTTTCTAAGTCCACTCTCTCAAAATTCCAAGAGAACTTAGTACGTTAGAAAACGAGCGAAAGGCGAAGCGCTGACGAAATCGACGGCGAAATTCCGATGATCGTGCTAGGACCTCTCCACGACGATTCGACGCACCGGCAAACCCACTATCTCCCTCTCACTTTCTAGCGTTGTCCAAACCCATAAGTCCCCCTTTTCTACATTTCTTTTCCTTCATTATAATACGACTTTACAAACCCGACGGAAATCAGAACAAACCGATTTCCGATTCGGTTTTTCTATCAAATCTCACTTATCACTAATTCAATAATACTTAAACATTTTCATGTTGACTACTAATCACTTAAAAATTAATTTGAACAAGTTTTCACACATGAAATGTTAGCTTTCGCAATATACCATATTTTTTGCACTTAAATACCACCATGTTTAGTTTATCACATGTAACCCTTTAACATTGCTATACCTTAAAGTAGATCACGAGATAATGACCTACCTCCACACACACTCATATGTAATCAAAACACGCTACCTTGAAAACTTAGAATACGATAAAACAAGATTTTACATTAAAATACCATTTTCTTAATAAAACCTTTTTCTAAAAGTTCTAAGTTATATACAATTTTAAAACAATATCTTTTAATAGGAAAATACTATATGTCATGGACATCGATCGTTTATCTAAACCTGACTTTGTGGTGTCTAGGCAAGTGTGTCTAAGGCGAGTGGTTACTTAATTAGGACCACTACTTGTAGTGGAGAGCCTCCCACTCACCTGGCACTTACGGGCCACAATTGACGGTGAAGAGGCGATTTGAGGCTTCTAACTACTTGTCGTTTAGACCATTTAGAAATAGGCTAGTTGGCTTAGGAAACCCTAGAATCTAAAATACGGAAATTTACACCTTTTACAAATAAATACCTTATCTTTATAAAACCGTTTTCTAAATGATTAGTAATTATTAAATCTTTGTAAAGCGCCACTACAACCCACCTTTGGGGAACTCGTTAGGGATAGTACGGTTTATCGTGCACCCTCGGGCTTAGTAGTGCGAGATTCAGACCTCCGCAAGGAGCATTCGGTCTCGAAAGGTTTAAAATACGACATTTAAGAAATATGAGATTTTTGGAAAATAAAATATTTATTAAAAATTATTCTTGTATAAACATATGTATATTTATCATTTAAACACCTATTTTATTATAAGATAAAGTTTCCACCTTTTCCTAAAAATTACAAGATTAAAAGTTATATTAAAATACCATGAATTTCACATAAATCAATATTACAAATTAATACCTTTATTTATGTAATTAGGATATTATCACTAGAAATAACACAAAATAAAATCACACTCATTATAACTATAAAGACGAATAATAAATACTTGAGGTGTATCTTGAAAACTATATAAAAGTATTTTTACATAAAACCCCCTCAAGTTTTATAAATTACAATAATGACCCTAACAAATATAGAACTTCGACTTACATTTCTTTTACTCTGACTTGGGTTTGAGTCTGATTGTTTCTGACTTGAATATGATTCAAGTCAATCTATATTCTTTAATATTCCAACTCAATATGAATACATGAAGCCCAGAATCCAGTTAACAATCTATACAACTTGACTGAATCAAACCATGGATATACATCCATTATTCCGTTATTCCATTTACCTGATTATGCAGTTACAATATGTTTACTGGTATCATGGTTTTGGTCGGTCATTAAACTTACACAATACAATACAACAATACTATCAAAACACTACGGGGTTTAAGGGGTAGATTGGTACGGAAAATGTTAAAAGTGGCACGAGACGGTCAGATTTAAGACACCTAACATGAATCCAATTGCCGTTGTTCCGGGCCTTCTAACGGAGCCTTGTACTCTATTTTCCGTTTGCCCTGGTCTCTAGCATATAGAGACCCCTCTCGTATACACTGGCATTCTTCTGTAACAAGCTACAAACAACATCGTTAATACAACATTGCAACAATACAATACAACATTAAAAACTACTCTCTCTCTCCTACTCTTTGTCTATTTCTCCCTTATCTTTAGGACTTACCGAGCGACCTGTTCGCTGACGACATTCTATTTCTTTCTTCTTTGAATGTCGTCAGGTGCTTTGGACACAGCAGAGATCGAGCCCACCGGTGAAGACTTGGAGAAGTTTCACGAAGACCCCGAGCTCTAGACATTGTACCTTATTCTATTCAGTATTTTCATTTCCTGTTATGCCATTGTTTAGGCATCGCTTTTCATTCTAGTTGTATTTACTTTTCATGCATTGTACAAAAGAATGTTATTAATAAAGTTGTTGTTATTTCTATATCTCTTGTCTCTTATGATTTATTTTTATATTGCTCAGATACGCTTAGCGTATGTACTTCTAAGTATATACGTAGCCGACTTCGTCGCGTCCACTTCGCCGTACACCGGGAAGCGGGGCATGACAGGTTTTGTTGGTGGCCCATGCAGGTCCGAGCTGTATGAATCTCTATCATGCAATTCTTGTCTGCGTGAACAACCTAAGCAATATAACACAAGAACCAGCAATTAAAACATTCTTTATAATTCATGTTCCTTGAATCTTATAATTTCATGTTCCTTGAATCTTATCATTTCATCATATACCTTGAATCTGTCCTAACCCAAAATTCCCTCACCTCTTTTACAATCTTACCGAAACCTTCGTATCTTTTCATTCCTTCACACATTTTTCATACACTATCTATACTCCAGTCTTCAAACTTTTCTTAAAACTGTTACACTTTCCTTTTACAAATTTCGAGGACGAAATTTTTTTTAAGGAGGGTAGAATGCAACAATCCTAATTTTCCTATACGCTTTTCCATACAAATTTTTTTAAAATTTTTAAAATTCCATAAAGGAGTATTTTAACTTGAGCACAATATATATATAAGTCATTATTTTGTTTTTAGATAATTCCATTTTTAGTGTACATAAAATTGTTTTAAAATTAAAGTAATACTTGGGGTATTTAATGTTGCTGTTACCACTTTAATTAGTTATTTTCCCACAATAATTACAAGAAGAAGCTTGTAGCTCATTGGTAATACCTTGCATTGCTGAACCAAGCCACCAGAGTTCAAATCTCATGCCCCACATTATTTTTATATTTATTTTGTTTTAAATTTTTGGAAAGTCAACAGTCAAACCGCCATAACTCACAAAACTTGAACTGAAGACCAAAAACTAAATATACCATAAATCCCCCCAGGAAAAACCCCACCCATCGACACCCCGACTCGGCCCGACTCGGGCCAGCGCCGCCGGCCGGACTTGGCCGGACGGCCGAGTCGTCAACGGTGAAAACGTGCGTCTTGACTTGGTCTTCTCACCTGCACACACTAAATTTCTTGACCGATTGCAGAAAGCCCAATAAATCCCTTTTACTCCAAAATTTTAATGATTTTAATGATTTTTTATATATTTTTATATTTTTTTTATTAAAACCCTAACCCTAGCCTAACCCTATATAAACCCTCGATACCCTCTACCTTCTCATCACTTTTTCTAAGTCCACTCTCTCAAAATTCCAAGAGAACTTGGTACGTTAGAAAACGAGCGAAAGGCGAAGCGCTGACGAAATCGACGGCGAAATTCCGGTGATCGTGCTAGGACCTCTCCACGATGATTCGACGCACCGGCAAACCCACTATCTCCCTCTCACTCTCTAGCATTGTCCAAACCCATAAGTCCTCCTTTTCTACCTTTCTTTTCCTTCAAAATAATACGACTTTACAAACCCGACGGAAATCGGAACAAACCGATTTCCGATTCGGTTTTTCTATCAAATCTCACTTATCACTAATTCCATAATGCATAAACATTTTCATGTTGACTACTAATCACTTAAAAATTAATTTAAACAAGTTTTCACACATGAAATGTTAGCTTTCGCAATATACCATATTTTTTGCACTTAAATACCACCTTGTTTAGTTTATTACATTTAACCTTTTAACATTGTTATACCTTAAAGTAGATCACGAGATAATGACCTACCTCCACACACACTCATATGTAATCATAACACGCTATCTTGAAAACTTAGAATACGATAAAACAAGATTTTACATTAAAATACCATTTTCTTAATAAAACATTTTTCTAAAAGTTCTAAATTATATACAATTTTAAAACAAAATCTTTTAATAGGAAAATACGATATGTCGTGGACATCGATCGTTTATCTAAACCTGATTTTGTGATGTCTAGGCAAGTGTGTCTAAGGCGAGTGGTTACTTAATTAGGACCACTACTTATAGTGGAGAGCCTCCCACTCACCTGGCACTTACGGGCCACAATTGGCGGTGAAGAGGCAATTTGAGGCTTCTAACTACTTGTCGTTTAGACCATTTAGAAATAGGCTAGTTGGCTTAGGAAACCCTAGAATCTAAAATACGGAAATTTACACCTTTTACAAATAAATACCTTATCTTTATAAAACTGTTTTCTAAATGATTAGTAATTATTAAATCTTTGCAAAGCGCCACTACAACCCATCTTTGGGGAACTCGTTAAGGATAGTACGGTTTATCGTGCACCCTCGGGCTTAGTAGTGCGAGATTCAGATCTCCGCAAGGAGCATTCGGTCTCGAAAGGTTTAAAATACGACATTTAAGAAAAATGAGAATTTTGGAAAATAAAATATATATTAAAAATTATTCTTGTATAAACATATGTATATTTATCATTTAAACACCTATTTTATTATAAGATAAAGTTTCCACCTTTTTCTAAAAATTACAAGATTAAAAGTTACATTAAAATACCATGAATTTCAAATAAATCAATATTACAAATTAATACCTTTATTTATGTAATTAGGATATTATCACTAGAAATAACACAAAATAAAATCACACTCATTATAACTATAAAGACGAATAATAAATACTTGAGGTGTATCTTGAAAACTATATAAAAGTATTTTTACATAAACCTCCTCAAGTTTTATAAATTACAATAATGACCCTAACAAATATAGAACTTCGACTTACATTTCTTTTAGTCTGACTCGGATTTGAGTCTGATTATTTCTGACTTGAATATGATTCAAGTCAATCTATATTCTTTAATATTCCAACTCAATATGAATACATGAAGCCCAGAATCCAGTTAACAATCTATACAACTTGACTGAATCAAACCATGGATATACATCCGTTATTCCATTTACCTGATTATGCAGTTACAATCTGTTTACTGGTATCATGGTTTTGGTCAGTCATTAAACTTACACAATACAATACAATAATGCTATCAAAACACTACGGGGTTTAAGGGGTAGATTGGTACGGAAGATGTTAAAAGTGGCACGAGACGGTCAGATTTAAGACACTTAACATGAATCCAATTGCCGTTGTTCCGGGCCTTCTAACGGAGCCTTGTACTCTATTTTCCGTTTGCCCTGGTCTCTAGCATATAGAGACCCCTCTCGTATACACTGGCATTCTTCTGTACCAAGCTACAAACAACAGCGTAAATACAACATTACAAAAATACAATACAACATTAAAAGCTACTCTCTCTCTCCTACTCTTTGTCTATTTCTCGCTTATCTTTGGGACTTACCGAGCGACCTGTTCGCTGACGACATTCTATTTCTTTCTTCTTTGAATGTCGTCAGGTGCTTTGGACACAGCAGAGATCGAGTCCACCGGTGAAGACTTGGAGCAGTTTCACGAAGACCCTGAGCTCTAGACATTGTACCTTGTTCTATTCAGTATTTTCATTTCCTAATATGCAATTGTTTAGGCATCGCTTTTCATTCCAGTTGTATTTACTTTTCATGCATTGTACAAAAGAATATTATTAATAAAGTTGCTGTTATTTCTATATCTCTTGTCTCTTGTGATTTATTTTTATATTGCTTAAATACGCTTAGCGTATGTACTTCTAAGTATATACGTAGCGGACCTCGTCGCGTCCAATTCGCCGTACACCGGGAAGCGGGGCGTGACACCAACCATGTCTTGGAATAGAAGCGCCATCTGTTTTATATTAGCCACTTGTTCCGTGGCCTATTTATCTTTCTTTTCGAGCACCCTCCATAGAAATTCGGTGTCGGTCTCCTGCTCCTAGCGTTGTTCCGACGGTACTTCTGGGCTTTCTTTCTGCCCAGGGAGTGCGGCCATTCTTGTCAACATTTTCTGGAGCTTTTGTTGTTGCTCCTGAGCTTTCGTCACAGACCGTGTGAGTGGTCGATCTATCCTCTTTTCCGGATGCTATGTGGACGGTATGCACAACCATGCCCCCAGACTTGGGGCATTTGGTTCCACTGCCTTTGTAATTTACCGCGGGCAGGGGATCTTCTCCGGCCTTCTCCTCTTATGGGAGGTCAAAGTTGAGGGGGCCATTACGGCAGGCACCCATGCAAATGATACCTTTTGTGGTATGGCAGAGGGATGGTCTTCCTCTTGCCGAGCCTTCGTCTTCTTCAGCCGGTGAGAGTAATCTTTGTCAATTACAGATTCTTGGACTTTCTGCCAAACTCTGTGGATCTTGGAGGACAACCTGCTGAGGAGGTTGTTCCGGCTTCACCTGTGTTGTGTTTTCGACGGGGGGAGGAGACTTCTTCAATATGGCAGTTGGAGAATTCTTGAGCACCCTCCTGAGCAGTTCGAAGTTGTTCCCGGTTGGAACAGCAGCGTCAATTTCCACCATTGGAGCTAGTGGGGTAAGTCCAGAGGGGGAACTGCCCCCGGCTTTCCTCACTCGGCGCCAGTGGCGATGTCGAGCGTGTCTTGTGGATGGGATCACCTCAGTTGTAGAAGCGACCTTGTCATGCCCCTTACTTTGATGAAAGGTTGCTTTTGGTGCCAACCTGTCGAAGACCGATGTCTGTTGAGAGGGAACGTCTAACCTGTTGAAGACTGACTTTCGAATAGGGGAAGCACTTGTAACGACCTCGCCCGTAGCAGGAGTTGGAACGGCCAGTCTTGCGAAGACCGATCCCTTAGCAGGAGAAGCCTCTTTGATGACTTCGTTTACCGGAGCTGGAATGGCTATCCGCCTCGGGATAACCCCTTCAGGTATTGCGGGTCTCTTTATAGGCCCAGTGGAGTTTTGGCTCAGCCTATCGAAGACTGAGGCGGCAGACTTGGATGACCCATTGAGAGGGGCCATGGTGGTTGCAAGCCGATCAAAGACCAACTTCTTTGGGGCTTCTTATGATGGCATTGAAGCATTGAAGCTCATTGGCGGGAGCATGGTTCCGAAGAACAGTCCAGTGGTGGCCTGAGTCACCTGTTCCATTGGCATTGCGAAGATGGAGGTCGCTTGGGGCCCATAAGTTACTCCTCCAGCAGGGATGGAGTAGGAGTTGTTGTTGGAATTGGTGCAGTTGGAAGCTATCGATGTCATCTTCTCTTCTGCATAGGAGCAAGACGCCAAATCTTAGTGCCTCGAATCCAGGGGCAACCATATTAAACCGCGATTCATTCGCGAACACGACACTCGAAGTGTGGAGTGGAAAGAGGAAAATATCCCATCGGGCGTGCCAGAATCTGTTTACCGCCGAAAATCGGGAAGACTAACGTCTTGCCTGAATTTGGGGGCGGATGCTATTTGGTTTTATCTGTCCACCTCTCCGAAGATGCCAAATTGATTTATGGCACCGTGTATCGGAGGTCTGGACGGATGCGGCCATTGTAGCAGATTTCGTCAGATTCCCCCTCGTTTGCAAGGGGTTTTTGATTGTGGGGATGCTCTTCCCTATAGGCGTAAGCCCCGGCAGTTAATTACGTTACCGCGTAGCGATAACCACTTTCTCCTACTCTAGAAGGTCACTTAGTGTCGTATGTGTTTGTTTTATTTTTGGTTGCCCGTGGATTGTATACGGAGACTAATTTGTGTTGTCGCCCGTAGGGCGTGGATTAGTCCAAATCCGTATTTTCTTAGATTTGAGTTTGGGTTGATTTAAGGATCGTTAATCTTGTTTGAGATTAAGATCAACTTAAATATTTGTTAAGGATACGTTAATCCGATATTGGACTAAGATTTACTTAACGGGGGTTTAGGATCATTTTTGATCTAACGAAAGAGCATGTGGGCTCTATCGTTTTAGTTTAAGGACGTTACGGTCCACAGCTAGTTTAAGGACGTTACGGTCCACAGCTAGTTTAAGGACATTACGGTCTGTATTGGGATGTGCCCGTCCATTTGAGAGTACACTAAAGAGTTGTTGGTTATCGGGACCCACCACCTCTCTGAAGACGCTGAAGAATTACAACGACATTTATCAGAGGTGTGAGGAGATGTAGCCTTGAACCAATATCCGTTGGAAGATCAATAGTCGTGTTTGGGACTAAGACCAATTTGGAAAAATTGTGAGCACCTGGGCTCGGTTGATCTGAATTAAGGACTTTTGGTCAACTTGGACTCAGCCCACTCAGTCTTTGAATAAAGTGTTAAACACTTGTTTAGGCTCAGTCCCTTTTCTGTGCAAACAGTGCTGAGCATTGATATGGGCTCTGACGCTCACCCTCTTTTTTTGTTTTTTATGGAGTGTTAAACACACTTTATGGCGCCTACGTGGGGAACACGTGAGGCGCTTGGCGCTGAGCGCCAACCACCGAGTGGTAAGCACTCTTTATTGAGCAGCGCCCACGTGAGGGGCACGTGGGGCGCTGGACGCCAACCACTGAGTGCTAAGCATTCTTTATTTGAGCAGCGCCCATGTGCGGAGCACGTGGGACGCTTAGCACTGGACGCCAACCACTAAGTGCTAAGCACTCATTATTTGATCAGCGCCCACGTGAGGGGCACGTGAGGCGCTGGGCGCCAACCACTGAGTACTAAGCACTCTTTATTAAGCAGTGCCCACGTGAGGGGCACGTGAGGCGTTCGGCGTTGTTTCTTTCTTTGTGAATTTTTCTAAAGAGTTCGATTCTTTGTTCTCCCCTAAATCTTCAATCCCCAGAACAAATTCATCCCCACGAGCATTAAATTCTTATTTGTGGAAGACTTGCCTCATGGATCTCAGATCCATGGGGAAGAACTATGTTCTTTATGAGGGTTAAACCCTTGGGTATGCAGATGAGATATTATGATCTCTATTCTCTTTATTTACCTTGAAGAAAGTTCTTCTTTCTTCTCTGTTAAAGCTCTCTTCTTTTTTTTGCTTGCTCTTCTTTTTGAACTTGAAGTTTATGGGGGGTCCTCTCTACAAGACTTGAAGTCTTGGGGACTTTATATAGTGGAGGCAAGTTTGTTGATTTAGTTAAAGAAATCTTTCATTGAGAGATTCTTAATTGATTTGGGGATTTTATCCACCGTTGGATCTTTGATCCAAGAATTTCTGTTTTACAGAAGATATTTTTCTTGTTTTTAACAAGATTGGGAAAATATTTTCCATACAGAGCTTATTTTGTAGCTTGGTGATTTTTAATCACCATTGGATCTTTAATCCAACGGTACTCTGTTTTACAGAGCGTAATCTTTCTTGTTCAGAAAGATTGGGGAAAATATTTTCCTTTACAGAGCTTATTCTGTAGCTTGATGATTTTCTTTTTTAATCACCATTGGATTTTTAATCCAACGGTGCTCTGTTTTACAGAGAGAAATCTTTCTTGTTTAGGAATATTTGAGGAATATTTCCTCGATCAGAATTTAATTCTGTGTTTTGATAATTTATCATCTTCGTTGGATCTTTGATCCAACGGCAGAGAACTTTTAGTTCTGGCGCCGGCGCTCTCGTGCGGGGCACGTGAGGCGCTGCCTCAGAGTTTTTAACTCTTGGCGCTAGCGCCCTCGTGCAAGGCACGTGAGGCGCTGCTCTTTTCAAATTTTGAATAGAGCCTTGCTCTTCTATTATTGGGGGAAACAACAGCCTTTGCTTCTTCAGCCGTTAAAAGGAAAGCTTGACGTCGTGGTACATTTCTCCTAGCTGGAGGAACATTCCTCTGTCCTTGGGGCATGTTTCTCTGCCCTCAATGCATGTTCCTCAGTGCCTGATGGAATTGGCGAGTAGGCTATGCAGGCGGTGGAGCTGGGAGTGCAAGACGAGGTGCAGGAGCCTGGATAGCTGGCCGCTGTGGGTAGTTGGTGTGTGTGTGAGCTGGGTTGCGTCTATAAGGATAGTTTCCAATTCCGTGATTGGACGCGCCACAAACTAAGCACGGGCCTTTTGTGCTCCTATCCTTCCACAAGTGTCCTTCTCTCTTGCAATAGAAGCAAAAATCTGGACTCGACTGGTTATTGGTTTCTTCCGGTCTCCTAGGTTCAACAGTTGGCCTTGAAGAGGCTCCTCCTGCCATCTGAGTGGCAGGACACTTAACTCTGGCAGATTGGGGTCTGCCCTTCCTCTTCACCACTGCCTTTCCTCTTCACCATTGGCCTTGAAGAGTCTTTGTCATCTTTCCTATGAGACAAGACTGACAAGTTGCATAAGACTGATATTCGAACGGATCCAAATATCTCTCTTTATGTAACTTCATCAATGTTGTTTCATTGATGCGACCCAGTCTACAATGCCATAAGAAAGTCTTATTTAATTATGGAGACTTTTTTAAGTGTGTTCTGGACGTTGAAAATCTGAGCTTGATTTAACACGTATATACCGTTATCTAGTGTACCTGACCCAATCAAACCATGATTAAGGTGGATGTGGACCACATCGCTTACATATGTAAAATCATATCTTTCTTTAGAAAGTAAAGATACATATATGATATTATAAGCTTGACTAGGTACACACAAACAGTTACGTTAAATCAATATCTTCCCACTTGTCAATCCTAAGTGATATTTCCCTACGGATACAGCGTCCACGCTCATTCCGTTAGCAACCCTGAGAGTTATATCACCTGCTCTGATAATTCTATGGTTTCTCAAAGCCTGTAATGAATTACAGATATGAGATCCTGATCTGGTATCAAGGACCCAGGAAGTAGAGTTAATTGACAGACAGTTTTCAATCACAAACACATCCGAAGCCAAAGCCACAACATGCTTCGGATCCTGGATTCTGGTTTTCCAAGCCCTGCATTCCTTCTGCCAATGCCCTTTCCCGTGACAGTAGGAACATCCCTCCTTCCTTACTGTTAGCCCCGAAACTTTTGCCCTGCCTTTTCCTTCTACCTTAGTGACACCACCTATCGGCTTTATGGAGGTCTTCTTCTTTTCACTCTTGGCTTTCGCCTTGGATTCAGAAGAGGAAGATTCCCCAATAAGTGTCTCCCTGGTTTCCTTCAGGGTGCCCTCAATTGGAAATATAACTTTCTTACCCTGGGCGTAAGTAGAAGGTAGGGACTGTGGAATCAAGTCAGCATATGACTCATTCTCTAACGTGGTCTCTAGGTCCGTGAGCTGTTTAATACAGCTGATCATTGGAGGGACGTGGTCCCCTACAGATGACCCGACAGCCAACCTCGTTTGAAGCAATTTCTTTGAGGTCTCATACCTTGCGATACAAGATTTCTCTCCATATAAATCTTTGTTATGGAGGAAGATGGAAACTAAGTCCATCTTCTCGTGCTGCCTCTGGTTTACACCATCTACTGAGGCCAACACGAGGCACTTGGCATTCGCACTGTCTTTTTCCGATGTCTTACGGATATCATTATCCGCGACGGTGGAATCTGGACCTGGGACGGCGGGGGCTTGAGTAGCAGTGAGGTGGTCCAGCTTGTCATAGGTAATGGACATCTGGACAAACCTTTGCCGGTCTATATAGTATAACTCAGTTATTTTATTATCTAGCTGTAACCTTATCTTGGTCATCTGGTCGCTGCAATTAGGAGAGAGAGAAGAAAACACTCAGCATGATACTCTTGCAAGTTTAGATTGGTTTTTAGTTTATCTAAACAGGATGGCTCCCACTGTTTCTCGAATCCTTCCTCAAATCATAAAAGAAGAATTAGTCAGGATTAATCTCACCCTTCAATACTTACTTAACCTTTCAGACAGGCTGGTGTTGGTACTTCGAGGGAGGTTTTCCAACGCTTTCGCGAAGTTCCTTAATTACATAACCTCTTTATCCTGGAGGCGTAGCCCCGCTAACACCATTCTAGACACCTACTTGGTTTATAGCATTGATTGTGTTAGTGAAAAATCTCCCGAGGAGTAGCGGATACTCACAGTAGGATCAGTATCCAAATATCATTGTGTGATAATCCTGAAGGAATCCTACCAACATTATCACACTCCAGATAGTATGCAGCACTAGCAGGTTTCAGTTTCTTTAGAAACTCCCGATGTGGATTTTTGCCCCATGTTCTTATGACCTTGACGAAGGCCAACATATCATAAGTCACATGTTAAGTTCTACCTGTCATTGTCCAGGTTAATTTGAACCCACCCGTACATACCCTTAACGAAGGCCAAAATAGCAGTACGACTGTCCCAAACCAACGCATCTATCTATACTACAGATGAATATCCAGCAGCTACCAATCACTATGCCTTGGTGAAGGTCAAAATACACGGCTTGAATACTACTGAATATTCAACTGAAATGACGGAGGGCTGGGGCTGGTTTTGGCGAAACCGTGAACTTAATGAACTTGATTTAATCGAAGGAACTTGATAGCTTTTAAAGGAGTGGTTTAAGCTCTGTATTTTAAAAGTTTCTGTTTGAAAAAACCGAGTGGTTTTAAGAGTGTTCCAACGATTCAACTTTTGTTTGTTTGCTTTGCATTAATAATGCAGTCCTATCATTTACACATATCATCACAGAGAAAAACTAAAATAACACGTCCGCTTATGCCATCTGCATTCGCCACTGGGCCCTGTCTAACACCGTTAGGTTAATTAACTAACGCTAGAGCGGGGGCTGGTCTAGCACGGATGCAAAACATAAGCAATGTCTACTATATAGTATATATATAATAATCATTCGTCTCATGCAATAATAGGCATTCCAAATCACAGATGAACATATTGGATATACTAGGAATACCGCGTTTTGTTTAAGCCTGTAAGGAAAGATGGATTCCACAGTCGTGATGAATAGCCAAACTCCACCCTAGACCCCTACGGGTGGGGCAAACTACCCGCAAAATTCCCAAAGTGAAGCAACCTCCCTCGGTAAAATGAGTAGGCCACATGGTACTTCAAAAAACCCGATAGTTTGTGTACCCCACCTTGGGTTTATCTTAGGAGCAGAAAACCGTAAAAGAAATAATACAACGGTGGCTACAACCTCAACCCGGATGTGCCCCGCAAAATAATATTACATCAAATTACAATTTATATCGAATGAAAGAAAACCCTCTTCTCGCATCCCCGTCTATTCATCCAAGATGATCCAATAAAGTTCATATACACAAACCAACAAGAACAGCAACACAGATATGTGCAACCCCCACTAATCGACGTATAGCAATTAGCGGACGTTTCGAAACACATATAACAACAACTGAACATGTTAAACTACGTTAAAACTGCAACTTTGAAATGCCTCGTATTGCCACAACAGAGAATAAACAGTATAATCAAAATTGGCAAGATCAAACAACACCTAAAACCCTAAATCCAACATTCCAGAACACCAAAAAAATTCAAGACAAAACTCAATACTAAAACCGGCCAGGCCGGTTTTTTCCCTTGTTTGGCCGGCCAAAGTTGTGAGTCTTGTGCTCTTTTTTCTATGGTGTTCATCTCATAAGTAATAGAGTACTCTGCAATTGTTTAAAAAAATTTAGAGCCTCTGAAAAAATCGACAGAAAGTTGGATTCCGGTTTCGTTGTTTCGGAGTTATTTCGGTTTTGTAGTTTTACACGTTGTCTAAACCGTTAGCTAAGATTTAGTAGGCTCTAATACCATTGTAAGTCGATGTCGCGCACCCCGCGGGTTCACGGAAGGCATAAAAAACATTTTTTTTATCGTCGCTACACCAACTAGAACTCCAGGATCGATACTAAACCCTAGCTAACCAAACTTGTATGAGGTTTAACTACTCGGATGAAAGTTATACCTCACAGATTCATGTCTTTCGGATTTTCTTGCTGCTGTCCTCCTCCTTGTCATAAGCTCCAAGGATCGTAACAGATCGATGCCTCCTCGTCGGCCTCCTCGAGTCAAAGACGATCCACCCGAGAGTCTATAGTCCAAGCTCCAACCTCAAATTCGAGGTAATTACGGCATCTAGTCCGCTAAACTAGATGACCTAGGTGATGTAGAGAGTGTAGATGGATTAGTATGTCACTAATAGCCTTAGGTTTCTCAACACATGAGATATGAAAGGCTAGAGGAAGAAGAAGGGAGCTTGGGGAAAGCTAGTGAAGAAAATAGCAAGTGAGTGAGAATGGCTAAGTGTTGTGATCAATTATGAAGTATACCAATAGTTGAAGAGATAAAAATATCTACTCAAATATCAAGCATGCTTCACAAAATATCAAGTAGTGAGTCATGCCATGAGTCACCAAGAGCCATGTCTCACTTAATGCATTTCCTCCACCTCATTTCCTCCACCTCATAATCTTTTAATCAAAAAGAAAAAACCCTAATGAGGTGTCTTCTTCTAGAAGCAATCCCGAGGAAATTACGAGGATGCCCCTCATCCGTATATACATACCCGTATCCGTTATTCCGAAGAATATGAATACAATGAGACGAAAATAATCCATCAATATAATACTAGGATCCGGCTTAAACCAAAGCCCACTAGTATTATCTGTCTGAATCATTATACGTGCACAAGTACACGTATGTGTTCGAACCATGTCGTAAAACCATACGACCTCTACATCTTTTGCCCGATGCAGGGAAACCCTCTGTGTGGGACTCTAAAGACTCGACACTATGCTGGCAGTGGGTTTAACCATAAGCACATCAACCGTACTAGCTGCACGTAACGGCTACCCAGGTATCTGTCGATAAGAAGACTGATGAGCAAACTCATCTGAACTCCTATTGAGTATATCTATGACAATCTCCATACAGTCCGGTCTGTTCGTCTAGGAGTATCGTATATGGGGCCTAGGGGGCAGTAATCGTCAGACCCCTAATAGAGCAATAAGTCGTGTCGAAGTGTAACCCAAAACACTCTGAGAAACTACTGAGTACCTACCAATAAATCTCACTTGCCTTGGCCAAGGACTTTGTGTAATGGCTTCCGAACACAGCGCGATATCAACCCCCAATATCGGGAGAGACAAATCCTATTTAACCGACTACTGCCTCTGTCACGCCCCGCTTCCCAATATATGGGCAGATGACGCGACGGGGCCGCTACGTATTTACGGAAGTAAATACGCTAAGCGTATCTAAGCAATATAAATAAAAATGCACAAGAGACAAAGACAATAGATATATATTGAACAGCAACTTTATTTATTAACATTCTTTTACAGTACATGAAAAAGTAAATACATGGAATGAAAAGCGATGATCTAAACAGTGGCATAACAGAAATGGAAAGTACTAAAATGAAATGAAATAAGTACAAGTGGCTACATCTCTGGGTCGTCGATAAACTGGTCCAAGTCTTCAGTATTGGTAGGCTCGATCTCCTGAAGGTCCGATCCACCTGATAATATTCCAAAGAAGAAAGAGAAGGAATGTCGTCAGCGAACAATCTCTCGGTAAGTTCCAAAGATAAGGGAGAAGTAGAATAGACAGAGAGAGTAGCTTTTAAAGTTGTATTATATTGTATAACTGTTGTATTTAGTGTTAACACTGTTATTTGTAGCTTGGTACAGAAGAGGCCAGTGTATACGAGAGAAGTCTCGCTTGCCCCGGAGACTAAGGTATCAGGAACACAAGAAACCGTTTATGCCATGGTACAACAGCAATGGAATATAGGTTAGGTGTCTTATGGTTGTAGTCTCGTGCCACTTCTAATTCCTTCCGTACCAATCTACCCTTTAAACCCCGCGATATCTTGATTGTATTGTTTGTATTATTTGAATTGTAAATGTGTTGTTTGAACTGCTTTGTAAATGTAAATGGAAGACGTGTATTGTAAATGGAAGACTTGCCGAAGCTATGATATCGTATAAATAGAAATGGAGGTATTAGATAATCATGTAAATGGAATATATCCATGGTTCGGTTCGGTCAAGTTGTATAGATTGTATACATTGAACAGATTGAATATTTGGATTCATGGATTCATATTGAATTGTAGTTTGTACTTGAATCATATTCAAGTCAGATTATTTATAATGAGACTCGGTCTGAGTCAGAACAATTAGAAAAGAAATTGAAATCCTGAATTAGGTTTTGGTGTTATCGGTAACCGCTGCACATGGACGGCATGATTTGTGTCTTTTTCAAAGACGATTACCGTGTTGATAACACCGTTTGTTAAGTTGTCTACCTTAAATAGGCAAGCAACCATATCTCCGCTCCCCGAGGTTCAAGAGACCAGTCCCGCTTAAACCTATATTTACTAGGGTCTTTATTGTAATTTATAAAACTTGAGGGGGTTTTATGTAATAATAATTTTGTATAATTTTCAAAATACACCTCAAGTATTTAATTATCGTCTTTAGAGTTTTCATAGATGTGGATTTTATATATGTGACATTTCTAGTGAATGAAACATATTTTTCATAATATATGGTATTTATTTGTAATGTATTGAACTTGTATGGAATTGCATAGTATTTTCATGTAAAGTGATTCTTTTTTATTTAGAAAAGTTAGAATATTTATATTATATCAAAAATATATATTTTGATAATACATATATATATATAATAATTTTAATATATTATTTTTCTAGAAATCTCATTTTCTTAAGATATTTGTATTTTTAAATCTTTCGAGACCGTATGCTCCTTGCGGAGGTCTGCATCTCGCACTACTAAGCCCGAGGATGTGCGATAATCCGCACCATCCCGAACGGATTTCTCAAATGGGTTTTAGCGGCGCTTTGCAAAGATTTGTATAAAAATACGTAATCTTGTAGAAAATGGTTTTTATAAGTTAAAGATATTTAATTATAAATTCGTATTCCCATATTCTATGTTCCCGAAAGGTATCATGCTATGTTGCATATGAGTGTTATGAAGAGATAGGTCATTATCTCGTGATCTATCTAAAGATATAGCAAGGAAATATAATGTTTTAATGTTGAAACTAAACTACATGGTATTTTACTGAAAAAGTACGATAAAAATTACAATATGAATTCTTTTAATATGAAACTTATTCAACATATTATGTTAATGATTAATAGTCATGATGTACAAGATTGGTATTGTTGTATTTAAGAAAATTGGAACTTTTTAAAGAAAACCGAATCGGAAGTCGGATTACTCCGCTTCCGTCGGATTTTAGAAATACGTGTTTTAAGAATAGAAAAGGGGAGAGGGAGGAGGAATTTACTGGATTGTAGATTAGAAAAGAGGAAGAGGGAGTGGTAGGCCGGTGCGTCGTTTCGTCGCCGGGAGCTTCTAGGGTCGTCGTCGGAAGCTCGTCGGAGCTTCGCCCTTCGCTAACTCCACTTGCACACTAAAGTTCTAGAGATTTTTCTTGAGAGTTTGGATATAGATTTGGAGTGAGGAGGTGAAAAGGAGTGTGGGTATTTATAGGAGAATTTTAGGGTTAGGGTAGATGAAAAGACGTATTGAAAATTGTATTAAAAATTTGTATTAAAAATAGATTAATGGGGTTTTAAAAAGGCTCTGTTAATGTGCAGGGTTTTTAAACCATTCAGGGTATAAGAAGATCAAAAGGCACAGAAGCTTAGAAGGCCAACTCGGATTTTGGGGTGAATCGGCCGGCGGCGCCGGCCGATTCAGGCCGAGTCAAGCCCCCCTGATGCCACGTGTCCATCATCTCTTGGTTATTCTCCTGGGCTAGTTTATTTTATATGTGACTTTTGGTTTCTATGAGTTATGCACGTGTAGGCTCTTGGGCTTCTAAAAAAATTAAAAGAAAACTAATA
This sequence comes from Agapanthus africanus, assembly GCA_030015575.1. NCBI lineage: Eukaryota > Viridiplantae > Streptophyta > Magnoliopsida > Asparagales > Amaryllidaceae > Agapanthus > Agapanthus africanus. Next base: position 415,657,207 of record CM057338.1, on the reverse strand, counting down.
AAAAATAATATGGCTAATGGGATTTGAACTCTGGTGCTATGGTTCAGCAGTGCAAGGTCTTACCAATGAGCTACAAGTTCCATCTTGCTATTAAAAAGCAAAACAAATTTATAACTTGTTCTTAAGCAAAAGTACTCCTTTCTGTATTTTTGAAAAAATTGTACAGAAAGTTGTACAGAAAGTTTAGGGTTGTTACATTCTACCCTCCTTATAAAAATTTCGTCCTCGAAATTTGTAAAAGGAAAGTGTAACAGATTCAAGAAAAGTTTGGTTATAGAAGTACTGATAGTGTATGAAAAGTAACAAAGTGATACAAGGGTTTTAAGAATGTGAAAGAGACTTACTAGTGTTACCTTGGTCAACTGTCTCGGCTTCTATGGCTGCTAAGGTGTAAGCCTGTCGCAGTGGCACGTTCCTCCTAGCTGGAGGCACATTCCTCTGTCCTTGAGGCATGTTTCTCAGTGCCTGATGGAATTGGCGATTTGGCGGTGCAGGAGATCTACGTGGAGGTGGTGCTGGGAGTGCAGGACGAGTTGCAGGAACCTGGATAGCTGGCCGCTGCAGGTAGTTGGTGGGTGTGTGAGCTGAGTTGTATCTATAAGGACATGTTTCAATTCTGTGATTGGATGCGCCACAAACTAGGCACACGCCTTTTGCGCGCCTACAATCCTTTATCAAATGTCCATCTCTCTTGCAATGGAAACAGAAATCTGGTCTTGTCTAGTTATTGGGTTTTTCCGATCTCCTGGGTTCGAACAATAGCCTGGAAGAGGCTCCTCCTGCCATCTGATTGGCAGGGCGCTTCACTCCGGCAGATAGAGGTCTACCTTTTCTCATTACTACTGCCTCGTATCTTCGGGCAGCCTTCAAAGCCAAATCATGGGTTGGGAAATCCCCTGTGGTTAGAGCAGTTTGGATTTCCGGGTCTAACCCTTGCTGAAATCTTTTAGCTCTGATCTCAGCAGTCGGTATGAGATGGGCCGAAAACCTGTTACGGTCTTGTGTTAGCTGTGTAATATGTGATATAAAATCGAACATTGAGACATATCTTACCAACTGAGTATGGTGAACTCAGCGTCATATTCATCTATTGACTTGGTCCATATTGAACCTTATTGCAGATGGATAAACTGCTGTTTCATATCAAAGCGGGCAGTCTCAGGAAAGTACTTTGCATCGAACATGTCAAGGAAAGTCTTCCATTCGATAGGTTGGTCAAGATGACTTTCTTCCGCCTTCCACCAAACCCATGCATTGTCAGTGAGCTGCAACTTTGCAACTCGAACCCAAGCGACCTCTGGCACTTGTGCTGCTGCCAGGTCATCTTTAATACTTGGAGCCCATTTCTCCGCTTCCAGAGGGCTCTCTTTTCCTGATAAGTTCTTAGGGTGCAGTGCCCGGAATTGCTTCACTCCGGGTGCTTCCGCTTCTGGACGGTTCAAGAGAATAGCAGTCTGCTGCTGCTGTCCTTCTAGGAGGCTGCGGATTGCCTCAAGCAGAACCGTCTGCTCGTTGATCGGAGCAGGGATGGCAGGTGTAATTTGTAGGGGTGGGGGAGTGTTTTTGACATTCATGCTGGTGTTATTTGAGGAATCCATAATCTTGAAAGAAAATTTAGGTTTGGACAGATTCAAAGTATATGAAATGATATGATTCAAGGAATAGGTATTGTAAGGAATGTTTTCAGTTGCTGGTTCTTGTGTTATATTGCTTAGGTTGTCTACACAGAACAGAACTGCATGGTAGTGTTCCATACAGCTCTGATCTGCATGGGCCACCAATAAAACCTGTTATGCACCGCTTCCCAGTATACGGGCAGAGGACGCGACGAGGCCGCAACGTATTTACTCTGAAGTAAATATGCTAAGCGTATCTAAACAATATAAATAAAAATGCACAAGAGACAAAGACAATAGATATATATTGAACAACAACTTTATTTATTAGCATTCTTTTACAGTACATGAAAAAGTAAATACATGGAATGAAAAGCGATGCCTAAACAGTGGCATAACAGAAATGGAAAGTACTAAAATAAAATGAAATAAATACAAGTGGCTACAGCTCTGGGCCTTCGGTAAACTGGTCCAAGTCTTCAGTGCTGGTGGGATCGATCTCCTGAAGGTCCGATCCACCTGGCAACATTCCAAAGAAGAAAGAGAAGGAATGTCGTCAGCGAACAATCGCTCGGTAAGTCCCAAAGATAAGGGAGAAGTAGAATAGACACACACACAGAGAGAGAAAGTAGCTTTTAAAGTTGTATTATATTGTATACTATTGTATTTAGAGTTAACGCTGTTGTTTATAGTAAATGTAATACCCCCACGCCCCAGTACAGATGGTATTGTCCGCTCTGGCCGAAACCGCACGGTTTTTCCGTTTAGAGCGAACCGGACCCGACCAGGGGCCACTTCCCAGAAGGTCACCCATCCCAAGACTTCCCTGGCCCGAGCACACTTAACTACGGAGTTCTCAAGCTCCTGTAGTTCCGGTTCACTTAAAAGACGCCTCTATAATTGAGGGCGGTATCATTATATTTATAATGCAGTCCGGTCCTCTTTCGGAATGTGTTCTGAAGATTCTCCATTGTTCTATAGTGGGTCCCATGGACTCTAGAGGTGGCCCCTATAGATTCAAGAGGTAGCCCCCGCCCTCTTGGTATGACAATTGGCTTGGCACTTTGCTCCGTGAACAAAATCCGGGTCCCGACATTCTCCCCACCTTTGAACAATGGTTCGTCCTCGAACCACAGACCTACTACTGAGGGACCTGCATGGGTGTCACGACCCGAAATTTTGTAACAACCGAGTTCAGTTATACCAATTTCTGTTTCCGTATTTATATATCTGTGGTATTTTATTGATTTATCTTGTTTGGATGCAAATGGTAGTTTACACTTTACATTGCATTCGACCCGACCCGCTTGCTTGAAACTTGTTTGATTCATATTTATGAATCACCCTGACTTGTTATGTAGACTTGTGCATTTTCAACTTTATCGCATACTGGCATTTTATCTGGCATTACATATTTTACCGTATAACATTTTAAGTCATAGAAAATATTTTAAAATTACATAACATGGCTTGCATGATACCCTTAACTCCGTGGTAGCATCCGCGCATCTTGTTCTCGTCCCGTTCAGTGAAACGGACGTGTTTGGATGGCTACGCGCACGTACGTGCATCCGTTCTTGGGGGTATGTTTTTTCATTACCTGAGCATTCATTTTGAAATTTGGAAGTCGCATATATTTTTCATATTTTAAATCTGAATGTTTAGACCCGACCCAGGCGCGTTTTGGAATATTTTGTATCACGCCAAAATTCAAATTTATTTAATATTAAAAATTTATTTAACCGTTTAAAAATTCCTTTAACAGTTAAAATATTAAAACTAACTAAAATATTTATTAAAATTAAATCTTAACGCACACAATCACAACTCTTTTCTTTCTCTTTCTGTGCACACACCGCGAGCCAATCAAATTCATTCTTTCCTACGCTGGGCCCCACTAATCCTCTCTCTCTCTCTCTTTCTTTCCTCTTCTCTTTTCTCTCTTCTCTCTCTCTCCCTCACCACTAACTCTTTCTCCCTCACCGCTGTGGGACAGACCATTTTCCCTGCTGTGATGAGAAGCGTATACACTAGTCTACTCTGGAGTATCGATGCCCCGTCTCGATAATCTTACGACTAGGGATCTGTATAAGGATGTACTTATAGACTACCCAGCCCCCACTAGTGTAACTGTCATCACAACGCTGGTAATCAAGCAAAGATCCTAAGGGCTCTACCAATATGTATAAGTGATATGCTAAAAACACATGCACATATTGAGGTAGAAACAAACCAGATAGCATACTACCATTTTGAACAAGACTGTTACTATATCCGTATATATCCCAAGCTTCCAATATGTAATATACAAACAATATGATACAATAATGGCCTCTAGGGCATATATCACTAACACCTGGTGCCACTGATACCTTCATCAGCTATATCCTCCAACACGTAAATGGTATGGATCTATATTGATGATAAATAAAATAATGAATTTCATAAAATTAAGATTTTTAAAAGATTTGATATAAACTTACCAAATCTCTTTCTATCGGTCCTCGAGGTGTATAAGATGGGCGAAGGGGCGGCTAGGATGACAAATCTGCGGGTAGTCATCTAATACCAGGAAAGGCACTGATCTATCGGTATACCTGGCTGTATCTCATCGGTTATGTGGTGTGCCCGATCGTACCATCGAACCACCCAAATCTGATACTCCACGAGCTAAGCATCCCCAACTAGCGCTCCACCCTGTCGCGGTGTCTGCTCCACCGCGCCTGGTATGTGCTGCCTCAAACCGAACTGGCGGAGAACACGATCTAGCACGTGCATCTGAATAACATCGTTGCAAACGATCGGCGTCCGCGCACGCCAGAAGCCGGCACCTGCCAAACATAATGGATGTAGAGTGCCCATCAGGTCATGTGTGTACAGTGTACACGTAACTGCTGCCTCTTCCATGACATCGAACTCATTACGGTAGAAACAGAGGCTGCGATCCAGTGTCACATCTCATGACCTGAACACATTCCACCTGCATAGAGATTACACCCAAGTTAATATTCCCAAAAAAATGAAATTTGAAATACGCGTATAGTTTCAAATACTTACTGGCATCCAATAGCCTTTGGCCATCTAAAACGAACTGTGTAATGGTCGGGTGACCAATAGAGAGATATGTCATGACCATATCTGAAATATAATATGATAGAATTACGTTTTATGTTGAATATCAATTTAAATACGCAAAATTAATAGAATGCGGATTTAAGTATTTATACCTGAAGAAGCGTCAAACAACCCCCAAAACTCTTCTGCTCAATCAATGCAGCCATCCTCAGCTCGCTGTAGAGGAACGACAGAACTGCACTCCTCCACGATAAAGTGACACACTGGTCGAGATCAGCTAAATAAGGCAGCCAGGCAAGCATGACTTGTGTATTCTCATCATCGGATACTTCAATGGCGGTATATTCATGCTCCGTTGGACATTTGCATATTAAGGAGATATTGAACTCTAACGGATTGATTTTGGTAGCTTTGTACGCTACTTGGCACAGCTCGTTATATGTGCTAGACTTCTTGACTCTGGTCATCTTAGTTTTTCCACCAACATATTCAGGAATGTTATTTCTTCCAATGATTAATTGGCCACCGAAATAGCAAATTAGATGGATGTAATAATCCGTCGTTTTTCCACCTGCCAGAAATATTGACACACGTTGAGAGTTCTCATCAAATAACCTACTTATTTATCTTTACGATTATACTCAACTAATTACATAACATTACAATAAAATCCATATTTACAGCATGTAACAAGTTGCAAAAACCTGTATCCTATTCATTGATCCGTCATAAGTAAAATCGGGAGAAAACCCTAACATATATCCAATTTGTTTGAATTGCTTACCAATACCAAATTATAAAATAAAATTAGGGTTTAGCTAACCTTCGAGATGCTCACAATGGTAATGACGATGGCGAGGATGAAGGCGATTGTTCATCCGTGAATTTCTAACGAAATCTGCACAAGCGAAAGACTGTGAAATCGAGAGCGAGAGAGATGAGAGAGAGAGACAGAGGGAGAGACAGGGAGGTCGGAGGATGGGGGTCAGAGGAGAGAGGGAGAGATAGAAAGAGCGAGGAGGAGATGAGAGAAGGAGACAGAGAAAGAAAGAGGAGAGTGAGCGGAGAGAGAGAGAAGTGTGCCCGAGAGAGATGAGAGTGAAGTGAGGAAAGAGGAAAGTGGGATCGGCTTTATTGGGGGAATGTGCGCACTTTGAAAGTGCGCAACATTACTTTTTGTATAGTTTTTTAGGGCGTAGTTTCAAACTGCGTCCATACAGATGTTTTGAGCGCAGTTTGAAACTGCGTCTATAAAAAAAATTATTTTACGCCAGCGCTAGCGTTGACGTTGCGCTTACGAGGCAAAAAATGGTATCTTTTTATAATTATTTTTGAAAGTGGTTTTTAAAAATAATTATTAGCTATTTTTGGTTTACTAAACAGGGAAATGGTGTGGGCTTTGAGTTTTGAGTGCTGGTCACGTGACCAGCGGCCCTGGGGAGCTCGCAGGTGCGGCAATTTGCATAAAAGGTCCTATAAATCTTGTTATTAGAAACCAAGTGGACTATTTTTCCTTTTATCATCCTCAACTTATCTTTATTGTTATAAAGCAAACTTTTAAAGATGTCCAAATTGGTTTTACTAATTAGCCATGAAGGTATATTTATGTCGCATTAGGTTTAACTGGTGGCATGTGGCTGGTGACAGTGATATTATTTTAATAAGAATAAAGCTTAAGATGATACAAAATATCAAAAGATTGGAATATATTTTGAAGATGGCAGGTTGAGGCAGGGTGATATGTAAGAAAAACATGAAAAGAAAATATGGGTGCCCAGCCGCTCTGGCTTTATATGATTTTTTTCAAAAACATTATGAAATTTTTTTAGGCTCAGTAATCCTTGAACAGTGAAAACTAAGATGCCTCTTCTTTATACTCCATCTGATTTGCATGCTATCCTTAACAAGTGTTTAAAGTTACGCTCCTTATACATCCTATCCTTTGTTGGAGAACTTATTATTAGTCCTCTAGGAAAAATAATGAAGGTCGCTGGCTTCATAGGACCGCCTGATTAGAAAATAAGCGGGTGTTTCGTACACTGTGATACATTAAATTCTCACAAAATATATTTAGAGCAAATAATTTTCCAAGGGATTTATGATTTCTCCGGACATCGGATAACCCAAGTCAAGGGAATCTTTTTACCATTCAAATAAGCCTTTATCTTTATATTAACCACCTCAAATATTTTTGCTTAACACAGCAAATGCTATGGCTGCTTGTCGGGCGATCGTCCCTGCCCACCAGCCCGGTGCCGTCCCATCGTCTACCACTACTACTCATCGACATGGGTGGCCACCCTCACGGGCCACCGCCGGTTGTCTTCCTCTTCCGCCGACCACAATATCAAATCCTGTCCGTTATCATCCGTTTCCCTACTTTAACGCTGACCGTCTTGTTTAGTCATTATCAGTCGCCGCCTCTTACTGTCATTGTTGCATGGCAATCTCCTTCCTTCATCGCGGACCGACATCTTTGTAACACCTGAGGTCAGGGTTAGTAGTGATTAAGTGTTAATATGGGGTTTTTGGCAAAAAGTTTACCAAAAACGGGTTTCTTATAAACTATCTGGTTTTGTGGTTATTTTTGTGGAATTTTATCTCAACCACCCACACTTGTGCACGATAGCCAGGGGTAAGATTAGGGTATGCCATATCTTGAGCTTGTGAGTCGTCGTGCTAAGTTAACCATGGTGGTCTAAACTTCCTTGTTTTGTTTGGTGTTGATTGAGGGGTTTTAGTTTTAATTTGGTTTAAGGTTGGAGTTGTCTTAAGGGGAGGTTATGGTGGGCCTTGATTGTTTCACACTTCCTTCTTTTCAAAATCTCATTTGCCTCTCAAACTCATCGTATATACACACACACACCAGCATTTTTTCAGCTGATTTCAGCCAGCCAGAATCAGCATCAGCAGCTGATTTAACCCATCATCTATCACCAGCACAATTTCCTGCCCAATTTCAGCAATCAAATCTGCATAGCATCAGCCCCCCTAGACCCTATGCAGCTGCTACAGCCACCCTAACACCAGAAAGTCTACTTAGCCTGCTACAAATTCCACACCAGCCCCAAGAATTTAGCCATTTCATCATTTCAGCTTCAGCCCTTAACTTCTGCAGCAGCAGCAGCTGCTGCTTCATGCCCTCAAAACCCATACCACACACACACAACTCTATACCACACCACACCATACCATACCATACACCATACCACACCATATCAACACCATACCACACCAGCAACACCACCACAGCAACAACAACAGCAACAGCAACAGTAACAGCAAACCTGGTGAAGTCCAGATCGTTCCAGCCACGTTTCGATGCACCTACCCTCTTCTTCTTCTCCCTCTCCTGGGTTGCAAGGTTCTTAGAGGGTATAACTCCTAAACGATTCCCATATTGTGTAGATTAGGTGCTTGATTAGCTAGTTTTGCGATAAATAGAATTTTCATGCTAGAATTGTGCAGTGATGTTAGATTTAATCACTTTAGTGTACTTGTAGTTTAATGAGCCATCTTTGGTGTTAACTAATCTGTTTAAGCCTAGTTGAGACTCTAAAATTAGGGGATTAGCCTTAATTTTCTAAAATTTCGATAATCTAGCTTAATTGGTGTCCATATCATGCTTAGTAGTGATATTGGGTGTTTTATGGAGATTTTGAGCAAAGTGAGAATTGTGTTAGCTAGAATAACCTTCTTAGGTGCTAGTGAGGCCAGCCAACCAGAGAAATCCCCAGATTTCATGTAGACACCCGATTTACCCGACTTGGCGTATTTTGGCAGTTTTAGCGACTTTTTAGCCTTTCTGAAATCTGCTGTTGACCCGATCACTTCAGAATAATTTTGAGAAGACTGTAGCATGGTGAGATGAGTAGGAACACACACCCAAAGCACGGGGACCCACCTCACAATGGAGGCCGCCAATTATGGAGTTCTGGCCGCAAATTGCGGCCAGGAAGGGGGTGGGGGTGTTGGGTTTTGGGGTGTGGGTTTGGTCTTGATAGTTAGGGTTTTTGGTATCTGTAACTTTTCAAGTTTGGCCCTGAGGCAAAATCTGGAACTAGTTAGTGTTTCCGATGTTTTAAGTCTCGTGCGACACGCACGTGATACGCGTGATTCAGTGGCGCGCTGCGCGACACAGCGTGTCAGTTCTGATTCTGGTGGGTTTGTGCGCGTCGCGTCGCATCGCATCGCGTCGTGTGCACACGCGTTTAGTTCACGCACGCGTATCCCTTTTGTCGATATATCACGTTTTGCAGAATTTCTTCTTATATGGTGACTCATGTGAATTCTAGGTTCGCTTGCAGGAACTTCAAGCGCGGCTGAGAAGGGAAAGCAGGTGGTCGGACACACTTAGCACAGGACCACGGGTGAGTAGATTTAACATCTACGGGGGACAATCGTTTGGATGGCGCGAGTCGCCCGATAGATTTAGTAGACTTGGTATTACTGGTAACATTGGAATAATAATGATAAAACTTGTATGATAATTGTTGTAGTTAGTACTTATATGATGTTCCATATACGCAGATTCATTATATGACACCTGCACCATTACCAGGTTTTATATGTTGCACGAGCACTATTCATGTGACCACACACACCCTGGTAATTGCCATGTCACGACACTAAATAACTTTAAATCTGAAACATGTTAACTGCCTAGAAATGTGACATTGAAATGAGTATTTAAATTGACACCATAAGCATTCATAATCATCGGCATATGCATTTATGATAATTTCATGAGGTTTATGATATTTCTGGATTTCGGGGGAAAGCCGCAAGATTTCAACTGATAATTGTTAAAAATATAAAAGCTGCGGTTTTCTAGTGATGTAAAGTGTCGTCCACCATGAGTTTGCTGTGGTTTTTGAGACCCGTTTCGAGGAGGTGGATGAACCGTCTCGGGTACATGGTGGGCCCGGTACGGTACCCCGGGGCAAGAAGATCACAGATGATGGCGTTGAGCCTGGCAGGGGACGGATTACCTACCGGTGATTTCATTTGGCACGGCGGATATCCAGAGGATACCGACTGTGGCCGCTGGATTGAGATATGGATTTTGATTAGATCAGCCGGATGGCTGAGGCCAGAGATACTGGACATGGATATATGAGATTTGGACGGTTTTAAGGTGTCGTTGCTAGACACGATTTTTACTGTTTTCCTGGATATTATTACTGATGTTTAAAAAGGGGAATTTCAAAACAAAGGAGGAATAATTCTCATACATACTTAATTGTATTTTCATGTGGCATACATACCTGTTATTACCTCCATGTGACATATATACTTGCTAGTATACTGTTGATGCATACACACCTGCTAGTACATGTAGCTATACCTGTTTTAGGGATGTCAGGACACTTGTGTGCATGCATACGATAGCCTTAGTAAATGTTATCTATTACTCACGAGTTGGCAACTCACCCCCGTTGTGCCACAGCTTTTCTGCAGGTCCACTCCGTCAGCACTGTAGCGGCGGATACCTTTGCTTCATTTGTACTTCTTGCCTGGACTAGAGGCTTTTGCTCTTATGTGGGTTATTATCAGTTGTACCACCTTATATATGCTCATCGTATCTAGAGTACTCCATCTACTGTCGCTACTGTCACTACTGTCTCTTCTGTTATCTACTGTTGTACCTGTTTTATTCGGATTACTGTATATTGACCTAGATGTGAGATTGTGAGAATTGAGGATTTATTTATGATGTATCTGGGTCGAGCTCACTTGAGTCGACATGTTATTCCTCATGCACTGATTTCTTTTATATTCTGCTGGAATTTTGGAATAAGAGCAAATTGATTTGGTAATGAGGTAAATGCTTAAATTATTTGGTTTTCCTTCACTCTAAAATTTTAATTGGGTTTAGTGTTCTGGGCTTCGGCTTACTTATTTTATGGACGTCTTGAGACGTTTCGTATCCTAAGTGCCGGTCGCGTTCCGTACCTTGCGGGTCGTGACAAAGTTGGTATCAGAGCGATAGGTTTCACCTTTCCAAGTGTAGGATGACCCTTAGTAGATGGAGTAAGTGACTTAAGCAGGGTAGCGTAGCGTACGTATGTCCGCGGCATACTTGTGATGCGGTACTCCGCCTAGGTGACTTTAGGATATATTTGCTTGAAATTCCTTCTTCAATTCCGTTTATCCTACGATCTTATTCCTGTTCCTGTACCAGCTACTATGCCGCCAAAGACTACCAGAGCACAGAGGGCTGCCGCCTGAAACGAGATTCGAGCTGGCTCGTCCGAGACTAGGACTGAGCAGGGTAGTATGCCTACACCGCAGGAACAAACCGATCTGCCTTTCCCAGGCCGTGTGGATAGGCTGGAGACTGGTATGGAGGAGTTGCGACAGATGATGGGGAGTATGCAGGAGCTACGTCAGATGGTAGGGACCCTAGTTACAGCCGGTCGTGCACAGAGGCCGGAGGACGTACCTGCTACATCCCAGACTACTATGATACCTGCTTCTACTACTACCACCGCGACCATTCCGGTTTCGCTACAGGATTTCATGAGGCTGAGACCTCCAGTCTTCACGGGTACCGAGGTAACAGAGGACCCGCAGACGTTCCTTGACAGCTTGGCCAGGATTTGCCGTTCTCTGAGATGTTCCGATGATCGCTGGGTAGAGCTTGCGAGTTTCCGACTAGAGGGTCTCGCACAGATATGGTGGGAGTCCGTTCTGAGAGGTCGAGCTGCAGGTCTATCGTCCATGACCTGGACCGAGTTCACAGCAGTTTTTCTAGCCCGTTTCCTTCCGGAAAGCGTTCGTGACGCCAGAGCTCGTAGTTTTGAGACCTTGATCAAGACATCAGGGATGACGGTATCTGAGTATGATGTTCAGTTTACACAGTTGTCCCGATATGCTCCGTATCTGGTGGATACCGAAGCGAAGAGGGTGAAGAGGTTTATACAGGGACTGGATGCCCAGCTATATCTTGCCATTGGCGCCCAACATTTCGATACCTATTCGGCAGCTATGGATACAACATTGCGGATGGAAGCATGTATTTCAGCGACTTCAGCCATTTCCGGACCGAAGAGGATTCGTACCGGCACGCCAGATCAGAGACATCATGCCAGATTCCTTCCACGAGATAGGACCGGCAAAGGATTTGGACGAGGTCATCTATATGGATCGTATACACAGGGACAACAGTCGTCGCCAGGATGCTTTGGGTGCGGGAGTCTGCACCATCGTATTAGAGACTGTCCAGCGAGGCGACAGGGAGCGACGACCGTTCCGCACGTGACTCTACCTCCATCACCGCCCCCTCCTCAGAGAGCCCTACTTCCTGCCACAGGCAATGCTCCACGCCAGTTAGGTGTACCCAGAGGCCGTGGACGCGGCGTACCGATCCAGAGAGGACGAGGAGGCAGAGGCCGAGGCCGAGGTCAGCCCGCTATCGGAGGAGGTCAGGCCCGAGTTTTTGCATTAACACCCCAGGATGCGCAGGCATCCAATGCCGTCGTTACAGGTACTCTATCAGTTTGTTCTGTTGATGCACACGTGTTATTTGATCCCGGATCCACGCACTCTTATGTTTCCACACACTTTGTACCGAGTCTGGGTAGAGAGTCCGGTTTGCTTGATCAGCCGCTTGTTGTGACCACTCCTATGGGAGAGTCCTTTGTTACTAGGCACGTTTTCCGATCCTGTACCGTTCGTATTGGCAAGCGAGAGATGCCTGTCGACTTGATCCTTCTGGAAATGTTGGACTTCGACATTCTTTTGGGCATGGATTGGTTAACCACGTGCTATGCGTCTGTGGACTGCCGTGAGAAGACAGTTAGATTTTGTTTTCCCGACGAGTCGGTTTTTGTTGTGAAGGGGGACCGTGGTGCCGCCCCTCACATGTTGATTTCTTCTCTTCGCGCTGACCAGCTATTGAGGAAGGGATGTCAGGGATTCTTGGCTTATGTCAGTGATACTAGAGCTACAGATGTTCCGTTGGACCAGGTCCCGGTTGTTTGTGAGTTCCCTGATGTTTTCCCTGATGAGCTTCCTGGACTGCCGCCTGAGCGCGATGTCGAGTTCTGTATTGATTTAATTCCTGGCTCGGGACCTATTTCTATACCGCCTTATCGAATGGCCCCGGCGGAACTTGGAGAGTTGAAGGTTCAGCTGCAAGAATTGTTAGATAAGGGACTTATTCGACCTAGCGTTTCTCCGTGGGGGGCTCCGGTCCTGTTTGTCAAGAAGAAGGACGGAAGTTTACGCTTATGTATCGACTACCGCCAGCTGAACAAGGTTACCGTACGGAACAGATATCCGTTGCCGCGCATAGATGATTTATTCGACCAGCTCCAGGGTGCGGGTTATTTTTCAAGGATCGACTTACGATCAGGATATCACCAGCTGCGAGTCCGACAGGAGGATGTACCGAAGATAGCTTTCCGTACACGCTATGGCCACTATGAATTTTTGGTAATGTCATTCGGACTCACCAACGCCCCCGCAGCATTCATGGATTTGATGAACCGTACATTCAGGTCGTATCTTGACTTGTTCATTATCGTGTTCATCGACGATATTTTGGTGTATTCCGGGAGCCGAGAGGAGCACGAGCAGCATTTGCGGATTACTTTGCAGACCTTGAGGGAACACCAGCTGTTCGCAAAGTTCTCCAAGTGTGCGTTCTGGTTGGACAGCGTCGGATTCTTGGGTCACGTGATTACGAGAGACGGCATATGTGTGGACCCGAAGAAGATCGAGGCCGTCCAGCAGTGGCCCAGACCTACATCGGTTACGGAGATCCGTAGTTTTCTAGGCCTTGCAGGCTACTACAGGAGATTTGTACAGGATTTCTCCCGTATTGCTGCACCTTTGACAGGTTTGACCCGGAAGGGAGTTCCTTTCGTTTGGACGGAGGAGTGCGAACGCAGTTTTCAGCAGCTGCGGACGTGTTTGACTACGGCGCCAATATTATCTTTGCCTTCAGGATCAGGAGGATTTGTGGTCTACTGTGATGCTTCGCGAGTAGGGCTAGGATGTGTATTGATGCAGCATGACAGGGTGATCGCGTATGCTTCTCGGCAATTGAAGAAACATGAACAGAACTACCCTACTCATGATCTGGAGATGGCTGCAGTGGTCTTTGCACTGAAGATTTAGCGACATTACCTATATGACGAGTCGTGCCAAATATTCACAGACCACAAGAGCTTAAAATACATATTTCAGCAGCGAGATCTGAACCTCAGGCAGCGTCGTTGGATGGAGTTGGTGAAGGACTATGACTGCGAAATTCTGTACCACCCGGGCAAGGCAAATGTAGTGGCAGATGCTTTAAGAAGGAGGCCCGGGGGTAGTCTATCCTATTTACACACCGTGCAAAGGCAGTCGTCAGCAGATTGGCAGATTTTATGCGACAGCCGAGTTGAGTTCGAGTTCCCTCCAACAGGGGGACAGCTCGCGCATGTTCGTGCGCGCCCACAGTTGCTTGACCGTATATATGAGGCACAGCGCAGCGATGACCGTTGTTCAGAGATCATAGCACAGATGGGACATGGCAGATTTTCCGAGTTCGTGGTTGATGAACAGGGAATTTTACGATTTAGATCCAGACTGTGCGTACCAGATGCTGAGGGATTGCGGCGCGATATTCTTGAGGAGGCACACCGATCGGCGTATAGTGTCCACCCCGGTTCCACCAAGATGTACCATGATTTGAGAGAGACCTACTGGTGGGACGGAATGAAGAGGGACGTCGCAGAGTTCGTATCGAGATGCCTGACTTGTCAGCAAGTCAAGGCCGAGCACCAGAGGCCCGCAGGAGAACTGCAACCGTTACCCATTCCAGAGTGGAAATGGGAGCAGATTTCGACGGATTTCGTTGTGGGTCTACCCAGGACCAGTCGAGGGTACGACTCCATCTGGGTGATCGTAGATCGATTGACGAAAGCGGCTCACTTCCTGCCAGTGAAGACCACTTTCAGCTTCACTCAGTATGCCCAGCTTTACATCGATGAGATCGTACGATTGCATGGCGTACCGACTTGTATCGTGTCAGATCGAGGCACCCAGTTTACCAGCCGACTATGGCAGAGACTTCAGGAGGCATTGGGCACTCGTTTGAGTTTTAGCACAGCATTTCATCCGCAGACCGACGGACAATCAGAGCGGACCATTCAGACTCTCGAGGACATGCTTCGAGCGTGTGTTTTAGACTTCGGAGGTAGCTGGGATCGTCATTTACCTTTAGTGGAGTTCTCCTACAACAACAGCTTCCAGGATACTATTCAGATGGCACCTTTCGAGGCATTGTATGGGAGGAGATGCAGATCGCCCATCTGTTGGACCGAGTTGAGCGAGAGCAGTATCTTCGGGCCACAGATCGTGCAAGAGACAACCGAGAAAGTACAGCTGATTCGAGACCGGATGAGGGCAGCCCAGTGCAGGCAGAAATCGTATGCAGACAGGCGCCGTCGCAAATTAGAGTTCGCAGTTGGCGACCATGTTTTTCTGAGAATCTCTCCGATGAAGGGCGTGATGCGTTTTGGGCGAAAGGGGAAGCTTAGCCCTAGATTCATAGGTCCCTTCGAGATTCTCGAGCGTGTCGGCGCTGTTGCGTATCGTTTAGCTCTTCCACCTAGTTTTTCAGATGTTCATCCCGTTTTCCACGTATCGATGCTACGCCGTTATCTTCATGACCCTTCCCACGCGATTCAGCATCAGACAGTTCAGCTCGAGCCCGACCTTTCGTTCGCCGTGGAGCCAGTTGGAATTTTAGATCGGCAAGTGAAGAAACTCCGATTAAAGGTCCTGCCGTCCGTAAAAGTTCTTTGGCGCAGCCCGAGCAGCGAAGAGATCACTTGGGAGGCCGAGGGAAAAATGCGGACGAAATTCCCTCATCTTTTTGAAGGTACGTGTAGTTGCAAATTTTAAAATTCGGGGACGAATTTTCTTAAGGGGGAAGACTATAACACCTGAGGTCAGGGTTAGTAGTGATTAAGTGTTAATGTGGGGTTTTTGGCAAAAAGTTTACCAAAAACGGGTTTCATATAAACTATCTGGTTTTGTGGTTATTTTTGTGAAATTTTATCTCAACCACCCACACTTGTGCACGATAGCCAGGGGTAAGATTAGGGTATGCCATATCTTGAGCTTGTGAGTCGTCGTGCTAAGTTAACCATGGTGGTATAAACTTCCTTGTTTTGTTTGGTGTTGATTGAGGGGTTTTAGTTTTAATTTGGTTTAAGGTTGGGGTTGTCTTAAGGGGAGGTTATGGTGGGCCTTGATTGTTTCACACTTCCTTCTTTTCAAAATCTCATTTGCCTCTCAAACTTATCGTATACACACACACACACCAGCATTTTTTTAGCTGATTTCAGCCAGCCAGAATCAGCATCAGCAGCTGATTTAACCCATCATCTATCACCAGCACAATTTCCTGCCCAATTTCAGCAATCAAATCTGCATAGCATCAGCCCCCCTAGACCCTATGCAGCTGCTACAGCCACCCTAACACCAGAAAGTCTACTTAGCCTGCTACAAATTCCACACCAGCCCCAAGACTTCAGCCATTTCATCATTTCAGCTTCAGCCCTTAACTTCTGCAGCAGCAGCAGCAGCAGCTGCTTCATGCCCTCAAAACCCATACCACACACACACAACTCTATACCACACCACACCATACCATACCATACACCATACCACACCATATCAACACCATACCACACCAGCAACACCACCACAGCAACAACAGCAACAGCAACAGCAACAGCAAACCTGGTGAAGTCCAGATCGTTCCAGCCACGTTTCGATGCACCTACCCTCTTCTTCTTCTCCCTTTCCTGGGTTGCAAGGTTCTTAGAGGGTATAACTCCTAAACGATTCCCATATTGTGTAGATTAGGTGCTTGATTAGCTAGTTTTGCGATAAATAGAATTTTCATGCTAGAATTGTGCAGTGATGTTAGATTTAATCACTTTAGTGTACTTGTAGTTTAATGAGCCATCTTTGGTGTTAACTAATCTGTTTAAGCCTAGTTGAGACTCTAAAATTAGGGGATTAGCCTTAATTTGCTAAAATTTCGATAATCTAGCTTAATTGGTGTCCATATCATGCTTAGTAGTGATATTGGGTGTTTTATGGAGATTTTGAGCAAAGTGAGAATTGCGTTAGCTAGAATAACCTTCTTAGGTGCTAGTGAGGCCAGCCAACCAGAGAAATCCCCCAGATTTCATATAGACACCCGATTTACCCGACTTGGCGTATTTTGGCAGTTTTAGCGACTTTTTAGCCTTTCTGAAATCTGCTGTTGACCCGATCACTTCAGAATAATTTTGAGAAGACTGTAGCATGGTGAGATGAGTAGGAACACACACCCAAAGCACGGGGACCCACCTCACAATGGAGGCCGCCAATTATGGAGTTCTGGCCGCAAATTGCGGCCAGGAAGGGGGTGGGGGTGTTGGGTTTTGGGGTGTGGGTTTGGTCTTGATAGCTAGGGTTTTTGGTATCTGTAACTTTTCAAGTTTGGCCCTGAGGCAAAATCTGGAACTAGTTACGTGTTTCCGATGTTTTAAGTCTCGTGCGACACGCACGTGATACGCGTGATTCAGTAGCGCGCTGCGCGACACATCGTGTCAGTTCTGATTCTGGTGGGTTTGTGCGCGTCGCGTCGCATCGCATCGCGTCGTGTGCACACGCGTTTAGTTCACGCACGCGTATCCCTTTTGTCGATATATCACGTTTCGCAGAATTTCTTCTTATATGGTGACTCATGTGAATTCTAGGTTCGCCGGCAGGAACTTCAAGCGCGGCTGAGAAGGGAAAGCAGGTGGTCGGACACACTTAGCACAGGACCACGGGTGAGTAGATTTAACATCTACGGGGGACAATCGTTTGGATGGCGCGAGTCGCCCGATAGATTTAGTAGACTTGGTATTACTGGTAACATTGGAATAATAATGATAAAACTTACATGATAATTGTTGTAGTTAGTACTTATATGATGTTCCATATACGCAGATTCATTATATGACACCTGCACCATTACCAGATTTTATATGTTGCACGAGCACTATTCATGTGACCACACACACCCTGGTAATTGCCATGTCACGACACTAAATAACTTTAAATCTGAAATATGTTAACTGCCTAGAAATGTGACATTGAAATGAGTATTTAAATTGACACCATAAGCATTCATAATCATCGGCATATGCATTTATGATAATTTCATGAGGTTTATGATATTTCTGGATTTCGGGGGAAAGCCGCAAGATTTCAACTGATAATTGTTAAAAATATAAAAGCTGCGGTTTTCTAGTGATGTAAAGTGTCGTCCACCATGAGTTTGCTGTGGTTTTTGAGACCCGTTTCGAGGAGGTGGATGAACCGTCTCGGGTACATGGTGGGCCCGGTACGGTACCCCGGGGCAAGAAGATCGCAGATGATGGCGTTGAGCCTGGCAGGGGACGGATTACCTACCGGTGATTTCATTTGGCACGGCGGATATCCAGAGGATACCGACTGTGGCCGCTGGATTGAGATATGGATTTTGATTGGATCAGCCGGATGGCTGAGGCCAGAGATACTGGACATGGATATATGAGATTTGGACGGTTTTAAGGTGTCGTTGCTAGACATGATTTTTACTGTTTTCCTGGATATTATTACTGATGTTTAAAAAGGGGAATTTCAAAACAAAGGAGGAATAATTCTCATACATACTTAATTGTATTTTCATGTGGCATACATACCTGTTATTACCTCCATGTGACATATATACTTGCTAGTATACTGTTGATGCATACACACCTGCTAGTACATGTAGCTATACCTGTTTTAGGGATGTCAGGACACTTGTGTGCATGCATACGATAGCCTTAGTAAATGTTATCTATTACTCACGAGTTGGCAACTCACCCCCGTTGTGCCACAGGTTTTCTGCAGGTCCACTCCGTCAGCACTGTAGCGGCGGATACCTTTGCTTCATTTGTACTTCTTGCCTGGACTAGAGGCTTTTGCTCTTAGGTGGGTTATTATCAGTTGTACCACCTTATATATGCTCATCGTATCTAGAGTACTCCATCTACTGTCGCTACTGTCACTACTGTCTCTTCTGTTATCTACTGTTGTACCTGTTTTATTCGGATTACTGTATATTGACCTAGATGTGAGATTGTGAGACTTGAGGATTTATTTATGATGTATCTGGGTCGAGCTCACTTGAGTCGACATGTTATTCCTCATGCACTGATTTCTTTTATATTCTGCTGGAATTTTGGAATAAGAGCAAATTGATTTGGTAATGAGGTAAATGCTTAAATTATTTGGTTTTCCTTCACTCTAAAATTTTAATTGGGTTTAGTGTTCTGGGCTTCGGCTT
This sequence comes from Agapanthus africanus, assembly GCA_030015575.1. Lineage (NCBI taxonomy): Eukaryota > Viridiplantae > Streptophyta > Magnoliopsida > Asparagales > Amaryllidaceae > Agapanthus > Agapanthus africanus. The sequence goes on along the minus strand of CM057338.1, from coordinate 415,638,163 downwards.
ACTTATTTTATGGACGTCTTGAGACGTTTTGTATCCTAAGTGCCGGTCGCGTTCCGTACCTTGCGGGTCGTGACAATCTTTTTCGTCACTCCCTCTACAATCACAATTGCAGAGAGAGAGAGAGAGAGAGAGAGACCCGTAATAGAAAGACTTTGAGACAACTTTAGCTGGAAAAGAAAGGAAAAATGAACAGTGAAAATACACTAGGCAGGGAGAGAAAACAATGATACTTGTGGATTTTGATTATTCCGAAGTGTTGCCGTTACCATAAGCCCACGGTTTGGTTCAAAGGACGAAAAATATTTCTTTTCTTGAATTGTTAACCGGATAAATTATTTATTATGCCAGCCATACACGTGTGGATAAGAGATAGAATAAATAGAACTGTGGACGCCACACACTTTCATGGCCGACCGAAATTCTTCACGCTCTCTTCCTCCTTCCCGGATGCATTACATCTGGTATATGAAATAATTTCTCGGTTAGACGTGTCTCTATGTCAACAAAGTTTGAATCCCAGCCCTCTTTGCTAGGCAATAAAAGCGTCATTACTGTATAACTGAAAATTATTCTCATGATTTCAAATATTTTTCATAATTTGGACAATAACTGCCAGTCTAAAATTTATATAAATTCTCAAAGTCCGATTTGGGTCCAGATAGACAAACAACCCGGATCCGACGCCTTAACGGGAAGCCCATAAAAGGGCCATAAATATCCCTGTCCCCTCTCTCGATCTCCATCGCGAAGTAAAGAACCAAAGATTTCATTTTTGGAGCAAACGCAGCGATCGAGCGGCGATTTCAGGTAAATTTATACGGTTTCCAAGATTTGATCTTTCCTTTAATAATCAAAGAATTTTGCTCAGATTCATGCATCATCCACACAGCCTGATTGGGATCCTTGGTGTCTAAGTTTGGGGGTTTCTCTCGTGCCCTAGATTTGGGAGAGCGATGAGATGTCGAGTTTTGTAAATTTTCATGAATTTTTCAGAATCAGTTCGAAATTGGGCGCAACTGGGTGTTTTGTGTGCGGAGGATCTATCTGATTGAAGGAATCTGGACGAATTAATTCGTAGGAACTGCAATTTCTAGAATTAGGGTTTTCTGATGGTCAAAATTGGGGGAAATTTGGGGAAATCGAGGAAATTTGATGTATTGTGTATGCCTAAGTATTATTAGCTTCAGATTTGGTTCATAACTGTTTAAATATTCACTTTGCATGGGAAAATCCTAGCCCTGAAATAGTCGATTTCAAACAGTTTTAGCTCATATATGAATCATAGTTAGTTGTTGGATATCAAACTCTTCCTATTATTGCTTTATATGCATCTCAAAATATATTATAGTGTTCTTTTTTTAAGAAATTCAAGTGATAGTTCTTCCATATTGAATTTCATATGATTAATCATCTTTATATATGAAATAGTGCCGTCTATTTGACGTCATCATCAATTGGGATGCTATAGTTTTGTTGATCATTATATTTTAAATATCTAGGTATTGCTACCATTGAACATTTGCTTCGTAATTTGATGCTGTGAGTTCTTTGAAGTATATCCATGCAAATGCAGAGCCATCACAGAATTGTAAGGAATATATCAATAAACACTAGCAGCTGTATTATGTTGGTTCTATCCTTCATTCGAATTTACACAATTGATTAAATAGAATCTATAATTTCATGTTAGGGTATGCATCGAAGAGACGAGGAGGACTACGAACAGGAAGATTATGATGAATATGAAGAGGAGGGTTCTGAAGAGGAGGAAGATAATGAAAGGGAAGAACTAGTCATTAGCAAGGAGGAACAAGAATTTCTTAGGTTGAGGGAGGAACTGAAGGAAAAATTCAGGCAGAAGTTGAAGAAACAAACCGTTAGCGCATTTGGCAATCAGAGCCTGTCTCATGACAAGAGAAGGACAACAACAAATGACAAGTGAGTAATCAGTGCCCTGAGCTATGCTCTTCGCAATAATCTAATAGAAGAGTCATCAGTAAAGAAAATTACATCTACTTTTCCGATTCTTTACTTTTCTCTATTGAAAATATCCACTCTTTTCCATCTTTAATTCATTTAAGCTTGTATATCATATTTTCTAGTCTGCTATTCTGCAAACCTCTGACACATGCTTGCTTAACTGTTGTTTAACGTCATTTATGAGGATTATATTACCTATGTTTTGTGATATATTGTAAATAATTGCAGGCTTCCTGCTTCCATATGAATCAGCCAACATGGGAATAAATCCTGCTCAGTGCACACTTTTTTGTGCTAATTCTAATCACCTTGACGACCTCCCTTTTAAAGTTGTTTTACATTTGAAGATTGTTTTCTGTAAAATTTCAAAACTTTTTTTTACTTATACGATATCCCCCTGTAGGAAAAATAATTTGCATTTTCGGTATCGAGGAAGTCTCATCTACCTTGATAGTGACTTAGATCTATGGTTAAGGGCATTTTTTTCATGTAATAGTTGATTGATGATGCATTGATGTCATTCATTTCTTGCAGTTTTGGTTCTTTCTTTGGCCCTTCCAAGCCAGTTATTGCCTCACGAGTTATTGATGAGAGACGTTCTATCCAGGAAACACAACATATGGTATCAAGGGCGCCAAGTTCATCATCTAGTGTACGTAACACTGACCATGATGTCTGTTTTGCATATTTTTCAACTGGCCTAAATTTAATCTTACTTGCAGATAAAAGGTAGCACTTCCTCAGGGCAGAAGTCACATGTGCATCGCCAGAAACCTAGAGTCGTCAATGAGGTATAAGAAGATGTTATAATATCTCCTCTCTAACTAAAGGACGATAGCCCTGCTGCAATAGTTTCCTCTCAAAAATCGTGAGGTCACTGTTTCGAGTTCTAAGAGGCTTGTATCCCAGGAAAATGGATCTTGCATCAAGCCTCTAATGATGTTACCCTTACTATTATAACACAAACCACTACCATGAATTTGCAATTTTGAGTCTGTCTAAGAGCACAATTGAACGACAAATAGCATACTATGTTTTGCCTATAAGGAAACTGAGAAAAATCGTTTATTTTTAGCATATTACATTTTTCATTATTTAAAAGTAAAGCTTACATCACTCTTATTTGGCCTTTTTTTTATATACATACACATACACCCTTCAAAAGGAATGAACCTGTATAGAAAAAAAAACTTTCTCAGGATTTTAATAGCACTTGGTGTGTGCAAATAAGATTCAAAATTTTGTTTCGAAAAATTAGTTTATGTAGTTGGTTTTCAACTTGAGATTTCTTTCACAGGTTAAAAAGAGAGCGCAAACACTTAAAGACATGCGTGATTACTCTTTCTTGCTATCAGATGACGCTGATTTACCCGCTAAAGAGGAGCCTCAACGGCCTGCATCTCGAAATCCAGGTCCAAAGCCCGGTAGGTCTTGATCTCTTTATATAAACTTGTCTATGTTAATGTAGTCTTTATTTCTACAATAGAGGATACTTATACTATTTTTTTGGGGGCTCATTTGGAATACATTACGTTAGGTCAAGTACCATCGAAGATTAGACGACCAATGGGCACGAAGCCCACATCCAATGGCCATCAATTGAAGAATTCCGTTTCTAAAAACTTGCAGTCACAAGCCAAAGTAGCGCAATCAGGGGGAGCTACTATAAGCAAACCTAGGCAAGTAGTAGTTGATCCTAGGAGAAGTTCTGCTGATCCTAGGAGAAGTTCTGGTGGTAATGTTTCAAATGGTTCTGGCCGGCCTTTAGGGCATAAACCTTTACATTCGAAGCCTAATGTTCAGGCTAAAATTGGTAGCCGTCCTCCTCCAAGGGTAATTAATGATCCTAGATTGAATAAGCGGCCTTCAGCAGTAGCGCCTAATTTGTCCACCCATAGAAAGCACTCTGAGCAAAAGAGACCAAGCGGGGGAGTTGATAGAGTGAAAACTGTATCAAGGCAACCATTGCCTTCTTCGAGACCTGCTCCAAAACCTCAGGTATCTCCTTTTTTCTCACTAGTACACCTAAAATAAAATAAAAAATGTAAACTCTTGTTAGTACCTGTATATAACATTTGATATTGAGTTGCCTATTGATGAACTCAGCAAATTTCACATCGTGACGTCCTTGAGGACCAGGTAAAGAAGTGTCCAGTGAAACGACCATTTGAAGAAGATGATGAGGAAGATGCCATCGGCCTGATCAGAAAAATGTTCAAGTATGCATCTCGTTTTTGCCCTTTTTTAATGCTCTTACTGGCCTTTAGATATTTCTTCAATTAGAGAGCTTTCTTACAGCGCCTATATTATTCATGAGAGCTTTTATATACCGCTGTTCAGAGAAATTTTGGTTATGGCAATGAAAAAATTTAAACTGAAAAAGTGAAAATACATTTATGTGCGCGGTATACCACTTAATTTTAAATGATACTGTATTTATAGAATACGATCCAACCATGTATATATTATATATAAAGCTATGTGAGGGCAATAATCTGTCATCTAGCTTTATTTTGTCATTTTGTGGCTTTGCTAGAATTTTTCGATATGCCCCCTATTTGTTTTGACAATTTGTTATTAGCCCCCATTCACTATTATTTATGCACACTTGGTTTGTAGATGATGAATCGATGATAAAACAGAATCTGCTTTTTATTTGTGTTAATAAATTGCAATTAACTCATATTGCCTATTCTTTGGTCTACATCTTGGTTATAATCTACCCCGTCTAATAATTTTTGCCCAACAAATTAATAACAACCGTTTTGATTTCAGAATTAAATTTGGCCGCAATGAGTTTTCTTCCAATATTTTAATTTTATCTTTAGTGAGTCTTTAAGACAAATATTAATATAGACACATTATCCATGCAAAAATTTACACATTATAATTTGTCTGGAATTGCAAATAAGATTGAATAGGACTTTACATGTCAACCTAAGCTCCCGTGAACAAGCTTGGATTTCTTTATCTTTATTTCTCAAGGTGTTCGCGGAAAACTACTTCTAAAAACATAGAACATACTTTTTTACAAATAAGATTTTTTTGGTAGAACATCCTACACGTATTCTTAATTAATAAACCATAAAGATTAAAATGAACGATATTGATTTAATTAAGCTGTTTCCAATAGAATATTATAGAGACTAGATTTACTTGGTAATTTAAAATGGAAAAATGAAACCTTTTAAAAATATATATTCTACATAGGTATAATACGATGATAGATTGATATTTTTGGATTGGGTCAAGAATTTGGACTTGAAAACTTTAAATTTTAATTAGTAGCCGATTCAATGTAAACATTTCGGCTTAATAACCCAAAATCAATTTGATTAATTAGCAAATTAAGCCAACTAAAAGATTCAACAAGTTAGGATGAGCACGATGGCTACATGTCGTAATTGAGTATTTTTGGCAACCTTTCCATATCCAAAATAATGTTAAAACTTCTACTCTTTGATATAAAATACTTTCCAACCAACTTTATAATAATGAATAGAATACGGTATTTCTACCAAGAGCATATTTAGATAATTAATATTAAAATTTGTGGGATTTAACCTATAGTTCACCCCCTACATCCCTTGCAACAAATGTTTGGTATTCTTCCAACTTAACCCACATTTCAATGGTTTGGAATGAGATTATACGTTAAATGTTTTATTTATTTATTTACTTTTCTTCTTTTCGAGTACTTGGTTATCTATAAAATATTCTTTTTTATCTTTTAACTATCTATATGCTTGATATTAAATAGTGAGGAAGAGAAAGTTAGGGATTGGAAAATTTTATTTTGGGTTAATTTTTTTATCTGGTGGCACACGAAGGTTTTTTCTGCATATTACACCTTGCACCAAGTTTACCATTTAAACTGAAAATTGGATTGGAAAATCACCATATAAGCTTTTAAAATTTCTATGTAGTGTACGAGGAATGCAAATATTTTGGACAACGAAACATCAATGGCAGTTTCCACAGACAGCTCAGATACTATGTACAATAAAAAAAATTGATCTAAATTTTGGACAAAATATAAATTTTGAAATCGTGCTGTGGCCCTTGCTAGTTGGTTTGTATGGAGTAACTTTTGTTAATACTGTTACATTTTTTATGCAGATATAATCCTAACAAGTATGCTGGGATGGATGAGGATGATAGTGACATGGAAGCTGATTTCAGCACAATCCAAAAGGAAGAGCTAAGAAGGTATGAAACTTTGTATAATGTTGGCCTTGAGGATGTTGTGGTTCGTCTAAGAATTTAAGGATTAGTAAATGTTAATTTATAAACCGTGTGGAAGAATCTGATCTGCTTTTTAACTTGATGCTTATCGCTTTGCTAAATGCCCTAGTATATTAGCCTTCTTTTGTCCTCAACATTCTAGCTCACTTTATATTTTATAATTTGCTTTGATATTTTATTTTTACCACAAGTATGCAATTTCTTTCTATTATTTTACATATTGCATTATTGATGACTGTCCATTCTTTCACAGCTTGAAGATTGCTAGAAGGGAGGACGAAGAGCAGCTCCGCCTCATCGAGGAAGAAGAGAGACGAGAGCGAATGAGGAAGAAACAAAAGCTAAGCAGAGGATGATTCAAGGAGCGTAAAAGCCCAATCCGTGCATATCGAATCCCATAATTTGCTCTTTGACTACTGCATCGGCAATTCATGACATTGAGGATCAAGAGCCGACGAGTGTAGCAGCGTTTTTAGTTTACCTTCTGTGCCCGAAGCTTTGTGATCTGTGTTTCTGCAGAATCATGAATATTTATTGGGGGAGTGTTGTAAGTAATCTTTTCATGTGTTGCAATTGATTGGATTTGGATTCTTCAGAATAAAAATCATCTGATTCTAAGGGTACTCGAATTAGGTGACTTGTTTTTATGGTACCTTTAGCTGACAATTAGCATCTTGATCCGAATGCATGGAGGTGATGCAAATCTTTCTTCTTGTAATCTTTTCAATGATTTTTTGGTTTTGAGCTTTGTGTTCGGTATGGATCAGCTGCTGAGAGAATTTTGCATGCTTATAATGTGTACTGTATTTTTGCTAACCTTCTGTAGTTCACATAATCTGGATTGATTCAAATTATGATGATGGACGCTAAAAGCATGCTTCCAAAAGCAATTTTTCTTAAAAATTATTTTTGATGAACCAGAAAAGAATTGGAAGTGGTTTAGTATTTGCATGAAGGATGTATCATGACTGATGCATTTAGCATGTGTAGGGATCAATCATAAGAGAATTTGGGAAATGTAGTTTATGTGCCGTAATTTGGTGGGAGAGAGGGTGTGAGTATCGATATGGCATTTTGTGAATTAAGTGTAAATTGATTTTTTTCTTTATTTGTTTTTTCCCCTTGAAACATGGAGAAGGTGACAACTAACCTTTCTTGAGTATTTTATGTTAATATTGGCGGGTTAATATACATGTGATATAGATTTAAGAATAAGTAACTCTTATTATTAAGAAAATACTAATTAAGCCATAAACTATCCGAGCCTATCCGAGCTCCAAACAAGCCGAAGTTTGTATCAACCAGATCGAGACAAGCATCTGAACTTCAAGCTTGTTTAACAGCTTTACTATCGGTCTCTAATTACTCAATTACACAACAATTTTTTGTTATTACTAATTTTGTTTTCTAAAATGAAATCATTGATATATACTTTTAAATTTTGATTTGCTTTTATAATAGGTTGATTGCAATTTGCATGCCAAAAATTATAAACCTTATATAGATACTTAAAGAGTTTTACATGTGCCTTTCCTGTGTCTAAATATAAAGAGAAACAGAATCTCGGATGCCACGGGAGGAAATTTCCTCCCGTCGACAAAATTCAAGACTCCACCAATATTTTCGTCATCCACCATTTTCATCTTTATCGTACAAGATGTAAATACGCCAAATTTGATGAGAATCCATTTTCTTTTCACCGTTGATGCAGTGGGTGCGAAATTAACGATTTTCCAATAGTATAACATTTTAAATATTTTTACATGACAGAATTAACGGTGAATGGGTATTGGATTCACATCAAATTTGGGGTTCCACATCTTGCACAATGAATATGAAGATGATGAATGCCGATCGTTAAAAACATTGGTGGAGTGTTGAATTTCAACGCCATAGAAGGAAATTTAGTCCTGTAGCACCTGGGATTCCGTTTTCTCAAATAAAATTTATATTATTACATTTAATGCTTCAAAAAGGGATACGCTAGGCCGGTGGGCTTCGTTGGGTCCAAAAAAACAGGTTGTAGCACGGAAAGAAAGAGCAAAATAAAAATTTATATCATACTTTTCCTTGGTTAAAACCCTTACGAAACACAAATGTGCTGAGAAGGAAAGTGTCTGTTTTTTTAGTAATTTTTTCTTTTTGAATTATGACTATGTAATAGTCGAATTTTAATTATATGTACCGGTATGAGAAGCGAAATTTACTTGATGCATAAAGCAATTAATTTTTGAAAGTGATCTATCCCGCTCCTATATTTTCTTAATTAGCTACACTATCAAGTTTTTTATTTTATGGCGTGCAATGAGCCAAAAAAGAAGAAGAATTAATGAATGAATTACCTATACATGGTAATCTTGTTAGTTTTCTTCTTTGTTTGAAATATACTTAGTTACTCGCTAGCTGTTTGAAAAGGCTTCGAGCTTCGTGATTAAAGATATCTTCGATTAGTTAATATGTTTATGAAGTTAACAATTATATATTTTATTTGATCGAATTTACCATACATAATGAAATTATTATGTTAGATTTGATACTGATTGGTTTATTTCTTCATATGTCTTTTATAATACATAATTAAGAATGATTTCAAAATTAGTCACTTCTAGTAACTTACCGTTACTATTTGAATTTTTTGTTTTTTTGCAACATGAGAACTTTCTTCATATAATTAGTTGAAAATTCCTTTCGCCACTGCAAGTGGAGGGTTTCGGATCCATGACCTTCCATCAAGTGGAGGAGTATTATTGCCGGTCGAACTAAGGCTTGTTTTCGTGTATAAGTCAATTGGGAGAGCAGATCAATTGGTAGCTGGTTATTAGTGTACATTAATAGCTAGTTTTCCCCCAAAAAATCAAAGGATACCGTACCCCAAACTTCAAATCCTTGCTAGGCCCCTGTTTTTTTAAAATAGATTTTAGAAATGTCTCTTCTTATAATTATTTGTTAAAATAAGATTTCCTTTTTCAAACAATTGGAAACATTTAATTATATTTTTCTCTTCTTATTTTCTTAAGTTTTTATTTTTATACTTAAGGTGTGGAATTGATGAAGCCCGGAATCTCCTTCAGATATTGTCCTCCGTCGATCTTGTTGTCAACTGCGCTGAACGGTTGAGATTTAAGATAAGAGTTAAACGTGTGGATCTCAATGGATTGTTAGTTGCTGTAGACGCCGAGCTACCTGTAAGGGAAGTCCCGGGGTGAGAAACCATCATAGGACCCTCCGACGATTTAGTAAGTACCGAGAAATATTAGGGCAGAGTAGCGACGTATTGGAATGAGTTCCCGATACCTTAGTTATCTGGAATATGAGTTTATATAGTGGTTGTATGGGGTGAGCCGATGCGAAATTCTTGCCATCCGTTACGTCCTTACGTCACATTCGCGTTGATGGCGGGATACGCCCATTAGTGACGAGATATGCTAGCGTGGGATGCGGGACGTGGAGCGACGGAGTTCTTGTCGTGACGAGATACACGGAACCGTTACGAGGGCGCTCGGCTCCGTGCTTCCGACCAAACAGGGACACTGAGGAACCTGAGATACAGGATAGCTCGGAGACGAGCAAGTGAGCTGATTAGTCTCAGTTATAAGATAGTTCGGAGACGATCTATTGGCTGACGGCCAGCCGAAGGGGGACACATTCCGGGGAGGTCTTCTAAAAGATCGGGTGCAACCTCGGAGACGAGACGCCGATGGATGTTCCCAATATATCATACTTATTCCAACTCCGTAGCCCTAGGAATCTAGCAGCTTACGTGGATGACACGTTATCCGCCACGTGTCGTGATTCGGGAAATTCTTACTTATGAGCATCATCAGGAATCGATGGTCAAAATCAGCACTTCTTTATCGGCGATACGAAAACATATGTACCAAGCTGCCTCGCCGTGATTACTAAAAAGATGAGGTCGAGGCAAATGATAAATTTTGCGATGAAACAGGGCAAATTATAGGGGAGTTATTGCACAAATGAGCCAGGAAAACTTAGATCATCTCAACTCCAAAGCCAGACAGGCCCCAGGAAGGTAGGTATGTAATTAGATACAAATAATCCGAGACTAGGGGCGGTGATTGTCATTACCATGTCTATTTGTATCCTTACTCAGATCCGTCAAAAGACACCAGATATGGATATGTTAACCTTACCTTAGTATAAGTTATAGCTGTTCTGTATCCGTAGCCGATTTTGAAATGCTACTATGACAGGCAAAAATAGAGTTATTTGACTTTAATTCATGTAGTTTTACAATATCCATTTCATATTCGTATCATATCCGACTTTTACTAAATATGGATAATAATTTTTAATTCCGATAACTATATGTATCTGTATTTACATCTAACAATAGCCCCGTAATTACGGATATGATAATAGCTATATTCGCTCTGCCTCCGACCCTCCTTGCATCCTTACGAAAGGAAGACTAAATTGAATCAGAGGGAGCACCAAATTTTGTATCCCTTATTGGGCAAAAGCGAGGGTGATTCCAGCAAAAGCCTTTTGAACTCATGATGCCTAGAGGAGACGAACACAGCTAGTATGTTCCTTACATCATCATCATTGCTTTTTTTATAGGGAAAAAAGCTCAGACTATAAAATCTATCAAAATATGATATATATGAAATCCTTTAATTTCAGTCTCTGATAGGAAGCGGCTGCAGCATCAAAGCGACCTCCCCATGGATGCACAAGATATGAGATTGATGTGAGCATAAGTTTTGAAATTGAATTGTTAAGTTCTATTTTTCTGGCGTAGTGTACAATCACACATGCTCCCCTTTGTGTACTAGTTTACACACACCCTTGAGGGATCTTGTCACGCCATGTTCTCCGCCGAAAGACGCGACCAGAACGTTGGGACGTCCGGCCTGAATTTTGGGGCAGATGTTATTTGGTTTTATCTGGCCATCTCTCCGAAAATACCAAGTTGATTTATGACACCATATATTGGAGCTTTAGACGGATGCGGCCGTTGCAACAGACTTCGTCAGATTCCCCCTCATTTGAGGGGATTTTGATTGTTGGGACGCTCTTCCCTCCAAGCGCAGTTAATTACGCTACCGCGTCGCGGTAACAACTTTCTTTTTCTCGAGATGGTTACTTCGTGTCGTGTGTTTTTATTTTTATTTTTGGTTGCCCGTGGATTGTATACGGAGACTAATTTATGTTATCGCCCGTAGGGCATAAATTAGTCCAAATCCCTATTTTTTTAGATTTGGTTTTGGTTTGGATTTAAAGATCGTTATTCTCATTGAGATTAAGATCAACTTAAACGTTTGTTGAGGATACGTTAGTTTAATTTTAGACTAAGATCTACTAAACAAGATTTTGGGATCATTTAGATCCAACGAAAGAGTATTTGGACTCTATCGTCTTAGTTTAGGGACATTGCGGTCCGTGAGTTTAAGAACATCATAGTCCATGAAATTTAAGGACGTCATAGTCCGTAAAGTTTAAGGACATCATAGTCCATGAATTTAAGGACCTCATAGTCCAGTTTAAAAACATCATAGTCTAGTTTAAAAACCTCATAGTCTCTAAAATTTAAGGATATCATAGTCCATAAGTTTAAAGACCTCATAGTCTATAAAATTTAAGAACATCATAGTCCATGAGTTTAAGGACCTCATAGTCCATAGAGTTTAAGAACATCATACTCCATGAGTTTAAAAACATCATTGTCTGTAAGGTTTTTTCAGTTTAAGGACATCATAGTCCATGAAGTTTAAGGACCTTATAATCCACAGTTTAAAGACGTCATAGTCTATAGAGCTTAGTTTAAGGACGTTACGGTCCAAAATTAGTTTAAGAACATTACGGTCCGGAGTTAGTTTAAGGACATTACGGTCCATTGTTAGTTTAAGAACGTTACGGTCTATAGTTAGTTTAAGAATATTGCGGTCCATTTTTTTAGCTCATTGGTCTGGGGGTGTGCCAAGAGCTATTGGTTATTGGGACCTTCCACCTCTCTGAAGACGTTGAAGAATTACAACGACATGTATCAAATGTGTGGAGAGATGTACCCTTGAACCAATGTCCCGACTGAAGGGGGATGGGATGAACATCATTTTAGGTGCCATCTGTTGGGAGCTCATTTGCTATCTTTGGGACTGAGATCGGTTTTGAGGACCCTGAGCATGAGGGGCTCAATTGATTGTTCTTGGGAGATTTGGTCTAAGTCTGGTTAATATTGGCCTTTCATAGTGTTAAACACTAGTATATGCTCAGCACTCACGTGCTCCCACATGAGGCGCTTGAAGTAGTGTTAAACACTAGAAATTGGGGCGCTCACATGTGGCACGTGAGGCGTTTAAAGTTGGGCGCTGTCTCTTTTATTCTCTTATTCTAGTGCTAAGCACTGTTTGGTCATGTGGGATCAAGTGAGGCTCCCCAGAATAGGAACTGCCTTGGGTTTATTCCCCTTTTCTCTTTTATAAATACTGAGCACTTCTCAGGGATCACGTGGGATCACGTGAGACATCCCAAAATAGGGTTTATTCCCCTTTTCTCTTTTATAAGTGTTGAGCACTTCTCAGGGGTCACGTGGGATCACGTGAGGCGTCCCAAAATAGGGCTTATTCCCCTTTTCTCTTTTATAAGTGCCGAGCACTTTTCAGGGGTCACGTGGGATCACGTGAGGCGTCCCAAAATAGGGCTTATTCCCTTTTCTCTTTTATAAGTGCTGAGCACTTCTCAGGGGTCACGTAGGGTCACGTGGCTAGATCTCAATCTTCCCTTTTTTGTTCTTCAAAAGTGCTCACGTGGGAACACGTGTGCTTTTATTGTGTAGCATTGAACACTAATAAGCATGGAGCTCTGGATCTGATTTTTTTGAATTTCAGGTCCCTTATTTTATAAGAATTAAATTCTTTTATAGGGTTAAACCCTAGTTTTATCAGAGGAATTAAATTTCTATATCTTTCGGTAAGAATTAAATTCTTTGAACTTAGCTCTTTCCCCTAGGTTTGGATCTACATAACAAAATCTCCCCGATGAGAATTAAATTCTCAACTTGTAGGGAGATTTGCTTCTGCAGATCCCAACTAGAGGAAGAACTAAGTTCTTTGAGAAAACTCTTGGTTTGAGAATTAAATTCTCTTTTGGTTTTTGCTTACCAAGGAGTTTTCCTCTCTATTTTCTGTATTTTTGAACTTGAAGTTTATGGGGGGGTTCCTTTTCCCTTCGACTTGAAGTCTTGGGTTCTTTATATAGTGGAGGCTGATTTGTTGAATCAGTTAAGGAAATCTTTCCTCTGATTGATTTGGAGATGTTTCCCACCGTTGGATCTTTGATCCAAGAGCTTCTTTTTTACAAAAGGCAATTTTCTTGTTTTTAACAAGATTGGGAAAATATTTTCCCATACAGAACTTATTCTGTATCTTGGTGATTTTTAATCACCATTGGATCTTTGATCCAACGATGCTCTGATTTTCAGAGGACAATCTTTCCAAGGAAAGATTGAGGAGTATTTTCTCAACAGAACTTTTTTTCTGGTAATTTGATGATTTTTAATCATCTTTGTTGGATCTTTGATCCAAGGATGCGGAACATTTAGTTCCAACGATAGCGCTCTCGTGCTTTGCACGTGAGCGCTGCATTAGAGTCTTTGACTCTTGGTGCTAGCGCACTTAGCGCTAGCGCTCTCGTGCTTTGCACGTGAGCGCTGCTGCATCAAAGTTTTTGACTCCTAACACTGGCGCTCTCGTGCTTTGCACGTGAGGCGCTGCCTCGGTTCGAATTTTGAATTTTGAATAAAACTTTGCTCTCAATTGAGACCAAATTTTGAGGACTCTCCCCTTTTTTATAAGGGAACAAGTAGCTCTTGGCGGAAAATTTTGGCGGGAACACGCCCCGCTTTCCAAAATACGGAATGCGAAGGGTGAAAAGACCAGCCATGCTCCTACGGTCAAGGAAATATCCAGCTGTAGTCATACTTCAGTTTCTAGTATTACGTGGTAATCAGCAATCATGGCACACGTAATGAGAAATGCAGTCACTAATTCTATCAAAATAGATATAAAACTAACTAGATAGAGTCAAAGGGCGTGATAGCGCCGATGTTGCTGCTATAGATATCCGCAATATTCTCGAGGTAAGGAAGGTCATGATCCGAGCCAAGTCCACTTCTCGCTCTGAGCATACATACTCAGGTCGTCAGAGCGACACAATAGCAATATATACATATATAATGTGCAACGATGATAAACATAAAGCAGTAAGTATGGAGAAATGACGCGGGTATGAAATAACCGGTACATGTAACGATAAAGCAGGTGTATCAGATCAGTAATCAATGCAATATCCATGTCACTAAAGCTATCAGTCTCTAAGTCTTAATGTCTAAGTCACTAAACTTATCGTCAGTTCAAGTGTGAGCGTCAACCACCATAGGAGTATTCCCAACCCAAGGGTAAGTCCCAGGGGTAAGAAAACACGGGCCCGAATCACGATCAGTAAGAATCAGAAACACTATCAGTAACAAATTCCGAAATCACTAAATATGCTGGCAGTGGGACTCCTGAGATTCCGTTGATCGAACTCACACTTGAACTACCCCACACCCCGCGGTCTATATCAAACACCGATCATGAATCTAAATACTAATCGCTACATGACAAGTTTACGCGAGAATTGGAGACAAGGTCTTTATCAAGCATGTCTCGACTGGTATCCAAGATAAATGGACAGTGCTCGATATCTTACTTATGACACTAATATAAGTGCTTCCAAACCCGTCCCATACCAGTTATAATAACACTTATATATGTCCCATAGGCGTCGAAAATATAATAATTAACTGGTTCCGCTGATTGTGTACAAGTACGTGTCACTTCCATTATTCAATCACGCTTTTACACTAACGTATTTGCCATAATTCAATCACTAACATTTATCACTGTTCTCCGCCGGAAGACGGACCGGGACGCTGGGACGTCTGGCCTGAATCCTGGGGGCATATACTATTTGGATTTATCTGTCTACCTTTTCGAAAATGCCAAGTTGATTTATGGCACGGTATATTGGAGGTTTGGACAGATGCGGCCGTTGTAGCAGATTTTATCATATTCCCCCTCGTTTGTGAGGGTTTTTTTTGATTGTGGAGACGCTCTTCCTTGCAGGCGCATGTCCCTGCTGTTAATTACGTTACCGCATCGCGATAACCACTTTCTCCTGCTCCAGAGGTTCACTTCGTGTCGTGTGTATGTTTGTTTTATTTTGGTTGCCCGTGGATTGTATACGGAGACTTTTATATTATCGCCCGTAGGACGTGGATTAGTCCAAATCCGTATATTTTTAGATTTGGGTTTGGTTTGATTTAAGGATCGTTAATCTGGTTTGAGATTAAGATCAACTTAAACATATGAGCATTTGGGCTCGATTATTTTAATTTAAGGACATCGCGGTCCATTATCGCCATATTTGAGGCGAAATGTTAGTTTAAGGATGTTTCGGTCCTTTGTCGCCGTATTGGGGGGCAAATATTAGTTTAAGGACATTTCGGTCCATTATCGCCGTATTTGGGGGCGAATGTTAGTTTAGGGACATTTCGGTCCATCATTCACCCTGTGTGCACGTTTATTTGTTACGTGGCAGAGTGAACAATGGAGATATAAAATGTGTCCAATTTGGGGCACGATCCGATTTGAGACGTGCACGTCAGTTTGGAAGTGCATCAACGAAAGAAGTTGTTGGTTGTCGGGACTCGCCAGCTCTCTGAAGACGTTGAGGAATTATAACGACATATATCAGAGGTGTGAAGAGATGTACACTCGAACCAAATCCCGTATTTGAGGGAAAATGGTGTGATGGACCTAAGAATCGTCAGTCATATTTGAGACTACGATTAACTTAGGAGACATGAGATGAATATCATTTTGGATATCATCGATGGGAGATTATTAGTCATGTTTGAGACTAGGATCAGTTTGGATATCAATTTGGATATCATAAATATATGCTTAGCCAATTTGGGCTAAAAATGTTTTGTTTGGTTTAAGGACTGTTAATCTAATTTGAGATTAAGATCAACTTAAACATATGAGTGTTTGTGTTCAATTTATTTTTAACTAAGAATACGTTAGTCTTATTTGAAACTAAGATCAACTTAGAATATTTAAGGATCATCAAATTTTAGTTGAGATCTAACAACAGAGCATTTGGACTCAGTTGCAAGAATTTAGCAACTTAGCCAATTTAGGCTTTAGTCTGCTTAGTCTCCCCTCCTTTTTTTTGAAAAAGGGCTAAGTACTAGCTTGGGCTCTGTTTATTCAGTCCCTTTTTTATGTAAAAAATGCTGAGCACTTATACGAGTTCTGATGCCCACATATAAACATGTGGAGCTTTCAGTCATGGGCATTGCCCAATAAGTGTTGAGCACTTTACTTAATTTGTCTTTATATGGAGTGCTATGCGCTCTTTATGGTGTCCACGTGGGGAACTCGTGAGACGCTGCCCAATGAGTGTTGAATACTCAGCCGTTTGGCTCTTTCTTTTTCTTTTGGAGTGCTGAGCACTTTATGGCGCCCTCATGATTTTCACGTGCGGTGCCGGGTGCTGCCCAATGAGTGCTAAGTACTCTTATTTTTTGTGGCGCCCACATGAGGAGCACATGAGGCGTTGGGCGCTTTTAGAGGCGTCCACGTGGGAAACCCGTGGGGCGCCGAATTCCTTTCTCCTCTGTTGATGGCATTTTTGCCCATTAATGATCACCAGGATCTTTGTTTTGAAGATCTATAATTAAGTTTCTTTTTTAAGAACTAAGTTCTTTTGTAAGAACCAGGTTTCTCTTGTATGCTTTTGTTTTTTAGGAACTCAATTTCTGGTTCTTTTCTGAATTTTTGATTCTCAAGAACAAGTTCTTCCCACTGAGAATTAAATTCTCAACTTGTGGGAGACTTGCCTCGCGGATCTAAAATCCAGAGAAAAAACTAAGTTCTTTTAAAAGGGTTAAACGCTTCAATAGGCAAATGAGATATTTTGATCTTTATTTTTTTATTTACTTAGAGTTTTTGAGGAGGGAGATCTTCTTCCTTGAGAATTTAATTCTCTGTTTCTTTTGAAACTTTCTGTCTCTTTTTTTTAGAAGCTTATGGGGGGGGGGGGTGTCCTCTCTCAGACTTGAAGTGTTGGGTCCTTTATATAGTAAAGACAATTTGTTAATTAGTTTTGAGGAAATCTCTCATTGAGAGATTCCAATTGATTTGGGGAATTTTACCCACCGTTGGATTTTTGATCCAAGGGTTTCTGTTTTACAGAACATATTTTCTTGTTGTTTTTTTTAACAAGATTGGGGAAATATTTTCTCATATGCAGAGTTTTATTCTGTGAAACGGTGATTTTTAATCACCATTGGATTTTTAATCCACCGGTTCTCTGTTTTACAGAGAGCAATCTTTATTATTTTGAAAGGTTGAGAGAATATATTCCCCAAAAATTGAATTTTATTCTATTGTTGGATCATTGATCCAACCGAGAGTATCCTTCTTATTTAGAAAGATTTGGGAGATGTTTTCTCCATCGGATTTTTGATCCAACGACTCTGTTTAACAGAGAATATCCCTATTTTTATTAGAGAAATGTAGAATTTAATTCTACAGATATTAACTTAGGCGCCAGCGCTCATGTGTTATGCACGTGGGCGCCGCTTAAGAATTTAATTCTTAAGATGGGCACTTCTATGCTTTGTATATTGGCACCCGCGTGAGGCGCCTTCTAAGAGTTCGACTCTTTATTCAGAAAGTGCTTTTGTGCTTTGCACATTGGCGTCCGTATGAGAAGCACGTGAGGCGCCATCATAGGATTTTAATCCTATAAGATTGGCTTTGGCGCTGACGCCCTCGTGGAGAGCACGTGAAGCGCTGTCTCATTGAGTTCCAACAGAGCTTTGCTCATTATTAGGTTAAATATTGGGGAAACAAATGCCCCCCACCATTGCGCTCGCGTGGCTCGCACGTGAGTGCAGCGGTGTCACCTTTTCCCACCGTTTGATCTTATGGGGAGTGGAACCGTCCCCTCAAGTTTTATAAATAGGGGCTTTGGCCCTTGTGATGACCGCCGTTTCGTCATTCTCTTTCTTCTTCCCTGAGAATTTAATTATCTCTTCAGTGCGTAGATCTCTGTTTTAAAGAAACTCTTAGAGTTTTACTCTGTTTCAAGAATCTTGGTAAGGATTCTGACCATTTTCCCTTGAAAGAGACTCTTTTGTCTTGGATTTCTTTCAACCCATTAACAGAGTTTTTCTCTTTCCTTGAGATAATTTTGATAGACTATTAATCTCAAAAGATCCCAGGGTTTTACCCTATTACTCTGATCTTTAAGAGTTCTTTGGAGTTTAGTTCCGGTGTATTTCTCATGGAGGTTTTTCTTGGGGAATTGATCCCATTATTTAACTCTGGGTTGTTTTTCAGAGCTTAGCTCTAAGAAAATTTCTTCTTTTGGGAATGTTATTCCCTTTTTTCTTCTCTCTGCATATTTGAATCTGCGGTAGAGCCCGTTTCTCGAGAGAGTTTAACTCCATAGTTTATTGTGATTTTTCATTAAATGAGAATCCTTATGGATTCTTACAATGAGTGCTTTACTCATCATTGATGGGGGTATTACCTCGATTTGTGGGGCCCCTTGTCCCTTTCCCTTTGAATTGTGGTGACTTTTACCATGCAGTATAATTCTAGGTGTAATAAAAATGTTAAAGTCTTGAACAACGTGTTGATAATTAACCTATCCTCTTTATTTTGTGCATGTACTATGGCTTCCGATTCCTCTTTTCCCTTCGTTCGCTCGGAGAGTGCTTTCGCTGACGCACCTACAGATCGAGAAATTTTCGCACTTATTCGGGACTATGACCCAGAGCAAAAGTCTCTTCATCTGTGGGGGTCATGGTACAATCAAATTATCCGGGGTCGGCGCGGTTTTAATTGCGCAGCGCCTTTGGAACCGATCCCGACGATCCATTATGCTGACCCATCGCCGGTAACTTACGCAGTAGAAGAGGTCAATTGGACCTCGGAAGGCCGTCTTCAGCCTTTCATGGCATCAATACCAGTGCAACCACCGATGGCCCTGGACATTTTAGGGCGACGCATATGCCAAGAAGAGTCGCGTCCTTGGGGGAAAGTTTACATGATAGGAATGACTCCCCGTCATTCGGCTGGCTATTTGCAGAGGGCTCGATATATCCTGTTAGCCAAGAAATCACTGTTACTGAAGACCGGATTGTATCTGGCGATCTATGCATCTCTCTTTCACTACCACGCTCCTCATGTGTGGTGGATCAAATCTTTTCTGGAACAATGGAACATCCCGACCTATATGTTTCTCTTATCGGATCGGGAGGTTTCAATCTCATTGGAGGAATTTACGGAGATATCTGGATTACCCGTCAAAGGGGAACATTATGAAGAGATACTTCCTTCTGATGAGTATATCTTTGCCACCAAATCAGTGGTAATGGGTCTTACTCTGGAGAATGCCGTTCAATACCAGTTTCCGAGCTTGATCAAGGTGTTGAACATGTACGGGAGCTTATTCCTGGAGTCTGGTGGATACGGAGTTAGCTTCACAGATTTCATCGCCCGCTTTCTTCGTCCGGAGGCTCTGTCTAAATAAGCTACGAAGTTCGCCAAACTTGACGACCCGTTCGGATTTGGTCCGGACAACTTACCGACCGTGGAGGTAGATCTAAAGAACTTCTTTATTCTGGATACTCCATTGGCCCCCTTCGTAGAGATTGCCGCTTCGGACATTGACGAGGAGATGTTCTTCATTGGTTTTATCGGCCTATGGCTGAGTTGGATTGCGCTTCCGATGCACCTTCACTATATGAGACCATCTGTCTTTTATCTAGCTCATCGCATCGCCGCGGGGACACGCATGGCCATTTGGGTCGCGGGACTGGCTCATTTATATCATGGCCTGAGCTTAGAAGCCGACACTACTTAGCCGTGGGTAAAGCCCGTAAATCTCCCATTGCACTAATTCAACTCATGGATCGAGATGCATGTGCTGAGTGCTTTTGGTGTTCATAAACGACCCCGATTTTGTGAAGGCTACAATTTTCCCCTCGACGCTTCTGCTCTAGACCCAACACAACGGGAGGCTCGGCGATTGCTCCTTCGCTCACGCATGGTTGGGGACGGCCTGACCTTTGTCGATAAAGTTCTGACCATCGACAAAGAATCATCCAAAGTGATCCAACAGTTTCATGATGTTTTCAAAGACGGGGCTTCTGCGTTGAGGGCTCGAAAGGTTGTACACCTGTATTCTATCAGGCCAGGTTTTCTGGTATTTAGACAGAACGCCTCGGTGCTGTTTATGAGGAATAACCCGCATCACTTTGCCCAGCAATCGTGTTACAATCAAGGCGTTCCTCTCGAGGAATTCCTGATTGATCCGGTTGCTACGGAAGAGGGCGTTTGTAGTGCGGTGCATCATTTCATGCGGTTAAATACGTGGTCCCATTTCCTCATCAACGAGCTGAGTTATATTCCAAAGGCTTTGAATGCTTACATTGCTTGGTACCAGCATGCAACGGGTGCTGTCATCAAGGAGGAGAAGCGACTGCTGCTTGACCATAAGGATGATGTCCCAGCCAGTAATCCAGCGGTCCCACTGAAGCGACGGGCGGTCGTGCTCCCTTCTTTGAGAAAGACCGCCACGGTTATAGCCCCGCGCGCTTTTCCTAGTGAGTCTCGACCAGATGTTCCTGTGACAGCGGTAACCGTGGTGTCTCCGGAATCGGGCGTTGGTTTGGAGATCGGGACCCGCCGTCCAAAGAAGCCTGTTAAGCGAAAGCTCTTATCATCGGCTGTTGGTGCCAGTTCGGAGAAGAAGAAGAAATCCTTATTGTCTGTTGACGTTGTATTCGGCCAGGAGCCTCATGCTCCTTATAGTGAGGGCTTGTGCGAGTATGGCACCAACGACCGTCTGTTCGATGCGCCTATGACCGATAACGATCTTCAGGCTGCCATTAAAGCTTCCAAACAATTGGCCCGTGAACAAGCGACGTTATCCTCTATTGTGGAGTCTGGTATACCTCGCTTATACTCTCCGCTATATATTCCCCACCATTTTTTTGAACTTATTACCCTTTATTAACGCTCTCTTCCTTATCAGGCATTTCGGTTGAAGAGGCTCTCTTGGCGTCCCTTAAAACGTTTGAGGAGAAGGAGAGGCTCCGTGCCTCCTTGGGCCTTGGTATGATTCATTTCGCTACGCCTTTACATCTTTAGTTCTTTTTATTCATGACCTGACTCTTTTCTTTATCTGATTACAGGAACCACCACGACCCAGGTTGTTCCGAGTGTAATGCCAATCCTAAGTGTTGATGCAGAAAAGCCTTCAGAGCCACCGACTACGGCTGAGGCCTTACCAAGGCCACCACAGGAGGCGTTGCTGAAGCAGCCGATGATGGATGCCACAGTGGATCCGAAGGCCAAGCCTGATTTGGACGACGATGTCCCCGTGTCAGAAGTTTTGAGGAGATCGGTTCATACAGCCCAGGCTGAGAGGAAGCGTAGAAAGCACGCTGCAATGGAACGTCAGGCTGTCTTGGCCGCGGGCGCAGGTTCGAGTAATGCTTAACCCTCTGGCATTCCTATGGTGGACGTTCCTTCTGTTTTGTCCACTGCCCATAGACAGATTGCACGTGCGGCTCGAGAAGAGGTTGAACGACTACTTCAATGTTGAACAACGTATGGTCCTTAGTAACAGCCTTTTTCTTGAATCATAACACACACATTTTTTTAACAGGGCTAAATTTAGGTGATGGCGTGGCAGGTGAAGTGCTGGTGATTAAAGAGCCTGAAGTGGCAAACCTTCCTCTGGAATCTGGAATTGTTCCGACTGCCGCTTCTTCTCCTTGTGGGTCTTTGGTATCGGTGGGTGATGCAAGCATTACAACAGCCCTTATCGAGTCAAGGGATGAAGGTGTGGATGCTGAATCCACTTTCCCAATGGAAACCGAGGAAGCCGTCACAACTGGTGACGCTTCGGGCACTGTCTCGGTTTCTGCCGTGTCAGGTACTCCTTGAGTTATTATCTTTGAGTTTTTAATCCCGCTAGGCATCTCTAATGATATCTCTTTTATTCTGAGTTTAGGCGTGGTTAACCCTGATGTAGTACTGACTGAAGAATTACTGCCGGTCATTGGCTTGACTATCACGGTTCCACCCCTCTCTTCTGCGTCTCCCTGAACTCTGGAAGGTGAAGATCTCTCATTTCTTTGCTTCAGTGCAGATACCATTTTCTTGTATTAACCATATATTGTCACAATCCTGCAGGAGTGCTCTTTGATCACTTACACCAGGTGTTATGTCCGCCTTTTGCCTTCCAATCGGAATTCGTTCCACCTTCCGGCATTGGTTAGTATATTCTTCGCTTGGTGTTTCTTCTTTTCATGAGTAAGCTTTTTGTTGCTAAACCTTCCTCATATTAACCACCGTATCACGGCTCGAGGGAGGGAGTGAAAGAATAGCCAAGCCTCCCGTGCTCCCTGTCATGCCACTTTCAACAGCTGGTACGGTAGATCTCATCCCATCAGCTTTCTTCTTTATTTTTAAGTTGAAATCTGACTCTTATTCGTGCGTGGTTTATTTTGCAGCAGCTACACCGGCTTCGGCTTCTTTTGAGTCTTGCATTCCTATGCCAACAGGGCCTTTTACTAAGCGTCAATCTTCTAGGGGCGCGGTGACTGGCAGGCGGATGTTAAACGAATTTATCGAAGATCTTGATGCCGAGGCTCTCACTTCTGCCGCGGATTTCGCTGACGAAGTCAACCCTATGCTGGCGACGCTTGTGAATTTCCACAACGAAAATTTCTTCGGCCTTTGGCTTGATTATTGTAAGCGGATCGAGGCTTGTTTGCATGAGATCGAGCTCAAGCGTCTCAATCCTGAAGTATTGACCTTGAAGGCTCAGCGGGTCGCGTGGATTGAGGAAAGTGCCGATTCCATTCAATATTTTGAACAAAAGTTGGCCCTGAAGTGAAAGAAGCATGAGATAGCTTCCGGCGAATCCATCTAATTGCGCGCCCAGATCGAAGCAAATGCCGCGCAGATGCAACTTATTTTCGAAAACCTCCAACAATGTATTTCTAATGGGCTGTCGCTGAGGCAGAACCTCGATTTTACAGAGCGGGGCATGCATGATTACGAGGTTGCCAAGAAGGAAATCGCCGAGAAACTTTCATCATGCTTGCTACGGTGGACTCAAATTGAAGCGGGGCTGGCCACAGTAGTAGCATGCGAGGAAGAGCTGCAAGGAGCGCGTGAGCGGGTTGCCAATTTGTTGAAAGCCCCGCCTTCTTAACAATTGCAATTGTATTCTCCCCTTTTATATTAATTTTATCTCTTAAATACTTTGATTCATGAATAATGAATATACACTTTTTGCATGCGCTCATCTGTGTTTTGATGTCTTAATGTGGCGCTAATTAGTTTACTTGCTCGTTTCGGAGTCCGTAGTTTATTGACCCGTTTCGGAGTTTCTAGTTTATGTACTCATTTCGGAGTTTGTAGTTTATTCACTCGTTTCGAAGTCTCTAATTTATGTACTTGTTTCAGAGTTTGTAGTTTATTCACTCGTTTCGGAGTTTCTAGTTTATGTACTCATTTTAGAGTTTGTAGTTTATTCACTCGTTTCGGAGTTTCTAGTTTATGTACTCATTTCGGAGTTTATTCATTTTAGCTCCTTTGGGTTTACAGGCAAAGTTGTCCTAACGTTATATATAGATAACCCCTGTTCTTTGCGACAAAGCTCTGTTAGGTTTTTTGGTACTAGGGTTAGTCCGTGGTACCGTCACGTTGGTTGATGTATTTCTCGATATACAGTCTTTAAGCCATTGTTTGAGTAACCCCACGACTGTCGTATCTCTGATCCCTTCGGGGGTTGGACAAGACATCTTCAAGTAATCTCCTTAGGCTATATTACCGTCGGAAGAGCAAATTTTCCATGTCGCTTTTTACTTGAGGTTAGGCTCAATTTGGAGCCCCGATGAGTCATAACCACTCCGCGCTGGTGTGGGATGATTTCCGATAGTCTTTTAGGCTTTATATGAGTTGCCATCGAGACCCGATTTTTTTGTTTTGACGATGCCATGCCGTTTCTTTGCTAAAGTAGGGTAGATATTTGTAGGACCTCTATGCTGAATGTATTGCAGTTGAAGTCCGGAGTTAGGAATATGCCTTTGCTCCAATTTGACTTGGATCGTTGGAGCTTTGTTGAAGTCACGTCTGCATCCTGATGGAATGAGAAGGAACGTCGGGATAGTCTTTAGGTTGTATATGAACTGTCAAGACTTGGAGTTAGGAATTTGCCATGGCTCCATTTTGATTTGGCTCGTTAGAGCTTTTGTTGACATCGCATCTACATCCTGCAGTAACGAGAAGAATGTCGAGCTGGAGCTGAGATTTCGCCGTCACTCCTTTTTGATTTGGCTATTAGTAGCCTTTGTAGACATTACGTCTGTTGTAACGAGAAGAATGTCGAGATGCCTATAGGCTGTATATGTTGCCATTAAGCTCTGGCTCTCCCTTTGACGGAGCCTGGTAGGAAAATATAGTTCCCTTTCTTTCATTTGTGCCTATGGATTGTATACAGGGGTCAGTATGGACCTACCTGCAGGGCATAGGAAATTTCATTTAGATATTTTTTATTCTGTTGTAACGATTGCCCAATCATTTCGGCTATTTTTAAAATATTTTTACTCGCTGCTTTTTATTGCGAGTTGCCCAATCATTTCGGTTGTTTTTATATGCATATTTTTTACTCGCTGATTTTTATTGCGAGTTGCCCCCATCATTTCGGCTATTTCATATGCATTTTTTTTGCTACTCGCTGCTAAATTTTTATTGCGAGTTTGGAATCTGATACCAACCTTGGCATCGGCATCGCTATGACTGGAAGACTGCCAGAAGCGAAACATCATTTGCCGTGAAAGGACTTGGGGTTTGACATCTGTTTAGGCATCAGTATCGCTGCAACTGGGATATTTCCAGGAATGACTCATCATTTGCCTTTATCGATTTGAACAAAGACGACTTAGCAAACAGGGTTAGGATCCTGTCGACTAAGGCTTTTTGACTTTATGAGCCATAAGGGTCTCAAAAAGGTATTTCTCCCTATGAATCGTGAGGATCTCGTAACTGTATTTTCTCCTTAGGAATCGTGGGGATTCCCAAGTGATATTTTCTCTTGTAAGTCGTAAGAATCTTCAAAGAGTGTTTTCTCCTTATAAGTCGAGAGGACTTACAAGTGTCATTCACCATATGGGGATATTTCTCGCCATTGGTGGAACTTGATGAGGAAATCTTTATTTGTGCCCGTGGATTGTATACAAGGGTCAATATTGGACCGCCTGAAGGGCAACTTTGGGGAATGCGGCGCTTTAAGAACAGGTTTAGATACCTATAGCTTAAGGCTTTTGAATCTTATGAGCCGTGAGGGTCTCATAAGGGGAATTCTCCTTACGAGTCGTGAGGATCTCGCAAGTGTAATTTCTCCTTAGGAATCGTGAGGATTCGTAAGTGTGTTGCTCCTCTGTGAGTCGTAAGGATCTCACGTGTCTATTTTCTCTTCACAAGGTCGAGAGGACTTTTGCAAGTGCATATGAATTTTTATTTACGAGTTCGCGCCCTTTCGGGTTTTTACAAGCTTGCCGGCAATTATGCTATTTTTACTCACGGCGTCCTTTCGACTTTTCATCCATGCCCATTTTGCTTGTGAACATACCGTTTTTTTAATGAGATCGCGCCCTTCCGGGTTTTCACAAACTCACCGGTAGCCCTGCTATTTTTACTCACGGCGTCCTTTCGGGTTTTCATCCGTGCCCATTTTTCTTGTGGACATACCGTTTTTTTAACGAACGATAGAACGCTCGAGACTAGTTTCACCGCGGGTGACCCATCTATTTATTGGTAGGATTTGGGGATGGCTTCATTACTAAAGTAGCTGCGTAGCCAGTGGGACTTGAGTTGCAACCTCTATCGTCGAGACTTCGATTGCAATATAGATCTCAAGGAAGCATATCACCATTTTGGAGATGATGTGCCAGTATAGGGACATCTCGGTCCGTTATTGCCATGTTTGAGGCGAAATTTTAGTTTAAGGACATCTCAGTCCGTTGCCGCCATATTTGAGGTGAACAATTAGTTTAAAGACTTCTTGGTCCGGTATCGCCGTTTTTTAGACGAATTTTTAGTTTAAGGACATCTCGGTCCGATGTTGTCATTTTTGAGGCGGATATTTATTTTAAGGATATCTCGGTCCGTTATCGCCAAGTTTGAGGCGGATATTAGTTTAAGGACTTCTCGGTCCATTGTCGCCGTGTTTGAGGCGAAATTTTAGTTTAAGGACTTCTCGGTCTGTTGTCGCCGTGTTTGAGGTGAGGTTTTAGTTTGAAGATATCTCGATCCTTCATTCAGAAACGAGTATTAGTTTAGGGACGTCTCAGTCCATTATCGCCTATTTTCAAGGCGACGGATCTTTTGGATACTACTTTTAGGGTTCTGACTCAGGAAGATAGCGATCGGACACAAGCGTTGTCATCTATCATTAACCCAGGTCGTAACCCGTTAGGCGTAGTATTTTTTGAGGAATCGGCCGTTTATTGGCCGGAAGGGTATTTCGCCATACATATCTATGAGCAGGTAGGCTCCACCTTGGTAGACTTTGTCTATGATGTACGAGCCTTCATAGTTTGGCTCGAACTTCCCCAATTTTGCACGATTGGGGATCATAGGTCATTTGACGATTAGCACGAGTTCTCCTTAGTGGAATGTTCTCGGCCTGGTCAGTTTTTCGTATGACCGTGTCATCCTTGCTTTATAACCCTCCAGGTTTTGCTGTGCTATAAGGAGAGTTTCGTCGGGGGCGTCGAGCTTCTCAAGCCTAAGATGAGCATTTTTTTCATCTGTCAGCTCGTATCGAACTGCTACTCGTAGAGAGGGGAGCTCTATTTCCGTGCCAAATACTAACATGTATGGTGTTGTATTCGTAGCTGTTTTGAACGTTGTGCGGTATGCCCAAAGAGCTTCTTGCAGCCTTTCGTGCCAGTATTTTTTGTTTCTGGACACTGTTTTCTTTATAATCTTCGTCAAGGTCATGTTAAAAGCTTCACCTAGACCGTTGGCACGAGGATTATAGACTGAAGAGCATCTCCAATCTATTTTATGCTGTTGTGCAAAGCGGCTGATTTTATGACTCCTGTAGGCCGACCCATTATCCGAGATAATTCATCGCGGAGTGCCAAACCGGTAGATGACATGTGTCCTGAAGAAATGGAGGATATGCTCCGTCTTCACCTCCCTTAGTGGTACTGCTTCTGCCCACTTAGAAAAGTAGTCGGTCTTTGCCAATATGAATCTATGTCCTTTAGACGATGCTGGTTTAATGGGGCCAATTATATCGGTTCCCTACATTTCAAACGGCCATCTAGCTATTTGTTCCCTCATAAAAGGAAAAAAAGAAGAAAGAAAAAGGGAAAATTCCTCATTGTTCGAGTCTCACGTGTTAAACAAGTGAGTGCCTATATGTAAAGCATATGGGCGCTGCATAAGTCTCATGTGTTAAACACGTGAGCGCCTATATGCAAAGCATATGGGCGCTGCATAAGCCTCACGTGTTAAACACGTGAGCGCCTATATGCATATAGGTGCTGCAATTAAAACAAATGGGCTAAAAGAGCAACATGTGTTAAACACGTGAGCGCTTATATGTAAAGCATATATGCGCCGCATTTAAATAATTGGTAGGCCAAACAGGCCCCACGTGTTAAACATATGAGTTTTCTTGCTGCATTCTAATGCAAGATAGAATTAAATTCTATATGGAAAATATTTTCCTGATCTTTCAAATATGGAAATATTTTTCTCTAACAGAGAATCTTGGATTTAAAATCCAATTGTGATAAAATATCACTAAATGAATTATCTGATGGAATTAAATTCTATGTGGAAATATTTTCTCGATCTTTCTCAAACTAGAAAGATCCTCTATATTAAACAGAGGACCCTTGGATCAACGATCCATTGGTGATTATAAAATCACCCCCCGACCATCTGATAGAATAAAATCCTATCCTAGGAAAAATATTTCCTAATCTTGTTAAACAAATAAGAAAACTTCTCTGTTGAACAGAGAACTTTTGGATTAAAAATCCAACGGTGAATAAAATTCACCAATTGATCCAAAAAATCACTTTGAATTGATCATGATCTCTCAATAAGAGATTCTCTTAACAAGTTTTTTTTTTCTTCTCCTATAAATAGGAGCAAGGAGATTAAGGAAAGGGGAAGAGAGAGAGAGAGAGAGTTCAAAAAAGAAGAAGAAGAAGGGAGATAGATACATACAGAGACTTTTTATAAGCTCTTGAGAGAAGGGAGAATTTAATTCTCAAACAAAAAAAAGAGAATGATTGCCATCGTTGAAACTCTAGATAAAGAAAAAACCCAGAGACTATACCATCTATCTTTTATCTATCTAAGGGTTTAACCCTTCATTTAAGAACTCAGTTCTTTTCCCAGTTGAGATTTGCAGAAGCAAGTCTTCCCACAAGTTGAGAATTTAATTCTCATTGGGGAGATTTTGCTCTGCAGATTCAAAACTTAGGGAAAAAGAATTAAGTTATAAAAACAAGAGGAGAGAAGAAGAACGAGAATATATGTTCGTCTAAAAATTAGGGTTTAACCCTATATATATAAAGAACTTAGATCTTCCATAAAAAAAACAGTGATGATGATCCAAAATCTTAAAAACCAGAATCGTTAGTGCTTATCACTATTTTGAAGCCTCACGTGTTTCCCACGTGAGTGCCTCAAACGAAAGAAAAGAACAACTGAAACTGCCTCACGTGTTTTCTATGTGAGTGTTAAAGCACCCCAGTATAAAAAAAGAGAGGCAGCCACGTACTTTGCACGAGAACTCTAGCCATATGGGCATCACCCATATTTGTGGTGCCTCACACGTTTCACACATGAGCGCCACAAGAATCAAGTGCTTAGAACTTATATAAAAGGGGGGAAATAAGACCTTATAGGCAGTGCCCATATTTGTGGTGCCTAACGTGTTTCACACGTGAGCGCCACAAGAATCAAGTGATTAGAACTTATATAGAAAAGGGAAATAAAACCTAATGGGTAGCGCCCATATTTGTGGTGCCTCACGTGTTTCACACGTGAGCACAACAAAAATTTAGTGTTTAGCACTAATCTAATGCCCATGTGAAATTCACGTGAGCACTGTATGTCCCAGTGTTTAGCACCGTTGGGTAATTATAGAAACTCAATCCCAGCCCAAATTGGCTAAAGTTTCCTGAGGTTAAACCCCTGTGATTTTAAATCAACCGAGCTTATATTGCTCATGGTTTCCTAAACCGACCTTAGTCTCAAAAATAACTAGTGATCTCCCATTGATGATATCCCAAAGTATATTCATCTTATATCTCCTAAGATAATTTTAGTCTCAAACATGACTAACATTTCTTAGGTCTACAACAGCCCCTCCCCCTTTTCCCCTCAAATACGGGATTTGGTTTAAGGGTACATCTCTCCACACCTCTGATATATGTCGTTGTAATTTTTCAACGTTTTCAGAGAGGTGGCAGATCCCGACAACCAATAATACGTTGGTGCACTTCCAAACTGACATGCACACCTTAAATCGGATCGTACCCCAAATTGGGTGCATTCCATATCATCATCGTTCACTTCACTACGTAACAAATACACATGCGCGCAAGTCGAACTTTGGACCGAAACGTCCTTAAACTAATATTCGCCTCCAAAATGGCGATAACGGACCGAAATATCCTTAAATTAATATTCGCCTCCAAAATGGCGATAGTGGACCGAAATATCCCTAAACTAAAATTTCGCCTCAAACATGGCAATAATGGACCGCGATGTCCTTAAACTAAAAATAATCGAGCCCAAATACTCATACGTTTTAGGCCGATCTTAATCTCAATCCAGATTAACGATCCTTAAATCAACCCAAACCCAAATCTAAAAATATACGGATTTGGACTAATCCACGCCCTACGGATGATGACATAAATTAGTCTCCGTATACAATCTGCGGGCAACCCAAAATAAAAACAAACATATACACGACACGAAGTGAACCTCCGGAACAGGAGAAAGTGGTTATCGCCATGCGGTAACATAATTAACTGCAGGGGCTTGCGCCTGCAGGGAAGAGCATCCCCACAATCAAAAAACCTTCGCAAACGAGGGGGAATCTGATAAAGTCTGTTACAACGATCGCGTCCGTCTAAACCTCTAATATACGGTGCCATAAATCAACTTGGCATTTTCGGAGAGGTGGACGGATAAGTCCAAATAGCATCTGCCCCCAGGACTCAGGAAAGACGATCTATCCCAGTTTGTCTCTGTTTCTTGCGGTAAACAGATTCTGGCATGCCCGGTGGGACCTTTTCCTCTTTCCAGTCAACACTTTGTGTGTCGTGTTTCGCGAACAAAATTGCGGTTCGCTATGGTTGCCCTTGGATTCGAGGTATTAAGATTTAGTGTCTTGTTCCTATGCAGAAGAAGAAAAATCGATGGCTTCCAACTGTTGGTGTGTAGTAGCTCCTCTAGTTAGGTTTAAGCAACATATAGTGATGAACTTTTCAAAATTTAGAGGGCTAATACAAACAAACTCCAAATCGAACTAGAGATTAGGGTAAAAGCAATAATAAAAGAAGTCTAAGCTAAAAGATAAGGAATTAGAACCTTTGTAGTCAACTCCTTCACTCTCTTTGGACTCCTACGGCTCCACTCGAAGCTTGGATCGACTCCGCTCAAGATCCTTCGTCGTCTACGATGATCCACCTGGAGTTTCTTAGCTCAAGCTTTATGCTTCACAAAACTAAGATGAATGAAGCATAACAAGCTATACTAATGGTCTAGAGTAGTATAGATTAGTGAAGTGGGTATTTTTATCTCTTGGAAAAACCTTTCTTTTATTTTTTTCTCAAAACCTAGTGAGTGAAAATGAGGAAGAAGAAGAAGCAATTAGGGTTGTGTTTAACTCAAGTAAATAATCAGATATCATTAGCCATGGAGATATTTTAGAAATTTAACTAAATAAATATGAGTGGAATGGTGAGTCATGAAAGTAGATATTTTGAGAATATTATAGAAGCTATAACTCATTTTTATTTAATTAAAAATCTAATTTAATCTTCAATGTGAGTCTTGCACACCCATGTTGCATGTATCAACCATGACACTAATTATAAATACATGTTTATACACACACACACACACATACACATATATATCTATGTAAATATAATTACAAAAGAAATGATTTTACAAAAAGAAATTAGTCATTTTATAAAATCAACAATTGATTTAATAACCCGGTCATATCACATATAACCTGATTAATATATCCGCTAGATTAAATACGGTATCATATACTCGTATTTAATCAAGCCCCCGCAGATATCCCCATATGCGCTCCCACTTCGTTTCGCCTGAGTTCAGAAAACCCCTTTGTGGGACTCTAAGATTCGTCAATTCGCTAGCAGTAGGTAGTGATCATATCAGATACCCACAAACCGTCAGCGGTACTAGCTGCACGTAACGGCTCTAAGGTATTGTACGAACAGAAGAACAACAAGCGAACTTGTCAAAACTCCCGTAGAGCCATTGGAAACACTTACCGCACAGTCCGGTCTCTTCGTCTGATATGTTGCATATCAAGTATAGGGATGGAATCGTCGAGCCCTAATAACTCAATAAGTCATGCCGATATGGACTATGATCGGTCAAGAAACTACTGATAACACTTATCAGTAAATCTCATTAGCCCTGGACAGGGACTTCGAGTCAAAGCCAATCACGCATAGCACAACATCAACTCCCAATACCGGAAGAGTCGAAACCCCTCCCATCGTTCATTGCCTCCATGTGTCTCGGTACTGTACCCAAAAGCCACATGTTTGCACGACTCAGTAGAGCCGTGGTAGGGTGGAAATCAAAGCACAGTGGGAGAACACACAAGCCTCTATGACAATCTTGGGTCTACAGACTAACATGTACCAGTGTCACCTGAGAACAGCTATCCAACAATAGATATAATACCATATAAGAGTTCTCGGTGAGTCCGTTCAGTGTACCCAGTCTCTACTTAGCACCCGTATACAATCTTTGATGTCACAACACCAATGGATATGGGATCATCAATCACCCATCATATGGGTCAAGAAACGTATACGCTAGTCTACTCTGAAATATCGATGCCCTGTCTCAATATACCCTCGACTAGGAACATTCTAGGATATACTTATAAACTACACATGCCCCACTAGTATGATCTCCATCATAGTCATGGAAGTTAAGCAGATATCCTGAGGGTTTTATCAACATGTATGAAATGAACAGTATAACATAATCAAGTAAACATGTTAAGATAAAGTACAACCAGATAGCATACTATCATGTCGAGGAAGAAAGTAATCTATACACACACACACACATGTCCAAGCATCCACTATACATATAATGGCCTCTAGGACATACATATATCTAACAATCTCCCACTTGCACTAAGAACAATTATTGGCGTATCTCATACCCAACATCTCAAAAAGTCGCTCATGTTGCGGCTGTGGAAGGGCCTTGGTGAGTGGATCTGCGGTGTTATTCATTTTATCTACTCTTCGAATCTTGATCTCGTGGCAATCTACTATCTCCCAGATCAAATGATATCGCCTCAGGATGTGTCTGGACTTCTGATGGAACCTGGGTTCTTTGGCCAATGCTATAGCCCCATTATTATCATAATACAATGGTATTGGATCAATAATGGTTGGAACCACTCCTAGTTCCGTGATGAACTTTCTCATCCAGACGGCTTCCTTGGCAGTATCATTTGCAGCAATATACTCAGCTTACATCGTGGAGTTTGCAACGGTATCCTGTTTGGAACTTTTCCAACTAACCGCCCCTCTATTGAGGGTAAATACATACCCCGAGATAGATTTGCTGTCATCCTTATCACTTTGGAAGCTGGAATCGGTAAAGGCCTCCATTTGGAGATCCCCATTACCATACACCAAGAACAATTCTTTAGTCCTTCGCAAGTACTTAAGAATGTTCTTCACTGCTATTCAATATTTCTCCCCTGGGTTGGTTGATACCTGCTTACTACAACTAGTGCATAAGCTACATCAGGGCGAGTACATAACATCGCATACATTATAGATCCTACGGCTGAAGCGTAGGGTATAAGCTCATGCGAGCTCTCTCTTCATCAGTCTTCGGACAGAAGTCCTTGGAGAGAGTGATTCCATGGCAAGCGGGTAAGGCAACATGCTGGAATCTTCCATACTAAACTTTTTTAGGATGGTGTCAACGTACTTTGATTGGGACAATCCCAATAATCTCTTGGATCTATCTCTATAGATCCTAATACCTAAAATGCAAGAGGCATCACCCAGGAACATCATGAAGAGCTTTTGTGATAAGAATAGTTTGACCGATTGTAGCATAGGAATATCATTTCCTATTAAGAGAATGTCATCCATGTACAATACGAGGAATGTGACAGTACTCCCTACGATCTTCTTATAAATGCATGGTTCATCTATATTTTTGACAAAATTAAACTCTTTGATTGTATCATTAAAGCAGATGTTCCAGCTCCGTGATGCCTGCTTTAATCCATAAATGGATTTAAGAAACCTACATGCCTTTTCGCTGCTCCTACCGTCAATGAAGTTCTCTGGCTGATCCATAAAAACACATTCTTCTAAATCACCATTTAGAAATGCAGTTTTAACGTCCATCTGCCAGATTTCATAATCGTAGTGAGCAGAAATAGCAAGTAGGATCCGAATGGATTTAAGTATTGCTACTGGAGAGAAAGTTTCATCATAGTCCAATCCTGATCTTTGACGAAAACCTTTTACATTACTAGGGGTAATATTCTACATAGCATGGACAATCAATGGGTATAACCATCTACTTATGAATTATACGGTCAGTTAAAGGTTTCGAATCATAATTTGAAAGTGGGGGCTACGGTGTTTAGGAAAAGGGACCTCATTTGAAAATCTGCAACGCCCCTTGAGGTTTCCATTTAAAAGATGCATACGATTCGTTGGTTTGGAATTAGATATGGTTTAGGTAATATCTTCTACATTGGCGATCACGCCTCATAACATCTGATATGGCAATAGTCCTCTAATTAACATTCTCAAATCACAAGCACGGATCAATCATCCGGCAAAACACATCTCGTATGGCATCCATCGTACGGTGACACCAACAGAATAGGGAATCTATCATCCTATACAATATATCTCGTACGGTAATTCATGGTACGGTAACAACAAACGGGATAGGGAATCTATCATCCTATATAACAAAGAGGGTACAGATCTAAAGTCTCGTATGACATATCACTCATTATTCTCACAATATGGATATATCATACACATATATCTCAAACACGTTCGTATTAATTCATATAAGGATACCCTGTATATATGTCATATCTTATAAATCTCGAGTCGTATCGATCTCGATCTCATATTATACCACTATCAACTCATACTCGTTCTCTTTCGATTCATACTTATCATAATTCACTTTATCATATCAATCATCATATATTTATCCAATCATCTTTAACAATCATAACCGTGAATCCTATATAGGTTTTCTACAACCCATATATATATATATATATATATATATATCGGTTTTCATTTATGATTTGCGGGGGTGTTATACGCCATCCACCCGACTTCCCCTGTAGATATAAATCTACTCACCGAAATTCTCCTCGCTTATCCGAAGTCGATGTGCTTCGTCGTCTCGGAAGTCCACGCAAAGTACCTACAATCAATACACATTGAAAATCAAACACAATTAATATCCAAAAACCGATACGGCACATAGATTGCCTATAGGTTAGAACCTATAGCCTACGCATGCAAAATCAACCAAACAACCATCGTCCGTTGACGTACAAACGTCGAACGATCAATTCAAATCTCAATTATTAAAACCACGCATTCCAAATCAAATACCAAAAACCAAGATTTCACGTATCGCATAACACGAAATCACATATCGCATGACACTAAACCAGCAAGTAAGGAAATCACTCCCAGATTTCTCCTCAGGTCAAATTGGACTAAACAAACAAGTATAGAGGATAGGTTATAGGGTAAGTGATCTATAGGTAAAATCCCAACCCCAATGCCCACTACAAAACTGGCGACATCATGTGAAAATCCGGCCTCGCCGGCCATTTGATGAGGGAATGGGCTTGTATTCAGGTAGTGGTTTTCTGGTGGTCTATTTAGATTAATGGTCTTGTTTGATTTTCTTGGAAAAATCCCAGAAAACTCCAGATACCCTGTAGGCTTTAAGGTTTCACAAATCGTATAACGCGAATTCAAATATCTTAATACATAACCAGCAACTAAGGAAAATGGTCCCAGATTTTGGTTCAGGTAAAATCAGGCCAAACTAGCAATACAGTGGGATAGTATAGGGGGTAAGTGAGCTACAGAACCAAACAACATCACCATTGCTCATGGGAAAACCGGCGACACTAGCATGAAATCCGAGCTCGCAGGCCCGATAAGCTCCAAACGTTCTCGTACTTCTACAGTGGGTTCCTAGTGGTTTATATAGGTCACTGGACTTGTTTATTTAACTCCTAAATAGCCCAGGTCATCCCAGATTCACTGTAGTCTATAAGGTCACACAAAACCGACATGGAAAATTTCTAACTTCGTATTTTGGATTCTAAACTCATTTCCAGGCCATGAAATCAATCCCTAAGGTCTTGTAAACACTCACTACACCTCAAATGGCCACTAGACAGCAACTTGTAATTTTCTAAAATCAAAATCCTAATTAACTCAATTTCTAACTAAAAATACGATATTTAATGAAATTTCTAAACTATTGTGAAAAGATATACCTTAATAGCAACCAAAGAACTTTCTTGAGTTGCCCAAGTATTCAAAATCCAAAATTGATTGGTTCTAAGGGCTTAGAATGGGTGTGCGCATGTTTTTAGTGAATGATGCATAGGGTTTAGGTTAGGATTTTGAAATATAGCATTGGATGTAGTGGGGGATTGAATGGGGATGAAGAAGATGGAGGAAACAATAGAGATGAAGGAAATGGGGCAGCCAACTCTCACTCTTAGCCTCACCTCCTCCTACACTCACCTCTCTCTCAAAATATCAACAAATATCTTTTTTGTTTTCCTTCACTAACCCCCTTTCACACTCTCTTTGCATTTCTTTTCTTTTCTCTTTTCTTGCTTCTTTTCATTTGTTTCATTCTCTCTAACTCACAAACATACACACAAGCACACAAGCACATGACATGTTGCAAAAGTCATGAAAATGTAAAAACACGGATTTTATCCAAAAATCCGATAAATATCATTAAAATAAATAAATTATTTTAATCTCCGATTAATTTCCAAATCTTGGTATATACTTATACTATTTTACGAAAAATCCCTATTCGCAAATCGAATAGTTTTCGCGAAATATATTATTTTAATATTAAATTTCCAAAAATAATATTTTTATATTTCTGAAATGTTACAGTCTTCTCCCTTTAAATAAATTCGGTCCCCGAATTTAAATTAAAATTCCCATATACCAAAACATTTCAATAATCAGCTCAAATCAACGGGGTTTCGAAATCATGGAAGACATACAAATACCATGGCGCATCATGTGTGCATGAAAACGAGTACAAAACTCAGAATCAAACTCCGTCAAGCATGACGCAATCATCGGAGTTAAAATGGAAATACGAATCTCGAATTCCACCACTGGAATCCAAATGCACTATTTAAATCATAATACGTATATAGTACGTATCTTTGTAAAACCATTTTAAAAACTGAAATAACTCATGCCAAATCTTTCTCAAATCCCCGTGCTATGCGTAACTCACGGTACAAGTGGCGGACGATCATTTGTAAAGAAATAAATATATACTTATATACGTTTTGCTCAATTTATACGTCCTGCCTTTTTTTTTGAAATATCCCAGAAGGTTCTCTTTATAAAATTTCGTGTCACCCGCGGACACGCAAGAAATAGCGAGACTATAGCCCCTTTTTGAAAACCTTTGGTAACTTGTTATATGCATGCAAAAGTACTCAGGTACTGTCCTCAGACCAGTCCTGCTCGGCTACTATATAATATAGCATTCTTCATCAAAACGAGAAACTCATAAATAAAATCAGCCTAAAAAGGCGTATCCAATATCACATGCGTCTGGTGTGCACGGAAATCCAATCCAACACAAATGCCACAATATGCACAGAAGCAAAACTAAGCGCAATAGATGTGCACGAAAGCATCTGTCCAGTGCAACAGGTGTGCACGACCACAATATCAAATGCATCTATAGTGCATGAAAATCTCAAATCAAGCGCAACAACCATGCACGAATGAAGTC
Organism: Agapanthus africanus; assembly: GCA_030015575.1. Taxonomy (NCBI): domain Eukaryota; kingdom Viridiplantae; phylum Streptophyta; class Magnoliopsida; order Asparagales; family Amaryllidaceae; genus Agapanthus; species Agapanthus africanus. The sequence continues at coordinate 415,600,481 of CM057338.1, read as the reverse complement.
TCCATCAAGTGCATCTAACATGCGCGAAAATCTAAATCAAGTGCGTCTGGTCCGTATAAAACATCTAGTGCAATAGTATGCACATTAACAAACATCAAGTGCAGATGCTCACGAAAACGTCAATCTGGTGCAACAACACACGAAATACAATTCCGGTGCAATCAATGCACGAAAACTCATCAACATCTCAATGATCATAAAACAACACCGAGCATGCCAAAGTGTATAAGATCATAAACGTGTGCAACTACGTGCACAAAACCATATATCAATGCACTGCAAGTATATATAAGCTATACCAAGTGCGAAAATCAAATCGAGTGCGTACCTCACGCACGAAAATCAAATCAACAATCTCGAAATCCACCAAAATCATAAGTACGTGCAACAAGGCATAAAATCAACCTCAAGTGTAATAGATATGCACAAATCATAATCTCAATATAGCGGTGTATAAAACATAAGTCAAGTACAATAACTGTGCACAATATAAATCTCCAATAGGTGCAACCAAAGTGCACTAACACATAAATCACGAAACCCAGTCATCAAAACTCCAATCCAAGCGATAAAAGTGTGATACTCGGATCACAAAACACAAATCGCAATAACTGACATTGAGGTACACCTCCTACAATGTCGAAAAATAAGCCGGTGCGCCCAAACTCGGCAGAGCAAGATCATCTACTTGCCTCCTGCTCACGGTCTGGCATCTCCGGTCTCTGGGTTCTCTGTTTTCTCTCTGAACTATCAATCTCGCAATCTTTCTGCTTGTCGGCCTAGTCAGGTATACTAACGGAACAGTTCCGCTCTGTAACTCCTTTGATCACCGTTTGGCCAATCAACATGACCACTCACAATGGCATATTACTGATGGCGGCATCTAGCCCTCTGAATACGCACGCTATAACTGATCCTGGTGCAAATCTCGATCACTGCGGTGTCCTGGAAAGATCCTGCTCACGGCTTCTTCCGATCTCACCTATACCGAACTATACGAAGGTTGGCATTCTTGCGTAACTCTTTTCTCATAACCGGACAGCTGTGTCCTCAGCACGACTTTCATCTGGAAATTTGGCTGTATCTAATGGCTCTGCACACATATCAATCCTCTAGCATCAATGGAGTGTAACAACTGTTCGTTAGCATCTCTCATGAATCTCTTGTTCCACTCGTCTTTATTATCGTTCATTTCGACGTCATCTCTTGCTGTCTGCATATTTCAATTCATTCTCGGCTACGGTCAATCTGGAGTCTCTCACACAGACTCAAAATTACGAAATCAGTACCTTCATCACTATGTGGAAGATATCTAGCCGGACATGTCCTCGAAAACTCATCCAATTTTTGGAGGAATACACTTTATTCATCCATTCTCGATCCACTTGCCATACATCTGGTGAGGTCCTTCTATCTGAAACTGGTCAACTTACCGATCTCACATCGGAGCATCTGACGAACAACGTCCTCTCTTGATCGATCTACTCTAGATCTGAGTAAGATCCTTCAACGGAATTCTTCAACTCGACTGAGCCTGCATCGGCACATCAAATCTGACGAATCATAACATTCGCTCCACTCGAGATAGAATAGCTACCTCCTGTCACATCTCTGCCTGGAAGCTCCAGCGGTTTCAGCTCATAAGCTCTGAAAATGACATCTCATCAATCTCAGCAACAGTTGGGTCACCTGTCTACACAGTAGACAACATCATAATCTCTGAGGTATGTTGTACATCAACAATATTCTCAATCCGGCAGCCTCTATCAATAGTCCGATCATCCGGTGTAAAACCGAACACTCGCCTCAAAGGATAGATCACAACACAACACTATACCTACACGTCCCTATGTCACCAGAAAACAACAATGGTCAGTTCTCGTCCATGATGAGCTCACCCTGACCGAAACATTAGCAGCAGCTCAATCTGCGCTCAAACCTTGGTGACAAGAACATCAAGCAGGTATCGAAGAAGATAAATCACATGAACGAAAGAAACCATCATTTCCCAAATGGATATATGATTATAGGAACGAATAATATCAAAGATCTCAAGATATGTACATCCTAAGGTTTCTTAAGTGGAGTATCATATCGTAAATATGCCACGGAACATACGTACGGTACGTCACTCTACTCAAGCTACCTACTCCATCAATAAAGGTCAACCTATGAAACGAAAGTTCGGGTCTAATACCCCCTCGTCAAGTCTAAGTTCCGTAAGGTCAAGCTTAGGTTCCGGAATATATACGCCTTAGACTCCGTATAGTCAAACTCAGACTCAAACCAAGGTTAAAGCTAACGCTTTGATACCAACTTTGTCATGACCCGAAATTTAGTTCGTGACCGGCACTTAAATCACGCAACGTCAAAAGGCGTAACGTAATTAAGTAAGCCGAAACCCAGAAAATCTAAACCTTTTTTTTATAGTGGAGTGCAGTTTTGAAATAAGGTATAATGAATCATATTTTGTCTTTTCAAAATTCGGACAACACCTCTCTTGTATATTTTGATCCAAAAACAGATATACAACAATATATAGTCATCCCCAAGTGGGAGCTAGCTCTATGCCAACTGGCGGAAACACAACCACGCAAGTAATACATATATAACGTCCAATGGCGAAGATCAACCCAGAAAGAACAAATAAGAAGCAAGACATCAACTCAAGAAGCGAACACAACCCATCGCTCTAAGTTTTGCACAAAACCCAAGCCTGACTAGGTCTACCAATATACAATACTAGTTTCTAATATGATATGATGGAGTTTGTCTAGATACAATAGAATATAACGGTACAAGAGTGGGCATGATCAAATAAGTGTCCCACCTACCAAAGCAAACATCCTGAATGAAGCTGTGTGCCAGCAATACCGCAACTGATCCCAAGCGGTCAAACCTGCAAGAACCGTGGCACAACGGGGGTGAGTTGCCAACTCGTGAGTAGAAAACATCAACAAGTAGAAATCGAATAAAATAACGATTTCCTAGGTCACTATATCCTGAAGGTAATACTACGATATCTAGGGTGACTACAAATGCATATATGTCCACAATCAAGTCAATGCCCATAGCATATATAATAAACATCCGACATCATATGCCTGTATATAAGTGGATAACATCCACGTGTCCATCAATGACACAACTCAATATCATGGAACATGAATGTCCAACATCGACACTCGAAATATCATGAAAACATAGTATATATGTATGTATGTATGAGGATATCAACCACCTGTGTCTATCAACGACACATCAAAATCATGAAACCTGAGTGTCTAACACCGACACTCAAAACATCATGAAAACCCGTGCCCAGCATCGACACGTAAATCCTCATACCTCAGGCACCGCATCCTCAGATTGGCCCTCATATACGTATCTCATCTAAGGCGCCGCATACTAAGATCAGCCCTCATATCCATCTCATAACTCCGGTCGGTATCCTCCAGATATCCGCCGAGTTCTATACAATCACCGGTAGGTAGTGTTCCCTCTGCCAGGCTCATCGGCTACACCACGACAATCATTTCTTGCCCCAGGGGTACCATACCGGGTCCACCATGTACCCACAAACGGATCATCCATCTCCTTGAATCGGGTCTCGAAAACCAATCTTAAAACCGAGAAAACTCATGGTGGACGCATCGAAATATCATATTATGAGAAACCGGGTTTTTAAAACAATACATCATTTCCTTCAAAATATAACTACAGTTCTCAAATCCAGAAATCTCATGAAAATTGTATCAATATGCATATAACAATAAAGTATGACGTGTGCAACATAGAGTAATAATATGAGCATATCGGTATATAATGCAAGCATATAACCACAAGGTACGATGTATGCAACATAGAGTAGTAATATGAGCATATCAGTTATATCATGCAAACATGTCAAGTGATGATACAGAACAATGAATATACTACACAGTTATAAATCATATCATGATATGGCAGTTCTACAGTGTAAGTGACATAGCAATTACCGATGAAGAATGTGTGTGAGCCGGCAAATCTGTGTAAGTGTAACATACGCATCAACGGTAATGGTGCAGGTGTACTAGCAAATGATATCATATAGCATTAATTATTGGAACAGGGTATATACATTACTAGGGGTAATATTCTACATAGCATGAATAATCAATGGGTATAACTATCTACTTATGAATTATACGGTCAGTTTAAGGTTTCGAATCGTAGTTTGAAAGTGGGGGCTACGGCGTTTAGGAAAAGGGACCTCATTTGAAAATCCGTAACGCCCCTTGAGATTTCTATTTAAAAGATGAATCGATTCGTCGGTTTGGAATTAGGTATGGTTTAGGTAATATCTTCTACATTGGCGATCACACCTCATAACATCTGATATGGCAATAGTCCTCTAATTAACATTCTCAAATCACAAGCACGGATCAATCATCCGGCAAAACACATCTCGTACGGCAATCCATCGTACGGTGACATCAACAAAATAGGGAATCTATCATCCTATATAATATATCTCGTACGGTAATTCATCGTATGGTAACAACAAACGGGATAGGGAATCTATCATCCTATATAACAAAAAGGGTACAGATCTAAAGTATCGTACGACATATCACTCATTATTCTCACAATATGGATATATCACACACATAAATCTTAAACACGTTCGTATCAATTCATATAAGGATACTTTGCATATACGTCATATGTTATAAATCTTGAGTCGTATTAATCTCGATCTCATATTATGCCACTATCAACTCACACTCGTTCTCTTTCGATTCATACTTATCATGATTCACTTTATCATATCAATCATCATATATTTATCCAATCATCTTTAACTATCATAACCGTGAATCCTATATAGGTTTTCTACAACCCTAATATATATATATATATATATATATATCGGTTTTCATTTATGATTTGCGGGGGTGCTATACGCCATCCGCCCGACTTCCCCTGTAGATATAAATCTACTCACCGAAATTCTCTTCGCTTAGCCGAAGTCGATGTACTTCGTCGTCTCGGATGTCCACGCGAAGTACCTACAATCAATACAAATCGAAACGCAAACACAATTAATATCCGAAAACCGATACGGCACATGGATTGCCTATAGGTTAAAACCTATAGCCTACGCATGCAAAATCAACCAAAAAACCCTCGTCCGTTGACATACAAACGTCGAACGATCAATTCAAATCTCAATTATTAAAACCACGCATTCCAAATCAAATACCAAAAACCAAGATTTCACGTATCGCATAACACGAAATCACATATCGCATGACACTAAACCAGCAAGTAAGGAAATCACTCCCAGATTTCTCCTCAGGTCAAATTGGACTAAACAAACAAGTATAGAGGATAGGTTATAGGGTAAGTGATCTATAGGTAAAAACCCAACCCTAATGCCCACTACAAAACCGGCGACATCATGTGAAAATCCGGCATCGCCGGCCATTTGATGAGGGAATGGGCTCGTATTCAAGTGGTGGTCTATCTAGGTTAATGGTCTTATTTGATTTTCTTAGAAAAATCCCAGAAAGTTTCAGATACCCTGTAGGCTTTAAGGTTTCACAAATCGTATAACGCGAATTCAAATATCTTAAAACATAACCAGCAACTAAGGACAATGGTCCCAGATTTTGGTTCAGGTAAAATCAGGCCAAACTAGCAATACAGTGGGGTAGTATAGGGGGTAAGTGAGCTACAGAACCAAACAACATCACCATTGTTCATGGGAAAACCGGCGACATTAGAATGAAATCCGAGCTCGCCGGCCCGATGAGCTCCAAATGTTCTCGTACTTCTACAGTGGGTTCCTAGTGGTTTATATAGGTCACCGGGCTTGTTTGTTTAACTCCTAAATAGCCCAGGTCATCCCATATTCACTGTAGTCTATAAGGTCACTCAAAACCGACACAGAAAATTTCTAACTTCGTATTTTGGATTCTAAACTCATTTCCAGGCCATAAAATCAATCCCTAAGGTCTTGTAAACACTCACTACACCTCAAATGGCCACTAGATAGCAACTTGTAATTTTCTAAAATAAAAATCCTAATTAACTCAATTTCTAACTAAAAATACGATATTTAATGAAATTTCTAAACTAAAGTGAAAAGATATACCTTAATAGCAACCAAAGAACTTTCTTGAGTTGCCCAGGTCTTCAAAATCCAAAATTGATGGGTTCTAAAGGCTTTGAATGGGTGTGTGCATGTTTTTAGTGAAGGGTGCATAGGGTTTAGGTTAGAATTTTGAAATATAGCATTGGATGTAGTGGGGGATTGAATGGGGATGAAGAAGATGGAGGAAACAATGGAGATGAAGGAAATGGGGCAGCCAACTCTCACTCTTAGCCTCACCCCCTCCTACACTCACCTCTCTCTCAAAATATCAATAAATATCTTTTTTGTTTTCCTTCATTAACTCCCTTTCATACTCTCATTGCATTTCTTTTCTTTTCTCTTTTTTTGCTTCTTTTCATTTGTTTCATTCTCTTCTCATTCTCTCTAACTCACAAACACACACACATGCACACATGCACATGACATGTTGCAAAAGTCATGAAAATGTAAAAACACGGATTTTATCCAAAAATCCGATAAATATCATAAAAATAAATAAATTATTTTAATCTCCGATTAATTTCCAAATCTTGGTATATACTTATACCATTTTACGAAAAATCCCTATTCGCAAATCGAATAGTTTTCGCGAAATATAATATTTTAATATTAAATTTCCAAAAATAATATTTTTATATTTATGAAATGTTACAGTCATGAGTAATTTGTGTCTCTAGAATCTCTTCTAGTTCTACCGCATTGCCATCTGTACTATTTGTAAAAATTTCATTTTCTAAAAATGTGGCATGTTGAGAAACAAACACTCTTTGTTCTTCCTTATGGTAGAATAGATATCCATATGAATGTTTTGGATATCCCACAAATTTACACATGACCGATCGTGTCTCGAGTTTATCTGGATTCTGCTTTTTGACAAAAGCCGGACAACCCCATATCCTAGCTCTTTTAAGAGATGGTCTCTTTCCACACCATATCTCATATGGAGTGGTAGACACGGTCTTGGTTGGAACTCTGTTCAACAGATACATGGCTGTCTCCAATGCATGTCCCCAAAAAGAATGCGGTAACTCAGTGTCACTCATCATGGACCGTACCATATCTAATAGGGTACGATTCCTCCGTTCTGAGACACCGTTGTGCTGTGGTGTGTATGGGGGAGTGAGCTGAGAGAAAATCCCATTCTCTTTTAAGAAGTCTGAAAACTCTGTACTCAAATACTCTCCACCTCGATTCGATCTAAGTTTCTTGATACTCAAGCCTGTTTGTTTTTCAACTTCAAGTTTGTACTCCTTGAATTTCTCGAAAGCTTCGGATTTATGCCTCAATAAAAACATGTGTCCGAATCTTGAGAAATCATCAGTAAATGAAGTATGAAAAACCGCCTCTAGCATATGTAGATATTGGTCCGCATACATCACTATATATGAGGCCTAAGATTTCTATAGCTCTCTCTCCGTGTCCAATAAACGGAGTTTTGGTCATTTTACCTTTGATACAGGACTGACAAGTCGCATAAGATTTATATTCAAAAAGATTTAAATATCCATCTTTATGTAGCTTATTTTGTCTCGTTTCATTAATATGACCAAGTCTACAATGCCAAAGAAAATGTTCATTTATATCTGAAAATTTTCTTTTTATTTGTATATTGTATGTTGAAAACCGTGTGTTGGTATAGGACGTAAATACTGTTATTTAGTGTACCATACCCAATCAACTGTTGATTCAAGTTAATGTTCATAATATTATTTTGCAACACAAAATGATATCTTTCATTGTCTAACAAAGAAACGGATATTATATTACATAGCATACTAGGTACATAATAACAAGGGTTCAAAACCAAAATACATCCCGAAGGCAACCCCAGATGATACTCTCCTACAGATACAGCATGTACATTGGAACCATTTCCAACCCGAAGAGTGTGATCACCAGTCTTCAAAACTCTACTATTTCTCAATCTCTGCATATAATTGCAGATGTGAGAACCAGAACCGGTATCTAATACCCAAGATGCAGAGTTTATAGAAAAACAGTTTTCAGTTACAAACACACCTGAAGCGGAAGCATCAGTATGCTTCTTCTTCTTGAGATCAACAAGATACAGAGCACAATTGCGTTTTCAGTGTCCCGACTTGTGGCAGAAAAAGCATTCTCCTTTTCCACTTCCTGCGGCCCCGGATTTATCTTTCACCTTCGCCTTTTCAACTCCACCTCTCGGTTTGGTGGGTTTCTTCTTCTTCTTTCCCTTAGCCTTGTCTTTTGGGACGGAAGAGGAAGATGGCCCAGCAAGCAGAGCGGAAGTTTTCTCTATCTTAAGTGTGCTCTCTTCACTTCTCCACATATTCAGAAGTTCAGGCAGTGTTTGCTCCAAATTGTTCATATTAAAGTTCACTATGAATGGAGCAAAGGCAGGGGAGAGACTATAAAACAATATCAATATATTGCTCGTTCTTCATGGTCCATCTTTGGTTCTCAAGTTCTTCTATAAGACCAATCATCTTCAAGACATGTTCACCTACTGATGTGCCAGAAGCCATCCGCATCTGAAATAGCTTTCGAGATGCTTCGTAGCGTAAAGCCCGAGATCGATCTCTATATAACTCCTTTATATGGAGAAAGATGGATTGAACATCCATCTTCTCATGCTACTTCTGATGTATATTTTCCATAGAAGCAAGCACGAGGCACTTGGCCGTGTCACAATCAATATCCCATGTTTTTCGGATCTCCTTATCCGAAATAGATGATTCAGGACCTGGGATAGGTGGAGCTTTAGCAGTGAGGACATATGATACTTTATCATATGTGAGTGCAATGTTCAGGTTCCTCGGCCATTCTTTATAATTCGGTCCTGTCAGTTTGTTTTTCTCTAACAGGAGCTTAAGTCCCATCATTGGTATCTTCCATTAGGAGAAAGAAAAGAAAACACTCAGCGAAATGCTCTTACAAAGATTTAGATTGGTTATTATCTTATCTAATCGATGTCTCCCACTGCTTTTATCAAATTTTCTTTCAAAACCTCAAAAAGAAAACTAGCCAGGATTAATTACATTCTACAGTTTCGCTAACCGGTCAGCCAGGCCAATGTCGGTAATTTGAGGGAGGTTTCCCGTGCTTTCGCACGGACCTAATTAAAATAAACTTCATTTTCCAAGAGGTGTAACCCCGTTGACACGTTTCTAGACACCTACTGGATTAACTAATTGTAAAGTGCAAAACTCTCCTGGGAGTAACTCTTACTCACAGTGGGATCGGGATCTAACTATCATATAGAAGGTATGCAATCTCGTTGCAAATTTCAACTCTTGAAACTCCCGATATGGTTTTTACCCCTAGCTGCTTATGACCTTGGCTATGGTCAACATATCATAAGCACTAGTCAAGTTCTACCCGTCATTTCGTGATTAACTAGACCCACCCATATGACCCTTGACTATGATCAACATAATCACATGAATGTCCTAACTAACCGCATCATATACTTTGTAGGAAGACATCACTTGGCTACCGTACACTACGCCTTGACTATGATCAACATACGTAGCACGAATACTAAGTACCCTGCTTCCTAAAATGACGGAGGGTTGCGGATGGTTTTTATGAAAACCTTTAACGCTTTGAACTTGATCTCGTTGTAGAATCAAAATAGTTTAGAAAAGGAGTGGCTTAAGCTCCGCATCTTTTGAAACTTGCTTTTTCATAAAAAGGCCGAGTGGGTTTCAAATCCGATTCTACAACATCTTTAGGTTTCTTATTCTTTACATTAATCTCATTAATATAGTCCCATCTTTTAAGTTCCTAAGTCATCATAGAAAAGAAACGAAAATAGAACGTACACTTATGCCATCCGCATTCGCCACAGTGTCCCGTTATGCACCGTTAAGTTACTTAACTAACGGCATAGCGGGGCGGGACTAGCGCGGATGTAAAACATAAGTAACGTTTATTATATATATATATATATATATATAAATATATATATATATATATATATATATATAATATTCCATTCGTTTCAGATATTCAGTAATCTCATCACGGAATAATCAGTAGCAGAAACACATATATGAAAATATAGGATATACTAGGAAGTTCGTATTTTATATTTAGCCTACAATAGAAAATACGGATTCCACGGTCGTGATGAATAGCCAAGCCCACACCCCTAGACCCCTGCGAGAGCGACAAGTGACCCTACTAATTCTGAAGTTAGGAGACCCGGTCTCGACTCCTCGAGATGGCTTCCCACTGGACTCCAGAACCCGGTCATTCGTGCTCCCCTCCTTGGGTCTATCCAAATGCGGAAAAGTAAATAATATACATCAATGGAGACGTCATCCTCAACCTGGAAATGCCTATATAAAAGAATATTACATACAAAGAATTTTACATGAATGAAAAGAAAAACTCTCGTCTCACATAAAACCCCCGGCCGACCATTCAATCACGACGATCCTATACATCATATCATAGCAACATATAATATCACATATCATCAACATAAGTAAATATGCGTATCCCAATTGTCGTTGACGTATAGCAACGAAACCGGCAATACACCACATATTACACTTACGGTCGCAGAAAAGAAATGTAATACTACAACATTTGGAATCCACACTTTTCCTTAGACATCGCAAACTCGGAATATCACATACCCCGGATTACATGCTAACACTGCAGATCTTACATTTAGGTCTTAATAATGAAAACACTTTTTCAAAAGAGATCGGGTAATTCAACAAGATTCCCGATATCGAACGAGACTGAAATGTTAGATTTACAAATAACCAATTAATTTTCTCAAAACTAATTAGTGTAGATTCCAAATATTGTATCACATTCAGAAAGATTAAACGACGTTAAATATATCAATCAACATATCAACATACCCACTGTTCTCATAGATCTCAACACTTGAACCTATTTTTAAAAATTCCCAGAGAGCACAGCATGTACCCATGGATCAGCACAAGAAGGCACGGTCCAAGCCTCACCAACGGCGCCGCGGAACCACCGCAAATGCCATGATTTGGCCGCAGTTCCGCGGTCGTTGTGTCGAGTTAGGCGCTCGTTCTTCTTGGGGATTCACAGAAAACCCTGCACTATTTTCTGAATATTTTTAAACCATAAAATTCTAAAATTTAAAAAAATTTCCAGTGAGCATGTAAAAATCAAATTTTTAATGTTCGATTGAGTTTTTTAATGCCGTCTAGGTTACTCTAAAACTCTAGCTTGGCTCTGATACCATGTTGGCGTGTAGTAGCTCCTCTAGTTAGGTTTAAACAACATATAGTGATGAACTTTTCAAAATTTTAGAGGGCTAATACAAACAAACTTCGAATCGAACTAGAGATTAGGGTAAAAGCAATAATAAAAGAAGTCTAAGCTAAAATATAAGGAACCACAACCTTTGTACTCAACTCCTTCACTCTCTTTAGACTCATACGGCTCCACTCGAAGCTTGGATCGATTCCGCTCAAGGTCCTTCATCGTCTACGATGATCCACCCGGAGTTTCTTAGCTCAAGCTCTATGCTTCACAAAACTAAGATGAATGAAGCATAACAAGTTACACTAATGGGCTAGAGTAGTATAGATTGGTGAAGTGGGGATTTTTATCTCTTGGAAAAACCTTTCTTTTATTTCTTTCTCAAAACCTAGTGAGTGAAAATGAGGAAGAAGAAGAAGCAACTAGGGTTGTGTTTAACTCAAGTAAATAATCATATATCATTAGCTTTGATCTACTCAGAAGGGTACGAAAGAACTCTCCAACGGCAGTGCTGAAGAAATCGCCCCCGCCTGCAGAAGCCACAGTGCAGGCAAAGCCGAAGCTCCCCCATCAATGGCTCTTCTCCCAAATTCATAGGGTCTGGCGGAAAGTCCAAGATCCCGTGATTGACCAGAACTACTCTTGTCGACCGAAGAAATCGAAGGTTTGGCAAGAGAAAGACCATCCCTCCGTCATACAGCGAGGGACTTCTCCCACACGGGTGTCTGTTACAACGGCTCCTTCAACTTCGACCTCCCATAAAAGGATGAGGCCGGAGAAAATTCCACCGTCAGAGGCAAATTCCAAAGGCGCTGGACCCAAACGCCCCAAGTCTGGGGGCATGATCGTACACACGGTTTACATGGCTTCCGGAAAAGAGCAAAGCCGTGCTTCCGTTGCTCATCGACCGCAAACTTGGTCGTTAACAAAAGCTCAGGAGCAACAGCAAAAGCTCTAGGAAATGCTGATTAAAATGTCTGCACTTACTGGGCTGAAAGAAAGCCCGGAATCGGCATCTGAAGAGCTTCAAGAGCAGGGAACGATATAGAGTTCCTGCGAAAGGTTCTTGAAAGGAAGGATAAGGAGGCCATGGAACAAGCTGCTAACATAAAGCAGATGGCGCTTTTGTTCCAGGACATGTTTTGAATGATGATCCAGCCAGAACCTCTAGCCGAAGATCCACCGATAATCGTTGAGGACGACAGAGGTGAAACATCAAACCACCTTCCGGCTTTATCAATAGCTAAGGAGGAAACAATCTCCAAGGCTGCTCTTGATGACTATATAGCTCAACAAATATGAGCTTATCAAGCGAATGAAGCGGCTGACCAAATCGTCCGAACTGGAAGACCGTATCTAGGCTGGTATGATCAAATCAAGTACCCGCTGGGATATACGATCCCTAAGTTCTATGTGTACAAGGGGACAGGAAATCCACACCAGCATGTAGCGCAGTTCAGAGCTTTGTGCGACAACACTGGAGGCGACGACAAATTGTTGCTTCGCCAGTTTGTTGGCATCCTGTCAGAGATGGCATTTGAATGGCACTCGGAGCTCCCAAATGACTCCGTCAAAATGTTCACAGAGATGGAACTGCTGTTCACACAGCGGTTCTCCAGCACGAGCGAGCACACCCCAATCACGACATTAATCAATTCCAGAGTGAAGTCAAGAGAAACCTGGGTCCAATACGCGATCCGGTGGCGGAACCTATAGTCAAAATACGAACAGTGCATCGAAGAATCTCCTGTCGTGGGCATGTTCATCGGGACCCTTGATCCTCAAACGACTGTGTCCCAGTTCATGACGTTCTTTAAGCCGACCACCTTTTAGGATTTGTTCGATAAATTGACCCAAATGGACCAGATGGGTCACGGGCCTGCCTCCTCAAAAATGGACCCTTGAAATGCCAAGGGTAAAGGGAAAGTGACCTTCGTTGCCAACACTCAACAGCAACAGAGTGACCCAAAGCCGGTTGCTCATCAAAACAACATGCGTCCACGCCTATCCCTGGAAGAAAGGCTAGGATGCGCTTACTCGTTTCCCCGTGACAAGACGAGGAGACTATTCGAGATGCCAGTGCGTAACAAACTCATCACATTGCCAGACCCACGACGTCCACCGCAACCCGGCAATGTCAACAACCCCAACTACTGCTCCTATCACAGAATGGTGAGACACCCAATTGAAGATTGCTACATCTTCAAGAACTGGGTCGAGGATCAGTATCAACAGGGGAAGTTCACGCTTTCTGAGAACTGGAGGGTAAACCTGCCACATAAGCACGCTCCCAAAAAGGTTGATATGCCGGGGGCATCATGCTCGCTCGTAGAAGAAGCTCCATAGGAAGTCGTTCTTTCAGCTAAAACCAAAAAAATGCTGAAAGATCTCCAGGCATGTCCGACAGTTAGGTGGAAAAGCCCGCTTGAACCTGAAATCATCGAAGGGATGCTGAAACCGCGTCCCGTACCGAAAGTTGTTGACAAATGGCAAAATCCCCAAGTCAAGACTTCAAAGTCTTTAAAGAAAAAGAAGAAGACCAAGTAGCCTGTGCAACCTGCCGAGTATGACGACAAACACACAGATCTACAAAGGTATATTGACGCGCTGGAGGAGTACAAACAGAAGGCATGAACACCGGTCACACTCGAAGAGTTCCTCAAGCATATTCTTGAGAATGAAGATAGTGACAACGATGAGGAAAATGACTCATCAGAAACCGAAGACTATATAGAAATTTACCACATGGTTTTCCATTCGTCGTTAAATGATGAAGAAGCTCCCCCAGCATCAGAAAACAACGCAAATGAACTAGGGACAGGATCGGCGCCAAAATCCCCGGAACTGTCGGAAGACCCAATCACAGGCTGTTAAACGAAGCCTTTCGAAAAAGCAAAGCTGACCGAGAACGCGAAACAGCCATATACGAAAAGGCTAAGCGTCAGCGTCAGAATGACCAAGCTGCGGCAAGGAGGAGTCATAAAGTACTCCGACCAGACCAAAGCACACCTGCGGCAAACAAGAGCAGAATCAAGACAAAGAAGCGGTTTGCCAAAGCCTTGTCAGTGGGAATGAAGCTACTACCTCTTAATGGAAACATGCCCGGGGTCATAAGCCTCAACAGAGAGGATTCATATCCGAACTACCACCTATATCATCGGAGGGTTACTTATGTTAGTGTATATGCCCTAGAGGCCATTACTCTATCATATTAGTTTGTATATTACTTAATGGAAGCTTGGGATATTCACAGTTGTATAGACAATCTTGCTCAAAATGGTAGTATGCTACTTGGTTTGTTTCTACTTTAATGTGTGCATGTGTTTCTTTTAGCATATCGCCTATACACATTAGTGGAGCCCTTAGGATCTTTGCTTGATAACTAGCGTTGTGATGGCAGTCACACTTGTGGGGGCTGGGTAATCTATAAGCACATCCTTATACAGGTCTCTAGTCGTAGGATTATCGAGACGGGGCATCGATACTCCGGAGTAGACTAGCGTATGCGCTTCTCATCCCAGCAGGGGAGATGGTCTGTCCCACAGCCATCAGTACGTCATACTGGAGATAGTATACGGGTGCTCGTTAGGTTATGAGTACACTGGACAGGACTCGTCAGGAACTGTTGGTTGGTACTATACCTATCGTCAGATAACAGTTCCCAGGTGACAGGAGTACAGCTTAGTCCGTCGACTTGACACTGCTACTTTGCCTCGAGTGTGTTCCCACTGTACTTTGATTACTACCCTACCACGGCTCAAAGGAGTCGTGCAAACAGGTAGTAGTTGGGTGCAGTCCCGAAGCACTTGGAGGCAGTAGCGGTTAGATAGGATTCGTTTCTCCCGGTATTGGGGGTTGATATCGCGCTGTGTCTAGGAGAGCCATTACACAAAGTCCCTGGTCAGGGCAAGCGAGAATTACTGGTAGTGTTTCCAGTAGTTTCTCAGGGTGTTCTGGGCTACACTCCGGCACGACTTGTACCGCTATTAGGGGTCTGACGTTTACCGCCCCCTAGGCCCGCAATGCGATACTCTCGGACGAACAGACCGGACTGTACGGAGATTGTCACATTCAGGCTCAGTAGGAATTCGGATGGGTTTACCTCATCGGCCTTCTTATCGACATCTACCTGGGGACCGTTACGTACAGCTAGTGCCGCTTGCAGTCTGTGGTTAAACCTACTGCCGGCGTAGTGTCGAGTCTTTAGAGTCTCACACAGAGAGTTTCCCTGCACTGGGCGAAAGGTGTAGAGGCCGTATGGTTTTACGGCAAGGCTACGATCACTTACGTGCACTTATGCACGTATGCTGTTCAGGTAGACAATGCTAGTGGACTTTGGTTTAAGCCGGATCCTAGTATTGTATGGATGGATTAGTTTTGTCTTTTGTGCATTCGCATTCTACGGAATGCGGATGCGGGTGTGTATGCACGGTTGTGAGGAGCGAAGAAGGAGGAGGTGCCTCATCAGGGTTTTGACCGTTGGTTCGGTCAAAACCATTATGAGGTGGGAAAATAGTTACTAATCTTTTTAATGATAATTAGGTTATGGCTAATTGCTTTGACCATTTGATCATGCTTGACCATGTTGACAATTTGACCATTGTTGACTTGGAGTTTTCTTGAGAGCACTAGATCCTTCTTTTGCTTTTTGCTTTGGATTTGATTTGTGATGATAATGGTCATATCAATGTAGCCATCAACTTTATCATGATAAGAGATTAGTAATTATTTTTTCCATTGTTCATTATTCTTTTGCCATTCTCTCTCTTCATTTGAGTGCTCTCATGCTTTGTTCTTCTTCTTCCTCCTCACTAAGAAATCCTATAGTTCTCATGTGTTGAGATAATTAGGATTTAAATAGACAAATAAATCCACCATCATATTCTACATCATCTAGGACATTAAGAGTAGCACACTTGTTGCCCTAGTTACCTCGGCTTGAGGTGGAGCTCGGAATACAAACTCTCGGGTGGATCGTCTTCGACTCAAAGAGGCCGTGGAGGTGAGCAAGATCCGGATCGATCCTTAGAGCTTGCATGGACGAGGAGGAAAGAGGAGAGAATACTCGAAGGACTTGGTTCATGAGGTATAATCTCTTGAGCATAGTAGATAGAACCTCTTGTAGTATGTTAGCAATGGTTTGGCAAAGATCCTCAAGCTATTAGTCCATGTTACCTTGTGTTAGAAAATTGTTTTTTACCTATTCCGCCTCCCCGTAAGCACCGGGGTGGGTAACGTGGACTTACAACTCATCCCACCGAAGAATGCAGTGCCTTCAAGAATTGGTGGCAAGGATACGTTGCCCATCAATAACACTTCAAGAGGATGAAGCGTGAAGCTCGTCGACAGTGAAAAAGTGCGACGAATGCGCGTAAGAAAATGACCGGCAACTGTCATATAGTTGATACTAGTTCATAAGGGGATAAACCCCAGGTTCATACCTTCGGGAGCGACTCTGAGGACGAAATGACCCCCAGCCCTCTCTTCAAAGACTCCACCTCCGAAAAAGAAGAGGGGGAGAAGAACTATGGGAACATTCAGCTGTGTAACCGCATGCTGTCTGAAAAGAACTTTGGACCTACAAACAAAGGTTCAAGCCAAAGAGACAAAGGGAAAGAAAAAATCCTTGTGGAAATTACCCTCGATGATGGAGTCGTCAAAGAGCATACAGCAAGGGACCCGCCTAAGAAAAACAAGGTAGATTACAATCTTAGCGCATATGAGGAAAATGCCCTCACAATTGAGTATACTGGATGCTCTCCTACTGTCCAAAGTGGCACGAGATTCTCTGATCAAGGCATTACAAGAGCCTGATAAGTTCCAAGATTTCCTCATAGAAGAGAAGATGAAGGACGAGCTGGCAGAGGTTCACACAGCTGACATTACATTCAGCGATGAAGATCTCCTCCTCGGAACGCGTGAGCATAATCGCCCGATATACGTCACCGAGTACTGCCACGACATCAAGATAGGCAAAATCCTTGTCGACAACGGATCTTTTGTTAATCTTCTCAACGTGAAAGTGCTGAAGGAGATTTGTATGAATGTTCAGCACTTGGCCCAAGACAAAATTACCATCTCCGGGTTCGACTCACAGTCGTCACAGACGCTTGGGTCCGTAATACTGACGTTATGCTTCGGGCTGCTTGTCACTGACATCAAATTTCATGTTATTGACGCCAAGACTTGCTATAATGCTCTGCTCGGCAGGCCTTGGTTACATGAGTACAACATCGTCCCTTCTACACAACATTAGTGTATGAAGTATTTCAAAGACGTCTTGGAATACACTGTCATGGGAGAACTAAACCCGTTCTCCGTAAATAAGGTCCGAAAATATGAAGATGCAAAGTACTTCATACCAGAATTCGAAAATAGGGAGAGCTGTCATAAGCCAGAGGACGGAAGTCCGTTGCCACCATCCCGAACTTTGGGAGCGACACCGAGGAAGATGAAGAAATAGTCTACTCGGGGCAACCCCAATACAACAAGCCCAGACCATTTACTCATATTCCGGTCTTTGGTAGCGACTCTGAAGACGAAGCTAATGCCGTTTTCTCCATCCGTCCATCGGTGCAAATCCTTGCCAGAGTGGATCAGAGCCTGCAAATCACAATGGCTCCCCCTCGGCATTATAAAGAACTTGATGCGCTCAATACATATAGCGTACAAGAACTACAGACTTTCTACGTGCCTCCCTGGCGAAGTGGTGAAAAGGCGATCCTCTTTTACCAATCTACGGAGACCAGAGTAGAGAAAGAAGTCTGGCACGGTGCCGATTTTACACTTGATAGGCTACAACCAATCCGTCTGCCAAGATACTACGCGGATGGATTGAAAAGACTATTAAGATGCCAAGGTGTACCACTCGAAAAAACTGTTCGACAAGCCCAATTCTACAAAAAGATTTAGGATACTCCCAGGACTCAGTGAAAGATGCCTAACGGGAAGATGGAGACAACAGAGCTCGGATACGTTCGGTCCAGGAAACGAGAGCATTTCCACAGTTGCCGCGCTATAAATAGCTCTGGTGAAGAAGAGAACACTCTTCCAAATAGCTATGACGTTGAAACAGAATGAGATCCCGCTCTAAGAACGTTAAGCCTATCATTCGAAGAACAAGTTGACAAGCTAATAAAAGAAGCCTGTCAAAAGATTCGGGAAAACTACAGTTGCAAAATGGCTATTTATGAAAAGGCCAGAACGCAACGCCTCAACCAACAGTCCACGGAGAAAGGAGACTACAATACCCTTCATCCTCAGCCAGATGTACGTTATCGCCTCGAAGGAAAATCCTGAAATAGAGGCAAAAACAATGCGAAGAAAGCAAACAACGCCCGAAAACAGCAAAACGAATCCAAGAAGCCGTACACTCGAGGAAAAGCCAGCTGGAACCTATCCTTTATGAAGAAGATGGGCCGGAAATACTCTTTCCCTCAAGAGAAGACAAAGAAAATATTCAACCTTGTCATGAAGCACCAAATAAAGGCACTTCCAGAGTCTCGGCACCCTGAACAAATGAACAAGGTCTATCATCCGGATTATTGCTCCTATCACCGAGCAATAGGCTATCCCCTTGAAGACTGCTTCACCTTCGATGACTGGGTTGAAGACCAGTATCAACAAGACATGTTCACTTTATCCGATGGCTGGAGGGTGACCCCACCGCAAACGCATGAGCCAAAGAAAACCTATATCGCAAGGATAGGACCAGCCCAGCATCAAGAATGGAAGCAGACTCGTACCTTCCATATGATAACACTTTCAGAAGGGGAAGGGCATGAGGCTATGGATGACCTTTTCAAGTGCTTCATGAATGAAGACAGGGATGAGGTGATCTCAGAATTTCTACCGGCACCAAAAGAGCTGGAAGACGGGATACACACCACGGCGGGCAACCTAAGCAAAATTGACTTAGGAACGGAAAACGATCCGAGACCAATGTTCGTCAGTGAACTGCTATCTAGAAAACAGGTAGCCATGTTAAAATGCTTGCTCATGCAATATAAAGATTGCTTCACATGGAATTATTCCAAGATGTCGGGATTTGATCAAAAAGTAGCAGTACGTAAACTGGACATATCGCCGGACATCAAGCCAGTCAAGCAAGCGCCAAGAAGAATGCGGCTCGAACTCAAGATGAGTATCAACGCCGAAGTTAAGAAATTAATTGACTCCGGCTTTATCCAAGAAGTTCAATATCCTGACTAGATCGCTAACATCGTTACGGTGATGAAGAAAAATGGGGTGGTTCGTATCTGCGTAGACTTTCAGGACCTCAACAATGCTTGGCCGAAAGATGATTTCCCAGTACCTGTTACCGAGCTGATGATCGATAACACATCTAACCATGTGGTCTTCTTCTTCAAGGACGGATCTTCAGGATACAATCAAATAAAGATGCATCCCAAAGACCAAAAGCATATTGCCTTCCGGACTCCACTGGGTATATTCTGCTATAAAGTGATGCCTTTTGGTCTGAAGAACGCTGGCGCTACCTTCCAGAGGGCCATGACGAAGATCTTCGATGACTTCATCCATGAGATTTTTGAATGCTACATCGAGGACCTTTTGGTGAAAAGCAAGTCATACGAGGAACATTGGGAACATCTAAATACAATGTTTCAACGTCTTCGGAAGTATAATCTAAAGATGAACCCTCTAAAATGCACGTTTGGAGTCTCCTCAAGCAAATTCCTAGGATTCATCACACGGCACCGGGGTATCGAAATCGACCCCTCAAAGATCAAGGTGATTACGGAAATGCCCACGCCAAAGACTCTCAAGCAATCGCAATCCCTTCAAGGAAAGCTCGTGTATATCCGACAGTTCATAGCTAACCTGTCAGGAAAATGCCATCCCTACAGTCATCTAATAAAGAAGGGGACCCCATTCATCTGGGATCAAAAGTGCCAAAACACACTAGATGAAATCAAACAGTACTTACAAAATCTGCCGGTACTGACCGCTCCGGTGAAGGGAAAAACATCATCCTGTACACAACAGCTCTTGAGGGTTCTCTAGGCGCGTTATGGGTACAGGAGAACGACCAGGGAAAGAAAAGAGCTCTATACTATTTGAGTCGAGTTCTCTTGGGGGAAGAAAACAACTACACCCCCATAGAAAAGTATTGTCTGGCGCTGATCTTCACGATAACGAAGTTCAGATACTATGCCTTGGCACATGAGGTCCATCTTATATCAAAGGTGGATTCTCTCAAATATCTAATATTGAAGGCCATACTAACGGGAAGGCTCGCCAAATGGGCCTTCCTCCTGATGAATTTCTCGATAACGTATCGGCCTCTTAAAGCAGTGAAAGGCCAGGCCATAGCCGACTTTCTTGCAGAGCATCCGATACCAGCCGACCCCCCCTAAATTGTGAGTTGCCGGATGAACATGCTTTTGACACCATCGAAAGAGAGAAGGAGGAAAATAATTCCCGATGGGAACTTTACTTTGATGGAGCGTCGTGCATAAAGAGGCGAAAGAAAAACACCCCCATAGTCAAAGCCGGGGTGGGCCTTGTCTTCGTGATTCCACAAGGAGGGATAATGCGTTACGCCCTTTCCTAAATGGAGCCGAGGAATAATAACGAAGCTGAATATGAAGCTTTGATAGCAGGTCTCGAGATCGCTGTCGACATGGCAATCAAAGACCTCCTCATATATGGAGACTCCCAACTGATTGTTAGCCAAGTAAATAGCGACTATCAGACGTGCAAGCCAGAGCTGATAACGTATGGCGAAAGAGTGCAGCAACTGCTGACACAAATCCCCTCCTACATCCTGGAGAGTATACCGCGTGCAGAAAATAGCAAGGCGGATGCATTGGCCAAGCTGGCCAAGGAATTGGCCGACGAAGGCCTTGATGATGTAAGGATCATCGTGCAAAACCGCAAGGTTCTCGCGCCAGCAGAAATGTCTTCATAGGATTTAACAGAGCCATCTGAAAGAAAAGAAATGATCAAACAAGCAGCCCTCCAAATAGAGAATGAAGAAAAAGTCAAGGATTGGAGGGAAGTCTTCATAGACTACTTCAAATCCCAATGAACGCGTAAAAATGCGTCATCTAGACATTAGCTCATGAAACGAGCTCTGTCTTTTTCCTTTGTCAATGATACTCTATACAAGAGATCATTCTATTGCCTATGGCTAAGATGCCTGGGACCAGACGAAGCAAACAGAGTCGTCTGAGAAACTCATGACGGACTCTGCGGTTCTCATCAAGCTGGGCCAAAAATGAAGCTGAAGATCAAAAGAATGGGTTATTATTAGCCCATAATGATTCAGGACTGCCTTGAATATGTGAGGCAGTGTCACTCCTGCCAAATTCATGGGGACTTCATCCACCAGCATCCAAACCCGCTACACCCAACAGTAGCTAGCTGGCCATTCGAAATGTGGGGAACCGATATAATCGGCTCCATTGAACCGGCATCATCCAAAGGACACCGGTTCATACTAGCAATGACCGAATACTTCTCGAAGTGGGCAGAAGCAGTACCACTAAGGGAAGTGAAGATGGAAATGTCCTATTTTTCTTCAGGACACATGTCATCTATCGATTCGGCACTCCGCCACGAATTATCTCGGATAATGGATCAGCTTATAGAAGTTATAAAACCAGTTGCTTCGCACAGCAGCATAAAATAGATTGGAGATACTCTTCGGTCTACAATCCTCGTGCCAACAGTTTAGGTGAAGTTTTCAACAAGACCCTAACGAAGGTTATAAAGAAAACGGTGTCCAGAAACAAAAAAGACTAGCACGAAAGGCTGCATGAAGCTTTCTGGGCGTACCGAACAATGTTCAAAACAGTAACGAATACAACACCATACACACGTTGATATTCGGCACGGAAGCAGTGCTTCCCCTAGAAGTGGAACTCCCTTCTCTACGAGTAGCGGTTCGATATGAGCTGACAGATGAAGAAAATGCTCATCTTCGGCTTGAGGAGCTCGACGCCCTCGACGAAACTCGCCTTATAGCGCAAAAAAACCTGGATGCTTATAAGGCAAGGATGACGCGGTCATATGAAAAACTGACTAGGCCGAGAACATTCTGCTAAAGCGAACTCGTGCTAGTCATCAAAAGACCTATGATCCCCGACCGTGCAAAATGAGGGAAATTCGAGCAAAACTATGAAGGCCCGTATATCATAGACAAGGTCTACCAAGGTGGAGCCTACCTGCTTATAGATATGCATGGCGAAAGACCCTTTTGGCCAATAAACGACCGGTTCCTCAAAAAATACTATGCTTGACGAGTCATGACTTAGGTCAATGATAGATGACGAGGCTTGTGTCCGCTCGCTATCTTCCTGAGTCAAAAACTCTGAATAGTATGTAAAGAAAACCGGTCGCCTCAAATATGGCGACATCAGACTGAGATATCCTTAAACTAAAACTTCGTCTCAAAAAAAAACGGCGATACTGGACCGAGATGTCCATAAACAATAACCTCGCCTCAAATATGGCGACATCGGACCGAGAGGTCATTAAACTAGAACTTCGTCCCAAAAATGGCGATAATGGACCGGAATGTCCCTAAACTAGCACGTCGTCTCCAAAACGGCAATCTCCACCCTTGAGATCTATATTGCAATCGAAGACTCAATGGCGAGGGTTGCAACTCAAGTCCTATCGGCTACATAGCTACTTCAGCAGTGAAGTCACCCCCAAGTCCCACTGACAAACAGACGGGTCATAAAAAAAAGAAAAAAGAAAAAAAAAACGGTACGTCTACATGCAAAATGGGCACGGATGAAAACCCAAGAGGGAGCCGTGAGTAAAAATAGCGGGATTGCCAGCGAGTTTGTGAAAACCCGAAAGGGCGCAGTCTCGTCGTAAAAAAAACGGTACGTCCACAAACAAAATGGGCACGGATGAAAACCTGAGAGGGCGCCGTGAGTAAAAACAGCAGGACTGCCGGCGAGTTTGTGATAACCCGAAAGGACGCAATCTCGTAAAAAAAAGTTTTATTATACACTTATGAGATCCCTACGACTCGTAAGGAGAATTTCCCCCATGAGACCCTCACGGCTTATAGGGTTCAAAAGCCTTAAGCTACGGGGATATAAACCTGCTTTTAAGCCCTCATATTCCCCAACATGCCCTATAAGTGGTCCAATATTGACCCTTGTATACAATCCACGGGCATAAATAAACACTCTCTCATAAAGTTCCACTAATGACAAGAAATATCCGCATATGGTGAACGACACTTGTAAGTCCTCTCGACTTATGAGGAGAAAACGCTCTTGTATGATCCTTACGACTTGCAAGAAAAAATACCACTTAGGAGTCCTCACGACTTCTAAGGAGAACATACACCTACGAGATCCTCACGACTCGTAGGGAAAAATACCTTTCTGAGACCCTTACGGCTCATAAAGTCAAAAAGCCTTAGTCGACAGGATCCTAACCCTGTTTGCTAAGCCATCTTTGTTCAAATCAACAAAAGCAAATGATGATTCGCTCCTAGCAACATTCCAGTTGTAGCGATACTGATACCTAAACAGGTGTCAAACTCCAAGTCATTTCACGGCAAATGATGATTCGCTCCTGGCAACATTCCAGTCGTAGCGATGTTGATGCCAATGTTGGTATCAGATTCCAAACTCGCAATAAAAACAACAGCGAGTAGTAAACAAAAATATGTATATGGAATAGCCAAAATGATGGGGCAACTCGCAATAAAAATCAGCGAGTAAAAATATGCATATAAAAACAGCCGAAATGTTTGGGCAACTCGCAATAAAAAGCAGCGAGTAAAAAATAAAAGAAAATAGCCGAAATGTTTGGGCAACTCGTAATAAAAAGCAGCGAGTAAAAAAATAATAATAAAAGAAAATAGCCGAAATGATTGGGCACCGTGAAAATAGCCGAAATGATTAGGCAATCGCAACTTTCGTGATATCAAAAGCTGAAATGATAGAGTATCGCGGAAAGAAATAAAAAAAATGAAAACGAAACCTTTTTGCCCTGCAGGTGAGGCTACACCGACCCCTGTATGCAATCTATGGGCACAAATGAAAGGAAGGGAACCATATTTTCCCAGCAGGCTTCATCAAAGGGAGAGTCAGATCTCGACAGTTCATATACAATCTAAAGATTAGCTCGACGTTCTTCTCATTCCAACTGGATAAAGACGCAACGTTAACAAAGACCCAAGGGTCAAATAAAAAACGGAGTGACGGCAAAATCCTAGCTCCAGCCCAACATTCATTCTCGGTGTAGACGCAACGTCTACAAAGACCCAAGGGTCGAACAAAGTGAAGCAACGGCATATTCCTAGCTCCAGTCCGACGTACCTTCTTATTCCATCAGAGTGCAGACGTGACGTCAACAAAGCTCCAACGAGCCAAATCAAAATGTAGCCATGGAAAATTCCTAGATCTGAGTCTTGACGGTTCATATACAACCTAGAGACAATCCCGGCGTATCTTCTCATTCCATCAGAGTGAAGACGTGACATCAACAAAGCTTCAACGAGCCAAATCAAATTGGAGCAAAGGCATATTCTTAGCTCCGGACTTCAACTGCAATACATACAGTATAAAGGTCCTACAGATGTCTACCCTACTTCAGCAAAGAAATGGCACGACATCGTCCAACAAAAATGAAGCAACGACATATTCCCAGCTTCAGGGTCACAACGACAACTTATATAAAACCTAAGAGACTATCGGAGATCATCCCACACCAGCGCGGAGTGGTTATGACACATCGGGGCTCCAAATTGAGCATAACCTCAAGTAAAAAGCGACATGGCAAATTCCTAATGCTTGCCCTTCCGACGGTCATATAGCCTAAGGAGATTACTTGAAGACGTCTTGTCCAGCCCCCGAAGGGATCAGAGACACGACAGTCGCGGGACTACTCGAACAACGGCTTAAAGACCGCATATCGAGGAATACATCAGCCAAAGCGATGGTACCACGGACCAAAGCCCTAGTACCACAAAACCTAACGGACTTCTATCGCAAAGAATGGAGGTTATTTATATACAACGTTAGGACAAGTTTGCCTGTAAACCCTAGGGAGGTAAACTAAAAAAACTCCAAAATGAGTATATAAACTAGAGACTTCGAAATGAGTGAATAAACTACAAACTCCGAAATGAGTACAAAAACTAGAGACTCCGAAATGAGTGAATAAAGTACAAACTTCAAAATTAGTACATAAACTAGAAATTTCGAAACGAGTGAATAAACTACAAACTCCAAGATGAGTACATAAACTACATTACGTCAAATCAAGATAGAGAGGCGCAAGTATGAAATGAAATACGTTTTTATTCATAAATCAAAATGAATACAAGATACAAAAGAACAAAAGCGGAAAATATACAGCGACAAAAATTTCTAAGCTGGTGGATGGTTCAATAAGCCGACAAGCTTGTCATTCTTCCACTTCAAGCTCTATCAATGTCTGCCTGTGCCTGTTGGTTCTGATATAAAGAAAATTGACTTTCAAGCTCTTTCTCGGCAGCTTTATGGGCCTCGACCATCTCGCGTGTAAAAATAACGGCTTTATCAAGAGCCACCACCTCCGTAATGGCCTCCTGAAGAACTCGCCAAATTTCATAAGCACGAGTAGTCTTGGCGGTGAGTTGGGCTTGAAGTTCCCCTAAAGCTTTTGAAGCTACTCCCCTTGCCGAAAACTTCTGGTTGAGCCTCATCTCACATGACTGGAGATTGGCTGTGCATCGGTCGATCCATCCACTCAAGCTGGTCTTTACAGACAAGATGTCAGAGAAAAGGTGTACGCATTCAATCCCATGTAGGAAGGCCTCCACTTGATGGCAATACTCGACCCAAGTATACACCAGTGCCTCGTTATGATAAGTGGCAAGAACAGACAAAAAAGCGTTGCTTTCAACAGCGAATTCTTCGGCCATGACAGGATTTCCAGCGTGAAGATCTTCGATGAGAATCGCCAGTGAATGAATGCTCTGTTTTGCCGTCCTCTCAGACACGCGTCGGGCGTAAGGGCCTGATGGCATGGAGATCCGGGGTTCCAAGGAGGTCAGGATTGGAAAAGCTGTAAGCATACATAGATGGTTAGTTGCCTTTCTAAATATAGAACAAGTAAAAGAATGCCAATGCTAAAGTGTCACTAACCTACGGAAGGCGGGTTTGAGAAATCCCTAGATCCGTCAAGAATTTCGACTTCGTCGTCAGCTTCTAAGACCACGGTTTAAATAGAAGGCGCATCAGTATCATTATGAAAATATAAAACGAAAAGGCAAAATAAAGCCAACTCTGGTCAGAAGAAAGGACTATGCTTTGTGGAGGTATCGCTTGCGGGACCGCCATGTCAAGTAAACGCTAGAAGGTTTTCCTTGAAGAAAGGTCCACAATAGAAGACGCCAACTCCCACAATTCTGAGGGAAGGAAAGGTTCAGATATTTAGAGGGGTCGTTATATATAAGATTACCTTTGATACTTCGTCCGCTATGAACTGGAGGGATGTCAGTTTCGGCAACCTCCTCTACACCCTCAGGTGCGTCACTGGAGATATTCGTGAAGTCTATGGCTGGCGCGGCAGCCTCCAATAGAAGGACAAAAGCTACCGCTAGAGGCTTCAAGGCAGCGACAACAGCTTCGACAATCTTCTCTACACCCTTCGATGCATCACTAGAGATATCCATGGGATCTATCGCCGGTGTGGCAATCTCTGTTGGAGGAATAGAAGCCGTCACTGGAAGCTCTACAGCGAAGATAGCAGCTCCAGTAATCTCTTCTACACCCTTCGGTGTGTCACAGGAGATATTCGTAGAATCTATGTCCATGGCATGATCTGGGCGCAAGACTACGCCCGCTGCAGAAGGCCTTACAAAATTTCTGTAAAGATAAGATGAGGTGAAAATAGTACCAATTATTTACTAAAAGAGACGTAAAAAAATATATATGCATACTAATACGCCAGGGAGCTTGAAGTATGGCCTTCTCGAGTCGCTGCTCTTTTCTGATCAATTGCGCTCGTCGGGCTTTGATTGAGAACAAATGCCTGCCTATCTTCAGAGCGGCCTCATCTTCAGAAACGGCCGAGATGGGCTGTTTCAGAGCCCGTTCTTACTCCATCATTAGAGGACCCATTAGTAGCCTAGGTGATAACGGATCAACGTCATAGAAAACGATAGGGGGAAAGCCTCCCTTCTTGGGGAGCACATTCTCACTCTTTCATCCTGCGATCGTTTTAAGGCTTCGGCCAATTGAGCGGCTTCCTCAGCAGATGTCCCAGGAAAGAGGAGGCCGTCGTCTGGTTCATGCACAGATATGGGCTCGTCGTGAAGAGGCTCGGACTTAAGCAACATATAGAGTAGACCGGCGACCGATTTCTTTCTCCTTTTAGAACCTGAGCTAATACTAGTGGAGGGACACTTCCTCCCCTTTGGCGCTTTTGTGCGGTGCTATCCAACATCGCCTTTGGTATCTGCCTTTTGGGGCGCCGCGACTGGTGCTTTATCAGGAGTCGTCGTCTCGGCTCTTGTACGTACCGGAATACCAGCAGTATGAGGGGTTGATTCAGCTTGTGCGGCTTTAGGAATGAGCACTGAGCCGCTGTCCCTTAGAGGAGGGCAACAACCGACTGTGACCGCAACGGGACATTGATGGCTTGAGCGGGAGCAGGAGCTTTACATTCAAAGAGCACCATTCTCTCCTCTGCAATGATGGGACTAACCCGGTGGCGATACCAGCCCTTGAAGGATCCCACGGGCCTCAGAAGATAGTCAGGATCCGGAATCTTAAAAAAGGAACCAGTACCCAATCGCATGAAGTGGTGGATGACGTCACGAGTGACCTCCAGTGAGAGAGTGGGCTCAATTAAAAAGGCTTCAAGGGCGATGCCCTGGTTGTAACCCAGCTGCCGGGTGAAGCGATACAGATTGTACCTCATGAAGAGAACATTATTATTTAGGCAGAACACTAAGTATCCCAACCTGATTGAATATAAATGCATGACCTCTTTGGGCTTCAAAGCCGGAGCTCCACTCTTCGACAAATTGAACAACCGTTGAATGGGCCCAGCCGGAGCAGAAAGGACTCTGTCACTGAAAACCATCCCACCTTTGTTTGAATATGTATTGAGTAGTACACGCAGAGCCCCTAACTGGGTCGGATCAGGAGTAAAAGCATCGACCAGCCTCATGACCCGCGGGAAAGTGTATAACTCATAGAAATCAGGTCGTCGATGAGCAGCAAACGCGCCCAACACATGCATCTCGATCCACGACGTGAAATAGTGGAGAGAGAAATTCACGGTGTCTGCACCCGGATTGGAAGTGTTGGCGGCAGTACTTAAACCATGGTATAAGTGTGATAGTCCTGCAATGCCAACAGCCAATCATGCTCCTTCGGCTATGCGATGGGCAAGATAGAAGAAGGAAACCTTCATAAAACGGAGATGCATCGGCATGGCGAACCAGCTAAGCCAGAGACCGATAAAGCCAACAAAGAAAGTTTCTTCATCCATTCCAGGGGCAGCGATCGCGTCTAAGGTGATGGCCGATAAGCTTGGAATATATCACTGTGGCATGTCCTCTTCTTTGGTCGGCAATTTCTTCAAGCCGAATCCCGAAAGGATCCTCGATCTTCGTGAATTTCGGAGCCTTCTTGGATAAGACATCTTCGTGGAGAAAGCAAGCAATGAAAGTATTGAAAGTGACACCTTGCCCTTTCGATGTCACGAACAGTTTCTCAAAAATACCCAAGACCTTGATTAAACTTGGGTGCTTGTGACGAATAACATTCTCGGTCGTCAAGCCATCAAGCATAGCGGGCACTGTAGCAAATATGTACTCATCAGGAGGTAGTAATTCTTTGTAATGCTCTCCCTTAATCGGCAACCTTGAAATTTTGTGAAACTCCTCCAGGGAGATAGAGACTTCACGATCCCTAAGCAAAAATGTGTTCGTGGGAAGATTCCACTAGTTCAAGAGGGCCTTAACTCACCAGACGTGGAGAGTGTGATTGTAGAACAGTGATGCTTACACCGCTTGGTACAACCTAACCTTCTGCAGCATAAGCATTGAGAGGAGAGAATGTATCGGGCCTACGGAAAGTAGTCCACTGGATGGCACGGGGTAACGCCTACTTTATACACCTGCCCCCAGGGTCGAGCTTCACCTTGACATATCCGGCGTCCTAAAATATCAATGGCCATCAGGGGTTGATTGGGTATCCCAGTCGTTGACGGTTTAAGCCGGCCTATGGGGGTCCAAGTAGTTGCCTCCACCGCATAAGCAGTCCGCGGGCGCTCCATCAATGACATTGAGCGGATGGGTTCAGTTGGTACTTCGCAGGTAAAGCTTCGGTGGCCCCTGATGATGTGACTGTACCAAACCCCCCATAAAAGAAGGCTCGTATTGTCCTTGTCATGTGCCCTAATCATCACCATAACCTCCTCGTCTGAGGGCGACTGTGGAAAAGCGACTTCCGGGCGAGTGTAAGGAAAGTAAGGAAGTGAGGCCATTGTACCTAAAAAAAGAAGGATAGGAAAACCCATTAAAAAAACGTGATGTTTGTTTCATGGGACCACTAACTACAAAGCCAGTAAGCCCTACGAAATCAAAATGGCGGCTCATCAATGATGATGCAAGATAATCACTATGAGAATCCAAAAGGATTCTCATTAAATAAACAATAGAGTTTAAATAACTCCTAACATCCTCCAAATACGAGCTCTGTTAAAATGCACAACAGATTCAAATCTGTGTCAAGGGTATTAAAACTCTAAAAAAATGCTCAAGAACACCAGGGAATGAAATTCCCAAAAGTTTATGAGTCTTTCAGAGCTAAGATCTGTGATATGGAATTAAATTCCTTTAATAAAGGGATTAAATCCTAGAAACCCCCACTGTGGGGAGACAAAGAAAATGGAATTAAATTCCAAGGATCCTCAAAGATCGATGATAGGGTAAACCCTAGGAGGAGAACTAACAATCCTTAAGACCCCAGTGTTTTTGGATCTCTAAGAGATTGGTTTAGAGTTAGAGCAAAGCTCTGGTCATGGATTTAAAATCCAGAGGAAAATATGGAAAAAAGGGGTTTCCCTAAGAGGTAACCGTCGTTCAAGATCCTTACCCAAAAAAGGATTTTTGCAGAGTTATACTCTGAAAGATCTAGAGCAGAGAACTAAGCTCTGAAGAGGAGAATTAAATTCTCAAGGAAAAGTTGATGAAGAAGATGAAGAAACAGTGAGTCGTCTAATAAGCCAAACATCTCTTTTATAAGACATGATGGGAGCGGTTCATCTTTCTGTTCCCTTTGGCAATCCAACAGCTGTAAGGGTGGACAGCGTTGCACTCACGTGTAAGCCACATGAGAGCAACGCTGGGGGGCATTTGTTCCCTCTTAAAAGGAAAAAAAGAAAGAAAAGGGGAAAATTCCTCATTGTTCGAGTCTCACGTGTTAAACACGTAAGCGCCTATATGTAAAGTATATGGGCGCTGCATAAGCCTCACATGTTAAACACGTGAGAGCCTATCTATAAAGCATATAGGTGCTATAATGAAAACAAATAGGCTAAAAGAGCCACACATGTTAAACACGTGAGCGCCTATATGTAAAGCATATAGGCGCTGCATTTAAATAATTGGCAGGCCAAACATGCCTCACATGTCAAATATTTGAGTTTTCTTGCTGCATTCTAATGCAAGATAGAATTAAATTCTATATGGAAAATATTTTCCCGATCTTTCTAATATGGAAAGATTTTTCTCTAACAGAGAATCTTGGATTTAAAATCCAATTGTGATAAAATATCACGAAATGAACTATCTGATAGAATTAAATTCTATGTGGAAATATTTCCTCGATCTTTCTCAAACTAGAAAGATCCTCTCTGTTAAACAAAGGACCCTTGGATCAACGATCCAATGGTGATTATAAAATCACATACCGACCATCTGATAGAATAAAATTCTATCCTAGGAAAAATAATTCCTAATCTTGTTAAATAAATAAGAAAACTTCTCTGTTGAACAGAGAACCTTTGGATTAAAAATCCAACGGTGACTAAAATTCACCAATTGATCCAAATAATCACTTTAGATTGATTATGATCTCTCAATCAGAAATTCTCTTAACAAGTTTTTTTCCCTTCTCCTATAAATAGGAGCAATGAGATTAAGGAAAGGGGAAGAGAGAGTCCAAAAAAAAAAAAAAGAAAAAGAGAGAGATACACACAGAGACTTCCCATAAGCTCTTGAGAGAAGGGAGAATTTAATTCTCAAACAAAAAAAAAGAGAAAGATTGCCATCGTTGAAACTCTAAGTAAAAAAAACCCATAGACTATACCATCTCTCCTTTATCTATCTAAGGGTTTAATCCTTCATTTAAGAACCCAGTTCTTCCCCAATTGAGATTTACAGAAGCAAATCTCCCAACAAGTTGAGAATTTAATTCTCATCGGGGAGATTTTGCTTTGCAGATTCAAAACTTAGGGGAAAAGAATTAAGTTATAAAAAAAAGAAGAGAGAAGAAGAACGAGAATATATAGGAATTTAATTCCTCCAAAAATTAGGATTTATCCCTATATATATAAAGAACTTAGTTCTTCCATAAAAAAAACAGTGATGATGATCCAAAATCTTAAAAATCAGAATCGTTAGTGCTTAGCACTATTTTTAAGCCTTACGTGTTTTCTACATGAGTGCCTCAAGAAAAAGAAGAGAACAACTGAAACTGCCTCATGTGTTTCCCACGTGAGTGTTAAAGCACCCCAGTATAAAAAAAGAGAGACATCCATATACTTTGCACGAGAACTCTAGCCATATGGGCAGCACCCATATTTGTGGTGCCTCACGTGTTTCACACGTGAGTGCCACAAGAATCAAGTGCTTAGCACTTATATAAAAGGGGGAAATAAGACCTTATGGGCAGCGCCCATATTTGTGGTGCCTCACGTGTTTCACACGTGAGCGCCACAAGAATCAAGTGCTTAGCACTTATATAGAAAAGGGAAATAAAACCTTATGAACAACGTCCATATTTGTAGAGCCTCACGTGTTTCACACGTGAGCACAACAAGAATTTAGTGTTTAGCAAATCTAATGCCCTTGTGAAACTCACATGAGCACTGTATGTCCCAGTGCTTAGCACTGTTGGGTAATTATAAAAA
The DNA here is from genome assembly GCA_030015575.1 of Agapanthus africanus. Classification (NCBI taxonomy): domain Eukaryota; kingdom Viridiplantae; phylum Streptophyta; class Magnoliopsida; order Asparagales; family Amaryllidaceae; genus Agapanthus; species Agapanthus africanus. Next base: position 415,567,975 of record CM057338.1, on the reverse strand, counting down.
CTTAATCCTAGTCCAAATTGGCTAAAGTTTCCTGAGGTTAAACCCCTATGATTTTAAATCAACCGAGCTTATATTGCTCATAGTTTCCCAAAACGACCTTAGTCTCAAAAATAACTAGTGGTCTCCCATTAATGATATCCCAAAGGATATTCATCTTATATATCCTAAGATAATTTTAGTTTCAAACATGACTAATATTTTTTAGGTTTACAACAGCCCCTCCCCCTTTTTCCCTAAAATATGTGATTTGGTTTAAGGGTATATGACTCCATACCTCTGATATATGTCGTTGTAATTCTTTAACGTCTTTAGAGAGGTGGCGGGTCCTGACAACCAACAACACCTTGATGCACTTCCAAACAGACGTGCACACCTCAAATCGGATCGTACCCCAAATTAGGTGCATTCCATATCATCATCGTTCACTTCGCCACGTAACAAATACACGTGCGTGCAATTCGAACTTTGGAACGAAACGTCCTTAAACTAATATTCACCTCCAAAATGGCGATAATGGACCGAAACATCCTTAAACTAATATTCGCCTCCAAAATGGCGATAGTGGACCGAAATATCCCTAAACTAAAATTTTGCCTCAAATATGGCGATAATGGACCGCGATGTCCTTAAACTAAAAATAATCGAGCCCAAATGCTCATACGTTTTAAGTCGATCTTAATCTCAAACCAGATTAATGATCCTAACCCAAATCTAAAAATATACGGATTTGGACTAATCCGCGTTCTATGAGCGACGCCATAAATTAGTCTCCGTATACAATCTACGGGCAACTCAAAATAAAAACAAACATATACATGACACGAAGTGAATCTCTTGAGTAGGAGAAAGTGGTTATCGTGATGCGGTAACGTAATTAACTGTAGGGGCTTGCACCTGCATGGAAGAGCGTCCCCACAATCAAAAAACCACTCGCAAACGAGGAGGAATCTGATAAAGTCTGTTACAATGGTCGCGTCCGTCCAAACCTCCGATATACGGTGCCATAAATCAACTTGGCATTTTATGAGAGATGGACAGATAAGTCTAAATAGCATCTGCCTCCAGGACTTAGGGAAGACGATCTATCCCAGTTCGTCTCTATTTCCGGTGGTAAACACTACAGTTGGGTGTAGCGGGTTCGGATGCTGGTGTATGAAGTCCCCGTGAATTTGGCACGAGTAACACTGCTTCGCATATTCGAGGCAGTCTTGAATCATTGTGGGCCAATAATATCCTATTCTTTTGATCTTCAGCTTCATCATTGGCCCAGCTTAGTGAGAACCGCAGAGTCCTTCGTGAGTTTCTTGGATGACTCCCTTCGCTTCTTTTGGTCCCAGGCATCTTAGCCACAGACCGTCAAACAATCTCTTATATAGAGTATCATTGACGAAGGCGAAGAACATAGCTCGTTTCATGAGCTAATGTCTAAACGACGTATTTTCAGGTGTTCATAGAGACTTGAAGTAGTCTATGAAGACTTCCTTCCAGTCCTTGACCTTTCCTTCGTCCTCTATTTGAAGGGCTACTTGTTCGGTCGTTTCTTTTCCTTTGGATAGCTTCGTTAAGTCTTCCGAGGATATATCTGTTGGCGTGAGGAACCTGCTGTAAGTCTACGGTAGCGCCCCGGCCGTCGATCCGAGTCCAAAATGCGGAAACGAAAACTTTTTCTAAACTTGAAACCGGCGCTATCGCAGACTTTAATCCTGGATCGAACCATTAACCTATAACTAGCAAACTAGAGAAGGGTTAGAAAAGCTATACTGATCGATCCGTGTCCTTCGGTCTTTAGCCACCAACCCAAGCTCCTCGCGACATCTCCGATCTCCGGTCTCCTCGTCGGAAAGGGCACCACATCTTCGAATCCTTTTACAGGCTCTCGCTTCATCCAAAGCAACTCGGACACGAAGTTTGCTAGCCGACGTGTCCAAGGTGAAGTAGAGAATGTGTGTGATCACTTTGTCTCAAGCATCCATTGATTCTCAAGGCATGAGAGTGTATGGATGGAGGTTGAAGATGATGCCATTAGTGGAAATGGTGAGCTAGAGGAAGAAGAAGACGATGAGGCTTTTTCTATTATTGTGTTGAGATGAAGAAAATGAGAGCTCTCAAAATAATCACAAGAGCTCACCCTATACATGGCTTCCCTTTCTCTCTCTTTCTTTCATTTCACCACTTAAATCAATCACTAAACATGACATGGCTCAAAGAATAAGACCATGAGTCACCACCCTTGTCCATGTCATATTTAATGCACCTCATCATGAATTAAGCTCACAATTTCCACCAAAGTAAACATTAACCCAAATGTTTAATCCAACAAAAAGATACAGCAACATCTAAAATAAACTCGTGACGGATCATAAGGATACCCCTCATCTGTATATACATACCTGCATCTGCTTTCTGACTGAATGCGAATGCGATGAGACTAAAGTAATCCAACAAATCCAATACTAGGATCCGGCTTAAATCAAAGCCCATTAGTATGATCCGTCTGATCATGATCCATGCACGACTGCACGTATATGATCGAACCCTGCCATAATACCATACGGCCTCTACAACGTTTCGCCCGAAACTTGAGAAACTGTTTGTGGGGGACTCTAAAGACTCGTCAATACTTTGGCTGTGGATTTAACCACTAGCACGTCAGTGGTACTAGTCGTACGTAACGGGCTACCAGGTATTGACCAAAAGGGAGGTCGATGAGCAAACTCATCCTGACACCCTACTGAGCCTGTCAGTGATAATATCCGTACAGTCCGGTCCGTTCTTTTATGAGCATCGCATGTCGGGCCTAGGAGGTTGGTAAAAGTCAGATCCCCAAAAGCGGTATAAGTCGTGTCGGAGTGTAGCCCAGAACACCCTAAGATACTACTGGAATACCAACCAGTAAATCTCCTGTATTGGCCAAGGACTTCGTGTAATGGCTTTCCTAGACACAGAGCGATCTCACCTCCAATACCGGGAGAGACGAAACCCCTGCCGATCCGCTCACTGCCTCCATGTGGCTCGGGACTGTACCCAACTAAAACCTGTTTGCAAGACTCCTTTGAGCCGTGGTAGGGTAGTAATCAAAGCACAGTGGGAACTCACACGAGACAAATGACGATCTCAGGTCGATGAACTAACATGTACATATATCACCAGGGAACTGCTATCTGACATCAGGTATAATACCAACTAGCATGTTCCCGGCGAGTCCTGTCCAGTGTACTCATAACCCAACGAGCGCCTGTATACGTCTTAGGTGAACCAACTGACACCAATGGCTTGTGAGACCAACCACAGTCCCTCGTCGTGGTCTTGACCCGTATACACTAGTCTACTCTGGAGTATCGATACCCTGTCTCGAAACTCCCTCGACTTGGGACCTTTTAAGGATGTGCTTATAGACCTCAGCTCCCACGTATATGATCGCCATCATACTGCTGGCCGTCAAGCAAGAATCCTAAGGGCTCTATCAACGTGCAATAGTGACCTGTAATGTCACCTAAAGTATGTACACGATGATAAAGATAAACCAGATAACATACTATCATCTTGAGTAAGACTGTCCTACCGGTATAGGTCCTCCCTCAATCATTGCAATCACGTGCCAGAGATCCAATAATTGAATTTAAGGGCACTATATCCAACAATCTCCCACTTGCACTCAAGGCTAATTATTGCGATGCCGCATACTCACAGCCCGTGTGATACCGAACACCCAACTACTCTACTAATCAGTTTCACAAAGCCCGTTTGCGAAACTATTGCATTCGAGGAATAGCCTCAGTGAGTGGATCCGCCCTAATGTTTCTTTCTATATCTCTCTTTATCTTAAGTTCGCGGAGAAAGCCATCTTCCGAAATGAGCAATACCTATCTTAGAATATGTTTGGATATCTGATGGGACCTAGTTCATAAATGAACTCCAAATCCAAACTTCTTAGACTGTATCAACTGAACTCAATCAGTATCCTGCGTCATTCCTCCCTCAGTGTCCGCTTGGATCACCTTTCCAAACCACTGCCCCTCGTCAGAGGGAAAACTATAACTCTGACAGTCTCTCTGTCATCCAGGTCACCTTGGAAGCCTAAAATGATAACCGTCTCCTAAAAGAGGCTGTTGTTATCATATCCCTAGAATATTCACTTATGTTCTAAAAATGCTTCCAAACATTTCTCTAGGATATGATTAATATCAACTTATTGTATCTAGTGCAAAAACAACATCTGGTGTGGTACTTGACATCTTATGATTGACTCAATTCCCTAAGCAAGTGATCCGCCAATCATGCACATCCCTCTCCCCTTTAGTCTGTAAGATACCTTTAGAGAGGGTGACTCCATCACCTGCAGGTACACTACCGTGCCAGGAGTCGTCCATTCTAAAACACATGTAGAATGCTGTCTAAGTACCCAGATTGGGAAACTACCCAAATCTAGATCTAGAAACTAGAATATCTGATATAATACCCAAATCCTATGTGGAGAAAACTACTGTATGACAACCAAAGTATAACCAATCGTAGTATAGGAATTTAACTTCCTACTCTGTGTATGTCATCCAAATACCAGGACATTACACCCTACTACCTTCTTAACAGATCCATCCCCTATTCTGATGAAGTCAAACCTATGACTGTCATATCAGAAATAGATGATCTATCTCCGCTATATCTGCTTTAGTCCATAAATAGACATAAGCTACTTGTCCTCTATGCTTTTGTTGCTCCCACTGACTATGACAACCCTCTGGAAGAGTCATAAACACGTACACTTCTAAAGGTAGTTTAGAAACGACGCTATACTCATCCTCCTGCCGGGTCTCACAGTCTGGAACAACAGTAATGGCAAGTCTGGGTAAACAAGAACCTCCCTGTCACCGTCCTTGAGGCTACCGGAGTACCTCTCGGGTGCCTGAGGTTACCCACCATATCTGCGGAGTGGCCAGTGGAATATCAAACCAGATTGAATCTTTAGGTTCTTATCAAATTTTCAGTAATCGTTTGCGGTTCTGGAATCACTTCTAGTTCTACCATACTCCCACTACTGTTTTCTGAAAAAAATCCATTTTTATCAAAATTGTGGCGAGTCAAGAACAATATCACTATTGATCTTCCAGATGGTAGAAAGTCAACCCTCGTCATAGCCCGATTCAGCCCACAAACAGCCATTAAAGAAACGTGCCTTGAGTTATCCAGAGTCTAGTTTTAAGCATAAGCCGGACAACTCCCCGTACCTTAACATTCTTAAGATATGAACTATTCTATATCGTAATATAGAAACAGAGGCACTGATTTAATTGGAACCAGATTCAAATCATGCAGCTGTCTCCAGTGCATGTCAACTAAATGGAGAGAGGCCTATCAGTATTACTCAACTTAGGAATACATCCAAATGTGAGTAACCTGAAAAAGAAGCAAGTTTCTCAAAATCATTACTATCAACTGAATACCACACACAAGTATCTACATCTTCGATCACCTTGAAGAATCATGATACTTGCAACACCTGGTTCTCTACTTTATTCTTATACCTATAACTTCTCAAAACTTAGACCTTGCATTTCTACAAAACACATCTCTAAGAACTAGAGAAGTCACAAGTAAACAGAATGTAGTATGAGTACCAACCCCTCTGTCCTCATGGACACTGGACAACATACAATACTCTGTATAAGACCCCTGAGTCTAATAACTCATTCCCTGTGTGCCGTAGGTTGAAAACTGTACTTATGGTTAAGAATTACACCGCTGTTTAATGCTCCTTACCTAACCATCCACTGATATAGGTAAATGCCATGGACATAATTTCAAAAAGTTATATCTCACTTTATAAAAATAAACGTACAGATATATCAATTTGAAATTGGTGCATAACAACGGATATTCAAAACCAAATATTTGCCGTCCGGCAAACAGCCCAGGCGATTTCCTCAAATATCACCAATTACAACGAATCCCGATATAATGAGGATGATCACCCAATTCCCAATAACTTACTCCCACTCATCATCTGTAAAACCATACAGATGTGAGAATCAAACCTGGTAAATACATACCCTGGAGCAAGGGCTAATTGGGAAATCAATTTTCTTTTAACAATACACAGTGAAACTGAAACATATAAATGTTTCGAAGGGGTATCCGGGTATTCCTAGTAATACCTCTTCCATTATCAGATTCACAACTGTAACCGTATATTTCTTTGCCATCTCTCCAAATCCCTTTATATGTCTTTAGTCATTACCTTATGTACACCCCTTTAGGCTAAATGGTTTTCTTCCTTCCCTACCGTTCGGCACCAGCCTATGGTTTGGAAGAAGACTATCCAATAAGCGTAATAGGTGTACTGTCCTAATCCTAGGAGCACTCGTAAACCGAGAGAAGGTAAAGATAAAAGACAACTGAATAAAACCTTATTCCTATTTCTCCTGAATCAGAATCCATCCCTGAACTGGAACAAGTTCCTTCGAGTTCGTATATAACCATACGATGGAGTATCCAAATAACTGTGGATCTTCATAGTGATACGGAGCGTCCAGGAGAAATACAAAGGTGAAGTAGGAGTGGCGATGAAATACTTGGTTTGGTCGTGAATAGCAGTCGCAGTTTACTTTGCCCTCTTTCTAATCCTTTTATTTGTCTTAACTTATTACCTTCTGTACACCATCGTTAGGCTAATTGGTTTTCTTCATTCCCCACCGTTCGGCGCCTGCCTATGGTTTGGAAGAAGACTATCCAATTAGCATAATAGGTGTACCGTCCTAATCCAAGGAGCACTCGCAGTCTGAGAGAAGGTAAAAAGAAAAGACAACTGAATAGTCCTATTCATTTTCTCCAGAACCAGAATCCATCCTCGAATCTGGAACAAGTTCCTTCGAGTTCGTATATAACTATGCGATGGATTTATCCAATGGAAGTGGACATTCGTAATAATACGGGGTGTTCTGGAGAAAAGGGTAAAAGTAGGAGTGGCAATGAGGTATGCAACTCAGACAATCCAAAAACCAGTGTTTTAAGAAGGTTCGGTTAACTTGGTCACTGAGTCATAGTCAAGGGTCGGGTCATGGTCGCTGCCAAAGAGAGAGAGAAAAGAAACACTCTGCGTGCACTCTAACCTAGATCAGAATGGTTATCAATTTATCTAATCAGGAAACCTCCCACTGTAATCTCAAATTCTCCTCCAAACCTGAAAGAAGAATTAGTCAGGATCACCCGAGGAGTAAACCAACTCATCATTAGGAATCGGGATCCAACTATCATCGCATGATAAGGTGATGGAATCCACTCACATTATCACACTCCAGAAGGTATGCGCAATCTGGCAAGTTTCAGTTTCTTTAGAAACTCCCGATGTGATTTTTACCCCATGCTCTTATGACCTTGACGAAGGCCAACATATCATAAGTCACATGTCAAGTTCTACCCGTCATTATCTAGGTTAATTTGAACCCACCCGTACATACCGTTGACGAAGGCCAAAATAGTAGTACGACTGTTCCAAACCAACGCATCTATCTATGCAGCAGAAAAGTAACAAATAGCTACCATACACTATGCCATGACGAAGGCCAACAAACATAGCATGAATACTAAGTGCTACCCGTCTGAAATGACGGAGGGCTAGGAATGGTTTTTGGCGAAAAACCTTTAACGTAATGAACTTGATATCGTTGAAGGAACCGGATAACTTTTTATAAAAATATAGTGGCGAAAACTTTTGCTAAAGAGGTCACTCCCGGTGAAGGGATCTCGGCTCTTTCCCCGTAGAATGAGGTGCAGGATATTCCAACTGAATACCAAAATGCAAAGCAAAAAGCAATTGACTATAGTGAAGTTATTACCCTGACGTAAAGTTCTGCCCAAGGGGTCACTCCCGGTGAAAGGATCTCGGCCCTTGCCTCGTCGACTGAGGTACTGGATATTCATAACCGAATACCACTGTGCAAAGCAAAAGAGAATGTCCTTGCAATAACAGCTTTTTGAAAAATGTTCCAACAATATCAGAATAGGTTTGTTTAGCTTGCATTGATTCGAATCAATGCAATCCCATCAATTAATCACACCACAAAAGAACGAAAATATGATGTACGTATATGCCATCCGCATTCGCCACTGGGTCCCATCATCACCCGTTAGGTTACTTAGCTAACAACAGAGCGGGGACTGGACTAGCGCGGGTGTAAAACATATACAACATCTACTAGTATATATATAGCAATATATAATAATCGCTCCAGGCATGATAAATGCAACATCACAGAAATTTAATAAGCATCACAGAACAATACATATAATCTGGGATCCCCGGGTTTCATAGAGCCGCTACTGAAACCCGACGTTCCCCTGGTCGTGTGGATAGCCTGTGCAATGAAATCCTAGACCCCTACGGGTGCGGTAAGTTACCCGCCAAAACCTGAAGCGAGGCAACCCCTTCAACAAAGTGAATGGACCACCCAGCACTTCACGGAATCCGGTAACTTGAGCACCCTTCCTTAGGTCAACCTATACCCCTACGAGTGCGGTGAATAGCCCGCTAATTCTAGAGTAAAGCCCCCTCCGTCTCAAAGCCATGAGATGTGGGCTCGTTGCCCTTTAGAACCTGGCTATCCGTGCACCCCACCGCGGGGTAATCCTAGTACAGAAAGTAAAATATATACAACGGGTACATCGACCTCAGCCCGGTCGTGCCCTAAAAGAATAATATACAAACAGGCAGTGACGGCAGTCCACATGTCGGACGCTCGCCCCGCAATATCAAATGTACAAATATAACCAAACTGTACTACCATTGCACCCAGGCTATCCATCACGACAAATCCGCAACATCACAGCACAACACAGAACATCAATGTGAATGTCATTCGTAAATCCGTCTAAAAGAGCTATAGCAATTAGACAAGATTTACCGCTCGAATGACATTCACGGTCGCAGATATAATGTAAGTACTGCGAACTAGCTTATTTAAAATTTCGATCGTCAAAATTTCCCGAAGTGGGCCCTAAGTACAATTCCAACACTCAAAATAATCTGGGCCAAAACTAAAAATTCCAGAAACCACATTTCCACAGAGAAGACCTCCATAAAAAAAATTGTGCATTGAAGCCCCAGAACTGCGGCGGAACCGCTGCCAAAACGTGGGTAAGGCCGCGGTTCCGCGGCGTCACAGTAAGATCATTCTACAAAATTTTTGCAGTGGTCTTAAAAAAGCCTGCACGATTTTCTGACATGCTGAAAATAATTTTTCGACGACAAAATAAATTCGACAGAAACTTTAGTATTGGAAATGCGGTTTCGGAAATTTTGTTCGATCGATATTTTAAATACGTTAGAACAAGCTAGTAAAGATTAATGGCGTGGCTCTGATACCAATGTAAGTCTACGGTAGCGCACCGGCCGTCGATCCGAGGCCAAAATGTGGAAACGAAAACTTTTTCTAAACTTGAAACCGGCGCTATCGCAGACTTTAATCCCGGATCGAACCATTAACCTATAACTAGCAAACTAGAGAAGGGTTAGAAAAGCTATACCGATCGATCCGTGTCCTTCGGTCTTTGGCCACCAACCCAAGCTCTTCGCGGCATCTCCGATCTCCGGTCTCCTCGTCGGAAAGGGCACCACATCTTTGAATCCTTTTACGGGCTCCCGCTTCATCCGAAGAAACTCGGACACGAAGTTTGCTAGCCGACGTGTCTAAGGTGAAGTAGAGAATGTGTGTGATCACTTTGTCTCAAGCATCCATTGATTCTCAACGTATGAGAGTGTATGGATGGAGGTTGAAGATTATGCCATTAGTGGAAATGGTGAGCTAGAGGAAGAAGAAGAAGAAGAGGCTTTTTCTATTATTGTGTTGAGATGAAGAAAATGAGAGCTCTCAAAATAATCATAAGAGCTCACCCTATACATGGCTGCCCTTTCTCTCTCTTTCTTTCATTTCACCACTTAAATCAATCACTAAAGATGACTTGGCTCAAAGAATAAGACCATGAGTTACCACCCTTGTCCATGTCATATTTAATGCACCTCATCATGAATTAAGCTCATAATTTCCACCAAAGTAAACATTAACCCAAGTGTTTAATCCAACAAAAAGATACGGCAACATCTAAAGTAAACTCATGACGGATCACAAGGATACCCCTCACCTGTATATACATACCTGCATCCTCATTCTGACTGAACGCGAATGCGATGAGACTAAAGTAATCCAACAAATCTAATAGTAGGATCCGGCTTAAACCAAAGCCCACTAGTATGATCCGTCCGATCATGATCCGTGCACGACTGCACGTATATGATCGAAGCTTGCCATAATACCATACGGCCTCTACAACGTTTCGCCCGAAACTTGAGAAACTGTCTGTGGGGGACTCTGAAGACTCGTCAATACTTTGGCTGTGGATTTAACCACTAGCACGTAAGTGGTACTAGCCGTACGTAACGGGCTATCAGGTATTGACCAAAAGGGAGGTCGATGAGCGAACTCATCCTGACACCCTACTGAGCCTGTCAGTGACAATATCCGTACAGTCCGGTCCATTCTTCTATGAACATCGCATGTCGGGCCTAGGAGGTTGGTAAAAGTCAGATCCCCAAAAGCGGTACAAGTCGTGTCGGAGTGTAGCCCAGAATACCCTGAGATACTACTAGAATACCTACCAGTAAATCTCCTGCCTTGGCCAAGGAATTCGTGTAATGGCTCTCCTAGACACAGCGCGATCTCACCTCCAATACCGGGAGAGACGAAACCCCTGCCGATCCGCTCACTGCCTCCATGTGGCTCGGGACTGTACCCAACTAAAACCTGTTTGCACGACTCCTTTGAGCCGTGGTAGGGTAGTAATCAAAGCACAGTGGAAACTCACACGAGACGAATGACGATCTCAGGTCGATGAACTAACCTGTACACATGTCACCAGGGAACTGCTATCTGACATCAGGTATAATACCAACTAGCATGTTTCCGGCGAATCCTGTCCGGTGTACTCATAACCTAATGAGCACCTGTATACATCTTAGGTGAACCAACTGACACCAATGGCTTGTAAGACCAGCCACCGCCCCTCGTCGGGGTCTCGACCCGTATACACTAGTCTACTCTGGAGTATTGATGCCCTGTCTCGAAACTCCCTCGACTAGGGACCTTTTAAGGATATGCTTATAGACCCCAGCTCCCACGTATATGATCGCCATCATACTGTTGGCCGTCAAGCAAGAATCCTAAGGGCTCTATCAACGTGCAATAGTGACCTGTAATGTCACCTAAAGTATGTACACGATGATAAAGATAAACCAGATAGCATACTATCATCTTGAGTAAGACTGTCCTACCGGTATAGGTCCTCCCTCAATCATTGCAATCACATGCCTGCGATCCAATAATTGACTTTGAGGGCACTATATCCAACACTTGCGACTTTGCGCGATGATCTTTACGTCATCGAGGTCTTCGTCGGCTAATTCCTTAGCCAATTTGGCCAACGCATCCGCCTTGCTGTTTTCTGCACACGGTATACTCTCCAGGACATAGGTGGGGATTTGTGTCAACAGTTGTTTTGCTATTTCGCCATACTTTATCAGTTCTGGCTTTCATGTCTGATAGTCGCCATTTATCTGGCTAACGATCAGCTGAGAGTTTCTATATATGAGGATGTTTTTGATTCCTATGTCGATAGCGATTTCGAGACCTGCTATCAAGGCTTCATATTCAGCTTCATTATTAGTCCTTCGCTCCGTTAAAGAGAGAGCGTAATGCAATATCCCTCCTTACGGAGTCACGAAGATAAGGCCCACCCCGGCTTTGAATATGGGAGTGTTTTGCTTTCGCCTCTTCATGGGAGATGCTCCATCGAAGTAGAGTTCACATCGGGAATCGTTTTCTTCCTTCTCTCCTTCGATTGTGTCAAACGCATGTCCATCCGGCAACTAGCAATTTAAGGGGAGTCATCTGGTATCGGATGCTCGGCGAGAAAGCCGGCAATAGCCTGGCCTTTCACTGCTTTGAGAGGCCGATTTGTTACCGAGAACTCCATCAAGAGGAGGGCTCATTTGGAAATCCTTCCTGTTAGTATGGCTCTTGACATCAGATATTTGAGAGGATCCACCTTTGATATGAGATGGACCTCATGCACTAAGGCGTAATGCCTGAGCTTTGTTATCGCGAAGATCGGTGCCAGGCAATGCTTTTCGATGGGGGAGTAGTTGTTTTCTGCCCCCAGGAGAACTCGACTCAAATAATACAAAGCTTTCTCCTTTCCCTGATCGTTCTCTTGTGCCCATAGTGCGACTAGAGAACCCTCAAGGGCTATTGTATATAGGATAAGGGGGTTTTCCTTAACTGGAGCGGTCAATACCGGCGGATTTTGTAGGTATTGTTTGATTTCATTTAGTGCATTTTGGTACTTTTTATCCCAAACGAACGGGGTCCCTTTCTTCATCAAATGGCTGTAGGGATGGCATTTTCCGGAGAGGTTGGTTATGAACCGCCGGATATACGTGAGTTTTCCTTGGAGGGATCACAACTGTTTGAGGGTCCTTGGCGTGGGCATTTCCGTAACCACCTTGATATTTAAAGATCGATTTCGATACCTTGATGCCGTATGATGAATCCTAGGAATTTGCCTGAAGAGACTCCAAACGCGCATTTCAAAGGATTCATCTTCAGATTGTACTTCCGAAGGCGTTGGAACACTACGCCTAGATGTTCCTAATGTTCCTCGTAAGACTTGCTCTTCACCATCAGATCGTCAATGTAGCATTTGAAAATCTCATGGAAGAGGTCATCGAAGATCTTCGTCATGGCCCTCTGGTAGGTAGCGCCAGCATTCTTTAAACCGAATGGCATCACCTTGTAGTAGAATATGCCTAGCGGAGTCCGGAAGGCGGTATGCTTTTGATTCAGGATGCATTTTTATTTGGTTGTAGCATGAAGATCCATCCATGAAGGAGAAGACTTCATGGGTAGACATGTTATCGATCATCAGCTCGGTAACAGGTACAGGGACGTCATCCTTCGAGCAAGATTTGTTGAGATCCCAAAAGTCCATGCAGATGCACATCGTCCCATTTTTTTCATCACCGGAACGATGTTAGCTATTCAGTCGGGATATTGAACTTCTTGGATGAAGCCAGAGTCAATTAATTTCTTGACTTCGGCATTGATACTCATCTCGAGTTTGAGCCGCATTCTTCTTGGCGCTTGCTTGACTGGCTTGATGTCCGGCGATATGGCCAGTTTATGTACTGCTACTTTTGGTTCTAATCCCGGCATCTCGGAATAGTTCAATGCGAAGCAGTCTTTATATTGCATGAGCACGCCTTTTAACATGGCTACCTGTTTTGTAGATAGCAGCTCACTGACGAACGTTGGCCTCGGATCGTTTTCCGTCCCTTAGTCAATTTTCCTTAGGGTGTCCGCCGTGGTGTGTATCCCATCTTCCAGCTCTTTTGGTGCCGGTGGAAATTCTGAGATCACTTCATCCTCATCTTCATTTGCGAAGCACTTGAAAAGGTCATCCATAGCCTCGTGCCCTTCCTCCTACGAGAGTGTTATCACATGGCAGGTACGAGTTCGCTTCCATTCTTGATGTTGAACTGGTCATATCCTCGCGATATAGGTCCTCTTTGGCTCATACTTTTGTGGTGGGGTTACCCTCCAGCTGTCGGATAAAGCGAACCCGCCTTATTGATACTGATCTTCTACCCAGTCTTTGAAGGTGAAGCAGGGATGTCCTATTGCTTGATGATAAGAGCAATAATCCGGGTGATGGACCTCGTTCATTTTTTCGGGATGACGAGACTTCAGGAGCATCACCATTTGATGCTTCATGATAAGGTTGAATATTTTCCTTGTCTTGTCTTGAGGGAAAGAGTATTCCCAACCCATTTTCCTCATAAAAGATGGGTTCCAGTTGAATTTTCCTCGACTATACGACTTCTTGGATCCACTTCGTTGTTTTCGCACGTTATTAGTGTTCTTCACCTTGTTTTTGCCTCTATTTCGGGATTTTCTGTAACAACCCTAACTTTCTGTACGATTTTTTTTTTCAAAATACAGAAAGGGACACCTGAGCCTGAGCACAAGTTATAAGTTTAATTTGCTTTTGAACAGCAAGAAGGAGCTTGTAGCTCATTGGTAAGACCTTGCACTGCTGAGACATAGCACCCGAGTTCAAATCCCATCAGCCACACATTCTTTTTATTTTATTTTCTTTTAATCTTTTAGATGCCCGGGAGTCTACGCGTGCACTACACGTAAACTGAAAAGACACTGACTATTTAAATGTGCACAAGGGTATAGGAATCGACACGACACGTGGCACCAAGACCCATCACCCTCCGTCGGTATTGACCCGACGACATGCCCATTTTAGACCAGTACCGCCGGTTCCCTTCATCCCTATTGCTCCTATCATTTCACCCCTGCAACCTTTGGCCTACCCCACTCCTCTCACACTGTTTGTTCTCTCTGCATTCAACCAGAGAGGATTAAATCACCCATTTAATCAAATTTTAATGCATATTTTAAATGCTTTCTTTAACACATCAAACCCTAATTTTTCCTATAAATACCACACCTCATTTCACCCCTCCTCACTCACAATTCCCTGCCAAAACTCTAAAAAACTTTCAAGTCCTAATTGTGTGCAAGTGAAGTTAGCGAAGGTCCGACGAAATTCCGAGGAGATTCCGGTGATGAAACAACGTCCCGACGCTTCCCAATCCTTCTCCTATCTCCCCCCCTCATCAAAGCCAGTAAGTCCCCTCTCCCCCTCTATTCTTCTTCTTAAAAAACTTTTATTTCGAAAACCCGATGGAAGCAGAGTTAATCCGATTTCCGATCCGGTTTTTCTTTAAAAATATTACTTTTCTTAAACAAGAAAATACCAAAATTTCATATCATGTTTAATAAACATTAACAAACATATTAAACAAGTTTCACATCAAAGAATTTATATTGCAATTTTTATTGCAGTTTTACAGTAAAATACCACATACTTTAGTTTACCGACATAGAACAATATAAATTTGTATTATCTTTAGATAGTTCACGAGGTAGTGACCTACCTCATCACAACACATATCTCTATCATAGCACGATGAAGTTTTGGGAATTTATTCTTGGGATAAAACGACTTTACAAATAAATACCTTTAACTTATAAAACCATTTCTATAAAAAGATATATTAAACATTTCCATGCAATTGCGCCTCTACAATCCACTTTTGGGGACGGATTATCGCACATTCTCGGGTCTAGTAGAGTGAGATGCAGACCTCCGTAAGGAGCATTCGATTTCAATGGATTTTTTATGCATTTTTCTTTAGAAAATGAGATTTCTACAAGAAAATAAATAAATTATTTTCATTAAATATATATACCTCTATTATCAAAATACCTATTTTAATTATATAAGTATTCCAAGTTTTCTAAATCAAAGGAATCACTATTAAATGAAAATACCATCCAAATACAAAACAATTCCAATATTGCAATAAAATACCCTATACTATGAAAATTAGGTTCTACTCACTAAAAATTTCACAATTATAAAATATAAATCTATGAAAACCCTAAAGGCGATAATTAAATACTTGAGGTGTATTTTGAAAATTATATCAAACTATTTTTACATAAACCCCCCTCAAGTCGTGTTAAATTACAATAAAGGCCATAATAAACATAGGTTTAAGTGGGACCAGTCTCTTGAGCCTCAGGGAGCCGGAGATATGGATTCTTGCCTATCTAAGATAGACAATCTAACAAACGGTGTTATCAACACGGTAATTGTCTTGGAAAAAGACACAAATTCTGTCGTCCATGTGCATCAGTTACCGATAACATCAAAACACTCAGGATTTCAAGTTCTCTTTTTAAAAGTGTCTGACTTAGATTGAGTCTCAATCTAATCAATCTGACTTGAATATGATTATAATATTTCAGAAAATATAAAATATTATTTTTGGAATTTTATATTAAAATAATATATTTCACGGAAACTACCCGATTTGCGAATTTGGGGTTTTCGTAAAATAGTATAAATATATACCAATATTTGTGAAATAATTGAAGATTAAAATGATTTATTTATTTAAAAATATATTTATCGTATTTGGCATTTTTATAATTAATTATATACAGTTTGAATAAAAATTGATTAGTGTACTACTAATCGCGATTAAACTAAATCCATGTTTCTACATTTTTCCATGATTAGTGCACCATGACATGTTGTATTTTTGTTGCATGTTGTTTCATTTTATTTTGATGATATTTGGTTTCAAAAAGAAAAGATATGAGAGTGTATTATTGAGGAGAGAGAGAGAGAGAGGGGACCAAATGAAGACATGAGACATGGCAAGTGAAAGAGTGAGGGTGAGAATAAGAGAGAGGGGGGGCTGCCCATTTCCTCACCCCCATTGTTCTTCCTTCATCTTCTTCAAATCATATTCCCTCCACCTCCACCTCCAAGCATCATCTCAATTTCTTTCTCAAAACCCTATACTCTCTTCATTAAAAATGATCTCCACCTCTTTACAAACCCATTGGATCTTTCAAAGTTAGATTTTGATGACTTTGAGCAACTCAAGAAAACTCTTGAGTTGCCAAATGAGATATTTCCTACACCATTAGCTTAGTAATTTAGTCTCTTTAATTTCTATTATAGTTTAGAATTGATTAAGTGTGGATTTGTGAACTTAGAAATTCCAAGTTAGGGTTTAGTGGGAAACTTGACTTGAGATTGGTAAATTGAAGTGTTGTGAGAGTTGTAAGATCTTAATGATGATTTTACTGGCCAATAACAGAGAATAAAAACCAAGATACAAACTTAGAAATGGTTCCGTGTCGGTTTTGTGAAGTATTGTGTGCCTACAGGGAATCTGGGATGACTTGAGACCTGTACGAGAAAAACTAGCAACCCGAGAGACCTAGATGGACCACTAGAAGACCACCCTGAAAATATGAACCCAATCCAAGAACCCCAGGCCGGCGAGCTCGGATTCCATGGTGTTGTCGCCGGATTTTTGTTGGCTTCTGGTGTTGATCTTTTGACTGCTGCTCCTAATTCCTATAAACAACCCCCCGTACTTACTAGTTTTGTCCCATTTGACCTAAGACAAAATCTGGGAGCTGTTGTGAGTGCTTTGGCCATGTTTTTCCCGATATTTGAATTCGTGTTTTGGTATTTGATATTATATTGGGTCGTTGGATGTTTGTACGTCAACAACGAGGATTTGTTTGGTTATTTTGCATGCGTAGGCTTTATGTTCTAACCTATGAGCGCACCGTGTGCCGTATTGGTTTTCCGGACTTGATTTTAATAAGCATTGCGATGGTGTATTTATTGTAGGTACCTTCGCGTGGATCCGAGACGACAGAGCACATCGACTATGGCCGAACAAGAAGTTCCACAGGCGAGTAGATTTATATCTACGGGGGAAGTCGGATGGATGGCGTATAACACCCCCGCAAATTATAATGGAAACCGATATATATAGAATATGGTTAAGGAAACCATGTTAGAAACTTATGGATATGGTTAAAGAATAAGTAGGAGACAAGATATACCACGACTTAAGCTTATAGAGCATGGTTTAGTATGACATGATATGATAGAAATGATGTCTCGAATTGATATATATATAAGGATGTGAAACATGAATGTGAATCACGATATAAATATATATAGTGAAAGAGAATTAGTATGAGATTATAGTGGCATGTTATGAGGTTGATAAATATGATATGAGATTAAGAAGATGACTTGATGTGAGATATTGATGTGATGAAAAGAGTATACGATGAGATATGATGACTTGGTTTGATATGTCGTTATACGGATGAGAGTCGCTATGAGATAATTGATACCTTGTCGGTCCCATGATATAAGATTGATACGGATGTGACCTGGGATATGGGTATATAGATATATATAATGTTGTGAATCATGAGTGATATGTCGTACGAGACGTTAGGTTCGTACCCTCATTGTCATATAGGTTGATAGGATCCCTAATAGTTTAATGCCGCCGTACGATGGATACCGTACGTGATGAGTTTTACTTGATGATTGATCCATACCCTTGACTAGAGGATGTCGTACGATGGATTATACCGTACGTGATGTTGTGAGGCTGGATGCCGATTGATATATTCACCGACTCGGATATGTTGTAGATACGTATACCTAATAGTATTTCGCTTATGATGTACTTTATGCTATGTTCATGTTATTCTCATTGCAGTACATATACCTGTGCTAGTACACCTACACAATTATCGATGATGCGTATGTTACACTTACACAGATTGCCGGCTCACACACTTTTATCATCGATAATTGCTATGTCACTTACACAGTAGAATTGCCACATCATTATGCTATGTTGTATGATATACTTTCTATGCTCACATCATTATGATATGTCGCATGATATACTGATATGCTCACATCACTGTTCCATGTTGCATGATAAACGAATATGCTCACATTTCTGTTATATGTTTGCATACATCATGTCACGCCCCGCTTCCCAGAGTACGCTAAGATGGGCACGTGACATAGCCAACCATGCTACCTGTGAGTAGGAAGCATCCATCCACAGTCACATTACGGTTGTAGAGATATCAAGAACAATGATAAAACTATCTAGCACATGTTCATAAGCCAAAATAAAATGAGTCAAGAATAAATAATGCGGAAGAAAAAGATCCAATACAGGAATAACTGGAATGTATGTCCCATAATGCGGGCTCACATCAGGAAATAAATACTGAAAAGTAAAAGAACTAACTACTAAGAGTCCTCACTGCTCAGCCTGCCAACTGAAGTACTCCTGCTCGGACTGCAGCAAGGGTAAGGAATCTGGGCCATGCAAAACCCAGACGTCAGCGCGTCATAACATCAAGCAATAATATACAAACAGAATAGTAAGACATGCAAGTATGATCATAAATGGTAAGCAGGTGTAACAGCAATATAAATCAGTGCAGTGAAAGGTAGTGAGCAGTGAGTAATCTAAACTGGTCTATTGGGTTAACTACTCTCAAGTCTTTGAAATCAATTAGATGAATCATCGATGTAACTCAATAGTATCCCGTGCGTGCCCGGGATCACGGTGAAGATTCTCGGGCTGAGACCGAGACATGCCGCTAAGCACTAAAGGAAAAGGGTAATGATGAATGATGTCTGCAGCATCATCCCAAGGCTGGCCTAGCCTCTAAAAGGTAGTGGATATGATGGATGATGTCAGCAGCAGCATCCCAAGGCTGGCCTAGCCTCTAAAACTGATCAGTAAAGGTAGCACACTGTTGAGTTACAAGTCCGGTTTCATCATTGATTTCCCCATACCCCAAGTTATATGTGTTCAAGTCAAGTATTAAATAATCTAGAGCTAATACCAACACGGGATCAGGCAGGTACAGGTTTGTCTGGATAGACAACAGGAACGGTCCGTAAGGACAACAGGTCAGGTTTGTTGGTATTAGACACAAGATCAGGTAACAGGTAATACCATGGTACATCAGGTCAAGCCAGGTAATGTATAAAGGTGTCATGTCATGTCAAGAGGTGCATGGTACCATGTCGGGTCAGGTAGTAGGTGTAACAAGCATGTCAGGGTATACAAGATATCATGTGGGTGCTCATAATCAACTAGTATAAGCATGGGTATACAAAACAAGCATGGGTACTAACAAAACAATAAACTGGAACATGTAATATGATATGCAAATAGGTACAGAATAAACTAGATAGATGTACGGTTATCGATTAGAGTTCGGTTTATGGTTCCAACATTAAGTATCATACACTTAAACAAACATGGATTGTTAAAATCTCGTTATTATGGGTTAAGAGATCTAGGGATGCAATTATAACTCAAACAGGTTAAAGATGCACACGGGTGTCCAACAGAGTAAAACTATAGAAAGGGTACCATAGACTATGCAAATAGTTATTATGTGATTTAACATACAGATGTGGTTACTAGGTATAGTAAACTAAAATGCAACGGGTATGTTTCAAGTTCTGAATCCAAAAGATCTAAACGGAACATCAAACTGTTAACTTGGAACACGTGACTTATATTCGATCCATAGGCTTAATATGAAATTAAATAAATAAGTATAGGAATATTATGAATAGCATATAGCAAGTTTCAATTACCTCGACGGATCGCGATACGGTATACAGAACGTCACCCGTCGGCGAGAAAGTCGCGACGCGCGTACGGTACACGGAATGAGTCCAAACAACGCACGATGGGATCACACGGGTCAGATATCCTCGCTGGATCGTCGGGATCGTCGACGTCGCGGCCGGATTCCGGCGATCACAGAAAAACAGTGAACAACTAAATAAAAGAAATGCATGAAAGAAAAAGAAGAGAAGAAGAGAAGGAGGATGGAGGAGAGGAGGCTCACTGTGGTCTGTGGAGGGGTCGTGAGGATCGACGGCGTCGACGGAGCTCCGGCGAGATACCTGCAGAGGCCATCGGCGATTAACTGAAAAGAACAGATAAGAAAGGAAGAAGGAAAGAAAGAAGAAGAGGAGAGGGTGTGTAGTGCTCACGGTGGTGTAGGATAATCTGGGATCAAGGGCAAGATCGGCGGCGATCGACTTCGGTGAAGAGGGTTGGTTGTTAGGGTTTGGGTCGGCTGACGTTGGCTGGGCGATGTGCAGGGTTTCTGGGTTTAGAGGGGAAGCCGAGGAGAGGAAGGAGATGAGGTCGAGGAAGAAGGTGGAGATGAGGGCTGACGACCGAGGTCGAGGGAGGAGGAAGCAGAGGAGTGAGGGTTAGGGTTTTCTTTTGGTGGGTTCTCGTGGCGAGGGATGCATGGGATTTAAACAGAAGAAGAAGGAAATAGAAGGGAGGTGACGGGATCGCGGAGGCGGTAACGGGATCTTCGTTCACCGCGAGAGGAGAGAGAGAGGGACGCGAAATGAGAGAGATAGAGAGAAAGCGAGGGGAGAGAGAAAGAAGAGGAGAGATAGAATTGTTTGTTAGCGGGGGTGAGAGAGAAAGAGATAGAGAGAGAAGGAGAAAAGGAAAGGAGAGAGAGAATTTATGGGGCCCGGTGAAATAAAAAGGGGGGTTCTGATTGGTTGATGGGAAAATAAAGGGAGAGAGGAAAATCTGCGCAGTTAAAAGAAAATGTAAAAGATTTAAAATTTAGTTTTAGGAAATCTTATGGACTGAGAAAAATATTTAGAAGTTAAATTTAAAATTCAAACAATTGAATTTTAGCGGGATGTAAAATAATTCAGAAAAGTGCCCGGGTCGGGTCTAAAATTTTAGATTTGAAATACGAAAATTATAGGCAAGCTCCAAAATTTAAAATGAAAGATTATTTAACAGAAATGCATACCCCTAAAAACGGACGCACGCACGTGCGCGTAGCCATCCAAACACGTCCGTTTCACTGTACGGGACGAGAACACGATGCAAGGACGCTACCACGGGGTTAGGGGTATCATGTAGGCCATGCCATGTATTTTAAAAGGCTTAAATTGTTATATGCAAAATATGTGATGCTAGGGTATCTATAACTATGAAATAACAAGCTCAAGCAAGCGGGTCGAATATAAAGTAAACTACCATTCGCATCCAAACACGGTAAATGAAATAAACACCACAAACAACACATACGGCAACAGAAATTGGTATAACTGAACTCGGTTGTTACACTTCATGCTTTACGATTATATGCATTGAGATGCTATTTTCATGAGATTCTGGATTTGAGAACCATGGTTATATTTCAAAAAAAAGTATGTATTGTTTTAAAAACCCGGTTTCTCTTAATATGATATTTCGAGATGTCCACCATGTGTTTTCTCGGTTATGAGTTATGCGATACCCGATTCGAGGAGCTGGATGAGGCCGTTTGCGGGTACATGATGGACCCGGTATGGTACCCCGGGGCAAGAAAGATATGTTGTGTAGTAGACGATGAGCCTGGCAGAGGGACTACTACCTACCGATGATAGTATTTGGACTCGGCAGTTATCCGGAGGATATCGACCGGAGACGTGAGATGATACGGGCCGATCCGGACTGACGGAGCCTGTGGGCCGATCCGGACCGACGGAGCCCGAGATATGAGGATTTACGTGTCGATGTTGGACACGGGTTTCGTGATGTTTCGAGTATCGATATTGGACACTCAGGTTCTATGATTTTGATGTGTCGTTGATAGACACACGTTGTTTGATATCCTCATATTTACATGCATATGCTTTCATGATATTTACATGCATGATGTTGTTGTGTCATTGATGGACACGTAGATGTTATCCACATGCTTACAGGCATTGATTATATTGTTGACACATATGCAAATACGGTCACCCTAGATATTATAGTATTACCTTTATGATATAGTTGACCTAGAAATCGTTGTTTTATTCAATTTCTACCTGATGATGTTTTCTACTTACGAGTTGGCAACTCACACCCATTGTGCCACAGTTCTTGCAGGTTGACCGCATGGATCAGTAGCGGCATTGCTGGCACACAGCTTGCATTCGGGTGATTTGCTTTGGTAGGTGGTACATATTGGATTGTGCCACTCTTGTATTATTATTCTTGTAGTATCTAGTTAACTCCATCAATCAGAAACTAGTATTTGTATAAGTAGTAAGACTTAGACATTTGGTTGCGAGACTTAGAGCAATAGGTTATATGTTCGCTTGGTGGGTTGATGTCTTGCTTTATTCATTATCTTTTGTGTTGATCTTCGCCGTTGGACGTCGTATACATATATTATGACATGCGTGGTTGTGATTTCGCCGATTGGCGAAGAGCTAGCTCCCGCTTGGGGATGCCTTTTATATTATCATTTATATATGGTTTGGGATCAAAATATATAAGGGAGGTGCTGCCCAAATTTTTAAAAGACGAAACATGTTTTTTTTAACCAGTAAATCCACTTGCATTTTCATGTTCCATTATTTATACTTTTAAGAAAATGTTGATTTCATCATACCTTATTTTCAAAACTCCACCTCTATTATTTTCACTAAAAAGGTTTAGGTTTTTGGGCTTTGGCTTACTTGAATTATGTTACACCTGTAGACGTTGCGTGACTTAAGTGCCGGTCATGGGCTAGATTCTGGGTCGTGACAAAGTTGGTATCGGAGCGCTAGGTTTAACCTTGGTTCGAGTCTAAGTTTGACTATGTGGAGTCTGGGGTGTAATCTATTTCGAAACCTAGGCTTGACCTTAGAACTTAGACTTGAACATGGGGGTATTAGACCTGAACTTCCGTTACATAGGGCTGACCCTGATTGATGGAGTAGGTAGCTTGAGTAGAGTGACGCACCGTATGTATGTTCCACGGAATATTTACGATACGTGTAACAACTCCAATTTTTGTATACCAAAATTTGAATTAAATTTGAAGTATACTTGGAGTATTAATGTTGCTGATAACACTTAAAGTATCTATCTCTCTACAATAATTACAAGAAGGAGCTTGTAGCTCATTGGTAATACCTTGCATTGCTGAACCAAGCCATCAGAGTTCGAATCCCGTGCCCCACATTATTTTTAGTTTATTTTTCTTTAAAATTCTTGGAAGTCCAAAAGTCCACAGGCCATAACTCCCAAATACTGAATTGAACCCAAAATTTGGAGTATGCCAAAACCCTAGTCAGGAGACCCCACACCCAACGCCGGCCGAAATCGGCAGGAATCGGCCAACTCGGCCGGCGGACGGCCGGCGCCGCCGGCCGGAGTTGTGCCGACGGCCGGGGTCCCAACATGAAAAGGTGGCTTTTGGTCTTCTGAAACTCATGGTTAACTCCAATTTATTTGATCAGTTTCTGAATTTTAAATACAACCATTTTAATGTCAATTTTAATGCATTTTATCTAATTTTTATAATTTTTTTTAATAAAAGAAAACCTTTCACCTACCCTACCCTAGCTACCCTATAAATAGACCCCTACCCCCTACCTTCTCATTCTAAAACCATAGAAAAACTCTCTTGAAATTTCCACAAGAAGTGTGCTTTGAATTCGAATTCCCAGCGAAGCCCTGACGGATTCCGGCGACGTGCCTTGAAGTAACCGGCGACGAAACCATCCCTCGGCCTTTCTCCCTAGTCCTCTTTACTCTTTATAAGAGCTTAAAACCCACAAGTCCCATCCTTCTCTCTTTTCTATTTCTTAAAATACGGAAATATGAAACCCGACGGAAATCGGAACAAACCGATTTCCGATTCGGTTTTTCTACAAAATTCCACTTGTCACCTAATCCATGATACCTACCCATATACATGATGACTATTAATCACATAGAAACCAATTTAAACAAAGTTTCTCACATGAAATGATAGCTTTCTTGTAAAACCGTATTCTTTTCATAAAAATACCATGAAGTTTTTTTTTCTTCGTTTAATCAATTCCCTCACTCCTAAATATGTTTATTTTGATAAATAAACTTGTAGAAATCAATTTGAATGAATTTTCACACATAAAATGATAACGTTTTGAAATACCGTATTCTTACGCTTTAATACCTTCAAGTTTAATATATCATGTTTAACCTCTAAACTTCATTAAAACTTAAAATAAGTCACGGGGTAATGACCTACCTCTACACACACAAATATAACCCTAATTGATAAACGTCAAAACATAGAATACGAAAATACAAGACTTTTCACTAAAATACCCTTTTCTTTATAAACCTTTTCTAAAAGTTCTAAGTTGTTTACAATTTTAAAACAATATCTTTTAAATAGGAAAATACGATATGTCATGGATATCGATCGTTTATCTAAACTGACTTTGTGGTGTCTAGGCTAGACAAGTGAGCTTGGGTAACTTTAAAAGGCCCGTCTCGCGATTCGTGAGCGGATCCCTCCCTCCTCACTTGTAATTACCTGGCCATAATTGGCGGTGAAGAGGCGATTTGAGACTTCTAATGACTTGTCGTTTCGACCCTTAAAAATAGGCTAGTTGTCTTAGGAAACCCTAGAAACTAAAATACAGAAAACTATACACTTTTACAAATAAATACCTTATATTTATAAAACCGTTTTTCTAAATGAATAGTATTTATTAAACCTAAGCAAAGCGCCGCTACAACCCATCTTTGGGGAACCCGTCAGGGATAGTACGGTTCATCGTGCACCCGCGGGCTAGTAGTGCGAGATTCAGACCTCCGCAAGGAGCATTCGGTCTCGAAAGGTTTAAAATACGACATTTAAGAAAAATGAGATTTTGGAAAATAAAATATTTATTTAAAATTATTCTTGTAATAATATATATATATTTATCATTTAAACAACTATTTTATTATAAGATAAAGTTTCCACTTTTTTTCTAAAATTACAAGATTAAAAGTTACATTAAAATACCATGAATTTCAAATGAATCAATTAATACTTTTATTAGGATATATTCACTAGAATAACACAAATAAAATTTACACTCATTATAACTATAAAGACGAATAATAAATACTTGAGGTGTATTTTGAAAACTATACAAAAGTACTTTTTACATAAAACCCCCTCAAGTTTTATAAATTACAATAAGGCCCCTAACAAGTACAGAACTTCAAATTACCTTTCTTTTAGTCTGACTCGGGTTAGAGTCTGACTAATTCTGACTTGAATATGATTCAAGTCAATCTATATTCTTTATATTTCAATTCAAGATGAATACATGAATCCCAGAATCCAGTTAACAATCTATATAATTTGACTGAACCGAACCATGGATATATTCCTTCTACATGTTTCCTAGTATTCCATTTACACGACTCTACGGTTATAACCGTTTCCTGATATCATGGTTTCGGTCAGTCAGTCAATCAATGTTACAATCAATACAATTTTACAAGATAACAATACAAACAAGACATCGCGGGGTTTAAGGGGTAGATTGGTACGGAAGGTGTTAAAAGTGGTACGAGGTGGTCAGATTAATACACCTAACCTGAATCCCATTGCTGTTGTACCGTGGCATAACGGTTCCTTGTACTACACGTGCCCTAGTCTCTGGCAAGTGAGACTCCCCTCGTATACACTGGCATTCTTCTGTACCAAGCTACAAACAACAGCGTTAACATAACATTACAACAATAGTTTACACTTTAAAAATGTATCTTCTTATTCTGTCTTCTCTACTTCCCTCTTACCTTTGGGACTTACCGAGCGATCTGTTCGCTGACGACATTCTGTTCTCTCTTCTTTGAATGTCGTCAGGTGACTTGGACCCGACAGAAGTAGAGCCAACACAAGAAGACTTGGAGCAATTTGCCGAAGACCCAGCAGTATAATTTCATTGTACACTTTTCTTTTCAGTACTTTCCTTTTCCTGTTATGCCACTGTTTAGGCATCTTTAATTCAGTTGTATTTTCCTTTCCATGTATTGTACAAAGAATATTATTAAATAAAAGTTGCTGTTCTTTTATACTCTTGTCTCTTGTGTATTTATTTTATATTGCTTAGATACGCTTAGCGTATGTACTTCTGAGTACATACGTAGCGAGCCTCGTCGCGTCCACTTCGCTGTACACTGGGAAGCGGGGCGTGACAGGTTTTGTTGGTGGCCCATGCAGGTCAGAGATGTATGAATCCCTGTCATGCAGTTCTGGTCTGCGTGAACAACCTAAGCAATATAACACAAGAACCAGCAACTAAAACATTCTTTACAATTCATATTCCTTGAATCTTGTAAATCTCTATTCTTTGAATCTTATCATTTCATGTATTTGAATCTGTCCTAACCCAAATTTTTCTTCAAGGTCATGGATTCCCCAAACAACACCAGCACTAACGTCAACAACACCCCTCCAGCACTACCTCTCACACCAGTTGTTCCTGCACCACCCACTGAGCAAACGATGCTATTCGAGGCGATCCGCAGCCTTCTCGAGGGACAACAACAACTTTTGAACCGTCCTGAGACCGATGCACCGGGAGTAAAGCAATTCAGAGCTTTGCACCCAAAGCAGTTTTCTGGTAAAGGAAGCCCTCTTGAAGCGGAAGAATGGGCACAAAGCATCGAAGATGATCTGGCAGCAGCTCAAGTGCCAGACAACGCTTGGGTCCGTGTAGCGAAGCTACAGCTCACGGATAATGCTCGCAATTGGTGGAAGGCGGAAGAAACCCGTCTGGTACAGCCGATTGAATGGAAGACATTTCGCGAGAAGTTCGACGCGAAATATTTCCCTATGACTGTCAGGTTCGCCATGGAGCAGCAGTTTATTCATCTACAGCAAGGATCAATGTGGGACAAATCGGCAGATGAATACGACGCTGAATTCACTTTGTTGAGCCGGTAAGATACGTCACAATAGTTCAATTTTTAGTTATCACATACTACACAGCTAACACAATCTTTAAACAGATTCGCGGCACACTTGATACCGACGGACGATATCAGAGCCCATTGCTTTCAACAAGGTTTGGACACAGAGATTAAAGCTGCTCTAGCCACAGGAAAGTTTTTGACTCATGAGGATGCACTAGAAGCTGCCCGCAGTTATGAGGCAGTGATAAAAGAGAGGGGCAGACCTCAGTCTGCAGGAGTCAAACGCCCTGCTAACCAGATGGCAGGTGGAGCCACGTCCAGACCATCTTTCATGCCCAGGCGACCCGGAGTACCAACCCATCGTCCTATCCCAGCCTTTTGCACCTACTGCAAGAGAACTGGACATATGATGAAGGACTGCCGTCGAGCCAACCGCCTCTGCTTATTCTGCGGTTCAGCTACTCACGGTATTGGGTCTTGTCCCCAAAGATAGAACCCAGTTGCTGCACCCAGGCCAGCAAATACTTATCAGCAGCGACCAGCTCTTCAGGCACCTGCTCCCAGACTTGCACTGCCAGCACCACCCAGGGGACCACAAGCTACACCACCTCCTCGACAATTCCATCAAGCTCAAAGGAACGTTCAAAGGAATGCTCCTCAGGCCAGGAGGAATGTGCCAAAGCGCCAGGCTTTCATGATGTCTGTGGAAGAAACTGAGGCCACTGGCCAAGTCATTACAGGTAAACTTCCTTCTCAAACTTATCTTTTAGTCATGTTTACCTACACACTTTCCCTATACCTAAAACTTATCCCATATACCTTAGGTACAATCCTAGTAGCTTCACTACCTGCACTTGCACTGTTTGATACTGGAGCATCCCACTGCTTTATGTCGGAACGGTTTGTCCGAATCCACGCAATTCCAGTCTCACCGCTTGTATCCAGCTGGAACGCCAGTTCCGGAAATGGTGTCCTAAAAGCAACTATGGGATATAGCATGTGTCCATTCGTCGTCTGCAGTCGAGAGTTTAATGCTGACTTCAAGGTACTAGACATACCGAACTTTGATGTGGTTCTAGGAATGGACTGGCTTGGAACCTTTTATGCTACCATCGACTGTCGTCAAAGGAGGGTAGTATTTGAGATTCCAGATCATCCGGTTTTCTATTTCAAGAGTGGAGATCGTACCCTGGAGCCAAGTACTTACAAATCAAAGCCAAGAGAAGCAGTAGTTGCAGCAGCTCAAGCAGAGGAAGAATCAAGACCGGAGGTAGTTCGAGAGTTCGATGATGTATTTCCTGACGATATATCAGGTTTGCCTCCCGATCGAGCTCTTGAATTCAGTATTGACTTAGTACCAGGATCACAACCAGTGATCAAAGCACCTTATAGACTAAGTCCGGAAGGATTGAAGGAAGTTCGAACACAGTTGGACGAATTACTGGCGAAGGGATGGATTCGTCCCAGCACTTCAAGTTGGGGAGCACCTGTACTATTGGTGAAGAAGAAGGAAGGTTCATACAGAATGTGCATCGACTATAGGGCCTTGAACGAAGTCACTATAAAGAATAAGTATCCACTCCCGCGCATCGACGATCTATTCGATCAGCTAAGTGGATCTTGTGTCTTCTCCAAACTAGATCTTTGTTCAGGTTATCATCAAGTGAAGGTCAAGGAAGCTGATATTCACAAAACAGCTTTCAGAACTCGCTATGGACATTACGAATTTCTAGTAATGCCATTTGGAGTGACCAATGCACCAACAATCTTCATGAACCTTATAAACCAAGTTTTCCGGGAGTATTTAGACAGGTTCGTTGTCATCTTCATCGACGACATCCTAGTATATTCTAAGAATCGGAAAGAGCATGCGGAGCACCTACGAATTTTCCTGGAAACTCTTCGACAACATAAGCTTTATGCCAAGTACAACAAGTGTGAGTTTTGGCTAAATCAAGTTGGTTTTCTTGGACATATCGTATCAGGAGAAGGAATTTCTGTGGATCCAGCAAAGGTTTCAGCAGTCAGCGAATGGCCTACACCAAAGTCAGTGAAGGACATTCGAAGTTTCTTGGGTTTAGCTGGATATTACATAAGGTTTATTGAAGGCTTTTCGAAGATAGCAACACCCCTGACCAAGCTCACTAGAAAAGATGAAGAATTTGTATGGTTAGAAGCATGCGAGCAAGCTTTCGTAGAACTCAAGTCAAGACTGACATCTACACCTATTCTCGTAATACCGGATCAATCTGGAGGATTCGAACTGCATTGCGATGCATCCGGTAAGGGACTAGGATGTGTTCTACATCGGCACGGTAAGGTTGTAGCTTATGCTTCAAGACAACTGAAGACTCATGAGCGCAATTATCCGACGTATGATCTGGAGTTGGCAGCCGTCATTTTTGCTCTCAAGATTTGGCGCCACTACTTACTTGGTGAACGAGTGAACATCTACACAGATCACAAAAATCTGAAGTATGTGTTTACTCAAAAGGAGTTGAATATGCGGCAGAGAAGATGGTTAGAACTCATGGCGGACTTTAACATCAACTTGCAATATCACCCAGGAAAGGTGAACGTAGTACCTGATACTCTTAGTCGCCAACCATTAGCAATGAATCTCACTGCCCAGTGGAAGCTTCAGCAAGACTTACATCAGATGAAGATTGAACTAGTCATGCCATGTGATGTTTCAAGTTTGATGAATCTACAAGTTCAATCAACCATTGTCAATCAGATCAAGGCAGCACAAGCCAGCGATGCTAAGTTGCAAAAGATCAGAGAACAAGTGGAGAATGGACTCAGAATAGATTTCATCATCCATGAAGACGAATCTTTGAGATACCGCAGCAGATTGTGTGTACCAAAGGGTCCTGTTCGGGAAGAGTTAATGAAAGAAGCTCACAGCTCTCCCTATTCAGTACATCCTGGAGGTACCAAAATGTACAAAGATCTACGTCAGAATTATTGGTGGCATGGAATGAAACGTGAAGTAGCTAGAAGTGTCGCAAAATATTTGGTGTGTCAACAAGTAAAGGCTGAACATCACAGGACAGCTGGACTACTTCAACCGTTACCAATCCCAGAATGGAAGTGGCAGCACATCACGATTGACTTTGTAACTGCACTTTCTCGCAGCACAAAGGGTAACGATGCGATTTGGGTCATTGTGGATCGACTCACAAAGGCGGCTCACTTCATCCCATTTCGAGTTGTCCAATCAACTGAGACACTAGCAATAAAGTACATGGAGGTAATAACCTAATTAAGATTTAAAACTCTTCATAATGTACTATCTCTGATACCCATGAATTCATACAGGAAATTGTGAGACTTCATGGAGTACCGGTTTGCATTATCTCTGATAGTGACACCAGGTTCCGATCGCAATTTTGGCAGAGTTTGCAATCTAGCTTGGGAACAAGTCTGAACTTCAGCACGGCTTATCATCCACAAACAGATGGTCAGTCGGAACGAACTATTCAGATTTTGGAGGAAATGCTCAGAGCATGTATGCTCGACTTCAAAGGATCGTGGGAAGATCACCTGCATCTCGTGGAGTTTGCGTACAACAACAGCTACCAAGCAAGTATAGGAATGGCACCTTTTGTAGCATTGTATGGAAGGAAGTGTCGATCGCCATTAAGTTGGGACGACATCGGAGATAGGGAACTCCTTGGACCAGAGATGATAGTAGCGACTGTTGATGTGGTTCGTACTATCAAGGAAAGAATGCGCATAGCCCAAGATAGACAGAAACACTGGGCTGATGCAAAGAGACGACACTTGGAGTTTCAGCCAGGAGACCATGTATTCTTGAAGATATCTTCGAACCGCGGAGTGATCCGATTTGGAAGACGGGGAAAGTTGAGTCCGAGATATATTGGACCGTTCGACATTCGCGAACGAGTCGGTGAAGTGGCATACCGTTTAGCGCTTCCACCATCATTGGAATGAGTGCATAACGTGTTCCACATATCCCAACTCAGAAGATATGTGAGTGACCCCAGCCATGTACTTGATCATTCCGAGCTCACTATACAGCCTGATTTGTTTTGTGAGCAACAACCTGTGGAGATCCTGGATAGAAAAGTGAAGACACTACGGAACAAGGAAGTTAACTTGGTCCGGGTAATGTGGAGAAAAGACACTCCAGGAGAATCCACGTGGGAAAGGGAAGATGAGATGCGTGCAAGATATCCGCACCTTTTTGTAAACTAGTCCTAAAATAAAAGTTGTAAATTTCGAGGGCGAAATTTTTGTAAGGAGGGTAGATTGTAACAACTCCAATTTTTGTATACCAAAATTTGAATTAAATTTGAAGTATACTTGGAGTATTAATGTTGCTGATAACACTTTAAGTATCTATCTCTCTACAATAATTACAAGAAGGAGCTTGTAGCTCATTGGTAATACCTTGCATTGCTGAACCAAGCCATCAGAGTTCGAATCCCGTGCCCCACATTATTTTTAGTTTATTTTTCTTTAAAATTCTTGGAAGTCCAAAAGTCCACAGGCCATAACTCCCAAATACTGAACTGAACCCAAAATTTGGAGTATGCCAAAACCCTAGTTAGGAGACCCCACACCCAACGCCGGCAGAAATCGGACGGAATCGGCCAACTCGGCCGGCGGACGGCCGGCGCCGCCGGCCGGAGTTGCGCCGACGGCCGGGGTCCCAACATGAAAAAGGTGGCTTTTGGTCTTCTGAAACTCATGGTTAACTCCAATTTATTTGATCAGTTTCTGAATTTTAAATACAACCATTTTATTGTCAATTTTAATGCTTTTTATCTAATTTTTATAATTTTTTTTAATAAAAGAAAACCTTTCACCTACCCTACCCTAGCTACCCTATAAATAGACCCCTACCCCCTACATTCTCATTCCAAAACCATAGAAAAACTCTCTTGAAATTTTCACAAGAAGTGTGCTTTGAATTCGAGTTCCCGGCGAAGCCCTGATGGATTCCAGCGACGTGCCTTGAAGCAACCGGCAACGAAACCACCCCTCAGCCTTTCTCTCTAGTTCTCTTTACTCTTTATAAGAGCTTAAAACCTGTAAGTCCCATCCCTCTCTCTTTTCTATTTCTTAAAATACGGAAATATGAAACCCGACGGAAATCGGAACAAACCGATTTTCGATTCGTTTTTTCTACAAAATTCCACTTGTCACCTAATCCATGATACCTACCCATATACATGATGACTATTAATCACATAGAAACCAATTTAAACGAAGTTTCTCACATGAAATGATAGCTTTCTTGTAAAACCGTATTCTTTTCATAAAAATACCATGAAGTTTATTTTTCTTCGTTTAATCAGTTCCCTCACTCCTAAATATGTTTATCTTGATAAATAAACTTGTAGAAATCAATTTGAATGAATTTTCACACATAAAATGATAACGTTTTGAAATACCGTATTCTTGCGCTTTAATACCTTCAAGTTTAATATATCATGTTTAACCTCTAAACTTCATTAAAACTTAAAATAAGTCACGAGGTAATGACCTACCTCTACACACACAAATATAACCCTAATTGATAAACGTCAAAACATAGAATACGAAAATACAAGACTTTTCACTAAAATACCCTTTTCTTTATAAACCTTTTCTAAAAGTTCTAAGTTGTTTACAATTTTAAAACAATATCTTTTAAATAGGAAAATACGATATGTCATGGACATCGATCGTTTATCTAAACTGACTTTGTGGTGTCTAGGCTAGGCAAGTGAGCTTGGGTAAGTTTAAAAGGCCCGTCTCACGATTCGTGAGCGGATCCCTCCCTCCTCACTTGTACTTACCTGGCCACAATTGGCGGTGAAGAGGCGATTTGAGGCTTCTAATGACTTATCGTTTCGACCCTTAAAAATAGGCTAGTTGGTTTAGGAAACCCTAAAAACTAAAATACAGAAAACTATACTCTTTTACAAATAAATACCTTATATTTATAAAACCGTTTTTCTAAATGAATAGTATTTATTAAACCTAAGCAAAGCGCCGCTACAACCCACCTTTGGGGAACCCGTTAGGGATAGTACGGTTCATCGTGCTCCCGCGGGCTAGTAGTGCGAGATTCAGACCTCCACAAGGAGCATTCGGTCTCGAAAGGTTTAAAATACGACATTTAAGAAAAATGAGATTTTGGAAAATAAAATATTTATTTAAAATTATTCTTGTAATAATATATATATATATATTTATCATTTAAACAACTATTTTATTATAAGATAAAGTTTCCACTTTTTTTCTAAAATTACAAGATTAAAAGTTACATTAAAATACCATGAATTTCAAATGAATCAATTAGTACTTTTATTAGGATATATTCACTAGAATAACACAAATAAAATTTACACTCATTATAACTATAAAGACGAATAATAAATACTTGAGGTGTATTTTGAAAACTATACAAAAGTACTTTTTACATAAAACCCCCTCAAGTTTTATAAATTACAATAAGGCCCCTAACAAGTACAGAAATTCAAATTACCTTTCTTTTAGTCTGACTCGGGTTAGAGTCTGACTAATTCTGACTTGAATATGATTCAAGTCAATCTATATTCTTTATATTTCAACTCAAGATGAATACATGTATCCCAGAATCCAGTTAACAATCTATATAATTTGACTGAACCGAACCATGGATATATTCCTTTTACATGTTTCCCAGTATTCCATTTACATGACTCTACGGTTATAACCGTTTCCTGATATCATGGTTTCGGTCAGTCAGTTAATCAATGTTACAATCAATACAATTTTACAAGATAACAATACAAACAAGACATCGCGGGGTTTAAGGGGTAGATTGGTACGGAAGGTGTTAAAAGTGGCACGAGGTGGTCAGATTAATACACCTAACCTGAATCCCATTGCTGTTGTACCGTGGCATAACGGTTCCTTGTACTACACGTGCCCTAGTCTCTGGCAAGTGAGACTCCCCTCGTATACACTGGCATTCTTCTGTGCCAAGCTATAAACAACAGCGTTAACATAACATTACAACAATAGTTTACACTTTAAAAATGTATCTTCTTATTCTGTCTTCTCTACTTCCCTCTTACCTTTGGGACTTACCGAGCGATCTGTTCGCTGACGACATTCTGTTCTCTCTTCTTTGAATGTCGTCAGGTGACTTGGACCCGGCAGAAGTAGAGCCAACACAAGAAGACTTGGAGCAATTTGCCGAAGACCCAGCAGTATAATTTCATTGTACACTTTTCTTTTCAGTACTTTCCTTTTCCTGTTATGCCACTGTTTAGGCATCTTTAATTCAGTTGTATTTTCCTTTCCATGTATTGTACAAAGAATGTTATTAAATAAAAGTTGTTGTTCTTTTATACTCTTGTCTCTTATATATTTATTTTATATTGCTTAGATACGCTTAGCGTATGTACTTCTGAGTACATACGTAGCGGGCCTCGTCGCGTCCACTTCGCCGTACACTGCGAAGCGGGGCGTGACAATACGATACTTCACTTAAGAAACCTTAGGATGTACATATCTTGAGACTTGTGATTCTCTTCGTTCCCTTGATCATACATCCATTTGAGATCCTTGATTCTATTCGTTTCCATGATCATACTCTCATTGATTCCGTTCCTCCTTATGATCATGTATCCATTCTGGATCTGTTGATTCCTTTCATTCCTTTGATCTATCTCCTTCGATACATACTTGGGGTTCCTGTCACTATGGTTTGAGCGCAGATTGAGCTGCTGCTAGTGATGCGGTCAGGGTGAGCTCGTCATGGACGAGGACCGACCATCGTGTTTTCTGGTGACATGCGAACGTATCGATTTAGTGTTTGTGTTGTGATCTCTCGTTTGAGGCGGGTGTTCGGTTTTGCACCGGATGATCGGGCCACTGATAGAGGCTGCCAATTGTGAGAGGACGGTTGATGTACAGCCTACCTCAGAGATCGTGATGTTGTCTACCTTGTAGACAGATGACCCAGCTGTTGCTGAGATTGATGAAATACCACTTCCAGAGCTTATGAGCTGAGATCGCTGGAGCTTTCAGGCATAGATGCGACAGTAGATAGCTAGTCTATCTTAAGTAGAGTTGAGCGACTGAGATAATTCGTCTGATTTGATGCGCCGACGCAGGCCCAGTTGAGTTAAAGATTTCCAGTATGGAGAATCTTACTCAGATCTAGAGTATATCGATCCAGAGATGATGTTGTTCGTTGGATGCTTCGATAGGAGATCAGTAAGTGGACCAGCTTCGGATAGAGGACCTCACCCAGACGCGTAGTGAGTTGATCGAGAACGAATGAATAAAGTATATTCCTCCGATGGTTGGGACGAGTTCCCAAGGACGTGTTCGGCTAGATATCTTCTACAGAGTGATGAAAATACCGAGTTCGTAATTTCAAGTCCATGTGAGAGATTTTGGATTGACTGTAGCCGAGATCAATTGCAGTACACAGATAGCATGACGTGACGTCGAAGTGGACGATAATAAAGACGAGTGGAACAAGAGGTTCGTGCGAGATGTTAACGAGCTGTTGTTACTCCCCATTGAGATTAAAGATCGGATATGTATACAGAGGAGTTGGGATACGGCCAGTTCTCGAGAAAATGTTGTGCTTAGAACGCAGATGTCCAGAAAATGAGAAAGATTATGTAAGAGTACCTGCCTCCGTATAGTTCGGCATAGGCGAGATTGGAAGAGACCTTGAGCAGGTTCCTTCTAAGACACTGCTGCGATAGGATTTGCACCGAAGATCAGTTGTGTCACATGTATTCAGAGGGCCAGAGGCCGACGCCAGTGACGTGCTGCTTTACGAGTGGTCAAGCTAATTGGCCGAGAGATGACCAGGGGAGTGTCAGAGCGGAATCGTTTCCTTTAGTACACCTGACCGGGCCGACGGGCCGATGGATTGCGAGATTGGTAATCTACAGAGAAAATGAGGACCCAGAGACAGAGGACGCCAGACCGTAAGCAGGAGGCAAGCGGATGTTCTTGCTCTACCAGTTTTGGGCGCACCGACATTTTTCGACATTGTAGGAGGTGTACCTTAATGTCATTTGTTGCGATTTGCGTTTGTGATCCGAGTATCACGCTTACATCGCTTAGATTTGAGTTTCGATGATTGGGTTTCGTGGTTATGTGTCCATGCACCATGGCTGCACCTATTGATGTTTTCTTTTGTGCACAGTTATTGCACTTGATTTATGTTTCTACACCGCTACATCGGTTTGCGATTTATGCATATCTATTGCACTTGATATCGTTTTGTGCCTTGACTGCACGTGTTTATGATTTCTTGGATTTTATACGGTTGATTTGATTTTGTCCATGCGGTACGCACCCGATTTGGTTTTTTTCACTCGGTATAGCTTACATGTGCTTGCAGTGCCTTGATACGTGTTTTGTGCATGCATTTGCACGCATTTATGAGTATTCCCCACGGTTTAAACCGGCGGCGCCGGCCCTATTTTCATCTTCGCTGGCCATTTCAAGTGGGTGTGCTCTGTATGCTTGCCACGTGTCAGTATCATTTCATATATCTCAGTGCACATGTTTGATTTCTGAGACTTTTCATTTTTACGTGTATTGCACGTGTAAACTTTTGGGCTTCCAAAAAGTTTAGAAGAAAAATCAGCAAAAATAATATGTGGCTGATGGGATTCGAACACAGGGGCTACGTCACAGCAGTGCAAGGCTTTACCAATGAGCTACAAGTATTTTCTTGTTGTTCTTAAACAAATCAAATACTTATAGCATACTCAGGGTTGCAGATACTCCATTTAGTACTTTAATTTTAAACAAATTTTGTACATTATAAACAGAGTCGTTACATTCTACCCTCCTTATAAAAATTTCTTATTTGTAAATTAGTCCTTAAATATTTGTAAATTTCATCCTTGAAATTTACAAATATTTAAGGACTAACTTACAAATAAGAAAGGGTATCTTGCACGTATGTCGTCTTCTCTTTACCACGTTGATTCTCTTGGTGAATCTTTCCTCCACATCACTCGAACCAAGTTTACTTCCTTGTTCCTAAGTGACTTTACCTTTCTGTCTAGGATTTCAACGGGTTGTTGCTCGTAAGATAGATCCGTCTGTACAGTGATCTCGGAGTGATCAAGAATATGGCTGGGGTCACTCACATACCTTCTGAGTTGGGATATATGGAACACATTGTGCACTCTTTCTAATGAGGGTGGAAGTGCCAAGTGATAAGCAACTTCTCCGACTTATTCGAGTATGTCGAACGGTCCAATATATCTCGGACTTAACTTACCCCGCTTTCTAAAGTGAATCACTCCACGGTTTGAAGAAATCTTTAGAAATACATGATCTCCCGGTTGGAACTCCAAGTATCGGCGTTTTGCTTCAGCCTAGTGCTTCTGTCGGTCTTGGGCTATACGCATTCGTTCCCTGATAGTGCGAACTACATCTACAGTCGCCATTATCATCTTAGGTCCAAGGAGTTCTCTATCTCCGATGTCGTCCCAGTTTAATAGTGATCGACACTTCCTTCCATATAGAGCTGCAAATGGTGCCATTCCAATACTCGCTTGGTAGCTGTTGTTGTATGAAAACTCCACAAGGTGTAGGTGATCTTCCCACAATCCTCCGAAGTCTAACATGTACGCTCTTAGTATATCTTCAAGTATTTAAATCGTTCGCTCAAACTATCCATCTATTTGTAGATGGTAAGCTGTGCTAAAGTTCAGACTCGTTCCCAAGCTAGCTTGCAGACTCTGCCAAAATTATGATCAGAATCTGGTGTAACGATCGGAGACAATGCAAATCGGTACTCCATGTAATCTCATGATCTCCTGTATGAGTTCATGGGTTTCAGAGATAATACACTATGAAGAATTAAATCTTACTTAGATTCATACTTACTTCCATGTACTTCTTTGCTAGTGTCTCAGTATATTGGCCAACTCGAAATTGAATGAAATGAGCTGAATTTGTGAGTCGATCCACAATAATCTATACCGCATCATTACCTTTCGTGCTGGGAGGAAGTGCAGTCACGAAGTCCATGGTAATGTGTTTCCACTTCCATTCTGGGATAGGTAACGGTTGAAGTAAACCAGCAGTCCTATGATGTTCAGCTTTCACTTGCTGACACACCAGACATTTTGCTACGCTTCTGGCTACTTCACGCTTCATTCCATGCCACTAGTAATGTTGACGTAGATCTTTGTATATCTTTGTACCTCCAAGGTATATTGAGTAGGGAGAGCTGTGAGCTTCTTTCATCAATTCTACCCGAACAGAACCTTGTGGTACACACAATCTACTGTCATATCTCAAAAATCCGTCTTCATGAATGATGAAATCTATTCGAAGTCCACTTTTTACTTGTTCTCTGATCTTTTGCATCTTGGCATCACTTGCTTGAGCTGCTTTGATCTAATTGACAACTATAAACTGAACTTGTAAATTCATCAAACTTGAAGCGTTACCTAGCATGACCACTTCTATCTCCATCTAATGCAAATCTTGCTGTAGCTTCCACTGTGCGGTGAGATTCATTGATAGTGGTTGGCGACTAAGTGTATCAGGTACTACATTCAACTTCCCTGGATGATATTGTTGATTGATATCGAAGTCCACCATGAGTTCTAACCATCTTCTCTGCCGCATATTCAACTCTTTCTGAGTAAACACATACTTTAGACTTTTGTGGTCGGTGTAGATATCTACTCGTTCTCCAAGAAGATAATGAAAGTTTAGTCTAGCACCCTATGAAGAGTTTTGAAGCATCACATGTCTCAAAGTTTGTATTTTTAAGGTGCTAAGCTAACATGCAAAGGATAGATCCTAGAAAATTAGGGTTATCAAAACTTTAAGCTAGTAAAGACTAGGGTTTGAAGGCTACAACCTTTGTAGCTCCCCTTTGCAAGACTCCTTGGTGTCTTGGGTGTTGAATCGAGGTCCTCTTGAACTCCCCTTGTGTCCACGACGATCCACCGCGGAGATCTCCGTCCAAGCTCGCTACTTTGTAAAATCAAAGGAAACACTCTAATCAAGTTGGCTAGACTTGAGTAGAATGGTGTTGTGGCTTTGGATCTCACTTCAAAAACCTTTCTTTGATTATATTTAACTCACTAGAAAAACCTAGAGAGGAAAAGATGAAGGAAGATGAAGATGGTGGCCTTTCTTTGCAAGAGGTAAAAAGATAACCTTGAGTTTAAAAAACAAGAGAAAGAAATATATATCACTATATATATTTTATTCCTTCTTGACTTCAACCATGATTAAATGATAGATAGTTAATTTAACTTGGGTTTAGAATGATAAAGAGAAGGATAACCATAGGTTAGTGG
Source organism: Agapanthus africanus (assembly GCA_030015575.1). Lineage (NCBI taxonomy): Eukaryota > Viridiplantae > Streptophyta > Magnoliopsida > Asparagales > Amaryllidaceae > Agapanthus > Agapanthus africanus. The sequence goes on along the minus strand of CM057338.1, from coordinate 415,528,402 downwards.
TAGTTGAGCTAGGTTAGGTTAGAAGAAGAGTGTGGAAACTAACATGATTATCCTTTCCTTTTTCATTTAACTTTAAAACCAAAATTAAATTATTATCCATTATTTAATCCATGGTGTGAGTCTTGCATTGCCACCATTTCCATATGCTAACAACCATGATGGATGAGTGTATGTATGTGTGCATGTATGCACATCCACATGTGCATGAAACTAGCATGAAAGAAAGAAAGAAAAGCACACATGCATGCATACATCCATCATCCAAGAAAAGGTTTTAAGTGAGAAAACTAATGGTTAAATGATAAATCAACACTTGATTTATCAATCCGGTCATATCTCATATGACCCCACCAAAAGTAGTTCACCCGATCAATGTTCGGTATCATATACGCACATTTCAATCGGGTGCATGCGCATATCGCATACGCGCACCACAACATTTCGTCTGGACTGGGTAACTCCTTTGTGGGACTCTAAGACTCGTCAATACGCCGGCAGAGGGTGATGATCATATCAGGTACCCTCAAGCCGCAAGCGGTCAGCTAAACGTAACGGCCACCCGGGTATTGAGCGATCAGAAGACAACAAGCGAACCTGCTACAACTCCCGTCGAGCCATCCGGCAACACTACCGTACAGTCCGGTCTTTTCGTCAGATATGCTGCATATCGAGCCTAGGGATGGTCACGTCGACCCCAATAACTCAATAAGTCGTGCCGGTGAATGGTCTATAACAGATCGAGAAACTACTGATAACACTTATCAGCAAATCTCAGCAGCCCTGGCCAGGGACTTGCTGTTATAACCAGTCGGGCACTGCACAGCATCAACTCCCAATACCGGGAGAGACGAAACCCCTCCTATCGCTCATCGTCTTCGTGTGTCTCGGGACTGTACCCAACGTCCACCTGTTTGCACGACTCAGTAGAGCCGTGGTAGGGTGGCAATCAAAGTACAGTGGGAGATCACACAAGACTCCATGACGATCTCGGGTCTACAGACTAACATGTACCGGTGTCACCTGAGAACTGCTATCCGACGATAGATATAATTCCATATAGGAGTTCTCGGTGAGTCCGTCCAGTGTACCCAGTCACCACTGAGCACCCGTATATGATCTTGATGTCAAACATCGATGAATGTGGGAACATCCATCGCCCATCGTATGGGTCTAGTATCATATACGCTAGTCTACTCTGGTATATCGATGCCCCGTCTCGATATACCTACGACTAGGGACTTTCCAGGATATGCTTATAGACTACAGATGTCCCACTAGTATGATCTCCATCATAATCAGAGTAGTCAAGCCGATATCCTCAGGGCTTTATCAGCATGTATGAATGAATAGAAGCATGATCAGATAAACATGTCAGATAAAGAAGAACCAGATAGCATACTATCATGTCGAGCAAGAATGCAAACTGAATATATATACATGTATAGTTACATCCACTATCACATAATGGCCTCTAGGGCATACATATATCCAACAATCTCCCACTTGCACTAAGGCCAGTTATTGGCGTATCTCATACCCAACATCTCAAAAAGTCGCTCATGCTACGGCTGAGGGAGGGCCTTGGTGATTGGATCCGCGGCGTTGTTCTTTGTGTCTACTCTCTTAATCTCGATCTCGCGGCGATCTACAATCTCCCGGATCAAATGAAAGCGTCTCAGGATGTGTCTGGACCGTTGATGGGATCTGGGCTCCTTGGCTAACGCCATCGCCCCATTATTGTCACAATACAAAGGTATTGGATCAATAATGGTTGGAACTACTCCTAGCTCCGAGACGAACTTCTTCATCCAGACGGCTTCCTTGGCGGCATCATTTGCAGCAATGTACTCAGCTTCCATCGTAGAGTCTACAACGGTATCTTATTTGGAACTCTTCCAACTTACCGCCCCTCCATTGAGGGTAAATACAAACCCTGAGATAGATTTGCTGTCATCCTTATCGCTCTGGAAGCTCGAATCGGTAAAGGCCTCCATTTGGAGATCTTTATTACCATACACCAAGAACAATTCTTTAGTCCTTCGTAAGTACTTAAGAATGTTCTTCACAGCTGTCCAGTGGTTCTCCCCTGGGTTGGATTGATACCTGCTTACAACACTAAGTGCATAAGCTACATCTGGGCGTGTACATAACATCGCATACATTATTGATCCTACTGCCGCAGCATAAGGTATAATGCTCATGCGAGCTCTCTCTTCATCGGTCTTTGGACAAGAATCCTTGGAGAGAGTGACTCCATGGCAAGCGGGTAAGGCACCCCGCTTGGAGTCTTCCATACTAAACCTCTTTAGGATGGTGTTGATGTACCTGGTTTGGGACAGTCCCAATAACTTTTGGGATCTATCCCTATAGATCCTTATGCCCAGGATGTATGTGGCATCACCCAGGTCCTTCATGGAGAACCTCAGTGATAAGAATGATTTGACCGACTGTAGCATAGGAATATCATTTCCTATCAGAAGAATGTCATCCACGTACAATACGAGGAATGTGACAGCTCTTCCTACAGCCTTCCTATAAACACAAGGTTCATCTGGATTTTTGATGAAATCAAACTCTTTGATAACATCATCGAAACAGATGTTCCAACTCCGAGATGCCTGCTTTAACCCATATATGGATTTAAGCAATCTACATGCTTTCTCGCTGCTCCCACTGTCAATGAAGCCCTCTGGCTGATCCATATAAACGCATTCTTCTAAGTCTCCATTTAGAAATGCTGTTTTAACGTCCATCTGCCAGATTTCATAGTCGTAGTGAGCAGCAATAGCAAGTAGGATCCGAATGGATTTAAGCATGGCTACGGGCGAAAAAGTTTCGTCATAGTCCAAACCTGGTCTTTGACGAAAACCTTTCGCCACAAGTCTTGCCTTATAGGTCTCTACCTGCCCATCCACACCAATCTTTCTTTTAAAGATCCATTTGCACCCTACAGGTTTTACCCCAGGGGTACAACGTCCAAAGTCCATACTTTGTTGGTGTACATAGACTCCATTTCGGATCTCATGGCATCCAGCCACTTCACAGAGTCACCACTTGTGATAGCTTGCTGAAAACTGGTAGGATCATCATCTTCCATGATACAGTCTTCTCTGTCACCATCAATGAGGAAACCGTAGTACCTCTCCGGTGGGCGAGAAGCCCTACCAGACCTTCGGAGTGGCCGAGGTTCTTCAGTTTCTGCTGCAACATTCGGTTCAATCAAATCGTCATTTGTAGTTTGTGTCTCTAGAACCTCTTCTAGATCCACCACTTTGCCATCATCTTTATCTGTGAAAAACTCTTTTTCCAAGAATGTGGCATGTTGAGAAACAAACACTTTTTGTTCCTCTTTGTGGTAGAAGAGATATCCATAAGAATTCTTTGGATATCCCACAAAGTTACACATGACTGACCGTGTCTCGAGTTTGTCCGGATTCTGCTTTTTAACATAGGCCGGGCAACCCCAAATCTTAATTCTTTTAAGAGATGGTCTCTTCCCATTCCATATCTCATATGGCGTAGTAGACACGGCTTTGGTTGGAACCCTGTTTAGCAAAAACGCTGCAGTCTCCAATGCATGTCCCCAAAGCGAGACTGGTAACTCAGCGTCACTCATCATGGACCGGACCATATCTAATAGGGTCCTATTCCGTCGTTCTGACATACCGTTGTGCTGTGGTGTGTAAGGAGGAGTGAGCTGAGAGAGAATCCCATTCTCTTTTAGGAAGTTTGCAAATTCTGTACTGAGATACTCTCCACCTCGATCTGATCGAAGCATCTTAATACTCAAGCCGGTTTGTTTTTCTACTTCTTGTTTATATTCAATGAACTTCTCGAAAGCGTCGGACTTGTGCTTTAATAGAAATACATGACCGAATCTTGAGAAATCGTCAGTGAATGTAATGAAGTATGAAAAACCGCCTCTAGCCTGTGTAGACATAGGCCCACATACATCACTATGTATGAGGCCCAGAAGCTGAGTAGCTCTTTCTCCGTGTCCGGTAAACGGAGTTTTGGTCATTTTACCCTTGATACAAGACTGGCAAGTCGCATAAGATTTATATTCAAAAGAATTTAAATATCCATCTTTGTGTAACTTGTTTAGTCTTGTTTCGTTAATATGACCAAGTCTACAGTGCCAAAGAAAAGTTTCATTTAATTCTGAAAGTTTTCTTTTATTAGTGTGTTGTATACTGAAAACTGTGTGTTGATTTAGGACATATATTCCGTTATTAAGTGTACCATACCCAACCAACATTTGATTCAGGTGAATGTTCATAACATTGTTTTGCAATACAAAATTATACCCTTCATTGTCCAACAAAGAAACGGATATTATATTACATAGCATATCAGGTACAAAATAACATGGATTCAAAATCAAAATACATCCAGACGGCAACCCAAAGTGATACTCTCCCACTGCGACTGTATGTACATTGGAACCATTTCCAACGCGGAGAGTATGGTCACCTGTCTTCAAAACCTTGCTATTTCTCAGCCCCTGCATAGAATTGCAAATGTGAGAACCTGAACCGGTATCCAATACCCAGGAAGCAGAGTTTATAGAAAAACAGTTTTCAGTCACAAACGCACCTGAAGCAGAAGCATCACCATGCTTCTTCTTGAGACTTAGGTACTCCGTGCAGTTGCACTTCCAATGTCCTGTCTTGTGGCAATGAAAACACTCGCCTTTCCCTGGGTCTCCAGCTGTGGACTTTCCCTTTCCCTTCACCTTTTTGACTCCGCCCTTAGGATTAGTGGGTTTCTTCTTTTTCTTTCCCTTGGCCTTAGCTTTCGGGCGAGAAGAAGAAGACTGTCCAATAGTCATAACGGGAGTCTTTGCTGACTTCATAGTGCTCTCTGCACTCCTTAACATATTAAGGAGTTCAGGGAGTTCCTTCTCCATGCCATGCATGTTAAAGTTCACTATGAACTGAGCAAAGGTGGAGGGGAGGGACTGCAGAATAATATCTATATATTGTTCATTGTCCATTGTCCATCCGAGGTCCTCAAGCTCTTCTATAAGAGCTATCATCTTCAAAACATGGTCTGCTACTGGTGTGCTAGGGGCCATCCGCATGTGAAACAGTTTCTTTGATGCTTCGTATCGTAATACGCGGGACTGTTCCCCATACAACTCCTTTGTATGGAGCAATATCCCGTGAATGTCCATGTCCTCGTGCTGCTTTTGATGTGTGTTGTCCATCGATGCAAGCGCGAGGCATTTTGCCGTGGCACAGTCAGCGTCCCATGTCTTGCGGACTTCAATGTCCGCAACTGAGGATTTTGGGCCTGGGACGGGCGGGGCTGAAGCCGTGAGGACATATGATACTTTATCATAAGTCAAGGCGATCTTCAGATTCCTTAGCCAGTCTTTATAGTTGGTCCCATTCAGTTTGTTCTTATCTAGTAGAAGCTTAAGTCCAGTCATTGGTATCTGCCATTAAGAGAGAGAAAATAATACACTCAGCGAAAGCTCTTGCACAGATCAGATTGGTTTTTATCTTGTCTAATCGATGTTTCCCACTGCTTTTTATCAAGTTTTCTTTCAAACCTTAAAAAGAAAAACTAACCAGGATTAATTACAGTCTACAACTTCGCTAACCGTTCAGCCAGGCCAGTGTCGGTACTTTGAGGGAGGTTCCCCGTGCTTTCGCACGGACCTAATTAGAGTAAACCTCGTTTTCTCAGAGGCGGAGCCCCGTTAACACCTTTCTAGACACCTAATGAGTTAGCTAATTGTAAACTGTAAAACTCTCCTAGGAGCAACTATTGCCCACAGTGGGATCGGGATCCAACTATCATATGGAAGGTATGCAATCTCATTACAAATTTCAACACTTGAAATTCCCGATGTGGTTTTTACCCCTAATACTCGTGACCTTGGCTAAGGTCAACAAATCACGAGCACTAGTCAAGCTCAACCCGTCATTTCTTGATTAATTAGACCCGTTCACATGACCCTTGGCTAAGGTCAACAAAGTCATATGCCCGTCCTAATTAATCTACATCATATGCGTTTGTAGGAAGACATCACTTAGCTACCGTACACTACGCCTTGGCTAAGGTCAACAAACGTAGCACGAATACTAAGTACTCTACTTCCTAAAATGACGGAGGGTTGCGGATGATTTTTAAGAAAATCTTTAACGCTTTGAGCTTGATATCGTTGTAGAATCAAAAGGTTTTTAATAGGAGTGGCTTAAGCTCCGCAGTTTTGAAATATAGCTTTTTCATAAATAGCCGAGTAGTTTTCAAATCCGATTCTACAACATCTTTTAGGTTTATTTTCTTTACATTAATCACATTAATGTAATCCCATCATTTAAGTCCTTAAGCCAATCACAGAAAAGAAACGAAAATGACATGTACGCTTATGCCATCCGCATTCGCCGCAATGTTCCGTTATGCACCGTTAGGTTACTTAACTAACGGCATACCGGGACGGGACTAGCGCGGGTGTAAAACATAAGCAACGTCTACTATATATCATATATATAATATGTCATTCGTCTCAGATATCACAGAACACAGGCAGCAGAAATATAGATATAACATGGGATATACTAGGACGTCCGTATTTAGTATTTAGCCAGAATAGAAAATACGGATTCCACAGTCGCGATGAATAGCCAAGCCCACACCCTGGACCCCTACGAGAGCGGCAAGTGACCCTACCAATCCTGGAGTTTAGGAGACCCGGTCTCGACTCCTCGAGATGGCCTCCCACTGAACCCCAGAACCCGGTCACCTGTGCTCTCCTCCTTGGGTCCATCCTAATGCGGAAAAGTAAATAATATACAACACTGGTGACACAACCGCAACCTGGAAGTGCCCCCAAATAAAAGAATATTACATTACATTTGAATTTACATGAATGAAAATATAAAACTCTCATCTCACAAAAACCCCCCGGCTATTCGATCGCGATAATCCTGCACATCATATCTCAGCAACACATAATATCACATATCATCAACGTAAGTAAGTATGCGTACCCCGATTGTCGTTGATGTATAGCAACAAAACCGGCGATATCTAACATACTACACTTACGGTCACAGAAAAGAAAGTGTAAAACTACAATATTTGGAATCCAGATTCTCTTTAGACATCATAAATGCGAAATATCACATATTTCGTATTTCATGCCTAAACCATATGAATTCCACATATTGTATCACATTCCAGACAAACAGACAGTATTAAAGTTTTCGAACGAACAATCAAGCACCCAAGATTCACTAAAGCTCAACACTTGAGCAGGGTTCAAAAAAATCTGGAGTGTGACACAGTAGCGACGGTCCAGCCGTAGAAGGGTCAAGCCAACGCCTCACATGTGGCACGCCGTACTGCCCCAAACCCTAGGGTTCAAAGGGCAGTTCGAGACGGTCACATAATCGAGTTAAGGTTTGTTGTCTTCTAGAGGGACCACCGCAAAAAGACTTGCACGTATTTCCAAACTATTTAAACCCCGTAAATAGTGAGTAAATGATACTCGTTCAAACACTTCAATACTTTCTAATTTACCCGGAAAAGCTACGAAAACAAAATTCCGATCGAATCGACGGGTCCAAAATTATCTCCAGAATTTTTCTAAACTAAATACAGATCAAAAATATCCAAAATTATGTACAAGCAGATTAATGAATTACAGAAGAAAAATGATCCATCAATTTATATATGTAGCCGCGGAACCGCGGCCTAAGCAAGCTTAGGCCACGTTTCCGCGGCGGTTCTAACTGTTCATGTGATTATTTTTCTGCCGTAATCCTTATATTTTCCTGCTATGATTTTTACATATTTTTAATTCTGCAAAATATCAATTTTTAGAAAATTTCCAGAGAGCCCCCTAAAAAGCCGTATTTCGGTTCGATCGGAGTTTTGACTTCGTAAAAATGTCGCCTAATGTTCTAGGTCGGCTCTGATACCAATGAAAGTTTAGTCTAGCACCCTATGAAGAGTTTTGAAGCATCACATATCTCAAAGTTTGTATTTTTAAGGTGCTAAGCTAACATGCAAAGGATAGATCCTAGAAAATTAGAGTTATCAAAACTTTAAGCTAGTAAAGACTAGGGTTTGAAGGCTACAACCTTTGTAGCTCCCCTTTGCAAGACTCCTTGGTGTCTTGGGTGTTGAATCGAGATCCTCTTGAACTCCCCTTGTGTCCACGACGATCCACCGCGGAGATCTCCGTCCAAGCTCGCTACTTTGTAAAATCAAAGGAAACACTCTAATCAAGTTGGCTAGACTTGAGTAGAATGGTGTTGTGGCTTTGGATCTCACTTCAAAAACCTTTCTTTGATTGTATTTAACTCACTAGAAAAACCTAGAGAGGAAAAGATGAAGGAAGATGAAGATGGTGGCCTTTCTTTGCAAGAGGTAAAAAGATAACCTTGAGTTTAAAAAACAAGAGAAAGAAATATATATCACTATATATATTTTATTCCTTCTTGACTTCAACCATGATTAAATGATAGATAGTTATTTTAACTTGGGTTTAGAATGATAAAGAGAAGGATAACCATAGGTTAGTAGTAGTTGAGCTAGGTTAGGTTAGAAGAAGAGTGTGGAAACTAACATGATTATCCTTTCCTTTTTCATTTAACTTTAAAACCAAAATTAAATTATTATCCATTATTTAATCCATGGTGTGAGTCTTTCATTGCCACCATTTCCATATGCTAACAACCATGATGGATGAGTGTATGTATGTGTGCATGTATGCACATCCACATGTGCATGAAACTAGCATGTAAGAAAGAAAGAAAAGCACACATGCATGCATACATCCATCATCCAAGAAAAGGTTTTAAGTGAGAAAACTAATGGTTAAATGATAAATAAACACTTGATTTATCGATCCGGTCATATCTCATATGACCCCACCAAAAGTAGTTCACCCGATCAATGTTCGGTATCATATACGCACATTTCAATCGGGTGCATGCGCATATCGCATACGCGCACCACAACGTTTCGCCTGGACTGGGTAACTCCTTTGTGGGACTCTAAGACTCGTCAATACGCCGGCAGAGGGTGATGATCATATCAGGTACCCTCAAGCCGTAAGCGGTCAGCTAAACGTAACGGCCACCCGGGTATTGAGCGATCAGAAGACAACAAGCGAACCTGCTACAACTCCCGTCGAGCCATCCGGCAACACTACCGTACAGTCCGGTCTTTTCGTCAGATATGCTGCATATCGAGCCTAGGGATGGTCACGTCGACCCCAATAACTCAATAAGTCGTGCCGGTGAATGGTCTATAACAGATCGAGAAACTACTGATAACACTTATCAGCAAATCTCAGCAGCCCTGGCCAGGGACTTGCTGTTATAACCAGTCGGGCACTGCACAGCATCAACTCCCAATACCGGGAGAGACGAAACCCGTCCTATCGCTCATCGTCTTCGTGTGTCTTGGGACTGTACCCAACGACCACCTGTTTGCACGACTCAGTAGAGCCGTGGTAGGGTGGCAATCAAAGTACAGTGGGAGATCACACAAGACTCCATGACGATCTCGGGTCTACAGACTAACCTGTACCAGTGTCACCTGAGAACTGCTATCCGACGATAGATATAATTCCATATAGGAGTTCTCGGTGAGTCCGTCCAGTGTACCCAGTCACCACTGAGCACCCGTATATGATCTTGATGTCAAACATCGATGAATGTGGGAACATCCATCGCCCATCGTATGGGTCTAGTATCATATACGCTAGTCTACTCTGGTATATCGATGCCCCGTCTCGATATACCTACGACTAGGGACTTTCCAGGATATGCTTATAGACTACAGATGTCCCACTAGTATGATCTCCATCATAATCAGAGTAGTCAAGCCGATATCCTCAGGGCTTTATCAGCATGTATGAATGAATAGAAGCATAATCAGATAAACATGTCAGATAAAGAAGAACCAGATAGCATACTATCATGTCGAGCAAGAATGCAAACTGAATATATATACATGTATAGATACATCCACTATCATATAATGGCCTCTAGGGCATACATATATCCAACAGATAATGCCGCCAAATCTTGAGGGCATAGATAATGGCCGCTAACTCCAGATCATGTGTCGGATAGTTGCACTCATGAACCTTCAGCTGTCTTGATGCATAAGCTACAAGTTTACCGTGCTGAAGTAGAATACATCCTAATACCTTACCGGATGCATCACAATGCACTGCGAAACCTCCAGATTGGTCCGGTATTACGAGAATAGGCGATGTTGTTAATCTTGACTTGAGTTCTATGAAAGCTTGTTCGCATGCTTATGACCACACGAATTCTTCATCTTTAAGTGTGAGCTTGGTCAGAGGTGTTGCAATCTTTGAAAATCCTTCAATAAATCTTCGGTAGTATCCCGCTAATCCTAAGAAATTTCGAATGTCCTTCACTATCTTTGGTGTTATCCATTCACTTACTGCTGATACTTTAGCTGGATCCACAAAAATTCTTTCTCCTGAAATGATATGTCCGAGAAATTCGACTTGTTCTAGCCAAAACTTGCACTTGTTGTACTTGGCATAGAGTTGATATTGTCGTAAAGTTTCCAGGACAATTCGTAAATGTTCAGCGTGCTCTTTCCGATTCTTTGAATATACCAGGATGTCGTCGATGAATATGACAATGAACCTATCTAGGTATTCTCGAAAAACTTGATTCATCAGATTCATGAATATGGCTGGTGCATTGGTCACTCCAAATGGCACCACGAGAAACTCATAATGTCCATAGCGAGTGTTTCCCCCCATTAAAAGAGCAAAGCTTTGTTCAAAATTTGAAAGGGGCAGCGCCTCACGTGCCTTGCACAAGGGCGCCAGCGCCAAGAGTTAAAAACTCTGAAGCAGCGCCTCACGTGCCCCGTACGAGGGCGCTGGCGCCAGAACTAAAAGTTCTTTGCCGTTGGATCAAAGATCTAATGGAGATGATAAATCATCAAAGCACAGAATTAAATTCTGATTGAGGAAAAACTTCTCAAATTAGAGCACCGTTGGATTAAAGATCCAATGGTGATCACCAAGCTACAGAATAAGCTCTGTAGGGGAAAATATTTTCCCCAATCTTTCTAAACAAGAAAGATTGTGCTCCGTAAATCAGAGCATCGTTGGATTAAAAATCCAATGGTGATTAAAAATCACCAAGCTACAGAATAAGCTCTATAGAGGAAAACATTTTCCCCAATCTTTCTAAACAAGAAAGATTGTGCTCTGTAAATCAGAGCACCGTTGGATTAAAAAACCAATGGTGATTAAAAATCACCAAGCAACATAATAAGCTCATTAGGGGAAAACATTTTCCCCAATCTTTCTAAAATAAGAAAGATTACGCTTTGTAAAAAGAACACCGTTGGATTAAAGATCCAATGGTGATTAAAAAATCACCAAATTACAGAATAAGCTATGCTTGGAAAAATATTTTCCCAATCTTGTTAAAAAAATAAGAAGAATGTTTTCTGTAAAACAGAAGCCCTTGGATCAAAGATCCAATGGTGGGTAACATCCCCAAATCAATTAAGAAATCTACAAATAAGAGATTTTCTTAACTAAATCAACAAATTTGCCTCTACTATATAAAAGCCCCAAGACTTCAAGTCTTGTACAGAGGAACCCCCCCCCATAAACTTTAAGTTCAAAAAAAGAGTAAGCAAAAAGAGCTTGAAGAGGGAAGAAAGAAGAACTTTCTTCAAGATAAATAGAGATCATAGTATCTCATCTGCATACCCAAGGGTTTAACCTTTATAAAAGAACATAGTTCTTTCCCTGGATCTGAGATCCATGAGACAAATCTCCCACAAATGAGAATTTAATTCTCATAGGGATGAATTTGTTCTTGGGGATTGAAGATCCAGGGGAGAACAAAGAATTGAACTCTTCAGAAAAATGCATAAAGAATGAAACAGTGCCGAGCGGCTCACGTGCCTCTCACGTAGGCACCGCTCAAATAAAGAGTGCTCTGCACTCATTGGTTGGCTCCCAGCGCCAAGCACTTCACGTGTCCCTCACGTGGGCGCTGCTGAAATAAAGAGTGCTCTGCACTCATTGGTTGGTGCCCAGCGCCAAGCGTCCCACGTGCCCCTCATGTGACCGCTGCTGAAATAAAGAGTGCTCTGTATTCATTGGTTGGCGCCTAGCGTCAAGCGCCCCACGTGCCCCTCATGTGGGCGCTGCTGAAATAAAGAGTGCTCAGCACTCATTGGTTGGCGCCCAGCGCCAAGCGCCTCATGTGCCCCTCACGTGTGTTGGATATAGTGCCCTCTAAGTCAATTATTGGATCACAGTTACGTGATTGCAATGATTGAGGGAGGACCTATACCGATAGAACAGTCTTACTCGAGATGATAGTATACTATCTGGTTTGTCTTTATCATCATGCATATGTTGATAGAGCCCATAGGATTCTTGCTTGACTACCAGGAGTATGATGGCGATCATATATGTGCGAGCTGGGGTCTATAAGCACATCCTTAAAGTGTCCCTAGTCGTGGGAGTTTCGAGACAGGGCATCGATACTCTAGAGTAGACTAGTGTATACAGTCGAGACCCCGACAAGGGGCGGTGGCCGGTCTCACAAGCCACTGGTGTCAGTTGGATCACCTAAGATGTATACAGGTGCTCATTAGGTTATGAGTACACCGGACAGGACTCGCTGGGAACTTGCTGGTTGGTATTATACCTAGCGTCAGATAGCAGTTCCCTGGTGACATGTGTACAGGTTAGTTCATCGACCTGAGATCGTCATTTGTCTCGTGTGAGTTCCCACTTGCTTTGATTTATACCCTACCACGCTTAAAGGAGACGTGCAAACAGGTATATTTTGGGTACAGTCCCGAGCCACATGGAGGCAGTGAGCAGATCATCGGAGATTCGTCTCTCCCGGTATTGGGGGTGAGATCGCGCTGTGTTTAGGAGAGCCAATACACGAAATCCCTTGCCAGGGTAATCGAGATTTACTGGAAGGTATTCCAGTAGTATCTCAGGGTGTTATGGGCTGCTCTCTGACACGACTTATGCAGCTATTGGGGGTCTGACGTTTACCGGCCCCCTAGGCCTAATATGCGATACTCATAAGACGAATGGACCGGACTGTATGGATATTGTCACTGTCAGACTCAGTAGGGTTTCTGGATGAGTTCGCTCGTCAGCTCCCCTTCCAATCAATACATAGGCAACCGTTACGTACAGCTTGTACCTCTGACGTGCTAGAGGTTATACCCAGTGCCAGTGTATTGAAGAGTCATTAGAGCCCCCCACAGACACTTTCCCAAATTCGGGCGAAACGTTGTAGATGCCGTATGGTTTTATGGCAAGGTTCGGAAAATGCACGTGCGTTTTCGCACGTGTCATTTTTCGGGCAGATAATACTGGTGGGTTTTGGTTTAAGCCGGATCCGAGTATTATACTGTGTAGATATAATATCTTTGTCTCAGTTGCATTTGTATTCGGTCGTAATACAAATGCGGGTATGTTTATACTGTTACGGGGTTATCCTAAAATTCGTTTCAGGATCACTTTTGGAAGTTGCCAGTTTCCAGTTTTCTATCACCCGTATTTAACATTCGGTTAAATACGGATTTGTCTTTTCGTCTTGAGGGTGAGTCATGCTTCTAGAAGGTTCTAGAAGTGGTGATTAGGCTTGTGACTCATTTGATCATTAATGGTGCTTTAATGGTGCATTTAATGTGTCCATACATGACTCATTCTTTCTTTAATGGTTATGATAAGTATGAATGCTTATGGTCACCATGTTTTTCCCTCCTACACTCACCTTCTCTCTTCTATAAAGTGGCTGGCCCTTCTTATGGGTGATGATGGATTGATTCTTGGCAAAAAGATTATGATAGTTTAGTGTATGGAAATTTCTTAGTTCATTCCATCACAATTCCAAATGACAACTTTCTTAACCATTCGTCCATACCTTTGGACGTAACGAGACAAAGTATTCTACTCATTCTCTACTTCATCTTGGTCGTCTCTTTTAGGAAACTTGACGACCGAGTTTCCTCGGTTCAGAGGCGGGAGCCCGTTTAAAGATCCGTCGACGTGGTGCCACCTGGACGACGAGACTGGAGTTTCAGAAGATCGAAGCCGCCGCAACAAAGCGTGGGATGATGGTTAAAGACCGAAGGACTCGGATCGTTCGGTATAACAATTCTACGCTCTTTACAATATGTTAGTTTAGTTTTAATGGCAGATCCGGGTTATAGTACGCGATAGCGCCAGTCATAAAAGTTTTTGTTCCTCATATTGGCGTCTGTTAGACGGCCGGGACGCTACCGTGGACTTACAGTGGTATCAGAGCCTCACCATTAAGCTATACTAACTTGTGCTAACACGTCTAAAAGATCGATCGAACGGAATTTCCGAAATTACATTTTTCTGTACAAAAGGTTTCTGTTGATTTTTAAACCGTTCTAAAAATTATTTTGAGCACTTCAGAAAACAAAGCAGGCTTTTTGAAGCATACCGTACAAATTTGGTCATGTGATCCAATGTAACAGCCGCGGATCCGCGGTCAAACCCTGGGTTTGACCGCGCATCCGCGGCCGTTTAGTTGGAACAGTGTTTCAAAATTGTACAGGGGCTTCTTTACAGGAAATTGTGGTTTTTGGTAATATTTTTTTGGGCCCATATTTTGTTACTATACAGCAGATGTTTGTGGGGCCCACTTCGGGAAATTTTGTCGATCAAAATTTAAACGTGTTAGTTTACAGTACTTACTTTATATCTCCGACCGGGAATGTCATTTGATCGGTAAACCGCGTCTGATTGCTATAGTTCTTTTAGACGGGTTTGCGAACGTGACATTTGCGTTGATGTTTTGTGTTGTGCTGTGATGTTGCGGATATGTCATGGTGGATAGCAGTGTGCAATGGTAGTCCTGTTTGGATTTATTTGTACTTTTGATAATGCGGGGCGAGAGTCCAACTTGTAGACTGTTGTCACTGTCTGTTTGTATAATATTCTTTTGGGGCACGACCGGGTTGAGGTCGATGTACCCGTTGTATATATTTTTATTTCTGTACTAGGTTTACCCCACGATAGAGTGCACGGATAGCCGGGTTCTGGAGGGCAACGGGTCCATATCTCATGGCTTTGAGAGGCAAAAGTGCCTCACTCTAAAACTGGCAGACTATTCGCTGCACTCGTAAGGGGGTATAGGTTGACCCAAGAAGGGGTGCTCAATTTACCGGATTCCATGAAGTGACGGGTGTTCCATTCACTATGTTATGGGGATTGCCTCGTTTCAGGTTTTGGCGGGTAACTTTCCGCACCCGTAGGGGTCTAGGTTTCATTGCACAGGCTATCCACACGACCAGGGGAACGTCGGGTTTCAGTAGCGGCCCTGTGAAACCGGGGATCCCAGATTATCTGTATTGTTCTGTGATACTTATTACTTTTCTGTATTGTTGTATATTATCACGCCTGGAGCGATTATTGTATATTAGTCTATGTACTATTAGATATTGTATATGTTTTACACCCGCGCTAGTCCAGCCCCCGCTCTGTCGTTAGTTAAGTAACCTAACGGGTGATGACGGGACCCAGTGACGAATGCGGATGGCATATACGTACATTTTATTTTCGTTCTTTTCTGGTGTGATTGATTGATGGGACTGCATTGATTCTTATCAATGCAAGGATAAAACAGACCTATATTTGATGTTGTTGGAACAAATTTTAAAAAGAGTTATTACAAAGACGTTTCCTTTTGTTTTGCATAGTGATATTCAGTTAGAATATTCTGCACCTCATTTGACGAGGCAAGGGCCGAGATCCCTTCACCGGGAGTGACCCCTTAGGCAGAAGTTTGCATCAGGGTAATAATTTCTATATAATCGATTACATGTTGCTTTGCATCGCGGTATTCAGTTGGAATATCCTGCACCTCATTCTACGAGGAAAGAGCCGAGATCCCTTCACCGGAAGTGACTTCTTTAGCAAAAGGTTTTCGCTACCATATTTTTTATAAAATTCTATCAGATTCCTTCAACGAGATCAAGTTCATTACGTTAAAGGTTTTTCGCCAAAAACCTGCCGTAATCCTCCGCCGTTTCTTATGGATGGTCAGTAGTATTCAAGCTATGTTTGTTGGCCTACGTCAAGGCGTAGTGTTTGGTAGCTGCTGGGTATTCATTTGTTACACAGATAGATGCATTAGTTTAGGACAGACGTATAGCCTTGTTGGCCTACGTCAAGGGCATGTACGATGACCTAAATTAATCAGGACAACGACGGGTAGAACTTGACATGTGGCTTATGATTTGTTGGCCTACGTCAAGGTCATAAGTGCATGGGATAAAAATTATATCGGGAGTTTCAAACATACAGGAAACTTGCCAGACTTGCGCATACCTTCTGGAGTGTGTTAACTTGAGTGGCTTCCATCAAGTTATCATGCGATAATAGTTGGATCTCGATTCCCACTGATGAGTTGGTTTACTCTTCGGGTGATCCCGACTAATTCTTCTTTCAGGTTTGGAGGAGAATTTTAGATTACAGTGGGAGGTTTCCAGATTAAATAAAGTGATAACCATTCTGATCTAGGTTAAAGTGCACGCAGAGTGTTTCTTTTCTCTCTCTCTTTGGCAACGACTTTTGACCGACCCTAGACTATAACTCAGTGACCAAGTTGACCGAACCCTCTTAAAATACTGGCTTTTGGATTGTCTAAAGTTGCATAAGTCATTGCCGCTCCTTCTTTTACCCTTTGTATTTCTCAGAACACCCCCTATTACTACGGACATCCATTTCCATTGGATAGATCCATCGTATGGTTATATACGAACTCTGAGGGATTTCTTCGAGGATGGATCAAGGTTCAGGAGAAATAGAATTAGTTTATTCAGTTGTCTTTTATTATCACCTTCTCTCAGGTTGCGAGGGCTCCTTAGTTTAGGAGAGTACACCTATTACGCTTATTGGATAGTTTTCTTCCAAACCATAGGCAGGTGCCGAAAGGTAGGGAATGAAGAAAACCAATTAGCCTAAGTAGTGTGTACAGAAGGTAATAACAAAAGACAAAATAAAGGGATTAGAAAGAGGGCAAAGTAAATTGCGACTGTTATCATTCACGACCAAACCGCGTACCTCATCGCCACTCCTACTTCACCTTTTTATTTCTCCAGAACAACCCGTATCACTGCGAACATCCAATTCCATTGGATAAACCCATCGTATGGTTATATACGAACTCGAAGGATATTTTTTCGAGGATGGATTCTGGTTCAGGATAAATGGGAATAAGGTTTATTCAGTTGTCTTTTATCATCATCTTCTCTCAAGTTGCGAGTACTCCTAGGTTAAGGAGGGTACACCTATTATGCTTACTGGATATTCTTCTTCCAAACCATAGGCTGGTGCCGAACGGTAGGGAAGAAAGAAAACCACTTAGCCTAACAATGGTGTACCGAAAGTAATGACTAAAGACAAATAAAGAGATTTGGAGAGATGGCAAAGAAATATACGGTTACAGTCATGAATTGGATTATGGAAGAGGCATTACTAAGAATACCAAGATACCCCTACGAAACATATTTATGTTTCATATTCACTATGCATTGTTAATAGAAAACTGATTTCCTGATTGGATACTTACTCCAGGGTATGTATTTACCAGGTATGATTCTCACATCTGTATAGTTTTACAGATAATGAGTGGGAGTAAGTTATTGGGAATTAGGTGATCATCCTCCTTATATCGGAATTCGTTGTAATTGGTGATATTTGAGGAAATCGCCTGGGCACAGTTTTCAACCTACGATGCACAAGTTTTGAGTTATTCAACTCAGCGGACTTATACAGAGTATTGTATGTTGTCCAGTGTCCATCAGGACAAAGGGGTTGGTCCTCGTACTATATTCTGTTTACTTGTAGCTTCTCTAGTTTTTAGACAAGTGTTTCGTAGAAATACAATGTCTAAGTATTGAGAAGTTGCGGGTATAAGAATAAAGTAGAGAACCAGGTGTCGCAAGTATCGGGATTCTTCAAAGAAATCAAAGATGTAGATACTTGTGATTGGTATTCAGTTGATAGTAATAGTTTTGAGAAACTTGTTTCTCTTTCAGGTTACTCATAAATGGATGGATTCCTAAGTTGAGTAATGTTGATTAGCCTCTCTCCATTAAGATGATATGCACTAGAGACAGCTGCATGATTTGAATCTGGTTCCAATTAAACAAGTGCCAAAGTTTCTATATTGGATATAGAATGGTTAATATCTTAACGATGTTAAGGTACGGAGAGTTGTCCAGCTTATGCTTAAAACCAGACACTGGATAACTCAAGGCATGTTTCTATAATGGCAGTTTGTGGGTTGACCCTAGCTTTGACGAGGGTTGATTTTCTACCATCTGGGAGATCAATAGTGATATTGTTCTTGACTCGCCACAGTTTTAATAAAATGGATTTTTTTTCAGAAAACAATAGTGGGAGTATGGTAGAACTGGAAGTGATTCCAGAACCACAAACGATTACGGAAAGTTTAATAGGACCTATATATTTAATCAGGCTTGACATTCTAATAGCCACTCCGCAGATATGGTGGGTAACCTCAGGCACCGGAGAGGTACTCCGGTAGCCTCAATGACGGTGACAGGGAGGTTCTTGTTTAACCCAAACTTGACATTATTGTTGTTCCAGACTATGAGACCCGGCAGGAGGATAAGTATAGCGTCGTTCTAAACTAGTTTTAGAAGTTCACGTATATATTATTCTGCCAGAGGGTTGTCGTAGTCAGTGGGAGCAGTGGAAGCATAGTGGGAAAGTAGCTAGTATCTATAGGCTTCAGCAAATATAGCGGAGATAGATCATCTAATTTTGATATGACAGTCATAGGTTTGACTTCATCAGAATAGGGGATGTATCTGTTAAGAAGGTAGTAGGGTGTAATGTCCTGGTATTTGATGACATACACAGAGTAAGAAGTGAAATTCCTATACTACAATCGGTTGTACTTTGGTTGTCACACAATTGTTTCTCCACAAAGGATATGGATATAATATTTGACATTCTGGTTTCTAGATCTATGGTTTTAGATCTAGATTTGGGTAGTTTCCCAATGTGGTTACTTTGACAGTATTCTAATAGTATTTTAGAATAGATGACTCCTGGCATGGTGGTGTACTTGCAGGTGATGGAGTCACCCTCTCTAAAGGTGTCTTACAGATTAAAGGGGAGAGGGACATACATGATTGGCAGATCACTTGCTTAAGCAATTGAGTCAATCGTGAGATATCAAGTACCACACCAGATGTCGTTGTTGCACTAGATGCGATAAGTTTATATTAATCCAATCCTGAAGAAACATACGGAAGCAGTTATAGAACATAAGTACATGTTCTACGGATTTGATGACGACAGCCTCTTTCGGGAGACGGTTATTATTCCAGGCTTCACAGGTGACCTGGATGACATGGTGATTGTCTGAGTTATAGTTTTCCCTCAGACAAGGGAAAGTATTATGGACAGATAGTCCAAGAGGATACTGTGGGAGGTATAGTGCTGGAAACTGATTAGTTTCAGTTATCGATACAGTCTAAGAAGTTTGGATTTGGAGTTCATTTATGAACTAAGTCCCATCAGATATCCAGACATATTCTAAGATAGGTATTACTCGATTCGGGAGATGGTTTTCTCCGCGAACTTGATTATAAGAGAGACATAGAAAGTAACATCAGGGTGGATCCACTCACTGAGGCTATTTCTCGAACACAATATTTTTGCAAACGAGCTTTGTGAAACTGATTAGTAGAGGAGTTGGATGCTCGGTATCACATGAGCTGTGAGTACGCGACATCACAATAATTAGCCTTAAGTGCAAGTGGGAGATTGTTGGATATAATGCCCTCTAAGTCAATTATTGGATCGCAGGTATGTGAGTGCAATGATTGAGGGAGGATCTATACCGATAGAACAGTCTTACGTGAGATGATAGTATGCTATCTGGTTTGTCTTTATCATCATGTATATGTTGATAGAGCCCATAAGATTCTTGCTTGACTACCAGCAGTATGATGGCGATCATATATGTGGGAGCCGGGGTCTATAAGCACATCCTTAAAGTGTCCCTAGTCGTGGAAGTTTCGAGACAGGGCATCGATAGTCCAGAGTAGACTAGTGTATACAGTCGAGACCCCGACGAGGGGCGGTGGCCGGTCTCACAAGCCACTGGTGTCAGTTGGATCTGTAAGTCGATGTAGTACACCCCAGTACTTATGGGGAGGCGGAATTTACAAAAACTTATCAAGTTTAAACAACAAACATCGACTAACCGCATGAATCGAAGCTAAACCCTAAAAACCGTATTCTTATGAGTTTCTTTACATAAGAGATTAGGGATTATACCTAATGAACCGGTCCTTCTTCTTTATGTCCTCCTTGGTTCTCCTCGGCCTTCTCTAGGTAGTAGACGATCCACCCGAGAGCGAAACTCCAAGCTAAACCTCTAACTTGAGGTAGCTAATCAACTTTGATTGCTAATCAAAGATGATAGAATGATAAAGAGTGAAGGTTATGGATTGTTTAGTCTAACTAATCCTTTGATCTCAACACATGAGGATTAAGGATTAGGGTTAGAAGATGAGAGCTTGAGGAGAGAGAATGTGTGATATGATAATGAGAGAAGAGAGAGAGTGTATCATAATATCATGAAGCATTCTTATTTTCAATAAAATGAATAATAGAAATGAATAAGCATGCTTTATGAAATATCTAGTGATGATTCATTAACATGAGTCATTAAGCAATAAATGTGCATTAATGAAGTGAATGAATCACCACTATGACTCACTCTCTTTCCAAAACAAACCTCCTTAGTCACATCTTCTAGAAGCTTCTCGAGTAATTACGAGAACGCCCCTCCGATCCGTAAAAATACGGAAAAACTTTAGACTGTAAAAATCCAATAACCGGATACCAGTAACTGGCTTAAACCAAAGCCTGACTGGTAAAATCTGTCCGAAAATCGTACGCGCGTAAACGCACGTATGCGTCCGAACCCTTTGTCGCAAAACCATGCAACCTCTATATCGTTTCGCCTGGAGTAGGAAACTCTCTGTGTGGGACTCTAGAGACTCGACTACTACGCTGGCAGTGGGTTTAACCACAGACCGCAAGCGGCACTAGCTGTACGTAACGGTCCCCAGGTAGTTGTCGATAAGAAGGCCGATGAGTAAACCCATCCGAACTCCTACTGAGTCTGATGTGACAATCTCCATACAGTCCGGTCCGTTCGTCCATGACTATCGCATATCGGGCCTAGGGGGGCGGCAAGCATCAGTCCCCTAATAGCGGTATAAGTCGTGTCGGAGTGAAGCCCATTACACCCTGAGAAACTGCTGGAACCTACCAGCAAATCTCGCTTGCCCTGGCCAGGGACTTTGCGTAATGGCTCTCTGACACAGCACGATATCTACTCCCAATACCGGGAGGGACGAATCCTGTCTAACCGCCACTGCCTCCAAGTGCTCGGGACTGCACCCAACTGCTACCTATTTGCACGACTCCTTTGAGCCGTGGTAGGGTAGCAATCTAAGAACAGTGGGACACACTCGAGGCGAAGTAGCAGTGTCAAGTCTGCGGACTACGCTGTACTCATGTCACCTGGGAACTGTTCACTGACGACTGGTATCAAACCAACCAACAGTTCCCTGTGAGTCCTGTCCGGTGTACCCGTAACCTAACGAGCACCTGTATACTATCTCCAGTACGACGTACTGATGGCTGTGGGACAGACCATCTCCCCAACTGGGATGAGAAGCGTACACACTAGTCTACTCCGGAGTATCGATGCTCTGTCTCGATAATCCAACGACCAGGGACCTGAATAAGGATGTGCTTGTAGACTACCCAGCCCCCACTAGTGTGACTGCCATCACAACGCTGGTAGCCAAGCAAGATCCTAAGAGCTCTATCAATACGTACACTCACATATTAAGATAGAAAAACCAAGTAGCATACTACCATGTTTAGCAAGACTGTTATATACATGTGAATATCCCAAGCTTCCATTAAGTAATATACAAGCTAGTATGATACAGTAATGGCCTTCTAGGGCATAAACACTAACAATCTCCCACTTGCACTAGGGCCATGTACTGGCATATCGCAGACCAATGATCTCGAGTAGCCTCTCGAACTGAATCTGAGGAAGGGCCTTCGTGAATGGATCAGCTATGTTCTCTTCTGAAGCAACTCTCCGAACCTCGATCTCCTGACGATCAATGATCTCCCTGATCAGGTGATACCGCCTCAAGATGTGTCTGGACTTCTGATGGGACCTTGGTTCCTTCGCTAAAGCTATAGCTCCGTTGTTGTCGCAATACAGAGGTATTGGATCAACTATGGTAGGAACCACCTGAAGTTCTGTTAGGAACTTCTTCATCCAGACTGCTTCTTTTGCGGCATCGCAAGCAGCTATATACTCCGCTTCCATCGTCGAGTCAGCAACGGTGTCCTGCTTGGAGCTCTTCCAGCACACCGCCCCTCCATTGAGGGTAAAGACATAACCCGACATGGACTTGGAATCGTCCTTATCACTCTGGAAGCCGGAATCAGCAAAGGCCTCCAACCTGAGGTCTTTTCCGCCGTAAACCAAGAACATCTCCTTAGTCCTCCTCAGGTACTTGAGAATGTTCTTTACTGCTATCCAGTGTTTCTCCCCTGGGTCTGACTGATACCGGCTTACCACGCTTAGTGCGTAAGCTACATCTGGTCTGGTACACAACATCGCATACATTATAGAGCCTACCGCAGAAGCGTAGGGTATAATAGACATGCGTTCCCTTTCCAAATCAGTCTTGGGAGACATCTCTTTGGAGAGGGTGATTCCGTGACAAGCCGGTAGATTACCGCGCTTTGAATCTTCCATACTGAATCTTTTCAGTACAGTGTCGATATACCTGGACTGTGAAAGTCCCAACATCCTCTTGGATCTATCACGATAGATCCGGATCCCCAGTATGTAAGAGGCATCACCCAGGTCTTTCATGGAGAACCTGTGTGACAAGAATCCTTTGACAGATTGTAGCATAGGAATGTCATTTCCTATCAATAGAATGTCATCCACGTACAAGACGAGGAATACGACACTTCTGGCCACAACTTTACTATATATGCACGGTTCATCTGGATTTTTGATAAAGTCATATTCTTTGACTGTCTCATCAAAACAGATGTTCCAACTCCGCGATGCCTGCTTTAGTCCATAAATGGACTTAAGCAGCTTGCATACTTTCCCGCTGCTCCCACTCTGATTGAAACCCTCTGGCTGATCCATATAGACGCTCTCTTCTAAATTTCCATTCAGAAAAGCCGTCTTTACGTCCATCTGCCAGATTTCATAATCATGGAAGGCAGCAATAGCAAGAAGGACCCGAATGGATTTGAGCATAGCCACTGGAGAAAAAGTTTCGTCATAGTCCAAACCAGGTCTTTGACGAAAACCCTTTGCAACAAGTCTAGCCTTATAGGTTTCCACCTGTCCATCTACACCAATCTTTTTCTTGAAGATCCATTTGCATCCTATGGGTTTTACCCCATCTGGAGCAAAGTCCAAAGTCCATACTTTGTTGGTGTACATGGACTCCATTTCGGTCCGCATTGCATCTAGCCATCGTACCGAGTCGCCGCTCTGGATGGCCTGCCTGAAGTCAGTAGGTTCATCATCATCTATGATGCAATCCTCTCTATCCCCATCTATGAGAAAACCGTAGTATCTCTCAGGCGGACGAGACGGCCTACTACTCCTGCGGAGGGGTGCGGGAATGTTCTGTTCTTCTTGAACCTCTGGTTCTACCAAACTTTCAGTAACAGCTTGTGGTTCTGGAATTTCTTCCAGTTCTACTTCGCTCCCACTCTTCTGATTTTCTAAAAATTCAGTTTCTAAGAAGTGGGCATGACGAGAAACAAAAACCTTTTGTTCCTCTGCGTAATAGAAATAATATCCCTTGGAGTTCTTTGGATATCCCACAAGCTTACACAGTACTGAGCGTGCCTCGAGCTTGTCCACATGCTGCTTTTTTACAAAAGCTGGACACCCCCATGTCCTAAAATGTTTTAGACAGGGTTTCTTCCCACTCCACATCTGATATGGTGTGGTAGGCACAGTCTTGGTTGGAACCTGGTTCAAAAGATATGCCGCTGATTCTAGCGCATAATCCCAGAAAGATCGCGGTAACTCAGTATTACTCATCATGGATCGTACCATATCCAATAGGGTTCGATTCCGTCTCTCCGATACACCGTTATGCTGTGGAGTGTATGGAGGAGTAAGCTGAGAGAGAATTCCTTTCTCTTTTAGGTAACCTAGGAACTCGGCACTTAAGTATTCTCCACCTCGATCAGATCTTAGTGTCTTAATACTTTTGCCTGTTTGGTTTTCCGCTTCACTCTTGAATTCCAGGAATTTCTCAAAGGCCTCTGATTTATGCTTCATTAAGAAAACATATCCATACCTAGAGAAATCATCTGTAAAAGTAATGAAGTAGGAATAACCACCTCTCGCATGTGTAGACATTGGACCGCATACATCGCTGTGTATGAGTCCTAAGAGCTCGCTCGCTCTTACTCCTTGTCCAGTGAATGGAGTCTTTGTCATCTTTCCTTTGAGACAAGATTGACAAGTGTCATAAGTTTGATATTCGAACGTGTCCAAATATCCTTCTCTATGCAACTTAGTCAACCTTCTCTCATTGATGTGACCCAGTCTACAATGCCATAAGAAAGCTTTATTTAAATCTGGAGACTTTCTTTTTAGTGTGTTCTGGACATTGAAAATTTGGAGTTGGTTTAACACATATATGCCGTTATTTAGAGTACCGGACCCAATCAAACCATGATTAAGGTGGATGTTGACAACATCTCTTACAAACGTGAAATCATAACCTTTATTTGATAACAAGGAAACTGATATGATGTTACACGTTAAGCTGGGTACAAAATAACAGTTATGTAAAACCAAAATGTGTCCACTTGTCAATCCTAGGTGATAATCCCCGACGGACGCAGCTCCCACGCTAGCTCCGTTAGCAACCCTGAGGATCATATCACCTTCCTTCAGCACTCTACGGTTTCTCAGTGCCTGCAATGAATTGCAAATATGAGATCCTGACCCGGTATCCAATACCCAGGAAGTAGAGTTGATCGACAGACAATTCTCAATTACAAACACACCTGAAGTCGAAGCCACAGCTTGCTTCGGTTCCAGGTTCTTGGCGTTCCACGCCTTGCAATCCTTCTTCCAGTGCCCTTTCCTGTGACAATGGAAGCACTCATCCAGGCCAACTACCGGTGCTGCAATCTTTTTCTTTCCCTTCTTTCCCACCTTACTAACACCTCCTCTAGGTCTGGGTGCGGCCTTCTTCTTCCTTCCTTTGGCCCTTGCCTTGGACCCGGAAGAAGATGCTCCGCCAACAAACATAGCGGGTGTTTCCCTTGCCTTCTGCAAGGTGCCCTCCGCACTCCTTAACATGTTCAGGAGTTCCGCAAGTTCAACTTCTTTTCCTTGAAGATTGAAGTTGAGGATAAACTGGGCGTAGGTGGGAGGAAGGGACTGGAGAACAAGGTCTGTATAGAGCTCATTATCCAAAGTCGTCCCAAGGTCTGCGAGCTCTTCTATATAGCCAATCATCTGTAGGACATGTTCACCTACCGATGACCCGACAGCCAACCTCGCTCGAAACAATTTCTTTGAGGTCTCGTATCTTGCTATACGAGATTGCTCTCCATAAAGTTCCTTTGTATGGAGAAATATGCCATCTAAGGACATATCCTCGTGCCTCCTCTGATGTTCATTATTCATCGAGGCAAGCACGATGCACTTGGCTCTCGCGCAATCTAAATCCCAGGTTTTGCGGATTTCCTTATCCGCATTGCTGGATTTGGGACCAGGGACAGCAGGTGCCGTAGCGGTGAGGACGTACCCCAGTTTGTCATAGGTCAAAGCCATCTTGACATTCCGCAGCCAATCTTTATAGTTTGGCCCCGTCAGTATATTTTTCTCTAAAAGTAACTTAAGTCCAGTCATTTTCAGGGTCGCTGCAATTAGGAGAGAGAGAAGAAAACTCTTTAGCATGATGCTCTTGCAAGTTTAGAGTGGTTTTTAGTTTATCTAAACTGGATGGCTCCCACTGTTTCTCGAATCCTTCCTCAAACCATAAAAGAAGAATTAGCCAAGACTATTCTCACCGTACAATACTTGCTTAACCGTTCAGCCAGGCTGGTGTCGATACTTCGAGGGAGGTTTTCCAACGCTTTCGCGAAGTTCCTTAATTAAAGAACCTCTTTTCTCTGGGGGCGTAACCCCGCTGACACTTTTCTGGACACCTACTAGGTTTATAGCATTGATCGTTAAGCGACGAATATCCTGATAAGTAGCATATACTCACAGTAGGATCGGGATCCAAATATCATCGTATGATAATGTTGAAGGAATCCTACCAACATTCATCAAACTCCAAATGGTATGCATCTCTTTGCAAATTTCAGTTTCTTTAGAAATTCCCGATATAAGTTTTTGCCCCATGCTCTTATGATCTTGACTAAGGGCCAACAAATCATAAGTCACATGTCAAGTTCTGCCCATCATTATCCTGTTGATTTGAACCCATCCGTATACTCTTGACTAAGGGCCAAACAAAGTAATACGACTGTCCCAAACCAACTCATCTATCTATGCAACAAATGAATACCCCAGCAGCTACCAAACACTATGTCTTGACTAAGGGCCAAACAAACATAGCTTGAATACTACTGACCATTCATAAGAAATGACGGAGGGCTACGACTGGTTTTGGCGAAACCGTGAACGTAGTGAACTTGATATAACCGAAGGAACCTGATAGCTTTTAAAAGGAGTGGTTAAATCTCCGCATTTAAAAAAATATCTGTTTTAAAAATAACCGAGTGGTTTCTTTTAAATTGTTCCAACGATTTAAACTTTGGTTTGTTTTACTTTGCATTATAGATAATGCGTCCCATCATTAACCTATCATTGCAGAAAACAACGAAAATATAACGTCCTCTTATGCCATCCGCATTCGCCACGGGGTCCCGTCATCACCCGTTAGGTTACTTAACTAACGACAGAGCGGGGGCTGGGCTAGCGCGGGTGTAAAACATAAGTGACGTCTAAATAGCTATAATAAATATAGATATTTTACATTCGTCTGACGCAATGATATTCATTCCAGAACACAGATAAACAATATTGGATTTGCAAGCAATCTGTATTTCTTTTGAGCCTGCAAGAAAAGACAGATTACACAGTTGTGATGAATAGCCGTTTACCCCACCCTCGACCCCTACGGGTACTGCAAACTACCCACCCGGCAGTCTGTGTACCCCACCTTGGGTCAGTCCTAGGAGCAAAAACAGTAAAATGAAATAATACAACGGTGGCTA
This sequence comes from Agapanthus africanus, assembly GCA_030015575.1. Classification (NCBI taxonomy): domain Eukaryota; kingdom Viridiplantae; phylum Streptophyta; class Magnoliopsida; order Asparagales; family Amaryllidaceae; genus Agapanthus; species Agapanthus africanus. The sequence goes on along the minus strand of CM057338.1, from coordinate 415,500,984 downwards.
CAACCGCAACCTGGAAGTGCCCCGCGAAAATAATATTACAACAAATTACATTTACAACAAATGAATTAAACAATAACCCTTTGCTAACCCCGGCTATACACCACAACAGTCCAATACAGTTTATATGCACAAACAGATATAACCATTTCAGAAATGTGCAACCCCCTGCCAACCGACATACTAGCAGTTGGGGAAGGTTTACGAACACATCAAACAATCACAGATATAATCCAATACGCAAATACTGTATTTTTCGATCGAATAAACAACTTCAAAATTGCTCCAAAATCTGCTCTGTTAAACAGTAACCTGAGCAATAATTAAATATTCTAGAAAACCCCAAATATCACAGGGGACCCACCTAAAAAAATTGAGCTCATAACTCGGCAACTCGGCCGCGGAAGCGCGGCGGATCGGTGGGATCCGCGGCGCTTCCGCGGCGCTACAGTCGAATCATGGGCTCGAATTTTTTGGGTGTTCTCCTGTGGTCATGTCAAGCTCTCTGAACACACCAGAAAAATTTTAGGACTTCATTTTCACTTCGACAGAAACTTAACAGAACTAGGGTTTTCCGGGATCGTTTTTTCGTTCGAAATTCGTACAAATTTGCGATTAAGTTATTTAGTGTTTAGCGAGGCTCTGATACCACTGTAAGTCGATGTAGTACACCCCAGTACTTATGGGGAGGCGGAATTTACAAAAACTTATCAAGTTTAAACAACAAACATCGACTAACCGCATGAATCGAAGCTAAACCCTAAAAACCGTATTCTTATGAGTTTCTTTACATAAGAGATTAGGGATTATACCTAATGAACCGGTCCTTCTTCTTTATGTCCTCCTTGGTTCTCCTCGGCCTTCTCTAGGTAGTAGACGATCCACCCGAGAGCGAAACTCCAAGCTAAACCTCTAACTTGAGGTAGCTAATCAACTTTGATTGCTAATCAAAGATGATAGAATGATAAAGAGTGAAGGTTATGGATTGTTTAGTCTAACTAATCCTTTGATCTCAACACATGAGGATTAAGGATTAGGGTTAGAAGATGAGAGCTTGAGGAGAGAGAATGTGTGATATGATAATGAGAGAAGAGAGAGAGTGTATCATAATATCATGAAGCATTCTTATTTTCAATAAAATGAATAATAGAAATGAATAAGCATGCTTTATGAAATATCTAGTGATGATTCATTAACATGAGTCATTAAGCAATAAATGTGCATTAATGAAGTGAATGAATCACCACTATGACTCACTCTCTTTCCAAAACAAACCTCCTTAGTCACATCTTCTAGAAGCTTCTCGAGTAATTACGAGAACGCCCCTCCGATCCGTAAAAATACGGAAAAACTTTAGACTGTAAAAATCCAATAACCGGATACCAGTAACTGGCTTAAACCAAAGCCTGACTGGTAAAATCTGTCCGAAAATCGTACGCGCGTAAACGCACGTATGCGTCCGAACCCTTTGTCGCAAAACCATGCAACCTCTATATCGTTTCGCCTGGAGTAGGAAACTCTCTGTGTGGGACTCTAGAGACTCGACTACTACGCTGGCAGTGGGTTTAACCACAGACCGCAAGCGGCACTAGCTGTACGTAACGGTCCCCAGGTAGTTGTCGATAAGAAGGCCGATGAGTAAACCCATCCGAACTCCTACTGAGTCTGATGTGACAATCTCCATACAGTCCGGTCCGTTCGTCCATGACTATCGCATATCGGGCCTAGGGGGGCGGCAAGCATCAGTCCCCTAATAGCGGTATAAGTCGTGTCGGAGTGAAGCCCATTACACCCTGAGAAACTGCTGGAACCTACCAGCAAATCTCGCTTGCCCTGGCCAGGGACTTTGCGTAATGGCTCTCTGACACAGCACGATATCTACTCCCAATACCGGGAGGGACGAATCCTGTCTAACCGCCACTGCCTCCAAGTGCTCGGGACTGCACCCAACTGCTACCTATTTGCACGACTCCTTTGAGCCGTGGTAGGGTAGCAATCTAAGAACAGTGGGACACACTCGAGGCGAAGTAGCAGTGTCAAGTCTGCGGACTACGCTGTACTCATGTCACCTGGGAACTGTTCACTGACGACTGGTATCAAACCAACCAACAGTTCCCTGTGAGTCCTGTCCGGTGTACCCGTAACCTAACGAGCACCTGTATACTATCTCCAGTACGACGTACTGATGGCTGTGGGACAGACCATCTCCCCAACTGGGATGAGAAGCGTACACACTAGTCTACTCCGGAGTATCGATGCTCTGTCTCGATAATCCAACGACCAGGGACCTGAATAAGGATGTGCTTGTAGACTACCCAGCCCCCACTAGTGTGACTGCCATCACAACGCTGGTAGCCAAGCAAGATCCTAAGAGCTCTATCAATACGTACACTCACATATTAAGATAGAAAAACCAAGTAGCATACTACCATGTTTAGCAAGACTGTTATATACATGTGAATATCCCAAGCTTCCATTAAGTAATATACAAGCTAGTATGATACAGTAATGGCCTTCTAGGGCATAAACACTAACAGGATCACCTAAGATGTATACAGGTGCTCATTAGGTTATGAGTACACCGGACAGGACTCGCCGGGAACTTGCTGGTTGGTATTATACCTAGCGTCAGATAGCAGTTCCCTGGTGACATGTGTACACGTTAGTTCATCGACCTGAGATCGTCATTTGTCTCGTGTGAGTTCCCACTTGCTTTGATTTATACCCTACCACGCTCAAAGGAGACGTGCAAACAGGTATATTTTGGGTACAGTCCCGAGCCACATGGAGGCAGTGAGCAGATCATCGGGGATTCGTCTCTCCTGGTATTGGGGGTGAGATCGCGCTGTGTTTAGGAGTGCCATTACACGAAATCCCTTGCCAAGGTAATCGAGATTTACTGGAAGGTATTCCAGTAGTATCTCAGGGTGTTATGGGCTGTTCTCTGACACGACTTATGCAGCTATTGGGGGTCTGACGTTTACCGGCCCCCTAGACCTAATATGCGATACTCATAAGACGAATGGACCGGACTGTACGGATATTGTCACTGCCAGACTCAGTAGGGTTTCTGGATGAGTTCGCTCGTCAGCTCCCCTTCCAATCAATACATAGGCAACCGTTACGTACAGCTTGTACCTCTGACGTGCTAGAGGTTATACCCAGTGCCAGTGTATTGAAGAGTCATTAGAGTCCCCCACAGACACTTTCCCAAGTTCGGGCGAAACGTTGTAGATGCCGTATGGTTTTATGGCAAGGTTCGGAAAATGCATGTGTGTTTTCGCACGTGTCATTTTTCGGGCAGATAATACTGGTGGGCTTTGGTTTAAACCGGATCCGAGTATTATACTGTGTAGATATAATATCTTTGTTTCAGTTGCATTTGTATTTGGTCGTAATACAAATGCGGGTATGTTTATACTGTTACGGGGTTATCCAGAAATGCGTTTCAGGATCACTTTTGGAAGTTGCCAGTTTCTAGTTTTCTATCACCCGTGTTTAACATTCGGTTAAATACGGATTTTTCTTTTCTTCTTGAGGGCGAGTCATGCTTCTAGAAGGTTCTAGAAGTGGTGATTAGGCTTGTGACTCATTTGATCATTAATGGTGCTTTAATGGTACATTTAATGTGTTCATACATGACTCATTCTTTCTTTAATGGTTATGATAAGTATGAATGCTTATGGTCACCATGTTTTTCCCTCCTACACTCACCCTCCCTCTTCTATAAAGTGGACGGCCCCTCTTATGGGTGATGATGGATTGATTCTTGGCAAAAAGATTATGATAGTTTAGTGTATGGAAATTTCTTAGTTCATTCCATCACAATTCCAAATGACAACTTCCTTAACCGTTCGTCCATACCTTTGGACGTAACGAGACAAAGTATTCTACTCATTCTCTACTTCATTTTGGTCGTCTCTTTTAGCAAAATTGACGACCGAGTTGCCTCGGTTCAGAGGCGGGAGCTCGTTTAAAGATCCGTCGACGTGGTGCCACCTGGACGACGAGATTGGAGTTTCAGAAGATCGAAGCCGCCGCAACAAAGCGTGGGATGATGGTTAAAGACCGAAGGACTCGGATCGTTCGGTATAACAATTCTACCCTCTTTACAATATGTTGGTTTAGCTTTAATGGCAGATCCGGGTTATAGTATGCGATAGCGCCAGTTCGTAAAAGTTTTTGTTCCGCATATTGGCGTCTGTTAGACGGCCGGGGCACTACCGTGAACTTACAACGTGGGCGCTGTTTAACATAAAGTTCCTCTGCAAACAGAGCCCAGCATCATAAAGTGTGTTTAACACTCCATAAAAAACAAAGAAATAGGGTGAGCATCAGAGCCCATATAAATGCTCAGCATCGTTGCAGAAAAAAAGGACCGAGCCCAAAGAAGTATTTAACACTTTATTGAAAAACTGAGTGGGCTGAGTCCAAGTTGACTAAAAGTCCCTAATTCAGATCAACCGGACCCATGTGCTTACAAATTTTCTAAATTGGTATTAGTCCCAAACACAACTACGGATTTCCCTACTGACATAGGTTCAAGGGTACATCTCCCCACACCTATGATACATGTCGTTGTAATTCTTCAACGTCTTCAGAGAGATGGCAGGTCCCGACAACCAACAATTCTATGGACCGTAATGTCCTTAAACTACTATGGACCATAATATCCTTAAACTAGATATAGACCGCAATGTCCTTAAACTAGCCATGGACCGTAACGTCTTTAAACTAGCTGTGGACCGCAATGTCCTAAAACTAAACCCCCATACCAAAAATGGTGATCTATGGACCGTAACGTCCCTAAACTAAAACGATAAAGCCCAAATGCTCTTTCATTGGATCAAAAATGACCCCGAACCCCCGTTAAGTAGATCTTAGTCCAATATCGGATTAACGTATCCTTAACAAATATTTAAGTTGATCTTAATCTTAAATAAGGTTAACGATCCTTGAATACACCAAAACCCAAATCAAAGAAAATACGGATTTGGTCCATACCCTACGGGCGACAACACAAATTAGTCTCCGTATACAATCCACGGGCAACCAAAAATAAAACAAACACACACGACACGAAGTGACCTACTGGAGCAGGCGACAGTGGTTACCACGATGCGGTAACGTAATTAACTGCAGGGGCTTGCGCCTACAGGGAAGAGCATCCCCACAATAAAAACCCCCTCACAACGAGGGGGAATCTGACGAAGTCTGGTACAACGTCCGCATCTGTCCAAACCTTCGATACACGGTGCCATAAATCAACTTGGCATCTACGGAGAGGTGGACGGATAAATCCAAATAGCATCTACCCCCAAATGAAGGCAAGACGTTTGTCTTCCCGATTTTCGGTGGTAAACAAATTCTGGCACGCCCGGTGGAACCTCTTTCTCTTTCCACTCCACACTTCGTGTGTCGTGTTCACGAATGAATCGCGGTTTAATATGGTTGCCGCCGGATTCGAAGTACTAAGATTTGGTATCTTGCTCCATGCAGAAGAGAAGATGACATCGATGGCTTCCAACTGCACCAATTGCAACAGCAACTACCACTCCGTCCCTGTTGGAGGAGTGACTTATGGGCCCCAAGCGGCCTCCATCTTTGCGATGCCAGTAGAGCAGGTGACTCAGGCCACCACTGGATTGTTCTTCGGGACCATGCTCCTATTAGTGTATATGCCCTAGGGGCCATTATTGTATCATACTAGTTTGTATATTATTTAATGGAAGCTTGGGATATTCACATGTATATAACAGTCTTGCTAAACATGGTAGTATGCTACTTGGTTTTTCTATCTTAATATGTGAGTATACGTATTGATAGAGCTCTTAGGATCTTGCTTGACTACCAGCGTTGTGATGGCAGTCACACTAGTGGGGGCTGGGTAGTCTACAAGCACATCCTTATTCAGGTCCCTAGTCGTAGGATTATCGAGACAGGGCATCGATACTCCGGAGTAGACTAGTGTGTACGCTTCTCATCCCAGTTGGGAAGATAGTCTGTCCCACAGCCGTCAGTACGTCGTACTGGAGATAGTATACAGGTGCTCGTTGGGTTACGGGTACACCGGACAGGACTCGCAGGGAACTGTTGGTTGGGTTTTATACTAGTCGTCAGTTAAACAGTTCCCAGGTGACATGAGTACAGCATAGTCCGCAGACTTGACACTGCTACTTCGCCTCGAGTGTGTCCCACTGTTCTTAGATTGCTACCCTACCACGGCTCAAAGGAGTCGTGCAAACAGGTAGCAGTTGGGTGCAGTCCCGAGCACTTGGAGGCAGTGGCGAATAGACAGGATTCGTCTCTCCCGGTATTGGGAGTTGATATCACGCTGTGTCAGAGAGCCATTACGCAAAGTCCCTGGCCAGGGCAAGCGAGATTTACTGGTAGGTTCCAGTAGTTTCTCAGGGTGTAATGGGCTTCGCTCCGACACGACTTATACCGCTATTAGGGGACTGACGCTTGCCGCCCCTAGGCCCGATATGCGATAGTCTTAGACGAACAGACCGGACTGTACGGAGATTGTCACATCAGGCTCAGTAGGAGTTCGGATGGGTTTCCTCATCGGCCTTCTTATCGACATCTACCTGGGGACCGTTACGTACAGCTAGTGCCGCTTGCGGTCTGTGGTTAAACCCACTGCCAGCGTAGTAGTCGAGTCATTAGAGTCCCACACAGAGAGTTTCCCTATTCCAGGCGAAACGATATAGAGGTCGTATGGTTTTACGACAAGGGTTCGGACGCATACGTGTGTTTACGCACGTACGACATCCGGACAGTTTTTACTAGCCGGTTTTGGTTTAAGCCAGTTTCTAGTATCCGGTTATTGGATTTATGCAGTCTAAAGTTTTTCCGTGTTTTCACGGATATGAGGGGCGTTCTCGTAATTACACGAGAAGCTTCTAGAAGATGATGATTTGGGGGTTAAGGTGGCATATGCATTAAATGAGATTAGTGAGTCATATGAGTGATTCATCCATGTCATTAATGCATCATAAATGCTTAATGAGTCATGAAAATGAATCACCCATAGATATTTATCAAGTATGGTTGTAAATCCTTTATTTTCTTTTATTGGATAAATGATAATGCTTGATATATATTATGATACATCATTATCTCATCTCATTCTCATGCTCACCTTCTCTCTCCTCAAACTCTCTCTCTTCAAATCCTAATCCTCCCCTCTCATGTGTTGAGTACAAGGATTAGATTAGACTACTTAATCCTTAACCATTCTCTATATCACCTAGGTTGCTTAAATTAGCGATTTAAGAAACCTAGTTACCTTAAGTTAGAGGTGAAGCTTGTAGTAAAGCTCTCGGGTGGATCTTCTACTACATAGAGAAGGCCGGAGAGGACGTGGAGTACGACAAGACGAAGGACTCGGATCTTTAGGTATAATCACTTATCATAGTAGTTAACTCTTCTATGGTTTCTTGTTAGTTATAGTTTAGTTTCGATTTTTGCGGTTAGTCGATGTTTAAGCAAAGAACAAGATCATTTTTTATATTTCCGCCTTCCCGCAAGTCGTGGGGTGTTGCACATCGACTTACAATAGTATCAGAGCCTCGCTAAACAATAATTAACTCATTAGCAAAGTCGTAAGTATTTCGAACACAAAAAGAACCGGAAAGATCATCGTATTAACACAGTTTCTGTCGATTTTAAAACAGGCCCTAAAAATTTTTCAGGGACCTTCAGAATAACAAGCATGAAATTATAGGGCTACTGAAGAAATTTGGACTCCCAACTCGGCTAACTCACCGTGGAACCGCGGCGGATCCATGCGATCCGCCGTGGATCCGCGGCCGAGTTAGGGCCGAGTCGGCCTAAATTTTTCCAGTAACCCCTTTGTGTTAACAGTGATATTTCTGGATATTTTATTTTCTGCTAAGATCTCAGGTGCACAGAGAAGTTTTGCAGTAGAATCTAAAGTGTTTTGCTCGATCGAAATTTTATGATGTTTGCTAATATGATTATATCTGTGATTGTATAATGTGTACGTAAACCTCCCCTAACTGCTAGTATGTCGGTTGGCAGGGGGTTGCATATTTCTGTAATGGTTTTAACTTTTTGTGGATGTGAACTGTATTGGACTGTTGTGATGATTAGCCGGGGTTTGAGATGGGTTGTTATATTCATTCATTCAATGTAATTGTAATATATTGTAATATTATTTTGCGGGGCACATCCAGGTTGCGGTTGTAGCCACCGTTGTATTATTTCATTTTACTATTTTTTGCTCCTAGGACAGACCCAAGGTGGGGTACACAAACTACCGGATACTTTGAAGTGTTTAGTGGCCTACTCACTTTGTTGAGGGAGACCGCTTCACTTCAGGTATTTGGCGGGTAGTTTGCCGTACCCGTAGGGGTCTAGGGTGGGGTAATGGCTATTCATCACAACTGTGTAATCCGTCTTTTGTTGCAGGCTCTAAACAAATGCGGATTGCTTGCAAATCCAATAAAGTTCATATGAGATCTGGAATGCTTATTATTGCGTATGACGAATGTACAATATCTATATATGATAGCTATTTAGACGTCACTTATGTTTTACACCCGCGCTAGCCCAGCCCCCGCTCTGTCGTTAGTTAAGTAACCTAACGGGTGATGACGGGACCCAGTGGAGAATGCGAATGGCATAAGAGGACGTTGTATTTTCGTTGTTTTCTGCAATGATAGGTTAATGATGGGACGCATTATTTATAATGCAAAGAAAATAAACCAAAAGATGAATCATTGGAATAATTTAAAAGAAACCACTCGGTTATTTTAAAACAGATGATATTTTTTAAATTGCGGAGCTTTAACCACTCCTTTTAAAAAGCTATTAGGTTACTTCGGTCATATCAAGTTCACTACGTTCACGGTTTTGCCAAAACCATTCGTAGCCCTCCGTCATTTCATTTGGGTATTTAGTAGTATTCAAGCTATGTATTTTGACCAACGCCAAGGCATAGTGTTTGGTAGCTGTTGGGTATTCATTAGTTGCATAGATAGATGAGTTAGTTTGGGACAGTCGTATGATCATTTTGGCCAACGTCAAGGATATGTACGAATAGGTTCAAATTAACAAGATAATGATGGGTAGAACTTGACATGTGACTTATGACATTTTGACCAATGCCAAGGTCATAAGAGCATGGGGCAAAAATATATATCGGGAATTTCTAAAGAAACTGAAATTTGCAAAGAGATGCATACCATTTGGAGTTTGATGAATGTTGGTAGGATTCCTTCAGCATTATCAGACGATGATATTTGGATCCCGATCCTACTGTGAGTATATGCTACTTATCAGGATATTCGTCACTTAACGATCAATGCTATAAACCAAGTAGGTGTCTAGAAAGGTGTCAGCGGGGTTACGCCCCCAGAGAAAAGAGGTTATTTAATTAAGGAACTTCGCGAAAGCGTTGGAAAACCTCCCTCGAAGTATCGACACTAGCCTGGCTGAACGGTTAAGCAAGTATTGTACGGTGAGAATAGTCTTGGCTAATTCTTCTTTTATGGTTTGGGGAAGGATTCGAGAAACAGTGGGAGCCATCCAGTTTAGATAAACTAAAAACCACTTTAAACTTGAAAGAGCATCATGCTAAAGAGTTTTCTTCTCTCTCTCCTAATTGCAGCGACCCTGAAAATGACTGGACTTAAGTTACTTTTAGAGAAAAATATACTGACAGGACCAAACCATAAAGATTGGCTGTGGAATGTCAAAATGGCTTTGACCTATGACAAATTGGGGTACGTCCTCACCGCTAAGGCACCTGCTGTCCCTGGTCCCAAATCCAGTAATGCGGATAAGGAAATCCACAAAACCTGGGAGATATATTGCGCGAAGGCCAAGTGCATCGTGCTTGCCTCGATGAACAATGAACATCAGAGGAGGCACGAGGATATGGATCTTGAATCCATATTTCTCCATACAAAAGATCTGTATAGGGAGCAATCTCGTATAGAAAGATACGAGACCTCAAAGAACTTGTTTCGAGCGAGGTTGGCCGTCGGATTATCGGTAGGAGAACATGTCCTAAAGATGATAGGCTATATAGAAGAGCTCGCAGACCTTGGGACGACTTTGGATAATGAGCTCTATACAGACCGTATTCTCCAGTCCCTTCCTCCCACCTATGCCCAGTTTATTCTGAATTTCAACATTCAAAGAAAAGAAGTTGAACTTCCGGAACTCCTTAACATGTTGAGGAGTGCAGAGGGCACCTTGCAGAAGGCAAGGGAAACACCCGCTATGTTTGTTAGCGGTGCTTCTTCTTCCGGGTCCAAGGCAAGGGCCAAAGGAAGGAAGAAGAAGGCCGCCACCAGACCTAGAGGAGGTGTTAGTAAGGTGGGAACGAAGGGAAAGAAAAAGATTTCAGTACCGGTAGTGGCCCAGGATGAGTTCTTCCATTGTCACAGGAAAGGGCACTAGAAGAAAGATTGAAAGGCGTGGAACGCCAAGAACCAAGGACCGAAGTAAGCTGTGGCTTCGACTTCAGATGTGTTTGTAATTGAGAATTGTCTGTCAATCAACTCTACTTCCTGGGTATTGGATACCGGATCAGGATCTCATATATGCAATTCATTGCAGGCACTGAGAAACCGTAGAGTGCTGAAGGAAGGTGATATGACCCTAAAGGTTGCTAACGGAGCTAGCGTGGGAGCTGTGTCCGTCGGAGATTATCACCTGGGATTGACAAGTAGACACATTTTGGTTTTACATAACTGTTTTTATGTACCTAGCTTAACGTGTAATATCATATCGGTTTCCTTGTTATCAAATAAAGGTTATAATTTCACGTTTGTAAGTGATGTTGTTAACATCCACCTTAATCATGGTTTGATTGGGTCCGGTACACTAAATAACGGTATATATGTCTTAAACCAACTCCAGATTTTCAATGTCCAGAACACACTAAAAAGAAAGTCTCCAGATTTAAATAAAGCTTTCTTATGGCATTGTGGACTAGGTCACATCAATGAGACAAGGTTAACTAAGTTACATAAAGAAGGATATTTGGACTCGTTCGAATATCAAACTTATGCCACTTGTGAATCATGTCTCAAAGGAAAGATGATAAAGACTCCATTCACTGGACATGGAGTAAGAGCGAGTGAGCTCTTAGGACTCGTACATAGCGATGTATGCGGTCCAATGTCTACACATGCAAGAGGTGGTTTTTCCTATTTCATTACTTTTACGGATGATTATTCAAGGTACGAATTCATTTATCTGATGAAACATAAATCCGAGGTTTTTGAAAAATTCCAGGAGTATAAGAATGAAGTAGAAAACCAAACCGGCAAAAGTATCAAGACACTAAGATCTGATCGAGGTGGTGGATACTTAAGTGACGAGTTCCTAGGTTACCTAAAAGAGAAAGGAATTATCTCTCAGCTTACTCCTCCATACACTCCACAGCATAATGGTGTATCGGAGAGACGGAATCGAACCCTATTGGATATGGTACGATCCATGATGAGTAATGCTGAGTTACCGCGATCTTTCTGGGGTTATGCGCTTGAATCAGCGGCATATCTTTTGAACATGGTTCCTACCAAGACTGTGCCTACCACACCATATCAGATATGGAGTGGGAAGAAACCCTATCTGCAGTATGTAAAGATATGGGGATGTCCAGCTTTTGTTAAAAAGCAGCATGTGGACAAGCTCGATGCACGATCAGTAAAATGTCAGTTTGTGGGATAGCCAAAGAACTCCAAGGGGTATCTATTCTATTACGCAGAGGAACAAAAGGTTTTTATTTCTCGTAATGCCCATTTTCTAGAATATCAGTTTTTAGAAAAGGAAACAAGTGGGAGCGAAATAGAACTGGATGAAACTCCAGAACCACAAACTACTACTGAAAGTTTGGTAGAACCAGAAGTTCAAGAAGAACAGAACATTCCCGCACCCCTCCGCAGGAGTAGTAGGCCGTCTCATCCACCTGAGAGATACTACGGTTTTCTCATAGACGGGGATAGAGAGGATTGCATCATTGATGATGATGAACCTACTAGCTTTCAGCAGGCCATTCAGACCGGCGACTCGGTATGATGGCTAGATGCAATGCGGACCGAAATGGAGTCAATATACACCAACAAAGTATGGACTTTGGACTTTGCTCCAGATGGGGTAAAACCCATAGGATGCAAATGGATCTTCAAGAAAAAAAATTGGTGTAGATGGACAGGTGGAAACCTATAAGGCTAGACTTGTTGCAAAGGGTTTTCGTCAAAGACCTGGTTTGGACTATGACGAGACTTTTTCTTCAGTGGCTATGCTCAAATCCATTCGGGTCCTTCTTGCTATTGCCGCCTTCCATGATTATGGAATCTGGCAGATGGACGTAAAGACGGCTTTTCTGAATGGTAATATGGATCAGTCAGAGGGTTTCAATCAGAGTGGGAGCAGCGGTAGAGTATGCAAATTGCTTAAGTCCATTTATGGACTAAAGCAAGTATCGCAGAGTTGGAACATCTGTTTTGATGAAACAGTCAAAGAATATGACTTTATCAAAAATCCAGATGAACCATATATATATAGTAAAGTTGTGGCCAGAAGTGTCGTATTCCTCATCTTGTACGTGGATGACATTCTATTGATAGGAAATGACATTCCTATGCTACAATCTGTCAAAGGATTCTTGTCACACAGGTTCTCCATGAAAGACATCGGTGATGCCTCTTACATTCTGGGGATCCGGATCTATCGTAATAGATCCAAGAGGATGTTGGGACTTTCGCAGTCCAGGTATATCGACACTGTACTGAAAAGATTCAATATGGAAGATTCTAAGCGCGGTAATCTACCAGCTTGTCACGGAATCACCATATCCAAAGAGATGTCTTCCAAGACTGATTTGGAAAGGGAACGCATGTCTATTATACCCTACGCTTCTGCGGTAGGCTCTATAATGTATGCGATGTTGTGCACCAGACCAGATGTAGCTTACGCACTGAGCGTGGTAAGCCGGTATCAGTCAGACCCAGGGGAGAAGTATTGGATAGCAGTAAAGAACATTCTCAAGTACCTGAGGAGGACTAAGGAGATGTTCTTGGTTTACGGCGGAAAAGACCTCAGGATGGAGGCCTATGCTGATTCCGGCTTCCAGAGTGATAAGGACGATTCCAAGTCCATGTCAGGTTATGTCTTTACCCTCAATGGAGGGGCGGTGTGCTGGAAGAGCTCCAAGCAGGACACCGTTGCTGACTCGACGATGGAAGTGGAGTATATTGCTGCTTGCGATGCCGCAAAAGAAGCAGTCTGGATGAAGAAGTTCCTAACAGAACTTCAGGTGGTTCCTACCATAGTTGATCCAATACCTCTGTATTGCGACAACAACAGAGCTATAGCTTTAGCGAAGGAACCAAGGTCCCATCAGAAGTCCATACACATCTTGAGGCGGTATCACCTGATCAGGGAGATCATTGATCGTCGGGAGATCGAGGTTCGGAGAGTTGCTACTGAAGAGAACATTGCTGATCCATTCACGAAGGCCCTACCTCAGATTCAGTTCGAGAGGCTACTCGAGATCATCGGTCTTCGATACGCCAGTACATGGCCCTAGTGCAAGTGGAAGATTGTTAGTGTATATGCCCTAGGGGCCATTATTGTATCATACTAGTTTGTATATTACTTAATGGAAGCTTGGGATATTCATATGTATATAACAGTCTTGCTAAACATGGTAGTATGCTACTTGGTTTTTCTATCTTAATATGTGAGTATACGTATTGATAGAGCTCTTAGGAACTTGCTTGACTACTAGCGTTGTGATGGCAGTCACACTAGTGGGGGCTGGGTAGTCTACAAGCACATCCTTATTCAGGTCCCTAGTCGTAGGATTATTGAGACAGGGCATCGATACTCCGGAGTAGACTAGTGTGTACGCTTCTCATCCCAGTTGGGGAGATGGTCTATCCCACAGCCGTCAGTACGTCGTACTGGAGATAGTATACAGGTGCTCGTTGGGTTACGGGTACACCGGACAGGATTCGCAGGGAACTGTTGGTTAGGTTTTATACCAGTCGTCAGTTAAACAGTTCCCAGGTGACATGAGTACAGCATAGTCCGCAGACTTGACACTGCTACTTCGCCTCGAGTGTGTCCTACTGTTCTTAGATTGCTACCCTACCACGGCTCAAAGGAGTCGTGCAAACAGGTAGCAGTTGGGTGCAGTCCCGAGCACTTGGAGGCAATGGCGGTTAGACAGGATTCGTCTCTCCTGGTATTGGGAGTTGATATCACGCTGTGTCAGAGAGCCATTACGCAAAGTCCCTGGCCAGGGCAAGCGAGATTTACTGGTAGGTTCCGGTAGTTTCTCAGGGTGTAATGGGCTTCGTTCCAACACGACTTATACCGCTATTAGGGGACTGACGCTTGCCGCCCCCTAGGCCCGATATGCAATAGTCTTAGACGAACAGACCAGACTGTACGGAGATTGTCACATCAGGCTCAGTAAGAGTTCGGATGGGTTTCCTCATCGGCCTTCTTATCGACATCTACCTGGGGACCGTTACGTACAGCTAGTGCCGCTTGCGGTCTGTGGTTAAACCCACTGCCAGCGTAGTAGTCGAGTCATTAGAGTCCTACACAGAGAGTTTTCCTATTCCAGGAGAAACGATATAGAGGTCGTAAGGTTTTACGACAAGGGTTTGGACGCATACATGTGTTTACGTACGTACGACATCCGGACAGTTTTTACTAGCCGGCTTTGGTTTAAGCCAGTTTCTAGTATCCGGTTATTGGATTTATACAGTCTAAAGTTTTTCCGTGTTTTCACGGATATGAGAGGCGTTCTCGTAATTACGCGAGAAGCTTCTAGAAGATGATGACTTGGGGATTAAGGTGGCATATGCATTAAATGAGATTAGTGAGTCATATGAGTGATTCATCCATGTCATTAATGCATCATAAATGCTTAATGACTCATGGAGATGAATCACCCTTAGATATTTATCAAGCATGGTTGTAAATCCTTTATTTTCTTTTATTGGATAAATGATAATGCTTGATATATATTATGATACATCATTATCTCATCTCATTCTCATGCTCACCTTCTCTCTCTTCAAGCTCTCTCTCTTCAAACCCTAATCCTCCCCTCTCATGTATTGAGTACAAGGATTAGATTAGACTACTTAATCCTTAACCATTCTCTATATCACCTAGGTTGCTTAGATTAGCGATTTAAGAAACCTAGTTACCTCAAGTTATAGGTGAAGCTTGTAGTAAAGCTCTCGGGTGGATCTTCTACTACATAGAGAAGGCCGGAGAGGACGTGGAGTACGACAAGACGAAGGACTCAGATCTTTAGGTATAATCACTTATCATAGTAGTTAACTCTTCTATGGTTTCTTGTTAGTTATAGTTTAGCTTCGATTCTTGCGGTTAGTCGATGTTTAAGCAAAGAACAAGATCATTTTTCATATTTCCGCCTCCCCGCAAGTCGTGGGGTGTTGCACATCGACTTACAGCTCCCGCCAATGAGCTTCAATGCTTCAGTAACATCACATGAGGCTCCAAAGAAGTCGGTCTTCAATCGGCTTGCAACTACCACGGCCCCTCTCAACGGGTCGTCCAAGTCCGCCGCCTCAGTCTTTGACAGGCTGAGCCAAAACTCAAGTTGGCCCGTAAAGAGGCCTGCGATACCTGAAGGGGTTATCCGGAAGTGGATAGCCATCCCAGCTTCGGTAAACGAAGTTATCAAAGGGGCTTCTCCTGCTATGGGATCGATCTTCGCAAGACTGGACATTCCAACTCCTGCTACGGGTAAGGTCGTTACAAGTGCTTCCCCTATTCGAAAGTTAGTCTTCGACAGGTTAGATGTTCCTTCTCAACGGACGTCAGTCTTTGATAGGTTGGCACCAACAACAGCCCCTCATCAAAGCAAGGGGCACGACGAGGTCGTTTCTATGAATGAGGTGATCCCATCCGCACGACATGCTCGACGTCGCCACTGGAACCGAGTGAGGAAAGCTGAAGGCAGTTCCCCCTCTAGACTTACCCCACCAGCTCCAATGGTGGAAATTAATGCTGTTGTTCCATGGGAACAGCTTCGAGCCGCTCAGGAGGGTGCGTAAAAACTCTCCAACCGCCATATTGAAGAAGTCTCCTTCTCCTGCTGAAAGAATGATACAGGTGAAGCCGGAATAGCCTCCTCAGCGGTTGTCCTCCAAGATCCACAAAGTCTGGAGGAAAATCCAAGACTCTGTAATTGACAAAGATTATTCTTGCCGGCTGAAAAAGACGAAGGTTCGGCAAGAGGAGGACCATCCAACTGCCATACCATGAAAGGTATCATCTGCATGGGTGCCTGCCGCAACGGCTCTCTCAACCTCGACCTTCCACAAAAAGAGAAGGCCAGAGAATCAACCACCACCGCAAACAAATTCTGAGCATGATGGATCCAAACGCCCTAAGACTGGGGGCATGATTACGCATACCGTCTATATAGCATCCAGAAAAGAGGATAGTCGTGCTTCCGTGAATTATCGACCATTCACACGGTCTGTGACGAAAGCTTAAAAGCAACACCAAAAGCTCTAGGAGATGTTGACAAGGATGGCCACACTCAACGGGTAGAAAGAAAGACCGGAAGTATCGTCGGAACAACGCTAAGAGCAGGAGACCGGCACCGAATTCCTACGGAGGGTGCTTGAAAAGAAAGATAAAGAGGCCGCAGAAAATACGTCTAATATAAAATAGATGGCACTTCTGTTCAAAGACATGGTTGGGATGATAATCCAGCCGGATCCTCCATCTGAAGACCCTCCAGTAATCATTGAAGACGACAGAGGGGAGACATCGAACCCTCCTCCGTCTTTATCAGCAGCCAGGGAGGAGACGATCTCCAAAGCTTCCCTTGACGACTACATAGCTCAACAAATACGAGCTCATCAGGCGAACGAAGCGGCAGGATAAGTCGTCAGAATTGGGCGACCTTATCCAGGCTGGTACGACCAAATTAAGTACCCGCTAGGATATATGATCCACAAATTCCATGTGTATAAGGGGACGGGCAATCCGCATCAACACGTTGCTCAATTCAGAGCTCTATGTGGCAATACTAGAGGCGATGAAAAACTATTGCTTCTCCAATTTGTCGGCAGCTTGGCGGAGACGGCGTTTGAATGGTATTCGGAGCTTCCGAATGATTCTATCAAGATATTTGCAGAAATGGAGCTACTGTTTACACAGCGGTTCGCAAGCGCAAGCGAGCGCACCCCAATCATGGTATTAATCAACGCCATGGTGAAGCCGGGAGAAACCAGGGTCCAGTACGCAATTCAGCGGCGGAACCTATGGTCGAAGTGTGAACAACGCATAGAAGAAGCTCCTGCTGTGAGCATGTTCATGGGGACCCTGATCCTCAGGCAACTATATCCCAGTTTATGATGTTCTTCAAGCAACCACCTTCCAGGCCTTGATTAACAAACTGGACCAGATGGGCCATAGGCCGTCCTCTTCAAAGACAGATCTTCGGAATGAAAAGGGCAAAGAGAAAGCGACTTTCGTCGCCAACGCTCAACACCAACGGTTATTCGCCAAAACAGCAGACCGCGAGCCCTCGAAGAGAAGTTGAGACGTCCTTACTTATTTTCCCGGAATAAAACAAGGAGACTATTCGAACTGGCGGTGCGCAACAGGCTCATCACTCTACTGGATTCAAGACGCCCGCTGCAATTGGGCGACGTCAACAATCCCAATTATTGCCCCTACCACCGAATAGTGGGCCACCCAATCGAAGATTGCTACGTCATTAAAAACTGGGTCGAAGACCAGTACCAGCAGGGCAAGTTCGCATTGTCCGAAAACTGGAAGGTAAACCCGCCTCAGCAGTACACTCTTAAAAAGGTGGATACGCTGGGGGCATCATGCTCATTTGTAGGAGAAGCTCCATGGGAAGTGGTCCTTTTAGCTAAAACTAAAAGAATGCTGAAGGATCTTCAAGCATGTCCAGCGATTAGATGGAAGAGCCCGCTGGAGCCTGATATCATTGACGGAATGCTAAAGCCACGCCCAATGCCAAAATTTGGTAACGATGGAAAAAACCTCCAGGCCAAGCCTCCGAAGTCTTCAAAGAAAAATAATAAGGCCAGGAAGCCCATGCAGCTCGACGGCAATCGTACGGGTCTGCAAAAGTACATCGACGCGCTGGAGGAATACAACCAAAAAGCGCGGACCCCAATCACATTAGAAGAATTCCTCAAGCATATTCTTGAGAATGGAGATAGTGACATTGATGAAGGAGACGATTCTTCAGAAGAACCCGAGAATTATGTAGCGAGTTGCCACATGATCTCTCACTCATCGATAAATGGCAAAGAGGCTCCTGACATAGAGAAACTGGGGGCAGATCCGGAACCAAAACCCATGGAACCGTCAGATGGCCTCATCGATAAGCTGCTGAACGAAACTCTTCAAAAGAGCAAAGCTAATCGAGAACGTGAAGCGGCCATTTACGAAAAGGCCAAACGCCGGTGTCAGGTTAAAAAAGCTCCGGTGATGAGAAGCCATAAAGTATCTCAACCAGATCAAAGTGCCCTTGCCACCAGCGGGAGTAGAATCAAGATAAGGAAGCAGTTCGCCAAAGCTCTGTCGATGGGAATGAAGCTACCACCTTCCAAAGAAAATACTTCCGGGAATACGTGCCCCGACGAACCGGACGTCCATCCGAAATACTGCTTGTATCATCGGAGGATCACACACCCTACCGAAGAGTGTAATGCCTTCAAGAAGTGGTGGCAGGGATACGTTGCCCACAGATAACAATTCAAGCAAATGAAGCGCAAAGCCCGTCAGGAATAGAGAAGCGTGACAGACGAGCGTGAAGAGACAACCGGTAATTTTCATATGGTTGATGCTATCCCGATAAGAGAAAAACTTCAAGTTCTTACCTTCGGGAGCGATTCTGACGAAGTAAGAGCCCTCGGCCCACTCTTCAAAGAATCCACCTCTAAAAAAGAAGAGGAGATGAAGAACTGTGAGAACATTCAGCTGCGTAACCGTGCATTTCCTGAAAAGAATCTCGGACCTTCAAACAAAGGTTTAGGCAAAAGGGACAAGGGAAAGGAAAAAGTCCCTGATGAGATTGCTCTCGATGATAGAGTTGTCGAAGAGATTACAGCTAAGGACCCGCTCAAGAAGAACAAGGTGGATTACAATGTTCTGGCGCATCTGAGAAAGATACCTTTACAATTGAGCATTTTGGATGCCCTTCTCCTGTCTAAAGAAGCACAAGATTCTTTGATCAAGGTGTTACAAGAGCCCGACCAGTTTCAAACCTTCCCGACAGAAGGAAAGATGAAGAACGAGCTGCAAGAAGTTCACACGGCTGATATCACCTTCAGCGATGAAGACCTCCTTCTCGGAACGTGCGAGCACAACCGTCCGCTGTATGTAACCGGGTATTGTCACGATATCAAGATAGGGAAGATCTTGGTCGACAACGGGTCCTCCGTCAACCTTCTCAACGTAAGGGTGTTGAAGAAGATTTGCATGAACGTGCAGCACCTGCCTCGGGATAAAATTATCATCTCCGGTTTTGACTCACAGTCATCACAAATGCTCGCGACCATAATATTGACGCTACGTTTTGGGCTGCTCGTCACTGACGTCAAGTTCTAAGTTATTGACGCCAAGACTTGCTACAACGCTTTGCTCGGCAGGCCTTGGTTACATGAGTACAACATCATCCCTTCTACACAACATCAGTGTATGAAGTACTTCAAGGACGGCCTCGAGTACACAGTTACAGGGGAGTTGAACCCATTTTTCGTAAATGAAGTTCGCAAATATGAAGACACCAAATACTTCTTACAAGAATTCGAAGACGTGGAAAGATGTCACAAACCGGAAAACAAACAAAAAGCCATCGCCACCATCCCGATATTCGGGAGCGATACCGAGGAAGACGAAGAGATGGTCTATTCGGGAAAGCCCCAAGGAAATAGGCCAGGACCATCTACTCCTATGCTGGTCTTTGGCAGTGACTCTGAGGACGAGACCAACACAGTGTTCTTCGTCCGCCTGTCAACACAGACCTTTGCTGGAGCTGACCAGAGTTTACAAATTACCCTGGTCCTGCAGCGGCATTACAAAGAACTTGATACACTTGACACGTACGACGTGCAAGAGCTGCAGACCTTCTATGTCCCGCCTCGCCAAAGAACTGAGAAGGCGATCCTTTTCTACAAATCCACAGAGACTAAAGTGGAGAAAGAAATATGGCACAGTGCTGAGCCTGCGCTCGACAGACTTTAACCAATCCGTCTTCCCAGATACTACGCAGAGGGACTGAAAAGGCTATTAAGATGCCGAGGTGTACCCTTAAAACAGACTACTCGACAAGCCTAGTTCTATAACAGTATTTGGAACGTTCCCGGGTCTCAGCGAAAGATGCCTAACGGGAGAATAGAAACGACTGGCCTTGGATACGTTCGGACCAAGAAACGAGAGCGATTTCATGGCTGCCATGTCTGTAGGGTTCCTAGGCACGCTAATGAGGTCTCACAAGGCATCAACCATGCCAATTTCAAATTTTACGGATGCCGAGAAACCCTAATACGGATCGTTAACTAGATTTTAGGCGAACACATGCAACTAGTTAACAATATAACTAAAAGAACGGAAATACAACCTTTGTAGATCCGGTCCTCCACCTCCATAGCTCCGCAATGAAGTCTCCTCGCTGTCCAAATGGAATCCCGGGCTCTAGCGTCGGCTTCATCGGAGAAATGGGCAGGCAAAGTCGTCGGCTTCGTGCCGAAGATGATCTACGTCGAGGCATCACAAGATCAAGCTCCCACTTCACCAAGTCATGAAACTTGTGAAGAAAACACCCTATACTACTTGGCAAGTGGTAGAGGATGAAGAAATAGGAAGTAGGTTCACTTTAGAATTGGATTTCTCACTCATTTTCTCAAGTTGCCATTGATGGAGGCAAGCTTCTTCATGTGAAGAAGAAGAAGAAGAAGATGATGATATGATAAGTATTCTTGTAAAATGAAAATAATAAGAATACTTATCATATACCAACCATGGTCAAGTGTAGAGACTAAACTAGGGTTAGTGGGAATGGTTAGGGTTAAGCATGAGACAAAATGGTCACTTAGTCAAAGCTTCATGAAACTTCAATATACAAACAAACAAAGCCACCATTTTCTCTTTTTCTTTTCCAAAATAAAATAAATGAAATAAATGAATAAGAAAATGAAAACCCTAACCATTATACAACCATGGTTTAATCTTTACACAAACCTTAGTGAGCATGTATCATCAAACATGATGCAAACTTGTGTACAAAAGTATATCACATATACAATGTGCACAACCCAAGTGAGAAAATCCATTTAAAGTGAACCAATACTAGTTAATGCAAAGTAATATATCAGATATATAATTATGCATTAAATCATTAAATCAACACTTGATTTAACGATCCGGTCATATCGCATATAACCGACTAATATTCAATGTATCGGCTTATCGAATCAATCCTTGATTCGATAACTAGGTTATATCGCATACAACCATTCGATACATTCATCGCGAGAATAGAATACGGTATCACATACACGAATCATTCTCGGTCCCGCACATATCTCATATGCGCTCCTATTTCGTTTCGCTTGAGCCAGGAAACCTCTGTGTAGGACTCCAAAGACTCGTCAATACGCCGGCAGCAGGTGATGATCATATCAAACACCCACAAGCCGCAAGCGGTCTGCTAAACGTAACGGCCACTCGGGTATTGAGCGATCAGAAGATCGACGAGCAAGCCCGCTCACACTCCTGTGAATCCAACCAGTAACACTTACCGTACAGTCCGGTCTGTTCGTCTGATATGTCGCATATCTTGCCTAGGGATGGTAAACGTCAGACCCCAATAGCTTGATAAGTCATGTCGATATGAGGTCTATAACAATTCGAGAAACTACTGGTAACACTTACCAGTAAATCTCAGCAACCCTGGCCAGGTATTTCCGGTTATAGCCAATCGAACACAGCGCAACATCAACTCCCTATACCGGGAGAGACGAATCCCCTCTTATCGCTCATTGCCTCCATGTGATTCGGGACTGTACCCAAAAACCACCATTTTGCACGCCCTCTTGGACGTGGTAAGATGGAAATCAAAGCACAGTGGGAACCACACAAGACTCTATGACGATCTCGGGTCAACAGACTACTCTGTACCAGTGTCACCAGAGAACTGCTATCTGACGTAAGGTATAATACCATCTGGGAGTTCTCGGCGAGTCCGTCCAGTGTACCCAGTCTCCACTGAACACCCGTATATCATCTCCGATGTCAAACACCAATGGATATGGGATCATCCATCGCCTATCTTGATGGGTCGAGAAGGTATACGCTAGTCTACTCTGGTATATCGATGCCCCGTCTCGATATACCCACGACTTGGGACTTTGAAGGATGTACTTATGGACTACCATGTCCCCACTAGTATGATCCGCATCATAGTCCAAGTAGTCAAGTACACATCCTAAGGGCTTTACCAACATGTAATAGAGAGACAATCAGTGTACACGTTAAGGTAAAGTGTAACCAGATAGCATACTATCATGTCGAGCAAGAAAGTCCTCCCTATATATGTCCCAGCATCCACTACAATATACATCCAATGTACAGTAATGGCCTCTAGGGCATACATATAACTAACAATCTCCCACTTGCACTCGGGCCATCTGATAGCAGTGGTTGTAGTATCTCATACTCAACCATCCCATAAAAGTCTCTCGCTGGGAATAGGCCTTCGTGAGTGGATCCGCCATGTTGTCCTCTGAGTCTACTCTCCTGACCTCGATCCCCTGGAGATCAACCATCTCCACGATCAGGTGACACTGCCTTAGAATATGTCTGGATCGCTGATGGGACGGACGTTCCTTGGCATAAGCCACAACTCCATTGTCATACAATGTGAGGAACATAGTTCATCTCATGAACCAATATACACCCAAACATCCTCTTTGGTAGCATCTTAAGTAGCGATGTATCCTGCCTTTATCGTCTAGTATGTCACGGTATCTAGCTTGGAACTCTTCCAACATACCGTCCCTTTACTGAGGGTAAAGACAATGCCCGTGACTGACATTCAGTCTTCCTTATCACCCTGGAACCCTTCCAGTGATTCTCCCCAGGATCAACTGATACCATCTCACTCTAACTAGTGAGAATCCTAACATCCATTTAGATCTATCTCATAGATCCAAAACCCAGGATTTAGTAGGTATCACTTTGATCCTATGTGGAGAATCATTGTGATAAGCGGAGATTGATCGAGTGTAGCATAGGAAACTCTTTCCCTATCAAGAGTATGTCATCCACGTACTCTACGAGAATCGCCACCATACTCCCTACTACCTTTTTTGTATATACAAGGTTCATCTACCATTTTGATGATGTCAAACTCTTTGACTAACACATCAAAACAGACGTTCCAACTCCGCGATGCCTGTTTTATCCTATAAAACATCTTGCACACGTTTCCGCTGCTCCCACTGTCTACGAAGTCCTCTGGCTGTGTACTTATAGACGTTCTCTTCTAAAACATCATTTAGAAAAGCAGTCATGGCACCCAACCGCCAGATATCGTAGTCATGGTATGTAGCCGTGGCAAGTAGGATCTGGATGGATTTAAGCATAGCCACTTGAAAAGGTTTCATCATTGTCCATGCCTGGTCGATGACGAAAACCTTTAACAAGTCTAGCTTTGAAAGTCTCAACTTTTTCATCTACACCAAGTAATCTTCTCAAGATATACTTGCTCATGATGGGGATTTAACCCTTCAGATATAGCAACCAAAGTCCATAATTTGTTGGTGTATAAGGATTCCATCTCAGATCGATAAACATCCAGCCATTCTTACAGAGTCTCACTCCTGATGGCCAGCTCGAAACTAGTTGGGTCATCATCTCATGATGCATTCCTCGCTCCCACTGTCACAGAGAAACAGAAGTATCTCTCAGGTGGGTGAGGAACCCTACTAGATCGGCGGAGAGGCTGAGGTTCGTTGGAGTCTACTGAATCCTTTGGTTCTATCAAATCATCAGCTGCAGTTTGTATAGCTGGAACATTTCCAGTTCTACATAACAGACTTTGTCCGGATTTTGCTTTTAGACATAGGCCGGACAACCCCAAATCTTAACTAGCTTAAGACATGGGCTCTTCCCTTTCCATATCACATATGAAGTGGTAGGTAACTGATTTGATTCGAACCTGATTCAATAGGTATGCAGCTTCTCAAGTGCATAACCCCCAAAAGGAAATAGGCAACTCAGTAGTACTCATCATAGAGCACAACATATCAAGTAGGGTGTATCTGCTCCGCCCCGATATACCATCGTGCTATGGTATATACAGAGGAGTAATGCTGAGAGAGAATCTCATTCTCCTTTAGAATGGTCCAAGAATTCCGTGCTCAAGTATTCTCCTCCTTGATCTCATCAAAGGACATAATACTTATACCCGTATTTTGGTTCTCTATTTCTAAATCATATTCTGTGAATATCTCAAAAGGTTCGGACTCATGTTTCAACAGGAACATATGACTGAATCTTGAGAGATTATCAGAGAATATAATGAAGTACAAAGAACCTATCTTGGCATATGTAGACAGGGGACCTTACATACATCATCATGTATCAGTCCCAAGAGTTCACTAACTCTTTCTCTGTTTCCAATAAACAGAGCTGGTGTCATTATATCTTTGTGACATGACTGGCAAGTTTCACAAGATGTAAATTCAAACTGATTTAAATATGCATCTATATGTAACTTCAGCCAGTCGGGTCGCATTGATATGACCTAGTCTACAATGCCTTAAGAAGAATTCGTTCATTTTTGAACTCTTCCTCTTATGTGTGTTCCATATACTAAGAACTGTAGTTTGATTTAGAACATCAACACTTTTAGATAACGTGCCTGAACCGATCAACTTTTGATATAGGAAATGTTCAAAACATTATCCAACAATACAAAATTTTATCATTTCTTTACTAATAAAGAGAGTGATATGATTTTGTATATCAGGTTCGGTATCTAATAACATTCGTTTAGAATCATTGTATTGGTAATACAGGGTGACAGTGACCGACAGACTTGGCTGCAACTCTTGCCCCGTTTTCTGCCTCATGAAACTTATCACCCGTTCTCAGTTCTCTACCTTTCTGTAGCCCTATGTAACAGATTACATATCTGGGATCCTGATCTGGTATCACATACCCAGGACGTAGAGGATACAGAGAAACAGTTCTTTGTAATGAACACACCCGAAGATGATGCATCAGCATGCACTCTCTTCGTTTGGGCGGCACGGGAAATCTGGTATTCCCCAATTTCCTGCTCTGTCTTATAACAATTATAAGTTGGAGCGAGACCAATGTTCCCCAGCTCAGTATAACAAGCGGGTTCGGTCAAAATTCCGTATTATTATCTTGATTAAGGCGTGACATGGTCGCTACCTGGAGAGAGAGAGAGAAGAAAATACTCAGCGTGCGCTCTTGCAAGAATAAATTGATTATTATTTTATCTAATCAGGGTGGCTCCCACTGCTTTTTATCAAATCTTCCTTCAAACCCTAAAAGGAAAGACTAGCCGGGATTAATTACACACTACAAGTTCGCCAATCTTTCAGCCAGGCCAGTGTCGGTACTTTGAGGGAAGTCCCCCGTGCTTTCGCACGAACCTAATTAATGTAATCCTCATTTTTCCAGAGGCGTAATCTCGTTAACACCTTTCTAGACACCTACTTGATCGGCTAATTGTAATGTATAAAACTCTCCCAGGAGTAACTCTTACTCGCAGTGGGTATCGGGATCCAACTATCTCATAGAAGGTATGCAATCTCATTGCAAATTTCAACACTTGAAATTCCCGATAATATTTTTCCCCTAGCACCCTATGACCTTGACGGAGGTCAACAAACCATAGGCTACTAGTCAAGTTCAACCCGTCATTTCTTGATCGAATTAAACCCACCCGCACGACCCTTGACGGAGGTCAACAAGGCCGCACGACTACCCTAATCCAATCTGCATCATATGCATAAACAGATAAATACTAGTTAGCTACCGCACACTACGTCTTGACGGAGGTCAACAAACGTAGCATGAATACTAAATAGGACTTATCTGAAATGACGGAGGGCTACGACAGGTTTTTCTGAAAACCTATTGCGTAATGAACTTGATATCGTTGTAGAATCAAATAATTTTGAAATGGAGTGCTTTTGAGGCTTTTCTAGTTTTGCTAAAGGAGTCACTCCCGGTGAAGGGATCGTCGGTCCTTTCCTCGTCGAATGAGGTGCGGGATATATCACATATATCACTGTGCAAAGCAAAAACTCTTAAAAGCAATCAAAAGACAAACCGAGTGTGTAGCATCTGCCAGTTATTGCTAAAGGAGTCACTCCCGGTGAAGGGATCTCGGTCCTTTCGTCATCGAATAAGGTGCAGGATATATCATATATATCTCTGTGCAAAGCAAGAACTGTAGCTACATGTTTTATTTTTGAAATTCGATTCTACAACATCTTAGGTTTCTTTTTATTTCATTAATCTCATTAATGAAGTACCATCATTTAAGTTACCTAAACATCACAGATAAATACGACGTGCACTTATGCCATCCGCATTCGCCTCGATGTCCCCTCATATACTGTTAGGTTAGGTAACTAACGGCAGAGCGGGGCAGGGCTAGCGCGGGTGTAAAACATAAGTAACGTCTATATAATATATTATATATACTATATATTGTATCTATCACAGAACATCACATGATCACGTCACAGATATCGCAGCAGAAGAAACATATGAAATATTGGATATACTAGGACGTCCGTGTTTTCAATACGAGCCAGTATAAAACACGGATTCCACGGTCGCGATGAATAGCCAAACCCACACCCCAAGACCCCTACGAGAGCGGCAAGCAACCCTACCAATTCTAGAGTTAGGAGACCCGGACTCGACTCCTCGAGTTGGTCTCCCTCTGGACTCCAGAACCCGGTTACTTGTGCCCTCCTCCTTGGGTCTATCCTAGTGCGGAAAAGTAAATAATATACAAAAGGTGACAACTTCCGCAACCTGGAAGTGCCCCAATATAAGAATATTACATACAAGTTTTTACATGAATGAAAATGAAAAACACCCATCTCACATAAAAAACCCCGGCTATTCAAACACGACGATCCAATATAACATATCCAGCAACACATAACATCACATGTCATCAACGTAAGTAAATATGCGCATCCCAATTGTCGTTGACATATAGCAACGAAACCGGCGATATCACATATTACACTTACGATCACAGAAAAGAAAGTGTAAAACTACAACAGTTGGAATCCGCAACCACCTCAGACATCGCATGCCTGACCAAATGAATTCTTTAGACATCGCATGCCTAACAATTATAAACCCCGCATTTCAGTCTCATTATCGAAAACTCTTTTCAATATCAAGTCGGGGAATTCAACAAGATTCCCGACATCCTGATCGAATGCTCGTCGCAAACTTTAGTAGGTGGCCGCACCCCCGACGCCGTCGACAAAGTGCACCAAGGCGGAACACCGCTGCCGCGAGCACCCGAACGGATGCTTTTGGCGACGGGGTTCTCCTACAGTCACTTGGTCGGGGCTATGGGGTGAGGTTGTCTATTAAGTTTATCCGTCGAGTATCCGCGTACGCTACGTGATTGCGACGGACTTTTGATCACATCAAAATTCCGTGGCAACCAATCAAGTGAGACTAAACTGTAAGTCTACGCTAGCGCCCCGGCCGTCTACAGACGCCAAATGCGGAACAAAAAACTTTTAACTGGCGCTATCGTATACTTTAACCCGGATCTGCCATTATTGCTAAACTAACAAACTGTAAAGAGTGTAGAAAGGTTATACCGAACGATCCGAGTCCTTCGTTCTTTAACCATCATCCCACGCTCCGTTGCGGCTGCTCCGATCTCGTCGATCTCCGATATCCTCGTCGAGGTGGCACCACGTCGACGATTCTTTAAACGGGCTCCCGCCTGTGACTTGAGGCCTCCCGCCTGTGACTTGAGGCAACTCGATCGTCAAGTTTGCTAAAAGAGACAATCAAGAATGATGTAGAGAATGAGTAGATGACTTTGTCTCACTTCGTCCAAATCCGTGGACGATCGGTTAATGAAGTTGCCGAGGGAATCGGGTGATGGAATGAAATGAGCTGTGAATTCCATACACCCCAAAATCTATCATAATCTTTTGACAAATGAAAACCATCAAGTGAGAGTGAGAGAGGAGGGGCCGGCCATTTATAGGTGGAGGGAGGTGAGTGTAGGAGAGGGGAGAGTAACCATAAGAACAAAGCTTCTCACAAAATATCCTTAGCTAAACAAGAATCATTAAAGCTAAAGCATGACTCACTTAAACACCTCATCAAGTCATTAATGCAACCATTAATGTCAAGATGAGTCATTAGCCACCTCATCATCCTTGTCATCTAATCTAGAAACTTCTAGAAGATTCAACACTTATCTCAAGAAAAGATAAATCCGTCTTTAACCGAATGTTAAAAGACGGC
Source organism: Agapanthus africanus (assembly GCA_030015575.1). NCBI lineage: Eukaryota > Viridiplantae > Streptophyta > Magnoliopsida > Asparagales > Amaryllidaceae > Agapanthus > Agapanthus africanus. The sequence goes on along the minus strand of CM057338.1, from coordinate 415,472,397 downwards.
TGATAGAAAACTAGAAACTGGCAACTTCCAAAATTGATCCTGAAACGAATTTCAGGACAACCCCGAAACTGTATAAATATACGCGCATTTGTATTACGACCGAATACAAATGCAACTGAGACAAAGATATTATACCTACTCAATATAATACTCGGATCCGGCTTAAACCAAAGCCGGCCAGTATCATCTGCCCGAAAAATAACACGTGCGTAAACGCACGTGCATTTTCCGAACCCTGCCATAAAACCATACGGCCTCTACAACGTTTTGCCCGAACTTGGGAAACTGTCTGTGGGGGACTCTAATGACTCGTCAGTACCCTGGCAGTGGGTTTAACCACAAACCGTCAGCGGCACTAGCAATGCGTAACGGCTGCCCATGGACTGACCTCAAGGGAGGCTGATGAGCGAACTCATCCAGAAACCCTACTGAGCCTAACAGTGACGATGTATATACAGTCTGGTCCGTTCGTCTATGAGTATCGCATATCTGCCTAGGGGGCTAGTAACGTCAGACCCTCAAGAGCAGTATAAGTCGTGTCGGAGTGTAGCCCAATAACACCCTGAGATACTACTGGAGTACCTACCAGTAAATCTCCTGCCACGGCCGTGGGCTATGTGTAATGGCTCTCCTAGACACAGCACGATCTCGCCCCCAATACCGGGAGAGACGAATCTCCTGCCGATCCGCTCACGTGCCTCCATATGGCTCGGGACTGTACCCAAAAACTACCTGTTTGCACGACTCCTTTGAGCCGTGGTAGGGTAGAAATCAAAGCACAGTGGGAACTCACACGAGACAAATGACGACCTCAGGTCGATGAACTAACCTGTACACATGTCACCAGGGAACTGCTATCTGACGATAGGTATAGTACTAACTAGCAGATTCCCGACGAGTCCTGTCCGGTGTACTCATAACCCAATGAGCACCTGTATACATCTTAGGTGATCCAACTGACACCAGTGGCTTGTGAGACCGGCCACCGCCCCTCATCGGGGTCTCGACTGTACACACTAGTCTACTCCGGAGTATCGATGCCCCTGTCTCGAAACTCCCACGACTAGGGACCACAATTAAGGATATGCATATAAACCACCCAACTCTCACGTATATGATCGCCATCATACTGTTGGTAGTAAAGCAAGATCCTAAGGGCTCTATCAAAGTGTAACATGTAATCAGTCACCTGAATATGTACACGACTGATAAAGGCAAACCAGATAGCATACTATCAACTCGAGTAAGACTGTCCTACTGGTATAGGTCCTCCGCAATCATTGCAATCACGTACCTGTGATCCAATAATTGACTATGAGGGCACTATCCCCAACATAAACTGCTATGTTTATAACATTCATTCAGTTATCTCATAACTACTTGTGGATTCCAAGAATTGTATCACATTCCAGATAAATAGAAAATGTTAAACTTTCCGATTGAACAATCGAACACCCAAGTTTTTCTGATACAGCTCAATACATGAAATAGGTTCAAAGACATTCACTTCATGCCTCAGTACCAACGGTCCAGCCGTAGAAGGGTCAAGCCAACGCCTCACATGTGGCACGCCGTACTGCCCCAAACCCGAAGGTTCAAAGGGCAGTTCAAGATGGTCACATAATCGAGTTAAGGTTTATTGTCTTCTAGAGGGACCATCGCATTACTTGCACTACTTAGAACGTCTTTAAACCACAGAAAAATCCAACACTTGGAAATTTTCCGGCAGGGGAAAAGTTGGGTATTTATATCCGGTCGAACTTTTTAACATATTCAAAAATTACCCGGAAAGCCAAATAGACAAAGTTAAATAATCCGATCGATTCATCGAGTCCCCAATACAACCCCAGAACACTTAACTCTAGAATCAGTATTAAAAATGCCCAGAAAATATAAACAACAGAGATATGAATTACTATGCAAAGAACCGTCGCTAATGCCATAAATGTGCCGCGGAACCGCCGCTAAAGGGGGTTCAACGCCGCGGTTCCGCGGCCAAGTAGAGGAATTAGAGGCTCATTTTTCATGATAATTCATATAATACCCTGCTGAATTTTTTAAGCATTCTTAATTTGGAAAAATCCAAGATTTTTAAAAAAGTCCAGAGAGCATTGTCGGGTTAGGGTTTCGGGTCGATCGGGTTTCAAACTTCGTCTACGCATCGCCTAAGGCTTTAGCTAGGCTCTGATACCACTGTAGGGTTCCTAGGCACGCTAATGAGGTCTCACAAGGCATCAACCATGCCAATTTCAAATTTTACGGGTGCCGAGAAACCCTAATACGGATCGTTAACTAGATTTTAGGCGAACACATGCAACTAGTTAACAATATAACTAAAAGAACGGAAATACAACCTTTGTAGATCCGGTCCTCCACCTCCATAGCTCCGCAATGAAATCTCCTCGCTGTCCAAATGGAATCCCGGGCTCTAGCGTCGGCTTCATCGGAGAAATGGGCGGGCAAGGTCGTCGGCTTCGTGCCGAAGATGATCTACGTCGAGGCATCACAAGATCAAGCTCCCACTTCACCAAGTCATGAAACTTGTGAAGAAAACACCCTATACTACTTGGCAAGTGGTAGAGGATGAAGAAATAGGAAGTAGGTTCACTTTAGAATTGGATTTCTCACTCATTTTCTCAAGTTGCCATTGATGGAGGCAAGCTTCTTCATGTGAAGAAGAAGAAGAAGAAGAAGAAGATGATGATATGATAAGTATTCTTGTAAAATGAAAATAATAAGAATACTTATCATATACCAACCATGGTCAAGTGTAGAGACTAAACTAGGGTTAGTGGGAATGGTTAGGGTTAAGCATGAGACAAAATGGTCACTTAGTCAAAGCTTCATGAAACTTCAATATACAAACAAACAAAGCCACCAATTTCCCTTTTTATTTTCCAAAATAAAATAAATAAAATAAATGAATAAGAAAATAAAAACCCTAACCATTACACAACCATGGTTTAATCTTTACACAAACCCTAGTGAGCATGTATCATCAAACATGATACAAACTTGTGTACAAAAGTATATCACATATACAATGTGCACAACCCAAGAGAGAAAATCCATTTAAACTGAACCAACACTAGTTAATGCAAAGTAATAAATCAAATATATAATTATGCATTAAATCATTAAATCAACACTTGATTTAACGATCCGGTCATATCGCATATAACCGACTAATATTCAATGTATCGGCTTATCGAATCAATCCTTGCTTCGATAACTAGGTTATATCGCATACAACCATTCGATACATTCATCGCGAGAATAGAATACGGTATCACATACACGAATCATTCTCGGTCCTGCACATATCTCATATGCGTTCCTATTTCGTTTCGCTTGAGCCAGGAAACCTCTGTGTAGGACTCTAAAGACTCGTCAATACGCCGGCAGCAGGTGATGATCATATCAAACACCCACAAGCCGCAAGCGGTCTGCTAAACGTAACGGCCACCCGGGTATTGAGCGATCAGAAGATTGACGAGCAAGCCCGCTCACACTCCTGTGAATCCAACCAGTAACACTTACCATACAGTCCGGTCTGTTCGTCTGATATGTCGCATATCTTGCCTAGGGGTGGTAAACGTCAGACCCCAATAGCATGATAAGTCGTGTCGATATGAGGTCTATAAAAATTCGAGAAACTACTGGTAACACTTACCGGTAAATCTCAGCAACCCTGGCCAGGGATTTCCGGTTATAGCCAATCGAACACAGCGCAACATCAACTCCCTATACCGGGAGAGACGAATCCCCTCCTATCGCTCATTGCCTCCATGTGATTCGGGACTGTACCCAAAAACCACCGTTTTGCACGCCCTCTTGGACGTGGTAAGATGGAAATCAAAGCACAGTGGGAACCACACAAGACTCTATGACGATCTCGGGTCAACAGACTACTCTGTACCAGTGTCACCAGAGAACTGCCATCTGACGTAAGATATAATACCATCTGGGAGTTCTCGGCGAGTCCGTCCAGTGCACCCAGTCTCCACTGAGCACCCGTATATCATCTCCGATGTCAAACACCAATGGATATGGGATCATCCATCGCCCATCTTGATGGGTCGAGAAGGTATACGCTAGTCTACTCTGGTATATTGATGCCCCGTCTCGATACACCCACGACTAGGGACTTTGAAGGATGTACTTATGGACTACCATTTCCCCACTAGTATGATCCGCATCATAGTCCAGGTAGTCAAGTACACATCCTAAGGGCTTTACCAACATGTAACAGAGAGACAATCAGTGTACACGTTAAGGTAAAGTGTAACCAGATAGCATACTATCATGTCGAGCAAGAAAGTCCTCCCTATATATGTCCCAGCATCCACTACAATATACATCCAATGTACAGTAATGACCTCTAGGGCATACATATAACTAACAATGTCATAAATAACTCCGGTGAAGAAGCGAACACATTTTCGGACAGCGTTGATGTCAACCCAAAATAAGATCCCGCCGTACGAATATCAAGTCCGTCATTCGAAGAGCAAATTGACAAGCTAATAAGAGAAGCAGGTCAAAGGGTTCGGGATGACCACAGCCGTGAAATGGCCATTTACGAAAAAGCCAGGACGCAAAGTATCATTCAGCAGGCTACGGAGGATGACGATCCCTTTCACCCCCAACTCGCTGTGCGTTCTCGTGGCAAAAAGAAAGCCATACGTAGAAACAACAGCAAGGTCAAGAACGGGGACGGTGTTCAAAGACAGCAAAGAAGATCCCATAAGCCACGCGAGCGAGGAAAAGTCGGCCGGAACCTGTCTTTTGTGAAGAAGATGGGTCGGGAGCACTCTTTCCCTCAAGACAAGACAAGGAAAATATTCGACCTTGTCATAAAACATCAAATGATGGTGCTCCCGGAGTCTCAGCGCCCCGAACAGAAAAACGAGGTCCATCGCCCGGATTATTTCTCCTACCACCGAGTAGTGGGACATACCCTAGAAGACTGCTTCACCTTCAAAGATTGGGTTGAAGATCGGTATTGGTAAGGCAGGTTTGCTCTATCTGACAGTTGGAGGGTAGCCCCACCACGAAAGCATGAGCCGAGAGCAACCTACACTGCAAGGGAAAGTTTAGATCAGCATTGATCTTAGAAACGAGCTCGCACCTGCCATATAATAACATTCTCAAAGGAGGGAGAGCGCGAGAATATGGACGACCTCTCTTAATTCTTCACAAATGAAGGTGAGAAGAGCTGATTTCAGAATTTCCACCGGCGCCAAAAGAGTTGGAAGATGGAATACATATCACAGCAGACAACCTGAGAAAAATCGACTTGGCGACGGCAAACGAGCCAAGGCCAACATTCGTCAGTGAGCTGCTGTCTGAGAAACAGGTAGCCACGCTAAAGGACGTGCTTATGCAGTATAAAGACTGTTTCGCATGGAACTATTCTGAGATGCCGGGATTAGATCCAAAGATAGCTGTGCATAAACTGGCAATATCGCTGGACGTCAAGCCAGCCAAACAGGCACCAAGAAGAATACGGCTCGAGCTTGAGGTGAGTATCAATGCCGAAGTCAAGAAGCTAATCGACTCCGGCTTCATCAAAGAAGTTCAATACCCTGACTGGATCGCCAATATTGTTCCGGTAATGAAGAAAAATGGGACAGTACGCATCTGCGTAGATTTTCGGGACCTCAATAAAGCTTTCCCGAAGGATGACTTCCCAGTACCTGTTACCGAGCTGATGATAGACAACACGTCTACCCATGAGGTCTTCTCCTTCATGGATGGATCTTCAGGGTACAATCAAATAAAGACGCACCCTGAAGACCAAAAGCACACTGCTTTTCGAACTCCGCTAGGCATATTCTGCTACAAAGTGATGCCATTCGATCTGAAGAACTCTGGCGCCACCTACCAAACCGCCATGACAAAGATCTTCGATGACCTCATACATGAGATTGTTGAATGTTATATCGACGACCTCGTGGTGAAGATAAAATCATACAAGGAACACTGGGAGCATTTAAAATAGTGTTCCAGCGTCTTTGGAAATATAATCTGAAGATGAACCCTCTGAAATGCGCATTTGGAGTTTCCTCAGGCAAGTTCCTAGGATTCATCGTACGACACCGGGGCATCGAAATAGACCCGTCGAAGATCAAGGCGATTATGGAAATGCCTTCGCCAAGAACTCTCAAGCAATTGCGATCTCTCTAAGGATAGATCGTGTATATCCGGTGGTTCATAGCTAACCTCTCCGGCAAATACCGTCCCTACAGTCATCTAATGAAGAAAGGGATTCCGTTCGTTTGGGATCGTAAATGCCAAAGCGCACTGGATGAAATCAAGCAATATCTGCAGAACCCGCCGGTACTGACCGCGCCGGTCAAGGGAAAGCCCCTCATCCTGTACACAACAGCCCTTAAAGGTTCTTTAGGCGCGTTATAGGCATAAGAGAACGACCAGGGGAAGGAGAGAGCTCTCTATTATTTAAGTCGAGTTCTCCTGGGGGCAGAAAATAACTACTCCCCCATCGAAAAGCATTTCCTGGCATTGATCTTCGCGGTAACGAAGCTCCGACATTACGCCTTGGCAAATGAGGTCCAACTCATATCAAAGGTGGATCCTCTCAAGTACTTAATGTCAAGAGCCATGCTAACGGGAAGGCTTGCCAAATAGTCCCTCCTTTTGATGGAGTTCTCGATAGTATATCGACCCCTCGAGGCAATAAAAGGCCAGGCCATCGCCGATTTTCTCGCTGAGCATCCGATACCTGTCGACTCACCCTTAAACTGTGAGTTGCCGGACGAACACGCGTTTGATGCAATCGACGGGGAGAAAGAAGGGAGAAATAGATGGGGAGAAAGAAGGGAGTGATACCCGATGGGAACTCTACTTCGATAGAGCATCCTCTTTGAAGAAGCAAAAGCAAAACACCCCCATCATTAAAGCCGGGGTGGGCCTTATCTTCGTGACTCTACAGGGAGGGATTATGCGTTTTGCCCTTTCCTTAACAGAGTCAAGAACAAACAACGAAGCGGAATATGAAGCTTTGATAGCAGGTCTTGAGATCGCTATCGACATGGGAATCGAAAACCTCCTCATATATGGAGACTCCCAGCTGGTCGTTAGCCAAGTAAATGGCGCTAACCAGACGTGTAAGCCAGAACTGATCAGGTATGATGAAAGACTGTAGCAATTGCTGACGCAAATCCCCTCCTACACCCTGGAAAGCATACCGCGTGCGGAAAATAGTAAGGCGGATGCATTAGCCAAGCTCGCTAAAGAGCTGGCCGACGAAAATCTCGATGACGTAAAGATCATTGTGCAAAGTCGCCGAATTCTCGCTCCAGCAGAAATATCTCTGAAGACGTCTAAAGGAGAGGAAGCAACCGAACAAGAGGCCTTCCAATTTGAGGATGAAGAAAGGGCGAAGGATTGGAGAGAAGTCTTTGTAGATTACTTAAAATCCCATCGAATCCCAAAGACGCGTCGTCAAGACATCAGCTCATGAAGCGAGCCCTGTCTTTCGCCTTCATCAATGGTACTCTTTATAAGAGATCATTCGATTGTCTATGGCTGAGATGCCTGGGACCAGAAGAAGCAAAAAGGGTCGTCCAAGAAACTCATGACGGAATTTTTGGTTCCCATCAAGCTGGGCCAAAGATCAAAAGAATGGGCTACTATTGGCCCACAATGGTTCAGGACTGTCTCGAATATGCAAAGCAGTGTCACTTGTGTCAAATTCATGGGGACTTCATCCATCAGAATCCAAATCCGCTACACCCGACATTGGCTAGTTGGCCGTTTGAAATGTGGGGAACTGCCATAATTAGCCCCATTGAGCCAGTATCGTCCAGGGGACATCGGTTCATATTGGCAACAACCAATTACTTCTCTGAATGGGCAGAAGCGATACCTCTAAGAGAGGTGAAGTTGGAGAACATCCTCCATTTCTTCAGGACGAATGTCATCTACCGGTTCGGCACTCCGCGGCGGATTATCTCGAATAACGGGCCACCCTACAGAAGCCATAAGATCAGCCACTTCGCACAGCAACATAAAATAGATTGGAGATATTCTTCAGTCTATAATCCCCGAGATAATGGTCTACCTGAGGCTTTCAACAAGACCTTGACAAAGATCATAAAGAAAACGGTGTCCCAAAATAAAAAGGACTGGCATGAGAGATTGCATGAAGCTCTCTGGGCCTATCAGACTACGTTCAAGACGACCACGAACACAACGCCATTTGCGTTAGTATTCAGCACGGAAGCGGTACTTCCCTTGGAGATAGAGCTACCCTCTTTACGAGTAGCAGTTCGATACGAGCTGACAGACGAAGAGAATGCCCATCTTCGACTTGAGAAGCTCGATGCCCTCGATGAAACTCGTCTCATGGCGCAGCAAAACCTAGAAGCTTACAAAGCAAGGATGACGCGCTCATACAAGAGATTGACTAGGCCGAGAACATTCCACCAAGGCGAACTCGTGTTAGTCGTAAAAAGACCTATGATCCCCAACCGTGCCAAACGGGGGAAATTCGAGCCGAACTATGAGGGCCCGTACATCATAGACACGGTCTACCAAGGTAGGGCCAACTTGCTCATGGATATCCATGGAAAAAGACCCTTCCGGTCAATAAACGGCCGGTTCCTGAAAAAATTCCATGCCTGAATAGTCACGGCCCAGGTCAATGATAGATGACGATGCCTATGTTCGCTCGATATCTTCTTCAGTCAAGACTCTAAGAGTAGTACCCAACAGTACTCCGTCTCAAACATGGAGAGCTACGGACCGCAACGTCCTTAAACTAGCTATAAACCGAGATGTCCTTAAACTAACAACGGACCGAGATGTCCTTAAACTAACAACGGACCGCAACGCCCTTAAACTAGCTATAGACCGAAATGTCCTTAAACTAACAACGGACCATAACATCCTTAAACTAGCTATGGACCGTAATGTCCTTAAAACTAACAACGGACCACAACGTCCTTTAACTAGCTACGGACCGTAATGTCCTTAAACTAACAATAGACCGAGATGTCCTTAAATTAACATCTGACCGAGATGTCCTTAAACTAACAACAGACCGAGATGTCCTTAAACTAACAACGTCGCCTCAAACACGGCGATAGTGGAATGCAAGTGCATAAATCCTAGCGGCGGTGAGGACTGCAACTCAAATCCCACCGGCAAACGGATGGATCACATATGGCGAAACTATTCTCGAGAGTTTCATCGCGCAAAAAAATGGGGTACGTACACAAGCAAAATGGGCACAGATGAAAACCCGAAAGGGCACCGTGAGTAAAAATAGCAGGACTACCGGCGAGTTTATGAAAACCCGAAAGGACACAATCTCGTTAAAATAAAGACACTTGCAAGGTCCTCTCGACCTTGTGAGGAGAAAATACCTGAGTGAGATCCTTACGACTCACAAGGGAGCAACACACTTAGGGATTCTTTCGATTCCTAAAAAGAAATTACACTTACGAGATCTTCATGACTTGTAAGGAGAATCCCCCTTATGAGACCCCCACGGCCCATAGGATTTAAAAGCCTTAAGCTACAGGGATCTGAACCTGTTCTTAAGACATCACGTCCCCCAGTTTGCCCTACAAGCGGTTCAATATTGACCCTTGTATACAATCCACAGGCACAAATAAACATTTCCATCACCAAATCCCACCAACGACGGGGAATGTCCTCATGTGGTGAACGGCACTTGTATGTCCTCTCGACTTATAAGGAGAAAATACTCTTGTAAGATCCTTACGACTTATAAGAGAACATACACTTAGGAATCCTCACGATTCCTAAGGAGAAAAACGCACCTACGAGATCCTCACGACTCGTAGAGAGAAACATCTTCATGAGACCCTTACGGCTCATGAAGTCAAAAGCCTTAGTCGACGGGATCTTAACCCTGTTTGCTAAGCCACCTTTGTTCGAACCGACAAAGGCAAAATGATGGTTCGCTCCTGGCAATATCCCAGTGGTAGCGATGCTAATGCCTAAATCGGCATCAAATGCCAAGTCCTTTCACGGCAAATGATGATTTGCTCCTGACAATATCCCAGTCGCAGCGATGCTGATGCTAAGATTGGTATCAGGTCTTGAGTTCTATACTCAAAGCAAAAAAATCAGCGAGCCAAAAATGCATATGAAATAGCCGAAATGATAGGGCAAGTCATAACAAAAATCAGCAAGTAAAATATATGCATACAAAAATAGCCGAAATGATTGGGCAACTCGTAATAAAAGGCAGCGAGTAAAGAAAAACAAAAATAGCCGAAATGATTGGGCACCGCAAGAAAATAGCCGAAATGATTGGGCAATCGCGACTTTCGCGATATAAAAAGCTGAAATGATAGAGTATCGCGGAAAGAAATACAAAAAAAATGAAACTTTTCCCTATAAGCGGTTCAATATTGACCCTTGTATACAATTAATGGGCACAAATAGAAAGGGAACCATATCGTCCCACCAGTCTTCGTCAAAGAGAAGACAGATCTCAATGGCTACATTTACAACTTAGAAATCAACAACGGTGTTCCTTCTCGTTCCAACCAGAAGCTGATGTGACGTCAACAAACGGAGCCACGGCGAAGTCCCCTAGTTCCAAATCTAGACGGTTCACAGACAGCCTAGAGACTACCTCGAAACCATGGCAAAATCCCTAGTCCCGAGTCTTGACGGCTACATCTACAGCCTAGAGAGCAACCAACAGCGTTCTGCTTCCCTCCAGTAGGATACGGGCGCAACATCAACAAATGGTGCTATGGCAAAGTCCCCTAGTTCCAAATCTCGACGGTTCACAAATAACCCAGAGACAACCTCGACGTTCGACGCAATATTGCGAACACAATGTCAACCAACGAAGCCAAGGAAGATCCTTAACTTCAGGGTCTTGACGGAAACTCAAATGAGACCTGAAAGACTATCGGAGACCATCTCACTCCAGCGCGGAGTCGTCATGACTCATCGGAGTTCCCAAACTGAGCCTAACCTCAAGTAAAAAGCGACATGGAATATCCCTAATGCTTGCTCTTTCGACGGTAATATTACCTGGAAGATTACTTGAAGACATCTTGTCTATCCCCCGAAGAGATCAGAGACACGACAGTCGCGGGGCTACCGGAATAGCAAGATTGCATATCAGGGAATATATCGGCCAACGTGACGGTGCGATAAGTAAAAAACCCTAGTACCACAGACCCTAACGGAATTCTATTACCAGGAGTTAACTGTGACGTTAGAAACCCTTGCGAGAACTTCTCGATTCATCTCGACTCGTAAAGAAATTAGTGTCCTTGCGAGAACTTCTCTATTCGTCTCGACTCATAGGGAAAAGCCTTAGGCAATGGGGATAAGGACCTGTTTCCTAAGCACTGGGGCCCTGCAAGTTGGTCTAAGATGGACTCTTGCATACTACTCACGGGCCACACTCTCCAAAGTCGAATCTCGACAAGGAGGGAAACAACCACTAACGAGTCCTCTCGACTTGTAAGTGGGAAAAATTCTCTTGTGAGATCCTTACGACTCTCAAGAGAAAACGCATTTAGGAGTCCTCACGACTCCTAAGGAGAAAACACACCTACGGGATCCTCTCGACTCGTAAGGAGAAAAGTTTTTATGAGACCCTCATGGCTCATAAAGTTGAAAAGTCTTAGGCGGCAGATCTGAACATGTCTTCTAAGCCATCACTGCCCTACAAGGAGATCAATATAGACTATCTACAAGACGTATTTGCTAAAGAGACACGACAGTACAACCGCGTATGTGCTTAAATAGAAATGGTGTCCAAAGCATGCTAATTTATGTACGACACTACGATAGCGCTCGCACTTAAAAGAAAAGTCCTAAAGGTAGAGTATAAAAGCTCATGTACAGAGGTGTGATACACGTACGAATGTATGATGAAGAGAAAATATTCAACAGAAAACATTCAACACTCAATAATAAGGGAATACATCGATATAAATATACTACTCTACAGGGAAAAAATCACCAAATATAGGATCAGAGGTACAGGGGTTAACAAAACAAAATACAAAGTTCTCCAATTCCCTCTCTTCTCTCTCCACCATGTCGAAGCGACGGTCTTCGCGAGGAGTGAATCCCCACCGATTAGCGCCATGCTCATCAGCGAAAGCAGACATGATAGCCCGCCGAGCTCTTATCTGACTCGGTAAATGAACCGAGCGATCCTTCAGAGCCTGAGTGATTAAGCGTGCCTCGTGGAAACACTCGATTTTATCCTCCGCCATATCATCATCTCTGCCGGATGAGGAGGAATATCAGCAAGCACGGACAAGAAAATCATCCTGAGCCAAATGGAACCCATGGGAAGAGGAGGGCCCCTATGGGTCAGAAGTTCGTACAGGGCCGCGTCATATTGGTCATCAGTGAGAAGAGGGTCCGCTAACCGCGCAGCAAAACGAGGAATGATCTCCTTCATAGACACCTCCCAGGGTTGCCGACGAGCGTGGGGATGATTGCAAGCCATAACCTTTGGTTTATTTCTCAAGATGATCATCCTAAGGTGTAAATGGTTCTCTCTCTTTGAAGAAAGAGGAAGATGTAGCCTCGGGTTATAAAAAGATGCATTCAAAGCTATGCACAAAAAACGTCATGCATGGTGGAGCTATTTCCAAGACCGAAAAAAGGGGCATGGAGAACGAAATAGTTGGCCCATAAGAAATAGAGAAAGAAGGAGAAAAGACTCCTTCATTGATGAGGCAGCGCCTCACATACCTTGCACGAGGACGCCAGCACCGAGAGTTAAAAACTCTAAGGCAGCGCCTCACGTGCCTTGCACTAGGACGCCAACGTCGAGAGTTAAAAACTCTAAGGCGGCGTCTCACGTGCCTTGCACGTATAACGCGGGAGCCCCGGCATTCTATATACGAGTAACTACTATTTCATATGAGGCACCTATGAGCAGTGGTATAAAAGAAAATGAAATTTTGCCATTCATAATTGAGGAAATTTATACATCAGCGGTAGCAACAAAACAAAAAAATCATTAAAAAAATGTTTACAATGGTAAAATACTAAATCCCGTACATGGATTAAGGAATTCAGAAGCAAGGCCGAGTAAAATGCTTCTGGCTTCTCTGACCATTCTCTGATGCATTCTCTAACGAATGCGAGCGTCAGGATTCTCGCTGATATCGTCCATCCTCTGGTAGGCTGATATTATCGTTGTCTGTTGGAAAACTTGATGCAAGGTATCGACAAGATTATCTTGCCGCCTCTTCGAGATCAGGACCATCAGGTATACTGAGTGTACCTTGTCTTCGACATCATCAAGCGCCTCAAGCGGCATAGCTTCATAAAATCCAGGAAGCGCTTCCCAAATCGCCCCCATGATGATCTTTAATAGAGTGGAACTATGGGGAAGCAGTCGACCGATGTATTCATCAAAGCGACGCATAGCCTCGGCGCATTGAGCATTCGTTAACTCCTGGTTTTGACAGCGGCCTTGGACGCGGATGTCTTCATAAGAGATAATTTCGTCAAGGTCATACAGATAAATAACCATAGTATCTGGAAAGAAAATTCAGTAAAAGATTAGCAATTAAATATCAAGATTCTTAGTGTCTAAAATAAAAATAGTAGCGACGGTCCATCGTTGATGGGGAAGTCACTCATTAAGGATGGAATCCTAAGAGACTTCTCATTTAATGAGAAGTCTCATGGGGCCAAGGAGTTGAACTTTCTCAAGAGCAGTGCTTTGCAGACAGAATTTACATCTGTCAATTAAGAAGGGAATAAAATTCCCCAAAAATATCTAAAGAGCTATGCTCTGTAAAACCACAATATCTTTAAAGATCTGAAGTAGAAATCCTAGAAACTCTAAGAGTTCTTGATTAACGGGTTAAGAAACTCTAAAAAAGATTTCTTTAGATCTATGATCTAAGAAGAACAAAGCTCTGTTCTAATTAACGGTTTAAAGAAACCCTAAAATACATCTTAAAAGATCGGTGATCTAAGAAAAGCAAAGCTCTGTTTAATGGGTTCGATTATGATCCTTACCAAAAAATTTGGGCAAAGTTATAACTCTAAAAGAGTTTCCTTAGGCAGAGATTTAAGCTCTGGAAAGAGAATTGAATTCTCAGAAAGAAGAAAAATGAAAGACGAACAACAGTCATCTCAAGGGCCAAAGGCCCAACTTATAGGCATGGAAAGACGATCCAACTTTCAAGAACATCTAACAGTGGAAAAGCTGCCACCACTGTACTCATGTGTAAGCCACATGAGCGCAACGGTGGGGGGGCATTTGTTTCCCCCCAATAAAAGAGCAAAGCTCTGTTCAAAATTTGAAAGAGGCAGCACCTCACGTTCCTTGCACAAGGGCGCCAGCGTGAAAAGTTAAAAACTATGAGCCAGTGCCTCATGTGCCCCGCATGAGGGCGCTGGCGCCAGAACTAAAAGTTCATTGCCGTTGGATCAAAGATCCAACGGAGATGATAAATCATCAAAGCACGGAATTAAATTCTGATTGAGAAAATACTCCTCAAATCAGAGCACCGTTGGATTAAAGATCCAATGGTGATCACCAAGGTACAGAATAAGCTCTGAAGGGGAAAATATTTTTCCCAATCTTTCTAAACAAGAAAAATTGTGCTCTGTAAATCAGAGCACCGTTGGATTAAAGATCCAATGGTGATAAAAATCACCAAGCTACAGAATAAGCTCTGTAGGGGAAAACATTTTCCCCAATCTTTCTAAACAAGAAAGATTGTGCTCTATAAATCAGAGCACCATTGGATTAAAGATCCAATTGTGATTAAAAATCACAAAGCTACAAAATAAGCTCTATAGGGGAAAACATTTTCCCCAATCTTCCTAAAACAAGAAAGATTACGCTCTGTAAAACAGAGCACCGTTGGATTAAAGATCCAATGGTGATTAAAAAATCACCAAATTACAGAATAAGCTCTGCTTGGAAAAATATTTTCCCAATCTTATTAAAAAAACAAGAAGAATGCGTTCTGTAAAACAGAAGCCCTTGAATCAAAGATCCAATGGTGGATAACATCCCCAAATCAATTAAGAGATCTCTCAATAAGAGATTTCCTTAACTGAATCAACAAATTTTCCTCCACTATATAAAGTCCCCAAGACTTCAAGTCTTATACAGAGGAACCCAACCCCTCCCCCTCCCCCCCCCCCCCCCGCATAAACTTTAAGTTCAAAAAGAAGAGCAAGCAAAAAGAGCTTGAAGAGGGAAGAAAGAAGAAGAACTTTCTTCAAGATAAATAGAGATCATAGTATCTCATCTGCATACCCAAGGGTTTAACCCTTATAAAAGAACATAGTTCTTTCCCTGGATCTGAGATCCATGAGACAAGTCTCCTACAAATGAGAATTTAATTCTCGTAGGGATGAATTTGTTCTTGGGGATTGAAGATCCAGGGGAGAACAAAGAATTGAACTCTTCAGAAAAATGCATAAAGAATGAAACAACCCGAGCACCTCACGTGCCCCTCATATAGGTGCTGCCTAATAAAGAGTTCTTAGCATTCAGTGGTTGGCGCCCAGCGCTTCGCGCCTTATGTGCCCCTTACGTAGGCGCCGCTTAAATAAAGAGTGCTCGGTACTCATTGGTTGGCGCCCAGCGCCAAGCGCCCCATGTGCCCCTCATGTGGGCGCTGCTGAAATAAAGAGTGCTCTGCACTCATTGGTTGGCGCCCAGCGCCAAGCGCCCCACGTGCCCCTCATATGGGCGCTGCTGAAATAAAGAGTGTTTTGCACTCACTGGTTAACGCCCAGCGCCAAGCTCCTCATGTGCCCCTCACGTGGGCGCTGCTTAACATAAAGTTCCTTTGCAAACAGAGCTCAGCGCCATAAAGAGTGTTTAACACTTCATAAAAAACAAAGAAATAGGGTGAGCATCAGAACCCATATCGATGCTCAGCATCGTTGCAGAAAAAAAGGACCGAGCCCAAATAAGTGTTTAACACTTTATTGGAAAACTGAGTGGGCTGAGTCCAAGTTGACCAAAAGTCCCTAATTCAGATCTACCGAGCCCATGTGCTCACAAATTTTCTAAATTGGTCTTAGTCTCAAACCCAACTACGGATTTCCCAACTGACATAGGTTCAAGGGTACATCTCTCCACACCTATGATACATGTCGTTGTAATTCTTCAACGTCTTCAGAGAGGTGGTGGGTCCCGACAACCAACAATTCTATAGACCGTAATGTCCTTAAACTACTATGGACCATAATGTCCTTAAACTAGATATGGACCGCAATGTCCTTAAACTAGCCATGGACCGTAACGTCTTTAAACTAGCTGTGGACCGCAACGTATTTAAACTAAACCCCCATACCAAAAATGGTGATCTATGGACCGTAACATCCCTAAACTAAAACAATAAAGCCCAAATGCTCTTTCATTGGATCAAAAATGATCCCGAACCCCCGTTAAGTAGATCTTAGTCCAATATCGGATTAACGTAGCCTTAACAAATATTTAAGTTGATCTTAATCTCAAACAAGGTTAATGATCCTTGAATCAACCATAACCTAAATCTAAGAAAATACGGATTTGGACTAATCCACGCCCTATGGGCGACAACACAAATTAGTCTCCGTATACAATCCACGGGCAACTAAAAATAAAACAAACACACACGACACGAAGTGACCTTCTGGAGAAGGAGAAAGTGGTTACCGTGATGTGGTAACATAATTAACTGCAAGAGCTTGCACATGCAGGGAAGAGCGTCACAATCAAAAACCCTCACAACGAGGGGGAATATGACGAAGTCTGCTACAACAGCTGCATCCGTCCAAACCTCCGATACACGGTACCATAACTCAACTTAGCATCTACGGAGTGGTGGATGGATAAATCCAAATAGCATCTGCCCCCAAATGCAGGCAAGACGTTTATCTTCCCGGTTTTCGACGGTAAACAGCGAGTCCTGAATTCCATTTTTGGAATATCAGACTCTTTGACCTTCACCTGATGATAACCCGAACGAAGATCTAACTTTGAGAAAACGCAAGACCCACTTGGCTGTTCGAACAGATCGTCGATTCATGGTAGTGGATACTTGTTCTTTATCGTGACTTCGTTCAAAACTCTATAATCAATACACATTCTGTATGAACCTTCCTTCTTCTTCACAAGTAGAACATGAGATCTCCAACTTAAAGTGCTGAGACGAATCCATCCTTTCTTCAGAAGTTCGTCCAATTGAGTATGGATCTCCTTCAAACCTTCAGGGCTTAATCGATACGATACTTTGATCACCAGTTGTGCACAAGGTACTAAATCAATTCTAAATTCAAGAGCTCGATCGAGAGGAAAACCTGATATGTCTTCAAGAAATACATCATCGAACTCTCGAACTATCTATGACTTGTCTTCTTCCGCCTGTAGAGTTGCAATCACTGCCTTCTTCGGTTTTGCTTTGTATGAGCTAGGCTCCAGGGTATGGTCTTGACTTTTGAAATAAAAAACCGGATGGTCTGGAATCTCGAACACTACCCTCTTTTGACGACAGTCAATGGTAGCGTAGAAAGTTCCTAGCCAATCCATACCCAAAACGACATTGAAATTCAGTATGTCCAGTACCTTGAAGTCAGCATAGAATTCTCTACTGCAGACGACCACTGGACACAGGTTGTATCCCACTGTTGCCTTTAGAACGCTGTTCCCTGAACTGACATTCCAGCTGGATATGAGCGGTTTGACTGGAATCACATGAGTTCGGACGAACCGTTGCGACATAAAGCAATGAGATGCTCCAGTATCGAAGAGTGCTAATGCAGGAAGTGAGGCTACTAAGATTGTACCTAAGTTGTGTGGGATAAGTTTTAGGTATAGGAAAGGATATGTATGAAGGTTGAAAGAAAATTTGAAAGAAAGGGAGTTACCAGTGATGACTTGGCCAGTGGCTTCAACTTCTTGCACAGTCATCGTGAAAGCCTGTTGCCTCGGTACATTCCTCCTTGCGGGAGGCGCATTCCTCTGTCCTTGAGGCAGGTTCCTTTGTGCTTGATGGAACTGATGAGGAGGAAGTGCAGTAGGTCCATGAGGAGGTGGAGCTGGGAGAGCAAGACGTGGAGCAGGTGCCTGGATAGCTGGCCGCTGTGGATAGGTGTTTTCTAGTCTGAGTGCCTGATTCTGATTGAGTATGTGTGGATAAGACCCATTATCATGTATGGATTAGCCACAGACTAAGCAGAGGCGATTAGCATGTCTGCAATCCTTCGCCAGGTGTCCATTTCTTTTGCAGTAAAAACAAAAGTCTGGACTGGGCCGGTTGAAAGGTACTCCCAGTCTCCTAGGTATAAACGGTGGTCTGGAAGAGGCTCCTCCTGCCATCTGGGTGGCAGGGCGCTTCACACCGGCAGATTGAGGTCTGCCCTTCTTCTTCACCACTGCATCATATCGGCGGGCAGCCTTCAAAACAAAATCCTGGGTTGGGAAATCCCCTGTAGCTAATGCAGTTTGGATCTTCGGGTCCAACCCTTGCTGAAATCTTTTATCCCTGATCTCAGCAGTCAATATGAGATGGGCTGCAAACTTTTTACAGTCTTGTGTTAGCTGTGAAATAGGTGATATTAGAAAAATCGAATATTTGAGACATATCTTATCTGCTCAACATAGTGAACTCAGCATCATACACATCCACAGATTTGGTCCACATTGAATCTTGTTGCAAGTGGATAAATTGATGCTCCATATCAAAGCGGGCAGTCTCGGGAAAATATTTAGCGTCGAACATCCGCGAAAAATCCTCCATTCGATCGGCTGAGCAAGACAGCTTTCTTCCGCCTTCCATTATACTCGGGCGTTATCAGTAAGTTGCAGCTTTGCAACCCTTACCCTAGCAATATCTGGAACTTATGCTATTGCCAGATCATCCTCAATGGATTGAGCCCATTCTTCAGCTTCCAAAGGGCTCTCTTTTCCAAAAAATTGCTTCGGATGCAGTGCCCGGAATTGCTTCACTCCAGGTGCTTCCGCTTCTAGGCGGTTCATTAGTATGGTAGTCTGTTGCTGTTGTCCTTCCATGAGGCTCTTAATTTTCTCGAGCAGTACTGTCTACTCGTTGATCGGAACTACTACGGTAGGCGTCAGTGGAAGAGGTGGTGGTGTGTTGTTGACGTTTGTACTCGTGTTGTTGGGAGAATCCATAACCTTGAAAGAAAAATAGGGTTATGATAGATTCAAAGAATATGAAATGTAAAAAATGTTTAGTTGCCGAGACTTATAATTCTTGTGTCATATTGCTTAGGATTTCATGCAGAACTGACCTGCATGGACCGCCAACAAAACCTGTCACGACTCGCTTCCCGGTGTACGGTAAGGAGACACGACGAGGCACGCAACGTATTTCCTCAGAAGTAAATACGCTAAGCATAAATAAGAAATATAATGTAAATGTACACAAGAGAGACATGAGATGTAAATGAACAACAACTTTTTATTTATTAAACATTCTATACAATGCAACTGAAAAGTAAATACAATATGGAAAGCAATACTTAAACAATGGCATGAACTGAAAGTAAAAGTATATACAGGTGACTAAAGCTCTGGGTCTTCTGAGAACTGCTCTGGGTCTGAATTGGGCTTGATCTCCAGAGAGTCGGGTCCTCCTGACAACATTCCAAAGAAAGAATAGAAAAAGAATGTCGTCAGCGAACAATCGCTCGGTAAGTCCTAAAGAGAGATAGAATTAGACTGAACAGGTAAAAAGAATATATCTGGTATAATGTATAATTATTTTGTTAACGCGGATGTTCGTAGCTTGGTACAGAATATACCAGTCTATACGAGAGAAGTCCAACTTACCCCGTCGACTATGGTATAAGGAGTACAAGACCCCGTCAAAATACACAGGACAACGACAATGGATGTTCAAGTTATATGTATTAAAGTGACCGTCTCGTGCCACTTCTAACACATTCTGTACCAATATACCCCTTTAAAAACCCTGTAATGTTTATTGTATTGACCTGTAGTGATTTGTAGATGTAAGACTTGCCAAAACCATGATATCAGTTGTTCATGTAAACGGATAAGGATATATAATGGATAATCATGTAGACAAGTCAATGTATATTCATGGTTCGGTCAAATCAAGTCATGTTGATATAGATAGTATTCTAGTATAAATGGATTCATGTTTGTTTACCGCCGGAAACGGAGACGGACTGGGATAGATCGTCTTGCCTGAATCTAGGGGCAGATACTATTTGGATTTATCCGTCCACCTCTCCGAAGATGCCAAGTTGATTTATGGCACCGTACGGAAGTTTGGACGGATGAGGCCGTTGTAGCAGACTTCGTCAAATTACCCCTCATTTATGAGGGATTTTTGATTGTGGGACGCTCTTCCCTGCAGGCGCAAGCCCGTGCAATTAATTACGTTACCGCATCGTGATAACCACTTTCTCCTATTCCGAAAGTTCATTTCGTGTCGTGTGTGTTTTTGTTTGTTTTGGTTGCCCGTGCATTGTATACGGAGACTAATTTATGTTGTCGCCCGTAGGGCGTGGATTAGTCCAAATCCGTATATCTTAGATTTCGGTTTGTTTTATTTAAGGATCGTTAATATGGTTTGAGATTAAGATCGACTTAAATGTATATGAGCAGTTGGGGCTCAGTTGGTTTTTTATTAAGGATACGTTAGTCCAATTTGAGACAAAGATCTACTTAACAAGATTTTAGGAACGTTTTTGTTTTAGATCCAACAAGAGAGCATTTGGGCTCTGCCATTTTAGTTTAAGGACGTTTCGGTCCGTTATCGCCATTTTAGAGGCGAAGTTTTAGTTTGAGGACATCTCGGTCTGTTGAGGTGAGGTTTTAGTTTAAAAACGTCTCGGTCCGTTGATCACCATTTTGGAGGTGATGTTTTAGTTTAAGAACGTTTCGGTCAGTTTAAGGACATCTCGGTCCGTTGATCACCATTTTGGAGGTGAGGTTTTAGTTTAAGAATGTCTCGGTCCATTGATCACCATTTTGGAGGTGTGGTTTTAGTTTAAGGACGTCTCGATCCGTTGATCACCATTTTGGAGGTGAGGTTTTAGTTTAAGGATGTCTTGGTCCATTGTCCATCTTACGCGCAGTTGCATTTGTTACGTGACGGGATGAACAACGATGATTTGGGATGCACCCGGATTGGGGTGCGGTCTGATTTGAGGTGTGCATATCAGTTTGGAAGTGCACCAAAAAGCCGTTGTTTATTGGGACCCGCCACCTCTCTGAAGATATTGAGGAATTACAACGACGTGGATCAGAGGTGTGGAGAGATGTACCCTTGAACCAATTCCCGTATTTGAGGGAAAAAGGAGTTAGTAGTAAACCCAGAAATCATTAGTCATATTTTGAGATTAAGATTTTCTCGGGAGGATGTGGG
This sequence comes from Agapanthus africanus, assembly GCA_030015575.1. Lineage (NCBI taxonomy): Eukaryota > Viridiplantae > Streptophyta > Magnoliopsida > Asparagales > Amaryllidaceae > Agapanthus > Agapanthus africanus. Next base: position 415,451,026 of record CM057338.1, on the reverse strand, counting down.
ATGAGTATCGTTTTGGATATCATCAGTTGGAAGATCAATAGTCGTATTAGGGACTAAGATCAGTTTGGGAAATCATGAACACATGGGCTCGGTTGATCTGAATCAGGGAGGTTTTATCCTCAGGGGACCTAGCCAATTTAGACTTGGTCCATTCGGTTTTTTTATTGAAAAGTGCCAAACACTTGTTTAAGCTCTATTTGATCAGTCCCTTTTTGTAAAAGGGCTGGGCACTTATATAAATTTTGACACTCACATATAACCATGTGGGCTCTTAGTCATGAGGATTGCCCAATAACTGTTAAACACTTTACCCCTTTTTGTCCTTGTATAGAGTGATAAGCACCCTTCCATTCTGTGGCGCCCACGTGAGGGATACGTGAGGTGCTGGGCGCAGCTCATTGAGTGCTAAGCACTCTCTTCTGTGGCACCCACATGAGAAACACGTGAGGCGCTGGGCGCCGCTCAATGAGTGCTAGGCGCTTTCCTCTGTGGCGCCCACGTGAGGTGCTGGGCGCTGGGCGTAGTGCATTGAGTGCTAAGCACTCTCCTCTGTGGCATCCACGTAAGGAACACGTGAGGCGCTGGGCGCTGAGCGCCGCTCAATGAATGCTAAGCACTTTTCTCTGTGGCGCCCACGTGAGGCGCTGGGCTCTTTCTTTTATGAGGACCAAATTTCTCTCAAGAACACGTTCCTCCCGATGAGAATTAAAATCTCAACTTGTGAGAGACTTGTCTTATGGATCTCAGATCCAGAGAAAGAACTAAATTCTTCTTTTTTTTAAAAGAGTTAAACCCTTAGATATGTAAGCGAGATGATCTTTACCTAGAGTTTTTTGATGAAGGAGATCTTCTTCTCTCTTTCTTTTTTGAGCTCTCTTCTTCTTCTTCTTCTTTTAAAAGCTTAGGGGGGGCTTCCTCCTTTCAGACTTGAAGTCTTCGGTCTTTTATATAGTAAAGGAAAGTTTGTTTAATTCTGAGAAAATCTCTCATTGAGAGATTCTAATTGATTTAATTGGCCTCAAAATAGAGTTGGGGAATTTTACCCACCGTTGGATCTTTGATCCAAGGACTTCTGTTTTACAGAAGATATTGTTCTTGTTTTTTTAACAAGATTGGGGAAATATTTAACCATATACAGAATTTATTCTATAGAACGGTGATTTTGTAATCACCATTGGATTTTAATCCAACAGTCCTCTGTTTTACAGAGGACATAGAATTTTATTCTACGATCCCACCGAAGGTATATTTATTGTTTTAGAAAGATTTATGGAATATTTCCTCTCAACAGAATTTTAATTCTGAGTCTTGATGATTTATCATCTCCGTTGGATCTTTTATCCAACGGCTCTGTTTAGCAGAGAGTAGAATTTAATTCTACCTGGGCGCCGGTGCTCACGTGTTGTGCACGTAGGCGCTAATTAAGGTTTTAATTGCTTTGTGTGCTTTGCACATTGGTTCCACGTAAGGAGCACGTGCGGCGCCAATATAAGAGTTTTTAACACTGGCGCTGGCGCCTTCGTGGCAGGCACATGAGGCGCTGCCTCTTAAATTTTGGACAGAGCTTTGCTCTTTTATTGGGGGAAACAAATGCCCCCCACCGTTTCGCTCACATGGCTCACACATGAGTGCAGCGGTGGCACCTTTTCCACCATTCGATCTCCTGAGAAGTTGAACCATATCTTAAAGTTCTATAAATAGGGTCTTTGGCCCTTGAGATGGATGTTGTTCGGTCTTCTTTTTAACCTTCTTCTATCTTGAGAATTTAATTCTCCGTTCAGAGCTCAGATCTCTATTCAAAGAAACTCTTTTAGAGTCAAAACTCTGTCAAAGTTTTGGTAATAACCATGACCATGTCCTAATGTTTGAGAAATCTCTTCATTTTTAGGGTTTTTAACCCATTAACAGAGCTTTGCTCTTCTTTTGCAATGATCTCTTAAAGATCTAAAAAAAATTTGCTTGAGTAAATCGTAGATCTTTTAGGGTTTTACCTTGTTAGCAATTTTGTTTTTTGAAAGTTATTTGGAATTTACTTCCCTTTCTCGAGTGGAGTTCTGGGATGTTATCCCATTGTTCTACAGAGCTTGGCTCGGAAGAATTTCTTAAAGAAATTCTTTTGGGAATTTTATTCCCTTCATAATTTCTTGGCAGATTTGAAATCTGTTTGCAGAACACAGTTTTCGAGGGAGTTCAACTCCAGAGTTTAATAATGTTTTCTCATTAATTGAGAATCTTTTTGGATTTTATTTTTAATGAGTGGCTTCCCCATCATTGATGGGGGTTACCTTGATTTTGTGCGGCCCCTGTCCATTTCTTTTCGAACTGCGGTGCAGTACAAATTTAAGTGTAAAAGAATGCTAAAGCCTTGAACATTGTGTCAATAGTTGACCCCTCCCTTTTTATGCAGGTACTATGGTTTTCGATTCCTCCTTTCCCTTCGTTCGTTCGGAGAGTGCCTTTGCCGACGCGTCCATAGATCGGGAAGTCTTCGCACTTATCCAAAACCATGACCCAGAGCAAAAGTCTCTTCATCTGTTGGGGTCATGGTATAGTCAAATTATTCTAGGTCAGCGTAGTTTTACTTGTGCAGCTCCTTCGTAGCTGATCTCGACAATCCATTATGCTGATTCACCGCCGATGACCTTCGCAGTAGAAGAAGTCAACTGGACCTCGAAAGGTCGTCTTCAGCCTTCCATGGCTTCAATACCAGTGCAGCCGCCGATGGCCTTGAATATTTTAGGGCGACTCATATGCCAGGGAGAGTCGCATCCTTGGGGGCAAGTTTACATGATAAGAGTGACTCCCCGTCAGTCGGCCGGCTATCTAAAGTAGGCCTGATATATCTTGTCGGCCAAGAAATCGCTGTTATTAAAGACCGGGTTGTATCCCGCGATCTACGCATCCCTCTTTTACTACCACGCTCCTCATATGTGGTGGATCAAATCCTTTTTGGAACAATGGAACGTCCAGACTACCTTTCTCCTATCAGATCGGGAGGTTTCGATTTCATTGGAGGAGTTTGCGGAGATCTCCGGCCTACCTGTCTGAAGGGAGCACTATGAGGAGCTACTTCCCCCCGTCGAGTATGTCTTCACCACCAAACCAGTGGTAATAGGCCTTACTCCGGAGAACGCCGTTCAACATCAATTCCCAAGCTTGATTAAGCTGTTGAACATGTACGGGAGTTTATTCCTGGAGTCTGGCGGGTACGGAGTTGGCTTCGCAGATTTTATCTCCCGCTTTCTTCGTATGGAAGTTCTGTCTTAATAGGCTATGAAATTCACCAAACTTGACGACCCGTTCAGGTTTGGTTCGGATAACTTGCCGACCACGGAGGCAGATTTAAATAAATTCTTTATTCTGGATACTCCAGTCGTCTCCTTTGCAGAGATTGCTGTCCCGGATGTTGATGAAGAGACGTTCTTTCTGGGGTTTATTGGCTTACGGCTGAATTGGTTTGCGCTTCCGACGCACCCCCGCTACATGAGGCCATCTGTTTGTTATCCGGCTCAACGCATCGTCACAGGGGCGCGCATGGCCGTTGGGATTGCGGGGTTGGTTCATTTGTATTATGGCCTGAGCTTAGCCGCTGACACCACTCAACCGGGGGTAAAGCCTGTGTATCTCCCGTTGTACTACTTCACATCATGGATCGAGATGCACATGTTAGGCGCCTTTGGTGTTCATAAACGACCCCAATTCTACAAAGGCTACAACTTTCCTTGGGTCATGCATCTAGTTGACACTTCCGCTCCAGATCCATCACAGCGAAACGCCCGGCAACTGCTCTTTCGCCCACGTATGGTCGGGGACAGTATGACCTTTTTCGATAGAGTCCTGACTATCGGCAAAGAATCTTCCAAGGTGGTCCAACCGTTGCATGATACTTTCAAGGACGAGGCTTCTAAGTTGAGGGCACGGGAGGTTATGCACCTGTATTCGATTAGGCTGGGCTTCCTAGTATTTAGACAGAACGCCTCAGTGTTGTTTATGAGATACAACCCACATTGTTTTGCCCAACAATTGTGTTATAATCAAGGTGTTCCTCTTGAGGCGTTCTTAGTTGAGCCGGTTGCTACGGAAGAGGGTACTCGTAGCGCAGCACATCGTTTTATGCGATTAAATACGGGGTCTCATTTCCTTATCAGTGAGCCGAGCTATGTTCCAAAAGCCTCGAATGCTTACGTCGCGTGGTACTAGCATGTAACAGGTGTTGTTATTAGGGAGGATAGGTGGCTGCTAGTTGACCACAAGGATGCCATCCCAGCCGGTAATCCATCGGTCCCGCTGAAGCGACGGACCACTGTTCGTCCTTCTTTAAGAGAAATCACTATGTCTGTAGTCCCATGAGCTTTTCCTGATAAGCTTCGACCGGATGTTCCTGCGACTGCGGTAGCTGTGGCGTCTCCAGACTCGGGCATCGGTTCAAGGATCGGGACCCGTCGTCCGAAAAAACCCGTTAAGCGAAAGCTTTTATTGTCGGCGGCGGGCGTCGTTTCGCCGAAAAGAAAGAAGTCCATATTTTCTGCCGACGTCGTATTCGGACAGGAGCCTCACGCCCCTTATAGCGAGGGCTTGTGCGAATATGGCACCAACGAGGGTTTATTGGATGCGCTTGTGACCGATATTGACCTTTAGGCTGCCATTGATGCTTCCAAATGACTGGCCCGTAAAGAAGCAGCGTTGGTTTCTATTGTAGATTCTGGTATACTTCATTTACTCTTTTCTGCATATATCCCCTCCCTCCTTATTATGCTTTATTAACGCTCTCCTCCTTAACAGGCATCTCTGCTGAAGAGGCTCTTATGGCTTCCCTAGGGACGTTTGAGGAGGAAGAGAGGCTCCGCGCTTCTTTAGGCCTTGGCATAATTCGTTTCATTACACCTTTACTCTTTTAATTCCTTTTATTCATGGTCCAACTCTCTTTCTTTATCATATTACAGGGACCGCCAAAACCAAGGCTATTCCGAGTGTAGTGCAAATCCCAGGTGGTGATGCAGGAAAGCTTCCAGATCCACCGACCGCGGCCGAGGCCTTCCCAAGGCCACCACAGGAGGCGTTGCTGAAGCAGCCGATGATGGATGCCGTAGTGGCTCCGGAGGCCGAGCTCGGTTCGGACGACGGTGTCCCCCTGTCGAAAGTTTTAAGGAGGCTGATTCTCACGGTCCAGGCTGAGAGGAAGCATAGAAAGCATGCTGCGAAGGAACGCAAAGCTGTCTTGGCCGCGGGTGCAGGTTCGAGTGATGTTCCACCTGCTGGCATTCCTTCGGTGGACGTTCCTTCTGCCCTGTCTACTGCCCACAAACATGTGCGCGTGTAGCTTGTGAAAAGGGTGAACAGCTATTTCAAGGTAGAACAACGTACGGCTCTTAGTAACAACCCTTTTTTTTAACATACGCATTTTTTATTTACAGAGCCGGATTTGAGTGACGGCATGACAGGGGAAATGCCAACAATTAAAGAGCCTGAAGTAGCCAATCTTTCTCTGGAATCTGGAACCGTTCCAACTGTCCTTCCCTCTCCCTGTGGATTGGAGGGTGACGCAAGCGTTACGACGGCCCTTGTCGAGTCAGGGGATGAAGCTGTGGGTGTTGTATCTACCCTCCCCATGGAAACCGAAGAAGCCGTTACGACCGATGACGCTTAGGGCATGGTTTCAGTTTCTGACCCGTCATGTACTCCTTGGGCTATTATCTTTAAGTGTTTAATCATGCTAAGCATCTCTGATGATATTTCTTTTGTCCTGAGCATAGGCGCAGTAAACCCTAAAGCTGTATCGATTGAAGAATTACAGCTGGCCGTTGCCTTGACTGTCACGGTTCCTTCTCCCTCTTCCGAGTCTCCTCGAATTTCGGAAGGGAAAGACTTCTCATTTATTTGTGTAACTGTAGATATCATTTTTTGCGTTAACTATATATTGTCTCAACCTTACAGGAGTTCTCTTCGACCACTTATACCAAGTGGTAAACCCACATTTTCCTTCCAATCGGAAGTCGTTCACCCTTTCGGCATTGGTCAGTATATTCTTCGCTTGATGTTTCTTCCTTTCATGAGTAGACCTTCTGTTGCTAAGCTTTCCTCATATTGACCACATTATCACGACCCGAAGGAGGAAGCTAAGGAATAGTCAAGCCTTCGGTGCTCCCTGTCTTGCCACTTTCAACAGCCGGTACGGTAGCTCTTATCCATCAGCTTTCTTCTTTATCTTTCAAGTTGAAATTTGACTCTTATTCGTGCGTGATTTATTTTGCAACAATTATGCCGGCTTCGCTTCATTTTGAGTTTCGCATTCCCATGCCTATGAGGTCTTTTGCTAAACGTCAATCTTCTAGGGGCGCGGTGACTAGCAAGCGGATGTTAAGCGAATTTATCGAAGATATTGATGCCGAGGCTCTCATCTCCACTGTGGATTTCGCCAACGAAGTCAACCCTATGCTAACGATGCTTGCGAATTTCCACAATGAAGATTTCGTTCGCTTTTGGGTCGATCATTGTAAGGAGATCGAGGCTTGTTTGCATGAGATCGAGCTTAAGCATTTCGCTCCTGAAGTATTGATCCTGAAGGCTCAGCGGGTTGCATGGATCAAGCAAAGCGCCGACTTCATTCAGTATTAGCTGACCCTGAAGCGAAAGGAGCATGAGACGGCTTCTGGAGAATCCATTCAATTGCGCGCCCAAATCGAAGTGAATGCCGCACAGCTGAAAGCTATCTTTGAAAATCTCCAACAATGTATATCTGATGGGCCGGTGCTGAGGCAGAAACTCGTCTTTACTTAGCGGGTCACGCAAGATTGCGAAGCTGCTAAGCAGGAAATCGCTGAGAAGCTTTCATCTTGCTTGCAACAACGGGCTTAAATCGAAGCGGGGTTGTCCGCAGTAGCTGAATGCGAGGAGGATTTATGGGGAGCGCATGAGCGGGTCGCCAATTTGTTGAAAGCCCCTCCTTCCTAATTGTAACTGTATTCCCCTTTTTGCATTAATTGTATCTCTTAAACATTTTGATTCATGAATAAGTATATACATTTTTTTCTTTTGCATCTGCTTATCTGTGTCTTGATGTGGTGCTAATTAGTTTATTTACTCGTTTCGGAGTTTGTAGTTTATTTACTCGTTTTGGAGTTTCTAGTTTACGTACTCATTTCGGAGTTTGTAGTTTATTCACTCATTCCGGAGTCTCTAGTTTATGGACTCATTTCGGAGTTTGTAGTTTATTCACTCATTCCGGAGTCTCTAGTTTATGGACTCATTTCGGAGTTTTTTTAGTTTACCTCCCTTAGGCTTAAGGCAAACTCGTCTTAACGTTATAGATAACCCCTGCTTTTTGCGATAGAGGTCCGTTAGGTTTTGTGGTACTAGGGTTTTAGTCCGTGGAACCGTCACGTAGGCTGATGCATTCCCCGATAAGCAGTCTTTACGCTGCTGTTCGAGTAGCCCCGCGACTGTCATGTCTCTGATCCCTTCGGAGGATGGACAAAATGTCTTCAAGTAATCATCTTAGGTAGTTTGACCATCGGAAGAGCAAGCGTAAGAAATTTTGCCATGCCGCTTTTTACTTGAGGTTAGGCTCAGTTTGGGAGAACCGATGAGTCATAACCACTCCGCACTGGTGTGGATTGATCTCCGATAGTCTTTCGGGATTTATTTGAGTTACCATCAAGACCCTGAAGTTAGGAATTTTGCCTTCGCTTCCTTTTGATCTGGCTATTTTGGAACCTTTGTTGACATTGCGTCTACTGTAACGAGAAGAATGTCGGGATGGTCTTCAGGTTGTTTTGTGAACCGTTAAGACTTGGACCTAGGAATTTTGCCATGGCTTCGTTTTGTTTCGACCCTGGGGTCTTTTGTTGACGCCGCATCTGCATCCTGCTGGAGTGAGAGGGAACGCCATTGTTGACACTGCGTCTACTGTAACGAGACGAATGTTGAAGCAGTTTTTAGGTTGTTTTGTGAACCGTCAAGACTTGGAGCTAGGAATTTTTCCATGGCTCTGTTTTGTTTTGACCTTAGGGTCTTGACGTCGCGTCTGCATCCTACTAGAATGAGAAGGTACGCCGAGGTTGTCTCTAGGTTGTATATGAACCGTCAAGATCTGGCTCTCCATTTGATGGAGCCAGGTGGGAAAACATGGATCCCTTTTCCATTTATGCCCATGGATTGTAAACAGGGGTCGATGTAGACTCACTTGCAGGGCAGAGGAAATTTTATTTTTTTTATTTTTTTATTTCCACGATGCTCTATCCTTTCAGCTTTTCATATCGCGAAAGTCGTGATTGCCCAATCATTTCGGCTATTTATCGCGGTGCCCAATTATTTCGGCTATTTTTATATTTTTACTCGTTGCTTTTTATTGCGAGTTGTCCAAACATTTCGTCTATTTTATATGCATATATTTTTTGCTCGCTGATTTTTATTGCGAGTTACCCCATCATTTCGGCTATTTCATATGAATATATTTTTTTGCTCGCCGATTTTTATTGCGAGTTGCCCCATCATTTTGGTTATTTCATATGCATATATTTTTTTGCTCGCTGATTTTTATTGCAAGTTGCCCCATCATTTCGGCTATTTTTATATGCATTTTTTTCTCGCTGATTTTTATTGCGAGTATGGAACTTAAGATCTGATACCAATCTTGGCATCAGCATCGCTGTGACTGAAATATTGCCAGGAGAGAATCATCATTTGTCATGAAAGGACTTGGAGTTTGACACCGATTTAGGCATCAGTATCGCTGCAACTGGGATATTGCCAGGAGCGAATCATCATTTGCCTGTGCTAATTTGAACAAAGGTGGCTCAGTACACAGGGTTAAGATCCTGTCGACTAAGACTTTTCGACTTTATGAGCCGTAAGGGTCTCATAAAGTTATTTCTCCCTACGGGTCGTGAGGCTCTCGTAGGCGTATTTTCTCCTTAGGAATCGTGGGATTCCTAAGTATGTGTTCTTTTATAAGTCATAAGGATCTTACAAGAGTGTTTTCTCCTTATAAGTCGAGAGGACTTACAAGTGGCGTTCACCATATGAGGACATTCCTCGTCATTGGTGGAACTTGGTGGGGAAAATTGTTTATTTGTGCCCGTGGATTGTATACAAGGGCTAATATTGGACCGTCTATAGGGCAACTTGGGGGATATGATGGCTTAAGAATAGGTTTAAGTGCCTGTAGCTTAAGGCTTTTGAATCCTATGAGCCGTGAGGGTCTCATGGGGGAGTTTTCCTTACGGGTCGAGAGGATCTCGTAAGTGAAAATTTTACGAGATTGCACCCTTTCGGGTTTTCACAAGCTCGCCGGTAGCCCTGCTGTTTTTACTCATAGCGCCCTTTCGGGTTTTCATCCGTGCCCATTTTGCTTGTGGACATACCATTTTTTTTATAACCGAGATTGCGCCCTTTCGGGTTTCCACAAGCTTGCCGGTAGCCCTGCTGTTTCTACTCATAGCGCCCTTTCGGGTTTTCATCCATGACCATTTTGCTTATGGACATACCATTTTTTCCCCATCGGTTTGCTAATGGGACTTGGGTTGCAGTCTTTGCCGTTGGAGCTTTGATTGCAATATAAATCTCAAAAGAAGATATCATCGTATTTGGGGCGATGCGTCATGTTTGAGGCGGAGCACTAGTTTAGGGACATTTCGGTCCATTGTTAGTTTAGGGACATCTCGATCCGTTGCCAGTTTAAGGACGTAGTGGTCCATTATCACCATTTTTGAGGTGAGGTTTTAGTTTAAGGACATTACGGTCCGTTGTCACCATGTTTGAGGCGAAGTTTTTCCGAATACCACTTAGAGTTTGACTCTGGAAGATAGCGAGCAGACACGAGCGTCGTCATCTATCATTGACCTAAGTCGCGACTCGTCAAGCATGGTATTTCTTGAGGAATCGGCCATTTATTGGCCGGAAAGGTCTTTCGCTGTGCATATCCATGAGCAAATAGGCCCCACCTTGGTAGACCTTATCTATGATGTATGGGCCCTCATAATTCGGCTCGAATTTCCCCCGTTTTGCGCGATTGGGGATCATAGTTCTTTTGACGACTAGCACGAGTTCTCCTTGGTGGAATTTTCTCGGCCTAGTCAGTTTTTCGTATGACCGAATCATCCTTGCCTTATAAGCCTCCAGATTTTGCTGCGCTATAAGGCGGGTTTCGTCGAGGGCGTCGAGCTCCTCAAGCCGGAGATGAGTGTTTTCTTCATCTGTCAATCCGTATTGAACAGCTACTCGGAGAGAAAGGAGTTCTATTTCTAAAAGGGGACTGCTTCCGTGTCGAATACCAACACGTATGGGGTTGTATTCGTGGCTGTCTTGAATGTCGTCCGGTACGCCCAGAAAGCTTCGTGAAGTCTCTCGTGCCGGTTCTTTTTGTTTTTGGACACCGTTTTCTTTATAATCTTGGTCAAGGTCCTGTTGAAAGCTTCAGCTAAACCATTAGCTCGGGGATTATAGACGGAAGAGTATCTTCAATCTATTTTGTATTGTTCTGCGAAGCGGCTAATTTTATGGCTCCTGTAGGCTGGCCCATTATCCGAGATTATCCGTCACAGAGTTCCGAACCGGTAGATGACATGTTTCTTGAATAAATGAAGAATATTCTCCATCTTCACCTCTCTTAGTGGTACTACTTCCACCCACTTAGAAAAGTAGTCGGTCGTCGCCAGTATGAACCGATGTCCATTGGATGCTGCTGGTTCAATGGGGCCAATTATGTCGGTTCCCCGCATTTCGAACGGCCAGCTAACTATCGTTGGGTGTAGCGGATTTGGATGTTGGTGGATGAATTCCCCGTGAATCTTGCACGAGTGACACTGCTTCGCGTATTCGAGACAGTCCTGAATCATTATGGACCAATAGTAACCCCTTCTTTTGATCTTCAGCTTCATCTTTGGCCTGGCTTGATGAGAACCGCAGAGTCCGTCGTGAGTTTCTTAGACGACCCTCTTTGCTTCTTCTGGCCCAAAGCACCTTAGCCATAGATAGTCAAGCGGTCTCTTATATAGAGTATTATTGACGAAGGTAAAAGACAGAGCCCGTTTCATGAGCTGATGTCTTGACGACGCGTTTTCGGGCGTTCGATGGGATTTGAAGTATTCTATGAAGACTTCCCTCCAATCCTTGATCTTTTCTTTATCTTTTATTTGAAGGACTACTTGTTTAGTCGCTTCCTTTCCTTCAGACGACTCTGTTAAATCCCTCGAAGATATTTATGCTGGCGCAAGAACCCGCCGGCTTTGCACAACGATCCTTAGCAAGCTCGGCTAATACATCCGCCTTGCTATTTTCCGCACGCGATATGATTTTCAGGATGTAGAAGGGGATTTGTGACAGCAGTTGCTGCACTTTTTCACCATACCTGATCAGTTCTTGCTTGCACGTCTGATAGTCACCATTTGCTTGGCTAACAACCAGCTAGGAGTCTCCATATATGAGGAGGTTTTCGATTCCCATATCGACAGCAATCTCAAGACCCACTATCAAAGCTTCATATTCAGCCTCGTTGTTTGTTCTTGGTTCTGTTAAGGAAAGGGCAAAACGCATTAACCCTCTTTGCGGAGTCACGAAGATGAGGCCCACCCCGACTTTGATTATAGTGGTTTTACGTTTCCACTTCTTCATGGAAGATGCTCCATCGAAGTATAGTTCACATTGAACATTATTTCCCTCCTCCTCCCCTTCAATTGTGTCGAATGCGTGTTCTTCTGGTAATTCGAAATTTAAGGGAGAATCGGCTGGTATCATATGCTCAGCGAGAAAATCGGCGATGACCTGGCCTTTAACTGCTTTGAGGGGTCAATACGTTATCGAGAATTCCATCAAGAGGAGGGCCTATTTGGCTAGCCATCCTGTTAGTATGGCTCTTGACCTCAAATATTTGAGAGGATCCACCTTTGATATGAGATGGACCTCATGTGCCAAGGCGTAGTGTCTGAGCTTCGTTATAACGAAGATTTGTGCCAGGCAGTGCTTTTCAATGGGGGAGTAGTTGTTTTCTGCCCCCAGGAGAACTCGACTCAAATAATAGAGAGCTCTCTCCTTCCCCTGGTTGTTCTCCCGTTCCTATAACGCGCCTAGAGAACCTTCCAGGGCTGTTGTGAGAACTCGACTCAAATAATAGAGAGCTCTCTCCTTCCTCTGGTTGTTTTCCCATGCCTATAATGCGCCTAGAGAACCTTCCAGGGCTGTTGTGCAGGATAAGGGGCTTTCCCTTAACCGGAGCGGTCAGTACCGGCGGGTTTTGCAGGTATTGCTTGATTTCTTCCAGTGCACTTTGGCATTTATGGTCCCAAACGAATAAGGTCCCCTTCTTCATTAGATGGCTATAGGGGCGACATTTGCCAGAGAGGTTGGTTATGAACCGCCGGATATACGCGAGCTTTCCTTGGAGAGACCGCAGTTGTTTGAGAGTTCTTGGCGTGGGCATTTCCATAATCGCCTTGATCTTTGATGGGTCTATTTCGATGCCTCGCTGTCGTATGATGAATACTAGGAATTTACCTGAGGAGACTCCAAAGGCGCATTTCAAAAGATTCATCTTTAGATTGTATTTCCGAAGACGCTGGAACACTATGTTTAGATGCTCCCGGTGCTCCTCGTACGATTTTCTTTTCACCACAAGCTGAATATTCTCGCAGTTCTTCTCCTCTTCTTCTTTTCTGGAGGTGGATTCTTTGAAGAGAGGGCCGAGAGTTATTTCTTCCTCAGAATCGCTCCCGAATGTAAGAACTTGGGATTTTCCTTTTGTAGAACTAGTATCAACCATATGACAGTTGCCAGCCGTTCCTTCACACTCATCTGTCGCGCTTCTTTGCTGCCGACGAGCTTTGCGCTTCATCTGCTTAAAGTGTTGTCGGTGGGCAATGTATCCTTGCCACCACTTCTTGAAGGCATTGCACTCTTCGGTGGGGTGGGTGACCCTCTAATGATATAGGTAGTAGTTTGGACATGAAACCTCTCAATCGAGGCATGTAACCCCGGGAATATTTTCCTTGAGAGGTCGCAGCTTCATTCCCATTGACAGGGCTTTTTTAAACCGCTTTTCTGTCTTGGTCCTACTTTTGTTTGCCGCAGGCGTGCGTCGGTCTGGTTGGAGTACTTTACGACTCCTCCTTGCCATGGTTTCTTCATCCTGATGCCGACGCTTGGCCTTTTCATATATAGATGTTTCACGTTCTCAGTCAGCTTTGCTCTTTTGAAAGGCTTCGTTAGCAGCTTGTCAATTAGGTCTTCTGACAGTTCCGGGGATTTTGGCACCGGTCCTATCCCCAGTTCCTCTGCGCTGTTTTCTAATGCCGCGGGAGCTTCTTCGCCATTTAACGATGAATAAGAAACCATGTGGCAACTTGCTACATAATCTTTGGTTTCTCCGAACGAGCCATTTCCATCATCATCGTCACTATCTCCGTTCTTAAGTATATGGTTGAGAAACTCTTCGAAGGCGATTAGGGTCCGCACCTTCTGGTTGTACTCCTTCAGCGCGTCGATGTACTTTTGCAGGTCCGTGCGCTTGTCGTTAGGCTGCACGGGCTTCTTGGTCTTCTTCTTTCCCTTCGAAAACTTTGAAGGCTTGACCTGGGTGTTTTGCCCATCATTAGCAGTTTTCGGTATGGAACGCGGTTTCAGGATCCCCTCAATGATCTCGGGTTCCAGCGGGTTTTTCCACCAGATCGCCGGACATGCTTAAAGATCCTTCAGCATTCTTTTGTTTTTAGCTGAAAGGACAACTTCCCATGAAGCTTCTTCCACAAACGAACATGATGCCCCCGGCGTATCCACCTTTTTGGGAGCGTGCCTCTGTGGCGGGTTCACCCTCCAGTTCTCTGACTACATGAATTTCCTTTAACGGTACTGGTCCTCATCCCAGTTCTTGAAGATGCATCAATCCTCAATGGGGTGGTTCACCATTAGGTGATAGGAGAAGTAGTTGGGATTGTTGACGTCACCGGGCTGCGGTGGACGTTTTGGGTATGGCAAAGTGATAAGTTTGTTGCGCACTGCCAGTTCAAACAGTCACCTCATTTTATCATGGGGAAAGGAGTAAGCACGTCCTAGCTTCTCTTCTAGGGATTGGCGCGGGCGCGCGTTGTTTTGGCGAGCAACCAGTTTCGGGTCTCTCGGTTGTTGTTGAGTGTTGGCAATAAAGACCGCTTTCCCTTTACCCCTTTGCATTCCGAGGGTCTATTTTTGAAGTGGAAGGTCCGTCGCCCATCTGGTCCATTTGGACCAACTTTTCAATCAAAACCTGGAAGGTGGTCGGCTTAAAGAACGTCATGAACTGGGACATAGTCGCCTGAGGATCCAGATTCCCTATGAACATGTCCACGGCAGGAGCTTCTTCGATGCGTTGTTCGCATTTTGAGTATAGGTTCCACCACCGGATTGCGTATTGAACCCAGGTCTCTCCTGGTTTCACCTTGGCATTGATTAATGTCATGATCGGGGTGTGCTCGCTTGCGCTGGCGAACCGCTGTGTGAACAGCAACTCCATTCCATGAATGTTTTGACGGAGTCATTTGGGAGCTCCGAGTACCATTCAAACGCTATTTCTAACAGGCTGCCAATGAACTGGCGAAGCGGCAATTTGTCGTTGCCTTCAGTATTGCCGCATAGAGCTCAGAACTGAGTGACGTGCTGATGAGGATTTCCTGTCCCCTTATACACATGGAACTTGGAGATCGTATATCCTGGCGGGTATTTGATTTGGTCATACCAACCCGGATACGGTCGCCCAGTTCTGACGACTTGGCCAGCCACTTCACTTGCCTGATGAGCTCGTATTTGTTGAGCTATATAATCATCAAGGGTGGCTTTGGAGATCGTTTCCTCCCTGGCCGTTGATAAAGCTGGAAGAGGGTTTGATATTTCCCCTCTGTCGTCCTCGATTATTATCGGCGGGTCTTCAGTTGGAGATTCTGGCTGGATCATCATTTCAACCATATCTTGGAACAAAAGTGTCATCTGCTTTATATTAGCAGCATGTTCCGCGGCCTCCTTATCCTTTCTTTTAAGCACCCTTCGCAGGAACTCTGTATCGGTCTCCTGCTCCTGGCGCTGTTCTGATGCTGACTCCGGACTTTCTTTCTGCCCGGTGAGTGCTGTCATTTTCTCTCCTAGAGCTTTGTTGCTGCACTTGAGCTTTTGTCAACGACCGAGTTTTCGGCCGATGACCCACGAAAGCACGGCTTTCCTATTTTCTGGAAGCTATGTAAATCGTGTGCACTATCATGCCCCCAGACTTAGGGTGTTTAGGTTCAGCGCCTTTGGAATTTTCCGCAGGCAATGAGATTTTCTCCGTCCTCCTTTTATGGGAGGTCGAGGTTGAAGGAGCCGTTGTAACCGGCACCTGTGTGAAAGAAGTTCCTCGCTGTATGGTGGAGGGATGATTTTCCTCTTGTCAAACCTTCATTTTCTCTGGTTGATGAGAGTGATTTTTGTTGATCACAGAGTCCTGGACTTTCCGCCAGACCCTGTGGATTTGGGAGGAGAGCCGTTGAGGGGACTGCTCTGGTTTTTCCTGCATCATGTTTTCAGTAGGGAGTGGAGATTTCTTCAACACCGCGGTTGGGGAGTTCTTTCGCACCCTCCTAAGCGGTTCAAAGTTGTTCCCGGTTGGAACAGTAGCGTCAACTTCCACCATTGGAGCTGTTGGAGTGAGTCCAGAGGGGGAGTTGCCCCCAGCTCTTCTCACCCGGCGCCAGTGGCAACGTCGAGAGTGTCTTGCAGAAGGGACAACCTCAGTTGTAGAAGCGGCTCCGTCGTGCCCCCTGCTTTGGTGAGGGGCTGTTGCTGGTGCCAGCCTGTCGAAAACTGACGTCCTTTGAGAGAAAATGACCAATCTTTCGAAGGTCGACTTTCAGGTAGGGAAGCACTTTTGATGACTTCACCTGCCGGCGGAGTTGGGAGGACTATCCATTTTAGGATAGCCCCTTCGGGTATCGCGAGCCTCTTTGCGGGCCTACTTGAGCTTCGGCTCATCCTGTTGAAGGCTGAGGTGGCAGGCTTGGATGACCCGTTGAGAGAGGCCGTGGTGGTTGCAAATCGATCGAAGACCGACTTCTTGGGAGCTTCCTGTGGTGGAACCGGGGCGCTGAAACTCGCTGGCAGGAGCATGGTCCCGAAGAACAATCCAGTGCTGGCTTGAGTTACCTGCCCCACCGGCATTGAAAAGATGGAGGCCGCATTGGGACCGTATGTCACTCATCCAGTTGGGGCGGAGCGGGAGTTGCTGTTTCAGTTTGTGCAGCTGGAAGTCATTGATGTTCACTTCTTCTTTCTGCAAAGGAACAAGACACCAAATCTTAGTACCTCGAATCTAAGGGCAACCATAGCAAACCGCGATTTTTGTTCGTGAAACACGACACACGAAGTGTGGAGTAGAAAGAGGAAAATGTCCCACACGGCGTGCCAGAATCTGTTTACTGCCAGAAACGGAGACGAACTGAGATAGATCGTCTTGCCCTAATCTGGGGGCACATGCTATTTGGATTTATCCGTCCACCTCTCCGTAGATGCCAAGTTGATTTATGGCACCGTATATCGGAAGTTTGGACGGATGCGGCCATTGTAGCAGACTTCGTCAGATTCCCCCTCGTTTATGAGGGGGTTTTGATTGTGGGGACACTCTTCCCTGCAGGCGCAAGCCCCTGCAGTTAATTACGTAATCGCATCGTGATAACCACTTTCTCCTGCTCCGGAAGCTCACTTCATGTCGTATGTGTTTTTATTTGTTTTGGTTGCCCATGGATTGTATACGGAGACTAATTTATGTTGTCGCCCGTCGAGCGTGGATTAGTCCAAATCTGTATATCTTAGATTTGGGTTTGTTTTATATAAGGATCATTAATCTGGTTTGAGATTAAGATCGACTTAAATGTATATGAGCAGTTGTGGCTCGGTTGGTTTTTTGTTAAGGATACGTTAGTCCAATTTGAGACTAAGATCTAATTAACAAGGTTTTAGGATCATTTTTGTTTTAGATCCAACAAGAGAGCATTTGGGCTCTGTTGTTTTAGTTTAAGGACGTTTCGGTCCGTTATCACCATTTTGGAGGCGAAGTTTTAGTTTGAGGACATCTTGGTCTGTTAATGATGTCTCGGTCCGTTGTCCATCTTACGCACACGTGTATTAGTAACGTGACGGGATGAACAACGATGATTTGGGATGCACCCAGTTTGGGGTGCGGTCTGATTTGAGATGTGCACATCAGTTTGGAAGTACACCAAAAAGCCGTCAGTTGTTAGAACCCGCCACCTCTCTGAAGACATTGAGGAATTACAACGACGTGGATCAGAGGTGTGGAAAGATGTACCCTTGAACCAATTCCCATATTTGAGGGAGAAAGGAGTTAGTAGTAAACCCGGAAATCATTAGTCATATTTTGAGATTAAGATTTCCTCAAGAGAATGTAGGATGAGTATCGTTTTGGATATCATCAGTAGGAAGATCAATAGTCATATTTGAGACTAAGATCGGTTTGGGAAATCATGAACGCATGGGCTCAGTTGATCTGAATCGGGGAAGTTTTATCCTCAGAGGACCTAGCCAATTTAGGCTTGGTCCATTCAGTTTTTTTATTGAAAAGTGCCTAACACTTGTTTAGGCTCTGTTTGATCAGTCCTTTTTTGTAAAAGGGCTAACCACTTATATAAGTTCTGACCCTTACGTATAACCATGTGGGCTCTCAGTCATGGGGATTGCCCAATAAGTGTTAAACACTTTACCCCTTTTTGTTTTCGTATGGAGTGCTAAGCACCCTTCCATTTTGTAGTGCCCACATGAGGGACACATGAAGCGCTGGGCACTGAGCGGAACTCATTGAGAGCTAAGCACTCTCCTCTGTAGCGTCCACATAAGGAACACGTGAGGCGCTGGGCGCCGCTCAATGAGTGCTAGGCACTTTCCTCTGTGGCGCCTACGTAAGGAGCACGTGAGGCGCTGGGCGCAGCTCATTGAGTGCTAAGCACTCTCCTCTGTGGTGCCCACGTAAGGAACACGTGAAGCGCTGGGCGCTGAGCGCTGCTCAATGAGTGCTGGTACTTTCCTCTGTGGCGCCCACATGAGGAACACGTGAGGCGCTGGGTTCTTTCTTTTATGAGGACCGGATTTCTCTCAAGAACAAGTTCATCCTGATGAGAATTAAATTCTCAACTTATAGTAGACTTGTCTTATGGATTTTGTTGGAGATAGTGCCCTCAGAGTCAATTATTGGATCACAGGCACGTGATTGCAATGATTGAGGGAGGATCTATCCCGGTAGGACAGTCTTACTTAAGATGATAGTATGCTATCTGGTTTATCTTTATCATCTTGTACTGCTTTAGGTGACCAGACAGGTCGCTATTACACGTTGATAGAGACCCTAGGATTCATGCTTGACTGCCAGCAGTATGAGGGCGATCATATACGTGGGAGCTGGTAGTCTATAAGCACATCCTTAAAAGGTCCCTAGTCGTGGGAGTTTCGAGACAGGGCATCGATACTCCAGAGTAGACTAGTATATACAGTCGAGACCCCGACGAGGGGCGGTGGCCGGTCTCACAAGCCACTGGTGTCAGTTGGTTCACCTAAGATGTATACAGGTGCTTATTGGGTTATGAGTACACCGGACAGGACTCGCCGGGAACCTGCTAGTTGGGATTATACCAGATGTCAGATAGCAGTTCCCTGGTGACATGTGTACAGGTTAGTTCATCGACCTGAGGATCGTCATTTGTCTCGTGTGATTTCCCACTGTACTTTGATTACTACCCTACCACGCTCAAAGGAGACGTGCAAACAGGTTTTAGTTGGGTACAGTCCCGAGCCACATGGAGGCAGTGAGCGGATCTTCAGGGGTTCGTCTCTCCCGGTATTGGGGGTGAGGTCGCGATGTGTCTAGGAGAGCCAATACACGAAGCCCTCAGCCGAGGCATGAGATTTACTGGTAGGTATTCCGGTAGTATCTCAGGGTGTTCTGGGCTACAATCCGACGCGACTTGTACCGCTTTTGGGGGTCTGACTTTTACCAACCCCCTAGGCCCGCCATGCGATGCTCATAGACGAACGAACCGGACTGTACAGATATTGTCACTGACAGGCTCAGTAGGGTGTCAGAATGAGTTCACTCACAGACGTCCCTTTTGGTCAATAGCTGGTGGCCCGTCACGTATGGCTAATACCTCTGACGTGCGAGTGGTTAAATCCATAGCCATAGTATTGATGAGTCTTTAGATTCCCCCACATTCAGTTGCTCAAGTTTTCGGGCGAAACGCTGTAGAGGCCGTATGGAGATATGGCAGGGTTCGATCAGATACGTGCGGTATTGCACGGATCAGGATCGGACGGTTAATACTAGCGGGCTTTGGTTTAAGCCGGATCCTAGTATTGTACAGTGTAGACTTTGTCTCATTGTATTTGTATTTCGGTCGGAATACAAATGCGGGTATGTATATACTGTGGCGAGGTTTTCCTGTAATTTATTACGGGATCAGTTTTTTGGAATTGCCAGTTTGTTTTCCGCTTCAGCCATATTTCTTTGTATCTTTCATTTGGCTGAAGTTTGGTGGAGGAGAGCTTATTTGCATTTGTGCAAATAAGCATTTGTGGAGGGTGTTATTTGCATCTTGTTGTTTCATGATGATTCTACCACCCTTGACTTTCCTTTGTTCATGATGGTTCATGATAGCTTGACTTTGTGATGAGATGATGAGGTTGGTGGAGTGTTGGTTTTGTCTTGTGATCATTTCTTTACATGATCACCTTCTTTCTCTCTTGCATGATTGATACACACACCCCTTGGCTTTTCTCTCTCACTCCATTCTCTTGTTGTGGCCGGCCAATTCTTTGATGGGGCTGTCCAAAATTTGCAAGTGGGATTTTTGGCCTTTTGGCTTCACAAAAATCCCAAGTTTCATCTCCAAAAGTCTAAGTTCTTTTCCTCCACCAAAAGCAACTTCCAATACCCCAAAATCAGACATAGTTTTCTACACTATATTCTACAGCAAATCTTGGGCATGTCGACTCGCCAACTTCGTGCCCGAGTTGCCTCGGACCAGAGGTGGGAGCCCGTAAAAGAAGCCGGCGACGTGGTGCCCTTCCGGCGACTTGGTGGAGACGGGAGATTCTGCGGGGAGATCGGGAGGACGACGAGAAGATCGAAGGACACGGATCGCTCGGTATATCTCTCTACCGCCTTCTTGTTAGCTAGGACTAGTTTAATGGCACGATCCGGGTTTATAGTGCGCGGTGGTGCCGGTATAAAAAGTTAAAGAAAAGGATCGTTTCCGCATTCCGGCGTCGGATTGACGGCCGGGGCGCCGTGCACTTACAGATTTCAGATCCAGAGAAAGAATTAAATTCTTCTTTTTTTTAAATGGGTTAAACATTTAGATATGTAAGCGAGATGATCTTTACCTAGAGTTTTTTATGGAGGGAGATCTTCTTCTCTTTTTCTTTTTTGAGCTCTCTTCTTCTTCATTTTTTTAAGCTTATGGTGTAGCTTCCTCCTTTCAGACTTGAAGTCTTCGGTCCTTTATATAGTAAAGAGAAGTTTGTTTAATTCTGAGAAAATCTCTCATTGAGAGATCCTAATTGATTTAAGTCTGAAAATAGAGTTGGAGAATTTTACCCACCGTTGGATTTTGATCCAAGGACTTCTGTTTTATAGAAGATATTGTTCTTGTTTTTTTAAAAAGATTGGGGAAATATTTACCCATATACATAATTTATTCTATAGAACGGCGATTTTATAATCACCATTGGATTTTAATCCAACGGTCCTCTGTTTTACAGAAGGCATAGAATTTTATTCTACGATCCCACCGAAGGTATATTTCTTTTTTTAGAAAGATTTGAGAAATATTTCCTCTCAACAGAAATTTAATTCTGAGTCTTGATGATTTATCATCTTCGTTGGATCATCTGTTTAACAGAGAGTAGAATTTAATTCTAACTGGGCGCCGGCGCTCACGTATTGTGCATATGGATGCTAATTAAGGTTTTAATTCTTTTGTGTGCTTTGCACATTTGCGCCCACGTGAGGAGCACGTGTGGCGCCAATATAAGAGTTTTTAACTCTGGCGCTGGCGCCCTCGTGGCAGGCACATGAGGCGCTGCCTCTTAAATTTTGGACAGAGCTCTGCTCTTTTATTGGGGGAAACAATGTTGTATTGGAGTTATATTTGAATTATATTCATGGATGGATTGATTTCAGATTTGACTACGACTCAGATTGAGTTGGACTCTTTAAACAAAATTGAAGTCCTGAATTACATTTGGAGTTATCGGTAACTGCTGCACATGGACGGCAGGATTTATGTCTTTTTTCAAAATAATTACCGTATTGATAACCACGTTTTTAGTTGTCTACCTTAAATAGGCAAGCGCCCAATTTCTCCGGCTCCCTGAGGCTCAAGAGAATTGGTCCCGCTTAAACCTATATTTACTAGGGTCCTTATTGTAAATTAATATAACTTGATGGGGGTTTATGAAAAATAGTTTTGATATATTTTCAAAATAAACCTCAAGTATTTATTTATCGTCTTTAGGATTTTCATAGATGTAATTTTTATAAGATGAGATATTCTAGTGGATATAAATCTAAATTGAATAGTATATGGTGTTTTCATGTAAATTGACTTGTATTGATTTCTTGATGGTATTCTCATGAACTTTTGGGGTTCTTTTCTTTTGATTTAGAAAACATGGAATATATTATATATTTAAAATAGATATTTTGATAATATTTACGTATATATATATATATATATATTAAAAATAGAATTTATTATTAATAGATATCACGTTTTCTTAAGAATTGTAATAATAAAAATTCCATCGAGATCGTATGCTCCGTAAGGAGGTCTGCATCTCGTCCTACTAGTCCGATGGATGTGCGATGACCCGCATCAACCAATATAGGTTGTAAGGACATAATCGTATGGAATTTGTAATGACCCTGAAATTTCTGTACAGAATTTTTTTTTCAAAATAAAGAAAGGAGCACCTAAACCTGAGCACAGGTTATAATTTAAATTGCTTTAGAATAGCAAGAAACAACTTGTATCTCATTAGTAAATCCCTGCATTGCTGTGACATAGCCCCTGTGTTCGAATCCCCCTCCCCTCCCGCCACATATATTTTTTTGTTGATTTTCTTTTAAACTTTTAGAAGCCCAAAGGTTTACATATGCGCTGCACGTAAAATGAAAAGTCACAACAAATCAAACATGTATACTGAGGTATATGAGACGACTAGGACACACGGAAAAAATCCAGACACCAATCAAGGTGAATGGACCGGTGAGATTTAGCAATAGGCCAGCGCCGCCGGTTTAATCAAGGGAAAATGCATTTTTTTTGGTGCCCTAACACCTGTTGGCTTACCCCATTAACCCCGGTCTGTTTGTTTTCCCTGCAATTATCCAGAGAATTAAAAATCAACATTAAACCAAATTTTAATGCATTTTTAATTCTTTCTTCACTCACAAAACCCTAATCCTACCCTATAAATACAACCCTACATTTTGGCCCTCCTCATTCAGAAATATAGTACCAAAACTCTCTAAAAATTTCATGTCCAAAAAGTTGTACAAGTGGAGTTAGCTTAAGGCCAAGTTCCAGCGACATTTCGGGACAAATCCGGCAATGAAACGACTCCACGACGATTCCATAAGCTTCCTATACCTCCCCTCTTTCTTTCTAATTTGTAAGTCCCACTTTCCCTCTTCTCCTTATATTAAAACGAATTCCATTTTCAAAACTAGTCGGAAGCGGAGTTAATCCGACTTCCGTTTTTAATTTAACTAAAAACACCATTTATCTTAATAACAAATTTACAATCTTTTTGTATATTTTTTAGCAATCATAAAAAAACACATTAGAACAAGTTTCATCTCAATATAATATGTATTGCAACTTCTATTTCAGTTTTACGGTAAAATACTATCATGTTTACATACGACATTGCTTATTCATTTTTCTCATATTGCCTTTAGAAAACTCACGAGGTAATGACCTACCTCATCACAACACTCATTCTTGACACAGCACGATTGGTTTTGGAACATTAATTTGTGGGATAAATACGAGTTTATATTTAAATACCATAAATATTCAAAAACCGTTTTCTTTAAAAGTGTATTATTTAATTCCTTGCAAATGCGCCTCTACAAGCCATTTTGGAGAACCCCGATCGGGATGGTGCGGGTTATCACACATTCTCGGGCCTAGTAGAGCGCGATGCAGAGCTCCTCACGGAGCATCCGATCTCGATGGAATTTTTAATGCAATTTTTAAGAAAAATATGATTTCTATTTAATAAATAAATTCTATTTATATATATATATATATATATTATAAAATATATATATTTTTTAAATATAATATATATACCATGTTTTCTAATCAAAAGAAAAGAATCACAAAAGATCATGAAAATAGTATCATATTTCAATACATTTCCAATATTACACTATAATACCAAATACTATTCAAGTTAGGTTTATATCCACTAGAATATTTCATTTTATAAAAATTACAATTATGAAAACCCTAAAAATGATAAATAAATACTTGAGCTTTATTTTGAAAACATATCAAAACTATTTTTCATAAAACCCCATCAAGTTATACTAATTTACAATAAGGACCCTAGTAAACATAGGTTTAAGCGGGACCGGTTCTATGGAGCCTCAGGGAGCCGGAGAATATGGGTGCTTGCCTATCTAAGGTAGACAACATAAAAACGGTGTTATCAATACGGTAATTGTCTTGGAAAAAGACACAAATCCTGTCATCCATATGCAGCAGTTACCGATAACTCCAAAACTAATTCAGAACTTCAATTCGTTTTAAAGTGTCTGGCTTAGACAGAGTTTCAGTCTAACGTGAAATCAATCAATCGATCTATACTTGAATATGATTCAAGTATAACTCTAATTCAACATGAATCCGTTTATACCAAAATTCAATCTATATCAACATGACTCGACTGAACCGAACCATGGATATACTCTGATTACATGACTATCCATTTATATCCATTCCGTTTACATGATATCATAGTTTCAGCAAGTCGTACATCTATTAAACAAAATAATACAAATCAATACAAAATATATTACAGGGTTTTAAAGGGGTGGACTGGTACGAAATGTGTTAAAAGTGGCACGAGATGGCCATTAAAAGACGTAACTATACATCCATTGCTGTTGTTCCGTGGTTTTATCGACGGAACCTTATACTACGGGTTACCATAGTCCATGGTGTAAGTTGGACTCCTTTCGTATACATTGGCATATTCTGTACCAAGTTACAAACAACTGCGTTAGCATAACAATCAAATATTATACCAGTTACATCCTATTATTTGTCTATTCTATTTCTACCTTTGTTTGGGACTTACCAAGCGATTGTTCGCTGACGACATTCTTATTTCTCTTCATTCTTTGGAATGTTGTCAGTGCTGGGATGGCCTAGCACCTGGTCAAGGGTTCGGTGGCATCACACATGCCATAATCAAAATTTTAGAGGTGCTAAGCTAGCCCCGACGAGAATCGTAGCTAGAAGTTTTAGGGATTCATACAACTAAACATCGCATGCAATTGTAAAACTATCACTAAGAGGAAAAATACGACCTTTATAGATCTTCCTCGGTGACTCCTTGGCACTTTGAGAGTTAGTAACGGATCGATGGAAGCCTTCCTTGTCCACGATGATCCACCCGAAGTCCCTTTGCCCAAAGCTCCTTGCCATACTTGTTTCGCAAACGAAGTAGAGCAAACATCCTACACAAATCGGCTAGAGGTGTGTAGTATGATGATGTGGTTTATATTCTTCAATTGAAATCCTTTCTTTCATCAACTTCACTCAAAAAAGAAATTAAGAGAGGAAGAAGAAGATAATGGTGGCTTGAGCTTTCTATCATATCACATATGATAACTTGTATTCTTCACACCCTTGCACTCAATTTTGCACAAGTTTTGTACACCTTGCTTCATATCACATATGAAGCTATTTATAGTGATAAGAAAGGAATAATCACCATTATTCCATTACCACCATAATTATGAGTGGAAATTCTTTTCCTAAACAATTAAGCATGGGTGGAAATTCTTTTCATTAAGTTAAGTAAAGTATACCCACTAAGAATAAAGGAGCATGTGTAGTTTTTCTTTTCATTAACTTAAAATGAAAAGATATAAAGAAGCATGTGAAGATTTTCTTTACATTAACTTAAAATGAAAAGATATAAATTAAAAGCTTCAATATAAGTCTTATATTGCCACCATTCTTGTATCAACAACCATGATACTATGTATGCATGTATGTGTTCATGCACATCATCATGTGCATGCATGCATGCATACAAAAGGATTTACTTAAAGAATTTATCTAAATGTAATTTGTTAAATCAACACTTGATTTACCAAACCGGTCATATCACATACGATCCGTCAAATAGAAAATGCCCGATTAATATACGTTATCACATAACCGTATTTAAGCGGGTCCCGCGCATATCTCATATGCACACCACATCGTTTTGCCTGAGCCAGGAAACTTCATTGTGGGACTCTAAGACTCGTCAATACGCCAGCAGTAGATGATGATCATATCAAACATCTACAAGCCGCAAGAGGTCAGCTAAACATAACGGCCACCCGGGTATTGAAGCGATCAGAAGAAAACCAGCGAAGCTGTAAAAACTCCCGTCGAGCCAACTAGCAACACTTACCGTACAGTCCGGTCTCTTCGTCTGATACGTCGCATATGCAGTCTAGGGGTGGTAAATGTCAGACCCCAGTAACTTTATAAGTCATGTTGATTTACGGCTCATAACAGTTCAAGGAACTACTGATAACACTTATCAGTAAACCTCGAGAACCCTGGCCAGAGATTTAGGTGTTATAGCCGATCAAACATAGCGCGACATCAACTCCCCATACCGGGAGAGACGAAACCCCTCCTATCGCTCACTGTCTCCATATGATTCGGGACTGTACCCAAAATCCACCTGTTTGCACAACTCAGTAGAGCCGTGGTAGGGAGGAAATCAAAGTACAGTGGGAACCACACAAGACTCTATGACGATCTCGGGTCTACAGACTAACCTGTACAAGTGTCACCTGAGAACTGCTATCTGACAATAGGTATATATACCATCTAGGAGTTCTCGGCGAGTCCGTTCAGTGTACCCAGTCTCCACTGAGCACCCGTACACCATCCTTGATGTCAAACACCGATGGATATGGGATCATCCATCGCCCATCATATGGGTCAAGATGCGTATACGCTAGTCTACTCTGGTGTATCGATGCCCTGTCTCGACACACCCTCGACTAGGAACAGTTATAGGATGTACTCATAGACTACCGTGGCCCCACTAGTATGATCTCATCATAGTCCCAGTAGTCGAGTACAAATCCTAAGGGCTTTATCAACATGTAACAAAAGAGACAATCAAAGTACATGTTAAGATAAAGTATAACCAGATAGCGTACTATCATGTCGAGCAAGAAAGTCCTCCCTATATATGTCCAAGCATCCACTACAATATACATCGTATGTACAGTAATGGCCTTTAGGGCATACATATTACTAACAGTCAGGAGGACCAAACGCTGAGGAATTCTTGACCAGTCAGGAGCACTTGGAGCAGACTACTGAGCAGTACGACCATTAGGCTTTACTTGTACTCACTTTACTTTCAGTTCATGCCATTGTTTAGGCATTGCTTTCCATTCTTATATTTACATTTTCAGTTGTATTGTAAAGAAATGTTTAACCAATAAAGTTGATGTTCATTTACATCTCTTGTTATTTTCTTATGTACTTTATTATATTGCTTAGCTACGCTTAGCGTGTTTACATCTGAGTAAATATATAGCGGGCCTCGTCACGTCTCTTTACCCGTACACTGAGAAGCAGGGCGTGACAGGTTTTATTGGTGGTCCACGCAGGTCAGTGCTGCATGGAACCCTACCATGCAGGTCAGCTCTGCATGGACATGCGGGACAATTTTGCATGATGTCCTGAGCAATATAACACAAGAATCAGCAACTAAAAACATTCTTTACATTTCATATTCCTTGAATCTTACAATTTCATATTCTTTGAATCTATCATAACCTTATCATTCTTTCATGGTTATGGATTCTCCAAACAATACCAGAACAAACTTCAACAACACACCACCACATCTTCCACTTATGCCTACCGTTGTATCTCCGATCAACGATCAAACGGTATTGCTTGATGCAATCCGAAACCTCCTAGAAGGACAGCAGCAGCAGACTGCTATCTTATTGAACTGCCCAGAAGTAGAAGCACCCGGAGTGAAGCAATTCCGGGTATTTCACCCGAAGCAATTTTCTGGGAAAGAGAGCCCCTTGGCAGCTGAAGAATGAGCTCAGAGTATCGAAGACGATCTGGCAGCAGCACAAGTGCCAGAGATTGCCTGGGTTAGAGTTGCGAAGCTGCAACTCACAGATAACGCCGGAGTTTAGTGGAAAGTGGAAGAAAGCCGTCTTGACCAGCCGATAGAATGGAGGACTTTTCGCAAGATGTTCGACGCGAAATATTTCCCCGAGACTGCCCGATTTGACATGGAACAACAATTCATCCATCTACAACAAGGTTCGTTGTGGACCAAATCTGTGGATGAGTATGATGCTGAGTTTACCATGCTCAGTAGGTAAGATATGTCTCAAATATTCGATTTTCTTATATCACATACTACACAGCTAACAAAAGACCGAAACAGGTTTACGGGACACCTCATTCTGACTGCTGAGATCAGGTCCAGACGATTTTAGCAAGGGTTAGATCCGGAGATCCAAGCTGCCTTCGCTACAGGGGATTTCCAAACCCACGACCTAGTTCTGAAAGTTGCCCATCGATACGAGGCAGTAGTGAAGAAGAAGGGCAGATCTTAATCTGCCGGTGTGAAGCGCCCTGCCACCGAGATGGCAGGAGGAGCCTCTTCAATACCAACTTTTGAATCCAGGAGACCGGAAGTAATAAATAACCGGTCAAGTCCAGATTTTTACTTCTACTGCAAGAGGGATGGACACCTGTGGAAGGACTGTAGGCGCGCAAAAGGCCTGTGTTTAGTTTGTGGCGCATCTACTCATGGAATTGGAACATGTCCTTTTAGATGCAACCCAGTTCCAACTCACAACACTTATCCGCAGCGGCCAACTATTCAGGCTCCTGCACCTCGTCTTGCTCTCCCAGCTCCACCTCTATGTCAGCCTCCTGTATAGCCTAATCGCCAATTCCATCAGGCACTGAGGAACATGCCTCGAGGGCAGAGAAACATACCCCAAGGACAGAGGAATGTGCCTCCAGCTAGGAGAAATGTACGACGGCGTCAGGCTTTCACCTTACCGGCCGTAGAAGCCGAGACTATAGACCAAGATAACCCTGGTAATTCCCTCACATCTTTCCAAAACTTTTGCATTCTTTCATTCTTCCAAATATTTTTTCATGCACCATCAATAGTTCTATCAACATCACTATCACCAAACTTTTCTTGAATCTTTTACACTTTCCTTCTATAAATTTCGAGAACGAAATTTTTATAAGGATGGTAGAATGTAATGACCCTGAACTTTCTGTACATAATTTTTTTCAAAATACAGAAAGGATCACCTAAGCCTGAGCACAAGTTATAAATTTAAATTGCTTTAGAACAGCAAGAAACAACTTGTAGCTCATTGGTAAAGCCCTGTACTGCTGTGACATAGCACCTGTATTTGAATCCCCCCAGCCATATATATTTTTATGTTGATTTTCTTTTAAACTTTTAGAAGCCCAAAGGTTTATATGTGCACTGCACGTAAAATGAAGAGTTACAACAAAATCAAACATGTGCACTGAGGTATATGAGACGACTAGGAAACGTGGCAAAAATCCAGACACCAATCAAGGTGAATGGACCGGTGAGATTTAGCAATAGGACGGCGCCGCCGATTTAATCAGGGCAAAATGCAATTTTTTTTGTTTCCCTAACACCTGTTGGCCTACCCCATAAACCTCAGTTTGTTTGTTTTCCCTGCAATTATCCAGAGAATTAAAAATCACCATTAAACCAAATTTTAATGCATTTTTAATTCTTTCTTCACTCATAAAACCCTAATCCTACCCTATAAATACAACCCTACACTTTGTTCCTCCTCATTCAGAAATATAGTACCAAAACTCTCTAAAAATTTCAAGTCCAAAAAGTTGTACAAGTGGAGTTAGCTTAAGGCCAAGTTCCGGCTATGATTCGGGACAAATCCGGCGACGAAATGACTCCCCGACGATTCCATAAGCTTTCTCTACCTCTCTTCTTTCTTTCTAATCTGTAAGTCCCACTTTTCCTCTTCTCCTTCTATTAAAATGAATTTCATTTTCAAAACTAGTCGGAAGCAGAGTTAATCCGACTTCCGTTTCTAATATAACTAAAAACACCATTTATCTTAATAACAAATTTACAATCTTTTTGTATATTGTTTAGCAATCATAAACAAACACATTAGAACAAGTTTCATCTCAAAATAATATGTATTGCAACATCTATTTCAGTTTTACGGTAAAATAGCATCATGTTTACATACGACATTGCTTATTCATTTTGCTTATATTACCATTAGAAAATTCACGAGGTAATGACCTACCTCATCAAAAAACTCATTCTTGACATAGCACAATGGCTTTTGGAACATTTATTTGTGGGATAAATACGAGTTTACATTTAAATACCATAAACATTAAAAAACCATTTTCTTTAAAAATGTATTATTTAATTCCTTGCAAATGCGCATTTACAACCCATTTTGAGGAACCCCGATCGGGATGGTGTGGATTATCGCACATCCTCGGGCCTAGTAGAGCAAGATGAAGACCTCCTCACGGAGCATCCAATCTCGATGGAATTTTTAATGCAATTTTTAAGAAAAATATGATTTCTATTTAATAAATAAATTCTATTTTTTTATATATAAAAATATTATCAAAATATCTATTTTAAATATAATATATATTCCATGTTTTCTAATCAAAAGAAAAGAATCACAAAAAATCATGAAAATACCGTCACATTTCAATACAATTCCAATATTACACTATAATACCATATACTATTCAAGTTAAGTTTATATCCACTAGAATATTTCAATTTTATATAAAAATTACAATTATGAAAACCCTAAAGGTGATAAATAAATACTTGAGCTTTATTTTGAAAACATATCAAAACTATTTTTCATAAAACTCTCTCAAGTTATACTAATTTACAATAAGGACCCTAGTAAACATAGGTTTAAGCGGGACCAGTTCCCTTGAGTCTCGGGGAGCCGGAGAATATGGGTGCTTGCCTATCTAAGATAGACAACCTAAAAACGGTGTTATCAATACGGTAATTGTCTTGGAAAAAGACACAAATCCTGTCGTCCATGTGCAGCAGTTACCGATAACTCCTGTTAGGTCCACGTTACCTCTCCCGGTACTTTCGGGGTTGCGGAAACGGTAAAACAAAAATTTTTCTGGACTTGGTAACATGGACCGTAAAAGCTGGATCTTTGCTAAACAATACACTAGCATCCTAACATGAGATGTTATCTACTCGGTTAGGGGTTATATCTCAACTTGAACTCCTTCTCTTCTTGTTGTTCTTCACTTCTTGTTGTTCTTCTCTTCTTGCTTT
Source organism: Agapanthus africanus (assembly GCA_030015575.1). Classification (NCBI taxonomy): domain Eukaryota; kingdom Viridiplantae; phylum Streptophyta; class Magnoliopsida; order Asparagales; family Amaryllidaceae; genus Agapanthus; species Agapanthus africanus. The sequence goes on along the minus strand of CM057338.1, from coordinate 415,420,366 downwards.
CTCAATGGTTGATCCGGACTTTGGTCACCTCCGCGGCCTCCTTGAGTCGAAGACGATCCACCCGAGAGATGTACACCGAGCTCCACCTCGAGCCGAGGTAACTAGGGCAAGGAGATTGCTAATCTAGAAGCCCTAGGTTGTGTAGAAGTGGTAGATGAATGGTTTTGTCTTTGTGGGATCTTTATCTCTCAACACATGAGATCAAAAGATAAATCAAGAGGAGGAAGAAGGAGGAGCTAGCTAGCAACCATGGAGCTTCTCATTTCAAGAGAGAGAATGAGAATGAGCAAATGAAAAGCCTAACCAAGAGAAAACCCAACCATGGTTGCAATAATGCAAAAACATTATCATTACTAATCACATCAAGATAAAGGTGATGGCTACAAATGACATGACCATTATCATAACCAAAAAGAAAAAGAAAAAGAAAACCAAAGAATACTTTAGATCTTTCAAGAAGATCCTAGTCAACTTTGGTCAAATGGTCAACAAAGTCAAGATGGTCAAATGGTCAATGTAATTAGCCATAACATAATTATCAATGAAAGGATTAGTAAATAATGTCCCCGGCTCATAATGGTTTTGACCAAACGAACTGTCAAAACCCTAATGAGTTCGCCTCAAAATGGTTTTGACCGAATCAACTGTCAAAACCCTAATGAGCCCGCCACATAACGGTTTTGGCCGAACCAACTGCCAAAACCCTAATGAGGCACCTCCTCCTTCATCACTCCGAAAACTGTGCATACACACCTGCATCCGCATTCCGCAGAATGCGGATGCGCAGTAGACAAAACAAAACCATCCGTGCAATACTAGGATCCGGCTTAAACCAAAGCCCACTAGTACTGCCTGCCCGAACACCATACGCACACAAGTGTACGTAAGTGATCGCAGCCCTGCCGTAAAACCATACGGCCTCTACACGTTTCGCTCGGTGCAGGGAAACTCTCTGTGTGGGACTCTAAAGACTCGACACTACGCTGGCAGTGGGTTTAACCACAGACCGCAAGCGGCACTAGCTGTGCGTAACGGTCCCCAGGTAGATGTCGATAAGAAGGCCGATGAAGTAAACCCATCCGAACTCCTACTGAGTCTGTATGTGACAATCTCCGTATAGTCCAGTCTGTTCGTCTGATACATCGCATGTCGAGCCTAGGGGGGCGGCAAGCGTCAGACCCCTAATAGCGGTACAAGTCGTGTCGGAGTGAAGCCCAGAACACCCTGAGATAACACTGGAACCTACCAGTATATCTCGCTTGCCCTGGCCAGGGACTACTTGTGTAATGGCTCTCCTAGACACAGCGCGATGTCAACCCCCAATACCGGGAGAGACGAATCCTGTCTAACCGTCACTGCCTCCAACTGCTTCGGGACTGCTCCCAACTACTACCTGTTTGCACAACTCAGTAGAGCCGTGGTAGGGTAGTAACCAAAGAACAGTGGGAACACACTCGAGGAGAAGTGACAGTGTCAAGTCAGCGGACTAAGCTGTACTCATGTCACCTGGGAACTGATAACTGACGATAGGTATAATACCAACCATCAGTTCCCGACGAGTCATGTCCAGTGTACTCGTAACCTAACGAGCACCCGCATACTATCTCAAGTACGACGTACCGACGGCTGTGGGACAGACCATCTCCCGTGCTGGGATGAGAAGCGCATACGCTAGTCTACTCCGGAGCATCGATGCCCTATCTCGATACTCCCACGACTAGGGACGTGTATAAGGATGTGCTTGTAGATTACCCAGCCCCCACGAGTGTGATCGCCATCACAACGCCGGTAATCAAGCAAAGATCCTAAGGGCTCTACTAATGCGTATAGGTGATATAATAAATAAACACACATGTACACATTAAAGCAGAGACAAACCAAGTAGCATACTACTATATTGAGCAAGATTGTCTGTACAACTGTGAATATCCCAAGCTTCCATCAAGTAATATACATACTAGTATGATACAGTAATGGCCTCTAGGGCATATACACTAACAATCTCCCACTTGCACTAAGGCCATGTACTGGCGTATCGAAGACCTATCATCTCGATCAGCCGCTCGAACTGAGTCTGGGGTAAAGCCTTCGTGAATGGGTCCGCAGTGTTGTCCTTTGTGTCCACTCTCCGCACCTCGATCTCCTGTCGATCAATGATCTCCCTGATCAGGTGATACCGCCTTAAGATGTGCCTGGATTTCTGATGGGACCTTGGTTCCTTCGCTAAAGCTATAGCCCCATTGTTATCGCAATACAAAGGTATTGGGTCAACAATGAACGGAACCACCTGAAGTTCACTAATGAACTTCTTCATCCAGACCGCCTCTTTTGCGGCATCGCTTGCAGCAATGTATTCAGCCTCCATCGTCGAGTCTGCGACGGTATCCTGCTTGGAACTCCTCCAACATACCGCCCCTCCGTTGAGGGTAAACACAAAACCCGAGACAGACTTGCTGTCTTCTTTGTCACTCTGAAAGCTTGAATCGGTAAAGGACTCGACCCTGAGGTCTCCATTACCGTAAACCAGGAACATCTCCTTAGTCCTTCTCAGGTACTTGAGAATGTTCTTCACTGCTGTCCAGTGGTCCTCCCCTGGGTCTGACTGATACCGGCTTACCGCGCTCAACGCGTAAGCTACATCTGGTCTTGTACATAGCATCGCATACATTATAGATCCTACCGCCGAAGCGTAGGGTATAGTGCTCATGCGAACCCTCTCCTCGTCAGTCTTAGGAGACATCTTCTTGGAGAGGGTAATTCCGTGCAATGCGGGTATGTTACCGCGCTTGGAACCCTCCATACTAAATCTCTTTAGTACGGTCTCTATGTACCTGGACTGCGAAAGTCCCAATAGTTTCTTGGATCTATCTCTATAGATCTTGATCCCCAGAATGTACGAGGCATCACCCAGGTCCTTCATGGAGAACCTTTGTGACAAAAATAGCTTGACCGATTGTAGCATAGGAATATCATTTCCTATCAAAAGAATGTCGTCCACGTACAAGACTAGGAATACGACAGTTCGTCCTACAATCTTCTTATATACACAGGGTTCATCTTCGTTCTTGATGAAATCAAATTCCTTGATTGCCTCATCAAAACAGATGTTCCAGCTCCGCGATGCCTGCTTTAATCCATAAATGGATTTAAGCAACTTGCACACCTTTCCGCTGCTCCCACTGTCTACGAAACCTTCTGGTTGATCCATTTAAACGCACTCTTCTAAACAACCGTTTAGGAAAGCCGTTTTAACATCCATCTGCCAGATTTCATAGTCATGGAAGGCAGCAATGGCAAGTAGGATCCGAATGGATTTGAGCATAGCCACCGGAGAAAAAGTTTCATCATAGTCCAAACCAGGTCTTTGACAAAAACCTTTTGCAACGAGTCTAGCTTTATAGGTTTCCACCTGCCCATCTACACCAAGTTTTCTTTTGTAGATCCATTTGCATCCAACGGGTTTTACCCCAGGTGGAGCAATATCCAAGGTCCACACTTTATTGGCGTACATGGACTCCATTTCGGATTGCATTGCTTCCTGCCACTTATCAGAGTCCCTACTGATAATGGCCTGCCTGAAACTGGTAGGGTCATCTTCTTCCAAGATGCAATCCTCTCGATCCCCGTCTATGAGAAAACCGTAGTATCTCTCGGGCGGATGAGAAATCCTACCAGATCTGCGAAGTGGCTGAGGTTCATTTGGGGTTATTGAATTCTGAGGTTCTGTCAGATCTTCAGTTTCATTTTGTGGTCGCTGAATTTCTTCCAGTTCTACCGAACTCCCACTTGTTTCTTTTGCAAGAAATTGCCACTCTAAAAAGGTGGCGTGGCGAGATACAAACACCTTTTGTTCCTCGGTGTGGTAGAACAGATATCCTGTGGAGTTCTTAGGATATCCCACAAATTTACATAGAACTGAACGTGCCTGAAGTTTGTCCGGATTTTGTACTTTTACATAGGCCGGACAACCCTATACCTTAATACGTTTAAGATACGGCCTTTTACCATTCCATATCTCGAACGGTGTCTTAGGCACAGATTTAGACGGAACATCGTTCAACAGATATGCCGCCGTCAACAGCGCATGTCCCCAAAATGAAAGAGGTAACTCGGCATTACTCATCATGGAGCGAACCATATCCAGTAGGGTACGATTCCTCCGCTCCGATACACCGTTGTGCTGTGGTGTATAAGGAGGAGTAAGCTGAGAGAGAATACCATTCTCTTTTAAGTAATCTAGGAATTCCGTGCTTAAGTACTTCCCTCCCCTGTCAGACCGGAGGATCTTGATACTTTTGCCTGTCTGGTTCTCTACTTCGTTTCTGAATTCCTTGAATTTCTCAAAAGCTTCAGATTTGTGTTTCATCAGATACACATATCCGAACCTAGAGAGATCGTCAGTGAATGTGATGAAGTACGAGAACCCACCCCTTGCATGTATAGACATCGGACCACATACATCACTATGTACGAGTCCCAAGAGCTCTACTGCTCTTTCTCCATGTCCGGTGAACGGAGATTTGGTCATCTTCCCTTTGAGACAAGACTGACAAGTTTTATAAGATGAAAACTCGAATGCATCCAAGAGTCCATCTATATGCAACTTACTCAGTCTTTTCTCTCCGATATGACCAAGTCTACAATGCCACAAGTAGGATTCATTCGTATCTGAATTCTTCCTCTTGCGTGTGTTTTGTATATTGAGAACTGTATTCTGATTTAGAACGTAGATACCATTACACAGTGTACCCTCTGCAACCAGTACCTTATGAAGGTAAATGTTCATGATATTCTTGTCAAGAACAAAGTTATATCCATCTTTATCGAGTAAAGAAACTGATATGATGTTGCAAACCATGGAGGGTACATAGTAGCAATCGTTCAAAATCATAGTCTTGCCGTTTGGCAATACTAGGTGATATTCACCGACGGCTGCCGCATTAACTTGTGCTCCGTTCGCTACTCTAAGCGACATATCACCCGGTGCAACTTTCCTACTTTTTCTCAGTCCCTGCAATAAATTACAGATATGAGATCCTGATCCGGTATAAGTACCCAGGAGGTAGGGCTGACCGTAAAACAGTTCTCAATTACAAGAACACCTGAAGTAGATGCAAAACCATACTTCTTCTTCAACTGGGTATCCTGGAAATCCATACAATCCCCTTTCCCATTCTCATACTCATGACTGTTGTCACAAGTTAGAGCTGAACCAACTTTCCCCAGTCCCGAATAAGAATTCGGATCGGTCAAGCGATACATTTTATTATCTTGATTAGGGCGTGAAAAGGTTGCTGCCTGGAGAGAGAGAAAAGAAACACTCAGCGTACGCTCTTGCAAGATTAGATTGGTTTATTAATTTATCTAACCAGGATGTCTCCCACTGTTTACTCAAATTCTTCTTAAAACCTTTTTAAAAGAAGAACTAGCCGGGTTTTAAGTCACGTCACAATACTTGCTTAACCTTTCAGCCAGGCTAGTGTCGGTACTTCGAGGGAGGTTTTCCAACGCTTTCGTGAAGTTCCTTAATTTAAGAACCTCTTTTCCCTGGGGGCGTAACCCCGCTAAAACCTTTCTAGTCACCTACTAGGTTTATAGCATTGATTGTTAAGTGAAATAATCTCCCGAGAGTAATCCAACTCATCAGTGGGATCGGGATCCAACTATCACTGTGTGATGACCTAGATGAAATCCACTCTAGTCACCACACTCCAGAAGGTATGCTAAATCTGCAAGTCTCAGTATTTTTGAAACTCCCGATGTGGTTTTTGCCCCTAGGACCCAAGTGACCTTGACTGAGCCAACATATCAAAGGATCCTGGTCAAGTTCAACCCGTCATTATCTTGACTGCATTAGACCCACCCGTACGAGTCCTTAACTGAGCCAAAATGACCGTACGACTGTCTTAACCAATCACTTTGTATCCTACGGAAAGATATTACATAGCTACCGTACACTACGCCTCGGCTGAGCAAGAAATACGTAGCACGAATACTAAGCAATATCAATCCGAAACGACGGAGGGCTACGGCTGGGTTTTGGCGAAAACCCGTTAACGTAATGAACTTGATATCGTTGAAGGAACATGATTGCCCTTTTTTGAAAAATAGTGGCGAAAACTTTTTGCTAAAGAGGTCACTCCCTGTGAAGGGATCTCGGCTCTTTCCTCGTCGAATGAGGTGCAGGATATTCCAAACTGAATACCTCGATGCAAAGCAAGAATAATCGACTATAGTGAAGTTATTACCCTGACGCAAACTTTTGTCCAAGGGGTCACTCCCGATGAAGGGATCTCGGCCCTTGCCTCGTCGACTGAGGTGCTGGGCATTCACAACCGAATACCGCGATGCAAAACAAAAATGAATGTCCTTGCAATAACAGCTTTTTGAAAAATTGTTCCAACAACGTCTTTTAGGTTTATTTTCTTGCATTAGTTCTTTTAATGCGTCCCATCATTTAAATCCTACCATTGCAGAAAACAACCAAAATATGACGTACGCTTATGCCATTCGCATTCGCCACTGGGCCCCGTCATCACCCGTTAGGTTACTTAACTAACGACAGAGCGGGGGCTGGGCTAGCGCGGCTGTAAAACATAAGCAACGCCTAAATAGTTATTATATATAGATATACTGCAATGATAGCCAATCCAGATCATAGATGAACACTTTGGATATACTAGGAACCCGCGATTAGTTCGAGCCTGCAACGAAAAGCGGATTACACGGTCGCGATGAATAGCCAAAACCCCACCCAAGACCCCTACGGGTGCGGCAAACTACCTGCCAGTACTCGAAGCGAAGCAACCTCCCTCAACGCCGTGAGTAGGCCACTCGGCACTTCGAGATACCCGGTAGTTTGTGCACCCCCTCCATGGGTCTATCCTAGGAGCAAAAATAGTAAAAAGAATTATACAATGACGGCTACAACCCCGACCCGGTTGTGCGGCCAAACAAATAATATTACATCAATTTACAAATTATTACATGAATGAAAGAAAAAGAAACTCTCATCCCACATCCATCCCGGCTATTCATCCGCGACAATCCAACGAGTTCATATACACAAACCATCAACAACAATCACAGATCACAGATATGTATAACCCCGACTAATCGACATATAGCGATTAGCCGATGTTCAATACATATGAACATCACAGATATAACCTTTATAGTCAAAGTATATTGAAGTTCGGAAAAATACGGATTTATAGGCCCCCAAAAACAAATTTCTATTCTGAAAAATCTGGGCACATATAAACTATCTTAAAAAATCCTAAAACCAAGTCAGAAATACACTGCTCCAAAATCGACCCAGTAACTCACCAAGATGGCCGCGGTTCCGCGGCAATAGCTTGCTATTGCCGCGGAAACGCGGCTCTTTGGTCGAGTTGCTGGCTCGTCTTTGGTGGCTTTCTTCTAAAAACCCTAAGATGATTTTTGGAGTATGACAAATTTTGTTTTGACCAGAAAAAATTTTAACAGAAACTCAGGGTTTTCGTAACTCGGTTTTTCGATTTTTCCGTTTCGAACTTCGATACACTTCACTACCAAGCTAGTTTATGTTTAGTTAGTCTCTGATACCACTGTTAGGTCCACGTTACCTCTCCCGGTACTTTTGGGGTTGCGGAAACGGTAAAACAAAAAAATTTCTGGACTTGGTAACATGGACCGTAAAAGCCGGATCTTTGCTAAACAATACACTAGCATCCTAACATGAGATGTTATCTACTCGGTTAGGGGTTATACCTCAACTTGAACTCCTTCTCTTCTTGTTGTTCTTCACTTCTTGTTGTTCTTCTCTTCTTGCTTGCTCAATGGTTGATCCGGACTTTGGTCACCTCCGCGGCCTCCTTGAGTCGAAGACGATCCACCCGAGAGATGTACACCGAGCTCCACCTCGAGCCGAGGTAACTAGGGCAAGGAGATTGCTAATCTAGAAGCCCTAGGTTGTGTAGAAGTGGTAGATGAATGGTTTTGTCTTTGTGGGATCTTTATCTCTCAACACATGAGATCAAAAGATAAATCAAGAGGAGGAAGAAGGAGGAGCTAGCTAGCAACCATGGAGCTTCTCATTTCAAGAGAGAGAATGAGAATGAGCAAATGAAAAGCCTAACCAAGAGAAAACCCAACCATGGTTGCAATAATGTAAAAACATTATCATTACTAATCACATCAAGATAAAGGTGATGGCTACAAATGACATGACCATTATCATAACCAAAAAGAAAAAGAAAAAGAAAACCAAAGAATACTTTAGATCTTTCAAGAAGATCCTAGTCAACTTTGGTCAAATGGTCAACAAAGTCAAGATGGTCAAATGGTCAATGTAATTAGCCATAACATAATTATCAATGAAAGGATTAGTAAATAATGTCCCCGGCTCATAATGGTTTTGACCAAACGAACTGTCAAAACCCTAATGAGTCCGCCTCAAAATGGTTTTGACCGAATCAACTGTCAAAACCCTAATGAGCCCGCCACATAACGGTTTTGGCCGAACCAACTGCCAAAACCCTAATGAGGCACCTCCTCCTTCATCACTCCGAAAACTGTGCATACACACCTGCATCCGCATTCCGCAGAATGCGGATGCGCAGTAGACAAAACAAAACCATCCGTGCAATACTAGGATCCGGCTTAAACCAAAGCCCACTAGTACTGCCTGCCCGAACACCATACGCACACAAGTGTACGTAAGTGATCGCAGCCCTGCCGTAAAACCATACGGCCTCTACACGTTTCGCTCGGTGCAGGGAAACTCTCTGTGTGGGACTCTAAAGACTCGACACTACGCTGGCAGTGGGTTTAACTACAGACCGCAAGCGGCACTAGCTGTGCGTAACGGTCCCCAGGTAGATGTCGATAAGAAGGCCGATGAGGTAAACCCATCCGAACTCCTACTGAGTCTGTATGTGACAATCTCCGTACAGTCCGGTCTGTTCATCTGATACATCGCATGTCGGGCCTAGGGGGCGGCAAGCGTCAGACCCCTAATAGCGGTACAAGTTGTGTCGGAGTGAAGCCCAGAACACCCTGAGATAACACTGGAACCTACCAGTATATCTCGCTTGCCCTGGCCAGGGACTACTTGTGTAATGGCTCTCCTAGACACAGCGCGATGTCAACCCCCAATACCGGGAGAGACGAATCCTGTCTAACCGTCACTGCCTCCAACTGCTTCGGGACTGCTCCCAACTACTACCTATTTGCACAACTCAGTAGAGCCGTGGTAGGGTAGTAACCAAAGAACAGTGGGAACACACTCGAGGCGAAGTGACAGTGTCAAGTCAGCGGACTAAGCTGTACTCATGTCACCTGGGAACTGATAACTGACGATAGGTATAATACCAACCATCAGTTCCCGACGAGTCATGTCCAGTATACTCGTAACCTAACGAGCACCCGCATACTATCTCAAGTACGACGTACCGACGGCTGTGGGACAGACCATCTCCCGTGCTGGGATGAGAAGCGCATACGCTAGTCTACTCCGGAGCATCGATGCCCTATCTCGATACTCCCACGACTAGAGACGTGTATAAGGATGTGCTTGTAGATTACCCAGCCCCCACGAGTGTGATCGCCATCACAACGCCGGTAATCAAGCAAAGATCCTAAGGGCTCTACTAATGCGTATAGGTGATATAATAAATAAACACACATGTACACATTAAAGCAGAGACAAATCAAGTAGCATACTACTATATTGAGCAAGATTGTCTGTACAACTATGAATATCCCAAGCTTCCATCAAGTAATATACATACTAGTATGATACAGTAATGGCCTCTAGGGCATATACACTAACAATTCCAAAACTAATTCAGGACTTCAATTCGTTTTAAAGTGTCTAAATCAGACAGAGTATCAGTCTAATCAAAAATCAATCAATCTATCTATCCTTGAATATGATTCAAGTATAACTCTAATTCAACATGAATCCATTTATACCAGAATTCAATCTATATCAACATGACTCGACCGAACCGAACCATGGATATATTCTGATTACATGACTATCCATTTATATCCATTCCGTTTACATGATATCATGGTTTCAGCAAGTCGTACATCTATTAAACAAAATAATACAAATCAATACAAAATACATTATAGGATTTTAAAGGGGTAGACGGGTACGGAATGTGTTAAAAGTGGCACGAGATGGCCATTAAAAGACGTAACTATATATTCATTGCTGTTGTTCCATGGTTTTATCGATGGAGCCTTGTACTACGGGTTACCATAGTCCACGGTGTAAGTTGGACTCCTCTCGTATACAATGGCATATTCTGTACCAAGGTATAAACAACTGCGTTAGCATAACAATCAAACATTATACCAGTTACATCCTATTATCTGTCTATTCTATTTCTACCTTTCTTTGGGACTTACCGAGCGATTGTTCCCTGACGACATTCCTATTTCTCTTCTTTCTTTAGAGTATTGTCAGGAGGACCCGACGCCGAGGAATTCTTGACCAACCAGGAGCACTTGGAGCAAACCACTGAGCAGTACGACCATTAGGCTTTACTTGTACTCACTTTACTTTTAGTTCATGCCATTGTTTAGGCATTGCTTTCGTGCCATTAGTTTAGGGTTTACCTTTTTAACCATAGGTATCCATTCTTATATTTACATTTTCAGTTGTATTGTAAAGAAATGTTTAATCAATAAAGTTGTTGTTCATTTACATCTCTTGTCATTTTCTTGTGTACTTTATCATATTTCTTAGCGTGTTTACTTCTGAGTAAATACGTAGCGAGCATCATCGCGTCTCCTTACCCGTACACTGGGAAGCGGGGCGTGACAGAATTTGATTAAAACAATTAAAAGAAATACGGTTTTGATAGTTTATGTTATTTAACTGTAAATTCGTCTTAACCATAAAAATATTGTTTTCAAGCCATCGTACTATGTCATGATGAGTGTTGTGATGAGATAGGTTATTGCCTCGTGAGTTTTCTAAAGGTAATATTAGCAATATGATGAAGTAATATCGTAGGTAAAATTTGTGGTATTTAAACGAAAAAGTGTAATACAAGTTGCATAGTATTTTATTTTGAATTGAAACTTGTTCTAAATATTGTTTTATGGTTGCTAAATAAGATATAAAGAAATGGTTGATTTGTTGTTAAGAAAAGTTAGGTTTTTAATGAAATTAGAATCGGAAGTCAGAATAGCTCCGCTTCCGACGAGTTTTAATAAAAGATCGTTTTAGAATAGTAAGATAGGAGAGGAGAGGAAACTTACTGGTTGAGAAGAGAGAGAAGATGTGGAGGAAGGTTTTGAAGACATCGTGGAAACGCGGTGTCGCCGGATTTGTCCCGAATCGTCGCCGGAACTTCATCTTGGGCTAACTCCACTTGTACAACTTTTTGAACTTGAAAAAATTTGAGAGTTTTGGCAATGGATTTCAGAATAGAGAGGGATAGGGTGTAGAGTGGTATTTATAGGATAGAATTAAGATTTAAGGTATTAAAAATAAGAATTAAAATGCATTAAAATTTGGTTTTAAAGCTCATTTTAATTCTCTGGATATTTGCAGGGAAAAAAACAGACTAGGGTTAGTGGGGTAGGCCAAAGGGTGTCGGGGTCAAAAATTTGGAGCATTCCCCATGGTTTAAATCGGTGGCGCCGGCCCTATTTGCATCTTCGCCGGCCATTTCAAAGGGGTGTGCTCTGGATGCTTGCCACATGTCAGTGTCGTTTCATATATCTCAGTGCACATGTTTGATTTCTGAGACTTTTCATTTTTGCGTGTATTGCACGTGTAAACTTTTGGGCTTCCAAAAAGTTTAAAAGAAAAATCAGCAAAAATAATATGTGGCTGATGGGATTCGAACACAGGGGCTACGTCACAACAGTGCAAGGCTTTACCAATGAGCTACAAGTGTTTTCTTGCAGTTCTTAAACAAATCAAATATTTATAGCATACTCAGGGTTGCAAATACTCCATTTAGTACTATAACTTTAAACAAATTTTGTACATTATAAACAGAGTCGTTACATCTCTTCTTCTCCTCCTCATTCCTTTCCAGCCCGAGCTCCTTGCCACCATCTGCACCACCGCTCCACCTCGTCGCCTCCACCAACCCACACCCAAGCACCCATAGCCGCCGCTACACCCCACCGCTCCACCTTGTCGTCTCCACCAACCTACACCCGAGCACCCATAGCCACCTACTGCACCCTCCCTGACGAGCACATTTGCCTGAGCTCACCTCCGATACCATTCCCCTACCTCACCCAACAGCTCATCTCCTCCTTCGTCGTCGAGATCATCGGCGAGCCACCACCTCGCAGCTACCACTGCACCCTCATCTTCTTCCCGAGCCTTCTGTTAGTTATATATATGCCATAGAGACCATTGTTGTACATATGATGTATATTATAGTGGATGCTCGAATATATAGAGAGAGGACTTTCTTGCTCGACATGATAGTATGTTATTTGGTTTCACTTTGTCTTAACATGTTAACTTATACTAGTTTACTGTCTTGCTCTCACATGTTGATAAATCCCTTAGGATATGTACTCGACTACTGGGACTATGATGAGATCATACTAGTGGGGCCACGGTAGTCTATGAGTACATCCTATAATTGTTCCTAGTCGAGGGTGTATCAAGACAGGGCATCGATACACCAGAGTAGACTAGCATATACGCATCTTGACCCATATGATGGGCGATGGATGATCCCATATCCATCAGTGTTTGACATCAAAGATGGTATATGGGTGCTCAGTGGAGACTGGATACACTGAACGGACTCGCCGAGAACTCCCAGATGGTATTATACCTCACGTCAGATGGCAGTTCTCTGGTGACACTGGTACAGGGTAGTCTGTAGACCCGAGATCGTCATAGAGTCTTGTGTAATTCCCAATGTGATTTGATTTCCACCTTACCACGTCCAAGAGGGCGTGCAAAACGGTGGCTTTTGGGCACAGTCCCGAATCACATGGAGGCAATGAGCGATAGGAGGGGTTTCGTCTCTTCCGGTATAGGGAGTTGTTGTTGTGCTGTGTTCGATTGGCTATAACTGGAAGTCCCTGGCCAGGGCTGATATAGAGTACTACTGGTAAGTGTTATCAGTAGTTTCACGACCTGTTATGAGCCTCACATCGACACGACTTATCGGTTACTGGGGTCTGACGTATACCACCCCTAGACTAGATATGCGACATATCAGACGAAAAGACCGGACTGTACGGTAGTATTACTGATTGGATTTACAGAAGAATGTACAGGCTTGCTTGTTGATCTTCTGATCGCTAAATACCTATGTGGCTGTTACGTTTAGCTGACCGCTTGCAGCTTGTGGGTGTTTGATTTGATCATCACCTACTGCCGGCGTATTGACGATTCTTTAGAGTCCTACACAGAGGTTTCCTGGCTCAGGCAAAACGGAGTAGGAGCAGATATGTGATATGTGCGGGATCGAGAATATTATGATATGAGATACCGTAATCTATTCTCGCGATATTAGATATCGGCCGGGTATATGTAATATAGCTGGGTCATTGGATCAAGTGTTGATTTGATAAAATGATACATACTATATTAGTCGGTTATTTGAGAAATAGCCGGATTGTCGGATCAAGTGTTGATTCGATAATTTAATGTATAATTATATATGTAATATATTGCATTACATTAACTGATATAGGCTCGCTTTATTGATTCATTTTCTCACCGGATAACACATTGATATATATGCGATATATGTTAATTGTATTATTTTCTATTGTTACAAAAATATATTATACATGTGATATATAATATTGTAACAAGTTATGATTACAAATGAAACATGATTTGTGGAGATTAAACATGGTTAGGGTTTGATTTGGGTTAGCATTTTCATGAAGCTTCTAGAAGCTTTATGTTTTGTTTTAAGCAAAGATATTTATTGTTGATATTTTGGAGATATTATTTAACCCAACCCAAACCCTTAACCCTAGTGAATTCTCTACATGAGTTAATACTTGATATTATTAACTCAAGGTTGTTTTGTAACCATAGCAACAATTTCATTATTCATCACAAAAGATTTCATCTTCTTCTTCCTCCTTGAAAAGTTTACTAGCTTTTGGTTTTGTGATGATTTAGTGTGAGAAATTAAAAATAAAAGAGAGCTAAATTCCCACTTCATCATCCTCATTTATTCTAGCCACTTAGATTAGGGTGTTCACTTCATTAATACTTGATTAGTGAAGTGAGAGCTTGAGTTAAAGATTCTTCAAGGTAGATCATCTTCGAATATGAAGACTTCAAGCAAGTATGGATCATTCGGCTTGTGAAGACTCTCTTGAGTCGGGGAGATCATGGATCGCGGCGAAGGGACTACTACTCGGAGCTTATGAAGCAAAGGAACGGACTACAAAGGTTGTAATCCCTCTCTCTTAGATGTAAAGATGTTTACATGTTTTGTTAACCCTAATTATCTAGCAAAGATCCTCGCTTTGGGTTGTTCGGCACTTGTAAAATTTATATTTGGCATGGTTGTTGCCTTATAGACCCTTGTGAGAGTGCCTAGTAACCCTACAGTGGTATCAGAGCCAAGCTAGAGCATTAGGCGGCGTGTAGACGAAGTTAAAAGTCCGATCGAACCCTGAAACATCGATTTTGACCCCCTCTCTGGAAATTTTCTAAAAAGTTGGGTTTTTCCGTATTAAAAATACTCAGAAAATTAAGCAGGGAATTCTAAGGATTACTGTGAAGTACGAGCTCCTAATTCCCTTAAGTCGCCGTGGAACCGCGGCAATACCATGCTTTGCGCTCCGGTTCCGCGGTCGTACTTGGGTATAAGGGACAGATACTTCTAGGTTACATCTGTATGTATTACTACATGCTTCTGAGAATTTTTAATATTACTCAAGTGTTGAGTTTTCTGGAGATATTTGGAATTCATTGATTCGATCGGAAAGTTTAACATCGTTTAGTTTTTCCTGATAATTTAGAACATGTTAAAATGTTCGAACGGATATCAATAACTCACTTTTTCCCGACACGAAAAACTTTTAAGTGTTGAATTTTTCTTAAGTTTGAATCTTTCGGAAAAACATGCAAGCATATCTGTGGACCCTCTAGAAAAACGTAACCTTAACTCGATTATATGACCGTCAAAACTGCCACTGAACCCTAGGGTTTGTGGTAGTTTAGCGTTACCACATGTGAGGCGTTGGTTTGACCCTTTTACGGCTGGTTCATTGGGGCTGTGACATGTTCTGGGATTTTTTGAACTCCGCTCAAGTGTTGAGCTATTTAGGAAATCTTGGGTGTTTGATTATTCGATCGGAAAGTTTAATTTTTTCTATTTATCTGGAATGTGATACAATATGTGGAATTCATATAGTTAGGTATGAAATGCGAAGTATGTGATATTTCGGATTTAAGATGTCTAAAGTGATTGTGGATTCCAAATGTTGTAGTTTTATACTTTCTTTTCTGTGACCGCAAGCGTAGTATGTGGTGTATCGTCGGCTTCGTTGCTATACATCAACGACAATCGGGATATGCATACTTGCTTACGTTGATGATATGAGATATTATGTGTTGCTGTGATATGTTATATTGGATCTTCGTGTTCTGAATAGCCGGGGGTTTTATGTGAGATGAGGGTTTTTATTTTCATTCATGTAAAATTCATTTGTATGTAATATTCTTTTATTGGGGCACTTCCAAGTTGAGAATGATGTCACCGTTGTATATTATTTATTTTTCCGCATTAGATAGACCCAAGGAGGGGAGCACAAGTAACCGGGTTCTAGGGTCCAGAGGGAGGCCATCTCGAGGAGTCGAGAACGGGTCTCCTAACCCTAGAATTGGCAGTGTTGCTTGTCGTTCTCGTAGGGGTCTAGGGATGTGGCTTTGGCTATTCATCGCGACCGTGGAATCCGTGTTTTATACAGGCTCGATGTAAAACATGGACGTCCTAGTATATCCAATATTTCATATGTTATCTTCTACTGCAATGTTCTGTGATGAGATCATATTACTGCCTGAGACGAATGCTTATACTATATATATATATGATGATATATAAATATTACAGCTTCCGTTTCTTCTGTGATGCTTAGGAAGCATAATTGATGGGATTTATTAATAAGATTAATAAAATAAAAGAAACCTAAAAGATGTTGTAGAATCAAAACTTTATAAAAAGGGTAGCTACAGTTATGGTTTGCATAGCGGTATATATGATATACCCTGCACCTTATTCGATGAGGAAAAAGCAGAGATCCCTTCACCGGGAGTGACCTCTTTAGCAAAACTGGCAGATGCTACAAACTCGTGGTTTTGTTTTTTGATTGCTTCTATAGTTCTTGCTTTGCACAGCGGTATTTGTGAAATATCCTGCACCTTATTCGATGAGGAAAGAGCCGAGATCCCTTCACCGGGAGTGACCTCTTTAGCGAAACTGGAAAAGCCTCAATGACACTCCTTTTCAAAAATCACTTGTTTCTACAACGATATCAAGTTCATTACGCTCATAGTTTTCTAAAAAACCTGCGTAGCCCTCTGTCATTTCAGATAAGTACTACTTAGTATTCGTGCTACGTTTGTTGACTATGTTAAAGCGTAGTGTGCGGTAGCTAATTAGTGCTTATCTGTTAAAACATGAGATGTGATTGGATTATGGTAGTTGTAAGACTTTTTTGGCTATGTTAAGGGTCGTACATGTGGGTTTAATTCAATCGGAAAATGACGGGTTGAACTTGGCTAGCAATTATGATTTGTTGACTATGTTAAGGTCATTAGTTGCTAGGGGCAAAAGCATTATCAGGAATTTCAAGTGTTGAAATTTGCAATGAGATTACATACCTTTTATGAGATAGTTGGATCCCGATACCCACTACGAGTAAGAGTTACTCCTGGGAGAATTTTACACAGGACAATTAACCGATCAAGTAGGTGACTAGAAAGGTGTTTACGGGGTTAAGCCTCTGGGAAAACAAGGTTTATTTTAATTAGGTCCGTGCGAAAGCACGGGAAACCTCCCTCAAAGTACCAACACTGGCCTGGCTGAAAGATTGGCGAACTTGTAAAAGTGTAATTAATCCCGGCTAGTCTTTCCTTTTAGGATTTAAAGAAAGATTTGATAAAAACAGTGGGAGATATCCTGATTAGATAAGATAATAACCAATCTAATCTTGCAAGAGCATACGCTAAAGTGTTTCCTTCTCTCTCTCTCCGGGTAGCGACCATGTCAGGCCTTAATCAAGATAATAATATGGATGTATTGACTGAACCTGCTTATTATACCGAGCAGGGGAACGTTGGTCCCGTTCTTTCTTATAAGTGTTATAAGACTGAGCAGGAAATAGGAGAATATATGGATTCTCACACCGTCCAAACGAAGAACAAGCATGCCGATGCATCTTCTTCGGAAGTGTTAGTTATCGAGAACTGTTTCTCAGTTCACTCTACGTCCTGGGTATTAGATACTGGATCGGGATCCCACATATGTAATATGTTACATGGGCTACGTAAAGGTAGAGAACTGGGAATGGGTGATCATTCCGTAACAGTATGGAATGGTGCAAATGTTGCAGCCAAAGCAGTTGGCGAATATCACCTTGTGTTACCACATGGTAATACATTGATTCTGAACGAATGCTATTACATTCCGACCATGATATGCAATATTATATCAGTTTCTTTATTGAATAAAGAAGGATATAATTTTGTAATACAGGATAATGTTATGAACATATTCCTGAATCAAAAGTTGATAGGATCAGGATCGTTAAATAATGGCATGTACGTTCTAAATCAAACTACAATTCTTAATTACAGAACATAAATAAGAGAAAAAGTTCAGAAATGAACGAATCCTTCTTATAGCATTGTAGACTAGGTCATATCAATGCGGCACAGCTAGCTAAGTTACATAAGGATGGATATCTGAATACGTTCGAATTATCATCTTATAATACTTGCCAGTCATGTCTCAATGGCAAGATGACCAAAACTCCGTTTAGTGGACACGGAGAAAGAATTACGGAACTCTTAGGACTGATACATAGTGATGTATGTGGTCCCATGTCTACACATGCCAAGAACGGTTCTTCCTACTTCATTACATTCACCGACGATCTCTCAAGATACGGACATGTGTTCCTGATGAAACACAAGTCTGAAACTTTTGAGAAATTCAGGAAATATAAGCACGAAGTAGAGAACCAAACGGGCAAAAGTATTAAAATCCTTCGATCTGATCGAGGAGGAGAATACTTGAGCAATGAGTTCCTGGACTATCTAAAAGAGAATGGGATTCTCTCTCAGTTTACTCCTCCTTATACACCACAGCACAACGGTGTATCGGAGCGGGGGAATTGCACCTTATTAGATATGGTGCGCTCTATGATGAGCAATGCTGAGTTGCCTATTTCCTTCTGGGGTTATACGCTTGAGACAGCAGCATACCTATTGAATCAAGTTCCATTTAAATCTGTACCTACCACACCATATAAGATATGGAGTGGGAAGAGACCGTATCTTAAACGAGTTAAGATATAGGGTTGTCCGGCCTATGTCAAAAGGCAAAATCTGGACAAACTCGAGGCACGATCAGTTCTTTGCAAGTTTGTGGGATATCCTAAGAATTCCCAAGGATATTTTTTCTACCATGCTGAAGAACAAAAGGTGTTTATTTCTCAATATGCCACCTTTTTAGAAAAAGAATTTCTTGTTAAAAAAATTAGTGGCGAAGAGGTAGAGCTGGAAGAGGTTCCAGCACCACAAACTATAACTGAAGATTTAGTGGAACCAGATGATTCAGTAGTTCCCAACGAAGCTCAGCCTCTCCGCCGATCTAGTAGGGTTTCTCATCCACCTGAGAGATACTACGGTTTTCTCGTTGATGGTGGGAGCGAGGATTGCATCATGCAAGATGATGACCCGACTAGTTTCGAGCAGGCCATCACGAGTGGGGACTCTGTGAAGTGGCTGGATGCAATGCGATCTGAGATGGAATCCATGTACACCAACAAAGTATGGACTTTGGAAGTTGCTCCTGAAGAGGTAAAACCCATTGGGAGCAAATGGATCTTGAAGAAGAAACTTGGTGTAGATGGAAAAGTTGAGACTTTCAAAGCTAGACTTGTTGCAAAGGGTTTTCGTCAACGACCAGATGTGGATTATGACGAAACCTTTTCTTCAGTGGCTATGCTTAAGTCCATCCGGATCTTACTTGCCATTGCTATATAACATGACTACGAAATCTGGCAAATGGATGTTAAGACCGCCTTTCTAAATGGTGATTTAGAGGAGTGCGTGTACATGACTCAGCCAGAGGGCTTTGTAGATAGTGGGAGCAGCGGAAAGGTGTGCAAGCTGCTTAAATCCATCTACGGGTTAAAGCAGGCATCGAGGAGTTGGAACATCTGGTTTGATGTTGTAGTCAAAGAGTTTGACTTCATCAAAAACATAGATGAACCTTGTATATATAAAAAGGTTGCAGAGAGTAAGGTTGTCTTCCTCGTATTGTACGTCGATGACATACTCTTGATAGGAAATGATGTTCCTATGCTATAATCGGTCAAGCTCTTCTTATCACAAAGATTCTTGATGAAAGATCTTGGTGATGTCTCCTGCATACTGGGAATAATGATCTATAGAGATAGATCTAAACGGATATTGGGATTGTCCCAATCCAGATACATTGACACCATACTAAAGAGATTTAGTATGAAAGAATCCAAGCATGGGAACCTACCCACGATCTCTGGATTCACTCTCTCTAAAAAAATGTCTGCCAAGACTGATTTGGAGAGAGCTTGCATGCAAGGAATACCCTATGCTTCGGCAGTAGGCTCTATCATGTATTTGATACTATGTTCCAGACCCGATATAGCATACTCACTAAGTATAGTGAGTAGGTATCAAGCAGATCCTGGAGAGAGTCACTGGATAGCTATGAAGAATATTCTCAAGTACTTGAGAAAAACTAAGGAGATGTTCTTGGTGTATGTTAACGGAGAACTCCAGGTGGAGTCCTTTACCGATTCAAGCTTCCAAAGTGATAAGGACGACTCCAAGTCACACTCGGGATTTGTCTTTACCCTCAATGGAGGGGCGGTGTGTTGGAAGAGTTCCAAACAGGAAACCGTTGCAGACTCGACGATGGAGGCTGAATACATCGCTGCCAACGATACTGCAAAAGAGGCTGTCTGGATGAAGAAGTTCATTACTGCACTTGGTGTGGTTCCATCCATTGAGCATCCAATACCTTTGTATTGTGATAACAATGGAGCTGTGGCTTTGGCCAAGGAACCCAGGTCCCATCAGAAGTCCAGACATATTCTGAGGCAGTATCACCGGATCCGGGAGATAGTTCGCCGGGAGATCGAGGTCACGAAGGCCATTCCCCAGACACAGTTTGAGAGACTCTTCGGGATGCTGGGTATGATATACTGCAACAGCTGGCCTTAGTGCAAGTAGGAGATTGTTAGTTATATATATGCCCTAGAAGCCATTGTTGTACATATGATGTATATTATAGTGGAAGCTTGGATATATATAGAGAGGAATTTCTCGCTCGACATGATAGTATGTTATTTGGTCTCACTTTGTTTTAACATGTTGACTTATATTAGTTTACTGTCTTGCTCTCACATGTTGATAAAGCCCTTAGGATATGTACTCGACTACTGGGATTATGATGAGATCATACTAGTGGGACCACGGTAGTCTATGAGTACATCCTATAATTGTTCCTAGTCGAGGGTGTATCGAGACAGGGCATCGATACACCAGAGTAGACTAGCGTATACGCATCTTGACCCATATGATGGGCGATGGATGATCCCATATCCATCGGTGTTTGACATCAAAGATGGTGTACGGGTGCTCAGTGGAGACTGGGTATACTGAACAGACTCGCCGAGAACTCCCAGATGGTATTATACCTCACGTCAGATGGCAGTTCTCTGGTGACACTGGTACAGGGTAGTCTGTAGACCCGAGATCGTCATAGAGTCTTGTGTGATTCCCAATGTGCTTTGATTTCCACCTTACCACGTCCAAGAGGGCGTGCAAAACGGTGGCTTTTGGGCACAGTCCCGAATCACATGGAGGCATTGAGCGATAGGAGGGGTTTCGTCTCTCCCGGTATAGGGAGTTGATGTTGTGCTGTGTTCGATTGGCTATAACTGGAAGTTCCTGGCCAGGGCTAATATAGAGTGCTACTGGTAAGTGTTATCAGCAGTTTCTCGACCTGTTATGAGCCTCACATCAACACGACTTATCGGTTACTGGGGTCTGACGTATAACACCCCTAGACTAGATATGCGACATATCAGACGAAGAGACCGGACTGTACGGTAGTGTTATTGATTGGATTTACAGGAGAATGTACAGGCTTGCTTGTTGATCTTCTGATCTCTCAATACCTGGGTGGCTGTTACGTTTAGCTGACCCCTTGCAGCTTGTGGGTGTTTGATATGATCATCACCTACTGCCGGCGTATTAACGATTCTTTAGAGTCCTACACAGAGGTTTCCTGGCTTAGGCAAAACGGAGTAGGAGCACATTTGTGATATGTGCGGGATCGAGAATATTACGATATGAGATACCGTAATCAATTCTCGCGATATTAGATATCGGCGGGGTATATGTGATATAGCCGGGTCATCGGATCAATTGTTGATTCGATGAAATGATACAGATTATATTAGTCGGTTATTTGAGAAATAGACGGATTGTCGGATCAAGTGTTGATTCAATAATTTAATGTATAATTATATATGTGATATATTACATTACATTAACTGGTATAGGCTCGCTTTATTGATTCATTTTCTCACCGGATAATATATTGATATATATGCGATATATGTTAATTGTATTATTTTCTATTGTTATAAAAATATATTATATATGTGATATATAATATTGTAACAAGTTATGATTACAAATGCAACATGATTTGTAGAGATTAAACATGGTTAGGGTTTGATTTGGGTTAGCATTTTCATGAAGCTTCTAGAAACTTTATGTTTTGTTTTAAGCAAAGATATTTTGTGTTGATATTTTGGAGATATTATTTAACCCAACCCAAACCCTTAAACCTAATGAATTCTCTATATGAGTTAATACTTGATATTATTAACTCAAGGTTGTTTTGTAACCATAGCAACAATTTCATTATTCATCACAAAAGACTTCATCTTCTTCTTCCTCCTTAAAAAGCTTACTAGCTTTTGGTTTTGTGATGATTTAGTGTGAGAAATTAAAAATAAAAGAGAGCTAAATTCCCACTTCATCATCCTCATCTATTCTATCCACTTAGATTAGGGTGTTCACTTCATTAATACTTGATTAGTGAAATGAGAGCTTGAGTTAAACATTCTTCAAGGTAGATCATCTTCGAATAGGAAGACTTCAAGCAAGTATGGATCATTCGGCTTGTGAAGACTCTCTTGAGTCCGGAAGATCATGGATCGCGGTGAAGGGACTACTGCTCGGAGCTTATGAAGCGAAGGAGCGGACTACAAAGGTTGTAATCCCTCTCTCTTAGATGTAAAGATGTTTACATGTTTTGTTAACCCTAATTATCTAGCAAAGATCCTCGCTTTGGGTTGTTCGGCACTTGTAAAATTTAGATTTGGCATGGTTGATACCTTATAGACCCTTGTGAGAGTGCCTAGTAACCCTACACCTTCACTTCATCACCACGGCTCCACGACTCCGCCACCGACGAGCAACTACCAATGTTCACCACCACTCCCCAGCTGACACGACTTACTGCCACAGCACCTGAGCCCCTCTCCCAGCTGCTAAGCTTCGCCACCCACCTCCAACGACTGCCGCCGCCCCTCGCCGCCGATAGCTCCGCTGCGACTACCGTCGTTGTCGCCTCGTCAAGCCAAGCCTCGTAGTTGCTGAGCCCAAGCTCCACTTCAAGCCTAAGCACCCTATCTTACCGAGCTCACCTTGTTACTGCTACCTCGTTATCACCATGCCTAGCTCGTGTATACCCGTGTGGCGCTCACCGCCGTCAGGCAAGTTTCAAACTTGCTTATCATGTTATGATTACTATTACAATCAATTATAAACGTAATTGAATCGTGATTCGAACCCAATAGCGAAAGTTTGTGTTAATTATGCTAATGAAGCGCGACAAAGAAATATGACCATGTTGATATCACGCAGAAATTTAGGGATAATAACTAGTTTCGATTAAGTAAGGAAAACATGTGTTTTGTTTGATACCGAATGCCTAACATAGGTGTTCGATACGAATCCTAAGCGAAAACCTACTCTAATATGGCGGAACTCATGATCGATGAAACCCTGCGTGGTTAAGGAACACCGTATATAAATTTGGTTGTAAAATAAAGTTGGTTACCCCTAAAAACGACAACCCAATAACCCTTGTGAAAGCTGAATTTTCTCGGACAAGCTGAACGGTTAAAATCATAATAAATTATCTACCGGATCTAAGAGTGTTATGGCTCGTATCGAGACCAACAGATAAACCTACAGCACCCCATAGTTCATCTTTGCATTTTAATAAGTTATAACAATGAATACTGAGGCGATTCATGACTCTGAACTGCAGTCTGGAGCAAGAATCTCCGCCTTCGCTTGTTTTAGAACACATATATCTCACCGTTTAAATGTACAAGTGTGAGGAACCATACATAAAAGCGTAGAGAATTGAATTAGCTTTCCAACGGTATTGGTCTCATTGTATTCCGGTGTCGTTTCGTTTTTATTGTAGGGTTTGCGTAGCATCATGCCTAGGATTTGTCTTGCATCAAACATGCTACAATAAAATTTTAGGGGTGCTAAGCAAAACCAACCATGAATCGAACTAAAAATTTATGGTAACAATAACTAGTATCACATACTAATAGTAATCTAACACTAAGAGGTGAGTAATACAACTTTTGTAGACCTCCTCTTTGTGACTCCTTGGATCAACTTGGTGTTTGAACGTGTTCACTTAAAATCTTCGAAGTCCACGACGATCCATCACGGAGTCCCTTGGCTTAAGCTCCTAGCTTCACTTGATCTAAATGGAAGTGGAGCAAAACAACCTATACTAATGGGCTAGACTAATATAGATTGGTGATGTGGGTTGTGTTCTCACTTAAAATTCTTTTCTTTTTATGTTCTTCACTCACTTGAAAAAGCTAGAGAGCTTGAATGAGGAAGAAGAAGAAGGAGATGGCTAAGCTAAACTCTTGTGAGAATCATCAACATAATCAAGAGAGAGAGAGAGAGTTATCTCATCACAAACCATGGTTACAAAATATCTAGATGTTTTGATACTTGAGTTAAGAAAAACAATGGACAACAAAAAAACCTTGGGAGATAAAACCATGGTTTTGACTTTAGTCAACACAAAAGAAGAGTGTAGAAAATCAACCATGATTTTATTCCCATTTTATTTTTCTCAATAATTAAAATATATAAATATATTACCATGTAATTCTTGTATTGCCATCACTAATGTATCATCAACCATGACACATGTATTCATGCATGTGTGCATTCATATCAATATATGCATAGATACATTCATGCATACACATAAAAGAAAAGGGTTTAATAATAAATGAGCTAATGGTCATTAATACTAAATCAACACTTGATTTAATAATCCGGTCATATCGCATACGACCCTAACAATAGAAAATGCCCGATTAAAATATGGTATCATATACACGCATTTAATCGAGCTCCCGTGCATATCCCCATATGCACCCCATATCATTTCGCCTGAGCTAGGTAACCCTTTTGTGAGAATCTAAGACTCGTCAATACGCTAGCAGTAGGCAGTGATCATATCACAAACCCACAAACCGTCAGCGACACTAGCTGTATGTAACGGCTCCCATGTATTGAGCGATCAGAAGAAAAACAAGCGAACCTATCAAAACTCCCGTCGAGCCAACTGGCAACACTTACCGTACAGTCCGGTCTCTTCGTCAGATATGCTGCATATCGAGTCTAGGGATGGTATCGTCAACCCCAATAACTCAATAAGTCATGCCAGTATATGGCTTATAACAGATCGAGAAACTACTGATAACACTTATCAGTAAATCTCATCAGCCCTGGCTAGGGACTTCCTGTTATAGCCAATCGATCATAGCACAACATCAACCCCCAATATCGGGAGAGACGAAACTCCTCCTATCGCTCATTACCTCCATATGCCTCAGGACTGTACCCAAAATCCACCTGTTTGCATGACTCAGTAGAGCCATGGTAGGGTGGAGATCAAAGTACAGTGGGAGGACACACAAGACTCTATGACGATCTTGGGTCTACAGACTAATCTGTACCAGTGTCACCTGAGAACTGCTATCCGACGATTGATATAATACTATATAGGAGTTCTCGGCGAGTTCGTTCAGTGTACCCAGTCTCCACTAAGCACCTGTATACAATCTTTGGTGTCACCATACCAATGGATATTGGATCATCCATCGCCCATCATATGGGTTAAGAAACATATATGCTAGTCTACTCTGGAATATCGATGCCCCATCTCGATACACCCACAACTAGGAACATTTTAAGGATATGCTTATAAACTACACATGTCCCACTAATATGATCTGCATCATAATCCCTATAGTCAAGCAAATATCCTAAGGGTTTTATCAACATGTACCAAATGAGTAATAAGCATGATCAAGTGAACATGTCAAGATAAAGAACAACCACATAGCATACTATCATATCGAGCAAGAATGTCCTCTGAATACATATATACACATACCGATACTTCCACTATCAAATAATGGCCTCTAGGGCATACATATATCCAACAATCTCCCACTTGCACTAAGGCCAATTATTGGCGTATCTCATACCCAACATCTCAAAAATTCGCTCATGCTGTGGCTGAGGGAGGGCCTTGGTGAGTAGATCCGCGGTATTATTCTTTGTATCTACTCTCCGAATCGTGATCTCGCGGCGATCAACTATCTCCCGGATCAGATGATATCGACTCAGGATGTGTCTGGATCGCTGATGTGACCTGGGCTCTTTGGCCAACGCCATAGCTCCATTATTATCACAATACAGTGGTATTGGATCAATAATAGTTGGAACTACTCCTACCTCCGAGATGAACTTCCTCATCCAGACGGCTTTCTTGGCAGTATCATTTGCAGCAATATACTCAGCTTCCATCATGGAGTCTGTAATGGTATCCTGTTTGGAACTCTTCCAACATACCGTTCCTCCATTGAAGGTAAATACAAACCCTGAGATAGATTTGCTGTCATCCTTGTCACTCTGGAAGCTCGAATCAGTAAAGGCCTCTATTTGGAATCCCCGTTACCATACACCAAGAATATTTCTTTAGTCCTTCGCAAGTACTTAAGAATGTTCTTCACGGCTGTCCAGTGATTCTCCCCTGGGTTGGATTGATACCTGCTTACTACACCCAGTGCATAAGCTACATCAGGACGTGTACATAACATCGCATACATTATAGATCCTACGACAGAAGCGTAGGGTATAATGCTCATACGAGCTTTCTCTTCATCGGTCTTTGGGCAAAAGTCCTTAGATAGAGTGACTCCATGACAAGCGGATAAGGCACCCCACTTGGAGTCTTCCATACTAAATCTCTTCAGGATGGTGTTAATGTATCTAGTTTGTGACAATCCCAACAACCTTTTAGATTTATCTCTATAGATCTTCATGCTCAATATGTACGAGGCATCACCCAGGTCCTTCATGGAGAACCTTTGTGATAAGAACAGTTTGACCGATTGTAGTGTAGGAACATCATTTCCTATCAGAAGAATGGCATCCACGTACATTACGAGGAATGTGACATTACTCCCTACAATTTTCTTATAAACACAAGGTTCATCTGGATTTTTGACGAAATCAAACTCTTTGATGACATCATCAAAACAGATGTTCCAACTCCGTCATGCCTGCTTCAATCCATAAATGGATTTAAGTAACATATATGCTTTCCCGCTGCTCCCACTATCAATGAAGCCCTCTGGTTGATCCATATAAACGCATTCTTCTAAATCACCATTTAGAAAAGCAGTTTTAACGTCCATCTGCCAGATTTTATAGTCGTAGTGAGCAGCAATAGCAAGTAGTATCCGAATGGATTTAATCATGGCTACAGGAGAAAAGGTTTCGTCATAGTCCAGTCCTGGTCTTTGACGAAACCCTTTCGCCACAAGCCTTGCCTTATAGGTCTCCACCTGCCCATTTACACCGATCTTTCTCTTAAAGATCCATTTGCACCCTATGGGTTTTACCCCAGAGGGTACACTATCCAAAGTTGATACTTTGTTGGTGTACATAGACTCCATTTCGAATCTCATGGCATCCAGCCACTTCACAGAGTCACTACTCATGATAGCTTGCTGAAAACTGATAGGGTCATCATCATCCATGATGCAATCTTCTCCATCACCATCAATGAGAAAACCGTAGTATCTCTCCGGTGGACGAGAAGTCCTACTAGATCTACGGAGTGGCTGAGGTTCATATGATTCTGTTGCAACATCAGGTTCAACCAAGTCGTCATTTGTAATTTGTGTCTCTAGAACCTCTTCTAGATCTACCATATTTCCATCAGTATCATTTGGAAAAATCTCATATTCTAAAAATGTGGCATGTTGAGAAACAAATACCTTTTGTTCCTCCTTGTGGTAGAAAAGATATCCAAACGAATATTTTGTTGGTATGTCTAGCACGGCAGCAAGGTTTCGGGTGGCATTATCCATGCCAAGTTTAAATTTTTGCCATGTTTAAACAACCCAAGACAAGATCTTTAACTAGAGAATCAAACAAAACTATATGTTAACAACTTAACATCTAAGTGTTTAGGGATTAAAACCTTTGTACTCCGTTCCTTCGCTTCATAAACTCCGAGTTGAGGTCCCTTCACTGCAATCATCAAGCTCCCGGACTCTAGAGAGGTTCCATGAGGTGAATGAGGTATCCCTGCTTGAAGACTTCACAATTCAAGATGATCTACCTTGAGAAAACACAAACGCAAGCTATCACTTCACTGATTAGAAATTAGTGAAGCTAACACACTATTCTATATGGCTAGTATAAAAGAGGATGATGAAGTAGGAATTTTACTCTCTTTAGTTTTCTTTTTCTCACAAACATTCATCATAAATTAAAAGGCTAGAAAGCTTTTGTGGAAGAAGAAGATGAAGTGTGATGAATGAATGAATTATTGTTGAGCTTAGAAATGCAACCAAGGGTTAAGCACATGCTTAACCCTTGTAGAGAATTAACCATGGCAAAGTGGTTAGGATTAAGTTAACAAATATCTTAGAAATATCTAGAGAGTGGACTAAGTCAACAAGAAAAATATCTCATGCATTAATCCACAAATTTGAATTATCTAAAACAAATAAAAACCTAACCCTAATTACAAAGAATGGTTTAGTTCTTTTAAACCCTAGTTGCATGTGTAACCCTAGCATGTTACAATATCACATATCACATATATAATATTTTGTAACAAAAGAAAATAATACAATTAACATATATCGCATATATATCAATGTATCATCAAGTGAGTAAAAGAATCATTTAAGTAAGCTTATATTAGTTAATGTAATGTAATATATCAAATATATAATTATACATTAAATTATCGAATCAACACTTGATCCGATAATCCGGCTATATTACATATAACCGACTAATATAATATGTATCATTTTATCGAATCAACACTTGATCCAATAACCCGGCTATATCACATATACCCGGCCGATATCACATATCGCGAGAATAGAATACGGTATCACATACACGTATTATTCTCGGTCTCGCACATATCACATATGTGCTCCTACTCCGTTTCGCCTGAGTAGGACTCTGAAGACTCGTCAATACGCCGGCAGTAGGTGATGATCATATCAAACACCCACAAGCTGCAAGCGGTCAGCTAAACGTAATAGCCATCCGGGTATTGAGCAATCAGAAGATCAACAAGCAAGCCTGCACATACTCCTGTGAATCCAATCGGTAACACTACCGTACAGTCCTGTCTCTTCGTCTGATATGTCGCATATCCAGTCTAGGGGTGGTAAACGTCAGAACCCAGTAACCGATAAGTCGTGTCTATGTGAGGCTCATAACGGATCGAGAAACTACTGATAACTCTTACCGGTAGGTCTCCATATCAGCCCTATCCAGGGACTTCCAATTATAGCCAATCGAATACAGCGCAACATCAACCCCCAATACCGGGAGAGACGAAACCCCTCCTATCACTCATTGCCTCCATGTGATTCGGGACTGTACCCAAAAGCCACCGTTTTGCACGTTCTCATGAACGCGGTAAGGTGGAAATCAAAGCACAGAGGGAATCACAGAAGACTCTATGACAATCTCAGGTCTACAGACTAACCTGTACCAGTGTCACCAGAGAACTGCTATCTGACGATAGGTATAATACCATCTAGGAGTTCTCGGCGAGTCCGTTCAGTGTACCCAGTCTCCACTGAGCACTCGTATACCATCTTTGATGTCAAACACCAATGGATGTGGGATCATCCATCGCCCATCATATGGGTCAAGATGCGTATACTCTGGAGTATCGATGCCCTGTCTCGATACACCCTCGACTAGGAACAATTATAGGATGTACTCGTGGACTACCCTGGCCCCACTAATATGATCGGCATCATAGTCCTAGTAGTCAAGTACATATCCTAAGGGCTTTATCAACATGTGAGAGCAAGACAGTAATACAATACAAGTCAACATGTTTAGACAAAGTGAAACCAGATAGCATACTATCATGTCGAGCAAGAAAGTCCTCTCTATATATATCCAAGCATCCACTATAATATACATCATATGTACAACAATGGCCTCTAGGGCATATACATAACTAACATGTTTTCGATATCCCATAAATATACACTTAACCGATCATGTCTCGAGTTTGTCTGGATTTTGCTTTTAAACAAAAGCCGGACAACCCCAAATCTTAACTCGTTTAACAGATGGTCTCTTCCCATACCACTATCTCATATGGAGTGGTAGACACGGTCTTGGTTGGAACTTTGTTCAACAGAAATGTCGCAGTCTCTAATGCATGCTCTCAAAAGGAGAGAGGTAACTCAACATCACTCATCATGGATCGCACCATATCCAATAGGGTGCGATTCTTCCGTTCTGACACACCGTTGTGCTGTGGTGTGTAAGGGGGAGTGAGCTGAGAGAGAATCTCATTCTCTTTTAGGAAGTTCGAAAACTCAATACTAAAATACTCTCCACCTCGATCTGATCGAAGTATCTTAATGCTCATTCCTATTTGTTTTTCTACTTCAAGTTTGTACTCCTTGAATTTCTCGAAGGCTTCAGACTTATACTTTAATAAAAACACATGACCGAATCTTGAGAAATTATCAGTAAAAGTTATGAAGTAAGAAAAACCGCCTCTCGCATATATAGAGATTGGCCCACATACATCACTATGTATGAGGCCCAAGAGTTCTATAGCTCTTTCTCCGTGTCCAGTAAACGGAGTTTTGGTCATTTTCTCTTTGATACAAAACTGACAAGTCGCATAAGATTTATATTCAAAAGGATTTAAATATCCATCTTTATGAAACTTGTTTAGTCTTATTTCGTTAATATGACCAAGTCTACAATGCCAAAGAAAAGCTTCATTTATATCTGAATTTTTTTTTATTTGTGTGTTGTATGTTGAAAACTGTGTGTTGATTTGGGACGTATATCCCGTTATTAACTGTACCATAACCAATCAACTCTTGATTCAGTTTAATGTTCATAACATTAAGTTGCAATACAAAATGATATCTTTCATTGTCTAACAAAGAAACAGATATTATATTACAAAGCATGCTAGGTACATAATAACATGGGTTCAAAACCAATATACAACCCGACGGCAACCCTAGGTGATACTCTCCCACTGAAACTACATGTACATTGAAACCATTTCCAACTCGGAGAGTGTGATCACCGGTCTTCAAAACTCAGCTATTTCTCAAGCCCTGCATAGAATTGCAGATATGAGAACCCGAACCGGTATCCAATACCCAGGAAGCAGAGTTTATAGAAAAATAGTTTTCAGTCACAAATACACCTGAAGCAGAAGCATCACCATGCTTCATTTTCTTGAGATCAAGGTATTCAGTACAGTTCCGCTTCCAGTGCCCTGTCTTCTTGCAGTGGAAACATTCTCCTTTTCCCGACTTCTCAACCTTGGATTTGTCTCTCCCTTATGCCTTTTTTATTCCACCTCTCGGTTTGGTGGGTTTCTTCTTATTCCTTCCCTTGGTCTTGGCTTTTGGGACGGAAGAGGAAGATTGCCCAACAATCAGAGAGGGAGACTTTGCCTTGAGCGTGCTCTCCGCACTTCTCCACATATTGGGAAGTTCGGGTAGTGACTTCTCTATGTTATGCATGTTGAAGTTTACTATGAATGGAGTAAAGGCAGAGGGAAGAGACTGTAGAACAATATCAATATACTGTTCGTTCTCCATTGTCCATCCGAGTCCCTCAAGCTCTTCAATAAGAGCTATCATCTTCAAAACGTAATCACCTACTGGTGTGCCAGGAGCCATCCGCATCTGAAACGGCTTTCGAAACGCCTCGTATCGTAGGGTACGAGATTGCTCCCCATACAACTCTTTTGTATGGAGAAAGATGGATTGAACATCCATCTGCTCATGCTGCTTTTGATGTGTATTGTCCATCGATGCAAGCGTGAGGCATTTGGCAGTGGCACAGTCAATATCCCACGTTTTGCGGATCTCCCTATCCGCAACAGAAGATTCATGGCCTGGGCTGGAAGGGGCTGAGGCAGTGAGAACATATGATACCTTATCATATGTGATAGCAATGTTAATGTTCCTCAGCCAGTTTTTATAGTTCGGCCCAGTTAGCTTATTTTTTTCTAACAAAAGTTTAAGTCCAGTCATGGTTATCTGCTATTAGGAGAGAGAAAAGAATACACTCAGCGAAAACTCTTGCAAAGATTAGATTGGTTATTATCTTATTTAATCGATATCTCCCACTGCTTTTATCAAATTTTCCTTTAAACTTAAAAAGAAAATTAGCCAGGATTAATTACATTCTATACCTTCGCTAACCGTTCAGCCAGGCCAGTGTCGGTACTTTGAGGGAGGTTCCACGTGCTTTCGCACGGACCTAATTAAAATAAATCTCGTTTTCCCAGAGGCGTAGCCCCGTTGACACTTCTCTAGACACCTAAGGGATTAGCTAATTGTAAAGTGCAAAACTCTCCTGGGAGCAACTCTTGCTCACAGTGGGATCGGGATCCTACTATCACATAGAAGGTATGCAATCTCATTGCAAATTTCAACTCTTGAAACTCCCGATATGGTTTTTACCCCTAGCACTCATGACCTTGGCTATGGTCAACATATCATAAGCACTAGTCAAGTTCTACCCGTTATTTCATGATTAATTAGACCCACCCACATGACCCTTGGCTATGGTCAACATAAGCATGTGACTGTCCTAATTAATCGCATCATATACTCTGTAAGAAGACATCACTTAGCTACCGTACACTACGTCTTGGCTATAGTCAACATGTGTAGCACGAATACTAAGTACTCTACTTCCTAAAATGACGGAGGGTTGCGAATGGTTTTTAAGAAACCTTTAACGCTTTGAACTTGATATCATTGTAGAATCTAATGGTTTTAAAAGGAGTGGCTTAATCTCCGCACTTTGAAAACTATCTTTTTCATAAAAAGCCGAGTAGGTTTCAAATCCGATTCTACAACATCTTTTAGGTTTCTTTTTCTTTGCATTAATCTCATTAATATAATCCCATCATTTAAGTTCTTAAGCCATCACAGAAAAAAAAACGAAAATAGAACGCACGCTTATGCCATCTGCATTCGCCACAGTGTCTCGTTATGTATCGTTAGGTTACTTAACTAACGGCATAGCGGGGCGGGACTAGCGTGGATGCAAAACATAAGCAACGTTTATTATATATCATATATATAATACACCATTCGTCTCAGCATATAAAGTGATCACATCACAGAATATCAACAGCAGAAGCACATATATGAAAATATAGGATATACTAGGAGGTCCGTATTTTGTATTTAGCCAACAATAGAAAATACTGATTCCACGATAGCGATGAATAGCCAAGCCCATACCTCTAGACCCCTACGAGAGCGGCAAGTGACCCTACCAATTCTAGAGTTAGGAGACCCGGTCTCGACTCCTCGAGATGGCCTCCCACTGGACCCTAGAACCCGGTCACTTGTGCTCTCCACCTTGGGTCTATCCTAATTCGGAAAAGTAAATAATATACAATAATGGTGACATCATCTTCAATCCGGAAGTGCCCCAATAAAAGAATATTATATACAATGAATTTTACATGAATGAAAAGAAAAAACCCTCATCTCACATAAAACCCTCGGCCATTCAATCACGACAATCATATATATCATATCTCAGCAACACATAATATCACATGTCATCAACGTAAATAAGTATGCGTACCCTAATTGTCGTTGATGTACAGTAACGAAACCGGCGATACACCACATACTACACGTACGGTCGCAGAAAAGAAAGTGAAAAAATACAACAATTAGAATTATCACTGCCTTTAGACATCATAAACCCGGATTATCACATATTCTGGATTTCATGCCTAACGATACAAATCTTACATTTGGGTCTCATCTATGAAAACACCTTTTCAAAAGAAGTCGGGTAATTCAACAAGATTCCCGATTCCACCCGAGAACAAAATGTTAGATTTACATGCAACTAATCACTTTTCACAAAACTAATTAGTGTAGATTCCAATTATTATATCACATTCACAAAAATCTAGACGATATTAAACATTTCGATCGAATCAATAAACACCCACAATTCCCCGAGAGATCAACACTTGAGCAAAATTAAAATACCCAAAACATGCCACAGTACCTATGGACTAACCGTAGAAGGGTCAATCTTTGCCTCACCTATGGCGCCACGGAACTACGGCAAACCCTAGGGTTTGGCCGCGGTTCCATGGTCATAGAATCGAGTTAGTAGAGGTCCATAGAATTACTTGCATGATCTTTCGAATATTTTTAACTTGGAAAATTCCAACACTTGAAAAATTTCCAGCGAGAGTAATGAGGTAGTGTTTGATATTTGTTCGAACTGTTAAACGTCGTCAAGGTTACCTAAAACAATGTTAAAATTACGACTACGAAATACTCCGAATTAGCCCCTTAACAAAATTAACATCACATGAAATTTTGGGCTAAACAAACAATACTTGAAACCCCAAAACTTACTGACCAGAGCACCAAAGAAAAACGAGGCGAATAGGAGGGGTTTGGGCCGGCCAGGCCGGACATTTAGAACTTTTTCTCAGGTCAAATCCAGTGGAATGTCCTAGTTTTTCTCCAGTGTTCTACATGCAACATATGCAAGCTTCTGCAGTTGCTTAAATAATTTTAGGAGATCATTTAAAAATCGACAGAGAGCAACTTTTAGGGTTTCAGTTTTCGAAGTTTCGGAGTTGTTTCGGTTTCGTAATACATCTAACATCGTCTAAGTTTCTAGCTTGGCTCCGATACCACTGTAGGGTTTGCGTAGCACCATGCCTAGGGTTTGTTTTGCATCAAACATGCTATAATAAAAATTTTATGGGTGCTAAGCAAAACCAACCATGAATCGAACTAGAAATTTAGGGTAACAATAACTAGTATCACATACTAATAGCAGTCTAACACTAAGAGGTGAGTAATACAACCTTTGTAGACCTTCTCTTTGTGACTCCTTGGATCAACTTGGTGTTTGAACGTGTTCGCTTGAAACCTTCGAAGTCCACGCCGATCTACCACGGAGTCCCTTGGCTCAAACTCCTAGCTTCACTTGATCTAAATGGAAGTGGAGCAAAACAGCCTATACTAGTGGGCT
Source organism: Agapanthus africanus (assembly GCA_030015575.1). Classification (NCBI taxonomy): domain Eukaryota; kingdom Viridiplantae; phylum Streptophyta; class Magnoliopsida; order Asparagales; family Amaryllidaceae; genus Agapanthus; species Agapanthus africanus. Next base: position 415,385,424 of record CM057338.1, on the reverse strand, counting down.
AGACTAGTATAGATTGGTGATGTGGGTTGTGTTCTCACTTAAAAACCTTTTCATTTTATGCTCTTCACTCACTTGAAAAATCTAGAGAGCTTGAATGAGGAAGAAGAAGAAGAAGAAGATGGTTAAGCTAAACTCTTGTGAGAATCATCAATATAATCAAGAGAGCGTAACACCTTAGAATGTGTTTTGGGGATAATTATATTTTAATATATAGTTTTTAATAAAAAGTTTACCAAATTGATTTCCAATTATTTTATCATATTTAATGAATATTTTATTAGATTTTTCCTAGGCTTGCACACACTTGTGCATGATAACTAGGGTTGTAATTTGGAGTTTAACCATGATTAGCAACATGGTGAACTAACCATTCCCTAATCTAGTTTAATAATTGTATTAGGTGCTTTTGGGTTTTAAGTGGGTATGGTTGTTCTTTTAAAAGAAAAATGAATTTAAAAAGGGTTTTAATTATTGGTTTGAAATGTTGACCATGAGAGAGAGAGAGTGAGGGCATGGTGCTACATGGAGTGAGCCATGCCTCATTTAATGAGGGAAGAGATAGGGGGGTCTTTGTTTTGTTTTCTCTCATTTCTCCCTCTCATTTTCTCTTTCTCTCATTCTCTCTCACACACACACACCCCTTCAACAGAGCAGCAGCAGCAGAGGCTTCGGCAGCAGCTGCAGAAGCAAGCAGCAGCAGCAGCAACAGAAACAACAGCTTCAGCAGCAGGCAACATCAGCAGCAGCAACAAGCAGCCCCTGCATCACCAGCAGCTGTAGCAACTCAGTTCTTCTCCTTCACCTGCTTTCTAAGATCCTTTTGGGTATAATTCTTGAACCCAATTTCCAAGTTTGCTTAACTTGTGCGTAGTTTAGCATCGGTTTGCGTTTAAAGTTAGTTTTAGTGCTAAATATGGTGAATTATGTGGACTTTTGATTAAATGATGATTGTGTTGGTTAACCCTACCTATTTAAGTGTTATTAGGGTCACTTTAACTGAGATTTAACCCAGATTTCACTAAAATACCATAGGGTTTCCGTTTTGTGCAATATATCGTATTTTGGTGTCGATTTGCGACATCTGGAACCTGCTGTGACCCGGGAAGTTTACTGAAAAATTAAGCAAAATTGTAGTGATGTACTAGGGACCCTAGAGCATCACCTGAGACACGACACCCAGGCCACCGGCCAGGGCCGGCGACAGCAAAGGGGAGGTCCGGCGACACCGGCTAAGGTTAGGAGTTTGGGTTTGGGTTTTTCTCTGTTGGTGTCTGCAGTGGTTTGGGTTCTGTTGGTCTTGTTTGTTTGGTTAGTTTTCACGGTATGCAAAATCTGGGATCACTTAGGTAGTTTCTAGAGTTTTGTGTCCGCACGATACGTTATACGACACGGATCGTGCTGTTTGCGTGATTTTGCTCTTGGGTTAGTTTCGTCGTGTCACTACGCACGTTAGCCACAATACGAACACTTGAGAGTATGTTTTGTGTTGTTGCGTCGGTCTAGTGTAGTGTGTACGTGATTTGGGTCTGTTATTAATATATATTTGCTTTATTGTTTTAATGTTGCAGGTTCGCAGGCGGGGACTACGGACACTGTTACAGGGAGGAAACAGGTCGTAGGATTCACCTAGTTTGGAGCGTTGGTGAGTAGATTTAACATCTACAGGGGAATCGCACGCATGGCATTATGCATCTGGGCTAGGGTTCTAATACTTGTCGCATATTCTACGTTATTGTTAGAATTACGCCTTTACCCCATTACTTAGATGTTGTATTTGGACTAGTAGCCGTAGGACACTGCATAAATTATTGACGATTCATGTTGCACGAGCACTGATTGTATGCTACACAACCGTCAATAATTGCAATGTCACACACAAACCACTTATAGATAATATATTGCTTGGTTAGGGACCTTGTGACATTGATTCGTACTACTTATCACATATGACATTTACCATACCTGTATACCTATAGAGTATCGTACCATTAGTGATAGGTATATATACCCTTTACAATACAGCTACAGGTATACCTTGCTCATATTTTACTTATACCCAGGGGGTATACTACATCATTTACTTATAGGTAGACACCTATACTTAGCTGTACCTTATTGATTTCGCATACATCTGGTTTCAGCTACATATTTTCCTTTACATGCTCGCATTTCAGATATATCGCACATATCTATTCCTAGATTTTCGCATTGTTATTTGGATTTTACATGATGTTTTCTGGATTTGGGAACCGCGGGAGTTCATGAAATTATGCATACATTGAAAAACCCGGTTTCCTTGATATGATATTTACGCATCCACCATGAGTTTTATCGGTGCTGATTTATATACCCCTACGAGGAGGCGTCGAGGCCGTTGAGGGTACATGGTGGGGCCCGGAGGTATCCCGGGGCAAGAAAGGGATATCGATGTACCACGCCGATGAGCCCGGCAGGGGAGCCATACCATCCGGTGACAGTACCAATGACTCGGCGGTGATCAAGAGGATACCGTTGGGAGTCATGTACGTATGGATACGTGAAAAGACGAGGGTCAGAACTAGGCACTCGTGCTTTTCAGGATAGCGTATGATGCGTACCTATCAGGATGCTAGTCTTGGTGACGGCATCTGATAGATCAGTATTTCTGTGTCGATACTTGGCACATTGGTTTTCATGATATTTCTAATTACTTTGTATATATAACAGGGGATTCAGCCGTTGTTATATATACCCTTACACCAATATTAGTGGAGTGGGACGCTAATATATGTGTATTGACCCCATCATATTTATTTCTGCAAATATATATTTAGGATGTTAGAATTTTACTTGAGATTTGATTTGGGATATAGGTGATTCATTGAGATTGGATATTGGATATATATGAGATTGTTGATTTGTACATTCGGGATATAGGAGATCTATTCGATATTGTACATTGAGAAGATGTGAGACTTATATGATATGAGAGCCCAACTAGGGGGCTGATTTGAGAAATTGTGAATTTGAGTGTCTTGATGGATTGAGATCCTACCACGATGTCAGGATTCCGTGGAAATGACATATTTCACTCCATACCTCATACCTATTTATTTATGCACTGTTCATGTATTAATAGTACCTGTTGGTGTACCCTTCATGATTGCTGCATTTCTACATTCTCATATCCCTATCGCATGATTATTGCATACTATTGTCATATCACTATTGCTTCATATATTGGTTGTACCTGTTAGTGTACTTTCCATTATTCTGCACTCAAATGACTTATTATTACTGCAAATCGCATATCTTAAATTCATACTGTACGTGCATACCTGCGATTATCTGCATATGTTATCTACTATTCACGAGTTGGCAACTCACTCCCGTTATGCCACAGTTGTTTTGCAGGGTGTTTCCCCAGAGTAGTCGAGGCAGGCTATTCATCTATCATGTTTTGCTACAGATACTGCATCGGCTCACAATGTGTTATTTTGCTTAGGTGGGTTTTGGTGGTTATCTGTATTTTGTATTGTACATTCGTTGTATTTTGTACTCTCCATCTACTATTATGTTGTTGACTTAGAGACTTGGTGAGGACGATATTGTATATTATTTGTGGATTTGTTGTCTTTTATACATTTTCCTTTCTATTGTCTTTTATTTCTTCACTACGGCGTCGTATATTTGTAGTGGTGATTGTTTTCCGCCTTTGGGCATGTATTGCTCCCGTTTGGGGATGCTTTATTTATCTTTATCTGTTGTACCCATTTTGGGGTTAGTTTTTACAAAGGGGGTGCTGCCAAAATTTTAAAGAAAGAAAAGTTGGACTTTTAAAGAATTTGGGTTGTGATTTCAAATATTTCAAAAACTTTTATTATATTTTTCGTATTTTCATGGTTTAGATTTCTGGGTTTTGGCTTCCTTTTACTGCGTTACATCTTTAGGCGTTGCGTAGTATTAGGGCCGTCACGTGCCAATTTCGGGTCGTGAAAAAGTTGGTATCAGAGCACTAGGTTTTACCTTTCGGAGTGTAGGATGACCTTGGTATGATGGAGTAGATAGCTTAAGCAGAGTAACGTAGTGTGTGTATGTCTGCAGCATACCCATGATGCGGTACTTCGCCTTAAGTGACCTAAGTACAAATTGCTTGAATTTCCTTCCTTGATGATTCATATCCTTGTGATTCGATTTCCGTGTTCTTATCAAATCTTATCTCTATTCATAGCCTTGTCGCCGATGACTATGGGGACTCAAAGTGATGCAGCGAAGGCCGAGGTCAGAGTTGGCTCGGGTGAGACGAGCACTGACCAGGATGGCACTCTAGTTGCACAGGTGCAGACGGATCAGCCTTCGACATATAGTATCGATAGGCTTGTGGCAGAGATGCAGGACTTCCGCCAGACTATGAGTTCATTGGTTGATATCGTTCGAGCGATGCGACAGGAGGTTGTCACCCCTGTTACTCAGTTGTCCTTGGCGATCAGCATGCAGCAGTCCGTCACCTACATAGCACCCGTGGTTGCAGCTCCAGTTGACGAGGCAAATATTCCAGAGACGCTGAGAGTTCCAGGACAGTGGAGGACTCGTACCAGTGTACCAGCCCAGAGACAGAGGTTTGGTCGTCGAGACAGATTTCGTGGCCGTCGTGGGAGTAGCAAAGGCGTAGGACGAGGACAGTTGTCCAGCTCTCATTCCCAGGAGGGCCAGCAGTCACCACGTGGATGTTTTCGATGCGGAAGCCTTCAGCACTTCGTCAGGGATTGTTCCTTAGCACCTCGTCAGGGTCATATTCAGAGAGGTCGTGGACGTGGAAAGTTCGCTCAGAGGGATCAGTCTACCAGAGGAGTTCAGCCAGTTGCGGGTAGAGGGTAGACACAGGAGTTTGCATCTACTCATCGGGACGCGCAGGCGTCCAATGCAGAGTTTTCAGGTATCCTTAATTCGCATGTTCTTTTGATGTATTTGTTTGTTTTCTACACTTGTGCCGTGGTTGGGGCGAGAGTTATGTTAGGTAGATTAGCTGTTTGTTTGAGTTAACTTCTGTCAGCGATTCTTTTGTTGCGCGATACGTATTTCAGTTGTGTGCCAATAGGATAGGAGATAGAGATTCGTCCGTCGTTTTGATCCTTCTAGAGATGTTGGATTTGACGTTCTCCTGGGCACGTACTGGTTAGCTACGTGCTAGGCGTCTGTGGACTACCGTGAGGAAAATAGTTAGGTTTTGTTTTCCCCGGCGAGTCAGTTCTTGTTGTGCAGGTGGATAGTTGTGCCGCCTCTCACAGCTTGAATTCAGCCTTTTTCGCTAGTCGGCTTTTGAGGAGATGTCGTGTGGCGTTCATTCGTGATACCGTAGCCACAGTGGGTTTGTTGGACCGGTTTTCCTTTCGTGCGAGAGTTTTTCCGACGTTGTTCCAGATGAGCTGGCGAAGCTTAGGGAGCTAAAGGATCAGCTGCAGAGTTGTTTGTTGGGGAGTTTTGTGCGTCTAAGTGTTTCGATTTTAGAAGCTCCTATTTCTGTTCGTCAAAGAGAAAGACGGCAGTTTGAGGTTGTGTATCGATGGATCGTCAACTGAACCGGCTTACGGTGCGGATAGGTATCCTTTACCTCGCATTGACGATTTCTTCGATCAGCTCCACAGTGCGAGACATTTTCTAAGTTTGTTTGGGATCAGGTCGTCATTATTGCGGGTTCGGAGTGATGACATTTCGAAGACTGCCTCGTGCGTGCTACGGGCTTTGTGTGTATTAGTGAGTCATTGGATTCACTGATGCCCTAGCAGCATTCGTAGATATGATGAACCAGATTTCTTCAGGCCGTTCCTCAACCAGTGTTGTTGGGTTAGTTATGACATTCTGGTCTATTTAATGTGTCTTGAGGGACAGGAGTAGCACTTGAGGATTTGTTATGCAGATACTGGGAGAGCACCAGCGGTTTGCTGGATTCTCGGAGTGTTCCTTCAGGCTTGTTTGTGTTGACTCCTAGGTCTTGTAGTCACGGGAGACGGTTTTGTATGGTTCCGAGGAAGATCATGGCCGTACAGCTTAGGCCCAGACTTGTGTGCAGGATGGAGGTCCGTAGATTTTGGGCTTAGTAGTTTTTTTTACCGTCGTTTCGTCCAGGATTGCTAGTGTAGTGCTGCACCATCGACCGAATTGACCGGAATGGAGGTTCTTTTCTTTGAACTGAGGCATGTGTGCGGAGTTTTCAGCAGTTGAAGATTTGGTTAACAACTGCATCAGTTCTTTCTTTGCTTTTGGTTCGGGCGACCTTGTTGTTAACTGTAATGTTTCTTGAGTGGGGCTCGAGTGTGTACTGAGGTGACACTATAGAGTTATCACTTTTGCTTCCCTACATTTGGAGGAAGTACGAGAAGGATATTCCACTCATGATCTGAAGATGGCCGCGGTGGTTTTGCGTTGAAGATTTGGAGACACTATTTGTTCGATAGTCGTGTCAGATTTTCACGGACCACCAGAGCTTAATGTACATCTTCCTGCAGTGGATTTTGATTGTTGTGATAGTCCTCTGCAGATTTACAGTTCTTGTGTGATTGTTGAGTACAGCTTAAGTTCGTCTCTACTGAGGGGACAGCTTGCTCATGTCCGAGCCCGACCACTTTTCTTTAATCGCTTTCGCGAGACACTGCCCGCCGATGCTCGTTCGTCAGAGATACTTGAGCATACTCGGCTGGGTAATGATTCGGAGTTCTTGATTTGTGACACGGGTGTGCTAAGTTAGGGATGCGTTTGTGTACCTGATATTATCGGGTAGAGACGTGAAATCCTAGAGTAAGCGCATCAGTCAACTCTCTGTATTCATTCAAATTCCACCAACATTGGACGTGACTTGTGAGATAGTTACGGGTGGGCAGGGATGTAAAGAGAAGTTTCAGGTTTCGTTTCAAGGTGTCTGTCTTTTGTGTGCTTGGTCGGCTGGAGAGTTGCAACCTTTAACCATTCCGAAGTAGGAGTGGGAGCAGATCGTCACGAAATTCGTTATGGTTTCTACCCAGGTTTAGTCAGGGTGTGATTCCTTTCGGATTCTTGTCGTCCGGTTATACTCAGTTTGCTCAGTTGTTCTTTGTTAAATTGCGCGTTTGTGTTAATTGTTTTCGGCAGTTGGGGATCGTCACTCGCCATTGCTAGGGTTCTCCTTCGATAGCTGTTATCAGGAGACACTCCAATTGGCAACCTTTAGGTTTAGGGGTTAGGTCATGTCGATCACCAGTCTGTTGTTTTTCTGACTCTGCGTAGTAGGATTTTGGACCCCAGCTAGTCTAGAGACTTCGGAGATTATCCAGTTGTTTTAGGTCAGGATGAGAATTGTCCATTGCGGACAAAGGTATTATGCCGACCGTGTTGGTCGTAGGCTTGAGTTCGCAGTGGTAGATCATGTATTCCTGAGGATTTTTCCGATGAATGACATGTTGAGTTTTGGGAAGCTTATCCCAGGATTGTAGGTCCTTTCGAGATCCTATAAGCGAGTTAGTTTCGTTGCCTTTAATTTGGCACTTCCGCCCAGATTATTGAGTTTTCACCCCGTATTCCTTGTGATAATACTTTACGATTACCTTCATGGCCTTTCTCACATGATTCAGCACCAGACCATTTAGCTTGGACGCGATCTTTCGTTCACCAGCAGCCAATTGTATTAATGGCTCGGCAGGTAAAGAAACTTCGGTCAAGGGTCTTGCCATCTGTGAAGGGTTTTCTTGGACGTAGCCGTATAGTGAGGTAATCACTTGGGAGGCTGCGAGCGAGATTTGAGAGTTGTAATCTTCTCTTTGAAGGTACGCGTAGCAGTATATTTTTAAATTCGGGGACGAATTTCTTTTAAGGGGGAAGATTGTAACACCTTAGAATGTGTTTTGGGGATAATTATATTTTAATATATAGTTTTTAATAAAAAATTTATCAAATTGATTTCCAATTATTTTATCTTATTTAATGAATATTTTATTAGATTTTTCCTAGGCTTGCACACACTTGTGCATGATAACTAGGGTTGTAATTTGGGGTTTAACCATGATTAGCAACATGGTGAACTAGCCATTCCCTAATCTAGTTTAATAATTGTATTAGGTGCTTTTGGGTTTTAAGTGGGTATGGTTGTTCTTTTAAAAGAAAAATGAATTTAAAACGGGTTTTAATTATTGGTTTGAAATGTTGACCATGAGAGAGAGAGAGTGAGGGCATGGTGCTACATGGAGTGAGCCATGCCTCATTTAATGAGGGAAGAGAGGGGGGGTCTTTGTTTTGTTTTCTCTCATTTCTCCCTCTCATTTTCTCTTTCTCTCATTCTCTCTCACACACACACCCCTTCAGAAGAGCAGCAGCAGCAGAGGCTTCGGCAGCAGCAAAAGAAGCAGCAGCTGCAGAAGAAAGCAGCAGCAGCAGCAACAGAAACAACAGCATTAGCAGCAGGCAACATCAGCAGCAGCAACAAGCAGCCCCTGCATCACCAGCAGCTGTAGCAACTCAGTTCTTCTCCTTCACCTGCTTTCTAAGATCCTTTTGGGTATAATTCTTGAACCCAATTTCCTAGTTTGCTTAACTTGTGCGTAGTTTAGCGTCGGTTTGTGTTTACAGTTAGTTTAAGTGCTAAATATGGTGAATTATGTGAACTTTTGATTAAATGATGATTGTGTTGGTTAACCCTACCTATTTAAGTGTTATTAGGGTCACTTTAACTGAGATTTAACCCAGATTTCACTAAAATACCATAGGGTTTCCGTTTTATGCAATATATCGTATTTTGGTGTCGATTTGCGACATCTGGAACCTGCTGTGACCCGGGAAGTTTACTGAAAAATTAAGCAAAATTGTAGTGATGTACTAGGGACCCTGGAGCACCACCTGAGACACGACACCCAGGCCACTGGCCAGGGCCGGCGACGGCAAAGGGAGGTCCGGCGATGCCGGCTAGGGTTAGGAGTTTGGGTTTGGGTTTTTCTCTGTTGGTGTCTGCAGTGGTTTGGATTCTGTTAGTCTTGTTTGTTTGGTTAGTTTTCACAGTATGCAAAATCTGGGATCACTTAGGCAGTTTCTAGTGTTTTGTGTCTGCGCGATACGTTATACGATACGGATCGTACTATTTGCGTGGTTTTGCTCTTGGGTTAGTTTCGTCATGTCGCTACGCACTGTTCTCGCCAAAAATTTCTGCGCGAAAGAGCCCAAGGTATCAAATGGCAGTGATACGCTTAAGAAAATGCGAACCAGTATCTTCCGGGATGTTTTTTGACAAACTCCCGAATGAGAAACAGATAAATTCTGATGGTATTGGAAGCATCTCAAAAAAACCCTTCGATTTGATATATTATGGGCTTCATAATTCATTCGGGATCAAAAGTTATGGGGCAAATATGCTATGCGCTGTTTCCTGATTAAAAATCAGGAATTATCTCAATGAGGTATCACGTGCTCACACGTTACCAATGGTCACCTGTTGACACGTGATGGTTAAAGCAGCGGTAAAGGACAGAGCGCAGAAGAGGAGCCCATTCAGGGGGTCACGTGCTCACACGTGACCGGGGGTCACGTGCTCACACGTGACCAAAGGTCACGTGGCAACACGTGACTGGCTGTAAAAGCCTTACTGTTCAACAGAATTAAATTCTAAAAAAAAGATCATTTAAATCTTTCGAAATAGAATTAAAATTCTAAAAGCTTCTAAATCTTTCCAAATGGTAAAGGATTATGGGGACCGTTGGATTAAAGATCCAAGGGTGATTAAAAATCACCAATTTATGGAAAAATCTTAAATAAGGAAAGATCTCCCTAAATCTCACCGAAATAACAAACATAATATTTTTTGATTTAAAATCCAACGGTGAATAAAATTCACTGAATGATCTAAAGGATCATATTAATCATGAAATCAATTAAAATCTTTCAATGAAAGATTCACAAAACAAATTAATTCTCTTCCTCCTCCTATAAATAGGAGCCAAGAGAAGAGAAGAGGAGGATCTACCTTAGGGAGAGAAGAAACAGAGGGAGGAGAATTTAATTCTCAAAAGAAAAAAAGAAAAGAGAGGAGAATTTAATTCTCTGCAAAAGAAAAACCCTAGGTAAGAAAAAAGAGGCTTCAAAAGATAATTTAATTCTCAAAAGAGTTTAACTCTCACATAAAGAAAAGAACTTAGTTCTTTCTCTGGTGGAGGATCTGCAAAGTGCACATCTCCCCATGAATTGAGAATTTAATTCTCATTGGGTTGAGATCCTGCCATGCAGATCCAAAACATAGAGGAGGAATTAAGTTTTGAGAATTCATTGGTCACAAAATTATAGGAATTTAATTCCTTTGGGATAAAATTATGGTTTTTCCCTAAATAAGAATTTAATTCTTTCACAATAGAAATTTAATTCCTCCAAAACAAAAATTAGGGTTTTACCCTAAATAGGAATTTAATTCTTAAAGATAAGGAGACTTAAAAGATCTCTGTGCATGAAAAGACAAAGGTCACGTGCCACACGTGACCCCTGAACAGATACCCCAAAAATGAGAAAAGGAAAGCTTTGAGACAGTGCCTCACGTGTTCCCATGTGACCCTCATTATATATGGAACAAAAGCAAAGGCAGAAACAATTCTGGGCGCTCTCACGTGTTACAACGTGACCCCTAATAAATGTTCTAATAAATCAGGGTATGATTATACATCACGTGCCCACACGTGATGGCTATGAAAATTAAAAGTGTTTAACACTTGTTTGCAGAACAAAATAAAGGGGATCTGGCCCCACTTTTTGATGCCATCACGTGCTCCCACGTGACTCCCAAAACGCAGAAAGAAAGATCAATGGAAATGAAGGCTTTGGGCGCTCTCACGTGTTTACCACGTGACCCCTTAGCAAACGTTTTAACAGTCAGCGCATAAATCCCCATCACGTGTCAACACGTGATGCTCTAAAATAAAGATGAAAAGTGTTTAACACTTGTTCGCAGATTTGAGGATAAACCAAAAGGAGATCTGGCTCCATATTTAGGGCGCCCTCACGTGTCACCACGTGACCCCTAATGAGCATTCTAACATACCAGAGCGGGGGCCTTCATCACGTGCTCACACGTGATGGCCGCCAGAATTAAAAGAGTTAAACACTGATTTGCAGAATAAAATAAAGGGAAACAGGGCGCTCTCACGTGTCCACACGTGACCCCTCTCTCCTTAGTGTTTAACACTAATCTGAATACTTTGTCTTCAGTGTTTAACACTGATTTTCTTAGTGTTTAACACTAATTTGGAAAACTCTATTTGCAGTGTTTAACACTGATTTTCTTAGTGTTTAACACTAATTTGGAAAGCTCTATTTGCAGTGTTTAACACTGATTTTCTTAGTGATTAACACTAATTGGAAAACTCTGTTCCCGGTGTTTAACACTGATTTTCTTTAGTGTTTAACACTAGTTTGAAATCTTTGCTACCAGTGTTTAACACTGATTTGCTTTTGTGTTAACACTAATTTGAAAGCCCTGTTGCTAACACTGGTTATCTTTTAGTGTTTAACACTAACTTGCTAATCTTATTCCCAGTGTTTAACACTAGCTTTAGCCCAATTGGCTAAGTTTTTAGAGGCAAAGCCTCTTCTTTAATGGACCAACAGAGGGCCAATATTTCAAACATAGTTGGACTTAGCCCAAACTGGCCATAAGTCCTCAAATCATCTTGAACTGAGCACATCTGCTCTTTCAACCAACTCATTGGTTCAAGGGTACATCTCTGAACTCCTCTGATATTTGTCGCTGTAATCCTTCAACGTCTTCAGAGAGGTGACGGGTCCCGACAACCACACATCAACACGGACTGTGGGGTCCTTAAACTCATGGACTCATGCGTCCTTAAACCAAGATACGGACTGTGGGGTCCTTAAACCCGCGGACTTATGCGTCCTTAAACTAACGGACTAATGCGTCCTTAAACACACCCATATGGACTGTGGGGTCCTTAAACCCATGGACTTATGCGTCCTTAAACTACCGATGGACCACCACGTCCCTAAACTGGCGATGGACCACTATGTCCTTAAACTACCATTGGACCACCACGTCCCTAAACTGGAACTTGGACCACCATGTCCCTAAACTGGAACTTGGACCACCACGTCCCTAAACTGGCGACGGACCACCACGTCCCTAAACTGGAACTTGGACCACCACGTCCCTAAACTGGCAATGGACCACTATGTCCTTAAACTGGGACAAAAGAGCCCCCAAATGCTCTTTTGTCGGATCTAAACGATCCTGTTGAGTCGATCTTAGTCCCAAACTGGACTAAAGTATCCTTAACAACCGTTTAAGTTGATCTTAGCCTCAAATATGGCTAACGTATCCTTAAACCTTCAAACAGACTGTACTATAAATCCCCCAATCAACTTTGGTTCAAGGGTACATCTCTGAACTCCTCTGAAATCTGTCGTTGTAATCCTTCAACGTCGTCAGAGAGGTGATGGGTCCCGACGGACATACATGCAATGGACCACTATGTCCCTAAACTGGAACAACAGAGCCCAAACGCTCTTTTGCCAGATCTAAACGATCCCGTTAAGTTGATCTTAGTCTCAAATTAGACTAATGTATCCTTAACAAACGTTTGAGTTGATCTTAGCCTCAAATATGGCTAACGTATCCTCAAACCAAACCCCAAACCCAAATCTAAGATAATACGGATTTGGACTAATCCGCGTCCTACGGGCGACGACATAAATCGGTCTCCGTATACAATCCACGGGCAACCATAAACAAAACAAACACCCACGACACGAAGTGACAAGCTGGAGAAGGAGAAAGTTGTTACCGCGATGCGGTAGCGTAATTAACTGCAGGGGCTTGCGCCTGCAGGGAAGAGCGTCCCCACAATCAAAAACCCTTCAAGCGAGGGGGAATCTGACGAAGTCTGCTACATTGGACGCATTCGTTTAAACCTTCGATGCATGGTGCCATAAATCAACTTGGCATCTTCGGAGAGGTGAACGGATAGCACCAATTAGCATCTGCCCCGAACTTCAGGCAAGACAGCCCATGTCTCGGCCTCCATTCGGAGGGGAACAGATTCTAGCACGCCCGGTGGGACCTTTTCCTCTTTCCACTCCACACTTCGTATGTCGTGTTCGCGAACGAATCGCGGTTTACTGTGGTTGCCTGTGGATTCAAGGTACTAAGATTTGGTGTCTTGCTCCGTGCAGAAAACAGAAGATCGATGGCTTCGAACTGTGCCGCCTGCAACTGCAACTCTCGCTCCGTCCTTGCTGGAGGAGTGACTTATGGGCCCCAAGCGGCTTCCATCTTCGCTAGGCCGGTGGAACAGGTGACTCAGGCCACCACTGGGCTATTCTTCGGGACCATGATCCCACTAATGAGCTTCAATGCCCCATTGCCATCGCAAGAAGCTCCGAAGAAGTCGGTCTTCGATCGGCTTACAACTATCGCGGTCCCTCTTAACGGGTCGCCCAAGCCCAATGCCTCAGCTTTCAGCAAACTGGGCCAAAACTCGTGTGGGCCCATGAAGAAGCCGGCAATACCAGAAAAGGTTGTTCCGAAGAGGATAGCCATCCCTGTTCCTGAAGTCGTCAAGGCGGCTTCTCCTGCCAATGGGTCGGTCTTCACAAGACTGACTATTCCGGCTCCCGTTCCTGCTCGAAGGTCTGTCTTTGACAGATTGGATACCGCTACTCAAAAGACGTCAGTCTTTAAGAGACTGACACCGGCAGTGGTTCATCTGGACGGGGGGCAAGACAAAGCCATCCCCATTACTGAACCAACGCCGTCCGCTCGACATGCTCGCCGTCGTCACTGGCGCCGGGTAAGGAAGGCTGGGGGCAACACCCCCTCTGGGATAACTCCGCCAGCTCCGATGGTGGAAATCAATGCTGCTGTTCCAACTGGGAACAGCTTTGAACCGCTAAGGGGGGTACGCAAGAACTCTCCGACTGCCACGCTAAAAAGATCTCCTCCACCTGCGGGGAGTATTACAGATGCAAAACCGGAGCAGCCCTCTCAACGGCTATCCTCCAAGATTTATAAGGTCTGGCGACGGGTCCAAGAGTCGGTGATTGATGAAAACTATCCCCGTCGACAGAAAAAGATAAAGGTTCGGCCGGAGAAGGATTACTCCGTCAAGCCGCAAAAAGCAACGGCTACTTGGGTGCCCACTACAACAGCCCCCTCAACTTCAACCACTCAGAAAAGAAGGAGGCCAGAGAAAGCCCCAGTAAACGTGGCAGACCACAAAGACGCTAAGCCTAAACGCCCCAAGTCTGGGGGCATGGTGGTGCACACCGTATACATGGCTTCTGGAAAGGAGAAAAGCCGTGCTTCGACGAGTCACCGACCGCTCACCTGATCCGTGATGAAAACCCAGGAGCAGCAACAGAAGCTTCAGGAGATGATGATTGCAATGGCCGCACTCACCGGGCCAAAAGAAAGCCCGGAGGCATCATCAGAGCAGCGTCACGAACAAGAAACTGATGCTGACTTCTTACGCAGAGTCCTCGAAAAGAAGGACAGAGAAGCCGCAGAGCAAGCGGGTAACATAAAGCAAATGGCGCTCCGCTTCCAAGATATGGTAGGGATGATGCTACAGCCGGACCCTCCAGTTGAAGACCCTCCGATCATTACTGAAGACGATAGAGGAGAGACATCTAATCCTCCTCCGACTCTTTCAACAGCTAAAGATGAAACCATTTCCAAGGCTGCGCTGGATGACTATATAGCTCATCAAATACGGGCTCATCAAGTGAATGAGGCGGCTGCGCAAATTGTTAGAACTGGACGACCCTATCCGGGCTGGTATGACCAAATCAGTTACCCGCCGGGATATACGATCCCTAAGTTCCACGTATATAAAGGGACAGGGAACCCACATCAGCATGTCGCTCAATTCAGGGCCTTATGCGGCAATACTGGAGGCGATGACAGACTGTTGCTTCGACAATTTGTCGGCAGCTTAGCGGAAACGGCATTCGAATGGTATTCGGAGCTACCTAACGACTTTGACAAAACATTTGCGGAGATGGAGTTGCTGTTTACACAAAGATTCGTGAGTGCTAGTGAACGCACCCCGATAACAGCAATAATCAACGCCAGGATAAGGCTAGGCGAAACGTGGGTTCAATACGCAACACGATGGCGGAATCTGTGGTCAAAATGCGAACAGTGGATCGAAGAAGCACCTGCGGTAGGTATGTTCGTGGGCACTCTTGATCCGCAAGCAACCATCTCGCAATTCATGATGTTCTTCAAGACAACTACTTTCCAGGCCTTGATTGACAAGTTGGCCCAAATGAATCAGATGGATCATAGATCATCTCCTTCAAAGACGGATCCTCAGAATGAAAAGGGGAAAGGAAAAGCAACCTTCGTCGCCAACGCTCAACAACAGCCGAGCAACTCAAAACCGGTTGTTCGTCAAAACAATATGCGTCCACGCCCATCCCTCGAGGAGAGACTGGGACGTCCTTACACGTTTCCTCAGGATAAAACGAGAAGACTGTTCGAGCTGGCAGTGCGCAACGGACTCATCAATCTGCCGAGTCCAAAACGTCCGTTGCAACTAGGCGATGTCAACGATCCCAATTACTGCCCTTACCACCAAACGGTAAGTCACCCGATCGAGGATTGCTTCGTCTTTAAGGGATGGACCGAGGATCGGTACCTACAAGGAAAGTTCGTGCTGTCTGAAAAGTGGAAAGTAAACCCACCCCAGCCGCACACTCCAAAGAAGACGGACGCACCGGGGGAAACTTGCAACGTGATCTCCCTCTCATTTACGGACGATGAAAAAACTCCTTGCACTGAGAAACTGGGGGCAGAGCCTGAGCCGGAATTCGTGTGGCAGTCAAACGAAATGATCGACGCTTTTCTAGATGAGATTCGTCTAAAAAGTAAAGCTGATCGGAAGCGCGAGATGGCCATATTCGAGAAAGCCAAACACTGGCTACTAGATGAAAGGGTCGAAACACTCCCACCGGATCAAAGTACATCCGCCGCAAAGGAAAGCAGGATCAAGACAAGGAAACGATTCGCCAAAGCCATATCAATGGGGATGAGGCCGCCCTCTTTCAGAGAAAATTCTCCTGGTGGTATACATCCTGATGAAGCGGACGTGCATCCTAACTTCTGCTTATATCATCAGAAGATCGCACATCCTACTGAGGACTGCAACTCCTTTAAGTGTTGCTGGCAAGGGTATGTCGCTCACAGGCAACACTTCAACAGGACAAAGCATGAAGCTCGGAAACAGCAGAAAAATGCGACAGATGAGCGTAAAAGAATTGCCGGCAATTGTCATAGGGTTGATCCCAAGGGACCGCGAGTTCTTACATTCGGGAGCAATTCCGACGAAAAAGTAGCCCTCGGCCCTCTTTTCAAGGAGTCCATCTCTAAAACGAAAGAATTGAGGAGTTGCGAGAGCATTCAGCCTTGCAATTGCACGATACCCGAAAAAAATCTCGGACCCGCAAGCAACGGTTCGAACAAAAAGGATAAAGGAAAGGGAAAAACGGCCTTCGTCGTCAACACTCAACAACAGTCGAGTGGCCCTAGAACGGTTGTTCACCAAAACAACAAACGGAAACCCCTCTATGAAAAGTTGAAACGTCCTTACTCGTTTCCCAGGGACGAAACAAGGAGGCTGTTCGAACTAGCAGTGCGCGACGGAATTATCACTCTACAGGAGCCGAAATGCCAGCTACAACTGAATGAGATCAACAATCCTAATTACTGTCCTTATCACCAAGTATTGGGCCATCCGATCGAAAATTGCTACATCTTCAAAAACTGGGTTGAAGACCAATACCAACAGGGCAAGTTCGCGCTGTCCGAAAACTGGAAGGTGAGCCCTCCACAACCACATGCTCCGAAAAAAATGGATATGCCGGGGACATCATGCTCATTCATAGGGAAAGCCCCATAGACCGAAAAGTCAGTAAACTAGAGATGCGTCTCAAATACGGCGACGGCGGACCGCAATGTCCTAAAACTTACAAATGACCGAAACGTCGTTAAACTACTCCCAACCCGCAGCATCTTCTGGCTGACGTGGTAAAAAAAAAACGGGTACGTCCACAAGCAAAATGGGCACGGATGAAAACCCGAAAGGGCTCCGTGAGTAAAAATAGCAGGGCTACCGGCGAGTGTTCGTGAAAACCCGAAAGGGCGCGACCTCGTTAAAAAAAAATAAAAGAATAAAAAAAATAAAAAAATAAAAAGAACGGTATGTCCATAAGCAAAGTGGGCATGGATGAAAACCAGAAAGGGTTCCGTGAGTAAAAACAGCAGGGCTACCGGCGAGTGTTTGTGAAAACCCGAAAGGGCGCAACCTCATTAAAAGACACTTATAGAGTCCTCTCGACCTTGTAAGGAAAAACCACCCGCGTGAGATCCTTACGACTCATAAGGGAGCAACACACTTAGGGATCCTCACGATTCCTAAGGAGAAATTACACTTGCGAGATCCTCATGACTCGTAAGGAGAACTTTCTTATGGGACCCTCACGGCTCATAAGATTTGAAAGTCTTAAGTTACAGAGACCTGAACCTGTTCTTAAGCAACCCCCACAACCTTCGATATTGCCCTACAAGCGGCTCAATACTGACCCTTGTATACAATCCACGGGCGCGAATAAACATTTTCCTAACCAAGTCCCACTTGTGACTGGGGATATGTCCATACGGTGAACAACCCTTGTAAGTCCTCTCGACTTATAAGGAGAAAACCCTTTTGTAAGATCCTTACGACTTACAGGGGAACATACACTTAGGAATCCTCACGATTCCTAAGGAGAAAACGCACCTGCGAGATCCTCACGACTCGTAAGGAGAAACACCTTTATGAGACCCTTACGGCTCATGAAGTCAAAAGCCTTAGTCGACGGGATCCTAACCCTGTTTACTAAGCCACCTTTGTTCAATATCGACAGAGGCAAATGATGATTCGCTCCTGGCAATATCCCAGTTGCAGCGATGCTGATGCCTAAACCGGTATCAAATTCTAAGCCCTTTCAAGGCAAATGATGATTCGCTCCTGGCAATATCCCAGTTGCAGCGATGCTGATGCCTAAACCGGTATCAAATTCCAAGTCCGTTCATGGCAAATGATGATTCGCTCCTGGCAATATTCCAATTGTAGCGATGTTGATGCTAAGATTGGCACCAGATTCCAAGTTCTACACTCGCGATAAAAAAAAACAGCGAGCCATACGTGCATACGAAATAGCCGAAATGATGGGGCAACTTGCAATAAAAATCAGCAAGTAAAAAAATGTATGCATGAAAAATAGCCGAAATGATTGGGCAACTCGCAATAAAAAGCAGCGAGTAAAATGAAAAATAGCCGAAATGATTAGGCACCGCGGAAAATAGCCGAAATGATTGGGCAATCGCGATTTTCGCGATATAAAAAGCTGAAATGATAGAGCATCGCGGAAAGAATAAAAAAAACGAAAGAATGAAACTTTTTGCCCTACAGGTGAAATCACATCGATCCCTGTATACAATCCAGGGGCACAGATAAAGAGGGAACCAAACCTTCCCAACAGGCTCCATCAGAAAGCGAAGCCAAATCTCGACGGTTCATAAACAACCTAGAGACAATCTCGACATTTGTCGCAATATCGTAGACATAATGTCAACAGACGAAGCAAAAGGAAGATCCCTAGCTTCAGGGTCTCGACGTCAACATCGACAACCTAGAGATCATCAACGGCGTTTCTCCTCAGTCCAACCAGATGCAGACGTGACGTCAACAATCGACCTCAGAGTCACAACGAAACGGAGCCATGGCAAAGGCCCTAGTCCCAAATCTCAACGGCCACATCTGTAGCCTGGAGACCAACAACGGTGTGCCTCCTCATTCCAGCAGCACAAAGATGTTACACCATCAAGCGGAGCGATGGCAAAATCCCAACTCCGCCTTAGCATTCGTCTCGTTACAGCAGACGCAATGTTAACAACGGCGTTCCTTCGCAGTCCAGCAGGATATACATGCAAAGTTAATAAAAGACCCCATGGTCAGCAAAGCGGAGTGATGGCAAAATCCCAGCTCCACCTCAGCACTCGTCTCGTCACAGCGGACACATCATCAAGCAAAGCGGAATAGCAGCAACTCCCAGTTCCATGACTCGACGATGTACTCCCACAGAAAGTCAAATCCCAACTCCGTGAAATGCGGATATAATCAACAAAATTCCTGGTCACGTGGAACGCGAAAAACGTCACTCTTTGACCCCGTGGAAAACGTCCAGAGCGGATCCTGGTCCTCGCAGAGCACGGCAGTGAACCCGTGTGAAGCATCCAGAGCGGAGCCTAGTCCTCGCCTAACACGGCAGTGAACCCGTGTGAAGCATCTAGTGCAAAATTCCTGGTCACGTGGAGCGCGGAAAACGTCACTCTTTGACCCCGTGGAAAACATCCAAAGCGGATCCTGGTCTTCGCAGAGCACGGCAGTGAACCCGTGCGAAGCATCCAGAGCGGAGCCTAGTCCTCGCCTAACACGGCAGTGAACCCGTGTGAAGCATCTAGAGCAAAATTCCTGGTCACGTGGAACGCGGACAACGTCACTCTTCGATCCCGTGGAAAACGTCCAGAGCGGATCCTGGTCCTCACACCAACATGGAGTGATCACCACCGCGACATTCGTCTCGATACAGCAGACGCGATACCATCAAACGAAGCGAAGGCCAAATTCCTAGCTTCAGGGTCTTGACGGTAAGTCATATAAAGCCTGAAAGACAATCGGAGATCATCCCACACCAGTGCGGAGTGGTCACCACCTTGATGTTCGTCTCGATACAGCAGATGAAATGTCACCCCAGCGTTCTTCCCCCAGCAGGATTCGGACACGACAAAGCAAACGAAGCGAAGGCCAAATTCCTAGCTTCAACGTCTTGACGGTAAGTCATATAAAACCGGAAAGACAAACAAAGATCATCCCACATGGAGTGGTCACCACCTTGACGTTCGTCTCGATACAGCAGATGAAATGTCACCCCGGCGTTCTTCCCCCAGCAGGATTCGGACGCGCCAAAGCAAACGAAGCAAAGGCTAAATTCCTAGCTTCAGGGTCTTAACGGCAAGTCATATAAAACCGAAAAGACAATCGGAGATCATCTCGCACCAGGGCGGAGTGGTCACCACCTCGACGTTCGTCTCGATACAACAGACACAACATCACCAAAATGAGCCACGGCAAAATCCCGGGTTCCAAACCTCGACAGTTCACCAGCAACCTAGAGACAACCATGACATTCGTCTGGATACAGAGGACGCGATGCCAGCAAACGAAGCGAAGGCCAAATTCCTAGCTTCAAGGTCTTAACGGCAAGTCATATAAAGCCTGAAAGACCACCGGAGATTACCCCACATGGAGTGGTCACCACCTCGACGTTCGTCTCGACACAGCAGACGTGACATCACCAAAAGGAGCCACGGCAAAATCCCTAGTTCCAGACCTCGACGGTTCACCAGCAACCTAAAGACAACCACGACATTCGTCTCGATACAGAGGACGCGATGCCAACAAACGAAGCAAAGGCCAAATTCTTACCTTCAGGGTCTTAACGGCAAGTCATATAAAACCTGAAAGACCACCGGAGATCGTCCCACATGGAGTGGTCACCACCTCGATGTTCGTCTCGATACAGCAGACGCAACATCACCAAAAGGAGCCACGGCAAAATCCCTAGCTCCAAACCTCGACGGTTCATCAGCAACCTAGAGACAACCACGACATTCGTCTCGATACAGAGGACGCAATGCCAGCAAACGAAGCATAGGCCAAATTCCTAGCTTCAGGGTCTTAACGGCAAGTCATATAAAGCCTGAAAGACTATCGGAGATCATCCCACACCAGGGCGGAGTGGTTATGACTCATCGGGGCTCTCCAAAATGAGCCTAACCTCAAGTAAAAAGCGGCATGGCAAATTCCTAGCGCTTGCTCTTCCGACGGTCAAACTGCCAAGGAGGATTGCTTGAAGACGTCTTATCCAGCCCCCGAAGGGATCGGAGACACGGCAGTCGCAGGGCTACTCGAACAGCACGATTGCCTATCGAGGAATACATCATCTCATGCGACGGTACGACGGCCAAAACCCTAAGTACCACAGACCCTAACGGACTTCTGTCGTAAAGAGCAGAGGTTAACTGTGACGTTAGGATATTCTTGCGAGATCTGCTCGATTCGTTTCGACTCGAGAGGAAATTGATGTCTTTGCGAGAACTTCTCGATTCGTCTCGACTCGTGAGATAAAGCCTTAGGCAATAGGGATTAAAAAACCTGTTTCCTAAGCACTGGGATCCTGCAAGTCGGCCCAAAATGGTCTCTTGCATACTATCCACGGGTCTCACTCTCCGAAGTCGAATTTCGACAAGGAGGGGAACAACCGCTTACGGGTCCTCTCGACTCGTAAGAGGGAAAAATTCTCTTACAAGATCCTTACGACTTATAAGAGAAACACACTTAGGAATCCTCACGACTCCTAAGGAGAAAATACACCTACGAGATCCTCTCGATCCATAGGGAGAAAAGTCTTTATGAGACCCTCACGGCTCATAAAGTTGAAAAGTCTTAGGTGGCAGATCCTAACCATGTCTCCTAAGCCATCACTGCCCTGCAAAGAGGTCAAGATGGACCATCTATGAGCCACACTTGCCAAAGCTACATGCCACAGAAATGGAGAAGCTCATGAGCATATAAACTACTTCCCGCCAGAGTAAGACATAAAGAGATAGAAGGGTGCGGCTCATGGAGTTAAGGGTTTGGAACTATATCTCTTAAGAGTCAATGATAAATGACGACGCTTGTGTCTGCTCGTTATCTTCTCAGATCAAGATTCTGAAAGTTATATACCAACCCGAAACTGGTCATACGCTATGCATTACTCTGCACTACTTCACCCACGTATATGCTTACGTGGGCAAAGTAGTGGGGGGCATTTGTTCCCGCCAAAAATTTCTGCGCGAAAGAGCCCAAGGTATCAAATGGCAGTGATACGCTTAAGAAAATACGAACCAGTATCTTCCGGGATGTTTTTTGACAAACTCCCGAATGAGAAACAGATAAATTCTGATGGTATTGGAAGCATCTCGAAAAACCCTTCGATTTGATATATTACGGGCTTCATAATTCATTCGGGATCAAAAGTTATGGGGCAAATATGCTATGCGCTATTCCCTGATTAAAAATCAGGAATTATCTCAATGAGGTATCACGTGCTCACACGTGACCAATGGTCACGTGTTGACACGTGATGGTTAAAGCAGCGGTAAAGGACAGAGCGCAGAAGAGGAGCCCATTCAGGGGGTCACGTGCTCACACGTGACCGGGGGTCACGTGCTCACACGTGACCAAAGGTCACGTGGCAACACGTGACTGGCTGTAAAAGCCTTACTGTTCAACAGAATTAAATTCTAAAAAAAAAAAGATCATTTAAATCTTTCGAAATAGAATTAAAATTCTAAAAACTTCTAAATCTTTCCAAATGGAAAAGGATTATGGGGACCGTTGGATTAAAGATCCAAGGGTGATTAAAAATCACCAATTTATGGAAAAATCTTAAATAAGGAAAGATCTCCCTAAATCTCACCGAAATAACAAACATAATATTTTTGGATTTAAAATCCAACGGTGAATAAAATTCACTGAATGATCTAAAGGATCATATTAATCATGAAATCAATTAAAATCTTTCAATGAAAGATTCACAAAACAAATTGATTCTCTTCTTCCTCCTATAAATAGGAGCCAAGAGAAGAGAAGAGGAGGATCTACCTTAGGGAGAGAAGAAACAGAGGGAGGAGAATTTAATTCTCAAGAGAGAAAAAGAAAAGAGAGGAGAATTTAATTCTCTGCAAAAGAAAAACCCTAGGTAAGAAAAAAGAGGCTTCAAAAGATAATTTAATTCTCAAAAGAGTTTAACTCTCACATAAAGAAAAGAACTTAGTTCTTTCCCTGGTGGAGGATCTGCAAAGTGCACATCTCCCCATGAATTGAGAATTTAATTCTCATTGGGTTGAGATCCTGCCATGCAGATCCAAAACATAGAGGAGGAATTAAGTTTTGAGAATTCATTGGTCACAAAATTATAGGAATTTAATTCCTTTGGGATAAAATTAGGGTTCTTCCCTAAATAAGAATTTAATTCTTTCACAATAGGAATTTAATTCCTCCAAAACAAAAATTAGGGTTTTACCCTAAATAGGAATTTAATTCTTAAAGATAAGGAGACTTAAAAGATCTCTGTGCATGAAAAGACAAAGGTCATGTGCCCCACGTGACCCCTGAACAGATCCCCTAAAAATGAGAAAAGGAAAGCTTTGAGGCAGTGCCTCACGTGTTCCCACGTGACCCTCATTATATATGGAACAAAAGAAAAGGCAGAAACAATTCTGGGCGCTCTCACGTGTTACCACGTGACCCCTAATAAATGTTCTAATAAATCAGGGCATGATTATACATCACGTGCCCACACATGATGGCTATGAAAATTAAAAGTGTTTAACACTTGTTTGTAGAACAAAATAAAGGGGATCTGGCCCCACTTTTTGATGCCATCACGTGCTCCCACGTGACTCCCAAAACGCAGAAAGAAAGATCAATGGAAATGAAGGCTTTGGGCGCTCTCACGTGTTTACCACGTGACCCCTTAGCAAACGTTTTAACAGTCAGCGCATAAATCTCCATCACGTGTCAACACGTGATGCTCTAAAATAAAGATGAAAAGTGTTTAACACTTGTTCGCAGATTTGAGGATAAACCAAAAGGAGATCTGGCTCCATATTTAGGGCGCCCTCACGTGTCACCACGTGACCCCTAATGAGCATTCTAACATACCAGAGCGGGGGCCTTCATCACGTGCTCACACGTGATGGCCGCCAGAATTAAAAGAGTTAAACACTGATTTGCAGAATAAAATAAAGGGAAACAGGGCGCTCTCATGTGTCCACACGTGACCCCTCTCTCCTTAGTGTTTAACATTAATCTGAAGACTTTGTCTTCAGTGTTTAACACTGATTTTCTTAGTGTTTAACACTAATTTGGAAAACTCTATTTGCAGTGTTTAACACTGATTTTCTTAGTGTTTAACACTAATTTGGAAAGCTCTATTTGTAGTGTTTAACACTGATTTTCTTAGTGATTAACACTAATTGGAAAACTCTGTTCCCGGTGTTTAACACTGATTTGCTTTAGTGTTTAACACTAGTTTGAAATCTCTGCTACCAGTGTTTAATACTGATTTGCTTTTATGTTAACACTAATTTGAAAGCCCTGTTGCTAACACTGGTTATCTTTTAGTGTTTAACACTAACTTGCTAATCTTATTCCCAGTGTTCAACACTGTTGGTCTCTAGTGTTTAACACTAGTTTTAGCCCAATTGGCTAAGTTTTTAGAGGCAAAACCTCTTCTTTAATGGACCGACAGAGGGCCAATATTTCAAACATAGTTGGACTTAGCCCAAACTGGCCATAAGTTCTCAAATCATCTTGAACTGAGCACATCTGCTCTTTCAACCAACTTATTGGTTCAAGGGTACATCTCTGAACTCCTCTGATATTTGTCGTTGTAATCCTTCAACGTCTTCAGAGAGGTGACGGGTCCCGACAACCACACTTCAACACGGACTGTGGGGTCCTTAAACTTATGGACTCATGCGTCCTTAAACCAAGATACGGACTGTGGGGTCCTTAAACCCGCGGACTTATGCGTCCTTAAACTAACGGACTAATGCGTCCTTAAACACACCCATATGGACTGTGGGGTCTTTAAACCCATGGACTTATGCGTCCTTAAACTACCGATGGACCACCACGTCCCTAAACTGGCGATGGACCACTATGTCCTTAAACTACCATTGGACCACCACGTCCCTAAACTGGAACTTGGACCACCACGTCCCTAAACTGGCGACGGACCACCACGTCCCTAAACTGGAACTTGGACCACCACGTTCCTAAACTGGCAATGGACCACTATGTCCCTAAACTGGGACAAAAGAGCCCCCAAATGCTCTTTTGTCGGATCTAAACGATCATGTTGAGTCGATCTTAGTCCCAAACTGGACTAAAGTATCCTTAACAACCGTCTAAGTTGATCTTAGCCTCAAATATGGCTAACGTATCCTTAAACCTTCAAACAGACTGGACTATAAATCTCCCAATCAACTTTGGTTCAAGGGTACATCTCTGAACTCCTCTGACATCTGTCGTTGTAATCCTTCAACGTCGTCAGAGAGGTGATGGGTCCCGATGGCCATACATGCAATGGACCACTATGTCCCTAAACTGGAACAACAGAGCCCAAACTCTCTTTTGTCGGATCTAAACGATCCCGTTAAGTTGATCTTAGTCTCAAATTAGACTAATGTATCCTTAACAAACGTTTAAGTTGATCTTAGCCTCAAATATGGCTAACGTATCCTCAAACCAAACCCCCAAACCCAAATCTAAGATAATATGGATTTGGACTAATCCGCGTCCTACGGGCGACGACATAAATCGGTCTCCGTATACAATCCACGGGCAACCATAAACAAAACAAACACCCACGACACGAAGTGACCAGCTGGAGAAGGAGAAAGTTGTTACCGCGATGCGGTAGCGTAATTAACTGCAGGGGCTTGCGCCTGCAGGGAAGAGCGTCCCCACAATCAAAAACCCCTCAAGCGAGGGGGAATCTGACGAAGTCTGCTACATCGGACGCATCCGTTTAAACCTTCGATGCATGGTGCCATAAATCAACTTGGCATCTTCGGAGAGGTAAACGGATAGCACCAATTAGCATCTGCCCCGAACTTCAGGCAAGACAGCCCATGTCTCGGCCGCCATTCGGAGGGGAACACGCACGTTAGCCACTATACGAACACTTGAGAGTATGTTTTGTGTTGTTGCATCGGTCTAGTGTAGTGTGTACATGATTTGGGTCTGTTATTAATATATATTTTCTTTATTGTTTTAATGTTGCAGGTTCGCAGGCGGGGACTACGGACATTGCTATAGGGGGAAACAGGTGGTAGGATTCACCTAGCTTGGAGCGTTGGTGAGTAGATTTAACATCTACAGGGGAATCGCACGCATGGCGTTATGCGTCTGGGCTAGGATTCTAATACTTGTCGCATATTCTACGTAATTGTTAGAATTGCGCATTTACCCCATTTCTTAGATGTTGTATTTGGACTAGTAGCCGTAGGACACTGCACAAATTATTGACGATTCATGTTGCACGAGCACTGATTGTATGCTACACACACCGTCAATAATTGCCATGTCACACACAAAACACTTATAGATAATATATTGCTTGGTTAGGGACCTTGTGACATTGATTCGTACTGCTTATCACATATGACATTTACCATACCTGTATACCTATAGAGTATCGAACCATTAGTGATGGGTACATATACCCTTTACGATACAGCTACACGTATACCTTGCTCATATTTTACTTATACCCAGGGGGTATACTACATCATTTACTTATAGGTAGACACCTATACTTAGCTGTACCTTATTGATTTCGCATACATCTGGTTTCAGCTACATATTTTCCTTTACATGCTCGCATTTCAGATATATTGCACATATTTATTCCTGGATTTGCGCATTGTTATTTAGATTTTACATGATGTTTTCTGGATTTGGGAACCGCGGGAGTTCATGAAATTATGCATACATTGAAAAACCCGGTTTCCTTGATATAATATTTGTGCATCCACCATGAGTTTTATCGGTGCTGATTTATATATATACCCCTACGAGGAGGCGTCGAGACCGTAGAGGGTACATGGTGGGGCCCGGAGGTACCCCGGGACAAGAAAGGGATGTCGATGTACCACGCCGATGAGCCCGGCAGGGGAGCCATACCATCCGGTGACAGTACCAATGACTCGGCAGTGATCAAGAGGATACCGTTGGGAGTCATGTATGTATGGATACGTGAAAAGACGAGGGTCGGAGCTAGGCACTCGTGCTTTTCAGGATAGCGTATGATGCGTACCTATCAGGATGTTAGTCTTGGTGACGGCATCTGATAGATCAGTATTTCTGTGTCGATACTTGGCACATTGGTTTTCATGATATTTCTAATTACTTTGTATATATAACAGGGGATTCAGCCATTGTTATATATACCCTTACACCAATATTAGTGGAGTGGGACGCTAATATATGTGTATTGACCCCATCATATTTATTTCTGCAAATATATATTTAGGATGTTAGAATTTTACTTGAGATTTGATTTGGGATATAGGTGATTCATTGAGATTGGATATTGGATATATATGAGATTGCTGATTTGTACATTCGGGATATAGGAGATCTATTCGATATTGTACATTGAGAAGATGTGAGACTTATATGATATGAGAGCCCAACTTGGGGGCTGATTTGAGGAATTGTGAATTTGAGTGTCTTGATGGATTGAGATCCTACCACGATGTCAGGATTCCGTGGAAATGACATATTTCACTCCATACCTCATACCTATTTATTTATGCACTGTTCATGTATTAGTAGTACCTGTTGGTGTACCCTTCATGATTGTTGCATATCTACATTCTCATATCCCTATCGCATGATTATTGCAAACTATTGTCATATCACTATTGCTTCATATATTGGTTGTACATGTTAGTGTACTTTCCATTATTCTGCACTCATATGACTTATTATTACTGCAAATCGTATATCTTAGATTCATGATGTACGTACATACCTGCGATTACCTGCATATGTTATCTACTATTCACGAGTTGGCAACTCACCCCCGTTGTGCCACAGTTGTTTTGCAGGGTGTTTCCCCAGAGTAGTCGAGGCAGGCTGTTCATCTATCATGTTTTGCTACAGATACCGCATCGGCTTACAGTGTGCTATTTTGCTTAGGTGGGTTTTGGTGGTTATCTGTATTTTGTATTGTACATTCGTTGTATTTTGTACTCTCCATCTACTATTATGTTGTTGACTTAGAGACTTGGTGAGGACGATATTGTATATTATTTGTGGATTTGTTGTCTTTTATACATTTTCCTTTCTATTGTCTTTTACTTCTTCGCTACGGCGTCATATATTTATGGTGGTGATTTTTTTTATGCCTTTGGGCGTGTATTGCTCCCGTTTGGGGATGCTTTATTTATCTTTATCTGTTGTACCCATTTTGGGGTTAGTTTTTACAAAGGGGGTGCTGCCAAAATTTTAAAGAGAGAAAAGTTGGACTTTTAAAGAATTTGGGTTGTGATTTCAAATGTTTCAAAAACTTTTATTATCTTTTCCGTATTTTCATGGTTTAGATTTCTGGGTTTTGGCTTCCTTTTACTGCGTTACGTCTTTAGGCGTTGCGTAGTATTAGGGCCGTCACGTGCCAATTTCGGGTCGTGATACAGAGAGAGAGAGAGAGTTGTCTCATCACAAACCATGGTTACAAAATATCTAGATATTTTGATACTTGAGTTAAGCAAAAAAACCATGGGAGATAAAACCATCGTTTTGATTTTAGTTAACACAAAAGAAGAGTGTAGAAAATCAACCATGATTTTATTCCCATTTTGTTTTTCTCAATAATCAAAATATATAAATATATTACCATGTGAGTCTTGCATTGCCATCACCAATGTATCATCAACCATTACACATATATGCATGCATGTATGCATTCATATCAATATATGCATGCATACATTCATGCATACACATAAAAGAAAAGGGTTTAATAATAAATGAGCTAATGGTCATTAATACTAAATCAACACTTGATTTAATAATCCGGTCATATCACATATGACCCGACCAATAGAAAACGCCGATTAAAATACAGTGTCATATATACGCATTTAATCGAGCTCCCGTGCATATCCCCATATGCACCCCTCATCATTTCTCCTGAGCTAGGTAACCCCTTTGTGGGACTTTAAGACTCGTCAATACGCTAGCAGTAAGCAGTAATCATATCACATACCCATAAACCGTCAGCGGCACTAGCTGTACGTAACGGCTCGCAGGTATTGAGCGATCAGAAGAAAAACAAGCGAACCTGTCAAAACTCCCGTCGAGCCAACTGACAACACTTACCGTACAGTCCGGTCTCTTCGTCAGATATGCTGCATATCGAGTCTAGGGATAGTATCGTCGACCCTAATAACTCAATAAGTCATGCCGGTATATGGCCTATAACAGATCGAGAAATTACTGATAACACTTATCAGTAAATCTCATCAGCCCTAACCAGGGACTTCTTGTTATATCCAATCGAGCATAGTACAACATCAACCCCCAATACCGGGAGAGACGAAATCCCTCCTATCACTCATTGCCTCCATATGCCTCGGGATTGTACTCAAAATCCACCTGTTTGCACGACTCAGTAGAGCCGTGGTAGGGTGGAGATCAAAGTACAGTGGGAGGACGCACAAGACTCTATGACGATTTTGGGTCTACAGACTAATCTGTACCAGTGTTACCTGAGAACTACTATCCGACGATAGATATAATACCACATAGGAGTTCTCGGCAAGTCCGTTCAATGTACCCAGTCTCCACTAAGCAACTGTATACAATTTTTGGTGTCACCACACCAATGGATATTGGATCATCCATCGCCCATCATATGGGTCAAGAAACATATATGCTAGTCTACTCTGGAATATCGATGCCCCGTCTCGATGCACACACGACTAGGAATATTTTAAGGATATACTTATAAACTACACATGTCTCACTAGTATGATCTGCATCATAATCTCTGTAGTTAAGCAAATATCATAAGGGCTTTATCAACATGTATCAAATGAGTAAGAAGCATGATCAAGTGAACATGTCAAGATAAAGAACAACCAGATAGCATACTATCATATCGAGCAAGAATGTCATCTAAATACATATATACACATACCGATACTTCCACTATCAAATAATGGCCTCTAGGGCATACATATATCCAACATTTATAACCCCTTTTAAACTGTCGATATATCCTGCAGTTTCATGCAGAAACATAATGTATACCTTAACCTTAGACAGTGCATATCTCCCTGCGTACAGCGGATATTATTGATCCGTTTGATGCGTTGGAAACATAACAGATAAATCTAAATATTATCTAACTGTAGTGTTGCCTACTTATGCTCCTAACAGGGAGTAAACCGTGTTACGAAACGGATTTCCAGTTCTGAAATTTGATTTCCAACCATGAACACTTAAAATAGAATGACCATAACTAGCAAACTTGAAACCCAATTGACACGAAACCAATTTTGATGAACAGATAATTAAATATATTGCTTACCCTTTTATATTGTTTTGCTTAATTCTGCACGTGTGATTTATAGTAAATTTTGCAAGTTGTATAACACTGGCTGCTATATTTTTATTCGTATCATAATTAATTGCATTCTCATCATATCATGTAGCGGTTATACCCTCATTAGATAGTAGTCATATGCATTGATAAGCTAGTGACCGTGTTATATTACCAAGTGATAAATATTAGTGATTGGATTGTGGCAAGTACGTTAGTGTAAAAGCGTGATTAAATAGTGGAAGTGACGCGTGCTTGTACATAATCAACGGAACCAATTAGTTATTGCATTGTCGACGTCTATGGGGCATATATAAGTGTAATTATAACCGATATGAGACAGGTATGGAAACACTTATATTAGTGTCATAGGTAAGATATCGAGCGCTGTCCATTTATCTTGGATACCAATCGAGACATGCTTGATGGAGACCCTATCTCCAGTTCTCGCGTAGACTTGTTATGGAGCGACTAGTATTTGGATTCATGGTCGATATTTGATATAGACCGCGGGGTGTGGGATAGTTTGAGTGTGAGTTCGATCAACGGAATCTCAAGAGTCTCACTGCCGGCATATGTAGTGATTTCAGGATCGTATGGATGGTGTTTCTGATTATTAGCGAGCATGATTCGGACACGTGCTCCCTTTCCCCTGGGGCCTATCCTTGTGTTTGGGATACTCCTGCGGTAGTTGACGCTCATACTTGAACGGACGATAGCTTTAGTAACTTGGACAGTGAGACTTAGAGACTGATTGCTTGGTGACATGAACATTGTATTGATTACTGATCTGATACACTGGTTTTATCGTTACATGTACCGGTTATTTCATGCTCGCGTTATTACTCTACGTTATTGCTTCGTGTTTATCATCATTGCATATTATACATGTATATATTGCTATTGTGTTGTTCTGACGATCTGAGTATGCATGCTCAGAATGAGAAGTGAATTTAGCTCGGATCAGGACCTACCTTATCTCGAGAATATTGCGGACATTTAGATTAGCGACGCCAGCGCTATCTTTCTCTTGGCTCCATCTGGTTAGTTTTACATCTGTTGCGATAGAATTAGTAGCTGCATTTCTCATTATCTGTGCTATGATTACTAATTACCAGGCAATACTAGAAACCGAAGTGTGACTATGGCAAGATATTTTCTTGACCATGAGAGTATGACTGGTCTTATCACCTCTCGTATTCCGTATTTTAGGAAGCGGGACGTGATACTTTTGATCTCCGAAAATCTCAGTGGGGACGCGTGCCTCCGTCTGGCTCTATGTGGGTACGCACATGGTGATATCATATGTTCGGTGATATAAGATTAAATCAGAGTTCAATGTGTGGTGTTACTATTGACATATATTTATTATTCCTTGTGATCCACAATTTGAAAAAAAAAAAACACCTTAATAAACCAATTTATTATATTTGTTTCTTCTTTAATATTTAACTGATGGACAATTAATAGCTGGGAAATCATATTTAGCTTCATTTGTACTAGGCATGTTGCTATAGACCAGGTTCTAGCATGTGTCAATGAAGGATTGTAACTATAGTGATCACAATATGCTTAAATAAATTAATACTGCTATCTAAAATTTATACAGATAAAACGATGATCTAATGAAGAATTTAAGTCAATGTTTAATAAACGATATATGGTTTTGGGTATTATATAATATAGATGAAAATATCAAGTTGTTACTATAGATGTATTTTTAAAAAAAATTGTAAATGCTAATAGATTTCTAGTATATACAGTAAAATTTAGCAACATACAATTAGAATTTGTATATAAGCAAACAAAATATTGAAATATCGAAGAAAAACGAAAATTTTAAGATTTCTAAGAATTTCGGTATTATATTTGTGTGCAATAGCAAGCAAAATTCTGATAAATTAAAGAAAATTTAATAAGATTTTTGAATATAAATTTCGTGATTTTCTTGTGCTGAAACAAACAAAACATTGAGAAACCGTGAAAAGAAAAAAAATTATAATTTAGGATTTTTGAAAATTTCATAATTTCTTGAACTCCAGTAAGCAAATTATTGAAAATTGTAAAATAATCAATTTGGGATTTCAAAAAGTTATGCTATTTTATGTGTTGGATTATAATAATAGAGATCCCTAATTATGTAACTAAGCAACTAACCTCGCTAGAGTTTGGATATAAAACTAGAAAGTTCTAATCATGTAAACTAAGCAACTTATGGCTCTCTGTGCATATTCCCATCCAAAAGAAAAAGAGAAGGGTTGCCTTTCGTGAACCTTTGTTTGCCCTTGAAACATGGAATGAAAAATTATCGGGAATTCTTACATTTCCGGTAATGGGATGAGTGGGTATATAATTCCAATGAATCTTGCATTAATTTGCTTGGTATACTTTAATCATTCCCGGTAATATATATGTGTGCAACCGGCGGCGAGGCCGACGACAAACGGCCAATCGGCGATGGGTTAGCAACTGCCGGCCGGCGGACAACCGGCGACAGGCTACAGCCGGCCGGCGATGAACGTCCAATCGGCGGCGGACCGGCCGGTGAACAATCTGCGATGACCGGCGGCAAATGGCCGATCAACGGTGGGCCGGACAGCTGACGACCGACGATGGGCGGTGGGGCCAGCCTGTCGACATGTGGCAATGAAGGCCGGCTGCGGATAGTCATGGCTCTTTTCATGTTATGGAATAATATTTCGTGGTAATTCAGGATAGACACAAGTTTTTGGGGAATAGAATTAACATAAAATGGGTAATCATTTGATCACCATGGTAATGCTATATTTCCGAGAATACTGTTTATATCTAAACAAATATGGTAATATTTCATGATAATATAGTATTGCCGTCTAGATTATCTCCTACCAAATACGCTAGCGCGCTCTTTAGGCAATCTCTATCCATTTTAAATTCTAATGCAAAAGTGTGGACTGTACGCTATGGTGATGAGATTTGAGTGGGGAGAGGGTAGTGAGAATTTTCTCAGTTTCAAGGAAGGTGTGGTGGCAACATGGAGGGGGCATCTAGGATTAGGATCCCCAAGCCTGAGGCGTCAGATCCAGTCCTGACCCCACCAAATCCTAAGCTCCCTGTCTTCCACTGATTTAGACGTCGAAACCCGCAAGCGGAGGTTAACCCTAACATAAGTTTTGAAATCAAACTATTAAGAATTCGGCCATGTTACTCTGTTAGGGTATGGAACGAGGAGAAGTGGAGTTTATTTTTAAGGGAGACGGAGGACATGCAAACTCTAGTTTATAAGTCTCTAACTCCATTTTAACACGTTGACTTTGTTGATTTTGATTGGTGTTTGGCTTGAAGTTTTCCAAACTCCAAGAAAACTCCATGATTTATTCACAAATTTTTGAGTTTTGAAAACTCTAATTGGATTTAAATTTTGTAAACTCCGATTGTGTCAACCAAGATTCGATGTTTTGGCCGAAAACACCAATACGTGGCGGTTTCGTATCGGTTCGGTGGAGACCGATACGAAACCAACCGAGACCGATACGAAACCAACCCTACAATATTGTTTCGGTCAAAACCTTTTAAAACTTATTTTTATATCATTTTTACTGTCATTGTGATCATTGTAGGCCTTAGTTGTTGAAAACCGCAAAAAATTGAATGCAAACCTTATATTAATACTTATTTAAGTATAATTTTCAATATATTTTGCATGATGGCTGAATTTTTAAATACCAAGATCGTTGTCTTATAATATAAAAGCATAAATTTAAGTATTTAAAATATCTACATTCACGTATATTGTATTACCGTTGAAACCAAAACCCGAACCGAGATTAGCGAAACTAGTCGAAACCCAGCAAAACTAATAAAATTAGAAGAGACCAAAATCGAAACCGGGTTCTCGAATCTTGGTCTCAACTTTGGAGTTTAGATAATCGGAGTTATCTGAACTCCGAAATCCATTTGAAACATAGCATGGTGAAATTTATGAAACTCCACATATCTAAACTTAATTCCGTCCCCAAACAAGAAGTTCAAAAAATAATTCCTTTTTAAGTGTATGCACCTTTGTGTTATAATCATTAACGGTGGAGATTTAGAGAGAGGGAGGAAGGGGGTTCTTAATCAATGTATCATAAAATGAGATAACAGATCTGGAGAAATGTTTTGCACCCAAAAAAAATGACAATGACCATAACAATACTACTACTACCAGCAGGGGATAAATTGTCAAAAAAAACCAACTAGCAGGGGATAAATTGTCAAAAAAAAAAAACCAGGCAAGTTGTCAAAAAAAACCAAAGCAAGTTTTTCTGCTGACAAAAAATCAAGAACCCGAAGCGGTTCTCAAAAACCTCTAGCAAAAATTTTTAAATGTCAAAATACAAAAAACAAAACATGCATGCGGTATCTGTATAGTTGTCTGCTATATCTAATTTATATGTGATATATATGCAGTTGCTTGAGATATGTATGAGCTAATTAGATATTGCAGGCAACTATATAGATGGTGTAGGAAATTTTTACAAGGGTTTTTGACAACTGTTTCGGGACAGTTTTTTTCGCCAATGGGATTCAAGCTAACGACCGCTTCGGGGCAAATTTTTTTTGTCAATGGGATTCAAGCTAGGGTTTTTTTTTAAAATAATATTAATTTAAAATAATATTATTAAAATAGAGAGGGATAAATTATAATTAGCGAAATAGGGTGGTTTCGAACCACCCCATCTGGCCCATCCCACCCCCCAGTATAGGGGGCGGGTTCTGGGAACCCGCCCCCTATACATTTGTATAGGGGGCGGGTTCTGGGAACCCGCCCCTTTTTTTATTTTAAAATTTTAATTTAATTATTAATTATAATTATTATCATAATATTATTATAATTATAATTCTTAATTATATAATTATAATATTATTATTATTATAATTATAATTATAATTCATAAAAATAGAATAAAAGTAAATAGACGAAAAAAAACATTTAAATTAAATAATAAAATTTCACTATATCAATGTTTTTTACAGAATGAATCCGTCAAAATTTACAATTCCAAAAAATCCTATCTATTTGTAAAATGTAAATGCTATATCGACGGTCAAATTTATAATAACAAAATGAATCCGTCAAATTTATAATACAAAAAAATCTGAGTGCACTTGTCACGATCCTGAAGGTCCCGCCCCTGATGCATATCCTGGACATCTGGTCCTATAATGGCCTGGTTGTTTGCATAGGCTACATCTGGATTGCCTTTGCTGAGGATCAGCATCCATTGTCATTCGATCTCGACGTACCTTAGGTCTTCCGGGCCTTATATTTTTATCCGGCGGTAATACAGTCGGTGTTTGTCTGTTGGCAGTATAATAGTGCCAATAGCGATTGTCCGGTATAGGATAAAATTTTGGATCATATGCACCTTGGTAATTAGAAACTGTATAGTAATTGGAAGCAAAATTGTAATGTGAAGTATGCATACTGCTCGCAGCAGCAATTGCGTGGGCACAAGGTAAATGTTGTTGCTGGAAAAGACCGCATGTACACGAAGAGAGCCCTTCATCTCTAAAGTTCACGGTATATTGATTCCCATTACCGCCCGTCACCTGAAACTCCGCCGTGTCAAACCTTTCGGATCTGTAGTATTGTGCTCTGCGCTCTCTTTTCCGAAAGATATCTTCGTAATACGCGGTGAGCGGAGTGTCCATCGCCAAGGACTTTTCTCTTCTGTGCACAAAATAAGTATTCATCCGGAAAAATGTTCGAACAATCAACCCCTGTATCGGTAAGCCTCTAACCCCTTTAAGGACCCCGTTGAAGCTTTCAGACATATTAGTCGTCATTAGGAGATATCTACACCCATCATCATGTGCTTGTGACCACATGCGTACTGGATACTCATCTAACCACGCTTTCGCGGCTTGACTCATCTCCCCAATTTTCGTCATGTATATGTCGTGAACATTAGGGTCAGGCGTTTCACCGGCTCTGTACATAAGTTTATGTAGATCCGAATTTTTAAATTTTCGATCAAAATTTTGCCTGAAGTGTCGTAGGCAAAACCTATGTGGGGTCGTCGGAAATACAGATCTCATTCCAGCCAGTATTCCCAGATGTCTATCAGATATGATGTATAAATCCGTTCTATGAAGAACAGATGGGATATTTTTGAGGTTACGGAAAAACCATGACCAGGATGATGTATTTTCACCCTCGACAATAGCAAATCCCAACGGAAATATACCGTTATTAGCATCAACACCTGTAGCAATTAACATGCAGCCTCTGTACTTACCGTATAGATACGTACCATCAACGCACAATACCGGCCGACAGTGTGTGAAACCAGCCGACATGGACCAAAGCACCAGAAAATTCTTTGAAACCTGACAGAGCCCTCGACGTCTGTTTCTGTGTTTTTTAACTGGTATACGGTCCCCGGATTTGATGCTTTCATGGCTTCCATAAAAGGGACTAGTGAGTTGTACGAGCTTTCCCAGTCCCCGAATATCTTGCACAAAGCCTTTCTACGAGCATCCCATGCCTTCACATACGAAATCTGAATTTTATGCTCTCCGCTAACCAAGAGCCGTATCTCTCGGGGAGTCATCGCCACATCTGTACGGATCAGGGGCATGATTAGCGAGCAAATGTAAGATGAAGTGCAATTCCGGTGATCCTGTGACATAATAGAATTGATGCAAGTGTGTTCTTGGTTGTATTTCGTGACCTTCCAAGCCTTGGCTCTTTTGGAACAACATGCATGCAATCTCCACTGACATTCAGGAGATTTCGTACATACCACAGTATAGTACGTCTTATTTGACTCTTCGGTTTTAAATGTAACGTTTTGCTGAATGGACCACGACTTCAGCTTACAAATAAGATCTCCTTTTTCCTGAAACAAATCCCCGACGCTGATGCAGTCTTCGCTTGCTGCTGTCGCGTCCAAATAGGGTACCGTATTTACTTCTGCAACGGCTAAGTCTATCCAACCATCATCTTCTAGCGGATCGAGGCCGGGATGTTCTAGTTCGACAAAATCGTTATTCGCAACCATACCATCAAAGAATGCTACCTCATTCAATCCAGCAGCATATTCCACGCTATCCTCCCCCTGATCACCTTCACCGATTTCATCATCATCACTGCCACACATATCAATATCACCCGTAGCAACATAAGGCTCGGGTGCAATATATGATGGTTGTGGTCGGTGTAATGTGGATGGTTCAGGGTGAGAAGACCGGAAAGATATGGACGGACATGCTTGGAATGCGCTGCTTGGATCGTGTTGGAATGATGCGGAGGTGTGGGGAAATCTGCGTTTAGTATATAAATTGTTATTATAATATTATTCCCTAATTTTTTCGTAACTAAATCATCACTTGTTTCAAATTTATTTACCTGTGGAAGGCTGTGTATGGTAATTCTTGCTGTTCTTCTGGGGTGCATATAACTGCAGCAGTCGACTGGAAGAACCTGGATTTATGCATTTTATTAAATGTTTGAATATTAGTATACAGGTATTACTAAAATGCTTAAATATGGGTTTACAAAATGTTTACCCATGTGCTTGAATATTTGAATAATGTTGTGTATAGTCATATCCACCGGCACTGACGGCATCATCGTTGACCATGTGACCGTACCCCCAGGCACTATCTCCAGCATTACCATCAAAATTATCCGTTGAAGGGGCATCTGATACTTCCAATTGCTCCTTCTGAACCAAAAGTTCAAAAGAATGCTGGGTGCTTGAGATTCCGAAATCTATCATCGAAGATATTGATGCATCGTCTGTAATTTCAACCAATGCATTTCCACTGAACATAGGCCAGATACAACTTAACTTAACCCTACTTTCACGGGGATCGTATTTCGTAATTTTGTACACTTTAGCCTCTAGTTCATCATATGTCGTTGATGCTTCCAATCGCATGATTCGTGCAGACCCGCCCATATACTCGGGACCTTGTGCACTTGTGATAACCTGGCCATCGTATTTACATACAACAAATATACTTGGGGAGGCCATAATCCTGCACAAAAAACAGTTATATTTTTTATGTTGTGTTGAAATTGCAAAAAAAATTCAAACTCGAAGGTTGCTTACTTTCAATACTTTATGAACTGTTCTACTGCTCGAAGATTGCTTACTCGCAGACTATGGTACTGAACTTCACCTTCTTCTAAAACTCCATACTTGCACAAAATTGATAGCGGAGAAGAACTGATAGAAGTAAATGGATAGTGAGCGGTGTAGGATGCAAATTTGACAGAGATGAAATGAAATGGGTAGTGCGGAGATATATTTATAGCGGCAAAATATTGAAGAGAGCGGGTTCTAACAACCCGCCCTATTATTCACCAGAGTCGTACCCTAGTATTCACCAAAGTCGTTCACCAGAGTCGTACAAATAATTATTGAAAAAAGTGACAAAATTAATGAAGAGGGCGGGTTCCAAGAACCCGCCCTCTTCAATATGATCTTCTGCATCATATTCTGCATATCTGTAGTATTGATTTGACAACACAATATAAAAAAATAAATTTAATGAAGAGGGCGGGTTCCTAGAACCCGCCCTCTTTAATATGATCTTCTGCATCATATTCTGCATACATTAAATTGATTTGACAACACAATATAAAAAAATAAATTTAATGAAGAGGGCGGGTTCCAGGAACCCGCCTTCTTAATTTCTGAAAACAACAGTATTGATGTGAATGGACAAAGACAAATATTACTCACGTACGTTGCTTAAAAATTATTGATGTGACATATAAAGTAGAAAGGACAAATAGTACTTAAATAGTACTGATTTGACATCTCATTAATTAATGAAGAGGGCGGGTTCCTGGAACCCGCCCTCTTCTTTGTGAATAAGACCGATCTCTGTAATTTTTGAAGAGAGCGGGTTCCTGGAACCCGCCCTCTTCATTAATTAGTAACTGATTTGACTAATTATTGAAGAGGGCGGGTTCCTGGAACCCGCCCTCTTGACAATAAAGACTGTAGCGGGTTCCTGGAAACCGTTCACCTCTATAAATACCGAGCCTCCACACTTTCATCAACCACACAATTTCTAATCTCTTGATAAAACTCTCGACAAATTTCTGCTTCAGTACATTTCAATGGAGAATCAACCACTCGACAAATCTCTGCTTGTGCATCAAAATGAACACAGATCGTTCAATATATTACACGGGGAGGAAATATTCTAAACTTAGTTAATTTGTTTTAATTACACCTTTCATTTAATTTTTGTAGTTGAAAATAACATTATTTAATTTTGCAGGATGGAGATAATCTCACCGTCGTCACGCATAGCTCCGACAAATGGGTAGTTAGCGACCAAAGAATAAACCAACGGCTTAGACGGGCCGGATTTTATGAAGCGTCGTTGATTCGACATATCCAAATCGACCACGCTCTCGTCACCTCTCTGGTCGAACGTTGGAGAAAAGAGACCCACACCTTTCATCTAAGATGGGGTGAGGCCACAATCATACTCCAGGATATTGGCCTCTTACTCGGTTTACGGGTCAATGGGCTTGGGTTGGTCGGAGGAAAAATTGTCGGTCCAGATACCGACCACCCATACTGGGATACATATGCCGAGTCTGCTCTCGGACAGGTAAACAATTTCATTCTGCTTTCCCTATTTAGTGTACCAAATTTATGTTTTACATTATTTCTAGCTTTAATATTTAAAAAAATGCTAATATCAGGCACCAGGAGGCCACAGTAAGGGATATAAAATCAATTTGAACTGGTTAAGAAATACATTTAGTAATATCCCTGATGAAGCCACCGATGAAGTTTTGGATAGACATGCACGTGCCTACATTCTGTACATGATCGGTTCTTGGTTGATGCCGGACCAATCAGCAACGCATGTCCATCCGTTATACCTTGGCTTCCTAGCGGATTTTGATGTCTGTGGCCAATATGCTTGGGGAGCAGGGGTCCTGGCCTTTTTTTATAAGGAACTCGATAAAGCATGTGCTCCTACGAAGAATAAAATTTGTGGATGCAGTACATTACTTCAGGTAAATTCTTTATTTTTCACAGCTAGAATTTTGCAATATTGGTTTTCTCTCTTATAATCTAAAACTTTATTTCTAGATCTGGTCGTGGGAGCATATGTATATAGGAAGACCAGAGAATATTAAAATAACTGGCTTGGATAACCCCGGAAAGCCGCTCGGCTGGTGGTGGAATGGGAAGAAAGCGTATAAGGCTCCGCGTCGAGTGCTTAGGTACTATAGAGATGAGTTGGATCGCATGGAGGCGGCTCAGGTAATCATAATTTGGGTAATTTAATTTGTTTTACAATTTTGAAAATACCTAAATCCCAATTTTTTTACTATGTTATTTGCGCAGTTTCTGTGGACGCCTTATACAGCATATCGTCTAGAAAACTTACCCGGCATCTGTCTCGAAGGAGAGCCGGTTTGGCGGGCTCGATGCCCACTCCTCTGCATCAATGTCGTTGTTATGCACCTCCCAGATAGGGTATTGCGGCAGTTTGATAGATTGCAACATATTCCTGTCCCGCCGCCTTCGCCTCTGACAATAGAGGGAGACATGCGAGGAGGAAATACGGAGCGTGATTGGAGGGAGCATCATCATCAGTATTTGCTGAGATGGGAGGATAGGCAGCATAGTATTGCCTTACAGCAAATAGGTGACCACACAGCTACCGACGCTACCAAAGTATATCTACAGTGGTATAAGCGTGTCACCATAAGATATCTTTCTGCTCCTCCCGAAAACTTCCCAAATATCTCGCGGTACGAGCCTAGAGGCCACATGGAACGAGATTTGGTAAGCCGCCCTCTTTATATCATATTACTTTTTAACATCCGGCAGTATGAGTCAATACTTATTTCTTATTTCTAATGTAACGACAGGCTCGTGGGTTGCATCTCGTACAAACAATGGTGCAGGAACCATACCCGACTGATGCTGGTCCGGCATCTCAGGCTCAATTTTCAAATCTCGACCAATTTATTGGTGGTGTACTTGGTTCATCTGGTATTTCTCAACATTTATCGCCGGCACCGGAGCCGCAGTATCAGCCGGCACCGGAGCCGCAGTATGAACCGGCACCGCAGCCGCAGTATGACCCGGCACTGCAGCCGCAGTATGACCCGGCACCAGAGCCGCAGCATCAAGGAGATCCAGCGCAGCAGGATCGGTGGTTTGGATCACCATACCGTCAACAGCAACCCTGGCATACCGGATCAGGTTTTGCAGAACAGCCGTCTTGGGGGTTAGGTTTAGCGCAACAACACCACCCTTGGGGGTCAGGATTTGCGCAGCCATGGGGCCAAGCTTTTGTGTAAAATCAGCCGCATGAAACCGGGACAAGTTCTTCGCTACAACTGCCAAGTTGGAATTCGGATTTAGCGTCCTACGCAAATTTGTTGGGAAGCAACACATATCCGACACCTGTCCCACATTCAGGTTCAGGATTTGTGGATCAACAGCCTGTCCAAGACGTTGCTGAAGACGAAGCTGAAACAGAACCCGAACTCGAAGCAGCAGAGCAGACGCCGACGCCGCCACCGCCATCTAACCAAGAAACATGTGGTTCCTCCAGTCATCCCAGGAGGCATAGGCTTATGTCAAGCCTTCTCGGATTTCATAAAGGAAAAGGGAAAGGAAAAAAATAGCATTTACATTTTACAAATAGATAGGATTTTTTGGCATTGTAAATTTTGACGGATTCATTCTGTAAAAAAAAATTTGATATAGTGAAATTTTATTATTTAATTTAAATGTTTTTTTTGTCTATTTAATTTAATTTTATTTTTAATAATATTATAATAATTAATTATAATTATATCGTTAATAATTATAATTAATAATTAAATTAATTTATAAAAAAAAATGGGGCGGGTTCTGGGAACCCGCCCTCTATACTTTGTATAGAGGGCGGGTTCCCAGAACCCGCCCCCTATACTGGGGGGTGGGGTGGGCCAGGTGGGATGGTTCGAAACCACCCTATTTCGCTAATTAAAATTTATCCCTTCCTATTTTAATAATATTATTTTAAATTAATATTATTTTAAAAAAAAAACCTTCAAGCTAACGACTGGCTAATAAAATAGGATAATAAATCCTCAATTATCCTCTGTTGACGACTAGCTGCAGCATTCAAGCTCCCTCGCCTAAAATCAATGCAAAGGAGAGTTTTTGAAATGAATTCATGCCACACTAAGCTTAAAAGAGACAAATCAAATTGAAACACAGCGACAGATAGTACCAAATTAGTCTTAATCGGCCAAAAGTGAAGGGAGTTTCCTGCAATTTAGCCCCTTTTTCACCAGATCTGAGAGTGACAAACCCTGAAAGCTCTTTAGAATCATCATCGCCTCGTTTAGAAAAAGACAAGAAAAGAAAGTGTTTTTCTTATGCAACACCCCCCAAAACTCAGTTATTTCATAAATCCAAGAAGGAATTTTAAACAAAAGAGAGATGAGAGTGGCTTCATTAGATCTGAGAGATGATCATCGTCGTCGTCGTCATCAGAGAGAGAGAGAGAGAGAGGCTCGGATTCAGATTCAGAATCAATCGATATCATCAAAATGGAGAAATTTTTATGGTAGGAACAGAAGCATACCAAGTAGCTGCAGCATCCCAGCTGCCTCGCCATGGCTGCGGAAGAAATGAGATCGAAGACGATGATTGGTTTCCAAATCGAGCAAAAGTGAGGGGTGTTTCATGCAATTGAGCCTTCGTTTTCACCAGATCTGAGAGATAACAAACACACAAGGTTTGTTCCTTTGATCATCATATGATTTATATCATTATCGTTGCCTCTTTCAAAAATTAAGAGAAAATTTGAGAGCAAAAGAGTGAAGAACAAGAGTTATGATTTTGATCATCATATGATTCACACTCGGGCCCTGTTTGGATACAGAGAGTTAGGATAACCGTGGTAAAAAAAATGAGGTATGGGGAGCCACAAAACTATAGTTTATAGAACTTTGACAGTTATGTCGAGTTGTTTTCGGCAGAGATAAGTGCATATCTCTATCTCTAAAATGGTTGCCAAACAAAACAAAACTAGCATATTAGAGTTGGGTTTGAAACTGCAGTTTAGAAAGCTTAACTCTATTTCCTAACAAGGTGTCAAGACTAGTTTGGCAACACGGATAGGGTTTCCAAAACGGTGGTTTCGTGGAGTTTCGAGACTAAACTTCAAAATTTATGAATGAGGCCCTTTTAGGAACCAAAACAGACTCTCTCACATGCGATTTCAAAAAGTTTCAAATTAAGGCTCGAAACCTCTTTTTTCTGAACTCTAAAAATAGTTGAGCTGCTAACTGCGCTTAGCTTAATTGGTACCAATTTACTTTCAACGTGAGAGATCATAAGTTCAATCCCCAAAGGGGTTGATTTCCAAAAAAGAAAAGGTGGAGTTTTGGGAAGGTTTGTACCATCCTTTACTCTCGCTCTCTAACCCTTAAAAATAAGTCAATGAAACGAAAAATTGGTTTCATAAACGGTATTCTTAATTGATCCTAAACTTTATGAAACCCCAATTTTATGAAACCACGGTTATCACACATGCACAACATGGTTTCATTTTACTTTAATCGAAACCATGGTTTTAAAAACCTTGTTGCCAAACTAGGTCTTAACGATTTCACCGCTTTTGTATTTTAATACCTTATATTTTTGTTATCAATATTTTAATTCGCTATGTATTTCGCTGTACGCACTTTGCCGACTCTGTTTTTACCTTCGTGTGTATTTTGCTTCGGTTTGTTTCCAGAATCATGCAAAAAAAAAAATTATGGAACCAATTTGCAATGAATAAAACGATGCAAATTAGATACCGCTGCAAAAGCAAAAGGTGCTAATGACGACGTAGTAAAATGTTGAGAATAAAACTACAAGGAATTTAAATGCAAAAGTGATGAAATATTGAATTATTATCAAGTAATCCACCCTTTAGATTTGATTGGAGAATGCAGGACGAGTTTCTATGGGAAATATGGTTTCCTGATCGTATTCTTGCTTTGGGCAATAGTTGAAGAACCATGTTTTGA
The DNA here is from genome assembly GCA_030015575.1 of Agapanthus africanus. Lineage (NCBI taxonomy): Eukaryota > Viridiplantae > Streptophyta > Magnoliopsida > Asparagales > Amaryllidaceae > Agapanthus > Agapanthus africanus. Next base: position 415,341,125 of record CM057338.1, on the reverse strand, counting down.
TGCTTACAAGTGGCCAAAATTTTAGACTATCAGGCAAATTCATAGCTCCATAGAGTGCCGGTGTGTTGTGTAGGTGCATTAGGCATACGGGTCAAACAAAAACATGAAGCTATTTGAAAAGGTTCGAGATAGAATTGGATAATTAAAGCAATGTTGGGATGAATTGTTTGCGGAAAATTATGTTTGAGAAAGATTTAACATTTGGCTAAAACAAGAGGAGATACCAAGGAAGCATGCATTGCAGGGTTCATGAATAGGGAACAAAGAAAACTAAACTAATTATATTCGTAAAGCAACTGAATTTTCAACATTCTATCATACCATCTGCTTTTGGTCACTGAAACATTCAAATCAAATTTGATATGCTACCATCTAATCAATAAATGCATAAGAAAATAAAATACAATAGGCAGTTTAGTACAGATTGCATCAGATTCAAACATTCAAAATCAAAATAGCCATTGGCATAAGCATGAAGATCAGATACAAGCTGAAACACATAATAAAATTTACAATAACTAACATAGAAAACAAAGAATGGATTATGATGAACAAAAATGAAAATGGTTGTGCACACATGCACGTTTGCATTAAATTATTTAGAGCTAAATTTAAAGACATCCTGCACCAGAATAAAGTGAAGCCAGTGTTCAGTCCCACAGCAGATACAAGATTTATTCATAACTCTAAACAAAAGCGCACCCCCACAACATAAGCTCCCTCATGGAAAAGAAAAACAAAACCAAGAATTTAACTACAACAAAAGAAATTTATGCAGCCTGGGCACCGAGTTCAAGGAGCAGGGTGTGATTGATGTCATTGGATCCAGGGCCGATAAACTGAATAGGGCCTGTTCACAATTTTCGATATCAAAAACATACATTAGCCATAAATCTAGAACATGTGAGAGGATTTATAGCGAAATGCGATAACATACCCGGGCTGATGTATCTGTTCTTAAGGGCCCATTCGTCCCGCAGAGATGCAAATTTTCTGAATGGTGCGCCTGAATTTAAATATTAAAAACAGGTTGATTTTATACAAAATCAAGCAAGCACTAGGAAGAAAATGGAGAAAAACATATACAAGCAACAAACATACCTTCAAGTTCCACCATGGCTTTCTTGATCACTGGCTTGAACTTACCTGAAAGGCATGAAGTTGTAAGTCCCTTAAATGAAATAAAACTTAAGTTTGTAGCTAATAGAGCTTAAATAAGAATAATAGTAAACAACTAGAGGTAAAACATTTATAATTCTTCATTTCTTTGCAATTCCTGAAAAGCTTGAATAAGAATATAGCAAGAGATTAGAGAAAACATTTATACTTCTTGGCAATTCCTAAATAGGTAGAGGTAGAGCTATTAGATTTAATCACCACGAACAAAAAAGCCCGCGAGCAAATAGTGGAGCTATATATAGGGTTATAAGCTTGTGTTTTTATGAGTACAGCTTCAGCATGGTACAAAACAAAGAACACAAATATGTGAACAAGGTACCAAATAGAGAGAAGCAAATTTAGAGGCTTGCCATGTTGGCAACTGGACAAATTATAATCACCAAATTTCATTGATAAAAAGGGCACCTGGGCGTATAAGAATAAGCAAAAATGAAGAAGAGAGGAAGGAAAAAAGAGCTATTAATTCACAATAAAGCTAAAAAAGGATGAACGATAAGATACCGTGACGCCTCTCAACATCCATTAATGAAGTTAATGCAGTCCCTCCAACAGTCCATTCCTCGACTGGAGCATCTAAATTGCCAACCTAAACAAAATCAAAGTATGGTAAGTGGAAGAATCATTAATGAGATGCCAATGCGGACAGATAACTATCACACTAAAGGACGGCTAAAAAATCGAAAAAGGAGATATAAAACACTAAAATATACAGCACTAGTTTCTGTTAGCAATTACACATTCACTAAATATAAAATCGAAATGAAAAAATAATCAAATAGGGGCAAATTAACAAATGTTATTAAAAACATTGATGCATAGTTTATGGAAATTTATTTAAATTCTAGTGATCAAATTCATAGACTGGACAATCATTTGAGAAGGAAAAATTCCGAATCATTCAAAAGAAATCGTGCATATATTGAGAAGGAAAAGAGAGCAATTTTAAAGGCGTGGCGACAGAACCAATAAACAAAATAATCCTTGAAGTGGCGAAAGAGGGGATAAGTAGCCGATAAGATAAGTGTAACGTGGGTAAAGACATTTTTCATCACAGCCACCACCAGACTTTTCCGATCAATATCATGTTCTTTATGCCCCCAACAGTAGAATTTAAAGGTCTGACAAGAGAAAAGTTACAACCATAAGCCAAAAGGCGGCAAACACCCATTTATAATGATAAAATTTGCTCAAGGAACCATCACCAAGCAAAAAGTTTTTCATAACCTAAAAAAGGCTTGAAAAGTCCTTGGAGATATAATTCTAACTCATGCAACCAGAGAGCAACCCTGCAAGTTGTGAACTACAAAAGAATTGATATAAATATGTTCTCCATTCAACTCTACAAGGGCTATCTCCTCTGTTAATTAAAATCTATCATATCATGGTGTATCTATTTTAATTAGTATCAATCATCTTCTTATGGCCGCATTCATTCCTGTTCTACTTTTTAGTGCTTTGCCGCTCATCCATCAGAACATTCTTATAAAAAAAAACCACATGCCGTTTGTTCATTGGGGAAGATCTTCAACTTATCATATGGCCTTCCTACAAACTATTACTTCAATTTCATTTCATAGCAGTCTATGTTTTCATTTCATTCCATCTTTCATAAAATAGCAATTATCTTTCGACTATGCATGATGATGGTATTGATTTTCATGGCATAAAGGAGATTTTGTAGTAGTATTATGAAGAAGCCTCAATATACCATTTAAAGAAAAGAAAGGATGGAGGCACATACTGAGGAAATGAGGCCAGTCTTTCCAGAATGGAGGAGTGCCCCTGCACCATAACCCAGCGCATAGCAGTAGGTTGAATCAAAATTTGTAGGCAAACCACATCTTCCTTCATAGCTGCAAGTTGAATCAAATAGCATATGTGAGATGCAACCAAATGACGAAGAAAAAAAATACCAGGAAGCACATTACTAAAGTGGCAACAACTGAATACTCCAAAGCTCTAGCTATGAATTAGAGCATAAATATAATATTAAACAAACAATTTCCCATGACCCCCAAAAATGTGCCTCTTAAGGTAAAACAAATGCATGGCTAAATGAATTCGCTAGTTACCCAAAAAAGTGAGACTGTCCTTTAAATTGTCCAGCATATGTTCCCTCGGACTTACGTTTCTCCAACTCAGTTTCAACCATCGAAATAAGCATCTTTTCAGTTTCAATTTTGGCAACCTGGTCAAGAAAGATATTATCAGCTACATCCAGTTTCCTATCAAAAGAATTGTAATACCCTAACCCGATCACAAGTTTTTTTATTTTCTTTTCTTTTGAATGTATTGGGTTTTGTTATTATTATTATTATTTTAAATTGGAGTTTAATACTTTCTAATTAAGATAGAACATATTATTATGATTACTTTAAGTTATGGTTACGGTTTTCCAAACTTGTTAAATAAATATATTATTAGTATTTATATTTGTTTACTATTTGATTAATATCTCAAATTTCTATACATATAATATTTATTTGTCTAACATTAGTTTCGTAACTAAATAGATAATATTAGTACGATTGTTTTAACAAAACATATTTAGTATTTAAAGTTATTTGATAATTTATTAATATCTTATTTTAATTTGCATCTAATATATTTTTAAATACTAAATATGTAAATAAATATATTATGGTTATCTAAGTTAGTTAAATATGTGATATTTAACTTTTAAAGTTTTGTTTTGCTAAACCTAATAATATCTATTTATATTCTAGTATAATATTTTGTCTACCATGATATATTATTAATAATCTTTTAATATTTAAATCATGTTTTAAAATTTTCAAATTAAACTATTGGGGGTTATGAGAATTATTTTTCTAAACTTGTATATATATTCTTATACTCTCCAAATATATTTTATCTTCTCAAACAATATATATCTATTTTAATCATACACATTTAAACTGATCTATATACATCATATCTATTTAAAATCCTACACACATACCAAACAACCTTTACAAACTCCCACATAATTTAATTTCTTTAACAGCATTTGGATCTCTTCAAATATATTTCTCTTCTTAATATTTTATTCTCCTACCTTATAACTATATATATATTCATTGTCTCTTTCCTTCTCATATGAATCAACCTTCTCTCTTTCCCATCACAATATTTTCTTCTTCAAAATTAGCCGGGCCATCAAAATTTAGAATTGCGCTCCGTGTCGTGTTTATCCGTCTCAGAGGCAAATACTCTTGCTTATTTATTTTTAGTCGATGCAATATCGGCGAATCTCTCAGCTATTGCTGATAAATAATATTATCATACAAATTATGTATATAACTATTTGTATCAACATTGTATGTATATATAATTTTCGTTCATATTGATATATTATATTCTTGATGTGTTATTGTTTTATACAAAAATATCATGTGATCATATTTACTTAATTAATATATAATGTAAATTTAAACTCATATTGCTTGTATGTACTATTAATTATTCATACTCATGTATACAAGTATCTACTGTGATTTTTTTATTGTACTATTAATTATTCATACTCATGTATACAAGTATCTACTGTGATTTTTTTATTGTAATTATCATATAGCATAAATAAGTTTGTATATATATAATTAATACATTTAAATATAAAGTATAGTTATAAATAATATGTTGATACAGTAGGTAAATTATTAATATATTTAGTTAGAATAGTTGTAGATATGATAAGTTATAACATACAAACAATATTAGTACATATTAGTGAGTCATATAATACACTATAACAGTATAATATATTTTATGTATACAAGTGTATGGTATTAGTAATTATTACACACGGTGGTGTGAGTATTACAGATAATGATGTTTATATATTAAGCAGGGGTATATATATATATATAAAAGTACAAGTTACAGTTTCAGTTAATTCAAATAGTTATTTAGTATATTATAATAATGCATTCATATTTAATTACAAATAATTTTTGTTAAATGCCAGAGATATTGAAATTGTTCGATAGAATCGAACCCTCTTTAAAATGATGTTGCGTAAACAATCTTGTTAAATACTGATGCTATGACATGCTTATTGTTCTCATTGACGTGCACGAGAACACTTTTTAACATGCTTTATATATGCGAGACCATTATTATTGATCGACATGTATGAAAACACCTTGACATGACATGTTTGTTAACGACTATTGTTTTCTTATATTAAAATGGGATCTCTAATTAGAATGCTGAATTACATGCCGTGCACAATCTATACTGTTTACATGTATCATTTTCATACAATTAACATGATATTATAAGTTCCAGTTCAGTCAACATTTTGATTAGTGGTTGAGTTCACTACCATGTTAGTTATAGACATACGGGGTGTTGGGATAGTTTGAGTGTGCGTTCGTTCAACAGGATCTCGGGAGTCCCAATGCTGGTAGCTCGTCCCGGGCTATATCGGTCGCTTGTTACTACAGCTCGTACCGGGCTATATCAGTCACTTGTTCATTCCACATTTGGGCCCGTATTTTCATGTCTCTGGGAGGCCCTACCATTGGGTTGGGAATACTCCTGCAGAGCTTGACGTACACACTCAAACTCACGATAGGATAGATTACCCTTTTAGCGACCAACTAGGATATGACTTGACCCGTTTACTTGCTTGCTTCATATTCCTGCCATATCTATATCTACATGTGCAGGCGGGCTTCACTACACTCATATATTCATACTATCACACATACACGCTATTATGATTGAGTATTTGTTGGGATGTTCTGACATCCCTGAGACTTTCAATCTCAGGTTTAGAGACATGCAATCTCAGGTTTAGAGACCGATTCATAGGCAAAGCAGAATCAGAGTGACCATCAGGAGTTTGCCGAAAATTAGTAGTATTTGTAGGTTTATTTCTATTTTATTTATTTCACTTGCTATTAAAATGTGCACTCTCGTGGGAGGTTAGGAATAATGTATCTCTTTTTGGATCTTGTATTTAATTTATTCGGAACCCTTTGTTATTTGGATCTTTTATTGACTATTTTTATCTCGTGGATTCATTATTTATACAGCATGATATTAGTATTATATCTTGGATATTATCATAGAGGTTTTGCTTGAGCTTTAAGTGTGATTATGGTAAGGAGATTTCCCATTGTCTAGGAACACTGACGGGTTTGGCCCATATTTTCGTATTCCAGGAATTGGGGCGTTACATGTTGGTATCAGAGTCAGACTGACGTCGAAATTAGTCTTCGTTCTACCGACCTTTTAGGTTAGAATCGCGTGTTTAGGATTCCCATAGTGTGTCATGCTGCATAGATCATTGACTCTGATTGTAGAATTCGGACGACTGAGATAGGATTGCGATATTGTACCTATATACCGCGGCATGATTACAGTGCGTTATTCTGTTTGAGTAACTTAGAGTTCTACCCTTGATTTATTTCCATTGATTTGATTTTCTCACACGCCAATTTCTCGAGCCAAGACCGTGACTTTTCGTACCCTCATTTGTTTTCTTGATCTTTAATTTTTCATACCCATCTCCATATGATTAGTTTTAGATCTTGTATTTTCGTTTTTCTAATTTCGAGAACGAAATTTCTTGTAAGGTGGGTATGATGTAACACCCTAGTTCAATCGTAAGTTTTATTTTTATCTTTTTCTTTTGAATGTATTGGGTTTTGTTTTTACTATTATTATTTTAAATTGGAGTTTAACACTTTCTAGTTAAAATAGAACATATTATTATGGTTGTTTTAAATTATAGCTATGGTTTTCCAAGCTTGTTAAATAAATATATTATTAGTATTTATGTTTGTTTACTATTTGATCAATATCTCAAATTTCTATACATATAATATTTATTTATCTAACATTAGTTTCGTAACTAAATATATAATATTAGTATGGTTGTTTTAACAAAACATATTTAGTATTTAAGATTGTTTGATAATTTATTAATATCTAATTTTAATTTGCATCTAATATATTTTCAAATACTTATATGTAAGCAAATATATTATGGTTATTTAAGTTAGTTAAGTATATAATATTTAACTTTTAAAATTTTGTTTTACTAAATCTAATAATATCTTATTTATATTCTAATATAATATTTTGTCTACAATTATATATTATTAATAATCTTTTAATCTTTAAATCATATTTTAAATCTTTCAAATTAAACTATTAGGGGTTATGAGAATTATTTTCCTAAACATATATATATATATATATATATATATATACTCTCTCCAAATATTATATATATATATATATATATATATATATTCTTATACTCTCTCCAAATATATTTTATCTCACAAAACAAATCTATACCTATTTTAATTATACACATTTAAACTAATCTATATACATCATATTTATTTAAAACTATATATATATACCAAACAACCTTTACAAACTCCCACATAATTTAATATCTTTAATAGTATTTGGATCATATTTACTTAACTAATATATAATGTAAATTTAAACTCTTATTGCTTGTATGTGCTATTAATTATTCATACTCATGTATATAATTATCTACTGTGATTTTTTATTGTAACTATCATATAGCATAAATAAGTTTGTATGTATATAACTAATATATTTAAATATACAATATAAAATGTATTTATAAATAATATGTTAATACAGTGAGCAAATTATTAATATATTTAGTTAGAATAGTCGTGGATATGATAAGTTATAACATACATAGATTATCAATACATATTAGTGATAGTTATATATAATATACTAAAACGGTATAATATATTTTATGTATATAGGTGTACAATATTAATAATTATTAACACGACACACGGTGATGTGAGTATTACATATAATGATGTTTATATATTAAGTAGGGAAGCTCACTACCATGTTAGGTTTAGATACGTGGGGGTGTTGGGGTAGTTTGAATGTGCGTTCGTTCAACAAGATCTCGGGAGTCCCAATGCCGGCAGCTCGTACCGGGTTATATCGATCGCTTGTTCCTACAGCTCATACCGGGCTATATCAGTAATTGGGGCTCGTACATGGCTATATCGGTCGCTTGTTACTACAGCTCGTACCGGGCTATATACGGTCACTTGTTCATTCAATATTTGGGCCCGTGTTTTTTTGCCCCTGGGATCTATCCTTGGGTTGGGAATACTCTTAAAGAGCTTGACGTACACACTCAAACCGATTACCCTTTTAGTGACCAACTAAAATATGACTTGACCGACTTAACCTGTTTACTTGCTTACTTCATATTACTGCCATATCTATATCTATATGTGCACGCGTGCTTCACTACACTCGTATATTCATGCTATCGCACACATACACACATTATTACGATTGAGTACTTATTGGAATGTTTTGACATCTCTGAGGCTTGCCATCTCAGGTTTAAAGACCGATTCACAAGCAAATCAGGACCAGAGTGATTATCAGGAGTTTGCCGAAAATTAATAGTATTTATAGGCTTATTTCTATTGTATTTCAATTGCTAGTAGAATGTGCGCCCTAACGGGACGTTAGGAATAATATCTCTTTTTAGATCCTGTATTTAGTTTATTTGGAGCCATTTGTTATTTGGATCTTTTATTGACTCTATTTTTATCTCGTAGATACATTATTTATGCAGTACGGTGTTAGTATTGTATTTTGGATATTATCGTAGAGGTTTTGCTAGAACCTTAGGTGTGACTATGGCAAGGTGATTTCCCCTTGTCCAGGAACACTGACTGTTTTGGCGCATATTTCCATATTCCAGGAATTGGGGCGTTACAAGAATTAGTATTGGAAAAGCTTCATAATTTTATAAGCACCTGCACATTTCCATGTGGATCTCTCTCTAGCATCAGTTGCTCCTGGATTGCCTCGGGTAGAAAGTCAAACAGAGCCTGAGATTGTTGCCGCAGCTTCTTTTTCCATACCCCAGCTTCATCTACAACGTCATGGGCTAGAATTTCGTTAAGCTCTGATATAAGTTGCTGGACCTGAAAATTGCAGAAAAGAATATCAGTCATTTACAAGAAAAAATGAATCACTGTTTAATTATTAGACGAGGCCAATGTTAGTAGTGTAAATTTATTCTGAAATCTTAAGAACTGCCATTTGGACTCGCTACACAAAATGGATACATGCCGTACCTCTGGAATAAAATCAATTAAGCCTTCTGGTATAAGTATGACACCATAGTTATAGCCAAGTCCAGCACGCTTGCAGATTATATCAGTTATGTAATCTGTAACATTTTTAAGAGTTTGTTTTTTAGCAGCAACCTGCAACAAGGGATATACAGATATCAGTTAAATATATATAGGCATGTATTAAACAAGATGTTGAGGAGAAAGGGAAACGCAGGGGGGGGGGGAGCAGGTGCATACATGTGATTAACCTTTAATTAACATAGCTATATCAGGTGGCAACATGTCAGAAAAGTGTTTTCTTTTACATAAATTGAGACGCCGCTGCATCTACGACAATCGGGTGAAAAAGATTCAAGAAGCAAGTCCTATGTTGGCATCACAGAACATGTAGCATGGTATAAGGGTGCATATTAAGGCCAGCGCATGGGATATGAAGAACTTTGAAAAGTGCTCAAGGAATGAAGCAATCTGCTTTTTTATTAAGGAGATGGCAACATAAGAAAGGAAGTGTGTGTGTGTGTGTGTTGTCTGTATCGGGTTTAGAAAATTAAAAATGGCGTCATATTGATTTTTCTAGTATAAGTGTATAACTGAAACCGCATCAGCTAAAAATTAGTTTCGAATAGCGCGCACGTAACTGCACATAGATAATCACCAAATATGGTGATGCAAGGTAAAACCAGTAAAATTAATTAGATTGATAATCAAATACAAGGAAAGTTTCAAAGTTAAGGGGCATGTTACCATCCATGTAAGAAGTAAAGTCAACCCAACAAAATCAGTTTTATGGAAGTTTATGTTTATGTCATAATCGCGCGGGGGGCGGGGGAGGGGGGCGCTGTACAACAATGAATCAACGCTACCCAAGATTGTATTCTTGCCAACGTGTCATAGGGCTTTTTTTTAAATAATGATACACCCCACTTAAAGCTTTGATATTTTAAAAAAACCCACCCAAATCTTGATCGTTATTTTCAAAGCCAACACTGATACATAGGTGTTAGTCAGTCAGACAGATAGATTAGCCACGGATGAATTAAGCCATTTACTCCCTTTCCTGTCCTCTTCTTTTCTCTATTTCAAACCCAGTTGCAAACCCAAACCCACATACTTGAACAAAACCATAAATTCAATCAAAATTCAAACAAATTGCAAGAATCTCATTCTAAGGATGGCACATTTACGTATAAATCAGCACCAGAACTTGATTATAACTCATGCCCACAACAATGTGTGTTCCACGTCAGAAAAAAAACCCACAAACAAAAAAAAACAAAGGAAAGAGCAACTTTGGCAATTAAACTCGTAGGCATTGAAACTTTGTAATCCTCAGAAGAAAATTGACGAGAAGAACTCAAAAGAGAAGCAGAAGCACATTGTAAGAAAAGTAGCATGAAGTGCCCTGAGTTCCACAGTAGGCTGGCTTTCTTTGTGTGTGTGTGTGTGAGAGAGAGAGAGAGAGAGAGGGAGGGAGAGAGTGAAGCGAGCAGAGATAGGAGCAGGTTGAGAGAAGAGAAGCAGTAGAGAAAGAAAAGAAGCCCATTTAAACTAGTATGCTTCTGTTGGAGGTAATTTAGTCTTCTTACCCCTCTAACAGCTATATTTGACAATGGGCTTAGCATCAAATGGATGGAACTTAAATAGGATAGTTTTTTAAGAGTAATTCAAAGAATTGGGTGGTTTTCTTAAAGATATCAAGTTTTGGGTGGGTTTGTTATAAGTTTGGAGAAGGACATATAATAAAAAAACCTATTTGATAATGATTCATAATAAACCTTTCAAGAACTTTCAGTATAGAAAAACTTATATAAGTTGTCAAAAATGATCAGAACAAAAATGGAAAGGGAAAAGAACTACACCTCTTCTCCAATAATGGTAATGTTTGGATGTGTCTGCAAAGCACACTCCAACGTGATGTGAGAAGCCGCACGTCCCATAAGCCTAACAACTGCATACATGTTCAACACTTGTAAGATCAAAAGAAATACCAAAATTTTAATATGTAGTAGAGATTTAAGAAAAAAGAAAGAAATTTATAGAATATATCAATACATAAAAACACAGAAAAGATCATAGAATAAATCCCTCACGCCATTAGCGAATCCATGCACAGATAGCACAAAAATCTTCATAACATGGTTACCTTTATCGTAAGTTGTAAGCATAAACTGCATGTGCACAATCATATAACCACAGACTGAAACCTCTGCTAAATATCTATCAAATTTATGAGCAGTTCAACCGATAGCATACCAAATAATAGTATCTGTTGGTAGTAATCATGTGACTGTATATCATTAAATAGTGGTCTAATACTGGTGTTAAATTAAATATGAAAATAGGTAATGACGCTATTAGCGAATATAAATTTATACCTTAGCAACACATTAATATAATGCTATACTTCACTGTCATAATTAACAAAAAATAATACCATAAAAAAATACCGCAGTTACGATATAACTTATTCACTTAATCTTGTAAGGTGCATTGTCAATTGCAATACAACATATATTTGTAAATTGACATTGCATCAGCTAAAGGGTTATAAACAAAGTCACAATGTTTTTGAAATATAAACTACTTTCTACCTAATTTGTGAGAGAGACGTTAATCAAATAATAAATTTTGTGAAAAAGAACCTCTAACAACAAATCCAACAGCTGGAAATAAGAATGAACCTTTAATACCTAAGAGAGCATAAAGCAGTGAAACCCAAATAGGAGAACTCCAATTATAGAATAATTCATAAGAAGCTGCTCAAGCTACCAAACATCATCATTGTCCAAGATCATATATTTTTGTAATCTTGGCTATCAATTAATAACTATTAATTATTGGTTGTTATTTATTTTTCTAAGAGTTGACTATGGATTATGTTCAATTGAAGATACTAACGATAAAAAAGAAAACGGGAACAATTCCAGTACCAAGATTTCAAACATTTCTTATATCCAGAATGCTTACTCTGCATTTAAACTATTTTGAGCAGTCACTGCATATCTTGGTTTCAGCAATAATTACATTAGAACTGCGGAGGGCCACAAAACAATTAACAATAATAACACTTCGCTAAAAGAGGTTGACTTAGTGGCATGTCTCCCAATTATAAGTATCTAACGATTGTGACCAACATAAAGGGATCAGAAAAAGCTTACAGTGATAGTATTTTCCGGTTGACCGTGCATCCGTCATGACATTTCCTATCATCTCAGCATATATCTGCAAAGCAGTATAAAACAATATGGAATATAATCTCTGTAACAAATCATTTTGAGTCTGCACATTTCTCCCTCAGAAAAATAAGCCTATTTATATCTGCAAGGAAGAAGTCACACAAGTGCGAAGGATAAAAAGCTATAGGGTTGGTCATATAGGCGATGGATGTGAGTCGGCTAAAGAAAGTTTCACAATGATTGCACATAAGACAATATATGTCCAGTCAGAAGAGTATATTACATTACTTGTCACATCATAAACAGCATGACTCTTCTAAATCGTCCGCCAAAAGATGAGCATATTTTTCCTTCTCATGAATCAGAGTAACAAAAGGATTAAACAGATTCATGTTCATGGAAATCCAGAAATGAGGAAACGGACTAATAGATGCTCCAATGAATGGAAAACATAAATAAGCTTATCGCAATTAGACTGTTTTATGTATGACTTAGCTATATACTTCAAATCCACAACATACTTTTAAGTAGTCATCCATGTCTGACACCCTTGTTTCAAACAAGCCAATATGATACTCAAATAAGAAATTGGTGTAAGCAACCACTATGTCAGTATATAAGCTGAAAATAGTTTGGACCAAAGGGAAAGAGGGTTACTCTGCAAGCAGTGTCAAACCCAAAACTTGTTGGAACCTCCTTGCACTTCAAATCTCCGTCAATTGTTTTTGGGCATCCAATAACTCGAGTTCTAATGTCCTTTTGCCTAAAAATCATTAACAAAATGGTAAAGTTAACATGAGTTTGAAAATAAACATTAGAATCTTAAAAAGTGCTATAAGGACTAAATCAGAGGACTTAAGTAAGCATGTTTGACTAATACGACTGGCTAAGTTCAACCTGAAGTTTTCGGCTAGCAGGCATGCATTTGTATTAGAGTCATCACCACCAATAACAACAAGCCCATCCAGGCCAAGTTTGGTCACTGTCTCTTCAGCTTGCTTAAACTGATGCAAATGAAAGCAAGAACCAGAAGTCAACGAATAAAGAAAACGGAAAACACTGACCAGCAACGAAGATTTATATATATGCACACCTGTTCAGGAGTTTCGATCTTGTCCCTTCCACTGCATATCATATCAAATCCACCCTGTTACAGCGTCAAAATATAATTTTTAGACAGTAAACAAAGAAAGTAAACATAAATAGCCAATCTCATGATCTCGTCCTAAATATCTCAATCAATATATACAGAAATCACCCTCAAAAAATAGATTTTTAACAGAATAGATCCCCTAAAAAGTATAGTTTTATCAGAATAAGCCACCACACCTGATTCCTATAAGGATAGATGAATTCGGGAGTGAGCTCCACATATTTGCTTTTCATGATCCCTGCAGGCCCTCCCTTGAATCCATACATCGTGCTCCCCTTCGCCCTTTCCTGCAAGTAATCTACCCAAAAACAACAACAAATTATTGCCATCTAATCCCAAATCCAACAAAATCAAAGGAAAAAAAGATCGAGAGATAGAGAGATCGAACCAAAGATCCCAGAGATGACATTGTGGCCGCCAGGCGCTTGACCGCCGGAGAGCACGACTCCGATCTTGAGAGCGCCGGTCATCTCCGACGGCACGGCTCCGGTCGGCACCAGCATTGCCGACGGCTGTCCGTACAGTTTGGGGAACAACTTCGCGATCTCATCTGCAAATAAATAAAAAAACACAATAAAATCAAGACTTGAAATCGATGGAGATGGAAGGAATCGAGATCGGATCTGAAGGGATCGGAACGGGTGAGGTGACGTCACCAGGGTTGCCGGCGGCAGTGCTGGCAGGGCCGTCGACGATCTTGAAGGGGGACTTGAGGACGGAGGGGAGGGAGAGGGGGTGGTTGAGGCGGCTGGTCTGGACCTCGCTGTATACGCCGGCGAGGCGGCCGGGGGTGGGGCCCTTGCCGGCGGTGGCAGCGCCATTGGAAACTGCGCTCATTGTGAATTTGTTTTCTCTTTTTAATTGTAGAGAGAGGAGAGAGAGGGAGGGGGCGGGGGAGGAGGTGAGTGGGGTTTTTTATATGATGAGGAAGGAGAAAGGGATCGGATTAGGGCTAGAAAGCGTCGCTGGTAGATCCGCCGTTTTTAACGGGTGTGAAATGGGCCTACTTCTGATGGATCCGATAGCAATAAAGCCCATTAAAACTAAGATAAACCCACGTAGCCCAAAGTATTCTAAATTTTGAAAACAGACCAAAGATAGCGCGGCTGCATAGATAAACACCACTTTCCCCTTTATCTAATTACCTTTTCTTTTTTATTAATTCGGATATCTTTTCGTCTTTCTGCTTCTGAGGTCTCGGTATCTAACATTCAAACCCGGTAATGATTTTTCCTATAGTGTTGTCACTATTGGATTATTTTTAGATACGAGTTTAATGGAGCTATGGTTACCCGATCCCATGCTGCAATCAAACCACCCCTATCCCTGTCAATTCTTCAGGTATTTATTGAATTACTCTTTACAAGTTGCAACCTTAATGGACAAGCCCTCTTTTCCAAGTAATCGTCTCTCTCTCTAACTTGACAACCCTTTTATGCCTTTCCTATTTTCTTGGAAGATTGTTGCTGTCTCAAATTTTACTAAATGGATTCGGATTCATCTATACATTAACATCTGCTGCCGTTTTATCCAAAGAGAAGTTTAGGGACTTAGAGATTAACAATTTCGTATTCCAAAAAAAGTAACCAAAAAGCAATTTTCCGCGTCCGAATCTGAGCCAACAAAAATTCCATTGTGTTTATAAATAACCGTATCTTCGCAATTCATAAAGTAAAATATTCCCAAAAAAGAAGGGGAAAAAAGGCTAAATTGACCATTGACATGGCTCGTGTCGAAGTTTTCTCGACCAATATTCTGAAAAGCATTTTACCCACCAACTTGAAATTCTACCACAACCTATTCAAGAGGAAAAAATGGTGGGACCTACAACATTTAAATACCAGTGTGAAATAAATGGGCCCTCCATGGCTGTCTCTTGAGTAGATTGTGGTAGGATTTCAAGCACGGGCGGATTAAGCATTTTTCTATTTGGAGAAAGCCAACAAGGGTTTGACAAATAAGAATCTTTTGACCCAAATATAAATATAGAAACACTTGAGGGGCTAAAGTTCAAAGCAACAGGGCAACTGAAAAGGAGACAAAATAACCGCAGAGAGCCACCAACAGCGACTCCTAACTCCAAGCTCCCAAATCGCCATAAATGGCGGCGGCGGCGGAGCTCGAAGCCGACGTGGTCATCATCATCTTCTGCTCTCCGCGCCTTCAACTTCCGCTCGATCTCCTCTAAATTTGGTGTCTTTTTTTGTTTATTTCAGAAAACGGCGGCAATCAAAAGGGCGTACGCTGACGTCATGCTGAACGTGGCGAAAGAATCGGCGGCTAGGGTTACGGGATCGGAGCGGAGAGCGCTTCGATCGCAGCGGTGTCTTTTCGCGGCGAAAGAGGAAGCCCTCGCTACGATTCTGAGGTTGAAGGCCCTAATGGATTCCAAGGTGAGATCTTTTCTCGTTTCTAAGAGAAAAAAAGATGAACCTTTTTTTTTTGGGATGTTAGGTCATTTTGACGTGGAAGATGAAAACTTGTACGATTAAACGAAGTATTTATGCAAAAAGGGGAAAACTTTAGTCGATTTATGTGCTGAAGTTTGGCCACTTGGTAACCTCGCACCATCAATAGACGAAATGTAACTACTTGCTTAATGAATTACAACAAAGAAACAATGGCTACATGTGTTTAATTTTTGCAATAGATTGTCGTCTAAGTTGTGTTGGAACAGACAGGGTTAAGACTGATTTACGGTTAGACCTGATGTATCTAGAGAAAACGGATGCGAGAGGCATGGCATCACACTGCTCGCTGATCTATGCGCAAGTTTATTTTGCAACTATGAGAATGTTTTATATCAGAATGAAGAGTATTAGAAAGGCATGGATCAGTGAATAGCGTGTTGCCGTGTGTCCCCACTGTAGGGAACTGTATTTTTTGCTTCCTCGTTTATTTAAGAAGAGGATACAAATGGAAAGAAACGTGGATGCTAAGAGCAGCCGTGGTGTCTGTTTTCTGCTTTTGCTTCCTTAGTAGAATAAATAAACAAAGATGTTCTTATAATAGGCTGTTTGCAGGAAATGGCAGATGCAATTGTAATAGAAACCCTTGTGGCCAATCACAATAAATTGTAAACGCATTTAGTTGTTTTTCAGGAAAGTACAGATTGAATTTACTTGGGAAAGAGACGCAAGAAACTGCAATATAGTGGTATAGTAGTCATTTTTCAGCAGCAAATGCACATTTGCACCCAAAAAAAAATCTATGTTTTTTCAAACATTTCTCTTATAATGTCCATCTCTTGCAATTTTATCAGAGCCTGTTCAAATTATATACATATATCAGCTCACTAGATTTATCTCTCGGAATGTTTGTTGCTGACTAGGTTCCTGTCTTATCAGATTAAAGAAGCCGAACTAACATCATTGAGTCAAACCAAAAGAATTCAGGAGCTCGAAGGTCAGCTCAATGAAGCAGAAGAGATAATAGGTTCGCTACGAGAGGATTTGGAAAGAGCAAATACCAAATTGAATAAAATGAGAAACAAGTTGACACCGCTTCATATAAACGAACAAAAGGCAAATGGTCGCACTGCTTCAGATAATGATAAATACCAAAAGAGCCAACTAAGTTCTGATTCTGAAGAGTGTGGTACTAATCCTGATCTAGCATTGATTATTATGAGAAGCAAGGAACCCGAACTTTATAAGAACGGGTATACACAAAGAGTTCGTGCATTTGAACATAATGCTATAACTGTAAAAGTGCCTAACGAGCAGAGCAATGGCCAACCACTAGATTCTGCTAAGTCTGGTGAAACAGTGATTTATCAGCCAAAGAATTTATCTGAATCTGAAGAGCATGTGAAAATATCAATCAATGGTGATGAAAACGGTCATGCTGTTAATTTTTTTCAAAGAATGTCTTGCAAGAAACCAAGAACAAAACATATTTACATGAAATCTACCGACATTGAGGGCTCTAAGGGCAAATCTGGTATATGCGAAGAACCACCACTCAGACTACTGAAATCACATTCAGCTCCAATATCTCTTGCATGTGTCAAAGGCACAGAAGATAAAAGACTTGGCTTGAATATAGCTTCCAGCAATGAAATCCCGGGGCTTTTGAAATGCAATAACATAATTATTACGGAGCTGAATGCTGTGAAGGAAAATCATCCAAATGTTCAGAAAGAGATTTCTCAGAGATTTCCATGTAACACGGAAAATACCAACCTTGGAAATAATATCGAAGATGATTACCATCGTAAACAGAATAATGAAGTAAACCTTCTGCATATCGATGATTCGAAGCTGACTGCTGCTGATGAGAAAATGGCTGAAAGTTTAGATGTTTTGGGTTTGAAAGACGATCTTGCAGAAACACATTCAAATTCCAAAGTTGAAACAGTTTGTGAATCCAGTAAGTTCCTCAAATACACCTTCCAGAGGAGGAAGAGGGGGTCTTCTAGTAGCAAAAATGAAAGCGTTTTGGCTGAGAAGATTGCCGGAAAGAGAAAGTCTGGGGATGAACAAAATGTCTTGTTGGAGACGCTGGGTACTGAGTTGCCCTGAAACAATAGGCGGGTAGTGCAAGTTGGTCGCTAGGTTTGTCAAATTCCCCTTGTAGAAACATGAAGGCTAAATTACACTTAACTATCCTCAGCTATAGTTGTTTTTAGTTGACTACCTTAAAAGTTCTTTTATTACAGTAAGCTCCGTTAGTGTGTGTGTGTTTTTCCTTTTCATTTTGAGGAAAAAGGTCGATAATGAAGCCACCCAATCCTTGGTGTTTAAGGGTTATTTAGTGAAAAAGCTCGCTTAAAACCAAAGCTTAGGGGAGTATATTGTTAATAAAGAATTTAAGTGTACTATAGTGCAGTTTAGTAAGAACAACGAAGTTTTGGGAGTTTACTGTTATAATTTATAACGAACTTTAAGGGTAGTTTAGGAAGAACAACAAAGGAGGGAGGGACGGATTATTTGATATTAATGCATATTTGCATTGTGAATTAATGGATAATCGCATATGACAACCTTCATCTATACCTCATCAAGCATTCATCACCACTCAACCGGCTTATTAACACTTGACAACCCTGCATTAAGATAGCAGTCTTACCAAATTGATATTCTAGAATTGGATTAATAGGTGAAGGAATTACTATGCTTTAAATATTGGTGGATATCTGAATTTGTATTGGATACGTACTTTCTATATCATATTAGGGAGCGGGGATTCTTGGATATAAATGCATCGATGTATTGTGTAGGGAAGGGAGGGAGGGAGAAATTCTTTGATCAGAATGCATCTTTGCATTGTGAATTAATGGTTAATTCCATATGACAACCTTCATCTGTACCTCATCCAGCTTTTATTACCACTCAACCGGCTTGTTATTACCTGACAACCCTGGATTAAGATAGCAGTCTTGCCAAATTGTTATTCTAGGATTGGACTAATTAGATCAAGGAGTTACCATGTTTTAAATATTAGCGGAAATCGGAATTGTATCAGGATAGGTGTTTTCTAATATACAGCTGATATATCGGCCGATATCGCCCTAACGCCTAATATATCAGCAAACATATACCCGGTTTATCATATCATGAAGGTTCCTGATATGATATTATCAGCCGATATGACCAATATATGATTCAATCAGTATAAGGTGTTGTATACAATTAATCTGAAAAGAAATGTCCGCAATAGTGTTGAACCAAATCTTAAAGGTTTAATCCAATCTCCAGATTGCAAATCATATCCCGATATAAACTGAACTAGATTATTTGGAAAAAAATAGTAATAATAAATCAACTCTCTTAACTCTTTATGTAAAATACTTCTTAATGCTATTTGCACTGCAGTACAGATTTATTGCTGTACTTATCATGGTTTCCTCTCTCAATTTTCAGCTCATTTCTTTGTCTGAGAAAAGGTGGTGACAGAGTTGGCGGCCCTTTTATCTCCAGCGAAGCAATTTTCCACTCCTGCTTTTTGTCAAGGCTAAAAGTCGATCTGTTCAATGGGAAACTGTGTAAAGTCCGCAATTTGATGTCATATTGCTGCAGATGCTGTTAGTTGAGGATTCTAAGCAATGCGGTTGCTTCAGCAGTATAGTGTAATTATTTCACCCCATAAATTATGATAAGTGTCTGTTTTCTTTTTCTTATTTCCATTTCACTCCAAATATAGCTTTAAGGTATGCATTCATGCTATGCTGTAACATTTGTTTCAGACAGCAAAGCGGGGCTCTGAGAAGTGGCTCTTTCTTGTATTTTTTTTATTTATTATTTTTGTTTGCATTTATAGCCATAATTAATTTCCTATTTTGCGTATGGAAATTGCTGAGATTGTTCTGCCTCTGCTTTGTCATGAGAATACTGCTATTTGTGTGATAGAATCACCAGACATGCTGTGTTTCACTTCAATCCTGCAATGCCTACAAATCCTGAACGGAACCTTTGAACGGATACAGTTGACTGAAATTGTTAAATCAATAATCTGGTGAGATGTTTAGTTTTCCCCTCTTTATTAAGCATTGCATTATATTCTTGAAACCTCCTCGCCTCTTCGTCTGGAACAATATTTCGATATGTAATGGGTGCATGAATATGTCTCTACGTGCAAATTTCCATGCATTTTCTGGATCTGTTTGGATTTTCCTTCAGATTACAGCTCCCTCTCTAGAAATCGGTGTTGATAGATAGAAATAATAGGAGTAACAATAAGGATGACAACAGTAAAAGAAAGTATGACGAAGCTTTACTCTTGCGCAATCTAACATCAGCACACCCTTATAGCAAGGCTCAAATTTATAACAAAAAAATCAATAGACAGGGAAAAGAATTGCTTCAATTCTAAACGATTAGTTGGTCTTTTCAATGAGAGTGACAAACTAAACGTTAACATTGAAAAACGACAGCATAAGTAAAATGAAAATACAAGCCACAACTGAAGAACACCAGATAATTTCAAGCATATATTGAAAGTGGAAACCCTCATCAAGAATCTTAGTAATTGTAACACCCTATCCCGATCGTATGTTCGGTTTTGGAATGTATTGATTTTGTATTGTTGTTGTTGTTACTATTTTGAGTTTAACATTTTGATGATGCTCGATATCGGTGGTCTCCCAGATCAGGACACGTGGCAGATGAAGTGTCCCAAAACATCCAAGAAGAGACTTACAGTGGCCGACCAGACCACTCATGTGCCCGTCCTACAAGCAAACGCTGGCTCACCTCCGAGCCCCCAGCGCAATTGGCATCCTCGGCCCCACAGCTCGTCTCCGAGCTATCACAGGCCGGAGCCTCTTCAGCCCTCTTAGCTCGCCTCCGGACTCGAACAGAACCAAGATACCTCGGCTCTCCCGCTCCTCTGCGAGCTCTCCCGCCGAGGTCATCTTCCTCGGTCTCATCGACCGACCAACAGCACCGCTTGCAGGCGTAACCGCCTTCCCGCGAATCTCGCCATGCGCGAGATCTCCGCCGGCCACATCCCACGTTCCACGCCACCACGACCCCCCATTAACGAGCATGTCTCGCCATTAATGGGAGGTCCCACTCATCACGCGGGCGTGACGTCGGGAGCGGAACGGCCGGCGTGATTCTCGCGCCTGCCTCGCCTGCTGCCACCGCAATATAAACCTCTTCTTCAGACGGTCCAAGTAAGCCATTTTTACTCCACAAAGCCGTTACCCTGCTCGGGTCTCTAGTCTAACTTGATCGTCGGAGGGTTCTCGGTGGTACAACCACCCCGGGACTTCCTTGCAGATAACTCGGCAACCACAATCTCAACCCATTAAGATCTACATGCTTCAGGAGCGACACCCTCCAGATCAAATCTCAGCCACCTATCGCCGCCATCAGCAGATCAACGGGAAGCAATATCTGAAGGAGATTTCAGCCCTCCGTCAGCTGGCGCCGTCTGTGAGAAGACCTTTGTTCCTCTCCGAATGACGGAGACGCGATAAACGTCTTGCCTGAAATTCGGGGCAGATGCTAATAGGTGCTATCCGTCCACCTCTCCGAAGATACCAAGTTGATTTATGGCACCGTGTATCGAAGGTTTAAACGGATGCGGACGATGTAGCAGACTTCGTCAGATCCTCCCTCGTTTGAGGGGTTTTTGATTGTGGGGACGCTCTTCCCTGCAGGCGCAAGCCCCTGCAGTTAATTACGCTACCGCATCGCGGTAACAACTTTCTCCTTCTCCAGCTGGTCACTTCGTGTCGTGGGTGTTTGTTTTGTTTGTGGTTACCCGTGGATTGTATACGGAGACTAATTTATGTTGTCGCCCGTAGGACGTGGATTAGTCCAAATCCGTATTTTCTTAGATTTGGTTTTGGGGTTTGGTTTGAGGATACGTTAGCCATATTTGAGGCTAAGATCAACTCAAACGTTTGTTAAGGATGCGTTAGTCTAGTTTGAGACTAAGATTAACTTAACGAGATCGTTTAGATCCGACAAAAGAGCGTTTGGGTTCTATTGTTCCAGTTTAGGGACATAGTGGTCGATTGCATGTATGGCCATCGGGACCCGTCACCTCTCTGACGACGTTGAAGGATTACAACGACAGATATCAGAGGAGTTCAGAGATGTACCCTTGAACCAAAGTTGATTGGGGAATTTATAGTCCAATTTGGGACTAAAGTCTGTTTGAAGGTTTAAGGATACGTTAGCCATATTTGAGGCTAAGATCAACTTAAACGGGATCGTTTAGATCCGACAAAAGAGCATTTGGGGCTCTATTATTCCAGTTTAGGGACATACTGGTCCATTGCCAGTTTAGGAACATGGTGGTCCGTCTCCAATTTAGGGACATGGTGGTCTAATACCAGTTTAAGGACATAGTGGTCCATCATTCCCGTTTTGGGGACAAATGTTAGTTTAAGGACGCATTAGTCCATGAGTTTAAGGACCCCACAGTCTGTATTAATGTGTGGTTGTCGGAACCCGTCACCTCTCTGAAGACGTTGAAGGATTACAACGACAAATATCAGAGGAGTTCAGAGATGTACCCTTGAACCAATGAGTTGGTTGAAAGAGCAGATGTGCTCAGTTCAAGATGATTTGAGGACTTATGGCCAGTTTGGGCTAAGTCCAATTATATTTGAAATATTGGCCCTTTGGGCCATTAGACATTTGTCTGGGTTCAGCCCCTCATCATTCAGCAGTGCTAAACAGAGGTTTGGGGGTTCTGACAACATTTTGTCTTTTATTAGGCACTGACCATTCATCATGGCTCTGGAGTTTACTTTGAATGTCATGTAAAATGATCAAGTTTGAAAAACAAGGGTATATTTGGAGTTCAATCAAAGGGGGATCCTGCCTCTGGAAAAACTTAGCCATTTTGGGCTAGGTTGGTTTTGAAATAGTGTTAACACTAGAAGGTATTTTACGATCACGTGTTCCCACGTGATGTGCTTTAAAAATAGTGTTAAACACTAAAAAGGGGTGGTCACGTGGGGTCACGTGAGGTGCCTGAGATATGGCCGAAACTCCTTTCTTCGTTCTGCCATTAAGTGTTGAACACTTTCATTTTTATTTTAGAGCATCACGTGTTGGCATGTGATGGGGATCTGTGTGCCAATTGTTAAAGCATTTGCTGAGGGGTCACGTGATAACACGTGAGAGCGCCCAAAGCTTTCATTTCCTTTGCTTTTTCTTTCTGCGTTTTGGGAGTCACGTGGGAGCACGTGAGGCATTGCCTCAAAGCTTCTTCCTTTTTATTTTTGGGGATCTTTTTAGGGGTCACGTGGGGACACGTGACCCTGGTTTTATTCCTTCTTTTCTGATCACTGCGGATTGGGGTCACGTGTCATCACGTGACCAATATTCTTTATATGCATGGAGATCTTTCAAGTCTCTTTATTTTAAGAATTAAATTCTCTGTAAGGTTAAACCCTAATTTTGTTTTGGAGGAATTAAATTCCTATTATGAAAGAATTAAATTCTTATTTAGGGTAAATCCTAATTTCTTTTTAAAGGAATTAAATTCCCAGATATGTAAAAGAATTAAATTTTTGATTAGGGTTAAACCCCAGTTTCATTTTAGGAGGAATTAAATTCCTGTGAGTTTGAGAGAATTAAATTCTCAAAACTCAATTCCCCTTCTAAGTTTAGGATATGCATGGCAGTATCTTGACCCGATGAGAATTAAATTCTCATCCTATGGGAAGATGTGCTCGTACGGATCTTCAACCAGAAGAAGAACTAAGTTCTTTATTTGCAGAAGAGTTAAACTCTTAAATTTTGAGAATTAAATTCTCTTTTTGAAGTTGATCTTTTTCTCTTTTCTCACATAGGGTTTTCTTTGTTGAGAATTAAATTCTCCTTTCTTTTCTTCCCTCTTGAGAATTAAATTCTCCTCTCTCTGTTTTTCTCTCCCAAAAGTTCATTCTCTTCTTTTCTTGGCTCCTATTTATAGGAGAAGGAAAAGAATCAATTTGTTCAGCAAATCTCTCAATGAAAGATTTGATTTGTTTTCGTATTTAATATAAGCCTTTAGATCATTTAGTGAATTTTATTCACCGTTGGATTTTAAATCCAAAAGATATTCTGTTTGTTATTTCGGTGAGATTTGGAGAGATCTTTCCTTATTTGAGATTTTTCCATAAATTGATGGTTTTTAATCACCATTGGATTTTTAATCCAACGGTCCCCATAATCCTTTTCCATTTGGAAAGATTTAGAGAAATTTAGAATTTTAATTCTATTTGGAAAGATTTAGAGAAATTTAGAATTTTAATTCTATTAAACTGTAAGGCTTTCAAAGCCAGTCACGTGCTGACACGTGACCCTTGGTCACGTGTGAGCACGTGACCCCCAATTGACTCATCTTCTCAGCGTTCATTCACGCTTCAGTTTTAACCATCACGTGTCAACATGTGACCATTGGTCACGTGTGAGCACGTGATACCTCATTGAGGTAACCTCTGATTTTTAATCAGAGAACAGATTTTAGAATTTAATTCTATTCATTATTTTAGAGGTCTTAAGAGCCCATCACGTGTCTGCACATGACCCATGGTCACGTGTGAGCACGTGATGCCCTATTGAGGTCTTTTCTGAGTTTTTATTATATCTTTTAACTCCTCCAGCGGGTTCTTAAAGGTCCATCATGTGTGGACACGTGATACCTCATAACTTTTGATCCCGGATGAATTATGAGGCCCATAATATATCAAATCGAAGGGTTTTTCGATACGCTTTCAATATCATCAGAATTTAGCTGTTTCACATTCGGGAGTTTGTCAAAATACAGTCCGGAAGATACTGATTCGCATTTCCTTAAACGTATCGCTGCCATTTGATACCTTGGGCTCTTTTGCGCAGAAATTTTTGGCGGGAACAAATGCCCCCCACTACTTTGCCCACGTAAGTATGTACGTGGGTTAAGTAGTGCAAAGTTATGCATGGTCACCGAATTGAGGGTTTAGAAGACAAATTTAGGGTCCTTGTAGCCTAAGACTTTTCAACTTTATGAGCCGTGAGGGTCTCACAAAGACTTTTCTCCCTACGGATCGAGAGGTTCTCGTAGGTGTATTTTCTCCTTAGGGGTCGTGAGGACTCCTAAGTGTGTTTTCTCTTATAAGTCGTAAGGATCTTATAAGAGAATTTTCACTCTTACGAGTCGAGAGGACCCGTAAGCGGTTGTTTTCTTCCTTGTCGAGATTCGACTTTGGAGAGTGTGGCCCATGGATAGTATGCAAGAGACCGTTTTGGATCGCCTTGCAGGGCCCCAGTGCTTAGGAAACAGGTTTTTTTTTCAATCCCCGCTGCCTAAGGCTTTTCCTCACGAGTCGAGACGAATCGAGAAGTTCTCACAAAGACATCAATTTTCTCACTAGTCGAAACGGATCGAGCAGATCTCGCAAGAATATCCTAACGTCGCAGTTAACCTCTGCTCTTTACGACAAAGGTCCGTTAGGGTCTGTGGTACTAGGATTTTGGCCGTCGTACCGTCGCGTTGGCTGATGTATTCCTCGATAGGCAGTTTTGCTGTTCGAGTAGCCTTGCGACATGTCGTGTCTCTGATCCCTTCGGGGGCTGGACAAGACGTCTTCAAGCAATCTTCCTAGGCAATTTGACCGTCGGAAAAGCAAGCGTTAGGAATTTGCCATGCCGTTTTTTACTTGAGGTTAGGCTCATTTTGGAGAGCCCCGATGAGTCATAACCACTCCGCGCTGGTGTGGGATGATCTCCGATAGTCTTTCAGGCTTTATATGAGTTGCTGTTAAGACCCTGAAGCTAGGAATTTGGCATTTGCTTCATTTGCTGGCATTGCGTCCTCTATATCGAGACGAATGTCGTGGTTGTCTCTAGGTTGCTGGTGAACCATCGAGGTTTGGAACTAGGGATTTTGCCGTGGCTCCTTTTGGTGATGTTGCATTTGCTGTATCGAGACGAACGTCGAGGTGGTGACCACTCCGCACTGGTTCGAGATGATCTCCGATTGTCTTTCAGGCTTTATATGACTTGCCTTTAAGACCCTGAAGCTAGGAATTTGGCCTTCGTTTCGTTTGCTGGCATTGCGTCTGCTGTGTCGAGACGAATGTCGCGGTTGTCTCTGGGTTGCATGCGAACCGTCGAGGTTTGGAACTAGGGATTTTGTCGTAGCTCCTTTTGATGATGTTGCGTCTGCTGTGTCGAGACGAACGTCGAGGTAGTGACCACTTTGCACTGGTGCGAGATGATCTCCGATTGTCTTTCAGGCTTTATATGACTTGCCGTCAAGACCCTGAAGCTAGGAATTTGGCCTTTTGCTTCATTTGCTTTGGCGCGTCCGAATCCTGCTGGGGGAAGAACGCTGGGGTGACATTTCATCTGCTGTATCGAGACGATCGTCAAGGTGGTGATCACTTTATGCTGGTGTGAGATGATCTCCGATTGTCTTTCAGGCTTTATATGACTTGTCGTCAAGACCCTGAAGCTAGGAATTTGGCCTTTGCTTCATCTGCTTTGACCGTAAGGTCTTTTGTTGACGCTGCGTCTGCATCTTGCTGGACTGCGAGGGAACGCTGCTGTTGACATTGCGTCTGCTGTAACGAGACGAATGCTGAGGTAGAGCTAGGATTTTGCCGTCACTCCGCTTTGCTGACCATGGGGTCTTTCGTTGATGTTGCGTCTGCATCCTGCTGGACTGCGGAGGAACACCGTCGTTGATATTGCGTCTGCTGTAACGAGACGAATGCTGAGGTGGAGCTAGGATTTTGCCGTCACTCCACTTTGCTGACCATGGGGTCTTTCGTTGATGTTGCGTATGCATCCTGCTGGACTGCGGAGGAACACCGTCGTTGACATCTCGTCTGCTGTATCGAGACGAATGCTCAGGTGGAGCTGGGATTTTGCCGTCGCTCCATTTTGTTTCGATCGTGAGGTCTTTTGTTGACGTTGTATCTGCATCCTGCTGGACTGCGAAGGAACGATGTCGTTGACATCTCGTCTGCTGTAACGAGACGAATGCTGAGGTGGAGCTGGGATTTCGCTGTCACTCCGTTTGATGGTGTAACATCTGTGTCCTGCTGGAATGAGGAGGCACACCGTTGTTGGTCTCCAGGCTGTAGATGTGGCCATTGAGATTTGGAACTAGGGCCTTTGCCATGGCTCCGTTTCGTTGCGACTCTGAGGTCGGTTGTTGACGTCACGTCTGCATCAGATTGGAGGGAAGAAAAACGCCGGTGTTGATCTCTAAGTCGTCGATGTTGACGTCGAGACCCTGAAGCTAGGGATCTTCCTTTGCTTCCTTTGCTGACATTGTATCTGCAATATTGCGACAAATGTCGAGGTTGTCTCTAGGTTGTCTATGAACCGTCGAGATTTGGCTTCGCTTTCTGATGGAGCCTGTTGGGAAGGTATGGTTCCCTCTTTGTTTGTGCCCCTGGATTGTATACAGGGATCGATGTGATCTCACCTGTAGGGCAAAAAGTTTCATTCTTTCATCATTTTTTTTTCTTTCCGCGATGCTCTATCATTTCAGCTTTTTATATCGCGAAAATCGCGATTGCCCAATCATTTCGGCTATTTTTCGCGGTGCCCAATCATTTCGGCTATTTTTCTTTTTACTCGCTGCTTTTTATTGCGAGTTACCCAATCATTTCGGTTGTTTTTGTATGCATACATTTTTACTTGCTGATTTTGTTGCAAGTTGCCTTATCATTTCGGCTATTTCATATGCATTTTTTTTTGGCTCGCTGATTTTTTCTCGCGAGTAAGGTTTTTAGGATCTGATCTCAATCTTGGCATCAGCATCGCTGCGACTGGAATATTGCCAGGAGCGAATCATCATTTACCATGAAAGGACTTGGAATTTGATACCGATTTAGGCATCAACATCGCTACCACTGGGATATTGCCAGGAGCGAATCATCATTTGCCTCTGTCGATGTCGAACAAAGGTGGCTTAGCAAACAGGGTTAGGATCCTGTCGACTAAGGCTTTTGACTTCATGAGCCGTAAGGGTCTCATAAAGGTATTTCTCCCTACAAGTCGTGAGGATCTCATAGGTGCGTTTTGTCCTTAGGAGTCGTAAGGATTCCTAAGTGCATGGTCTCTTATAAGTCGTAAGGATCTTATAAGAGTGCTTTCTCAAGGGCTGTTCACCGTGTAAATATATCCCTAGTCACGGATGGGACTTTGTTAGGGAAATGTTTATTCACGCCCGTGGATTGTATACAAGGGTCGGTATTGAGCCACTTGTAGGGCAATATCGAAGGTTGTGGGGATTGCTTAAGAACAGGTTCAGGTCTCTGTAACTTAAGACTTTCAAATCTTATGAGCCATGAGGGTCCCATAAGAGAATTCTCCTTACGAGTCGTGAGGATCTCGCAAGTGTAATTTCTCCTTAGGAATCGTGGGGATCCCTAAGTGTGTTGCTCCCTTGTGAGTCGTAAGGATCTCACGCGGGTGGTTTCTCCTTACAAGGTCGAGGGGACCCTGTAAGTGTCTTTCAACGAGCTTGCGCCCTTTCGGGTTTTCACAAACACTCGCCGGCAGCCCTGCTGTTTTTACTCACGGAGCCCTTTTCGGGTTTTCATCCGTGCCCATTTTGCTTATGGACATACCTTTTTTTTTCCTAACGAGCTTGCGCTCTTTCGGGTTTTCACAAGACTCGCCGGTAGCCCTGCTGATTTTACTCACGGAGCCCTTTCGAGTTTTCATCCGTGCTCATTTTGCTTATGGACATACCGTTTTTTTTATTATTCTAAGAAGCTTGCGCCCTTTCGGGTTTTCATAAGACTCGCCGGTAGCCCTGCTGTTTTTACTCACGGAGCCCTTTCGGGTTTTCATCCGTGCCCATTTTGCTTATGGACATACCTTTTTTTTTAAACCACGCCAGCCTGAGGATGCCGCAGGTTGATAGTAGTTTAACGACATTTCGGTCATTTGCAAGTTTTAGGATATTGCGGTCCGTCGTTAGTTTAGGGACGTTTCGGTCCGACGCCAGTTTTAGGACATAGTGGTCCACCGTCGCCGTATTTGAGGCGAATCTATAGTTTACTGACTTTTCGGTCTATGGGGCTTTCTCTATGAAAGAGCACGATGCACCCGGCATGTCCATCCTTTTCGGAGCATGTGGTTGTGGCGGGCTCACCTTCCAGTTGTCAGACAGCGCGAATTTGCCCTGTTGGTATTCATCCTCAATCCAGCCTTTGAAGACATAGCAATTTTCGAGTGGATGACCCATTACTCTGTGGTAGGGACAATAGTTAGGATTGTTAACGTTACCTGGCTGCAACGGACGTTTTGGATCTGGCAGAGTGATGAGCCCGCTGCGCACTGCTAGCTCGAACAATCTCTTTGGTTTATCTTTAGGAAACGAGTAAGGACGTTTCAACTTCTCATTGAGGTATCGCGGCTTGTTGTTTTGACGACCAAACGGTCTCGGGTTACTCGGCTGTTGTTGAGCGTTGGCGACGAAGGTCGCTTTTCCATTCCCCTTATCCCTTTTGTTCGATCCCTTGTTTGCGGGTCCGAGACTCTTTTCGGGTAGCGTGCGATTGCGCAGCTGAACGTTCTCGCAGCTCTTCTTTTCTTTCGTTTCAGAGATGGATTCTTTCAAGAGAGGACCGTGGGCTACTTTTTCGTCGGAATCGCTCCCGAAGGTGAGAACTCGCGATCTTCCGGGATCAACCCTATGACAATTGCCGGCAATTCTTTTACGTTCATTCGTCGCATTTTTCCACTGTCTACGAGCTTCATGCTTTGTCCTGTTGAAGTGTTGCCTGTGAGCGACATACCCTTGCCACCAACACTTAAAGGAGTTGCAGTCTTCAGTAGGATGTGCGATCCTCTGATGATATAAGCAGAAGTTAGGATGTGCGTCCGTTTCATCAAGATGTATACCACCGGGAGAATTTTCTCTGAAAGAGGGCAGTCTCATCCCCATCGATATGGCTTTATCGAATCGTTTCCTTATCTTGAACTTGCTTTCATTTGCGGCGGATGTACTTTGATCTGGTGTGAGTGTTTCGACCCTTTTATCCAGTCGCCGGCGTTTGGCTTTCTCGAATATGGCCATCTCGCGCTATCGATCAGTTTTGCTTTTAAGACGGGCTTCGTTCAGGAATGCATCAATCATTTCGTCTTATGGTCCTAGAAGTTCTGGCTCAGGATCTGCCCCCAGCTTCTCTGTGTAAGGAGCTTCTTCGTCATTTATTGACAAGTGAGAGATCACATGGCAGCTTGCCACATAACCTTCAGATTCATCCGACGAGTCTTCTCCATTGTCATCATCTCCGTTCTCAAGGACGTGGCTGAGAAGTTCTTGGAGTGTGACTGGGGTCCGCGCCTTCTGATTATATTCTTCCAACGCGTCAATCTGTTTTTTGCAGGTCCGTGCGCTTGTCACCAGGTTGCACGGGCTTTTTGGTCTTCTTCTTCTTCTTCGAAGACTTTGACGGCTGGGTGTGAGCGCTCTGACCATCACCACCCATTTTTGGAGTTGGGCGCGGTTTCAGCATTCCCTCGATGATCTCGGGTTCCAGTGGATTTTTCCACCTGATTGCCGGGCACGTTTGGAGATCCTTCAGCATTCTTTTAGTTTTGGTTGAAAGAGCGACCTTCCACAGGGCTTCCCTTATGAATGAGCACGATGCCCCCTGCACGTCCACTTTTTTAGGGGCGTGAGGTTGTGGCGGGTTCACTTTCCAGTTTTCGGATAATACGAACTTGCCTTGTTGGTACTGATCTTCGATCCATCCCTTAAAGACGAAGCAATCTTCGATTGGATGGCTTACCGCTTGGTGGTAAGGGCAATAATTGAGATCGTTAACATCGCCTGGCTGCAACGGACGTTTTGGATTCGGCAGATTGATGAGTCTGTTGCGCACTGCCAGCTCGAACAGTCTTCTCGTTTTATTCTGAGGAAACGAGTAAGGACGTCCCAGTCTCTCCTCGAGGGATGGGCGTGGACGCACGTTGTTTTGGCGAACAACCGGCTTTAAGTTGCTCGGCCGTTGCTGAGTATTGGCAACGAAGGTTGCTTTCCCTTTGCCCTTTTCATTCCAAGGCTCTGTCTTTGAAGAGGAAGGCCTATGGCCCACCTGGTCCATTTGGGCCAGCTTGTCGATCAGAGCCTGGAACGTGGTTGGTTTAAAGAACATCATGAACTGTGAGATAGTTGCATGAGGATCTAGTGTACCCACGAACATGCCCACCGCAGGCGCTTCCTCAATGCGTTGTTTGCATTTCGACCATAAGTTTCGCCAGCGTATAGCGTACTGGACCCACATCTCGCCTGGTTTCACCCTGGCATTAATCAATGCCGTTATCGGGGTGCATTCGCTGGCGCTCGCGAATCGCTGAGTGAATAGCAGCTCCATCTCCGCAAATGTTTTGACGGAGTCATTGGGAAGCTCCGAGTACCATTCAAAGGCCGTTTCTGCTAAGCTGCCGACGAATTGGCGAAGCAACAGTTTATCATCACCGCCGGTGTTGCCGCAAAGCGCCCTGAACTGGGCAACATGCTGGTTGGGATTGCACGTCCCCTTATAGACATGGAATTTCGGTATTGTATAGCCCGGCGGGTACTTGATCTGATCATACCAGCTTGGATATGGTCGCCCCGTTTTTACGACCTGACCGGCTGCCTCAGTCGCCTGATGAACCCGTATCTGCTGAGCTATATATTCGTCCAAGTCAGCTTTGGAGATTGTCTCCTCCTTGGCTGTTGACAGAGCCGGTGGAGGATTTGACGTTTCTCCCATGTCGTCTTTAAGGACGATCGGAGGATCTTCAGCAGAAGGATCTTGTCGGATCATCATACCCACCATGTCCTGGAACAGAAGGGCCATTCGTTTTATATTGGCTGCTTGTTCCGCAGCCTCTTTGTCCTTCTTTTCCAGTATTCTCCGAAGGAACTCAGCGTCGGTTTCTTGCTCCTGTCGCTGATCCGAGGACGCTTCGGGGCTTTCTTTTGGCTCGGTAAGTGCGGCCATTGTAGTCAGCATCTCTTGAAGCTTCTGTTACTGCTCCTGGGCTTTCGTCACGGATCGGGGGGTGAGCGGTCGGTGACCCGTCGAAGCACGGCTTTCCTCCTTTCCAGAAGCCATATAAACAGTGTGCACCACCATGCCCCCCAGACTTGGGGTTTTTGTGCTCAGAGCGTTTATGGTTCGCCATGTTCACAGGGGCTTTTTGTGGCCTCCTTTTCTTTTGAGTGGTTGAAGTTGAGGGAGCCGTCGCAGTGGGCACCCGAGTAGTTGTTGCTTTTTCTGGCCTGACGGAGTAATCCTTCTTCTGCCGAATCTTCATCTTTTTCTGTCGGCGGAGATAGTCTTGATCAATCACCGACTCCTGGACCTGTTGCCAGACCTTGTAAATCTTGGAGGACAGCCGTTGAGGGGGCTGCTCCGGCTTTGTTCCCGCAGCACTCTTCGCAGGCGGAGGAGATCTTTTCAGCGTAGCAGTTGGAGAGTTCTTGCGTACCCTCCTTAGCGGTTCAAAGCTGTTCCCAGTCGGAACAGCAGCATTGATTTCCACCGTTGGAGCTGGTGGGGTTAGCCCAGAGGGGGAGTTGCCCCCGGCCTTCCTTATTCGGCGCCAGTGGCGACGTCGAGCGTGTCGAGCTGTTGGGGCTGGTTCGGCGATGGGGATGGTTTTGTCTTGCCCCCTGTCTAGATGAGGCGCCGCTGGTGCCAGCCTCTTGAAGGCTGATGTCTTTTGAGGGGCAATGTTCAATCTGTCAAAAACAGACCCTCGGGCAGGAGCAGGTGCCGGAATAGTCAGCCTTAAAAAGACCGACTCTTTAGCAGGAGAAGCCGTCTTGATGACTTCAGGAATGGAGATGGCTGTCTTCTTTGCGATGGCCACGTCAGGGGTCATGGGCTTCTTGGCAGGCCCATTAGAGTTCAGATTCAGCCTGGTAAAGACCGAGGCTGCCGGCTTGACATTGGACGACCCGTTGAGAGGGGTCGTTGTAGCAGTGAGCCGATCGAAGATCGACTTCTTTTGCGCTTCCGGTGCGGGCACTGGAATGGTGAGGCTTGCTGGCGGGAGCATGGTCCCGAAGAACAGACCGGTGGTAGCCCGAGTCACTTGTTCCACCGGCATAGCAAGGATGGAGGCCGCTCGAGGCCCATAGGCTACACCTACAGGTGAGGCGGAGCGTCGGTTGCATTTGCATTTGGAGCAGTCTGAGCAGTTGGACGCCATTGCTGTTTGATTTCTGCGCCAAGCAAGAGACCAAATATCACTAACTTGAAACTCGAGGGCAACCATTAACAAACCGTGATTCGTTCGCGAAGACGACACACGAAGTGTGGAGTGGAAAGAGGAAAAGGTCCCACCGGGCGTGCCAGAATCTGTTCCCCTCCGAATGACGGAGACGCGATAAACGTCTTGCCTGAAATTCGGGGCAGATGCTAATAGGTGCTATCCGTCCACCTCTCCGAAGATGCCAAGTTGATTTATGGCACCGTGTATCGAAGGTTTAAACGGATGCGGCCGATGTAGCAAACTTCGTCAGATTCCCCCTCGTTTGAGGGGGTTTTGATTGTGGGGACGCTCTTCCCTGCAGGCGCAAGCCCCTGCAGTTAATTATGCTACCGCATCGCGGTAACAACTTTCTCCTTCTCCAGCTGGTCATTTCGTGTCGTGGGTGTTTGTTTTGTTTGTGGTTGCCCGTGGATTGTATACGGAGACTAATTTATGTTGTCGCCCGTAGGACGTGGATTAGTCCAAATCTGTATTTTCTTAGATTTGGTTTTGGGGTTTTGGTTTGAGGATACGTTAGCCATATTTGAGGCTAAGATCAACTCAAACGTTTGTTAAGGATACGTTAGTCTAGTTTGAGATTAAGATCAACTTAACGGGATCGTTTAGATCTGACAAAAGAGCGTTTGGGCTCTATTGTTCCAGTTTAGGGACATAGTGGTCCATTGCATGTATGGCCATCGGGACCCGTCACCTCTCTGACGACGTTGAAGGATTACAACGACAGATGTCAGAGGAGTTCAGAGATGTACCCTTGAACCAAAGTTGATTGGGGAATTTATAGTCCAATTTGGGACTAAAGTCTGTTTGAAGGTTTAAGGATACGTTAGCCATATTTGAGGCTAAGATCAACTTAAACGGGATCGTTTAGATCTGACAAAAGAGCATTTGGGGCTCTATTATTCCAGTTTAGGGACATAGTGGTCCATTGCCAGTTTAGGGACATGGTGGTCCATCTCCAGTTTAGGGACATGGTGGTCCAATACCAGTTTAAGGACATGGTGGTCCATCATTCCCGTTTTGGGGACAAATGTTAGTTTAAGGACGCATTAGTCCATGAGTTTAAGGACCCCACAGTCCGTATTAATGTGTGGTTGTCGGGACCCGTCACCGCTCTGAAGACGTTGAAGGATTACAACGACAAATATCAGAGGAGTTCAGAGATGTACCCTTGAACCAATGAGTTGGTTGAAAGAGCAGATGTGCTCAGTTCAAGATGATTTGAGGACTTATGGCCAGTTTGGGCTAAGTCCAATTATGTTTGAAATATTGGCCCTTTGGGCCATTAGACATTTGTCTGGGTTCAGCCCCTCATCATTCAGCAGTGCTAAACAGAGGTTTGGGGGTTCTGACAACATTTTGTCTTTTATTAGGCACTGACCATTCATCATGGCTCTGGAGTTTACTTTGAATGTCATGTAAAATGATCAAGTTTGGAAAACAAGGGTATATTTGGAGTTCAATCAAAGGGGAATCCTGCCTCTGGAAAAACTTAGCCATTTTGGGCTAGGTTGGTTTTGAAATAGTGTTAACACTAGAAGGTATTTGACGATCACGTGTTCCCACGTGATGCGCTTTAAAAATAGTGTTACACACTAAAAAGGGTGGTCACGTGGGGTCACGTGAGGTGCCTGAGATTGGGCCGAAACTTCTTTCTTCGTTCTGCCATTAAGTGTTGAACACTTTCATTTTTGTTTTAGAGCATCACGTGTTGGCACGTGATGGGGATCTGTGTGCCAATTGTTAAAGCATTTGCTGAGGGGTCACGTGATAACACGTGAGAGCGCCCAAAGCTTTCATTTCCTTTGCTTTTTCTTTCTGCGTTTTGGGAGTCACGTGGGAGCATGTGAGGCATTGCCTCAAAGCTTCTTCCTTTTTATTTTTGGGGATCTTTTTGGGGGTCATGTGGGGACACGTGACCCTGGTTTTATTCCTTCTTTTCTGATCACTGCGGATTGGGGTCACGTGTCATCACGTGACCAATATTCTTTATGTACATGGAGATCTTTCAAGTCTCTTTATTTTAAGAATTAAATTCTCTGTAGGGTTAAACCCTAATTTTGTTTTGGAGGAATTAAATTCCTATTGTGAAAGAATTAAATTCTTATTTAAGGTAAATCCTAATTTCTTTTTAAAGGAATTAAATTCCCAGATATGTAAAAGAATTAAATTTTTGATTAGGGTTAAACCCCAGTTTCATTTTAGGAGGAATTAAATTCCTGTGAGTTTGAGAGAATTAAATTCTCAAAACTCAATTCCCCTTCTAAGTTTAGGATATGCATGGCAGTATCTTGACCCGATGAGAATTAAATTCTCATCCTATGGGGAGATGTGCTCGTACGGATCTTCAACCAGAAGAAGAACTAAGTTCTTTATTTGCAGAAGAGTTAAACTCTTAAATTTTGAGAATTAAATTCTCTTTTTGAAGTTGATCTTTTTCTCTTTTCTCACCTAGGGTTTTCTTTGTTGAGAATTAAATTCTCCTTTCTTTTCTTCCCTCTTGAGAATTAAATTCTCCTCTCTCTGTTTTTCTCTCCCAAAAGTTCATTCTCTTCTTTTCTTGGCTTCTATTTATAGGAGAAGGAAAAAAATCAATTTGTTCAGCAAATCTCTCAATGAAAGATTTGATTTGTTTTCGTATTTAATATAAACATTTAGATCATTCAGTGAATTTTATTCACCGTTGGATTTTAAATCCAAAAGATATTCTGTTTGTTATTTCGGTGAGATTTGGGGAGATATTTCCTTATTTGAGATTTTTCCATAAATTGGTGGTTTTTAATTACCATTAGATTTTTAGTCCAACGGTCCCCATAATCCTTTTCCATTTGGAAAGATTTAGAGAAATTTAGAATTTTAATTCTATTAAACTGTAAGGCTTTCAAAGCCAGTCACGTGCTGACACGTGACCCTTGGTCACGTGTGAGCACGTGACCCCCAATTGAGTCCTCTTCTCAGCGTTCATTCACGCTTCAGTTTTAATCATCACGTGACCATTGGTCACGTGTGAGCACGTGATATCTCATTGAGGTAACCTCTGATTTTTAATCAGGGAACAGATTTTAGAATTTAATTCTATTCATTATTTTAGAGGTCTTAAGAGCCCATCACGTGTCTGCACATGACCAATGGTCACGTGTGAGCACGTGATGCCCCATTGGGGTCTTTTCTGAGTTTTTATTATATCTTTTAACTCCTCCAGCGGGTTCTTAAAGGTCCATCACGTGTGGACACGTGATACCTTATAACTTTTGATCCCGGATGAATTATGAGGCCCATAATATATCAAATCGAATGGTTTTTCGATACGCTTTCAATACCATCAGAATTTAGCTGTTTCACATTCGGGAGTTTGTCAAAATACAGCCCGGAAGATACTGATTCGCATTTCCTTAAGCGTATTGCTGCCATTTAATACCTTGGGCTCTTTTGCGCAGAAATTTTTGGCGGGAACAACCTTGATTCCACGAAAACAAAAGTTCGCCTCCCGATCTCAACATAATGGCGAGCGGTCATCATGACGATCCAAGCACCAGTCGCCGCCTCCCCCTCAACGGAGGCACGGACGAACATCCTCCGCCGAATGCCATCAACGCCCTCGCTGGCCGGATAGACCGACTCGCGTCCATCGTGGAATCACTCATCCGCGTCCAAACGGCAGGGCAAGATCACCAAGTCACCGCTCCCCCGCCTCGGGACCAGAACCCCTACAGGGGGAGAGAAGACTCCGTCCGCGTCGGCACTACCGACCACCACGTCGCTACCTCCCACAGCCGCAGATCTCTGTAGGGCTTGCCTAGCACCTCGTCAAGAGTTCGGTAGCATCACACATGCCATAATCAAAAATTTAGAGGTGTTAAGTTAACCCGACAAGAATCGAAACTAGAAGTTTTAGGGATTATACAATTAAACATCACATGCAATTGTAAAACTATCACTAAGAGGAAAGATTACAACCTTTGTAGATCTCCCTCGGTGACTCCTTGGCACTATGAGAGTTTGGAACGGATCGATGGTAGCCTTCCTTGTCCACGATGATCCACCCGAAGTCCCTTTGCCCAAAGCTCCTTACCTTACTTGTTTCGCAAACGAAGTAGAGTAAACACCCTACACAAATCGGCTAGAGGTGTGTAGTGTGATGATGTGGTTTATGTTCTTCAATTAAAATCCTTTCTTTTGTCAATCTTCACTCAAGAGAGAAATCTAGAGAGGAAGAAGAAGATAATGGTGGCTTGAGCTTTCTTTCATATCACATATGATAACTTGTATTTTTCACACCCTTGCACTCAATTTTTTTTTCTTGTTATGTGCTTCTTGTTTCATATCACATATGAAGCTATTTATAGTGATAATAAAGGAATAATCACCATTATTCAATTACCACCATAATTATGAGTGGAAATTCTTTTCCTAAAGAATTAAGCATGGTGGAAATTCTTTTTACTAAGTTAAATAAAGATTACCCACTAAGAAATAATGGAGCATTAGTGGATATTCTTTATATTAACTTAAAATGATAAATACAAATTAAAAGCTTCAATATAAGTCTTATATTGCCATCATTCTTGTATCAACAACCATGATACTATGTATGCATGTATGTGTCCATGCACATCATCATGTGCATACATGCATGCATACAAAAGGATTTACTTAAAGAATTTATCTAAATGTAATTAGTTAAATCAACACTTGATTTACCAAACCGGTCATATCTCATACGATCCGTCAAATAGAAAATGCCCGATAAATATACGTTATCACATAACCGTATTTAATCGGGTCCCGCGCATATCTCATATGCACACCACATCTTTTTGCCTGAGCCAGGAAACTTCATTGTGGGACTCTAAGACTCGTCAATACGCCAGCAGTAGATGATGATCATATCAAACATCTACAAGCCGCAAGAGGTCAGCTAAACATAACGGCCATCCGGGTATTGAAACGATCAGAAGAAAACCAGCGAAGCTGTAAAAACTCCCGTCGAGCCAACTGGCAACACTTACCGTACAGTCCGGTCTCTTCGTCAGATATGCTGCATATCAAGTCTAGGGATGGTATCGTCGACCCCAGTAACTCAATAAGTCATGCTGGTGTATGGCTCATAACAGATTGAGAAACTACTGATAACTCTTATCAGTAAATCTCAGCAGTCCTGGCCAGGGACTTCATGTTATAGCCAATCGAGCATAGCACAACATCAACCCCCAATACCGGGAGAGACGAAACCCCTCCTATCGCTCATTGCCTCCATGCGCCTCGGGACTGTACCCAAAGACCACCTGTTTGCACGACTCAGTAGAGCCGTGGTAGGGTGGAGATCAAAGTATAGTGGGAGGACACACAAGACTCTATGACGATCTCGGGTCTACAGACTAACCTGTACCAGTGTTCCTGAGAACTGCTATCCAACGATAGATATAATACCACATAGGAGTTCTCTGTGAGTCCGTTCAGTGTACCCAGTCTCCACTGAGCACCCGCATACAATCTTTGGTGTCTCCTCACCAGATGGATATGGGATCATCCATCGCCCATCATATGGGACAAGAATAGTATACGCTAGTCTACTCTGGAATATCGATGCCCTGTCTCGATACACCCTCGACTAGGAACAGTTCAAGGATATGCTTATAGACTACATGTGCCCCACTAGTATGATCCGCATCATAATCACAGTAGTCAAGCATATATCCTTTGGGCTTTATCAACATGTGTAAATGATTAAATCTACATGCACAGATAAAGTAAACCAGATAGCGTACTATCATTTTGAGCAAGAAATTCATCTATCTCCATAGATAATATGTCCAAGTTTCCACTATCCATATAATGGCCTTTAGGGCATACAAATTACTAACAATCTCCCACTTGCACTAAGGCCAATTATTGGCGTATCTCATACCCAACATTTCAAACAGTCGCTCATGCTGAGGCTGTGGAAGTGCCTTGGTGAATGGATCCGCTGTGTTATCCTTTGTATCTACTCTCCGAATCTCGATCTCCTGGCGATCAATTATCTCCCGGATCAGATGATATCTTCTTAGGATGTGTCTAGATTTCTGATGGGACCTTGGTTCTTTAGCTAATGCTATAGCTCCATTATTATCGCAATACAATGGTATTGGATCAACAATGGTTGGAACTACTCCTAGTTCCGCAATGAACTTCTTCATCCAGACGGCTTCCTTAGCAGCATCACTTGCAGCAATATACTCAGCTTCCATCGTGGAGTCTGCAACGGTGTCCTGTTTGGAACTCTTCCAACTAACCGCTCCTCCATTTAGGGTAAATACAAACCCTGAGATTGATTTACTGTCATCCTTGTCACTTTGGAAGCTTGAATCGGTAAAGGCCTCCATCTGGAGATCCCCATTACCATACACCAAGAACAATTCTTTAGTCCTTCGCAAGTACTTAAGAATGTTCTTCACTGCTATCCAATGTTTCTCCCCTGGGTTGGATTGATACCTGCTTACTACAGCCAGTGCATAAGCTACATCAGGGCGAGTACACAACATCGCATACATTATAGATCCCACGGCTGAAGCGTAGGGTATAACGCTCATGCGAGCTCTCTCTTCATCAGTCTTCGGACAGAAGTCCTTAGAGAGAGTGATTCCATGACTAGCAGGCAAGGCACCACGCTTGGAATCTTCCATACTAAACCTCTTTAGAATGGTGTCTATGTACTTTGATTGGGACAGTCCCAATAACCTCTTGGATCTATCTCTATAGATCCTAATGCCCAAAATGCGCGAGGCATCACCCAGGTCCTTCATGGAGAACCTTTGTGATAAGAATAGTTTGACCGATTGTAGCATAGGAACATCATTTCCTATCAGGAGAATGTCATCTACGTACAATACGAGGAATGTGACAGTACTCCCTACAATCTTCTTATAAATACATGGTTCATCTTCATTTCTGATAAAATCAAACTCTTTGATTGTATCATCAAAGCAGATGTTCCAGCTCCTTGAGGCCTGCTTTAATCCATAAATGGATTTAAGCAATCTACATGCTTTCCCGCTGCTCCCACTATCAATGAAGCCCTCTGGCTGATCCATAAAAACACATTCTTCTAAATCACCATTTAGAAATGCTGTTTTCACGTCCATCTGCCAGATTTCATAATCATAGTGAGCAGCAATAGCAAGTAGGATCCTAATGGATTTAAGCATTGCTACCGGAGAGAAAGTTTCATCATAGTCCAAGCCTGGTCTTTGACGAAAACCTTTCGCTACAA
The DNA here is from genome assembly GCA_030015575.1 of Agapanthus africanus. Taxonomy (NCBI): domain Eukaryota; kingdom Viridiplantae; phylum Streptophyta; class Magnoliopsida; order Asparagales; family Amaryllidaceae; genus Agapanthus; species Agapanthus africanus. The sequence continues at coordinate 415,300,569 of CM057338.1, read as the reverse complement.
GCCTTGCTTTATAGGTCTCCACCTGTCCATCTACACCAATCTTTCTCTTAAAGATCCATTTGCACCCAACGGGTTTTATCCCAGGAGGCGCAACGTCCAAAGTCCATACTTTGTTGGTGTACATTGACTCCATTTCGGATCTCATTGCTTCCAGCCATTTCACTGAGTCACCACTCGTGATAGCTTGCTGAAAACTAGTAGGGTCATCATCATCCATGATGCAATCTTCTCTATCACCATCTATGAGAAACCCATAGTATCTCTCTGGTGGGTGAGAAGTTCTACTAGACCTCCTGAGCGGCTGAGGTTCTTGAAGTTCTACTGCAACATCAGTTTCAACCAATTCCTCCTGAGTAATTTGTGTCTCTAGAACCTCTTCTAGTTCTACCATATTGCCATTAGTACTTTCTGTAAAGAACTCATTTTCCAAAAATGTGGCATGCTGAGCAACAAACACCTTTTGTTCCTCTTTGTGGTAGAATAGATATCCATACGAATGTTTTGGATACCCCACAAATTTACACATGACCGATCGTGTCTCGAGTTTGTCTGGATTCTGCTTTTTAACAAAAGCCGGACAACCCCAAATCCTAAACCTTTTAAGAGATGGTCTCTTTCCATTCCACATCTCATATGGAGTGGTAGACACGGTCTTGGTTGGCACCCTGTTCAATAGATACATTGCTGTTGTAAGTCGATGTAGTACACCCCAGTACTTATGGGGAGGCGGAATTTACAAAAACTTATCAAGTTTAAACAACGAACATCGACTAACCGCTTGAATCGAAGCTAAACTCTAAATAACCGTATTCTAATGTTTCATCACACAAGTGATTAGGGATTATACCTAATGAAACCGGTCCTTCTTCTTTACGTCCTCCTTTGTTCTCCTCGGCCTTCTCTAGGTAGTAGACGATCCACCCGAGAGCGAAACTCCAAGCTAAACCTCTAACTTGAGGTAACTAATCAACTTTGATTGCTAATCAAAGATGAGAGGATGATATAGAGTGAAGGTTATGGATTGTTTAGTCTAACTAATCCTTTGATCTCAACACATGAGGATTAAGGATTAGGGTTTGAAGATGAGAGCTTGAGGAGAGAGAATGTGTGATAAGATAATGAGAGAAGAGAGAGAGTGTATCATAATATTATGAAGCATTCTTATTATCAAATAATCAATAAAGGAAATGAATAAGCATGCTTCACAAAATATCTTGTGATGATTCATTAACATGAGTCATTAAGCAATAAATGTGCATTAATGAAGTGAATGAATCACCACTATGACTCACTCTCTTTCCAAAACAAACCTCCTTAGTCACATCTTCTAGAAGCTTCTCGAGTAATTACGAGAACGCCCCTCCGATCCGTAAAAAATACGGAAAAACTTTAGACTGTATAAATCCAATAACCGGATACCAGTAACTGGCTTAAACCAAAGCCGACTGGTAAAAACTGTCCGAAAGTCGTACGCGCGTAAACGCACGTATGCGTCCGAACCCTTTGTCGCAAAACCATGCAACCTCTATATCGTTTCGCCTGGAGTAGGAAACTCTCTGTGTGGGACTCTAGAGACTCGACTACTACGCTGGCAGTGGGTTTAACCACAGACCGCAAGCGGCACTAGCTGTACGTAACGGTCCCCAGGTAGTTGTCGATAAGAAGGCCGATGAGTAAACCCATCCGAACTCCTACTGAGTCTGATGTGACAATCTCCTTACAGTCCGGTCCGTTCGTCCAAGACTATCGCATATCGGGCCTAGGGGGGCGGCAAGCGTCAGTCCCCTAATAGCGGTATAAGTCGTGTCGGAGTGAAGCCCATTACACCCTGAGAAACTGCTGGAACCTACCAGCAAATCTCGCTTGCCCTGGCCAGGGACTTTGCGTAATGGCTCTCTGACACAGCACGATATCTACTCCCAATACCGGGAGGGACGAATCCTGTCTAACCGCCACTGCCTCCAAGTGCTCGGGACTGCACCCAACTGCTACCTGTTTGCACGACTCCTTTGAGCCGTGGTAGGGTAGCAATCTAAGAACAGTGGGACACACTCGAGGCGAAGTAGCAGTGTCAAGTCGGCGGACTACGCTGTACTCATGTCACCTGGGAACTGTTCACTGACGACTGGTATCAAACCAACCAACAGTTCCCTGTGAGTCCTGTCCGGTGTACCCGTAACCTAACGAGCACCTGTATACTATCTCCAGTACGACGTACTGATGGCTGTGGGACAGACCATCTCCCCAACTGGGATGAGAAGCGTACACACTAGTCTACTCCGGAGTATCGATGCTCTGTCTCGATAATCCAACGACCAGGGACCTGAATAAGGATGTGCTTGTAGACTACCCAGCCCCCACTAGTGTGACTGCCATCACAACGCTGGTAGACAAGCAAGATCCTAAGAGCTCTATCAATACGTATACTCACATATTAAGATAGAAAAACCAAGTAGCATACTACCATGTTTAGCAAGACTGTTATATACATGTGAATATCCCAAGCTTCCATTAAGTAATATACAAGCTAGTATGATACAGTAATGGCCTTCTAGGGCATAAACACTAACAATCTCCCACTTGCACTAGGGCCATGTACTGGCATATCGCAGACCAATGATCTCGAGTAGCCTCTCGAACTGAATCTGAGGAAGGGCCTTCGTGAATGGATCAGCAATGTTCTCTTCTGAAGCAACTCTCCGAACCTCGATCTCCTGACGATCAATGATCTCCCTGATCAGGTGATACCGCCTTAAGATGTGTCTGGACTTCTGATGGGACCTTGGTTCCTTCGCTAAAGCTATAGCTCCGTTGTTGTCGCAATACAGAGGTATTGGATCAACTATGGTAGGAACCACCTGAAGTTCTGTTAGGAACTTCTTCATCCAGACTGCTTCTTTTGCGGCATCGCAAGCAGCTATATACTCCGCTTCCATCGTCGAGTCTGCAACGGTGTCCTTCTTGGAGCTCTTCCAGCACACCGCCCCTCCATTGAGGGTAAAGACATAACCCGACATGGACTTGGAATCGTCCTTATCACTCTGGAAGCCGGAATCAGCAAAGGCCTCCAACCTGAGGTCTTTTCCGCCGTAAACCAAGAACATCTCCTTAGTCCTCCTCAGGTACTTGAGAATGTTCTTTACTGCTATCCAGTGTTTCTCCCCTGGGTCTGACTGATACCGGCTTACCACGCTCAGTGCGTAAGCTACATCTGGTCTGGTACACAACATCGCATACATTATAGAGCCTACCGCAGAAGCGTAGGGTATAATAGACATGCGTTCCCTTTCCAAATCAGTCTTGGGAGACATCTCTTTGGAGAGGGTGATTCCGTGACAAGCCGGTAGATTACCGCGCTTTGAATCTTCCATACTGAATCTTTTCAGTACAGTGTCGATATACCTGGACTGCGAAAATCCCAACATCCTCTTGGATCTATCACGATAGATCCGGATCCCCAGAATGTAAGAGGCATCACCCAGGTCTTTCATGGAGAACCTGTGTGACAAGAATCCTTTGACAGATTGTAGCATAGGAATGTCATTTCCTATCAATAGAATGTCATCCACGTACAAGACGAGGAATACGACACTTCTGGCCACAACTTTACTATATATGCACGGTTCATCTGGATTTTTGATAAAGTCATATTCTTTGACTGTCTCATCAAAACAGATGTTCCAACTCCGCGATGCCTGCTTTAGTCCATAAATGGACTTAAGCAGCTTGCATACTTTCCCGCTGCTCCCACTCTGATTGAAACCCTCTGGCTGATCCATATAGACGCTCTCTTCTAAATTTCCATTCAGAAAAGCCGTCTTTACGTCCATCTGCCAGATTTCATAATCATGGAAGGCAGCAATAGCAAGAAGGACCCGAATGGATTTGAGCATAGCCACTGGAGAAAAGGTTTCGTCATAGTCCAAACCAGGTCTTTGACGAAAACCCTTTGCAACAAGTCTAGCCTTATAGGTTTCCACCTGTCCATCTACACCAATCTTTTTCTTGAAGATCCATTTGCATCCTATGGGTTTTACCCCATCTGGAGCAAAGTCCAAAGTCCATACTTTGTTGGTGTACATGGACTCCATTTCGGTCCGCATTGCATCTAGCCATCGTACCGAGTCGCCGCTCTGGATGGCCTGCCTGAAGTCAGTAGGTTCATCATCATCTATGATGCAATCCTCTCTATCCCCATCAATGAGAAAACCGTAGTATCTCTCAGGCGGACGAGACGGCCTACTACTCCTGCGGAGGGGTGCGGGAATGTTCTGTTCTTCTTGAACCTCTGGTTCTACCAAACTTTCAGTAGCAGTTTGTGGTTCTGGAATTTCTTCCAGTTCTATTTCGCTCCCACTCTTCTGATTTTCCAAAAATTCAGTTTCTAAGAAGCGGGCATGACGAGAAACAAAAACCTTTTGTTCCTCTGCGTAATAGAAGCAATATCCATGAGAGTTCTTTGGATATCCTACAAACTTACACTCTACTGAGCGTGCCTCGAGCTTGTCCGGATGCTGCTTTTTTACAAAAGCTGGACATCCCCATATCTTCAGGTACTGAAGATAGGGTTTCTTCCCACTCCACATCTGATATGGTGTGGTAGGCACAGTTTTGGTTGGAACTCTGTTCAAAAGATGTATCGCTGATTCTAGCGCATACCCCCAGAAAGATCGCGGTAACTCAGCATTACTCATCATGGATCGTACCATATCCAATAGGGTTCGATTCCGTCTCTCCGATACACCGTTGTGCTGTGGAGTGTATGGAGGAGTAAGCTGAGAGAGAATACCTTTCTCTTTTAGGTAACCTAGGAACTCGGCACTCAAGTATTCTCCACCTCGATCAGATCTCAGTGTCTTAATACTTTTGCCTGTTTGGTTTTCCGCTTCACTCTTGAATTCCAGGAATTTCTCAAAGGCCTCTGATTTATGCTTCATTAAGAAAACATATCCATACCTAGAGAAATCATCTGTAAAAGTAATGAAGTAGGAATAACCACCTCTCGCATGTGTAGACATTGGACCGCATACATCGCTGTGTATGAGTCCTAAGAGCTCGCTCGCTCTTACTCCTTGTCCAGTAAATGGAGTCTTTGTCATCTTTCCTTTGAGACAGGATTGACAAGTGTCATAAGATTGATATTCGAACGAGTCCAAATATCCTTCTCTATGCAACTTAGTCAACCTTCTCTCATTGATGTGACCCAGTCTACAATGCCATAAGAAAGCTTTATTTAAATCTGGAGACTTTCTTTTTAGTGTGTTCTGGACATTGAAAATTTGGAGTTGGTTTAACACATATATGCCGTTATTTAGAGTACCGGACCCAATCAAACCATGATTAAGGTGGATGTTGACAACATCTCTTACAAACGTGAAATCATAACCTTTATTTGATAACAAGGAAACAGATATGATATTACACGTTAAGCTGGGTACAAAATAACAGTTATGTAAAACCAAAATGTGTCCACTCGTCAATCCTAGGTGATAATCCCCGACGGACGCAGCTCCCACGCTAGCTCCGTTAGCAACCCTGAGGATCATATCACCTTCCTTCAGCACTCTACGGTTTCTCAGTGCCTGCAATGAATTGCAAATATGAGATCCTGACCCGGTATCCAATACCCAGGAAGTAGAGTTGATCGACAGACAATTCTCAATTACAAACACACCTGAAGTCGAAGCCACAGCTTGCTTCGGTTCCTGGTTCTTGGCGTTCCACGCCTTGCAATCCTTCTTCCAGTGCCCTTTCCTGTGACAATGGAAGCACTCATCCAGGCCAACTACCGGTGCTGTAAACTTTTTCTTTCCCTTCTTTCCCACCTTACTAACACCTCCTCTAGGTCTGGGTGTGGCCTTCTTCTTCCTTCCTTTGGCCCTAGCCTTGGACCCGGAAGAAGATGAACCGCCAACAAACATAGCGGGTGTTTCCCTTGCCTTCTGCAAGGTGCCCTCTGCACTCCTTAACATGTTCAGGAGTTCCGCAAGTTCAACTTCTTTTCCTTGAAGATTGAAGTTGAGGATAAACTGGGCGTAGGTGGGAGGAAGGGACTGGAGAACAAGGTCTGTATAGAGCTCATTATCCAAAGTCGTTCCAAGGTCCGCGAGCTCTTCAATATAGCCGATCATCTGTAGGACATGTTCACCTACTGATGACCCGACAGCCAACCTCGCTCGAAACAGTTTCTTAGAGGTCTCGTATCTTGCTATACGAGATTGCTCTCCATAAAGTTCCTTTGTATGGAGAAATATGCCATCTAGGGACATATCCTCGTGCCTCCTCTGATGTTCATTGTTCATCGAGGCAAGCACGATGCACTTGGCTCTCGCGCAATCTAAATCCCAGGTTTTACGGATTTCCTTATCCGCATTGCTGGATTTGGGACCAAGGACAGCAGGTGCTGTAGCGGTGAGGACGTACCCCAGTTTGTCATAGGTCAAAGCCATCTTGACATTCCGCAGCCAATCTTTATAGTTTGGCCCCGTCAGTATATTTTTCTCTAAAAGTAACTTAAGTCCAGTCATTTTCAGGGTCGCTGCAATTAGGAGAGAGAGAAGAAAACTCTTTAGCATGATGCTCTTGCAAGTTTAGAATGGTTTTTAGTTTATCTAAACTGGATGGCTCCCACTGTTTCTCGAATCCTTCCTCAAACCATAAAAGAAGAATTAGCCAAGACTATTCTCACCGTACAATACTTGCTTAACCGTTCAGCCAGGCCGGTGTCGATACTTCGAGGGAGGTTTTCCAACGCTTTCGCGAAGTTCCTTAATTAAATAACCTCTTTTCTCTGGGGGCGTAACCCCGCTGACACTTTTCTGGACACCTACTAGGTTTATAGCATTGATCGTTAAGCGACGAATATCCTGATAAGTAGCATATACTCACAGTAGGATCGGGATCCAAATATCATCGTCTGATAATGCTGTAGGAATGCTACCAACATTCATCAAACTCAAAATGGTATGCATCTCTTTGCAAATTTCAGTTTCTTTAGAAATTCCCGATATAAGTTTTTGCTCCATGCTCTTATGACCTTGACGTATGCCAACAAATCATAAGTCACATGTCAAGTTCTGCCCATCATTATCTTGTTAATTTGAACCCACCCGTATATACCCTTGACGAAAGCCAACAAGGTAATGCGACTGTCCCAAACCAACACATCTATCTATATAACAAATGAATACCCCAGCAGCTACCAAACACTATGTCTTGACGAAAGCCAACAAACATAGCTTGAATACTACTGACTATCCATAAGAAATGACGGAGGGCTACGACTGGTTTTGGCGAAACCGTGAACGTAGTGAACTTGATATAACCGAAGGAACCTGATAGCTTTTAAAAGGAGTGGTTAAAGCTCCGCATTTAAAAATATCTGTTTTTAAAATTAACCGAGTGGTTTCTTTTAAATTGTTCCAACGATTTAAACTTTGGTTTGTTTTACTTTGCATTATAGATAATGCGTCCCATCATTAACCTATCATTGCAGAAAACAACAAAAATATAACGTCCTCTTATGCCATCCGCATTCGCCACGGGGTCCCGTCATCACCCGTTAGGTTACTTAACTAACGACAGAGCGGGGGCTGGGCTAGCGCGGGTGTAAAACATAAGTGACGTCTAAATAGCTATAATAAATATAGATATTTTACATTCGTCTGACGCAATGATATTCATTCCAGAACACAGATAAACAATATTGGATTTGCAAGCAATCTGTATTTCTTTTGAGCCTGCAAGAAAAGACAGATTACACAGTTGTGATGAATAGCCGTTTACCCCACCCTCGACCCCTACGGGTACGGCAAACTACCCACCCGGCAGTCTGTGTACCCCACCTTGGGTCAGTCCTAGGAGCAAAAACAGTAAAATGAAATAATACAACGGTAGCTACGACCGCAAGCTGGAAGTGCCCCGCGAAAATAATATTACAACAAATTACATTTACAACAAACGAATTAAACAATAACCCTTTGCTAACCCCGGCTATACACCACAACAGTCCAATACAGTTTATATGCACAAACAGATATAACCATTTCAGAAATGTGCAACCCCCTGCCAACCGACATACTAGCAGTTGGGGGAGGTTTACGAACACATCAAACAATCACAGATATAATCCAATACGCAAATACTGTACAATTCGATCGAATAAACAACTTCAATATTGCTCCAAAATCTGCTCTGTTAAACAGTAACCTGAGCAATAATTAAATATTCCAGAAAACCCCAAATATCACAGGGGACCCACCCAAAAAAATTGAGCCCATGACTCGGCAACTCGGCCGCGGAAGCGCGGCGGATCGGTGGGATCCGCCGCGCTTCCGCGGCGCTTTAGTCGAATCATTGGCTCGAATTTCTTGGGTGTTCTCCTGTGGTCATGTCAAGCTCTCTGAACACACCAGAAAAATTTTAGGACTTCATTTTAAGTTCGACAGAAACTAAACAGAATTAGGGTTTTCCGGCTTCGTTTTTTCGTTCGAAATTCGTACAAATTTGCGATTAAGTTATTTAGTGTTTAGCGAGGCTCTGATACCACTGTAAGTCGATGTAGTACACCCCAGTACTTATGGGGAGGCGGAATTTACAAAAACTTATCAAGTTTAAACAACGAACATCGACTAACCGCTTGAATCGAAGCTAAACTCTAAATAACCGTATTCTAATGTTTCATCACACAAGTGATTAGGGATTATACCTAATGAAACCGGTCCTTCTTCTTTACGTCCTCCTTTGTTCTCCTCGGCCTTCTCTAGGTAGTAGACGATCCACCCGAGAGCGAAACTCCAAGCTAAACCTCTAACTTGAGGTAACTAATCAACTTTGATTGCTAATCAAAGATGAGAGGATGATATAGAGTGAAGGTTATGGATTGTTTAGTCTAACTAATCCTTTGATCTCAACACATGAGGATTAAGGATTAGGGTTTGAAGATGAGAGCTTGAGGAGAGAGAATGTGTGATAAGATAATGAGAGAAGAGAGAGAGTGTATCATAATATTATGAAGCATTCTTATTATCAAATAATCAATAAAGGAAATGAATAAGCATGCTTCACAAAATATCTTGTGATGATTCATTAACATGAGTCATTAAGCAATAAATGTGCATTAATGAAGTGAATGAATCACCACTATGACTCACTCTCTTTCCAAAACAAACCTCCTTAGTCACATCTTCTAGAAGCTTCTCGAGTAATTACGAGAACGCCCCTCCGATCCGTAAAAAATACGGAAAAACTTTAGACTGTATAAATCCAATAACCGGATACCAGTAACTGGCTTAAACCAAAGCCGACTGGTAAAAACTGTCCGAAAGTCGTACGCGCGTAAACGCACGTATGCGTCCGAACCCTTTGTCGCAAAACCATGCAACCTCTATATCGTTTCGCCTGGAGTAGGAAACTCTCTGTGTGGGACTCTAGAGACTCGACTACTACGCTGGCAGTGGGTTTAACCACAGACCGCAAGCGGCACTAGCTGTACGTAACGGTCCCCAGGTAGTTGTCGATAAGAAGGCCGATGAGTAAACCCATCCGAACTCCTACTGAGTCTGATGTGACAATCTCCTTACAGTCCGGTCCGTTCGTCCAAGACTATCGCATATCGGGCCTAGGGGGGCGGCAAGCGTCAGTCCCCTAATAGCGGTATAAGTCGTGTCGGAGTGAAGCCCATTACACCCTGAGAAACTGCTGGAACCTACCAGCAAATCTCGCTTGCCCTGGCCAGGGACTTTGCGTAATGGCTCTCTGACACAGCACGATATCTACTCCCAATACCGGGAGGGACGAATCCTGTCTAACCGCCACTGCCTCCAAGTGCTCGGGACTGCACCCAACTGCTACCTGTTTGCACGACTCCTTTGAGCCGTGGTAGGGTAGCAATCTAAGAACAGTGGGACACACTCGAGGCGAAGTAGCAGTGTCAAGTCGGCGGACTACGCTGTACTCATGTCACCTGGGAACTGTTCACTGACGACTGGTATCAAACCAACCAACAGTTCCCTGTGAGTCCTGTCCGGTGTACCCGTAACCTAACGAGCACCTGTATACTATCTCCAGTACGACGTACTGATGGCTGTGGGACAGACCATCTCCCCAACTGGGATGAGAAGCGTACACACTAGTCTACTCCGGAGTATCGATACTCTGTCTCGATAATCCAACGACCAGGGACCTAAATAAGGATGTGCTTGTAGACTACCCAGCCCCCACTAGTGTGACTGCCATCACAACGCTGGTAGACAAGCAAGATCCTAAGAGCTCTATCAATACGTATACTCACATATTAAGATAGAAAAACCAAGTAGCATACTACCATGTTTAGCAAGACTGTTATATACATGTGAATATCCCAAGCTTCCATTAAGTAATATACAAGCTAGTATGATACAGTAATGGCCTTCTAGGGCATAAACACTAACAGCTGTCTCCAATGCATGTCCCCAAAAGAAAAGCGGTAACTCAGCATCACACATCATGGATCGTACCATATCCAATAGGGTACGATTCCTCCGTTCTGACACACCATTGTGCTGCGGTGTGTAAGGAGGAGTGAGCTGAGAGAGAATCCCATTCTCTTTTAAGAAGTCTAGAAACTCTGTACTTAAATACTCTCCACCTCGATCCGATCGAAGTTTCTTGATGCTCAAGCCTGTTTGCTTCTCTACTTCAAGTTTATACTCCTTGAATTTCTCAAAAGCTTCAGATTTGTGCTTTATCAAAAACACGTGTCCGAATCTTGAGAAATCATCAGTAAAAGTGATGAAGTATGAAAAACCACCTCTTGCAAGTGTAGACATTGGTCCGCATACATCACTATGTATGAGGCTTAAGAGTTCACCAGCTCTCTCTCCGTGTCCACTAAACGGAGTTTTGGTCATTTTACCTTTGATACAAGACTGGCAAGTTGCATAAGATTTATATTCAAACAGATTTAAATATCCATCTTTATGTAGCTTGTTTAGTCTTGTTTCGTTAATATGACCAAGTCTACAATGCCAAAGAAAAGCTTCATTTATATCTGAAAACTTTCTTTTATTAGTATGTTGTATATTTAAAACTGTGTGTTGGTTCAGGATGTAAATACCGTTATTTAATGTACCAAACCCAATCAACTCTTGATTCAGGTTAATGTTCATAACATTATTTTGCAACATAAAATGATATCCTTCATTGTCCAACAAAGAAACGGATATAATGTTACACAGCATACTTGGTACAAAATAACACGGGTTCAAAACCAAAATACTTCCTGAAGGCAACCCTAGATGATACTCTCCCACGGATACAGCATGTATATTGGAACCATTTCCAACCCGCAGAGTATGATCTCCAACTTTTAAAACTCTACTATTTCTCAATCCCTGCATACAATTGCAGATATGAGAACCAGAACCGGTATCCAATACCCAGGATGCAGAGTTTAAAGAAAAACAGTTTTCAGTTACAAACACACCTGAAGTGGAAGCATCAGCATGCTTCTTCTTCTTGAGATCAGCAAGATATTCAGCACAGTTGCGTTTCCAATGTCCTGACTTTTTACAGTAAAAACATTCTCCTTTTCCACTTCCCATAGCCCCCACTTTGTCTTTCCCCTTTGCCTTTCTAACTCCACCTTTCTGTTTGATGGACTTTTTCTTCTTCTTTCCCTTGGCCTTAGCTTTTGGGAATGAAGAGGAAGATGGCCCAGCAACCAGAGCGGGAGTCCTTGCCGTTTTCAATGTGTTCTCTGCACTCCTCAACATATTGAGAAGTTCAGGCAATGATTTCTCCAAACCATTCATATTGAAATTTACTATGAACGGAGCAAAGGCAGGGGGGAGAGACTGAAGAACAATATCCGTATATTGCTCATTATCCATGGTCCATCCCAGTCCCTCCAGTTCTTCAATAAGACCAATCATTTTCAAAACATGGTCTCCAACTGATGTACCAGCGGCCATTCGCATCTGAAACAGCTTTCTAGATGCCTCGTATCTCAAGGTACGAGTTTGCTCTTCATACAACTCCTTTGTATGAAGAAAGATGGATTGTACATCCATATTCTCGTGTTGCTTCTGATGGATATTGTCCATAGAAGCAAGCGCGAGGCACTTGGCCGTGTTGCAGTCAATTTCCCAAGTTTTCCGGATCTCCCTATCCGCGACAGATGATTCAGGTCCTGGGACGGGTGGGGCTTCAGTATTGAGAACATATGATACCTTATCATATGAGAGTGCAATGTTCAAGTTCCTCAACCATTCTTTATAATTTGGTCCTGTCAGTTTATTTTTCTCAAGTAGAAGCTTAAGTCCTGACATCTGTAATTGTCATTCGGAGAGAGAAAAAGATACACTTAGCGAATTGCTCTTTCAAAGAATTAGATTGGTTATTATTTTATCTAATCAATGTCTCCCACTGCTTTTAATCAAATTTTCTTTCAAAACCTGAAAAGAAAACTAGCCAGGAAAGTTTTCCTGGAAGTAACACTTACTTACAGTGAGATCGAGATCCAACTATCATATAGATGGTATGCAATCTCATTGCAAATTTCAACTCTTGAAATTCCCGATATGGTTTTTACCCCTAGTCACTTATGACCTTGGCTATGGTCAACATATCATAAGTACTAGTCAAATTCTACCCGTCATTTCGTGATTAACTAGACCCACCCATATGACCCTTGACTATGATCAACATAATCACATGAATGTCCTAACTAATCGCATCATATGCTTTGTAGGAAGACATCACTTAGCTACCGTACACTACGCCTTGACTATAATCAACATACGCAGCACGAATACTAAGTACTCTACTTCCTAAAATGACGGAGGGTTGCGGATGGTTTTTAAGAAAACCTTTAACGCTTTGAACTTGATCTCGTTGTAGAATCAAACGGTTAAGAAAAGGAGTGGCTTAAGCTCCGCATCCTTTTGAAACTTGCATTTTTCATAAAAAGCCGAGTTTGTTTCAAATCCGATTCTACAACATCATTAGGTTTCTTTTCTTTACATTAATCTCATTAACGTGATCCCATCATTTAAGTTCCTAAGCCATCACAGAATAGAACGTATACTTATACCATCCGCATTCGCCACAGTGTCCCGTTATGCACCGTTAGGTTACTTAACTAACGGCATAGCGGGGCGGGACTAGCGCGGGTGTAAAATATAAGCAACGTTTATTATATATCATATATATAATAATAATCCATTCGTCTCAGATACTAAGTAATCACATTACAGAATATCAACAGCAGAAGCATATAAAAGGATATCTAGGATTTCCGTATTTTGTATCGAGCCAACAATAGAAAATACGGATTCCACGGTCGTGATGAATAGCCAATCCCACACCCTTAGACCCCTACGAGAGCGGCAAGTGATCCTGCCAATTCTAGAGTTTAGGAGACCCGGTCTCGACTCCTCGAGATGGCCTCCCACTGAACCCTAGAACCCGATCACTTGTGCTCCCCTCCATGGGTCTATCATAATGCGGAAAAGTAAATAATATACAATTGATTTTACATGAATGAAAAATAAAACTCTCATCTCACATAAAAAACCCCCGGCTATTCAGTCGCGACAATCCTGCTCATCATATCTCAGCAACACATAATATCTCATATCATCAACGTAAGTAAGTATGCGTATCCCGATTGTCGTTGACGTATAGCAACGAAAACGACGATACACCACATACTACACTTACGGTCACAGAAAATAAAATGAAAAACTACAACATTTGGAATCCACAATCAACTTAGACATCATAAATTCGAAATATCACATACTTCGTATTTCATGCCTAACTATATGAATTCCACATATTGTATCACATTTCAGATAAATAGACAATGTTAAAATCTTCGATCGAATAAACAAACACCCTGGATTTCCCTAAATGCACAACACTTGAGCCGAGTTCAAAAATTTCTAGAACATACCACAGCACCTTGTGGACCAACCGTAGAAGGGCCAAACCAACGCCTCACATGTGGCAACGCTAAACTACCACAAACCCTAAGGTTCAGTGATAGTTTTGACGGTCACATAATCGAGTTATGGTTATGTTCTTCTAGAGTGTCCATAGATGCGCTTGCTTGTTTTTCGAAGGTTTTGAACTAGGGAAAAATCCAACACTTGGAATTTTTCCAATACGGGAAAAACTGTGTTTGTAATATTCGTTCAAACATTTTAACAAGTTCTAAAAATCTGAAAATCTGAACGAAGTTAAACTTTTTCCAATCGAATCACCAAAACCAATTTATCTCCAGAATACTCAACAGTTGAGTATGTTTTTAAATATTCCAGAGGCATGTACTAATTAAATCAGGTATTCTGCAAAAAAAAATTTTCTCATGATGCTACAGTACGGCCGCTAAAGCGCCGCCAAAACCATGTTTTGGCCGCCCTTCCGCCGCGCTTTAGAGAGATCGTTCAAAAATTTTTTCATGGTAATTCTTAGTTTTGCCTGCTGATTTTTTTAGGACCTTTAAATTTGGAAAAATCCAATTTTCAAAAAATTTCCAGAGAGCTGTCAAAATTGATGTTTTGCGGTTCGATCGGACGTTTAATTTCGCCTACGCATCGCCTAATGCTCTAGCCTGGCTCTGATACCACTGTAGGGCTTGCCTAGCACCTCGTCAAGAGTTCGGTAGCATCACACATGCCATAATCAAAAATTTAGAGGTGTTAAGTTAACCCGACAAGAATCGAAACTAGAAGTTTTAGGGATTATACAATTAAACATCACATGCAATTGTAAAACTATCACTAAGAGGAAAGATTACAACCTTTGTAGATCTCCCTCGGTGACTCCTTGGCACTATGAGAGTTTGGAACGGATCGATGGTAGCCTTCCTTGTCCACGATGATCCACCCGAAGTCCCTTTGCCCAAAGCTCCTTACCTTACTTGTTTCGCAAACGAAGTAGAGTAAACACCCTACACAAATCGGCTAGAGGTGTGTAGTGTGATGATGTGGTTTATGTTCTTCAATTAAAATCCTTTCTTTTGTCAATCTTCACTCAAGAGAGAAATCTAGAGAGGAAGAAGAAGATAATGGTGGCTTGAGCTTTCTTTCATATCACATATGATAACTTGTATTTTTCACACCCTTGCACTCAATTTTTTTTTCTTGTTATGTGCTTCTTGTTTCATATCACATATGAAGCTATTTATAGTGATAATAAAGGAATAATCACCATTATTCAATTACCACCATAATTATGAGTGGAAATTCTTTTCCTAAAGAATTAAGCATGGTGGAAATTCTTTTTACTAAGTTAAATAAAGATTACCCACTAAGAAATAATGGAGCATTAGTGGATATTCTTTATATTAACTTAAAATGATAAATACAAATTAAAAGCTTCAATATAAGTCTTATATTGCCATCATTCTTGTATCAACAACCATGATACTATGTATGCATGTATGTGTCCATGCACATCATCATGTGCATACATGCATGCATACAAAAGGATTTACTTAAAGAATTTATCTAAATGTAATTAGTTAAATCAACACTTGATTTACCAAACCGGTCATATCTCATACGATCCGTCAAATAGAAAATGCCCGATAAATATACGTTATCACATAACCGTATTTAATCGGGTCCCGCGCATATCTCATATGCACACCACATCTTTTTGCCTGAGCCAGGAAACTTCATTGTGGGACTCTAAGACTCGTCAATACGCCAGCAGTAGATGATGATCATATCAAACATCTACAAGCCGCAAGAGGTCAGCTAAACATAACGGCCACCCGGGTATTGAAACGATCAGAAGAAAACCAGCGAAGCTGTAAAAACTCCCGTCGAGCCAACTGGCAACACTTACCGTACAGTCCGGTCTCTTCGTCAGATATGCTGCATATCAAGTCTAGGGATGGTATCGTCGACCCCAGTAACTCAATAAGTCATGCTGGTGTATGGCTCATAACAGATTGAGAAACTACTGATAACTCTTATCAGTAAATCTCAGCAGTCCTGGCCAGGGACTTCATGTTATAGCCAATCGAGCATAGCACAACATCAACCCCCAATACCGGGAGAGACGAAACCCCTCCTATCGCTCATTGCCTCCATGCGCCTCGGGACTGTACCCAAAGACCACCTGTTTGCACGACTCAGTAGAGCCGTGGTAGGGTGGAGATCAAAGTATAGTGGGAGGACACACAAGACTCTATGACGATCTCGGGTCTACAGACTAACCTGTACCAGTGTTCCTGAGAACTGCTATCCAACGATAGATATAATACCACATAGGAGTTCTCTGTGAGTCCGTTCAGTGTACCCAGTCTCCACTGAGCACCCGCATACAATCTTTGGTGTCTCCTCACCAGATGGATATGGGATCATCCATCGCCCATCATATGGGACAAGAATAGTATACGCTAGTCTACTCTGGAATATCGATGCCCTGTCTCGATACACCCTCGACTAGGAACAGTTCAAGGATATGCTTATAGACTACATGTGCCCCACTAGTATGATCCGCATCATAATCACAGTAGTCAAGCATATATCCTTTGGGCTTTATCAACATGTGTAAATGATTAAATCTACATGTACAGATAAAGTAAACCAGATAGCGTACTATCATTTTGAGCAAGAAATTCATCTATCTCCATAGATAATATGTCCAAGTTTCCACTATCCATATAATGGCCTTTAGGGCATACAAATTACTAACAATCTCCCGGGCCAATACGTTCTGAAACCCGCTGGGCACCTCACAGTTCAACGCCGAGGTCCGTCGCCAGAGCGCCTCGTCCCGAGATCCTCCGAGCACCTATCCCTCCCGAGGGGATGTCGGTCAGTTCGCCTGCTCCCAGGCATGACCAACACCCCCTCCCTCAACGGGGTCGCACGGACGGGACTCGTCACGGCAGTTCGAAGACTACCTCGCCAGAGGACCTAAGGAATCGCGGCCGCGACCAGACACATGTCTCCAACAGCAGAGGCCGGGGATAAAAGCCTTCGCTAAGAGGCAGCCGAGCAGCTTCACTGCTCGGTCAATCCTTAGCAGGCCTCCTACAGCCCCTCCAGCGCTAAGGATCTAAGCCCTCACGAAGAGGCAGCCGAGCAACTTCACTGCTCGGTCAATCCTTAGCAGGCCTCTTACGGCCCCTCCAGCGCTAAGGATCTAAGCCCTCACGAAGAGGCAGCCGAGCAGCTTCACTGCTCGGTCAATTCTTAGCAGGCCTCCTATGGCCCCTCCAGCGCTAAGGATCAAAGCTCTCACCAAGAGGCAGCCGAGCGGCTACCCTGCTCGACTATCCCTGGCTGGTACTTTGCTACCTGCAGCGCCAGGGATCTAAGCCCTATCAAAGAGGCGACCGAGCAGCTTCACCGCTTGGTTCATCTTTGGCAGGCTTCCCACGGCCCCTCCAGCTCCAAGGATCAAAGCCCTCACGAAGAGGCAGCCCTGCAGCTACCCTGCTCGGCTATCCCTGGCCGGTAGCTCGCCTACTCCACAACGCCAGGGATATAATCCCTCTCAAAGAGGCGACAGAGCAGCTTCACTGCTTGGTCCATCCTTAGCAGGTCTCCTACGGCCCCTTCAGCGCTAAGAATCAAAGCTCTCACCAAGAGGCAGCCGAGCGACTACCCTGCTCGGCTATCCCTGGCTGGTACTTTGCTACCCGCAGCGCCAGGGATCTAAGCCCTCACCAAGAGGCAGCCGAGCGGCTACCCTGCTCGGTTATCCCTGGCTGGTACTTTATTACCCGCAGCGCCGGGGATCAAAGCCCTCACCAAGAGGCAGCCGAGCGGCTACCCTGGTCGGCTATCCCTGGCTGGTACTTTGTTACCTGCAGCGCCGGGGATCTAAGCCCTCTCAAAGAGGCGACCAAGCAGCTTCACTGCTTGGTACATCCTTGGCAGGCTTCCCACGGCCCCTCCAGCGCCAAGGATCAAAGCCCTCACGAAGAGGCAGCCCTGCAGCTACCCTGCTCGGCTATCCCTAACTGGTACTTTGCTACCCGCAGCGCCGGGGATCTAAGCCTTCTCAAAGAGGTGACCGAGCAGCTTCACCGCTTGGTTTATCCTTGGCAGGCTTCCCACGGCCCCTCCAGCGCCAAGGATCAAAGCCCTCACGAAGAGGCAGCCCTGCAGCTACCCTGCTCGGCTATCCCTGGCCGGTAGCTCGCCTACCCCACAACGCCAGGATCTAAGCCCTCTCAAAAAGGCGACCGAGCAGCTTCACTGCTTGGTTCATCCTTGGCAGGCTTCCCACGGCCCCTCCAGCTCCAAGGATCAAAGCCCTCACCAAGAGGCGGTCGAGCGGCTATCCCTGGCCGGTAGCTCCCCTACCTCACAACGCCGGGGATCAAAGCCATCACCAAGAGGCAGCCGAGCGGCTACCCCGCTCGGCTATCCCTGGCCGGTAGCTCCCCTACCTCACAACGCCAGGAATCAAAGCCCTCACCAAGAGGCAGCCGAGCGGCTACCCCGCTCGGCTATCCCTGGCCGGTAGCTCCCCTACCCCACAACGCCAGGGATCAAAGCCCTCGTCAAGAGGCACCGGGCAGCAACCCTGCTCGGCCATCCTTAAGGATAAAAAACCCTTGCCAAGAGGCACCGGACAGTAACTCTGTTCGGCCATCCTTAGTAGGCCCCTTACAGCCCCTCCCGTGCTAAGGATGAAAAGCCCTCGAAAGAGGCAACCGGGCCCGCCCTTGCTCGGTTATCCCTGGTTGGTAGCTCCCTACCCCCAACAAACCAGGGATCAAAGTCCTCCCAGAGGCAACCGGACCCGCCTTTGTTCGGTTATCCCTGGCTGGTAGTTCCCTACCAAACCAGGAGTCAAAGCCCTCGCCAAGAGGCACCGGGCAGTAACCCTGCTCGGCCCGTCCTTAAGGATCAAAGCCCTCGCAAGAGGCAACCAGGCACGCCCTTGCTCGTTTATCCCTGGCTGGTAGCTCCCTACCCCAACAAAGCAGGGATCAAAGCCCTCGCTAAGAGGCACCAAGCAGCTACCCTGCTCGGCACCATCCTTAGTAGGCCACTCACGGCCCCTCCCGTGCTAAGGATCAAAGCCCTCGCCAAGAGGCACCGAGCAGCTACCCTGCTCGGCCCCATCCTTAGTAGGCCACTCACGGCCCTTCCCGCGCTAAATATCAAAGCCCTCGTAAGAGGCAACCGGGCCAACCCTTGCTCGGTAATCCCTGGCAGGTAGCTCCCTACCCCAACAAACCAGAGATCAAAGCCCTCGCCAAGAGACACCGAGCAGCTACCCTGGATCAAAGCCCTCGCCAAGAGGCACCAAGCAGCCACCCTGCTCGGCACCTGTAACACCCAGTCCCTATAAATAATTAGTTTATTTTAATAAATAAGTCTCCAGATATTTTCCTAAATTTTCTACAATTTTTCCGTATTTTTCCAGAATTTAATCCAGATTTATTTCAATTTATATATATATATATATATATATATATATATATATATATATATATATATATATATATATATATATATATATTTATGTATAATTTTTATTTAAACTAATTTCTTAAACTCCTAATCTAAAACTAAAATCCTAAAACTATTTTCCCTAAATCCTATTTTACCTCGGCCCAAAGCCCACTTGTAAAAAACTCAACTCCTAAACCCTTTCCCAAATTCATACCCGGCCGAATTCTTCACACCCTACCTGACCCGACCGTTATCTTTCTTCCCCACTTTCTTTCTCTCGTTCCCGCCCTTTTCTCCTCTGTCCACGTCGTCGCGACCACGTCCCCTCCCCCGCCTCTCTCGCGTCCACGACTGCGCGCGCGCTACTTCCCTCCCCTCGACCACGTCTCTCTCTCCTCTCGATTCCCCTCACTTAGTGCCTCACCTTCTCCCCCTGCACCCGAGCTCCATCCCTACAACAACGCCGGCGACCACTCACCATCATCCCAGTACCCTCGCCTCATCTCTCTCGCGCCCACGCCCCTTCGATCTCGCTTGCATCCCCGACTACCTCATGCACACCGAGCCCAACCCCACCTTCTCTGTCGCCGTCACCACTCTCTGCTCTTGCCACCGACTCCACCACCTCACCTCTCTCTTCTACCTCTCTCATCCGCTACAAACCCTCGAGCTCCAAAACCCATCACAGCCGGAGCCGACCACCACCAGCACCACTACTGACCGTCTCCTTCCTGCAACCAAGACCCTGCATCCATCACCTCCAGCCGCCCCCGAACTCGCTGCTTCCACCGCTTTTCACTGCGACTGTTCCCTGAGCTCGTCACCTGCCTTCGACGACGTTGCCGCCGGCGCCAGTGCCACCTGAGCCCCTGCAGCTACCAATTCCTGCGAACCCCGTCGTCATCGCCGAGCTTCACCAAAGCCCTAGCCAAGCTCAAACCTGGCCATTTGCTGCCGTGCCGTGTGCTGCACCGCCACCGTCATTGTCGCGCCGTGCCCGTCGTTGTCGTGGATCGAACGATCTCCTTCAGGCAAGTGGAATCCTTCCCTTGCTAAATCATGCTATTAATATGCGGGATAATCCAATTCTAATTAACTATATACATGTGTTTGTTGTGTACGAGTAGTTGTAATCATTCGAATTATACTGGTACCGTCATCGTTGAAAACTAATACGAGATTGATTGGTTTTGAGTTTAGAACCGGAGGATATTTGTATAGATATATAGATCGAAATCTCGTGAAATGGTTCTGATGAGACAAGATACCGGTATAGTATGCAAGGTATTCGATATGAAACTCTAGATTGAAACCTACCTGAAATTGACGGAATTTGTGAATAATTGATTCCTTTACTATTAACTAATGTCGTGTAGAAATTTGGATTCAAGATAAGGTAGTTTCGCATAAAAATTGATGTCCCCTAGAGGCAACGTAAAACTGGAACTTACTGAATTCATCGCCGTATTAAATTCATAGTGAATTTGCCTATAAACCGTATCGTGGTGTTCCAGGGCTCGTATCGAACCTAACTATATAACCTATAACCCTATGTAATTAGTTATTGAATATTACAATTTCATGACACTGAAAAATGAGGAGGAACACAACTCAGGACTGCAGTCCGGTGCAACGTTCGTTTCGAATACCTGGCCTTAGGAACACCTCTACACCCCTTTCTTAAACTGAAAATGCGCGGAACACCATATGGTCGCGTAAAGAATTTAGTTAGCTAACCCCTGAATCTGGTTCCGTGTCGTTTCACCGTCATTTGATATTTAATTTGTATTTTAGAATACCGTGGTGTTCTGCAGTTTCTGCAGTGATCTCTCTTACACCAGCACCTTGTACATAACATAACTTTTAATACGGAACTGCTATTGATGATACGTTTGATGCGTTGGAAAGATAACAGTAAAATCTACAATTAGTTGAACTATAGTGTCACCTAATTACAATCTCAACTGGGATTAAAATATGTTACGAAACGAACTTCTAATTCTGAAATCGGATTTCCAGCAGTGAACACTTAAATTGAAATGGCCATATCTAGCGAACCTGAAACCCGATTGACGCGAAACCAATTTTGATGGATAGGTAATTAAACATACAGTTTACCCCCTTTACATTGTTTCGCTTAATTCTGCATGTATGATTTATAGTGAATTATGCAAGCGGTAGGACATTGACTGATGATATCTTATTCGTACCTTAATTATTGTATTTCTCATCATATCATGTAAAGCTCATATGCATTGGTAGCCTAGTGGTCGGGTGCATTACCCAGTGTTAGATATTAGTGTTTGATTGTGGCAAGTATGTTAGTGTTTAAGCATGAATGGATAAGTGAAAGTGACACGTACTTGTACACAATCAACGAACCCTATTGATTTATTGCATTGTCGACGCCTATGGGACGTGTATAAGTGCGACTATAATTGGTATGAGATGATTATGTGAGCACTTATATTGGTGTCATAGGTAAGGCACCAAACACTGTCCATTTGTCTTGGGTATCAGTCGAGACATGCTTGATGGAGATCCGGTCTCTAGTTCTCGCGTAGACTTGTCATGGACCGACTGGTATTTGAGTTTATGGTTGGCGGTTGATGTAGACCACGGGGTGTGGGGTAGTTTGAGTGTGAGTTCAACAGAATCTCGGGAGTCCCATTGCCAGCACATACAGTGATTCTGGAGATATATGGGTGATACTACTGATTATTAGCGAGCGACTCGGGCCCGTGTTCCCTTGCCCTTGGGTCCTACCTTTGGGTGGGGGATACTCACTAGTGGTTGAATCTCACACTTTAACTGACGATAGGTTTAGCGACCTGTACAGTGAGACTTAGAGACTGATAGGGTTGGTGATATTGACATGCATTGCTTACTGATACGATATACCTGCTTTACTGTTTACCTATAGTGGCACCTCCATGCTCATATCGTCACTTCATGCTTTACTATTTCATATTGATCATTATTACACTGGTTATGCTTGCATTTCTATTTATTGCTATTGTGTCGCTCTGACGACCTGAGTATGCATGCTCAGAGTGAGAAGTGGATTTAGTTCGGACCAGGACCTGACGTACCTCGAGGATATTGCGGATATCTGGACTAGCGACTCAGAGCTATACTTCCTTGATCTCTACCTGGTTAGTGTTTTGTATTTGTTTCGATTTAGTGACTGCATTTCTCATTACCTGTGCATTGATTACTGATTACCACGTAAAGTTAGAAGCCGAAGTGTGACTACGGCAGGGTTTTTCCTTGACCGTAGGAGCATGGCTGGCCTTGTCAACCCCTCGTATTCCGTATTATGGGAAGCGGGGCATGACAACACTATCCTTAGTAGGCCACTAACGGCCCCTCCAGCAACTGAGGAACATGAACTCAAAAAGAGGCATCTGGTCTATCAACGTCTTAGCAAACTCCACTTCGACTTCGGGGCCATGGAGATACCGTCTTCCCGCCGGTCCTCGCGCACTCGGTAAATGATCAGAGTTAAGTCGACAAGTAATCACTAGACGAGGAACATGCCGACCATAAAAGCAGTACTGTGCAGACACAAATGCCTACCAACAAAAGGAAATACAAGCACAAACACTATTGGCAAAAACAAAAAGTCTTTATTCACAAAGCCAAGAGTCTTTACAAGGGTATTATGGACTCCCCAGCCTTACCAAATTACCCGAAGGTTTACAAAAGGGAAGTTCTGGCAGCAAGCACGGCCTAGACCTCGCTTCCCTCATCACTGTCGACCGGGGGCACGACCACTGAAAGTGGGACTTGAGCTCGAAGCTCACCGTCGGCAAACTCCGGGAGCTGCTCCTTGACAGCATCGAGAGCTTTGTTCCATGCAACGGCGGAGGCCTCGCCGAGGTCGACGAAAAACTGGTCCGACCCCTTGTAATTAGCCACCGCCTTTCTGGCTCGGACCTCGGCAAGCTCCGTCTCCTGAAGAGCCACATCGGCATCCCGCCTGCTTGCATCCCTCTCCCTCTCCAGGGCTGCAAGGCGATCGGCCAGATTCGCCAACTTCGCTTTGACGACCCGGTGGGACTCGCTCAGGCGGCGATAGGACTCCCGGCACTTTGAAATGGTGAGATCCGTGGTTTCTGACCGGGCTTTGAGGACGATCGACCTCTCCCTCTCCAGACGCAGCTCGAGTTGCAGACCCTCGACCTCCAAAGAAGACTCTTCTGTTGACCTCGCAGCCCGAATAGCCCCCTCGGCTTCCATACGAGTAACAAGAGCGCAGTGCTGAAGGACCTGACGAAAAATGGCAGAGAAACTTAAGGACACCCAAACTAAGGAAAGGTCGCTCGAAATAACACATGAGGGAGTACATACCTGAACCGCCTCCTGTGCGATAGCCGCCAGTTGGGCCCTCAAGGTCCCCCGCGGCATCCGGCCTCCGGCCGACTCCTCCATACCAGCAAGAAGGCTGGCGGCAACGGAAAGCCCCAACGGGACCACGAATTGGACGTCCCCCTCCTGCACAGAGGTCCCCTCCGAAATCTCCGTCGGCGGCGCACGAGAGATCGTCCTCTTCCGCTTAAGAGGAACCCCGTTTTCGCCCTCTCCGGCGTCCCTCGTCTGGGATTCGGGAACCCGTGTACGCCTTTGACCACTGCCAGAACAATCATCAGGAGCTCGTGACGGGGCAGGCGGCCCCGCCGTCGGAGGCACATCCGGCGCAGGGCTCGAGTCGGCCGGAGGCACAGTCGCACCACCGTCCCCCCTCCAGGACTGAGCACCGAAGGCACCAAGAGTCTGGGATCGAACCATCAATCCTGCCAAAAGGGAGAAGGGGCTCGACTCAGAAGGAGAAGAAGCAGGAAGAGAAAACGCTGAGATCCGACCTAAAGGGGAGAGCGCCAATCTAACAAGACTCAGAATAAGGAAATGTGAAGAGAGAGAGACCCCGAATCAGGCCTCCCCTCGATTTATACAGCCGACGTCCTCATCCAACGGCGACGGTCGACTCTCGCCAAAACGGTTCGCTGCACTCAACGGCCACAATCACTCCACCTATCGCAAGCGCATTGGCAGCGTCCCATCGGATGCCAGAAGCCTGCGGCACTTCACATCAGCCAACCGGCACCCGTTACGTGGCCCGTCGCTTCACCAAAGAGCACACGATCCGGCGCACCCTCTTTAATGAAAAGGATTTCACCTTGATTCACTGACCTCATCCAGAAAAGACAACCAACTGCCCATAGACACGCCCGACGATATCTTCGGAAAGGAGCTCATCTCGGGTGACCCAACAAACCACTCTCGATCCGACCCGTCAGCTGGTCGGGACGAGAGTGGGGGGCTACTGATGATGCTCGATATCGGTGGTCTCCCAGATCAGGACACGTGGCAGATGAAGTGTCCCAGAGCATGCAAGAAAGGACTTACAGTGGCCGACCAGACCACTCCTGTGCCCGTCCTGCAAGAAAACGCTGGCTCACCTCCTAGCCCCCAGCGCAATTGGCTTCCTCGACCCCACAGCTCGTCTCCGAGCTATCACAGGCCCTAGCCTCCTCGGCCCTCTTAGCTCGCCCCTGGGCTCAAGCAGAACCAAGATACCTCGGCTATCCCGCTCCTCCGCGAGCTCTCCCGCCGAGGTCATCTTCCTCGGTCTCATCGACCGACCAACAGCACCGATTGCAAGCGTAACCGCCATCCCGCGAATCTCGCCATGTGCGAGATCTCCGCCGGCCACATCCCACGTTCCACGCCACCACGATCCCCCATTAACGAGCCTGTCTCGCCATTAATGGGAAGTCCCGCTCATAACGCGAGCGTGACGTTGGGAGCGGAACGGCCGGTGTGATTCTCGAGCGCTGCCTCGCCTGCTGCCACTGCTATATAAACCTCTTCTTCAGACGGTCCAAGTAAGCCATTTTTACTCCACTAAGTCGTTACTCTGCTCGGATCTCTAGTCTAACTTGATCGTTGGAGGGTCCTCGGTGGTACAACCACCCCGGGACTTCCTTGCAGGTAACTCGGCAACCACAACCTCAACCCATTGAGATCCACACGCTTCAGGAGCGACGCCATCCAGATCAAATCTCAGCCACCCATCGCTGCGATCAGCAGATCAACGGGAAGCAACATCTGAAGGAGATTTCAACCCTCCGTCACATTTTCTTTTAGTTGATATAGAATATATTATGGGTACTTTAAGTTTGTAATACTTATAGTTTTCAATAAATAGATAATATTAATATTTAATACTTGATGCTAATCTAGTAACATTCTATTTTAATTATTCATATAGTAAATTTTGCATATTTGTTTGCTAATTTAAATATATTTGTCTAAATATTCATATAATATTTTGCCAAATTAGATGTAGAACAAATAATATATTTTCAGTTTGATAGTTTTAAATAAGTTGTTTTAATATATTTTAAAATCGTTATATGATCAAATTCCCTTTTTAAATCTTTTAAAACAAACGGCGGGTTTATGAAGATTTTCCTAATATCCTATATATATTAACTCTATATGTATCTATTTTTACTAATATATATATATATATATATATATATATATATATATATTTTTTTTTTTTTGCAACAGATTTTCTCCCTCTACATATTCTATTTCCTTTTCATATATTTCCTATATTAAAACACCACAAATCTTAACCCTAACTCATCTATATATTTAAAACCCTATACATAATAATACTCATACTAGATATAATTTAAATAAATCCCTGAACTTGTACATATATTATTTATAAACTCATATGCTCTCTTTCTCTCTCCAATCACAATTTTCCTCTCTCTGCATTTATTTATTTAGGGCATTTATTTATTTAGGGTCTGGTTGCAAGATTATTAAAGAATTGAACTGTGGAATCCAAAAAGATGAGAGGATTCCACAATTTTGTGTTTACTTGTAGAATTTGGATATATAGGATTCCTTTGTTTTTTACGAGGGTCTCACCGCCAAAAAAGAATTTTTGAATCCTAAATTTTTTTAAGAATTTGCAAGGATTAGACACTATTCATTGTACTTTTAGATGAGCCCCCGGATACTTTTTTTATTTAATAATCCTCTCTCTGTCTAACTCTCTCTAAAATCCTCGAATCTCACTTTCTTTCCACCAACCAAACAAGAATTACAAAGATCTACAAATTCAATACTAGAAATTCAATAGCTACCGAATAACAAATTAGCAAATCCAGAAATTTTCAACCTTAATATTTTGGACTCCAAATTTCATAATCTTGCCCCCTTAACAAACCCATGCCTAAACATAACCCCATATATATTTTTTCCTTTCTCTCGCCCTTTTAAAATAAAACCCATAACTTCTTTTTCTTCATTCTCTCTCAACTCCCAAGCACCGTGACCCTAACCCTCGGCCCAGCAACCCCATCACCTGCGCTTCAACTCCTCTGCCCTCCGCAGCCACCTCCTTCTCCCTCTTCGTCCCTGCACCCACAGCCACCTTCACCATCCCCTTCAACTCCTCACAACCGGCGAGCACCACCACCATTGCCGCAGCCTTCCCTCGACCCCTCCAACGCACCATCTCCGACCTCCAGCCAGCACCTCTCCGGCGCGCCTCCATCACCCACATCCTACCCCCCTCCAACCGAGATCCCACCTCGCAGACCTCGCCTGCGCCTACTACCTGCAACCACGCACCCTACAGGCCAACCACTTCGCCTACACTTCCTCCTAAAAACCGCAGCCCTCTTATCCCTCGATTCCATCTCCTTCGTCTCCTTCGACCACCTTAGCCTCCATCTCCTTGGCTGCACTCCTCCATTGTCGTGCCTCCAGCCGCACCCCTCAACTTGAATGTCGACCCTAGCACGCTCGACCAGAGCCGAACCCCATCGCAGCAGCACCAAGAACCCATCATCTCTCCTACCTCCTCCTTCTACCCGAGAACTTCAAGTTCTAACCGAGCATAGCCTGGCCGTGATCCTTAGCATCAAGCTTGGATTCTTACATCATATCGTCGTGCCTTATCATCTCCACGCAAGTATTCTTGCCCTCTATTTTAGTCGATGCAACATCGACAACTCTCTAAAAATATTATGGATTTATAATGTGTGAATAAAAGTGTAATACTATGCTCTACTTCATTAAAATACGATATAAATTTTGTATTCATGATGAGAACCTTAGGATTCTAGAGCACCTATTAATCAAATTACCACTTTAAATCATGTTTTAGATTCAATAATAAATCCAGATATTAAATGGAGATACTTGCAAATTTATGTAGATTCTTTTTTACATTATTGATACTATCAAATTATATCGACTGAACTCTATATGCTACTTGAGACTGTTATCATCGACTTGCTTGGACATGACATGCATGTTCACGATTACTGTTTCCTTACATTTAAACGGGATCTCTAATTGGAATGCTGAATTATATATCATGACACAATTTATACCGTTTATAAGTTTCATTTCTGTACAATTAACATGATATTATAAGTATCCGTCCAGTCAGCATTTCTAATTAGTGATTCGGTTTACTGCCATATTAGTTATAAATACGCGGGATGTTGGGTAGTTTGAGTGTGCGTTCATTCAACAGGATTTCAGGAATCTCATTGCCGGCAGCTCGTACCGGGCTATATCGGTCACTTGTTCATACATCTCGTACCGAGCTATCGGTCATTGGAGCTCGTACCGAGCTATATCGGTCGCTTGTTCATTAGCTGGTACCAGGCTTTAAACGGTCATATATTACTATTGCTGGTACCGGGTTTTATAAGGTCACTTGTTCATTCCACATTTGCGTCTGTATTTTCTTGCCCTTGGGGTCTAGCCTTGAGTTGGGAATACTTCTGCGGAGGTTGACGTACACACTCGAACTCATGATAAAATAGATTACCCTTTTAGTGACCAATTAGGATATGACTTGACATGTTTATATGCTTATTTCCCTTTAGTTACGTATCCATATCTCCATGTGCACACGGGCGGGCTTCACTATACTCACATATTCATACTGTCATACACATACACACACTATTACGATTCAGTACTTGCGGAATGTTCTGACATTCCTAAGACTTTCCATCTCAGTTTTAGTAACCGATTCACAGACAGAGCATGATCAGAGTGACTATCAGGAATTTACCGAAGATCAGTAGTATTTGTAAATATTTTTTCTATTTTATTTCAGTTGCTATTAGATTGTGTGCCCATGCGGGACGTTAAGAGTAATGTATCTTTATTTTAGATTATGTATTTTGTTTATTCGGATCTTTTATCTTCCATGGATATTTATTGGATCTATCATCATCTTGAGATTCCGTTTTTTATATTAGTCGTTATTTTTGCAGCATTATATTAGTATTATATCTTAGATATTATCATACAGATTTAGTTAGAGCCTTAGGTGTGTCTATGGTAAGGTGATTTCCCCTTGTTTAGAAGCACCGACGGATTCGGTCCATATTTCTGTATTCCGGGAATTGGGGCGTTATAGTAATCAATATATCTAATATTCTACAAGGATTAGGATCCTGAAATCAGGTCCTGGGTACAATTCCTATATATCTCTGCTCTTTGTGAAACCAAAACAGAAGCAAAAAAATTTGAAGAACTAAAATGAAAAAATCATTTCCCATCAGTCTTTCTATCCGAAAGACATGCAAAAATACAACATAAACATTGTACTAGCACCTACTTCTCTCTTAGATAGAGAGCCTGCCCGATATATTTTCCTAAAAGACGTGCTCCAAAGCAGAAGGACGATATGCACTGAATAATTATAGAGGAAGCTGGAAAAATAAACTGTGACGAGTAAATTGTTGACTAAATGATCGCTCGCCTAGGGTTTGTTCACCGTGCTCGGAGGTGGAGCTGGAGGCAAGCGGTTAGGAGTTGGGCGGCTCCCAGAGTTGGAACTACTTGCATCGGCACCATTTTGTGCAGGGTCGCTATATCGCCTGCTATGACCATTGCTGCTACTGGATCTACTAAATGAGTTAGACCCATTCGCAGCCGCATTAAATGCAGACATCCATTCATCACCAGAAGCAGCAGAAGTCCTTGGACTACTTTCTGCGATGCATGTACACATATTTTAGACATGAAAATTAGATAAGATTTAAAAATATTTCTAGCAGAGATAATAAATATTATTAAAAAAATATTTAGGAGATAATTTTAAAGATTTGAGAAAAGTTGACCATTTAAAATGCATTATTTTAAAAAATTATATTTTTTCTTAAAATAACGAGAATATATTTTACCATGTGATATGTGAAAATCAAATCAGTTTATGTTGTCAAAATCATACAATTTAATTCATGATTTATCAATAACATCAAGGACGCAAATTTTCTGGCCTATAGGACAATATCAAGGGAGATTACTCGAAAAGACCGAACCAATGAACGCCGTAAAATCAAATTACCTGCTCCATTCCCACTATCAGACCAGCTAGCAGCAGCCGTGCGATTGTCATGAACACTTAGAAGGCGAGTAAGATTTGAGAGAAGAGATGATTGCTTTTGACAGCGTTCTCGCTTACGTTTCACATTTTGGTCCTCCTGGATCAATTCTTCGATTCTAGCGATGCTTTGAGAGCTTATCCATAACAAAAAATACAAGGCCATCAAAGAAGATTTTTAGTGGGATTCATGTTAGTTTACCCTGTATATCACTCATACCCCCCTCAAATAACTTATTAGCACAAACACCCCCTCTGCTCATTGACCAGAACCCTAAAACACACTCAAAATCTACTTTAAATAACACAAAAACAAGTTCTAAGGATATATTAGACAATCATCCTTTTATAACATGAATTGCTTGGAGAGAAATAATCAAATTGTGTCACAGTTTGGACAAGATTGGGAGATTGTTTGCGCTGATAAGTCACTAGAGGGGTATAAGGGCTCAGGGAGTTTTGTGTTAACCCAAGTTTATATAAGCGTCCCCAATGTGAAATGTGCTGGATTGGTTTCAACATGGCATGTAAACTACCTTACTGCAGTGTATAGCTGATTGAGCATGTCTTCTTTTGCTTTTTCGACTTGGCAAAGCACCACGGCCTGCTCGATCGAACACAAACATGAGGCGTAACTGTAAATATTAATTAATTATAAGATAGGGGCTTGAAATAAAGCATTCACACCTTCGGAACATTGGCAGCAAGGCTGTTTAAAACAGCTTCTGCATAGCCCCTAACTTCTTGCGACATCCATCGTAGTTCTTCTTCTGGATCTGCAGGTTTTCTAGCCATGGTTTCCTGCAATAACATGCTTGTTAGAGTAAATGTTTGAATTTATAGACATATACCGTAGTATATAATTAGGTTTTGGGTCCATAAGAAAATAAGTGTTCAATTGAGCATAGGATAGATATTAAGCAACAAGATTCTGCTTCCCATTGGTAACACAAAAAGGCCAAAATCTGTTGTGAGGAACCACTTTACTTAAAAGCTTCAGTTGTTGAATTATGACCAAACATCGCATATTTAGCTAATATAATACTTAACACTCCTTTCGTGTGGGCCTTTGGGCCACATGGAAAGATCTCCGGCAACACAGATGGAGTAAATGAGAATAAATTACTATATTTTCAAATTACAATTAAAAAGGTTTGAACCTAGGACCTATTGAAACCACACAATGTCAAGAACCACTTTACCCAAAAGCTTAAGTTGATGGGGGTGTAAATATCAATGTCTATTAGCTAATGTAACACTTAACATATACAGTTGCAATCATGCAACAAAGTTACTATATGTTATAGCTTCCTACACCCGTGACGTGCTTTGGGAAAAACACACATTCGTGACGTGATATTAAATGCAGTTATTTGAGTGAATTAACGCTAAAGAGTTCATATCACTAAAAAAATTTAAGATTTCGAACGATAATTATAGTTATACATCTGTTTTTAAAATTTCTTATTAGGAAATAGAGAATGCAAACTATTCACTCATCGGAAAATAGACAGTATCAGGTTTGATTTCAAACTTACTAAAGAACCATCTGATTGGCTTTGCCTAATGGAAGCACTGCCGTCATAAGCAGGCATACCCTTGACAGACGCTCCCTTGGAAGGCTGAATGACATTCCCAATCTTATTTACCCACTCAATTTTGTCAGCCGTACTTTCAGCCTTCAACACAAGCGCACTGTGAGCTGCACGATCAACGACACTGGTATCATATATAAAAATAACAGAGACAAGGTAAAATTTTAACCTGATGCGAATATATATGGGACAGAAAGTTTGGAAAAGGTACGTTTCAAAATCAGCTTGATCCAATTAACATGTTTTAAAAAAGGGGTCAGGTTTAGATCCCAATTGTTGTTGTACTGCAATACTGAATAAAATAGCTGAAA
The DNA here is from genome assembly GCA_030015575.1 of Agapanthus africanus. Taxonomy (NCBI): domain Eukaryota; kingdom Viridiplantae; phylum Streptophyta; class Magnoliopsida; order Asparagales; family Amaryllidaceae; genus Agapanthus; species Agapanthus africanus. Next base: position 415,268,807 of record CM057338.1, on the reverse strand, counting down.
AAAGGGGAATTACCTTTGAGAACAGTTTTATAGGGAACTTTGCTTGTAATCTTAAACACAAGGCTTGGCCCTTTTCGTGATTCCTCTGCGCTCTTTTTCTTTGAGTCCTTAGAACTTTTTGAAGCTTCATCCTCATCAATCTCTTCAATATTGCATTCCTGCAGAACATAGCTATATTTAATCATGAAACGGTAACAAGTTACCAATCTGATTGACAACAATGCCTAAGCTATTTCCTGCAGATTTTCATTTATATCCTTTTCATTTTAGGTAGGCCTCGACGCCTAAACTATTTCCTGCTTTTGTTTTCCGCTTTAGTGAAACAATAATACTGATAAGAATAGATAAAATTATTATAATTTCTCGAAATTATCTAATATGAGAATAGTGGATGATATCTGATACCTGTTTGTTTCTACAAACTTCATTCTTTCTAAGTGCAGTATTACTGAGCTGATAATTTGATCTAGTTGATTAGAGAAATTAGGATAATTAGTTATTTTCCTTTTAGTTTGTGTGAACCTCTATGTTAAATACATTCAAGATGCAAAAAGTCATATGACTACCATCTTAAAAGATAGCCTTGTTATAGCTACCCACACAAGTTATGGAACACCCAACTAGGTGAATACAAAAGTATGAGATACTGTAGAGGGAAAATTGCATGCCTCCAAAGCGATGACGCCACGAAAATGTCTTTCCTCTTGCTTCTTGGTGTATCCAAGCTAGGTACATAGACAACAATAAAAGATCAATCTCAAGTTACATGCGTAGTATGAAAAGTAATTACCAACATAGGTAAAATTATATTTTGCAAACCTTTCCACTTTTCTCATTTAAAACAAACCATCTTCTACTCCAGCCACCCTTTCCACTTCTCTTCAACAGAAACCCTGACAGACTAATGAATGTAAGAAATAAGAATATTCATGACCGAATTGGTTTGGGCTTCATGGTGAGATTTGTGCATTATATCGTATTGGGAAGTAGTTGTTCTTTAAATGCTTGTATATTAAATAAAAAATACCAAGGTAAATTTGAAAGGCATGCAATGACTTGAGCCTTGCATGTGAAATACAACATGAGAAAACCACCAAATGAATACCTGCTGCTATTTCACCACCAGGTCCAGCAATTTGTAAATTTGAGCCTTCTTTTGCATCTTTATCTGGCTGGTTTGATTTTTCCTTCATCGATTTCAAGTTACCTCCTGTCTGTTGTGCTCCAGGCTGTGGGCTTGTTGCCTACGAAACAGTATACCGACTCTTTAAAAAGACAGCAATTAGCAGAAAAATACTGAAGGGACAAAGTGGCCAAGCTATTACAAGACCATCTTCTACCAACAGATACAAAATATGCATGAACAATAGCGGTTAATTTCTCAACCCCCCCCCCCCCCCCCCCTCCCTGCGGCAGGATGTGAGGGGGGCTTTTCTCCCATATAGTTAGTCATACCCCCTCGACTGATTTATCAGCGTGCACACACAACCTCTGCTCATTGACCAAAACCCCTAAGATGCTCAAATTCAACTGTAAACAACTCGAAAAATTGTCTAATTCAACTATAGAACTTTCTTTAGCATAGAATTTTGGTGTTTTTGAGGGTTTTGGTTGATAAACAGAGGGGATGTTTGCTCTAATATATCACTTGACAGGGTCAAGTGCTATGCAGAGTAAACTTTTTTGGGTGGGTGGGTGGTGCGGGTGGGGTGGGGGTGGGGTGTTTTTTTTTTAATTTTAAGATAAACAAAACTCACTCTGTTTAAAATGGCCTGCTCAGCCTCTTGACTCTTCTTAGATGATCTGTTCTTTACTTCTTCTTCACGCTGCTGTCTATCCATCCTGATATGAGGATTAAAAAGCACTTAAAGATAATTCATATATAGATAACATACTTGAAGATAATATGAGGATTGAAAGGCACTTAAAAGAAGTTAAAAGAATGCAGTAATTTCATGTCCGGCAGCAGCATTTCTTAAACACTTAAATATGGCTTTTTCCTAGTACTAAAAAGAGTAAAAGAGCAAGGCATACTGATAGAACCAAACAATGTATCATCTCAAGATGAGTCAAAGAATGAGACTGTGTCCCATATTATTTTCTGGGCTAAATTGCATAAATGTACCCAAAAACTTCCACATTTTTTGCGATTGATACCATAGACTAATTTAATTACAAACAAGTACCATGAACTATCACCCCCTCCCCCGATTGCAACTAAAGACCATCAAATTTTCTTCCGTCTGCAAACGTTATATTTAACTTAACTGCCATGTCATCAATTTTTGACTTGTTTTCCTCATTTTATCCTTATGTTCTCAGTCAACCCTAAAATTTCGAGAGGTATAATGGTCCATTAAGGCACAAAAGTTAACGTCGTATGTTAGTTATGTAAAAAAAATTAGTTCATGGTACTTATCTCTAAATATTAAAGTTCATGGTATCAATCGCCAAAAACGTGAAAATTGATGGGTACATTTGTGCAATTTAACCTATTTTTTTACTTCGGAGTTTCATCTTGATTTTCAGTTCAGGTTCTAACTACATTTAAGGATTTTTTTAGTTCTTATTAAAAAAAACATTTGGGTTTGAACCCTTTTGTGTGTGTGTGTGTGTGTGTGTGAGAGAGAGAGAGAGAGAGAGAGGCTAAGATAATGAAGTCAGGCAATTAATATTGAAATAGACTTTTTAATACTTATTCAAGTTTCTCTTTGAATCTCATTTTCAACTGGTAATTAAATATAATTGCATAATTGTTGATTTGGACTGGATACAGATGGAAACTGCATAACCAACATCGAAGATACTTAACATAAAAAAGAGATTTACGTCTATTAATCATGCAACATGCAATTCCCCAATAAGAACAAATGTTTTAAAGGAACGACCCAACAAACCTCCTCTGCACTAAGCGAATGAAGTGTTGCGGGGGGACAAAAGCACGTTCCATATCAACTAACGCCACCACCATCTTTTTAGCTTCATTTTTGAATACCTCTAAAGCAGATGATGCAATAGCAATAACCTTGCAACAATATAGTTTTTAAAAGTTAGCTAATAGTCCATGACAAAAAAATTATACCAATACTTAGTGTAAGATAATAGAAATACTTCAAAGCAATAACCTGAAATTTCACTCCTTCAGGTTGATTACACTATTTAAAGTGCCTAAAAGTCTACAATTAGATGATTTTGAGTTTTCTTGCCTATGCATCGAGTAGCTACAAAACGGGCCACTAAAATAAGAATGTTGCTAAGATACAGGAATTCTTCAAACCAACAAAATTTGTGAGTGTCAAATCGTTTAAATTATGATGAAGGCTTAGATTCTCAAGTTGTATGCCACAAACTATAGAAGCAAGTAACTTTCCATTTTGGGTGTTTCATTTTTGTAGCTACTTATAAATAGGGAGGAAAACTCAAAATCATGAAAAAAAATTGTTGTAGAACACATTAAATGTGGTAGCTAAACTTGAAAGGAGTGGATTTGAAATTTTGATGGTTTGAATGTTGAAGGACTTTCCTTCAAATTCAAATTCTTCCCAAAGGAGCCAAGTCGTTTGTGTGCGTGCGTGTGTGCATGTGTGGTATGGAGTGCCCAATGTGGGAAACAAAAGAATGCCTGCCTACCTCATGCTTAAAAGGAGGATATCTTCCAAGCCCTGGTGTGGCATTTGCAGCAGCAGAAACTATATCTATCAATACACGGTGAACCTGTCCAAGCAATAGCGCATACGCATATACAAAAACCAAAAAACACACATGTAAATGGAAAGGACTGAATGGTAAACACAACACACACATGCGTGCATAAATATAGCACACATAATACATATGCATATGTTCATACATATACAATACGTACATATGATATGTAAACAAACTCTGAATTTACCCCACACACAGAGAAATTAAGTTTATATACCATATAGTAGTAATATGTATGTATTACCTATGCATATATACTTGGTTTCTACAATTATGTTTATGCATATTTACTTGGTTTATGGAAATATGCATGGAAATCAAACAGGAGCCTCTAAACTGTGTTCATATTATGTGTCGTGAAACATGCATAAGGGGTAAATTAAAATTCCATATTATTCAGTTACCTCATCCACACAAAGGCGAGATGGTTCTTTCGCAAGTTCAAGTACTCCTTTAATCAAAGACCTCAATCCTTTTTCTGGAGATACAAGATATGGCTGATAGCCATCAGCCTCCAACACGATCTGAAATGTAGGGACGGACCAATAAAATAGTTTATAGACCAGCAATAGAGTAAAGACACAGCAGTCGACCAATAACAAAACAAATCATGCATACCCTTTTCACATTGTTGAGATCAAAATGTTTATCCAATGGAAGTTTCTTGATCCTGTTAGGAAAATTTCCCTCAAAACTCGCAACAACTTTCCAACCCCCACCCTGCCTCCAAAGAAAATGTACATCCTTAGGATATAAAATTAGGATAAGCCTTGAGCATTAAGATCCAAGTGGTAGACATATGCAATGGTTGTCACCATCAGTGCCAAAAGCAAGTCAAAAAAGGAGAATGCAGAATGTGAAGAATTACTATGCAAGAGAAAAAAGGCAGTTAAACTAATCAATGATAAGCAATTAGCTTATAATGGGAGGGACATCACTTGTTAAGCTGCATTATAGGAACCGGCAATTATCATGTTCTTCATTGTTTTAATTGTTTGGGGTGATTATATTGCGCGATTTATGTCAAAATATATTGTTTACATGGTATTTCTTAACATGTCGATGACTAGATAAGAAATAATCACTACCACTTGGAATCAAACAGCCACAAGAAAGACGAAACATGGCGATCACTAGTCGATGCAGGAGTTTATATTATAAAGTAAAGAGAACCTGTTGAGGAGGTTTAGAACCTGTTTGGGAATGGAGTTTATATTATATACTTTGATGAGTGTATGGCTTTGGAGTTTTCTATACTCCAAAATGTTGTTTTGGAGTTATCTAGACTCCAAAATGGGTGTTCTCTTGACAAATTTTGGGGTGTTGAATGTTGATTTTGATTGCAAAATTAACCAAGATTAGCCCGAGATCAAAGGCCCACAAGAAGCCCACGAGTTAGAGCCCAGCAGCAGTAACAAGTGCGCATCTCGTGACAAACAATCTCGTGGTCACGAGATTTCAATTGAAGGCGCATGGAGAAAGGAGCGACGTGGTGAGCAATGATTGGCTCCTGTCTTTGGCAGCTATGGTTCCTAATAGGAGTAGGTGGTTTATGATTTAAGTGAATCTAAGTTCAATTAAATTATTGTTAATAATAAAGACATATATTTGTGAAAAATATGATTTGATATATTTGAGAGATTGATAAGATTTAGATTTAGATTTGATTAGATTATGATTTACTTAGGAGTCAGGTTAGGTTTACTTGGTGGTCAAATATTAAACCCTAAGAGTTTATTATAAATAGAGAGGTAAAGTTGTACTTCTATTATAATAAAAAATAGGGTTTTTTCCGGTTGCCCCTCATACTTCAATATTTTTCTCTGACCGTCCCTAAAAAAGTTAGTATTTATCTGTAACCCCTACTCATGTTATCCCAGCCATAAAAATTCTATGGCCCCAGCTACCTTACATTCTTTTTATTAGATTTTTCCTCCTCTCTCCGGATTCTCTCCGTTCCTCTCTCCCTAAAAAAATTCTCTATGATTACCTTCAATTAGGGTTTCAAAAATTCGATCTTGTGAGGACATTAGTGAAGAAGAAGAGGATTGCGGCAAGAAGTAACCACGATAAGGCTGAGAAGGTATGGTAGTGCTTGTGTTTGTTTTTTTTGCTTCTTTATTTATTTGATTTGAAAAATCTGAAGTTTTGGATTTTTAGAGATAGTTATGCTTGTGATAGAGAATGGTATTGAAATCGATTTTCATTTTCATTCTAGGGCTAGGGTTTTTGAATGGCTGCCAGGACTTTCAATTTGTTTATGTTTTAAAGTATTTTTTCTCTCAATTTCAGGATGTCGATGGATGTTGAAGTACGAGTTAGACTTAGATATAGTGGTGTGTGGAGGAAAATTCCAAGAACTTCAAGATCAAAATATGATGGGGGTAAAGTTGTTGTTTTGTGTTTAGATGTTGATAGATCAAGTTATTTAGATCTTTGTGCTAACATTGTGGAAACAACCTCTTTAATGGAGGGTCAAGCTCTTTTAATTTCCTATCTAGATCCTGGTTACAATCCCCCTAAATACATTAGCCTTTTTGGTGATGAAGAGTAAACATCAATGCTTCAAAAATATGGAGATCTGAATATAACTATTCAGATGTATGCCACACTTGAGAAAGCAGCTCCTATATCGCCTCCTAAGCCACCCCAATTCTCTTGGCCGGGAAGAAAGAAAAAAACTAGATAACAAAGTTCAACTCCATCGACGACAACAAAGGCATCAACAACTACAACAACAACATATGAATCCATTCAGGCAACAACAACATTCAAGAACAATACCTTATAACTCTACAAAAGGGAGAGAGAAAGTTCATGCAAAAAGAAAAAGAATTATGGAGACATCAAATGGGTCATCAAGTGAAGGTGATGAACATGAAGCTATTTATGCAGGTACTCAAGAAACAGAATATGATCGTGAAGGTGATTCTGATTTTTATCATAAGATTTTTGTTGACAATGAAGAGGAGGCTTTAGATGAGACTGATGACTGCTTTGCACAAAACAAATACTATGAGATCGAGTGTAGTGATGACAGTGGAAATGAAGATGAAGATGAAGCTGATAATGTGTGGGATCCATTTGAGAATGCGGCTTGGGATGTTGATGAAGAGAACCCTGTAATTATACGTGGTAAAAAATTTCCAAATATTCAGTCTCTTAGAATGGCCTTAAGGCAGCATGCAATTAAGTCTAATTTTGAAATGAAATTCCCACACAATGAGAGATAGAGACTATTGGCTGTTTGCAAGTCCGAAAGGTGCCCATAGAGGGTTAGGGGAACAACTATGTATGATGGGAAGACGTTCGAGATCACAAAAGTTGAGCCCAAGCACACATGTACATGGGTAAACAAAATAGGAAACAAAATTGCGACAAAGTATTGGATTGCAAGGAAGATTTTAAAGCAAGTGAAAAAAACCCTAACTACACACCAAGGCAAATTGGTTCATATCTTCATGAAATGTACCAATTGGAGAATATTCCCTACATGAGGCTATGGAAGGCAAGGGAGATTGCAAGAGAAGCAGTGTATGGTGCAGTTGACTCAAATTATAAGTTCCTTCCAAGAATGAAAGCAGAGCTTCTAGAAAGAAACCCTGGAAGCCATGTGGAGTATATCTTAGAAGAGGATCATGCTTTCTTACGGCGTTTTGTATCACTCAAAGCATGTGTAGATGGGTTTAAGCTTGGTTGCAGACCTTTCTTTGGTCTTGATGCTGCCATCTTAGAGGAAAGTACTTGGGGTTTTTAATGTTTGCAGTGGCTTTGGACGGAAACAATGGGTTATATCCTGTTGCTTATGTCGTGTGTGAGTCAGAGAGTGGGGAAAGCTGATATTGGTTCTTGGATTAATTGAAAATTGTCCTAGGTGATTATGTGGAGAATGTTGTGTTCATTAGTGATCAAGAAAAAGGAATTGAAGCCGCATTTGATGTTCTTCTTCCTATGTGTGATCACAGAGTATGTATGAGACATGTTTGGAAGAACTATAAAAAAGATTTTCCTGGAGACTTTTATGAGAGGGTGGTGTGGGATGCTGCTAGGGCTTTCAATCAGTCTAGTAGAGATGCATCTTTGTTAGAACCAGCACAACACTCTCAGCAAGCAATGGAGAGGATTACTGGCATAAAAACTAAACGGAGTAGGTCTCAATTTTCGGAAAGATCCAAGAATCACTATGTAACTAATAACCTAAGTGAGTCTTTTAATGCATGGATCATGGAGGCAAGATCAGTGCCTGTGTTTGATCTAATGGAGAGCATCAGATGTAAGGTGATGCAACGGATAGAAAGTAGAAATAGATTAACATTGAAGTGGAATGGGAAACTTGTACCTACAACAGAGAGATACATCATTGATATTAGCAAAAGAATTAGTGCTTGGCAAATTAGAAGATCCACTCAATTCAATTTTGAGGCCTACAACGAAGCAATCACAAGAGTTGTGGATATCCAGTACAAGACGTGTACTTGCAGGAAATGGCAAGTATGTGGATTGCCATGTGTGCATGCGGCAACTTGCATTGGAAGCATTAGAAATGTTTGTTGGTATGGCTATGTGGATGAATACTTCAGTATAGAAATGTATGTATAAATTAGTTATAATTAGCTTTTAGTTAATTAGCTTTTAATTCATAGTTATATATGTTTTCTATCTTTGAATTGAATATCTTGCTATGATTTTGTATATTTATATATCTCAGGTTTAAGCTTGCTTACAACTTTCCAATACATCCACTTCCATCCAAAGATGAATGGAAAAAGGTGGACCTGCCGTATGAGATTCGGCCTCTGCACTCGAAGAGACCAAGGTGCATGCCTAAAAAGCAAAGAATCAGAGCAAAAGATGAAGATGTTGGAAGGAAAGGGTCTAAGCTAGCTAAAAGGAAACGTCGTTGCGGTAGATGCGGCAAGTTCGGTCATCGCAAGACTACATGTAAAGAGCCATTAAATCTCAGAGAACCACAACCATCATGTAACTCAGGAATTAGAACTTCACAGGTTCCAAATAATGGTCAAGGTAGAACTTCGGATTTATCACAAAGATCACAAATTCCAAATCCTAGTCAAGAACTTCACAAGTTTCATTACCATCACAATCTCAAATTTCAGCAGCTTCACAATCCTTTCGCTGTAATTTTCAAAGTTCACAAGTTGACAGGTCTGTAGATGCAATCCCTGGCCAATCGGGCTATAGGTAAGCCTAAGTTGACTAGATCATTTCTATAATTTTCTAAATTGTATCTATCTTATTTAATTATGCTTAGAGAACGATTTCAATTTTTTTCGCAGAGCCTCAATGTCTCAAGCAAAGGTGAAGATACCAATTAGAAGACCAAGCAAGAGTTGAAAACGTTTTGAAATTGTTCTAAAGTATTATGGGATGGTGTCAGTTCTTTTGTTAGGTTTATGTTTGTTTAATGGTCAGGACATATGGTAATATAAACTAGTAGTTATCTAAGATGGTTTTTTTTCCAATGAAGACTCCTTTTGACTCCTTTTGTACAATCTGGTGTCTATGTCCGAGATCTGAAGTGAAGTGGAATATGCATGCAATTTGGTATTGTTAATGTTGATGTGTTGTTTCCGATTGCTGATTAGTTTTCTTAATCTTATCAATCTGAAATTTGATACTAATTGTCAATGCTGTTCTGTTGTTGCTTTTGTTGCATGCAAGGCAAGTTGTTGCCAAATTTAAGGTCCTCCTCCCACACAATATGGCCGCAACCAATTAAACATGGACCCCTATAATTCTGTATAAGGTTGTGGAACTGATACTTGAATTTATGGCCAAATCGACGGAAAGGGAAGAGAAACCTTAGATTAGAAAATCCTAATTTAGAATATTTGGAAAATACGGGGATTTTGAATGAAGAAAATAGGGTTTGGGGTCCCAATATGTTGTCGTTAATCCCTAAAGGTGTTAACAAAATATTCTAAAAAGATCCTCTTTTGTCAATTGAGGGGGTTAATAGGAGTAGCCTATAAGTTTAGGGGGGCTACAGGTAAATACTAACTATGAGGGGACAGAGAAAAATATTGAAGTATAAGGGAGGCTAGCGGAAAAAAAACCCTAAAAAATATATAATTGTAGTTATTTTTTTTATCAATAAAACAACAGTTTCTCTTCTATTTTCCACAATTAAGTCTCCATTATTTTCCGCTCCTCTAATACTATGTTTCTTAATATGGTATCGAAGCCTAACCCCAACACTTAACCATCAATCCTCGCTGCGCCAAGCCCCACGCCCCCGTTGTCGCCCTCACCGTCACCATCAATAGATCCACCGTCGCCCTCGCCGTCACCATCAACAGATCCGCCGCTATCGTCGTCATCACCGGCAACAGATCCGCTGCCGCCGCCCTCACCGCCGCCGCCCTCACCGCCGCTGCGCCAACACCACTGCCCCAAGCCCAACACTGTTGTGCTAAGCCGCCACTATCACCGCCCTGTCCTCGCTGCCCCTCTCTGGATCAGATCTGGATCACCTTCTCGCCATTGCCGCCGCCTCGTCGTCAACGGATCATCGCTGTCAAACAAACCACTTCTCTGTACTCTTAAAGAATATATAGTTGGACCTGCAAACGGGAAAATATTCACATATGCTAATCCCACCAAGTCACAAGAGCACTCAACATGCTCGAGAAAATATCCGGCTAGCATTTGAATGGATTTATTGTTGGAAAAAGTATATTAACGGCATTGAAAATAATATTGAGGATTGCTCGACAAATCGAAGTAATTGCAGATGCAATTCGTCCGGCATTTGATGCAATCTTTGGAGTTTGTTATGAAATGTGGCATATCTGTGTTAAAATTGAAATCGAGCATGACTGAGGAGCTTTCTGTGTTTTTCTCGCGACTTATATTCTTGCCACCAAGGACATGGGTGAAGTTCCATCTCTATCTAGTTCTTAGCCGGAGGTAATTCTACTAAAAGTTTCAAGTTAAAATATTTCATGTTCTCATGGGCATACAACAACAACAACTGAGCCTTTTATCCCAAGCATATGTGGTAGGCTACATGAACCAACATGAGAATCACGCCGGGTCCAGCACATGAATCCTCCGCCTCCACTCACTCCTATCGAACAATATACTTTCATTGAGGTCTTTGGAAACCATATCGTTTCGTATCACCTCCATCCATGTTTTCTTCAATTTCCCTTTTTTCCCTTTTTCCATTGCCCATATCGAGAGTATATATTCGTCGAACCGGTGCTTCCATAGGTCTGCGTCGTCCATGACCAAACCATCTTAGCCGGTTTTCCCGCATCTTCTCCACAGGTGCTACACCAACTTTTGCACGAATATCCTCATTTCGCATCTTATCTTTTCTAGTGTTACTGCACATCCAACGAAGCATGCGTATCTCCGCTACGTGCATCTTCTGTGTATGATACTTCTTAGGAGCCCAGCATTCTATATCATATAATAAGGCAGCCGAATAACGCTCCGATAAAACTTCCCTTTCAATTTTAACGGAAAGTTACGATCACACAAAATCCCTGTTGCACTCCTCCATTTCAACCAACCAGCTTGGATCCTTTGATTAACATCACTATCGATCTTCCCATCCTTTTGGATAATGGAACCTAGATATCTAAACTGATCGCTCGGTGATATCTCTTGCCCTTCCAATGTTATACCAATATGGTTTTGACTTCTCTGTTTACTAAATTTGCAATGCATATATGCTGTCTTGGACCTACTCAATCAGAACCCCTGATATTCCAATGTCTGCCTCCATAATTCCAATTTGGCATCAACCCCTGCTTTCGTCTCATTTACTAGAACAATATCATCAGCGAATAGTATACACCAAGGCACCTCATCTTTGATAGTTCTAGTAAGCTCATCCATCACGACGGTAAACAGGAATGGAATTAATGCAGATTCTTGATGTAAATCAATTGTAATCGGAAAATCACTTGTTAGGCCGACGCAAGTTCTGACATTTGCCACTACTCCATCGTACATATCCTTGATTATGTCAATATATTTGACGGAGACCCCCGTCTTCATTGTCCCCCATAATACCTCTCTAGGTACCTTGACATACGCTTTCTCTAAATCAATAAATATTATATGCAAATCTCTTCTCCTCTCTCGAAAACGCTCGACAAATTGACGAAGCAAATGAATAACCTCTGTGGTCGATCGTCCAGACATGAACCCAAACTGGTTCTCTGTTATCTTAATATCCTTCCTTAGCCTGTGTTCAATCACCCTCTTCCAAAGTTTCATGGTGTGACACATAAGTTTTATTTCACGGTAGTTTGAGCAACTTTGAATGTCACCCTTGTTCTTGTAGATAGGTACAATGATACTTTTCCTCCATTCATTTGGCATCTTTTTGTCTGCCAAATCTTATTAAACAGATCTGTCAGCCATTTAACGCCTATTTCTCCTAAGCATCTCCAAAGCTCGATAGGAATCCCGTCAGGACCAACCGATTTTCTTAAACTCATTCTGTTCAAAGCTTCTTTAACCTCAGATAGTCTTATTTTACGCATGAAATCACGGTTTATATCTTGAGATTGAATGACAAGTCCATCCAAATTCTTAGTAAAGCTCTCATTGAACAATTTGTCAAAATAATATCTCCATCTTTCCTTGATATCCTTATCTCGAACTAAAACCTTCTTATTTTCATGGGCATGATAGCCTCAAATTAAGCGGCATGTATTCTTAATGGACACCCATCTCTTAAACTATTATGGGGCTTAAAGCTATGCATGAATGGATTCTTTGAACCATGTTCAGAAAGCTATGTTGCATGTTTTGATGAAGGATTGATTGTTTTCTACAAAAATGGTTTTGCTGGGAATTTTATTTGGGGGGTCTTCATAGATGCAAACACCCTCATGTGGAGTGAAAGCACTGAGATATAGGCATTTTGGAATGTCTTATAGATTAGAGATGGTCGTGGCTTACTCAACTCAGATTTGATGGAAAGACATGGCAATGTCAGCTCAGAGTCATACATGGTCATTATTCGACAATAGCGCACGCAGAACTATGCAATAACACCATCAAAGCCCTATGCAATGCAAATGCATCAGAAGGAATCTTTTCGAAACCCTAGATATTGAGCCATCTTGAGATAAAACCCTTCTCTTAAAAAAATGAAGTTAAAAAAACTGGTGAAGTTGAGAAAATACAAAAAATGGTAAAGTTAAAAGTCTGAAGTTGTCATATCTTTCTTTCGTGCTGACTGTTCGTTGCGATAATTCGTAAAGAATACGATTTTTTTTCCACGTGGATCTTCTTTCAAAAATCCACATGCGGGAGATATAGGGTATATGGGTAAAGTACCCATTGAATATGAAGTTGAGATTTAAAGTTGAAGATGAAGTTGACATTTGAAGTTGATGAAATTTGTTGGTTCGCTGAATTTGTTGGAAGTTGAGATTGAAGATATTTTGTTTTGAAGATGTTGAAATTGTTTGAAGAACTTGTTAGTTGAAGCACCTTACGGTATTGAGCTCAAAGTCGTTAAACTTGTTGATTGACCTCAAAATCATTAAACGTGCGGTATTAACCTTAAAGTCATTAAACTTGTTGATTGACCTCAAAATTATTAAAATTGCGGTATTAATCTCTAAGTCGTTAAACCGGCCGTTCGAAGGAGTTGTTAACGACAGTTCACGAAAGTGTGTGCGATATAGCATATTTATGAAAGTGTTTGAAGAAGCTATTAACGAAAGTTCACGAGTTTCCAAGATTATCTCAGCTCAAATCAAGTTGCAAGTTTCCAAGATAAATTACCGAAGAAAGATTTCAAGACAGCATGAAAGTTAAATTTTCAAGACAACACAGAAAACGCAAGAAGATTCGACGAAGTTGTAAGTTTTATTTTTAGAGTGAGAAATTGGCTTTGTTATAAGCTGAGCACATCATATGTACCTTTCAGCTTGAAGGGGAGTTTTAAAAATAAAGATATATATTTGTGAGAGATATGATTTGATATGTTTGAGAGATTGAAAAGATTTAGATTTGATTTGATTATGATTTACTTAGGAGTCAAGTTAGGATTACCTGGTAGTCAAGTATTAAACCCCAAGAGATTATTATAAATAGAGAGGTAGAGTTGTCCTCTTATAATAAAAGAAATATAATCGAAGTTTTCTCTTTTATCAATAAAAACAATAGTTTCTCTTCTATTATCCACAATGTAGTCTCTCCATTATTTTTCGCTCCTCTAATACTTATGTTTCTTAACAATTATATTATCTTTTTAGCCAATATAAGGTGATTAAATTAATAGCCCTAATGAATTAATTCTACAGAGCCTTTTCTATCAAGTCTATAGCCAAAAATCCCTAAGGCCGAGAGAGCCGAAGAAGTTTTAGAGAGAGAGAGATTAAATTTAATTATACACGAACGAGACGAGACAATTTTATACTATTTATATTTATACGAGTGTGCATAGGCTTTTAACATAGACGGATTCCATCCAATAAGACTCAAGCCTTATGGAGGTTTGGCCCATTTTATGTTTTATACACATGCATTTCACATGTTTTTTCCAATGTTGGACTATTTTAATCCAAATATCTTAACGCTTTCCCTCACGTGCAACGGAGTTACGTTGCACGTGGATTGTACAACACAAGTAGAAGCCAATCGGTTCTCTCTACAAAGGTACATGGCACGTACGTTGAGGCAAATCAGTTCTCTCAACGGTGCAAAGCATACTCAAATCCATACACAAAGTGCTCAACCTAGTTTTGATACCATAGTAAGTTTAATTATACACGAACGAGGGGGAGAAACAATTTTATATTATTTATATTTATATGAGTGTGTACGGGTTTTTAACATGGACGGGTTATCCAATAAGACTCAAGCCTTATGGAGGTTTGACCCATCTTATATTTTATACACATGCACTTCTCATACTTTTTCCAATGTGAGACTATTTTAATCCACATCTCAACAAGAGAGACTTGTATTTAGGCGGCAATCGGTGAGGGCGTCATCGTATAATACTTTCTTAATAGTGGAAGTTTTCGTTATCGGATTGCAAGATTATGTGCAGTTGCGCCGAACCTGAATAAAATCTTGTGTTTGTGTTGTTTGGTATGTGCTTCTGATAATTTGCATTGTTTTGGTAAATTGTCTGGTTAGTCTTTTTCAAGTAGTTTGTTTGCACGCGATCCTAATAGATTTTCCACTGCAACTCTTGGTGTGGTTTTTGATCAATCTCAGATATAGAAATTACAACAGAAAACTTTGGTTGGATTGAAGTTTTGTAATCTCAACTTTAGAGTTTAGATAACCGGAGTTTTCTAAACTCTAAAATGGAAGCCAAACATGGCATAGTTATGATTTTGGAGTTAAATTTAGATAACTTTATGAAACTCCGGTTATATACACTTAAACTCTATTTCTAAACAGGGCCTTGAAGTTTAAGAAACAGAGGTCCATGAAATGCATTGCGTTGGGATTTTTAGGTTTCTGGTCAGTGGAGCAACAATGAGCATAGGTAGAGTTAGTGAATATGTATGTAGACAATTAAAAAGGATATTGTAGTTGTTAATTGGTCTGACCCATAAAAGAATTGAATGGAAAGAAAAATTTATGCATCCAACCCTAAAAGTTTGGGAGTAAATATGGAAATGTAACGTGTATACCATGTATAGATCAACGCTTAGATTTATTGTCTACAAAGCGGTAGAAAGGAAATGCATGTATACAATTATGGTTAGAAGAGTAAACTTTAGTTGAATGCACTGACCTCACCAGTGGCAATGTGCTGAAGGAATGTATCCTCAAACTCTCGACAAAGTTGCAAAGCAATAGCTCTCGTACCTTCGGAGCTATTTACCATTTGCTCACCAAGCCTAAACAACTCGTGCTGCACTATCTGGGTTTTGCCCTGTAACCTGGGGAATTAATGTAAACAAATGGTCACATCATTAAGTACAAATTTCAGTAACAGAATATATCTGTAATCACCTGTAGGGGTAGGGAGATTTTAAAAGAACGTCAGAGAGGATTTCTGCTTGATTGTTTACTGATTAAGGGTTTGTCTACAAAAAGGAAAAGGGATTTATGCTAATCGTCATCATGAAAATACTTGCTAAGCAACGAAAACCAACCTACAAGGGATATATGTTCAGCACTAGGTCTACATATATTCACATCTGTTAATTAATTATATCATGAGGGAGGGACTAAATGGGACAATGTCCTTGTGCTGACTAAATTATATCTACTCATCTAAGCTTGTAGACACTAGGTTGACCATGGCGGTACTTATTTTGCTAAGGTGGCACAACATATATTGCCTTAAAAATGATTTAGACCTTATAAAGCAGTAGTTATTTTGCTGACTTTGGCAACGAATGCTGATGACCAAGTCAAGCTAATCAAACCTTAGACTAGTTTAGTGCAGATTGTGTCTTCATAGGTACAGAGGATCAGATAAGGAAAGACAGTAAGAAATCAAGATTATGTAGGCACCAACTCTAGGGACAAATTTATTGTACAAGTCAGTTAACAAAACTAACTACGAATTATATTACAAGTACCAAGGTTGCATGGACACAGATACGGGAATACGGATACGACATGATGTGATACGGCGACATGGAAAAATCCCAAAATATAGGATACATGGACACGACTATATATACAATCTTATAAAGATAAATAAGCTATCAAACTATTATGACAACATTAAATAAGGAAAAAATAACAAGCCTAACATGCCAGACACAAATAGCATACTAAAAATTTGTTTATACGCATATGACACACATAGAACAAATACTATATGTATATGACATATATACAACACGTTTGATATACGTCGTGCAAGTATCTTGCAAGTGTTGGTGTCTGATACATGTCGGGCACGGATACGGCAACCTGTTAGAAGTGTTCGTGCAACCTTGAAAAGTACTGAAATAAACAATCTTCGACAAATAAGCTTAGCCGCTAAACAACTAATATTCCATACAAATGTACAAAAATGTATAAATAATAGGCAACATCCGGAATAAAGATATGTAATATATAAGAGGAGTCGGGGACTAGAGTGTCACCATAGGTTGCGCCCTACCATGGACCTGATGTGGCAATACCTCATCAGTGTCATACTTGTTGTTTAAAGAGATACATCTTTCTCATATTAAACATTGGATTCACTTATGTCACATCACATTGTTTAATGGATAATGCCCAATGAGTTATCTCAAGAAAATAAAATGCCCAACAAGGTTTTGCCACATCAGCTCCATTGTACAGTGCACACTCAAGTGACACTTTACTACTTTAGGCCCTGTCTCCTCAATTGGAATGAAAGAAAGATTTACCCAGAGAGGAGATTCGGCAGCCTGACTTTCATCCGGCTACGTATCTGCTTAGCAAGGGTATCTACCAAAGCTATCCTGCCAAGCTTGCTTTGGGGAGCTCCAGTCAATATAGATCTTAAACTTTCAGTCTCAGCTCGCCAAGCAGTTTCCAATGAGTTTTCAGTGCCAATGGAACCACCTTGTGCTGAAGCAATAGAAACAGATTGCCCGATTAAGGCAACCCATGGAATATCAGATGCCTTTGGCGGTCCTTGATTGAGCAAAAGGGCCTGAGAAGCCGCAATAGCTTTCTGATCTCCAGATGCTTGATCGATTTTGCTAATAACACCGATTGTTCTAGTCCCTATGACATGTGGATATTACTGAGTATAGTAAGAATAAAAGGTAGTAGAGAATGAGAAGAAAAAAGGATATTAATTTGCAATGTAGAGCAACAAAGTCCATGACAAAAAACAAAATAAACAAAACAACCTTCCGCATCGTATTCCTTGGCCAGTCTAAGAGCTCGAGAAGATGAAATTTCGGGTGCCTGTGCGGCTGGTATTATAACTAGTAATATTGCATCATTACGTGCAGCATAGTCACTGACCTGGAACAAGAAAAAAGACAACCCATGGTTGCAACAAGGACAATGGAAAACAAGAAAAATTGTCAAGAACATTTAAGAACACAACAATGCAATCCTAAGATAGACTTTAGGCAGAAGCGTCAAGAGAACTGATATCAATGAAATGAGCATTCTCTCATGTAATTAGGAATTTTATCCTGTTCTATCCATGGAAATATGAAACCACACTTTCTGTCTTACTGTTCATCAAATAAGTACATAAAATGAACCTGAACTTTCAAATTTAAATAAAAAACCATGAGGGAAAAAGGTTGCATTTAAAAACTACTCACCACGGAGTCGTCCATGGCCCGCTGGTCTAACCCAGGTAGATCAATTAATTTCAACGGGGGAGCTGTAGAAAGAGACATACAATTTAGTCCTCTAATATATTGAGGCAACCAATATAAGAGGGAATGTGTGCAATCATCTTCTTCACACACTGACAAAAAAGTTAAATTACACATGTTTGACTTGTAACTTTGTCTAATTTGCTAGTCCTACCTCCATCAACCTTGATTAGTCACGTTCAAGCCTAAGTTAGAGCTTGTTAATCATTATTAGTAGAATATTTATCTCCTTGTCATTTATTTGTGATTCTAAACAGAAGTGTTCTAATGTCCACATACGATCCAATGAAAAAATATGGCCAAGTAACACTAAATTTTTAAATAATAAGTTTAATGAATTAATTTTTCTTGATAAACTATTGGCAGGTTTTCCTTCAAACAGGAAAATGAATATACCCAAGACTAGTCAGAAATTAGATCAAAAAAGACTAAGTTACATACCTGTGCTAGTACGCAACTTCAAATGGATTTCGTCACCACGGCCTTTCCCTGAGCCCTTGCTGAGAGTGTCTTGAAGAGAATGCCGAAGTGAACCTACATCATTGAAAAGAAAACATGATGGTTGTTTGACAGACGGGCGATACTAAAATCAAATCAGTTAAAAGATTTGGTCTTGAGTAGAGATCTCACTTGCAGAAACCTGCTGCGATTTGCTGCCTGATTGCAATACAATCGATTTGCTGTCCAACGAGGTATCCCTTCGCAAATCAATCGTGATGGGAGCCCTGGTGGCACCATTTTCTCCAGTGGGCTGCAAGGAGAAAAAAAAATGGTGTCGTCAACTTAAACAAGGTTAAAATTTCCATATAATTCCTCAAAAATCATTAGTCCAATTGAGCTCAGCTCAAGCAGTAACAGCGCCCTTGCCCAATGTTAGGGTTGCATTCGGAGCGGATACGGATAGGATATGAGCATTACCGTATCTATATTTGCTTTTTGATTTCGGATACAGATACGGATGTGGATATAGTTCGAAAAAAATATTCATATCAATACTTGACAAAATCGGATACAGATACGAGATAAATGGATAGGGATATGAATCGATATTGATAAATAAACATTTAAAATATAAAATAAGTGAACGTGAAGTGAAAATATGCATGTAACCAATATATACTACAAAAAAAGTGAGTAAAAATTAAATTTGAGCTCTTAGAATATTTGAAACGAATAACTATGAACATTACAGAATACATTAATAAATAATTATACATATATAGAGAAAAAAGGGTATGAGCCGGTGGCCCTTCTTTTTTAAAAAATGAACCCTTATTCCAAAACACACATATCCATATGTATTTCACCGATCCAAATTTGTCGTCTTGATCTACGTATTATGAAACCCCCATGTAAAAAAAATCTCTGGATTTAAAGACCTCTAACGTGTTCATCAAGCAAATAGAAAAATTAATGGTTTATCGATATAGAAAAATCGCGGTCGCTTGATAAACGCGTTAGAGTTCTTTAAATCCGGAGATTTTTTTTTATATAGAAGTTTCATAATACGTAGATCAAGATAGTCAGTTTGAATCGTTGACAATGGCTCATTTTAAAAAAAAGAGCCGCCGGTTTATATTTCTTTTTCTCTACATATGTTAAATAATAAATTTTAATGCATAATTTATAATACAAATGAAATAAACAAACTAATATATAATTCAATATTAGTTTACTATAAAAGTAGTAATTAATTAAACATAAAACATTAGAAATTTAATTTAAAATACTATATTTAACTTAATGTGTCTGCGGATTTCTCTATTGAATTCAGATATGCAGATATTCGAATCCGTATCCAAAAAATTTGAAAAGATCAGTATCCGCATCCGACTAGATCCGAATATATATATATCCGTATCCTTATCCGAAATTTCATATTCGTATCCGAAAATATCCGGATCGAGATAAATATCCGGATATCCGCATCCGAATGCAACCCTACTAATGTAAGAAGTCTTTTGGTTCAAATCTCCAAAAAAAATTCCAATGATGAAAAGGAGGTTCTCTACCAAAATGCATGAGCTCGCATTATTCATTGCTCATTTACGCAATGGCTGATATCATGGCACATTAAGGTATTTCGCAGTTAACAAACTCTAATTGTGATTAACGTCGTTCTTTCCTATATTGGAGGCTTTCTTAGGTGTCTACCTAAGGCCCTGTTATTCATTTCGAACTGTCATATAGAACTAGTACTTTCAAAACATAGATTTTTTTGGACTTTCATTGGAACTTTTTTTAAGGATTTTGGAACAGCTAGAACTGAAAACTAGAACTGCAATCTAGAACTTTGTTGTAACCTTTTACCTATGCATCTTTTCATTTTATTTTATATATGCCATAAAGTATTAAATTTTTATGCATGCATTCTATTTCAATTTTTATGTGACATCCTGCTTTATTTATTACACTATTTTTTAGTAAAACTAATTAATTAGTATTTATGTTTTATTAGTTTATGTATAACAATTGGTGAAAATGACACTTTTATAAATAGTTTAAATTAATAATTATCAAAATAAATTATATTGGTATCATATTCTTGGAAATACAAATTGATTAAGCATTAAAAAATTTGTATCTCGGATTACAAATTAAACAGAGTACAATGAAATAAGGTGTACAAATTTTCAAACTTTTATGATTTTCGATTATGTAAGTCGAATATTTGGCTTACCTTTTTAAAAAAATCTTTCTCAAAATTATCATATAAAAAAAGAAATTATACAAAAAATACAAAGAATTGAATTACCTATTCAATAAATATATAAAAATAATTAATCCATATAAGTTGGAAGAATAGATCTCATGAAGCAAAAAAACTATAACAAAGATTATGAAAATATATACATTTTAATTTTAAGGGTTTACTTTTGATTTGATATCCTTTGATTTGAAGAAGAGATAGAGAAATCAAATATAGGGAGAAAGAAAGAAAGGGAGGGAGGAAGATAGAGGGAGAGGAAGAAACCGTAGAAAAAAATAACGAGTGGAAGGGAAAGGAAAGAGTTCTGATTTGATGATCAAGCTCAACGAAAAAATTTAGGATAATTTTAAAAGGTGGAGTTAGAGAATCTTTACATAGTTGAACAAAACTTAGAACTTTTGACCCATCAGTCTCGGTTCTTGTTCCACCTATGACTAACACAAAAATTAGAACTTTTAGTTTCAGTTCTAATTGACTAACACCATTAGTTTTATTATCCTAATATTGTTGAGGTCAAAAATTACACCCCGGTTGACCAAGTCAAAGTCAATCAATCTTACCAAATGGGCCTAAGCCCAAGTCAAGACCGAGCGTGGAAGGGGTCGGCTCCATGCCAAAAGAAGGCGATAAATTAGTTTAAATACATTTTTTAAAGAATTAAATGTATGAAAAATGGGCAAAAATCCAAAATTTTGTAAACCCCGTGACTTATGTGCAAAAAGAAATAAGCACATGAGTCGTGGGGAGGCACAAGTGCCATTTAGAAAAGCCCAAGAGGTTATATATAACGTGTGTAGTCTATAAAAATGCAAACATAATGAAAAAATCAAAGACTTTTTTTATTCTCTCAAAAAATTACGGTTCTGTGCCTCCTCTTTTCTCAAGGTTCTAAACCTTCTTTCTTTTTCTTGAATTAAATCAAGAGTTTAACTCTTCTTTTCCTAAAAATGAATAGTTTTTCACCATAAAACCTACGAAGGGGAGCTCAGATCTCCCATCAAATCACTAAAAGGGGAGATTTTTAAGTCTCACCCCCCTTTTCTCCAAGATCCAGCCAACCGAGAGGAGAAAAAAGGAGACCCATCTCCAAAAATCCCACTTTGGGAGGATCCAAGGCTCAAGAGATGATTCAGGGCTCAAGGGAGAAGAAAGGGGTCCCCTTTCATCATCTCCGAAAATCACTCGGGAGTTTAACTCCGAACAAGAATCTCTTCTTTAGAAGTTCAACTCAAAACCGATCTTTGAGTAGTTCAACTCCAAGATTCCAATTCTCAAAGGAGTTTAATCTCAGAATTCAGATCTTTTAGGAGTTTAACTCCACAAAAAAACCTTTTTAGGAGTTTAACTCCAAAGTCAACTGGGAGTTCAACTCCCAGTCTAAGGGCTAAACCCTTTTTTTATCGCGGGCGCGTAACCCGCTAGCGCCCAACGTCCACGTGCCATCTCACGCATCCTCAGGACGCTCCTCACCCCACTTTTTCCTAGACGCTTCATACTCAAAACATGTTCCCTGTTAGAAAAAATTTCCAACGGGACGCTGCCTCGCACCCCGCAAGGAGGCTGCTAGCCCCTTGACCCCTAGCCCGCTATCCGGGTAGCGGGACCCCCGTAAACTCTGCGTGGCCCCCGATACATCCAAGTCCCCTCCAAAACACAACACACGCACACTGCATATTAAGTTCGCATGACCAATTTTACTCGTCGATCGGAGGTTCTCTCGCTCTAAAAGCGAGGGGTAATTAACGACAGTTTAGTCCGCGGCTGTCGGAGATTCGGATCCCCACAATCAATAAAACTCCCGCCTTCCCCAGGCAGGGGGATCTGTAATACGCCTGACAAGCGATGCGTATTTCCTATCTCAATGGAGTGACGAAAAACACCCTACAGATTCTGGCACACCTGGTGGGACCTTCTCTACTCCCATATTTTGGGTTAAACGTTCATGCGAACTCAATCGACATATATATCGATTATCTGTACTGAGGTCATATTTTTTGTGTGTGTACATGTTAACAGCTTTCAGTCACAATCACGAACTCAGCAATCATGTTCCTCAAGACAAGCTTCGTTTCTGACGCGGCTCCGATTCCCTATGTAGTCAAGATCAATACCCACGTGGTTCTCCCTGCAAGTCTTAATCGGCAATGGGAGGAGCTACCCTATCAATTTGGTTTCGTCATCATTTACCCTGCCGGAAGCGCTCATTTGGCGGAGGTCCCGGCAAACCAAACGGCCAGACCGATCTCAAGGGGCAGGAGGCCGAATGTTGTGGTCGCCAAAGCATCTCACCCTAAATGCAAATCCGTATTCGAACAGCTCTCTATTGTTCCGACTGGGGGCAAGGCCGTCAACACCAATGGAGCCATAAAGCATCTCCACTAAGCTCAGATGGTGCCCTTGACAATCGCGCGAGCAGGCATCTTCTCTAGACTCTGTCAATCGGTCTACGACGTCTTCCCGAAGGGCCGAAGCTTGCCAAGTGCTCAAAACAGAAAAGTTGAGGCAGAAACGGCTCAGATATAAAGCCAACAAAAGATCCAGGACTCCGGCCAAGTGGAATCTTGTGAGGTTCCAAGAGCAGGATTACCCCGCGACGACGGCTGAATTGACCGTAAAAGCTAGCAATTCCTTCGAACCCCTGAAGTGGGTTCAGAAAAATACCATGACCGCCAGAATCAAGAAGACACCAAACCGGACGATGCTCCAAAGTGGCGTGCCTCAGCCCCAATATCGAAAGCATGACACCGTCTCTTCAAGAGTCTGTCAGACACTTTGTGCCACGCGAAAGCAGCAGGGTAAAAGCAAAAAGGAAGCGCCAAAACCATTCAAGAATCCGGCCAGGCCAGCCGCTTTCAATCGATTGCCCGTTACCGAAAAAGAAGGGCCGCGACATCAATCCGCAAAATCAGCTGCCAAGGATGAAAATACGGCCGGATATGTTATCCATACGGTCTATATGGCGGGCGGGCATCCTAATGACAACTTGCACAGCAAAAGCAAGAATGAGGCCACCACATCCTAAGCTCAATCTGGCTTGAATGTGGTTGCCGTTTCCCAAGATCAACCACCTCCGCTGGACGATGAAAACCCTCTAGATGAGGCTGATAGGCAGAAGGACCCCTCAATCCATGTGGAATCAAGCTCGGACAGCGAAGAAGAGCCGACTTTCCGCCCCAGGACCGCAGAGCAAAAGCTGCTTCAAGAGCTTCAAAAACAGCTCAGGAGCAAAGATAAAGAGATGTCCAAGCTCTACTAAAAAATTGATGATCTGACGAATGTTGTGATGCAGCTCACGGCTCAAATTGCTCGGGCGCCTTCCAATCAAGCACATATCTCTACTCATGAGCTGGGCAATAACGACCCGAAGCAATCGATACCTGCACCTTTAGGTCCAAGTATGCGCGAGCCTAATGAAAGCCGGCCACATTCCACTTCTGGGACGCCTTGGCCCCAGATGACACTATCCCGCTAACACAAAGCTCAAGAAGAAGAAAAGTGCGGCTCGACGCGAAAAAGTCTACGGGGAGATCGGCCATTCAAAATTACATCGATTCTTTCGAAGTACGTGAACAAAAAGTAAAAACTCTGATTCAATTGAAGGAGTTCTTCCCCGTAGAAGCGGCTGAGATTCTGAAGGAGTTAGAAAAAGACTCCAATAACGAGATTCCTATAGTAACTTGCTACGTCGTTCATCTTGGTAGCAACTCTGAGGAAGAGCTATGTTTTTCCGAAGAGGACGAGGAGCTCGCCACAAAGGCCAACCAAATCCAACTCAGAAGCGGCAGGGCTTTACCACCACCAAAAGGAAAGTAAAAACAAGTTGCTATGAAGATTCTCGGTACTTCGTGAACCCCCAAAATACCGAGCCACGACTGACCAAAATCAGAACGGCTCCAAAACTCAAAAGCAAATCTGAGCCGGCTGTCACTTTCAAAAGCAAAAAACCCCAAGTGCGTCCGCGTTTTGGTAGTGACACTGATGAGTACGACGCTGGAAGTCCGTCCTTCCGTAAAAACCGTCCTCATCTTGGTAGTGATACGGACGAGTCTGATATGGAAAGCCCATCCGGCAGCAAAATTTGCCCTCGTTTAGACAACGACACTGAAGGGTCGGAAGAAGAGGACCTGCCTTGCAACAGCTATACAGATTGGGCCCCCATGCAAAAAGCGAAGCTAAAAGAAACCTTCGAGGTTACAGAAAGGTCCCTAGCTATCACAAGAGTGCCGGAGCAGATGTGCATGAAGCTAAATGCATTGTCAGTCTCTACCGTGGACTAACTGAAAACTTTCTACATTCCCGGAAGAAAAAGTGGACAAAAGGGCATCATGTTTTATCGGTCAAATCCTATCGCGCACCTGGATGATTTGTCTATCACGTACCTTCTCTATGAGAGAGGCATAAAAGTCGTCCTCAATCCCGGATATTATGGAACCAAGATGCGGGAATATTTTAAAAAGTGCGGACGTCGGTTATATCAAAGAGACCCCGAAGCGAAGTTTTATGAGGGGCTGTGGCATCCGCCTTAGGTCCGAGCACTCATCGATGGACGAATCCTAGATAGACGGGGCATAGGTTTCATTCAACCTGATATCAAAACATGCTACATGATCCATGTGGTGAAGCCAGCGAAAGGTCAAATGATGACGACGAGCTAGCTGAGCCAGAAGAAGCCCCTCGAGAGCTCGAAGATGGCGAACAAGCAACTTTCGACGAGCTAACTGAGATTGATTTGGGAACGCCCGATAATCCAAGATCGACTTACATCAGCTCACTTTTGTCAAAAAATGAAAGAACAGATAATTGCCCTGCTATATGAGTTCGTTGACTGCTTTGCGTGGACGTATAAAGAAATGCCCGGCCTCTCTCCTGAAGTGGTCTTGCATAAGCTGGTTATATCTCCTTATGCCAAACTAGTCATACAAGCTCCTCGAAGGATGAGAAGGAAGCTAGAAGAAAAGGTCATCGAGAAAACTTAGAAACTTAACGATGCTGGCTTCATCAGAGAAAAGAAATATGCGGACTGGATCGCATGCATCGTCCCAATGAAGAAGAAAAAAGGGCAGATCCGAGTTTGGGTCGATTTCAGGGATCTCAACAAGGCATGCCCTAAAGACGATTTCCCGCTTCCGGTCATGAAAATGATGGCCGACGATACCTCAAATTACGAGCTGTTCACCTTTATGGATGGATTGTCTGGATATAATCAGATCAAGATGTCGTCCGAAGATGAGAAACACACAGCATTCCAAACCCCGATCGGCATATACTGTTACAAAGTGATGCCGTTTGGACTGAAGAACACATGTGCCACATATCAAAGGGTAATGACCAAGATTTTTGACGACTTAATCCATAAATTCGTCGAATGTTATGTTGATGATTTGGTCGTCAAGACTAAAGCCAAAACTGGTCGCATCCAAGACCTCAGAACCGTTTTCACCAGACTGAGAGAATGCGATTTAAAAATGAATCGTCTGAAGTGCGCTTTTGGCGTGTCCTCGAAAAAATTCTTGGGCTTCATAGTCCGACATAGAGGGATCGAAGTTGACCCATCGAAGATAAAGGCCATCATAGAGACGGCTCCTCCGAAGAATCTGACGCAGCTGAGATCCTTTTAAGGCAAGCTTGCTTATATACGAAGATTTATCTCGAATCTATCAGGAAGATGTAGGCCCTTTTCAAAGCTTATGAAGAAAGAAGCTCCTTTTGTCTAGGATGCCGAATGTCAAGAAGCGTTCGAAAGCATCAAGCAATACCTATTGCATCCTCTAGTGCTTGCAGCTCCCATTCCAAATAAACCTTTGTTTCTTTACACTGCCGTGCTGGATGAATCACTCGGCGCGCTCCTTACTTAGAATAATGAGGAGGGAAAAGAGAACGCCCTCTACTACCTCAGTCGCACGTTAGTCAGGGCGAAACATAACTATCCCCTATAGAAAAGCAGTATCTGGCTCTGATATTCACCGTGAAGAAGCTAAGACACTATCTGCCCGCTCATCGGGTCATATTGATCTCTAAGGTCGACCCGCTCGGACACTTAATGACCAAAGCAAGCCTTACCGGCAGAATGACAAGATGGACTATCATGCTGCTTGAGTTCGACATAGTCTATACTCCTCAGAAAGCAGTAAAAGGGAAAGCCCTTACCGCCTTCCTCGCTGCTCATTCTATACCAGAAGGGTCATCGCTAAACTACGAGTTACCCGACGAACAGATGTTGCACCTCGATAATGAGGAGCCATGTTGGGAGCTCTACTACGATGGGGCCTCATCGATAAGGACCTCCAGTAAATCAAGCGTCCCGGAAATACAAGCATAGATAGGATCGGTGTTCATCACGCCATCGGGAGGAACCCTACGACGTTCTTTCGCTCTCACCGAGCCTCGTACAAACAACGAGACTGAGTTCGAAGCTCTGATAGCTGGCTTGGAGCTCGCCATAGAAATGGAAATCCTTCGGCTACGGGTTTACGGTGACTACTAGCTTATCGCCAACCAAGTGAGCGGTGACTACAAGATATATAAGCCCGAATTAGCTCGATACAGAAGCCGAATGGTGGAACTCATGAAACATTTTACCCATATTGAACGAATGAGAGTTCCTAGGGCGTTGAACGAGAAAGCAGACATACTCGTTCGCCTAACCAAAATGCTGGCTGATCCCGACATGGATGAAATTCTGATTATGGTCAGAAGCCGGCAAATTTTGCCTCCAGTCTCTTTACGAGAAGAGGAAAGCACAGAACAAAAGAGTAATCCTGCCGAAGAAGTTTTGATCATTCAAGATGAGCCTGATTGGAGAGAACCCTTCATAGAGTACCTCCGATACGACAAGCTGCCCGAAGAAAAATCTGTGAGGGTTCAGCTAAAGAAGAGAGCTCTCCAATACGTGTTTGTAAATAATACGCTATACCGCAGATCATATGACCAATTCTGACTCAGGTGTCTGTCATCGGCCGAGACCCAAAAAGTCATGAAAGAAGTTCACTCAGGCGTTTACGGAGCTCACCAGTCCGGCCCTAAAATGCGGTTTCAAATCAAATGGCTTGGATATTACTGGCCTACTATGATAAGGGATTGCAAAGAGCATGCAAAGAAGTGTCGTCTCTGCCAAATTCACGGCGACTTCATTCACAAGCACCCCAATCCGCTACATCCTACGGTGGTGTCATGGCCCTTCGAAGTTTAAGGCAATGACATAGTTGGCCCGATTGATTCTCCGTCATCAAAATGCCATCGGTTCATATTGGCCGCGACTGACTACTTTTCCAGATGTGTTGAAACTGCCCCGCTAAAAGAAATCAAGACAGAAAATATTCTAACATTCTTCCGGCATAATGTTCTATACCGCTTCGATACACAAAAAATGTAATACCCAGTCCCTTCGTATTTATTATCCGTATTTCAATAATAATTCTATATATTTTATATTTAATCTATTCCATAAATATATTCTTCATCAAAACAATTTTCCCTAACAATTTTCCCAACTCTTTTGCTACCAAACTTAATGCTTAAAACCCTAACCCAGGTCCATCCTTTAGTCCCACTCTTTTCCTTCTAATTTTCCTTAGCCCATACCCAATCTTTTTCATCTGAAGTCCAAGCCCAATAACCCAAACCCTCCATTTCCTTTTACCCAACAGATACTTTCTTCCCTTTCAAATTCAAAAATTATTCTAATTTAAAATCCAAATCCTACCCCAATCAATTTCTTTAAATCCCTAATTAAAACCTAGTTATTATTTATTAATTATTCCATTACTCTCTCTGTCTCTTCATTATATTTTCCCCTTTATTATTTAAAAACCCCTCCACGTTCTTCTCTCTCTCTATCATCCTAATCACTCTCTCTCCTCTTGATCACTCTCTCTCTCCTTTCTCTCTCTTCTCCCCCTCTCGTCACCTCCTCTCCCCAGAGCTCCCCAACCAAACCCACCACCACCTCGAGAACCCCATTGCACTGCCTGCTCCGGTCACTTGAACACTCAGAGCACCACCATGACCCGCCCCAAGCTCCGTAGGCTCATCTCAACACCGTCTGAGCCATCGCTGCCGGCCACCTCTTCCCCCGAGCATCCTCGCTTGCACACCCCCTCGCCAGAGCTCGCCTCGCCGTCGACCTCACAACCCAACACCACCCTCCTCATCTTCTTTTTCGATGCCCACATCTTCTCCTCTCTCAACACTAAGCTCCATACCTCGCCAACACCAACCCCCGTCGTCTCACCCCACCGCCGTCGGCTGCCTCCCTCCATCGCCTGCCACGAGCTCCCCTCGCCTCCACCTCCAGCGCCTAACTCGCCACCGACACCCCCTCACTGCAGCCGCTGCCTGAGCTCTCTGCGCCTTCAGTCATTGCCGGAACTTCAGGCCGACGCCGAACCCCAGCGCCATCAAGCTCCGCCATCATCGTCTTCGTGACCGTCGATCGTCGCAGGCAAGTGAATTCCGCTTGCTTTTACATGCTATATAGATATATTAGTTAAGTGGTTCTATTATGATTATAGGCTTGAATCAAATACCGCAATCGAATCATTTGCTACTACGAGCACACGCCGTTGCTTTTAGTGATTTAATCCATCTAGTGGCTTTTACCCCGTGTTTGAAAACGCTCATAATTCTTATGGTTCAAATCTCACGCTCGCCAAATAAGAAACCGACTTTTCAATGATAACCGTTTACTTAAGCTAGTTTTCGAACATATCCTGGACTAAAACCCATTTTAAAATAGAGGAATATGGGTTTAATGAGCCCATGCATGGTTAATGAATATCCTATAGAAATTTGGTTGCAAAATAATGTCATTGCCCACATAAAATAGTACCCCGATTTCCGTCGTAAAATATGGAATTTTCATACATGCTAATCCGTAAAATTTATAATAAATTATGTATAGATCGGATTGTGGCGTTTCAGGACTCATATCGAAGCTGACGGAATAACCTACAGTAATATATTTTTGTCCACTAAATTTTAATAAGTCATGATAAAGAAAATCGAGGAGAATTGCAGCTCTGGACTGCAGCACTACTTGTCGTCACTTGAAATGAAATGCTTTTATAACTCTGTGTGAAAATGGTATTATGCGGAACCCTATACCGTTGCGAAAATTAATCTGTTAGCTAACTATTGGAGGTGGTTTCATTCGTTTTTACCTTCGTTTGCTATTTTAATTATATTTTAAACCATTAGTACATACTGCCGTCCCAAGCAGGAACAGAACGTATATCCCGATCTTAAATAATGTGTAACTCCCAGCACACAGCGGATATTGTCGATCCGTCTGGTACATTAGAAACGTAACTGATAAGCCTAAATATTATCCAACTGTAGCGTCACCTAATTATGATCCCAACAGGGTGAAAACTGTGTTACGAAATGGACTTTCAGTTCAGGAACTGAATTTCCAGCCAGGAACACTTAAAAAGAAATGACTGTAATTCGTAAACCCGAGACCCGATTGACTTGAAACCAATTTCGTTGAACTGCTGATTAAGTTTACTTTTTACCGCTTTTGTATCATTTTACTTAATTCTGAACGTACGATTTAATGTGATTTTTCTAACTTCATAAGACACGAAATGACTTGTATTGCATATGAATTGTTTAGCGGCATAACCCACATTTTTACCCGACTGCAATACTTCTAGCGATAGTGAGCGTTCTTATTAATTTTCAGTGTATAATGCATTATTGAACGTGAATAGTATCGGTTTAGTCGTGTCGAGTACGCCGGTAAAAAAATGAATGATTCATCATAGTGAACACAATGAATAGTGAATAAAGCAGTGTTATTGGAGTGTACTTGTACACAACTAGACCATACTTATAAATAGTGAATCATGGGGAAAAGGGGAAATCGAAATGGAAAGGAACTTGTATTTAGCGAAGATAGTGATTTAGAGGATGATCATTCGAACAGTGACTCATATATATATATATTAGGTTTGGACCTACAGGTCAGGTTGACAAAGTTATGTCCCGAGCAACAGTGGGCCGTAGTCTCGGATACGTACGAAACCCTTGTTAAACATAATCATTCCTTTTCGCAACTCGATTTCAAAAATTGACTTAGAGACCGATAGGGACACAAATCATACATTGCATTGATTATTGACATATTGATTACCTGCATATATTATCTCCACCGTTATCACTTTATTTCTCGTCTCCTTATTATTAACATAATATTGCTATTACGTCGTCCCGACGACCTGAGTATGCATGTTCAGTGATAGAAGTGGATCTTTCTGATCTCGAGAAGACCGCGAAGCTCCAGATAAGTGAGCCATTTGTATCTTTCTCTTGATATTCTTGATTAGTTGCCCTCTTGTTTACTTCCATTGCGCCCAGTTTTCTTTATATCCGATAGTTCCAACGACTACATTCTCTTTATCCGTGTTGTATTTTACTGATTACCATATAATACTAGAAACCGAAATGTGACTACGGCAGAATTTTTCGTTGATCGTAGGAGCATGGCTGGCCTAGTCATCCCCGTATTCCGTATTTTGGGAAGCGGGACGTGACATGGTTTTGTTGGTATCAGAGCGCCGGATTTAGAATAAGATTGCAGTTCAATTTAGGGATCCCTTGAATTATACTTTGTTTCCTTGTTTTCACTTCCATATACTTGTGCATCACTACTCAAGTTCATGTTTTTGAATCTTATTTACCTTACCGTTTCATCATGTTCTGCATCATTAGTTGTTATTTTCCTTCGTGTTCCACTATCTGACCATGACCTTTACTTTTCAGGCTATGGCCAACCATGGGGTAGCACCGCTTATTGATGAGGACACTCGGTCATGCATTTCTTTCGACTCTATATTAGTGAGTTCGGACGACGAGGTCAATGGCCCATAGGTTATTTTCGACGACAGCGAATCCGAGAACGAGAGAGTCGATGTCGCAGCTCCAGAGATCAATATGATTAATGATTCTGACGATGAAGAGGAGGACCCAGAAGAAGACTCTGAAGAGAAGGACCCCGAAGAAGACCCGATAGAACGGGATCCACAGGAAAATGCAGTGGAAGGGTATCCAAAAGAAGACCCTGAAAAGGAGGATCCCGAAGAAGACCCGATAGAAGAGAATCCACAGGAAAATGCAGTAAAGGAGATCCAAATGAGGATCCTGAAGAGGAGAATCCTGAGGAAGACCCTATGGAAGAGGATCCAGAAAGAGACGAAGAGGAGAAGCATATGGAGGAGGATTCCGATGAGAAAGCTCCCACCGAAAAGGAAGAGCCAGGAGAAGAAAACCCTATAGGAGAGGAATCTGAAGACAAAGCTCCAGCCAAGGAGGAGTCGGAGGATGAAATCTCGAGTGAAAAGGAACTCGAGGCTGAAGAACCTCAAGCAAATATCCCGGCAAGGCACTATGGAAATGGACGTCCCTATCTTAGCGCGAGAACTTGTTGCTATTTGTTGAACTTCCACAATCGCGACTGACACGACTTATTTTCTTTTCTTTGGGCCAAATAAAAATGATGTATAGTTTAGGGCCATGTTTATCTCTCAATTGTACTCTGTCAAGATTTTCTGAATAATAAAGTTTTGGTTCGATCAAATTTTTCCGAGAGTATTGTACCTTTAAAGCCCGCTTGATGCATTAATTGATCCTTCTTACAAAATTTCTTTCCTTTATTGCAAGTTATTACTTTATCTCATCATTGAACCTTGTAATCACCTGACCCCCAATTTAGCTGACACGGAAGGAAGTGCCTTACGTATGGACAGAGGAATATGCTCATGCTTTTGAGATACCGAAACAAAAGTTGACCACGACCCCTATTCTTACAGTGCCAGATAATTCAGGTGGTTTGGTGATACACAGCGATGCTTCAGGGAAAGGTTTATGCTGCGTTCTGATGTAGCACGGTCGAGTAGTTGCTTATGCCTCACGGCAGCTGAAGAATCACGAAAGGAACTACCCAACACACGACTTGGAGTTAGCTGTAGTGGTTTTCGCATTGAAGATATGGAGACATTACCTATTAGGCGAAAAGGTAGAAGTGTACATGGAACACAAGAATCTGAAATACGTGTTCACTCAGAGAGAATTGAATATGAGACAACTCCGATGGCTAGAACTAATGGCGGACTACGACTTGGATTTACAGTACCATCCGGGAAAAGTAAATGTCGTACCCGATGCTCTCAGTCGCAAGTCAGCGGTCATGATGTTGACCGGTCAAAGGAACATCATTGAGGACTTTCAGAAGCTCGAACTAGAGATTGTTATACCGAGTGCAACCGGACAGTTTTGGCAGTTGCAGGTGCAGTCTTCACTCGTAAATCGCATTAAGGCTGCACAAGCTAATGATCCTCGATTGCAGAAGTTCAGAGGGTTGGTGGAAGCCGGACTAAGGACAAACTTGCTCATACATCGAGACGGTTCTTTGAGATTCGGTAGCAGACTCTGTGTTCCCAAGGGGATGTTCGAGAAGAAGTACTAGCTAAGGCTCATAGTTCAGCTTATTTTATGCATCCGGGAGGCACGAAAATGTATCGAGATCTGAACCAGCACTATTGGTGGAACGGGATGAAGCGAGAGATTGCACGGTTTGTATCCAAGTGCTTAGTTTGCCAGCAAGTAAAGGTAAAACACCAGAGAACAGCTGGACTGTTGCAACCGGTTCCGATACCCAAATGGAAATGGTAGCACATCAATATGGATTTTGTGATTACTTTACCACGGAGTCCAAGAGGCAACAACGCCGTTTGGGTTATCGTCGTCCGTCTTACAAAAGCAGCACACTTTATACCCTTCCGAGTGGGACAGTCGACAGAGTCGCTTGTGGAGAAGTACATGCAAGAAGTAGTGCGACTTCATGGAGTCCCGGTCAGCATAGTATCAGATCGAGACACCAGATTCGTTTCGCACTTTGGAAGAGCTTACAGGAGAGTCTGGGTACACGTCTCAAGTTCAGCACTGCTTACCATCCACAGACGGACGGACAGCCCGAGCGTACTATTCAGACGCTCGAGGACATGTTGAGGGCGTGCATGCTAGACTTCCAGGGTTCTTGGAAGGATCACCTCCATCTAGTGGAGTTTTCTTATAACAACAGTTTCCAAGTTAGCATCCAGATGGCTCCATTTGAAGCACTTTACGGACGGAAATGTCGATCTCTTGTTTATTGGGATGACGTTGGTGAGCGAAAGATTACTGGGCCCCGAACTTATAGTCCAGACGGTAGACAAGGTCCAGATGATCAGACAACGTATTAAGACGGCTCAGGACCGACATAAGAGTTGGGCGGATGCCAGCAAGAAATCGTTAGAATTCGAAGTCGGTGATCATGTGTTTCTGAAGATTTCACCTACCCGCGGTATTATCAGGTTTGGAAGTCATGGGAAACTCAGTCCCCGATTCATCGGACCATTCGAGATATTGGAGCGAGTAGGGGAAGTGGCTTACCGCCTTGCCTTACCCCCATCGTTAGCTGGCGTACACAACACGTTTCATGTGTCACAGTTGCGGCGCTACGTTCGAGACAACAATCACGTTCTCGATCATTCTGAATTGACTTTGGCACCGATTTAACTTATGTGGAGCAGCCTACTACTATACTCGACCGAAGAGAGAAGGTGTTGAAGATAAAGTCATTTCGTTAGTCCGAGTGTCTTGAGACTGTCGTTCACCTGGGGAATCTATCTGGGAATGTGAAGAGGATATCCGTTCGCAGTTCCCATATCTTTTCGAGTAGCTTTTAGTATCGCCGCTTTCTCTTTTTATCCTTTTAATTTTGAGGACGAAATTTTTTGTAAGGGTGGTATGATGTAATACCCAGTCCCTTCGTATTTATTATCTGTATTTCAACAATAATTCTATATATTTTATATTTAATCTATTCCATATATATATTCTTCATCAAAATATTTTTCCCTAACAATTTTTCCTAACTCTTTTGTTAGTTATATGTATGCCCTAGAGGCCATTACTGTACATACGATATATATTGTAGTGGATGCTTGTACATATATAGTGAGGACTTTCTGCTCGACATGATAGTATGCTATCCGGTTGCTTTTATCTTAACATGTATACTGATTGTCTCTATGTTACATGTTGATAAAGCTCTTAGGATGAGTACTTGACTACCAGGACTATGATGCAGATCATACTAGTGAGGACAGAGTAGTCGCTAAGTACATTCAATGTTCCTAGTCGAGAGTGTATCGAGACAGGGCATCGATATACCAGAGTAGACTAGCGTATAGCTTCTCGACCCATGTAGATGGACGATAGATGATCCCATATCCATTGGTGTTTGACATCAGAGACAGTATACGGGTGCTCAGTGGAGACTGTATATACTGAACGGACTTGCCGAGAACTCCCAGATGGTGTTATACCTAACATCAGATGTCAGTTCTCTGGTGACACTGGTACATGTTAGTCTGTAGACCCGAAATCGTCATAGAGTCTTGTGTGATTCCCATTGTGCTTTGATTTCCATCTTACCACGTTCAAGAGAACATGCAAAACAGTGGCTTTTGGGTATGGTCCCGAGTCACATGGAGGCAATGAGCGATGGGAGGGGTTTCGTCTCTCCCGGTATTGGGAGTTGATGTTGCGCTGTGCTCGATTGGCTATAACAGGAAGTCCTTGGCCAAGGCTGCTTCAGAGATATGCTGGTAAGTGTTATCAGTAGTTTCTCGATCCGTTATGAGCCTCATATCGACACGACTCATCGAGTTACTGGGGTCTGACGTTTACCACCCCTAGACGAGATATGCGACATATCAGACGAAGAGACGAGACTGTATGGTAGTGTTACTGATTGGATTCACATGAGTGTGAGCAGGCTTGCTTGTTGATCTTCTGATCGCTCAATACCCGGGTGGCCGTTACGTTTAGCAGACCGCTTGCGGCTTGTGGGTGTTTGATATGATCATCACCTACTGCCGGCGTATTGACGGGTCTTTAGAATCCTATACAGGAGTTTCCTGGCTCAAGCGAAACGGAGTAGGAGCACATATGTGATATGTGCGGGACCGAGATTGATACGATATGAAATACCGTATTCTATTCTCGCGATTTGTGACATTGGTTGGTTATATGCGATATAACCGGATTATCGAATCAAGTGTTGATTCATTAAGTTGTTACACATGATATTAGTCGGTTATATGTGATATAGCCGGATTATTAAATCAAGAGTTGATTTAATAATTTAATGTATAATTATATATTTAATATATTATATTACATTAACTAATATTAAGCTCACTTATGATTTCTTTTTCTCATTTTGTGCACATTGAATATATGTGATATATTTGTGTGTACATGTTATGTGTCATGCTTGATGATATATGCAACAAAGGTGTTTGTATGACTTACACCATGCTTGGTTTAATTGCTAAGGTTTTATTTATTTTGCTAATTACAAAAGGTGGCATTTTGTCATGGATGAAAACTTGTATTGATCTTTGACCAAGTCCACTCTTTTGTTTTGGCTAAGATATTTGTTAACCCAACCAATTAAACCTAGCCATGGTTAACTCTCTACAGATGTTAATATATGATATTAACTCATCATGGTTGCCAATTATCTTTTGGATAATTATTCATGAGAGATATTTCATCTTCTTCTTCCTCCAAGCTTTCTAGCTTCAATGGAGATGTGAGAAAATGAGTGAAAAAATTAAATCTAAAGTGAGCACACTTCCTACTTCATCATGCTCTACTACTTGCCATTTAATATAGGGTGTTTGCTTCATTAATTCCATAATTAGTGAAGAGATAGCTTGTGTTAGTGTCTCTTCGACGTAGATCATCTTCGGCCTCGAAGACATCGAAGCAAGCATGTTCGTTTCTTCATGGGAGCCTCTCTAGAGTCCGGAGTTCACGATCGCAGCGAAGGGACTACTACACGGAGCTATAGAAGTGAAGGACTGGTCTACAAAGGTTGTATTCCTTACTCACTAGACTTGCAAAGTGTTTGCATTTTCATTTCCGTCGATTTCTAGTTTACGATTCATAGTTAGGGTTAGCTAAAACGAAATTTTTTTGGATTTGGTATGGACGATGCCTCCCAAAACCTTGCTGCCGTCTTAGGTAACCCTGCATCTTTAGCTACCATACTTAATACTTAAAACCTAACCCAGGTCCATCCTTTAGTCCCACTCTTTTCCTTCTAATTTTCCTTTAGCCCATACCCAATCTTTTTCATCTGAGGTCCAAGCCCAATAACCCAAACCCCCTATTTCCTTTTACCCAACAGATACTTTCTCCCCTTTCAAATTCAAAAATTATTCCAATTTAAAATCCAAAACCTACCCTAATCAATTTCTTGAAATCCCTAATTAAAACCTAATTATTATATATTAATTATCCCATTACTCTTTCTGTCTCTTCTTTATATTTTTCCCTTTATTATTTTAAAAAAAAAACCACGTTCTTCTTCTCTCTCTCTATTATCTCGATCACTCTCTCTCCCCCCTTTCTCTCTTTTCTCCCCCTCTCGTCACCTCCTCTCCCCAGAGCTCCCCAAACAAACCCACCAACACCATGAGAACCCCATTGCATCTGCCTACTCCGGCCACCTGAACACTCAGAGCACCACCGTGACCCACCCCAAGCTCCATCGGCTCATCTCAATGCCGCCTGAGCCATCGCTGCCGGACACCTCTTCCCCCGAGCACCCTCGCCTGCACCCCCCCTCTCCGGAGCTCGCTTCGCCGTCGATCTCACAACCCAACACCACCCTCCTCGTCTTTTTTTCCGAAGCCCACATTTTCTTCTCCTCTCTCAACACCAAGATCCATACCTCGCCATCACCAACCCCCGTCGGCTCACCCCACCGCCGTTGGCTGCCTCCCTCCATCGCCTGCCCCTAGCTCCTTCCGCCTCCACCTCCAGCGCCCAACTCGCCACCGACACCCCCTCACTGCAGCCGCAACTCCTAGCCGCTTCCTGAGCTCTCTGCGCCTTCAGCCATTGCCGGAACTTCAGGCCACCGCCGTCGAACCCTAACGCCACCAAGCTCGCCATCATCGCCTTCGTGACCGTCGATCGTCGCAGGCAAGTGAATTCCGCTTGCTTTTACATGCTATATAGATATATTAGTTAAGTGGTTCTATTATGATTATAGGCTTGAATCGAATACCGTAATCGAATCATTTGCTACTACGAGCACACGTCGTTGCTTTTAGTGATTTAATCCATCTAGTGGCTTTTACTCCGTGTTTGAAAATGCTCATAATTCTTATGGTTCAAATCTCACGCTCGCCAAATAAGAAACCGACTTTTTAATGATAACTGTTTACTTAAGCTAGTTTTCGAACATATCCTAGACTAAAACCCATTTTAAAATAAAGGAATATGGGTTTAATGAACCCATGTATGGTTAATGAATATCCTACAGAAATTTGGTTGCAAAATAATGTCGTTGCCCATATAAAATGGTACCCCGATTTCCGTCGTAAAATCTGGAATTTTCATACATGCTAATCCGTAAAATTTATAATAAATTATGTATAGATCGGATTGTGGCGTTTCAGAACTCATATCGAAGCTGACGGAATAACCTACAGTAATATATTTTTTTCCACTAAATTTTAATAAGTCATGATAAAGAAAATCGAGGAGAATTGCGGCTCTGGACTGCAGCACTACTTGTCGTCACTTGAAATGAAATGTTATTACAACTCTATGTGAAAATGGTATTATGCGGAACCCTATACCGTTGCGAAGATTAATCTGTTAGCTAACTATTGGAGGTGGTTTCATTCCTTTTTACCGTCGTTTGCTATTTTAATTATATTTTAAACCATCAGTACATACTGCAGTCCCAAGCAGGAACAGAACGTATATCCCGAACTTAAATAATGTGTAACTCCCAGTACACAGCAGATATTGTCGATCCTTCTGGTGCGTTGGAAACCTAACTGATAAACCTAAATATTATCCAACTGCAACGTCGCCTAATTATGATCCTAATAGGGTGAAAACTGTGTTACGAAATGGACTTTCAGTTCAGGAACTTAATTTCCAGCCATGAATACTTAAAAAAAATGACTGTAATTCGTAAACCCGAGACCCGATTGACTTGAAACCAATTTCGTTGAACTGCTGATTAAGTTTACTTTTTACCGTTTTTGTACAACGTACGATTTAATGTGATTTTTCTAAGTTCATAAGACGCGAAATGACTTGTATTGCATATGATTTGTTTAGCGGCATAATTCACATTTTTACCCAACTGCAATGCTTATAGTGATAGTGAGCGTCCTTATTAATTTTCAGTGTATAATGCATTGTCGAACGTGAATGGTATTGGTTTAGTTGTGTCAAGTACGCCAGTAAAAAATGAATGATTTGTGATAGTAAACAATACAGTGAATAGTGAATAAAGCAGTGTTATTGGAGCGTAATTGTACTCAACTAACTCATACTTATAGATAATGAATCCTGGGGAAAAAGGGGAAATCGAAGTGAAAAGGAACTTGTATTTAGCGAGAATAATGATTTAAAGGATGATCATTCGAACAACAACTCATATATATATATTAGGTTTGGACCTAGCGGTCCGGCTGACAGAGTTATGTCCCGGGCAACAGTGGGCCGTAGTCTCGGATACGTACGAGATCCTCGTTAAACATGATCATTCGTTTCCGCAACTCGATTTCAAAAATTGACTTAGAGACCGATAAGGACACAGATCATACATTGCATTGATTATTGACATATTGATTACCCGCATATATTATCTCCACCGTTATTACTTTATTTCTCGCCTCCTTATTATTAACATAATATTGCTATTACGCCATCCTGACGACCTGAGTATGCATGTTCAATGATAGAAGTGGATCCGTCTGATCTTGAGAAGACCGCGGAGATCCAGACCAGTGAGCCATTTGTATCTTTGCCTTTACATCCCTGGTTAGTTGACATCTTGTTTACTTCCATTGCGCTCAGTTTTCTTTATATCCGATAGTTCCAGTGACTGCATTCTCTTTATCCGTATTGTATTTTACTGATTACCATATAATACTAGAAGCCGAAATGTAACTATGGCAGGATTTTTTCTTAATCGTAGGAGCATGGCTGACCTAGTCATCCTCGTATTCCGTATTTTGGGAAGTGCGATGTGACAAAGAAGAATCATTTCTGACAACGGGTTTTCTTTCAAGAGCTTCAAAGTCTCAAGGTTCACTACACAGTATAAGATTGACTGGAGATATTCCTCTATCTATAATTCAAGAGCCAATGACTAGCCGAAACCTTCAATAAAACTCTATGCAAGCTCCTGGGGAAAAATGCTTCAGCCAACAAGAGAGACCGGAGTCTCAAGCTCCACGAGGCGTTGTGGGCATATCGTACCCCGCACCGCACTCCAACTCAGTCCACTCCATACTCATTACTCTTCGTAGTGGAGACAATTCTCCCACTCGAAGTCGAAATTCCAAGCCTAAGAATGGTCGTCCAGCACGAGTTGACGGAGGAGGAAAATGCTCTCCTTTATGTCGAAGAGCTCGACGCCTTCGAAGAAAAAAGGCTTGCAGTACAGCAAAATCTGGAGCTGTACCGAGCTTGAATATCACGGGCCTATGATAAGATGACCAGTCTCCGTGCTTTCAAGAAAAGCGAATTGGTGTTGGTCCTCAAAAGACCGATCATCCCCAATCGACATGCCACAAGAAAATTCGAACCAAATTGGGAAGGGCCATATGTCATCGAGAAAGTGTGCGACGGAGGATCCTACCAACTAATAAGTGCCGAGGGAGAAAGGCTCATGCCACCCATCAATGGCCGATATCTCAAGAAATACTACGCGTGAATGCTCTAAGTCGTAAATGAATTGAGCCACCGGCCCTACGGTCTGGATCATACATCCTATAAAACTGTATACAATCCATGGACGCAAATGACCCCTATCTCTCCTAAGTCCTACTGGCGAGACATCTGGAGTCCTACCAGCGATAAAACTTAAAAAAAACGGTATGTCCACAAGCAAAATGGACACGGATGAAAATCCGAAAGGGCTCCGTGAGTAAAAACAGCAGGACTGCCGGCGAGTTTGTGAAAACCTGAAAGGGCGCAAACTTGTGAAAAGAGATGAAATACACCCGCAAAGTTCTCTCGACCTTGTGAGGAGAAAATCCCTGCGTGAGATCCTTACGACTCACAAAGGATCAACACACTTAGGAATCCTCACGATTTCTAAAGAGAACATACACCTGCGAGATCCTCACGACTCGTAGAGAGAAAATACTTTTATGAGATCCTTACGACTCATAAAATTAAAAAGCTTTAAGTGATAGAGATCTAAACCTGTCTCCTAAGTCATTGCTCCCCCAACGGGCAACGGGCAACGACAAATGATGAATCGCTCCTGGCACTACGCTTCAGTGTTAGCGGTACTGATTCCGACTCAAACCCTAAGTTTTCCCAACGGTAAATGATGAGTCGCTCATGACACTATGTTTCAGTGTTAGCGGTGTTGATGCCGACCCAAAACTCAAACCTCAAGTTTTCCCAAAGGCAAATGATGAGTCGCTTCTAGCACTACACTTCAATGTTAGCGGTGCTGATGTTGACCTAAAGCTCAAACCCTAAGTTTTCCTAAAGGCAAATAATGAGTCGCTTCTGGCACTACATTTCAGTGTTAACGATGCTGATACCGACCCAAAAACCAAATCCCAAGTCTTCCCGAGGCAAATGATGAGTTGCTCCTGGTATTATTCCAGTACAGCAATGCTGACACTGGACAATTCAAATTCCAAGTTCTTCTCAAATTCAAGAGTCCCGCCAAATAAGGCAGAAATCAAATAGAGCAAATCAACGTCCCACCCGGCAGCACTTCTAAGTTCAAGTCCCGCTGGAAGGGTAGAAAACTCTCAAAACAAATCAAACCAATCAAATCAACCAATTCAACACCACCGACCTCCTCGGTGGAATCAAGCTCCACCTCGGAAACAAATCAACCTCGACACCGCAAGAAGCGGAGCGAGTCAACTTTAACCCCGACACCGCAAGAAGCGGAGCGAGTCAACTTTAACCCCGACACCGCAGAAAGCGGAGCAAGTCAAATC
This sequence comes from Agapanthus africanus, assembly GCA_030015575.1. NCBI lineage: Eukaryota > Viridiplantae > Streptophyta > Magnoliopsida > Asparagales > Amaryllidaceae > Agapanthus > Agapanthus africanus. The sequence continues at coordinate 415,227,045 of CM057338.1, read as the reverse complement.
CAAACCCTGACACCGCAAGAAGCGGAGCAAGTCAAATCAAGTATCGACCGTCCACGTCGTAACACCGGCAGTATCGACCGTCCACGTCGCAAAAAGAGTAGCATCGACCATCTACGTCGCAAAAAGGGCAACATTATCCGTTTAAGTCGCAAAAAAGGCAGTATCGACCGTCCACGTCGTAAAACCAGTAGTATCGACTATCCACGTCGCAAAAAGGACAGCACCGACTATCCACGTCGCTAAAAGGGCAGTACCGACCGTCCAAGTCGCAAAAAGGTCAACACCGACCGTTCAAGTCGGAAAAAGGGGCAGCACCGACCGTCCAAGTCGCAAAAATAGCAGTATCGACCGTTCACGTCGCTAAAAGGACAGTATCGACCCTCTACACGGAACCAAACGAAATCAATCTCCATATGGAACAAGATCCATCAATTTTATACACACAACCCATACACGCGGTATGCATTTATTGATGGGGGCACTTTATTAGGGTCAAAAATTACACCCCGGTTGACCAAGTCAAAGTCGATCAATCTCAAGCCAAATGGGCCCAAGCCCAAGTCAAGATCGAGCGTGGAAAGGGCCGGCTCCATGCTAAAAGAAAGCGATAAATTAGTTTAAATACATTTTTTAGAATTAAATGTATGAAAAATGGGCAAAAAGCCAAATTTTGTAAACCTCGTGGCTTATATGCAAAAAGAAATAAGCACATGAGGCATGGAGAGGCACAAGTGCCATTTAGAAAAGCCCAAGGGGTTATATGTAAAGTGTGTAGCCTATAAAAAGCAAACATGATGAAAAAATCAAGGATTTTTTTTATTCTCTCAAAAAACTAGGGTTCTGTGCCTCCTTCTCCTTTCTCAAGGTTCTAAATCTTCTTCCTTTTTCTTGAATTAAATCAAGAGTTTAACTTTTCTTTTTCTAAAAAGGAATAGTTTTTCACCATAAAACCCACGAAAGGGAGCTCAGATCTCCCATCAAATCTCTAAAAGGGGAGATTTTTAAGCCTCACCCCCTTTTCTCCAAGATCCAGCCAACCGAGAGGAGGAAGAAGGAGACTCATCTACAAAAATCTCATTTTGGAAAGATCCAAGGCTTAAGAGAAGATTCAAAGCTCAAGGGAGAAAAAAGGGGCCCCCTTTCATCATCTCCGAAAATCTCTTAGGAGTTTAACTCCGAACAAGAATATCTTCTTTAGGAGTTCAACTCCAAACCGATCTTTGAGGAGTTCAGCTCCAAAATTCAAATTCTCAAAGGAGCTTACTCTCAGAATGCAGATCTTTTAGGAGTTTAACTCTACAAAAGACCATTTTTTAGGAGTTTAACTCCAAAGTCACTCGGAAGTTCAACTCCCAGTCCAGGGGCTAAGCCTGGCCCGCTGGCGTCCAGCGCCTGCGTGCCGGGCACGTGGCCCGCTGGCGTCCAGCGTCTGCGTGCCGGCGTCCGCAGGATACTCTTCATCTCTCTTTTTCCCATACGTTCCACACTCAAAACACGTCCCCCGTTAGAAAAAATTTCTAATAGGGCGTTGTCCTGCAAGGGGGCTGCTAGCCCTCTTAACCCCCAGCCCGCTATCCGGATAGCGGGACCCCCATAAATTCTGCGTGGTCCCCGATACATCCAAGTCCCCTCCAAAACACAACACACGCACACTGCATATTGAATTTGCATGACCAATTTTACTCGTCGATCGGAGGTTCTCTTGCTCCATAAGTGAGGGGTAATTAACATCAATTTAGTCCACGGCTGTCTGAGATTCGGATCCCCACAATCAATAAACCCCCGCCTACTCCGGGCAGGAGGAATCTATAATACGTCTGACAAGCGACGCGTATTTCCCATCTCAATGGGGGTGACGAAAAACACCCTACAAATATGTTCCAGTTCCACTCATTGGTTTTAATTGACTAACCCCCTAAGGAAAATCGTGACAAATTGACGCAGTGGTTGTAGAGAATTGGGAAGCTTCCTTGATCAAAGAATGCTCATTGTCCCTAATCATAGCACGTCACCTGTACACTTCCATATTTCCATGATCCTTCCATAAAACACAACATGGCATTTGTGAAATTCCATTTCTAGAAGATTGAGTAATATTGCAAATATTGTGTACTGTATAATCTCTTCTATCTTCTATATAATAGAAAGAGAGGAACCATGTAGAAGTAAGAAAGAATACGTAACTTCAAAATTCATTTTATCTCTCATTTTTCTTATGGTATTAGAGCCTAAGCTGGCATCTACTATGGTCACCTCCTCCCCTAAATATCCTTACCCTGCAACCTATCAATGTTGCAAATTTTGTCTTCCTCAAACACAGATCAAAGCTTCGATCGAGAGTAACGACCTTGAAGGGTTTATTCATGGTACGGAAGCTCCACCTCCTGTTGAAATTGATAATACTGATGGGACTGGAAAGATCGAGAATCCAGACTTGACGTCATGGACACGCTCCGATTGTTTGGTAAAGGCTTGGATTACAAGGGACTCTTTCCGAGGAAGTCCTTGGCCTCGTCGTCGGACTCAAAACCGCTGCTGAAGTTTGGCCAGCTTTGCAAGCCGCCTTCTCTCAAAATTCTCAGGCATGAGAGTTTGAATTATTGTCGCAAATGCATTACCTACAAAAGGGTACATCTTCTTTCCGTGATTATTGGTGCAGTGAAAGGGACATTTCACATGGTATCAGAGCAATCCAAGTTCGATTTCCACCATGCACGTATTAAATGCGGATTTATTTAAATTAAAAATATCGATGCACAAAAGCCCATGTTTCGGCCTAAAGAGACTTTGACCTGCGGGGGCGTGTTAGGATATAAAATATATTCGCTCAACTCTCATCATAAGTTCTGAGTTTTGGTGCAGTTTAAGGGACATTTCACACTCCCATCTACCAATATATTTCATTACTAAAAAATCACTACACCAATTTAGCTTTTAGCTAAAGCAGCAGCAACACCCAGAATCCACAATTGCTAAAACTTGAAATTATCTCAACAAAAGTCATAGGGGCACACTACATAACAAATTATTCTAAAAAACTAAAATCTAAAATAAAATAAAAATTTTGATTAGGGAAGCTTCAGCAGCTCCAATGTTCATGGCACATTGAGGCATTGAAGCATTTTGAAGTTAACAAATGCTACTTGTGATTTACATCTCTAAAAATCAGCACACCAATTTACCCTTTAGCTAAAAGAAGTAACATAAAATCTAAACTTTTCTATATCCAAGGCTCATTTACAGAACAAATTATGCCCCAAAAAATATAAATAAATTCAATTAGGGAAGATTCAGGACAAACCAACACAGGATGTCCAATCAAACTGTTGAGCACCGCAGATTTTCCAGCGCCCTAAAAAAAGAAGATTTCACAAAATAGCAATCATCAAATGTTAAGATAATGATAATGACACACATTCAACAGATCGAGGGCTCGAGAAACTCACCACATTGCCCAGGGAGACGACATTGTGGAACGTCGACGACCTTTTGCTCGAAGAAGGAGGGGCGTTCTCGTCGACGTCCTCGTCGGCGAGCACGGCTGCGGCCTGTAGCATCGCCTCCGAGAGCTTCGTCAGCTCCTCCATCGCCTCCATGGCTCCTGGATCCGATCGAGTCGAAGAGAATCGAAGAAAAGAAGAAAAAGATTGGATCTTGGAACGAAATTTTTGAATGAAGAAACAGGAAATGAGGTGGCAACGGAAGAGGAGGAGGTTCAAGATGCAACGAGTTTCTATTTTTGGCTCATCCAGATAAATTACACTAAAATACCCTTAACTATTATTTTCAGTATAATACATCTAACTATGGTTTTTAAGGCATAATTCTAAAATAACAAAACTTTTAGCTAAACCGTGAGAAAACTCTTTAAAACTTTCAAAATTACTAGAAACTTCCATGGTACAATTTTTCAGCTTTTTGGCACTTTTGTGCGATTTAGTACTGATACCGCGTCTTATTTCTTCTAGTTTTTCATAGTTTTGTTGTAGTTTCTTGTATATTTTAAAAGTTTTGTAATAGCTTTTTGTGTATTTTAAAACTTTTCAGGGGGTTTCTCATAGTTTACCAAATAGGTTTTGGTTTTCTTCTTCTTCTGGAATTAAGCCTTTTTTATGACTAAAATACCATCCAAAGCAGCACTTAAAAAAATAGAATGTTCCTTTCTGCGGCTCCTCGCTCTCTGCACCACCACCAAAAATCTCCGCCGCAGCCGCCGACAACCGCCGCTTGCTCCGCCTCCTCCTCCACTCCCCTCGCTGCCAGATGATGTTCGTCCCAGGTATCCACCAATCAATTCACGAACTCAATTCAATTCAGTTCGAGCTGCAATTTGGGGATTTGGGTTTGGGGAGGTGAAGGCGGCGAGAAGCCTTCAGGACTTCTTCACCTACGTCTCCGTCAAGATCGTCCTCGCGCAGCTCGAGGTGATTAATGTATCGAATTCTTTGATTGATTTTTTGGATATATTTTTTTAGAAGATAAAGACTTAGCTTTTTTTTTCTTGATTGAATTGAGCAGAGCTACAAACCTGAGGGGGTATGAGGAATTGATGGAGTTTATGAGGATAGGAACTCTCTCAATGATGGGGATAAGTTTTGTTTCAGCTGGCTCATGAGCAAATCGCCGAGGTATAAAGGTTTAGGTAAAGATTTCAACGTTATGAATGTACGTCAAAGAGTCAAAGGGTCAGAATAGGATGTTATCGGTAGGATTTGGAGACAAATACTGGTAGAGTAGTTCTTATTTATTTCAAAGATTCAATCGTTCCGCCCTTGCTCGATGTGCTCAAGACCGGCCTCCAACCAGCCCTTGCAAATGCTGTCAAGATTATCCATCGCCTTGCTATGAATGAACACAATAGGGAGATTGCTCTGCTCAATATTAGGGATATCAGCGCACTTCCTCTGCTTCTTGAAACTTTCTTTATAAACAAATAGCGTCAAAAATCAGGTATCGTGCTTTAACGACCTCTCCCATCTTCAAAACCTTAATATTATTGAAAATATGGAGCTTGTTGCGAAATTATTGGGGCTCATGATCAATAAATCTTGCAAGGAGGCAAACTTGCTGTAGCCGATCGCAATGGCACCTATGAGCAGGTTGGCTGAAACAAGGAAAGAGGTCGAAGAGATAATGAATCTTGGGGTTGCAGAGGAGATGTGGAGAATGTTGATAGAGGGAGAAGGATGGGTGTTGTTTGGCTCTGCTGCAGACAATTTCTAGTTACGACCGATTAAAGGAAGTAACAACGAAGGCAGGTGATGAGGAATATTTTGCAATGCAGAAGGAAGCTTTAGCAATAGCTATTCCTCCAAAATGTAAATCGATAGAATCATCATTGGCATTTAAGAAACTAATCAAGATGTTGATATTTTGGGTGCTCCTAAACCCTCCTCCTCGTCGTCACCACCAACAACAACAACAACTACTACAACAAATGCACCACCACCACACCACCACCATCTCCATCACCACCACCACCATCACCACCAAATACACCACAAGAACCTTCACCACCCCAAGGATTCCTATGCGCAATCTCGTGTTCTTTAATGGCAGACCCAATCTATGAGTCTATCTCCCCTAACGAGAAACTTTCGATCGAGCCTACATCGAAGCCTCAAAGAACTAACCTACATTCCTCCTTGTTTTTCCTCATCTCATAGTGCCAATTTCCCTTCTTTTACTTTGATCACCAATCCTGTTCTTAAATCTAACATCACCAGCTGATGCGATAGCTCAGGCCATCGCAACCCTGTTTCAATCTCTCAAGAAGCAAACCGTAAATTTGTCGAAAGACTCAAGGACTAGGCAGGAGGTAATTAGTGGTCATCAAGAAATGTCTTCTTCGGGTTATCAAGATACATATATTTCATCCAAGAAAGCAAATGCTCCACAACCTTGTTGAACAGGTGGTAAGTAGGGTTATGAACATGATAACCGGCTTGTGCAATGAAAGCGTTTTGGATGAGGTCATCCCAATGAAATCCAAGTCAACACAACCTATGTAATTTACGCCTTCACATTTGAAAGTTTCAAGGAAATCAAGGTTGCTAAATTGGAAGCAGTTTCAAATTTAGTTCCATGTCCTTAACAAACGTGTGTTAAAAGCCCGCTTCTATGCTGCAAGCGTATTATACAACTTAGCCATAGACGGAAAAGAAATCGGTACGGCTGTAGGTTCTTTTCATGCAATTGAAGCACTCCTTGAAATTTTTTCCTGCTATAGTAAAGTGTAGAAAGAAATACATTTTCTATGGCATATCAGCAGGAAACTCTTCATTGTGAAATAGAATTGCCATAGAAAATTATCACATACTTGTTGTCATAATTAGGATTTGATGGTTGTTGATGCATCTATTTATCTTATATAAATAGTGAGTTTGATAACTGTAGACAGCATCTTATTTCCTGGAGGAACTACTTATGAATATGTGTCCGTGTATGTGTATGTGCATGTCCGTATGTGCATGTTCGTGTGCATGCGTGTGCGTGACTTGCAGGAACAAAGTGAAGCGATTATAAAAAGTGAAGTGTGTGTGGGGGTGGGGTGGGAGGCTTGATGGACAAAGTGAATTGTTTATAGAATTTGCTCTCGAGACGGGAGATGGCAAGGTCGACAGGTGCAGAGGAGGATTTGGTGTCGGTGAAAAGAGATGGTTGAGATTATATATGGCGTCGGCAAGAAGGAGAGGAAGAGATTGAAGAGGAGAACCAGGAGGAAGATAAGCAGGGTTTGATCAATAACAGGGAGCAGAGGAGCACAGGTTATTGTGATTGATTCAAGAAGGTTTTGTTTCAAAGAGCAGCTCAAGGTTTTTCATTTCCAAGAGTAGCTCAATAATTTTCATTTTTCCAATCAAGATTGAGAAAGAAGTGAGATGTCTTGTTCTGTGTTTCAGGATGTTCTTTATCTTCATGCATTGTGCAAGAAATGTCCATTTGAACTTTTCCAAGCGAATGATACAAGAAGCTTGAATTGTAGTTTGGAGTAGAGTAATCATAGTAAATTTGGTACTTATTGTTGGGGTCAAAAATTGCATCCCGGTTGATCAAGTCAAAGTCAAGGTCAACCCCAACCCAGATGGGTCCAAGCCCGGATCAAGCGGATCCATGCCCAAGTCGAGCCCGCGGCCAGCCTATCCATGCCAACATAGAAATCATGTAACAAATAATTTTGATATAATTTTTTGTGCATGAATGTAAGCAAAATGAGCATTAAGCCAAATTTTTGTAAAGCCCGTGACTTATGTGCAAAAAGAAATGACACATGAGCCTTGGGATGGGCAAAATGCCATTTTGTAAAGCCCAAGGGGCTATGTGTAAATGTGTAAGCCTATAAGAGGCAACATGATGAAAATATCTAAGATACTTTTCATTTCTCTAAAAAAAAAGTTAGGGCATGTGCCTTTTTCTCCTTCTTCAAGGTTCCAAAACCTTCTTCTTTCTTTTAAATTAAATCAAGAGTTTTACTTTTTCTTTTCCAAAACTAAATAGTTTTTCACCACAAAACCCATAAAAGGAAGCTTGGATCTTCCATTAGATCTCAAAAAGGGGAGATTTTTAAATCTCACCCCCTTTCTCCAAGATCCGGCCAAACGACAGGAAGAAGAAGGGGACCCATCTCCAGAAACCCCATTTTGGGGAAGATCCAGAGGAGAAGCCCCTTCATCAGCTTCAAAATATCCTAGAAATTTAACTCCTCATATATATATATATATATATATATATATATATATAGAGAGAGAGAGAGAGAGAGAGAGAGAGAGAGACACACACATACATACACACACAAAATAATAAGTGTTCATTTCTGGAAGTACAACTCCCATTGCAGGGACCAAATCCCTTTTGCCTCCGGAGCGCCCAAAACGCTAGTGCCCAAAGCCCCTGATATATTCAATTCCCCTCCAAAACACAACACTGCATATTGAGTTCGCATGACCAGTTTAACCCGTTAATCGGAGGTTCCCTTGCCCTAAAGGCGAGGGATAATTAACGGCAGCTTAGTCCGCGGCTGCCGGAGATTCGGATCCCTACAATCAATAAACCCCCGCCTACCCTATGCGGAGGGAATCTGTAGTACGCCTGACCAGCGCGCGCGTATTCCCATCTCAATGGGGTGACGAAAAACACCCTACAGATTCTGGTACGACCGGTGAGACCTATCTCTCCTTCCATATTTCGGGTTAAACGTTCATGCGAACTCAGTCAATATACATATCGATTGCCTGTACTGAAATCATGCTTCTTTGTGCAGGTTGAGTTTCCAATTGCAATTTTCGGACGCAACAAAAATGTCTCTAAGGATCAGCTCAGCTCTCGACACAGCTACCATCTCCTACACGATGAAGATGGACGCCAGGACGGTCCTTCCGGCCAGTCTCGGGCGACAATGGGAAAAGTCGCCGCTACCATTTGGCTCTATTCTGTTCGTGTCAGCTAACGCCATTCCAGCTCCTCAAGCCCCGGAGACAGACAAACCGGTCTCTAAAGGCAAGAGGCTACATGTGGTGGTCTCGAAGGCGCCCCAACTCAAACGCAAGTCGGTGTTTGAACGACTTTCCTTGGCCCCAGCTGGGAGCAAGGCCATCAACACGAACAAAGCAACGAGGCGTCTCGAGCAAGCTCCAGCGGTGCCCTCGACAACTACTCGATCGGGTATCTTCTCTAAGCTCCCCGCCAAAGATAAAGAGACGACTGTATATGTTGCCTATACTATCTACATGGTGGGTATGCGCAGCAAGAGCAAGGACGGGGCCACCACATCCCAAATCCAATCTGGTGTGAATATGGCTGCCACATTCCAAGAGCAGCCTCCTCTGAAAGGTAATGAAGACCCTCCTAGTGAGGCTGATAAGCAGAGAGAGCCTCAGTTCATGAGGAGTCGGGCTCGGAGAGCGAAGATGAGCCAACTTTCCATCCTAAGACCGCAGAGCAGCAACTTCTTCAGGAACTCCGAAAGCATCTTAGAAACAAAGACAAGGAGATGGCCAAGCTCTACTAAAAAATTGACGACTTGACAAACGTCGTCTTACAGCTCACGACCCAACTTGCCTCCTAACCGCCCAATCAAGCGCAGGGTTTTGCTCATGAACCGGGAAACGGTGTCCCAAGGCAGCCGACGCCTATTTCTCAAATCCAAAGGTGGACGAACCGTATGAAAGTCAGTCGCATCCTATCTCGGGAAATGTCTTGGCTACCGATGACAGTAGCCCGCTAACTCAAGATCAAATCATGGATTTGGTTGCCAACAAAGTCAAAACATTGGTAGCTGAAGCCGAAGCGCAAAAAGATGTTAGCAGTAGCAGGAGACCATATCTTGCTCAGTATGATCTGGTAGAATTTCCCAGCGGCTATGTCATCCCTAAATTCGGAAGATTTGATAGGACGGAAAATGCGAATCAGCACATCGCCCACTTCAATGCCTCATGCGGGAATACTGGGGGCAATGATGCACTTCTCCTCCGCCAGTTCGTTAATAGCTTGGCCGATATTGCTTTCGAATGGTACGCGAGCATACCGGATGGTTCCGTCACAACTTTTGTCCAAATGGAGTCTCTGTTTCGGCAGAGGTTCATGAGCGTCAGCGATAAGATCACCATCGCCGACCTCGTAAGGACCAAGCCAAAGAATAACGAAAGCAGCACGGATTTTGTAACCCGATGGCGCAATCTCTCCGTCAAATGTGAACCGCCGATAGAGCAGGACCAATCTGTCAATCTCCTCGTCGGAAATCTCAACAATTGGATGGCCCCGTTTCTATACACCGCGGGTCTTAAAACATTTCAAGAGCTGACCAGAAAAGTCCAGATATTGGAGCGCTCAAAGCAGGAGTCCTCCTCGGATCCCCAAAATAACAATAGGTCCTGGAGAAACCGAAAGGACGATAATCGCAAAGGCGGAAATTCCGACGATTCTGAATCTTTTAACACTTCGGATAACCGAAATAAGCAAGGGCTGATCGGGCCTAATGCCAACCAGCCTCGGAAGCCAGTGTTCGGAGAGGGAGGAGAATCTCCACTGAAAGAGAAGCTGGATAAGGTCTATTCCTTCAGAAGGGACAAAATCCGTAAAATATTCAAAGACGCAATGAGGAACAGTCTACAACTGCCAGAGTCAAAAAGACCGCAGGAAGAGAATATGACCGACGATCCCAAATACTGCCGTTATCACAGAGTGATAGGTCATACCATTGAGAACTGCTTCGTCTTCAAAGATTGGGTCGAAAAGCAATACAAGGCAGGAGAAATAGAACTGTCTAAATGCGTGTTAACAAACAGTCCAGCTGCGACCGCCAATTTCATACAAACGGAGACCGAAGTTCTTCGTGAAACCGATTCTTTCAGACATCTACCTTTCTCTGAAAACAGTCGACCGCCACATCGTTAAACTGGGAATATCTGACCACCATGTCATTAAACTAGGAATAAACGACCTCTAAGTCGTTAAACTTGGAATGCAAGAATATGTAAATAAACAAAAAAATGTGTAAATAAATAAATAAAAAGAAAAGCCGAAATGATGGGGCAACTCGCAATAAAAATCAGCGAGTAAAATAAAGATGAAAAATAAAGCCGAAATGATGGGACAACCACGAATAAAAAGCCGAAATGATAGGGCAATCGCGACCTTCGCGAGAAGAAAGGCTGAAATGATAGAGCAATCGCGGTAAAAAAAACGGCGAATGATGAGTCGCTTCTGGCACCAACCAAAATCCAATCGCCCAAAATTCTTCCAGCCCAGCGATGCAGACGCCAACCAAAATCCAATCTCCCAAAATTCTTCCAGCCCTACGGCCAGTACCCAAATAGACTACCGTATACAATCCATGGGCTCAAATAATTCTCATCATACCCATGCCCGACCGAAGTCACCCGTCCAGCGGCCGGTCTCCGCCCTTGGAATTATGCTCTATTTGGAAAGACCCACTCATGTGTCCTCACGATACGTGAGGAGAAAATCCCCGCGTGAGATCCTTACGACTCACAAAGGAAAAACACACTTGGGGGTCCTCACGACTCCTAAGGAGAAAATGCATCTACGTGATCCTTACGACTCGTAGGAAGAAAATGCTTTTATGGGACCCTTACGGCCTATAAAATTGAAAAGCCTTAGGTGATAGAGATCTAAACCTGTCTCCTAAGCCATCGTTTCCCAATAGGCAATGGCGGATGATGAGTCGCCCCTGGTACCATATTCCAGTGCAGCGATGCAGACGCCGGCCAAAATCCAAATCCCCAAGTGGCGAATGATGAGTCGCTCCTGGTACCATATTCCAGTGCAGCGATGCAGACGCTGGCCAAAATCCAAATCCCCAACGGCGAATGATGAGTCGCTCCTGGTACCATATTCTAGTGCAGCGATGCAGACGCCAACCAAATTCCAAATCCCATACCCCAACGGTGAATGATGAGTTACTCCTTGTACCATATTCCAGTGCAGTGATGCAGACGCCAACCAAATTCCAAATCCTATACCCCAACGGCGAATGATGAGTTTCTCCTGGTACCATATTCCAGTGCAGCGATGCAGACGCCAACCAAATTCTAAATTTCATACCCCAACGGCGAATGATGAGTCGCTCCTAGTACCATATTCCAGTGCAGCGATGCAGACGCCAACCAAATTCCAAATCCCATACCCCAACGGCGAATGATGAGTCACTCCTGGTACCATATTCCAATGCAGCGATGCAGACGCTAACAAAATCCCGAAATTTTTCGGCCCTACGGTCTATAGACATACATCCTGCAAAACCGTATACAATCCACGGGCGTAAAACGATCCCAATCTCTCCCAAGTCCTACCGGTGACACCACATTCAAAGTCCCACCGGCGATGAAGATTCAAAAAAAAGGGTATGTCCACAAGCAAAATGGGCACGGATGAAAACCCGAAAGGGCTCCGTGAGTAAAAACAACAGGACTGCCGGCGGGTTTGTAAAAACCTGAAAGGGCGCAAACTCATGAAAAAGAGATAAAATGCACTCGTAAAGTCCTCTCGACTTTGTAAGGAGAAAATTCTCACGTGAGATCCTTACGACTCACAAAGGAGAAACACACTTAGGAGTCCCCACGACTACTAAGGAGAAAATACACCTACGAGATCCTTACGACTCGTAGGGAGAAAATGCTTTGTGAGACCCTTACAGCTCATAAAATTGAAAAGCCTTAGGTGATAGGGATCTAAACCCGTCTTCTAAGCCATCGCTTCACAAGTCCTCCCGGGGCAAATGATGAGTTGCTCCTGGCATTATTCCAGTGCAGCAATGCAGATGCCGATCCAAAAAGCCAATTCCTAAATCCTACCGGGGCAGATGATGAGTTGCTCCCGGCATTATTCCAGTGCAGCAATGCAGATGCCGACCAAAACCAAAATCCCCAAATCCTTTCATGGCAAATGATGATTCGCTTCTGACCATATTCCAGTATAGCGATGCTGATGTCAACCCAAATCAAATCAAACCAACAACCTCTGCGGCGGAATCATGCTCCGTCCCAGAATTTACCCTATGTCGAAATTATGCTTCGCCTTAGGATATCTACCTTCCCTGCCAGAATTATGCGCCGTCTCGGAATCAAATCAACCAACCAGCTCTGCGTCGGAGTCATACTTTGTCTCAGAGTGTACCCCGCGTCGAAATCAAGCTTCGCCTCGGTGTATCTGCCTTCCCTGTTGAAATTATGTTTCGGATCGGAATCAACCAACGACCTCCTCGTCGGAATTATGCTCCGTCTCGGAATCAAGTTAGCCAACAAGCTCTGCGCCGGAATCATGTTCAGTCTCAGAGTGTACCTCGTGTCTAAATCATGCTTCGTCTCGGAGTATTTACCTTCCCTGTCGAAATTATGCTTCGTCTCGGAATCAAGTCAGCCAACAATCTCTGCGCCGGAATCATGCTCCGTCTCAGAATGTACCCCGTGTCGAAATCATGCTTCGCCTCGGAGTATTTTCCTTCCCTGCCGGAATTATGTTTCGCCCTGGAATCAACCTCTGCATCGAAATTATGCTTCGGTCAGAATGTCTGCCGCTCTTTGGAATGATGCTCTGATCCCTGGAATCATACTCCACTCTTCGGAATGATGCTCCGATCCCGGAATTAGGCTCCAACCCTCGGAATTATGTTCCGACTCTTCGGAATGATGCTCCGATCCTTGGAATCATGCTCCGCTCTTCGGAATGATGCTCCGATCCCCGGAATCATGCTCCGCTCATCGGAATGATGCTTCGATCCCTGGAATCATGCTCCGCTCATCGGAATGATTCTCCGATCCCTGGAATCATGCTCCGCTCTTCGGATTGATGCTCCGATCCCCGGAATCATGCTCCGCTCTTCGGAATGATGCTCCGATCCCCGGAATCAAGCTCCGCTCTCCGGAATGATGCTCCGATCCTCGGAATTATGCTCCGACCCTTGGTAATCATCCTCCGCTTATCAGAATGATACTCCGACCATGGAATTATGCTCCGCAAATCGGAATGATGCTCCGATCCCTGGGAATCATGCTCCCCGAGGGATGCTCCGCCCCCGGAATGATATTTCACCTCGAAGTCCAGCTTCAAGATCCATCAATTTCATGCACACGACCCACATATGTGGTGTGCATTTATTGATGGGGGGGCACTTTGTTGGGGTAAAAAATTGCACCCCGGTTGACCAAGTCAAAGTCAAGATCAACCCCAAACCAGATGGGCCCAAGCCCAGGTCAAGCGGACCCATGCCCAAGTCGAGCCCGCGGCTAGCCTACCCATGCCAACATAGAAATCATGTAACAAATAATTTTGATGTAATTTTTTGTGCATGAATGTAAGCAAAATGGGCATCAAGCCAAATTTTTGTAAAGCCTGTGGCTTATGTGCAAAAAGAAATGGCACATGAGCCATGAGATGGGCAAAATGCCATTTTGTAAAGCCCAAGGGGCTATATGTAAATGCGTAAGCCTATAAGAGGCAACATGATGAAAATATCTAATATACTTTTCATTCCTCTCAAAAAAATTAGGGTCTGTGCCTCTTTCTCCTTTCTCAAGATTCTAAAACCTTCTTCTTTCTTTTGAATTAAATCAAGAGTTGTACTCTTTCTTTTTCAAAACCAAATATTTTTTCACCACAAAACCTACAAAGGGGAGCTTGGATCTTCCATTAGATCTCAAAAATGGGAGATTTTTAAATCTCACCCCCTTTCTCCAAGATCCGGCCAAACGACAGGAAGAAGAAGGGGACCCATCTTCAGAAACCCCATTTTGGGGAAGATCCAGGGCTCAAGGAGAGAAGCCCCTAAATCAGCTTCAAAATATCCTAGAAGTTTAACTCCTCATATATATATATATATATATATATATATATATATATATAGAGAGAGAGAGAGAGAGAGACACACACACACACACAAAATAATAAGTGTTCCTTTCTGGGAGTACAACTCCCATTGCAGGGACCAAGTCCCTTTTGCCTCCCGAGAGCCTACGTGCCTGGCACGTGAGGCGCTAGCGCCCGAGCGCTCACGTGCCTTGCACGTGGGGCGCTAGCGCCTAAAGCGCAAACGCCCCGGCGCTCAAAGCGCTAGCGCCCGAGCGCTTTCTCCCACGCATCCTTTGGATGCCTTTTTCCCTTATGTATTTATAAAAATTACAATTATGAAAACCCTAAAGACAATTAAATACTTGAGGTGTATTTTGAAAATATATCAAAACTATTTTTCATAAAACCCCCTCAAGTTATATTAATTTACAATAAAGACCCTAGTAAACATAGGTTTAAGCGGGACCAGTTCTATTGAGCCTCAGGGAGCCGGAGAATATCGGTGCTTGCCTATCTAAGGCAGATAACTTAACAACGGTATTATCAATACGGTAATTGTCTTGGAAAAAGACACAAATCCTTCCGTCCATGTGCAGCAGTTACCGATAACCCCAAAACAATCAGGACTCCAATTCTGTTTAAAAGTCTGACTCTGTTCGAGTCAAGGTCAAATCTGAATACAATATGACTTGAGTTCATTTCAAGTATAAGTACAATACAACATGAATCCATGAATACCAGAATACAATCCATATCAACATGAACATGACTTGAACTGAACCATGGATATACTCTGTTTACATGACTATCCATTTATATCCATTCCGTTTACTGATATCATGGTTTCAGCAAGTCTTCCATTTACTACAAGACAATACAATACAATCAGTACAATCAATACAATCAATACAAAAGACATTACGAGGTTTATAAATGGGTTGACTGGTACGGAACATATTAAAGGTGGCACAGGGTGGTCACTAATAGACGTAATTACATCCATGCCGTTGTTCCGTGGTATTATCGACGGAGCCTTGTAGTACGGGTTACCAAAGTCTACGGTGTAAGTTGGACTCCTCTCGTATACACTGGCATATTCTGTACCAAGCTACAACAACTACGTTAGTATAACAAATATAACATTATCTACTTCACCTGTTTTATTCTCTGTCTATTCTTCTCCTTCTTTCTTTGGGACTTACCGAGCGATTGTTCGCTGACGACATTCATATTTCTCTTCTTTTTTGGAATGTTGTTAGGAAGACCCGACTCTGAGGAGTTCGAGACCAGCCAGGAGCACTTGGGGCAGTTCACAGAAGACCCTGAGCATTAGACTTTACTTGTACATACTTTTCATTTCAGTTATGCCATTGTTTAGGCATTGCATTTCAGACTTGTATTTACTTTCCAGTTGTACTTGTAAAGAAATGTTGATGTTCTTTTACATCTCTTCTTATGTACATTTTACTTTATATTTCTTAGATACACTCAGCGTGTTTACTTCTGAGTAAATATGTCGCGTGACTCGTCGCGTCTTCTTACCCGTACACTGGGAAGCGGGGCATGACAGGTTTTGTTGGTGGCCCATGCAGGTCAGTGCTGCATGGAACCCTACCATGCAGGTCAGTTCTGCATGGACATGCATGTCAATTCTGCATAAAGTCCTAAGCAATATAACACAAGAAACATCAACTAAAAAAAATATTCTTTACATTTCATATTCCTTGAATCTTACAATTTCGTATACTTTGAATCTATCCTAACCCTATTTTTCTTTCAAGGTTATGGATTCTCCAAACAATACCAGTATCAACTTCAACAACACACCACCACATCTACCGCTTACGCCTACCGTTACTGCTCCAATCAATGAGCAGACGGTACCGAATTAGGCAATCCGAAGCCTCCTGGATGGACAGCAGCAGCAAACTGCTATATTACTGAACCGTCCAGAAGTGGAAGCACCCGGAGTAAAGCAATTCCGGGCTTTGCATCCAAAACAATTTTCAGGAAAAGAGAGCCCTCTGAAAGCTGAAGAATGGGCTCAGAATATTGAGAATGATCTGGAAGCGGCACAAGTGCCAGAGATCGCTTGGGTACGAGTTGCGAAGCTGCAACTCATCGACAATGCCCGAGTTTGGTGGAAGGCGGAAAAAAGCGGTCTTGACCGGCCGATCGAATGGAAAACTTTTCACGACATGTTCGACGCGAAGTACTTTCCAAAGACTGTCCGATTTGACATGGAACAACAATTCATCCACCTACAATAGGGTTCGATGTGGAACAAAACTGTGGATGAGTATGATGCCGAGTTTACCATGCTCAGTAGGTTCGCGACACACTTGATACCGACTGCTGAGATCAGATCCAGACGATTTCAGCATGGGTTAGATCCGGAGATCCAAGCTGCCTTAGGTACAAGGGATTTCCCAACCCACTAACTGGCTCTGAAAGCTGCCCGCCGATATGAGGCAGTAGTGAAGAGGAAGGGCAGACCCCAATCTGCCGGAGTGAAGCGTCCTGCCACTCAGATGGCAGGAGGAGCCTCTTCAAGGCCAACTTTTGAACCCAGGAGACCGGAAGAAACAAATAACCGGCCAAGTCCAGATTTTTGCTTCTACTGCAAGAGGGATGGACACCTGTGGAAGGAATGTAGGCATGCAAAAGGCCTGTGCTTAGTTTGTGGCGCATCCAATCATGGAATTGGAACATGTCCTTATAAGCGCAACACAGTTCCAACTCACAACACTTATCCGCAGTGGCCAGCTATCCAGGCTCCTGCACCTCGTCTTGCTCTTCCAGCTCCACCTCCATGTGGACCTCATGCACAGCCTAATCGCTAATTCCATCAGGCATTGAGGAGCATGCCTCGAGGGCAGAAAAACATGCCCCAAGGACAGAGGAATGCGCCTCCAGCTAGGAGGAATGTACCCCGACGTCAGGCTTTCACATTAGCGGCCTTAGAAGCCGAGACTGTAGACCAAGGTAACCCTGGTAATTCCCTCACAATCCTTCCAAAACTTTTGCATTCTTTCGTTCTTCCAAATATTTTATGCTCTATCTCTAGTTCTATCACCATCACTATTAATAAACTTTTCTTGAATCTGTTACACTTTCCTTATATAAATTTTGAGGACAAAATTTTTATAAGGAGGGTAGAATGTAACAACCCTAAACTTTCTGTACAATTTTTTTTCAAAATACAGAAAGGAATACTTAAGCCTGAGCACAAATTATAAATTTAATTTGCTTTTGAACAGTAAGAAAACACTTGTAGCTCATTGGTAAAGCCTTGCACTGCTGTGACGTAGCCCCTGTGATCGAATCCCCTCAGCCACATATATTTATAATTGATTTTTATTTTAATCTTTTAGAAGCCCAAAAGTTTGCACGTGCACAACACGTAAAATGAAAAGTCACAAAGTAAACAAACATGTGCACTGAGGTATACCAACAGACATGGACACGTGGCAGCGATCTTGACCCCTACCCTTTGTTGGATATATGTATGCCCTAGAGGACATTATTTGATAGTGTATGCATAGACATGTATATATATATTCAGAGGACTTTCTTATTCGACATGATAGTATGCTATATAGTTACTCTTTATCTTAACATGTTCACTTGATTGTGTATACTGTTCATTTGATACATGCTGATAAAACCCTTAGGATTTTTGCTTGACGATCATGATTATGATGCAGATCATACTAGTGGGGCATGACTGGTCTATAAGCGTATCCTTAAATATTCATAGTCGTGGGTGTATCGACATGGGGCATCGATATTCCAGAGTAGACTAGCGTATACGTTTCTTGACCCATTTGATGGGCGATGGATGATCCCATATCCATTGGTGTTTGACATCAAAGATTGTATACGGGTGCTCAGTGGAGACTGGGTACACTGAACGGACTCACCGAGAACTCCTATATGGTATTATATCTATCGTCGGATAGCAGTTCTCAGGTAACACTTGTATAGGTTAGTTTTTAGACCCGAGATCGTCATAGAGTCTTGTGTGTTCTCCCACTATACTTTGATTTCCATCCTACCACGGCTCTACTGATTCGTGCAAACAGGTGGCTTTTGGGTACAGTCCCAAGACACATGGAGGCAATGAGAGATAGGAGGGGTTTCGTCTCTTCCGGTATTGGGGGTTGATGTTGCGATGTGCTCGATTGGCTATAACTGAAAGTCCCTGGCCAGGGCTGATGAGATTTACTGATAAAGACATATCTGACGAAAAGACCGGACTGTACGGTATGTTACCGGTTGGTTCTACGGGAGTTTTGACAGGTTCGCTTATTGTTCTTCTGTTTGCTCAATACCTGGGAGCCGTTACGTGTAGCTAGTACCGCTGACGGTTTGTGGGTATATGATATGATCACAACCTACTGCTAGCGTATTGACGAGTCTTAGAGTCCTACAAAGGGGTTTCCGAGCTCAGGCGAAATGAAGTGGTGCGCATATGGGGATATGTGCAGGAGCTTGATTAAATACGTGTATTTGATACCATATTTTAATCTGGCGTTTTCTATTGGTTGGGTCGTATGTGATATGACCGGATTATTAAATCAAGTGTTGGTTTAATATCCATTGACCATTAGCTCATTTATTAATTCCTTTCTTTATTTGTATGCATGTATGTATGTATGTTTATATTGATATGTATGCATACATGCATGTATACACGTGTCATGGTTGATGATACATTGGAGATGGCTATGCTAGACTCACATGGAAACATTTGTGATATTTTTATTTATTGAGTTAATGGAAATTAGGAATTAATCCATGGTTGATATTTGTTTCTACACGCTTCTTTTAAAATATCTTATGTAACTATGGTTTCATTTCTAATCCTTCACTAACTCAACTACTAAAAATATCTAGATATTTTCATGCTTTAGTTAAGAGTGAGTATGACTCTCTCATATATTATTATTATTCTTGTGCTTATCTTTCTTAAGCTCAAGCTTAGCCATTTCCATCTCCTTACTCCAAGCTCTCTACCTTTTTCTAGTGAGTAAAAAAGAAAGAAAAGAAAGGTTTTATTAGTGAGAAAAATACCCACTTCATCAATCTATATTAGTCTATCCCACTAGTGTAGGTTGTTTGCCTCACTTCTACTTAGGTTAAGTGAAGCAAGGAGTTTGAGTCAAGGAACCCTGTGGTAGATCATCGTGGACTTCGAAGGCTTCAAGCGGACCGGTTCAAACTTCAAGTAGAACCAAGGAGTCAAGGACATCTACATGGAGCTTTTGAAGAGAAGGAGATGCCTACAAAGGTTGTAGTTCTTTTTCTCTTAGTGTTAGATACTTACTTGTATGTGATACTTGTTAGCTTTACGCCTAATCTTCTAGTTCGATTCTAAGTTCGGTTTGGTTAGCATCCTAGATTTTTAAAGTTGCATACTTGATGTTTGTTAAAACCTAGTGAGGGTGCTAAGCAAAACCAACAATGGTATCAGAGCCAAGCTAGAATATTAGGCGTGACCTAGACGACGTTAAAGTGTTCGAACGAACATCGATACCCATGCATTAGATGCTCTCTGGAAATTTTTCAAAAGTTGGAATTTTTGGGTTTAAAAATATGCAGAAAATAGTGCAGGTTATTGTGTGGACCCCCAAGAAAAACGACTCCCTAACTCGACCTAACGACCACGGAACCGCAGCCAAAACATGATTTTGACGGCGGTTTCGTGGCGCCGTTGGTGAGGCCAGGGACGTGCCGTCTTATGCTGGTCTGCATGTACTATTGGCACTATCTGGGTATTTTTTAATCTGTCTCAAGTGTTGAGCTCTTTGAGAAATGTGGGTTTTGATAGATCGATCGAAATGTTTAACATCGCTTAGTTTTTTATGAATGCGATACAATATTTGGAATCTACACTAATTAGTTTTGAGAAAATTAATTGGTTGCTTGTAAATCTAACATTTCGGTCTCGGTCGGAATCGGGAATCTTGTTGAATTACTCGATTTCTTTTGAAAATGTGTTTTCATTTTTGAGACCCAAATGTAAGATCTATATGGTTAGGCATGAAATCCGGGATATGAGATAGACCGGGTTTGTGATGTCTAAGTGTTGTGCGGATTCCAAATGTTTTAGTTTTACATTTCTTTTCTGCGACCGTAAGTGTAATATGTGCATCCCTAATTTCGCTGCTATATGTCGACGATGTTGGGAATACGCATATTTACTTACGTCGATGATCTGTGATGATTATTCTTGTAGGGTGTTTTTCGTCACCCCATTGAGATGGGAATACGCGCGCGCTTGTCAGGCGCATTACAGATTCCCCCTGCCTAGGGTAGGCCGGGGTTTATTGATTGTGGGGATCCGAATCTCCGGCAACCGCGGACTAAGCTGCCGTTAATTACCCCTCGCATTTGGAGCGAAGGAACCTCCGATTAACGGGTTAAACTGGTCATGCGAACTCAATGTGCAGTATCGTGTTTTGAAGGGGTTTTGGAAATATCGGGGGCCCCGCAGAGTTTTACGGGGGTCCCGCTACCCGGATAGCGGGCTGGGGGTCAAGGGGGCTAGCAGCCCCCTTGCGGGGTGCGGGGCAGCGTCCCGTTAGAAATTTTTTTCTAACGGAAGACAGTGTCGTGGAGTCTGTGTATATTTTCCTTTCCCCCCCTTTTTTTTAAAAGTGGAGTTTAATTTCAAAAGGAATTTTATTGTGGAGTTAAACTCCAAAGAATTTTAAATGGAGTTAAACTCCAAGGATAGAACTTTATTGTGGAGTTAAACTCCAAAGAATATATATATATTTTAAAGGGTTTAAACTCCAGAAGGGATTTGTTGGGGAGTGCACGTAAAACGAGGGGGAAAAGAAAACAAAATGGCGTCTAAAGGACGCCCGCACGGCAGGTGGGCGCCTTAATGCCCGGGGTCACGTGCGCGCACGTGACCAATGGGCACTTTGGCGCCCCCCCGGGGTCACGTGGGCACACGTGACCGATGGGCGTCTTGGCGCCCCAGGGGTCACGTGGGCACACGTGACCGATGGACGTTTTGGCGCCCCAGGGGTCACGTGCGCACACGTGACCGATGGGCGCTTTGGCGCCCCGGGGTCACGTGCTCATACGTGACCGATGGGCGCCTTAGCGTCCAGGGGTCACGTGGGCACACGTGACTGATGGGCGCCTTAGCGCCCTGGGGTCACGTGGGCACACGTGACCGCGGGAAAAACCCGCGGAAAGGGAAGCCTAGCCCCTAGGCTGGGGAGTTGAACTCCCAAGGGAATCTTTGGAGTTGAACTCCTAACAGAAACAAATTTATGGAGTTAAACTCCAACAGAAATTAATTTATGGAGTTAAACTCCAGCAACTTTAGAAAGGAGTTAAACTCCTGGGGATTTATTGTTCTTCTTTTGAGCCTTGGGTCTGTCCAAAGTTAGATTTTCGGAGATGGGTCTCCTTCTTCTTGCTCTTGGCCGGCGGGATCTTGGAGAAAAGGGGATGAGTCATAAAAGCCTCCCCTTTTCGAGATCTGATTGGAGATCCGAGCTCCCCTTCGTAGGTTTTGTGGTGGAAATCTACTTATTTTTAGGAAAGGAAGAGTTAAGCTCTTGATTTAATTCAAAAGGAAAAAGAAGGTTTTTAGAACCTTGAGGAAGGAGGAAGAGATCTCAGATCTAGAAAATTTCTGGAGAGAGAAAAAGTTTTTAGATATTTTCATTATCCTTGCCTTTATAGGCTATACATTTTACACATAGCCCCTTGGGCTTCACAAAATGGCACTTTGCCTATCCCATGGCTCATGTGCCATTTCTTTTTGCACATAAGCCATGGGTTTTACAAAAATTTGGCTTTATGCCTATTTTTTCTTACATTTATCCAAAAATAAAATAAAATAAATATAACAAAATTATTTATTACAAAATTTTTATCTTGGCATGGGGGAAGGCCGGCCGCTTCATATTCTGGCTCGACCCGGGCATGGGCCCACTGGACCTGGGCTTGGGCCCACTTGTCTTGGGGTTAACTTTGATTTTGACTTGGTCAACCGGGGTGTAAATTTTTACCCCAACAAATTGCCCCCCATCAATAAATGCACACCACATATATGGGTCGTGTGCATGAAATTGATGGATCATCTTTTTACTTGGAGGCGACCTGATTTGGTTCCCGCTTTTTGGGAAGCTGGCACTGCCCCTTTTACGACATGGACGGTCGTTGCTTGACATGACTCCGAGATGGAGTGTTCGTGATAGACGTTTCCCTGGCCCGTAGTGATTCGATTCCCGCTTGGTAGGAATCCTGCGCTGCCCTTTTTATGACATGGACGGTCAATGCTGCCCTTTTTTGCGACTTGGACGGTCGATGCTGCCCTTTTTGTGACTTGGACGGTCGATGCTTCCATTTTAACGACGTGGACGGTCGATATTGCCCTTTTAGCGACGTGGACGGTCGATTCTGCCCTTTTTGCGACTTGGATGGTCGGTGCTGCCCTTTTAGCGACGTGGACGGTCGGTGCTGCCATTTTAGCGACTTGGACGGTCGGTTCTGCCCTTTTTGCGACATGGACGGTCGGTTCTACCCTTTTTGTGACATGGACGGTCGGTGCTGCCCTTTTAGCGACGTGGACGGTCGGTGCTGCCCTTTTAGCGACTTGGACGGTCGGTGCTGCCCTTTTAGCGACTTGGACGGTCGGTGCTGCCCTTTTAGCGACTTGGACGGTCGGTGCTGCCCTTTTGCGACATGGACGGTCGGTACTGCCCTTTTAGCGACTTGGACGGTCGGTTCTGCCCTTTTTGCGACATGGACGGTCGGTGCTGCCCTTTTAGCGACGTGGACGGTCGGTGCTGCCATTTTAGCGACTTGGACGGTCGGTTCTGCCCTTTTTGCGACATGGACGGTCGATGCTGCCCTTTTAGCGACGTGGACGGTCGGTGCTGCCCTTTTAGCGACTTGGACGGTCGGTACTGCCCTTTTAGCGACTTGGACGGTCGGTACTGCCCTTTTAGCGACTTGGACGGTCGGTTCTGCCCTTTTTGCGACATGGACGGTCGGTACTGCCCTTTTAGCGACTTGGACGGTCGGTTCTGCCCTTTTTGCGACATGGACGGTCGGTGCTGCCCTTTTAGCGACGTGGACGGTCGGTGCTGCCATTTTAGCGACTTGGATGGTCGGTTCTGCCCTTTTTGCGACATGGACGGTCGGTGCTGCCCTTTTAGCGACGTGGACGGTCGGTGCTGCCATTTTAGCGACTTGGACGGTCGGTGCTTGATTTGACTTGCTCTACTTCTTGCAATGTCAGGGGTAGACTTGACTTGCTCCGCTTCTTGCGGTGTCGAGATTGGATTTTGACTTGCTCCGCTTTCTGTGGCGTCAGAGCGAAAGTTGACTTGTTGATTTTGATTTGGGTTGACATCAGCATCGCTATACTGGAATATGGTACCAGGAGTGAATCATCATCTGTCATGGAGAGGATTTTGGGATTTTGGTTTTTGTTTGGCATCTGCATTGCTGCACTGGAATAATACCAGGAGCAACTCATCATTTGCCCCGGGAGGATTTGGGAATTGTTTTTTTTTTTGGGATTTGCATTGCTGCACTGGAATAATGCCAGGAGCAACTCATCATTTGCCCCGGGAGGATTTGGGAGAAATTGGAATTGTTTTACGCCCGTGGATTGTATACGGTTTTGCAGGATGTATGATCCAGACCGTAGGGCCGGAAAAATTTCGGGACTTTGTCGGCGTCTGCATCGCTGCACTGGAATATGGTACCAGGAGCGACTCATCATTCGCCGTTGGGGTATGGGATTTGAAATTTGGTTGGCGTCTGCATCGCTGCACTGGAATATGGTACCAGGAGCAACTCATCATTCGCCATTTGGGGATTGGGGACTTGGAATTTGGACTTTGTTTGGCATCAGCATTGCTGCACTGGAATAACGCCAGGAGCAACTCATCATTTGCCTTGGGAGGACTTGGGATTTGGGTTTTTGGTCGGCATCAGCACCGCTAACACTGAAGCGAAATGCCAGGAGCGACTCATCATTTGCCGTTGCCCGTTGGGGAACGATGTCTTAGGAGACAGGTTTGGGTCCCTATCACCTAAGGCTTTTCAATTTTATGGGCCGTGAGGGTCCCATAAAAGCATTTTCTCCCTACGAGTCGTAAGGATCCCGCAGGTGTATTTTCTCCTTAGGAATCGTGAAGATTCCTAAGTGTGTTGCTCTTTTGTGAGTCGTAAGGATCTCACGCAGGGGTTTTCTCCTCGCAAGGTCGAGAGGGCTTTGCGAGTGTATTTCATCTCTTTTCATGAGTTTGCGCCCTTTCGGGTTTTCACAGACTCGCCGGTAGTCCTGCTGTTTTTACTCACGGAGTCCTTTCGGGTTTTCATCCGTGCTCGTTTTTCTTGTGGACATACCGTTTATTTCTTCTTTTCTTTTCTTTTTCTTTTTTTTTTGCCGCTGGTGGGACTTTAAAGTAGTCTCACCGGCAGGATTTGGGAGAAATAGGGGTCATTTACGCCCGTGGATTGTATACGGTTTTGCAGGATGTCTGATCCAGATCGTAGGGTGATGTGCTCAATTCGCCTGCGACTTGGAGCATTCATGTGTAGTATTTCTTGAGATATCGGCCATTGATGGGTGGCATGGGCCTTTCTCCCTCGGCACTTATTAGTTGGTAGGATCCTCCGTCAAACACTTTCTCGATGACGTATGGTCCTTCCCAGTTCGGCTCAAATTTTCCCTTGGCATGTCGATTGGGGATGATCGGTCTTTTGAGGACCAACACCAATTCACCTTTCTTGAATGCGTGGAGACGAGTTATCTTGTCATAGGCCTGTGACATTTGGGCTCGGTATAGCTCTAGATTTTGCTGCACCGCGAGCCTCTTTTCTTCGAGGGCATCGAGTTCTTCAAGTCGAAGGAGCACGTTTTCCTCTTCTGTCAACTCATGCTGAACGACCATTCTTAAGCTTGGAACTTCGACTTCGAGGGGGAGGACCGCCTCCACTCCGAAGAGCAATGAGTATGGAGTGGACTGAGTTGGAGTACAGTGCGTGGTATGATATGCCCACAATGCCTCGTGGAGCTTGAGATTCCAGTCTCTCTTGTTGGCTGAAGCATTTTTCCTCAGGAGCTTGCATAGAGTCTTATTGAAGGCTTCGGCTAGCCCATTGGCTCTTGGATTATAGATGGAGGAATATCTCCAGTCTATCTTGTGCTGAGCAGCGAACCTTGAGACATTGAAGCTCTTGAAAGAAGGCCCGTTGTCAGAAATGATTCTTCTTGGTGTACCGAAGCGGTATAGAATATTATGCTGGAAGAATGTCAGAATATCCTTTATCTTAACTTCTTTTAGCGGGACAGCTTCAGCCTATCTGGAGAAGTAGTCTGTCGCGGCCAGTATAAACTGGTGGCCTTTAGATGACGGAGGATCAATTGGGCCAACAATGTCGGTGCCCCAAACTTCGAAGGGCCACGATGCCACCGTAGGATGCAATGGATTGGGATGCTTGTGAATAAAATCACCGTGAATTTGGCAGATATAACATTTCTTTGCATGCTCTCCGCAATCTCGTATCATGGTGGGCCAGTAATACCCAAGCCGTTTGATTTGAAGTCGCATCTTGGGGCCAGACTGGTGAGCACCGCAAACGCCCGAGTGGACATCTTTCATGACCTTTTGGGCTTCGGCCAATGACAGACACCTGAGCCAGAGTTGGTCATATGACCTGCGGTATAACATGTCATTTACAAACACGTATCGGAGAGCTCTTTTCTTCAGCTGAATCCTCGCAGATTTTTCTTCGGGCAGCTTGTCATATCGGAGGTACTCTATGAAGGGTTTTCTCCAATCGGGCTCGTCTTGGATGATCGAAGCTTCTTCCGCAGGACTGCTCTTCTGTTCCGCGCTTTCCTCTTCTCGTAGAGAGACTGGGGGTAGAATTTGCCGGCTCCTGACTGTGATCAGAATTTCGTCCATGTCAGGATCAGCCAGCTCCTTGGCCAAGCGAGCGAGTACATCAGCCTTTCCGTTCAACGCTCTAGGGACTCTCGTTAGTTCAATATGAGTGAACCGTTTCATGAGTTCCACCACTCGACCTCTGTACCGAGCTAACTCGGGTTTGTATATCTTATAATCGCCGTTTACTTGGTTGACGACAAGCTGGGAGTCACCGTAAACCCGTAGCCGAAGGATTTCCATTTCTATGGCGAGCTCCAAACCAGCTATCAGAGCTTCATACTCAGCTTCATTGTTTGTCCGAGGCTCGGTGAGAGCAAAAGAACGTCGTAGGGTTCCCATTGATGGTGTGATGAACACCAATCCTATCCCTGCTTTTATCTCCGGGACGCTTGATTTACTGGAGGTCCTTATTGACTAGGCTCCATCGAAGTAGAGCTCCCAACATGGCTCATCTTCCTCGAGGTGCAGCACTTGTTCATCGGGTAACCCACAATTTAGCGGCGACCCTTAAACTCCATGGACTATGATGTCCTTAAACTTATGGACCGCAATGTCCCTAAACTAAAACAATAGAACCCAAATGCTCTTTTGTTGGATCTAAATGATCATGTTAAGTATATCTTAGTCTAAAATTAGACTAACCTATCCTTAACAAACGTTTAAGTTGATCTTAGTCTCAAATGAGATTAACGATCCTTAAACCCAACCCAAACCCAAATCTAAGAAAATACGGATTGTTTCCTGATTTAAAATCAGGAAAGCTTCTGTGGAAAGATTCAAAAAGGGGCCACGTGCTTACACGTGACCAGCAGTCACGTGTTGACACGTGACCTATAAAGTGCAGAAAAGGCGCACATTGAATCGCTGAGCAAAGTCAAGGAAAAGAGCTTCAGAAGAGGTCACGTGCTCCCACGTGACCAGGGTCACGTGCTCCCACGTGACCAGGGTCACGTGTTGACACGTGACGTTCAAAGCAGCAAACTCGCTCTCCAATTGAACCAAGGAAAGAAGTGCTAGACAGGGGTCACGTGCTCATACGTGACGGCTAAGCGGCAGAAGAAGGCAGAACACAGAAAGAAAGAGGATCCTTCATTCCAAAAGGGGGGTCACGTGTCCGCACGTGACCATGGGTCACGTGGTCACACGTGACCGGCTTTCAAAACCCATGTTGACGGCAGAATTCTGAAGGAAATTTGAATCTTTCCAAAGAAAAGTGATTATCTGAGACCAATCAAATTAAAGATTTAGAGATGATTAAATATCATCTATCTATGGAAAATCTGGGGTTTGGAAAGATTTCCCCCTTAAATCTAACCAAAATAACAAAGGAGAATCTCGGGATTTAAGATCCAACGGTGAATAAAATTCACCCAATAATCCAAAGGCCCGAAACGAATGATGGATGCAAATCAAATCTCTCAGTGAAGATTCATCAAAAAACTAATTCATTCGGCTGCTTCTCCTATAAATAGGAGCCAAAAGACACAGAGAAGAGGGATACGCGCAGAGAAAGAAAAAAGGAGAAAAACTTTGATACTTGGAAAAGACTTGGATCTTCTGCAAAAACCCTAGGTAAGAAAGGGAAGGCTTTCGGAAAGAAAGAGAATTTAATTCTCAACAGAGTTTAACTCTAATATATAAAACAGAAGAACACATCTCTTCTCTCTTTGATAGAGGATCTGCAAAGTGCACATCTCCCCTTAAGGTTGAGAATTTAATTCTCAATGGGTCGAGATCCTGCCATGCAGATCCAAAACATAGAGAAGGAATGCAAGCATGAGAATTTAATTCTCGCAGAACTGTAGGAATTCAATTCCTTTAAAATAAAATTAGGGCTCGACCCTGTATCATGGGAATTTAATTCCTTCAAAATAAAAGAAGCAGGGTTTAACCCTAATTAAGAACATAGTTCTGTTGAAACAGCAGGAATTTAATTTCCTTAATCATATTTCTTTAAAACGGGAAGTTTAGTTCCTTAAGAGCCTTCATTAGGGTTTAACCCTATTCAGTTCTTCACATATATGAGGAATTTAATTCCTACAGAAAATTCAGAGTTCAACTCTATTTCAGAATATAAATCTTCAAAAAGGAAGTAGGAATTTAATTCCTTTGAAAATTAAAAGCCCGAGGAATTTAATTCCTGAAAAAAAGATCAACAGATCCTCTAAAAATGACACACATAGAGGCAGGGTCACGTGCCACCACGTGACCCCCCAAGAGATCTACAGAAAACCCTTTGAGGCTGTCCCTCACGTGACCCACGTGACCCTTAATAAAAGCTCTAACAAATGAGCATATGAATGCCCGTCACGTGCTGACACGTGATGCTCTGAAAGATGCAGTAATCTCAGCAGAACCATTGAAAAGAGGGCGCTCTCACGTGTTGCTACGTGACCCCTTTTGCCTTAGTGTTCAACACTAAATCGGAACTCTCAAACCCAGCGTCAAAACACTGTTAGGCCTTAGCATTCAACAATGATTAAAAAAGCCTTATTGGCAGTGTTCAACATTGATCTGTTTCAGTGTTTGACACTAATTTGAAAAAGCCTTATTGCTGGTGTTTAACACCAATTATCTCTTAGTGTTGAACACTAACTCATCAACCTTATTCCCAGTGTTCAACACTGATTACTCTGAAGTGTTTATCACTAGGCTTTGGCCCAATTGGCTAAAGGGATAGAGGAAAACATTCTCCCTCAATGGACCAACAAAGAGTCAATATTCCAGACCTGACTGGACTTAGCCCAAGCTGGCCATAAGTCCTCAATTTGTGATTTAACTGGGCCAATAGGCTCATAACATAATTGATCAGTCTTGACCCAAATTGGGCCAGGGACTATTTGATCCACCCCGGTTCTAGGGTACATCTCTTCACTCCTTTGATACTTGGCATTGTAATCCCTCAATGTCTTCAAAGAGGTGACGGGTCCCGAAGACCATTCATGATATGGACTGTGGGGTCCTTAAACCCATGCATAATGCAAAATTCCTGGTTACGTGGAACGCGGATAACGTCACTCTTTGACCCCGCGGAAAACGTCCAGAGCGGATCCTGGTCCTCGCAGAGCACGGCAGTGAACCCGTGTGAAGCATCCAGAGCGGAGCCTGGTCCTCGCCTAGCACGGCAGTGAACCCGTGTGAAGCATCCAGAGCACATACCGGACTGTGGAGTCCTTAAACCCATGGACTATGACGTCCTTAACCTTGACCGAGATGTCTTAAAACTACCGACGGACCGCAATGTCCTTAAACTACCCACGGACCGCAATGTCCTTAAACTACCCACGGACCGCAATGTCCTTAAACTACCCACGGACCGCAATGTCCTTAAACTACCCACGGACCGCAATGCCCTTAAACTAGCCATGGATCGCGATGTCCTTAAACTAGAACCATAGAGCCTCCATATGCTCTTTCGTCGGATCTAAACGGTCCTGTTTAAGTTGATCTTAGCCTCAAAGATGGCTAACGCGTCCTTAAACCCTCAAACAGACTGGACTATGAATCCCCCTAATTAACTCTGGCTCGAGGGTACATCTCTGAACTCCTCCGACATTCGTCGTTGTAATCCTTCAACGTCGTCAGAGAGGTGACGGGTCCCGACGGCCACGCATACGACGGACTACTATGTCCTGAAATTGGAACAATGGGGTCCAAACACTCCTTTGTCGGATCTAAACGATCCTGTTAAGTTGATCTTAGCCTTAAACTAGACTAATGCGTCCTTAACAAATGTTTGAGTTGATCTTAGCCTCAAGCATGGTTAGCGTATCCTCAAACCAAACCCCCAAACCCAAATCTAAGAAGATACGGATTTGGACTAGTCCACGCCCTACGGGCGACGACATAACTCGGTCTCCGTAAACGATCCACGAGCAGGAAAATATAAAACAAAACACACGACACGAAGTGACCATCTGGAGAAGGAGAAAGTTGTTACCGCGACGCGGTAGCGTAATTAACTGCAGGGGCTTGCGCCTGCAGGGAAGAGCGTCCCCACAATCAAAAACCCCTCAAACGAGGGGGAATCTGACGAAGTCTGCTACATCGGCCGCATCCGTCTAAACCTCCGATACATGGCGCCATAGATCGACTTGACATCCTCGGAGAGGCAGACGGATAGCACCTATTGGCGTCTGCTCCGAACCTCAGGCGAGACGTCCCGACGTCCCGCGTGTCTGTTCGGAGGGGAACAGATTCTGGCACGCCCGGTGGGACTTTTTCCTCTTTCCACTCCACACTTCGTGTGTCGTGATTCGCGAACCAATCGCGGTTCGCCAATGATTGCCCTTGGGTTTCAAGATACTAAGAATTGGCGTCTTGCCTATTGCAGAAAACAAAGGATCGATGGCTGCTGCTTCCGCAAAGTCCTTCAACTGCTCAAACTGCAATTGCGACCAACGCTCTGCCTCGCCAGGAGGTATAGCCTATGGACCCCAAGCTGCTTCGTTGTTCACAATGCCGGTGGACCAGGTGACTCAAGCCACTACCGGATTGTTCTTTGGGACTATACTCCCACCATCCAGCTTCACGGCGCCAGTGCTGACAAAGGAAGCTCTCAAGAAGTCGGTCTTTGATCGTCTTACCCCTGCCGCGACTCCTCTCAACAAGTCGCCCAACGTCAACGCCTCGGTCTTCTCGAGATTGGGCCAGAAAGCTTGCAAACTCATCATAGGGCCTACAATCTCAGAGAAGGCTGCTTCTAAGAAAGCGGCCGCTCCTGCCTCCGAAATCGCAAAGGCGGTTTCCCCGGTCAAGAAATCGATCTTCACAAGATTAACAGCTTCGACTCCCGCTCCCGCTGCACAAAGGACATCGGTCTTTGACAGGCTGACACCAACAATGACCCCCCACCCACACAGAGGGCAAGACGAAACCATTCTTATATCTGACTCTACGCCGTCTGCTCGACGCGCTCGACGTCGTCATTGGCGCCGAATAAGGAAGGCTGGGGGCAACTCCCCCTCTGGATTGACTCCACCAGCCCCGGTGGTAGAAGTTAATGCTGCTGTTCCAACTGGGAACAGCTTCGAAATGTTAAATAAGGTGCGAAGGAATTCCTCTACTGCAGTGCTGAAGAGGTCTCCTCCCCCATCAGAAAAGATTGTGGAAATAGAATCAGAACAGCCCCGATCTCCTCAACGGCTGTCTTCCAAAATCTATAAGGTTTGGCGGCGGGCCCGAGACTCAATCATCGATCCAAACTTCTCCCGCCAGCATAAGAAGCTGAAGATCCAACCGAAGGCTGGCCACCAGGCGAAACCCCAAAAGGCTGTCTGGACGCCCACCTCGACGGCCCCCTCAACCTCCATGGCTCATAAAAGGAGGGAGCCCGAGAAGATCCCTCAACGTGCAACGACGGCTAAAAGCACTGAGCCTAGACGCCCTAAGTCTGGGGGAATGATGGTCCACACCGTATACATGGCCTCTGGAAAGGAGGAGAGCCGCACTTCTACAGGCCACCGACCACTAACCCGATCCGTAACGAAATCCCAGGAGCAGCAACAAAAGCTCCAAGAAATGATGAATGCTATGGCCGCGCTCACCGGGCCAAAGGAAAACCCAGAAGCGTCCTCAGACGCACGCCGGGAGGAAGAAACCGACGCTGAATTCCTTCGCCGGACACTGGAGAAAAGGGACAAAGAGGCTGCTGAACAAGCGGCCAACATACAACGGATGGGCCTTCTCTTTCAAGATGTGATAGGAATGATGATCCAGCAGGACTTACCCGCCGAAGATCCTCCGATTGTTCTTGAAGACGACCGAGGAGAGACGTCAAATCCACCACCAGCCCTCTCAACGGCCAAGGAGGAGACGATCTCTAAGGCTGACTTGGCTGACTACATAGCCTAGCAAATCCGAGTTCATCATGCGACTGAGGCAGCTGGTCAAGTCGTGAAAACGGGGCGACCGTATCCAAGCTGGTACGATCAAATCAAATATCCGCAAGGCTATACGATACCGAAATTCCATGTGTATAAGGGGACCGGCAATCCTCATCAACACGTCGCCCAGTTCCGGGCCCTCTGCGGTAACACCGGCGGTGACGATAAACTGTTACTCCGTCAGTTCGTTGGCAGCTTATCAGAAACAGCGTTCGAATGGTATTCGGAGCTCCCGAACGATTCCATCAAAACGTTCGCTGAAATGGAGTTGTTGTTCACCCAGCGATTTGCAAGTGCCAGCGAACGCACTCCGATGACTGCTTTGATTAACGCCAGGGTAAAACCAGGCGAAACCTGGGTCCAGTATGCTATACGCTGGCGGAATTTGTGGTCAAGATGCGAGCAACGCATTGAGGAAGCACCCGCAGTGGGTATGTTCGTGGGAACCCTAGACCCTCACGCAACTATCTCCCAGTTTATGATGTTCTTTAAGCCAACCACATTCCAGACTTTAATCGACAAGTTGGCTCAGATGGACCAGATGGGTCATAGACCACCTGCCCCGAAGCCAGAACCTCGGAATGACAAGGGTAAAGGAAGGGCAACTTTTGTCGCGAATGCCCAACAGCAACCCGACGCCCCGAAATCGGCAGATCAATTGGAAGAAAGACGCCGATATTATAACGAAAAGATGAAGCGTCCCTACTCGTTCCCACGAGACAAGACGAGACGGTTATTTGAGCTGGCAATACGCAACAGACTTATTAACCTCCCAAATCCAAGGCGACCGCCACAACCCAGCGAGGTGAATAACCCCAACTACTGCCCTTACCATCAGACGGTAAGT
This sequence comes from Agapanthus africanus, assembly GCA_030015575.1. Lineage (NCBI taxonomy): Eukaryota > Viridiplantae > Streptophyta > Magnoliopsida > Asparagales > Amaryllidaceae > Agapanthus > Agapanthus africanus. The sequence continues at coordinate 415,194,070 of CM057338.1, read as the reverse complement.
CATCCGATTGAAGATTGCTTCGTCTTCAAAGGATGGATCGAAGATCAATACCTCCAGGGGAAGTTTGTACTGTCTGAAAAGTGGAAGGTGAACCCGCCACAACCACATACTCCTAAAAAGGCAGACACATCGGGGGCAACTTGCTCCTTTATCGAGGAAGCTCCATGGGAGGTCGTGCTATCAACAAAGACCGAAAGAATGCTGAGAGACCTCCACGCATGCCCTGCGATCGAATGGAAGGACCCTCTTGAACCTCAAATTATCGAAGGGATGTTGAAGCCCCGCACAATCGCGAAGACTCGTGATAAGGGACCGAATACTCACGCCCAACCGTCAAAATCTTCAAAGAAAAAGAAGAAGAAATCCAAGAAGCCCGCGAGGCTTGGAGACGAGCGAACAAACTTGCAGAAGCAAATCGACGCGCTGGAAGAATACAATCAAAAGGCGCGAACTCCTGTCACACTGCAAGAGTTCCTCAGCCACATCTTTCAAGAGGACGATGATGGAGAGAACTCGTCGTATGAATCCGAGGGATATGCGGCAAGTTGCAACGTGATCTCCCACTCGTTTACCGATGATGAGAAAACTCCTAGCACTAAGAAGCTGAAGGCAGAGCCCGAACCAGAGCGTGCGAGGCTGACAACTGATATGATCAATGCCTTCCTAGACGAGATTCGTCTAAAAAGTAAAGCGGATCAGGAGCGTGAGATGGCAGCATCAGAAGGAACCAAATGCGGGCGACTGAACGAAAGAGTTGAGCTACCCCTGCCAGAGCGAAAGGCATCCGAAATGGACAAGAAAATATTCAAGACAAGGAAAAGGTTCGCCAAAGCCATGTCAATGGGAATGAAGCTGCCACCTTCGGAAGGAAATAGGCACGATGGGGCGGAAAGGCACCCTGACTACTGCGCATATCATCGGAAAATCTCACACCCCACAGAGGAGTGCGAAGCCTTTAAGATATGGTGGCAGGGATATGTTGCTCGTCGGCAACATTTCAAGCGCATGAAACGCAAGAGCCGTAGGGAGCAAAGAAGCACTGTCGATAGGCTCAACAGAACTACTGGCAACTGTTATATGGCTCAAGCCGAAGGGTCACAAGTTCTCACCTTTGGGAGCGACTCTGATGAAGAAATGGCTCTGGGCCCTCTCTTTAAAGAGTCCGTTCTAGGGAAAGAAGAGGAATCGGAGGCCTGCAAGAACATTCAGCTGCGCAATCGCACACTCCCAGAAAAGAATCTCGGGCCCGTAGGCAGAAAAGATAAGGGAAAGGAAAAGGTCACGGAAGATATCACTTTGGATGACCAGGTCGCGAAAGAACTGGCTGCTAAAGACCCTCCTGGGAGGAGTAAAGTGGACTATAACATCCTCGCGCATCTAAGGAAGCTACCTTCTCAGCTTAGCATTCTCGACGCCCTCCTGTTATCAAAAGAAGCACGGGACTCACTAATTAAGGCATTACAAGAACCTGAGCAATTCCAAGCCTTCCTCGCCACTGAAAAGATGAAGGACGAACTGGAGGAAGTGCATACGGCCGACGTCACTTTCGGTGATGAAGACCTCCTTCTTGGGACGTGCGACCATAACCGTCCCCTATATGTCTCCGGATACTGCCATGACATCAAGATAGGCAAGATCCTGGTGGATAATGGGTCCTCCGTCAATCTCCTTAATGTTCGGGTGTTGAAGGAGATCTGCATGAGTGTGCAACATCTCGCCCGTGACAAAATTACTATCTCCGGTTTCGACTCACAATCGTCACGGACTCTCGGATCTGTGATACTAACGTTACGCTTCGGGCTTCTCGTCACAGACATCAAATTCCATGTCATTGACGCCAAGACCTGTTACAACGCCTTGCTCGGTCGTCCTTGGCTACACGAATACAACATCGTCCCTTCTACACAACATCAGTGTATGAAGTACTTTAAAGATGGTTTCGAGTATACTGTAACGGGTGAGCTGAACCCATTTTCCGTGAACGAAGTCCGCAAATACGAGGATGCGAAATACTTTTCGCCAGACTTTGAAGATACAGAAAGGTGCCGCAACTCAGAGAACAAGGCCGCCGCCGCCATCCCTGTTTTCGGAAGCGATACCGAAGAAGAGGAAGAGATAGTTTATACAGAGCCATCTCAACGCAACAATCGGGGGACGCCCGCCCCCATACCGGTCTTCGGAAGTGATTCAGAAGATGAGGTCAATGCCGTATTCTCCAATCGGCTTTCAATGCAAGCACCCCTCAGCGATGGCCATAGTTTGCAAATCACCATGGTACCGCGAAAACACTACAAAGATCTCGACACGCTTCAAACTCACAACGTGCAAGACCTGCAAACGTTTTACGTCCCTCCCAGGCGTAGGAGTGAGAAGGTGATCCTATTCTACCGATCCTCAGAGTCGAAAATAGAGAAAGAGATCTGGCATGGCGCAGATGCTACATGCGACAGACTCCAACCCATCCGTCTGCCTAGATACTATACGAACGGATTAAAGAAGCTATTGAAGCGCCAAGGAGTACCCTTAAAACAAACTGTTCGACAGGCTCGGTTCTACAACAGGATTTGGGATGTCCCTGGAACCCAACGCAAATTGCCCAACGGGAAAATGGAAACACTTGGGCTTGGATACGCGAGAACCGGAAAATGGGAGCGGGCCCACAGCAGCTACGCTATATATACCTTTGATGAAGAAGAGGACGCACTATCAAGAGATGCCGATCCCTCATCAAAACTAGACCCCGCGATTGAAGCGCCAAGTCCGTCGTTTGAAGAACGAATGGGCAAGCCTATCAGGAAAGTGGGTCAGAAAGCTTGGGAAGACCACAGCCGCGAAATGGCCATCTACGAGAAGGCCAGGACGCAACGTCTATTTCAACAGACTGCGAAAGACAAAGATGTTCATCCTTGTCAACCCATCACGCGAAAGACCCAATGCGGAGACGGAAATAAGTCGAAAAGCGGGAAGAAGAGCCGACAACAACGACGCAGGATTAGAGGGTTACGTAATCGGGTATTGCACAGCTCGGATTCGTCCTTCATAGAAAAGATGAGTCGAGCGTACTCCTTCCCCCGAGACAAGACGGAAAGGTTACTCAAACTCGCCCTAAAACATCGAATGATCGCGCTTCCAGAGTCTAGGCATCCTGAGCAAACTAGCAAGGCCTCTCATCCGAGTTATTGCTCTTATCACCAAGCCATAGGACATCCTACCGAAGACTGCTTCACCTTCAAGAACTGGGTCGAGGACCAGTACCGACGGGGTAGGTTTGCTTTATCCGACGGCTGGAAGATAACGCCACCGCAAAAGCATGAGCCCAAGGCCGCAAAAGCAGAACCGGGCCCGCCTCAGTCTAGAGAGCGGGTTCGCACTTGTTATATGATTACGATATTAGAAGGAGGGCCCGAGAGCGTAGATGACCTTTCCCGGTGCTTTGAGAACAGCGATGATGAGTTGATCTCAGAATTCCCGCCAGCTCCGAAAGAACTGGAAGATGGTATACATACTACTGCAGATAACCTCAAGAAGATTGAGTTGGGATCGGCAGACGACCCGCGACCGACATTTGTCAGTGAATTGTTATCCGAAGAGAGGGTGGCCGCGTTAAAGAACGTGCTTCTACGGCATAAAGACTGCTTCGCGTGGAACTACTCCGAGATGCCAGGATTAGACCCGGACATTGCTGTGCATAGATTAGCAATATCCCCAGATATTAAGCCAGTCAAGCAGGCGCCAAGGAGGATGCGACTCGAGCTTGAGATGAGCATCAACGCCGAAGTCAAGAAGTTGATCGATTCCGGATTTATCCAGGAAGTCCAATATCCCGACTGGATTGCCAATATCGTCCCGGTAATGAAAAAGAATGGGACGGTACGCATATGCGTGGATTTCAGGGATCTCAATAAAGCCTGTCCAAAGGATGATTTCCCAGTACCGGTAACCGAACTAATGATAGATAACACGTCAACTCACGAGGTTTTCTCCTTTATGGATGGTTCGTCAGGATACAATCAGATAAAGATGCATCCCGAAGACCAGAAGCACACCGCTTTCCGGACCCCTTTGGGTATATTTTGTTACAAGGTTATGCCCTTTGGCCTCAAGAACGCTGGCGCTACCTACCAAAGGGCCATGACAAAGATCTTCGATGACCTCATACATGACGTCGTCGAGTGCTATATCGATGACCTTGTAGTAAAGAGCAGGTCATACGAAGAGCATTTAAACCACCTGGAGACTGTGTTTCAACGCCTCCGGCAATATAACTTGAAAATGAATCCCCTCAAATGCGCATTTGGAGTCTCCTCGGGCAAATTCCTAGGATTCATTGTTCGACACCGAGGTATTGAAATCGATCCGTCAAAGATCAAAGCGATCATGGAGATGCCTCCGCCAAGAACTCTCAAACAGTTGCGGTCTCTCCAGGGGAAGCTCGCATACATCCGGCGATTTATCGCCAACCTTTCTGGCAAATGCCGTCCATACAGTCACCTGATGAAGAAGGGAACCCCTTTTGTCTGGGATCAAAAATGCCAAGGTGCACTAGACGAGATCAAGCAGTACCTGCAGAACCCGCCGGTATTGGCTGCGCCGGTCAAGGGAAAACCCCTCATTCTTTATACAACCGCCCTCGAAGGTTCCTTGGGCGCACTATGGGCGCAAGAGAACGATCAGGGGAAAGAGAGAGCACTCTACTACTTAAGTCGAGTTCTACTGGGGGCAGAAAGCAATTACTCTCCCATTGAGAAACATTGCTTGGCGTTGATCTTCGCGATAACAAAGCTCAGGCACTATGCGTTGGCACACGAAGTCTGCCTCATCTCGAAGGTGGACCCTCTTAAATACTTGATGTCAAAAGCCATATTGACGGGACGACTCGCTAAATGGGCCCTGCTCTTGATGGAGTTCTCGATAACATATCAACCTCTCAAGGCAGTGAAAGGCCAGGCCATTGCTGATTTCCTCGCTGAGCACCCGATACCGGCCGATTCTCCTTTGAATTGTGACTTACCGGACGAGCATGCATTTGATGCGATTAGCGGTGAAAGCACCCGATGGGAACTCTATTTCGATGGAGCGTCCTCCGTAAAGAAACAAAAGCAAGGTATCCCAATGATCAGGTCAGGGATAGGCCTCAACTTTGCGACTCCACAAGGAGGGATAATGCGCTTCGCTTTCTCCTTAACAGAGCCGAGGACAAACAATGAAGCTGAATATGAAGCCCTGATAGCAGGCCTCGAGCTTGCCATTGACATGAGAATTGAAGACCTCCTCATATACGGGGATTCTCAGCTGGTCGTTAGTCAAGTAAATGGTGACTACCAAACGTGCAAACCGGAGCTGGTGAAGTACGGTGAAAAGGTGCAACAACTGTTGACCCAGATCCCCTCCTATACTTTGGAAAATATACCGCGCGCGGAAAACAGCAAAGCAGACGCGTTGGCCAAACTCGCTAAAGAACTGGCTGACGAGAACCTCGATGATGTCAGAATCGTGGTACAAAGCCGACGAGTGCTCACCCCGGCAGAACTATCTCCGGAACTACATAAAGAGGGAGCGACCGAGCAGATGACCCTACAAATAAAAGACCAAGAGAAGGCCGAAGACTGGAGGGAAGTCTTCATAGACTACTTTAAGTCCCGCCGAATGCCCGAAGAAGCGTCCTCAAGACATCAGCTCATGAAACGAGCTCTATCTTTCGCTTTCGTCAACGATACCCTATACAAGAGATCGCTTGATTCTCTATGGCTGAGATGCTTAGGACCTGACGAAGCAGAAAAAGTCGTTCAGGAAGTTCATGACGGACTTTGCGGTTCTCATCAAGCAGGCCCGAAGATGAAGTTAAAGATTAAACGAATGGGCTACTACTGGCCCACGATGATCCAGGACTGCCTCGAGTATGCAAAACAATGCCACTCATGCCAGATTCATGGAGACTTCATCCACCAACATCCGAATCCGCTACACCCAACGGTGGCCAGTTGGCCATTCGAGATGTGAGGGACTGACATAGTCGGCCCCATTGAACCAGCATCATCTCGGGGACATCGTTTTATCCTGGCGACAACTGATTACTTCTCCAAATGGGCAGAAGCAGTACCGCTGAGGGAAGTGAAGACGGAGAATATCCTCCATTTCTTCAAGACGCACGTCATCTATCGGTTCGGAACCCCACGGCGGATTATCTCCGATAACGGGCCAGCCTACAGAAGCCATAAGATTAGCCGCTTCGCGCAGCAGCACAATATAGACTGGAGGTATTCTTCAGTTTACAACCCACGAGCCAACGGTCTGGCCGAGGCCTTCAATAAGACCTTGACGAAGATCATAAAAAAGACCGTTTCCCGGAATAAGAGAGACTGGCACGAGAGGCTGCAAGAAGCCCTTTGGGCTTATCGAACTATATTCAAGACGGCCACAAACACAACGCCATACGCGTTGGTATTTGGGACGGAAGCAGTACTCCCCCTCGAGATAGAGTTACCCTCTCTATGAGTGGCAGTCCACCACGAACTGACCGACGAAGAAAATGCTCACCTTCGACTTGAGGAGCTTGATGCCCTCGACGAAACCCGACTCATAGCGCAACAACATCTAGAAGCCTACAAAGCAAAGATGACGCGCTCGTACGAAAGATTGACCAGGCCAAGGGCATTCCGCCAAGGCGAACTCGTGCTGGTGGTCAAAAGACCTATGATCCCCAATCGTGCCAAGCGAGGGAAATTCGAGCCAAACTACGAAGGCCCGTACATCATAGACCAGGTCTACCAGGGTGGAGCCTATCTACTCGTGGACATGCACGGTGAAAGGCCTTTCAGGCCAATAAACGGCCGCTTCTTGAAGAAATACTATGCTTAGTGAGCCACAACCTGGGTCAACGGTAGATGACGACGACTATGTCCGCTCGCTATCTTCCTAGGCTCAAGCTTTACAAGCAGTAGCTGGCCTTCCCATAACAACGGACCGAAACGTCTTAAAACTATCGACGGACCGAAACGTCTTAAAACTATCGACGGACCGAAACGTCCTTAAAACTAACAACGGACCGAAACGTCTTTAAACTATCAACGGACCGAAACGTCCTTAAACTAACGATGGACCGAAACGTCCCTAAACTACTACCGCAGCATCCTTAGGCTGACGAGATATAAAAAAAAAGAAAAAAGAAGAGAAAAAAAACGGTATGTCCATAAAGCAAAATGGGCACGGATGAAAACCCGAAAGGGCTCCGTGAGTAAAAACAGCAGGACTACCGGCGAGTGTTTGTGAAAACCCGAAAGGGCGCAACCTCGTTAAAAGACACTTATAGGGTCCTCTCGACCTTGTAAGGAGAAATCACCTGCGTGAGATCCTTACGACTCACAAAGGAGCAACACACTTGGGGATCCCCACGATTCCTAAGGAGAAAATACACTTACGAGATCCTCACGACTCGTAAGGAGAATTCTCTTATGAGACCCTCACGGCTCATAAGACTTGAAAGTCTTAAGTTACAGAAACCTAAACCTGTTCTTAAGCAAATCCCCCACAACCTTCGATATTGCCCTACAAGCGGCTCGTACTGACCCTTGTAAACAATCCACGGGCGCGAACAAACGTCTCCCTAACAAAGTCCCACCCGTGACTGGGGATATATCCATATGGTGAACAACCCTTGTAAGTCCTCTCGACTTATGAGGAGAAAATCCTCTTTGTAAGATCCTTACGACTTACAAGAGAACATGCACTTAAGAATCCTCACGATCCTTAAGGAGAAAATACACCTGCAAGATCCTCACGACTTGTAGGGAGAAATACCTTTGTGAGACCCTTACGGCTCATGAAGCCAAAAGCCTTGGTCGACAGGACCCTTAACCCTGTTTGCTGAGCCACCTTTGTTCATCATCGACAAAGGCAAATAATGATTCGCTCCTGGCAACATTCCAGTTGTAGCGGTGCTGATGCCAAAATCGGTGCCTAAAATCCAGGCTTGCAGCGAAAAAGCTAGCAAGCCACACATGCCTACAAAATAGCCGAAATGATAGGGCAACTTGCAATAAAAAGCAGCAAGTAAAAATGAAGGCATGAAAAATAGCCGAAATGATGGGGCAACTCGCAATAAAAAACAGCGAGTGAAAATGAAATAAATAGCCGAAATGATTGGGCACCGCGAAAAATAGCCGAAATAATGGGGCAATCGCAACCTTCGCGATATAAAAGCTGAAATGATAGAGCATCGCGGAAAAAGAAATAAAATAAAAGTGAAACCCTCGCCCTACAGGGGCGCAAACAAAGAAGGGATCATATTCCTCCCCCAGGTTTCATCATAAGGAGAAGCCAAATCTCGACGGTTCACAGATAGCCTAGAGAACATCTCGTCGTTCGACAGACACAATATCAAGCGAAACGGAACAGCGGCAACCCCCAGTTCCATGGCTCGATGACATACATATCACCAAAAGTCAATTCCGTGAAATGCGGATACAATCAACAAACTTCCTGGTTACGTGGAAAGCGGATAATGTCACTCTCTGACCCCGTGGAAAACGTCCAGAGCGGATCCTGGTCCTCGCTAACACGGCAGTGAACCCGTGTGAAGCATCCAGAGCGGAGCCTAGTCCTCGCAGAGCACGGCAACGAACCCGTGTGAAGCATCTAGTGCAAACTTCCTGGTTACGTGGAAAGCGGATAATGTCACTCTCTGACCCCGTGGAAAACATCCAGAGCGGATCCTGGTCCTCGCAGAGCACGGCAGTGAACCCGTGTGAAGCATCCAGAGCGGACCCTAGTCCTCGCAGAGCACGGCAACGAACCCGTGTGAAGCATCTAGTGCAAACTTCCTGGTTACGTGGAAAGCGGATAATGTCACTCTCTGACCCCGTGGAAAACGTCCAGAGCGGATCCTGGTCCTCGCAGAGCACGGCAGTGAACCCGTGTGAAGCATCCAGAGCGGAGCCTAGTCCTCTCCGAGCACGGCAACGAACCCGTGTGCAGCATCTAGTGCAAACTTCCTGGTTACGTGGAAAGCGGATAATGTCACTCTCTGACCCCGTGGAAAACGTCCAGAGCGGATCCTGGTCCTCGCAGAACACGGCAGTGAACCCGTGTGAAGCATCCAGAGCGGAGCCTAGTCCTCGCAGAGCACGGCAACGAACCCGTGTGCAGCATCTAGTGCAAACTTCCTAGTTACGTGGAAAGCGGATAATGTCACTCTCTGACCCCGTGGAAAACGTCCAGAGCGGATCCTGGTCCTCGCAGAACACGGCAGTGAACCCGTGTGAAGCATCCAGAGCGGAGCCTAGTCCTCGCAGAGCACGGCAACGAACCCGTGTGAAGCACCTAGTGCAAACTTCCTGGTTACGTGGAAAGCGGATAATGTCACTCTCTGACCCCGTGGAAAACGTCCAGAGCGGATCCTGGTCCTCGCAGAGCATGGCAGTGAACCCATGTGAAGCATCCAGAGCGGAGCCTAGTCCTCGCCTAACGCGGCAGTGAACCCGTGTGAAGCATCTAGTGCAAACTTCCTGGTTACGTGGAAAGCGGATAATGTCACTCTCTGACCCCGTGGAAAACGTCCAGAGCGGATCCTGGTCCTCGTAGAACACGGCAGTGAACCCGTGTGAAGCATCCAGAGCGGAGCCTAGTCCTCGCAGAGCACGGCAACAAACCCGTGTGAAGCACCTAGTGCAAACTTCCTGGTTACGTGGAAAGCGGATAATGTCACTCTCTGACCCCGTGGAAAACGTCCAGAGCGGATCCTGGTCCTCGCAGAGCATGGCAGTGAACCCATGTGAAGCATCCAGAGCGGAGCCTAGTCCTCGCCTAACGCGGCAGTGAACCCGTGTGAAGCATCTAGTGCAAACTTCCTGGTTACGTGGAAAGCGGATAATGTCACTCTCTGACCCCGTGGAAAACGTCCAGAGCGGATCCTGGTCCTCGCAGAACACGGCAGTGAACCCGTGTGAAGCATCCAGAGCGGAGCCTAGTCCTCGCAGAGCACGGCAACGAACCCGTGTGAAGCATCTAGTGCAAAATTCCTGGTTACGTGGAACGTGGATAACGTCACTCTTTGACCCCGCGGAAAACGTCCAGAGCGGAGCCTGGTCCTCGCCAAGCACGGCAGTGAACCCGTGTGAAGCATCCAGAGCAAACACCGGACTGTGGAGTCCTTAAAATCCACGGACTATGACGTCCTTAACCTCGACCGCAATGTCTTAAAACTAACGATCAACCACCCCTATTCTTTACAGATTTTTGCCTCGGTTTAAGGGTACATCTCTTCACTCCTTTGATGCCCGGCGTTGTAATTCCTCAACGTCTTCAAAGAGGTGACGGGTCCCTGCAACCAAACGTCGGACTGTGGAGTCCCTAAATCCACGGACTATGAGGTCCTTAACCTTGACCGTGATGTCTTAAAACTAACATCGGACTGTGGAGTCCCTAAATCCACGGACTATGAGGTCCTTAACCTTGACCGTGATGTCTTAAAACTAACATCGGACTGTGGAGTCCTCAAATCCACGGACTATGAGGTCCTTAACCTTGACCGCGACGTCTTTAAACTACAATATCTGGAGAAACCCCTGACTCCGTAAAACACGAACAAGGGTAACCGCATCCGGCACTTACAAGTCCTCACGACCGGGAGAAAAACTCTTTATGAGACCCTCGGGGCTCGTAAAACGCAGAAGTCTTAAGAAGCAGATCTTAACCCTGAGCCCTGAGCCACTGCTGTCCTGCAAGGAGATCAAGATAGAATATCCGCAGAATGCATTCAATGAAAAGGAAACACACCATAAAAAAAAATGTATCTTTTATTCATAGACCAAAATGGATACAAAATACAATTCATGAAAGAAACAAAAAGGAAGATACTCTTATCCATGAGTATGTACAAAAAATGGGAGAAAAGATACAGTCCTTAAGCCGGCGGGCGGTGCAATAATTTCACCAGCTCATCGTTCTGTTGCTGAGCCACGGTTTCATTACGCAAGATCTCCAGAAGGCGAGCCTCCACCTGAGCTTGTTGGGCCTGATATGAAGCAAGCCGGGCTTCAAGCTCTTCTTCAGTGGCCTTGTGAGCCTCAACCCTCTCGCGAGTAAACGTGGCAGCTTTATCAAGAGCCACCACCTCCTTGATAAATTCCTGAAGCACTCGCCAAAGGTCATACGCTTTGTTGGCTTTAGCTGTGAGGCTGACCTGAAGCTCGCCCAACGCGTTGGAGGCTAGCTCTCTCTCAAAAAAAAAATAAAATAAAATTTTACGACCGAACCCTTTTCTCACACAACAATATGTTCACTACGTGGCCACGAAAGCCCGCACTCGCAACCACAGCCTCGAACACAAGACATTTACAAGACCGTATAAATGAGCCCCCGGTCGACAGAGATGATCGATCTGAAACGTGTTCACATCACCTGGTATGAAAAGCAATGAGAAAATTTCCAGTGTTTATCCTATCAAGCATGTGTTCACGATTATATAAGCATCCGAAGAAGAAATAAAGTTCGAGGCATTAATTTGCATGCGACATAATGACAATGTTGATAATTAGAAGAAGCTTGCATAAGAAGAACACAATGTCTATTCAGGCAAGCGAAAACATGCATACGAGTACCAAGCCTACATAGAGATTCAGCATAAAGCATACAAAAGAAGAGGACTAATTTAAAAACACTACGCTAACGGAAAAGATCACCAAACACCGGATCAATGGCACAAGGGTTCACAAAGCAAAGAACAAAATTCTCCATCTCTCTCCCTGCTTTCTCCAGCACGTCAAAGCGACGGTTCTCACGAGGAGTCGCCCCCCATCGATTGGTGCCGTGTTCGTCTGCAAAAGCGAACATAATAGCTCGCCGGGCCTTAATCTGGCCCAGCAGGTGAATCGAGTAATCCTTCAAAGCCTGAGTAATCAGGCACGCTTCATGGAAGCCCTCGAGCTTTTCTTCTGCCGCGTCGAGCATCGCCAGGGTCATCTCCGCCGGGTGAGGAGGAATGTCGGCAAGCACGGCCGTGAGAGTCATCCGGAGCCAGAGAGAACCCATCGGGAGGGGAGATCCTCTACGGATCGAGAGCTCGTGCATGGCCGAGTCACATTCGTTGTCAGAAAGGAGGGGGTCCACCAACCGAGCAGCAAAGCGGGGGATCATCTCCTCAAGAGGAACTTCCCACGGTTGTCGACGAGTATGAGGGCGATTGCAAGCCATGGCACTCGTTTCTCTCTTAAAAATATATATATATATATATGTATATATGATATGAATCTCCCTGAGAAAGGAGAAGAAGGTTATAGCCTCATATATAATGAAGCGCATTAAGTGCTATGCGCGGAAAATCTTGCATGGTGAATCTATTTTCAGGGCCTAAAAATGGAAAGGTACCGAAAGTCAAGGAGATGGAACGATTCCCAAGCCCCTTTTTCAGCACCTAATATTGTGCACTGAAAATATGGCATGAGGAAAATCTTGTGAACCGTCGCATCAAGAGATCTCACGCGTAGAACACGTGAGGCCCAAACCTGCAGTGTATTTAAAAGGAAGAATATGGAGTATTACCCTGCATAGTAAAGCACAAACAACAATAGTAACAGAATAATAAGATTTCAGAGAAAAAGCATGCAAACACACAGAGACACAACAAAGCTTATCATCCAGACTTTAAGAAGGCGATACAAAATAAAAGAAAAACTTTTACAATGGTAAGGTTTCAGACACGGGGCATGGGTTGAGAAACTCAAAATTGACTTTATTCAAGATCTTCCAAGCATTTCGAACCTCCCGGGTATGCTTTCTCTCACGATCACAAGTATCGGGGTCCCCACGGATGTCCTCTACCCTCCGGTAGGCACCCAATATGGCTGACTGCTGAAAAATCCGATGAAGGAGATCGATGAGATCATCCCGCCTTCTCTTTGAGATCAAGCCCATAAGGTATACCGAATGCACCTTGTCCTCAGCAGTGTCCAAGTCCCCGAGTGGTATGCCGGCGCAAAAGAGAGGAAGGGCCTCCCGGATCGCCAGCACGATCAGCCTCAGAAGAGAAGAGCGACGGGGAAGTAGCCGGTGATTGTACTCGTCGAAGCGGCCCATGATCTCGGCACACTGAGCATTAGTGAACTCCTGGTTCTGACTGCGGCCCAGCGCACGAATATTCCCGTACGAGATGATCTCGTCAAGACGATACAAATGGACGTCCATGATACCTGAAATAAAAGTCACGAGAATCATTACAAAATCCCCCTCGCATTAATTACATAAGAACAGCCTCGGGCCAAGAGACCCCAAGGAGCCTCTGTGTGAAGAGATTGAGTTCTTCATAGGAATTAAATTCCTTATTAAGAAAAAGGGAATTAAATTCCCAGGAATAATTTTGATGGAATTAAAGTCCAGGGAGTTGAAACGCTGTCATTGTCCCCCCGAAGATCGCCAAAACCCTAAGAGATCTACAGTTCGAAGGTTCCCTATTCTTAAGAAAAAACTTGAAGAAAAATGGGTTCTTTGCGAAACCCTTAATACAGATTTGAAATCCAAAAAGTGCTTTTAAAGACGAAGGCGCTTTGGCCGTTCAACACCATTACCTGAGAAAAAAGGTTCTTTGCGAACAGAGTTAAACTCTGGGAAATGTTCAAGACAGAGAACTGAGCTCTGAAAGCGAGAATTAAATTCTCAAAGAAGAAATTCTCAGAGGAAGAAGAATGAGCAAAGTGAAGGCTCCTGTGAAGAGACGGCAGTATTTATAGAAAACAATGGAAACGTTTCATCTCCCCAGATCCCTAAAGGAATCCAACGGTCGCGAGAGGAGACAGCGTTGCACTCACGTGCTGACACGTGAGAACAACGCTGTGGGGGCATTTGTTTCCTGATTTAAAATCAGGAAAGCTTCTGTGGAAAGCTTCAAAAGGGGGCCACGTGCTTACACGTGACCAACAGTCACGTGTTGACACGTGACCTATAAAGTGCAGAAAAGGCGCACATTGAATCGCTGAGCAAAGTCAAGGAAAAGAGCTTCAGAAGAGGTCACGTGCTCCCACGTGACCAGGGTCACGTGTTGACACGTGACGTTCAAAGCAGCAAACTCGCTCTCCAATTGAACCAAGGAAAGAAGTGCCAGACAGGGGTCACGTGCTCACACATGACCAGGGGTCACGTGGTGACACGTGACGGCTAAGCAGCAGAAGAAGACAGAACACAGAAAGAAATAGGATCCTTCATTCCAAAAGGGGGGTCACGTGTCCGCACGTGACCATGGGTCACGTGGTCACACGTGACCGGCTTTCAAAACCCATGTTGACGGCAGAATTCTGAAGGAAATTTGAATCTTTCCAAAGGAAAGTGATTATCTGAGACCAATCAAATTAAAGATTTAGAGATGATTAAATATCATCTATCTATGGAAAATCTGGGGTTTGGAAAGATTTCCCCCTTAAATCTAACCAAAATAACAAAGGAGAATCTCGGGATTTAAGATCCAACGGTGAATAAAATTCACCCAATAATCCAAAGGCCCGAAACGAATGATGGATGCAAATCAAATCTCTCAGTGAAGATTCATCAAAAAACTAATTCATTCGGCTGCTTCTCCTATAAATAGGAGCCAAAAGACACAGAGAAGAGGGATACGCGCAGAGAAAGAAAAAAGGAGAAAAGCTTTGATACTTGGAAAAGACTTGGATCTTCTGCAAAAACCCTAGGTAAGAAAGGGAAGGCTTTCGGAAAGAAAGAGAATTTAATTCTCAACAGAGTTTAACTCTAATATATAAAACAGAAGAACACATCTCTTCTCTCTTTGATAGAGGATCTGCAAAGTGCACATCTCCCCTTAAGGTTGAGAATTTAATTCTCAATGGGTCGAGATCCTGCCATGCAGATCCAAAACATAGAGAAGGAATGCAAGCATGAGAATTTAATTCTCGCAGAACTGTAGGAATTCAATTCCTTTAAAATAAAATTAGGGCTCGACCCTGTATCATGGGAATTTAATTCCTTCAAAATAAAAGAAGCAGGGTTTAACCCTAATTAAGAACATAGTTCTGTTGAAACAGCAGGAATTTAATTTCCTTAATCATATTTCTTTAAAACGGGAAGTTTAGTTCCTTAAGAGCCTTCATTAGGGTTTAACCCTATTCAGTTCTTCACATATATGAGGAATTTAATTCCTACAGAAAATTCAGAGTTCAACTCTATTTCAGAATATAAATCTTCAAAAAGGAAGTAGGAATTTAATTCCTTTGAAAATTAAAAGCCCGAGGAATTTAATTCCTGAAAAAAAGATCAACAGATCCTCTAAAAACGACACACATAGAGGCAGGGTCACGTGCCACCACGTGACCCCCCAAGAGATCTACAGAAAACCCTTTGAGGCTGTCCCTCACGTGACCCACGTGACCCTTAATAAAAGCTCTAACAAATGAGCATATGAATGCCCATCACGTGCTGACACGTGATGCTCTGAAAGATGCAGTAATCTCAGCAGAACCATTGAAAAGAGGGCGCTCTCACGTGTTGCTACGTGACCCCTTTTGCCTTAGTGTTCAACACTAAATCGGAACTCTCAAACCCAGCGTCAAAACACTGTTAGGCCTTAGCATTCAACAATGATTAAAAAAGCCTTATTGGCAGTGTTCAACATTGATCTGTTTCAGTGTTTGACACTAATTTGAAAAAGCCTTATTGCTGGTGTTTAACACCAATTATCTCTTAGTGTTGAACACTAACTCATCAACCTTATTCCCAGTGTTCAACACTGATTACTCTGAAGTGTTTATCACTAGGCTTTGGCCCAATTGGCTAAAGGGATAGAGGCAAACATTCTCCCTCAATGGACCAACAAAGAGTCAATATTCCAGACCTGACTGGACTTAGCCCAAGCTGGCCATAAGTCCTCAATTTGTGATTTAACTGGGCCAATAGGCTCATAACATAATTGATCAGTCTTGACCCAAATTGGGCCAGGGACTATTTGATCCACCCCGGTTCTAGGGTACATCTCTTCACTCCTTTGATACTTGGCATTGTAATCCCTCAATGTCTTCAAAGAGGTGACGGGTCCCGAAGACCATTCATGATATGGACTGTGGGGTCCTTAAACCCATGCATAATGCAAAATTCCTGGTTACGTGGAACGCGGATAACGTCACTCTTTGACCCCGCGGAAAACGTCCAGAGCGGATCCTGGTCCTCGCAGAGCACGGCAGTGAACCCGTGTGAAGCATCCAGAGCGGAGCCTGGTCCTCACCTAGCACGGCAGTGAACCCGTGTGAAGCATCCAGAGCACATACCGGACTGTGGAGTCCTTAAACCCATGGACTATGACGTCCTTAACCTTGACCGAGATGTCTTAAAACTACCGACGGACCGCAATGTCCTTAAACTACCCACGGACCGCAATGTCCTTAAACTACCCACGGACCGCAATGTCCTTAAACTACCCACGGACCGCAATGCCCTTAAACTAGCCATGGATCGCGATGTCCTTAAACTAGAACCATAGAGCCTCCATATGCTCTTTCGTCGGATCTAAACGGTCCTGTTTAAGTTGATCTTAGCCTCAAAGATGGCTAACGCGTCCTTAAACCCTCAAACAGACTGGACTATGAATCCCCCTAATTAACTCTGGCTCGAGGGTACATCTCTGAACTCCTCCGACATTCGTCGTTGTAATCCTTCAACGTCGTCAGAGAGGTGACGGGTCCCGACGGCCACGCATACGACGGACTACTATGTCCTGAAATTGGAACAATGGGGTCCAAACACTCCTTTGTCGGATCTAAACGATCCTGTTAAGTTGATCTTAGCCTTAAACTAGACTAATGCGTCCTTAACAAATGTTTGAGTTGATCTTAGCCTCAAGCATGGTTAGCGTATCCTCAAACCAAACCCCCAAACCCAAATCTAAGAAGATACGGATTTGGACTAGTCCACGCCCTACGGGCGACGACATAACTCGGTCTCCGTAAACGATCCACGGGCAGGAAAATATAAAACAAAACACACGACACGAAGTGACCATCTGGAGAAGGAGAAAGTTGTTACCGCGACGCGGTAGCGTAATTAACTGCAGGGGCTTGCGCCTGCAGGGAAGAGCGTCCCCACAATCAAAAACCCCTCAAACGAGGGGGAATCTGACGAAGTCTGCTACATCGGCCGCATCCGTCTAAACCTTCGATACATGGCGCCATAGATCGACTTGACATCCTCGGAGAGGCAGACGGATATCACCTATTGGCATCTGCCCCGAACCTCAGGCGAGACGTCCCGACGTCCCGCGTGTCCGTTCGGAGGGGAACACGGATTTGGACTAATCCACGCCCTACGGCGACAACATAAATTAGTCTCCGTATACAATCCACGGGCAACCAAAAAATAAAACAAACACACACGACACGAAGTGACCTTCTGGAGCTGGAGAAAGTGGTTGCCGCAATGCGGTAGCGTAATTAACTGCAGGGGCTTGCGCCTGCAGGGAAGAGCGTCCCTACAATCAAAAACCCCTCACAATGAGGAGGAATCTGACGAAGTCTGCTACAACGGCCGCATCCGTCTAAACCGCCGATACACGGTGCCATAAATCAACTTGGAATCTTCGGAGAGGTGGACGGATAAAACCAAATAGCATCTGCCCCCCAAAATTCAGGCCGGACGTCCTAACATCCCGGTCGCGTCTTTCGGCGGCGAACACCCACTTAGAAAAGTAGTCGGTCATTGCCAATATGAACCGATGTCCTTTAGACGATACTGGTTCAATGGGGCCAATTATATCTGTTCCCCACATTTCGAACGGCTAGCTAGCTACTGTTGGATGTAGCGAGTTTGGATGCTGGTGGATGAAGTCCCCATGAATTTGGAACGAGTGACATTGCTTCGCATATTCGAGGCAGTCCTGAATCATTGTGGGCTAATAATAACCCATTCTTTTGATCTTCAGCTTCATTTTTGGCCCAACTTGGTGAGAACCGCAGAGTCCGTCGTGAGTTTCTTGGACGACTTTCTTTGCTTCTTCCGGCCCCAGGCATCTTAGCCATAGACAGTCGAACGATCTCTTATATAGAGTATCATTGACGAAGGCGAAGGACAGAGCTTGTTTTAAGAGATGATGTCTAGACGACGCATTTTTGGGCGCTCATTGGGATTTGAAGTAGTCTATGAAGACTTTCCTCCAATCGTTGACATTTTCCTCGTCCCTTATTTGAAGGGTCACTTGTTCAATCGTTTCTTTTCTTTTGGATGTCTCTATTAAGTCTCCCGAAGATATTTCTGTCGGCGCGAGGATCCTGCGACTTTGCACGATGATCTTTGCGTCATCGAGGTCTTCGTCGGCTAATTCCTTAGCCAATTTGGCCAAGGCATCCGCCTTGCTGTTTTCTACACGCGATATACTCTCCAGGATGCTGGAGGGGATTTGTGTCAACAGTTGTTGCACTCTTTCACCATACTTTATCAGCTCCGGCTTGCATGTCTGATAGTCGTCATTTACTTGGCTAACGATCAGCTGGGAGTCTCCATATATGAGGAGGTCTTTGATTCCCATGTCGACAGCGATTTCGAGACCTGCTATCAAGACTTAATATTCAGCTTCGTTATTAGTCCTCGGCTCCATTAAGGAAAGGGCGTAACGCATTATCCCTCCTTGTGGAGTCACAAAGATAAGGCCCACCCCGGCTTTGATTATGGGGGTGTTTTGCTTTTGCCTCTTCATGGAAGATGCTCTATCGAAGTAGAGTTCCCATCGGGAATCATTTTCTTCCTTTTCTTCTTCGATTGTGTCGAACACATGTTCATTCGGCAACCCACAATTTAAGGGGGAGTCGGCTGGTATCGGATGCTCGGCGAGAAAGTCGGCGATGGCCTGGCATTTCACTGTTTTGAGAGATCGATAAGTTATCGAGAACTCCATCAGGAGGATGGCCCATTTGGCAAGCTTTCCTGTTAATATGTCCCTTGACATCAGATATTTGAGAGGATCCACCTTTGATATGGGATGGACCTCATGTGCCAATGCGTAATGTCTGAGTTTCGTTATCGCGAAGATCAGTGCCATGCAATGCTTTTTGATGGGGGGTAGTTGTTTTCCGCCCCCAGGAAAACTCGGTTCAAATAGTACAAAGCTCTCTCCTTTCCTCGATCGTTCTTTTTTGCCCATAGCGCGCCTGGAGAACCCTCAAGGGCTGTTGTATATAGGATAAGGGGTTTTCCCATCGGTCAATACCGGCGGAATTTGCAGGTATTGCTTTATTTCGTCTAGTGCATTTTGACACTTTTGATCCCAGACGAACGGGGTCCCCTTCTTCATTAAATGACTGTAGGGACGCCATTTTCCGGAGAGGTTGGTTATGAACCGCCGGATATATGCGAGCTTTCCTTGAAGAGATCGCAACTGTTTGAGAGTTCTTGGCGTGGGCATTTCTTTAATCGCCTTGATTTTTGAGGGATCGATTTCGATACCCTGGTGCCGTATGATTAATCCTAAGAATTTTCCTGAGGAGACTCCAAACGCGCATTTTAGAGCATTCATCTTCAGATTATACTTCCGAAGACGTTGGAACACTATGTTTAGATGTTCCTAATGTTCCTCATAAGACTTTCTCTTCACCATAAGATCTTCGATGTAGCATTTGACAAATCTCATGGATAAGATCATCGAAGATCTTCGTCATGGCCCTTTGGTAGGTAGCGCCAGCGTTCTTTAAACCGAAAGGCATTACCTTATAGCAGAATATGGCCAGCGGAGTCCGGAAGGCGGTATGTTTTTGGTCTTCAGGATGCATTTTAATTTGGTTGTATCTTGAAGATCCATCCATGAAGGAGAAGACCTCATGGGTAGACGTGTTATCAATCATCAGCTCGGTAACAGGTACTGGAAAATCATCCTTCGGGAAAGCTTTGTTGAGCTCCCGAAAGTCCACGCAGATGCGTACCGTCGCATTTTTCTTCATCACCGGAACGATGTTAGCAATCCCGTCGGGATATTGAACTTTTTGGATGAAGCCGGAATCGATTAGTTTCTTGACTTCAGCGTTGATACTCATCTCAAGTTTGAGCCACATTCTTCTTGGCCCCTGTTTGACTGGCTTTATGTCCGACGATATGGCCAGTTTATGTATTGCCACCTTTGGATCCAGACCTGGCATTTCGAAATAGTTCCATGCGAAGCAATCTTTATATTTCATGAGCATATCTTTTAACGTAGCTACCTGTTTTTCAGATAGCAGTTCACTGACGAATGTAAGCCTCAGATCATTTTCTGTCACAAAGTCAATTTTCTTTAGGTTTTCCGCCGTAGTGTGTATCCTATCTTCTAGCTCTTTTGGTGCTGGTGGAAACTCAGAGATCATCTCGTCCTCATCTTCATTTGCGAAGTACATGTGGAGGTCATCCATAGTCTCATACCCTCTCTCATTTGAGAGTGTTATTATATGGCAGGTACGAGTTCGCTTCCATTCTTGACGTTGAGCTGGTCTTATTTTCACGGTATAGGTCCTCTTTGGCTCATGCTTTTGCGGTGGGGTTACCTTCCATCTATGGGATAAAGCGAACCTGCCTTGTTGGTACTGGTCTTCTACCCAGTCTTTGAAGGTGAAGCAGTCTTCAAGGGGATAACCTATTATTCGGTGATATGAGCAATAATCCGGGTGATGGATCTCGTTTATTTGGTGCTTCATGGCAAGGTTGAATATTTTCCTTGTCTTGTCTTGGGAGAAGGAGTATTCCCGACCCATCTTCTTTATAAAGGACGGGTTCCAACCGAGTTTTTCTTGATAGCGCGGATTCTTAGATCCGCCTTATTGTTTGCGAACGTTGTTTATGCTCTTTGTCCTGTTTTTGCCTATATTTTGGGATTTTTTCTTTTTGCGAGGACATACAACGTTCTGGCCTTTTCATAAATGGCCATTTCGCGGCTGGGGATAAAGGGCATTGTAGTCTTTTTTCTTCGCAGATTGCTGATTGAGTCGCTGCGTCCTGGCATTTTCATAAATGGCCATTTCGTGGCTGTGACCATCTCGGCTCCTTTGATAAGCTTTTTTTTATTAGCTTGTCTATTTTCTCTTCGAGCGACGGACTTGATGTTCTTAGAGCGGGATTTCACTTTGTTTCAACGTCGGGGCCATTTGGAAGAGTGTTTTCCGCTTCGCTGAAACTGTTTATGATGCGGTAGCTGTGGAACTGCTCCCGTTTCTTGGACCGAACGTATCCGAGCCCGATTGTCTCCATCTTCCCGTTGGGCATCTTTCGCTGAGTCCCGGGAATATCCCAAATATTTTTGTAGAATTGGGCTTGTCGAACAGTTTGTTCGAGGGGTACACCTTAGTGTCTTAACAACCTTTTCAATTCCTCTGTGTAGTATCTTGGCAGACGGATTGGTTGAAATTGTCGAGTGCAAAATCGGCACCATGCCAGACTTCTTTTTCTGCTTTGGTCTTCATAGATTGGTAGAAGAGGATCGCCTTTTCACCTCTTCGCCTGGGAGGGACGTAGAAAGTCTGTAGTTCTTGTACGCTGTATGTATGGAGCGCATCAAGTTCCTTGTAATGTCGAGGCGGAGCTATTATGATTTGTAGACTCTGATCTACTTCGTCAAGGGTTTGCACTGACGGGAGGATGCAGAATGCTGTGTTGGCCTCGTCCTCAGAGTCGCTGCCAAATACCAGAATAAGGGTAAATGGTCCGGGCCTGTTGTTTTCTTTCTGGGGTTGCTCCGAGTAGACTATTTCTTCATCTTCCTCGGAATCGCTCCCAAAGATCGGGATAGTGGCGATGGACTTCTGTTTATCCTCCGGCTTATGACACCTTTCTGTATCTTCGAAGTCTGGTAAAAAGAATTTTGCATCTTCATATTTCCGGACCTCGTTTACTGAGAACGGATCCAGCTCCTCTGTGACGATGCATTCCAAATCATCCTTGAAATACTTCATACACTAATATTGTGTAGAAAGGATGGCGTTGTACTCATGCAGCCAGGGCCTTCCGAGCAAAGCGTTATAGCTAGTCTTGGCATCAATGACGTGAAATTGATGTCAGTGACGAGCAACCCGAAGCGTAACGTCAGTATTACGTACCTAAGCATCCGTGACGACTGTGATTCGAACCCGGAGATGGTAATTTTGTCTCGGGCTAAGTGTTGAACGTTCATGCAAATCTCCTTCAGCACTTTCACGTTGAGAAGCTTGACGGAGGATCCGTTGTCGACAAGGATTTTCCCTATCTTGATGTCGTGGCAGTACCCAGTGACGTATAACGGGCGATTATGCTCGCACGTATCAAGGTGGAAGTCTTCATCGCTGAATGTAATATCAGCTGTGTGAACATCCGCCAGCTCATCCTTCATCTTCTCTTCTGCGAGGAAAGTTTGAAACTGATCGGGCTCTTGTAATGCCTTGATCAGAGACACTTGTGCTTCTTTGGACAAGAGAAGAGCATCCAATATGCTCAGTTGTGAGGGTATTTTTCTCAAATGTGCCAAGACGTTGTAATCCACCTTATTTTTCTTAGGCAGGTCCCTCACCGCGAGCTCTTTGAAAACTCCACCGTCGAGGGAAATTTCCTCTGGGATTTTTTCTTTCCCTTTGTCTTTTTTGCTCGAACCTTTGTTTGTAGGTCCGAGATTCTTCTCGGGCAGCGTGCGGTTACGCAGCTGAATATTCTCGAAGTTCTTCTCCTCCTCTTCTTTTTCATAGGTGGAGTCCTTGAAGAGAGGGCTGAGGGGTATTTCATCCTCAGAATCGCTCCCGAAAGTAAGAACTTGGGGCTTTTCCCTTTCCGGACTGGTATCAACCATATGACAATTGCCAATCGTTTTTTCACGTGCATCTCTCGCACTCTTTTGCCGTCGACGAGCTTCGCGCTTCTTCATCTTGAAGTGTTTTTGATGGGCAATGTATCCTTGCCACCACTTCTTGAAGGCACTGCATTCTTCGGTGGGGTGGGTAACCCTCCGATGATATAGGCAGTAATTTGGATATGAATTCTCTCTGTTAAGGCATATGACCTCGGGAGTGTTTCCTACTAGAGGCGGTAGCTTCATTCCCATTGACAGGGCTTTGGCGAACCGCTTCTCTTCTTTGATCCTGCTCTTATTTGTCATAGATATGCTTTGGTTTGGTTGGAGTACTTTACGATTCCTCCTTACCGCAGCTTCTTCATCCTGACGTAGACGCTTAGCCTTTTCGTATATGCCTGTTTCGCGTTCTCGGTCTGCTTTGCTTTTTCGAAAGGTTTCGTGTAACAGCCTATCGATCCTTCTGGCAGTTCCGGGGATTTTAGCACCGACTCTGCCCCCAGTTCCTCTGCGTTGTTTTCTGATGCTGAGAGAGTTTCTTCGTCATTTAACAATGAATGGGAGACCATGTGGCAACTTGCTACACGGTCCCCGGTATCTCCTGATGAGTTATTTTCCTCATCGTTGTCACTATCTTCGTCCTCAAGAATATGCTTGAGAAACTCTTCGAGTGTGACCAGTGTCCGCGCCTTCTGGTTGTACTTCTCCAGCGCGTCGATGTAATTTTGTAGGTCTGTGCGCTTGTAGTCATACTCGGCAGGCTACACAGATTTCTCGGTCTTCTTCTTTTTCTCTGAAGACTTTGAAAACTTGACCTGGGAGTTTTGCCCTTTGTCAACAATCTTCGGTACGGGACGCGGTGTCAGCATCCCTTCGATGATTTCAGGTTCAAGTGGGCTTTTCCACCTGATTGCTGGACATGCCTGTAGATCCTTCAGCATTCTTTTGGTTTTTGCTAAAAGAATGACTTCTCATGGAGTTTCTTCCACGAGCGAGCATGATGCCCCTGGTACATCCACTTTTTTGGGAGCGTGCTTCTGTGGTGGGTTTACCCTCCAGTTATTAGACATCGCGAACTTCCCCTGTTGATACTGGTCCTCGATCCAATTCTTGGAGATGTGGCAATCCTCAATTGGGTGGCTCACCATTCTGTGATAGGAGCAGTAGTTGGGGTTGTTGATATCGCCGGGTTGTGGTGGACGCCGTGGGTCTGGCAATGTGATAAGTTTTTTACGCACTGCCAATTCAAATAGTCTCTTCGTCTTATCGGGGGGAAACGAATAAGCGTGTCCTAGTCTCTCCTCCAAGGATAGGCGTGGACGTGCGTTGTTCTGGCGAGCAGCCGATTTCGGGCCACTCGGTTGTTGTTGAATGTTGGCAATGAAGGCCACTTTCCCTTTACACTCGGCATTTCGAGGGTCCTTATTTGAGGAGGAAGGCCCGTGGCCCATCTGGTCCATTTAGGCCAGTTTATCGATCAAAGCCTGGAAGGTGGTTGGCTTGAAAAATGTCTTGAATTGGGATACAGTCATTTGAGGATCAAGAGTCCCGATGAACATGCCCACGGCGGGAGATTCTTCAATGCACTATTCGCACTTTGACCATAGGTTCCGACACCGGATCACATATTGGACCCAGTTTCTCCTGACTTTACCCTGGTATTGATTAATGCCGTGATCGGGGTGCGCTCACTTAGGCTGGCGAACCGCTGTGTGAACAGCAATTCCAACACTGTGAATGTTCTCACAGAGTCATTTATGAATTCCGAGTACCATTCAAAGGCCGTCTCTGACAGGTTGCCAACGAACTGGAGAAGCAACAGTTTGTCGTCGCTTCTAGTGTTGCCGCAAAGTGCTCTGAACTGCGCGATGTGCTGATGTGGGTTGCCTTTCTCCTTATACACATGGAACTTGTGGATCGTATATCCCGGCGGGTATTTAATTTGGTCATACTAACCCGGATACGGTCGCCCAGTTCTGACGATTTGGTTTGCGGCTTAATTAGCTTGATGAGCTCGTATTTGTTGAGCGATATAATCATCAAGAGCAGCCTTGTAGATCGTTTCCTCCTTGGCTGTTGATAAAGCCGGAAGAGGGTTTGATGTTTTCCTTCTGTCATCCTCGATGATTATCGGCGGATCTTCAGCCAGGGGTTCTGGCTGGATCATCATTCCAACCATGTCTTGGAACAAGAGAGTCATTTACTTTATGTTAGCAGCTTGCTCAGCAGCTTCCTTATCCTTTCTTTCAAGAACCCTTTGCAGGAACTCTGTATCGGTCTCCTGCTCCTGGCGCTGTTCGGCTGTTGTTTCCGTGCTTTCTTTCTACCCGGTAAGTGCTGCCATTTTGGTCAGGATCTCTTAGAGCTTTTGTTGTTGCTCCTGAGCTTTTCTTAGCGACCGAATTTGCGGTCGATGACCTACGGAAGCACGGCTTTCTTCTTTTCCGGAAGCCATATGGACAGTATGTACGATCATGCCCCCAGACCTGGGGCGTTTGGGTCCATCGCCTTTGGAGTTTGCCGCCGGCGGTAGGATTTTCTCTTGCCTCATCCTTTTGTGGGAGGTTGAAGTTGAAGGAGCCGTTGTAACAGGCACCTGTGCAGAAGAAGTCCATCGCTGTATGACGAAGGGACAATCTTTCTCTTGGCGAGCCTTCGATTTCTTCGGTCGACGAGAGTGGTCTTTGTTGATCACAGAGTTCTGGACTTTCCGCCAGACCCTGTGAATTTGGGAGGAGAGCCATTGATGGGGCTGCTCCGTCTTTTCCTGCACCGTGGCTTCTGCTGGTGTGGGAGATTGAAACGAATTCTTGTTGTGTGTTTAAGAAAATGAATATAATTCACAACCAAAAATATTTTTTGACCGCAATCAAAAACGGTGTCGAATGTAGCGCGTTAGCGAGTGCGGATCGTTGATTGATTGATTTAGCCTGCTTGCGCTTTCTAAAAGATAGATCAAAAATATTTACCGCAATTAAGAACGGCGTCGCTTTGTAATCTTGGACCTTGCATTGCCTTGTACTTTGTGAATTTTATCTTTGATATAGGCTTGATCAAGAGTCTTCTGTTTGTTGGTCAAAGCCCACTTTTGCATCGTCTTTTCATCATTTTCACTGTTTTCTGTCCAAGAACCTGTAACCTGTAATATATAGCAGACATGCATCAAAAGCACCTGTTTATTTATAAAAAGAATAAGAATGAGGAATATAATAATGCAATATTATGATATGAACAAATACCCCCAAACTTATCTTTCGCTCGTCCTCGAGCAAACTTATTTTTATTCACTAAAATCCTAACCGCACTTTCGCAGGGAAACGCGATTGCACTGAGCACGTGCAACAAGCCGTTAAACCTCTAGGTGTTCCTAGTAGGAGGAGTGTTGTCTCCTGAGGGTTTTCAGCGGATACTACCCACAAAATCCTATCAATTCGGCCCATTAACTTTTGTTCTCCAATTAGGTTTTCTAACAAGGAATTCTATTATCTTTTGACTCGCAAATTATCCACCCATATTCTTCACCCTTCCTCATTATTTAACTTAAGATTATATATGTTATGTAGACCTACTTAGCTTTCGGCATCTCTTAAGTCTTCCTTCTAGGATCTCATCTCTACTTAGGAATTTCTATCAACTCTATTAAAGATACAAGTTCTATCTTTCATTCCTCTCTCTTATCTAAATTCCAATCACATAGCCCCACGTGTGTGTAAATATCACCCCTACACTTGGAAATTCAAATCAAGCAATCATACTCTTGTCCGTTGTCCAAAGTACTTATTAGTAGGTGAATTTTTAATTGAATTTTGCTTACACATCCTTCATGCGACCGTTAATACTTCTTGAGGTACCAACAACCGATTACTAGATGCGTTAGCACTTTAAAGCGTACTTCCTAGTTTTGCAACACCCAAGGCTTTAGCAGTGACTCCCAAACCAGTTGGTCTAAGGCACTAGGTGATGAAGCACCCTCGTTAAATATTTTTCTATTTTTTGCAGCCTTAAGTAATCACAAAAACCAGTGTCCATTTTTTTATTCTTCATTCACATTTTTTTATATTTTCATCGTACTAAGGACTTTAGACAAGAGCATTTCAAGGTCTCCTCTACTATTCCAAGTTTCAAGGTGCGTGATTGTGCAAATTGTAGGGTATACGTTTTCAGAATCTAGACTTAAGCTAGGAACTATTTTTCAAACTTATACTCTAATAAGAACATCAATACTCTTCCCTCATTTTGACTTAGCCCAAGAAGTGAACCCAAAATTTGCCTATTTCTAAATAAACTACAAGGCATATACTTTCTACCGTTAAACTTTAAGGAAGGTTATTTTTAGGGTTTTTAATTCACTAAGTCTAAGATCTAGTTGTTCCTAGCCAGTTAACCTATCTGTCAAACTCAAGTCAATTAGCCAAAATTGAATACAGTAATTTTTATAATTTTTGAAATTTTTCAAATTTTTATGGGTTTTCAAATAAGTATGCAAATGCAAAAATATATACAAATGAATGCGAAGGAAGAAGACATACCGAGTATACCCCCAAACTTAAACTTGACAGTGTCCTCACTGTCATGCTACACCAAGAGGGTCAAAATGCCGGTACTCCCATGTTTATTTATTTATAATTTTTTTTTATTTTTAATGTTTTGAATTTTTTTTATTTTTTTATAGAAAAAGAAAACCAAAAATATATACATATATACAAAGATTCCTCCAAACTTAAGCTTGGCCTTGCACAAGCCAAAAGTTAGCACCAACCATTCAAAAATCTTATCGTGAAAATGGTATAGTTGGTGCAAGAAAATGAGAAGCGCGCGAGACCGTGTGGAAAGAAGAATGGTAGAATATGGTCTCGGTGGGGGAGAAGAATGGCGAAAAGAAGAAGGAAGTGGAGTACGATCTTGAGGGTGTAAATTGAGTGAATAAATTAGCGCAATTTGTGATGACCGATGTGTTAAAAGCGATTGCGCTAACCTATCAACTCGTCGAGAAATGGGATCAAATCCCTCAAGATTTGCAAGAGAACATGGGTACGCCGAACTTGGTATTTGAGATGAAAACGTCACGGTCACTTGCACGGTCGGAACAATAGGAAGGACGAAAGGAAGTGAATTAGGGATTGTATCATTCTTACCGTAGTAAACTGTGTCGAACTGGAAAGATTCCATCAATGGTTCGAAACGACTGTAAGCAACCGAGTCTGATGGATTAACTAACTCATCTGAAAATGCAAAGGACTCAAACTCGGGCGGTGAAACTTCAACATCGTCCGAAAAAGTGAAACACTCGTAAGTGCCATCGGCTGTGAGAACTGTGTCAGATTCAAAGGAAAAGTTTTCAAGTTCACAGTCTTCAAGCGGGGTCGGAACGATGGAAAAGAGGGAGGGTGATTTAGGTAAAGGTTCAAGAGGATGAATTGGAAAATCCGACACATCAAAGAAAAATGGTTCAACCTCAATATGATCCTCACTACTCTCCTCAATATTATCCTCATAATTCTCCTCAATATTCAACTCATCCATGCCATTATCATCAAAATCAAGACGCATATGAGATTCGGGAGAAACATTTAATAATTCGGGATGATGATTTGAACATAAAATTTCAATTAAATCGACAGGTTCATCATCCGAAATATTCCCGGCGTCTATATCCTTAATCAAGTGAAAGTCAATTTCTTTAGACACCTCATCAAAAGGATGGATATTTATCAATGTAGGTTCTAGAGTGGAAGTGTAAAGGTCGAAAGGATTAGGTGCAGTTTCACTCGAAAGGGGTTCCTCACAATCTGGCAAATCAAACACTACAAAATCACACAACTCATTTTTATTTTCAACAGGTGAACTATTTAGGGCAATCGATGGAAAACAGGAGTTGTGGGCTTCAATTGGGTAAGGGTAGGTTTGATTTGAAAATGCTCTCTCATTCTCACTCTGTCCAACTGCCGCCTCATACATTGAAAAATTTGGAGCTAGCGGAAAACTAGCTACCGGTTCAGCAGGTTGCATAAGGGTGGCCACGGACGCTTCCACATTCCTAACCATTTTGTTTGTTGCTGCGATATACGCCTCCAACGCCTCTTCCAAACTAGACTTGGGTGGTGAGGGGGTTTCGGTAAAAGATTCAAAATTGTTTGGATATGTGAAACTCCCAAAAGGCTGTGTAGAAGCAGTGTCTAATGAATGTGGGAAGGTCGGGTAGGACTGGTAAGAAGTGGGTGATTGGACAGGGGTAGGGTCAACATATGGATAAAAAGGTGAATAGTCTTGTGGATCCCTAGAACTAGATGAGTGGAGAGGGGTGAAAGATCGACTGCGAGATTGAGCAATATGCTCAGCAATGGACATCGGCCTAGGAGTGACAGAAAGACTTAAAGAAGTGGTGTCAACATAGGAAGGTGGTGAAGGTTGACTCGGTTGACACAAAGTGGGTTGAAAAGTCAAACTGTTTCTCCTAGACTCCTCTATGTGATCTTTCAACGATTTTTTAGGCATGGAAGGATCGTCTTTAAATTGACCGAACACATTGACATATGACGCAAAATTAGGTTCGGGATACCAAAGTTCGGCTAATGATTTATTGTGTGGGGTACCCATGTTAGAAGAAGAAAGGTAACAAAAAGGAATGTTGGATGGTGCAAGGATTTATTTGGGGCTAAAAAATTTTGCAAGTTCTATAAAATATTTGTCCTTTTTATTTTCATTTTTCATTAATTTTTTCTTTCTCTTTATTTGGAAAAATTTTGTTGCAAAAACATTTTTAGAGAAAAGATATGCAACAGCAAAATATTTTATAGAAAAGATATGCAACAGCAAAATATTACTTGCAATTGGTTATTATTTGAAGCATATCACAAGAATCTTTATTTGGAAAAAATTGTTGCAAAAAGATATTCGAGAAAAGATATGCAACAAAAAATATTACTTGCAATCAATTTCAATTTTGAGTGGGGCCCAAAAAAATCCTGCACAAGACTGTTATATGGAAGGGAATATATTTTTAAAGTGCACTGAATCCTGCAGGAATATTTCAGAAAAAGATATATCTAGAATTACAGAGGAGGAACAGAGGATGCTTACAGAGCAAAGATAATCAGATGATGTCACTGTTCCACCGCCCTTCCGCGGCAAAACCAGGCTCCCACCGCAATTTCGCGGTCAAAATGACTGCACAGTGCCCCAAAAAACTTTTCACGGTCTGATTTGACAAGACGGCCGCGGTTCCGCGGCCTAAGGTAGGTTTTGGCCGCGGAAGCGCGGCACTTTGGGCGGTTCACTGCTCCAAAAAAAATCCAGTGTTCTGTTTTTTAAAATATCTTCTGTTTCGATATTTTGTTTCCTGTTTTTCTTTCTGGAAATCTCCAGATCCGAATTTATATATCCTGCAAAAATTCAACCACAAAGTATCCTTCCCAAAAATAACAAATGATATATATTTTTATACTTTTTTTTTTGGATTTTTTAGATTTTTATGATTTTTTTAAATTTTATGATTAACCCGAAATTGCGAAAAGAAAATTCTACGCCATCCCCGGCAACGGCGCCATTTGATTGATTGATTTAGCGTGCTTGCGCTTTCTAAAAGATAGATCAAAAATATTTACCGCAATCAAGAACGGCGTCGCTTTGTAATCTTGGACCTTGCATTGCCTTGTACTTTGTGAATTTTATCTTTGATATAGGCTTGATCAAGAGTCTTCTGTTTGTTGGTCAAAGTCCACTTTTACATCGTCTTTTCATCATTTTCACTGTTTTCTGTCCAAGAACCTGTAACCTATAATATGTAGCAGACATGCATCAAAAGCACCTGTTTATTTATAAAAAGAATAAGAATGAGAAATATAATAATGCAATATTATGATATGAACAATCGTCCACAGGGATTGTGCGATTCGTTCGTATTTTGATTTGTTTGAATCGAAAACTTAATAGAAAAGAAAAGAAAATATGATTCAAGATTTTTATCGATGAGTTTCAAGTATCACTATTCTAATCAAGAATCAAGAAAATGATAAACATCAAGAATCAAGTATCGATAGAATTCCAATCACTTTAGGGTTCAAGATTTGAAGTAAAGCTCGTAGGAATCGATTCGGTTGTAAATGTGAAGAAGATTCAAGATTACGATTTCTTATATATTAACAAATTGATGCTAAATCGATGTAGAATTCATCGAGGATCAAGGATCTTGCGAAGCATTAGGGTTCCTCATCCTATCATTTGTCCTTTCGATGAATCACATTCACTAGATAGCTTCTTGAAAGTCGAATGATCAATTGTTGATCTCTAGATCGTGCGAAAGGAATCAAGAATGCATTCGCATCGATCTAGACCATCGATCAATCGATTTTCAAGAATTTACAATTGTTTTAAGACTTAAGAAATCGTTTAAAGATTTATCAACATCATCATTTTACAGTCATTTCGATTCCTCCACGAGCGGAGTTTTATTCAAGCATCATCACAAAGTACGTATTCAAGAATCGAAATATAAGCATAATGCTCGAATTGAAATGTAAACAAGTTTAAAGAATCTTCACCTTTATTACATCAACAAGTAGTTACAACTCTCAAGATTGATAAGAGGTAGGAACTTCGCTCGTCGAATCTAGCATCGCTCGGCTTCTTGAGTCTTGGATCGCTTCGATCTCGTGCTCCGTTGAAATCCGGTTCCGCTTCTAAAGGATCTTGAAGACTTGCTTGGCTTGCACTCAAAGAATCTTGAAGTTTCTTGATTTTGGATTGAATTAGGGTTAGGGTTTTGACACAAGCCTTGTCACTAGACTTATGGGTGGAAATTGAGGAAGATGAAGATTGAACTAGAATTTAGCCAACAATGAGTAACCATGAACAAGTGAGCCTAGGGGTCTATTTATAGGTTTTCCAAACCCTAGGTCTAGGAATTCAAATTTGAGTTTTCCCTCCAAAAGTGAGTTAGAGGAAGAGGCTTCTAGAAGTAGTTAGTTAGGGGATTAGCTTCTACCCTAAGCTAGGAGGTTAGGGGGAAGGTTCTAGGTCCTTAATAGAGTTTAAGTGAAGCTTGTTAAGGAAGCTAGGGGTGTTTAGTTAGGAACCCTAGGTTTGCTGAACTAGCAGAAGCTTCTGGGGCTTTCTGGAGAATGTAATGTCTTTCTGAAGTGTTGAAGCTGATGTAGGAGTTATGAAGCAAATTTAGGGTGATGACGTGGACAAGCCGCCGCGGAACCGCGGCGCAAGGCGGCTCCGGCCACGGTTCCGCGGCCACCTGGCTGCTTTGGAGCTTCATATTTTCAGTGTTGCTTTGTTCTGTCTTTGAATGTACATTCTGATATGTTGAATTGTGTAATTTCCTCTATATTAATACCAGATTCTAAATCCATGAGTTGGCGTATTTTTAACAGTTTTCGTTTGTAAATTTGACCGATCTTCTATAATGTCCTGCACAGACTTCGAAACACAAGTTGCGATATATAGGAATGATGCCATGCTATGAAATGCAGTCAATTTCCTTTATAGTGCCGGTTTTAGAGTCTAACACATGCAATCTGATATTTAACGACTGATTTGCTAATATGTGCGATATGAATGCCGAACACTTCTAGATGAGTACAAATGATAGGGAAATTGCCGGTTAAAAGATGCAGTATTTTCGACTAATTAAATTCCCCCAAACTTATTTTCGATCGTCTCGAGCGAACTTTATTAAAAAGAGAAGGAGAAAATAAAGAAAGAGAAAAAAAACTAACTAGCACACTTTTGTAGGCAACACGATTGCACTGAGCACGTGCAACAAGCCTTTAAACCTCCAGGTGTCCCTAGTAGGAGGAGTGTTGTCTCCTGAGGGTTTTCAGCGGATTGCACCCACAAAATCCAATAATAAAAAGAATATCATGAAATTTACATTTAACGATAAGAATTGTAAAAGAAAGACTTTGAAAATTAGGGTTTCCAACTAAGCTAGCTTTTCGGTTGTCATGAGCCCTATCTTAATAGTCATGAAAAGATGTCAGAAATCACGTCCTCCCTCAATAAAACATCGTCTTATTCTTCATTCCTATCTTTCATCCAAATATCGATCATATAACCCTGCGTGTGTGTAAAGACATCCCTACACCCGGAGAATTCAATTCAAGCTATCATACCCTTGCCCATCAGCCTCAGTACTTTTTAATTAATGAATATTTAGATGAGATTGCTCACACACTTTCATGCGACCGTTAATACTTCTTGAGATACTAACCGACCGATTACTCCTGTGCTTGCTTACTTGGTGTATTTTCCTCGTCTTGCACCACCTAAGGCTTAGCAGTGACTCCCAGACCAGTTGGCCTTAGGGCACTAGGTGAAGAGGCACCCTCGCTATATTTTTTTATTGCTGCCTTGGCGATAACAAAACCAGTGTCCATTTTTTCTCACCACTTTATATTTTCTTCATTTTTTTTATTTCCTTCATACTTTTGGCTTTAAGACAAGAGCATTTCAAGGTATCCTCTACTATCCCAGGCTTTAAGACGTGTGTAAGTGTGAATAGCAGGGTATCAACATTCAAAATGTTTGGCTTCCAGAATAGAAACTATTTTTCAGACTTATTTTTATCCTCATATTAGTGACGTCCTTCATCCTACTAACCCTTGGGACAACGGCTCATAACTACTTATTACTAGTTCGTATAAGAAAACTTCTAATTTTCCTGGTTTTCTTAAATTTTTCTAATCTCATGGATGTAATTTTTCACTATCTAATCTTTCATTATCTTATTTATGTACAAAAAATGTTTTATATTAAATTATTTTTATATTTTGAAAATTTTAAATTTTTATGGATTTTGAAATTTTTTAAATTTTTATAGGTTTTAAAAGAATGTTTTGTGCTTATGCAAATGATATGCAAATGATGCAAAAATAAGCACAAACCTCTCCCAAACTTGTTTTCAACAGTATCATCACTGTTGCCAACAACTATATCTACAAAACCTGTAAGTCTGGAAGGAATTATTAGTGGGGGCAACATATATAAGTGAAGAACTTCCCCCAAACTTACTCTTTTTACTCACCTCCATTCAAAAAGATGATGCAGTAAAATGCAGGATATGAAGGTGAGACGGAGGAATTTTAATCCAAATAAAATGGCTCCTGTAAGAACAGGAGCTCCTCCATGGGGTCAGTGGAAAAATACGGCTTTAGTCTATGTCCATTCACTTTGAAAAATGTGCCGTTTTTAACATTTTCTATTTCTACTGCCCCGTGCGGGTATACAGACCGCACAACAAAAGGTCCCTTCCACCGAGATCGGAGCTTACCCGCGTGAATGTGTAGTCGTGAATCATAAAGAAGGACTTGTTGACCTTGTAAAAATGTTTTTCTCAAAATGTTTTTATCGTGAAAAACCTTAGTCCTATTATTTACGATTACAACGTTATCATAAGCTTCATTGCGGAGTTCGCTTAGCTTATTTAGTTGCAGCTTCCGAAAGTTGCAGGCTTGGTTTAGGTCAAAATTTATTTCCTTAATAGCCCACAATGCTTTATGCTCAATCTCGACGGGTAAGTGACATGCCTTCCCAAACACTATCCTATATAGAGACATCCCTAGGTCGGTTTTAAATGCAGTTCGGAATGCCCAAAGAGCATCCGTCAGTTTGGTCGACCAGTCTTTTCTATTCTTAGCAACAGTCTTCTCCAGGATTAGTTTGATCTGTCTGTTTGAGATCTCAGCCTACCCGCTCGTTTGGGGATGATAGGGTGTAGAAAGTCGGTGGTTGATTGCGTATTTCCGCATCAAAGTCTCGAAAGACCTGTTGCAGAAATGTGTCCCATTATCGCTAATGATAGCACGTGGGTGTCCAAATCGCGAAAAGATATTCTCTTTTAAGAACTTAATGACAACTTTCCTGTCATTAGTGCAACATGGAATGGCTTCAACCCATTTTGAGACATAATCAACCGCCAGCAGAATGTACAAATTCCCAAAGGAGTTGGGAAAGGGACCCATAAAATCAATGCCCCAAACATCGAATATTTCAACAACCAGAATGGGTTGCTGAGGCATTTCATTTCTCCGGGAGATTCTACCCGTGTACTGACACTGTGTACAGGTTTTGCAATAGTCAAATGCGTCCTTGAATAAGGTCGGCCAATAAAATCCGCACTGCAAAACCTTCTCCGCCGTCTTTTTAGGACCGAAGTGACCCCCACAAGCCTGATCATGACAAAAAGAAAGAACACTCTTGAACTCTTCTTTCGGGACACACCGGCGAATGATCTGATCAGGACAGTACTTAAACAAATATGGATCATCCCAGTAAAAGTGTGTTACTTGGGATAGAAAGCGGTATTTGTTCTGTTTTGACCAATCGCTAGGTATAAGTCCCGTGACCAGATAGTTCACAATATCCCTGAACCAAGGTTCATTGGATATTGTCAAGAGTTGTTCGTCGGGAAACGAATCATTGATCGGCAAGGTCACAGAGGAAGAAGAGATGCGTGAAAGATGGTCGGCTACCATGTTTTCACATCCTTTCTTATCTTTAATAACAAGATCAAATTCTTGTAACAGAAGGATCCAACGTATTAGTCGACCTTTTGCATCTTTCTTCGCCAGAAGATGTTTTAAGGCGGAATGGTCAGTGTACACAACTATAGGTGAGCCAATTAAGTAAGGCCTGAATTTTTCTAATGCAAATACAACCGCTAAAAGTTCCTTTTTGGTGGTTGTATAATTGATTTGTGCATCATTCAGGGTCTTACTTGCATAGTATACCACGTGTGGTATCATTTCAATGTGCTGTCCTAAGACTGCACCTACTGCAAAATCAGATGCGTCACACATCAGCTCAAAAGGGTAGTCCCAATTTGGAGACGATAGAACGGGGGCTGAAGTGAGGGAGTGTTTAAGTGAGTCGAAAGCTGCCTCACAGTCCGAGTCAAAGTGGAAAGTCGTATCCTTGGCCAGGAGAAGAGTTAAAGGTCTAGAAATCTTGCTAAAATCCTTAATGAATCTCCTATAAAAGCCGGCATGGCCAAGGAATGATCGAATATCTTTGACGCTTTTGGGATGATGGAGGTTTTGAATGACATCTATCTTAGCTCTGTCAACCTCAATGCCTTTCTGTGAAATGACATGTCCAAGTACAATTCCTTCTTGGACCATGAAATGGCATTTTTCCCAGTTCAAAGTTAAGTTCTTCTCTTTGCAACGAGTAAGAACTGCGTCAAGATTCGATAGGCAAACAGAAAAAGAGTCTCCAAAAATCGAGAAATCGTGCATAAAGATCTCCAGAAAATTCTCTACCATGTCAGAGAATATCCCCATCATACACCGCTGAAAGGTAGCGGGAGCATTGCATAACCCAAAGGGCATGCGACTGTAAGCAAAGGTACCAAAAGGACAAGTAAAAGTGGTTTTATCTTGATCCTTTTTGGCGATGGGGACCTGATTATATCCTGAGCATCCGTCCATAAAGCAATAATACTCTCGTCCAGCTAAGCGTTCCAGCATTTGATCAATGAATGGTAGAGGAAAGTGATCTTTCCTCGTGGCGGCATTGAGTTTTCTGTAATCAATACATACACGCCACCCAGTTTGGGCGCGTGTCTGAATCAACCCATTTGCCTCATTGGTTATAACAGTGATGCCGGATTTCTTAGGAACGACATGTATAGGACTCACCTATTGGCTATCGGAGATGGGGTATATAATACCATTATCAAGGCATTTGACGATCTCTTTCATCACCGCTTCCTTCATGACAGGATTCAACCGTCTTTGTGGTTCTCGGGTTGGTCTGGCATCATCCATCACATGTATATGATGTTCAACAATCAAGGGACTAATCCCTTTGATGTCCGCCATAGTCCAACCAAACGCCTCTCTATTCGATCTCAATACCAATAAAAGTGCATTCTCTTGCTCTAATGCTAGAGAAGCGGATATTATAACCGGTAAAGAATCCTTCTCACCTAAATAAGCATATTTAAGATGAGAAGGTAAAATTTTGAGATCTAATTCGGGCGGAGAAATGATAGAAGGAGGGATCATCGAGTGATTTTTGGAATTACAAAGAAGCTCAGAGCCTGTGAAAGATACAGACTCGGGTGGAGAAAAGTCAGGAGTGCAGGACTCAAGTGTAGGAAAAGTGTCCTCACTAAGATCATGTGTAAGGTCAAACAGAGATGTGGTAATGTCGTCGAGATCTGTAAAGAAAAGTTCCTCAGCTCTGCAACTATCGGGAGCGATCTCATGGACAGAGCACACATCGAGAATATGAGCAGAGGGTTCTGATGGCTGACTTCCAACTTTGTAGATGTTTAGTTCAATGGTCATATTTCCAAATGATAAGTTCATTGAACCATTTCTACAGTTTATAACAGCGTTGGAAGTGGCAAGAAAAGGACGACCCAGAATCACCGGAATTTGGCCCCGGGGGTTTGCTATAGGCTGTGTATCAAGTACAATAAAGTCTACAGGGAAAACAAATTCCCCGACCTTTATCAACACATCCTCTAGTTCACCCCTTGGTTTGGTGATTGAACGGTCTGCCATTTGGAGAGTGCAGTGAGCAGGTTTCAACTCTCCAATCCCTTGTTGCTCATATACAGAATATGGAAGTAGGTTAACACTTGCGCCCAGGTCTAAAAGAGCACGATTTATGTTTTTACCCCCAATAGAAATCGATATTGTAGGACATCCTGGGTCCTTACGTTTCTATGGTAGCTTGGGGATAAAAGCAGTGCTAATATTATTAGACATGAAGACCTTCTTCGGCACTTGAGTCTTCCTCTTCCTAGTGCACAAGTCCTTAAGAAATTTTGCATAAGCGGGGACTTGTTGAATCGCATCTAGGAGAGGGATGTTGATGTTAACCTGTTTAAACATTTCCATAATTTTCTCCATATGAGGACTCGTTCTATTACCCCTTAACCGATTCGGGTAAGGAGCTTTCGCAATAAGCGCCGGGTCCATCATAGGAGAAGGAAGAGGGGGTAGACGAGATCCCAAAAGAGGAGTGGGGACCGTCTGTGGAGAACTAGAAGGGCTATACTGAGGTGTCGAGCCTAGTGGGAAATGGAGAATAGGCTCGCGAGAAGACGGTGGGGTAGAAGAATAAGGATCAGAAGTAGAAGTGTGTGTGAGGAAAGGTCTCAGCCGGGGTGTTATTGATAGGATTTTCAATATCATCAATTCCTTCCCCAACATGGTTGTTCAGCACTCTTCCCGATCTCAACGTTGTGACGGCATTTACATTGTAATGCCCAGGATTCTGTAGGGGTTAAGACGGAAGTTTCCCTTTTTCTCTCGCACTCATTTCGGCTTTAAGTCGTGCGATTTCAGCTTCCATCGATCGGATACTCTCAGCTTGGGACGCTGAGTTTTTCTTTATCTCACTGACGGAAGATCTAACCTCAGCCGAAACCTCTATGAAATTTGACAAGAGTGATTTCATAGTTTGAGTGAATTGAGAGAGTTCGTCAGAACCGGTCAACTGCATAGGATTAGACTGTGCAGGAGTGTTGACCTGGTTGTGGAAATTTTGTGACTGGTAGGGGTGCTAAATGAGTTGAAGTGGTTGCTGTTGTGGTGGAAGAGCCCTTTGGAAATTATTTTGGCTTGGAACCGTGTTTTGATGAGATTGTTATTGGTTCCAAGCAAAATTCGGGTGATTCCTCCAACCCTGATTGTACGTGGAAGAATATGGATCGTTTCTAGGTCTTTGAAATGCGGCATTAGTATGCTCGTGACCTTGAAACGCAGAGTTTAATGGACATTCTTCTGTTAAATGAGACGGATCAGAACAACAGCCACATACAGTTTTGGGGAGCGACATTGGGTTTAGGGAGGCTGCAGAAAATTTGTGTTCCATAGCGTCGAGCTTCTTTTGCATTGCTGCCATCTCAGCTCGAACACCTATGGACACATCAATTTGGTGTACGCCACCCCTATTCAATGATTGGGTTCCACTCTTCCACTGTAGTGATTTTTCAGCGAACTCTTCTAAAAATTTCCATGCTTCCCCATCATCCTTGGTCATAAAAGTACCTTGACACATGTTTTCAAGGTTCTGTTTAGTGTTTGGGTTAATGCCCTCATAAATGATTCGGCAAAGATCCCATCTCAGGATGCCGTGATAAGGACATTAAACCAATAGATCCTTAAAACATTCAAAGCATTTTGAAAATGGTTCAGTAGGGAGCTGGGTAAATTGATTCAGTTCGCTACGGATTCGAGCTGTCTTTTGCATTGGGTAAAATTTCTTAAGGAATGCCGCGACGAATTCTTCCCAATTCGTAATAAAGTGCGCGGTAGTGTTATATAGCCACTTCTCGGCTATATCGCACAAAGTAAATGGAAGAAGTCGTAGACGCATAGTATCCACTGAAAGTTGTGACGTACCCATCATTGCGCATACGTTTTCAAATTTGGTGATGAAAACGTAAGCGTCCTCAGTCTCGAGTCCGTGGAATTTGGGTAAAAGGTTGATGTATTGGAGTTTAATTTCAAAATTATCCCCGTTGGCTGGTGGAATGGATAAGCAGGTCGAAAGAGGACCTCGCAATGGATAGCACCTCTCTTGGAGAGAGATGCGGGGTGGATTCTGTGCACCAACGGACGGCGGCAGATTAGTGTTAAAGAAGTTCGATGGAAGTGGATCCATCGATGTGGGTGTGGTGGTGGGTAAAGAAGAAGTAAATGGAGAAATACCGATTTCGGAGTTGATAAAGGGTACGCGGACTAAACGGGCACTAGAATCCCTTGTCCAGCTTATCTTGTACTAAAAAAGGTTAGTACAAGTGGCAGCGTTGACTTATAATTAAGGGAAATGAATGAATGAATGCGGTGTTTGTTTTGAAAATTGGACGGATTTTTGAAAAACGATGCAACACAACAAATGCAACACACAAAACCCTAATTCTAGGGGTCGCCTAGGTCAAATCTCTAGACCGCTCCTAACTGCCAGAAGACAAGACGCAGGATAAATCCTCCACTGCCTCTTTGTTTCTCCTGTGGCCAGGTAAGTGTCAGGTAAGTGGGAGGTTCTCCACTACGTAAGTAGTGGGCCTAATTAAGTAACCACTAGCTTTCAACACACTTGCCTTAGACACCACAAGAGAAACGCGGATAAGCAATGAGTTACCCACGGCCTTCTTCTGTCCTAAGTGAGCGTGACGGTCCTTAGAGTCATCTCTAGATTTCTTTTAGTTAATTGGGGTAAATGCGGATGCAAGTTTTGCGGTTTTCGGGGCTTAGGA
Source organism: Agapanthus africanus (assembly GCA_030015575.1). Taxonomy (NCBI): domain Eukaryota; kingdom Viridiplantae; phylum Streptophyta; class Magnoliopsida; order Asparagales; family Amaryllidaceae; genus Agapanthus; species Agapanthus africanus. The sequence goes on along the minus strand of CM057338.1, from coordinate 415,154,093 downwards.
AGGGTAATGAACTCCCCACCTAATCTGGATTTGGTCTTTGCCCCTTAATGTCCGTATTAATTATGCAAACAACCACAAAAATCAAAACAAGTACAATTTAATTTTGCTTTTTGCGCGGCGCTGCGATTTTTGCAAAGAATCCTGCAACAAATTGTTAATTGGAGCAGATGAGGAGGGAGATAAGAAAGATAGAAGTCACCTGAGCAAATTTGGTGAAGCAACGCCTTGAGGGGGCCGCGGAACCGCTGCAATAGGAGGCTAGGGCCGCGGAAACGCGGTGATGTTGAGGGTTCCCTGCACACAATTTTCACAGAAGTTGTATATTCAACCCTTGAGTCCTCAGGAATTCTCCAAAAAAATTTCCAATTTCACAGCAAGCTCCAGATTTCCTTGCAATAAACCACAACAAATCGTTTAGATTTTGCACGAATTTTGATCACAAAATTACAATGGAATAAATCTTTCAATTCAAATTTCAATATAGAACGAATTAGCGCGCGATCCCCGGCAACGGCGCCATTTGATTGAAACGAATTCTTGTTGTGTGTTTAAGAAAATGAATATAATTCACAACCAAAAATATTTTTTGACCGCAATCAATAACGGTGTCGGATGTAGCGCGTTAGCGAGTGCGGATCGTCCACAGGGATTGTGCGATTCGTTCGTATTTTGATTTGTTTGAATCGAAAACTTAATAGAAAAGAAAAGAAAACACGATTCAAGATTTTTATCGATGAGTTTCAAGTATCACTATTCTAATCAAGAATCAAGAAAATGATAAACATCAAGAATCAAGTATCGATAGAATTCCAATCACTTTAGGGTTCAAGATTTGAAGTAAAGCTCGTAGGAATCGATTCGGTTGTAAATGTGAAGAAGATTCAAGATTACGATTTCTTATCTATTAACAAATTGATGCTAAATCGATGTAGAATTCATCGAGGATCAAGGATCTTGCGAAGAATTAGGGTTCCTCATCCTATCTTTTGTCCTTTCGATGAATCACATTCACTAGATAGCTTCTTGAAAGTCGAATGATCAATTGTTGATCTCTAGATCGTGCAAAAGGAATCAAGAACGCATTCACATCGATCTAGATCATCGATCATTCGATTTTCAAGAATTTACAATTGTTTTAAGACTTAAGAAATCGTTTAAAGATTTATCAACATCATCATTTTACAGTCGTTTCGATTCCTCCACGAGCGGAGTTTTATTCAAGCATCATCACAAAGTACGTATTCAAGAATCGAAATATAAGCATAATGCTCGAATTGAAATGTAAATAAGTTTAAAGAATCTTCACCTTTATTACATCAACAAGTAGTTACAACTCTCAAGATTGATAAGAGGTAGGAACTTCGCTCGTCGAATTTAGCATCGCTCGGCTTCTTGAGTCTTGGATCGCTTCGATCTCGTGCTCCGTTGAAATCCGGTTTCGCTTCTAAAGGATCTTGAAGACTTGCTTGGCTTGCACTCAAAGAATCTTGAAGTTTCTTGATTTTGGATTGAATTAGGGTTAGGGTTTTGACACAAGCCTTGTCACTAGACTTGTGGGTGGAAATTGGGGAAGATGAAAATTGAACTAGAATTTAGCCAACAATGAGTAACCATGAACAAGTGAGCCTAGGGGTCTATTTATAGGTTTTCCAAACCCTAGGTCTATGAATTCAAATTTGATTTTTCCCTCCAAAAGTTAGTTAGAGGAAGAGGCTTCTAGAAGTAGTTAGTTAGGGGATTAGCTTCTACCCTAAGCTAGGAGGTTAGGGGGAAGGTTCTAGGTCCTTAATCGAGTTTAAGTGAAGCTTGTTAAGGAAGCTAGGGGTGTTTAGTTAGGAACCCTAGGTTTGCTGAACTAGCAGAAGCTTCTGGGGCTTTCTGGAGAATGTAATGTCTTTCTGAAGTGTTGAAGCTGATGTAGGAGTTATGAAGCAAATTTGGGGTGGTGACGTGGACAAGCCGCCACGGAACCGCGGCGCAAGGCGGCTCCGGCCGCGGTTCCGCGGCCACATGGCTGCATTGGAGCTTCATATTTTCAGTGTTGCTTTGTTCTGTCTTTGAATGTACATTCTGATATGTTGAATTGTATAATTCCCTCTATATTAATACCAGATTCCAAATCCATGAGTTGGCGTATTTTTAACAGTTTTCGTTTGTAAATTTGACCGATCTTCTATAATGTCCTGCACAGACTTCGAAACACAAGTTGCGATATATAGGAATGATGCCATGCTATGAAATGCAGTCAATTTCCTTTATAGTGCCGGTTTTAGAGTCTAACACATGCAATCAGATATTTAACGACTGATTTGCTAATATGTGCGATATGAATGCCGAACACTTCTAGATGAGTGTAAATGATAGGGAAATTGCCGGTTAAAAGATGCAGTATTTTCGATTGATCAGTGGGCGATTTCTTTAGCATCGCCGTTGGAGAGTCCTTGCGCACCTTATCAAAGCTGTTCCCAGTTGGAACAGCAGCGTCGGCTTCCACCATTTGAGCTGGTGGGATACGTCCAGAGGGGGAGTTGCCCTTAACTTTTCTCACTCGGCCCCAGTGGAGACGTTGAGCATGCCTTGCAGACGGGACCGCCTCAGTTTTGGAAGCGGCTTCTTCGTGCCCCCGACACTGGGAAGCGGGGTGTGACCAGACCGACATCCAAACGGATCTCGAGGACTTGAAGGGCTTTGAATAATCTGACAAAGACAAGACATTTCCATCATTAGGGTTAAAGATGGCGAGCCTTTTATTCGAAAAGAGGCCATGAAAGCATACCAAACCATATGAATACGGTAACATAGATTCGTAGCAATTGGGCACCGCTGTGGTTTTCATAAGTGTGTAACTGTAAATCCCCAGTTCCATAGTACATCTTGTATTTAAAATTTTGGTCCCAATAAATTTTCTGTTTAATTCTCAATTTAAATTCCTAAATATTTTTTTTCAAATTCTTTTCTTTAAACCTTAACCTAATTTTTCCAAAATTTTCTAATTCTAATATTTTTTACCTAAACCCTAATCCCCTAACCCAGCCCAAACCCACGCACCCAAACACGACCCGAACCCGACCCGTTCCCCACCTCCTCTTCTTTTTCTTCTACTTTTCCCGTCTCAATCCCAACGACTCCCCTCCTCTCTCGCACTCGACCTCGACCCGGTCCTCGCCGACGCCGCTTCCAATCCCAACGACCCAAGATCCTCTCCGCCACCTCCCAACACTTTTCCCTTCTCTCTTTCCTCCTTCTCTCAACTTTCCCCCACGTTCGCAGACCAAACGCCGCGCATAACCCCTCCAAGAACCGCTCCACGCCGACGTGGCCTCGTCGCCAATAACCCCGAGATCTCTGCACCTTCTTCCCCTCATCTCGCAAACGTCTCTCTCACTCTCCATCTCTTAACGTCTCTCTCTCTCTCTCAAACTCCCTCTCCCTCTTGAAGCCCCACCGTCGATGACGACCTCACCGAAGCCACCACCAGAACCACCGCAACACCACCAACCATCTCCCTCCACTGCTTCGCCTCCTCCAGCAACTCCATCGCCGCACCTTGAGCAACCCCTCTCTGTTCCACCTCCGGTGACCCCTCTGCCACCGCCATCACATCCGCAACCACCTCTTCCTCCTCCTCGTCTACCTCACTACCAACACCACCGTCCTCTATGTTAACCACCAGCCAGCGCCACCTCCACCTCCCTCTTGCTACAACCGAGCCCACCTCTCAAGATCACCACCTCACCAACACCCACCGAGCTCACTACCGTGCCACCGCCTGAGCCATCATTGTCTCCATCACCGCCTCTGCCATCGCCGCCTCATGCTTCGCCTTTCCAACCCCAGTGCCAAAGCTCTAGCCCTAACCGAGCCTTGTCGTTGTCGTGCCGTGCCTAGCCGTGGGTGCATCGAGCTCGTGTCATCCATCGTCGCCGCTGTCGTGATGCTGTCATCTTCAGGCAAGTGAAATTCAATCACTTGCTTATTCATGCTATTGTATTATTAACCGAATAGTAATCGTGATGAATGATTTTGTGCTCATGCGTATATATTAAAATCATATCGATAACTTGTAAACAAATTCCTTTAGCGAACCCTTGCAGATTGATTGTGAGGAATGGAAACCCGACTCGGTCTTCTAATCTGTAACAATACTAATTAAAATTTGATTAGACGACGCCTAGTCGAACCAAATAGATGGAACCGATAATTCGATTATTACCCGTAGATGTAACCCGAGTGTTCGACATGAATACTCTTTCAAAATGCTCATATCTTGTGTTTATGGGATTCTCGTTATGTTTAATGATATTGTGTAGTAATTTAAGTTTAAAATGTTGAGAATGTCATCACGAAACATCGCCCCAAGGATGCGACGCCAAATCTGGGTTTTATTGTACATGTCGTGGTGTTATATTGATATAAAATTAGATACATATTGGAATGTATTTTTCTATGGCTCGTATTGAAGCCGACTCGACAACATAGAACCCCATGTAATTCATGTTTCGTTTATGTTTTAAAACGATGATGAAAACTGTTTGGGACCACGGCTCTGGACTGCAGCCGGGAGCACGGCTCTAGACTGAAGTCCAGAGCAATACTGCTTGTCGACACCTGTTTTAATATGATCTTAAAACTTTGTGTGAAAATAATACTATGCGAAACCCTATATCGTTACGAATATTATCCTGTTAGCTAACTGTCTATGGTGCTTTCATTCATTTTTACCATCGTTTGCTATTTTAATTATCTTTTAAATCATCGTTACATAATGCAGTCCCAAGTAGGGACAGAACGTATACCCTGCTCTTGAACAGTGTATATCTTCTAGCACACTGTGGATATTATCAATCTGTCTGTTGTGTTGAAAACCTAATTAATAGATCTCAATATTACCCAATTGTAGCATTGCCTAGTTATGATCGTAACAGGTGAAAAATGTGTTAAGAATTGGGCTTTCAGTTTAGAAACCCAATTTCCAGCGATGAAAACTTAAAATGAAACGACTGCATCTCGCAAACCTGAAACCCGATTGACCCGAAACTAATTTTGTTAGATCGCTATTTGAGTTTACTTTTTACCACTTTTATAGTATTTTGTCTAAATACGATTGTGTAGATTAATATATTTTTCTGAAATCATAAGGTGCATTGTGTTTCATATCTTATATGACTTTCTATGTTGCATCATTCTTGTAATTTACCCGAGCGTGATGCCTTTGGTGAAAGTGAACGTTCATAGTGATTTTGGCGAACTTTGCATTGTCGAACGTGAGTAGTATTGGATTAGTTGTGTCAGGTACGCCTACGATAAAGGATTGATTCGTGAAAGTGAACAGTGCAGTGAAAGTGAATAAGACCGTGATTTGGCGCATTCTTGTATACAAATAGTCCTATACATATAGTTAATGTGACCTGGGGAAATGGGGAAATCAAGGTGGAATAACACTCATATTTATCGAGATACAGTGACTTAGAAGATGATCATTCGATATTAGCGACACACACACACACACACACACACACACACACACATTAGGTCATGGGCCTAGCGGCACGGCTGCAGGGTTATGTCCCGGGCAACAATGGACCGTAGTCTCGGGTATGCACGAGACCCTTGTTAAACACGAGCATCCTTTCCATCGATTGATTTCATTTGACTTATTGACTGATGGGTAATGACATACATATTGCGTGGATTGCCGACATGATACATATACCGTACTGTTCATATTCACTTGATATTCATTATTCTCATATTTCTGTATTCTTCCGCACATTTTATGTTTAATAATATTGTACACACACTATATATTTATTGCTATATGTGTCGCCCTGACGACCTGAGTGTGCATGGTCAGAGGACGAAGTGGGCCCGGCCCAGAAGCAGGACCTGCCATTCGAGATTGTGTAACAACTCCATTTTTATTGTACAAAAATTTGCTTTAAAATTAATGTATACTTAGAGTATTTACTTTTGCTGTTATTACTTTAAGTAATTAATTAGCTCCATAATTACAAGCAAGAGCTTGTAGCTCATTGGTAATACCTTGCATGGCTGAACCAAGCCACCAGAGTTCAAATCCCATACCCCAAATTATTTTTAATATTATTTTGTTTTGAAATTTTTAGAATACCAACATTCCACACGTGATAACTTCCAAAACCCCCACTACACATAGAAAAGTAAATGTTCCAGAGGCTACACCAGACGACCCCTCACCTCCCCACTGCCGGACTCGGCCCGATTCGGCCGAGTCCCCAACATAAAAGTTGGGGTTCTTGGGCTACTCTACCTCCCTGCACACTTCAATTCCCCAGATCGTTTCCAGAGAGCTCTTAATACCCCATTTACTCCATTTTATTACAATTTATCAAATTATTTTTACATTTTTTTAAAATTTAAACTCTTCATCTACCCAAACCCTAGCCTAACCCTATAAATACCACCCCTACCCTTTATCCCCTCACCCCAAAACTCTGAGCCAACCCTCAAGAAATCACTAGAAACCCTTGTGTGCAATCGAAGTGAGCGAAAGGCGAAGCTCCGGCGAATTCTCCGGCGGAAATTCCGACGACGACTCTAGGAGATCCTGGCGACGAAACGACGCACCGGAGACTCCTCCCACTCCCCCTCCTTGTTTTCCTAAACCCGTAAGTCCCAATTCTATCTTCCCAATTCTTTTCTAAAAATACGGAATTACAAAACCCGATGGAATCGGAACAAATCCGATTTCCGATTCGGTTTCTTTATAAAACCTTACTTTTCTTTAATACAATTATGCTTAAACCATTACATGTTGACTATTAATCACTACTAAACATGTTGAAAAAGTTTCATGACAATCTAATTCAATTTATAACCTTTACCATATTCCTTTCATTAAAATACCACATAGTTTCATTTCTACATTTTAATCATCAAAAGCCTTGCTATACCTTTAAGTAGATCACGAGGTAATGACCTACCTCCTCACACACTCATATGAAATATAGCACAATACTCTTGGGAATATAGAATACGGGAAAACGATAGCATTGCAATAATACCATAATTAATAAAACCGTTTTTCCTTAATGATTAGTATTTATACAAATCTTTGAAAAGCGCCGCTACAACCCATTTGGGGAACCCATTTGGGATAGTGCGGATTATCGCACATCCTCGGGCTTAGAGTGCGAGATTTAGACATCCGCAAGGAGCATTCGGTCTCGAAAGATTTAAAATACGATATCTTAAGAAAACGAGATTTCTAGAATATTATAGATATATACAAAAATTATTTTCATATAAATATATGTATATGTAACATAAAAATATCTATTTTGAAGTATTATAAATATTCCACCTTTTGCTAAAAATATCACAAGAATCAATTTTACACTAAAATACAATGAATTTCATACAAAACCAATATTACAAATAAATACCTTTTATTATGAATTTAGGATATTCTCATTAGAATTGTCACAAATATAAAATCTACATTTATTACAATACTAAAGACGATAATAAATACTTGGGGTGTATTTTGAAAACTATACAAAGTATTTTTACGTAAAACCCCCTCAAGTTCTATAATTTACCCTAAGGACCCTTATAAATATAGGTTCAAGCGGGATCAATCTCTTGAGCCTCAGGGAGCCGGAGAAGTGGGTGCTTGCCTATCTAAGGTAGACAACTTAACAACGGTGTTATCAATACGGTAATCGTCTTTGAAAAAGTCACAAATCCTGCTGCCCATGTGCAGCGGTTACCGATAACATCAAAACAATCAGGACTTCAATTTACCTTTCTAATTGTCTGACTCAGTTTGAGTCTCATTATAATCTGACTTGAATATGATTCAAGTACAATCTACAATCTACAATTTACAATCTACAATATTCCAATTCAACATGAATCCATGAATCCATTATACAACTTGACTTAACCGATCCATGGATATACATTCCATTTACATGATTCTCTAGTTACATCCATTTACACGATTCTACGGTTACATCCATTTACTGATATCATGGTTTCAGTCAGTCAATCAATTATACAAGTTACAATACAATACAATACAAACAAGACATCTCGGAGTTTAAGGGGTAGATTGGTACGGAAGGTGTTAGAAGTGGCACGAGACAGTAAGACTTAATACACCTAACATGAATCCAGTTGTCGTTGTACCGTGGCATAAACGGTTCCTTGTACTATACTTGCCTCTAGTCTCTGGCATATAGAGTCTCCTCTCATATACACTGGCATTCTTCTGTACCAAGCTACAAACAACAGCGTTAACACAATATTACAACAATATAATACAACTTTAAAAGATACCTTCTTATTCTGTTTATTCTATTTCTCCCTTATCTTTGGGACTTACCGAGCGACCTGTTTGCTGACGACATTCTCTTTCTTTCTTCTTTGAATGTCGTCAGGTGATCTGGACACATCAGAGATCTAGCTCAGCGCTGAAGACTTGGACCAGTTCAGTGAAGACCCCGATCTCTAGTACATTGTACATTTTCCATTTCAGTACACTTCTCTTCTGTTATGCCATTGTTTAGGCATCGTTTTTTATTTCAGTTGTATTTACTTTCCATGCATTGTATAGAAAGAATGTGAATAAATTAAGTTGTTGTTTATTATATCCTGTCTCTTGTGCTTTACTTTTATATTGCTTAGATACACTTAGCGTATTTACTTCACAGTAAATACGTAACGGCCTCGTCGCGTCCTCTGCCCGTATACTGGGAAGCGGGGCGTGACAGGTTTTGTTGGTGGCCCATGCAGGTCAGAGCTGTATGAAACTCTATCATGCAGTTCTGTTCTGCGTGAACAAACCTAAGCAATATAACACAAGAACCAGCAACTAAACCATTCTTTACAATTCATGTTCCTTGAATCTTATCATTTCATATACTTGAATCCGTGCTAACCCAAATTTTTCTCCAAGGTTATGGATTCCCCAAACAACACCAGCGCCAACTTCAATAACACCCCACCTTCAATACCTATCGTACCTACTGTTCCTGCTCCACCCACCGAGCAAACAGTTCTGCTTGAAACGATCCGCAGCCTCCTTGAGGGACAACAACAACTCCTGAACCGTCCCGAGACAGAAGCACCTGGGGTAAAGCAATTCAGGGCTTTACATCCCAAATAGTTCTCCGGAAAGGGAAGCTCACTTGAAGCTGAGGAATGGACACAAAGCATAGAGGATGATCTGGCAGCAGCTCAAGTGCCATACATAGCTTAGGTTCGTTTGGCAAAATTACAGCTCACGGACAATGCCCGAAATTGGTGGATGGCGGAAGAAAGCCGTCTGGATCAGCCTATTGAATGGAAGACTTTCCGCAATAAGTTTGACGCGAAGTACTTCCCTGTGACTGACAGGTTTTCCATGGAATAACAGTTCATTCATCTGCAACAAGGTTCTATGTGGGTCAAGTCAGTAGATGAATATGACGCTGAGTTCACCATGCTCAGTCGGTAAGATATGTCACAATATTTCAAATTTTTAAATATCACATATTACACAGCTAACACAATCCTTTAAACAGATTCACGGCACATTTGATACCGACGGACGAGATCAGAGCCATTTAACAGGGGTTGGACACGGAAATTCAGGCTGCACTAGCCACAGGGAAATTTCCAACTCATGAGGATGCTCTAGAAGCTGCCCGCAGTTATGAAGCAGTAATAAAAGCGAGGGGCAGAATTCAGCCTGCAGGAGTTAAGCTCCCTGCCAACCAGATGGCAGGAGGAGCCTCGTCTAGACCACCTTTTGTGCCAAGGCGTCCAGGAGTACCAAACAACTGGCCCAGCCTAGCCTTTTGTAACTACTACAAGAGAAATGTGAATCTGGCAAGAGATTGCCGGCGTGCGAACAACCTTTGCTTGATCTGCGGCTCAGCTGCTCATGGTATTGGGTCTTGTCCTCATAAACAAGATCCAATTGCTGCACCCAGGCCTGCAAACAATTACCCATAGCGCCCAGCCATCCAAGCACCTGCTCTAAGACTTGCACTACCTGCACCACACAGAGGACCACAAGCTGCACCACCTCCTCGTCAGTTCCATCAAGCTCAAAGGAATGCTCCTCAGGCCAGGAGGAATGTACCAAGGCGCCAAGCTTTCACGATGACCGTGGAAGAAGCTGAGGCCACTGGCCAAGTTATCACTGGTAAACTTTTCTTCTCAAACCTTTCTTTCAGTATTGCTATTTATCCACATACTTTTCCCTATACCTAAAACATATCCCATATACCTTAGGTACAATCTTAGTATCCTCAATACCTGCACTAGCACTATTTGATACTGGAGCATCTCACTGCTTTATGTCGCAACGGTTCGTCCGAACCCATGCGATTCCAGTCTCACCGCTTGTATCCAGCTGGAATGTCAGTTTAGGCAATGGCGTTCTAAAGGTAACAATGGGATACAACTTGTGTCCAGTAGTCGTCTGCAGCAGAGAATTTTATGCTGATTTCAAAGTGCTGGACATACCGAACTTCGATGTGGTTCTAGGTATGGATTGGCTTGGAACTTTTTATGCTACCATCGACTGTCGTCAAAGGAGGGTAGTATTCGAGATTCCAGACCATCCGGTCTTCTATTTCAAAAGCGGAGACTGTACCCTGGAACCAAGTACATACAAAGCGAAGCCAAGGGAAGCAGTAGTTGCAGCAGCTCATGCGGAGGAAGAATCCAGACCAGATGTGGTTCGAGAGTTCGACAATGTGTTTCCTGAAGATATATCAGGTTTGCCTCCCGATCGAGCTCTTGAATTCAGCATTGATTTAGTACCAGGAGCACAACCGGTGATCAAAGCACCTTATCGATTAAGTCCGGAAGGTTTGAAGGAAGTCCGAACACAGTTGGACGAATTACTGGCGAAAGGATGGATTCGTCCCAATACTTCAAGTTGGGGATCACCTGTACTACTTGTGAAGAAGAAGGAAGGTTCATACAGAATGTGCATTGATTACAGAGCCTTAAATGAAGTCACTATAAAGAACAAGTATCCACTCCCGCGCATCGACGATTTATTCGATCAGCTAAGTGGATCTTGTGTGTTCTCTAAATTGGATCTTCGTTCGGGTTATCATCAGGTGAAGGTCAAGGAAGCTGATATTCATAAAACAGCTTTCAGAACTCGCTATGGACATTACGAATTTCTAGTGATGCCATTTGGAGTGACCAACGCACCAGCAATATTCATGAACCTATGAATCAAGTTTTCTGGGAGTATTTAGACAGGTTTGTTGTCATCTTCATCGATGACATCCTGGTGTATTCTAAGAGTCAGAAAGAGCATGCCGAGCACATACGAATTGTCCTAGAAACTCTTCGACAACATCAACTCTATGCCAAGTACAGCAAGTGCGAGTTTTGGATAAAGTAAGTTGGTTTTCTTGGACATATCCTATCAGGAGAAGGAATCTCTGTGGATCCAGCGAAAGTTTCAGCAGTTAGCGAATGGCCTACACCAAAGTCAGTGAAGGAAATTCGGAGTTTCTTGGGTTTAGCTGGATATTTCAGAAGGTTCATTGAAGGCTTTTCGAAGATAGCAACACCCCTGACCAAGCTCACACGTAAAGATGAAGAATTTGTGTGGTCAGAAGCATGCGGACAAGCTTTCATAGAACTCAAGTCAACGTTGACATCGGCACCTATTCTCGTCATACCGGATCAATCTGGAGGATTTGAAGTGCATTGCGATGCATCCGGTATGGGATTAAGATGTGTTCTACATCAGCACGGCAAAGTTGTGGCTTATGCCTTAAGACAGCTGAAGATTCATGAGCGCAATTATCCGACGCATGATTTGGAATTGGCAGCCATCATCTTTGCTCTCAAGATTTGACGCCATTATCTACTTGGTGAACGAGTGAACATATACACAGATCACAAGAGCCTGAAATATGTGTTTACTCAGAAGGAGTTGAATATGCGGCAGAGAAGATGATTAGAACTCATGGCGGACTTTGACATCAACTTACAATATCACCCAGGGAAGGTGAATGTGGTACCTGATGCTCTTAGTCGTCAACCATTATCGATGAATCTCACCGCTCAGTGGAAGCTTCAACAAGACTTGCAATAGATGGAGATTGAAGTGGTTATGCCAGGTAATACTTCAAGTTTGATGAATTTACAAGTTCAATCAACCATTGTCAATCAGATCAAAGCGGCTCAAGCAAGTGATGCTAAGTTGCAAAAGATCAGAGAACAAGTGGAGAATGGACTCAGAACAGACTTCATCATCCATGAAGACGGATCTTTGAGATACGGCAGCAGATTGTGTGTACCAAAAGGTCCTGTTCGGGAAGAGTTAATGAAAGAAGCTCACAGCTCTCCCTATTCAGTACACCCTGGAGGTACCAAAATGTACAAAGATCTACGTCAGAATTATTGGTGGCATGGAATGAAGCGTGAAGTAGCCAGAAGCGTCGCAAAATGCTTGGTGTGTCAGCAAGTAAAGGCTGAACATCACAGGACAGCTGGACTACTTCAATCATTACCAATCCCAGAATGGAAATGGCAACACATCACGATGGATTTTGTGACTGCTCTTCCTCCCAGCACAAAGGGTAACGATGCCGTATGGGTCATTGTGGATCGACTCACAAAATCGGCTCACATCATCCCATTTCGAGTTGGCAAATCAACTAAGACACTAGCAAATAAGTACATGGAGGTAATAATCTATTTAAGATTTAAACTCTTCATAATGTACTATCTCTGATACCCATGAACTCATACAGGAAATTGTAAGACTTCATGGAGTACCAGTCTACATTGTCTCCGATCGTGACACCGGGTTCCGATCGCAATTTTGGCAGAGTCTGCAAGCAAGCTTGGGAACAAGTCTGAACTTCAACACGGCTTATCATCCATAAACAGATGGTCAGTCTGAGCGAACTATTCAGATCTTGGAGGATATGCTCAGGGCGTGTATGTTAGAATTCAAAGGATCGTAGGAAGATCACCTGCATCTTGTTGAGTTCTCGTACAACAACAGCTATCAAGAAAGCATATGAATGGCAACTTTTGCAGCATTGTATAGAAGGAAGTGCCGATCGCCATTAAGTTGGGACGACATCGGAGATAGGGAACTTCTCGGACCAGAGATGATAGTAGCGACTGTTGATGTGGTTCGTACTATCAGGGAAAGGATGTGCATAGCCCAAGATCGACAGAAGCACTGAGCTGATGCAAAGAGACGTCACTTGGAGTTCCATCCAGGAGATCATGTATTCTTGAAGATATCTCCGAACCGCGGAGTGACCCGATTTGGAAGACGGGGTAAGCTAAGTCCAAGATACATTGGACCGTTCGACATACTCGAACGAGTCGGAGAAGTGGCATACTGCTTAGTGCTTCCACCTTCATTGGAAGGAGTGCATAATGTGTTCCGCATATCCCAACTCAGAAGATATGTGAGTGACCCCAGCCATATTCTCGATCATTCCGAGCTCACTATACAACCCGACTTATCTTGTGAGCAACGGCATGTGGAGATCCTGGATAGGAAAGTGAAGACACTTCGAAAAAAGGAAGTCAACTTGGTCCGAATGATGTGGAGAAAAGACACTCCAGGAGAGTCCACTTGGGAAAGGGAAGATGAAATGCATGCAAGATATCCACACCTCTTTGTAGACTAGTCCTCAAATAAAATTTGTAAATTTCGAGGACGAAATTTTTATAAGGAGGGTAGACTGTAACAACTCCATTTTTAGTGTACAAAAATTTGCTTTAAAATTAATGTATACTTGGAGTATTTACTTTTACTGTTATTACTTTAAGTAATTAATTAGCTCCATAATTACAAGCAAGAGCTTGTAGCTCATTGGTAATACCGTGCATGGCTGAACCAAGCCACCAGAGTTCAAATCCTATACCCCACATTATTTGTAATATTATTTTGTTTTGAAATTTTTAGAATACCAACAGTCAACACGTGATAACTTCCAAAAACCCCACTACACATAGAAAAGTAAATGTTCCAGAGGCTACACCAGACGACCCCCCACCTCCCCACTGCCTGACTCGTCCCGACTCGGCCGGCGGACCGGCCGACTCGAGCCGGCGCCGCCGGCCGGACTCGGTCGGACGGCCGAGTCTCCAACATAAAAGTTAGGGCTCTTGGGCTACTCTACCTCCCTGCACACTTCAATTCCCCAGACCATTTCCAGAGAGCTCTTAATACCCCATTTACTCCATTTTATTACAATTTATCACATTATTTTTATATTTTTTTAAATTTAAACTCTTCATCTACCCTAACCCTAGCCTCACCCTATAAATACCACCCCTACACTCTACCCCTTCACCCCAAAACTCTGAGCCAACTTTCAAGAAATCACTAGAAACCCTTGTGTGCAATCTAAGTGAGCGAAAGGCGAAGCTCCGGCGAATTCTCCGGCGGAAATTCCGACGACGACTCTAGAAGCTCCCGATGACAAAATGACGCACCGGCGACTCCTCCCGATCCATCTCCCTCTCCTTGTTTTCCTAAACCCGTAAGTCCCAATTCTATCTTCCCTATTCTTTTCTAAAAATACGGAATTACAAAACCCGACGGAATAGGAACAAATCCGATTTCCGATTCGGTTTCTTTATAAAACCTCACTTTTCTTTAATACAATTATGCTTAAACCATTACATGTTAACTATTAATCACTACTAAACATGTTGAATAAGTTTCATGACAATCTAATTCAACTTGTAACCTTTACCGTATTTCTTTTATAAAAATACCACATAGTTTCATTTCTACATTTTAATCATCAAAAGCCTTGCTATACCTTTAAGTAGATCACGAGGTAATGACCTACCTCCTCATACACTCATATGCAACATAGCACAATACTCTTGGGAATATAGAATACGGGAAAACGACATCATTGCAATAATACCATAATTAATAAAACTGTTTTCCTTAATGATTAGTATTTATACAAATCTTTGCAAAGCGCCGCTATAACCCATTTGGAGAACCCGTTTAGGATGGTGCGGATTATCGCACATCCTTGGGCTTAGTAGTGCGGGATTTAGACCTCCGCAAGGAGCATTCGGTCTCGAAAGATTTAAAATACGACATCTTAAGAAAACGAGATTTCTAGAATATTATACATATATACAAAAATTATTTTCATATAAATATATGTATATGTAACATAAAAATATCTATTTTTAAGTATTATAAATATTTCACCTTTTGCTAAAAATATCACAAGAATCAATTTTACACTAAAATACAATGAATTCCATACAAAACCAATATTACAAATAAATACCTTTTATTATGAATTTAGGATATTCTCATTAGAATTGTCACAAATATAAAATCTACATTTATTACAACTCTAAAGATGATAATAAATACTTGGGGTGTATTTTGAAAACTATACAAAGTATTTTTACGTAAAACCCCCTCAAGTTCTATAATTTACCCTAAGGACCCTAGTAAATATAGGTTTAAGCGGGACCAATCTCTTGAGCCTCAGGGAGTCGGAAAAGTGGGTGCTTGCCTATCTAAGGTAGACAACTTAACAACGGTGTTATCAATACGGTAATCGTCTTTGAAAAAGACACAAATCCTGCTGCTCATGTGCAGCGATTACCGATAATATCAAAACAATCAGGACTTCAATTTACCTTTCTAATTGTCTGACTCATTTGAGTCTCATTATAATATGACTTGAATATGATTCAAGTACAATCTACAATCTACAACCTACAATTTACAATCTACAATATTCCAATTCAACATGAATCCATGAATCCATTATACAACTTGATTTAACCGAACCATGGATATACATTCCATTTATATGATTCTCCAGTTACATCCATTTACATGATTCTACGGTTACATCCATTTACTGATATCATGGTTTCGGTCAGTCAATCAATTATACAAGTTATAATACAAAACAATACAAACAAGACATCTCGGGGTTTAAGGGGTAGATTGGTACGGAAGGTGTTAGAAGTGGCACGAGACAGTAAGACTTAATACACCTAATATGAATCCAGTTGTTGTTATACCGTGGCATAAACGGTTCCTTGTACTATACTTGCCTCTAGTCTCTGCATATATAGACTCCTCTCGTATACACTGGCATTTTTCTGTACCAAACTACAAACAACAGCGTCAACACAACATTACAACAATATAATACAATTTTAAAATATACGTTCTTATTCTGTTTATTCTATTTCTCCCTTATCTTTGGGACTTACCGAGCGACCTGTTCGCTGACGACATTCTCTTTCTTTCTTCTTTGAATGTCGTCAGGTGATCTGGACATATCAGAGATCGAGCCCAGCGCTGAAGACTTGGACCAGTTCAGTGAAGACCCCGAGCTCTAGTACATTGTACATTTTCCATTTCAGCACTCTTCTTTTCTGTTATGCCATTGTTTAGGCATCGTTTTTTATTTCAGTTGTATTTACTTTCCATGCATTGTACATAAAGAATGTGAATAAATAAAGTTGTTGTTTATTATATCCTATCTCTTGTGCTTTACTTTTATATTGCTTAGATACGCTTAGCGTATTTATTTCACAGTAAATACGTAGCGGCCTCGTCGCGTCCTCTGCCCATATACTGGGAAGCGGGGCGTGACAAATTGCGGAGGTTTAGACCGCGGCATCAGTGCCATCGCCTTTTCTTGCTATAAGAATACTGTTATTTCTTTTGTCAGTTATACCTTTCATGCAAATAAATGTATCCTGAACTCTGTTATTTTAATATAATAAAATTGTGAACTGTGATTTCCTTTACTCTGGTGCTGCGTTTACTAATTAACATGTAATGCTAGAAGTCGAAGTGTGACTACGGTGGGATTATTTCTTGACCGTAAGTGTATGGCTGGTCTAGTCACCCCTGCGTTCGTTATTTTGGGAAACGGGGCGTGACATGTTTTTGTTGGTGTTCACCGCCGAAAGACCGGTCTGAGACATTGGGACGTCTAGCCTGAATTTAGGGGAAGATGCTATTTGGACATATCCACCTGCCTCTCTGAAGATACCAAGTTGATTTATGACACCGTGTATCGGAGGTTTGGATAGATGCGACCGTTGTAACAGACTTTATCAGATTCCCCCTCATTTGTGAGGGGTTGTTGATTGTGGGGACGCTTTTCCCTATAGGCGCAAACCCTGCAGTTAATTACGTTATCGCGTTGCGATAACCACTTTCTCCTTCTCCAGTAGTTCACTTCGTGTCGCGTGTTTATTTTGTTTGTTTTGGTTGCCCTTGGATTGTATACGGAGACTAGTTTATGTCATCGCCCGTAGGGCGCAGATTAGCTTAAATCCGTATATTTTAGATTTGGGTTTGTTTTATTTAAGGATCGTTAATCTAGTTTGAGATTAAGATCAACTTAAATATATGAGCATTTAGGCTCGATTTATTTTAACTAAGGATACGTTAGTCTAATTTGAGACTAAGATCAACTTAGCAATATTTTAAGAATCATTAAATTTTAGATCCAACAATAGAGCATTTGGGCTCAGCTGTAAGAAACTTTTCAGAGATACTTAGCCAATTTGGGCTTAGTCTGCTCAGTCTTTTTTATATAAAAAAGTGCTAAGCACTTATTTGGGCTCTGTTTGTTCAGCCCTCTTTTTTTTTTATGAAAAAGTGCTAAGCACTTGTTTGAAGCTTTGGCGCTCACATGGGTATCTTGTGAGACCTTCAGTTATGGGCGCTGCCCAATCAGTGTTAAGCACTCAGTCATTTTGACTATATATATTTCTAAGCACTTTTTATATGGCGTCTACGTGAGGAGCACGTGTGGTGCTATCCCATTTATTTTGTTGGGCATCCACGCGTGTTTCATGTGAGGCGCTGTGCGCTGCCCAATCAATACTAAGCACTTAGTCGTTTTGACCGTATATAAAATGCTGAGCACTTTTTATATGGCGTCCACGTGAGGAGCACATGTGGCGCTATCCCATTTATTTTGTTGGGCGCCCACTTGTGTTTCACGTTAGGCATTGGGCGCTGCCCAATCAGTGCTAAGCACTTAGCCATTTTGGCTGCATATGAAGTGATAAACACTTTTACTCAGCGCTCACGTGTATTTCACGTGAGGCGCTGGCCTTTTGTTTTGGGCGCCCACGTGTTTTTAACGTGAGGCGCTGATTTTCTTTTTGTTTTGGGAATCTTTTGGGTGCTCACATGTTTTTCACATGAGGAGCTGAGATCTTTTTTTAGAGATTGAATCTCTGTTAATAGCATTTTGACCATTAATGATCATCAGGATCACTAATTTGAGGATCCAGGATCAGGTTCTTTAAGAGCTAAATTCTTAACTTGAAGGAACTAAGTTCCTGGAGTATTATGGACTCCATCTTCTTCATGTTCTTTTTATCCATGTTCTCTCCTGAATCTTTGATTCTCAAGAACAAAATTTTCCCGATGAGAATTAAATACTCAACTTGTAGGAGACTTATCTTGTGGATCTCAGATCCAGAAAAAAAACTAAGATCTTTGAGAAAGGTTAAACCCTTAGATATGGTATGTTAGGTAAATGAGATGTTTTGATCTTTTCTTTTTTCTTTACCTAGGGTGTTTTAGGTGGGAGGTCTTCTTCTTTGAGAGAATTAAATTCCCTATTGTTTTGAGAGCCTTCTGTATTTTTTGCAGAAGCTTATGGGGGGTTCCCTCTATACGAGACTTGAAGTCTTGGGTCCTTTATATAGGAGAGGCAAATTGTTAATTAGTTTTTGAGAAAATTTCTCATTGAGAGATTCCAATTGATTTAATTGGTCTCAAAATTTGTTTGGGAAATTTTACCCACCGTTGGATCTTTGATCCAATGATTTCAGTTTTTTACAGAATATATTTTCTTGTTTTTAACAAGATTAGGGAAATATTTTCCACATACATAATTTTATTCTGTCAAACGGTGATTTTTAATCACCATCAGGTTTTTTATCCAATGGCTTTCTGTTTTACAGAGAGCACTCCTTTATTTAGAAAGATTGGGAAAATATATTTCCAAAATAGAATTTAATTCTATCATTGGATCTTTGATCCAACCGAGAGTATTTTTCTCACTTAGAAAGATTTAGGAGATATTTTTTCCTAATAGAATTTAATTCTATTATTTGATGATTTATTATCACCATTGGATCTTTGATCCAACGACTTTGGTTAACAGAGAGTGTCCCAATTTTTAGGGAAATATCCCCCTATAGAATTTAATTCTACTTGATTTTAATTTGGGCGTCGGCGCTCACGTGTTGTGCATGTGGGCGTCACTTAAGAGTTTAATTCTTATTTATGATAGGCGCTCATGTGCTTTGCACATTGGCGTCCACGTGAGGTTCACGTGCGGCGCCACTATAGGATTTAATCCTAAGGCGCTGGCGCTGGCGCTCTCGTGGGGAGCACGTGAGGCGCTATCTCATTAAATTTTAACAAAGCTTAGCTCTTCAGTTACATTCAAATTTTGGGGAACAAATGCCTCCCACCGTTGTTCTCACGTGGCTGACACGTGAGTGCAACGGTGTCACTTTTACCACCGTTTGATTTTCTAGGGAGTTGAACCGTCCCTTCACATCCTATAAATAGGGCCTTTGGCCCTTGAGATGACTAACGTTTCATCATCTCCCTCCTTGAATCTTTTGAGAATTTAATTCTCATTTTCCAGAGCTTAGATCTCTGTCTCACAGAACTCTCTTGAACAGAGTATATTCTACCAAATTTCTTGGTAAGAACAATGAACAGAGCTTAGCTCTTAACTCCTTTTGAGCATATATATTTTCTGAGTTTCGGATTTTGAATCCATTCGACAGAGCTTAGCTCTCCTTTTTTTTTGAATCAATTTTGTGGAGATCTAAAAAAATTGATCGTGGATCTTGATTTCCTCATCCAAGATTTGAGAATCTTTAATTCTCTTATTTAGGGTTTTACCCTATTGTCAATCTTGACACTTGTTCTGGAATCTGGTTTCATCAATTAACCGATGATTTTTTAGCATGAGGATTGTTCTGAGATTTGATCCTACTGTTTAGGGGAATTTAATTCCATTTTTTTGTAGAGCTTGGCTCTGAGAAATTGTGGAACTTTTGGGAATTTTAATCCCCCTTCCTATTCCTTTTTAGGGTTCTAACACCTTTCTTACATATTTGAATCTGTTGCAGAACTCACTTTTCGAGAACATTGGGAGTTTTTAACTCCACTGCTCAATCGGATTATTCATTTAACGAGAATCCTTTTGGATTCTCACAATGGACGCATGTCTCATCATTGATGAGCCATCACCTTGATTTCGTGGAGCCCACAGTAGTGATTTTAATATGCTAATCGCTAACTCTCCTCTGGTTTTTCTTTTCAGGTACCATGGCTGGTCATCTGTATGACCTTGAAGAGATTATCTCTTATGAGGAGATTCGCATTCAAGGCCACTGTCAAGGCCAAGAGTTTACTGACGCCCAATGCGACGTGGTGATGCGTCGCTTCGACGATTGCAACGGTTGATTGCTCCCCCTCCGTTCTACCCTTTTGAAGATCGTCGTTGGGTCGATATGGGAATCGATAATCGGGCGTCTTGAGGTTATGCCACTTCAAGCGCTCGATGATGTTAAGGATAAGGTACATTCTGTGTATATAATGGGGTTGATCTTGAAAAAACGGTGAGATAATCTTTTAACTACACTAAACTTCCTGTACAATTTTTTCAAAAATAAAGAAAGGGGTATTTTTTCCTGAGCACAAGATATAAGTTTGTTTTGCTTTTTAATAGCAAGAAGGAGCTTGTAGCTCATTGGTAAGACCTTGCACTGCTGAACCAAAGTATCAGAGTTCAAATCCCATCAACCACATTGTTTTTAATATTGTTTTCTTTTAATATTTTTAGAATTCCAAGAGTCTACACGTGCTAAACCCGTAAAACCCCACTACACATGTAAAACAAAATAGTCCAGGGAGAAGACAAGAAGACGAGGGACACGTTGCACCCCGAAACCGGCCGGACTCGGCCGGATCGGCCGGCGACTTGGCCGATTCGGCCGGATCGCCCGGCGTCTCGGCCGATTCGGCCGGATCGCCGATTGTCCAACACGAAAATTGTGTCTTTTGAAATTCCTGAAACCCCTGTACACTTTATTTCCTCTGTACATTAATAGTGAGATTTAAAATCCAATTAAACCAATTTTTAATACAATTTCATACCATTTTGCTTCACAACCTTTCACCTACCCTAACCCTACCCTTACCCTATAAATATCACCCCTAAACACACACCCCGCACTCACAATCCTGTCCAAACTCTCAAGAAAACTCTATAGAATTTTTGTGTATAAGTGGAGTTACCGAAGAGAGAAACTCCGGTGATCTTCCGACGACGACCCTAGGAGCTCCCGGCGACGAAATGACGCACCGACGCCTCCTACCGCTTCCTCTCCCTGTTTTATAACCTTTAAGCCAGTAATTACCTTCTCCCTCTTCACTTTGCTATTCTAAAAATACGTATTTCCAAAATCCGACGGAATCGGAGTTAATCCGATTTTCGATTCGGTTCTTCCTAAAAATTCCACTTTTTCTTAAATACAAACATACCAAACCCTTACATGTTGACTATTAATCATTAAAAAATATGTTGAACAAGTTTCATGGCAATATATTTCATTTTGTAATTTTTACCGCATTTTTTCTGTAAAATACCATGTAGTTTAGTTTCATCTTTAAAACATCCTAAATCTTGCTATACCTATAGATAGATCACGAGGTAATGACCTACCTCCTCACAACACTCATATGCAATATAGCACAATACCTTTTGGGAAATATAGATTCGGGAAAATACCGTTATACACAAAACTACCTTAAACTTATAAAAACCATTTTTACAAGATTATGTATTTTAAACAATCTTTGCAAAGCCGCTACAACCCATTTGGGGAACCCGATCGGGATGGTGCAGATTATCGCACATTCTCGGGCTTAGTAGTATGATATGTAGACCTCCACAAGGAGCATTCGGTTTCGAGAGATTTAAATTACAAATATCTTAAGAAAATGAGAATTCTAGAAAATAATAAATTAAAACTATTTATATATATATATCATCAAAATATCTATTTTTGATATATTATAAAAATTCTAACTTTTCTAAATCACAAGAATCATTCTACATGAAAATACTATGCAATTCCATACAAGTTCAATATTACAGATAACTACCATGTATTATGAAAAATAGGCTTTAATCACTAGAAATGTCATAATTATAAAATCCACATCTATGAAAACCTTAAAGACGATAATGAAATACTTGAAGTGTATTTTTAAAACTATACAAAATTATTTTTACATAAAACCCCCTCAAGTTTTATAAATTACAATAAGGACCCTAGTAAATATAGGTTTAAGCGGGACCGGTCTCTTGAGCCTCAGGGAGCCGGAGATATGGGTGCTTGCCTATCTAAGGTAGACAACTTAACAAATGGTGTTATCAACACGGTAATCGTCTTTGAAAAAGACACAAATCCTGCCGCCCATGTGCACCGGTTACCGATAACATCAAAACCTAATTCAGGAATTCAATTTCTTTTATAATTGTCTGACTCAGACCGAGTCTCATTATATTAATCTGACTTGAATATGATTTAAGTACAAACTACAATTCAGTCTGAATCCATGAATCCATATATTCAATTTATCAATTTACACAACTTGACTGAACCGAACCATAGATATACTTCCATGATTATCCAGTACATCCATTTCCATTTATACGATATCATGGTTTCGGCAAGTCTTCCTTTTACAACACAAGTCATCCATCTATATACAACAATACAAACAAGACATCGCGGGGTTTATAAAGGGGTAGACCGGTACAGAATATGTTAAAAGTGGCACAAGGTGGTCACTTAAGAAGTAATTATATCTATGCCGTTGTTCCGTGGTATTATCGACGGAGCCTTATACTTCCATTTGCTCTAGTCTCTGGCATATAGAGACTCCTCTCATATACACTGGCATCTTTCTGTACCAAGCTACAAACAACAACGTTAACACTAAATACAACATTATAACAATATAATACCACTTTAAAAGCCACACACTCTCTCTCTTACTCTCTGTTTATTGTATTTCCCCCTTATCTTTGGGACTAACCGAGCGATTGTTCACTGACGACATTCCTTCTCTTTCTTCTTTGGAATGTTGTCAAGTGATTCGGACCATCCAAAGATCGAGCCTAGTACTGAAGACTTGGACCAGTTTATTGAAGATCCCAAGCTATAGTTTCACTTGTACATTTCCTTTACATTCTGTATTTCCTTTTCTGTTATGCCGTTGTTTAGGCATTGCTTTCATACAGATGTATTTACTTTTCCATGTACTATAAAAGAATGTTAATAAATAAAGTTGCTGTTCAATTATACATTTTGTCTCTTCTGCATTTATTTTATATTGCTTAGATACGCTTAGCGTATTTACTTCAGAGTAAATACGTAGCGGCATCGTCGCGTCCTCTGCCCGTACATTAGGAAGCAGGGCATGACAGGTTTTGTTGGTGGCCCATGCAGGTCAAAACTGTACGGAACACTACCATGCAGTTCTGTTCTGCATGAACAACCTAAGCAATATAACACAAGAACCAGCAACTAAGACATTCTTTACAATTCACATTCCTTGAATCTTATCATTCCATATACTTTGAAACTGTCATAACCTAAATTTTTCTTCCAAGGTTATGGATTCCCCGGACAACACCAGCACCAACTTCAACAATATTCCTCCACCACTATCACTTACACCTGCCGTAGCTGCTCTGATCAACGAGCATACGGTTCTGCTTGAGGCAATCTGCGGCCTCCTGGAAGGACAACAGCAACAGACCGCACTTTTAATGAACCGTCCAGAGGCAGAAGCACCTGGGGTGAAGCAATTCAGAGCTTTGCATCCCAAACAGTTCTCAGGAAAGAGGAGCCCTCTAGAAGTTGAGAAATGGGTTCAGAGCATCGAAGACGATATGGCAGCAGCATAAGTGCCAGAGATAGCTTGGGTCCGTGTTGCGAAACTATAGCTCACGGACAATGCACGGGTCTGGTGGAAGGCAGAAGAAAGCCGTCTTGATCAACCCATCAAATGGAAGACTTTCCGCGACATGTTCAACGCAAAGTACTTCCTTGAGACTGCCCGCTTCGACATGGAACAACAGTTCATCCATCTGCAACAAGGTTCAATGTGGACTAAGTCAGTAGATGAATATGATGATGAGTTCACCATGCTCAGTCGGTAAGATATGTCTCAATATTCGATTTTATATCACATACTACACAGCTAACACAAGACCGTAACAGGTTTGCGGCCCATCTCATACCGACTGCTGAGATCAGGGCTAGAAAATTTCAGCAAGGGTTGGACTCGGAAATCCAAGCTGCTCTAGCTACAGGGGATTTTCCAACCGATGATTTGGCTTTGAAGGCTGCCCGAAGACACGAGGCAGTAGTAAAGAGAAAGGGTAGACCTTAAACTGCCGGAGTAAAGCTCCCTGCCACTCAAATGGCAGGAGGAGACTCTACAAGACCAACCGTTGAACCGAGGAGACCAGAAGTAACAGATAACCAACCGAGTCTTGACTTTTTCTTCTATTGCAAGAGGGAAGGAAACTTGTGGAAGGACTGTAGGCGCGCAAAAGGCTTGTGCCTAGTTTGTGGCGCGCCCAATCACGGAATTGGAAACTGTCCTTATAGACGTAATCCAGCTCACACATCCATCAACTACCCGCAGCGGCCAGCTATCCAGGCTCCTGCACCTCATCTTGCACTCCCAGCTCCACTACCTGCACAGCCTACTCGCCAATTCCAACAGGCAATGAGGGGCATGTCTTGAGGGCAGAGAAACATGCCCCAAGGACAGAATGTGCCTCCAGCTAGGAGGAATGTACCACGGCGACATACATTCACATTAGCAGCCGTAGAAGCCGAGCCTGTAGGCCAAGGTAACATTAGTAAGTCTCTTTCACATTCTTAAAACCCTTGTATCACTTTGTTATTCATACACTATCAAGTACTTCTGTCACCAAACTTTCCTTGAATCTGTTACACTTTCCTTTTACAAATTTCGAGAACGAAATTTTTATAAGGAGGGTAGAATGTAACAACCCTAAACTTCCTGTACAACTTTTTATACATTTTTTTCAAAAATACAGAAAGGGGTATTTTTGCCTGAGCACAAGATATAAGTTTGTTTTGCTTTTTAATAGCAAGAAAGAGCTTGTAGCTCATTGGTAAGACCTTGCACTGCTGAACCAAAGCACCAGAGTTCAAATCTCATCACCCACATTATTTTTAATATTGTTTTCTTTTAATATTTTTAGAATTCCAAGAGTCTGCATGTTCTAAACCCGTAAAACCCCACTACACATGTAAAACAAAATAGTCCAGGGAGAAGACAAGACGACGAGGGACACGTGGCACCCCGGAATCGGCCGGACTCGGCCGGTGACTCGGCCGACTCGGCCCGCCGCCGCTGGCCGGACTCGGCCGGATCGCCGATTGTCTATCACAAAAGTTGTGTCTTTTGAAATTCCTGAAACCCTTGTACAGTTTATTTCCTCTGTGCATTAACAGTGAGATTTAAAATCCAATTAAACCAATTTTTAATACAATTTCATACCATTTTTTCTTCACAACCTTTCACCTGCCCTAACCTTATAAATATCACCCCTAAACACACACCCCTCACTCATAATTCTGTCCAAACTCTCAAGAAAACTCAATAGAATTTTTGTTTACAAGTGTAGTTAGCGAAGGACGAAACTCCGGCGATCTTCCGATGAAGACCCTAGGAGCTCCCGGCGAAGAAACGACGCACCAGCGCCTCCTACCACTTCCTCTCCCTCTTCTATAACCTCTAAGCCAGTAAGTCCCTTTTCCCTCTTCACTTTGCTATTCTAAAAATACGTATTTCCAAAACCCGACGGAATCGGAGTTAATCCGATTTCCGATTCGGTTCTTCCTAAAAATTCAACTTTTTCTTAAATACAAACATGCCAAACCCTTACATGTTTACTATTAATCATTAACAAACATGTTGAACAAGTTTCATGGCAATATATTTCATTTTGTAACCTTTACCGCTCTTTTTCAGTAAAATACCATGTAGTTTAGTTTCTTCTTTAAAACATCATAAATCTTGCTATACCTTTAGATAGATCACGAGGTAATGACCTACCTCCTCACAACACTCATATGCAACATAGCACAATACCATTTGGGAAATATAGATTCAGGAAAATACTGTTTTACACAAAACTACCTTAAACCTATAAAAACCATTTTTACAAGATTATGTATTTTAAACAATCTTTGCAAAGCGCCGCTACAACCCATTTGGGGAATTCGATCGGGATGGTGTGGATTATCGCACATCCTCGGGCTTAGTAGTGCGAGATACAGACCTCCGCAAGGAGCATTCGGTCTCGAGAGATTTAAAATACAAATATCTTAAGAAATTGAGATTTCTAGAAAATAATAAATTAAAACTATTTTTATAAATATATATATACATACATGTATCATCAAAATATCTATTTTTGATATATTATAAAAATTCCAACTTTTATAAATCACAAGAATCATTTTACATGAAAATACCATGCAATTCCATACAAGTTCAATATTACAGATAAATACCATGTATTATGAAAAATAGGCTTTAATCACTAGAAATGTCACAATTATAAAATCTACATCTATGAAAACTTTAAAGATGATAATGAAATACTTGAGGTGTATTTTGAAAACTATACAAAATTATTTGTACATAAAACTCCCTCAAGTTTTATAAATTACAATAAGGACCCTAGTAAATATAGGTTTAAGCGGGACCAGTCTCTTGAGCCTCAGGGAGCCGGAGATATGGGTGCTTGCCTATCTAAGGTAGACAACTTAACAAACGGTGTTATCAACACGGTAATCGTCTTTGAAAAAGACACAAATCCTGCCGCCCATGTGCAGCGGTTACCGATAACACCAAAACCTAATTCAGGAATTCAATTTCTTTTATAATTGTCTGACTCAGACCGAGTCTCATTATGTTAATCTGACTTGAATATGATTCAAGTACAAACTACAATTCAACCTGAATCCGTGAATCCATATATTCAATTTATCAATCTAAACAACTTGACTGAACCGGACTATGGATATACTTCCATGATTATCCAGTACATCTATTTCCATTCATACGATATCATGGTTTCGTCAAGTCTTCCTTTTACAACACAAGCCATCCATCTATATACAACAATACAAACAAGATATCGTGGGGTTTATAAAGGGGTAGGCCGGTACAGAATATGTTAAAGGTGGCACGAGGTGGTCACTTAAAATGTAATTACATCCATACCGTTGTTCCGTGGTATTATCGACGGAGCCTTGTACTTCCATTTTCTCTAGTCTCTGGCATATAGAGACTCCTCTCGTATACACTGGCATCCTTCTGTACCAAGCTACAAACAACAGCGTTAACACTAAATACATCATTATAGCAATATAATACCACTTTAAAAGCTACACTCTCTCTCTTACTCTCTGTCTATTGTATTCTCCCTTATCTTTAGGACTTGCCGAGCGATTGTTCGCTGACGACATTCCTTCTCTTTCTTCTATGGAATGTTGTCAGGTGATTCGGACCATCCAGAGATCGAGCCTAGCACTAAAGACTTGGAATAGTTTATTGAAGATCCCGAGCTGTAGTTTCACTTGTACATTTCCTTTACATTCTGTATTTCCTTTTCTGTTATGCCGTTGTTTAGGCATTGCTTTCATACAGATGTATTTACTTTTCCATGTACTATAAAAGAATGTTAATAAATAAAGTTGCTGTTCAATTATACATTTTGTCTCTTCTGCATTTATTTTATATTGCTTAGATACGCTTAGCGTATTTACTTCAGAGTAAATACGTATCGGCATCGTCGCGTCCTCTGCCCGTATATTGGGAAGCAGGGCGTGACAGGTTTTGTTGGTGGCCCATGCAGGTCAGAACTGTACGGAACACTACCATGCAGTTTTGTTCTGCGTGAACAACCTAAGCAATATAACCCAAGAACCAGCAACTAAAACATTCTTTACAATTCACATTCCTTGAATCTTATCATTCCATATACTTTGAAACTGTCCTAACCTAAATTTTTCTTTCAAGGTTATGGATTCCCCGAACAACACCAGCACCAACTTCAACAACACTCCTCCACCACTATCACTTACACCTGCCGTAGCTGCTCCGATCAACGAGCATACGGTTCTGCTTGAAGCAATCCGCGGCCTCCTAGAAGGACAACAGCAACAGACCACACTTTTAATGAACCGTCCAGAGGCAGAAGCACTTGGGGTGAAGCAATTCAGAGCTTTGCATCCCAAACAGTTCTGAGGAAAGGGGAGCCCTCTAGAAGCTGAGAAATGGGCTCAGAGCATCGAAGACGATATGGCAACAGCATAAGTGCCAGAGATAGCTTGGGTCCGTGTTGCGAAACTACAGCTCACGGACAATGCACGGGTCTGGTGGAAGGCGGAAGAAAGCCGTCTTGATCAACCCATCGAATGGAAGACTTTCCACGACATGTTCGACGCAAAATACTTCCCTGAGACTGCCCGCTTCGACATGGAACAACAGTTCATCCATCTGCAACAAGGTTCAATATGGACCAAGTCAGTAGATGAATATGACGCTGAGTTCACCATGCTCAGTCGGTAAGATATGTCTCAATATTCGATTTTATATCACATACTACACAGCTAACACAAGACTGTAACAGGTTTGCGGCCCATCTCATACCGACTGCTGAGATCAGGGCTAGAAGATTTTAGCAAGGGTTGGACTTGGAAATCCAAGTTTCTCTAGCTACAGGGGATTTTCCAACCGATGATTTGGCTTTGAAGGCTTCCCGATGATACGAGGCAGTAGTAAAGAGAAAGGGCAGACCTCAAACTGCCGGAGTAAAGCTCCCTGTCACTCAAATGGCAGGAGGAGACTCTACAAGACCAACCGTTGAACCGAGGAGACCAGAAGTAACAAATAACCAGCTGAGTCCCGACTTTTTCTTCTATTGCAAGAGGGAAGGAAACTTGTGGAAGGACTGTAGGCGCGCAAAAGGCTTGTGCCTAGTTTGTGGCGCGTCCAATCACGAGATTGGAAACTGTCCTTATAGACGCAATCCAGCTCACACACCCACTAATTACCTACAGCGGCCAGCTATCCAGGCTCCTGCACCTCATCTTGCACTCCCATCTCTACCACCTGCACAGCCTATTCGCCAATTCCAACAGGCAATGAGGGGCATGCCTCAAGGGCAGAGAAACATGCCCCAAGGACAGAATGTGCCTCCAGCTAGGAGGAATATACCACGGTGACATACATTCACATTAGCAGCCGTAGAAGCCGAGCCTGTAGGCCAAGGTAACATTAGTAAGCCTCTTTCACATTCTTAAAACCCTTGTATCACTTTGTTATTCATACACTATCAAGTAGTTCTATCACCAAACTTTCCTTGAATCTGTTACACTTTGTTTTTACAAATTTCGAGAAAGAAATTTTTATAAGGAGGGTAGAATGTAACAACCATAAACTTCCTGTACAACTTCCTGTACAATTTTTTCAAAAATACAGAAAGGGGTATTTTTGCCTGAGCACAAGATATAAGTTTGTTTTGCTTTTTAATAACAAGAAAGAGCTTGTAGCTCATTGGTAAGACCTTACACTGTTGAACCAAAGCACCAGAGTTCAAATCCCATTACCCACATTATTTTTAATATTGTTTTCTTTTAATATTTTTAGAATTTCAAGAGTCTACACGTTCTAAACCCGTAAAACCCCACTACACATGTAAAACAAAATAGTCCAGGGAGAAGACAAGACGACGAGGGACACGTGGCACCCTAGAACCGGCCGGACGGCGACTCGACCGACTCGGCCCGCCGCCGCTGGTCGGACTAGGCCGGTTCGCCGATTGTCCAACACGAAAGTTGTGTCTTTTGAAATTCCCGAAACCCCTGTACACTTTATTTCCTCTGTATATTAGAAGTGAGATTTAAAATCCAATTAAACCAATTTTTAATACAATTTCATACCATTTTTTCTTCATAGCTTTTCACCTACCCTAACCCTATAAATATCACCCCTAAACACACACCCCCTCACTCACAATTCTATCCAAACTCTCAGGAAAACTCTATTGAATTTTTGTGTACAAGTGGAGTTGGCGAAGGACGAAACTCCGGCGATCTTCTGACGACGACCGTAGGAGTTCCCGGCGACGAAACGACGCACCGGCGCCTCCTACCACTTCCTCTGCCTCTTCTATAACCCCTAAGCCAGTAAGTCCCTTCTCCCTCTTCACTTTGTTATTCTAAAAATACGTATTTCCAAAACCCAATGTAATCGGAGTTAATCCGATTTCCGATTCGGTTCTTCCTAAAAATTCCACTTTTTCTTAAATACAAACATACCAAACCCTTACATGTTGACTATTAATCATTAACAAACATGTTTAACAAGTTTCATGGTAATATATTTCATTTTGTAACTTTTACCGCTCTTTTTCAGTAAAATACCATGTAGTTTAGTTTCGTCTTTAAAACATCATAAATCTTGCTATACCTTTAAATAGATCACGAGGTAATGACCTACCACCTCACAACACTCATATGCAATATAGCACAATACCTTTTGGGAAATATAGATTCGGGAAAATACCGTTTTACACAAAACTACCTTAAACTTATAAAAACCATTTTTACAAGATTATGTATTTTAAACAATCTTTGTAAAGCGCCGCTACAACCCATTTGGGGAACCCAATCGGGATGGTGCGGATTATCGCACATCCTCGGACTTAGTAGTGCGAGATACAGACCTCCGCAAGGAGCATTCGGTCTCGAGAGATTTAAAATACAAATATCTTAAGAAATTGAGATTTCTAAAAAATAATAAATTAAAACTATTTTTATAAATATATATATATACATACATGTATCATCAAAATATCTATTTTTGATATATTATAAAAATTTCAACTTTTCTAAATCACAAGAATCATTTTACATGAAAATACCATGCAATTCCATACAAGTTCAATATTACAGATAAATACCATGTATTATGAAAAATAGGCTTTAATCACTAGAAATGTCACAATTATCAAATCTACATCTATGAAAACTTTAAAGACGATAATGAAATACTTGAGGTGTATTTTGAAAACTATACAAAATTATTTTTACATAAAACCCCCTCAAGTTTTATAAATTACAATAAGAACCCTAGTAAATATAGGTTTAATCGGGACCAGTCTCTTGAGCCTCAGGGAGCCGGAGATATGGGCGCTTGCCTAGCTAAGGTAGACAACTTAACAAACGGTGTTATCAACACGGTAATCGTATTTGAAAAAGACACAAATCCTGCCGCCCATGTGCAGCGGTTACCGATAACACCAAAACATAATTCAGGAATTCAATTTCTTTTATAATTGTCTGACTCAGACCGAGTCTCATTACATTAATCTGACTTGAATATGATTCAAGTACAAACTACAATTCAACCTGAATCCGTGAATCCATATATTCAATTTATCAATCTATACAACTTGACCAAACCGAACCATGGATATACTTCCATGATTATCCAGTACATCTATTTCCATTTATACGATATCATGATTTCGGCAAGTCTTCCTTTTACAACACAAGCCATCCATCTATATACAACAATACAAACAAGACATCGTGGGGTTTATAAAGGGGTAGACCGGTACAGAATATGTTAAAGGTGGCACGAGGTGGTCACTTAAGACGTAATTACATCCATGCCGTTGTTCCGTGGTATTATCGACGGAGCCTTGTACTTCTATTTGCTCTAGTCTCTGGTATATAGAGACTCCTCTCGTATACACTGGCATCTTTCTGTACCAAGCTACAAACAACAACGTTAACACTAAATATAACATTATAACAATATAATACCACTTTAAAAGCTACATTCTCTCTCTTACTCTCTGTCTATTCTATTTCCCCTTTATCTTTGGGACTTATCGAGCGATTGTTCACTGACGACATTCTTTCTCGTTCTTCTTTGGAATGTTGTCAGGTGATTCGGACCTTCAAGAGATCAAGCCTAGCACTGAAAGCTTGGACCAGTTTATTGAAGATCCCGAGCTGTAGTTTCACTTGCACATTTCCTTTACATTCTGTATTTTCTTTTCTGTTATGCCGTTGTTTAGGCATTTCTTTCATTCATATGTATTTACTTTTCTATGTACTGTAAAAGAATGTTAATAAATAAAGTTGTTTTTCAATTATATCTTTTGTCTCAGCTGTATTTCTTTTATATTGCTTAGATACGCTTAGCGTATTTACTTCAGAGTAAATACGTAGCGGCATCGTCGCATCCTCTGCCCGTACACTGGGAAGCGGGGCGTGACATATCTTGTTGCCGTCTTGCACCGTGTCTTCCAACAAAAGGCGATAGTATCAGCATACCAGAGGGTGGAAGACATCAGCGGTGACTCTGACGCTTGCATCTGAGAGAAAATGCACAAAAAGATGGTTGATGAGGCTGAACGTGCATTGCTCAAGCTTGCTTTTGAGTTCGAAAATCCATGTCCGGAGTTTAGTGCTTTGCCACTGTAAATCTGGGATCATGCACTTTTTTTGTTGCACCAAGAGTATGTAGTTCTGTTTTGAAATATGAATGAAAAGCACATTTCCCTTTCGTATCTGCACCTTCCTTTTCTTGATTGCCTTGCTTTGGCGCGAAGTAGCTTATGTACTCATTTCGGAGTTTGTAGTTTATTCACTCATTTTGGAGTCTCTAGTTTATTTACTCGTTTCGGAGTTTGTAGTTTATTCACTCATTTCGGAGTTTCTAGTTTATGTACTCATTTCCGAGTTGTTGTTTTTATTCACTCATTTCAGAGTCTTTAGTTTATGTACTCATTTCGGTGTTATTTTAGTTTACCTCCCTTGGGCTTACAGGCAAACTTGTCCTAACGTTGTATGTAGATAACCCCCATTCTTTACAACATGAGTCCGTTAGGTTTGTGGTACTAGGGTTTTAGTCCGTGGTATCGTCGCGTTGGCTGATATATTCCTCGATATGAAGTCTTTAAGCCGCTGTTCGAGTAGCCCCGCGATTGTCGTGTCTCTAATCCTTTCGGGGGCTAGACAAGACGTCTTCGAGTAATTTCCTTAGGTCATATTACCGTCGGAAGAGCAAGCGTTAGGAATTTGCCATGACACTTTTTACTTGTGGTTAGGCTTAATTTGGAGCCTCGATGAGTCATAACTGCACCTTTCTGGTGTGGGATTATCTCCAATGGTCTTTTAGGCTTTATATGAGTTGCCGTCAAGACCTGAAGTTAGGAATTTACCGTCACTTCGTTTTTCTTTTATTTTGATGATGTCGCGCCGATTCTTTGCTAATGTCGGGAAACATCTGTGTGATTTATATGCTATATGTATTGCAATCGAGATCTGAAGCTAGGGATATGTCATTACTCCAATTTCATTTGATAATTGCGTCCGCATCCTGCTGAAATGAGGGGGGACACCGAGATAGTCTCTAGGTTGTATATGAACCGTCAAGACTTGGAGCTAGGATTTTTCTATTACTCCA
Organism: Agapanthus africanus; assembly: GCA_030015575.1. Taxonomy (NCBI): domain Eukaryota; kingdom Viridiplantae; phylum Streptophyta; class Magnoliopsida; order Asparagales; family Amaryllidaceae; genus Agapanthus; species Agapanthus africanus. The sequence goes on along the minus strand of CM057338.1, from coordinate 415,120,450 downwards.
TTTTTATTTGACCCTTGGATCTTTGTTGATGTTGCGTCTACATCCTGCTGGTATAAGAAGTACGTCGAGCTAATCTCTAGGCTGTAGATTTTTCCATTAAGACGTGAAGCTAGGATTTTGCCGTCACTTCATTTTATTTGATTGTTGTGTCCGTCCCTGCTGGAATGAGGTGGGACGCCGAGATAGTCTTTCGCTTGTATATGAACCATCAAGACTTGGAGCTAGGATTTTGCCATTACTCCATTTTTATTTAACCCTTGGGTCTTTGTTGACGTTGCGTCTACATCCTGCTGGCATGAGAAGTGCGTCGGGATGATCTCTAGGCTTTAGATGTTACCATTAAGACCTGAAGCTAGGATTTTTCCGTCACTTCATTTTATTTGATTGTTGTGTCCGCCCCTGCTGGAATGAGGGGGAATGCCGAGATAGTCTCTAGGTTTTATATGAACCGTCAAGACTTGGAGCTAGGATTTTGCCATTGCTCCATTTTTTGCTTTGACCCTTGGGTTTTTTTTTATGGTGAAGTTGCGTCTGCATCCTGCCGGAATGAGAAGAAATGCCGGAATAGTCTCTAGATTGTATATGAACCGTCAAGACTAGATTCTCTTTTTGACAAAGCGTGGTAAGAAAATAAGGTTCCCTTTCTTTCATTTGTGCTCATGGATTGTATACAAGATTCAATAGGGACATACTTGCAGGGCAGAAAATTTTTATTTTCATTTTTTTATTTCTTTCCGCGATGCTCTATCTTTTCAGCTTTTATGTCGCGAAAGTCACGATTGCCCAATCATTTCGGCTATTTATCGTGGTGCCCAATCATTTCGACTATTTTTTTAATTTTTACTCGCTGCTTTTATTGCGAGTTGCCTAAATATTTCGGCTGTTTATGCATATTTCTTGCTTGCTGATTTTTATCGCGAGTTAGGGACTTGGTCCTGATACCCATTATGGCATCAATATCGCTACAACTGGAATATTGCCATGAGCGAATCATCATTGTCATGAGAAGACTTAGAATTTGATACCTATTTAGGCATCAGTATCGCTATAATTAGAATGTTGCCAGGAGCGAATCATTATTTTCTTTATTGATTTGAACAAAGATGGCTTAGTGGACAGGGTTAGGATCTCGTCGACTAAGACTTTTGACTTTATGAGCCGTAAGGGTCTCATAAAGGTATTTCTTCCTACGAGTCGTGAGGATCTCGCAGGTGTGTTTTCTCCTTAAGAATCATGGGGGTTCCTAAGTGATACTTTCTCTTGTAAGTCGTAAGGATCTTCCAAGAGTGTTTTCTCCTTATAAGTCAAGAGGACTTATAAGTGTCGTTCACCATATGGGGACTGTTCTCCGCCGAAAGACGCGACCGGGACGTCGGGACGTCCGGCCTGAATTTCGAGGGCAGATGCTATTTGGTACTATTCGTCCACCTCTCCGAAGATGCCATATTGATTTATGACACCATGCATCGAAGGTTTAAACGGATGCGGCCGATGTATCAGACTTCGTCAGATTCCTCCTCGTTGAGGTTTTTTTTATTGTGGGGATGCTCTTCCCTGCAGGCACAAGCCCCTGCAGTTAATTACGCTACCGCATCACGGTAGCAACTTTCTCCTTCTCCAGATGGTCACTTCGTGTCGTAGGTGTTTGTTTTGTTTTTGGTTGCCCGTGGATTGTATACGGAGACTAATTTATGTTGTCGCCCGTAGGGCACGGATTAGTCTAAATCTGTATTTTCTTAGATTTGGCTTTGGGGTTGGGTTTAAGGATGCGTTAGTCTGATTTGAGACTAAGATCAACTTAAACATTTGTTGAGGATACGTCAGTCTAATTTTAGACTAAGTTCTACTCAACAGGATCATTTAGATCCAACAAAAGAGCATTTGAGCTCTATTGTATAGTTTAGGGACATTGCGGTCCATTAGTTTAAGGACATTACGGTCCCGAGTTAAGGACATCTTAGTCCATGGGCTTAAGGACTCCATAGTCCAAGGTTAAGGACATCATAGTCCATGGATTTAAAGACCCCACAGTCGAAGGTTAAGGACATCATAGTCCATGGGTTTAAGGACCCCACAGTCCAAGGTTAAGGACATCATAGTCCATGAGTTTAAGGACCCTACAGTCCAAGGTTAAGGACATCATAGTCCATGAGTTTAAAAACCCCACAGTCCAAGGTTAAGGACATCATAGTCCATGGGTTTAAGGACCCCACAGTCCAAGGTTAAGGACATCATAGTCCATGGGTTTAAGGACCCCACAGTCCGTAAAGTGTTTAGTTGTCGGGACCCGTCACCTCTCTGAAGACGTTGAAGGATTACAACGACATATATCATAGGAGTGCCGAGATATACCCTTGAACCAATTTTGGTTGGGAGATCTATAGTCCAATTAGGACTAAGATATGAGATTATGAGCATATGGGCTCAATTAATCTGAATGGGGGATTTATGGCCAATTTGGGCTCGGCCCACTCAGTTAAAATGTTAAACATTTGACAATGCTGGGCATTGATTTGGGTTCTGATAGCCTTTCTGTCTATTATTGAATGCTGAGCATTCATCATAGCTCTAGGGCTTTATTTAAAGAAAAAATTATGTTCTATCAGCGCACGTGTGAGAAACACGTGGCGCGCTTTGGCGCTAACGCCAGTTAATGAGCGCAAAGCGCTTTTGTGATATAGCGCACACGTGAGGAGCAAGTGGCGTGCTTAGCACTAGCGCCAGTCTATGAGCGCAAAGCCCCGGTTTATGAGCACAAATCGCTATTTGTTCAGTGGCGCACACGTGAGGAGCACGTGATGCGCTTGGCGCCGGGCGCCAGTCCATGAGCGCAAAGCGCTATTTGTTAAGTGGCACACACGTGAGGAGCACATAGTGCGCTTGGCGCTGTGCGCTAGTCCAAGAGTGCAGAAACGCTTCTGATCAGTTTTATGATCTGAGAAATAAATTCTCGTTTATAAGAGACTTTGTCTCAAGGTTCTAAGAACAAAGTTCTTATTTTATAGGAGATTTTTCAATCTCTTATTTTGGTGAAAGGCTTTTCCTTTATGGATCTGTGATCTTAAGAGGATTGAATTATTCTCCCCCCTTTTTATAATGAGATGTTCATGATCTCTTTTTGTAAAAGACCTTAGTCTTATAGATATATGCTCTGTGAGAAGAATTATGTTCTTCTTCTTTAATGAGATTTTTCTTATCTCTGTTTTTTTTTACCTTGAAGAAAAGTTCTTCTTCTACCGGGAGCTTGCTCTTCTTTATGAGATTTCTCAAAGTTTTTTTAGGGGGGGTTCCTCTATTTCTATCTCTCTCTTTGAGACTTGAAGTCTTAGGTCCTTTTTATAGTGAAGGCTGATTTGTTCAATCAGTTAAAGAGATCTTGTCTCTAATTGATTTGGGGATGTCTTCCCCGTTGGATCTTTGATCCAAAGGGCTTCTGATTTATAGAAGAAAATTTTCTTGTTTTTAACAAGATTGTGACATCTTTTCCCATACAGAATTTATTCTGTATTTTGGTGATTTTTAATCACCTTTGGATCATTGATCCAACGGTGCTCTGATTTACAGAGCACAATCCTTTTGTTTGGAAAGATTTTGATGAATCTTTCCTTAACAGAATTTATTCGGGTCAATTGATGATTTATTATTTTTATTGGATCTTTGATCTGACGGTAGGGAACATTTAGTTTCAGCGCTAGCGCACTCGTTCTTTGCACGTGAGAACTGCTTCATAACGCTGGCGCTCTTTGCGCGAGCGCACTCGTGCTTTGCACGTGAGCGCTGCTTAGAGTGCAGCACTCTTAGCGCCAGCATACACGTGCTTTGCACGTGGTGCGCTACTTAGAGTGCAGCGCTCTTAGCGCCAACGCACACGTGCTTTGCACGTGGTGCGCTACTTGGGGTGCAGTGCACTTGGCGCTGCTATGAAGCGCTGCTTCATTTCAAATTTTGAAATTTGAATAGAGCTTTGCTCAGATTGGGGGAAATAAGGACATTTCTCGTCATTGGTGGAACTTGGTGGGGGATATATTTATTTATGCCCATGGATTGTATATAAGGGTCAATATAGGACCGCCTGTAGGGAAACTCAGGGGACATGACGGTTTAAGAACAGGTTTAAATCCATGTGGCTTAAGAACAGGTTTAGATCCTTGTCGCTTAAGGCTTTTGAATCCTACGAGTGCGCTGCGCTGTTGCGCTGCTGACACGTGGCGCGCTCTGGTGAGTTGCGCCAATTCCAGAAAGCAAAGCTCTTATTTCAAGAGCGCGTAGCGCAAGTAGCTGACACGTGGCGCTCTCTCAAGAGCGCAACAGCGCAGTTTGAAAGTGCAAAGCACTAAAAATCTTTTAGATTCAAGAATAGGAGTGCAAAGCATTATTTGATTCCTTGATCTAATTTAGATAAAAGAAAATAAATTTTTCTTTTTTATTTCAAGAACCAGAGGTTCATAAAAAAGTGCAAAGCACTATTATTACTTATTGATATATTTATATTTTCTATTTAAAATTATTGATCTTGTTCTTAGATCAATAATCTGCCCATAAGAGAATTTTCTCTTTTCCCTCAAGGTTTTTTACCTTCTGTGGTTCTTGATGAGTTCTCAAGAGTTTTCTTCTCTCTCTTTTTTTTAGAAGGATCCTGATGCCTTTGAATTGAGTCTAGGGTCCTTTTTATAGTGCCCATAAATTAGTTAGATCTGTTAAATAAATCTTTTTCTGGGTGATTTGGGGGATTTTCCCCACCGTTGGATCTTTGATCCAAAGGCCCCCTGCCTTGTACAAGAAAATCTTCTTGTTTTAATAAGAACAGAAAGATTTCTTTAGAATCTTAATTCAGTTTGGCGCAGATGCCCCAGCGCGTGACACGTGTCGCGCAACGCACAGCGCAGCGCATCTGCGCTAGCGCATCTGCGCTGAAGCGTTGCTTCCTTTAAACAGAGCTTTGCTCTTATTGGGCGCGCCCTCTTGGGTGCTGCGCTGATACATCTGCGCCTGTCACGTGGCGCGTTGCGCACAGCGCAAAGAATCTGAAACGTTGCTTCATTTATTAAAGTTTAAATTTTCTAAGCAGAGCTTTGCTCTGATTGGGGGAAGAGGAAGCATTGCTTCATCTCCCGCCTCGGAATTTGAACAGAGTTTTGCTCTGATTGGGGTAAACAAGAGAGAAAATAGAATACAGAGAAGAAAAAAGGAGAGAGAAAGACCCTCTGCAAAAAGAGCAAGCTCTTAAGAAAAGAAGATTTTTTTCATATTCAAGGTAAAAAAGAATTATGTTCTTGAAAAACAGAGATGAAATCATCTCATAAAAAGAAGAAACCTCTTCTAAAAAGATCATAGATCTAAAAAAAGTCCAAGGTCTTTGATGATAAGAAAAAAGATCAAAAGATCTAATTATAAAAAATAAAAGAAGTATTTTTACTTCGTCCATAGATCTTTGATCTATAAAGGCAGAGCCTTTTATCAAAACAAGAACTTTTGTTCTTGGATCTTGAGGCAAAGCCTCCTTAGAAGAACATAAAAGTTATTCTGTGATCTTAAAATTGATCAGATGCGCTTTGCGCTATTGAAAAGTGCCTTGCACTCATGAACTGCGCCCTTGCGCTTATTGGACTGGTGCACAGCGCCATAACTTGCCACGTGTCAACCATAGACACCACTCGCGCCTTGCGCTTTTAAAACAGAGCACTGCGCTTATATACTAGCGCTCAGCGCCAATCGCGCCACTTGTCGCCCGCTGGCGCGCTAGCGCAAAGCGCTCATAAATGGAAAGCGCAAATGCGCTAATGAACCGGTGCTTAGCGCTAAGCGCAACACGTGTCATCCTCATGTGCGCTAGTGCAATGCGCTCTTTAATTGGCGCAAAGTGCCTGACGCGCCATGTGGCGCACTGTCAGAACGTGCTCTGTTCTGATAAAGACAAAAATGACAGAGCCCAATGCTTAGCATTATTAAAAAGGGCCGAGCCCAAATAAAGGCTTAATAGCCAGAACAAAAATAAATTGTTAAAACATTTTAATTGGACTTAGCCCAATTCTGGCCATAAGTCCTCAACTTATTTTGAATTGAGCACATCTGCTCTTTCAACCAATTCACCTCGGTTCAAGGGTACATCTCTTCACTCCTTTGATATTTGTCGTTGTAATTCCTCAACGTCTTCAAATAGGTGACGGGTCCCGACAACCATACATTCAACGGACTGTAGGGTCCTTAAACTCATAGACTATGATGTCCTTAACCTCGACCGTGATGTCTTAAACTAACATTGGACTGTGGGGTCCTTAAACTCATGGACTATGATGTCCTTAACCTCGACCGTGATGTCTTAAAACTAACATCGGACTGTGGGGTCCTTAAACTCTCGGACTATGACGTCCTTAACCTCGACCGCGATGTCTTAAAACTAACATTGGACCGTAATGTTCTTAAACTAATTATCGACTGCAATGTCTTTAAACTAAACAATAGAACCCAATTGCTCTCTTGTCGGATCTAAACGATCCCGTTAAGTCGATCTTAGTCTAGAATTAGACTAACGCGTCCTTAACAAACGTTTAAGTTGATCTTAGTCTCAAATGAGGCTAACGTATCCTTAAACCCAAACCCCCAAACCCAAATCTAAGAAAGATACGGATTTGGACTAGTCCATGCCCTACGGGCGACAACATAACTTAGTCTCCGTATACAATCCACGGGCAACCAAACACAAAACAAACACCCACGACACGAAGTGACCATATGGAGAAGGAGAAAGTTGTTACCGCAATGCGGTAGCGTAATTAACTGCAGGGGCTTGCGCCTGCAGGGAAGAGCGTCCCTACAATCAAAAACCCCTCAAACAAGGGGGAATCTGACGAAGTCTGCTACATCGGCCGCATCCGTTTAAACCATCGATACATGGTGCCATAAATCAACTTGGCATCTTCGGAGAGGTGGACGGATAGCACCAATTAGCATCTGCCCTGAATTTCAGGCAAGACGGACCTACGCGGTCGCGTCTCCGTGATTCGGAGGGGAACATCCCTAGAGATCCGAGCTACAGGGAGGGTCCGAGCAACAACAACCATCGTTCGGCACTTCCGCTCAGAGGGCTCCACCTCTGGTATCCCAGCGGCAGTTATTCGATCAGAGGCAGACTGATACGAGTCGGAGTCAGGGGCAGGCTTTCACCCTGACCGCCGAGCATGCAAAGGTTTTTGGAGAAGTGGTTGTAAGTACTCTCTTTATTTATTTTGTACCAGCTAAAGTTATTTTTGATTCGGGTGCTTCGCATTGATTTATTTCTGCACGGTTTGTTGACACACACACTATACCTCTCGAGCCATTGACCAAGGGTTGGGAGATACATACGGGTAACGGAGTTAATGTGTCCAGCCAAGAGTGTTGGTTACGCCCTGTGGTGGTTTGTGGCAGAGAGCTTTAAGCAAACTTCCTTTCGATTAGGACTGGTAGCTACGGCGCCATTCTGGGGATGGATTGGTCGAGTATGTTCCATGTTGTTATCAACTTCCGGGATAGAAGTGTAACATTTCGCATTCCTAATCTTCCAGAGTTCATGTTCATGGGCGGTAGCGAGTCTTTGGAACCAGCTAAGTTCCGAGCGAAGCCAAATACCTTGATCGCTATGGAAATAGACGAGAAGCCAGTACCGGGGGTAGTTCGAGAGTTTTTTTGATGTGTTCCGCAAAGATCCACCTGGTTTACCCCCGACTCGCATATTGGGCTTCTCGATCGACCTAATTACAGGGATGACATCAGTTTCCAAGGCTCCCTATAGGATGGCGCCAATCGAGTTGGTGGAATTGAAGAAGCAGATAGAAGATCTACTGGACAAGGGATTTATCTGTCCAAGTGCTTCCCCGTGGGGTGCTCCTGTGTTACTGGTGAAGAAGGATGGTTCCTTGCGCATGTGCATCGACTACCGTGAGTTGAACATGGTGACCGTGAAAAAAAAGTATCCCATTCCTTGCATCGACGACTGGTTCGATCAACTAGGTGCTGCTCGAGTATTTTCTAAGCTGGATCTTCGGTCAGGGTATCACCAAATCAGGGTCATAGCAGAGGATGTATGCAAGACAGCCTTCCGAACCCAATATGGCCACTACGAGATTCTCGTAATGCCATTCGGTGTTACCAATGGACTCGTCATATTTATGGACTTGATGAACATGGTTTTCTCCAAGTATTTGGATCAGTTTGTTGTTGTATTCATCGACGACATTCTAGTCTATTCAAGGAGTCGAGGGGAGCACACCGAGCATCTACGAATTGTATTGCAGGTTCTACGGGAGGAGAAGCTCTATGATAGGCTAAGAAAGTGCGAGTTTGGCTCGACAAGGTACAATTTATGGGGCATTTCGTTTCGAGTGACGGCATTTCAGTGGATCCGGCGAAAATTGAATCAATCAAGGACTAGCCGACCCCGATATCGGTAGCTGAGATAATGAGATTCTTGGGATTGGCTTGGTATTATCAGCGGTTTTTCCAAGATTTTGCCGGAGTAGCAGAACCCTTGATGAAGCTTACACGGAAGGAGGTGCCTTATATTTGGTCGGAGGAGTGCACCCAAGCGTTCGAGCTACTAAAGCAAAAATTGACCACGACCCTAATCCTGACTGTGCCAAATAGTTCCGGTTGCTTGGTTGTTCATAGTGATGTGTCGGGAAAAGGTTTAGGCTGTGTTTTTATGCAGCACGGTCGAGTGGTAGTTTACGCCTCTCGTCAGCTAAAGACTCACGAGAAGAACTACCCTACGTATAACCTGGGCCGTTGTGTTCTCCTTAAAGATATAGAGGCATTACTTGCTGGGCGAAAGAGTGGAGGTGTACACGGATCATAAAAGTTTGAAATGCGTGTTCACTCAGAAGGAGCAGAAAATAAGACAGCGCAGATGGCGGGAGCTAATGGCAGACTACGATATTGATATGCAGTATCACCCGGGGAAGGTGATCGTCGCTCGTGATGCTCTCAGTCGCAGGCCGTCAGCTATGTTGCTGAGATGTCAGAAAGGGATTCTCGATGACCTTGAGACTCGAGTTGGAGGTAGTTACACCGGATGTACCCGGACAGCTCTGACAGTTGCAAATTCAATCATCGCTTATAGATCGCATTAAAGCTGCACAGGCTGGAAACTCTCAGTTGCAGAAGTTCTGTAACGATTCTGAATTTACTGTACAAAATTTTTTGGTTTAACGTACAGAAAGGGGTTTACAAGCCTGAGTACCATTTATAAGTAAATTTTTGTTTATGAACAACAAGAAGTCACTTGTAGCTCACTAGTAAAGCCTTGCACTGCTGTGTCGTAGCCCCTGTATTCAAACCCCATTTGATACATTATATTTTTTTTGATTTTTTTCTTTTAAACATTTTGGATGCTCAAAAATTTACACGTGCAATGCACATAAAAATGAAAAATCTGAAGAAATAAACATGTGCAAAAAGGTATTAATACAGAGAGGAACATGTGGCCAAAATCCACCGGCCCATCTCCACAACTCGACCGGCCAAAAGCTATTTGGGCTGGCGCCGACGGTCCCCCCGTCTCCAATGAGGCACGTGCTTTGCACACAAGTCTCTTGGCCTATCCCTAACTCCCCTGCACTGTTTGATTTCCCTGCAATCAAACAGAGACTCTTCAATTCATAATTTATCATCTTTTTAATGTATTTTAATTCACTCTTTTAATTCCAAAACCCTAATTCCATACTATAAATACTACCTCATGCCCTAGCCTTTTCTCATTCTGAAAATTATAGCTAAAATTCTTAAATTTTCTCAAGTACAAATGGAGTAGAAAAGGAGTTAGCCAACGACCAACTTCCGGCAAGGAATCAAGGCTTTTTCGGCGACCCCATGACGCCACGACTACAAACCTCTTCTCTTCTACCTTTCATAGGATAATTCACCAGTAAGTCCCTCTTAATTCCTTTCCTTCTTCTTTAAATATCCCTTCTCAAAAAATATGTTGAAAGTGAAGTTACTATCGACAACTTTTACTTAAACCTAGAAAACTACTCATCTTTAATACTTCGTTAAGTCCAATTTGTACACATCACTTATAACTTTAACTCATAGTTATTTAGAATCAAATTCCATCTAAATTCTCATGTAAAATAATTTTAAATTGAGTTTTTTCATTTAAATACCATGAACTTTATATATTTCATCTTATTTTCCTTTGTTTAAACGTACCTCTAGAAAACCTTACGAGGAAACGACCTACCTCTCACATACACACATGGTTTCCATAGCACGATACTCTTCGAACTTATTTTAGTTACGAATACAATATATTTCATTAAAATACCATCTACTATAAAACGGTTTTCTTTGGAATTGTATTTAAAAATTCCTTTGCAAATAAGCCTCTACAACCCTCTTTACGGGACCCGCTATTGGATGGTGCGGATTATCACACATCCTTAGACTAGTAGAGCGAGATGCAGACCTCCTCATGGAGCATGAGGTCTCGAAAGGTTCTTAATATGATTTTGAAGACAAATGCAATTTTCTATTTAATAATAAAATTAATTTTTATAATTATATAAATATTATAAATCCATATATTTTCAAAATATCAAAATATAATAACCTTATATTTTTCAAGGAAAAGAATTACAAGTTTTATCAAAATACCATCAAGATACCAACAAAAGTCAAGCTTTACGGTAAAATACCATGAACTATCCAAGTTAAGCTATTATCACTAAAATACTTCAAATTCTTAAAATTCACATTCATGGAAACCCTAAATAATATAAATAACTTCTCGAGATTATTTTGAAACTATAAATTAAAAATACTTTTCATAAAACCCCCTCGAGTTATATAAAACTATATTTAAGGACTTTAGTAAATATAGGTTTAAGAGGGATCAATTCTCTTGAGCCCCAGGGAGCCGGAGAAAGTGAGTGCTTTCCTGTCACGCCCCGCTTCCCTGTGTACGGGCAGAGGACGCGACGGGCCCGCTACGTATCTACTCAGAAGTAAACACGCTAAGAGTATTTAAGCAATATAAAGTAAAATGTACACAAGAGACATGAATATAAATGAACGACAACTTTATTTATTAACATTCTTTTTACAATACAATGAAAAGTAAATATATTGAATGAAAGCAATGCCTAAACAATGGCATAACAGAAATGAACATGGAATAAGTACACGTGGCTACAGCTCTGGGTCTTCGGTGTACTGCTCAGGGGCCTGCTCCAAATGCTCCTGACTGGTCTCGTACTCCTCAGCATCGGGTCCTCCTGACAACATTCCAAAGAAGAAGAGAAATAAGAATGTCGTCAGCGAACAATCGCTCGGTAAGTCCCAAAGATGAGGGAGAAGTAGAATAGACGGAGAAAGAGAGAGTATAGTTTTATAATATTTTATTATAATGTTAGCGCAGTTGTTTGTGGCTTAGTACAGAAAATGCCAGTATATACGAGAGGAGTCCCATTTATACCGGAGACTTTGGTAAACCGTAGTACAAGGCTCCGTCGATAATACCACAGAACAACGGCATGCAATTACGTCTTAAGTGACCACCTCGTGCCACCTTTAACATGTTCCATACCAGTCTACCCCTTTATAACCCCGTAGTGTTTATGTATTGATTGTATTGATTGTATTGTCTTTTCTTGTATTATAAATTGTATAGATGGACGACTTGCCGAAACCATGATATCAGTAAATGGAACGGATATAATGGATGAACATGTAAATGGAGTATATCCATGGTATAGTTCAGTCAAGTTGTATAGATTGAATATATTGAATATATATAGATTCATATTGAATTGGATTTTATACTTGAATCATATTCAAGTCAGATTGATTATAATGAGACTCGGTCCGAGTCAGACATTTTTAAGAAGAACTTAAATTCCTGATTGTTTTGATGTTATCGGTAACTGCTGCACATGAACAGCAGGATTTGTGTCTTTTTCCGAAACAATTAACGTGTTGATAACACCGTTTGTTAGATTGTCTACCTTAAATAGGCAAGAACCCATATATCCGGCTCCGTGAGGCTCAAGAGACCGGTCCTGCTTAAACCTATGTTTACTAGGGTCCTTATTGTAATTTACTATAACTTGAGGGGGTTTTATGTAAAAATAGTTTTGGAATAATTTCAAAATACACTTCAAGTATTTAATTATCGTCTTTAGGGTTTTCATAGATGTATATTTTATAAATGTAAAATTTCTAGTGAATAGAACCTAGTTTCATAGTATGCGGTATTTTCTTGAAATATTGCACGTGTGTTGTATTTGGATGGTATTTTCATGTAATAGTGATTCCTTTGATTTGGAAAACTTGGAATATTTATATATTCAAAATAGATATTTTGATAATATATATATATATTTAATAAAAATAATTTATTTATTTTCTTGTAGAAATCTCATTTTCTAAAGAAAAATGTATAAAAATTCCATCGAGATCGAATGCTCCTTACGGAGGTCTGCATCTCGCTCTACTAAGCCCAAGGATGTGCGATAATCCGCACCATCTCGAACGGGGTCCCCAAAATGGGTTGTAGAGGCGCAATTGCATGGAAATTGTTAATACATGTTTTTATAGAAAACGGTTTTGTAAGTTTAGTTATTTATTTGTAAAGTCGTATTTTCCGTATTCTATTGTCCCAAAATTAATCGTGCAATGATAGAGATGTATGTTGTGATGAGGTAGGTCATTACCTTGTGAACTATCTAAAGGTATAGCAAGGAATAAAGGTTATAATGTCGAAATGTAAAGTATGTGGTATTTTTATGTAAAAATGCGATAAATGTCACAAAAATGATTATTTTGATGTGAAACTTGTTTTATTGAGTTTGTTAATGTTTATTAATGAACATATGAGAATATGGTTTTATCATGTTAAAGAAAAGTATAGTTTTTAAAGAATAATCGGAAGTCGGACTAACTCCGCTTCCGTCGGGTTTTAGAAATGAAACTTTTTGAAGATGAAAATGAGAGGGGAAATGGGACTTACTGGCTTGTTGGACTAGAGGAGAGAGAGGAGGTCCTAAATAAGGCTTCCGGGCATCGATTCGTCGCCGGAATCTCCTCGGAAGTTCGTCGGAGCTTCGCCCTTCACTAACTCCACTTGTACACTAAAAGACTTGGGATTTTGGTATAGTTTTTGTAAGAGAAATCTGAGTGAGAGGGGAGGACAATTTAGGGTTTAGGGGGTGATGAATAATGCATTAAAATTTTGCATTAAAATGGAATTTGAAGGGTTTTATTATTCTTTGTAAATGTGCAGAGTAAATAAGCAATACTGCAGTTAAGGGGGGAGTCCAAAGGTCTAGGATTTGCAAAAAAATTTGCATTTGGCCTCAACCAGACAGGCGGCGCCGTCCTAATATCAAATCTCGCTGGTCCAATTCTTGGGTTGGGGGCTCGGATTCTCGCCACGTGTCCAAGTCGGTCTGAATACTAATTTGTACCTGTTTGTTTTAAGTGTGACTCTTTAGTTTACGTGCAGTGCTCATGCAAACTCTTGGGCTTCTAAAAGGTTAAAAGAAAATTAAATAAAAAGATAATGTGGCTGATGGAATTTGAACTCAGGTGCTTTTTCTCAGCAGTGCAAGGATTTACCAGTGAGCTACAAGATTTTTCTTGCTGTTCAAAAGCAAATCAAACTTATAACTTGTGCTTAGGCTAAGGTACCCCTTTCTGTATTTTGAAAAAAATTTGTACAGAAAGTTTGGGTTGTTACATTCTACCTTCCTTATAAAAATTTCGTCCTCGAAATTTGTAGAAGGAAAGTGTAACAGATTCAAAGCAATTTAGTGATGAAACTATTGATAGTGTATGAAAAATATTTGGAAGAACGAAAGAATGCAAAAGTTTTGGAAAGAGGTGAGGAAATACCATGGTTACTTTGGTCAACAATCCCGGCTTCTACGGCTGCTAAAGTGAAAGCCTGACGCCGGGGTACATTCGTCCTAGCTGGAGGTACATTCCTCTGCCCTCGAGGCATGTTACTCAGTGCTTGTTGGAATTGGCGATTAGGCTGTGCAGGAGGTGGAGCTGGGAGTGCAAGACGAGGTGCAGGAGCCTGGATAGCTGGCCGCTGCGGGTAGTTGGTGGGTGTGTGAGTTGAGTTGCGTCTATAAGGACAGGTCCCAATTCCGTGATTGGATGCACTACAAACTAAGCACAGGCCTTTTGCGCGCCTATAATCCTTCCACAAGTGTCCATCCCTCTTGCAATAGAAGCAAAAATATAGACTTGGATGGTTATTGGTTTCTTCCGGTCTCCTGGGTTCAATAGTTGGCCTTGAAGAGGCTCCTCCTGCCATCTGAGTGGCAGGACGCTTAACTCTGGCAGATTGGGGTCTTCCCTTCCTCTTCACCACTTCCTCGTATCTTCGGGCAGCCTTCAAAGCCAAATCATGGGTCCCTGTAGCTAATGCATCTTGGATCTCCGGATCTAACCCTTATTGGAATCGTCGGGCTCTGATATCATCTGTCGGTATTAGGTGTGTCGCAAATCGACTGAGCATGGTAAACTCAGCATCGTACCCATCCACTGATTTTGGTCCACATTGAACCCTGTTGTAGGTGTATGAACTGCTGTTCGATGTCGAATCTGACAGTCTCGGGGAAGTACTTTGCGTCGAACATATCGCGGAAAGTCTTCCATTCGATGGGTTGGTCAAGACGGCTTTCTTCCACCTTCCACCAGACTTGTGCATTGTCCGTGAGTTGTAGCTTCGCAACCCGAACCCAAGCGACCTCTGGCACTTGTGCTGCTGCCAGGTCATCTTCAATACTTTGAACCCATTCCTCAGCTTCTAGAGGGCTCTCTTTTCCTGAGAATTGCTTGGGGTGCAAAGCCCTGAATTGCTTCACCCCAAGGGCTTCTGCCTTGGGACGGTTTATCAAGATAGCAGCCTGCTGCTGCTGTCCCTCCAGGAGGCTACAGATCGCCTCAAGTAATACCGTCTGCTCATTGATCGGAGCAGCTACGGCCGGTGTAATTGGTAGGGGAGGTGGAGTGTTATTGAAGTTGGTACTGGTGTTGTTTGGTGAATCCATAACTTTGAAAGAAAAATTCAAAATATATGAAATTGGAAGATTCAAGGAATATGAATTGTAAATAATGTTTTTAGTTGCTGGTTCTTGTGTTATATTGCTTAGGTTGTCCACGCAAAACTGACCTACATGTCCATACAGAGCTGGCCTGTATGTCCACACAGAGCGGACCTGCATGGTAGGGTTTCATACAGCGGGGACCTGCATGGGCCACCAACAAAACTCATCACGGTCCGCTTCCTAGTTTACGGGTAGAGGCCGCGATGGGCCCGCTACCTATCTACTCAGAAGTAAACACGCTAAGCGTATCTAAGAAGTATAAAGTAAAATGCACACAAGAGACATGAATATAAATGAACATCAACTTTATTTATTAACATTCTTTTTACAATACAATGAAAAGTAAATACATGGAATGAAAGCAATGCCTAAACAATGGCATAATAGAAATGAACATGGAATAAGTACAAGTGGCTACAGCTCTGGGTCTTCGGTGTACTGCTCAAGGGCCTGCTCCAAATGCTCCTGACTGGTCTCGTACTCCTTAGCGTCGGGTCCTCTTGACAACATTCCAAAGAAGAAGAGAAATATGAATGTCGTCAGCGAACAATCACTCGGTAAGTCCCAAAGATGAGGGAGAAGTAGAATAGACAGAGAGAGAGTATAGTTTTATAATGTTTTATTATAATGTTAACGTGGTTGTTTGTAGTTTGGTACAGAAAATGCCAGTGTATACGAGAGGAGTCCCATTTACACCGGAGACTTTGGTAACCCGTAGTACAAGGCTCCGTCGATAATACCACAGAACAACGACATGGATGTAATTACGTCTTAAGTGACCACCTCGTACCACCTTTAACATGTTCTGTACCAGTCTATCCCTTTATAACCCCGTAGTGTTTATGTATTGATTGTATGGATTGTATTGCCTTGTCTTGTATTATAAATTGTATAGATGGATGACTTGCCGAAACTATGATATCAGTAAATAGAACGGATATAATGGATGAACATGTAAATGGAGTATATCCATGGTTCGGTTCAGTCAAGTTGTATAGATTGAATAGATTGAATATATATAGATTCATATTGAATTGGATTTTATACTTGAATCATATTCAAGTCAGATTGATTATAATGAGACTCGGTCCGAGTCAGACATTTTTAAGAACTTGAAATCCTGATTGTTTTGATGTTATCGGTAACTGTTGCACATGAACGGCAGGATTTGTGTCTTTTTCCAAGACAATTACCGTGTTGATAACACCATTTGTTAGATTGTCTACCTTAAATAGGCAAGCACCCATATCTCCGGCTCCCTGAGGCTCAAGAGACTGATCCTGCTTAAACCTATGTTTACTAGGGTCCTTATTGTAATTTAATATAACTTGAAGGGATTTTATGTAAAAGAAGTTTTGGCATAATTTCAAAATACACCTCAAGTATTTAATTATCGTTTTTAGGATTTTCATAGATGTATATTTTATAAATGTGAAATTTCTAGTGAATAGAACCTACTTTCATAGTATGTGGTATTTTCTAGAAATATTGCACTTGTGTTGTATTTGGATGGTATTTTCATGTAATAGTGATTCTTTTGATTTAGAAAACTTGGAATATTTATATATTCAAAATAGATATTTTTATTATATATATATATTTAATGAAAATAATTTATTTATGTTCTTATAGAAATCTCATTTTCTAAAGAAAAAATTATAAAAATTCCATCGAGATCGAATGCTCCTTACGGAGGTTTGCATCTCGCTCTACTAAGACCGAGGATGTGCGATAATCCGCACCATCCCGAACGGGGTCCCTAAAATGGGTTGTAAAGGCGCAATTGCATGGAAATTGTTAATACATCTTTTTATAGAAAACGGTTTTGTAAGTTTAGTGTATTTATTTGTAAAGTCATATTTCCCGTATTCTATTGTCCCAAAATCAATCGTGCTATGATAGAGATGTGTGTTGTGATGAGGTAGGTCATTACCTCGTGAACTATCTAAAGGTATAGCAAGGAATAAAGGTTATAATGTCGAAATGTAAAGTAGGTGGTATTTTTATGTAAAAATGCGATAAATGTCACAAAAATGATTATTTTGATGTGAAACTTAGTTTATTAAGTTTTTTTAATGTTTATTAATCAACATATGAGAATATGGTTTTATCATGTTAAAGAAAAGTATAGTTTTTAAAGCAAACCGAATCGGAAGTCGGACTAACTCCGCTTCCGTCGGGTTTTAGAAATAGAACTTTTTGAAGATGAAAATGATAGGAGAAATGGGACTTACTAGCTTGTTGGACTAGAGGAGAGAAAGGGGGTCCTAAAGAAGGCTTCGGGGCGTCGATTCGTCGCCGGAATCTTCTCGAAAGTTCGTCGGGGCTTCGCCCTTCACTAACTCCACTTGTACACTAAAAGACTTGGGATTTTGGTATGGATTTTATAAGAGAATTCTAAGTGAGAGTGGTGTAGAATGGAGTGGGTATTTATAGGACAATTTAGGGTTTAGGGGGTGATGAATAATGCATTAAAATTTTGCATTAAAATGGAATATGAAGGGTTTTATTATACTCTGTAAATGTGCAGAGTAAATAAGCAATACTGGAGTTAAGGGGGGAGTCCAAAGGTCTAGGGTTTGCAAAAAAATTTGCATTTGGACTCAACCAGACTGGCAGCACCGGCCTAATATCAAATCTTCCCGGTCTAATTCTTGGGTTGGGGGCTCGAATTCTCGCCACGTGTCCAAGTCGGTCTGAATACTAATTTGTACCCGTTTGTTTTAAGTGTGACTCTTTAGTTTACGTGCAGTGCTCGTGCAAACTCTTGGGCTTCTAAAAGGTTACAAGAAAATTAAATAAAAAGATAATGTGGCTGATGGGATTTGAACTCGGATGCTTTGTCTCAGCAGTGCACGGATTTACCAGTGAACTACAAGCTCTTTCTTGCTGTTCAAAAGCAAATCAAATTTATAACTTATGCTCAGGCTAAGGTACCCTTTTCTGTATTTTGAAAAAATTCCGTACAGAAAGTTAGGGTTGTTACATAGCCTATTTAAGATAGAAAACTTAATGGTGTTATCAATGGTAATTGTGTTGAAAAAAGACACAAATCCTGCCGTCCATGTGCAGCAGTTACAGAAAAATCCCGAACCTAATTCAGGATCTAAATCAGTTGTAAGTGTCTGACTCTTTCTGAGTCTATATCAAACTTCAATCCAAACTCTAACATGTATACTTGAACCTGTACCTGAATATCAAACCTGAATACAAGACTTGACTTGACCGAACCATGGCTATAACTTGACTTGACTACATGACTACTTGTTTACATCCTGAACGTGACTACTTGAACAACTTGTATCCATAATCTCAGCAAGTCTAATAATTATAATCTATATAAAGCATTACACGGGATTAACGTGGTAGATTGGTACGGAATGTATTTGAAGTGGCATGAGATGGTTACTAAAAGACACCACATAAACTCTCGTGCCGTTGTCCCGTGGGTTTTGACGGGGCCTTATACTACATGTTACCTTAGTCCACAGAGCAAGTTGGACTCCTCTTGTATACACTGATACCTTCTGCACCAAGCTACAAACAACTATGTTAGAATAGCAATCTTATACCTGTACACCTTAACAGTCAATTCTCATTACTTGCTATATTCCTGTCTTTCTTTTGGGATTTACCGAGCGCTAGTTCACTGACGACATTCCTGTCTATTTTTTTCTTTAGAATGTTCATCAGGAGGAACAGACTCTCTCGAGATCGATCTTAGCCCGGAGGACGTGGACTAGTTCACCGAGCAGCAGGATTTCTAGCTTTTCTTTATACTTACTTTTCATTTGTATGCCACTGTTTAGGCATTGCTTTATATCTTTGTACTTTCCTTTTTAAAGCAGTGTATTGTAAAGATGAATGTTAATAAAAATCGCTGTTTATTTTATATCTCTTTTCATTCTTGTGCATTTTACATATATTGCTTATTTACGCTTAACTTATTTATTTCTAAGTAAATACGTCGCGTGCCTGCCACGTCATCGCTTCCGTACGCCGGGAAGCGGGGCATGATTGGTTTTGTTGGCGGCCTATGCAGGTCAGTTCTGCATGGAATCCTAAGCAATATATCACAAGAATTATAAGAATCAGCAACTATACATTCTTTGCATTGCAAATTTCTTGAATCTATCCTAACCTTTCTTTTTCTATCAAGGTCATGGATTCACCGAACAACACGAGTAGCAACGTCAATGGAAACACCCCACCACCTACCATTGAATCTACCATCAACGAGCAAACGGTATTACTTGAGGCAATCAAGAGCCTCCTGAAGGGTCAGCAGCAACAGACTGCTATCCTCATGCACCGTCCAGAGGTCGAGGCACCCGGAGTCAAACAATTCCGGGCACTGCACCCAAAGCATTTCTCTAGGAAAGAGAGCCCACTAAAGGCAGCGGAATGGGCTCTGTCTATCGAAGACGACCTGGCAGCAGCACAAGTGCCAGAGATTGCTTGGGTGAGAGTTGCGAAGCTGCAACTAACAGATAACGCCAGAGTTTGATGGAAGGCTGAAGAAAACCGACTCGCCCAACCGATTGAATGAAGGACATTTCACGATATGTTCAACGCGAAATACTTCCCTGAGACTACCCATTTCGACATGGAATAGTAGTTCATCTACTTACAACAAGGCTTGATGTGGAGCAAGTCCATGGATGATTATGATGCTGAGTTCACCATACTTAGTAGGTAAGATATTGTCTCAAATTCAAATTCCTGATATCACTTATTACACTGCTAACACAAGGTCGTAATCTCATCTCGACTGCTGAGATCCAGGCACGACGATTTCAGCAAGGATTAGACCCGGAAATCCAAGCTGCACTAGCTACAGGGGATTTCACAACCCATTGTGAAGAAGAAGGGCATACCTCAGACTGCCGGTGTGAAACGCCCTACTACTCAGATGGCAGGAGGAGTCTCTTTCAGGCCAACTTTTGCACCCAGGAGACCGGGAGGAACATTTAACCGACCCAGTCCAGACTTTTTCTTCTATTGCAAGAGGAATGGACACCTAGCGAAAAACTGTAGGCGTGCAAATGGCCTGTGCTTAGTTTATGGCGCATCTAATCACGCCATCGGAGCTTGTCCATATCGACTCAACCTAGCTCCAACACCCCGACCAGCAATCACAGTTCCGCAGCGGCCAGCTATTCAGGCTCTTACACCTCGTCTTGCTCTCCCTGCACCACCTCCACATGGACCTCCTATACAGCCTCCTCGTCAATTTCACCAGGCCTAGTGGAACATGCCTTAAAGGCAGAGAAATATGCGCCAAGGACAAAGGAATGTGCCTCCAGTAAGGAGGAATGTACCCGACGTCAGGCTTTCACTATGACGGTTGAGGAAGCCAAGGCCATAGGCTAATTCATCACTAGTAATTCCCAACCCTTTCATATTTCTAATCCTTATACATTGATATATTTTTCCCTATATTTAAACCAACCTCACACAACTTAGGTACTATACTAGTATCCACCCTTCCAGCACTCACACTGATCGACACTGGAGCGTCATACTGCTTCATGTCGCAAAGATTTGTGAGAACACATGCGATTCCCGTGAAGCCACTCATTTCAAGATAGAATGTCAGTTCCGAGAATGGAGTATTGAAGGCAACTATGGGATTGGATCAATGTCTAGTTGTAGTTTGCGGACGAGAATTCTACGCGAATTTTAAAGTATCGGACATCCCAAACTTCGATGTTGTGTTGGGAATAGACTGGCTGGGAGTTTTCTATGCTACGATTGACTACCGTCAAAGGAGGGCAGTATTTGAGATACCAAATCACCCAGTCTTTTACTTCAAGAGTGGAGATAGATCTTTGGAGCCAGGAATCTTCTGTGCCAAGCCAAAGAATGCAGAAGTATTTACTCTACCGGTGGAAGAAGAAAAGCCAGAAGTAGTTCGAGAATTCGAGGATATATTTCCTGAAGATATAATAGGTTTTCCTCCCGATCGAGCTCTTGAATTCAGCATTGACTTAATACCTGGTGCGCAACCGGTAATCAAAGCTCTGTACTGGTTAAGTCTAGAAGGATTGAGGGAGATCCGCATTCAGTTGGACGAACTCCTAAAGAAAGGTTGGATTCGTCCCAGTACTTCAAGCTGGGGATCTCCAGTTTTGCTTGTGAAGAAGAAAGAAGGTTCATACAGAAAGTGAGTAGATTATCGAGCTCTGAACGAAGTAACGCTAAAGAACAAGTATCCACTACCGTGCATCGATGATATTTTCGATCATCTAAGTGGGTTTTATGTATTTTCGAAGCTAGATCTTCGTTCGGGTTATCACCAGGTGAAGGTCAAAGAGTCTGATGTTCCAAAAACGGCGTTCAGGATTCGTTATGGTCATTACGAATATCTCGTGATGCCATTTCGAGTGAACAATGCACCTGCTATATTCATGAATCTGATGAACCAAGTTTTCCGAGAGTACTTAGACAGGTTCGTTGTTATTTTTATCAACGACATCCTGGTGTATTCAAAGAATCGGAAAGAGCACGCTGAGGATTTACGGATTGCCCTGGAGACATTGCGACAACATCAACTCTATACCAAGTACGGCAAGTATGAATTTTGGCTAGATCAAGTCATATTTCTTAGACACATTTTTTCGGGCGAAGGAATCTCAGTAGATCCAGCTAAGGTATCAGCTGTCAGCGAATGGCCGACACCAAAGACGGTGAAGGATATTCGAATTTTCTTGGGATTAGCAGAATACTACCGAAGATTCATTGAAGGTTTCTTGAAGATTGCAGCACCCCTAACCAAGCTCACATGTAAAGATGAAGCATTCGTGTGGTCAGAAACATGTGAACAAGCTTTTGTAGAACTCAAGACAGGATTAACTTCAGCTCCTATCCTTGTAATATCGGATAAATCTTAAGGTTTCGTCGTATATTGTGATGTGTCCGGTAAAGGATTAGGATGTGTTCTACATCAGCATGGAAAGGTTCTAGCTTTTGCATCAAGACAGCTGAAAGTTTATTAGCGCAACTATCCAATACATGATCTGGAGCTGGCAGTCATTATTTTTTCACTTAAGATTTGGCGCCATTATCTTTTTGGAGAACGAGTGGATATATACACCGACCACAAGAGTCTGAAGTATGTATTTACTCAGAAGGAACTAAACATATGGTAGAGAAGATGGCTAGAACTAATGGCGGACTTCGACACCAACCTACAGTATTATCCCGGGAAGGTGAATGTAGTTCCTGATGCGCTTAGCCGCCAGCCATTAGCAATGAATCTCACCGCTCAGTAGAAGCTTCAACATGGATTGCACGGGATGGAAATCGAAGTAGTTATGCCAGGTAACGCTTCGTTTGTGATGAACTTACAAGTCCAGTCTACTCTTATCAATCAGATCAAAGCAACTCAAGCAAATGATGCCAAGCTAGAAAAGATCCGAGAACAAGTAGAAAGTGGACTTCGAACTGACTTCATCATCCACGAAGACGGATCTTTGAGATATGAAAGTAGATTATGTGTAACACAAGGTTCAGTTCAAGAAGAGTTGATGAAAGAAGCTCACAGCTCTCCGTACTCAGTACACCCCAGTTGTACAAAAATGTATAAGAATCTACGGCAACACTACTGGTGGCATAGAATGAAGCATGAAGTAGCCAGAAGCGTAGCCAAGTGTTTGGTGTGTCAGCAAGTGAAGGCTAAACATCACAGAACTGCTGGTCTACTTCAGCCGTTACCAATCCCAGAATGGAAATGGCAGGACGTTACCATGGACTTCGTGATTGCCCTTCCTCACAGCACGAAGGGTAACGACGCGGTATGGGTTATTGTGGATCGACTAACCAAGTCGGCTCACTTCATTTCCTTTCGAGTTGGCCAATGTACCGAGACGTTAGCAAAGAAGTACATTGAGGAGATTATGAAATTACATGGAGTATCAATTTGCATCGTCTCCGATCGTGATACCAGATTCCGATCATAATTTTGGCAGAGTCTGCAAGCTTGCCTGGGAATGAGTCTGAACTTCAGCATGTCTTACCATCCACAAACGGATGGACAGTTCGAGCAAACAATTCAGATTCTGGAGGACATGCTAAGATCTTATATGTTAGACTTCGGAGGTTTATGGGAAGATCACCTACACCTTGTGGAGTTTTCATATAACAACAACTATCAGGCAAGTATTGGAATGGCACCATTTGCAGCACTCTACGGAAGGAAGTGTCGATCACCACTAAGTTGGGATAACAACGGAGATTGTGAACTCCTTGGACCAGAGATGATCGTGGCAACTGTTGATGTAGTTCGCACGATCAGGGAAAAATGCGCATAGCCCAAGACCGATAGAAACATTGGGCAGATGCAAAACGCCGACACCTGGAGTTCCAACCTGGAGACTATGTTTTTCTGAAGATCTCTCCAAACATAGGAGTAATCCGCTTTGGTAAGAGAGGTAAGATCAGTCCAAGATATATAGGACCGTTCGACATACTCGAACGAGTCGGAGAAGTGGCATACCGTTTGGCACTACCACCCTCATTAGAAGGAGTGCACAACGTGTTCCATATATCCTAGGTCCGAAGATATGTGAGTGACCCCAGCCACATCCTTGATCACTCCGAGCTCACTGTACAGACTGACCTGACTTGCGAGCAACAAACCGTTGAGATCCTGGATCGAAAGGTGAAGACACTGCGGAACAAGGAAGTAAACTTGGTCTGAGTGATGTGGAGAAAAGATTCACCAGGAGAATAAACGTGGGAACGAGAAGATGACATGCGTGCAAGATACCCTTACTTATTTGTAAATTAGTCCTTATGAAATTGTAAATTTCGAGGACGAAATTTTTATAAGGAGGGTAAAATGTAACGACTCTGAATTTACTGTACAAAATTTTTCAGTTTAATGTACAGAAAGAAGTTTACAAGCATGGGTACCATTTATAAGTAAATTTTTGTTTATGAACATCAAGAAGCCACTTGTAGCTCACTGGTAAAGCCTTGCACTGCTGTGATGTAGCCCTTGTGTTCGAACCCCATCAGACATATTATATTTTTCTGATTTTTTCTTTTAAACTTTTTGGAAGCCAAAAAGTTTACACGTGCAATGAACATAAAAATGAAAAGTCTGAAGAAATAAACATGTGCAAAAGGGTTTTAATACAAAGAGGAACACGTGGCCAAAATCTATAACTCGACCGGCCAAAAGGCCATTTGGGTTGGCGCCGACGGTCCTCCCATCTCCAATGAAGCCCGTGGTTTGCACACAAGTCTCTTGGCCTACCCCTAACTCCCCTGCACTGTTTGATTTCCCTGCAATCAAACAGAGACTTTTCAATTCATAATTTATCATCTTTTTAATCCATTTTAATTCACTCTTTTAATCCCAAAACCCTAATTCCACACTATAAATACTATCCCATGCTCTAGCCTTTTTCTCATTCTGAAAATTATAGCCAAAATTCTCATATTTTCTTAATTACAAGTGGAGTAGAAGTGGAGTTAGCCAACGACCAAGTTCCGGCGAGGAATCGATGCTTTTCCGGCTACCCCGCAACGCCACGACTACAAACCTCTTCTCTTCTACCTTTTAATAGGATAATTCACTAGTAAGTCTCTCTCAATTCCTCACCTTCTTCTTTGAATACCCCTTCTCAAAATATATGTTGAAAGTGAAGTTACTACCGACAACTTTTACTAAAACCTAGAAAACTACTCATCTTTAATACTTCGTTAAGTCCAATTTGTACACATCACTTGTAACATTAACTCATAGTTATTTAGAATCAAATTCCATCTAAATTCTCATGTAAAATAATTTTAAATTGAGTTTTTTTCGTTTAAATACCATGAACTTTATATGTGTCGTCTTATTTTCCTTTGTTTAAGCATACCTCTAGAAAACCTCACGGGTTAACGACCTACCCCTCAGATACACACATGGTTTCTATAGAACGATACCCTTCGAGCGTATTTTAATTACGAATACAATATATTTTATTAAAATACCATCTACTATAAAAACAGTTTTCTTTGGAATTGCATTTAAAAATTCCTTTGCAAATAAGCCTCTACAACCCTTTTAAGGGGACTCTCTATTGGATGGTGCAGGTTATTGCATATTCTTGGGCTAGTAGAGCGAGATGCAGACCTCCTCACGGAGCATTCGGTCTCGAAAAGTTTTTAATATGATTTTTAAGAAAAACGCAATTTTCTATTTAATAATAAAATTAATTTTTATAATTATATAAATATTATAAATCCATATATTTTCGAAATATAGTAACCTTATATTTTTCAAAGAAAAGAATTATATGTTTCATCAAAATACCATCAAGATACCAACAAAAGTCAAGTTTTACGGTAAAATTCCATGAACTATCCAAGTTAAGCTATTATCACTAAAATACTTCAAATTCTTAAAATTCACATTCATGAAAACCCTAAATAATATAAATAATTTCTCGAGGTTATTTTGAAACTATAAATTAAAAATACTTTTCATAAAACCCCTTCGAGTTATATAAAACTATATTTAAGGACTTTAGTAAATATAGGTTTAAGCGGGATCAATTCTCTTGAGCCCCAGGGAGCCAGAGAAAGTGAGTGCTTACCTATTTAAGGTAGAAAACTTAACGGTGTTATCAATGGTAATTGTCTTAGAAAAATACACAAATCCTGCCATCTATGTGCAGCAGTTACCTATAACTCCCGAACCTAATTCAGGATCTAAATCAGTTGCAAGTGTCTGACTTCGTCTGAGTCTAAATCAAACTTGAATCCAAACTCTAACATGTATACTTGAACCTGAACCTGAATATCAAACCTCAATGCAAGACTTGATTTGACCGAACCATGGCTATAACTTAACTTGACTACATGAATACTTGTTTACATCCTGAACCTGACTACTTGAACAACTTGTATCCATGGTTTCGGCAAGTCTGATAATTATAATTTATATAAAACATTACACGGGGTTAACGGGATAGATTGGAACGGAATGTATTAGAAGTGGTACGAGATGGTCACTACAAGACACATACATGAACTCTCGTGTTGTTGTTCTTGGGTTTTGACGGGGCCTTGTACTGTCACGCCCCGCTTCCCAGTAGACGGAAACGGTGACATGGCAAGACCGCGACGTATTTATTTCGAGAAGGTCATTTTCCGGAATAAATACGCTAAGCGTAAAATAAGTGCGTAAAATAAGCAATATAAAATGACAAGAGAATAAACTTGAGATTTAAAATTTAACAAATTTATTTACATTCAACTTGATTCATTTACGATACATGATTTTAACTGAAAGAAAATACAAGGATGGAAATGCCTAAACAGGTGGTATACATAAACTGAGAAAAAGTAACTGGTCTAGACCTAGGTCTCGGTCTGATCGTGCTCTTCCTTTGAGATGTCTACCTCTTCAGTCTCCACAGTATCTGACGAACATTCCAAGAAAACAGAGAAGGGTGGAATGACCGTCAGCGAACTTTCGCTCGGTAAGTCCCCAAGAATTGAAATGAAGTATAAAGTGTAATGATAATGGAAAATGTATATCATGAATAATTGATTATGAAGTATGGTGTGTCAGCATGTCGTTTAATGTAATCATAGCAAGTTTATTTAGCATGCAGTTCTATCGTAATATATGTGAACAATTATGGTAATATATAACAAGTAGATAAGCATGACAGCATAGCATGAGCATGGAAAACAAATGTAACCTGTCCGTGTGGTGTAAGTATAGTAAACATGCAATTAATGTATGTGTCTTAACAGGTCTCTACTTGGGTACACTAATTTAACGTAAGTTCAAGGGTGAACGTCAACCAATATCAAGAGTGTTATCAAACCCAACAGGCTGTTATTCAAGGGTAAGGAACCACGAGCCCGAATCAAGTGTTAGTAACGGGACTTCGACCGTCGTCGAAGCATTCTAAACTCAACAGGCTGCAATCCAAGAGCAAGGAAATACGGGCCCTCATGATAGCTTTCTTGTGTTAGTAGACATGGATTCATGATCTAGTTGGATTCCTGAGATTTTATTGGATTCACGCATGAACTACCCCAACACCCCGTGTATGCTAAGTTACAATTAAAATTACCAGCCTTGCTCGAATCTATGAAAACATCAAGTTGCAAGATAGAGTTCATGTATATATCAAGTATTTATGTATTCATGTCAAGTATTCATGTATTCATGTCAAGTTGTATTCATGGTTCGAGTTAATTCAAGTCATGTATTTAGGTTTGATATATGCGTTTGAATTCAGGTATTCAGGTTCATGTTCAAGTATGCATGCTAGACTTTGGGTTCATGTTTGAATTGGATTGTGACTTGAGTTTGGATTCAAGTTCATGCTCGAGTATTCATGTTTGGTTTTAGATTTAGGTTTGAGTTTGGTTTCAGACTTGAGTTAGACTCAGACTTGAGTTAGACTCAGACTTGAGTCAGACACTTTAAACTGATTTAGATCTTGAGTTAGGTTCAGGAGTTATCAGTAACTGCTGCACAAGGACGGCAGGATTTGTGTATTTTTTCAAGACAATTACCATTGATAACACCGTTAAGTTTTTCTATCTTAAGTAGGCAAGCACTCACTTTCTCTGGCTCCCTGAGGCTTAAGAGAATTGATCTCGCTTAAATCTATATTCACTAAGTCATTAGATGTAATTTTATATACCTTGAGGGGGTTTTATGAAAAATATATTTTTAATATAGTTTCAAAATAACCTTGAAATATTATTTATATTATTAGGGGTTTCCATGGATGTGAATTTTAAGGGTTTGAGGTATTTGAGATAATTACCTTAACTTGAATAGTTCAGGATATTTTATTGTAAAACTTGCATTGTATTGGTATCCTGATGGTATTTTGATGAAACTTGTAATTTCTTTCCTTTGAAAAAATAAAGGTTATTATATTTTGAAAATATATTAATTTTATAATATTTATATAATTATTAAAAATTAATTTTATTATTAAGTAGAAAATTGCATTTTTCTTAAAAATCGTATTAAAAACCTTTTGAGACCGAATGCTCCATGAGGAGGTCTGCATCTCACTCTACTACCCCAAGGATATATGATAATCTGCACCATCCAATAGCGGGTCCCCTAAAAAGGGTTGTAGAGGTATATTTGCAAAGGGTTTTGAAATACAATTCAAAAGAAACCCAGTTTTTTTTATAGTAACGGGTATTTTAGTGTAACGTTGTATTCGTATAAAAAAATACTTTCACAGAGTATCGTGCTATGGAAACATGTGTGTATGTGAGGGGTAGGTCATTACCCCGTGATGTTTTCTAAAGGTATAATTAACAAAAATACTAAAAGATATGATATGTGAAGTTCATGGTATTTTAACGTAAATATTAAGTTAAAGCTATTTTGCATGATATTCATGATTAAAATTTGATTCTAAGCATTGGTTATATGATTACAAATATGGTGTAAGAATGTGGATGGATATTAGTTAAGAAAAAGTGAGTTTTCTAGGGTTTAGAAGAAAATGTCGGTACTAACTCCACTTACCGACATGTTTTGAAAAAAATGATTTTTCAAAGAAGAAGAAGAGAGATTGGGAGGGACTTACTGGTTGATTATGTTAGGAAGAGATAGAAGAAGAGGGGGAAAGCTTTGGGGTGTCACGGAAACGCCGGAATTAGCTTCGATCTTCGCCGGAATTTGATCTCTTGCTAACTCCGCTTGTACTCTTCTTGTACCTAGGAACTTTTGAGAGAATTTTGGGTAGAATTTTTAGAATGAGGATGGGCTAGGGCATGGGGTAGTATTTATAGTGTGGAATTAGGGTTTTGGAATTAAAAGAATAAAATAAAATGCATTAAAAAGATGATAAATAGGGAATTAAGGGGTCTCTGTTTGATTGCAGAGTAATCAAACAGCGCAAGAGAGTTAGGGGTAGGCCAAGAGACTTGTGTGCAAAGCCTGGCGCTTATTGCCCATGGTTCACCCGTCGGTGCCAACCAAATAGAGCATCTCGCCGGTCGAGTTGTAGGGTTAGGCCGGTGGATTCTTGCCACGTGTTTCTCTCTGTATATAAAATATCGTGCACAAATTTGTTTTCTCTGTCTTTTCATTTTTATGTGCGTTGCACGTGTAAACTTTTGGGTTTCCAAAAGTTTAAAAGAAAAAAAATCAGAAAAATATAATGTGTCTGATGGGATTCGAACACAGGGGCTACGTCTCGGCAGTGCAAGGCTTTACTAGTGAGCTACAAGTTGTTTCTTGCTGTTCTTAAATAAGATATACTTATAACTTGTACTTAGGATTGTAAACTCCTTTCTGTACATTAAAAAGAAAAAAATTTGTACAGAAAATTCAGAGTCTTTACATTCTACCCTCCTTATAAAAATTTCGTCCTCGAAATTTATAGAAGGAAGTTGTAACAGATTCAAGAAAATTTAGATTACAGCGGTGGTGAAAGAACTACTGGTATTGTACCGAAAGTGCATGAAAATGTTTGAAAAAATGAAAGGATGCAAGAATTTTGAAAAGGCTGAAAAGATGGGAAAGGATTTACCAATGTTACCTTGACCTATAGCCTTGGCTTCCACGGCCGCCAAGGTGTAAACCTGACGTCTTGGCACATTTCTCTGTGCTTGCTGGTTCATCGATGGCTGACGAGGTAAAGGTGGTCCGCGTAGAGGTGATGCATGAAGTGATAAATTAATAGGTGGAGCTTGGATGGCTGGTCTAGCTGCGGGGATTTTTCTAGTTCGGTTGTGTGGGAAAGTGCCTATAGTATGTGTAGATGATCCACATATCAGACAAAGAACATTTGCTCGACGGCAATCCTTGACTTGGTGTCCGGTCCTCTTGCAATTGATGCAGAAGTTCGGTTCAGTCTCGGAAAATGATCCTCCTGGCCGCATAGCAGGCGCTGGAAAAGCTGGGATAGAAGAGGCACCTCCAGCAATCTGGTTGGCGGGACGTTTTATACCGACCAACTGTGGCCTTCCCTTCTTCTTAATAACAGCTTCATAGTGACGGGATGACTTCAAAGCTGCTTCATGTGTTAGATATTCCCCCGTTGATAGGGCGGCTTGAATCTTAGAGTCTAACCTTGCTGGAAACGCCTGGCTCTGATTTCTGCAGTAGGAATTGAATAGGCGGCGAATCTGCCGAGCATGGTGAATTCAGCATCATACTCGTCCACTGACTTATCTCACATAGATCCTTGTTGCAGGTGGATAAATTTATGTTCCATCTCAAAGTGCGCAGTTTCTGGAAAATACTTGGCATCAAAGAGATTACGAAAATTCTTCCACTCGATTGGCTGCTCAAGGCGGTTCTCCTCGGCCTTCCACCAGATTCTGGCATTATCAGTAAGCTGGAGTTTTGCTATTCGGACCCAAGCCACTTCTGGAACTTGAGCTGCGGCTAGGTCGTCTTCAATGCTCTGTGTCCATTCCCCGGCTTCATGTGGTTTCTCCTTCCCTGAGAAGTTCTTCGGGTGTAAAGCCCAAAATTGTTTCACTCCCGGTGCTTCTGCTTCAGAGCGGGTGAAACTCTGTTGAAGGAGAGCAGTCTGCTCCTGCAAAATCATGCATTGAGCCTGCTAACCTTCAAGTAGGGTTTTGATAGCTTCCAGAAGCATCATCTGTTCTGTGAGTGGTGCGGCTACGGTAGGTGGAGGTGGTAGGACGGTAAGGATAGGTGGTTGTGTACTTCTATCGTTGGTGCTAGGGTTGCTGGGAGAATCCATCACCTTAGATAGAGAAGAAAGATTATGATAGATTCAACGGAAATTGAATTGTAAGGAATGTAAAGTTTTTGAATCTCATATTTCTTTTTATATATTACTTATGACTTCATGCAGAACGGATGGGCCGCCAAGAAAACCTATCACACCCCACTTCCCAGTAGACGGAAACGGTGACGTGGCAAGGCCGCGATATATTTATTTCGAGAAGGTAATTTCCTGGAATAAATACGCTAAGCGTAAAATAAGCAATATAAAATGACAAGAGAATAAACTTGAGATTTAAAATTCAACAACTTTATTCACATTCAACTTGATTCATTTACAATACATGATTTTAACTGAAAGAAAATACAAGGATGGAAATGCCTAAACAGGTGGCAACCATAAATTGAGAAAAGATAATTGGTCTAGGCATGTATCTCGGTCTGATCGTGCATTTCCTCTGAGATGTCTACTGTTCACTGTCGAAAACCAGGGACCGGGACTTTGGGACGTCCGGCCTGAATTCTGGGGGCAGATGCTATTTGGATTTATCCGTCCATCTCTCCAAAGATGTCAAGTTGATTTATGGCACCGTATATCGGAGGTTTGGACAGATGCAACCGTTGTAGCAGACATTATCAGATCCCCCCTCATTTTATGAGGGGTTTTTGATTGTGGGGAGGCTCTTCTCTGCAGGTGCAAGCCCCTATGGTTAATTATGTTACCGTATTGCGATAACCACTTTCTCCTGCTCCGGAAGTTCACTTCGTGTCGTGTAAGTTTTTGTTTGTTTTGGTTGCGAATGAATTGTATATGGAGACTAGTTTATGTCGTCGCCCGTAGGGCGCAGATTAGTCCAAATCCGTATATTTTAGATTTGGGCTTGGGTTTATTTAAGGACCGTTAATCTGGTTCGAGATTAAGATCGACTTAAAACATATGAGCATTTGGGCTCAATTGTTTTAGTTTAAAGACCTCACGGTCCATTATCGTCATGTTTGAGGCGAAATTTTAGTTTAGGGACATTTCGGTCCAACATTCCCATTTTGGCGTTGAATGTTAGTTTAAGGACATTTCGGTCCAACATTCCCATTTTGGGGACGAATGTTAGTTTAAGGACGTTTCGGTCCATTATCGCCGTATTTGGGGAGAAGGTCAGTTTCAGGACATTTCGGTCCATCATTCATCTTGTGCATGCGTGTATTTGTTACGTGGCGGAATGAACGATGGTGACATGGAATGCGCCTAATTTAGGGTGCGATCCGATTTGAGGTGTGCACGTCAATTTGGAAGTGAATCAATGTAGGATGAAAGGAGTTGTTGGTTGTCGGGACCCTCCACCTCTCTAAAGACGTTGATGAATTACAATGACATATATCAGAGGTGTCGATAGATGTACCCTTGAACCAAATCCCGTATTTGAGGGAAAGGGAGTGATGGACCTAAGAATCGTTAGTCATATTTGAGACTAAGATTATCTTATGAGATATGGGATGGGTATCATTTTGGATATCATCAATGAGAGATCATTAGTCATGTTTGAGACTAAAATTAGTTTAACAATGTTTTTAAAGATTATTTTTACCTAAGATCCATCAAAAGAGCATTTGGGCTCAGCTGCAAGAAACTTCAGAGACTTAGCCACTTTCGGCTTAGTCTACCCACTCTTTTCCTTTTCATTCAAAAGTGCTAAGTACTTATTTGGGCTCTGTTTGTTCAGCCCCCTTTTCTTTTTATGCAAAAATGCTAAGCACATATTTGACGCCCTGACACTCACATGGGTGTCATGTGAAGCATTTAATTATGGGCGCCGCCCAATGAGTGCTGAACACTCAGCTATTTTGGATATATGTGGAGCGCTAAGCACTTTTCTCTCTTCTTTTCTTTTTTTTGGTGGCGCCCACGTGAGGAACATGTGAGGCGCTGGGCGCTGCCCGATCAGTGCTAAGTATTCAGCCGTTTTGACTTTTTATGGAGCACTAAGCACTCTTATTATTTTTGTGGCGCCCACGTGAGGAGCACGTGTGGCGCTGGGCGCTGCCCAATCAGTGCTAAGCACTCAGCCGTTTTGGTTTTTTACGGAGTGCTAAGCACTCTTATTATTTTTGTGGCGCCCACGTGAGGAACACATGCGGCGCTGGGCGCTGCCAAGTCAGTGCTAAACACTTAGCCGTTTTTGCTGTATGTGAAGCGCTAAGCGCTTTTTATATGGCGTCCCCGTATGTTTCACGTGAGGCGCTAAGCGTTGTTAAAAAGGGGTGCCCACGCGGGAAACACGTAAGGCTCTAGTTTCTTTTATATGGAGATTTAATCTCTGTTGATATTTTTAGAGAACTTAAATATCTGTTAATGGTATTTTGACCATTAACGATCACCAAGATCATTATTTTGAGAATCTGAGATCATGTTCTTTAAGAACTAAGTTCTTGATTTGAAGGAACTAAGTTCCTGGAGTGTTATGGACTCCATATTCTTTCTCTTTAAATTTGTTCTTCCCAGAATCTTTGATCCTTAAGAACAAGATCTTCCCGATGAGAATTAAATTCTCAACTTGTGGGAGACTTGTCTTATAGATCTCAGATCCAGAGAAAGAACTAAGTTCTCGGGAAAGATTATACCATTAGATATGCTATGATATGTAAAGGAGATGTTTTGATCTTTATGGTTTCTCTACCTAGGGTTTGAGAGGAGGAAGCTCTTCTTCTTTATTGAGAATTAAATTCCCTATTGCTTTGAGAGCTTTCTGTATTTTTCAGAAGCATATGGTTTTTTTTTTCTATTTCTCTCTTCCTCTTGTTCCTCTCTCTCTCTCTCTCTCTCTCTTTCCTTTGAAGTCGCGGGTCCTTTATATAGTGGAGGCGGATTGTTAATTGGTTTTGAGAAAATCTCTCATTGAGAGATTTCAATTGATTTAATCAAACTCAAAATTGAGTTGGGGAATTTTACCCACCATTGGATCTTTGATTCAAGGACTTCTGTTTTACAGAATATATTGTTCTTGTTTTTAACAAGATCGGGAAAATATTCTCCCATATACATAATTTATTCTGTCAAGTAGTGATTTTTAATCACCATTGAATTTCTAATCTAAGGGTTCTCTGTTTTACAGGGAACAATATTTTTGTTTAGAATGATTGAGAGAATATATATTCCAAAAATAGAATTTTATTCTATTATTGGATCATTGATCCAACCGAGAGTATCTTTTTTATTTAGAAAGATATGGGATATATTTTCTCCTAATAGAATTTGACTCTATATTTTGGTAATATTTCATCTCCGTTGGATTTTTGATCCAACGACTCTATTTGACAAAGAGTATCGTAGAATTTAATTCTACTTGGGCATCGGCACTCATGTGTTGTGCACATGGGCGCCACTTAAAAATTTAATTCTTAAGATGGGTATTCCTGTGCTTTGCACACTGACGCCCGCGTAAGGAGCACGTGAGGCGCCACTATAGGATTTAATCCTATAAGATTGGCTCTGGCGCCGACGCCCTCGTGGAGAGCACGTGAGGCGCTATATCATTAAATTCAACAGAGCTTTGCTTTTTCATTAGGTTAAATATATCGGGGAAACAAATGCTCTCCACCGTTGCTCTCACGTAGATGACACGTGGGTGCAATGGTGTCACCTTTTCCACCGTTCGATCTCCTAGGGAGTTGAACCATCCCTTCATGTCTTATAAATAGGTCCTTTGGCCTTTAAGATGTCTGTTGTTTCGTCATCCTCTTTCTTCTTCCTTGAGAATTTAATTCTCTTCTCAGAGCTTAGATCTCTTCCCAAAGAAACTCTTAGAGTTTAACTCTGTTTAAGAAAATTGGTAAGGATTATGATCATTTTTCTCTTAAAAGAAACTCTTTTTTGTCTTGGATTTTTAACCCATTAACAGAACTTGGCTCTTTTTCTTGAAATGGTCTCTTAGAGATCTTAAAAAAACTTTATTTAGGGGATCGTTGGTCTCAGAGGTCTTAGGGTTTTACCCTATTACTCTAATCTTTAAGAGCACTCTGGAATTTAATTCTAGTATATTTCCAATGGGGATTTCTAGGATTTAATCCCATTATTAGAATAAATTAATTCCGGGTTGTTCTACAGAGCTTAGCTCTGAAAAAATTTCTTTTTAAGAAATTCTTTTGGCAATTTTATTCCCTTTTCTTATTTTCTTTTTAGGCTTCTTCTTGCAGATTTGAATCTACGGTAGAACTAGTTTTTCAAGAATATTGAGATTTTAACTCCACAGTTCAATGAGATTTTCCATTAAATGAGAATCTTTTTGGATTCTTACAATGAGTGTGTGCCTCATCATTGATGGGGGGCATTACCTTTGATTTTGTGGGGGCCACTGTTTTTTTTAGATCGTGATGATTTTGGTATTTTGATTGTTAAGGCCTTGAACATTGTGTCAACAATTAACCCTTTTTTAGGTGTTATGGCTTCCCATCTGTATGATCTTGAAGAGATTATCTCTTATGAGAACATTCGCGTCCAAGGCCGCTGTCAGGGCCAGGGGTTTACTAACGCCCAATGCGCTGAGGTGATGCGTCGCTTCAACGAGTACAACGGTCGATTGCTCCCCCGCCCTTCTGCCCTTTTGAAGATTGTCGTTGGATCGATTTGGGAAGCACTTCCTGAGCTTAATGAGGCCATGCCGCTCGAGGCACTTGATGATGCTGAAGACAAGGTGCATTCAATATAGCTGATGGGCCCGATCTTAATGAAACGGAGAGATGATCTTGTCGCTGTTTTGCATCGAGTCTTCCAACAGAAAGCGACAATATCCGCGTACCAGAAGATGGACGATATCAGCAGGGATCCCGACGCTTGCATTCGTGAGAAAATGCATAAGAAGATGGTCAACGGATCTAGAAGTACTTTACTCAAATTTTCCTCTAAGTTCATGAATCCGTGTCCGGAATTCAGCGTCTTGCCGTTGTAAAACCCATTTTTTTACCAATGTATAAATTTCTTCTAAGTATGAATGACAAAACTCACACTTCTCTTTATGCCAATGCTCATATGTGCCTCACGTGAAGTGTTGTTATTCATATATATAAAAACTAGTGCTGGCACTCACGTGTCATTGGCATGAGGCGCCGTTACAGGATTTTAATCCTGAAAAGAATCGGCGCTGGCGCTCACGTGTCATGCACGTGAGGCACTGCTGAGGGAATCGTTTCACCTTCTTGCTCTGATTCCCATGAGTCAACCTTTTCTTTTCCCATACCCTTTTTGTCAGGACTTAGAAATAGATCCACCATGCACAACATTTTATGTGCCTAGACTTGAATGCTCCTATTTATAATCTGAAGCTATATTTTCCTCTTTCTTCACAAAGAGAGAACCATTTTTAAGAAACTAAGGGTTATGGCTTGCAGTCGTCCGCATGCTCGTCGGCAACCGTGGGAGGTACCTATCGAGGGAATTATCCCTCGTTTTGCTGCGCGTTTAGTGGATTCCGTCTTTACAGATGACCAATGTGACACTTTGATGTATGAGCTTCTGGCTCGTAGAGGCTCTCCTCTTCCTATCGGCTCCATTTGGCTCCGGATGATCTTCTTGTCTGTGCTTGCTGACATCCCCCCTCATCCAGCAGAGATGACTCCGGCGATGCTCGACGCGGCGGAGGACAAGATCGAATGCTTTCATGAGGCACATCTGATTACCCAGCCTCTAAGGGATCGCTCTGTTCAGTTGTTAAGCCAGATACGGGCTCAGGGGGCCATTATGTCTGCCTTTGCTGATGGGCACGGCGCTGACCGATGGGGAGCAACTCCTCATGAAGATCGCCGCTTCGACATGGTGGAGAAGATAGAGAGGGTTTTAGAAAATTTTATTCTAAGTTTTGTAAACCTTGTACTTTTGATCCCGTGTTCGGTGATCTGTTTCCTGCAGAATAAAGCACTGATTTAAATGTGCTTCTTTATTGTTGACTGTTGAATGTTTTTTCCCCAGTACATATCCATATGGGTATCTTACCTCTGCATATATACTACCACGTTGCTCACGGTGGTATACCCGTGAGTGAAGTAATGCATAACATATGGCCGGTTTCGGGTTGGCATACACAATTTTTATTAGAATTTTGATCTGAGAAGATATCGAGCGGACACAAGCATCCTCATCTATCGTTAACTCAGATCTCGATCCTTAAGAAATGTAGTTATAAACCCCGAGGCCTATGAGTTGCACCTTTCTGTTTCTTGATGTCTTGATCTAGCGCGAAGTAGTTTACGTACTCGTTTCGGAGTTTGTAGTTTATTCACTCGTTTCGGAGTTTGTAGTTTATTCACTTGTTTCGAAGTTTCTAGTTTATGTACTCGTTTCAGAGTTTATAGTTTATTCACTCGTTTCGGAGTCTCTAATTTATGTACTCGTTTCGGAGTTTATAGTTTATCCACTCGTTCCAGAGTCTCTAGTTTATGTACTCGTTTCGGAGTTTGTAGTTTATTCATTCATTTCGGAGTCTCTAGTTTATGTACTCATTTTGGAGTGTTTTTAGTTTACTTTCCTTAGGTTTACAGGCAAACTTGTCCTAACGTTATATGCAGATAACCTCCATTCTTTACGACAGAGGTCTGTTAGGTTTGTGGTACCAGGGTTTTAGTCCGTGGTACCGTCGCGTTGGCTGATGTATTCCTCGATATGCAGTCTTCAAGCTGTTATTCGAGTTGCCCCGCGACCGTCGTGTCTCTGATCCCTTCGGGGGATGGACAAGACGTCTTCAAGTAATCTCCTTAGGTCATATTACTATCGGAGCAGCAAACGTTAGGAATTTTCCATGGCGTTTTTTACTTGAGGTTAGGCTTAGTTTGGAGCCCCGATGACTCATAACCACTCCGCTCTGGTGTGGGATGATCTCCGATAGTCTTTTAGGCTTTATATGAGTTGTTTTCAAGACCCAAAGCTGGGAATATGCTGTTGCTTCATTTTTTTTTGACGATGTCGTGCCGATTCTTTGCTGAAATAGGGTAGACATCTATACTGTATGTATTGCAATTGAAGTCCGGAGCTAGGAATATTCCATTGCTCCAATTTCTTTTGATAACCGCATTCGCATCCTGCTGAAATGAGGGGGAATGTCGGGATGATCTCTAGGTTGTATATGCGCCGTGGAGACTTGGAGTTGGGATTTTGCCGTGACTCCATTTTTGCTTTCGACCATTGGGTATTTTGTTGGCATTGCGTCTGCATCCTGCTGGGATGAGGAAGAATGCTGAGATAGTCTCTAAGTTATATATATACCATCAAGACTTGGAACTAGGATTTTGCCATGGCTCTATTTTTATTTCGACCCTTGGGTCTTTCGTTGACGTTGCGTCTGCATTGAGAAGGAACGTCGACCTGGAGATGGGATTTCGCCATTACTCCTTTTTGATTTAGCTCCTTGGAGCTTTGTTGATGCCACGTATGCACTTTGTTGGAATGAGAAGAACGTTGAGTTGGTCTCTAAGCTGTAGATGTTGCTATTAAGATCTGAAGCTAGGATTTTGCTATCACTTCATTTTTATTTGACCCTTAGTTTTTTTTGACGTTGCACCTGCACCGAGAAGGAACGTCGCGCTGGAGCTGGGATTTTTCCATTACTCCTTTTTTATTTAGCTCCTTGAAGCTTTGTTGACATCACGTCTGCACCTTGTTGGAATGAGAAGAACGTCGAGTTGGTCTCTAGGTTGTATATGAACCGTCGAGATCTAGCTCTTCCTTTAACGGAGACTGATGGGAAAATATGGTTCCCTTTCTTTCATTTGTGCCCATGGATCGTATACATGAGCCAATATGGACCTACTTGTCGGGCGGAGGAAATTTCATTATATATATATTTTTTATTTCCGCGATACTCTATCTTTTCAACTTTCCATATCGTGAAAGTCGTGATTGCCTAATCATTTCGACTATTTTTATTTACTCGCTGCTTTTTATTGCGAGTTGCCCAAACATTTTGGCTTTTTTTTACTCGCTGCCTTTTATTGCGAGTTGCCCAATCGTTTCGGCTATTTCATATGCATTTTTTTATACTACTCGCTGCTATATTTTATTACGAGTTTAGAATCTGATACCAACCTTGGCATCAGCATCGCTACGACTGGAATATTGCCATGAGCGAATCATCATTTGTTGTGAAAGGACTTGGAGTTTGACACCCGTTTAGGCATCAGCATCGCTGCGACTGGGATATTGCCAGGAGCGAATCCTCATTTGCCTTGAGAGGACTTAAAGTTTGATACCTTTTTAGGCATCAGCGTCGCTGCAACTGGGATATTGCTAGGAGAAAATCATCATTTGCATTTACTGATTTGAACAAAGGTGGCTTAGTAAACATGGTTAGGATCCTGTCGACTAAGGCTTTTTGACTTTATGAGCCGTAAGGGTCTCATAAAGGTATTTCTACCTGCGAGTCATGAGGATCTCGTAGGTGTATGTTCTCCTTAGAAGTCGTGAGGACTTCTAAGTGGTACTTTCCCTCGTAAGCCGTAAGGATCTTATAAGAGTGTTTTCTCCTTAAAAGTCGAGAAGACTTACAAGTGTCGTTTACCATACGGGGACATTTCTTGTCATTGGTGGAACTTGGTGGGAGAGTATTTATTTATGCCCGTGGATTGTATACAAGGGACAATATTGGACCGCCTGTAGGGCAACTTGGGGTATATGACGGCTTAAGAACAGGTTTAGATCCCTGTAGTTTAAGGCTTTTGAATCTTATGAGCCATGAGGGTCTCATAAGGGGAATTCTCCTTATGAGTCGAGAGGATCCCGTAAGTGTAATTTATCGTTAGGAATCGTAGGGATTCATAAGCGTGTTGCTCCTTTGTGAGTCGTAAAGATCCCACGCAGGTATTTTTTCTTCACAAGGTTGAGAGGACCTTGAAAGTGCCCATGAATTTTTTATTTTACGAGTTTGCGACCTATTCGGGTTTTCACGAACTCGCCGGCAGTCCTGCTGTTTTTACTCACGGCGCCCTTTCGGGTTTTCATCCATGCCCATTTCGCTTGTGGTCATATCGTTTTTTACGAGATTGCGCCCTTCTGAGTTTTCACAAACTCGCCGGCAGTCCTGTTGTTTTTACTCACGGTGCTCTTTCGGGTTTTCATCCGTGCCCATTTCGCTTGTGGACATACCGTTTTTTACGAGATTGTGCCCTTCTGGATTTTTATAAACTCGCCGACAATCCTGCTGTTTTTACTCACGGCGCCCTTTTGGGTTTTCATCCGTACCCATTTCGCATGTGGACATCCCGTTTTTTTATCCATGCCCATTTCTTTTGTGGACATACCATTTTTTACGAGATTGCGCCCTTCTGGGTTTTCACAGACTTACTGGCAGTCCTGTTGTTTTTACTCAAGGCGCCCTTTCGGGTTTTCATCCGTGCCTATTTCGCTTGTGGACATACGGCGTCCTTTCGGGTTTTCATCCGTGACCATTTCGCTCATGGACATACTATTTTTTACGAGCGATGGAACTCTTAAAAGTAGTTTCGTCGCAGGTGACCCATCTATTTACTAGTGGAATTTGGGGGTGGCTTCATCGCTGAAGTAGCTGCGTAGCCAGAGGGACTTGAGTTGCAACCTCCGCCGTTAGGACTTTGATTGCAATATAAATCTCAAGGGAGTGGATCGCCGTATTTGGGGTGATGCGCTAGTTTAGGGATGTTCCGGTCCATTATCGCCATGTTTGAGGCAAAATTTTAGTTTAGGGACTTTTCGGTCCGAAGTAGCCATATTTGAGGCGGGGTTCTAGTTTAGGGCCATCTCGGTCCGTTGTTAGTTTAGGGACTTCTCGGTCCGACGTCGCCATATTTGAGGCGAGGTTCTAGTTTAGGGACATCTCGGTCCGTTGTAAGTTTAGGGACTTCTCGGTCCGACATTGCCACATTTGAGGCGAGGTTCTAATTTAGGGACATCTCGGTCCATTGTTAGTTTAGGGACTTCTCTGTCCGCTTTTTCCATATTTGATGCGAAGTTCTAGTTTAGGGACATCTCGGTCAGTTGTTAGTTTAGGGACTTCTCGGTCCGCTGTCGCCATTTTTGAGATGAGGTTCTTTTTGTATACTATTCTCAGAGTTCCGACTCAGGAAGATAGCGAGCGAACACGAGCGTCGTCATCTATCATAGACCTAAGTCGTGACTCGTCAAGCATAGTATTTTTTAAGGAACCGACCGTTTATTGGCCGGAAGGGTCTTTCGCCATGCATATCCATGAGCAGGTAGGCTCCACCTTGGTAGACTTTGTCTATGATGTACGGGCCTTTATAGTTCGGCTCGAATTTCCCTCGTTTTGCACGATTGGGAATCATTGGTCTTTTGACAACTAGCACGAGTTCGCCTTGGCAGAATGTTCTCGGCCTGGTCAGTCTTTCGTATGACCGTGTCGTCCTTGCCTTATAAGCATCCAGATTTTTATATGCTATAAGGGGAGTTTCATCTAGGGCATCGAGCTCCTCAACCCGAAGATGAGCATTTTCTTCATCTGTCAGCTCGTATCGAACCGCTACTCATAGAGAAGGGAGTTCTATTTCCAAGGGAAGCACTGCTTTTGTGCCGAATACCAACATGTATGGTGTTGTATTCGTAGCTGTTTTGAACGTTGTTCAATATGCCTAGAGAGTTTCATGCAGCCTTTCGTGTCAGTCTCTTTTGTTTCTGGACACTGTTTTCTTTATAATCTTTGTCAAGGTCTTGTTCAGCTAGACCATTGGCACGAGGATTATAGACTGAAGAGTATCTCCAGTCTATTTTATGTTGTTGAGCGAAGTGGCTGATTTTATGACTTCTATAAGCTGGCCCATTATCCGAGATAATTCGTCGTGGAGTGCCGAACCGATAGATGACATGTGTCCTAAAGAAATGGAGGATATTCTCCGTCTTCACTTCCCTTAGTGGTACTAGTTCTTCCAACTTGGAGAAGTAGTCGGTTGTTGCCAGTATGAACCGGTGTCCTCTGGACGATGCCGGTTCAATGAGGCCAATTATATCGGTTCCCTACATTTCAAACGGTCAGCTAGCCACCGTTGGGTGTAGCAGATTTGGGTGTTGATAGATGAAGTCCCCGTGAATTTGGCATGAGTGACACTGCTTTACATATTCGAAGCAATCATGAATCATCGTGGGCCAATAGTAACCCATTCTTTTTATCTTCAGCTTCATCTTTGGCCCAGCTTGATGAGAGCCGCAGAGTCCGTCATGAGTTTCTTGGTCGACTCTCTTTGCTTCTTATAGTCCCAGACATCTTAGCCATAGATAGTCGAATGATCTCTTATATAGAGTATTATTGACTAAGGTGAAGGACAGAGCTCGTTTCATGACCTGATATCTTGATGACGCATTTTAGGGCGTTCGTCGGGATTTGAAGTAGTCTATAAAGACTTCCCTCCGGTCTTTGACCTTTTCTTTGTCCTCTATTTTAAGGGCTACTTGTTCGGTCGCTTCTTTTCCTTCGGATAGCTCTGTTAAGTCTTTCGAAGATATATCTGTTGGTGTGAGAACCCGGCGGCTTTGCACGATGATCCTTACGTCATCGAGGTCTTTATCGGCCAGTTCCTTAGACAATTTGGCTAATGCATCCGCCTTGCTGTTTTCTGCACGCGGTATACTCTCCAAGATGTAAAAGGGGATTTGTGTCAGCAGTTGCTGCACTCTTTCTCCATACTTTATCAGCTCAGGCTTGCATGTCTGATAGTCGCCATTTACTTGGCTAACGATCAACTGGGAGTCTCCATATATGAGGAGGTTTTTGATTCCCATGTTGATGGAGATCTCTAGACCCGCTATCAAAGCTTCATATTCAGCTTCATTGTTTGTCCTTGGCTCCATTAAGGAAAGGGCGTAACGCAATATCCCTCCTTACGGAGCCACGAAGATAAGGTCCACCCCGGTTTTGATTATAAGGGTTTTTGCTTTCGCCGCTTCACGGAGGATGCTCCATCTAAGTAGAGTTACCATTGGGAATCATTTTCTTCCTTCTCTCCTTCGATTGTATCGAACGCATGTTCATCGGGAAACTCACAATTTAAGGGGGAGTCGGCTGGTATCGGATGCTCTGCAAGAAAGTCAGCAATGGCCTGACCTTTCACTGCTTTGAGGGGATGATACATTATCGAGAACTCCATCAGGAGGAGGACCCATTTGGCAAGCCTTCCTTTTAGTATGGACCTTGAAATCAGATATTTGAGAGGATCCACCTTTGATATAATATGAACCTCGTGTGCCAAGGCGTAATGTCTGAACTTCATTATCGCGAACATCAGTGCCAGGCAATGCTTTTCGATGGGGGGTAGTTGTTTTCTGCCCCCAGGAGAACTCGACTCAAATAGTATAGAGCTCTCTCCTTTCCCTGATCGTTTTCTTGTGCCCATAGCGCGTCTAGAGAACCTTCAAGGGCCGTCGTATATAGGATACAGGGTTTTCCCTTAACCGGAGTGGTTAATACCGGCAGATTTTGCAGGTATTACTTGATTTCGTCTAGTGTATTTTGGCACTTTTGATCCCAGACGAACGGGGTCCCCTTCTTCATTAGATGATTGTAGGGACGACATTTTCCAGAGAGGTTGGCTACGAACCGCCGGATATATGCGAGCTTCCCTTGAAGAGATCGCAATTGTTTGAGAGTTCTTGGCGTGGGCATTTCCTTAATCGCCTTGATCTTTGAGGGGTCGATTTTGATATGCCGGTGACGTATGATGAATCCTGAGAATTTGCCTGAGGAGACTCTAAATGCGCATTTCAGAGGATTCATCTTCAGATTATATTTCTGAAGATGTCGGAACACTATTTTTAGATGTTCCCAATGCTCCTCATGAGATTTGCTCTTTACCACGAGGTCATTGATGTAGCATGCGACAATATCGTGTATGAGGTCATCGAAGATCTTTGTCATGGCCCTTTGGTAGGTAGCGCCAGCGTTCTTTAAACCGAAAAGCATCACCTTATAGCAAAATATGCCCAACGAGGTTCGGAAGGCGGCATGTTTTTTCTCTTCAGGATGTATTTTAATTTGATTGTATCTATCCATGAAGGAGAAGACCTCATAGGTAGACATGTTATCGATCACCATCTCGGTAACAGGTATTTGGAAGTCATCTTTCGGGCAAGCTTTGTTGAGGCCCCGAAAGTCTACGCAAATGCGCACTGTCCCATTCTTCTTCATCACTAGAATGATGTTAGCAATCCAGTCGGGATA
The DNA here is from genome assembly GCA_030015575.1 of Agapanthus africanus. Classification (NCBI taxonomy): domain Eukaryota; kingdom Viridiplantae; phylum Streptophyta; class Magnoliopsida; order Asparagales; family Amaryllidaceae; genus Agapanthus; species Agapanthus africanus. The sequence goes on along the minus strand of CM057338.1, from coordinate 415,076,486 downwards.
TTGAACTTCTTGGATGAAGCCGGAGTCGATTAGTTTCTTGAATTCAGCGTTGATACTCATCTTAAGTTCAAGCCGCATTCTTCTTGGAGCTTGTTTGACAGGCTTTATGTCTGGTGATATGGCCAGTTTATGTACCGCCACTTTTGGATCTAGACCTGGCATCTCGTAATAGTTTCATGTGAAGCAGTCTTCATATTGCATAAGCACGTCTTTTAACGTGGCTACCTATTTTTCAGATAGCAGTTCACTGACGAACGTTGGCCTCAGATCATTTTCCGTTCCTAAGTCAATTTTCCTTAGGTTGTCCGCCGTAGTGTGTATCCCATCTTCTACCTCTTTTGGTGCCGGTGGAAACTCGAAGATCATCTCTCCCTCATCTTCATTTTTGAAGAACATGTGGAGGTCATCCATAGTCTCATGCCCTCTCTCGTTTGAGAGTGTTATCATATGGCAGGTACGAATTCGCTTCCATTCTTAAGTTGAGCTGGTCCCATCCTTACGGTATAGGTCCTCTTTGGCTCATGCTTTTGCGGCGGGGTTACCCTCCGGCTGTAGGATAAAGCGAACCTGCCTTGCTGATACTGGTCTTCTACCCAGTCTTTGAAGGTGAAGCAGTCTTTAAGGGGATGACCTATTACTTGGTGATAGGAGCAATAATCTGGATGATGGACCTCATTTATATGTTCGGGGTGCTGAGACTCCAGAAGCGTCATCATTTGGTGCTTCATGACAAGGTTGAATATTTTCCTTATCTTATCTTGAGGGAACGAGTATTCCCAACCCATCTTCTTTATAAAGGACGGGTTCCAATCGACCTTTTCTCGATTGCACGGCTTCTTGGATCCGCTTTGTTGTTTTCAAACGTTGTTTGCGTTCTTTGCCCTGTTTTTGCCTCTATTTCGGGATTTTTCCCTTTTGCGAGGACATACAGCGGGCCGGGGATGAAGAGCATTATAGTTTTCTTTCTCCGTAGATTGCTGACTGAGGCGCTGCATCCTGGCCTTTTCATAAATGGCCATTTCACGGCTGTGATCGTCTCAGATCCTTTGACAAGCTTCCTTTATTAGCTTGTCTATTTGTTCATCGAGCGACGGACTTAACGTTCTTAGGGCTGTATTTCACTCTGTTTCAACGTCACGGCCATTTGGAAGAGCGTTTTCCTCCTCGCTGGAGCTGTTTATGATGCGGCAGCTGTGGCACTGCTCCCGTTTCTTGGACCGAACGTATCCGAGTCCGGTTGTCTCCATCTTTCTGTTAGGCATCTTTCGCCGAGTCTCGGAAATATCCCAAATCTTTTTGTAGAATTGAGCTTGTTGAACAGTTTGTTCGAGGGGTACACCTTGGCGTCTTAACAGCCTTTTCAATCCCTCCGCATAGTATTTCGGCAGACGGATTGGTTGAAGCCCGTCGAGTGCAAAATCGGTACCATGTCAGACTTCTTTTTCTACTTTAGTCTCCGTCGATTGGTAGAAGAGGATCGCTTTTTCACCTCTTCGCCTGAGAAGAATGTAGAGAGTCTGTAGTTCTTATACGCTGTATGTATCGAGCACATCAAGTTCCTTGTAATGCCGAGACGGAGCCATTGTGATTTGCAGACTCTGATCCGCTCCGGCGAGGGTTTGCACTAACGGGCGGATGGAGAACACTGCGTTGGCCTCATCCTCAGAGTCGCTGCTAAAGACCAGACGGTCTTGTATTATTTTTTTCCTGGGGTTACCCCAAGTAGACTATTTCTTCATCTTCCTCCGAATCGCTCCAAAAGATCGGGATAGTGGCGACGGACTTATGTTTATCCTCCGTTTTATGACAACTTTCTGTATCTTCAAAATCCGGTAGGAAGTACTTTGCATCTTCATATTTTCGGACCTCGTTTATGGAGAACGGATTTAGCTCCCCCGTGACTGTGTATTCTAAGCCATCTTTGAAATACTTCATACACTGATATTGTGTAGAAGGGATGACGTTGTACTCATGTAACCAAGGCCGGCCGAGCAAAGCGTTATAGCAAGTCTTGGCGTCAATTACATGAAATTTGATGTTAGTGACGAGCAACCCGAAGTGCAGCGTCAGTATTACGGACCCAAGCATTCGTGACGACTGTGAGTCGAACCCGGAGATGGTAATTTTGTCTTAGGCCAGGTGCTGAACGTTCATGCAAATCTCTTTCAGCACTCTCACGTTGAGAAGGTTGACGGAGGATCCGTTGTCGACAAGGATTTTTCCTATCTTGATGTTATGGCAGTACCCAGTGGTGTATAACGGGCGGTTATGTTCGCATGTACCGAGAAGGAGATCTTCATCGCTGAATGTAATGTCGACTGTGTGAACTTCTGCCAGCTTGTCCTTCATCTTCTCATCCGTGAGGAAAGCTTGGAACTGATCGGGCTGTTGTAAAGCCTTGATCAGAGACTCTTGTGCCTCTTTGGACAGGAGGAGAGCATCCAATATGCTCAGCTGTGAGGGTATTTTTCTCAGATGCGGTAGGACATTGTAATCCACCTTATTTTTCCTAGGCGGGTCCCTTGCTACGAGCTCTTTGACAACTCCATCGTCGAGGGCAATTTCCTCAGAGATTTTCTCTTTCCTTTTGTCTTTTTTGCTCAAACCTTTGTTTGTAGGTCCGAGGTTTTTCTCAGGCAGCGTACAATTACGCAGCTAAATATTCTCACAGTTCTTCTCCTCCTCTTCTTTTTCGGAGGTGGAGTCTTTGAAGAGAGGGCTGAGCGGTATTTCGTTCTCAGAATCGCTCCCGAAGTAAGAACTTGGGGTTTCCCCCCTTCTGAATTGGTATCAACCATACGATAGTTGCCAGTCATTTTTCATGCGCATCTATCGCACTTTTTTGTCGTCGACGAACTTCGGCTTCATCCTCTTGAAGTGTTTTTGATGGGCAACGTATCCTTGCGACCACTTCTTGAAGGTACTTCACTCTTCGGTGGGGTGGGTAACCCTCCGATAATATAGGCAGTAATTTGGATGTGAATCCTCTCCGTCGAGGCATATGACCCCGGGAGTGTTTCCTACCAGAGGTGGCACCTTCATTCCCATTGACAGGGCTTTGGCGAACCGCTTCTCTGCCTTGATCCTGCTCTTATTTGTCGAAGGTATGCTTTAGATTGGTTTGAGTACTTTACGACACCTCTTTACCGTGGCTTCTTCATCCTGACGCTGACGCTTAGCCTTTTCGTATATGGATGTTTCGCGTTCTCGGTCATCTTTGCTTTTTCGAAAGGCTTCATTTAACGGCCTATCGATTGGGTCTTATGGCAGTTCCGGGGATTTTAGCGCCAACTCTGACCCTAGTTCCTCCGCGTTGTTTTCTGACACCGAGGGAGTTTCTTTGTCATTTAACGACGAATGGGAGATCATGTGGCAACTTGCTACACGGTCCCCGGTATCTCCTGATGTGTCGTTTCCCTCATCGTAGTCACTCTTTTCGTTCTCAAGAATATGCTTGGGGAACTCTTCGAGTGTGACCGATGTCCGCGCCTTCTGGTTGTACTCCTCCTGCACGTCAATGTACTTTTGGAGGTCTGTGCGCTTATCGTTATACTCGGTAGGCTGCACATACTTCTTGGTCTTCTTCTTTTTCTTTAAAGACTTTGAAGGCTTGACTTGGGAGTTTTGCCCTTTGTCAACAATCTTCGGTGCGGGACGTGGTTTCAGCATCTCTTTGATGATTTCGGGTTCAAGTGGGCTTTTCCACCTGACTGCTGGACAAGCCTGTAAATCCTTCAGCATCATTTTGGTTTTAGCTGAAAGAACAACTTCCCATGGAGTTTCTTCCACGAGCAAGCATGATTCCCCCGGCTCATCCATTTTTTTGGGAGTGTGCTTCTATGGTGGGTTTACTCTCAAGTTGTGAGACAGCGCGAACTGCCCCTGTTGATACTGGTCCTCGACCAAGTTCTTGAAGACGTAGCAATTCTCAATTGGGTGGCTCACCATTCTGTGATAGGAGCAGTAGTTGGGGTTGTTGACATCGCCGGGTTGTGGTGGACGCTGTGGGTCTGGCAATGTGATGAGTTTGTTATGCACTGCCAATTCGAATAGTCTCCTCGTCTTATCGTGGGGAAATGAGTAAGCGCGTCCTACCCGGATACGGTCGACCAGTTCTGACAATTTGGCATGCGGCTTCATTAGTTTGATGAGTGTTCAGTTGATAAAACTGCACTTTTAATATATCATTTTCCCTACTATTTCTATATAAAAAAGGTGTTTATTATAATATATGACACATATGAGGGTTTATCTGTAAAAATACTATTTTCATGTGTTTATATATTATAATTAACATTATGAAGGAAAAATTAAGCACATAATATCCATGTAACATTTAGCCCATTTAATATGCTTACCTCATTAAATACCTTTGACCAATTCTCTTAATACTAAAATATCATGACAAATGGTTAAAGATAATATCTAAATAAAAACAAATTCTACTAACACCATTTATTGAGATAATTGTGCAGAAATTATATCATGACTGAAATCAAGAAAATCCGAGTTGGCAAAATCAAATCTGCCGAAGATATTCAAGTAAATTGAAGAAACTAATTCTGGCAGAAACGTAGAGAAGATTTTCAAAGTCTAGATACTCAAAAGATCACCAAGTGTTACAGATATGAAACTACAAAAATTAGTGGCCATGATCTTACCAAAAGGCAGCGGATCCGCGGCCAAACCTATCCAATGGTCGCGGTTCCGCCGCACTTCTAAGGATTTAAGGCTCGGGATTTTGGTGGTTAGGATCCTAACAACTAGTTTCCATATTAGAAAACTAGGGTTCTGGCTTTGTGACTATAAATAAGGACCGAGAGCCTCTTGGAAAATTATCACACCGACGAGATCACGAAGTCCACGACGGCTCAAGAATCCTGATTGATCTTCAACGGTTCATCTACCTCTTTAAAAGAGATCGAGAAGCAAACTAGCATTTTGTAATCATTTTCTAAGGGAACAAAGTGTAATTGATTCTGTTGATTAATAAAGGTAGTTTTTCTTATTCTATTTCTTTGTAGTATGATTTCCCTCTCTATCTTTTCTTCTCTCAACATGCATGAGTAATTCTTTGCTTGTTAGGGTTCATAGGATTATGGTAGATTAATAGATGATGAAGATTCTTAAACTCTTTTTACTTCCTATAAAGTTTATAAACTTTATCAAAAGAATAGTTAACATCCTAATTGGGCACGCTATCAATTCATTGATAATCACCACCACAATTAGAGAATAGATTAACAATTGTTTTGGTAAAGGCTAGACATGAACGGAGATCCATGTCAAGATAGGGGTTAAGAGTGGGAACCCTTTTCCCTCCAGAAACCCTAATCTACATGCATCACTGTCGATCTAGTTTTAAATCTATTAAAGGATAAAAAGAGTAATCTTTAATTAATCATCCATGACTACTAAATCTTAATGAACCCTACAAGCCCCATTTTTATATAAACCTACATCCGTAGCTAATCTAGATCTATATTTTGCATCCGTGTTTAACATAGATCTAGAAGCTACAACCACCATTCTTTATTTTTCCTCCTTCCTTTTTCAACACGTCTAAAGTAAGATTAAAAGATTCAACATTTCCTTGAGGACGACCCGTACTCATCTCGGTCTAGCTACACGCGACACCGTTATTGATTGCGGTTAACTACAAACACAACATTTTAAAACAGATCAATCAAATGGCGTCGTTGCCGGGAATACGTGCATAATTTTTAATTCTTACTATTTGTGTTGAATTCTTATTCGATTTATATCATAAATTAAACAAAACTGCAAATTGCATATTTAACAATTTGTGTGTGAATTTTGCAAGAAGATCTGGAGTCACAGACGTGAGGAAACAGAGAGCCAGAGACATTCATCAAGATCCAGAGGAGTACAGGAGGCCACGTAGCAAAATTCATCAACCGATCCTTCTTTCTTACGGCAGAAGCGTGGCGCAAGAGAGGAATTAGGGTTCCAAACATCTCTGGTAAATTTCTCAACTCTTTCTCTCTCCTCTGAAATCCAATAAAATATTTTTTCTGCATAATTCTTTGCAAAATATCGCCACTCAAAAATCTTTTTGCAAAGTTTTGTACTTGGTTTGTTTATTCATATTTTAATACGGATTTTAAGGGGCAAGACCAAAATTCAGATTAGGTGGGAATTTTATCACCCTTCCTAAGCCCCATAAATTAAAAACCGAGCATCTGCATCAACCCTACATTAATTTAAAAAATATCTAGACAAGACTCTAAGGACTGTCGCGCTCAATAAGGACAGAGGAAGGTCGTGGGTAATATATCGCTTATCCGCATTACTTTTGTGGTGCTTAGGCAAGTGTGTCTAAGGCAAGTGGTTACTTAATTAGGCCCGCTATTTTCGGTGATTCGTATAGCGGATAACTCCCACTTACCTGGCATTTACCTGGCCACAAGAGTAGTAAAAAGGTGGTAGAGGTTTGATCCTACGGCTTGACCTTTGGAAGTCTAGGAGCGGTCTAGAGACTTGATCTAGGTAACCTTAGTTCTATGGTTGTTTGTGCATTTTTGTGTGATTTCTCTTAAGTCCCACTTTTTCAAAAACAAACCAATTTTTAAAATAACACACACGCTGCCACTTGCGCTAAACCCGCTTAGTGCATGCTTGGCTGGACATGGGATTCTAGTGTCCGTCTTGTTCGCGTTCCTGCTATCGACTCCGAAGTCGGTGCTTCTTCATCTTCTTTTTCCCCACCACCCACCATATCGACCGAGATGGACGATACTCCATCAAATTATAATACCACACTGCCAACGCCCGTAGGTGAGCAGAATCCACCGCGCATCTCTCTCCAAGAGAAATGTTATCCTATCCGTGGTCCCCTTCCTACTTATCTATCCATTCCACCAGCCAACGGGAATAATTTTGAAATTAAAACCCACTACATCAATCTGTTGCCCAAATTTCACGGGCTTGAATATGAATACGCGTACGTTTTCATCACTAAATTCGAAAACGTGTGCGCAATGATGGGTACTTCATAACTGACTGTGGATGCTGTGCGCTTGCGTCTTCTCCCATTCATTTTGTGGGACTTGGCAGAAAAATGGCTTTATAATACTGCCGCACACTCTATCACTAATTGGGATGAATTCGTAATAGCATTTCTTAAGAAGTTTTACCCAAATCATAAGACCGCCCGTGTTTGGAGCGAGATCAACCAGTTTACCCAGCTTCCCAACGAACCATTTTGGAAGTGCTTTGAACGTTTCAAGGATCTGCTTGTCCAATGACCCCATCATGGAATACATAGATGGAATTTGTGCCGAATTATATATAAGGGCATTAATCCAGCGACAAAACAGATGCTTGAAACAAATTGTCAATGCAATTTCATGTCTAAAGATGATGGTGAAGCTTGGAAATATCTGGAAGATCTCGCTGAAAACACCTTGCAGTGGGAAAGCGTTAGACCACCTTCATCTAGGGGAGGTATTCATCAGCTCGATATTTCCATCGTAGTAAAAGCCTAAATGGCAGCATGCAAAAGAAACTCGATGCTATTGAAAACAAATTTTCATCAGTCTCCCTAAATCAGGTAACACTCCCAAAGACCGTGTCTGGTTGCTGTTCAGATCCATCACACTCGACGGAAGAATGTCCTATGAATGCACCGTTTCAAGGTCACGAGCAAACTAATGTTGCTTTTCAGCAGCGACCTAGAAACGATCCTTATTCTTCCACGTACAATCAGGGATGGAGAAATCATCCTAACTTTGCTTGGAACCAAAACCAACCCCAAAATCAAAACCAGTTCCAAAGCAATTATCAAAGACTTCCTCCACAGCAACAGCAACCACAACCACAACCACAAAGTCAGCACCCCTTTCAATCACAAAATTTTCAAAATCAGGCCAACACTTTTGCACCGCAATTGGCCGGTACTGATAACTCTTCACTCACACAAACTTTGGATTTGTTTATGAAACATTCCATTCAAATGTCGGCTGATATGAGGTCTTCTATTGATACCATAAAGAAAGACTCCGCTTCTCATGGTGAGAGTATTAAATCAATAGAAAACCAAATTGCACAGTTGAACGCCGCGATGAGTGAGAGAGAAAAAAGGAAACTCCCATCTCAACCCCTACCGAATCCCGGCCACTCACAAAATCATAATGTGAATGTCGTTACTATGTTGAGATCAGGGAGAGTGCTAGATAACCGAGCGTGTGAGCAAGTTAATGATGTTAGTAATACCGATGATACCCCGTCTTCTACTTCTTCCCCTAATTCATCTAGTCTCCCACCTACTTCTGAGCCTATTCTCCATTTTCCCCAAGGCTCGAACACTTCGCCCAATCTATCTAAAACGATTCCCACTCCAATTCTGAGATCGAATCCTTCCCCACAATCTTCTCCACAAATGTTGGACCCAAAACTTATTGATAAAGCTCCGTTTCCAAACAGATTAAGGGCCAACAGACATAACCCACAAATGGAAAAGATTGTGGAAATGTTTAAGCAAGTTAACGTAAATATTCTTCTCCTAGATGCTATTCAACAAGTCTCATCTTATGCAAGAATTCTTAAAGACTTGTGCACTAGGAAGAGAAAAACTCAAGTGCCTAAAAAAGTTTTCATGACGAGTAATGTGAGCACAGCTTTTACCCAGCAAATACCAAAGAAATGTAAGGACCCTGACTGTCCTACCATCTCTATTTCTATTGGGGGCAAAAATATTGATCGTGCTTTACTCGACCTTGGCGCTAGCGTTAACTTACTTCCTTATTCAGTATACGAGCAGTTAGGGATTGGAGAGTTGAAACCCGCCCATTGTACTCTCTAGATGGTAGACCGATCAATCACCAAATCTCGGGGTGAACTAGAGGATGTGTTAATTAAAGTCGGGGAATTCATATTCCCTGTGGACTTTATTGTTTTAGATACACAGCCTGTGGCAAATCCACGCAACCAAATCCCGGTGATACTCGGTCGACCTTTCCTAGCAACTTCTAATGCTGTAATTAATTGTCGTAACGGTTCTATGAACTTATCTTTCGGGAAGATGACAATTGAGCTTAATATCTACAAGCTAGGAAGTCAACCATCTGAACTTTCTACTCATTTGCTAGATATTTGTTCCATCTACGAGATAGCTCCCGAAAGCTGCATGGATGAGGAACTGTGCTTTGATGATCTCGACAACACTAGTGAGACGTTGTTTGATCTTGCACAATATCATAGTGAGGATGTGTTCGATGAGTCCGTCCCAGAGTTTGAATCAGTTGACTCGTCGTAAAAGTCAGTAGCGCTTTCCGAGTGAATATCCTATGCAAGTTTTGTACCTCTCAGAAAGTCCGAGTATCATTCCCTTACCCCACCTTCTATTGTCTCTCCGCCAATACTTGATCTCAAACCGCTACCTTCTCATCTTAAATATGCATATTTATGTGAGAATGAGTCTTTGCCCGTGATCATATCCGCTTCTCTAGCTGTAGAGCAAGAGAACGCATTTTTGGCAGTGATGAGATCAAATCGGCAAGCATTTGGTTGGACAATGGCTGACATCAAAGGGATTAGTCCCATAATTGTTGAATATTATATACATCTGATGGATGAAGCCTGTAACAACCCCAAATTTCCTATACAAATTTTTACAATTTTTTTTTCAAAAATCCATAATGGGGTATTTATTGCCTGGGCACAAGACTTAAATAATTAATTAGCAATTTAATTACAAGAAGGAGCTTATAGCTCATTGGTAATACCTTGCATTGCTGAACCAAGCCACCAGAGTTCAAATCCCATACCCCACATTATTTTTAATATTTATTTGTTTTAAATTTTATAGAAGCCCAACAGTCCACACGAGATAAGTCCAGATTTTCACACTACACATGAAAAGTTAAATGTACCAGAGGCTACACCAGGAGACCCCCTACCCCGCGACCACCTGACTCGGCCCGACTCGGCCGGCGGACCGGCGCCGCCGGCAGGACTCGGCCGGACGGCCGAGTCCCCAACTGGAAAGTTGGGGCTCTTTCTCTCCCCTACCCCCTGCATACTTTATTTTGCCAGATCGGTTCCAGAGACCCTTAAAATCCCCATTTACTCCATATTTTAATGAATTTTAATATTTTTTTTACATTTTTTAATTTAAAATCATACATCTACCATAACCGTAGCCTAACTCTATAAATACACCCCTACCCCCTACCCTCTCATCCCAAAATTCTGATCCCACTCTCTCAAAATCTTAAGAAAATCTTGTGTACTTTGAAAACGAGCGAAAGGCAAAGCTCCGACGAAATCTACGGCGAACTTCCGGTGATCGTGCTAGGAACTCGTGGCGACGAATCGACGCACCGGCGAAACCATTTCTTCCTTATTACTCTCGTGTTTGTCCAAACCCGTAAGTCCCTTTCTAACTTCTCTTTTCTTTTCTAAAAATGCGAATTTATGAAACCCGACGGAATCGGAACAACTCCGATTTCCAATTCGGTTTTCTTATAAAACTCCACTTCTCATTAATACTATCATGCTTAAACATGCTCATGTTGACTATTAAACACTAATCAAACCAAATCGATCAAGTTTAAATTCATAAAATGATAGCTATTTCCAATTATCGAATTTTTACTTAAATACCACATTGTTTCAATTATGCCTTTAACTCCATTAAAATTGCTATATCTTTAAGTAGATCACGAGGTAACGACCTACCTCCTCACACACTTATATGCAACATAACATGATACCCTCGAGAACTTACAATACGAGAAAACAATATTTTCATTTAAATACTATTTACTTAATAAAAACATTTCTAAAAGACTTAGTATTGATACATCTTTATAAATAAATACCACTTCTTATGAAAATAGGATACGTTGTGGATATCAGCCATTTATCTAAACCTGCCTTTGTAGCGTCTAGGCTAGGAAAGTGAGAAATGTAACTTTAAAAGGCCCGTCTCACGGTGATTCATGAGCGGATCCCTCCTTTCTTCACTTGTACTTACCTGGCCACAATTGGCGGTGAAGAGGTGATTTGAGGCATCTCACAACTTGTCAGTTTAGACCGGTTAGGAGCGGTGTAGTTGACTTAGGAGACCCTAGAACATAGAATACGGGAAAATGACACTTTTTCATTTAAATACCATAATTAATAAAACCGTTTTCCTTAATAATTAGTATTTAAACAAATCTTTGCAAAACGCCGCTACAACCCATTTGGGGAAACCGTTCGGGATGATGTGGATTATCACACATCCTCGGGCTTAGTAGTGCGAGATTCAGACCTCCGCAAGGAGCATTCGGTCTCGAAAGATTTAAAATACGACATCTTAAGAAACCGAGATTTCTAGAATATTATAGATATATACAAAAATTATTTTTCATATAACTATATGTATATGCAACATGAACATATCTATTTTTAGTATTATAAATATTCTATATTTTTCTAAAAATGTCACAAGATTCATTTTACACTAAAATACCATGAAAATCAATATTTCAAATAAATATCATTTATTATGAAAATAGGATATTTTCACTAGAAATATCACAAAATAAAATTTACACTCATTACAACTATAAAGATGAATAATAAATACCTTGGATGTATCTTGAAAACTATATAAAAGTATTTTTACATAAAAACCCCTCAAGTTCTATAAATTACCCTAAGGACCCTAGTAAATATAGGTTTAAGAAATAATCAAGACTTCGATTTACATTTCTAATTGTCTGACTCGGGTTTGAGTCTGATTATATCTGACTTGAATATGATTCAAGTACAATCTACAATATTCTAATTCAATATGAACACATGAATCCATGAATCCAGTTATCAATCTATCCAACTTGACTGAATCAAACCATGGATATACATCTATTATCCAGTTATTCCATTTACATGATTATGCAGTTACATCCGTTTACTGATATCATGGTTTTGGTCAGTCATCCAACAATGCAATACAATAACTACACGGGGTATTGGGGTAGTTCATTCGTGAATCCAACATAATTTCAAGAGTACCCCTAGAACATGAATCCATGTCTACTAACACAAGCAAGCAATCATGAGGGCCCGTGTTTCCAAGCTCCTGGACTGTGGCCTGTTGAGTTTGGAATACTTCGACGATGGTCGAAGACCCGCTACTAACATATCATTTGGGCCCGTAGTTCCCTACCCCTGGACTGTGGCCTGTCGGGTTTGAGAACACTCTTGAGATTAGTTGACATTCACCCTTGAACTTACGATAACAACAGCATTAACACTATAATAATATAATACAACTTTAAAAGTTACACTCTCTCTTTCTTCTTTTCTACTTCTACTTTATCTTTGGGACTTACCAAGCGATCTGTTCGCTGACGACATTCTCTTTCTTTCTTTTTTGAATGTCGTCAGGTGATCTGGACACGTCAGAGATCGAGCCTACTGCTGAAGACTTGGATCAGTTTGCTGAAGACCCAGAGCTTTAGTTTCATTGTACACATTTCCTTTCAGTACTTTACATTCCTGTTATGCCATTGTTTAGGCATCGCTTTTATTTCAGTTGTATTTACTTTTCATGCATTGTACAAAACAATGTTAATATATAAAGTTGTTGTTTTTATTATACCTTGCCTCTTGTGTATATTTTCTTTCATATTGCTTAGTTACGCTTAGCGTATTTGCTTCTGAGTAAATACGTAGCGGACCAGTCCCGTCCCCTTCGCCGTATACCGGGAAGCGGGGCATGACAGGTTTTGTTGGTGGCCCATGCAAGTCAGAGCTGTATGAAACTCTATCATGCAGTTCTGTTCTGCGTGAACAAACCTAAGCAATATAACATAAGAACCAGCAACTAAAGCATTCTTTACAATCTATGTTCCTTGAATCTTATCAATTTCATATTCCTTGAATCATATATTTTGAATATGTCCTAACCTAAGTTTTTCATTCAAGGTTATGGATTCCCCAAACAACACCAGCACCAATTTCAACAACACTCCACCTCCACAACCAATCACACCTGCCGTTCCTCCTCCACTCAACGAGTAAACGGTTCTGCTTGAGGCAATCCGCGGCCTCCTAGAGGGACAGCAACAGCTCTTGAACCGTCCCGAGGCTGAAGCACCTGGGGTAAAGCAATTCAGAGCTTTAAATCCCAAACAGTTCTCAGGAAACGGAAGCCCACTTGAAGCTGAGGAATGGGCACAAAGTTTCGAAGATGATCTGGCAGCAGCACAAGTGCCAGAAATAGCTTGGGTTCATGTTGCAAAACTACAGCTCACGGACAATGCACGGAACTGGTGGAAGGCGAAAGAAAGCCGTCTTGATCAGCCCATTGAATGGAAGACTTTTCGCGATAAGTTCGACGCGAAGTACTTCTCTGTGACTGCCAGGTTTGCTATGGAACAGCAGTTTATTCATCTACAACAAGATTCGATGTGGGACAAGTTAGTAGATGAATATGACGCTGAATTCACCATGCTCAGTCGGTAAGATATGTCACAGTATTTCAAATTTTCAATATCACATACTACACAGCTAACACAAGACCGTAACAGATTTGCGGCATACCTCATACCGACGGATGAGATCAGAGCCTGTCGATTTCAACAATGTTTGGACACGAAAATCCAGGCTGCACTAGCCACGGGGAAATTTCCGACTCATGAAGAGGCTCTGATAGCTGCCTGCAGTTATGAGGCAGTGATAAAGGCGAGGGACAGACCTCAGTCTACAGGAGTGAAGCGCCCTGCCAACCAGATGGCAGGAGAAGCCGCATAGGGACCATCATTTTTACCAAGGAGACTGGGAGTACCAATCAACAGGCCCAACCCAACCTTTTGTACCTACTGCAAGAGAGTTGGACATCTGTTGGAAGTTTGCCGACGAGCAAACGGTCTTTGCCTGATATGTGGATCATCCTCACATACCATAGGAACTTGCCCACACAACCGAACTAATCCTAATTCCGCAGCTAGACCAGCTTTCCAAGCCCCACCTACCCGGTTGACTCTTCCTGCACCACCTCTACGTGGACCACCTTTACCTCGACAATCAGCATCATACCAGCTTGCACGAAGAAACGTGCCAAGACGCCAAGCTTACAATTTGGCGGCCGTAAAAGCTGAGACGGTTGGTCAGGATAACCCTGGTAATTTTCTTCAACCTTTTTTCACACCTTTGTATCACTTTGTTATTATTCATACACTGTCACCAAACTTTCCTTGAATTTGTTACACTTTCCTTTTACAAATTTCGAGGACGAAATTTTTATAACGAGGGTAGAATGTAACAGCTCCAAATTTCCTATACAAATTTTTACAATTTTTTTTCAAAAATCCATAAAGGGGTATTTATTGCCTGAGCACAAGACTTAAGTAATTAATTAGCAATTTAATTACAAGAAGGAGCTTGTAGCTCATTGGTAATACCTTGCAATGCTGAACCAAGCTACCAGAGTTCAAATCCTATGCCCCACATTATTTTTAATACTTATTTGTTTTAAATTTTATATAAGTTCAACAGTCCACACGAGATAACTCCAGATTTTCCCACTACACATGAAAAGTTAAATGCACCAGAGGCTACACCAGGAGACCCCTCACCCCCCAACCGGCGGACCGGCCGACTCGGGTCGGCGCCGCCGGCCGGACTCGGCCGGACGGTCGAGTCCCCAACTGGAAAGTTGGGGCTCTTCCTCTCCCTTACCCCCATGCATACTTTATTTTGCCAGATCGGTTCCATAGACCCTTGAAATCCCCATTTACTCTATATTTTAATGAATTTTAATATATTTTTTACATTTTTTAATTTAAAACCATACATCTACCCTAACCCTAGCCTAACCCTATAAATACACCCCTACCCCTACCCTCTCATCCCAAAATTCTGGGCCTGCTCTCTTAAAATCTCAAGAAAATCTTGTGTACTTTGAAAACGAGTGAAAGACGAAGCTCCGACGAAATCTACGGTGAACTTCCGGTGATCGTGCAAGAAACTCACGGCTATGAATCGACGCACCGGCGAACCCACTTCTTCCTTATCACTCTCGTGTTTGTCCAAACCCGTAAGTCCCTTTCTAACTTCTCTTTTCTTTTCTAAAAATACGAATTTACGAAATCCGACGGAATCGGAACAACTCCGATTTCCAATTCGGTTTTCTTATAAAACTCCACTTCTCATTAATATTATCGTGCTTAAACATCCTCATGCTGACTATTAATCACTAATCAAACTAAATCGATCAAGTTTCAATTCATAAAACGATAGCTATTTCCAATTATCGTATTTTTACTTAAATACCACATTGTTTTAATTATGCCTTTAACTCCATTAAATTGCTATATCTTTAAGTAGATCAAGAGGTAACGACCTACCTCCTCACACACTCATATGCAACATAACATGATACCCTCGAGAACTTACAATACGAGAAAACAAATATTTTTATTTAAATACCATTTACTTAATAAAACCATTTCTAAAAGACTTAGTATTGATACATCTTTATAAATAAATACCACTTCTTATGAAAATAGGATAGGTTGTGGACATCAGTCGTTTATCTAAACCTGACTTTGTGGCGTCTAGGCTAGGCAAGTGAGAAAGGTAACTTTAAAAGGCCCGTCTCACAGAGATTCATGAGCGGATCCCTCCTTTCTTCACTTGTACTTACCTGGCCACAATTGGCGGTGAAGAGGCGATTTGAGATATTTCACAACTTGTCACTTTAGACCAGTTAGGAGCAGTCTAGTTGACTTAGGAGACCCTAGAACATAGAATACGGGAAAACGACACTTTTTCATTTAAATACCATAATTAATAAAACTGTTTTCCTTAATGATTAGTATTTAAACAAATCTTTGCAAAGCGCCGCTACAACCCATTTGGGGAACCCGTTCGGGATGGTGCGGATTATCGCACATCCTCGGGCTTAGTAGTGCGAGATTCAGACATCCGCAAGGAGCATTCGGTCTCGAAAGATTTAAAATACGACATCTTAAGAAAACGAGATTTCTAGAATATTATAAATATATACAAAAATTATTTTTCATATAACTATATGTATATGCAATATGAACATATCTTTTTTTAGTATTATAAATATTCTATCTTTTTCTAAAAATGTTACAAGATTCATTTTACACTAAAATACCATGAAAATCAATATTTCAAATAAATATCATTTATTATGAAAATTGGATATTTTCACTTGAAATATCACAATATAAAATTTACACTCATTACAACTATAAAGACGAATAATAAATACTTGGGGTGTATCTTGAAAACTATATAAAAGTATTTTTACATAAAACCCCCTTAAGTTCTATAAATTACCCTAAGGACCCTAGTAAATATAGGTTTAAGAAATAATCAAGACTTCGATTTACATTTCTAATTGTCTGACTCGGGTTTGAGTCTGATTATATCTGACTTGAATATGATTCAAGTACAATCTACAATATTCCAATTCAATATGAACACATGAATCCATGAATCCAGTTATCAATCTATACAACTTGACTGAATCAAACAATGGATATACATCCATTATCCAGTTATTCCATTTACATGATTATGCAGTTACATCCGTTTACTGATATCATGGTTTTGGTCAGTCATCCAACAATGCAATACAATACTATCAATACAATATCTACACGGGGTATTGTGGTAGTTCATTCGTGAATCCAACATAATCCCAAGTGTCCCCCTAAATCATGAATCCACGTCTACTAACACAAGCAAGCAATCATGAGGGCTCGTGTTTCCATGCTCCTGGACAGTGGCCTGTTGAGTTTAGAATACTTCGACGACGGTCGATGTCTCGCTACTAACATATCATTTGGGCCCGTGGTTCCCTACCCCTGGAATGTGGCCTGTCGGGTTTGAGAACACTCTTGAGATTAGTTGGCATTCACCCTTGAACTTATGATAACAACAGCATTAACACTATAACAATATAATACAACTTTAAAAGTTACACTCTCTCTTTCTTCTTTTCTACTTCTCCCTTATCTTTGGGACTTACCGAGCGATCTGTTCGCTGACGACATTCTCTTTCTTTCTTCTTTGAATGTCGTCAGGTGATCTGGACACGTCAGAGATCGAGCCTACTGCTGAAGACTTGGATCAGTTTGCTGAAGACCCAGAGCTTTAGTTTCATTGTACACATTTCCTTTCAGTACTTTACATTTCTTTTATGCCATTGTTTAGGCATCGCTTTTATTTCAGTTGTATTTACTTTTCATGCATTGTACAAAAGAATGTTAATAAATAAAGTTGTTATTTTTATTATACCTTGCCTCTTGTGTATATTTTCTTTCATATTGCTTAGTTACGCTTAGCGTATTTGCTTCTGAGTAAATACGTAGCGGACCAGTCCCGTCCCCTTCGCCGTATACCGGGAAGCGGGGCGTAACAGGTTTTGTTGGTGGCCCATGCAGGTCAGAGCTGTATGAAACTCTATCATGTAGTTCTGTTCTGCGTGAACAAACCTAAGCAATATAATACAAGAACCAGCAACTAAAGCATTCTTTACAATCCATGTTCCTTGAATCTTATCAATTTCATATTCCTTGAATCATATATTTTGAATCTGTCCTAACCTAAGTTTTTCATTCAAGGTTATGGATTCCCCAAACAACACCAGCACTAATTTCAACAATACTCCACCTCCACTACCAATCACAGCTGTCGTTCCTCCTCCACTCAACGAGCAAACGGTTCTGCTTGAGGCAATCCGCGGCCTCCTAGAGGGACATCAACAGCTCTTGAACCGTCCCGAGGCTGAAGCACCTGGGGTAAAGCAATTCAGAGCTTTACATCCCAAACAGTTCTCAGGAAAGGGAAGCCCACTTGAAGCTGAGGAATGGGCACAAAGTATCGAAGATGATCTGGCAGCAGCACAAGTGCCAGAAATAGCTTGGGTTCGTGTTGCAAAACTACAGCACACGGATAATGCATGGAACTGGTGGAAGGTGGAAGAAAGCCGACTTGATCAGCCCATTGAATGGAAGACTTTTCGCTATAAGTTCGACGGGAAGTACTTCCCTGTGACTGCCAGGTTTGCTATGGAACAACAGTTCATTCATCTACAACAAGGTTCGATGTGGGACAAGTCAGTAGATGAGTATGACGATGAATTCACCATGTTCGGTCGGTAAGATATGTCACAGTATTTCAAATTTTTAATATCACATACTACACAGCTAACACAAGCCGTAACAGATTTGCAGCACACCTCATACCGACGGATGAGATCAGAGCCCATCGATTTCAACATAGTTTGGACACAGAAATCCAGGCTGCACTAGCCACGGGGAAATTCCGAATCATGAAGAGGCTCTGATAGCTGCCCGCAGTTATGAGGCAGTGATAAAGGCGAGGGGCAGACCTCAGTCTACAGGAGTGAAGCTCCCTGCCAACCAGATAGCAGGAGGAGCCGCATCATGACCATCATTTGTACCAAGGAGACTGAGAGTACCAATCAACAGGCCCAACCCAACCTTTTGTACTTACTGCAAGAGAGCTGGACATCTGTTGGAAGTTTGCCGACGAGCAAACGGTCTTTGCATGATATGTGGATCATCCTCATATACCATAGGAACTTGCCCACACAACCGAACTAGTCCTAATTCCGCAGCTAGACCAGCTTTCCAAGCCCCACCTACCCGGTTGACTCTTCCTGCACCACCTCCACGTGGACCATCTTTACCTCAACAATCAGCATCGTACCAGCTTGCACGAAAAAAATGTGCCGAGACGCCAGGCTTACAATTTGGCGGCCGTAGAAGCTGAGACGGTTGGTCAGAATAACCCTGGTAATTTTCTTCAACCTTTTTCACACCATTGTATCACTTTGTTATTATTCATACACTATCATCAAACTTTCCTTGAATCTGTTACACTTTCCTTTTACAAATTTCGAGGACGAAATTTTTATAAGGAAGATAGAATGTAACAACCCCAAATTTCATATACAAATTTTTACAATTTTTTTTCAAAAATCCATAAAGGGGTATTTATTGCCTGTGCACAAGACTTAAGTAATTAATTAGAAATTTAATTACAAGAAGGAGCTTGTAGCTCATTGGTAATACCTTGCATTGCTGAACCAAGCCACCAGAGTTCAAATCCTATGCCCCACATTATTTTTAATATTTATTTGTTTTAAATTTTATAGAAGCCCAACAGTCCACACGAGATAACTCCAGATTTTCTCACTACACATGAAAAGTTAAAAGCACCAAAGGCTACACCAGGAGACCCCCCACCCCCGACCACCTGACTCGGGCAGACTCGGGCCGGCGCCGCCGTCCGGACGGCCGAGGCCCCAACTGGATAGTTGGGGCTCTTCCTCTCCCCTACCCCCTGCATACTTTATTTTGCCAGATCGGTTCCATAGACCCTTGAAATTCTCATTTACTCCATATTTTAATGAATTTTAATATATTTTTTTATATTTTTTAATTTAAAACCATACATCTACCCTAACCCTATCCTAACCCTATAAATACACCCCTACCCCCTACCCTCTCATCCCAAAATTCTGATCCCACTCTCTCAAAATCTCATGAAAATCTTGTGTACTTTAAAAACGAGCGAAAGGCGAAGCTCCGACGAAATCTACGGCGAACTTCGGGTGATCGTGCTAGGAACTCGCGGCGACAAATCGACGTACCGGCGAACCCTCTTCTTCCTTATCACTCTCGTGTTTGTCCAAACCCGTAAGTCCCTTTCTAAGTTCTCTTTTCTTTTTTAAAAATACGAATTTACGAAACCCGAAGGAATCGGAACAACTCCGATTTCCGATTCGGTTTTCTTATAAAACTTTACTTCTCATTAATACTATCGTGCTTAAACATTCTCATGTTGACTATTAATCACTAATCGAACCAAATCGATCAAGTTTCAATTCATAAAATGATAGCTATTTCCAATTATCGTATTTTTACTTAAATACCACGTTGTTTCAATTATGCTTTTAACTCCATTAAAATTGCTATATCTTTAAGTAGATCACGAGGTAACGACCTACCTCCTCACACACTCATATAAAACATAACATGATACCCTCGAGAACTTACAATACGAGAAAACAAATATTTTCATTTAAATACCATTTACTTAATAAAACCATTTCTAAAAGACTTAGTATTGATACATCTTTATAAATAAATACCACTTCTTATGAAAATAGGATAGGTTATGGACATCAGTCGTTTATCTAAACCTGACTTTGTGGCGTCTAAGCTAGGCAAGTGAGAAAGGTAACTTTAAAAGGCCCTTCTCACGGTGATTCATGAGCGGATCCCTCCTTGCTTCACTTGTACTTACCTGGCCACAATTGGCGGTGAAGAGACGATTTGAGGTATCTCACAACTTGTCACTTTAGACCAGTTAGGTGCGATCTAGTTAACTTAAGAGACCCTAGAACATAGAATACGGGAAAATGACACTTTTCATCTAAATACCATAATTAATAAAACCGTTTTCCTTAATGATTAGTATTTAAACAAATCTTTGCAAAGCGCCTCTACAACCCATTTGGGGAACCCGTTTGGGATGGTGCAGATTATCGCACATCTTCGGGCTTAATAGTGCGAGATTCAGACCTCCGCAAGGAGCATTCGGTCTCGAAAGATTTAAAATACGACATCTTAAGAAACCGAGATTTCTAGAATATTATAGATATATACAAAAATTATTTTTCATATAACTATATGTATATGCAACATGAACATATCCATTTTTAGTACTACAAATATTCTATCTTTTTCTAAAAATGTCACAAGATTCATTTTACACTAAAATACCATGAAAATCAATATTTCAAATAAATATCATTTATTATGAAAATAGGATATTTTCACTAGAAATATCACAAAATAAAATTTGCACTCATTACAACTATAAAGACGAAAAATAAATACTTGGGGTGTATCTTGAAAACTATATAAAAGTATGTTTACATAAAACCCCCTCCAGATCTATAAATTACCCTAAGGACCCTAGTAAATATAGGTTTAAAAAATAATCAAGACTTCGATTTACATTTCTAATTGTCTGACTCGGGTTTGAGTCTGATTATATCTGACTTGAATATGATTCAAGTACAATCTACAATATTCCAATTCAATATGAACACATGAATCCATGAATCCAGTTCAATCTATACAACTTGACTGAATCAAACCATGGATATACATCCATTATCCAGTTATTCCATTTACATGATTATGCAGTTACATCCATTTACTGATATCATGGTTTTGGTCAGTCATCCAACAATGCAATACAATACTGTCACGCCCCGCTTCCCAGAGTACGCAAGATTGGGCACGTGACATAGCCAACCATGCTACCTGTGGGTAGGACGTATCCATCCACAGTCACATTACGGTTGTAGAGATATCAAGAACAATATAATAAACTAATCTAATACATGTCCAAATCCATAATAACAAGAGTCAATAAACAATAAGTGCGGAAGCAAATGATCCAATACAATAAATAAGCAGTACGTCCCATAATACGGGCTCACATCTGGAAATGAAATGAAATAACTAAACTAGTCACTAAGGAACTCACAGTTCAGCCTGCTGGCTGAAGTACTCCTGCTCGGTCGTCGACAGTGGTAAAGAATCTGGGCCATGCAAAACCCAGACGTCGGCGCGTCATGTCAACCAAATAATATAATATAAACATGGTAACAAGCAATGCAGGTATGAACATGAATAAAGCAGTACTGATAAATAACCGTGCAGGGTAATGTGCCGTGGTAACTAAACTGTCCTCTCAGGTTTCTACTCTATAGTCTTTGAAATCAATTGATGAATCGTCGATGTAACTCAATAGTATCCCGTGCGTGCCCGGGACCACGGTCAAGGTTCTCGGGGCTGAATCCGAGACGTGCCGCTAAGCAGTAATAGGTAGCAGGATGGGTGAGTGATGTCAGCATCATCACTCCGGGGCAGGCCAAGCCCGTAAGACTGATCAGAACAGGTATCGAACTGTTGAGTTACAAGTCGGTTTCACCTTTGATTTCCCCATACCCCCAAGTTATGTATGTCAGGTCAGGTATTCAGTAGTCCAGGATTAATGCCAACACAGAATCAGGTAAAAGCAGGTCTGTCTGAATAGACAGCAGGAATGGTCCATGAGGACCCCAAGTCAGGTTCGTTGGCATTGGGCATGAGATCATGTGATAAGTCAGGTCGTAGTACAAAAGGTTGAGTCAGTATGTACAGGGTGTCATGTCCGGTGTATCAGTATATATGTGTCAGGTGTAGCAGGGTCGAGTCAATATGTACTGTGATCGAGTGTGTGCTCACGACCGGTATACAATCAAATAATGAACAGCAGCAAGAACAAGTAATTAACAATAACGGTTCACTTAATCACAAGAATATGATGCAGTTGTATTATACCAGCAGGTTCGAGCACCTTTGGGGTGCAATAATCACAGGGTAAAACAATATTAATAACACGAAGCAATGAAGCTATTAAAACTACAGCATAGATAATAGTCACATGGATGATCTAGCAAGTTAAGAAAGGACGTTCTAATTGGTTTAATTAGTTAAATCGTGGATTAATAGCATACCACTTAATTTCACGAACTACTATACTGATTTAATGTTAAAGGGAAATGCAACCGTCAATTCTAGTCATACTGTACTATCGATATCACCATCATTATTTGTTGTATTATATAATATGATATTCAACTGCATAGCAAGACTAGATCTTGTATGCTAGCATGTTAGAGCAAGTATTCGGATACTTGCCTCGACGGTTTCGCAAACCGGAAAGCACGGATGCAATGTCGGCGGCAAACACGAGGCGGAAGCACGGGCCACGGATCGAGTCCAAGCAACGAACAGCGGGACCACACGGACCAGAGTACCTCGCTGGAGCGTCGGGTCCAAGCGACGGCACGGCCGGAATCCGGCGAAAGTCAAAAGCGACGAAGTTAGCAAAACACGATAAACAAAGACAAGGACCAGCGAGAGGGGGTTTAACATTAATGGAAAGATAGGGATGCTTACAGGGAAACACCAGGGCAACCACGACGGGTTCGACGGCGATGGGGCGCCGGCGAGGCAGCGACGGCTGGAATTTTCTGGGTTCGTTGAAAAGAGGGTGCTGCGGTGAGTAGAGGGGTGCTGGCCCGCTCTGGTGATCGAGGGGAGACGTAGGTGGTCGGAGGCGGCTCTGGCGACGACGGCGAGGATCAACAGCACGTTTTCCGGTGACCCGGGGTGGTGTTAAGGTCGGGCTCGGGTTCTGTGGTGGTCCGGTGAGGTCGTGGGGAGGAAGGAGACGACGAGGTCGGGACGAGGGTGAAGGGAGGAGGATTCTGGTGTCGGCGGCGGTGAGAGGCGGCGGCGACGGCGCACCCTGCGTGCTGATGTGGCGTCGGGGGTTGGGTTGCAGGCCCGGAAAGGAGGGAGGAGAGGAGGTAGGGGTGTGGTTGGGCTGCGGACGACGAGGACGGTGACGGTGAGGTCGCGGGGAGGTCGACGGCGACAGCAGCAGGTGGCTAGGGTTAGGGTTCGGGGGGTTCCTTTCTCGTGATGGAGACGAAGAAGGAGGCGGCTGCGTAAATATATAGGAAGAGAGAGAGAGAGAGATTTTTAAAGATAGAGAGAGAGAAAGATTATAGGAGAGAGATAGGGAGAGAGTTAGAGATAGAGAGAGAATGAGAAATTAGAGGGAGATAGAGAGAGGCGGAGAGAGAGAGGATAGGGGGCCCACGAGGGATTCTAAACCTCACGCGATTGGCTGAGGGAAAAATTGTGGGTTAAAAATAAACGATTTAAAGGGATTTGAAGGGATTTAACGTAGGATTTAGGTAACGATAATATATACGTATAGTTTAATATATTTAATTAAATGGGCATTTTCGGCGCCAAATGAAACATTTTCAAATCGCGCCCGGGTTGCGCCCAAATGTTCCAAATTCAAATTATAGGATATTAAGCGAGTTCCAAATTTTTAAAAGAGGTGTTTAGTGATTAAAATGCATGCCCCCAAGTCGGACACTTGCACGCGCGCGTAGTCGTCCAAACTTGCCCGTTTAGCCGAACGGGACGGAAACTCGACGTGCGGACGCTACCACGCGACTAGTGGCGACGAGTAGGCAAACATGGACATTTTTAATTTCATTTTCGGTGTTAAAATTTGTTATGTGCCAAAATGATTTAACCGGTTAAAATTTAGCAATAAACACCAAACAATCAGGATAATTGGAATGAGCAATATATAACACTCAACCAGTAATAGAAATAGTATTATTGGGCTCGGGTGTTACATCATACTCAACTACAAAAAGAATTTCGTCCTCGAAATTCCAAGATTACAAGATAGAAAAAGGTGAGGAAACTTCTGCCGGATTTCGTCTTCTCGCTCCCAAGTGGATTCTCCATGCAATCGATCACCCCAATAAACTAGCACAAGAGGAACAACTTTGTTCTTAAGAACCTTTTCTCTTCGATCCTTGATTTCAACTGGTCGCTCCTCAAAAGTTAGGTCCTCCCGTACAGTCAACTCCGAATGTAACTAAGACGTGAGTCTCATCTCGGACATACCTCCGTAGCTGAGATACATGAAACACATCGTGCACTCCTGCCAATGATTGTGGTAACGCCAAACGGTACGCTACTTCTCCAACACGCTCCAATATCTCGAGGGGTCCAACGAATCGAGGACTAAGCTTTCCTCGACTTCCAAATCGAATCACCCCCTAGTCGGTGATATCTTCAGGAATACCAAATCACCCACGGCGAACTCTAAAGGTCTTCGTGACGTGTCAGCCCAACTTTTCTGTCTGTCTTGAGCTGCCTTCATATGCTTCCTGATTGTATTCACCTTCTCGACTGTCTGTACCACCAAATCTGGTCCTAGTAATCTGCGTTCACCAACGTCATCCCAACAAACGGGTGAACGGCACTTACGACCATACAACGCTTCAAACGGAGCCATCTGAATAGTCGCTTGGAAGCTGTTATTGTATGAAAACTCCACCAGGTGTAGATGATCTTCCCAAGAACCTTTGAAGTCCAACATGCATGCTCTCAACATATCTTCAAGGGTCTGGATCGTTCTCTCCGACTGCCCATCAGTCTGAGGATGATAAGCTGTGCTAAACTTCAATCAAGTCCCCAAACTTTCTTGTAAACTCTTCCAGAAGTGCGACAAGAACCGAGTGTCCCGATCGGACACGATGCTTACCGGCACTCCATGCAACCTGACAATCTCCTGCATGTATCGCTCTGCCAAAGTCTCCGTCGATTGACCAACCCGGAAAGGGATAAAGTGAGCTGCCTTGGTCAACCGATCGACAATCACCCATACTGCATTGTTGCCCTTTGGACTCCGCGGTAGAGCCGTCACGAAATCCATGGTTATATGTTCCCACTTCCACCGAGGAATCGGAAGTGGTTGCAACAAACCAGCAACCCATTGGTGTTCGGCCTTGACTTGCTGACACACCAAGCACTTAGCCACGAAGCGAGCAATCTCTCGTTTCATACCTTCCCACCAGAAATGCTATCGAATATCTCGGTGCATCTTTGTCCCTCCTGGATGTACAGAGTAAGCTGAACTGTGTGCCTCCTTCATAAGCTCTTCACGCACATTCCCTTTTGGCACACCCATACGGCTACCATATCTCAACGAACCGTCTTCGTGGATCAGTAAATCGGTTCGTAGTCCGGCTTCAACCTGCTCTCGAAACTTTTGCAGTCTAGGATCCTGCAATTGCGACGCTTTAATCTTCTCAACTAAGGACGACTGTACTTGCAACTGCATCAACTGTCCCGTAGCATGTGGTAGCACAGCCTCCAAGTCAAATCTCTGTAACTCCGCAATGATCTCCTTTTGTGCGGTCAATACCTGAATTGCTGGTAACCGACTTAGCGCATCCGGCACGACGTTAACTTTTCCCGGATGGTACTTAAGATCAAGGTCGTAGTCGGCCATCAGCTCCAACCATCTGCGTTGCCTCATGTTCAACTCCTTCTGAGTGAACACATATTTCAAACTCTTGTGATCTGTAAAGACTTCGACTCTCTCGCCCAAAAGGTAGTGTCTCCAAATTTTCAAGGCGAAGATCACGGTCGCAAGCTCCAAGTCATGAGTCGGGTAATTCTTCTCATGAGTCTTCAGTTGTCTTGATGCGTAAACTACGACCTTCCAATTCTGCATTAAAACACATCCCAATCCCTTTCCAGATGCGTCGCTGTGAATCACCAGTCCTCCTGAATTATCTGGTACGGTCAGGATCGGGGCGGTTATCAACTTCTGCTTCAACGTCTCGAAGGCCAATGCACATCCATCCGTCCAAACAAACGGTACCTCCTTGCGCGTGAGCTTGGTTAACGGCTCAGCTACACGAGCGAAGTTCTCCACAAATCTTCTGTAGTATCCGGCGAGTCCAAGAAAACTCCTTATCTCCGCAACATTCCTTGGAGTTTGCCAATCTCGAACTGCTGCAATCTTCTCGGGATCAACGGCGATTCCATCGCCCGACACGACATGCCCCAGAAACTTCACTTCTTCCAGCCAGAACTCGCACCTACTCATCTTCGCGAATAATTTCTCCCGTCTCAGCGTCTGCAGTGCGATCTTTAGATGCTCAGCATGCTCCTCCGGAACCTTTGAGCATACCTGCATATCGTCAAATACATCCACAAAGTCGCGAACAACTGCCGGCTCTTCATTACTATCCACTACCATAGCCGCAAGAACATTGTTCGTCGGCCTAGCCCTAAACTCGATTGGCCCGACAGAACTGCTTCCTCAGGGTGTCCGGGAATCTGGAAAATTTCCTTCCTTGCCCTACAGTCAAATGTGTGCGTGGAAAGTGCCAAGATAATCCATTCCCAATACTACTTCACAACTGCCCGTACTCATTACCAAGAAATCTGCAAAGAGCTTCCGTCCGCAAACAACAACTGTACAATCTCTACATTCCTTACTAGCTATGATTTTCCCATTCCCAGTGTGTATGTCCCCAAAACTAGACAGGGTCGTGCAGGTAATCGAGTGTGTAATTATAAATTTAGATGACATAAAACAGTGGGATGCTCCGAAATTAAATAATGCCAATGCGGGAAAACCATGAGTAAATTACCTGAAACCCCTTCTCCTGATGCCTTAGCTTCTTCAACTGTCAACGTGAAAGCCCGAGCCTGATTAGATCCTTGAGTCAACTGTCTCTGCCCTTGGAACGGTCTCTGCGGAGGCTCCTGAATATCATCCCTTGTACGACGCTTCGACGGACAAGCACTAACGGCGTGATCTGCCGCTCCACATCTAAAACAGAGTCCCAGCCTCTTACGACACTCATTTCGCACATGTCCGGGTACATGGCAGTAGTCACAAATCACGCTCCCTTTTCGATCACCCACAATTGTTTTCTTCATTGGTGCTACGCTGCGCCTGTTCACCGGACTACTTCTACGTACAGACGTTTGGTTCAGTGCAGATGCCGGTTCCAGCTCGGTCTGTCCCTTTAGATTTTCCAGCAATCCCCTTATCACTCTACGCCTGGCGGCTATGACCGCACGTCTTTGGTCCATCTTCAAATTCTTACCGGCCATATTCCTAGAAATCAAAGTACCCAACATTAGCATGATGATAGATTCTGAGTATAGATCAAGGCTAGAACTCCAAGATACTTAAATAGAGTACTGCATTGTAGCTATGCCGTGGTATCATAGCCGCAATTACTTAACTCCACCCAAGTCGCCTAAGTCCTAGAGATAACAAGAAATTAGGTTTTCGAGTTGACAATGCAAAGTAAGTTTGCATGTCGACATGATCCGGAAGAATGATTCAAGGATGGTAAAACGGTCAAGGTGGCAGGACATGTTTCCTAATCACGGGTATTCTGATTCGTGTATCGGGTACCATACCCAACTACAAAAGAATCAACCCAACTAACCCATGGCTCTGATACCAAAAAAACCATGTCACGTCCCGCTTCCCAGAGTACGCAAGATTGGGCACGTGACATAGCCAACCATGCTACCTGTGGGTAGGACGTATCCATCCACAGTCACATTACGGTTGTAGAGATATCAAGAACAATATAATAAACTAATCTAATACATGTCCAAATCCATAATAACAAGAGTCAATAAACAATAAGTGCGGAAGCAAATGATCCAATACAATAAATAAGCAGTACGTCCCATAATACGGGCTCACATCTGGAAATGAAATGAAATAACTAAACTAGTCACTAAGGAACTCACAGTTCAGCCTGCTGGCTGAAGTACTCCTGCTCGGTCGTCGACAGTGGTAAGGAATCTGGGCCATGCAAAACCCAGACGTCAGCGCGTCATGTCAACCAAATAATATAATATAAACATGGTAACAAGCAATGCAGGTATGAACATGAATAAAGCAGTACTGATAAATAACCGTGCAGGGTAATGTGCCGTGGTAACTAAACTGTCCTCTCAGGTTTCTACTCTATAGTCTTTGAAATCAATTGATGAATCGTCGATGTAACTCAATAGTATCCCGTGCGTGCCCGGGACCACGGTCAAGGTTCTCGGGGCTGAATCCGAGACGTGCCGCTAAGCAGTAATAGGTAGCAGGATGGGTGAGTGATGTCAGCATCATCACTCCGGGGCAGGCCAAGCCCGTAAGACTGATCAGAACAGGTATCGAACTGTTGAGTTACAAGTCGGTTTCACCTTTGATTTCCCCATACCCCCAAGTTATGTATGTCAGGTCAGGTATTCAGTAGTCCAGGATTAATGCCAACACAGAATCAGGTAAAAGCAGGTCTGTCTGAATAGACAGCAGGAATGGTCCATGAGGACCCCAAGTCAGGTTCGTTGGCATTGGGCATGAGATCATGTGATAAGTCAGGTCGTAGTACAAAAGGTTGAGTCAGTATGTACAGGGTGTCATGTCCGGTGTATCAGTATATATGTGTCAGGTGTAGCAGGGTCGAGTCAATATGTACTGTGATCGAGTGTGTGCTCGCGACCGGTATACAATCAAATAATGAACAGCAGCAAGAACAAGTAATTAACAATAACGGTTCACTTAATCACAAGAATATGATGCAGTTGTATTATACCAGCAGGTTCGAGCACCTTTGGGGTGCAATAATCACAGGGTAAAACAATATTAATAACACGAAGCAATGAAGCTATTAAAACTACAGCATAGATAATAGTCACATGGATGATCTAGCAAGTTAAGCAAGGACGTTCTAATTAGTTTAATTAGTTAAATCGTGGATTAATAGCATACCACTTAATTTCACGAACTACTATACTGATTTAATGTTAAAGGGAAATGCAACCGTCAATTCTAGTCATACTGTACTATCGATATCACCATCATTATTTGTTGTATTATATAATATGATATTCAACTGCATAGCAAGACTAGATCTTGTATGCTAGCATGTTAGAGCAAGTATTCGGATACTTGCCTCCACGGTTTCGCAAACCGGAAAGCACGGATGCAATGTCGGCGGCAAACACGAGGCGGAAGCACGGGCCACGGATCGAGTCCAAGCAACGAACAGCGGGACCACAGGGACCAGAGTACCTCGCTGGAGCGTCGGGTCCAAGCGACGGCAAGGCCAGAATCCGGCGAAAGTCAAAAGCGACGAAGTTAGCAAAACACGATAAACAAAGACAAGGACCAGCGAGAGGGGGTTTAACATTAATGGAAAGATAGGGATGCTTACAGGGAAACACCAGGGCAACCACGACGGGTTCGACGGCAATGGGGCGCCGGCGAGGCAGCGACGGCTGGAATTTTCTGGGTTCGTTGAAAAGAGGGTGCTGCGGTGAGTAGAGGGGTGCTGGCCAGCTCTGGTGATCGAGGGGAGACGGAGGTGGTCGGAGGCGGCTCTGGCGACGACGGCGAGGATCAACAGCATGTTTTCCGGTGACCCGGGGTGGTGTTAAGGTCGGGCTCGGGTTCTGTGGTGGTCCGGTGAGGTCGTGGGGAGGAAGAAGACGACGAGGTCGGGACGAGGGTGAAGGGAGGAGGATTCTGGTGTCGGCGGCGGCGACGGCGCACCCTACGTGCTGATGTGGCGTCAGGGGTTGGGTTGCAGGCCCGGGAAGGAGGGAGGAGAGGAGGTAGGGGTGTGGTTAGGCTGCGGACGACGAGGACGGTGACGGCGAGGTCGCGGGGAGGTCGACGGCGACAGCAGGTGGTGGCTAGGGTTAGGGTTCGGGGGGTTCCTTTCTCGTGATGGAGACGAAGAAGGAGGCGGCTGCGTAAATATATAGGAAGAGAGAGAGAGAGATTTTTAAAGATAGAGAGAGAGAAAGATTATAGGAGAGAGATAGGGAGAGAGTTAGAGATAGAGAGAGAATGAGAAATTAGAGGGAGATAGAGAGAGGCGGAGAGAGAGAGAGGATAGGGGGCCCACGAGGGATTCTAAACCTCACGCGATTGGCTGAGGGAAAAATTGTGGGTTAAAAATAAACGATTTAAAGGGATTTGAAGGGATTTAACGTAGGATTTAGGTAACGATAATATATACGTATAGTTTAATATATTTAATTAAATGGGCATTTTCGGCGCCAAATGAAACATTTCCAAATCGCGCCCGGGTTGCGCCCAAATGTTCCAAATTCAAATTATAGGATATTAAGCGAGTTCCAAATTTTTAAAAGAGGTGTTTAGTGATTAAAATGCATGCCCCCAAGTCGGACACTTGCACGCGCGCGTAGTCGTCCAAACTTGCCCGTTTAGCCGAACGGGACGGAAACTCGACGTGCGGACGCTACCACGCGACTAGTGGCGACGAGTAGGCCAACATGGATATTTTTAATTTCATTTTCGGTGTTAAAATTTGTTATGTGCCAAAATGATTTAACCGGTTAAAATTTAGCAATAAACACCAAACAATCAGGATAATTGGAATGAGCAATATATAACACTCAACCAGTAATAGAAATAGTATTATTGGGCTCGGGTGTTACAAATACTATCAATACAATATCTACACGTGGTATTGGGGTAGTTCATTCATGAATCCAGCATAATCTCAAGAGTCTCCCTAGATCGTGAATCCATGTCTACTAACACAAGCAAGCAATCATGAGGGCCCGTGTTTCCATGCTCCTGGATTGTGGCCTGTTGAGTTTGGAATACTTCGACGATGGTCGAAGTCCCGCTACTAACATATCATTTGGGCCCGTGGTTCCCTACCCCTGGACTGTGGCCTGTCGGGTTTGAGAACACTCTTGAGATTAGTTGACATCCACCCTTGAACTTACGATAACAACAGCATTAACACTATAACAATATAATAAAACTTTAAAAGTTACACTCTCTCTTTCTTCATTTCTACTTCTTTCTTATCTTTGGGACTTACCGAGCGATCTGTTCGCTGACGACATTCTCTTTCTTTCTTCTTTGAATGTCGTCAGGTGATCTGGATACGTCAGAGATCGAGCCTACTGCTGAAGACTTGGATCAGTTTGCTGAAGACCCAGAGTTTTAGTTTCATTGTACACATTTCCTTTCAGTACTTTACATTCCTGTTATGCCATTGTGTAGGCATCACTTTTATTTCAGTTGTATTTACTTTTCATGCATTGTACAAAATAATGTTAATAAATAAAGTTGTTGTTTTTATTATACCTTGCCTCTTGTGTATATTTTCTTTTATATTGCTTAGTTACGCTTAGTGTTTAATAGTCAACATGAGAAAGTTTAAGTATGATTGTATTAGTGAGAAGTGGAATTTTATAAGAAACCGAATCGGAAATCGGATTTGTTCCGATTCCTTCGGGTTTTGTAAAACTGTATTTTTAGATAGAAGAGATAGGTAGAAATTGGGACTTACGGGTTTTAGGACACACAAGAGGGTGAGAGGGAAGTAGGGGAATCGCCGATGTGTTGTGTCGTCGCTGGTAGTTCCTAATACGATCGCCGGAAGTTCGCCGTAGATTTCGCCGGAGCTTCGCCTCAAGCTCATTTTCAAAGTGCACAAGATTCTTGGAAATTTTGAGAGAGTGGGCTCAGAATTTTGGGGTGAGAGAGTAGGGGGTAGGGATGTATTTATAGGGTTAGGGTGGGTGTAGGGTTTTTAATTAAAAATTGTAAAAAGATATGTAAAAATCATTAAAAATGGATTAAATAGGGTATAATTAGTTCTCTGGAACCGCATCTCATAAATTAGAGTGTGAAGGGGGTTAAGGAGCTGAAAAGACAAGACTTTTCAGTTTACGACTCGGCCGTCCGGACGAGTCCGACCGGCGGCGCCGGCCCGAGTCAGGGGTCGGGTAGGTGGGGAGTCGCCGGGGGTAGGCACTGGTATATTTAGTTTTTCAGGTTCAGTTTAAGTTTTGGGAGTTATCTCAGGTGGACTGTTGGGCTTCTATAAAAAATTAAATAAAATAATATTAAAAATAATGTGGGGCAG
This sequence comes from Agapanthus africanus, assembly GCA_030015575.1. Classification (NCBI taxonomy): domain Eukaryota; kingdom Viridiplantae; phylum Streptophyta; class Magnoliopsida; order Asparagales; family Amaryllidaceae; genus Agapanthus; species Agapanthus africanus. Next base: position 415,044,070 of record CM057338.1, on the reverse strand, counting down.
GAGATTTGAACTCTGGTGGCTTGGTTCAGCAGTGCAAGGTATTACCAATGAGCTACAAGCTCCTTCTTGTAATTATTGTGTGAAATAAATACTTAAAGTGGTAACAGCAATATTAAATACTCTAAGTATACTTTAAATTTAAATCAAATTTATGTACACTAAAAATGGAGCTGTTACAGTCTACCATCCTTACAAAAATTTCGTCCTCGAAATTTACAACTTTTATTTGAGGACTAGTTTACAAAGAGGTGTGGATATCTTGCACGCATTTCATCTTCCCTTTCCCAAGTGGACTCTCCTGGAGTGTCTTTCCTCCACATCACTCGGACCAAGTTAATTTCCTTGTTCCGAAGCGTCTTCACTTTCCTGTCCAGAATCTCCACAGATTGTTGCTCACAAGACAAGTCGGGCTGTATAGTGAGCTCGGAATGATCAAGAACATGGACGGGGTCACTCACATACCTTCTGAGTTGGGATATGTGGAACACATTATGTACTCCTTCCAATGAGGGTGGAAGCGCTATGCGGTATGCCACTTCACCGACTCGTTCGAGTATGTCGAACGGTCCAATGTATCTCGGACTTAATTTACCCCCTCTTCCAAATCAGATCACTCCACGGTTCGGAGATATCTTCAAGAATACGTGATCTCCTGGCTGGAACTCCAAGTGTCGTCTCTTTGCATCAGCTCAGTACTTCTGTCGATCTTGGGCTATGTGCATCCTTTCCCTGATAGTACGAACTACATCAACAGTCGCTACTATCATCTCTGGTCGAAGAAGTTCCCTATCTCCGATGTCGTCCCAACTTAATGGTGATCGACACTTCCTTCCATACAATACTGCAAAAGGTGCCATTCCTATGCTTGCTTGGTAGTTGTTATTGTACGCGAACTCCACAAGATTCAGGTGATCTTCCCACGATCCTTTGAAGTCTAACATACATGCTCTGAGCATATCCTCCAAGATCTGAATAGTTCGCTCAGACTGACCATCTGTTTGTGGATGATAAGCCGTGCTGAAGTTCAGACTTGTTCCCAAGCTTGCTTGCAGACTCTGCCAAAATTGCGATCGGAACCTGGTATCACGATCGGAGACAATGCAGACTGGTACTCCATGAAGTCTCACAATTTCCTGTATGAGTTCATGGGTATCAGAGATAGTACATTATGAAGAGTTTAAATCTTAAATAGATTATTACCTCCATGTACTTCTTTGCTAGTGCCTCTGTTGATTGGCCAACTCTAAATGGGATGAAGTGAGCCGACTTTGTGAGTCGATCCACAATGACCCATATGGCATCGTTACCCTTTGTGCTGCGAGGAAGAGCAGTCACAAAATCCATCGTGATGTGTTGCCACTTCCATTCTGGGATTGGTAACGGTTGAAGTAGTATGAGTGTGTGACACTCATATACAACCATACGGTATCATGCAGGTATTAGAGTTGGCCAATCAACTGAGGCACTAGCAAAGAAGTACATGGAGGTAATAATCTATTTAAGATTTAAACTCTTCATAATGTACTATCTCTGATACCCATGAACTCATACAGGAAATTATTAGACTTCATAGAGTACCGGTCTGCATTGTCTCCGATCATGACACCAGGTTCCGATCGCAATTTTGGCAAAATCTGCAAGCAAGCTTGGGAACAGGTCTGAACTTCAGCACGGCTTATCATCCATAAACAGATGGTCAGTCTGAGCGAACTATTCAGATCTTAGAGGATATGCTCAGAGCATGTATGTTATACTTCAAAGGATCGTGGGAAGATCACCTGCATCTTGTGGAGTTCGCGTACAATAACAGCTACCAAGCAAGCATAGGAATGGTACATTTTGCAGAATTGTATGGAAGGAAGTGTCGATCACCATTAAGTTGGGATGATATCGGAGATAGGGAACTTCTTAGACCAGAGACAAAGCCAAACCAACCCGAGACCCACAAAGACGATTAAATCCCGTTATGAAAGAAGCTGTAAATAAAGAAATCGTCAAGTGCCTTAATAGTGGTATAATTTACCCTATATCTGATAGCTAATGGGTAAGTCCTATTCATGTGGTCCCTAAAAAGTCTGGCATCACGGTTATAACTAATGAGGCTAATGAGTTAATCCAAACGCACCTAAACTAGGTGGCGCGTATGTATTGATTACAGGAAACTCAATGCCGCAACGAGGAAAGATCACTTCCCTCTATCTTTCATTGACCAGAAGTTAGAACGATTAGCTGGACACGAATACTATTGTTTCTTAGACGGATACTCTGGCTATAACCAGGTCCCCATCGCCAAAAAGGATCAAGATAAAACCACATTTACTTGTCCTTTCGGTACGTTTTCTTATAAACGCATGCCGTTTGGGTTATGCAACGCTCCCGCTACATTTCAGCGGTGTATGATGGGGATATTCTCAGACATGATTGAGAATTTTCTGGAGATCTTTATGTACGATTTCTCCATTTTTGGGGACTCCTTTAAGGACTGTCTTCGTCATCTTGACATAGTTCTTACCCGCTGTAAGGATAAAAACTTAACTTTGAATTGGGAAAAATGCCATTTTATGGTCCAAGAAGGTATTGTACTTGGACATATAATTTCATGAAAAGCCATTGAGGTAGACAGAGCTAAAATCGATGTCATCCGTAACCTCCCTCGTCCCAAATGCGTCAAAGATATACGATCCTTCCTTCGTCATGCAGGATTTTATAAGAGATTTATTAAGGACTTTAGCAAAATTGTTAGACCCTTAACTCTTCTTTTGGCCAAGGACACTACATTTCACTTCAATTCGGATTGTGAGGCTGTTTTTGAATTGCTTCAAGGATCTCTCACTACAGCCCCCGTTCTATCATCTCCGGATTGGAACCACCCGTTTGAACTTATGTGTGATGCATCGGATTTTGCTATTGGTGCAGTCTTAGGAAAACACATTGATAAGATGTCACATGTAATTTACTATGCAAGTAGGACCCTGAACGATGCACAAATAAATTACACAACTACCGAGAAAGAACTCTTGACAGTTGTATTTGCATTAGAAAAATTCAGGCCCTACTTGATTGGCTCGCCAATTGTGGTTTACACTGATCACTCCGCTCTACGACACCTTTTATCGAAGAAGGATGCTAAGGACAGGCCAATACGTTGGATCCTGTTGTTGCAAGAGTTTGATCTTGTCATCCGAGACAAGAGTGGATATGAAAACGTAGTAGCTGACCATCTTTCATGCATATCTTCTTCACCAACGTTGACTGTGCCGATAAATGACTCATTTCCTGACGAACAGCTCTTGACCGTATCCTGCAAACCTTGGTTCGTGGATATTGTGAATTATCTAGCGACAGGACTCGTTCCTAGCAATTGGTCGAAACAAGACAAACTTCGATTTCTATCCCAAGTAAAACACTTTTACTGGGATGAACCTTATTTGTTTAAGTATTGTTCCGATCAAATCATTTGCAGGTGTGTCCCTAACGATGTATTCAAGAGTGTGTTGTCATTTTGTCATGACCAGGCATGCGGCGGTCACTTTGGACCTCGAAAAACGGCGGAAAAAGTTTTGCAATGTGGCTTTTATTGGCCAACACTATTTAAAGATTCTTATGATCATTGCAAAACTTGCCCGTGGTGTCAGCACCTGGGTCAGATTTCACGAAGAAATGAGATGCTGCTCTAACCTATCTTGGTTGTGGAAATATTCGATGTTTAGGGTATTGATTTTATGGGCCCTTTTCCCAACTCTTTTGGGAATTTATATATCTTGTTAGCGGTTGATTACGTCTTGAAATGGGTGGAAGCAATACCGTGTCGCACTAATGACAATAAGGTTGTCATTAAGTTCCTTAAAGAAAATATCTTTTCGCGATTCGAACACCCTCGCGCTATAATTAGCGACAACGGGACACATTTCTGTAATCAGTCTTTTAAGGCTTTGATGCGGAAATATGCTATCAACCACAAACTTTCTACGCCCTATCATCTCCAAACAAGCTGGCAAGCTGAGATCTCAAATAGGCAAATCAAACAAATTTTGGAGAAGAAGGTTTCTAAAAACCGTAAAGATTGGTCAACTAAATTGACAGATGCCCTTTGGGCATTCTGCACCACTTATAAGACCGGTCTTGGTATGTCTCCATACCGTCTTGTGTTTGGAAAGGCATGCCAGCTTCCTGTCGAGATCGAACATAAGGCAATGTGGGCTATTAAAGAGCTAAACCTTGATTTTGATCAAGCTAGCAGTTACCGGAAGCTGCAATTGAATGAGCTAAGCGAACTCCGCGATGAAGCTTACAATAATGCGGTGATAATAAAGAACCGGACTAAAGTGTTCTACGATAAAAACATTTTTAGAAAAACTTTCACACCGGGACAACAAGTCCTTCTTTATGATTCACGACTCCATCTTCATCCGGGTAAGCTTAAATATCGTTGGAAATGACCTTTTGTGGTGCGGTATGTACACCCGCACGGGGCAGTAGAAGTTGAAAATATTAAAAACGGTTCAATTTTTAAAATAAATGGCCATAGATTAAAACCGTATTTTTCTGCTGACCCAGCGGAGGAGCTCCTGTTTTTACAGGAGCCGCTTTATCATAACTAAATTCCTTCGCCCCACCTCCATGTTTCGGTAACATTGTATCAACTTAAAGAATGGAGGTGAGTGAAAAATAGGACTTAACTGAATATCTGTGCGTGCCAAAGAGCAAGTTTGGGGGCAGTCTTCATTTATCTATTTTTTTTACCCCTATTATTATCTCTCCAAGTCTGCAGGTCTATGCTCTCAAAAGACAACATCAGTGAGGACACTGCTGGAAACAGGTTTGGGAGGAAGTTTGTATTCACTGAATTATCTTCGGCACTGGGCATTTTTTTTTAAAAAAAATTTATAATAAAAGAATAGAAAGTGAAAAATTATATATAAAAGATATGAATAGTTTGAGAAATACAAGAAAATTAGAGGTTTTCTTAAACGAAACTAGTAATAAGTAGTTATGAGCTGTTGTCCCAAGGGTTAGTAAGATGAAGGAAATTGCTGATATGAGGATAAAAATAAGTCTGAAAAATAGTCCATATTCTTGTGGCCAAACATTTGAACGTTAATACCCTACTATACGCACTTACACACATCTTGAAACTTGGAATAGTAGAGAATACCTTGAAATGCTCTTGTCTAAAAACCTTAGTATGAAGGAAAATAAAAAATAAAATAAAATATAAAAATAAAAAGTATAAGTGGTGAAGAAAAAAATGAACACTGATTTTATAATTACTAAGGCAGCATAAAAAAATATAGCGAGGGTGCTTTATCACCTAGTGCCTTAGACCAACTGGTTTGGGAGCCACTGCTAAGCCTTAGGTGTTGCAAGACGAGAAATTACACTTTAATATGCAAGCACATTCTGTAATCGGTCGGTTGGTACCTCAAGAAGTATTAATGGTCGCATGAAGGATGTGTGAGCAAATTCATTAAAAATTCACCGATTAAAAAGTACTTTGGAAGATGGACAAGAGTATGATAGCTTGAATTGAATTCTCTAAGTGTAGGGATGTCCTTTACACGCACGTAGGGATATATGATCAATGTTTGGATGAAAGATAGGGAGGGAAACTAAAGGCTATGTTTTATTGAGGGATGATGTGATTTCTAACATCTTTTCACGACCATTAAGATAGGGCTCATAGCAACTGAAAAATTGGTGTAGTTGAAAACTCTTATTTTCAAGTTCTTTCTTTCATAATTCTTATCTTTGTATGTAACCTTCACTATCTTTCTTTTATTATAGGATTTTGTGGGTGTAATCCGCTGAAAACCCTCAGGAGACAACACTCCTCCTACTAGGGACACCTATAGGATTAACGGTTTGTTGCACGTGCTCAGTGCAATTGTGTTGCCTACGAAAGTATGCTACTTAGTTCTTCTTCTTTTTCTCCTTCTCTTGAATAACTAGTTTGCTCGGGACGATCAAAGTTAAGTTTGGGGGTATTTGTTCAGTTGATAAAACTGCACTTTTAATATGACATTTTTCCTACTATTTCTATATAAAAAAGGTGTTTATTATAATATATGACACATATGAGGGTTTATCTGTAAAAATACTATTTTCATGTGTTTATATATTATAATTAACATTATGAAGGAAAAAGTAAGCATATAATATCCATGTAACATTTGGCCCATTTAATATGCGTACCTTATTAAATAACTTTGACCAATTCTCTTAAAACTAAAATATCATGACAAATGGTTAAAGATAATATCTAAATAAAAACAAATTCTACTAACATCATTTATTGAGATAATTGTGCAGGAATTATATCATGACTGAAATCAAGGAAATCCGAGTTGGCAAAATCAAATCTGCCGAAGATATTCAAGTAAATTGAAGAAACTAATTCTGGCAGAAACATAGAGAAGATTTTCAAAGTCTAGGTACTCAAAAGATCACCAAGTGTTACAGATATGAAGTTACAAAAATTAGTGGCTATGATCTCACAAAAAGGCAGTGGATCCGTGGCCAAACCTATCCAATGGCCGCGGTTCCGCCGCACTTCTAAGGATTTAGGGCTCGGGATTTTGGTGGTTGGGATCCTAACAACTAGTTTCCATACTAAAAAACTAGGGTTCTGGCTTTGTGACTATAAATAAGGACCGAGGGCCTCTTGAAAAATTATCACACCGACGAGATCACGAAGTCCACGACGGCTCAAGAATCCTGGTTGATCATCAACGGTTCATCTACCTCCTTAGAAGAGATCGAGAAGCAAACTAGCATTTTGGAATCATTTTCTAAGGGAACAAAGTGTAATTGATTCTATTGATTAATAAAGGTAGTTTTTCTTATTCTATTTCTTTGTAGTATGATTTCCCTCTCTATCTTTCTTCTCTCAACATGCACGAGTAATTCTTTGCTTGTTAGGGTTCATAGGATTATGGTAGATTAATGGATGAAGAAGATTCTTAAACTCTTTTTACATCCTATAAAGTTTATAAACTTTATCAAAAGAATAGTTGACATCCTAATTGGGCGCGCTATCAATTCATTGATAATTACGACCACAATTAGAGATTAGATTAACAATTGTTTTGGTAAAGGCTGGAATGAACGGAGATCCATGTCAAGATAGGGGTTAAGAGTGGGAACCCTTTTCCCTCCAGAAACCCTAATCTACATGCATCACTGTCGATCTAGTTTTAAATCTATTAAAGGATAAAAAGAGTAATATTTAATTAATCATCCATGACTACTAAATCTTAATGAACCCTACAAGCCCCCTTTTTATATAAACATGCATCCCTAGATCTATATTTTGCATCCGTGTTTAACATATATCTAGAAGCTACAACCACCATTCTTTATTCTTCCTCCTTCCTTTTTCATAACGTCTAAAGTAAGATTAAAAGATTCAACGTTTCCCTGAGGACGACCCGTACTCATCTCGGTCTAGTTACACGCGACACCATTATTGATTGCGGTTAACTACAAACACAACACTTTAAAACAGATCAATCAATGAGCTCGTATTTGTTGAGCGATATAATCATCAAGAGCAGCCTTGGAGATCGTTTCCTCCTTGGCCGTTGATAAAGCCGGAAGAGGGTTTGATGTTTCCCCTCTGTCATCCTCGATGATTATCGGCGGATCCTCGGCTGGGGGTTCTGGCTGGATCATCATCCCAACCATGTCTTAGAACAATAGGGCCATCTGCTTTATGTTAGCAGCCTGCTCAGCAGCTTTCTTGTCCTTTCTTTCAAGCACCCTTCGCAGGAACTCTGTATCGGTCACCTACTCTTGGCGTTGTTCAACTTCTTTGTCCAGACTTTCTTTCTGTCCCGTAAGTGCTGCCATTTTGGTCAGCATTTCCTGGAGCTTTTGTTGTTGCTCCTGAGCTTTTGTCATCGACCGAGTTTGCGGTCAATGACCTGTGGAAGCACGACATTCTTCTCTCCCGGAAGTCATGTAGACCATATGCACGACCATGCCCCTAGACTTAGGGTGTTTGGGTCCATCGCCTTTGGTGTTTGCCGCCGGCGATGGGATTTTCTTCGGTCTCATCCTTTTATGGGAGGTCGAAGTTGAAGGTGCCGTTGTAACAGGCACCTGTGTAGAAGAAGCCCCTCTCTGTATGACGGAGGGATGATCTTTCTCTTGCCGAGTCTTCGATTTCTTCGGTCGACGAGAGTAATCTTTATTGATTACAGAATCCTGGACTTTCCGCCAGACCCTGTGAATTTGGGAGGAGAGCCGTTGATGGGGCTGCTCCAGCTTTGCCTGTGCTTTGACATCTGCAGGCGGGGGAGATTTCTTTAGCACCGCTGTTGGAAAGTTCTTGCGCACCTTCCTGAGCAAATCAAAGCTGTTTCCAGTTAGAACAGCAGCGTCAACTTCCACCATTGGAGCTGGTGGGCTAAGTCCAGAGCGGGAGTTACCCCCATCTTTTCTCACTCGGCGCTAGTGGCGACGTCAAGCGTGTCTTGCAAAAGGGACCGCCTCAGTTTTAGAAGCGGCTTCTTCGTGCCCCCGGCTTTGGTTAGGGGGTGTTGTTAGCGTCAACCTGTTGAAGACCGATGTCCATAGAAGAGTTTGAGGAGGAACAACCAATCTTTCAAAGACCGATCTTCTGATGGGGGAAGCGCTTTTGACGGCTTCACCTATAGGAGTTTGTAGGGCTATCCATTTTGGGGCAGCCCCTTCTAGTATCACGAGCCACTTTACGGGCCCGTTTGGGTTCTTTCCCAGCCTGTTGAAGACTGAGACGTCGGCTTTGGATGGCCCATTGAGAGGGGCCGTTGTGGTTGCCGGTCGATTGAAGACCGACCTCTTGGGAGCTTCTTCCTGCGGTGCTGAGGCACCGACACTCACTGGTGGGAACATGGTCATGAAGAATTGTCCAGTAGTAGCTTGCGTTACTTGCCCCACCAGCATTGAAAAAATAGAGGTTGTGTTGGGCCCGTAGGTCCCTCCTCCAACTGGGGTGGAGCGAGAGTTGCTGTTGCAAGAGGTGCAGTGGAAAGCCATCGACTTTCTGCACAGGAGCAAGATACTAAGTTTTAGTACCTCGAATCCAAGGGCAACCATAGCCAACCGCAATTTTGTTCACGAAACACGACACACGAAGTGTCGAGTGGAAAGAGGAAAAGGTCCCACCGGGCGTGCCAGAATCTGTTCACCGCCAGAAACTCGGGACCGGGATGTTAGGATGTCCGGCCTGAATTCTGGGGGCAAATGCTATTTGGATTTATTCGTCCACCTCTCCGAAGATGCCAAGTTGATTTATGGAACCGTATATCGAAGGTTTGGACAGATGCAACCGTTGTAGCAGACTTTATCAGAATCCCCCTCATTTTATGAGGGGCTTTCGATTGTAGGATGCTCTTCCCTGCAGGCGTAATCCCCTGCAGTTAATTACGTTACCGCATTGCGATAACCACTTTCTCCTGCTCCGGAAGTTCACTTCGTTTCGTGTGTGTTTGTTCCCACAAGATTTGGTGTCTTGCTCCCGTGTAGAGAAAAGAAGAGCAGTGGCCTCCAGCTGCACTAACTACAACAACAACTACCACTCCGTCATCCCCGGAGGAGTGGCCTATGGGCCCCAAGCGGCCTCCATCTTTTCCATGCCAGTGGAACAGGTGACTCAGGCTACCACTGGACTATTCTTTGGGACCATGATCCCACCGGCAAGCTTCAGCATTCCAATGTCGTCACGGGAAGCTCTGAAGAAGTCGATCTTCGATCGGCTTACAACTACCATGGCCCCTCTCAATGGGTCATCCAAATCTAGCACCTCAGTCTTCGACAGGCTGAGTCGAAGCTCAAGTGGGCCCATGAATAAGCCTGCAATACCTGAAGGGGTCATCCCGAAGCGGATAGCCATTCCAGCCCCGGTGGATGAAATCGTCAAAGCGGCTGATTGGTTTGAAAAAGTGTGTTTGTAGAATAACCGTAATCAATAACGGTGTCGCGTGTAGTTAGACCGAGATGAGTACGGGTCGTCCTCAGGAAAACGTTGAATCTTTTACTCTTACTTTAGATGTGTTGAGAAAGGAGGAAGAAATAAGAATGTTGTAGAATGGTTTCTAGATCTACGTTAAGCAAGAATGCAAAAATATAGATCTAGATTATTTTAGGGATGTAGTTAATATAATAAAAGGGCTTGTAGGTTCGTTAGGATTTAGTAGTTATGGACGATTAATTAAAAGTTACCTTTTTTATCCATTAATAGATTTAAAACTAGAACGACGGTGATGCGTGTAGATTAGGGTTTCTGGAGAGAAAAGGAATCCCACTCTTAACCCTTATCTCGACACGGAACTCCGTTCAAATCTAGCCTTTACCAAAACAATTATTGATCTAATCTCTAATCGCGGTCGGGACTAGCAAAGAATTGCTAGCGCGCCCGATTAGGATCTTAATGCTTCTTTTGATAAAGTTCATAAACTTTATAGGACTTAAAAAGGGTTTAGGGATGTTCATCATCCATTAGCCTACCCTAATCCTACGAACCCTAACAAGCAGAGAATTACTCGCGCATGTTGGGAGAAAAAGAGATGGAAAGAAATTGCATTATTAAACTACGAAGAAATAGAATAAGAAAAAGAAAGCTATCTTTATTAATCAACAAAATTCATTACACTTGAATCCTTAGAAAATGATTACAAATCTAGTTGCTTCTCGATCTCTTCCAAGGAGATAGATGAACCGTTGATGATCAGCCTGGATACGTGAGTCGTCGGGGACTTCGTGATTGTGTCGGCTTGATGAATTTTCCAAGAGGCTCTCGATCCCTTTTTATAGTCCAAAAGCCAGAAAGTTAGCTTCTAAATTAGGTAACTAATTGTATAGATTCACCCACAATTTTTGCACACCCTAAATCCTCTATCATGCCGTGGATCCGCGGCCCAAGGGGGGGTACGGCCGCGGATCCGCGGCCGTTTAATCTCCTCCATTCATCAAACTTTAGGGCATCTGTCTTTGTGACATTTGGACTCCTCTGGAACCTTTGTATCTTTGAAATCTTCTCGTAGTCGCTGCCAGACTTGGTCTCCAAGTTTTGATTCTTAATTAGACAAGTCTTCTTCAACAACTTGATTTGATTGATTCTAGTCTTTGAAAAATTCTGCACAACTTGGAAATATTCTGCACAACAACTCAAATAATATTTAGTAGACTTTGTTCTACTAGGATTTGGTTAATGAATTTATTTGCATACATTTTCCTACCAAATGCTAATTATAATATATCAACACATGGAAAATAGTATTTTTACATATAAACCCTCATATGTATGATATATTATAATAAAGTCCTTTTAAAATATAAAAATGGTAGGAAAAATGTAATAACAAATGTGCAGTTTTATCAACTGAACAGCGGCTTCTCCCTTTAAAGAATCGGTCTTCACAAGACTGTCCGTTCTAACTCCCGCTTCAAGCGAAGTCACCAAGGTTGCTTCCCTTGCCCAAAAGTCAGTTTTCAACAGGTTGGACGTTTCTTCTCAGCGAACGTCAGTCTTCGATACCCTTCACCAGGACAGGGGGTATAATGAAGCCACCCCCATAACTGAGCAGGTACCATCTGCAAGACATGCTCGACGTCGCCACTGGCGCCGAGTGAGAAAAGCTGGGGCCAGTTCCCCATCTGGACTGACTCCATCAGCTCCGGTGGTGGAAATTGACGTTGTTGTTCCAACTGGGAACAACTTTGAGCCGCTCGGGAGGGTGCGCAAGAACTCTCCAGCCGTCATGTTGAAAAAGTCTCCTCCACCCGCTGAAAATGTTATTAAGGTGAAGCCGGAGAAGCCTCCTCAGCGGTTGTCCTCCAAAATCCACAGGTTCTGGCGAAGAGTCCAATACTCTGTAATCGACAAAGACTACTCCCGCCGACAGAAGAAAATGAAGGTTCGGCAAGAGGAAGCCCATCTCACCGCCATCGTACCACGGAAAGCATCGGCTGCAACAGCCCCCTCAACTTCGACTGCCCATAAAAGGAGAAGGCCGGAGAAGATCCCTGTGTCTGCGACAAATCTCAAGGGCACTGAATCCAAACGCCTTAAGTCTGGGGGCATGGTAGTGCACACTATTTACATGGCATCCGGAAAAGAGAATAGCCGTACCTCCACGGGTCATCGACCACTTACGCGATCAGTAACTAAGGCTCAGGAGCAACAACACCAAAAGCTCCAGGAGATGCTGACAAAGATGGCCGCACTTACTGGGTAGAAAGAAAGCCCAGAAGTATCGTCGGATCAGCGTCAGGAGCAGGAAACCGACGCCGAGTTCTTCCGAAGGATGCTCGAGAAAAAGTTAAAGAGGCCGCGGAACAAGCGGCTAACATAAAGCAGATGGCGCTACTATTCCAAGATATGGTCGGGATGATGATCCAGCCGGACCCTCCGGCCGAAGATCACCTAATAATCATTGAAGACGACATAGGGGAGATATCAAACCCTCTTCCGGCTTTATCAGCAGCCAGGGAGGAGCCGATCTCAAAAGATTCTCTTGACGACTACACAGCTCAACAAATACGAGCTCATCAGGCAAATGAAGCAAATGGTCAAGTCGTCAGAACTGGGTGACCCTATCCAGGCTGGTACGATCAAATTAAGTACCCGCCAGGATACACGATCCACAAGTTCCACGTGTATAAAGGGACAGGCAATCCCCATCAGCATGTCGCTCAGTTCAGGGCTCTCTGCGGCAATACCGGAGGTGACGACAAATTGCTACTTCGCCAGTTCGTCGGCAACTTGGCGGACACGGCCTTTGAATGGTATTCGGAGCTGCCGAATGACTCCGTCAAAACGTTTACAGAGATGGAGTTGCTATTCACTCAGCGTTTCACAAGTGCTAGCGAACGCACCCCGATCACGGCATTGATCAATGCCAGGGTGAAGCCAGGAGATTCATGGGTACAGTATTCAATCCGGTGGCGGGATCTATGGTCGAGATGCGAACAACGCATAGAAGAAGCTCCTGCCGTGGGCATGTTCGTAGGGACCCTCGATCCGCAGGCGACTATATCCCAGTTTATGATGTTTTTCAAGCCGATCACTTTCCAAACCTTGATCGACAAGCTGGACCAAATGGACCAGATGAACCATAGACCGTCCTCCTAAAAAACGGAGCTTCGAAATGAGAAAGGAAAAGGGAAAGCGACCTTCGTCGCCAACACTCAACAACAGCCGAGTGATCCGAAACCAGCTGCTCGCCAAGGCAACAAATCGCGATTCCTCGATGAGAAGTTAAGATGTCCTTACTCGTTTCCCCATGATAAAACAAGAAGACTATTCAAACTAGCGGTGCACAACAGGCTCATCACCCTACCGGATCTGAAGCGTCCACTGCAGCCCGGTGACGTCAACAATCCCAACTATTGCCCCTACCACCGAATGTTGGGCCATCCGATCAAAGATTGCTTCGTCTTCAAAAGCTGGATTGAGGACCAGTACCAACAAAGCAAATTCACGCTGTCTTAAAACTGGAGGGTAAACCCTCCACAACCACATGCTCCAAAAAAGATGGACACGCCGGGGGCATCATGCTCATTCATAGAGGAAGCTCCATGGGAAGTAGTTCTTTCGGCAAAAACTAAAAGAATGCTGAAAGATCTTCAAGCATGCTCGGCAATCAAATGGAGAAGCCCGCTAGATCCAGAAATCATTGAGGGGATGCTGAAACCACGCCCAACATCGGGAGTTGGTAGCGAGGGGCAAAACACCCAGGCCCAGCCGTCAAAGTATTCAAAGAAAAAGAAGAAGAACAAGAAGCCCGCACAGCCTGACGACAAGCTCACGGATCTGCAAAAGCATATTGACGCGCTGGAAGAATACAACCAGAAAGCGTGAACCCCAGTCACGCTCCAAGAGTTTCTCAACCATATCCTTGAAAGTGGAGATAACGACAATGATGAGGGAGACGACTCGTCAGAAGAACCCGAAGATTATGTGGCAAGTTGCCACATGATCTTTCATTTGTCGCTAAATAACGAAGAAGCTCACTCGGCGTTAGAAGATAACATAGAGGAGCTGAGGGTCCATACATCATAGACAAAGTCTACCAAGGTGGGGCTTACTTGATCATGGATATGCATGGTGAAAGACCCTTCAGGCCAATAAACGGCCGGTTCCTAAAAAAATACTACGCCTGACGAGTCACGTCCCAGGTCAACGATAGATGACGACGCCTATGTCCGCTCGCTATCCTCCCAAGCTCAAACTCTATAAGTAGTATCCGGCGAAATCTCACCTCAAAATCCCTATGGACCGAAATGTCCCTAAACTAACAATGGACCGAAACGTCCTTGAACTAGCTATGGACCGAAACGTCCCTAAAACTAACAATGGACCGCAATGTCTTGAAACTAACAACGGACCGCAACGTCCTTAAACTACAATGAAACGCAGCATCCTTAGGCTAATGCGGCAAAAAAACGGTACGTCCATAAGCGAAATGGGCACGGATGAAAACCCAAAAGGGCTCCGTGAGTAAAAACAGCGGGCTACCGGCGAGTTTGTGAAAATCCGAAAGGGCGCAATCTCGTTAAAAGACACTTGTAAGGTCCTCTCGACCTTGTAAGGAGAAAAAACCCGCGTGAGACCCTTACGACTCACAAGGGAACAACACACTTAGGGATCCCTACGATTCCTAAGGAAAAATTACACTTACGAGATCCTCACAACTCGTAAGGGGAATCCTCTTATGAAACCCTCACGGCTCATAGAATTCAAAAGCCTTAAGCTACAGGGATATGAACATGTTCTTAAGCCATCACATTCCCCAGATTGCCCTACAAACGGTTCAATATTAACCCTTGTATACAATCCACGGGCACAAATAAAAGTTTTCCTCACTGAGTCCCACCAACGACGAGAAATGTCCCCATTTGGTGAACAACACTTGTAGGTCCTTTCGACTTGCAAGGAGAAAATTTTTCTTGTGAGATCCTTATGACTTACAAGAGAAGATATCACTTAGGAATCCTCACGATTCTTAAGGAGAAAACACACCTACGAGATCCTCAGGACTCGTAGGGAGAAATACCTTTATGAGACCCTTACGGCTCATAATGTCAAAAGCCTTAGTCGACAGGATCCTAACCCTGTTTGCTAAGCCACCTTTGTTCGAATCGACAAAGGAAAATGATGATTCGCTCCAGGCAATGTCCCAGTGATAGCAATGCTGATGCCTAATTCGGTATCAAATTCCAAGTCCCGTCACGGCAAATGATGATTCGCTCCTGGCAATATTCCAGTCGCAGCGATGTTGATGCCAAGATTGGGATCAGATCCCAAGTTCCATACTCGCAGCAAAAAGTCAGCGAGCCATAAAGGCATACGAAATAGCCGAAATGATAGGGTAACTTGCAACAAAATCGGCAAGTAAAATATATTCATACAAAAATAGCCGAAATGATTGGGCACCGTGAAAAATAGCCGAAATGATTGGGCAATCGCGACCTTCGTAATATAAAAAGCTGAAATGATAGAGCATCGCAGAAAGAAAACAAAAAAATAAAATGAAACTTTTGCCCTGCAGGTAAGTCCATAGTGACCCATGTATACAATCCATGGGCATAAGCGAAAAGGGAACTACATTTCCCCACCGGGCTGCGTCAAAGGGAATTCAGATCTCGACGACCACATCTATAGCCTAAAGATCAACAACGGCGTTTCTTCTCACTCCTACCGGATGCAGACGTAACGTCAACAACCGACCTCAGAGTCGCAACGAAGCAGAGCCATGGCAAAGTCCCTAGTTCCAAATCTTGACGGCCACAACTACAGCCTGGAGACCAACAACAGTGTTCCTCTTCATTCCAGCAGAATACGGACGCGACATCACCAGTCGGAGCCACGGCAAAGTACCTAGTTCTAAGACTCCATGATTCACAGACAACCTAGAGTCAACCACAACACCGCAGAAAGCGGAGCAAGTCAACCATGACACCGCAGAAAGCGGAGCAAGTCACCCCGACACCGCAGAAAGCGGAGCAAGTCAACCCCTACACCGCAGAAAGCGGAGCAAGTCACCCCGACACCGCAGAAAGCGGAGCAAGTCAACCCGGACACCGAAGAAAGCGGAGCAAGTCAACCCCGACACCGCAGAAAACGGAGCAAGTCAACCCCGACGCCGCAGAAAACGGAGCAAGTCAACCCCGACACCGCATAAAGCGGAGCACGTCAACCCGGACACCGCAGAAAGCGGAGCGAGTCAACCCCGACACCGCAGAAAGCGGAGCGAGTCAACCCCGACACCGCAGAAAGCGGAGCGAGTCAACCCCGACACCGCAGAAAGCGAAACAAGTCAGCCAACAACCCCCGTCTTGAAAACACGTCAGCCAATGACCTCCGTCTCGCAAACACGTCAACTAATGACCTCCTCGTCGTAAAGCAACGCTTCGACTCGGAAACACGTCAACCAATTACCTCCCCTTCGGCAACGCTTCGACTCGGAAATACGTCAACCAATTACCTCCCCGTCGTAAAGCAATGCTTCGACTCGGAAATACGTCAACCCTTGACCTCCCCGTCGAAGCAATGCTTCGATTCGGAAACAAGTCAAATCACCAACCACTTACGAGTCCTCTCGACTTGTAAGGGAGAAAATTCTCTTGTGAGCTCCTTTCGACTCTCGAGAGAAAACGTACTTAGGAGTCCTCACGATTCCTAAGGAAAAAATACACCTACGGGATCCTCACGACTTGTAGGGAGAAAAGTCTTTATGATACCCTCACGGCTCATAAAGTTGAAAAGTCTTAGGCAGCAGACCTGAACCTGTTTCCTAAGCCATCGCTACCCTACAAAGAGCTCCAGATGGACCATCTATAGACCACATTTGCCAAAATTACATGCCAGAGAAATGGAGGTGCTACTCGAGAGTACGTAAACTGCTTTGCACCAAGTCAAAACAAAAAGGCATAACCCATGGACGTCAACCACATACTATGCAAGGCAGTAAAGAGAACATTTGATTTGCATCCAGTTAAGTGTTCGAAGCGTACCCACTCATGTATGTGCGAAAAGGTTTAATGCATAAAATAAACGCACAGAAAGGAAAAATTTGTTATTCATACCTCAAAAAATTCTTACATTGATGAAAACAGTAAACAAAAACATCATTAAAACGTTTACAATGGTAAAACACTAAATCCGGGACATGGATTGAGAAATTCAGAAGTAAGGCCGTCTAAAATGCTTCTGGCTTCTCTGACCATTTTTGCGTGCATCCTCTCACGAATGCAAGCGTCGGGATCCTCGCTTATGTCGTCCATCCTCTGATAGGCAGCGATTATCGTCGTCTATTGGAAAATTTTAATGCAAGATATCAACAAGATTATCTCGCCGCCTCTTCGAGATCAGGCCCATCAAATATACTGAGCGCACCTTGTCTTCAACATCATCCAGTGTCTTAAGAGGAATTGCTTCGTAAAATCCAGGAAGTGTGTTCCAAATCGCTCTCACGACGATTTTCAAAAGAGCGGAGCGACGAGAAAGTAGTCGACCGTTGTATTCATTAAAGCGACTCATAATCTCAGCGCGTTGAGCATTTGTAAACTCCTGGTTTTGACAACGGCCTTGTGCACGAATGTCTCCATAAGAAATAATTTCGTTAAGATCGTACAGATGAGCCGCCATAGTGTTTGAAAAGGAAAATCAGTAAGAGTTTAGTGGTTTAAATTCCCGTGTCTATTTCAATAAGCATATTCTTGACGAAATTATTTCTTAATTGATTCAACAAATTAGCCTCCCCTATATAAAAGACCCAAGACTTTAAGTCTTAGACAGAGGAACCTCCCCATAAGTTTCAAATTAAAGGAAGAAACAGAGAAGAACTCCCCCATAAACTTCAAACTTCAAAGAAGAGAGCAATTTCTTCTCAAGGTAAAAAGAGATCCTACCATATCATAAAAAAAAAGAACTTAGTTCTTTTTCTAGATCATAGATCTATAAGACAAAGGTCTTTCATAAAAGTAAAAGAGATCATAGCACCTCATCAAACAAAAAAAAGAGAAGAACTTAGTTCTTAGATCCATGAGATAAAGTCTCTCGCAAACGAGAATTTAATTCTCAGAGCACCGAACTGATTAGAAAAAAAATTGCCTGGCGCTCAGCGCCGAGCGTCTACGTGCTCCTCACGTGGGTACTATTTTTAAAAAGAGTGCTCTGCACTCATTGGCTGGCGCTCAGTATCGAGCGCTCCACGTGCTCCTCACGTGGGCGCTATTTTTATAAAGAGCGCTCTGCACGCATTGGTTGGCACCAAGCACCAAGCGCTCCACATGCTCCTCACGTGGGCGCTATTTTTGTAAAGAGAGCTCTGTACTCATTGGTTGGCGCCAAGCTCTCCACGTACTCCTCACGTGGGCGCTATTTTTATAAAGAGTGTTCTGCACTCATTGCCTAGCGCTCAGCGCCAAGCGCTCCACGTGTTCCTCACGTGAGCTCTATCAAGTGTTTAACACTCCATATAAAAGAACACAAATAAAACAAAAAGAATAAAGGGTGTCAGAACCCATTTCAGTGCTCAGCACTGTTGATGCAGAAAGGGGACCAAGCCCAAATAAATAATCAAGTGGGCTTTGCCCAAAGTTGGTCAAATCTCAAATTAACCCAACCCATATGCTTTTAAATTGGACTTAGTTCCAAACAAGATCATCAAATCTTTGATGAACATTCTCTGGTTCAAGAGTATATCTTTTCATACCTCTGATACATGTCGTTGTAATTCTTCAACGTCTTCAGAGAGATGGAGGGTCCCAATAACCAATAACTTTTGGCGCATCCCCAAATTGTTAAACCAAAAGACAGACTATGATGTCTTTAAACCCTACAGACTATGATGTCTTTAAACCCTACAGACTATGATGTCTTTAAACATGGACTATGAGGTCCTTAAACTCATGGACTATGATGTCCTTAAACCCAATGGACCACAATGTCCCCTAAACTAAATTCTATAGACTATGATGTCCTTAAACTTATATGGACTATGATGTCCTTAAACCCAATGGACTGTAACGTCCCTAAACTAAATTAATATAGCCCAAATGTTCTGTTATCGGATCTAAATGATCCTGAACCCCTGTTGAGTCGATCTTAGTCTAAAATTAGACTAGCGTATCCTTAACAAACATTTAAGTTGATCTTAATCTTAAATGAGATTAACGATCCTTAAATCAAACCAACCCAAATATAAGAAAATACGGATTTGGACTAATCCCCGCCCTACGGGCGACAACATAAATTAGTCTCCGTATACAATCCACGAGCAACCACAAACAAAACAAATACACATGACACAAAGTGAACATCTGGAGAAGGAGAAAGTGGTTATCGCTACGCGGTAGCGTAATTAACTGCAGGGGCTTGCGCCTGCAGGGAAGAGCGTCCACACAATCAAAAACCTCTCACGATGAGGGGAATCTGACGAAGTCTGCTATAACGGTCGCATCCGTCTAAACCTCCAATGCATGGTGCCATAAATCAACTTGGAATCTTTGGAGAGGTGGATTAATAAAACCAAATAGCATCTGCCCCCCTCCCCTTTCCCCAAAATTCAGGCCAGACGTCCTAACATCCCGGTCGTGTCTTTCGGCGGTAAACAGTCATGTTTGAGACTAAGATCAGTTTAACAATATTTTAAGGATCATTTTTACTTAAGATCTATCAAAAGAGCATTTGGGCTCAGTTGCAAGAAACTTCAGAGATTTAGCCAATTTGGGCTTAGTCTGCCCACTCTTTTCCTTTTCATTCAAAAGTGTTAAGCACTTATTTGGGCTCTGTTTGTTCAGCCCCCTTTTCTTTTTATGCAAAAGTGCTAAGAACTTATTTGGCGCTCTGACACTCACATGGGTGTCATATGAAGCATTTAATTATGGGTACCGCCCAATGAGCGTTGAACACTCAGCTATTTTGACTATATGTGGAGCGCTAAGCACTTTTCTCTTTTCTTTTCTTTTTTTTTGGTGGCGCCTACGTGAGGAACACGTAAGGCGCTGGGCGCTGCCCGATCAGTGCAAAGAATTCGGCCGTTTTGGCTTTTTATGGAGCGCTAAGTACTCTTATTATTTTTTTGGGGCCCGCGTGAGGAGCACCTGCGGCGCTGGGCGCTGCCCAATCAGTGCTAAGCACTAAGCCATTTTAGCTTTTTACGGAGTGCTAATCACCCATATTCTTTTTGTGGCGTCCACGTGAGGAACACGTGCGGCGCTGCCAAATCAGTGCTAAACACTTAGCCGTTTTGGCTGTATGTGAAGCGCTAAACGCTTTTTATATGGCGTACACGTGTGTTTCACGTGAGGCGCTAGGCGTTGTTAAAAAGGGCGCCCACGTGGGAAACACGTGAGGCGCTAGTTTCTTTATATGGAGATTTAATCTCTGTTGATATTTTTAGAGAACTTAAATCTCTGTTAATGGAATTTTGACTATTAACGATCACCAAGATCATTATTTTGAGAATCTGGGATCATGTTCTTTAAGAACTAAGTTCTTGATTTGAAGGAACTAAGTTCCTGGAGTGTTATGATCTCCATATTCTTTCTCTTTAAATTTGTTCATCCATGAATCTTTGATCCTTAAGAACAAGATCTTTCCGATGAGAATTAAATTCTCAACTTGTGGGAGACTTTTCTTGTGGATCTCAGATCCAGAGAAAGAACTAAGTTATCGGGAAGGGTTATACCCTTAGATATGTTATGATAGGTAAAGAAGATGTTTTGATCTCTGTGATTTCTTTACCTAGAGTTTGACAGGAGGAAGCTCTTCTTCTTTATTGAGAATTAAATTCTCTATTGCTTTGAGAGCATTCTGTATTTTTCATAAGCTTATGGGTTTTTTTTTCTATTTCTCTCTTCCTCTTGTTCCTCTCTCTCTCTCTCTCTCTCTTTCTCTATTGAAATCTCGAGTCCTTTATATAGTGGAGGCGGATCGTTAATTGGTTTTGAGAAAATTCATCATTGAGAGATTCCAATTGATTTAATCAAACTCAAAATTGAGTTGGGGAATTTTACCCACCATTGGATTTTTGATCCAAGGACTTCTGTTTTACAGAATATGTTGTTCTTGTTTTTAACAAGATCGGAAAAATATTCTCCCGTATACAGAATTTATTCTGTCAAGTGGTGATTTTTAATCACCATTGGATTTTTAATCCAAGGGTTTTCTGTTTTACAGAGAGCAATCTTTTTGTTTGGAAAGATTGAGAGAATATATATTCCAAAAATAGAATTTTATTCTATTATTGGATCATTAATCCAACCGAGAGTATCTTTCTTATTTAAAAAGATATAGGAGATATTTTCTCCTAATAGAATTTGATTCTATATCTTGGTAATATATCATCTCTGTTAGATTTTTGATCCAACGGCTCTGTTTAAGAGAGAGTATCGTAGAATTTAATTCTACTTGGGCGCCGGCGCTCACATATTATGCACGTGGGCGCCACTTAAGAATTTAATTCTTAAGATGGGTATTCCTGTGCTTTGCACACTGGCGCCCGCATGAGGAGTACGTGAGGCACCACCATAGGATTTAATCTCATAAAATTGGCTCTGGCACTGGCGCCCTCGTAGAGAGCGCGTGAGACGCTGCCTCATTAAATTCAATAGAGCTTTGCTCTTTTATTAGGTTAAATATATTGTGGAAACATCTATCTCTTCAGTCTCCATAGTATCTGACGAACATTCCAAGAAAACAGAGAAGGGTGGAATGACCGTCAGTGAACTTTCGCTCCGTAAGTCCCTAAGAATTGAAATGAAGTATAAAGTGTAATGATAAAGGAAAATGTATATCATAAATAATTGATTATGAAGTATGGTGTGTCAGCATGTTGTTTAATGTAATCATGTCAAGTTTATTTAGCATACAGTTCTATCGTAATATATGTGAACAAGTATGATAATATATAACAAGTAGATAAGAATGACAGCATAGCATGAGCATAGCAAACAAATGTAACCTGGCCATGTGGTGTAAGTATAGTGAACATGCAGTGAATGTAAGTGTCTTAACAGGTCTCTACTTGGGTACACTAATTTAACGTTAGTTCAAGGGTGAATGTCAACCAATCTCAAGAGTGTTCTCGAACCCAACAAGCTGTAATCCAGGGGTAAGAAACTACGAGCCCGAATCAAGTGTTAGTACCGGGACTTCGACCGCCGTCGAAGTATTCCAAACTCAACAGGCTATAATCTAGGAGCAAAGAAACATGGGCCCTCATGATAGCTTGCATGTGTTAATAGACATGGATTCATGATCTAGTGGAACTCCTGAGATTTCATTAGATTCACGCATGAACTACCACAACACCCCGTGTATGCTAAGTTACATTTAAAATTACCGGCCTTGCTCGATTCTATGAATACATCAAGTTGCAAGATAGAATTCATGTATATATCAAGTATTCATGTATTCATGTCAAGTATTTATGTATTCATGTTAAGTTGTATTCATGGTTCGAGTCAAGTCAATTCAAGTCATGTATTCAGGTTTGATATATGTGTTTGAATTCAGGTATTCAGGTTCATGTTCAAGTATGCATGCTAGACTTTGGGTTCATGTTTGAATTGGATTCTGACTTGAGTTTGGATTCAAGTTCATGATCAAGTATTCATGTTTGGTTTTAGATTCAGGTTTGAGTTTGGATTCATACTTAAGTTAGACTCAGACTTGAGTCAGACACTTTAAACCGATTTTGATCTTGAATTAGGTTTAGGAGATACCGGTAACTGCTGCACATGGACGGCAGGATTTGTGTTTTTTTCCAAAACAATGACCATTGATAACACCGTTAAGTTTTTCTACCATAAATAGGCAAGCACTCACTTTCTCCGGCTCCCTGAGGCTCAAGAGAATTGATCTTGCTTAAACTTATATTTACTAAGTCCTTAGATGTAATTTTATATACCTCGAGGGGGTTTTATGAAAAATATTTTTTAATATAGTTTCAAAATAATCTCGAGAAATTATTTATATTATTAGGGGTTTCCATGGATGTGAATTTTAAGGGTTTGATGTATTTTAGTGATAATTACCTTAATTTGAATAGTTCAGTGTATTTTATTGTAAAACTTGCATTGTATTGGTATCCTGATGGTATTTTGATGAAACTTGTAATTTCTTTCCTTTGAAAAAATAAAGGTTATTATATTTTGAAAATATATGGATTTATAATACTTATATAATTATTAAAAATTAATTTTATTATTAAGTAGAAAATTGTGTTTTTCTTAAAAATCGTATTAAAAACCTTTCGAGACCGAATGCTCCATGAGGAGGTCTGCATCTCGCTGTTTATGTATTGCTTTATATCTTTGTACTTTCCTTTTCAAAGCAGTGTATTGTAAAGATAAATGTTAATAAAAGTTGATGTTCATTTTATACCTCTTGTCATTCTTGTGCATTTTACATATATTGCTTATTTACGCTTAACATATTTATTTCCGAGTAAATACGTCACGTGCCTGCTACGTCACCGCTTCCGTACGCCAGGAAGCGGGGCATGACAAGTTCAGAGAGTTAGTTGAGTCTGGTTTGAGGACGGAATTGTAGATTCATGAAGATGGTTCCCTGAGATTTGGCAGTCGGCTGTGTGTTCCAAAGGGGGGTATTCGAGATGAAGTTTTAGCTGAGGCATACAGTTCCGCTTAATCTGTGCGCCCAGGAGGCAGCAAGATGTAAAGAGATCTGAGGTAGCACTTCTGGTGGAACGGAATGAAGAGGGAGATTGCTTGCTTTGTATCCAAGTGTCTGGTATGCCAACAGGTGAAACCCAAGCATCAGAGAATAGCTGGGTTGTTGCAACCGCTTCCAGTGCCAGCGTGGAAATGGGACCACATCACCATGGATTTTGTGACGGCACTACCTTGAATTCCAAAAGGCAACAATACTGTCTGGGTTATTGATGATCGTCTCATGAAGGCAGCACGTTTCATACCTTTCCGAGTGGGATAATCGACGAAGTCGCTTGCGGAGAAATATATGCAGGAGATTGTGAGACTGCACGGAGTGCCCGTTAGTATCGTGTTGGATCAAGACACCAAGTTCATTTCCCATTTCTGGAAGAGCCTGCAGGAGAGTTTGGGTACTCGTCACAAGTTCAGAACGGCCTATCATCAGCAAACGAACGGGCAATCCGAGCGTACTATCCAGACGCTCGAGGATATGCTGAGGGCGTGCATGCTTGATTTTTAGGGCTCTTGGAAAGACCACCTCCATCTGGTAGAGTTTTTGTATAACAACAGTTATCAAGCTAGCATCCAGATGGCACCATTCAAGGCTCTGTATGGACGGAAGTGTCAATCCCCTATTTGTTGGGATGACGTCGGTGAACGAAGATTGTTGGGCCCTGAGCTTATAGTACAGACAATGAACAAGGTTCAGACAATCAGGCAACGTATAAAAGCTACTCAGGACCGAAAGAAGAGTTGGGCAGATGCCGACAGAAGGTCGTTAGAGTTTGGTGTTGGTGACTACGTATTTCTGAAGATATCACCCACTCAGGGAGTGGTCAGGTTTGGTAGTCGGGGGAAACCCAGTCCCCGATTCATCGGACCTTTTGAGGTGCTAGAGCGAGTAAGAGATGTGGCTTATCGACTAGCCTTACCTCCATCTCTAGCTGGTTTGCATAATACTTTCCATGTATCTTAGTTGAGGCGCTACGTTCGAGATGACAGCCATATCTTGGACCATTCAGAGTTAACGTTGGGCACCGATCTGTCTTACGAGGAGCAGCCTACCACCATTCTCGATCGTCGGGAAAAGTGCTAAACAACAAAGTCATTCTTGGTTCGAGTTTCTTGGGGTGGTCGTTCCCCAAGAGAGTCTACCTGGGAATGCGAGTAGGACATCCGTCCAAGATTTCCGCACCTGTTTGAGTAGTTGTTGTTGTTTGTTTCGTTGTTTTTCCGTTCTTTAATTTCGAGGACGAAATTTTTGTAAGGGGGTATGATGTAAATCCCCAGTTCCATGGTACATCTTATATTTAAAATTTTGGTCCCAATAAATTTTCCGTTTAATTCTCAATTCAAATTCCTAAATATATTATTTCAATTTCTTTTCTTTAAAGCTTAACCAAATTTTTCCAAATTTTTCTATTTCTAATTTTTTTACCTAAACCCTAATCCCCCAGCCCAGCCCAAACCCGCGCACCCAAACACGACCCAAACCTGACCCGTTCCCCACCTCCTCTTCTTCTTCTTTCTCATTTTCCCGCCTCGATCCCAACGACTCCCTTCCTCTCTCGCACTTAACCCCGACCCATTCCTCATCGACGCCGTTCCCGATCCCAACGACCCGAGATCCTCTTCACCACCTCCCAACACCTTTCCCTTTTTTCTTTCCTCCTCTCTCCTTTCCCCATGTTCACAGATCCAACGCCGTGCATAACCCCCGTGAAAACCTCTCCATGCCGACGTGGCCTCGTCGCCAACAACCCTAAGATCTCCACACCTGCCTTCCCTCATCTCGCCAACGTCTCTCTCACTCTCCAACTCTTAACGTCTCTCTCTCTCTCTCTCTCAAACTCCCTTTCCCTCTCGAAACCCCACCGTCGACGACGAACTCACCGGAGCCACCACCAGAACCACCGCAACACCACCAACCATCTCCCTCTACTGCTTCACCTCCTCCAGCAACTCTATCGCCGCACCTCGAGCAACCGCTCACCGTTCCACCTCCGGCAGCCCTTCTGCCACCGTCATCACATCCGCAACCACCTCCTCCTCCTCGTCGTCCACCCCGCTACCAACACCACCGTCCTCCACGTCGACCACCAACCAGCACCGCCTCTACCTCCCTCCTGCTACAACCGAGCCCACCTTTTAAGATCACCATCTCACCAACACCCACCGAGCTCACCGCCGCGCCACCGCCTAAGCCGTCATTGTCGCCACCACCGCATCTTCCCCCATAGCCACAACATCGATGCCTCGTGCTTCGCTGTGCCAACCCCAATGCTAAAGCCCTAGCCCTAACCGAGCCTTAACGTTGTCGTTCCAGGCCTAGCCGTGGGTGTTGGGGTCAAAATTTACACCCCGGTTGACCAAGTCAAAATCAAAGTCAACCCCAAGCCCAGTGGGCCCAAGCCCAGGTCAAGTGGGCCAATGCCCGGGTCGAGCCCGAACATAAGGCGACCGGCCTCCCTATGCCGAAATAAAAATTTTGTAATAAATAATTTTAGTGTATTTCTTTTATTTTATTTTATGAATAAATGTAAGAAAATGGGAATAAAGCCAAATTTTGTAAAGCCCATGGCTCATGTGCAAAAGAATTAAGCACATGAGGTATGGGATGAGCAAAATGCCATTTTGTAAAGCACATGAGGCATGGGATGGGCAAAATGCCATTTTGTAAAGCCCAAGGGGCTATATGTAAAGTGTGTAGCCTATAAAGGCAAACATGATGAAAATAGCTAAGGATCTTTTTCTCTCTCAAAAAAAAATTAAGGTCTGTGCCTCCTTCTCTTTCATCAAGGTTCTAGACCTTCTTTTTTTTATAATTAAATCAAGAGTTTTACTCTTCTTTTTCCAAAACTAAATAGTTTTTCACCATAAAACCCACAAAAGGGAGCTCAGATCTTCCATTAGATCTCAAAAATGGGAGATTTTTAAAATCTCACACCTCTTGTTCTGCAAGATCCGGCCAACAAAGAGGAGGAAGAAGGAGACCCATCTCCGAAAATCCCAATTTGGAAAAGATCCAAGGCTCAAGAGAAGATCCAAGGCTTAAGAGAGAAGAACCTCTGAAGATTTTTAGGGAGTTCAACTCCAAGACCCGAATTCTCAAAAGATTTTAACTCCTAATACAGATCTTTTGGAGTTTAACTCCACTCAAAATCCTCTTTTGGAGTTTAACACCTATTTCCGGGGGTAAAAACCCCTTCTTTTCGCTAGCGCCTAGCGCTCAAGCGCCCACGTGTCGGGCACATGAGGCGCTAGCGCCAGCGCTCAAGCGCCCACGTGCTGGGCACGTGAGGCGCTAGCGCCCGAGCGCCCATGTGCCGGGCACGTGAGGCGCCAAAGCGCCCGCGCCCAGCGCCCCGCGCCCAGCGCCGGTGTGCTAGGCACGTGAGGCACCGGCGCTCACCCTTCCTTTGGACGCCATTTTTCCCTCATTTTACATGCACTCCACACTAAAAATACCTCCCCCGTTAGAAAAAATTTCTAACGGGACGCTGCCCCGCACCCCGCAAGTGGGTTGCTCGCCCCCTTGATCCCCAGCCCGCTATCCGGATAGCGGGACCCTTTTAAAAAATCTGCGGGGCTCCCGATATATCCAAAACCCCTTCAAAACACAACACTGCACATTTAGTTCGCATGGCCTGTTTGACCCGTCAATCGTAGGTTCCCTCGCTCCAAAAGCGAGGGGTAATTAATGGCAGCTTTGTCCATGGCTGCCGGACATTGGGATCCCCACAATCAATAAACCCCAGCCTACCCTAGGAAAGGGGAATCTGTAATGCGCCTGACAAGCACGCGCGTATTCCTATCTCAATGGGGTGACGAAAAACACCTTACAGATTCTGGCACGCCCGGTGGGACCTTTCTCTCCTCCCATATCTCGGGTCAAGTGTTCATGCGAACTCATTTAAAATATATGCCGATGTTTATACCGAAATAATGTTTTTTTCTGTGCAGCAATCAACTTTCAACGACAATGTCTCCTAAGATGGATCCAGCTTCCGATGCGACCCCGATTCCGTACATGGTCAAGTCAATGCTCGTGTGATTCTCCCCGCAAGCCTTAGTCGACAGTGGGAGGAACTGCCCCGGGAATTTGCTTCCGTCATCATTTACCCTGCCAGAAGCACTCATCTGGCAGAAAAGCCGGCAAAATAGATGGCCAAGATGGTCTCAAGGGGCAAGAGACCGAATGTTGTGATCGCTAAGGCACCACAACCGAAACTAAAGATGGTGTCTGAACGACTCTCTGGAGCTCCAGCTAAGGGTAAGACTTCCGGTATAAGGGGCAACATCAAACGTTGCGGACGAGCTCAGGCGATGACTCCAACAAATAAACAATCAGGCGTATCTCTAAAGCCCTCCAACGCCCGGTCTACGGCGGCTTCCCGAAGAGCCGTAACTAGCCAAGTGCTCAAAACAGAAAAGCTGGGACAAAAGCGGATTAGGTATCGAGCCAACAAGAGGGCCAGGACTTCAACCATGTGGAATCTTGTGAGGTTCCAAGAGCAGGATTACTCCGCGACGACGGCTGTGTCGACCGTAAAAATCAGCAATTCCTTCGAACCTCTGAAGTGGGTTCAGAAAAATGCCATGACCGCCAGAATCAAGAAGACAACGGTCCGAACATTGTTACAAAGAGACGTATACCGGCCCCAACAGAAAAAGTATGACACTGTCTCTTCAAGAGTCTACCAGGCCCTCTGTGCAGCGTGAAAACAGCGAGGCAAAACCAAAAAGGAAGCGTCAGCGCCATTCAAGAGTTCGGCCAGGCCATCCACCTTCAGTCGACTGCCCGTTACCGAAATAGGAGGGTCAAGACAGCGATCCATGAAATCAGCCGCCGATACGGCTGGATATGTTATCCATACGGTCTATATGACAGGTGGGCGCCCCAGCGACAACCTTCACAGCAAAAGAAAGGATGGGGCCACCACATCCCAAGCCCAATCTAGCTTGAATGTGGTTGCTGCTTCCCAAGAACATCCGCCTCCGCTGGATGATGAAAACCCTCTCGATGAGGATGATAGGCAGAAAGACCCCTCAGACCATGTAGATTCAAGCTCGGACAGCGAGGAAGAGCCAACTTTCCGCCCCAGGACCGCGGAGCCGGAGCTGCTTAAAGAGCTTCGAAAACAGCTCAGGAGCAAAGATAAAGAGATGGCCAACCTCTATTCTAAAATTGACGACCTAACGAACGTTGTGATGCAGCTTACGGCTCAAATTGCTAGAGCACCTCCCAATCAAGCACAAGTCTCTACTTATGAGCTGCGTGATGACAATCCGAAGCAGCCGATGCCTGTCCCTTTAGGTCCAAGATTGGTCGAGCCGCACGAAAGCCGGCCACATTCCGCTTCTGGGGACTGTAGGGTGTTTTTCGTCACCCCATTGAGATGGGAATGCGCGCGCTCTTGTCGGGCGCAGTACAGATTCCCCATGCCTAGGGTAGGCCGAGGTTTAATGATTGTGGGGATCCGAATCTCCGGCAGCCACGGACTAAGCTGCCGTTAATTACCCTCGCCTTTGGAGCGAGGGAACCTCCGATTGACGGGTTAAATTAGTCATGCGAACTCAATATGCAGTGTTGTGTTTTGAAGGGGTTTTGGATATATCGGGAGCCCCGCAGAGTTTTTATGGGGGTCCCGCTACCCGGATAGCGGGCTGGGGGTCAAGGGGGCTAGCAGCCCCCTTGCGGGATGCGGGGCAGCGCCCCGTTAGAAATTTTTTCTAACATGGGAGGTGTTTTTAGTGTGGAGTGTGTGTGTGTGTGTGTAAGGGAAAGGGCATCCAAAGGATGCGTGGGGGGCCAGCGCCTCGTGTGCATGGCACGCAGGCGCTGAGCGCTAGCGCACTAGGCGTTGGGCGCGAGCACTCTAGGCGCTGGGCGCGCCACGTGCTTGGCACGTGGGTGCTAGCGCTCTGGGCGCTGGGCGCGCCACGTGCTCGGCACATGGGCACAAGCGCACTGGGCGCTGGGCGTGCCACGTGCTCGGCATGTGGGCGCTGGCGCACCACGTGCTCGGTACATGGGTGCAAGCGCTCATGGAGATGGGAGCACCGCGTGCTCGGCACGTGGGCACAAGCGCACCGCATGCTCGGCATGTGGGCGCAAGCACTCTGGGTGCTGGGCGCACCACGTGCTCGGCACGTGGGCACAAGCGCACCGCGTGCTCGGCACGTGGGCTCAAGCGCTCTGGGCGCTGGGCACGCCACGTGCTTGGCACGTGGGCACAAGCGCTCTGGGCGCTGGACGCTAGGCGTCAAACAGAAAAGGGGACTTGGTCCCTGTACTGGGAGCTGTACTTCCGATTTATGGAGTTAAACTCCTAAAAGTTTAAAAATGATCAAAGGGGGCTGCTTTGTTTCTCCCTTTGGCCCTGGCACTTCCCAAGATGGGATTTTTGGAGATGGGTCTCCTCCTTCCTCCCCTGTTAGCTGGGTCTTGAAGAACAAGAAGTATGTGATTCTAAAAATCTCTTCTTTTTGAGATCTGATAGGAGATCTGAGTTCCCCTTTGTGGGTTTTGTGGTGAAAAACTATTTAGTTTTGGAAAAGGAAGAGTAAAACTCTTGATTTAATTGAAAAAGGGGAAGAAGGTTTAGAACCTTGAAGAAGGAGCAGGAGGCACACAGAACCCTAGTTTTTGGGGGAATGAAAAAGTTGTATTAGATATTTTCATCATGTTGCCTCTTATAGGCTTACACATTTACATATAGCCCCTTGGGCTTTACAAAATGGCATTTTGCCCATCCCATGGCTCATGTGCTATTTCTTTTTGCACATAAGCCATGGGCTTACAAAAATTTGGCTTTATGCCCATTTTGTATAAAAAATCACATAAAAATTATTTATTACATGATTTTTATCTTGGTATGGAGGAGGGTCGGCCGCTTCATGTTCGGACTCGACCTGGGCATGGGCCCGCTTGATCTGGGCTTGGGCCCACTTGGCTTGGGGTTGACCTTGACTTTGACTTGGTCAACCGGGGTGCAATTTTTGACCCCAACAAGGACGCCTTGGCCCCAGATAACACTATTCCACTAACACAAGATCTGATAATGGATTTGGTCACTAGCAAGGTTAAAACATTAGTGGCTGAAGCTCAGAAAGAAATTGGCAGTAGTGGACGGCCATATCCCGCACAGTACGATCTGATCGAGTTCCCGAGAGGCTACGTCATTCCTAAGTTCGGAAGATTTGACGGGACGGGAAATGAAAATCGGCACGTCGCCCACTTTAAGGCATCGTGCGGAAATACAGAGGGCAATGATGCGCTCCTTCTTCGTCAGTTTGTCAACAGCCTGACTGGTGTTGCTTTCGACTGGTACGCGAGTATACCAGACGGGTCCGTCATTACCTTTGCCCAAATGGAGTCTCTGTTTCGGCAAAGGTTCATGAGTGTCAATGATAAAATCTCCATTTCTGACCTTGTGAGGACCAAGCCGGGGAAGAATGAAAGAAACACCGATTTTATCGTCCGATGGCGTAATCTCACGGTCAAGTGCAAACCGCCGCTGGAGCAGGACCAGTCCGCCAGCCTCCTCATTGGGAATCTAAGCAATTAGATGGTCCCTTTCTTATGTACAGCAGGCCTCAAGACATTTCAGGAGTTGACCAAGAAAGTCCAAATGCTGGAACGTTCGAAGCAAGAGTCCCCCCTCGGACTCTCAGAAAGACAAGACTTGGAAAAGCAAGAGGGACGACAACCGTAGAAGCGAGAATTCCAGTAATACCAATGTCCTCAATGCGTCTGACAATGAAGAAAAGCGAAAGGCAGGCGAATCAAAAACCAACCGGTCTCGAAATCCAGTGCTGGGAGGAGAAGGGCCTTCCCTAGAGGAGAAAAAGAACAAGGTTTACTCTTTCAGGAGGGACAAGGTCCGAAAGATATTCAAAGATTCCCTGAACAACGGTCTTCAATTGCCGGAGTCGGAAAGACCTCATGAAGCAAAAATGACCGATAATCCTCTATATTGCCCGTACCACCGAGTAGCGAGTCATGCAGGATTGCTATATCTTCAAGATTGGGTCGAGAAGTAGTACAAGACTGGAGAAATCGAGCTGTCCAAGAGTGTGTTAGTGAACAATCAAGTTGCAGCCACCAACTTTATACAAACGGAAGCTGAAGCCATCTGGGAGCAGACAGCTGAACCCGCTGCCTCGAGAAATAAACTCGACTCGCCGCAGCCCCCTTGGAGTAAGCACATATCTAATAAGAAGAAGAAGATGCTAAAGCTACTTCAGAAAGAGCCCAGGACGGAATGGGAAGGGCAGAAGAAGCCTACCATTCCAGCTGCCAATGCGGCTCCATCAGGCTCAAAATCCAAAAAGCTCAAGAAGAAGAAAAGTGCAGCTCGGCGCGAAAAAGTGTCTGCAGGGAGATCAACCATTCAAAAATATATCGATTCCCTCGAAGACTATGAACAGAAAGAAAGAACTCTGATTCAATTGAAGGAGTTCCTCCCTATGGAAGCGGCTGAAATTCTAGAGGAGTTAGAAGAAGACTCCAATGAAGAGATCCCTATAGTGACCTGCTACGCCATCCATCTTGGCAGCGACTCTGAGGAGGAGCTCTGTTATCCCGAAGAGGACGAGGAGCTCGCCACAAGGGCTAACCAAATCCAGCTCAGAAGCGGCAGGGCTCTACCGCCGAATCAGGGCAATGCCCCAAAAGAGAAGGAAAAACAAGTGGCTAATGAGGAAGATGGCAGAGAACCGGCTAATGAAAACTCAACTCCTTCCTCGGTGGACTATAATTTCTTGGCTCATCACCAAAAGCTTCCGTCTCTCCTGAGCATCTACGATGCCTTGGTCCTATCTAAAGATCGTAGTGATGTTCTTATTCACGCTCTACAAAACCCTGAGCGGTATCAGGCTCGCTTTGCGGAAATTAATATGAAAGAAGCCCAGTACACTCTGCATGCCGCTACAGTCATGTTTAAGGACGAAGACTTGCTACTGGGAACGACGGAGCATAATCAGTCGCTTTATGTGACCGGGTACAGCGACGGAGATCGGATTAATCGCACATTGATTGATCCAGGATCCTCAGTGAACATCATGAACTTGCGAACTCTGAAGAGTTTGTCAATGGACGTTCGACACCTGTCAAGGGAAAGGATTGTCATTCAAGGTTTCAATCAAAACTGTCAGCAAGTTCTTGGGTCTATAGCTTTGCCAATCAAATGTGGGGATCTGCAAACTGAAGCTAAGATATACGTGATCGACGCTAACACGTCTTATAAAATTCTCTTGGGACGGCCGTGGCTCCACGATTACAGCATCGTTCTGTCAACTCTCCATCAATGCATGAAGTATACTACAAATGGAGAAGAAAGACGCATTGATAGAGACATCTAGCCGTTCGGTGTGCATGAAGTCCGATATGAAGATTCTCGGTACTTTGTGAACCTCCAAAGTGCTAAGCCACAGCTGACCAAAGAAAGAACAGCCTCGAAACTCAAAAGCAAGTCTGAGCCGGCTGTCACTTTCAAAAGCAGAAACCCCCATGTGCGTCCGCATTTCGGCAGTGACACTGATGAGTCCGACGCTGGAAGTCCGTCCTTCCGTAAAAATCGCCCTCGTTTCGGTAGCGATATGGATGAATCTGTTATTGAAGGCTCATCTGATAGCAAAATCTGCCCTCGTTTAGGCAGTGACACTGAAGAATCAGAAGAAGAGGATCCGTCTTGCAACAGCTATGCAAATCAGGCTATCGGGCGAACAGCGAAGCTATGAGAGACCTTTGAAGTTGCAAAAGGGTCCCTATCCATCACAAGGGTGCCAGAGCGGATGTGTAAAGAGCTCGATGCATTGTCAGTCTCCACCGTGGACCAGCTGAAAACTTTCTACTTTCCTGGGAGGAAAAGTGGACAGAAGGACATCCTGTTTTATGGGTCAAATCATGTTGTGCACCCGGACGATTTGTCTGTCGTGTGCCTTCCCTATGAGAGAGGCATAAGAGCCATCCTCAATCCCAGATACTATGCGTCTGAGATGCGGGAATATTTCAAAAGGTGTGGATGCCGGGTTTATTGCAAAATCAAGCATCTCCTTGAAACCCTTATCTTCTTCGAAGATTTTCCAGAAAGAAAAATCTGTTTATATCAAACGGAGTCCGAAGCGAAATTTTACGAAGGGCTATGGCATCCGCTTCAGGTTCGAGCACTCATCGATGGACGAATTCTAGATAGACGGGGCATAGGTTTCATTCAACTTGATTTTAAGGCATGCTACATGATCCACGTTGGTGAAGCCAGCAAAAGATCAAATGATGATGACGAGATAGCAGAGCCAGAAGAAGCTCCTCAAGAGCTTGAAGATGGCGGACAAGCAACCTTCGATGAGCTAACCGAGATTGATTTGGGAACGCCCGATAATCTAAGGCCGACCTACATCAGATCACTCTTATCCGAGGAAATGAAAGAGCAGATAATTGCCCTGCTGCATGAGTTCGATGACTTCTTCGTGTGGACGTACAAAGAAATGCCTGGCCTCTCCCCTGAAGTGGTCGTGCATAAGCTGTCTATATCTCCTGATTCTAAGCCAGTCAAACAAGCTCCTCGAAGAATGAGAAGGGGACTGGAAGAAAAGGTCATCGAGGAAACCAAGAAACTCATCGATACCGGCTTCATCAGGGAAGAGAAATATGAGGACTGGATCACATGCATAGTCCTAGTGAAGAAGAAAAATGGGCAGATCCGAGTTTGTGTCGATTTCAGGGACCTCAACAAGGCATGTCCTAAAGACAACTTCCCGCTACCGGTCATGGAAATGATGGTCGATGACACCTCAAATTACGAGCTGTTCACCTTTATGGATGGATCGTCTGGATATAATCAGATCAAGATGTCACCTGAGGATGAGAAACACACAGCATTTCGAACCCCGATCGGAACATAATGCTACAAAGTGATGCCGTTCGGACTGAAGAACGCAGGTGCTACATATCAAAGGGCAATGACCAATATCTTTGATGACCTAATACATAAAGTCGTCGAATGCTATGTTGATGATCTGGTCGTCAAGACTAAAGCCAAGGTCGATCGCATCCAAGATCTTAGGTTCGTTCTCACGAGACTGAGGGAATACGATCTGGAAATGAATCCTCTAAAGTGCGCTTTTGACGTGTCATCGGGAAAATTCCTGAGCTTCATAGTCCGACATCGAGGGATCAAAGTTGACCCATCAAAGATAAAGGCCATCATGGAGATGCCCCCTCCAAAGAGTCTGACGCAGCTAATATCTTTTCAAGGCAAGCTTGCTTATATACGAAGGTTTATCTCAAATTTATCGGGGAGATGTAGGCCCTTCTCAAAGCTCATGAAGAAAGGAGCTCCTTTTGTCTGGGATGCCGAATGTCAAGAAGCGTTCAAAAGCATCAAACAGTACTTGTTGCACCCTCCAGTGCTGGCCGCTCCCATTCTAAATAAATGCTGATTCTATACACTGCCGCGGTAGATGAATCACTCGGTGCGCTCCTTGCCCAGAACAACGAGGAGGGAAAAGAAAATGCCCTCTACTACCTCAGTCGAACTCTAGTCGGGGCGAAACACAACTATTCCCCGATCGAAAAGCAATGCCTGGCTCTGATATTCATTGTGAAGAAGTTGAGGCACTATCTACTTGCTCATCCGGTTATGTTGATCTCCAAGGTCGACCCGCTCAAACACTTAATGACCAAGGTAAGCCTAGACGGCAAAATGGCAAGATGGGATGCCATGCTACTTGAGTTTGACATAGTTTATACTCCTCAGAAAGCAGTAAAAGGGTAAGCACTTGTAGACTTCCTTGCTGCTCATCCCGTTCTAGAAGGGTCACCGCTCAATTGCGAATTACCCGACGAACAAGTGCTGCATTTCGAGGAAGGTAAGCCATGTTGGGAGCTCTACTTTGACGGAGCCTCATCAATGAGGAGCTCTGGCAAATCAAGCATCCCGCAGATAAAAGTGGGGATAGGATTGGTGTTCATCACGCCATCGATGGGAACCCTACGACGTTCTTTTTCTCTCACCGAGCCTCGCACAAACAACGAGGCTAAGTACGAGGCTCTGATAGCTGGTCTGGAGCTCGCTATAGAAATGGAAATCCTTCGGCTACGAGTCTACGGTGATTCCCAGCTTGTTGTCAACCAAGTAAGTGGTGACTATAAGGTATACAAACCCGAGTTAGTTCGGTACAGAAGCCGAGTGGTGGAACTCATAAAACGGTTCACTCACATTGAACTAATGAGAGTCTCTAGAGTATTGAATGGAAATGCTGACGTACTCGCTCGCTTAGCTAAGGAGCTGGCTGATCCTGACATAGACGAAATTCTAATCACAGACAGAAGCCGGAAAATTCTGCCTCCAGCCTCTTTGTGTAAAGAAGAAAGCGTAGAACAAGAGAACAATCCTGCCGAAGAAGCTTCGATCATCCAAGACGAGCCCGATTGGAGAGAACCCTTCATAGAGTACCTCCAATACGACAAGCTTCTCGAAGGAAAATCTGCGAGGATTCAGCTGAAGAAGAGAACTCTCCGATACGTGTTTGTAAATGACACGCTATACCGCAGGTCATATGACCAACTCTGGCTCAGATGTCTGTCATCGGCCGAAGCTCAGAAAGTCATGAAAGAAGTTCACTCGGGCGTTTGCGGTGCTCACCAATCTGGCCCCAAGATGCGACTTCAAATTAAACGGCTTGGGTATTACTGGCCCACCATGATACGGGATTGCGGAGAGCATGCAAAGAAATGTCATATCTTCCAAATTCACGGTGATTTCATTCACAACCATCCCAATCCGTTGCATACTACGGTGGCGTCGTGGCCCTTCGAAGTCTGGGGAACCGACATAGTTGGACCAATTGATCCTCCGTCATCCAGAGGCCACTGGTTCATATTAGTCGCAAGTGACTATTTCTCCAGATGGGTTGAAGTTGTCCCGCTAAAAGAAGTCAAGACAGAAAATATTCTGACATTCTTCCAGCATAATATTTTATACCGCTTTGGTACACCAAGAAGAATCATTTCTGACAACGGGCCTTCTTTCAAGAGCTTCAAAGTCTCAAGGTTCGCTACTCAGCACAAGATAGACTGGAGATACTCCCCCATCTATAATCCAAGAGCCAATGGGCTAGCCGAAGCCTTCAATAAAACTCTATGCAAACTTCTGAAGAAAAATGCTTCAGCCAACAAGAGAGACTGGAATCTCAAACTTCATGAGGCGTTGTGGGCATATCGTACCACGCACTGTACTCAAACTCAGTCCACTCCATACTCATTGCTCTTCGGAGTGGAGGCGGTCCTCCCCCTCGAGGTCGAAGTTCCAAGCTTAATAATGCTCGTTCAGCACGGGTTGACGGAGGAGGAAAACGTGCTCCTTCGTCTTGAAGAGCTCGACGCCTTCGAAGAAAAGAGGCTCGTGGTGCAGCAAAATCTGGAGCTATACCGAGCCCAAATGTCATGGGCCTATGACAAGATAACCCGTCTCCGCGCTTTCAAGAAAGGTGGATTGGTGTTGGTCCTCAAAAGACCAATCATCCCCAACCGACATGCCAAGAGAAAATTCGAACCAAACTTGGAAGGACTATACGTCATCGAGAAAGTGTTTGATGGAGGATCCTACCAGCTGATATATGCCGAGGGAGAAAGGCCCTGCCACTTATCAATGGCCGATATCTCAAGAAATATTACGTGTGAATGCTCCAAGTCGTAGGCGAATTGAGCACACAAGTCCTACGGTCTGGATCATACATCCTGTAAAACCGTACAATCCATGGGCGTAAACAACCCCTATCTCTCCCAAAGTCCTACCGGAGAAACTGCATTTAAAGTCCCACCGGCCTATAAAAAAAGGGTATGTCCGCAAGCACAACGGGCACGGATGAAAACCCAAAAGGGCTCCGTGAGTAAAAATAGCAGGTCTGCCGGCGAGTTTATGAAAAACTGAATGGGCGCAAACTCGTGAAAGGTGATGAAATACACTCGCAAAGTCCTCTCGACCTTGTGAGGAGAAAATTCCTGCATGAGATCCTTACGACTCACAAAGGAGAAACACACTTAGGAATCCTTACGATTCCTAGGGAGAAAATACGAGATCCTCTCGACTCGTAGGGAGAAAGTGCTTTTATGAGACCCTTACGGCTCATAAAATTGAAAAGCCTTGGGTGATAGAGATCTAAACTTGTCTCCTAAGCCATCGCTCCCCAACGGGAAATGGAAAATGATGAGTCGCTCCTGGCGTTACGCTTCAGTGTTAGCGGTGCTGATGCCGACCCAAAAACCAAACCCCAAGTCCTCCCGGGGCAAATGATGAGTTGCTCCTGGCATTATTCCAGTGCAGCAATGCCGATGCCAAATAAGATCCAAATTCCAAGTCCCCAAATGGCGAATGATGAGTCGCTCCTAATATCATATTCCAATGAAGCGATGCAGACGCCAACCAAAATCCAATCTCCCAAAACTCTCCCAGCCCTACGGTTGGTCCCCAAGTTGACTGCCGTATACAATCTACGGGCTCAAATAATTCTCATCATACCCATGCCCCACCGCAACCACCAGTTACGCGGCTGGTCTCCGTCCTTGGAATTATGCTCCATTTGAGA
This sequence comes from Agapanthus africanus, assembly GCA_030015575.1. Classification (NCBI taxonomy): domain Eukaryota; kingdom Viridiplantae; phylum Streptophyta; class Magnoliopsida; order Asparagales; family Amaryllidaceae; genus Agapanthus; species Agapanthus africanus. The sequence continues at coordinate 415,005,811 of CM057338.1, read as the reverse complement.
AGACCCACTCATGTGTCCTCACGATACATGACGAGAACAAACTTACGGGAACCTCACGACTCGTAAGAAAACACCTTCGTGGGATCCTTACGCTTCACAAAGAAAAAACACACTTGGGAGTCCCCACGACTCCTAAGGAGAAAGTGCACCTACGAGATCCTTTCGACTCGTAGGGAGAAAATGCTTTTATGAGACCCTTACGACTCATAAAATTGAAAAGCCTTAGGTGATAGGGACCTAAACCTGTCTCCTAAGCCCTCGCTCCCCAGCAGGAAAAGGCAAATGATGAATTTCTCCTGGCACATGTGCTTCAGTGTTAGCAACGTTGATGCCTACCATAACCCCAAAACTCCAAACTCCAATCCAATAGACCCCTAAGTCTTTAAACTGGGAATAGATGACCTCTAAGTTGTTAAACTGGGAACAGATGACCCCTAAGTCGTTAAACTGGGAACAGATGACCCCTAAGTCGTTAAACTGGGAACGAGGGAAATGTCTTCATGGCAAATGATGATTCGCTCCTGGTACCATATTCCAATGCAGCGATGCCGATTCCAAACCAAAACTAAAATCCCCAAATCCTCTCATAGCAGATGATGATTCGCTCCTGCTACCATATTCCAGTATAGCGATGCTGATGTCAACCCAAATCATATCAAGTCAGCAAGACGACCAACGACCTCCCTGGTGGAATCAAGCTCCACCTCGGAAATAAGCCAAATCCCGACACCGCGAAAAGTGGAGCAAGTCAAATCGAAATCTGACACCGCAAGAAGTGGAGCAAGTCAAATCGAATTCTGATACCGCAAGAAGCAGAGCAAACGAAATCAAGCACCGACCGTCCAAGTCACAAAAAGGGCAGAACCGACCATCCAAGTCACAAAAAGGACAGAGCCGACCGTCCAAGTCGCAAAAAGGGCAGCACCGACCGTCCACGTCGCTAAAATGGCAGAATCGACCGTCCAAGTCCCAAAAATGGCAGCACCGACCGTCCAAGTTGCAAAAAGGGCAGCACCGACCGTCCAAGTCGCAAAAAGGGCAGAGCCGACCGTCAAAGTCGCAAAAAGGGTAGCACCGACCGTCCACGTCGCTAAAATGGCAGAATCGACCGTCCAAGTCGCAAAAATGGCAGCACCGACCGTCCAAGTCGCAAAAATGGCAGAGCCGACCGTCCAAGTCGCAAAAAGGGCAGCACCGACCGTCCACGTCACTAAAATGGCAGAATCAATCGTCCAAGTCACAAAAATGGCAGCACCGACCGTCCAAATCGCAAAAAGGTCAGCACCGACCGTCCAAGTCGCTAAAAGGGCAGCAGCGACCGTCCAAGTCGCTAAAATGGCAGAACCGACCATCCAAGTCGCTAAAAGGGCAGTATCGACCGTCCACGTCGCTAAAAGGGCAGCACCGGCCGTCCACGTCGCATAAATGGCAGTATCGACCTCCACGCCGTTAAAACGGGAACCAGATCAAGTCGACCTCCACGCGAAAGAAGATCCATCAATTTCATGCACACAACCCACAGATGTGGTGTGCATTTATTGATGGGGGGGCAATTTGTTGGGATCAAAATTTACACCCCGGTTGACCAAGTCAAAATCAAAGTCAACCCCAAGCCAAGTGGACTCAAGCCCGGGTCAAGTGGGCCAATGCTCGGGTCGAGCCCGAACATGAGGCGGCCGGCCCCCCTATTCCGAAATAAAAATTTTGTAATAAATAATTTTGGTGTATTTCTTTTATTTTATTTTATGAATAAATGTAAGAAAAAAGGGCATAAAGCCAAATTTTGTAAAGCCCATGGCTCATGTGCAAAAGAATTAAGCACATGAGGTATGAGATGGGTAAAATGCCATTTTGTAAAACCCAATGGGCTATATGTAAAGTGTGTAGCCTATAAAAGCAAACATGATGAAAATATCTAAGGATCTTTTTTCTCTCAAAAAAAAATTAAGGTCTGTGCCTCCTTCTGCTTCCTCAAGGTTCTAGACCTTCTTCTTTTTTTTAATTAAATCAAGAGTTTTACTCTTTCTTTTCCAAAACTAAATAGTTTTTGACCACAAAACCCACAAAGGGGGGCTCAGATCTTCCATTAGATCTCAAAAATGGGAGATTTTTAAATTCTCACACTTGTTCTCCATGATCCGTCCAACAAAGAGGAAGAAGGAGACCCATCTCCGAAAATCCCACTTTGGAAAAGATCCAAGGCTCAAGAGAAGATCCAAGGCTTAAGAGAGAAGAACCTCTAAAGATTTTTAGGGAGTTCAACTCCAAGACCCAAATTCTCAAACGAGTTTAACTCCTAATCTAGATCTTTTGGAGTTTAACTCCACTCAAAATCCTCTTTTGGAGTTTAACTCCTAATTCCGAGGGTAAAAACCCCTTCTTTTCGCTAGCACCTAGCGCTTACGTGTCGGGCACGTGAGGGGCTAGCGCCAGCGCCCAAGCACCCACGTGACGGGCACATGAGGCGCTCGCGCCCAAGCACCCACGTGCCGGGAACGTGGGGCGCTAGCGCCCAAAGCACTAGCATGATCACCCAAGCCCCCACGTGCGGGGCACGGGAGGTGCTAGCGCCCGAGCGCCCATGTACCGGGCACGTGAGGCGCTAGCTCCCAGCACCCGAGCACCCACGTGCCAGGCACGTGAGGCGCTAGCACCCAGCACCCGAGCGCCCACGTGCCGGGCACGTAAGGCGCTAGCGCCCGAGCGCCCACGTGCCGGACACATGAGGCGCTAGCGCCCAAAGCGCTAGTGCCAGCGTCCAAGCGCCCAGCGCCAGCGTGCTAGGCATGTAAGGCGCTGGCGCTCACGCGTCCATTGGACGCCATTTTCCCCTCATTTTACATGCACTCCATGCTAAAAATACTTCCCCCGTTAGAAAAAATTTCTAACGGGGCGCTGCCCCGCACCCCGCAAGAGGGTTGCTCGCCCCTTGCCCCCAGCCCCCTATCCGGGTAGCAGGACCTCCGTAAAAACTCTGCGAGCCTCCCGATATATCCAAAACCCCTTCACAACACTGCACATTGAGTTCGCATGGTCTGTTTGACCCATCAAACGGAGGTTCTCTCGCTCCAAAAGCGAGGGGTAATTAACGGCAGCTTAATCCGCGGCTGCCGGAGTTTCAGATCCCCACAATCAATAAACCCCAGCCTACCCTAGGCAAGGGAATCTATAATGCGTCTGACAAGGGCGCGCGTATTCCCATCTCAATGGGGTAACGAAAAACACCCTACAGTGGGTGCATCGAGTCCGTGCCATCCGTCGTCGTCGCTGTTGTGACGCTATCATCTTCAGGCAAGTGAAATTCAATCACTTTCTTATTCATGCCATTGTATTATTAATCGAATAGTAATCGTGACGAATGATTTTGTGCTCGTGTGTATCTATTAAAATCATATCTGTAACTTGTAAACAAATTTCTTTAGCGAACACTCGTAGATTGATTGTGAGGAATGGAAGCCCGACTCGGTCTTCTAATCCTTAAAAATACCAATTAGAATTTAAGTAAACGACGCCTAGTCGAACCAAATAGATGGAACCAATAATTCGATTATTACCCGTAAATATAACCCGAGTGTTCGACGTAAATACTTTTTTAAAATGCTCATATCTTGTGTTTAAGGGATTATCGTTACGGTTAATGATATTGTGTAGTAATCTAAGTTTAAAATGTTGAGAATGTCATCATGAAACATCGCCCCAAAGAGGCGACGCCAAATCTGGGTTTTATTGTACATGTTGTGGTGTTATATTGATATAAAATTAGATACATATCAGAATGTATTTTTCTATGGCTCGTATCGAATCTAACTCGACAATCTAGAACTCCTTGTAATTCATGTTTCGTTTCTATTTTAAAACAATGATGAAAACTGTTTGGGAGCACGGCTCTGGACTGCAGTTCATAGAAGTACTGCTTGTCGACACCTGTTTTAATATGCTCTTATAACTCTCTGTGAAAATAATATTATGCGAAACACTATACCGTTGCGAATATTATCCCGTTAGATAACTGTCCGTTGTGGTTTCATTCATTTTTACCATCGTTTGTTGTTTTAATTATCTTTTAAATCGTCATTACGTACTACAGTCCCAAGCAGGGACAGAACGTATACCCTGCTCTTGAACAGTGTATATCTTCCAGCACACAATGGATATTTTCAATCCGTCTGGTGCGTTGAAAATCTAATTAACATATATCAATATTAATCAACTGTAGCATTGCCTAATTATGATTGCAATAAGATGAAAAATGTGTTACGAATTGGACTTTCAGTTCAGAAACTGAATTTCCAGCGATGAAAACTTAAAATGAAACGACCGCATCTCGCAAACCTGAAACCCGATTGACCTCGAACCAATTTTGTTAGATCGTTGTTTTAGTTTACTTTGTACATCTTTTGTAGTATTTTGTCTAAATACGATCGTATAGATTAATATATTTTTCTGAAATCATAAGGTGCATTGTATTTCATATCTTATATCACTTGCTATGTTGCATCATTCTTGTATTTTACCCGAGCGTGATACATTTAGTGAAAGCGAACATTCATAGTGATTTTGGCGAACTTTGCATTGTTGAACGTGAGTAATATTAGATTAGTTGTGTCAAGTACGCCAACGATAAGGGATTGATTCGTGAAAGTGAACAGTGCAGTGAAAATGAATAAGAGCGTGATTTGACGCGTGCTTGTATACAAATGGTCCTATACATATAGTTATTGTGATCCAGGAAAATGGGAAAATCAAGATGGAATCGAACTCGTATTTAGCGAGATATAGTGATTTAAAGGATGATCATTCGATATTGGCGATATATATATATATATATATATATATATATATATATATATATATATATATATAGTCGTGGGCCTAGCGGTACGGCTGCAGGGTTATGTCCCGGGTAATAGTGGACCGTAGTCTCGGACATGCACGAGACTCTTATTAAACACGAGCATCATTTCCACTGATTGATTTCATTTAACTTAGCAACTGATAAGTAATGACATGCATATTGCGTGGATTGCTGACATGATACATATACCGTATTGTTCATATTCACTTGATATCCATTATTCTCATATTTCTGTATTCTGCCGCACATTTCATGTTTAATAACATTGTACACACATTATATATTTATTGTTATATGTGTCGCCCTAACGATCTGAGTGTGTATGCTCAGAGGACGAAGTGGACCCAGCCCAGGAGCAGAACCTGTCATTTGAGATCATGGAGGTTTAGACCGCGACATCAGCGCCATCGCCTTTTCTTGCTATAAGAATATTGTTATTTCTTTGGTCAGCTATTCCTTTCATGCAAATAAATGTATCCTGAACTCTATTACTTTAATGTAATAAAGTTGTGAACTGTGATTTTTTTTACTCTAGTGTTGTATTTACTAATGAACATGTAATGTTAGAAGCCGAAGCGTGACTACGGCGAGATTATTTCTTGACTATAGAAGTATGGCTGGCCTAATCATCCCCGCATTCTGTATTTTGGGAAGCGGGGCGTGACATTAACCATCATGGACGATATGATAATAGTGCAAATTTCTTGTACTAGCACTACTAGAGGAATTATTTTCCAGGACTAGGACGCATGAAGGATCAGGATGCTTTGTGGCAGGACGTCTATATTCATCCATAAATTGATCATCATCGTGAAGAAAGGAATCATTCCGTTTGCTCAAGGTTTTGAATCTAACCAAAGATCTGTATGGAAGATAAGCAAATTCGGAAGGGACATACCTATTTGTTACCTTCTCCTTTTCCTTTTTTATCTCGGGCACTCATGTCATATTATTAAGAACAATAATGCTCAATATGTATTAGTTAATTTATATTTATATAAGATATATATCTCTCCGAGTTCTACTCGGATTAATTAGGATTGGTTAATTAATAATTTGGCAAGAAGTTGAAAATTTCAAATTAAATAAGTTGAATATTATCAAACCTTTTTGAAAGTTTATTACATACCAATGTTGAAAAACATGCTTATGTAACATAACTCAACAAAACAACATAAATACAAAACAACTTATGTTATTTTACCTTACATTTACAAACTACTTACTTTATGCTAAGCTGTGGATTGATATCAATAGAATAACCTATGCTAATTTTACATTCGGATTTATTTTATTAATATGAATTTAAACTTTAATTGATCAAGACAACCTAATATTTATGCAACACATCTTCTAAGTTTCAATTCTTCCTAACCTAAAGATAAAAAAACTAATTCCACTTGATTATTTTGAATACCTAAGTATGCATGTAAACTTATTAAATTAAAAATTAGGAATTAGTTACATTAATCCTACTAAATTTTATATTAATTTAGATTTCATATTATTTTATTAACTATTTTAGAATATAGATCTATTTATTAGTTTTAAAATTAATTTCTTTGTGGTTTAGTTTTAATGGGTATAATTATTAAGATCAATTTATGATAATCCATATTGATTATGCTTTGCGCAATGCTATTTGTTATTTTCACTTTTTAGAGACTGAACGCTATGATTTACGCTACTCTATTTTGAACATTGTTGTGTACTAATGGAACCAAATGAGGAAGTTATAATTTTGATCTTAATTGATTTTTTTGCAACTAAAATATGGCACATGTTTATTCATGCTCGCATGGGTGAATTTCTATAAATACCCATGAATCATCATATGCTCTATAAATCGTCCATAGGCTAAATTAATTGCAGTAAACTACCCTTAACAATGAGTTTTTATTTAATTATTGCCTAAAATCTTTTCATTACATGTAAGCTCCCTTAAATTGCACACATATATAAGGGTGTTATATTAGAATATACTTTTTTGAAACAGAAGTTAAAGAGTTTCCTCTGATAAAAAAATTTAAAGGTAGTTTAGTTGAACAATGCTCATAGTTAGCGTAGTTTAGTGTAATTTAGGCTTGCAAATACATCAGGTAAATCTCTTACTCTTACGACGCAAACTATTTGTAATCTAATTTTGAATTGAGGTACTTTCCTAGAAATTAACACATAAGCATAAAATGTACCAAATTTCATCCCAGAAAAGGCCACTTTTATGATGTGGGCCCCAATTTATTGTTTTCATTTTTAATACAAGCATTTTGCATGTTTATATTATAAATTAAAAATTACTAGTGTGATATTCTTAAGAAAATATATTATTTTAAGGAAATAAATAAATTATATATTATTTTTTATTCCCAAATAATAGTGGTTAAAATATGATTTCTATGAGGAATCAAAATGTTACAAGTATTATTTTTTTTAATTTAATTGCATGTATTTTTTTGAGCAAGCAAAGGGATGAGTTTGATTAGAGAGAGAGAGAGAAATGAGTTGGGTTTCCTCGGAAAGTGTGAGAATGGGATGAGTTGGATGTTATTTTATTTTTTTCTATAGATAATATGGACAGGTAAAGTATGGGATAATAATTTCTCTTTTTTTTTGAATTTTTTTTGTTACAAAATGATATAATAATGATGCCATCACCCATAGAATTTGGGTTTTAATAGGAAAGAAATTGGGTCATGCCGCATCATGACAAAGGCATAAACCAAAATTTTGAATAAACCTTTTTCCATATAAAACTCAATTAAGAAAACATATAATACATATTTAAATTGCATATTCCATTATATAATTTTACTTTATCTTTTTTTTTTGGAAATAATGGGTCAAGGTCTCTGACCCAAAAAAAAACATTAGGGATGGCTCCGTGGCCAAATTTTTTTTTAAAACATCCCCCAGTAACCCAAAAACAGTGTGCTTAACACTCCATGCGTTTTCTTATTTTTGAGATGACCAATATATTTGTCACACATTTATTATATTTAACATATAATTAGTATATTTATGAGATAATTACTACATTTACATGTTAACCACTACAATCGGGTCACTTACATTCACCGATCAACCAATACATATAAAATAGCGGTAGTTTGAAAAGACATGGGATAATAGTTATCAGATAAACATAGTAGTTATTCGATAAATATAAAGCTAAAATACAGAAAATGCCGGTTCCATTACGTTTCCTGTATTTGAAAACTTTTTAAAAAATTCCTAAATAAAATTCCTAACTGTTTTTCTAATTCTTTTCTTTTAAATCGTAGTCTAAAAATCCTAACCCCAAATATTTCCCTAACCCTCAGGCCTGGCCCAAACCCAACCGACCCGTTTCCCCACCTCTACTTCTTCTCCTTTCTTTTCCCGCTTTCTTCCTCGATGCCCCCTCCTTCTACGCAACCGTCGCCACGTGACTTGTGCTCGCCCCGTCGCCAACCGCTTGAGATCCTATCCTCCAAATCCTTTCCTCTCCTTCTCTTTCTCCTTCTAGTTCTCTTTCATTCCCAAAGACTCCCCTCCTCTCTTGCGACGGCGCCGCAAGATCCCCTCCCTCACGATCTTTTCTCACCCTCACCAACCGCCGAACCCCTCACCGTTCCTCCTTTAACTTTCTCCCCACTCTAAACCACTATCCCTCCTCTCTCTCATCTCTCGTTTACTCCCTCTTTCCCTAACCCAAAACCCCACCGAGCTTTCCCCTGCCACCTCACCGTCGAGCACCACTCATCGCCGACGGACCCCTCTGCCACCACACCATCTCCTTCCTCTCGACCAAGCAACCTCTACTCCCTCATCAACCCAGCCAAGATCCTCGATTCATCACCATTACCGCTAAAGCCCTCCACCGTCTCCATCACCTCAACCCACCGCCAGCAACCCGAGATCCTCTACAAACTCCGCTACAAATTGTTGACATCATCATCATCGACGTCATCCCTCTCCTTCCCCAACTCCCAACGATGCCATATCCAGCAACCGAGTAACCCACTGCACCCCGTCTACTTCCCTCGACCCCATCAACTCCAGCCGCACCACTCACCGCTGGACACACCTTTGTCCCTCAAGTCACACCCGAGACCCCTGTCTACCGCTGTGATAGGCCCCGTGCCAACTCCCAGAACCACCGTGCTCACATTGAGCCTACCTGCGTACCCACCTCCGCACCGGCACCGTGCCATGACTGCACCACCGCCTTGCCCTGCCCCGTGTCGCCTATGTTCCCAGACGTATCGCGGCTCGTGCCCGCTTCGTGCCCAGCACCGAGCCAAGACCGTTCCCAGTACTGTATCGCGTCGTGCCACACCTACACCACACACCGAGCCAAGATCGTGCCCAGTACCATGCCACACCCGCGTCATAACCGTGTCCAGTACCGGGTCACCACGCATAGCGCACGCACCACGCACCATGTCATCGCCGTGTCCAGTACCGGGTCACCACGCATCGCGCACGCGCCACACACTATGTCCATCACCGTGTCGTCCGTGTGTCGAGACGAATCCTGCATGTAGCGTCGCTTCTATATCAGCGATCGAAAGCAAGTGAAATCTCTCACTTGTTTATCATGCTATTTTTAGTGCTAACCGAAGCGATTTTGTAATAATTAGATGTACATAACTAGTTTAGATCGCGGCTATCTTCGAAATTGCTTAGCGAATTATAGTGTCGCCTTATTGATGAGAGCTCGACTAGATCAATTTTTTCATGTTAGTAATGCATAGATATTATATATGGATAACATTTAAATTCAACTGGTTAAAGAAAACTCGTGTTTCGATAGTTTACCGAATGCTACCCTAAATATTTGATGCAAACTGTGAACAATAACTAAATCAAATATGGCGAAACTTGTTATATATGGATTCGTTTACTAATAACGTATATCATGCCAGAAATTAGATTGAAAATAGTGAAGTTTACCTCAAGTAATGACGCCCCAAAAAGACGATGTTGAATCTGAAATTCACCGCACATGTCTCGTTCTAAAATCGATATTAAACTGAATACGACTCGTAACCTAATATTCTAGGATTCGTATCGAATCCAACAGATGAACCTACAACACCCCATAGTCGATCTGTTAATTTTTATAAGCTGTGACTATGAAAACTGCGGCGATTCATGGCTCTGGACTAGTCCAGAGCCAGAATCTTTAACTTTACTCATTTTAGAACGCATGTTTCTCCCTGTTAAAATGCCCAAGTGTGCGGAACCATACATATAAGCGTATAGGATTGAATTAGCTTTCTAACGATACTAGTCTCACTGCATTCCAGTGCCGTTTGATATTTAAAACACCATTTAAACGGTCGAAGTGTACTGCAGTCCCAAGCAGGGACAGAACGGATGTTCTGACCTTGAATAGAATGTATCTCCCAGCACACAGCGGATATTGTCAATCCGTCTAGTGCGTTGGAAATCTAATTAAAATATCTAAATTTCACTCAATTGTATCCTTGCCTAATTATGGTCCCAACAGGGTGAATAATATGTCGCGAATTGGACTTTCAGTTCAAGAACTGAATTTCCAGCGATGAAAACTTAAAATGAAACGACCGCATCTCGCAAACCTGAAACCCGATTGACCTAAAAATAATTTTGTTGGATCGCTGTTTGATTTTACTTTTTGCCTCTTTTATAGCATTTTGTGTAAATACAATCGTGTAGATTAATATATTTTTCTGAAATGATAAGGTGCATTATGTTCCATATCGTATATGACTTGTTATATTCATCATTCTTGTATTTTACCCGAGCTTGATACCTTTAGTGAAAGCGAACGTTCATAGTGATTTTAGAGAACTTTGCATTGTCGAACGTGAGTGGTATTGGATTAGTTGTGTCAAGTACGCCAGTGATAAGTGATTGATTCGTGAAAGTGAACAGTGCAATGAAAGTGAATAAGACCGTGACTTGGCGCGTGCTTGTACACAAATAGTCCTATACGTATAGTTATTGTGACCTGGGGAAATTAAGATGGAATTGAACTAGTATTTAGCGAGGTACAGTGACTTAGAGGATGATCATTCGATATTAGTGATATTTATATATACATTAGGTCGTGGTCCTAGCGGCATGGCTGTAGGGTTATGTCCCGGGCAACAGTGGACCGTAGTCTCGGGCATGCTCGAGACCCTTGTTAAACACGAGCATCCTTTCCACCAATTGATTTCATTTGACTTAGTGACTGATAAATAGTGACATACACATTGTCTGGTTTGCTGACATGATACATATACCGTACTGTTGATATTCACTTGATATTCATTATTCTCATGTTTCTGTATTATGCCTCACATTTCATGTTTAATAACATTGTACACACACACTATATTTTTATTGCTATATGTTTCGCCTTGACGACTTGAGTGTGCATGCTCAGAGGATGAAGTAGACCCAGCTAAGGAGCAGGACCTGCATTCGAGATCGCGGAGGCTTAGACCGCGACATCAGCGCTATCGCTTTCGGCATGCTATAAGAACACTGTTATTTCTTTGGTTAGTTATTTCTTTCATGCAAATAAATGTATCTTGAACTATGTTATTTTAATATAATAAAGTTGTGAACTGCGATTTCCTTTACTCTAGTGCAGTGTTTACTGATTACCATGTAATGCTGGAAGCTGAAGTGTGACTACGGCGGGATTATTTCTTGACCGTAAGAGCATGGCTGGCCTAGTCACCCCTCGCATTCCATATTTTGGGAAGCGGGGCGTGCCATGGTTTTGTTGGTATTAGAGCCAGGTTTAGATGAAATTACAGTTCCGTCGAGAGATCCTTAGATGGAGTTACACCCTTGGTTTATGCTTTATTACATTTCATTTTCACTTTTCTAATTCTCGTTGAATCATCCTATAATTATTTTTTGAATCTGATTCATTTCCTTGATCATCTTTCAGAGATATGGACTCCTCATGCAACTCCTTAGGTGTCGGTTCCCATGATCGTACCGAGAAGATTCTTAGCACACTGACGACCCTAACGCAGGCTCAGAAGAGGAAGACCGATCTTTTAGCTGAGGGACTGAAGGCGGTGAAAGAGACCGGAATTACCGCTCTGGAGAGATCTACATCTGTCCCCGCCGCCCCCGAGAACACCCTCGTACTGACTACATAGGCTAAGTTTAGTACCGTTTCTAATTTTAGGAAGTTTCATCCAGCGGTATTCATGGGATCAGCAAATCTACTTGAGGCTGAGCAATGGCTCATCAACGTGGAGAACCTTTTGACAGCCGCTCGGGTCCCTTACGATGACAGGTAAGCATGGTGAAGATCTAGTTAGAAGACGAGGCTCGCACACGATAGTCTGTAGAGAAAAGTCGGCTAGAGAAATCTATCGGATGGGACACATTCTCCACATGCTTTCTAGATCACTATTTTCTGGCCACCGCCAAGGTCGAGATGGAGGAGAAATTCATTATGTTGAAGCAAAATGGAGGCTCGGTGGATGTCTACGCCGCAGAGTTTAACTGGCTGAGTCGCTTCGCACCGTACATAGTAGCCACCGAAGCCGCCAGGCCAAATGGTTTCAGCAGGGGCTCGATATCTAACTGCAGCAGCTCATCGCGTCCTTCGACCTGCAGACCTTCGCTCAGGTGTTGAACGTTGCTCGGGTACAGGAAAGGTTAGCGGAGAAAGCCAAGGGCCAGCGATCGATGGACAGGAAACCCCATGTAGTTCCATCACGAGCTACCATTTCCCCTCATAGAGCGATCTCAGTTCACAGGTCAGGTGTTATGAAAATGAAGTGTACTTTCTCACCTCAGCAGCCGCGGCGGAGGGCTCTGATTTGCGACTATTGCCAGAGGCCAGGGCACATGTAGAGAGATTGTCGCAGAGCCAAGAGGTAGTGTCTGATTTGCGGATCCGGTAAGCACAGGGTCAGCGGGTGTCCCCAGAGATCCAAACTACAGGGAGGGTTCGAGCAACAACAGCCATCATTCGGCACTTCAGCTCAGAGGGGTCCACCTCTGGTATTCCAGCAGCAATTATTCGATTAGAGGTAGACTGGTATGATTCAGAATCAGGGGAAGGTTTTCTCCCTGTCCGCCGAGCAGGCAGAGGCTTCTGCAGAAGTGGTTGCAGGTACTCTCCTTATTTACTCTGTACCAGCTAGAGTTCTTTTTGATTCGGGTGCTACGCATTGCTTTATTTCTACATGGATTGTTGACACACACTCTATATCTCACGAGCCATTGACCAAGGGTTGGGAGATGCATACGGGTAACGAATAGGTTATGCCCTTTGGTGGTTTGTGGCAGAGAATTTTATGCGAACTTCCTTTTAATTGGGACTAGTAGCTACGACGCCATTCTGGGGATGGATTGGTTGAGCACGTTCCATGCTGTTATCAACTGCCGGGCTAGGAGCGTGATGTTTCGCATTCCTAATCATTTGGAGTATGTGTTCGTGGGCGGTAGCGAGTCTTTGGAACCATCTAAGTTCCGAGCGAAGCCGAAGACCTTGATCGCTATGAATATAGACGTGAAGCCAGCACCGGAGGTAGTTCGAGAGTTTCTTGATGTGTTTCCCGAAGATCTACCTGGTTTACCCCCGCCTCGCATATTGGGCTTCTGGATCGACCTGATTTCAGGGACGGCGCCAGTCTCCAAGGCTCTCTAAAGGATAGCGCCGGTTGAGTTGGCAGAATTAAAGAAGCACATAGAAGGACTTTTGGACAATGGATTTATCCATCCAAGTGCTTCCCCGTGGGGCGCTCCTGTATTACTGGTGAAGAAGAAAGACAATTCCTTGCGCATGTGCATCGACTACCGTGAGTTGAACCAGATGACCGTGAAAAATAAATATCCCATTCCCCGTATCGACGACTTGTTTGATCAGCTGGGTGGTACTCGGGTATTTTCTAAACTAGAATTTCAGTCAGGGTATCACCAAATCAGGGTTAAGGCAGAGGACGTATGCAAGATGACTTTTCGGACCCGATATGGCCACTACGAGTTTCTTGTGATATCGTTCGGTGTTACCAATGCACCCGCTATATTTATGGACTTGATGAACAGGGTTTTTTCCAAGTACTTGGACCATTTTGTCATTGTATTCATCGACGAGATTCTAGTCTATTCCAGGAGTCGAGAAGAGCACGCCGAGTATCTACGAATTGTATTGTAGGTTTTACGGGAGGAGAAGCTCTATGCTAAGCTAAGAAAGTGCGAGTTTTGGCTCGAAAAAATGCAATATCCGGGGCATGTCGTTTTGAGTGACAGCATTTTAGTGGATCCGGCGAAAATTGAATCTATCAAAGAATAGCCGACGCCGAAATCAGTTGCTGAGATAAGAAGCTTCCTAGGATTGGATAGGTATTATCGGCAGTTTTTCCAAGATTTCGCTAGAATAGCAGAACCCTTGACGAAACTTACACGGAAAGAGGTGCCTTATATTTGGTCGGAGGAGTGCACCCAGGCGTTCGAGCTGTTAAAACTGAAGTTGACCACGGCCCCAATCCTGACTGTGCCAGACAACTCCGGTGGCTTTGTTGTTCATAGTGATGCGTCGGGAAAAGGTTTAGGTTGTGTTTTGATGCAGCACGGTCGAGTGGTGACTTACGCCTCTCATCAGCTGAAGACTCACAAGAAGAACTACCCCACGCATGACCTGGAATTAGTGGTCGTTATGTTCGCTTTAAAGATATGGAGGCATTACTTGCTAGGCGAAAGAGTGGAGATGTATACGGATCATAAAAGTTTGAAATATGTGTTCACTTAGAAGGAGCTGAATATGAGACAACGCAGATAGTTGGAGTTGATGGTAGACTACGATATTGATCTACAGTATAACCCGGGGAAGGTGAACGTCTTTCCTGATGCTCTTAGTCATAGGCCGTCAGCCACGTTGCTGGACTGTCAGAAGGGGATTCTCGATGACCTTCAGAGACTCGAATTGGAGGTAGTTACACCGGGTGTGTTCGAACAACTCTGGCAGTTACAAGTTCAATCATCACTTATAGATCACATTAAAGCTGCACAGGATGGAGACTCTCGGTTGCAGAAGTTTAGAGGGTTAGTTAAGGCTAGTTTGAGGACGGATTTGCTGATTCACGAAGATGGTTCTCTGAGATTTGGCAGTCAGCTGTGTGTCCCAAAGGAAGGTATTCGAGATGAAGTTCTAGCTGAGGCACACAGTTTCGCTTACTCGGTGCATCCAGGAGGCACCAAGATGTATAGAGATCTGAGGCAACACTTCTGGTGGAACGGACTGAAGAAGAAGATTGATCGCTTTGTTTCCAAATGTCTGGTATGCCAACAGGTGAAAGCCGAGCATCAGAGAGTAGCTGGGCTATTACAACCGCTTCCGGTGCCAAAGTAGAAATGGGAGCACATCACCAAGGATTTTGTGACGGCACTACCTCGAAGTCCAAGAGGCAACAATGCTGTCTGGGTTATTGTTTATCATCTCATGAAGGAAGCACATTTCATACCTTTTCGAGTCGGACAATCGACGAAGTCGCTCGCGGAGAAGTATATGCAAGAGATTGTGAGACTGCATGGAGTGCCCGTTAGTATCGTGTCTGATCGAGACACCGGGTTCATTTCCCATTTCTGGAAGAGCCCGCAGGAGAGTTTAGGCACTCGTCTCAAGTTTAGCACGGCCTATCATCCGTAGACGGATGGTCAATCCGAGCATACTATCCAGGCAATCCGAGCATACTATTCAGACACTCGAGGATATGTTGAGGGCATGCATGCTTGATTTTCATGGCTCGTGGGAGGACCACCTCCATCTGGTAGAGTTTTCGTATAACAGCAGCTAGCATCCAGATGGCACCATCCAAGTCTCTGTATGGACGGAAGTGTCGATCCCCTCTTTGTTGGGATGACGTGGGTGAACGAAGGTTGCTGGGCTCCGAGCTTATAGTAAATACGGTGAGCAAGATTCAGACGATCAGGCAACATATCAAGGCTGCTCAGGACCAACAGAAGAGTTGGGCAGATGCTGGTAGAAGGTCGTTGGAGTTTGGTGTCGGTGACCACGTATTTCTGAAGATATCACCCACTCGGAGAGTGATCAGGTTTGGTAGTCGGGGAAAACTCAGCCCCCGATTCATTGGACCTTTTAAGGTGCTGGAGCGAGTAGGACAAGTAGCTTATCGACTTGCCTTGCCTACATCGCTAGCTGGTGTGCACGATACTTTCCATGTATCTCAGCTAAGGCGCTACATTCGGGATGAAAACTATATCTTTGACCATTCAGAGTTGACGTTGGGCACCGATCTGTTTTACGAGGAGCAGCCTACCACGATTCTCGATCGTGGGGAGAAAGCGCTGAAGAATAAAGTCATTCCCTTGGTCCGAGTTTCTTGGGATGGCCGGGAGACTCTACCTGGAATGCGAGGAGGACATCCATTCACAATTTCCGCACCTGTTTGAGTAGTTGTTTGTTGTTCATTCCTTTGTTTTCATTCCTAAATTTCAAGGACGAAATTTTTGTAAGGGGGTATGATGTAAATCCCCAGTTCCATTACGTTTCCTGTATTTGAAAACTTTTTTCAAAATTCCTAAATTAAATTCCTAACTATTTTTCTAATTCTTTTCCTTTAAACCTTAATCTAAAAATCCCAACCCCAAATATTTCCCTAACCCTCAAGCCCGGTCCAAACTCGACCCGACCCGTTTCCTCACCTCTTCTTCTTCTTCTTTCTTTTCCCGCCTTCTTCCTCGACATCCCCTCCTTCTTCGTTGTCACTCCCCGCTTCCCAGTAGACGGAAACAGTAACGCGGCAAGCCCGCGGCATATTTATCCAGAGAAGGTCATTCCCTAAATAAATATACTAAGCGTATTGAAACAATAATACACAATACAAGAATAAATGGAGACTGTAAAAAATTTCAAAAAACATCTTTATTTACATTCAACTTCCAATATTTACAAATACATGAGTTTATGCTGGAAAGTAAATACAATAAGGAAAATGCCTAAACAAGTGGAATACACAAAGAAAAGTGAAGCTGAGCTAGCCCTGAGTAGAGATCTGATTGTAGTTCTCCTATGTGGCTTCCACTTTCTCTGTTTCGACCGTATCTGACGAATATTCCAAGAGAAGAAAAGTGGGTAGAATGCCCGTCAGCGAACTAGCGCTCGGTAAGTCCCAAGGATAAGTAAGAATAAAAAAATGACAATTGTAGAATATTTATATGACGAGTAAAAGTGTATGATCATGGGTAAATATGTTCTATAAGTCTCTATATGGTCACTATGTTAACGTTAAGTTCCAAGTGCGAATGTCAACACAGCCGTAGACGTATTCACAAGCTCAAGAGTGGGGCCCCAAGAGCAAGGAAACACGGGCCCATTTCATGTGTTAGTATCAGGACTCTAGGTTGTGGATGAGTCAACCCGAAAGATATTCGAGTAAAATAGAAAAAGGTTAATACGGGACTCTTGAAGCTCCGTTGGATTCACACAAGAAACTATCCTAAACACCCCGAGTATAATATATTATAACTGGTTAATATACTTAATTGATTAACATGTCTTGATCGAAACCATAGATTGCAAAAGGTGTAGAATGTATTCGAGTGAGTCGAGTAATATGCGAGTCATGACAATTGCAATCTTGGTTCGATTCAAGTTTGTTCGAGTAATTTGGATTCGAGTTTAGATTCAAGTTTTGTTAGAATTTGTGTTCGAGTTCGAGTTCAAATTTAGATTCGAGTTTGGATTCGAGTTCATGCTTTTTCATAAGAATTGATTTAAACTGTTAAAAATCTTATGTTCGGGAGAAATCGGCAACTGCTATACATGGACAGCAGGATTTGTGTCTTTTTCCAAGACAATTGCCATTTGATAACTCCGTTAAGTTGTCTAACCTGAATAGGCAAGCACTCACTTTCTTCGGCTCCCCGAAACTCAAGAGAAATGATACCGCTTAAATCTATATTAATTCTAGAGTCCTTAAAATATTGTTTGAATATCTCGAGGAGGTTTTATGAAAAATACATATCAATATTGTTTAAAAATAATCTCGAGGGTGATTTATAATATTTAGGGTTTTTATGAACATGTATTTTAATTGTTGTGGTGTTTTGATGATAAAACCTAGCTTTTTGAAAGTTTATGGTATTTTTGTGAAAACTACTACTTTTGGAATCTTGATGGTATTTTATTAAGAATTCTAACTTTTCATTTTAAAGAATATAGTTTCATAATATATTTTTATTGAAAATACGAATGCATGATTTTATATAATTTTCCAAAATTTAGGTTTTTATTTAGAAAAGTCGTATTTCTGAAAACCCATATTTTTTTATTTTCTTTCGAGACCGAATACTCCGTAAAGAGTTCTTGTAACACCCTAGCACTGTTATACTATATTTATTTAGGGTATTTCAAATCTTGCGGTAAAATTCTTTATTATTGTTGCTTTTGGGTTGCGGATAGTGCATTTAGTAGTTGTGATTATTATCCGACCCAACCCGCATGTTTGAAACCCATCATGGTTCAAGATTACATTAAATATTTGCTAATACAAAGGATCCATATAAATCTAGATTTTATATACATATATAATATATTTTAGAATCCGCATATCTTTTTAAAATACAATATAAAACCAAATGTATATTTTCTTATCTAGGATTACATGTCATAATACCCCATATCATGTGGTTGCACCCATATATCATGATTCATGTCCTAATTGTTAAACAAACTCGTTTTTTATTACTACGTATATTTACGTAGATCCGTACTTGGGGTTATATGTTTTTATTATTAGGATATCACATTTGATTTAAACTTTTACATGTATTCTCCATATTGAAAAACTAGATTTTTGAATAGATAAGGGTAATATTTGGAGAGATCCAGTATTATTTGTAGAATCTAACCATATATATATATATATATATATATATATATATATATATTATATACAATATATATAATGTTATATATATAATATATATAATTTGTTAATAAATTTTAATTAATAATCTCTCAAATCTCTCGTCTCTCCCTCTCCTTCTATGTATCTCTCTCTCCTTCTCTGTCTCTCTCTCTAACCCCATTCTCTCTTTCTCTCTACTATATATATTATAATATATAATAAACCCAAAACATAATACTCTCTCTCTCCTTCGTTTCTCTTCTTTCCGTGAACACCCGAACCCCAACCCTTGTCCCTCACCTCGTTGCCCTCTCACCATCGACGTCCCCATCACCTCTCTTCCTCATCCTCACCTCCATCATCTCCTCCTCTCCTCGTCTCCTCTCCCCGACGACCTCAAGCCTCCAACTACAACACCAAACCTATCTCGTCCAAAACCTCCTTGCCGGTATCCCCTCGTCGCCTGAACAAACCACCACCAACACCTTCATCACCTTCCCTCCTCAGCTCCCGGCAATCTCAGACCACCACCACACCTCTTTTCCCGCCTCTGCACATCCCTGAGCATGTTAAAGCTCACAGGAATACCCTCGTCCAGACGACCTCGCCGCCGACAACCTCGTCTCGTCGCCACTATCTCCTATGTCCTCGCCAAGTACAAAGAACCCCCAATAGCTTCTTCTTCTTCTTTCTTTTCTTGATCCCTGATCGTCTCGCCGGAGTTGTGCACATCGCCGAAGATCCAGATGACCCAGCCACTGTCATCATCTAGCCCTGTCACCACGTCACGCAGCTGCTCAGCCAGGTCCAGTCCTGTGTGCGTAAGTCTGTGCCGTAACTTTATTTCGACGTCGGAACGTGACATCCGTATCTCGACATGAGATCCGATCAGGCAAGTTCTAAACTTGCAACATGCTATTTTGATTATATCGATATTTATATGCTCGACTATAGTGCATACGTTTTAATATTCCGCAAGTAGTAGCGATTTACAGTTTTATAGTATCCGTCTATATCCGTACTGATAATAGCCTATCCAGTTGCACGCCGGAACATCACGACATTACCATACTACTATAACAGTTCAATATGTTATCTAGATTGTATCATACATGGTAATGGACGTATAATGGTTATTACAGATAAATACATATGCATCCTGACATTCGTTGTGTTTCGATATTAATTATAATTTTACATTAGTATCTATTTTGGTTAATATACAGTACATGGTAGGTTAATATACATTACACGGCATGTTCACGACACATCACCAAACTTGTTGCTTGAATTTTATTGCTAATGCCAACAATCCTGATTTGTTGTCCTTACGGACGTGACTTCTTATCTGTATAGACAAGAACAGTACCTGATTGATCCTGTGTTGGCATTAGATTTATATCGTTAAGACCTGACTTGAACACAGGACCTTGGGGGAAAAGAGAAAATCAAGAATGTAACCGAAATGTAACTCAAAAGGATATTATTATTGTTTGCCGTGATTCCGGGCGTTACGGAATAATCATTGCTTATTGTTTTCCATGAATCTGGGCATGACGGAATAATCATTGTTTGCCGTGATTCCGAGCGTTACGGAATAAATCATTATGCCGTGGTCCCGTAGGGGTTTGAATGGGATATATACTGTTGAGTTACGATAAGCATTACATTAATTGATTTCAAAGATTTGTAGAATAGATAACCTAGAAGCATAGACTTTAGGTTACACATCACATACATACAGCTCACTGTTTTATTATACCTTTGCTATTTATTTACATACAAGTTTAATCATAGCATCATATCCTGGTTATCGCTATTATTTTGATATTATGATACACCGACGTCTGGGTTTTATATGGCCCAATTCCTCTACCTTTATCATAGGAAGATCAAGAGTACTTTAGCAATCAAGCTGAGCAATGATGAGCTAGCTATTTAGTTTAGAGACACTTTATTTATTTATTTCAGCAGTACTATTTCTTTTAATGTAAGCCCATATTGGGACGTAATTCAAATACTATTGTTTATTGGATGTTGATTCGTTTCTGCTATATGCATTTCTTAATTTTATTTATTGTGGCAGATGGACATGTATTAGCTAGAATTTATTTTATTGTTCTTGATAGTCGATTGAAAGCCGTAATGTGACTGTGGATGGATGATTCCTAACCACAGGTAGCATGGTTGGCTCTATCACATGACGTGTTTACGTATTTTGGGAAGCAGGGCGTGACAGGGTTTGTTTGGTATCAGAGCCATAGGATTTATGGTTAGTCAGGTTTGGTTCTTTTGTAGTTGGGTATTGAACCCAATACACTAACCAGAAAACCAGAAATTAAGAACATGTCATGCCACATTGCTATTTTTCCAGTCTTGAATCTATAGCTATCTTGTTTATTGAATCCTGTTTACCGTTACTAATCCCCTTCGGTATCTTGGCTTCAGAATCATGGAGGATAGAGATTTGTGGTCATACCAGATGTGTGTAGATAACGCCACATTGCTTGGTGTTGTACGTGGTATGCTTGAAAACCAGAAGCGACAAACTGAGCAGAATCAGCGGCAGGCCGAGGCTTTCCAGGAGGGTCTGTGGACGGTCCAGCAGTCCGTAGTTACAGCTGCACCCAGGCCAACACAGCGTGAGGGCACCGTGGCGGACTTTAGAAAGCTCGGTCCGTCCATATTTACAGATTAGAGAAGCCATTGCCAGCAGAGCAGTGGCTAGTTGATACAGAGAACCTGCTCGTTGCCGCGCAGATTCCAGTTTAGAAAAGGATAGATGTAGTACGCATCCAATTGGTAGATTACGCTCGCGAGTGGTGGCTCGTAGAGCAGACCCGTTTGACCAAGCCGATCAGTTGGACAACGTTTTTGTGAAGTTTCTTGGAGAAGTTCTTTCCGCGGTCTTCTCGAAAGGAAATGAAAGAGAAGTTTATTAGCTTGAAGAAGAATGGCGGATCCGTTGATGCGCATGCGGCTGAGTGGACCCGACTCAGTCGATTTGCGGAGCCCTTGGTTTCCAATGAGGTAGATAGGGCGCGGAGGTTTATGCGTAGCTTGGATGTGGAGATTTAGAGACAGGTCATATTTCTGGGATTGACCACGTTCTCCCAAGTTCTCAAGGCAGCCAGAGAACAATAGAGTTTATCGGCGAAAGCAAAGGGTACGCAGCAGCAAGCTATTGTGGTGCGGAAGCTGCCGTTTATGCCAAACAAAGCTCCTGTACGTAGAGGCATTCTAATAAATAAACAGAGGAAAATACCTATGAAAGGGCCTATATTTCAACACAGAAGAAGGATGTGATTTGTGATTACTGTCAACGACCGGGTCATTTCAGTAGGGAGTGCCGGATAAGACTTGGGCAGTGTCTGATTTGTAGAGCTGGGGATCATTGAATGCATGCTTGTCCATCAAGATTTCAGTTGAAGGGTGATGCTTCGAAAGCACAGCAGAAGCAGATTACTCAGGGGTCTAACCAAGCACGGGCCTTCACCTTGACGGCTGAAGAGTCCAAAGCTTCAGACGATGTCGTTTCAGGTATCCTACTCGTTTATAATTTTTCCGCATTGGCATTATTCAATTCAGGTGCATCCCATTTCTTCATGTCATTCCAGTTTATTAGTGCACACACTACCCTACACACGACCCTGTCTAGTTGCTGGGACATTCACACTGGGAATGGGAGAATTGCATCTAGTAGTGAGTGCAAGGGTTGCTCGATCGTTATTTGCGGACGGGGGTTATTCACGGATTTCTTGGTGATTGATACTGGCAGCTATGATAATGTCTTGGGAATGGATTTTCTTAGTATTTTCCATCCTTTCATTGATTATAGGGCAAAGAAAATGATTTTCTAAATTCCCGAACATCCAGAGTTTACATTTTTTGGAGGTAGCAGATCTATCGGGTCAGTCGAATTTGGGGCTAGGCCGACTAATGTCGTTCTTTCGTCGATGGAAGTAAACAAAGAAGAAGCACCAGCAATAGTTCAGGAGTTTATGGATGTGTTCGAAGACATCTTGGGTTTACCGCCAAAACGAAATGTGGAGTTCGCGATTGATCTTATTCCTGGAGCAGCACTGATTTCAAAGGTTTATTGTTTAATAGCGCCGATGGAATTAGAAGAGGTAAAGAAACAAGTTGCTGAATTACAAGATAAGGGTTGTATTCGCAGCAACAATTCACCCTGAGGAGCTCCAATTCTTCTAGTCAAGAAGAAGGATGGCACACGAAGGATGTGCATCGATTATCGAGAATTAAATCGGGTGACTATTAAGAACAAGTACCCAATCCCTTACATCGGCGAATTATTCGATCAACTCAGTGGCGTGAGGGTATTCTCAAAGTTATATTTGCGATCCGGATATCATCAAGTTCGGGTGAAATCAGAAGATATTTACAAGGCAGCGTTCCGAACTCGATATGGGCATTACGAGTACTTAGTGATGCCATTTGGAGTTACTAACGCACCTGCAATATTTATGAACTTGATGAACCGAATCTTTTCACCGTATCTGGACCAGTTCGTAGTGGTGTTTATTGATGATATTACGGTCTATTCGAGAAACAAAGAAGAGCATGAAGAATACTTGAGGATCGCGCTGCAAACGTTAAGACGAGAAAAGTTGTATGCTAAGATGAGCAAGTGCGAGTTTTGGCTCGAAGAAGTGAAGTTCTTGGGTCATGTCATATCCGGAGATAGAATTGCCGTTGACCCTGAAAAGATTGCAGCTGTTCATGATTGGCCAATTCCAAGGAATGTAGGGGAGATCAGAAGTTTTCTTGGGCTTGCCGGATACTATAGACGGTTTGTGAAGAACTTCGCTCGAATAAAAAAACCATTGACCAAGCTAACACGAAAAGAGGTACCATTCGTATTGACCGAGAAATGTGCGTCAGCTTTTAAAACATTGAAGTAAAGATTGACCACCGCTCCTATTCTGATAGTGCCAGATGGTTCCGGAGGGCTGGTTATTCAAAGCGATGCATTTGGGAAAGGCTTGGGATGCGTTCTAATGCAGCATAGGAAGGTCATAGTTTATGCGTCGAGATAATTGAAGACTCATGAGAAGAACTATCCAACTCATGATTTGGAGCTAGCATCAGTGATTTTTGCTCTAAAAATTTGGAGACAATACATATTGGGCGAAAGGGTAGAAATATTTACCGATCACAAAAGCCTAAAGTATGTGTTCACGCAGAAAGATCTTTTATGAGGCAGCGTAGATGGTTAGAGCTGATGGCTGACTATGATTTTGATCTAAAATACCATCCGGAGAAAGTTAATGTAGTGCTGGATACTCTAAGTAGCATGCCAGCAATACGGATGTTGACTGAACAGAAGGAGATTATAGCTGATGTAACACCCTAGTTCATTTATACCATGTTCTATTTAATTATTTTCTTTATCTTGTGGCTATTTCTTGATTTTATTGCGCTTTGGGTGCGGATAGTGTTTTAGTATCTGTCTTTAGTATCCGACCCGACCCGCATGCTTGAAACCCGTCATGATTCTTGATTATGACTTATTCTTGCGAGTACTAAGGATCCGTGCGCACATAAGTTCTATATACATGTATCTTATATATGGCATTGCATATATTTTCAAATACTACAAATTATAGTCAAATAATATATTTCAAATACCCAGAATGGCCTGCAACATACCCCATACCCTATGGTTGCATCCGTACATCGTGTTCTTGTCCCGTTTAATAAAACGGACTCGTTTGGATCGCTACGTGCATATTACGTGTATCCGTTCTTGGGGGTATGCATTTTCTTTAACCAGACATCGTATTATGGATTTGGTTGATACGTATATTATCCGTGTTTTCAAACTATATTTTTAGACACAACCCGGGTATTTTTCGGAGTATATTTGATATTAGCTACAAATCCTATAATATATATTATTATATTTTAAACTGTTTGTATATATATAGAGAGAGAGAGAGAATAATGGAAAGAGGCCATAAGAAGGAATTTCCTCCTGTGGCGTCGAAAAAATACACCCTCCCTCATTTTTTCCGACGATCACCACCCACCATCTTCATCGTTATTATATAAGATGTGGGTACACCAAATTTCATGTGATTCTACAACTTTTTCACCGTTGATTTAGTGGGTTCAAAATTAACGGTTTACCGACAATAGAACTTTTTACATTGCTAAATCAACGGTGAAAAAGTTGTAAAATCACATGAAATTTGGTGTATCCACATCTTAGATGATAACGATGAAGATGGTGGGTGCCGATCATCGAAAAAATGAGGAAGGGTGTATTTTTTCGACGCCATAGGAGGAAATTCCCTCCTATGGCATCTTTCCTCCTTTATTCTCATATATATATAGTATTTTCTTTAACTAATATCAGAACCCTCTCTCTGCCTTTATCTTATATATATATATATATATATATATATATATATATATATATATATATTCTAAACTCAGCCTCTTCTTCTCTCTTCCTCACCTCACCCGTGCGAGAACCCACGCCAAAACCCAAGCCCTCATCGTCGCAACCCTTCGCCGCCGACTTCCTCAACCCTCTCGTCTCTACGCCCTCATCATCTTCACCCTTCCTACTCCCTCTTCCTACTCCCTCTTCCTCTGCTCTCTCTTTCCCCGGGCTCCAAACCCACAAACCCAAGAAACCCAACTCCCCAACGTCGCCGCCGTCACCCTCGTCGACCTCGACCACCTCACCCTCGTCCCAATCCCGTTGCCACCTCCACTCCACTTCTCCCTCCAAAACCCCAAGCCAACCCCAAGAAACCCTGCACACCCAAAACCCCACAACCACCGCTCACCTCCACCATCGGAAAACTTTGTCGTCGCCACCACCTTCATCACCACCATCACCACTACCTCCCCTCTTCCCCTTCATCCCCGACGAGAACCCACTGGAACCCTGAGCACCAAGAACCCTGCACCCATCGCCGGCAACCCTTCTCGCCGGAGACCCACGACTCATCGTCAGCACCACCCCCTCGCCTCCTCGTCTCTGACCCCAAAACCCAGAACACCAAACCCGGATTCTTCTTCTTCTCTTTTCTTGTTCCTGGAGCAGCGCCAGTCTTAAAGGCGTATTATTCGATGGCACCAGTAGAGTTAGAAGAAGTCAAGAAACAGGTTGCCGAACTATTATAGAAGGGTTGGATTCGCAACAGCAATTCACCCTAGGAAGCTCCAGTTCTTTTAGTCAAGAAGAAAGATGGCACGCGGAGAATGTGAATCGATTATTGAGAATTAAATTGGGTGACTATTAAGAACAAGTACCCGATCCCTCGCATCGGCGAATTATTCAATCAACTCAGTGGCACGAGAGTATTCTCAAAGCTGGATTTGCGATCCGGATATCATCAAGGTCGAGTAAAATTAGAAGATATTTGCAAGACAGCGTTCCGAACTCGATATGGGCATTATGAGTACTTAGTGATGCCATTCGGAGTCACGAACACACCGGCGATATTTATGGACTTGATGAACCGAATCTTTTCACTGTATTTAGACCAGTTCATATTAGTGTTTATCAATAATATTCTGGTGTATTCGAAGAGACAAGAAGAGCATGCAGAACACTTGAAGATCGCACTGCAGACGTTAAGCCAAGAAAAGTTATATGCGAAGATGAGCAAGTGCGAGTTTTGGTTTGAAGAAGTAAAGTTTTTGGGGCATGTCGTATCCGGAGATGGAATTGTTGTTGATCCTGAAAAGATTGCAGCAGTTCATGATTGGCCGATTCCGAATAACGTAGCGGAGATCATAAGCTTTCTTGGGCTTGCTGGATATTATATAAGATTCGTGGAGAATTTCGCTCGTTTAGCTGAACCATTAACCAAGCTAATACGTAAGGAGGTACTGTTCGTATGGACCGAGAAATGTGCGTCGGCTTTTGAAGCGCTGAAGCAAAGAATGACAACCGCTCCTATTTTGACAGTGTCAGACAGTTCCGGAGGGTTGGTTATTCACAGCGACGCATCTGGGAAAGGCTTGGGATGTGTTCTTATACAGCATGGGAAGGTTATAGCCTATGCGTCGAGACAATTGAAAACCCATGAGAAGAACTACCCAACTCATGATTTGGAGCTTGCAGCAGTGATTTTTGCTTTGAAGATTTAGAGACACTGCTTATTGGGCGAAAGGGTCGAAGTATTCACCGATCACAAAAGCCTAAAGTATGTGTTCACGCAGAAGGAGCTCAATATAAGGCAGCACAGATGGTTAGAGCTGATGGCTGACTATGATCATGATCTTAAATACCATCCGGGGAAAGTCAATGTAGTGTCGGATGCGCCAAGTCAGTTGCCAGCAATAAGGATGTTGACTGCACAGAAGGAGATTATCGATAATTTCCAGAGATTCGAATTGGAGATTGTACTACCGCATTCTTCGGGACAGTGGATGCAGCCGAAATTACAGTCGTCCTTGATCGATAATATTAAAGCAGCGTGGTCGCACTATCCAAGGTTGCAGAAGTTTCGAGAACAGGTTGAAGCGGGACTTCGAACGGACCTGTTGATTCATGAAGATGGTTCGTTACGATATGGGAGCCGCTTATGTGTGCCGAAAGGATATATTCATGAAGAAGTTATGAAGGAGGCGCATAGCTCCGCATATTCCGTACATCCGGGAGGCACGAAGATGTACCGTGATCTACGACAGCATTTCTGGTGGGAATGCATGAAAAGGGAGATTGCTCGCTTTGTAGAGAAGTGCTTGGTGTATAGCAAGTCAAGGCTGAATATCAAAGAGTAGCTGGTTTACTGCAACCACTTCCGATTCCTCGGTGGAAGTGGGAACATATAACCATAGATTTCGTGACGGCTTTACCACGGAGTCCAAAGGGTAATAATGCAGTTTGGGTAATTGTTGATCGATTGACCAAGGCAGCTCATTTCATACTGTTTCGAGTTGGTCAGTCGATGGAAGCGTTAGCAGAGCAGTACATGTAGGAGATTTTGAGATTTCATGGAGTACCTATGAGTATCATTTCCGATCGTGATACCTGATTCTTATCGCGCTTTTGGACGAGTTTACAGGAAAGTTTGGGGACTCGATTGAAGTTTAGCACCGTTTATCATTCTCAAATAGATGGCCAGTCAGAAAGAACGATCCAAACTCTTGAAGATATGTTAAGAGCTTGCATGTTGGACTTTAAGGGTTCATGGGAGGATCATCTGCACTTGGTAGAGTTTTCGTCTAATAACAGTTTTCAGGCTACTATTCAGATGGCTTCATTCGAAGCATTGTAAGGTCGCAAGTGTCGCTCACCCGTCTGTTGGGATGATATTGGAGAATGGAGATTATTTGGACCAGATCTTATCGTACAAACCGTGGAGAAAGTTAATATGATTCGAAACCATATGAAGGCGGTGCAAGATCAACAGAAAAGTTAGGCCGATACAGCACGAAAACCTCTGGAGTTCGCAGTTGGTGATCTTATATTCTTGAAGATATCACCGACCAAAGGAGTGATTCGATTTGGTAGTCGAGGCAAGCTTAGTCCTTGATTCGAGGGGCCTTTCGGTATTATCAAGCGCGTGGGAGAAGTAGCTTATTGATTGGCATTACCACCATCGTTGGCAAGTGTTCATGAAGTGTTTCATGTATCTCAACTCTGTAAGTATGTTCGAGATGAGACGCACGTACTAGATCATTCGGAACTGACATTACGGGAGGACTTGACATATGAAGAATGACCGATGGCGATTGTAGATCGAAGAGAAAAGATCCTTAAGAACAAGATTATCCTTCTAGTACTTTTTTCATGGGGGAGTCGTTCGCACAGAGAATCAACATGGGAATGAGAAGACGAGATTCGATAGAAGTTTCCACACCTCTTCTCTTAGATTCATGTTTGCTTCTCTTTACTTATTCCGGGAATTTTGAGGACGAAATTCTTTTTTTAGTTGGGTATAATGTAACACCCTAGTTCATTTATACCA
The DNA here is from genome assembly GCA_030015575.1 of Agapanthus africanus. Classification (NCBI taxonomy): domain Eukaryota; kingdom Viridiplantae; phylum Streptophyta; class Magnoliopsida; order Asparagales; family Amaryllidaceae; genus Agapanthus; species Agapanthus africanus. Next base: position 414,977,144 of record CM057338.1, on the reverse strand, counting down.
TGTTCTATTTGATTTTTTTCTTTATCTTATGGCTATTTCTTGATTTTATTGCGCTTTGGGTGCGGATAGTGCTTTGGTATCTGTCTTTAGTATCCGACCCGACCCGCATGCTTGAAACCCGTCTTATTTCTTGATTACAACTTATCCTTGCGAGTACTAAGGATCCGTGCACACATATGTTCTGTATACATGTATCTTATATCTGGCATTGCATATATTTTCAAATACTACAAATTATAATCAAATAATATATTTCAAATACCCAGCACGGCCTGCATCATACCTCATACCCTATGGTTGCATCTGTACATCGTATTCTTGTCCCGTTTAGTGAAACGGACTCGTTTGGATCGCTACGTGTATATTACGTGTATCCGTTCTTGGGGTATGCATTTTCTTTAACCAGACATCGCATTATGGTTTTGGTTGATACGTATATTATCCGTATTTTCAAACTGTATTTTTAAACACAACCCGGGTATTTTTCGGAGTATATTTGATATTAGCTACAAATCCTATAATATATATTATTATATTTTAAACTGTTTATATATATATATATATATATATAAGAGGCAGAGAGAGTGTTAGGATATTAGTTAAAGAAAATAATTTTATAGTTTTAACCTAATTATTCTAAACTCAGCCTCTTCTTCTCTTTTCCTCACCTCACCCGCGCGAGAACCCACGCCAAAACCCAGGCCCTCGTCATCGCAACCCCTTGTCGCTGACCTCCTCAACCCCCTCGTCTCCACGCCGTCATCATCTTCACCCTTCCTACTCCCTCTTCCTCTCCTCTCTCTCTTTCCCCGAGCTCCAAACCCACAAACCCAAGAAACCCAACTCCCCGACGTCGTCGCCTTCGCCGTCGACCTCGACCTCCTCACCTTCGTCCCAATCCCGTCACCACCCACACTCCTCTTCTCCATCCAAAACCCCGAGCCAACCCCAAGAAACCCTGCACACCCGAAACCCCACAACCGCCGCTCACCTCCACCTCCGGAAAACTTTTCCATTGCCACCACCCTCGTCACACCGCCCTCATCACCACCATCACCACTACCTCCCCTCTTCCCCTTCATCCCCGACGAGAACCCACTGGAACCCCGAGCACCAAGAACCCTGCACCCATCACCAACAACCCATCTTGCCGGAGACCCACAACTCGTCATCAGCACCACCCCCTCGCCTCCTCGTCTCTGACCCCAAAACCCAGAACACCAATCCCCAGACCCTTCTTCTTCTTCTTCTATTTTCTTGTCTTGATTCTTGTTTTCCCGGTGATCACCGGAGTCATGCACGTCGCCGAAGATCCGGGCGACCCAGTCGTCGTCCTCATCCAGCGTGGTTACGCTCTTGAGTAGCCTGGTTCAGTTCTGTACGCGCGTGTGTGCATCGCGACGTTTACCCGACGTCGAACGTGACGTACACACCCCGTCATGAGATCCGATCAGGTAAGTTTATCTTGCTACATGCTATGCTACTACATTTATATCCATATGAATAAAAATATTACGTGTAGTTTAATTGTGCTTCCCATGTTACAGTTTTACCATTTTACGCTACCCGTATGTATCCGTACTGTGTATTGCATATCTAGTTGCATGCCTGAACGCCCTGATGTCTTTTCACTATTATATTATCATGACATATTATCTAGATTGCATCATAAGTAGTCATGGACGTATAACAGGTTATTATAGATAGACACATATGCATCCTGACATCAGCACTTTTTACCGTAATCCCGATATCGTTTACAGTTTTACTTTTGGTATCCACTTGATACATATACACCGCATGACTTGCCTTGATACAGTACTTGACTTGTTACCTGATCTTGTTACTAATGCTGACAAGCCTGATTTGTTGTCCTGACGGACGTAACTTGTTGTCTACATAGACAGACTTGTACCTGCTTGATCCTATGTTGGTATTAGTTCCATATTATCAATACCTGACTTGAACGCATAACCTTAGGGGTAAGGGGAAATCAATAATGAAACCTGACTTATAACTCGACAGTTCGATACTTATACTGATCAGTTTTTACGGGCTAGGCCAGCCCCGGGATGATATTGCTGACATCATTCATCTGTACATGTTACCTGTTTACTGCCTAGCGGCACATCTCGGATTCAGCCCGAGAATCTGGACTGTGGTCTCGGGCATGCACGGGATACTATTGAGTTACATCGACGATTCCATTAAATTGATTTCAAAAACATTAGAGTGGATAACCCAGTAGCAAAGTTTAGATTACTCATCACACTGCACATACACATACACACCTCACTGTTTCATATCTGTGTTTACCGTTTATATTCATATTGTTGATTTATATTCATGCCTGCATATCTGGTTACATCCTGGTTATTACTATTGTTTGATATTATGACACACTGACGTCTAGGTTTTGCATGGCTCAGTTCCTCTATCTCTATCACAGGCTGACCAGGAGTATTTTAGCCGTCAAGCCGAGCAGTGAAGATCGTGTTAGTGATATTTAGTTTATTTTTTTCTGCAGCTTTTATTTCTTGATGTGAGCCCATATTGGGATGTATTTCCAGATGTTATTGTTTATTGGATTTATCATTTCTGCTTATATATTTCTTGACTCTTTTATTCTGGCAGATGGACATGTATTAGATAGTTTTATATTTTACTGTTCTTGATATCTTATAGACAACCGTAATGTGACTGTGGAGAGATGATTCCTATCTACAGGTAGCATAGTTGGCTCTGTCACGTGCCGTAGTTAGCTCACTCTGGGAAGCGGGGCGTGACAGCTGATCTTCAAAGATTCGAATTGGAGATTGTACTACCAAATTCTTCGGGACAATTGATGCAGTTAAAAGTACAGTCATCCTTGATCGATAACATTAAAGCAGCACAGTCGCACGATCCAAGATTGCAGAAATTTCGAGAACAAGTAGAAGCAGGACTTCGAACAGACTTGTTAATTCATGAAGATGGTTCGTTACGATATGGTAGTCATTTATGTGTGCCTAAGGGAGATGTTCGTGAAGAAGTCATAAAGGAAGCTCATAGTTCCATATATTCCGTACATCCGGAAGACACAAAGATGTACAGAGATCTGCGACAACATTTCTGGTGGGAAGGCATGAAAAAGGAGATTGCTCGCTATGTATCGAAGTGCTTGGTGTGTCAGCAAGTCAAGGCTGAACACCAAATGGTAGATAGTTTGTTGCAACCACTTCCGACTCCTCAGTAGAAGTGGGAACATATAACCATGGATTTTGTGACAGCTTTACCACAAAGTCCAAAGGGAAATAATACAGTTTGGGTGATTGTCGATCGATTGATCAAGGCAGCTTATTTTATACCATTTTGTGTTGGTCACTCGATGGAGGCTTTGGCAGAGCGGTACATGCAGGAGATTGTGAGATTGCATGGAATACCCGTAAGCATCGTTTCGGATCGTGATACTCGATTTTTATCGTACTTTTGGAGGGGTCTACAGAAAAGTTTAGGAACTCACTTGAAGTTTAGCACAGCCTATCATCCTTAGACAGATGGCCAGTCTGAAAGAACGATCCAAACTTTTGAAGATATGTTGAAAGCATACATGTTAGACTTCAAGGGTTCATAGGAGGATCACTTGCACTTGGTGGAGTTTTCATACAATAGCAGTTTTCAAGCGACCATACAGATGGCTCCATTCAAAGCATTATACGGTCGTAAGTATCGCTCGCTGGTCTGTTGGGACGATGTTGGAGAAAGAAGATTATTAGGACCGAATCTTATTGTGCAAATGGTGGAGAAAGTTAACGTGGTCTGAAATCAAATGAAGGCGACACAAGATCGACATAAAAGTTGGGCTGATACTGGACGAAGATCTCTGGAGTTCGTGGTTAGTGATCTTATATTCTTGAAGATATCACCGACCAGAGGAGTGATCCGATTTGGTAGTCGAGGAAAGCTTAGTCCTCGATTCGTGAGGCCTTTCGGTATTATCGAGCGTGTTGAAGAGGTAGCTTATCGCTTGGCTTTACTACCACCCATGGTGGTTGTTCATTACGTGTTTCATGTATCTCAACTCCGCAAGTATGTTTGAAATGAGACGCACGTCCTAAATCACTCAGAATTGACAGTAAGGGAAGATTTAACATATGAAGAGCGACCAATGGCGATTGTGGATCGACAAGAAAAAGCCCCCACGAATAAAATTATCCCACCAGTACTTGTTTCATGGGGAAATCGTTCGCACGGAGAATCTACTTGGGAACGTAAAGACGAGATTCGACAAAAGTTTCCACACTCCTTTTCTTAGATCCGTGTTTTCTTGTTTTTGTTCCGGGAATTTCGAGGACGAAATTCTTTTGTAGTAGGGTGTAATGTAACACCTTAGCACTGTTGTATTATATTTATTTAGGGTATTTCAAATCTTGCGGTAAAATTCTTTATTATTGTTGCTTTGGGTTGCAGATAGTGCATTTGGTAGTTGTGGTTATTATCCGACCCGACCCGCATGTTTGAAACCCATCATGGTTCAAAATTACATCAAATATTTCCTAGTACAGAGGATCCATGCAAATCTAGATTTTATATACATATATAATATATTTTAGAATCCACATATCTTTTTAAAATACAGTATAAAACCAAATAAAATATTTTCATATCTAGCCTTACATGTCATAGTACCCCATATCATGTGGTTGCACCCATATATCATGATTCATGTCCTAATTGTTAAACAGACTCATTTTTTATTGCTATGTATATTTACGTGGATCCGTATTTGAGGGTATATGTTTTTATTATCACGATATCGCATTATGGTTTAAACTTTTACGTATATTCTCCATATTGAAAAACTAGATTTTTGAATGGATACGGGTAATAATTAGAGAGATACGGTATTATCTGTAGAATCTAACCACATATATATTTTATATATACAATATATATACTGTTATATATATAATATATAATATATTAATAAATTTTAATTAATAATCTCTCAAGTATCCCGTCTCTCTCTCTCTCCTTCTCTGTATCTCTCTCTTTCTCTGTCTCTTTCTCTCTAACCTCATTCTCTCTCTCTATAATATATATATATATATATATATATATATATACCCAAAACATAATACTCTCTCTCCCCCTCGTTTCTCTTCTTCCCGCGAACACCCGAACCTTAACCCTCATCCCTCACCTCGCCGCCTTCTCACCGTCGACGTCCCTATCACCTTGCCTCCTTATCCTCACCTCCATCATATCCTCCTCTCCTCGTCTCCTCTCCCCAACGACCTCAAGCCCCCAACCACAACACCAAACCCATCTCGTCCAAAAACCCCTCGCCAGCAACCTCTCATTGCCTGAACAGATCACCACCAACACCTTCATCACTTTCCCTCCTCATCTCCCGGCAACCCCAGACCACCACCACATCTCTTCTCCCACCTCTGCACATCCGCGAGCATGTGAAATCTCACGTCAAACCCTCTTCCAGATGACCTCACCGCCGATGACCTCATCTCGTCGCCGCTGCCTCGTCGCCACTTTCTCCTCTGTCCTCGCCAACTACAGAGAACCCCAACAGCTTCTTCTTCTTCTTCTTCTTTCTTTTCTTGATCCCTGATCGTCTCGTCGGAGTTGCGCACGTCACCAACGATCCAGACGACCCAGTCACCATCATCAACTAGCCCTGTCACATCACGCAGCTGCACAGCCAGGTCCAATCCTGCGTGCGTAAGTTTGCGCCATAACTTTATTTCGACGTCGGAATGTGACATCCGTATCTCAACGTGAGATCCGATCAGGAAAGTTCTAAACTTGCAACATACTATTTTGATTATATCGATATTCATATGCTCGACTATAGTGCATACGTTTTAATATTCGGCAAGTAGTAGCGATTTACAGTTTTATAGTATCCGTCTGTATCCGTACTGATAATAGCTTATCCATTTGCATACCGGAACATCAAGACATTATCATACTACTATAACAGTTCAATATGTTATCTAGATTGCATCATACATGGTAATGAATGTATAACGGTTATTACAGATAGATACATATGAATCCTGGTATTCGTTGTGTTTCGATGTTGATTACAGTTTTACATTGGTATCTATTTTGGTTAATATACAGTACATTGCATGTTCACGACACATTTCCAGACTTGTTACTTGGATCTTATTGCTAATGCCAACAATCCTGATTTGTTGTCCCGACGGACGTGACTTGTTGTCTATATAGACAAGACCAGTACCGATTGATCATGTGTTGGCATTAGATTTATATCGTTAATACCCGACTTGAACACAGAACTATGGGGAAAAGGGAAATCAAGAATGTAACCGAAACGTAACTTAAGAGGATATTATTATTTTTTGCCATGATTTCGGGCGTTACAGAATAATCATTGCTTATTGTTTGCCATAATTCCGGGCGTGACGGAATAATCATTGTTTGTCGTGATTCCGAGCGTAACGGAATAAATCATTGTGTTGTGGTCCCGTGGGGGTTTGAACGGGATATATACTATTGAGTTACGATGAGAATTACATTAATTGATTTCAAAGACTTGTAGAATAGATAACCTAGAAGCACAGACTTTAGGTTACACATCACATACATACAGCTCACTGTTTTATACATTTGCTATTTATTTATATACATGTTTAATCATAGCATCATATCCTGGTTATCGCTATAATTTTGATATTATGACGCACCAACGTCTGGGTTTTGCATAGCCCAGTTTCTCCACCTTTATCGCAGGCAGATCAAGAGTACTTTAGCAATCATGCCAAGCAATGAAGAGCTAGCTATTTAGTTTCGAGACTCTTAGTTTATTTATTTCAGAAGTTCTATTTCTTTTGATGTGAGCCTATATTGAGACGTGATTCAGATACTATTGTTTATTGGATCTTGATTTGTTTCCGCTATATGCATTTCTTGATTTTATTTATTGTGGCAGACGGACATGTGTTAGCAAGATTTTATTTTATTGTTCTTGATATCCGATTGACAGCCGTAATGTGACTGTGAAGAGATGATTCCTAGCCATAGGTAGTATGGTTGGTTTTGTCACGTGTCATGTTTATGTATTTTGGGAAGCGGGGCAAGACAGTTCTGCATCTCGCTCTACTATCCAAAGAATGTGCGATTATCTGCACCATCCATTAGCGGATCCCCTGACGAGAGTTGTAGAGGCGTAATTGCCAAGAATTACAAAAATATCGATTAAAAGAAACCCGTTTTGAAAAGGTGTGGTATTTTAATGAAAAAGCTTCTTCTTTGAATTACCCATATACTTAGAATACCATGCTATGAAACCATAGTATGCGTGTAGGGTAGGTCGTTACCCCGTGAATGATATAAAGGTTTATACACTAGTTATTGAAAATACGGTTATATTAAACTTCATGGTATTTTAATGAAAAATTTGTTATTTGATCGTTTCACATGAAAATTTTGGTTAAACTAAAAACTAAATGATGTGAATAAGTTTAAGATTAGTATGGGATGTTAGTTTGATCTAATTTGCTTATCACGTGGATTACAAATATCAAAAAGAAGATTATATCGAAGATAACTCCACTTTTGTCGATTTGTTTTTAAAAAAATTTGAGATGGAAAGGGAGAGAGATGAAGGGACTTATGGGTTTGGATGGTTAACAAGAGAGAAAAGAAGCCTTCGGGTATCGTGGTATCGTCGGAAAAGTTCGGTCATCGAGTTTGGCTTGCTACTCCACTTGTGTGTTTAACTCCACTTGATACTTAGAGAGTTTGAGAGAATTTTTGATAGAAATTTCAGAATAGGGGAGAGCTAGGGCATGTAGTGGTTTTTATAGTGAAGATTTAGGGTTTGGGAATTAAAAATTTAGATTAAATGAATTAAAATGGTGTTAAATGGTGAATTGAAGAGTCTCTATTTGATTCCAGGAAAATCAAATAATGCAGGGGGTTGAGGAGATTTGAAGAGACGAGTGTGCAAAGTACGGGGTGATTTGGGGTTATATCGACCGTCGGCGCCGGCCATTTAGGAAGAATGGGCGGTCGGATTTTGAAGGCCCGCCTCGAGATTCGTGCCACATGCATTAATCTGTGTTTACTCCTTTTTGCGCATGTTTGATTTTTTCTGAAACTTTTCGTTTCTCCGTGAATTATACGTACAACTCTTGGGCTTCCGAAAAATTAAAAAGAAAAATCTTAAAAAATAATTACGTCTGGTGGGATTCGAACGCACGGGCTATGTCGCGGCAGTGTAGAGGTTTTACCAGTGAGCTACAAGTTGTTTTTTGCTTTTATTAAACAAATTTAAGTTATAACTCTTACACAGGCTGTAATACCCTGTTCTGTACAATAACAAGAAATTTATGTATAGGAATTTCAGAGCCGTTACATTCTACCCTCCTTATAAAAATTTCATCCTCGAAATTTACATTTACATAAAGACTAGTTTTCAAAAGAGGTAAGGGTATCGTATACGCATATCTTCTTCTCTTTCCGAAGTTGATTCTCCTGGCGAATCATTTCTCCACATCACTCGGACCAAGTTCACCTCCTTGTTCCGCAGTGTTTTCACCTTTCGGTCTAAGATCTCAACTGGTTGCTGCTCACAAATCAGATCAGTCTGTACAGTGAACTCTGAGCGATCAAGTATATGACTGCGATCGCTCACATATCGTCATAGTTAGGATATGTGGAACACATTGTGCACTCCTTCCAATGAAGGTGGTAGTGCCAAACGGTATGCTACTTCTCCAACTCATTCAAGTATGTCGAACGGTCCTATGTAACTTATACTTAATTTACCCCTCTTACCAAAACGTATCACTCCTCTATTTGGAGAGATCTTCAAGAACACATGGTCTCCGGGCTGGAACTCCAGATGTCGACGCTTTGCATCTGCCGAATACTTCTGTCAGTCCTGGACTATGTGCATCTTTTCCCTGATCGTGTGAACCACATCTACAGTTGCCATGATCATCTATGGCCCAAGTAGTTCAAGATCTCCAACATCGTCCCAACTCAGCGGGGAACGACACTTCCGTACGTAAAGTACTGCGAATGGTGTCATCCTAATGCTTGCTTGATAGCTGTTGTTGTATGAAAACTTCACAAGGTATAAGTGATCTTCCCAAGAACCACCGAGTCTAACATATAGGCTCTCAGCATGTCTTCCAAAATCTGAATTGTTCGTCCGGACTGTCCATCTGTTTGTGGATGATATGCTCTGCTGAAATTCAGACTCGTCCCCAGGCTAGCTTGTAGACTCTGCCAAAACTGTGATCGAAATCTTGTATCATGATCGGAGACGATGTAAACAGGTACTCCATGTAATCTCACGATATCCTACATGAGTTTATGGGTATAAAAACAGTATGGTACAGCTTGAAGGTTTAAATCTTACTTTAGATTTTTACTCACCTCCATGTACTTCCTTGCCAACGTCTCAGTTGACTGGCCAACTCTGAATGGAATAAAGTGAGATGACTTGGTGAGTCGATCCACAATAACCCAAATCTTGTCGTTACCCTTCGTGCTGCGAGGGAGAGAAGTCATAAAGTCCATGGTGATGTGCTGCCATTTCCATTCTGGGATTGGTAACGGCTGAAGTAGACCAGCAGTTCTGTGATGTTCAGCCTTCACTTACTGACATACCAAACACTTGGATACGCTCCATGCTACTTCACGCTTCATTCCATGCCACCAGTAGCGTTGCTGTAGATCTTTGTACATCTTTGTACCGCCAGGATGTACCAAGTACGGAGAGCTATGATCTTCTTTCATCAACTCTTCTCGAACAGAGCCGACCGGCACGCATAAATGGCTTCAATATCGCAAGGATCCATCTTCATGGATGATGAAGTTGGTTCGAAATCCACTTTCTACTTGTTCTCGGATCTTTTATAGCTTGGCATCATTTACTTGAGCTGCCTTGATCTAATTTACAAGAGTGGACTGGACTTGTAAGTTCATCAAATATGAAGCGATACCTAGCACAACTACTTCAATCTCCAATCCATGCAATTCTTGTTGTAGTCTCCACTGAGCGGTGAGGTTCATTGCTAATGGCTAGCGACCAAGTGCATTAGGAACTACGTTCACCTTCACAGGATGATACTGTAGGTTGATGTCGAAGTCCGTTATGAGTTCTAACCATCTTCTCTGCCACATGTTGAGTTCCTTCTGAGTAAATATATACTTCAGACTTTTATGGTCAGTGTATATATCCACTCGTTCTCCCAAAAGATAGTGGCGCCAAATCTTGAGTACGAAAATGACGGCTACCAATTCCAGATCATGTGTTGGATAGTTTCGCTCATGAACCTTTAGTTATCTTGATGCAAAAACCACAACCTTTCCATGCTGGTGTAGAACACATCCTAATCTTTTACCGGACGCATCACAATGCACAACGAATCCGCTAGATTGATCCGGTATTATAAGAATAGGTGCAGAGATTAACCTCGACTTGAGTTCTAAAAAATCCTTTTCACATGCTTCTGACCACACGAATGCTTCGTCTTTATGTGTGAGCTTGGTCAAGGGTGCTACGATCTTTGAGAATCCTTCAATGAATCGTCTGTAGTATTCTGCTAAGCCCAAAAAACTTCTTTTATCTTTCACCGTTTTTGGTGTAGGCCACTCACTGACAGCTGACATCTTAGCTAGATCCATAGAGATTCCTTCACTTTAAACGATATGTTCGAGAAATCTGACTTGATCTAGCCAAAATTCACACTTGCTGTACTTGGCATAGAGCTGATGTTGTCGTAATGTCTCCAGGACAATCAGTAATTGCTTGGCGTGTTCTTTCCAATTCATTGAATACACCAGGATGTCATCGATGAAGATAACAACAAACATGTTTAAGTACTCTTGGAAAACTTGGTTCATCAAGTTCATAAAGATGACAGGTGCATTGGTCACTCCAAATGACCTTACGAAATATTCATAATGGCCATAACGAGTCCTAAACGTCATATTCGGAATGTCGGACTCTTTGACCCTCACCTGATGGTAACCTGAACGAAGATCTAGGTTTGAAAAGACACAAGATCTACTTAACTGATCGAAAAGGTCATCGATACGCGGTAGTGGATAATTGTTCTTAATTTTCACTTCGTTCAGAGCTCGATAATCCACACACATCCTGTAGGAACCTTCCTTCGTCTTCATTAGCAACACTGGAGATCCCCAACTTGAAGTACAGGGTCGGATCCAAGCTTTCTTCAGTAGTTCGTCCAACTGAATGCGGATCTCCTTCAATCCCTCCAGACTCAATTGGTACGGAGCTTTTATTACTGGTTGTGTGCCGGGTTGTAAATCGATGCTGAATTCAAGAGCTCGATCGGGAGGCAAACCCGATATATCTTCCGGAAATACATCCTCGAACTCTCGAACTACCTCTGGCTTCGATTCTTCCGCTTGCAACGCTGCAATCTTTGCCTTCTTTAGTTTTGTCAGTAAATGCTAGGCTCTAAGGTTCGGTCTCCACTCTTGAAACAGAAGACTGGGTGATCTGGTATCTCAAATACTACCCTCCTTTGGCGACAGTCGATGGTCGCGAAGAAAGTTCCCAGCCAGTCCATTCCCAAGACTACGTCGAAGTTTGGTATGTCCAGCACCTTGAAGTCCGCATAGAATTCACGACTGCAGACGACCACTGGATACAGATCGTATCCCAAAGTTGATTTTAGAACGTCGTTCCCCGAACTAACGTTCCATCTAAATACGAGCAGTTTAACTGGTATCACATGAGTTCAGACGAACCGTTGCGACATAAATCAATGTGATGCCCCAGTGTCGAAGAGCGCGAGTGCAGGTAGTGTAACGACCCTAGTATTACTATATTTTCGTGTTTTCTTTCTTTAGTAAAATATTGTATTTATTTATTCGTAGTATTTTTCCGTAAATTTTTTTTTCTATTAAATATATTATTTTATTATTCTATATATTTTTCCCAAACCCATTTCTTTAAACTAAATCTTAATCTATTTCAAATTAAACGCAAGACCTGACCCAGCCCATAACCCAAATCCAATATCATTTCATTTTCTTTTATAAAACTATGAGCCCAAAAGCCACTTTTTTCAAGCAACAACATATATTTAATTCTAATTAAATATATGCATGAACAACCTTGTAGCACATTGGTTAAGTCCTTGCATTGCTATTCCATAAATCACATGTTCAAATCTCCATTCATGCAATTATTTTTTTATCAATTTTTATTCTTATCAAAACCTACAAATGAGACCTTTCATTTCATCTTCTTTTTAACTCCTAAAATAATTAAAATGGTTATGAACCATATTTTATTAGAATTATGGTGGTCATAAATCTTTTTTATATCTCACTCATCTTTCTTATCATCATCACATCTTTCTATCATTTCACATATCCCTCTTCATCTAGATTCCCCGAAGAAGAACATGAAGAAATTCTCAAGAGAGTCTCGCTAGAAACGCGAAGCTGTCGACGGATAGACAGGCCCAGTGACAATACTGGCTTGTGTATGTAAGTCTCTTCTCTCTTTCCCTCCCTCCATCTTCTTCTCTCTATATTTCTCTTGTCATATTGCCATGAAAAACTTCCCTCATCATATCATAGTCCCTAAATAATTAATTAAATGGATACATATATAAATAATGAACACACACAAACATACACACATATATAGTTTGTAAAGTCTTTTTCATTACTCTCAATCCATATGTTAAGATTTCATAGTAACCAATTAGGAGTGCATCGTTTGTTGTTGTATTTTAAATTACTTTATTTAAATTTTGTAAAAAAAATGAAGTTACGAATAAATACCATGGTTTTCTCATTTATCACATATGACAAGTTTTGTTGGCGGTACATGCAGGTCAGTTCTGTATGAACATCTTAAGCAATATAATACAAAAATTATGAAATCCAATTATTACATTTGAATTTTCTTTTAAATCCTACCTTATTCCTCGAGTCCATCTTGAACTCCACCTTCGGCTTTCTTGAAGTCCATTTCTCGACTTTTGAATCTTTAACTCTTGTTCACCATTTCTACTTGTATCTCGTAGGCCAATTAGCTCAATTGGTTAGAGTATCGATCGACGGAGCTCGAAGACGACATCATCTTAATCCTGTTTCCTTACTCTGTTGCAACATCTTTTTTGAGTAATTTCGAGGACGAAATTATTTTAAGGAGGGTAGAATGTAACGACCCTAGTATTACTATATCTCCGTGTTTTCTTTCTTTAGTAAAATATTGTATTTATTTATTCGTAGTATTTTTCTGTAAATTTTGTTTTCTATTAAATATATTATTTTATTATTCTATCTATTTTTCCCAAACTCATTTCTTTAAATTAAATCTTAACCTATTTTAAATTAAACGTAAGAACCGACCCAGCCCATAACCCAAATCCAATATCATTTTTATTTTCTTTTATAAAACTATGAGCCCAAAAGCCACTTTCTTTTCAAACAACAGCATACATTTAATTCTAATTAAATATGTGCATGAACAACCTTGTAGCACATTGGTTAAGTCCTTACATTGCTATTCCATAAATCACATGTTCAAATCTCTATTCTTGCAATTATTTTTTTATCAATTTTTATTCTTCTCATAACTTACAAATAGAATGGTTATGAACCATATTTTATTAGAATTATGGTGGTCATAAACCTTTTTTATATTTCACTCCTCTTTCTTTTCATCATCATATCTTTCTATCATTTCACATATCCCTATTCATCTAGATTCCCTGAAGAAGAACATGAAGAAATTCTCAAGAGAGTCTCGCTAGAAACGCGAGGCTGTCGACGGATAGACAAGCCCGGTGACAATACCGCTTTGTGTATGTAAGTCTCTTCTCTCTTTCCCTCCCTCCATCTTCTTCTCTCTATATTTCGCTTGTCATTTTGTCATAAAAAAACTTCCCTCATCATATCATAGTCCCTAAATAATTAATTAAATGGATACATAAATAAATAATGAACACACACAAACATACACACATATATAGTTTGTAAAGTCTTTTTCATTACTCTCAATCCATATGTTAAGATTTCATGGTAACCAATTAGGAGTGCATCATTTGTTGTTGTATTTTAAATTACTTTATTTAAATTTTGTAAAAAAAATGAAGTTACGAATAAATACCATGGTTTTCTCATTTATCACATATGACAGGTTTTGTTGACGACACATGCAGGTCAGTTCTGTATGAACATCTTAAGCAATATAATATAAGAATTATGAAATCCAATTATTACATTCGACTTTTCTTTTAAATCCTACCTTATTCCTCGAGTCCATCTTGAACTCCACATTTAGCTTTCTTGAAGTCCATTTCTCGACTTTTGAATTCTTAACTCTTGTTCACCATTTCTACTTGTATCTCGTAGGCCAATTAGCTCAATTGGTTTGAGTATCGATCGACGTAGCTCGAATACGACATCATCCTAATTCTGTTTCCTTACTCTGTTGCAACATCTTTCTTGAGTAATTTCGAGGACGAAATTATTTTAAGGAGGGTAGAATGTAACGACCCTAGTATTACTATATCTTCGTGTTTTCTTTCTTTAGTAAAATATTGTATTTATTTATTCGTAGTATTTTTCTGTAAATATATTATTTTATTATTCTATCTATTTTTCCCAAACCCATTTCTTTAAACTAATTCTTAATCTATTTCAAATTAAACGCAAGACCCGACCCAGCCCATAACCCAAATCTAATATCATTTTCATTTTCTTTTATAAAACTATGAGCCCAAAAACCACTTTCTTTTCAAACAACAACATATATTTAATTCTAATTAAATATGTGTATGAACAACCGTGTAGCATATTGGTTAAGTCCTTGCATTGCTATTCCATAAATCACATGTTCAAATCTCCATTCTTGCAATTATTTTTTTTTATCAATTTTTATTCTTTTCATAACCTACAAATGAGACCTTTCATTTCATCTTCTTTTTAACTCCCAAAATAATTAGAATGGTTATGAACCACATTTTATTAGAATTAAGGTGGCCATAAACCTTTTTTATATCTCACTCCTCTTTCTTTTGATCATCACACATTTCTATCATTTCACATATCCCTCTTCATCTAGATTTCCTGAAGAAGAACATGAAGAAATTCTCAAGAGTGTCTCGCTAGAAACGCGAGGCAGTCGGCGGATAGACAAACCCGGTGACAATACCGGCTTGTGTATGTGTAACAACTCCAATTTTTGTATACATAAATTTGATTTAAATTTGATGTATACTTGGAGTATTTAATATTGCTGTTATCACTTTAAGTATTTATTTTCCCACAATAATTACAAGAAGGAGCTTGTAACTCATTGGTAATACTTTACACTGTTGAACCAAGACACCGGAGTTCAAATCCCATGCCCCACATTATTTTTAGATTATTTTTCTTTTAAAATTCTTAGAAGCCCAACAGTCCACAGGCCATAACTCCCAAAAGTTGAACTGAACCCTAAAAAGTAAAAATACCAGGAGCTACGTCTGAAGACCCCCAACCCATAGACCACCGGACTCGGCCGGGATCGGCCGAGTCGGCCGGCGGACCGGCCGAGTCCCCAAAACGAAAGTTGTGGCTTTTTGTCTTCTCAACTCCCCTGTATACTATAAATGCTTGGATCGGTTCCCGAATCTTAAATACACCCTATTTACTACAAATTTTAATGTTTTTCTTTAATTTTTACATTTTTTTAAATTAAAACCTTTCACCTGCCCTACCCTATCCTACCCTATAAATAGACCCCCTATCCTCTACCCTCTCATCCCAAAACACTAGGTTTACTCTCTCAAAATTTTTACAAGAAGGGTGCACTTTGAAATCCAGTTCACGGCGAAGCTCTGACGGAATTCCGGCGACTTTTTTTTTGAAACAACCGGCGACGAAGCAACGCCTCGACAACTCATCTAGTTCCCCTATACTCTTTAGTATAGATCGAAACCCGTAAGTCCCATTCTATCTCCCTTTCTAATTCTCAAAAATACGAAATTACGAAACCTAACGGAATCGGAACAAATCCGATTTCCGATTCGGTTTTCTATAAAATTTCACTTCTAATCAATTCAAACATGTCTAAATATCTTTATCATGATTATTAAACTTGTAAAAATCAATTTGAATAAGTTTTCACATATGAAATGATAACCTTTTTAACTTACCGTATTTTTTCACTTTAATACCATCATGTTACAATTTCACATTTAACTCGTTAACATTGCTATACCTTAAAATAGATCACGAGGTAATGACATACCTCCTCACACACACATATACAACCATAATACGCTATCTTGAAAACTCCTAATACGATAAAACAAGATTTTACATTAAAATACCATTTCCTTAATAAAACCTTTTATAAAAGTTTAGGTTTGATACATTTGTTTAAACAATATCTTTAATAGGAAAAATACGATAAGTTGTGGACATCGATCGTTTATCTAAACCTGACTTTGTGGTGTCTAGGCAAGTGAGTCTAAGGCAAGTGGTTACTTAATTAGGGCCACTACTTGTAGTGGAGAGCCTCCCACTTACCTGGTAGCAAATTGGCGGTGAAGAGGCGATTTGAGGCTTCTAACGACTTGTCGTTTAGACCATTTAGAAATAGGCTAGTTGGCTCAGGAAACCCCTAAATCTAAAATACGGAAAATCTACACCTTTGCAAATAAATACCTTTTACTTTATAAAACCGTTTTCTAAAGGATTAGTATTTTACAATCTTTACAAAGCGCCGCTACAACCCACCTTTGGGGAACCCGTTAGGGACAGTACGGTTTATCGTGCACCCTCGGGCCTAGTAGTGCGAGATTCAGACCTCCGCAAGGAGCATTCGGTCTCGAAAGGTTTAAAATACGACATCTTAAGAAAATGAGATTTTTGGAATATAAATTATTTATTAAAACTATTTTTTGTATAAATATATGTATATTTATCATTTAAATATCTATTTTATTATAATATAAATATTCCACCTTTTTCTAAAAATCACAAGAATAAATTTTACACTAAAATACCATGAACTTCAAATAAATCAATATTACAGATAAATACCCTTATTTATAAAACTATGATATTTTCACTAGAAATGTCACAACATAAAATCCACCCTCATTACAACTCTAAAGACGAACAATAAATACTTGAGGTGTATTTGAAAAGTATATAAAAGTATTTTTACATAAAACCCCCTCAAGTTTATAAATTACCCTAACGACCCTAGCAATTATAAGACTTCGATTCACATTTCTGATTGTCTGACTCGGGTTTGAGTCTGATTAATCTGACTTGAATATGATTCAAGTCAATCTATAAACTACAAGATTCTAATTCAAAATGAACACATGAATCCATGAATACAATTATCAATTTATACAACTTGACTGAACCGAACCATGGATATATATTCCTTTTACATGATTCTCATTATTCCATTTACATGACTCTACGGTTATAACCGTTTCCTGATATCATGGTTTCGGTCGGTCAGTCAATCAATCATACAACCAACACAATTTACAAGATAACAATACAAACAAGACATCGCGGGGTTTAAGGGGTAGATTGGTACGGAAGGTGTTAATGGTGGCACGAGGTGGTCAGACTTAACATACCTAACATGAATCCAGTTGCTGTTGTACCGTGGCATAAACGGTACCTTGTACTATACGTGCCCTTAGTCTCTCTGGCATATAGAAACTCCCCTCGTATACACTGGCATCCTTCTGTACCAAGCTACAAACAACAGCGTTGACATAACATTAGAACAATAGTTTACACTTTAAAATGTATCTTCTTATTCTGTCTTTTTCTACTTCCCTCTTACCTTTAGAACTTACCGAGCGATTTGTTCACTGACGACATTCTGTTTCTCTCTTCTTTGAATGTCGTCAGGTGATTTTGACCCGGCAGAAGTTGAGCCATCGCAAGAAGACTTGGAGCAGTTTACTGAAGACCCTGCACTGTAGTTTCATTGTACACTTTTCCTTTCTGTACTTTTCATTTCCTGTTATGCCACTGTTTAGGCATCTTATTATTTCAGTTGTATTTCCTTTCATGTATTGTACAAAGAATGTTAATAAATAAAAGTTGTTGTTCTTTTTATTCTTGTTTCTTGTGTATTTATTTTATATTGCTTAGATACGCTTAGCGTATGTACTTCTATGTATATACGTAGCGGAGCTCGTCGCGTCCCTTTCGCCGTATACTGGGAAGCGGGGCGTAACAGGTTTTGTTGGTGGCCCATGCAGGTCAGAGCTGTATGAATCCCTATCATGCAGTTCTGTTCTGCATGAACAACCTAAGCAATATAACACAAGAACCAGCAACTAAAATATTCTTTACAATTCATGCTCCTTGAATCTTGCAATTTCATATTCCTAGAATCTTATCATTTCATGTACTTGAATCTGTCCTAACCCAAATTTTTCTTCAGGGTTATGGATTCCCCGAACAACACCAGCATCAACGTCAACAACACACCCCCAGCACTACCTCTCACACCAGCTGTTCCTACGCCACCTACCGCGCAAACAGTGCTACTTGAGGCAATCCGCAGCCTTCTCGAGGGACGGCAACAACTTCTGAACTGTCCCGAGACTGACACTACGGGGGTAAAGCAATTCAGGGCTTTACATCCAAAGCAGTTCTCAGAAAATGGGAGCCTACTGGAAGCTGAGGAATGGGCTCAAAGTATCGAGGATGATCTGGCCGCAGCACAAGTGCCAAACATCGCTTGGGTCCATGTAGCGAAACTACAGCTCACGGACAACGCTCGCAACTGGTGGAAGGCGGAAGAAAGCCGTCTTGCATAGCCTATTGAATGGAAGACCTTTCGCGAGAAGTTCGACGCGAAATACTTCCCTGTGACTACCAGGTTTGCCATGGAGCAGCAGTTCATTCATCTACAGCAAGGATCGATGTGGGACAAATCAGTAGATGAATACGACACTGAATTCACCATGTTAAGCCGGTAAGATATGTCACAATAGTTCAATTTTAAAATATCACATACTACACTGCTAACACAATCCTTAAACAGATTCGCGGCATACTTGATACCGACGGACGAGATCAGAGCCCGTCGCTTTCAACAAGGACTGGACATGGAGATTCAGGCTGCTTTAGCCACAGGAAAATTTTTGACTCATGAGGATGCTCTGGAAGCTACCCACAGTTATGAGGCAGTGATAAAAGCAAGGGGCAGACCTCAGTCTGCAGGAGTCAAGCGCCCTGCCAACCAGATGGCAGGTGGAGCCTTGTCCAGACCATCTTTTGTGCCAAGACGTCCTAGAGCACCAATCAGCAGACCCAGCCCAGCCTTTTGTAACTACTGCAAGAGAAATGGGCATCTGGCGAGAGATTGCCGACGTGCGAACAACCTTTGCTTGATCTGCGGCTCAACTGCTCATGGTATTGGGGCTTGTCCTCATAAACAAAACCCAGTTGCTGCACCCAAGCCAGCAAGCAATTATCCACAGCGTCCAGCCATCCAAGCCCCTGCTCCAAGACTTGCACTGCCTGCACCACCCAGAGGACCGCAAGCTGCACCACCTCCTCGTCAGTTCCATCAAGCTCAAAGGAACGTTCCGAGGAATACTCCTTAGACCAGGAGGAATATACCCAAGCGCCATGCCTTCACGATGTCTATGGAAGAACCTGAGGCTACTGGCCAAGTTATTACTGGTAAACTTTCCTTCTCAAACTTATCTTTTAGTCCTGGTTCTATACACACTTTCCCTATACCTAAAACATATCCCATATACCTTAGGTACAATCCTAGTAGCTTCACTACCTGCACTTGCACTGTTTGATACTGGAGCATCCCACTGCTTTATGTCGCAACGGTTTGTCCGAACCCATGCGATTCCAGTCTCACCGCTTGTATCTAGCTGGAATGTCAGTTCCGAAAATGGCGTTCTAAAGGCAACTATGGGATACAGCTTGTGTCTAGTCATCGTCTGCAGTCGAGAGTTTTATACTAACTTCAAAGTACTGGACATACCGAACTTCAATGTGGTTCTATGAATGGATTGGCTTGGAACCTTTTATGCTACCATCGACTGTCAGCAAAGGAGGGTAGTATTCGAGATTCCAGACCATCCGGTCTTCTATTTCAAGAGAGGAGATCGTACTCTGGAGCCAGGTACCTACGAAGCGAAGCCAAGAGAAGCAGTAGTTGCGGCAGCTCAAGCGGAAGAAGAATTAAGACTAGATGTAGTTCGAGAGTTCGGCGATGTATTTCCTGACGATATATCAGGTTTGCCTCCCGATCAAGCTCTTGAATTCAGTATTGATTTAGTACCGTATAAACTAAGTCCAAAAGGTTTAAAGGAAGTCCGAACACAGTTGGACGAATTATTGGCGAAGGGATGGATTCGTCCCAGCACTTCAAGTTGGGGAGCACCTGTACTACTGGTGAAGAAGAAGGAAGGTTCATACAGAATGTGCATCGATTATAGGGCCTTGAACGAAGTCACTATAAAGAACAAGTATCCACTCCCGCGCATCGATGATTTATTCGATCAGCTAAGTGGATCTTGTGTTTTCTCTAAATTGGATCTTCGTTCAGGTTATCATCAAGTGAAGGTCAAGGAAGCTGATATTCACAAAACAGCTTTCAGAACTCTTTATGGACATTACGAATTTCTAGTGATGCCATTTGGAGTGACCAATGCACCAGCAATATTCATGAACCTAATGAATCAAGTTTTCCGGGAGTATTTAGACAGGTTTGTTGTCATCTTCATCGACGACATCCTGGTATATTCTAAGAATCGGAAAGAGCATGCAGAGCATTTACGAATTGTCCTGGAAACTCTTCGACAACATAAGCTTTATGACAAGTACAGCAAGTGCGAGTTTTGGCTAAATCAAGTTGGTTTTCTTGGACATATCGTATCAGGTGAAGGAATTTCTGTGGAACCAGCCAAAGTTTTAGCAGTTAGTGAATGGCCTACACCAAAGTCAGTGAAAGACATTCGGAGTTTCTTGGGTTTAGCTGAATATTACAGAAGGTTCATTGAAGGATTCTCAAAGATAGCAACACCCCTGACCAAGCTCACACGAAAAGATGAAGAATTTGTGTGGTCAGAAGCATGCGAACAAGCTTTCGTAGAACTCAATTCAAGATTGACATCTGCACCTATTCTCGTAATACCGGATCAATATGGAGGAATCGAAGTGCATTGTGATGCATCCGGTAAGGGATTAGGATGTGTTCTACATCAGCACGGTAAGGTTGTGGCTTATGCTTCAAGACATCTGAAGACTCATGAGCGCAATTATCCGACGCATGATCTGGAGTTGGCAGCCGTCATCTTTGCTCTCAAGATTTGGCGCCACTACTTACTTGGTGAACGAGTGAACATCTACATAAATCATAAAAGTCTGAAGTACGCGTTTACTCAGAAGGAGTTGAATATGCGGCAGAGAAGATGGTTAGAACTCATGGCGGACTTTGACATCAACTTGCAATATCACCCAGGGAAGATGAACGTAGTGCCTGATGCTCTTAGTCGCCAACCCTTATCGATGAATCTCACCGCTCAGTGGAAGCTTCAGCAAGACTTACATCAGATGGAGATTGAAGTAGTCATGCCAGGTAATGCTTCAAGATTGATGAATCTACAAGTTCAATCAACCATTGTCAATCAGATCAAAGCAGCTCAAGCAAGTGATGCTAAGTTGCAAAGGATCATAGAATAAGTGGAGAATGGACTCAGAACAGACTTCATCATCCATGAAGACGGATCTTTGAGATACGGCAGCAGATTGTGTGTACCAAAAGGTCCTGTTCGGGAAGAGTTAATGAAAGAAGCTCACAGCTCTCCCTATTCAGTACATCCTGGAGGTACGAAAATGTACAAAGATCTACGTCAGAATTATTGGTGGTATGGAATGAAGCGTGGAGTAGCCAGAAGCGTCGCAAAATGTTTAGTGTGTCAGCAAGTAAAGGCTGAACATCACAGGACAGCTGGACTACTTCAACCGTTGCCAATTCCAGAGTGGAAGTGGCAGCACATCACGATGGATTTTGTGACTGCCCTCCCTCACAGCACAAAGGGTAACGATGCTATATGGGTCATTGTGGATCGACTCACAAAGTCGGCTCACTTCATCCCATTTCAAGTTGGACAATCAACTGAGACACTGGCAAAGAAGTACATGGAGGTAATAATCTAGTTAAGATTTAAACTCTTCATAATGTACTATCTCTGATACCCATGAACTCATACAGGAAATTGTGAGACTTCATGGAGTACCGGTCTGCATTGTTTCCGATCGTGACACCAGGTTCCGATCACAATTTTGGCAGAGTCTGCAAGTTAGCTTGGGAACAAGTCTGAACTTCAGCACGGCTTATCATCCACAAACAGATGGTCAGTAGGAACGAACTATTCAGATCTTGGAGGATATGCTCAGAGCGTGTATGCTAGACTTCAAAGGATCGTGGGAAGATCACCTGCATCTTGTGGAGTTCGCGTACAATAACAACTACCAAGCAAGCATAGGAATGGTACCTTTTGCAGCATTATATGGAAGGAAGTGTCGATCACCATTAAGTTGGGACGACATCGGAGATAGGGAACTTCTTGGACCAAAGATGATAGTAGCGACCGTTGATGTGGTTCGTACTATCAGGGAAAAAATGCGCATAGACCAAGATCGACAGAAACACTGGGCTGATGCAAAGAGACGACACTTGGAGTTCGAGCCAGGAGACCATGTATTCTTGAAGATATCTCCGAACCGCAGAGTGATCCGATTTGGAAGACGGGGTAAATTGAGTCCGAGATATATTGGACCGTTCGACATACTCGAACGAGCCGGTGAAGTGGCATACCGCTTAGCGCTTCCACCCTCATTGGAAGGAGTGGATAACGTGTTCCACATATCCCAACTCAGAAAGTATGTGAGTGACCTCAGCCATGTACTTGATCATTTTGAGCTCACTATACAGCCCGACCTGTCTTGTGAGCAACAACCTGTGGAGATCCTGGACAGGAAAGTGAAGACACTTCGAAACAAGGAAGTTAACTTGGTCCGGGTAATGTGGAGGAAAGACACTCCAGGAGAATCCACTTGGGAAAGGGAAGATGAAATGCGTGCAAGATATGCTCACCTCTTTGTAAACTAGTCCTCAAATAAAAATTGTAAATTTCGAAGACGAAATTTTTGTAAGGAGGGTAGATTGTAACAACTCCAATTTTTGTATACATAAATTTTATTTAAATTTGAAGTATACTTGGAGTATTTAATGTTGCTGTTATCACTTTAAGTATTTATTTTCCCACAATAATTACAAGAAGGAGCTTGTAGCTCATTGGTAATACCTTGCACTGCTGAACCAAGCCACCAAAGTTCAAATCCCATGCCCCACATTATTTTTAGATTATTTTTCTTCTAAAATTCTTGGAAGCCCAACAGTCCACAGCCCATAACTCCCAAAAGTTGAACTGAACCCTAAAAAGTAAAAATACCAGGAGCTACGTCTGAAGACCCCCCACCCATAGACCACCGGACTCGGCCGGGATCGGCCGAGTCAGCCGGACGGCCGAGTCCCCAAAATGAAAGTTGTGGATTTTTGTCTTCTCAACTCCCCTGTATACTCTAAATGCTTGGATCGGTTCCCGAATCTTAAATACACCCTATTTACTACAAATTTTAATGTTTTTCTTTAATTTTTACAATTTTTTTAAATAAAAACCTTTCACCTACCCTACCCTAGCCTATACTATAAATAGACCCCCTACCATCTACCCTCTCATCCCAAAACACTAGGTTTACTCTCTCAAAATTTTTACAAGAAGGGTGTACTTTGAAATCGAGTTCACGGCGAAGCTCTGACGGAATTCCGGCGACGTTTTTTTTGAAACAACCGGCGACGAAGCAACGCCTCGACAACTCATCTAGTTTCCCTATACTCTTTAGTATAGATCGAAACCCGTAAGTACCATTCTATCTCCCTTTCTAATTCTCAAAAATACGAAATTACGAAACCCGACGGAATCGGAACAAATCCGATTTCCGATTCGGTTTTCTAAAAAATTTCACTTCTAATCAATTCAAACATGTATAAACATCTTTATCATGATTATTAAATTTGTAAAAATCAATTTGAATAAGTTTTCACACATGAAATGATAACCTTTTTAACTTACCGTATGTTTTCACTTTAATACCATCATGTTTCAATTTCACATTTAACCCGTTAACATTGCTATACCTTAAAATAGATCACGAGGTAATGACCTACCTCCTCACACACACATATGCAACCATAATACGCTATCTTGAAAACTCATAATACGATAAAACAAGATTTTACATTAAAATACCATTTCCTTAATAAAACCTTTTATAAAAGTTTAGGTTTGATACATTTGTTTAAATAATATCTTTAATAGGAAAAATACGATAAGTTATGGACATCGATCGTTTATCTAAACTAGACTTTGTGGTGTCTAGGCAAGTGTGTCTAAGGCAAGTGGTTACTTAATTAAGGCCACTACTTGTAGTGGAGAGCCTCCCACTTACCTGGTAGCAAATTGGCGGTGAAGAGGCGATTTGAGCCTTCTAACGACTTGTCGTTTAGACCATTTAGAAATAGGCTAGTTGGCTCAGGAAACCCCTAAATCTAAAATACGGAAAATCTACACCTTTGCAAATAAATACCTTTTACTTTATAAAACCGTTTTCTAAAGGGTTAGTATTTTACAATCTTTGCAAAGCGCCGCTACAACCCACCTTTGGGGAACCCGTTAGGGACAGTACGGTTTATCGTGCACCCTCGGGCCTAGTAGTGCGAGATTCAGACCTCCGCAAGGATCATTCGGTCTCGAAAGGTTTAAAATACGACATCTTAAGAAAATGAGATTTTTGGAATATAAATTATTTATTAAAACTATTTTTTGTATAAATATATGTATATTTATCATTTAAATATCTATTTTATTATAATATAAATATTCCACCTTTTTCTAAAAATCACAAGAATAAATTTTACATTAAAATACCATGAACTTCAAATAAATCAATATTACAGATAAATACCCTTATTTATAAAACTATGATATTTTCACTAGAAATGTCATAACATAAAATCCACCCTCATTACAACTCTAAAGACGAACAATAAATACTTGAGGTGTATTTGAAAAGTATATAAAAGTATTTTTACATAAAAAACCCCTCAAGTTTATAAATTACCCTAAGGACCCTAGTAATTATAAGATTTCGATTCACATTTCTGATTGTCTGACTCGGGTTTGATTCTGATTAATCTGACTTGAATATGATTCAAGTCAATCTATAAACTACAAGATTCCAATTCAAAATGAACACATGAATCCATGAATACAATTATCAATTTATACAACTTGACTGAACCGAACCATGGATATATATTCCTTTTACATGATTCTCAATATTCCATTTACATGACTCTACGGTTATAACCGTTTCCTGATATCATGGTTTCGGTCAGTCAGTCAATCAATCATACAACCAATACAATTTACAAGATAACAATACAAATAAGACATCGCGGGGTTTAAGGGGTAGATTGGTACGGAAGGTGTTAAAGGTGGCACGAGGTGGTCAGACTTAACACACCTAACATGAATCCAGTTGTTGTTGTACCGTGGCATAAACGGTACCTTGTACTATATGTGCCCTTAGTCTCTGGCATATAGAGACTCCCCTCGTATACACTGGCATTCTTCTGTACCAAGCTACAAACAACAGTGTTGACATAACATTACAACAATAGTTTACACTTTAAAATGTATCTTCTTATTCTGTCTTTTTCTACTTCCCCTTTACCTTTGGGACTTACCGAGCGATTTGTTCGCTGACGACATTTTGTTTCTCTCTTCTTTGAATGTCGTCAGGTGATTTGGACCCGGTAGAAGTTGAGCCATCGCAAGAAGACTTGGAGCAGTTTACTGAAGACCCTGCACTGTAGTTTCATTGTACACTTTTTCTTTCTGTACTTTTCATTTCCTGTTATGCCACTGTTTAGGCATTTGTTCACACCATAATATTGCATTATTATATTCCCCATTCTTATTCGTTTTATAAATAAACAGGTGCCTTTGACGCATGTCTGCTACATATTACAAGTTACAGATTCTTGGACAGAAAACAGTGAAAATGATGTAAAGTCGATGAAAAAGTGGACTTTGACCAACAAACAGAAGACTCTTGATCAAGCCTACATCGAAGGACAGTTCACAATTAACAAGGCAACTCAAGGTCCAAAATTACAAAGCGAACGGTTAAAAATCCATTGCAGATTGTTCACTGGAGATCTGGAACCAACGTAGAAGCCCAATTGATAAAAGAACTAAATAATCAGATAGCCCAAGAATATCATAAGAAGCCCACAAAACCCCAGCACATGAACCGACCAATGGGCCGCGGAACCGCGGCCCATACCCCACCCATGCCGCAGTTCCGCGGCTGTCTAGGGCAATCAGGAGATAAAAATTTTACCATGTTTTGTTGCGTCTTTGACTGGTCAAACAAGGGCTATTTTTGTAATTGCAGATATGCGAATAAAATGTAACCTAGGGTTTCCTATTCTCTATAAATAGGAACTCTAAAGATTGTATTAGGTTATGCCTCCCTTCATTAATAAATTTCAGCATTCTTTTGGAGAGCATCATTTTTTGTATGTTCTTTATTTTCTGCCCTAGGTTAATTTTCTATTCTTGCCCTAGATAAATTTAATCCCTTGCCCTAGTTAATCTTTTATTCTCTGCCCTAGATAAATGTATTTTAATTCCCTAATGAGTGAGTAGTCTCCTCGCTTGTTAAGGTTAGATCTGGGGAAGGTTTGAGAGAGGAAGATCTCTCATCCCCTTTCTTGCCCGTCATATATTTTCATAGGACTCTATACATACATGCACATACCGCTCCCTACGGCACCCTATCCCACGAGATAGAGGTGATACCGTAGTATAAAGGCCCGGTTGTGATGGTTTTCCATGGAGATTAGGGTAAGGATTTCTAAAGGAAGGACAAGAACCTAGAGGAAGGAACACCTTCCCGAATGGATCTAATCCCCTTTATTGATAATTACCATAACTCCTCATAGATCTTCATTTGGGTATAGAAAGCGTTGAGATTTACTTGCATTTCCAAACCATCCCTAAACCTAACCCTAACAAGACTAGATCTAGATAATCGTAGTATAGAATAATTAGGTTTTTAGATTTTATAATCCGTCCGACCACATTCGGAATTAACTCGTTAGCGCGATTAGGAAATTCACAACATCCCTGTGGACCGACCCGTTCTCACCGGCTAGCTGCAAAGCGACGCCGTTTCTGATTGCGGTAAAATATTTTTGGTGATCGTAAAATCTCTACTAATCAGCATCTTATTATTTCAGTTGTATTTCCTTTCATGTATTGTACAAAGAATGTTAATAAATAAAAGTTTCTGTTCTTTTTATTCTTGTTTCTTGTGTATTTATTTTATATTGTTTAGATACGCTTAGCGTATGTACTTCTGAGTATATACGTAGCGGGCATCGTCGCGTCCCCTTCGCCGTACACTGGGAAGCGGGGCGTGACAGTATGTAAGTCTCTTCTCTCTTTCCTTCCCTCCATCTCCTTCTCTCTATATTTCTCTTGTCATATTGCCATGAAAAACTTCCATCATCATATCATAGTCCCTAAATAATTAATTAAATGGATACATATATAAATAATGAACACACACAAACATACACACATATATAGTTTATAAAGTCTTTTTCATTACTCTCAATTCATATGTTAAGATTTCATAGTAACCAATTAGGATTGCATCGTTTGTTTTTATATTTTAAATTACTTTATTTAAATTTTGTAAAAAAAATGAAGTTGCGAATAAATACCATGGTTTTCTCAATTATCACATATGACATATCAATACCTTTACTTTTAAAATAATTTTTAGAAATTAATTTTTACTTCTGGAAATTTCAAGAAATTTACCTTGGATAGAATATATTTTTGTGTACACGCTATAAAAAAAATTTAGATCGAATCGCTTAACGGTTTAGGAATTACATCGTTTTTATTCACTGTTCATAAAAAAACAGAAAACTGTATTTATCGGCCAACTTCTTAGACACATAACTCAAGTATTTTAGATATCTACATCAAAATATCTAGATTTTATTAGTTTTAAGTTTTTCTGAAAACCGACGTAAAATATAGAAAACTGCGTTACAATATTTAGCGATGGATCTGGACAGAATCTGTTCCGATTCGCACACTGTTTTTAAATAGGAGATAACTCGAACTCCCGATATCCGTTCGTGACAAACTTTAGATGTGTAGATGGATAATTGATAGAAATATAATTTTCTGTATATTATATTACTTAGAAATGCATGAAACAAATCGATATAGGATTTGCAATATAACATATAGTTGCTGTCCAGAAATCTGAATTTCTTTTTTAAATACTGATGTTAGAACGATCATAACTAGAGCTTCAGAAATCCAAATAGCGTGAATCTTAGTGTTTTGGATAAGTACATAGAAATACATACAATTTTTTATTAATTTTTGTAGCCTGAAACCTGATAAAAATTAACTCAAAATGCGTTTTTAAAATATGTGACAGTGTTGAACAGATTCTGATCTGTTTTGCGCGACGATACGAAAACATGTATATCTCCCAAACCGGTAGTCATATTTAGGTGAGACTGAAACTCTCATGTGAATAACACTTAAGGCTATGTTTTCATTTATATTCTGAATTCAAATAACTTGATTAACTAGTCGTACATATCACATATTTACAATATTGTTTTTGGACGTTTCTTGTATACTTATCTCATATCATGTTCTATGATTGCTTATCTATTTTTATATATATGACTTGTGATTGAACCATTATATGCTATAATTGACTTGATCTTGACACGACTCAATCGTGAATACCTGAACCCAATAGATACACTTGACTCGACTTGACCCGAACCATGAATACGTAATGACTTGACATGAACACTTGACATGAATACATGAACAATTGACTTGAATACTTGAACTCAACTCGATACTTGAATTGCACTCACTTATGTATTCATGGATTTGGGCAAGACTTGTAATTTTAATCACAGACTTATATACACGGGATGTTGGGGTAGTTTGAGTATGAATCCAACGGAATCTCATGAGTCTAATTAATACAAATTATGTTGCTGTGGTACCGGGCTGAAACGGTACAAATCATATTGTTGTGGTACCAGACTGAAACGGTACAAATCATGTTGCTGTGGTACCGGGCTGAATGGTACAAATCACGAATGCACGAATGAGGGCCTGTGTTTCCAAGCCCCTGAATGATAGCCTGTTGGGTTTGGAATACTTCAATAACAATTGAAGTCCCGCTATTTTGGGCCCGTGATTCCTTGCCCCTGGACGATAGCCTTGGGTTCGAGAATACTCTTGAGATTGGTTGACATTCACACTTGAACTCACGTTAGTTAATTTTACCCTTTTAGAGACCTTTTAGGACACTTACATTCACTTCATATTCACTATACCTACACTCTACGGCCAAGCTATACTTGTTTGATATGTTCATGTTACATGTCCATGTTGATATAGTTTCCATATACATTACCATACTTGTTCACATATTACAATTTCCATTTATACTGTATTACATATCATCTTGCACTCAATTTATATATTACACATCTCTATTGGGACTTACCGAGCGTTAGTTCGCTGACGGGCATTCCACCCACTTCTTTATATTCTTGGAATGTTCGTCATGTGACATTGAGATAGAGAAGATAGAAGTAGTAAAAAAGGAGTACAACCAGTTCGCATCACAAACAGACGCATAGTTTCATTCAGTTTTTCATTTCATTTCAGCTTATTTATGTATGCCTCCTTGTTAAGGCTTATCATGTTAAATAGCTTGTATTCAGATATTTTGTCTACTATGAATCACGTATGTAATAAATCACAGTTGGATTTCATTCTTTTGTTTATTCTTGTTAGTTTATGTTTCTTATAGACGCTTAGCGTATTTATTTCGAGAAATGACCTTCTCGGAATAAAAACGTCGTGGGCTTGCCACGTCACCATTTCCATCTACTAGAAAGCGGGGCGTGACAGGTAGGGAGGCTACTAAAATTGTACCTAAGTCGCGTGGGATATATTTAGGTATAACAAATATAAGATGACTATGAATTTAAAGGACTTGAAATAGAATAGGGAAGAGATTTACCAGTGATAACCTGACCTGTAGCTTTGGCCTTTTCAACCGACATAATGAATGCTTGGCGTCACGGCACTTTTCTCTGTGCCTGGTTAAACACTCGGCGTTAGGGTTGAGTGGTCTGGGTGCAGGGAGCTGGTGCTGGAAGAGCTAACCGTAGGAGAATCTTGGATCGTCGGTCTAACTGAAGGGTTGTTAGGTCCTCGGTTCTGGGGGCATACTCCGATAGCATGAGTAGAACACCCATAGATCAGGCACAAGTTGTTCGCCCTAATACGGTCCTTCACAAGGTGCCCTATTCTTTTGTAGTAGATGCAAAAGTCCGGCCTGATGTTGGCGAATGAACCTACTGGCCTACGAGATGGTCCGTTAAAAACTGGCCTGGAAGTGGCCCCTCCTGTGATCTGGTGCATAGGGTGTTTCATACCGGCGGTCTGCGGCATGCCCTTCTTCTTCACAACTTCATCATAGCGTCAGGAAGCCTTCAAAGCAAGCTCATGGGTTGGAAAATCCCCTGTACTGAGTGCAGCTTGGATTTCAGGGTTCAACCCTTGTTGAAATCGTCGGGCCCGAATCTCAGCAGTGGGAATAAGGTGTGCAGCGAACCTGTTACGACTTTGTGTTAGCAGTGTAGTAAGTGATATCAGAAAATTGAATTTGAGACAATATCTTACCTGCTGAGCATGGTAAACTCAGCATCATATTCATCCACTGACTTGACCCACATCGAGCCTTGCTGTAAATGGATGAATTGCTGCTCTATCTCAAAGCGGGCGATCTCTGGGAAGTACTTGGGGTCGAAGAGGTCTCAGAATGTTTTCCATTCTATCGGTAGTGCGAGACGGCTCTCCTCAGCCTTCCACCATACCCTGACGTTATCTGTCAGTTGCAACTTAGCAACTCTCACCCAGGAAATATCTGGCACTTGAGCTGCTAACTGGTCATCCTCGATCGCTTGAGACCATTCTTCTGCTTCAAGCGGACTCTCTTTACCCGAGAAGTTCTTTAGGTGCAGTGCCCGAAATTGCTTAACTCCGGGTGTTTCGGCTTCTGAGCGGTGCATAAGGATAGCAGTCTGCTGCGTTGACCCTCCAATTGGCTCTTGATAGTGTTAAGCGGTATCGGTTGCTCATTGATAGGAGCTGCAACGGTAGGTGGTGGTAGTGTAGGCGGTGGAGTATTGCCATTGACGTTTGTGCTGGTATTGTTCAGAGATTCCATCACCTTGATATAAAAGATAGGTTAGGGTAAATCCAAAGAATTTGAAATTAAAGGAATGTAAATATTTGTTGAATTCATTAATTCTTGTGGTATATTGTTTACGACTTCATGCAGAACTGACCTGCATGGGCCACCAACAAAACCTGTCACGTCCCGCTTCCCAGTAGACGGAAACGGTAACGTGGCAAGCCCGCAGCATATTATCCAGAGAAGGTCATTCCCTAAATAAATATACTAAGCGTATTGAAACAATAATATAAAATACAAAAATAAATGGAGACTGTAAAATTTTTCAACAAATATCTTTATTTACATTCAACTTCCAATATTTACAAATACATGAGTTTATGCTGGAAAGTAAATACAATAAGGAAAATGCATAAAAAAGTGGAATACATAAACTGAAGAAAAGTGAAGCTGAGCCAGCCCTGAGTAGCGATTTGATTGTATTCCTCCTTTATGGCTTCCACTTCCTCCATCTCGACCGTATCTGATGAACATTCCAAGAGAAGAAAAGTGTGTGGAATGTCCGTCAGCGAACTAGCGCTCGGTATGTCCCAAGGATAAGTAAGAATAAAAAAATGACAGTTGTAGAATATTTATATGATGAGTAGGAGTATATGATCATGGGTAAATATGTTCTATACATCTCTATATGGTCACTATGTTAACGTTAAGTTCCAAGTGTGAATGTCAACGCAGTCGTAGAAGTATTCACAATCTCAAGAGTAGGGCCCCAGGAGCAAGAAAACACGGTCCCATTTCATGTGTTAGCATCGGGGCTCTAAGCTGTGGATGAGTCAACCCGACTGATATTCGAGTAAAATAAAAAAAAGCGGTTAATACGGGACTCCTGAAGCTCTGTTGGATTCACACAAGAAAATATCCCAAACACCCCGAGTATAATATATTATAACTAGTTAATATACTTAATTGATTTGATTGATTGATTAACATGTACTGATCAAAATCATAGATTGCAAAAGGTGTAGAATGTAGTCGAGTGAGTCGAGAAATATGTGAGTCATGACAATTGCAATCTTGGTTCGAGTCAAGTTGGTTCAAGTAGTTTGGGTTCGAGTTCATATTCGAGTTTAGATTCGAGTTAGGTTAGAGTTTCGAGTTTTTGTTTGAGTTCGAGTTCAAGTTTAGATTCGAGTTTGGATTCGAGTTCATGTATTTTTCATAGGAATTGATTTAAACTGTTAAAAATCTTATATTTGGGAGAAATCGGCAACTGCTGCACATGGACGGCAGGATTTGTGTCTTTTTTCAAGACAATTACCATTTGATAACTTCGTTAAGTTGTCTAACCTGAATAAGCAAGCACTCGCTTTCTCCGGCTCTCCGAGACTCAAGAGAAATGATACCGCTTAAACCTATATTAATTCTAAAGTCCTTAAAATATTGTTTGCATATCTCGATGGGGTTTTATAAAAAATACATATTAATATTGTTTAAAATAATCTCGACGGAGATTTATAATATTTAGGGTTTTCATAAACATGTATTTTAATTGTTGTGGTGTTTTGATGTAAAACCTAGCTTTTTGAAAGTTTATGGTATTTTTGTGAAAACTACTATTTTTGGAAACTTGATGGTATTTTATTAAGAATTCTAACTTTTCATTTTTAAGAATATAGTTTCATAATATATTTTTATTGAAAATACGAATTCATAGTTTTATATAATTTTCCAAAATTTAGGTTTTTATTTAGAAAAGTCGTATTTCTTAAAAACCGTATTTTTTATTTCCTTTCGAGACCGAATACTCCGTGAGGAGTTCTGCATCTCGCTCTACTATCCCAAGGATGTGCGATAATCCGCACCATCTATTAGCGGGTCCCCTGACGAGAGTTGTAGACGTAATTGCCAAGAATTACAAAAATACCGATTAAAAAACCCGTTTTGAAAAGGTGTGGTATTTTAATGAAAAAACTTCTTCTTTGAATTACCCATATACATAGAATACTGTGCTGAAATCATAGTATGCGTGAGGGGTAGATCGTTACCCCGTGAATGATCTAAAGGTTTATACACTAGTTATTGAAAATACTGTTATATTAAACTTCATGGTATTTTAATAAAAAGTTTGTTATTTGATCTTTCACATGAAAATTTTGGTTAAAATAAAAACTAAATGATGTGAATAAGGTTAAGATTAGTATAGGATGTTAGTTTGATCTAATTTTCTTATCACGTGGATTACAAATATCAAAAAGAAGATTATATCGGAGATAACTCCACTTTTGTTGATTTGTTTTAAAAATTGTTTTAGGATGGAAAGGGGGAGAAATGAAGGAACTTACGGGTTTGGATGGTTGACAAGAGAGAAAAGAAGCCTTCGGGTGTCGTGGTGTCGCAAGAAAGGCTTCGGTCGTCGAGTTTGGCCTGCTACTCCACTTGGATGTTTAACTCCTTGATACTTAGAGAGTTTGAGAGAATTTTTGAAAGAAATTTCAAAATAGGGGAGAGATAGGACATGGGGTGGTATTTATAGTGATGAATTAGGGTTTGGGAATTAAAAATTTGGATTAGATGAATTAAAATGGTGTTAAATGGTGAATTGAAGAGTTTCTGTTTGATTGCAGAAAAATCAAACAGTGCAGGGGGTTGAGGAGAGTTGAAGAGACGAGTATGCAAAGCACGGGGGATTTGTGGCTATATCGACCGTCGGTGCGGACCATTTGGGAAGAATGGATGGTCGGATTTTAAAGGCTTTCCTCGAGATTTGTGCCACGTGCATTAATATATGTTTACTCCTTTTTGCGCATGTTTGATTTTTTTTCTGAAGCTTTTCGTTTCTCCGTGAATTGCACGTGCAACTTCTTAGGCTTCTGAAAAATTAAAAAGAAAAATCTTAAAATATAATTGGGTCTAATGGGATTCGAAAGCACAGGCTATGTCGCAACAGTGTAGAGGCTTTACCAGTGAGCTACAAGTTGTTCTTGTTTTTATTAAACAAATTTAACCTATAACTCTTACACAGGCTGTAATACCCTTTTCTATATAATAGCAAGAAATTTTTGTATAGGAATTTTAGAGTCGTTACATTCGCAACCATCGCCACATGACCCACGCTCACCCCGTCACCAACCGCTCGAGATCCTCTCCTCCAAATCCTTCCTTCTCCTTCTCTTTCTCCTTCTAGTTCTCTTTCATCCCCAACGACTCCCCTCCTCTCTCGCAACGGCGCCGCAAGATCTGCTCCCCCACAACCTCGTCTCACCCTAAACAACCACCAAGCCCCTCACTGTTCCTCCTTTAACTCTCTCCCCACTCTAAACCTCTATCCCTCCTTCTCTCTATCTTGATCTCTCGTTTACTCTCTCTCTTTCCCTAACCCAAAACCCCCCATCGAGATTTCCTCTAACGCCTCACCACCGAGCACCACTCATCGGTGATGAACCCTTCTGCCACCACACCATCTCCTTCCTCTCGACTAAGCAGCCTCTACTCCCTCATTAACCCAGCCAAGCTCCTCGACTCATCACCGCCGCCGCCAAAGCCATCCACCATCTCCATCACCTCAACCCACCGCCGGCGACCCGAGATCCTCTGCAAACTCCCATCCAAACTGTCGACATCATCATCATCGACATCGTCTCTCTTCTTCCCCAACTCCCAACGAAGCCATATCCAGCAACCGAGAAACCCACTGCACCTCACCTACTTCCCTCGACCCTATCAACTCTAGCCACACCACTCACCACCGGCCGCACCTTCATCCCTCAAGTCACACCCGAGACCCTTAGCTGCCACTGTGCCATGCCACGTGCCCACTCCCAGAACTATCGTGCTCACATCGAGCCCGCATGCATACCCACCTCCGCAACGGCACCGTACCACGACTGCACCACCGTCGTGCCCACATGCCCATACGTTTCGTGGCTTGTGTCCGCTTCGTGCCCAGCACCGAACCAAGACCGTGCCCAGTACCGTGTCCTGCCCGCATCATCACCGTGTCCAATACCGAGTCATCACGCATCGCGCACGTGCTACGCACCGTGTCATCACCGTGTCCAGTACCGGGTCACCACGCATCATGCACGCGCCATGCACCGTGTTCAGCACCGCGTCGTCTCGAGTGTCAAGACGAATCCTGCATGTGGTGTCTCTTCTATATCAGCGACCGAAGGCAAGTGAAATCCCTCACTTGTTTATCATGCTATTTTTAGCGTTAACCGAAGCGATTTTATAATAACTAGATGTACATAACTAGTTTAGATCGCAACTATCTTCGAAATTTCATAGTGAACTATAGTGCTGCCTTATTGATGAGAGCTCGACTAGGTCATTTTTTTCAAGTTAGTAATGCATAGATATTATATGGATAGCATTTAAATTCAACTGGTTAAAGAAAACGCGTGTTTCATTCGTTTATCGAATGCTACCCTAAGTATTTGATGCAAACTATGAATGATAACTAAATCAAATATGACGGAACTTATTATAGATGAATCCGTTTACTAATAACGAACATCATGCCAGAAATTGGGTTGAAAATAGTGAAGTTTACCTCAAGTAATGACACCACAAAAAAGGCGATGTTGAATCTGAAATTCACCGCACATACCTCGTTCTAAAATCGATATTAAACTGAATACTTCTCATAACCTAAAGTTCTAGGGTTCGTATCGAATCCAACAGATGAACCTACAACACTCCATAGTCTATCCCTTAATTTTTATAAGTTGTGACTATGAAAACTGCGGCGATTCATGGTTCTGGACTGCAGTCCAGAGCCAGAATCTTTACCTTTACTCGTTTTAGAACGCATGTTTCTCCCTGTTAAAATGTGCAAGTGTGTGGAACCATAGATATAAGCGTAGAGGATTGAATTATCTTTCTAACGGTACTAGTCTCACTGCATTCTAGTGTCGTTTGATATTTAAAACACCATTTAAACAGTCAAATTGTACTGCAATCCCAAGCAGGGACAGAACAGATGTTCTGACCTTGAACAGAATGTATCAGCCAGCACACAGTGGATATTGGCAATCCTTCTGGTGCGTTAGAAACCTAATTAAAAGATATAAATTTCACTCAATTGTAGCCTTGCCTAATTATGGTCCCAAAAGGGTGAATAATGTGTCTCGAATTGGACTTTCAGTTCAGGAACTAAATTTCCGGCGATGAAAACTTAAAATGAAACGACCACATCTTGCAAACCTGAAACCCGATTGACCTGAAACTAATTTTTTTAGATCGCTGTTTGAGTTTACTTTTTACCACTTTTGCCGCATTTTGTTTAAATACAATCGTGTAGATTAATATATTTTTCTGAAATCATAAGGTGTATTGTGTTTCATATCGTACATGACTTGCTATATTGCATCATTGTATTTTACCCGAGCTTGATACTTTTAGTGAAAGTGAACGTTCATGGTGATTTTAGCGAACTTTGCATTGTCAAACGTGAGTAGTATTGGATTAAATGTGTCAAGTACTGTCACGCCCCGCTTCCCGGTGTACGGTAAGGAGACGCGACGGGTCACGTGACGTATTTACTCAGAAGTAAACACGCTAAGCATATCTAAGCAATATAAAGTAAAGTGCACAAGAGACAGGAATGTAAATGAACAGCAACTTTATTTATTAAACATTCTTTTACAGGTACAACTAAAATGTAAATATAAGAATAGAAAGCGATGCCTAAACAACGGCATAACTGAAATGAAAATATGTACAAGTGCTTACAGTTCTGGGTCAAACGTTAACTGCTCCAAATCTTCAGGGCTAGGCTCGATCTCCAATGAGTTCGAAACACCTGGAAATATTCTAAAGAAAGAAGAAAAGGAATGTCGTCAGCGAACAATCGCTCGGTAAGTCCCAAAGGTGAGTAGAGATAGAATAGACAGAAAGAGAATATAACTTATAATGCTTGATTATAATGTTAACGTTGTTGTTTGTAGCTTGGTACAGAAAATGCCAGTGTATACAAGAGGAGTCCCACTATTCCGGAGACTAAGGTATACGGAGCACAAGGAACCGTTCAGCCACGGTACAACGGCAATGGATATTCAGGTTAGGTGTATTATGGTTACAGTCACGTGCCACTTCTAACACCTTCCGTACCAATCTACCCATTTAAAACCCCGCGATGTACTTTGCATTGATTGTATTGTTTTGTTATATAGATGGATGACTTGCCAAAACCATGATATCAGTAAACAGAATGGATATGTAGAAGGAGTATATCCATGGTTCGGTTCGGTCAATATAGATTGATGTAGATTGAATAGACGGATTCATGGATTCATGTTGTATTGTAGTTTATACTTGAATCATATTCAAGTAAGATTGATTAGATTGAGACTCGGTCTGAGTCAGACACTTTGAAAAGAACTTGAAATCTTGAATTGGTTTTGATGTTTATCGGTAACTCATATGGACGGCAGGATTTGTGTCTTTTTTCAAGACAATTACCGTGTTGATAACACCGTTTGTTAGATTATCTACCTTAAATAGGAAAGCACCCATATTCTCCGGCTCCCTGAGACTCAAAAGAACTGGTCCCGGTTAAACCTATGTTTACTAGGGTCCTTATTGTAATTTAGTATAACTTGAGGGGGTTTTGTGTAAAAATAATTTTGATATATTTTTAAAATATACCTCAAGCATTTAATTATCGTCTTTAGGGTTTTCATAGATATATATTTTATGAAAGTGAAATTTCTAGTGAGTAGAACCTAGTTTTCATAGTATATGGTATTTTATTGAAATATTGGAATTGTTTTGTATTTGGATGGTATTTTCATATAATGGTGATTTCTTTGATGTAGAAAACTTAGAATATTTATATAATATAATTAAAATAGATATTTTGATAATAGTTATATATTTAATAAAAATAATTTTATTTATTCTTGTAGAAATCTCATTTTCTAAAGAAAAATACATTAAAAATTCCATCGAGATCGAATGCTCCTTTCGTAGATCTGCATCTCGCTCTACTAGGACCGAGGATGTGAGATAACCCGCACCATCCCGAACAGGACCCCCAAAAGTGGGTTGTAGAGGCGCAATTGCAAGGGATTGTTTAATACACTTTTTAAAGAAATGGCTTTGCAAGTTTGATGGTATTTATTTGTCATGTCGTATTATCCCATAGCTAATGTCCCAAACTTTCATCATGCTATGTTAAGATGTGTGTTGTGATGAGTTAGGTCATTACCTCATGAGTTATCTAAAGGTAATTATGTTGTTTTGTGTCGAAATGAAGTATGTGGTATTTTACCGTAAAAATACGATAAAAGTTACATAAAAGATTATTTTGAATTGAAACTTGTTTTAAAGTGTTTTTTAATGTTTATTAAACATTATATGAGAATATGGTATTAATTTTTTAAGAAAAATAACCTTTTAAAGGAAAAACCGAATCGGAAGTCGGATTAACTCTGTTTCCGTCGGGTTTTAGAAATTAAAGTTTTTAAGATACTAGAAGAGAGGGGGAGAAAGGAATTACTGGATAGGGAACAATAGAAGAGGGAGAGGAAGCTAAGGAAGGCGTCGGAACGTCGTTTCGTGGCCGGAATCTCCTTGGAATGTCGCCAGAACTTCACCCTTTGCTAACTCCACTTGCACACTAAAAGGACATGAGAATTTTTGAGAGTTTTGGCAGGGAATTTATGAGTGTATGAAATGGAGTGTGGTATTTATAGAAAAAATTACGGTTTGGAGGGTTAAAGAATGCATTAAAAATTGGATTAAAGGGAATTTTATTGTTCTCTGAATGAATTCAGAGTAAACAAACAATATGAGGGTAGTGGGTAGCTGAAGAGGTGCTCGGGTGAAAAGATGGAGGCCATTCCCTACGGGCGGCTCGGCAGTATCGGTATTTGGGGGCATCTCGTTGGTCATTCCCCGGTGGTGAGGCTTGGATCTTTGGCCACGTGTCCCTTACGCTTCATATACTCTCGTACACATGTTTATTTATTCTGTAACTCAACATATTACGTGTTCTGCACATGCAAACCCTTGGAATTCTAAAAGATTAAAAGAAAAATTTATAAAAAGATACTGTGGCTGGGGGGGTTCGATCACAGGGGATACGTCACAGCAGTGCAAGGTTTTACCAATGTGCTACAAGTACTTTCTTGCTATTCAAAAATAAAATAACTACTTATAGTATACACAGGTTTGCAAATACCCCAATTGTACATTAACTTTTAAACAATTTTCTATACATTGAAATTGGAGTTGTTACAGTCTACCCTCCTGATAAAAATTTCGTCCTCGAAATTTACAATTTATTTTGAGAACTAGTTTATAAATAAATGAGGATATCTTGCACGCATTTCATCTTCCCTTTCCCATGTTGATTTTCCTAGTGTGTATTTTCTCCACATCACTCGAACCAAGTTGACTTCCTTGTTACGAAGTGACTTCACCTTTCTATCCAGGATCTCAACAGGTTGTTGCTCACAAGATAAGTCTGGTTGTACAGTGAGCTCGGAGTGATCAAAAATATGGTTGGGATCACTCACATACCTTTTGAGTTGGGATATGTGGAACACGTTGTGCACTCCTTCCAATAAAGGTGGAAGTGCCAAGTGATAAGCTACTTCACCGACTCGTTCGAGTATGTCGAACGGTCCAATATACCTCAGACCAAGCTTACCCCGTCTTCCAAAACGAATCACTCCACGGTTCGGAGATATCTTCATAAATACATGTTCTCCCGGTTGAAACTCTAAGTGACGGCACTTTGCATCAGCCCAGTGCTTCTGTCGATCTTAGGCTATGCGCATTCTTTCCATGATAGTACGAACCACGTCCACAGTTGCTACTATCATCTCAGTTCCAAGGAGTTCTCTATCTTCGATGTCGTCGCAACTTAATGGCGATCGACACTTCCTTCCATATAAAGCTGCAAATGGTGCCATTCCATTACTTTCTTGGTAGTTGTTGTTGTATAAAACTCCACAAGATGTAGATGATCTTCCCACGATCCTCCGAAGTCTAGCATACACGCTCTGAGCATATCTTCTAAGATCTGAATAGTTCGCTCAGACCGACCATCTGTTTGTGGATAATAAGTCGTGCTGAAGTTCAGACTTGTTCCCAAGCTCGCTTACAGACTTTGCCAAAATTGTGATTGGAACATGGTGTCACGATCAAAGATAATGCAGACCAGTACTCCATGTAATCTCACGATTTCCTGCATGAGTTCATGGGTATCAGAGATAGTACATATTTGAAGAGTTTCAATCTTACTTATATTTTTACCTCCATATACTTCTTTGCTAGAGTCTCGGTAGATTGGCCAACTCGAAATAGGATGAAGTGAGCCGACTTTGTGAGTCGATCCACAATAACCCATACCGCATCGTTACCCTTCGTGCTGCGAGGAAGTGCAGTCACGAAATCCATTGTGATGTGTTGCCCCTTCCATTCTGGGATAGGTAACGATTGAAGTAAACCAGCTGTCCTGTGATGTTCATCCTTTACTTGCTGACACACCAAGCATTTAGCGACGATTCTGGCTACTTCACGCTTCATTCCATGCCACCTGTAATTTTGACGCAGATCTTTATGCATCTTTGTACCTCCAGGATGTACTGAATAAGGAGAGTTATGAGCTTTTTTCATCAACTCTTCTCGCACATAACCTTTTGGTACACACAATCTACTGTCGTATCTCAAAGATCCGTCTTCATGGATGATGAAGTCTGTTCGAAGTCCACTTTCTACTTGTTCTCTGATCTTTTGCAAATTAGCATCACTTGCTTGAGCTGCTTTGATCTGATTGACAATGGTGGATTGAACTTGTAAGTTCATAAAACTTGAAGCGTTACCTGACATGACTACTTCAATCTCCATTTGATGCAAGTCTTGTTGAAGCTTCCACTATGCGGTGAGATTCAATGTTAATGGTTGGCAACTAAGGGCATCAGGTACTACATTCACCTTCCCTGGATGATATTGTAGGTTGATGTCAAAGTCCGCCATGAGTTCTAACCATCTTCTCTGCCTCATATTCAACTCTTTCTGAGTAAACGCATATTTCAGACACTTGTGATCTGTGTATATGTTCACTCGTTCACTAAGAAGATAACGGCGCCAAATCTTGAGAGCAATGATTACGGCTGCCAACTCCAAATCATACGTCGGATAGTTTTGTTCATGAATTTTCAGCTGTCTTGAAGCATAAGTCATAACTTTTCCGTGCTGATGTAGAACACATCCTAATCCCTTACCGGATGCATTGCAATGCACTACAAAACCTCCAGATTGGTCTGGTATGACAAGGATAGGTGTTGAAGTCAATATTGACTTGAGTTCTACGAAAGCTTGTTCGCATGATTCTGACCACACGAATTCTTCATCTTTATGTGTAAGCTCAGTCATGAGTGTTGCAATCTTCGAAAATCCTTCAATGAACCTTCTGTAATATCCTGCTAGACCCAAAAAACTTCGAATGTCCTTCACTGACTTCGGTGTCGGCCATTCGCTTAATGCTGATACTTTAG
The DNA here is from genome assembly GCA_030015575.1 of Agapanthus africanus. Taxonomy (NCBI): domain Eukaryota; kingdom Viridiplantae; phylum Streptophyta; class Magnoliopsida; order Asparagales; family Amaryllidaceae; genus Agapanthus; species Agapanthus africanus. Next base: position 414,935,199 of record CM057338.1, on the reverse strand, counting down.
CTGGATCTACAGATATTCCATCGCATGATACAATATGTCCGAGAAAACCAACTTGATCTAGCCAAAACTCGCATTTGCTGTACTTGGCGTAGAGTTGGTGCTGTCGTAGAGTCTCCAGGACAATTCGTAGGTGTTCGGCATGTTCCTCCCAACTCTTAGAATACACCAGGATGTCGTCGATGAAGATGACAACGAACCTGTTTAGGTACTCTCAGAAAACTGGATTCATTAGGTTCATGAATATAGCCGGTGCGTTGGTCACTCCAAATGGAATCATAAGAAATTTGTAATGTCCATAGCGAGTTCTGAATGCCATTTTATGGATATCAGATTCTTTGACCTTCACCTGATGATAACCCGAATGAAGATCTAACTTGGAGAAAACGCAAGATCCACTTAGCTGATCGAACAGGTTGTCGATGCACGGGAGTGGATACTTGTTCTTTATAATTACATCGTTCAGAGTTCTATAATCAATGCACATTCGATATGAACCTTCCTTCTTCTTTACAAGCAGAACTGGTGATCCCCGACTTGAAGTGTTGGGACGAATCCATCCTTTCGCCAATAATTCGTCTAACTGAGTACGGACCTATTTCAATCCTTCAGAACTTAACCGATACAGTTCTTTGATCAACGGTTGTGCTCCAGTACTAAATCAATGCTGAATTCAAGAGCTCGATCGGGAGGTAAACCTGATATGTCTTCAGGAAATACATCATCGAACTCTTGAACTATCTCTGGCTTCGATCCTTCCTCCGCTTGAAATGCTGCAATCACCGCCTTCTTTGGTTTCTCCTTGTATGTACTTGGCTCCAGAGTACGGTCTCCACTTTTGAAATAAAAGACCGGATGTTCTGGAATCTTGAACACTACCCTCCTTTGACTACAGTCAATGGTAGCATAGAATGTTCCGAGCCAATCCAAACCTAAAACGACATCGAAATTTGGTATGTCCAGCACCTTGAAGTCAGCATAGAATTCTCTGCTGTAGACGACCACTAGATACAGATCGTATCCCATTACTGCCTTTAGAACGTCGTTCCCTGAACTGACATTCCAGCTGGATACGAGAGGTTTGACTGGAATCGCATGAGTTCGGACGAACCGTTGCGACATAAAGCAATGGATGATCCAGTATCGAAGAGTGTTAGTGCAGGAAATGAGGCTACTAAGATTGTACCTAAGTTATGTGGGATAGTTTTAGGTATAAGGGAAAATATATGGGTATGTATAGATGGAAAATAAAGCTTGATGGAGAAGTGTTACCAGTAATGACTTGGCCGGTGGCTTCAGCTTCTTCTACAGTCATTGTGAAAGCATGTCGCCTCGGCACATTCCTCCTTGCTGGAGGAGCATTCCTCTGTCCGTTCCTTGGTCCTTGAGGTATATTCCGTTGAGCTTGATGAAACTGACGAGGAGGAGGTGCAGTCGGTCCACAAGGAGGTGGAGCAGGTAGTACGAGTCGTGGAGCAGGTGCTTGGATAGCTGGGCGCTGCTGATAAGCAATTGCTGGCCTGGGTGCAACATTTAGGTTGTGTGTCTGCGAGGACAAGACCCGATGTCATGAGTAGCTGAGCCGCAGACTAAGCAAAGGCGATTTGCACGCCGACAGTGATTCGCCAAATGTCTATCTCTCCTGCAGTAGGTGCAAAGGGCTGGGTTGGGCCGGTTGTTCGGTACTCCCGGCCTCCTGGGCACAAATGGTGGCCTTGAAGAGGCTCCTCCTTCCATTTGATTGGCATGGCGCTTCATCCTGACAGATTGAGGTCTGCCCCTCATTTTTACTACTGCCTCGTATCGGCGGGCAGCTTTCAGAGCCAATTCGTGGGTTGGGAAATCCCTTGTGGCTAAAGCGGCTTGGATTTCCGAATCTAACCCTTGCTGAAACCGTCTGGATCTGATCTCAGTAGTTGGTATCAAATGTGCCGCAAACCTATTAAGGTCTTTTGTTAGCTGTGTAATATGTGATATTTGAAAATCGAATATTGAGACATATCTTACTTACTGAGCATGATAAACTCAGCATCATACTCATCTATTGATTTGGTCCACATCGAACCCTGTTGTAGATGAATAAATTGCTGCTCCATGTCGAATCGGGAAATCTTTGGGAATTATTTCGCGTCGAACATGTCACAAAAAGTCCTCCATTCGATCGGTTGGTCAAGACGGATTTCTTCCGCCTTCCACCAGACCCGTGCATTGTCAATGAGCTGCAGCTTCGCAACTCAAACCCAAGCGATCTCTGGCACTTATACCGCTGCCAGGTCATCCTCAATTCTCTGAGCCCATTCCTCAGCTTCTAGAGGGCTCTCTTTTCCCGAGAATTGCTTGGGGTGCAAAGCCCAAAATTGCTTTACCCCCGGGGCTTCCGCTTCTGGGCAGTTCATCAAAATAGCAGTCTATTGCTGTTGTCCTTCCAGGAGGCTGCGGATCACCTCAAGCAGTATCGTCTACTCATTGATCGGAGCAGCGATGGTAGGTGTAAGCGGTAGAGGTGGTGGAGTGTTGTTGAAGTTGGTACTAGTGTTGTTTGGGGAATCCATAATCTTAAAAGAATATTTTAGGTTATGACAGATTCAAAATATATGAAATAGTAAGATTCAAGAAATATATAAAGAATATTTTTAGTTGCTGATTCTTGTGTTATATTGCTTAGGACTTCATGCAGACTTAACCCACATGTCCATACAGAACTGACCTGCATGGGCCGCCAACAAAACCTGTCACGCCCCGCTTCCCGGTGTACGGTAAGGAGACGCGACGTATTTACTCAGAAGTAAACACGCTAAGTGTATCTAAGTAATATAAAGTAAAGTACATAAGAGACAGGAATGTAAATGAACAGCAACTTTATTTATTAAACATTCTTTTACAGGTACAACTGAAATGTAAATACATGAATAGAAAGCGATGCCTAAATAACGGCATAACTGAAATGAAAATATGTACAAGTGCCTACAACTCTGGGTCAAATGCTAACTGCTCCAAATTTTTAGGGCTGGGCTCGATCTCCAATGCGTCCAAAACACCTAACAATATTCTAAAGAAAGAAGAAGAGAAATGTCGTCAGCGAACAATCGCTCGGTAAGTCCTAAAAGTGAGTAGAAATAGAATAGACAGAAAGAGAATATAACTTATAATGCTTAATTATAATGCTAACGCTGTTTTTTGTAGTTTGGTACAAAAAATGCCAGTGTATACGAGAGGAGTCCCACTATTCCGGAGACTAAGGTATACGGAGCACAAGGAACCGTTCAGCCACGGTACAACGGCAATGGATATTCAGGTTAGGTGTATTATGGTTACAGTCTTATGCCGCTTCTAACACCTTCCGTACCAATCTACCTCTTTAAAACCCCGCGATGTCTTTTGCATTGATTGTATTATTTTGTTATATTGATGGATGACTTGCCGAAACCATGATATCAGTAAACAGAATGGATATGTAGAAGGAGTATATCCATGGTTCGGTTCGGTCAATATAGATTGATGTATATTGAATAGACGGATTCATGGATTCATGGTTTATTGTAGTTTATACTTGAATCACATTCAAGTCAGATTGATTAGATTGAGACTCAGACTGAGTCAAACACTTTGAAAAGAACTTGAAATCCTGAATTAGTTTTGAAGTTATCGGTAACTGCTGCACATGGACGGCAGGATTTGTGTCTTTTTCCAAGACAATTACCGTGTTGCTCTCCGCCGAAAAGACGCGACCGGGACATCCGGCCTAAATTTTGAGGGCAGATACTATTTGGTGCTATCCGTCCACCTCTCCGAAGATGCCAAGTTGATTTATGACACCATGCATCGAGGGTTTAAACGGATGCGGCCGATGTAGCAGACTTCGTCAGATTCCCCCTCATTGAGGGTTTTTTTTATTGTGGGGACGCTCTTCCCTACAGGCGCAATCCCCTGCAGTTAATTACACTACCGCATCGCGGTAACCACTTTCTCCTTCTCCAGATGTTCGCTTCTTGTCGTGTGTCTTTTGCATTGATTGTATTATTTTGTTTTATTGATGGATGACTTGCCGAAACCATGATATCAGTAAACAGAATGGATATGTAGAAGGAGTATATCCATGGTTCGGTTCGGTCAATATAGATTGATGTATATTGAATAGACGGATTCATGGATTCATGGTTTATTGTAGTTTATACTTGAATCACATTCAAGTCAGATTGATTAGATTGAGACTCAGACTGAGTTAAACACTTTGAAAAGAACTTGAAATCCTGAATTAGTTTTGAAGTTATCGGTAACTGCTGCACATGGACGGCAGGATTTGTGTCTTTTTCCAAGACAATTACCGTGTTGCTCTCCGCCGAAAAGACGCGACCGGGACATCCGGCCTAAATTTTGAGGGCAGATACTATTTGGTGCTATCCGTCCACCTCTCCGAAGATGCCAAGTTGATTTATGACACCATGCATCGAGGGTTTAAACGGATGCGGCCGATGTAGCAGACTTCGTCAGATTCCCCCTCATTGAGGGTTTTTTTTATTGTGGGGACGCTCTTCCCTACAGGCGCAATCCCCTGCAGTTAATTACACTACCGCATCGCGGTAACCACTTTCTCCTTCTCCAGATGTTCGCTTCTTGTCGTGTGTGTTTGTTTTGTTTTTGGTTGCCCGTGGATTGTATATGGAGACTAATTTATGTTCTCGCCCGTAGGGCGTGGATTAGTCCAAATCCGTATCTTCTTAGATTTGGGGTTGGGGTTGGGTTTAAGGATACGTTAGTCTCAATTGAGACTAAGATCAACTTCTTGAGGATACGTTAGTCTAATTTTAGACTAAGATCTGCTCAACGGGGTCGTTTAGATCCAACAACAGAGCATTTGGGCTCTATTGTTTTAGTTTAGGGACTTTGCGGTCCAGAAGTTTAAGGACATCATAGTGCATGGGTTTAAGGACCCCACAGTCCGAGGTTAAGGACATCATAGTCCATGGGTTTAAGGACCCCACAGTCCAAGGTTAAGGACATCATAGTCCGTAGGTTTAAAGACCCCATAGTCCAAGGTTAAGGACATCATAGTCCAAGGGTTTAAGGACCCCACAGTCTATGGGATGTCTGGTTGTCGGGACCCGTCACCTCTCTGAAGACGTTGAAGGATTACAACGACAAATATCAGAGGAGTGAAGAGATGTACCCTTGAACCAATGTTAATTGGAAGATCTGTAGTCTAATTTGGGACTAAGATCAAAAATTTATGAGCATATGGGCTCGATTAATCTAAGATAGGGTTCTGTGGCCACTTTGGGCTCGGCCCATTTAATTAAAATGTTGAACATTTAACAATACTGAGTTGGTTCGGGCTCTGACAATCTTTTTGTCTTTTATTGGATGCTGAGCATTCATTATGGCTCTGGGCTTTATTTATAGAACAATTTATGTTCTTTTAGCGCGCACGTAAGGAGCACGTGGCGCACTTGGCGTTGAGCGCCAGTCAATGAGCGCATTGCGCTTCTGGTGAAGTAGCGCACACGTGAGGAGCACGTGGCGTGCTTGGCGCGGTGCGCGAGACAATGAGCGCAGTGCGCTTCTTGTGAAGTAGCGCACACGTGAGGAGCACGTGGCATGCTTGGCGCTGTGCGCCAGACAATGAGCGCATTGCGCTTCTGGTGAAGTAGCGCACATGTGAGGAGCACGTGGGGCGCTTGGCGCGGTACGCCAGACAATAAGCGCAGTGCGCTTCTTATGAAGTAGCGCACACATGAAGAGCATGTGGCGTGCTTGGTGCAGTGCGCCAGACAATGAGCGCAGAGCGCTTCTTGTGAAATTTTGAGCGCTAAGGCTCGGCAACGCTATGCGTTAGTTTTGGAGCGCTGAAGCGCTTCTTTTGATTGGAGCGCTAGGACTCTTTTTAGGCAGCTTTGCGCCCTGAGAATTAAATTCTCCTTCTTATAAGAGATTTTGTCTCATGGATCTAAGAACAAAGTTCTTTTTTTTTGTAGGAGATATTTCAATCTCTTATATTTTTTATGAAAGGCTCTGTCTTTATGGATCTATGATCCTAAGAGAATTGAATTATTCTCCCCCATTTTCATAAAGAGATATTATAATCTCTTTTGTGAAAGACAATTTGTCTTATAGATCTATGATCTAAAGAAGATTAATTTCTTCCCCTTATTTTTTTATGATGAGATACTTTGATCACTGTTGTGAAAGACCTTGGTCTTATAGATTTATGATCTTAGAAAAAAAAGTAAATTCTTCTTTTTATATGAGACGATTTCATCTTTCTGTTCTTTTTACCTTGAAGAAAATCTTCTTCTAAGAGCTTGCTCTTTGTCTTTTAAATTTTTCAAAGTTTATGGGGGGTTCCTCTATTTTTCTCTGTCTCAGGCTTGAAATCTTGGGGCCTTTATATAGTGAAGGCTGGTTTGTTCAATCGGTTAAGGAGATCTTTTCTCCAATTGATTTGGGGATTTCTCTATCGTTGGACCTTTGATCCAAGGGCTTCTGATTTACAGAAGGCAATTTTCTTGTTTTTAACAAGATTGGGAAATCTTTTTCCATACAGAATTTATTCTGTATTTTGGTGATTTTTATTCACCTTTGGATCATTGATCCAACGGTGCTCTGATTTACAGAACACAATCTTTTTGTTTGGAAAGATTTTGAGGAATCTTTCCTTAACAGAATTTTATTCTGGTCAATCGATGATTTATCATCTTTATTGGATCTTTGATCTGACGGTGGGGAACATTTAGTTCCAGCGCTAGCGCACTAATGCTTTGCACGTGAGTGCTGCTTCAGAGCGCTGGCGCTCTTTGCACTAGCGCACTCGTGCTTTGCACGTGAGCGCTGCCTCAGAGCACTTGCGCTCTTATGAAGCGCTGCTTATTTCAAATTTTGAAAATTTGAACAGAGCTTTGCTCTGATTGGGGAAACAAATGCCCCCCACCGTTGCGCTCACGTGGCTCACACGTGAGTGCAGCGGTGGCAGCATCTCCACCATTAGATCAACTTAGAAGTTGAAACGGCTCTCAGTGCCTATAAGTAGGACCCTTGGCCCTTGAGATGACCTCTGTTCATCTCCTTCCTTGTTTCTGAGAATTATTTCTCCTTTAGAGAATAGCTCTTCGTCTTAAGAATTTTCTTAGGGACAGAACTCTGTCAAAAATTTAGGTAAAGATTAAATCTTTGAAAGGATTAGTTAATAATCTAGGATTTCACCCATTAAAAGAGCTTTTGCTCTACTTAGATCATAGATCTTTAAGAAAACCGTTTTAGGGTTTCTCAACAGAGCTTTGCTCTTGTTAGATCTTAGATCTTTCTTAGGCTTTCTTAACCCATTAATAGAGCTTTGCTCTTTTCAAATCATATAGATTTATTTTTTTTATGAAAACTCTTAAAGTTTGTTCATAGATCTTGAAGATCTCAGAATTTTTAATTCATTGAAAGCTTTACTTTAAGTTTTCTGATGGGTTATTCCATTATTCTTACAGAGCATAGCTCTTCAGAATATTTCTTGAGGAATTTTATTCCTTTCATCATCAGAGCTGACAGATGTCACTCTGTTGTAGAGCGTTGCTCTCAATGGGAGATTTACTCCTTGGCCCGAGGAGTTCTTATTAAATGAGAATCCCTTGAGGATTTCCTCATTTAATGGCAGTCTTGTCAAATGATGAGACTGTTTTATTAATGATAAACTGTCATCTAGATTATGTGGGTCCCTTTTGGCCCCTTTTTACTGCATTGCAGTGTGGTACGGATTTAAAGTATCAGGTACCGAACTTGACTTGCAGCATTGACGGCTAACATTGTTCTCTTTCGCGCAGGTGCCATGTCTTTCGATACTCCGTTTCCCTTTGTCCGTTCGGAAAGCGGATTCCCCGAAGCGCCGGTAGACCGCGAAGTTTTTGCACTGATCAAGGATCACGACCCAGAGCAGAAGAATCTCCATTTATGGGGAACATGGTACAACCAAATCATCAAAGGCCGTCGGAGTTTTTCTTGCGCGACACCTTCGAATCCTATTTCGGCGATCCCTTATGCAGATGCACCCCCGATAAACTATGGTGTGGAGGAGGTGAATTGGACTTCAGAGGGTCTCCTTCGGCCTTCTATGGCCGCAATACCCGTATAGCCGCCGACGGCTTTAGACACTCTTGGGCGGCACATATGTCAGGGCGAGTCGCGCCCTTGGGGACAGCCATACAACATAGGATTAACTCCCCGTCACCCAGCCGGATATCTGCAGTGGGTCCGATACATCCTATCGGCGAAGAAGTCACAGCTGCTAAGGCTCGGATTGTACCCTGCGATCTACGCTTCTTTGTTCTAGTATTCCACACCTCCTGCATGGTGGGTCAAGGCATTTCTGGAGCAATGGAACATTCCGACCCACACCTTTCTTTTATTGGATCGATAAGTCTCCATTTCTTTAAAGGAATTTGCTGAGGTCTCTGGTTTACCCGTTAGAGAAGAACATTACGAGGAGCTGCTTCCTTCGGATGAGTACATTTTTGCCACCAAACCAGTGGTAATAGGTCTTACCCTGGAAAACGTTATTCAACACCAATTCCTTAGTTTGATAAAGGTGCTGAATATCTATGAGAACCTTTTTCTCGAATCCGGAGGTCGTGGGGTTAATTTCACAGATTTCATCGCCCGTTTTCTCTGCTCGGAAGTCCTGTCGAAAGAAACCGCGAAATTTGCCAAACTCGACGATCCTTTTGGTTTCAGTTTAGACGACCAGCCGGCAGTGGAGGCGGATCAGAGAAATTTCTTTCTCCCCAACACCCCGATCGTCTCTTTCACAGAACTTGCAACTCCTGGAATTGACGAAGAAACATTCTTTTGGGGGTTCCTCGGGCTATGGCTAAGTTGGTTTGCGCTTCCGATGCACCCTCGCCATATGAGGCCGTCCGTTTTTTATCCAGCTCACCGAATGGTTGCTGGGATGCAAGTGGTCGTCAAGATCGCTGGGTTAGCCCATTTGTATCACGGACTCAGCTTGGCAGCAGACACTACTGAACCAGGGGTGCAGCCTGTAAACTTCTCGATGCATTATTTCACTTCGTGGCTCGAGTTGCATGTGTTGGATATAGTGCCCTCAAAGTCAATTATTGGATCGCAGGCGCGTGATTGCAATGATTGAGGAGGACCTATGCCGGTAGGACAGCCTTACTCGAGATGATAGTATGCTATCTGGTTTTCCTTTATCAGTCGTGTATAGGTTCAGGTGACTGATCACGATTACACTTTGATAGAGCCCTTAGGATCTTGCTTGACTACCAACAGTATGAGGGCGATCATATAAGTGAGAGTTGGGTGGTCTATAAGCATATCCTTAATAGTGGTCCCTAGTCGTGGGAGTTTCGAGACAGGGCATCGATACTCCGGAGTAGACTAGTGTATACAGTCGAGACCCCGACGAGGGGCGGTGGCCGGTCTCACAAGCCACTGGTGTCAGTTGACCTAAGATGTATACAGGTGCTCATTGGGTTATGAGTACACCGGACAGGACTCGCCGGGAACCTTGTAGTTGGTATTATACATATCGTCAGATAGCAGTTCCCTGGTGACATGTGTACAGGTTAGTTCATCGACCTAAGGTCGTCATTTGTCTTGTGTGAGTTCGCACTGTGCTTTGATTTCTACCCTACCATGGCTCAAAGGAGTCGTGCAAACAGGTAGTTTTTGGGTACAGTCCCGATCCACATGGAGGCACGTGAGCGGATCGGCAGGGGATTCGTCTCTCCCGGTATTGGGGGTGGAGGTCGCGCTGTGTCTAGGAAAGCCATTACACCAAGTTCTTGGCCAAGGCAGGTGAGATTTACTGGTAGGTACTCCAATAGTATCTCAGGGTGTTCAGGGCTTGTCTCCGACACGACTTATACAGCTATTGGGGGTCTGACATTACTAGCCCCCTAGGCCGGATATGCGATACTCATAGACGAACGGACCGGACTGTATATACATTGTCACTGTTAGGCTCAGTAGGGTTTCTGGATGAGTTCGCTCATCGGCCTCCCTTGAGGTCAGTCCATAGGCAGCCGTTACGCACAGCTAGTGCCACTGACGACTTGTGGTTAAACCCACTGCCAGGGTACTGACGAGTCATTAGAGTCCCCCACAGACAGTTTCCCAAGTTCGGGCGAAATGTTGTAGAGGCCGTATGGTTTTATGGCAGGGTTCGGAAAATGCACGTGCGTTTACGCACGTGTCATATTTCGGACAGATAATACTGGTGGGCTTTGGTTTAAGCCGGATCCATGTATTATACAAAGTAGATATAATATCTTTGTCTCAGTTGCATTTGTATTCGGTCGTAATACAAATGCGGGTATTTTATACAGTTACGGGGTTATCCTGAAATTCGTTTCAGGATCACTTTTGGAAGTTGTCAGTTTCCAGTTTTTTATCAGCCGTATTTAACATTCAGTTAAATACGGATTTATCTTTTCTTCTTCTTGATGAGTCATGAGGTAAGTCATGAGAGGAAGCTTCTTGGAAGGTGACTTGTTAAGGTGACTCATTGTTTCATTTAATGTGTTCATACTTGGTGCATTTATTGTGTTCATACTTTGTGTTCACACTAGATATTTTTCTTATTGTCACCTCCCCCTCTCCTACACTCACCCCCCACCTCCATATATGTGGACAGCGCCCTCCTCTCTCATTCACTCACTTGGTAGGAAAAGGAAATGGTTGTTGTTTGAAAAAGATTATGATAGTTTTCGGTGTATGGAATTTCATAGCTCATTTCATTCCATCACCCGATTCTAATGGCAACTTCATTAACCGTTCGTCCATGGCTTTGGAAGAAGAGAGACAAAGTATTCTACTCGTTCTCTACATCAATCTTGGTCGTCTCTTTTAGCAAACTTGACGACCGAGTTGCCTCGAGTCAGAGGCGGGAGCCCGTTTAAAGATCCGATGACGTGGTACCACCTGGACGAGGAGATCGGAGATCGACGAGATCGGAGCAGCCGCAACGGAGCGTAGGGTGATGGTTAAAGAACGAAGGACTCGGATCGTTCTGTATAACCTTTCTTCCCTCTTTGTAGATTGTTAGTTTAGCGTTAATGGCATATCCGGGTTATAGTATGCGATAGCGCCAGTTATAAAAGTTTTTGTTCTGCGTTTTGGCGTCTGAAAGACGGCCGGGGCGCTACCGTAGACTTACATGGTATCAGAGCCACGCCATTAAGCATTACTAACTTGTGCTAACGCGTTTAAAAGATCGATCGAACGGATTTTTGAAAATCGCAATTTTCAAGTATAAAGTTTCTGTTAATTTTCAAACTGGTCTAAAAATCATTTTGACCATACCAGAAAATCAAGTAGGGTTTTTGAGGAATACTGTAGAAATTCGACCAAGTGATATCACTGTTCCACCGCGGATCCGCGGCCCAAGCATGGGTTTGGCCGCGGATCCACCGCAGGAAAGTGAGATCACTTAGTCAATTTTCTACAGTGGATTCTATGTTGGAAATTGTGGTTTCTGGAACTGTTCATTTGGGCCCAGTGTTTTTTACTGTACATCAAATTTGCGTGGGGCCCACTTCGGGAAATTTAGTCGATCGAAATTTAAACGTGTCAGTTTACAGTACTTGCATTATATCTCCGACCGTGAATGTCATTTGATCGGTAAACCGCGTCTGATTGCTATAGTTCTTTTAGACGAGTTTGCGAACGTGACATTCGCGTTGATGTTCTGTGTTATGCTGTGATGTTGCGGATTTGTCGTGGTGGATAGCAGTGTGCAATGGTAGTGCAGTTTGAGTTTATTTGTACATTTGATATTGCGGGGCGAACGTCCAACATGTGGACTGCCGTCACTGCCTGTTGTATAATATTCTTTTGGGGCACGACCGGGTCGAGGTCGATGTACCCATTGTACATATTTTTCATTTCTGTACTAGGTTTTACCCCGCGACGGAGTGCACGGATATCCGGGTACTGGGGGGCAACGGGTCCGTATCTCATGGCTTTGAGAGGCAGAGGGGCCTGACTCTAGAATTGGCAGACTATTCGCCGCACTCGTAGGGGGTACAGGTTGACCCAAGGAGGGGTGCCCAAGATTACCGGATTCCGTAAAGTGCTGGGTAATCCATTCACTTTGCTGTAAGGGGCTGCCTCGCTTCAGGTTTTGGCGGGTAACTTGCCGCACCCGTAGGGGTCTAGGTTTCATTGCACAGGCTATCCATACGACAGGGGAACGTCGGGTTTCAGCAGCGGCTCTGTGAAACCCGGGGATCCCAGATTATCTGTATTTTTCTGTGATGCTTATTACTTTTCTGTAATGTTGCATATTATCACGCCTGGAGCGATTATTGTATATTGGTATTGTAGGGTTCCTAGGCACACTCAAGAGATTCCATAAGGCATCAACCATGCCAAACAAAAAATTTTCGGTGCCGAGAAACCCTAATATAGATCGTTAACTAGAAGTAAAGGCGAAAAGCAAGCAAGTAAACATCTTTATTGCTAAGTGAAAGGGATTACAACCTTTGTAGATCCGGTCCTCCACTTCTTTAGCTCCGTGTTGACGTCCCTCTGCTGCGATCATCGGATCCTGGACTCTAGCGATGGTTTCGTCGGAGAAATCAGCGGGCTAGGTCATTGACTTCGAGGCTGAAGATGATCTACGTCGGGGAGACACTAACTCAAGTTATTCCTTCACTAGGTCAAGAACTTTGTGAAGAGAACATCCGCTACTAAATGGAAAGTAGTAGAGGATGATGAAGTAGGAAGGTTGCTCACTTTAAAATTGATTTTCTCACATTTTTCCTCAAGGCACCATTAGAGCTAGAAAGCTTTTCAAGGAGCTTGATGAAGAAGAAGAAGAAGAAGAAGTCGATTATTCATCCAAATAAAAACTTAAATTTTGAATAATTCACCCATGGTTGAGTTAAGCCCTCATGCTTAACTCATGTAGAGAATTAACTAAGGTATGAGGTTTAAGGGTTAGGTTAAAGAAATATCAAGAGAATTGACAAAAGAGTGGACTTTGTCAAAGTTTCTCCAAGCTTCTTCAAGCTTTACAAATTTGACTAAGTTTAACTCATTTGTTAAATCTTAAGATAATCCAATAACCCTAATCTTAACCCTAATCTTAGTGTAAGTCTCATACACCCATCTTGTGTGTATCATCAAGCATGATACATACATGTACACTTGCATATATCACATATAAATAATGTACACAATCTAGTGAGAAAATAAATCTTAAGTGAGCTAATATTAGTTAATGTAATGTAATATATCAAATAAATAATTATACATTAAATTATTAAATCAATTCTTGATTTAATAATCCGGCTATAACCGACTAATATCAAAAGTAACAACTTACCGAATCAACACTTGATCCGATAACCCGGCTATATCCATACAACCGATGAATGTCACAAATCGTGAGAATCGAATACGGTATCTCATATCGTATCAATCTCGGTCCCGCACATATCACATATGCGCTCCTACTCCATTTCGCTTGAGCCAGGAAACCCCTGTGTAGGACTCTAAAGACTCGTCAATACGCCGGCAGCAGGTGATGATCATATCAAACACCCACAAGCCGCAAGCGGTCTGCTAAACGTAACGGCCACCCGGGTATTGAGCATTCAGAAGATCAACGAGCAAGCCCACTCACACTCCTGTGAATCCAACCAGTAACACTACCGTACAGTCCGGTCTGTTCGTCTGATATGTCGCATATCTCGTCTAGGGGTGGTAAACGTCAGACCCCAATAACTCGATAAGTCGTGTCGATATGAGGCCCATAACGGGTCGAGAAACTACTGGTAACACTTACCAGTAAATCCCTAAAGCAGCCTTGGCCAAGGATTTCCTGTTATAGCCAATCGAACACTGCGCAACATCAACTCTCTATACCGGGAGAGACGAAACCCCTCCTATCGCTCATTGCCTCTATGTGATTCGGGACTGTACCCAAAAGACACCTTTTTGCACGCCCTCTTGGACGTGGTATGATGGAAATCAAAGCACAGTGGGAATCACACAAGACTCTATGACGATCTCGGGTCTACAGACTAACCTGTACCAGTGTCACCAGAGAACTGCCATCTGACGTAAGGTATAATACCATCTGGGAGTTCTCGGCGAGTCCGTCCAGTGTACCCAGTCTCCACTGAGCACCCGTATATCATCTCTGATGTCAAACACCAATGGATATGGGATCATCCATCGTCCATCTATATGGGTCGAGAAGCTACACGCTAGTCTACTCTGGTATATCGATGCCCCGTCTTGATACACCCACGACTAGGGACTTTGAAGGATGTACTTATGGACTACCATGTCCCCACTAGTATGATCCGCATCATAGTCCAGGTAGTCAAGTACACATCCTAAGGGCTTTACCAACATGTAACAGAGAGACAATCAGTGTACACGTTAAGGTAAAGAGTAACCAGATAGCATACTATCATATCGAGCAAGAAAGTCATCCCTATATATGTCCAAGCATCCACTACATTATACATTCCATGTATAGTAATGGCCTCTAGGGCATACATATAACTAACAATCTCCCACTTGCACTAGGGCCATCTGATAGCAGTGGTTATAGTATCTCATACTCAACCATCCCATAAAAGTCTCTATCTGGGAAAAGACCTTTCGTGAGTGGATCCGCCGTGTTGTCCTCTGAGTCTACTCTCCTAACCTCGATCCCCTGGAGATCAACCATCTCCATGATCGGGTGATACTGCCTAAGAATATGTCTGGATCACTGATGGGACGGGTGTTCCTTGGCATAAGCCACAACTCCATTGTTACACAATGGGAGGAACGAAGTTCATCTCATGAACTAGTATACACCCAGACTTCCTCTTTGGTAGCATCTTTGGTAGCGATGTATCCAGTCTTTATCGTCTAGTATGCCACGATATCTAGCTTGGAACTCTTCCAACATACCGTCCCTTTACTGAGGGTAAAGACAATGCCTGCGACTGACATTCAGTCGTTCTTATCTCCCTGGAACCTTTCCAGTGATTCTCCCCAGGATCAATTGATACTATCTCACTACAACTAGTGAGTATCCTAACATCCAATTAGATCTATCTCATAGATCCAAACTAAGGATTTAGGAGGTTTCACTTTGATCCTATATGGAGAATCCTTGTGATAAGCGGAGATTGACCGAGCGTAGCATAGGAAACTCCTTCCCTATCAAGAGTATGTCATCCACGTACTCTACGAGGATCATAAGTATACTCCCTATTACCTTTTTGTATATACAAGGTTCATCTACCATTTTGATGATGTCAAACTCTTTGACTACCACATCAAAACAGATGTTCCAACTCCGCGATACCTGCTTTATCATATAAAACATCTTGCATACGTTTCCGCTGCTCCCACTGTCTACGAAGCCCTCTGACTGTGTACTTATAGACTCTCTCTTCCAAATCACCATTTAGAAAAGCAGTCAAGACACCCAACCGCCAGATATCGTAGTCATGGTATGTAGCCGTAGCAAGTAGGATCTGGATGGACTTAAGCATAGCTACTTAGAAAAGGTTTCATTATAATCCATACCTAGTCAATGATGCAAACCTTTAACAAGTCTAGCTTTGAAAGTATCAACTTTTCCATGTACACCAAGTAATCTTCTCAAGATATACTTGCTCCTGATGGGGATTTAACCCTTCAGATAAAGCAACCAAAGTCCATACTTTGTTGGTGTATAAAGATTCCATCTCAGATCGATAAGCATCCAGCCATTCTTATAGAGTTCCATTCCTGATGGCCAGCTCGAAACTAGTTGGGTCATCATCTCATGATGCAATCCTCACTCCCACTGTCATAGAGAAACCAAAGTACCTCTCAGGTGGGTGAGGAACCCTGCTAGATCGGCGGAGAGGCTGAGGTTCATTGGTTTCTATTGAATCCTTTGGTTCTACCAAATCAGCAGCTGCAGTTTGTATAGCTGGAACTCTTTCCAGTTCTACCTCATGTCCAATAATTTCTTCACAAGAAATTCCCTTTCACAAAGGTGGCATGTTGAGAAACAAAACATTTTTGTTCCTCGGTTTGGTAGAAGATATTCCCTTGCAAATGCTTGGGATATCCAACAAACTTCTGCAGAACTGAGTTTGCCTCGAGCTTGTCCGGATTTTGGTTTTGGACATAGGCCGGACAACCCCAAATCTTAACAAACTTAATATATGGGCTCTTCCCTTTCCATATCATATATGAAGTGGTAGGCAACTGATTTGATCGGAACCCTATTCAATAGGTATGCAACTTCATAAGTGCATAACTCCCTAAAAGGAAATAGGAAACTCAGTAGTACTCATCATAGAGCACACCATATCACATAGGGTGCTGTTGCTCCGCCCCGATATACCATCGTGCTATGGTGTATACGGAGGAGTAATGCTGAGAGAGAAACTCATTCTCCTTTAGAATAATCCAGGAATTCCGTGCTCAAGTATTCTCCTCCTTGATCACATCAAAGGACATAATACTTTTACCCGTATTTTGGTTCTCTACTTCTAACTTATATTCTATGAATATCTCAAAAAATTTCGGACTTGTGTTTCAACAGGAACATATGTCTGAATCTTGAGAGATTATCAGAGAATGTAATGAAGTACAAAGAACCGGTCTTGGCATGTGTAAACAGGGTACCTACATACATCATCATGTATCATCCCAAGAGTTCACTAACACTTTCTCTGTTTCCAATAAACAGAGCTATGGTCATCTTATCTTTGTGACATAACTGGCAAGTTTCACAAGATGTAAATTCAAACAGATTTAAATATGCATCTATGTGCAACTTAGCTAGTCGGGTCGCATTAATATGACCTAGTCTACAATACCTCAAGAAGGATCCGTTCATTTCTGAACTCTTCCTCTTGTGTGTGTTCTGTATACTAAGAACTGTAGTTTGATTTAGAACATTAATGCTTTTAGATAACGTGCCTGAACCGATCAACTCTTGATATAGGAAATGTTCAAAACATTATCCAACAATACAAAATTGTATCCTTCTTTAATGAATAAAGAGATTGATATGATTTTGTATATCAGGTTCGGTATCTAATAACATTTATTCAGAATCAATGTATTCTGGTAATACAGGGTGACAGTGACTAACAGACTTGGCTGCAACACTTGCACCGTTTTCTGCCTCATGAAACTTATCACCCGTTCTCAGTTCTTTACCTTTCTGTAGCCCATGTAATATATTACATATATGGGATCCTGATCCGGTATCATATACCCAGGACGTAAAGGACATATGAGAAACAGTTCTCTGTAACGAACACACCCGAAGATGATGCATCAACATGCACTTTCTTCGTTTGGGCGGCACGGGAAATCTGGTATTCCTCAATTTCCCGCTCTATCTTATAACAATTATAAGTTGAAGCGGGACCAACGTTCCCCAGCACAGTATAACAAGCGGGTTCGGTCAATGTATCCGTATTATTATCTTGATTAAGGCGTGACATGGTAGCTACCAGGAGAGAGAGAAGAAAACACTCTGCGTGCGCTCTTGCAAGATCAAATTGGTTATTATTTTATCTAATCAGGATGGCTCCCACCATTTTTATCAAAGCTTCCTTCAAACTCTAAAAGGAAAGACTAGCCGGGATTAATTACACGCTACAAGTTCGTCAATCTTTCAGCCAGGCCAGTGTCGGTACTTTGAGGGAGGTCCCCCGTGCTTTCGCACGAACCTAATTAATGTAAACCTCGTTTTCCCAGAGTCGTAACCCCGTTAACACCTTTCTAGACACCTACTTGATCGGCTAATTGTAATGTGTAAAACTCTCCCAGGAGTAACAATTACTCGCAGTGAGTATCAGGATCCAACTATCTCATAGAAGGTATGCAATCTCATTGCAAATTTCAACACTTGAAATTCCCGATAATATTTTGCCCCAAGCGATCTATGATCTTGACTAAGTCAACAAACCATAGACCGCAAGTAAAGTTCAACCCGTCATTTCCCGATTGAATTAAACCCACCCGCACGACCCTTGACTGAGTCAACAAGGCCGCACGACTACCCTAATCCAATCGCATCAAATGCTTTGCAGATAAGCACTAATCAGCTACCGTACACTACTCCTTGACCGAGTCAACAATATTGTATTACTTTCCAGATAAATAGAAAATGTTAAACTTTCCGATCGAACAATCAAACACCCAAGTTTTTCCGAAACAGCTCAACACATGAAATAAGTTTAAAAACATTCACTTCATGCCACAGTACCAACGGTCCGCCGTAGAAGGGTCAAGCCAACGCCTCACATGTGGCACGCCGTACTGCCCCAAACCCTAAGGTTCAAAGAGCAGTTCAAGACGGTCACATAATCGAGTTAAGGTTTGTTGTCTTCTAGAGGGTCCATCGCTTTACTTGCACTACTTAGAACGTTATTAAACTACGGAAAAATCCAACACTTGGATATTTCCTGGCAGGGGAAAAATTGGGTATTTATATCCGGTCGAACTTTTTAACATATTCAAAAATTATCTAGAAAACACAGACAAAGTTAAAGATTCCGATCGAATCGTCGAACTCCCAGTACAACCTAGAAAACTCAACTCTTGAGCAAACTTTAAAAATTCCCAAAAATTACAGCACTCAATATAGGATATTACTGTGCAAAGCACGTGCCAAGAATCAATATTGTGGCCGCGGAACCGCCGCACATGCTAGGGTGGGGCCGCGGTTCCGTGGCGCTTTGGTGGACTTAGGCTCACGTGCTTCACGGTAACTCTTATAATACCCTGCTGTAATTTTTTGATATTTTTAATTTGGAAAAATCCACATTTTCAGAAAATGTACAGAGAAGGGTTTGAATTAGGGTTTCGGGGTTCGATCGGATTTCTAACATCGTCTACACTTCGCCTAAAGCTCTAGCTAGGCTATAATACCACTGTAGGGTTCCTAGGCACACTCAAGAGGTTCCACAAGGCATCAACCATGCCAAACAAAAAATTTTCGGTGCCGAGAAACCCTAATATAGATCGTTAACTAGAAATAAAGGCGAAAAGCAAGCAAGTAAACATCTTTATTGCTAAGTGAAAGGGATTACAACCTTTGTAGATCCGGTCCTCCACTTCTTTAGCTCCATGTTGACGTCCCTCCGCTGCGATCATCGGATCCTGGACTCTAGCGATGGTTTCGTTGGAGAAATGAGCGGGCTAGGTCATTGACTTCGAGACCGAAGATAATCTACGTCGGGGAGACACTAACTCAAGCTATTCCTTCACTAGGTCAAGAAATTTGTGAAAAGAACACCCTCTACTAAATGGCAAGTAGTAGAGGATGATGAAGTAGGAAGGTTGCTCACTTTAAAATTGATTTTCTCACATTTTTCCTCAAGGCGCCATTAGAGCTAGAAAGCTTTTCAAGGAGCTTGATGAAGAAGAAGAAGAAGTCAATTATTCATCCAAATGAAAACTTAAATTTTGAATAATTCATCCATGGTTGAGTTAAGCCCTCATGCTTAACTCATGTAGAGAATTAACTAAGGTATGAGGTTTAAGGGTTAGGTCAAAGAAATATCAAGAGAATTGACAAAAGAGTGGACTTTGTCAAAGTTTCTCCAAGCTTCTTCAAGCTTTACAACTTTGACTAAGTTTAACTCATTTGTTAAATATTAAGATAATCCAATAACCCTAATCTTAACCCTAATCTTAGTGTAAGTCTCATACACCCATCTTATGTGTATCATCAAGCATGATACATACATGTACACTTGCATATATCACATATAAACAATGTGCACAATCTAGTGAGAAAATAAATCTTAAGTGAGCTAATATTAGTTAATGTAATATAATATATCAAATATATAATTATACATTAAATTATTAAATCAACTCTTGATTTAATAATCCGGCTATAACCGACTAATATCAAAAGTAACAACTTACCAAATCAACACTTGATCCGATAACCCGGCTATATCCATACAACCGATGAATGTCACAAATCGCGAGAATCGAATACGGTATATCATATCGTATCAATCTCGGTCCCGCACATATCACATATGCGCTCCTACTCCGTTTCGCTTGAGCCAGGAAACCCTTGTGTAGGACTCTAAAGACTCGTCAATACGCCGGCAGCAGGTGATGATCATATCAAACACCCACAAGCCGCAAGTGGTCTGCTAAACGTAACGGCCACCCGGGTATTGAGCGATCAGAAGATCAACGAGCAAGCCCACTCACACTCCTGTGAATCCAATCAGTAACACTACCATACAGTCCGGTCTATTCGTCTGATATGTCGCATATCTCGTCTAGGGGTGGTAAACGTCAGACCCTAATAACTCGATAAGTCGTGTCGATATGAGGCTCATAACGGGTCGAGAAACTACTGGTAACACTTACCAGTAAATCTCTAAAGCAGCCTTGGCCAAGGACTTCCTGTTATAGCCAATCGAACACTGCGCAACATCAACTCCCTATACCGGGAGAGACGAAACCCCTCCTATCGCTCATTGCCTCCATGTGATTCGGGACTGTACCCAAATGCCACCTTTTTGCACGCCCTCTTGGACGTGGTATGATGGAAATCAAAGCACAGTGGGAATCACACAAGACTCTATGACGATCTCGGGTCTACAGACTAACCTGTACCAGTGTCACCAGAGAACTGCCATCTGACGTAAGGTATAATACCATCTGGGAGTTCTCGGCGAGTCCGTCCAGTGTACCCAGTCTCCACTGAGCACCCGTATATCATCTCTGATGTCAAACACCAATGGATATGGGATCATCCATCGCCCATCTATATGGGTCGAGAAGCTACATGCTAGTCTACTCTGGTATATCGATGCCCCGTCTCGATACACCCACGACTAGAGACTTTGAAGGATGTACTTATGGACTACCATGTCCCCACTAGTATGATCCGCATCATAGTCCAGGTAGTCAAGTACACATCCTAAGGGCTTTACCAACATGTAACAGAGAGACAATCAGTGTACACGTTAAGGTAAAGAGTAACCAGATAGCATACTATCATATCGAGCAAGAAAGTCATCCCTATATATGTCCAAGCATCCACTACATTATACATCCCATGTATAGTAATGGCCTCTAGGGCATACATATAACTAACAGGTATATATACTATTAAATGTTGTATATGTTTTACACCCGCGCTAGTTCAGTCCCCGCTCTGTCGTTAGTTAAGTAACCTAACGGGTGATGACGGGACCCAGTGACGAATGCGGATGGCATATACGTACATTTTATTTTCGTTCTTTTCTGGTGTGATTAATTGATGGGACTGCGTTGATTCTGATCAATGCAAAGTAAAACAAACATGTTTTGATGTTGTTGGAACATTTTAAAAAGTGTTATTACAAAGATGTTTCCTTTTGTTTTGCACAGTGGTATTCGGTTGGAATATCCTGCACCTCATTCGACGGGGCAAGGGCCGATATCCCTTCACCGGGACTGACCCCTTGGGCAGAAGTTTGGATCAGGGTAATAACTTCACTATAGTCGATTACATGTTGCTTTGCATCGCGGTATTCAGTGGAATATCCTGCACCTCATTCCACAAGGAAAGAGCCGAGATCCCTTCACCAGGAATGACCTCTTTAGCAAAGGTTTTCGCCACTATATTTTATAAAAAGCTATCAGGTTCCTTCAACGAGATCAAGTTCATTACGTTAAAGGTTTTTCGCCAAAAACCAGCCGTAGCCCTCCGTCATTTCTTATGGATGGTCAGTAATATTCAAGCTATGTTTGTTGGCTTTCGTCAAGGCATAGTGTTTGGTAATTACTAGGGTATTCATTTGTTGCATAGATAGATGAGTTGGTTTGGGACAGTCGTATTACCTTGTTGGCTTTCGTCAAGGGTATGTATGGGTGGGTTCGAATTAACAAGATAATGACGGGCAGAACTTGACATGTGACTTATGATTTGTTGGCTTTCGTCAAGGTCATAAGAACATGGGGTAAAAATCATATCGGGAGTTTCTAAAGAAACTGAAACTTGCCAGGCATGCGCATACCTTCTGGAGTGTGATAACGTGAGTGGATTCCGTCACGTTATCATGCGATGAGAGTTGGATCCCGATTCCCACTGATGAGTTGGTTTACTCTTCGGGTGATCCCGATTGATTCTTCTTTCAGGTTTGGAGGAGAATTTGATAGTACAGTGGGAGGTTTCCGGATTAGATAAAGTGATAACCATTCTAATCTAGGTTAGAGTGCACGCAGAGTGTTTCTTTTCTCTATCTCTCTCTTTGGCAGCGACCTTTGACCGACCCTAGACTATGACTCAGGGACCAAGTTGACCGAACCTTCTTAAAATACTGGCTTTTGGATTGTCTAAGTTGCATAAGTCATTACCACTCCTTCTTCTACCCTTTGCATTTCTCAGAACACCCCGTATTACTACGGACATCCACTTCCATTGGATAGATCCATCGTATGGTTATATACGAACTCGAAGGGACTTCTTCGAGGATGGATCAAGGTTCAGGAGAAATAGAATTGGTTTATTCAGTTGTCTTTTATTATCACCTTCTCTCAGGTTGCGAGGGCTCCTTGGATTAGGAGAGTACACCTATTACGCTTATTGGATAGTCTTCTTCCAAACCATAGGCAGGTGCCGAAAGGTAGGGAATGAAGAAAACCAATTAGCCTAAGTAGGGTGTACAGAAGGTAATATGTAAAGACAAAATAAAGGGATTAGAAAGAGGGCAAAGTATGTTGCGACTGTTATCATTCACGACCAAACCGCGTACTTCATCGCCACTCCTATTTCACCTTTAAAAGAATAAGGTATTATTCAATTGTCTTTTATCATCACCTTCTCTCAGTTGCGAGTACTCCTTGGTTTAGGAGGGTACACCTATTATGCTTACTGGATAGTCTTCTTCCAAACCATAGGCTGGTGCCGAACGGTAGGGAAGGAAGAAAACCATTTAGCCTAACGATGGTGTACAGAAGGTAACGACTAAAGACAAATAAAGGGATTTGGAGAGATGGCAAAGAAATATACGGTTAGAGTCATGAATTGGATTATGGAAGAGGCATTACTATGTATACCAGGATACCCCTACGAAACATTTTCATGTTTCAGTGCATTGTTAATGGAAAACTGTTTTCCCGATTAGATACTTACTTCAGGGTGTGTATTCACCAGGTTTCATTCTCATATCTGTATGGTATTACAGATGATGAGTGGGAGGAAGTTATTGGGAATTAGGTGATCATCCTCATTGTATCGGAATTCGTTGTAATTGGTGATATTTGAAGAAATCTCCAGGGTACAGTTTTCAACCTACGACGCACAGGTTTTGAGTATTCAACTCAGCGGACTTATACAGAGTATTGTATGTTGTCCAGTGTCCATCAGGACAAAGGGGTAGGTCATCGTACTATGTTCTGTTTACTTATGACTTCTCTAGTTTTTAGACAAGTGTTTCGTAGAAATACAAGGTCTAAGTTTTGAGAAGTTGTGGGTATAAGAATAAAGTAGAGAACCAGATGTCGCAAGTATCGGGATTCTTCAAAGAGATCGAAAATGTAGATACTTATAATTGGTATTCAGATGATAGTAAAATTTTTGAGAAACTTGTTTCTCTTTCAGGTTACTCATAATTGGATGTATTCCTAAAGTTGAGTAATGCTGATTAGCCTCTCTCCATTAAAAGTTGATATGCACTGAAGACAGCTGCATGATTAGAATCTGGTTCCAATTAAATAAGTGCCAATGTTTCTATATTGGATATAGAATGGTTCATATCTTAACGGTGTTAAGGTACGGGGAGTTGTCCGGCTTATGCTTAAAACCAGACTCTGGATAACTCAGGGAACGTTTCTGTAATGGCAGTTTGTGGGTTGGCCCAGGCTATGACGAGGGTTGACTTTTTACCATCTGGGAGATCAATAGTGATATTGTTCTTGACTCGCCACAGTTTTAGTAAAATGGATTTTTTCAGAAAACAGTAGTGGGAGTATGGTAGAACTAGAAGTGATTCTAGAACCGCAAACGATTACGAAAAATTTAATAGGACCTAAAGATTTAACCAGGTTTGACATTCCATTAGCCACTCCGCAGATATGGTGGGTAACCTCAGACACCCGAGAGGTACTCCGGTAGCCTCAAGGACGGTGACAGGGAGGTTTTTATCTACCCAGACTTGACACTACTGTTGTTCCAGGCTATGAGACCCGGTAGGAGGGTTGTTGTGGTCAGTGGGAGCAGCGGAAGCATAGTGGGCAAGTAGCTTATGTCTATTTATAGACTAGAGCAGTTATAGCGGAGATTGATCATCTAATTTTGATGTGACAGTCATGGGTTTGACTTCATCAGAATAGGGGATGGATCTGTTAAGAAGGTAGTAGGGTGTGATGTCCTGGTATTTGGATGATATACACAGAGTAGGAAGTAAAATTCCTATACTACGATCGGTTGTACTTTGGTCGTCACACAGTTGTTTCTCCGGACAGGATATGGATATAATATTTGACATTCTGGTTTCTAGATCTATAGTTTTAGATCTGGATTTGGGTAGTTTCCCAATGTGGGTACTTTGACTGTATTCTAATAGCTTTTAGAATAGTTGACTCCTGGCATGGTGGTGTACCTGCAGGTGATGGAGTCACCCTCTCTAAAGGTGTCTTACAGACTAAAAGGGGAAAGGGATGTGCATGATTGGCGGATCACTTGCTTAGGCAATTGAGTCAATCGTGAGATGTCAAGTACCACACCAGATGTTGTTTTTGCACTAGATGCAATAAGTTTGTATTAATCCAATCCTGGAGAAACATAAGGAAGCAGTTTTAGAACATAAGTGCATATTCTACGGATTTGATGACGGCAGCCTCCTTCGGGAGACGGTTATCATTCCAGGCTTCAAAGGTGACATGGATGACAGAGTGATTGTCAGAGTTATAGTTTTCCCTCTGACGAAGGGGGCAGTATTATGGACAGGTGGTCCAAGAGGATACTGTGGGAGGCATGGTGCAGGATACTAATTAGGTTCAGTTATCGATACAGTCTAAGAAGTTTGGATTTGGAGTTCATTTATGAACTAGGTCCCATCAGATATCCAGACATATTCTAAGACAGGTATTACTCAATTCGGAAGATGGCTTCCTCCGCGAACTTGAGATTAAGAGAGACATAGAAAGAAACATCAGGACGGATCCACTCACTGAGGCTATTTCTCGAACACAATAGTTTTACGAACGGGCTTTGTGAAACTGATTAGTAGAGGAGTTGGGTGTTAGTTTCACACGGGCTGTGAGTACGCGACATCGCAATAATTAGCCTTAAGTGCAAGTGGGAGATTGTTGGATATAGTGCCCTCAAAGTCAATTATTGGATCGCAGGCACGTGATTGCAATGATTGAGGAGGACCTATGCCGGTAGGACAGTCTTACTCGAGATGATAGTATGCTATCTGGTTTTCCTTTATCAGTCGTGTATAGGTTCAGGTGACTGATCACGATTACACTTTGATAGAGCCCTTAGGATCTTGCTTGACTACCAACAGTATGAGGGCGATCATATAAGTGAGAGTTGGGTGGTCTATAAGCATATCCTTAATAGTGGTCCTTAGTCATGGGAGTTTCGAGACAGGGCATCGATACTCCGAAGTAGACTAGTGTATACAGTCGAGACCCCGACGAGGGGCGGTGGCCGGTCTCACAAGCCACTGGTGTCAGTTGGATCACCTAAGATGTATACAGGTGCTCATTGGGTTATGAGTACACCGGACAGGACTCGCCGGGAACCTTGTAGTTGGTATTATACATATCGTCAGATAGCAGTTCCCTGGTGACATGTGTACAGGTTAGTTCATCGACCTGGGGTCGTCATTTGTCTCGTGTGAGTTCCCACTGTGCTTTGATTTCTACCCTACCACGGCTCAAAGGAGTCGTGCAAACAGGTAGTTTTTGGGTATAGTCCCGATCCACATGGAGGCACGTGAGCGGATCGGCAAGGGATTCGTCTCTCCCGGTATTGGGGGTGGAGGTCGCGCTGTGTCTAGGAAAGCCATTACACCAAGTCCTTGGCCAAGGCAGGTGAGATTTACTGGTAGGTACTCCAGTAGTATCTCAGGGTGTTCAGGGCTTGTCTTCGACACGACTTATACAGCTATTGGGGTCTGACGTTACTAGCCCCCTAGGCCGGATATGCGATACTCATAGACGAACGGACCGGACTATATATACATTGTCACTGTTAGGCTCAGTAGGGTTTCTGGATGAGTTCGCTCATCAGCCTCCCTTGAGGTCAGTCCATGGGCAGCCGTTACGCACAGCTAGTGCCACTGACGACTTATGGTTAAACCCACTGCCAGGGTACTGGCGAGTCATTAGAGTCCCCCACAGACGGTTTCCTAAGTTCGGGCGAAACGTTGTAGAGGCCGTATGGTTTTATGGCAGGGTTCGGAAAATGCACGTGTGTTTACGCACGTGTCATATTTCGGACAGATAATACTGGTGGGCTTTGGTTTAAACCGGATCCATGTATTATACAGAGTAGATATAATATCTTTGTCTCAGTTGCATTTGTATTCGGTCGTAATACAAATGCGGGTATATTTATACAGTTACGGGGTTATCCTGAAATTCGTTTCAGGATCACTTTTGGAAGTTGCCAGTTTCCAGTTTTCTATCAGCCGTATTTAACATTCAGTTAAATACGGATTTATCTTTTCTTCTTCTTGATGAGTCGTGAGGTGAGTCATGAGAGGAAGCTTCTTGGAAGGTGACTTGTTAAGGTGACTCATTGTTTCATTTAATGTGTTCATACTTGGTGCATTTATTGTGTTCATACTTTGTGTTCACACTAGATATTTTTCTTATTGTCACCTCCCCCTCTCCTACACTCACCCCCCCACCTCCATATATGTGGCCGGCCCCCTCCTCTCTCATTCACTCACTTGGTAGGAAAAAGAAATGGTTGTTGTTTGAAAAAGATTATGATAGTTTTCGGTGTATGGAATTTCATAGCTCATTTCATTCCATCACCCGATTCCAATGGCAACTTCATTAACCGTTCGTCCATGGCTTTGGACCAAGCGAGACAAGGTATTCCACTCATTCTCTACATCAATCTTGTTCGTCTCTTTTAGCAAACTTGACGACCGAGTTTCCTCGAGTCAGAGGCGGGAGCCCGTTTAAAGATCCGATGACGTGGTGCCACCTGGACGAGGAGATCGGAGATCGACGAGATTGGAGCAGCCGCAACGGAGCGTGGGATGATGGTTAAAGAACGAAGGACTCGGATCGTTCGGTATAACCTTTCTTCCCTCTTTGTAGATTGTTAGTTTAGGTTTAATGGAAGATCCGGATTATAGTATGCGATAGCGCCAGTTATAAAAGTTTTTGTTCCGTATTTTGGCGTCTGAAAGAAGACCGGGGCGCTACCGTAGACTTACAGCATGTGCTTGGCATCTTCATTATCCACAGAAGGCCTTGCTTCTATGACAAGTGTAAGTTCCCTCGGATCATGCGGCTAGTCGACGCATCCATTGTAAATCTGACACCGCGGGAAGCCAGGGGTTTGCTCCTTCGTCCGCGCACGGTTAGGGATGGTATAAACTTCACCGATAAAATTCTGACCGTCGGCTAGGAATCCGCGAAAACGGTGTAGCCATTGCAGGACATTTTTAAATACGGGGCCTCTGTCTTGAAAGCTCGGGAGATACTTCATCTATACCCCATCAGGCTGGGCTTTCTCGTGTTTAGGCAGAATGATTCGGCGTTGTTCATGAGATACAACCCGCATCATTTCGCCCAGCAGTTAAGCTATAATCAGGGCGTCCCGCTTGAGGCCTTCTTGGCGGAACCGGCTGCTACTGAAGAGGGTATCCGGAGCGCGTTGCATCATTTTATGCGTCTAAACACAGGGTCCAACTTCTTCATCAGTGAACCGAATTGTGTTCCGAAGGCCCTGAACGTGTATATGGCGTGGTATCAACATTCGATGGGCGCCGTTATTAGGGAAGAAAAACGATTGCTGCTTGATCGCAAGGGCACCGCCCCGGATAGTAACCCCACTGTTCCCTTAAAATGACGGACCATTGTCCGTCCTCCCTTGAGGAAAGCTGCTGCGGCTGTGGTACCATGCGATATGCCTGATCTATCGCTACCCCGTGCTCCCGTTGAAGTGGCAGCTGTGGCATCTCCTGAGTCCGGCTTGGGTACGGAGATCGGGACTCACCGCCCGAAGTTGCCCTCTAAACGCAAGCTCGTGTTACCAGCGGCCGGTACTCGCTCGCAGAAAAAGAAGAAGAAGTCAATTTTTTCTGCAGACGTTGTATTCGGCCAGGAGCCCCATGCTCCTTATAGCGAAGTCTTAAGCGAATACGGGACCAATGAGGGTTTATTCATGGCGCCAGATGATACCGATCTGGAGCCTGCAATCGCGGCTTCCAAGCGACTAGCTAGCAACAAAGCAGGACTGATCATCCTCGCACAATCAGGTATACTTCCGCCGTATCTTTGCATGGCCACATCACACATTTTTTTATTATCATGCTTTGACTGACACTTCTTTTTCAACAGGCGCCTCCACCGAAGAGGCTCTCGCGGCTTCTCTCAATACTTTTGAAGAAGAGGAAAGGGTTCGCGCTTCCTTGGGCATTGGTACGTTTTGGCTCATTATACCCGCATTCCCTTTTTCTTCATGGGTAGTCTGACCCCCTTTTTCTTTTTTCTTATTGCAGGGACTACCTCGACTCAGGTTATCCCAAATGCAGTGCCGATCATGCAAGGTGGCGCCGTAACGCTTCTAGGGCCAGCTACCGAAGTCCCAGCTTCCCCAGTATTGCCAACAGAAGCTTCTCTTAAATAGCTGATAACGGACGCCATAACGGCTCCAGAGGTAGCTCCTGGCTCGGACGATGACGTCTCTTTGGCAGAGGTCTTAAGAAGATCAGCTCTCACGGCCCAGGCAGAAAGAAAGTGCAGAAGGCAGGCAGCAAGAGAACGTAACGCCGCCTTGGCTATAAGTGCAGGCTCGAGTGCTGCTTCCCATGTCCCTGCTTCTTCAGAAGGTGCTCCGGCCGCCCTGTCTACCGCTCATAGACAGGCGGTACGCGCGGCTCGGGAAGCAATTGAAAAGTCGTCCCAAGGTAACGTAACACTGGGTCCTTTTGTCAGAGATTTGATCTTCAGATTCTCATATATCCTACCCTGCAGGGCCAAGTCCTGGTGAGGAGGTGGCAGGTGAGATGACGGTAACCACCGAGCCCGAAGCGGCTACTCTTTCTCAGGAGTCCGGGACTGCTCCTATTGTCGTTCTTTCCACCTGCGGTTCCCTGCCATCGCCTGGCATTGCGAGTGCCATGACGGCTCTTGTGGAATCAGGGGACGAAGCCACGGGTGGCGAAACCATCCCCCCGAATGAGATCGAAGAAGTCATGATGCTTGGTGATGCTTCCGTCACAGTTTTGGCTGATGACCTGTCTGGTAGGTTTCAGGTTGCTGCATTCTTTTCATTTTGCAATCCCTTCTGATGACATTTTGTTCCTTTCGAATGTAGGTGTGGAGAGCGCTGAAGTTGTGACACCTAAAGAAGCGCCACCAGCTGCCGCTCTGACGGTCGCTGCCCCTTCGTCTCCTTTTATATCTTCTCAAATACTGGAAGGTATGGGTTTGCGATTAATTTAAATCGGGGACAGCATCTTTCGTGTACTGACCATATATCATCATAATCTTGCAGGATTTCTCTTTGATCATCTGTATCAAGTGCTGAACCTGCACTTCTCCTTCCAGTCGAAAGTCGTTCTGCCTACCGGTGCGGGTGAGTATAGTC
Organism: Agapanthus africanus; assembly: GCA_030015575.1. Classification (NCBI taxonomy): domain Eukaryota; kingdom Viridiplantae; phylum Streptophyta; class Magnoliopsida; order Asparagales; family Amaryllidaceae; genus Agapanthus; species Agapanthus africanus. The sequence continues at coordinate 414,905,432 of CM057338.1, read as the reverse complement.
CCTTTTTTTCTAAAATGACGTATTTTCTTTTCTTAGACGGGAGACCCGACCATTGTTAATTTTGAATTGATTGCAGCGCTGCAAATTGAAGGATGGGACGAGGGAATCGTCGCACCACCCGTACTCCCAACTCTGCCCCCTGTCGTAGCCGGTATGGTAGAATCTATTGTTCGTGCATTTTCCTTATTTCTTGAGCCGATATTTGATCATAATTCATTTTGCAGCAATTGCACCGGTTCCTATCCCGTTCGAGTTTCGCATCATAATGCCGGCAGGGCCCTTTTCTAGACATCCATCTACAAAAGGCAATGTGACCAGCCTACGTATGTTGAGCGAATATGTCAAGGAGCTTGACGCAGAGGCCCCTACATTCGCTGCAGATTTTGCTGCCGAAGTTAATCCAATGTTGGCGATACTTGTGAACTTTCATAACGAAAGCGTTGTTGAGTCTTGGGTTAACCACTGCAGGAAGATTGAGGCCTGCCTGCATGAGCTTGAGCTTAGGCGTCTTGCTCCTGAGATTCTGGCTTTGAACTCCCAGCGGGCTGCGTGGGTTGAGTAGAGCGTGTCCTTCCTCTGCCATTTCGAACAAGAAGCGACCTTGAGGCGGAAGGAACACGAGGAGGCTTCAGGTGAATCTGCCCGACTGCGCGCACAAGTTGAAGCGAATGCCGCGCAACTGAGAGCCGTCTTTGACAATTTGCAGCGATGTATTTCGGACGGGCTGGCATTGATGCGGAAGCTCGACTTGATTGAGAGGGTTACGCAGAGTCGCGAAGCTGTCCAACGGGAAATCGATGAGAAGGTTTCATCGCGCTTGCAGCAGCGGGCTCGAATTGAAGCGGAGCTGTCCGCGGCGACCGATCATGAGAAGGAGTTGAGAGGAGTGCGCGAGCAGCTAACTGATTTATTGAAGACGCCTCCTTCTTAGTAGCTATTTTTGTATAGATTGAACACTTGTAACCTTTGAATAACATGTATCCCTTTTTTATTCTTTCATATGATTCAACTTGTACTCCATTGAATTTATGAATAAAAGATACACATTTTTTTGTTCTATTGTTGCTTTCTTCTCTTCGCAGTGTCATTGCCATATGATTTTAGCAAGTGTGGCCTGTAGATAGTAGAGAACATTTAATCTTAGCCTCCTTGTAGAGTAGCGATGGCTTAGGAAGCAGATTCAAGTCCTGAATCTGCTGCCTAAGACTTTTCAACTTTATAAGCCGTGAGGATCTCATAAAGACTTTTCTCCCTACGAGTTGAGAGGATATTGTAGACGTATTTTCTTCTTAAGAATCGTGAGGATTCCTAAGTGTATTTTCTCTTGAGAGTCGTAAGGATCTCACAAGAGAATTTTCTTCCTTACAAATCGAGAGGACTCGTAAGTGGTTGTTCCCCTCATTGTCGATATTCGACTTAGGAGAGTATGGCCTATGGATGGTCCATTTTGATCTCCTTGCAGGGCAGTGATAGCTTAAGAGACAGAGTTAGGATCTGTCACCTAAGACTTTTCAACTTTATGAGCCGTGAGGGTTTCATAAAGACTTTTCTCCCTACGAGTCGAGAGGATCTCGTAGACGTATTTTCTCCTTAGGAATCATGAGGATTTCTAAGAGTGTTTTTCTCTTGAGAGTCGTAAGGATCTCCCGAGAGAATTTTCTTCCTTATAAGTCGAGAGGACTCGTAAGTGATTGATGAGTTGACCTTCTCCCGATCAAAACATTGCTTTGACGGGGGGTCGAGGGTTGACTTTGGCCGTTTTCCACGAGATCAGGATTGACATTAGCCATGTTCCACGGGGTCAGGGGTTGACTTTGGCCATATGGGATCAGGATTGACTTTAGCCATACGGGGTCAGGGGTTGACTTTAGCCATACGGGGTCAGGGGTTGACTTTAGCCATATGGGGTCAGGATTGACTTTGGCCATACGGGGTCAGGGGTTGACTTTAGCCATATGGGGTTGGGATTGGCTTTGGCCATACGGGGTCAGAGGTTGACTCTCAGTAGTCTGTGGACCGCCGAGTCATGGAACTGGAAACTTTGCCGCGGCTCCGCTTTGCTGACGTTGCGTCTGCTGTAATGAGACGAATGTCAAAGTGGTCTCTAGGTTGTCTGTGAACCGTCGAGATTTAGAACTAAGGACTTTGTCATGTCTCCGAGGTTGATTGTCGCGTCTGGGTCCTGCTGGAATGAGGAGGAACGCTGTTGTGGGTCTCCAGGCTGCAGATGTGGCCGTCGAGACTTGGAACTAGGGACTCTGCCATGGCTCCGAGATTGATTGTCGCGTCCGAGTCCTGCGAGAATGAGGAGGAACGCTGTTGTTATTCTCTCAAAATGCAGATGTTACCGTCAAGATCTAACTCTCCCTTTGACAAGGTCCGGTGGGGAAATGTGGTCCCTTTTTGTTTATGCCCCTGGATTATATACAGGGATCGATGTGATCTCACATGTAGGGCAAAAGTTTCATTCCATATGTATATTTTTTTGTTTTCTTTCCGCGATGCCCTATCATTTCAGCTTTTTGTATCGCGAAAGTTGCGATTGCCCAATCATTTCGGCTATTTTTTTCGCGGTGCCCAATCATTTCGGCTATTTTTCTTTTTACTCGCTGTTTTTTTTATTGCGAGTTGCCCAACCATTTCGGCTATTTTGTATGCACACATTTTTACTTACTGATTTTGTTGCAAGTTGCCCCATCATTTCGGCTATTTCATATGCATTTGTGGCTCACTGACTTTTCGCTGCGAGTTTGGGATTTGATACCGATTTAGGCATCGACATCGCTACAACTGGGATATTGCCAGGAGCGAATCATCATTTGCCTTTTCCGGTTCAAACAAAGGTGGCTTAGCAAACAGGGTTAAGATCCTGTTGACTAAGGCTTTTTGACTTTGCGAGCCGTAAGGGTCTCATAAAGGTATTTTTCCCTACGAGTCGTGAGGATCTCGTAGGTGCATTTTCTCCTTAAGAATCGTGAGGGCTCTTAAGTGTATGGTCTCTTATAAGTCGTAAGGATCTTACAAGAGTGTTTTCTCCTTATAAGTCGAGAGGACTTGCAAGGGTCGTTCACCGTGTGAGCATATCTCTAGTCGCTGGTGGGACTTTGTTAGGGAAATGTTTATTCGTGCCCGTGGATTGTATAGAAGGGTCAGCATTGAACCGCTTGTAGGGCAACCTGGGGATTGTGATGGCTTAAGAACAGGTTTAGATCCCTGTAGTTTAAGGCTTTTGAATCTTATGAGCCGTGGGGGTCTCATAAGAGGGTTCTCCTTACAAGTCATGAGAATCCCGTAAGTGTATTTTCTCCTTGGGAATCGTGGGGATCCCTCAGTATGTTGCTCCTTTGTGAGTCGTAAGGATTTCACGTAGGTATTTTCTCCTTACAGGGTCGAGAGGACCTTGCAAGTGTCTTTTAACGATATTGCGTCGTTTCGTGTTTTCACAAACTCGCCGGTAGTCCTGCTGTTTTTACTCACGGAGCCCTTTTGGGTTTTCATCCGTGCCTATTTCGCTTATGGACGTACCGTTTTTTTTTAAACCACGTCAGCCTGAGGATGTCGAGGGTTGGTGGTAGTTTAACGACGTTTCGTTCAGTCGTTAGTTTAGGGACGTTTCGGTCCATTGTTAGTTTTAGGACATTTCGGTCCGTTTTTAGTTTTAGGACATCTCGGTCCGTTGTTAGTTTAAGGACATTACGGTCCGTTGTTAGTTTAAGGACATTACGGTCTGTTGTTAGTTTTGGGACATCTCGGTCCGTCACATGGATACTACTTATAGAGTTTAGGCTTGAGAAGATAGCGAGCGGACATAGGCGTCGTCATCTATCATTAACCTAGGCTGTAACTCGTCAGGCGTAGTATTTCTTTAGGAACCGACCGTTTATCGGCCTGAAGGGTCTTTCGCCATTCATATCCATGAGCAAGTAAGCCCCACCCTGGTAGACTGTCTATGATGTACGGGCCCTCGTAATTTGTCTCGAACTTCCCCCGTTTGGCACGATTGGGGATCATAAGTCTTTTGACCACTAGCACGAGTTCGCCTTGGCGGAATGTTCTCGGCCTAGTTAATCTCTCATATGAACGTGTCATTTTTGCTTTGTAGCCTTCCAAGTTTTGCTGCGCCATGAGCCGGGTTTCGTCAAGCGCATCGAGCTCCTCAAGCCTAAGATGAGCATGGTCTTCATCTGTTAGCTCATAATGAACCGCCACTCGTAAGGAGGGTAGCTCTATCTCCAAGGGGAGTACCGCTTCAATGCCGAACACCAATGCATACGGCGTTGTGTTTGTGGTCATTTTGAACGTAGTTCGATACGCCCAGAGAGCTTCATGCAGTCTCTCGTGCCAGTCCTTCTTATTTTTGGACACCGTCTTATTTATGATCTTCGTCAAGGTCTTGTTAAAAGCCTCAGCCAGACCGTTAGCTCGGGGATTATAGACCGAAGAGTATCTACAATCTATATTATGTTGCTGCACGAAGCGGCTGATTTTGTGACTTCTATAGGTTGGCCCGTTATCGGAGATAATCCATCGCAGAGTGCCGAACCGATAGATGACGTGTTTCTTTAAGAAATAGAGGATATTCTCTGTCTTCACTTCTCTTAGTGGTATTGCTTCTGCCTACTTGAAGAAGTAATCAGTTGTCGCCAGTATAAACCGATGTCCTCTGGACGATGCTGGTTCAATGGGCCTGATTATGTCAGTTCCCCACATTTCAAACGGCCAGCTAGCCACCGTTGGATGTAGCGGATTTGGATGCTGGTGGATAAAGTCCCCGTGAATCTGGCACGAGTGGCACTGCTTCGCATATTCGAGACAGTCATGAATCATCATGGGACAATAGTAGCCCATCCTTTTGATCTTCAGCTTCATCTTTGGCCCGGATTGGTGAGAACCGCAGAGTCCATCGTGAGTTTCTTGAACGACTCTCCTTGCTTCTTCAGGTCCCGGGCATCTTAGCTACAGGTAGTCGAACGATCTCTTGTACAGCGTATCATTGACGAAGGCGAAGGATAGAGCTCGTTTCATGAGCTGATGTCTTAAGGACGCATCTTCAGGTGTTCGACGGGATTTGAAGTAGTCTATAAAGACTTCTCTCCAATCCTCAGCATTTTCCTGGCCTTTTATTTGTAAGGCCGTTTGCTTGGTCGCTGCCTTTTCTTCGGACGACTCCGGAGATATTTCTGCCGGTGCAAGAACCCGACGGCTTTGCATGACGATCCTCACGTCATCGAGGTTTTCGTCAGCCATTTCTTTAGCGAGCTTGGCTAATGCATCCGTCTTGCTATTTTCCGCGCGCGGTATGCTTTTCAGGGCGTAGGCAGGGATTTGAGTCAGCAATTGTTGTACTCTCTCGCCGTACTTTACCAACTCCGGTTTGCACGTCTGATAGTCGTCGTTCACTTGGCTAACGACTAGTTGGGAGTCTCCGTATATGAGGATGTTTTCAATTCCCATGTCGACGGCTATCTCAAGACCTGCTATCAAAGCTTCATATTCGGCTTCATTGTTCGTCCTCGGCGCTGGTAGGGAAAAGGCAAAGCGCATTATCCCTCCTTGTGGAGTCACGAAGATAAGGCCTACCCCAGATTTGATTATGGGGGAGTTGTGCTTTCGTTTCTTCATAGAAGATGCTCCGTCGAAGTAGAGTTCCCATCAGGTATCACTCCCTCCTTTCTCCCCGTCGATCGTATCAAACGCGTGCTCATCTGGCAATTCGCAGTTCAAGGGAGAGTCAGCAGGTATAGGATGCTCAGCGAGGAAGTCGGCGATGGCCTGGCCTTTCACTGCCTTGAGAGGACGATAAGTTATCGAGAACTCCATCAAGAGCAATGCCCATTTAGCGAGTCATCCTATTATATGGCTCTTGACATCAAATACTTGAGAGGATTCACTTCTGATATGAGGTGGACCTCATGCGCCAACGTATAATGCCGGAGCTTCGTTATCGTAAAGATTAACGCCAGGCAGTGTTTTTCGATAGGGGAGTAGTTGTTTTCTGCCCCCAGAAGAACTCGACTAAAATAGTAGAGGGCTCTCTCCTTCCCTTGATCATTTTCATGTGCCCATAGCGCGCCTAAGGAACCTTCAAGGGCTGTCGTGTACAGGATGAGGGGATTTCCCTTGACCGGAGTGGTCAGCATCGGTGGATTCTGCAGGTATTGCTTGATTTCGTCCAGTGCACTTTGGCATTTGCGATCCCAGACGAACGGAGTTCCCTTCTTCATTAGATGACCGTAGGGGCGGCATTTGCCGAAGAGATTGGCTATGAATTGCCAGATATATGCAAGCTTCTCTTGGAGAGACCGCAGTTATTTGAGAGTTCTTGGCGGAGGCATTTCCATGATCGCCTTGATCTTTGACGGGTCTAATTCGATGCCTCGATGCCATACGATGAATCCTAGGAATTTGCTCGAGGAAACTCCGAATGCGCATTTGAGAGGGTTCATCTTTAAGTTGTATTTCCGAAAACGTTGGAACACTATTTTTATATGCTCCCAATGCTCCTCGTGCGATTTGCTTTTCACCACAAGGTCGTCGATATAGCATTCGACAACTTCATGATGGTCATCGAAAATCTTCGTCATGGCCCTCTGATAGGTAGCGCCGGCGTTCTTCAGACCGAAAGGCATTACTTTGTAGCAGAATATACCCAAAAGGGTCGGGAAAGCGGTATTCTTCTGGTCTTCGGGATGCATCTTTATTTGATTATACCTTGATGAGCCGTCCATGAAGGAGAAGACTTCGTGAGTGGACGTGTTATCTATCATCATCTCGGTAACCAGTACAGGAAAATCATCCTTTGGGTAAGCTTTGTTGAGGTCTCGAAAGTCCACGCAGATGCGCACCGTCCCATTTTTCTTCATTACTGGGACGGTGTTGGCAATCCAGTCAGGGCACTGAACCTCTTGGATGAAGCCAGAGTCAATTAGCTTCTTGACTTCGTCGTTGATGCTCATCTCAAGCTCGAGTCGTATCCTTCTCGGTGCTTGTTTGACTGGCTTGCTGTCCGGAGATATCGCCAATTTGTGCACAGCAACCTCTGGATCTAGTCCCGGCATCTCGGAATAGTTCCATGCGAAACAGTCTTTATACTGCATGAGCACGTATTTGAGCATAGCCACCTTTTCTTCAGACAATAGCTCACTGAAGAACGTTGGCCGCGGGTCACTTGCCGTCCCCAAGTCGATTTTCTTGAGATTATCTGCAGTAGTATGTATTCCGTCCTCTAACTCTTCTGGCACCGGTGGAAGTTCTGAGATCAACTCGTCATCGTCATTTTCGAAGCACCAGGGGAGATCAGTCATATCCTCGCGTACTCCTTCTCCCGACAACGTTATCGCGTGACAGGTACGAGATCGCTTCCAAGACCGATGTTGATCCGGCTCTACTCTCGCTGCATATGTGGCTTTCGGTTCATGCTTCTGTAGCGGGGTTACCCTCCAACTGCTGGATAAAGCGAACCTGCCTTGCTGATACTGGTCTTCTACCCGGTCTTTGAATGTGAAGCAGTCTTCGAGAGGATGTCCTATCGCTCGGTGATAAGAGAAATAATCTGGGTGATGAACCTCACTTGCTTGTTCAGGGTGCTTGGACTCCGGTAGGGTAATCATCTGATGTTTAATGACAAGACTGAGTATCTTTTTTGTCTTGTCTTCGGAAAAAGAATATGCTCGACCCATCTTCTTTATAAGAGACGGATGCCGGCTGCTCAAATCTCGATCGCGTGGCTCATTGGACCCGCTCTGCTGATGTCGAACGTTTTTTCCGTTCTTTAGCTTGTTTGTACCTCTGCGTCGGGTCTTCTGTATGACGGGCTGGAGATGAAGAGCATCGTCATTCTCCGCAGCCTGCTGAAGGAGGCGCTGCGTCCTGGCTTTCTCATAAATGTCCATTTCGCGGTTGTGGTCATCCCGGACCTTTTGACCCGCTTCCCTTATTAACTTGTCCATCTGTTCTTCGAACGACGGTCTTGGCATTTTCACGGTGGGACCTCGTTCTGGTTCAGGATTAGCGTCTTCTAGTAGAGAATCTCCTTCTTCATCGAAATCATGTATAACGTAGCAGCCATGGAATCGCTCCCGTTTCTTGGATTGAACATATCCAAGCCTGCTCGTTTCCATTCTCCCGTTGGGTAATTTTCGCTGAGTTCTGGGGACGTTCCAGATCTTGTTGTAGAACTGAGCTTTTCGAGTAGTCTGTTTGAAGAGTTAGCCTTGGCGTCTCAACGGCCATTTTAATCCTTCTGTGTAGTATCTGGGCAGACGGATAGGCTGGAGCCTGTCAAGTGTAGAATCGACACCATGCTAAATCTCCTTCTCTGCTTTGGTTTCCGTGGATCGATAAAAGAGGATCGCCTTTTCATCTCTTCTCCTGGGAGGGACGTAGAATGTTTTCAGTTCCTGCACACTATAGGTATCAAGTGCGTCGAGATCTTTATAATGCTCTTGCGGAACCATGGCGATTTGCAAACTCCGATCATCGCCAGCGAAGGCTTGTATTGATGGCCGAACAGAAAATATGGCATTGACCTCATCTTCTAAGTCGCTGCCGAAGACCAGAATAGGGGTGGACGGTCCCGGTTTGTTGCATTGGGGCGGCCCTGAATAAACTATTTCTTCTTCTTCCTTGGTATCACTCCCGAAAACCGGAATAGTGGTGATAGCTTTGTTCTTCGGTTTGTGGCATCTTTCCGTGTCTTCAAAATCTGGTAATAAGTATTTTGCATCTTCGTACTTTCGGACTTCATTCACGGAGAATGGGTTCAGCTCCCCTGTCACGGTATACTCGAGACCATCCTTGAAATACTTCATACACTGATGTTGTGTAGAAGGGATGATGTTGTACTCGTGTAACCAAGGCCTGCTGAGCAAAGCATTGTAACATGTCTTGGCGTCAATGACGTGAAATTTGATGTCCGTGACGAGCAGCCCAAAGCGTAACGTCAGTATCACAGACCCGAGCGTCCATGATGACTGGGAGTCAAACCCGGAGATGGTGATTTTATCACGAGCGAGGTGTTGAACGCTCATGCAGATTTCCTTTAACACTCTTACATTGAGGAGGTTGACGGAGGACCCATTGTCAACCAGGATTTTGCCTATCTTGATATCATGACAGTATCCGGAGACATAAAGGGGACGGTTATGCTCGCACATCCCGAGGAGGAGGTCTTCATCGCCGAAGGTGATATCGGCCGTGTGCACTTCTTCCAGCTCATCCTTCATCTTTTCTTCGGGGAGGAAAGCTTGGAACTGTTCGGGCTCTTGTAGTGCCTTGATTAAAGAATCTTTCGCCTCCTTAGATAGCAGAAGGGCGTCGAGAATGCTTAGCTGTGAGGGTATCTTCCTCAGGTGTGCCAGAACGTTGTAATCCACCTTGTTTTTCTTGGGCGGATCCTTGGCTGCCAGCTCTTAGACGACTCGATCATCGAGGGCGATATCCTCAGGGACCTTTTCTTTCCCCTTATCCTTTTTATTTGACCCCTTGTTTGTGGGTCCGAGATTCTTTTCAGGTAGCGTGCGATTGCGCAACTGAATGTTCTCGCAGCTCTTCATTTCTTCCTCTTCTCCTGAGGTGGTTTCTTTGAAGAGAGGGCCGAGAGCCATTTCTTCTTCAGAATCGCTTCCGAAGCTGAGAACTTGCGATCCCCTGCTATCAACCATGTGACAGTTGCCAGCAGCTCTTCCTCGTTCGTCTGTCGCATTTTTCCGCTCTCGACGAGCTTCACGCTTCATCCTCTTGAAGTGTTGCCTGTGAGCGACATACCCTTACCACCAATTTTTAAAGGCGTTGCATTCTTCAGTAGGGTGTGCAATCCTCTAATGATATAAGCAGAAGTTAGGATGTATGTCTTCTTCGCTAAGGTATATCCTATCTGGAGTGTTTTCTTCAGAGGGTGGCAGCTTCATTCCCATCGATATGGCTTTGGCGAACCTTTTACTTGTCTTGACCTATCTTTACTTGCGGCGGATGTGCTTTGATCTGGTGGGAGTATTTTAACCCTTTCATCCAGTCGCCGGCATTTGGCTTTTTTAAGTATGGCCATTTCGCGCTCTCGATCAGCTTTGCTTTCAGAAGAGATTCGTTCAGGAATGCATCAATCATTTCATCTGACGGTCCTAGGAGTTCTGGTTCGGGATCTGCCCCCTGTTTCTCTACATCAGGATCTTCTTCACCATCTATTGACGAGTGAGGGATCGTGTGACAGCTCGCCACATAATTCTCAGGTTCATCTGACGAGTCTTCTCCCTCATCTTTTTCGCTATCTCCGTCTTCAAGGATGTGGTTGAGAAACTCTTGAAGCGTGACCGGGGTTCGTGCCTTCTGGTTATATTCTTCCAACGTGTCAATATGTTTTTGTAGGTCCGTGTGCTTGTCACCATACTTCACAGGCTTTTTGGTCTTCTTCTTCTTTTTCGAAGACTTTGACGGCCGATCTTGAGCATTTTGATTATTGCTACTAATTCTTGGCGTCGGGCGTGGCTTCAGCATTCCCTCGATGACCTCGGGTTCTAGCGAATTTTTCCACTTGATCGTCGGGCATGTTTAGAGATCCTTCAGCATTCTTTTCGTCTTGGCTGAAAGAGCGACCTCCCATGGAGCTTCTTCTATAAAAGAGCATGATGCCCCCGGCGTGTCCATCTTTTTAGTAGCGTGTGGCTGAGGCGAGCTCACCTTCCAATTCTCAAATAGCATGAATTTGCCCTGTTGGTATTGGTCCTCAATCCAACCTTTGAAGACGAAGCGATCTTCAATTGGATGGCCTACTACTCGGTGATAGGGGAAATAATTGGGATTGTTGGCCTCACTGGGTTGCAATGGGCGTTTTGGATCCGGCAAGGTGATGAGCATGTTGCGTACTGCCAGCTCAAACAGTCTCCTCATTTTATCCCGGGGAAACGAATAAGAGCGCTTCAGTTTCTCATTGAAGAATCACCGTCTTTCATCTTGGCGATCAGTTGGCTTTGGACCACTGGGCTGCTGCTGAGCATTGGCGACGAAGGTCGATTTCCCTTTTCCCTTTTCGTTTCGAGATTCCAACTTCGAAGAAGATGGTCTATAACCCATCTGATCCATTTGGGCCAGCTTGTCTATCAGGGCCTGGAAAGTGGTCGGCTTGAAGAACATCATGAATTGAGAAATGGTTGCCTGAGGGTCGAGAGTACCCACGATCATGCCTACCGCAGGTGCTTCTTCGATGCGCTGCTCGCACTTCGACCATAGATTCCGCCATCGTATCGCGTATTGCACCTATGTTTCGCCTGGCTTTACTCTGGCGTTAATTAATGCGGTGATTGGAGTGCGTTCGCTAGCGCTTGCGAAACGCTGGGTGAACAGCAATTCCATCTCTGTAAAAGTTTTGACAGAGTCGTTGGGAAGCTCTGAATACCATTCGAACGCCGTCTCTGACAAGCTGCCGACGAATTGGCGAAGCAGTAGCTTATCATCCCCTCCAGTGTTGCCGCAGAGAGCCCTGAATTGAGCGACATGTTGATGGGGATTACCTGTCCCCCTGTACACATGGATTTTAGGAATTGTATATCCTGGCGAGTACTTTATTTGATCGTACCAACCCCGATAGGGCCGTCCAGTTCTGACGACTTGGCCAGCCGCTTCATGAGCTCGTATTTGATGAGCTATATAATCATCGAGCGTGGCTTTGGAGATGGTCTTCTCCTTGGTCGTTGTTCATATCAGAATTTTGCATTATTATATTCCCCATTCTTAATCGTATTGCAAATAAATAGGTGCTTTTGATCCATGTCTGCTAAATAGTTGCAGATTACAGGTTCTCAGAACAATACAGTGAAATTCAGGAAAAGACGCTGCAAATGTGAGACTGGTACCAACAAGTAGATGAATCTGTATGATGCCTACCAGTTTAAGGAACAAACAACGAGCAATGAATGGTTCAATCCACAAAGTACGAGGGCAGCACAAGATCCAAGACTTCAACGCGAAGCTTACGGTAAAAGTCCACAAATTCTGCATTGTTGAAAATCTGGAAGAAAATAGAAAAGATTCTGAAGAAACAAGTGAATAAAACAGAAGGAAAAAGCAACATGAAGCAGCCCTGAGAAAATGAACTCAAGACCCTACCATATGACCGCGGATCCGCGGCCAAACATGGGATTCTGCCGCGGATCCGCGGCCGTGCAGTGCACGTGTCGGTGCACGTGTCGGTGGGTGTCGGTGCTTTGACCCGGCTTTCTTAGGGTAGTCTTGTAATTTTAAATGTGGATCAGATGTAAACCCTAGGATTTCTCCTATCTATAAATAGGAAAGCCTATAGCCTCTTTTGGGGTATGCCGCTTTTTAATTCTAGATTTAAATTTTCAATTCCATTGTAATCGTCAAGAGGTGTCAATAAAGTAAGTTTTTATCTTGCAATTTTCATTTCGTCTTTTATTTTTGCAATTTAGTATCTGTCATTTATTATCTGCAAGTTAATTAGGTTATTAAAAGAAAATTATAAAAATGAACTTCATCATAACATCCTTAATGAATGAGTAGTTCCTCACTTGTTAGGGTTAGGATTGGGTAGGTTTGAGAGATGGAAATCTTTCACTCCTTTCTTGCCCGTTTAATATTTTAAATTAGGACTCTATGTAAATCAAACACCCACCGCTCACTACGGCACCCTATCCTACGAGATAGCGGTGATTTCCTAGTTAGACCGGTTGTGGTTGATTTAGATAGAGGTTAGGGCTAAGAGTTAAGAAAGGACCGACAAAGACTAAAAGGAAGAAATGAAGTTTCTTCCTTATCGTGCTAATCCCCTTTGTTAATTATTACCCTAACACCTATGTTCTTAATTAGGGCAAAGGAAGCAGTGAGTAGAATTATCTTTCCAAACTAACCTAATCATAACCCTAGCAAGGTTTTAATCCAAATTAAATTCAATCTTAGTTTTTATAAAAATCAAAACCTACCAAAAATAGGACTTAACTCGTAAGAACATAAAGAAAAGAACACGTTTTCCCTGTGGACCGACCCGTACTCAACCGGCTAGCTACCAAGCGACACCGTGATTGATTGTGGTATTCTTAACTTTGATTTTAAAACGCACACGCAAAAACAGCTCTCAATCAGCCATTGACAGAACCGGCAGAGGATTTGATGTCTCTCCTCTATCATCTTCAATTATCACTAGAGGATCTTCGGCTGGAGGGTCCGGTGGGATCATCATGCCCACCATATCTTGGAATAGAATGGCCATTTGGTTCATGTTGGCTGCTTGTTCCGCGGCCTCTTTGTCCTTCCTCTCAAGCATTCTCCGAAGGAATTCAGCATCAGTTTCCTGCTCATGACGTTGTTCTGAGGACGTCTCTGGGCTTGCTTTTGGTCCCGTGAGTGCGGCCATGGCTGTTAGCATCTCTTGGAGCTTTTGTTGTTGTTGCTCCTGAGCCTTAGTCACTGATCGCGTAAGCGGTCGATGACCTGTGGAGATACGACTATCCTCTTTTCCGGATGCCATATAGACGGTATGCACCACCATGCCCCCAAACTTATGACGTTTAGGCTCAGTGCCCTTGACATTTGTTGCAGACACGGGGATCTTCTTCGGCCTTCTTTTTTTGTGGACTGGTGAAGTTGAGGGGGCCATTTCAGCGGACACCCAGGTAGACGACCCCTTCTGTGGTACGACAGAGTGGCCCTTCTCTTGCCGAACTTTCATTTTTTTCTGTCGGCGGGAGTAATCTTGATCAATCACCGAGTCTTGGACTTGACGCCAGACCTTGTAAATTTTAGAGGACAGCCGCTGAGGGGGCTGTTAAAGCTTCGCCTTTATAGCATTCTTCACAGGTGAAGGAGATCTTTTGAGTACGGCCTTCGGAGAGTTCTTGTGCACCCTCCTTAGTGGTTCAAAGCTATTCCCAGTTGGAACAGCAGCATCGACTTCTACCATTGGAGCTGGCGGAGTCGATCCAGAAGGGGAATTGCCCCCAGCTTTCCTCACTCGGCGCCAGTGGTGACGTCGAGCATGTCATGCGGCCGGGATCACCTCCGCTGTTGGTTGAGCTTCCTCATGCCCCTTATTTTGAGGAGAGACTGTTATTGGCGTTAGCCTGTCGAAGACTAGCGTCCGTTGAGAAGGGATAGTCAGTCTTGCGAAGGCCGACTTTCGAACAGGGGAAATAGCCTTGATGACATTGCCTGGAATGGGAGCTGAAACGGTCAGTCTTGCAAAGACTGACTCCTTAGCAGGGGAAGCCGCTTTGACGACTTCAGAGGGCAGGAATGGCTATCCGCTTGGGGATAACCTCTTCAGGAATTATGGGCTTCTTCATGGGCCCATCTGAGCTTTGGCCCAGTCTGTTGAAAACTGAGGCAGTGGACTTGGACGACCCGTTGAGAAGGGCCGCAGTGGTTGCAAGCCGATCAAAGACCGACTTCTTCGGAGCTTCTTGCGATGGTAAAGAAGCGCTGAAGCCTGTTGGCGGGATCATGGTCCCGAAGAATAGCCCAGTGGTGGCTTGAGTCACTTGTTCCACCGACATTGTGAAAAGGGAGGCCGTTTGGGGCCTGTAGGTTACTCCTCCAGATGAGGCGGTACGGGAGTTGCAGTTGCAGTTGGAGCAGTTAGAGGCTATTGATATTCTTTTTTCTGCACGGGAGCAAAACCAAATCTTAATACCTCGAACCCAAGGGCAACCATATTGAACCGCGATTCGTTCGCGAACACGACACACGAAGTGTGGAGTGGAAAGAGGAAAAGGTCCTACCGGGCGTGCCAGAATCTGTTCTCCGCTGAAAAGACGCGACTGGGACATTGGGACGTCCAGCTTGAATTTTGAGGGCATATGCTATTTGGTGCTATCCGTCCACCTCTGCGAAGATGCCAAGTTGATTTATGACACCATGTATCGAAGGTTTAAACGGATGCGGCAGATGTAGCAGACTTCGTCAGATTCCCCCTCGTTGAGGGGGTTTTTTATTGTGGGGACGCTCTTCCCTACAGGCGCAAGCCCCTGCAGTTAATTACACTACCGCGTCGCGGTAACCACTTTCTCCTTCTCCAGATGGTCGCTTTGTGTCGTGTGTGTTTGTTTTGTTTTTGGTTGCCCGTGGATTGTATACGGAGACTAATTTATGTTGTCGCCCGTAGGACGCAGATTAGTCCACATCCGTATCTTCTTAGATTTGGGTTTGGGGTTGGGTTTAAGGATACGTTAGTCTCATTTGAGACTAAGATCAACTTAAACATTTATTGAGGATACGTTAGTCTGATTTTAGACTAAGATCTACTCAACGGGATCGTTTAAATCCAACAATAGAGCATTTTAGCTCTATTGTTTTAGTTTAGGGACTTTGCGGTCCAGAAGTTTAAGGACATCATATTCCATGGGTTTAAGGACCCCACAGTCCGAGATTAAGGACATCATAGTCCATGGGTTTAAGGACCCCACAGTTCGAGGTTAAGGACATCATAGTCCGTGGGTTTAAGGACCCCACAGTCCAAGGTTAAGGACATCATAGTCTATGGGTTTAAGGACCCCACAGTCCATGGGATGTCTGGTTGTCGGGACCCGCCACCTCTCTGAAGACGTTGAAGGATTACAACGACAAATATCAGAGGAGAGAAGAGATGTACCCTTGAACCAATGTTGATTGGAAGATCTGTAGTCTAATTTGGGACTAAGATCAAAAATTTATGAGCATATGGGATCGATTAATCTGAGATAGGGTTCTGTGGCCACTTTGGGCTCGACCCATTTAATTAAAATGTTGAACATTTAACAATGCTGAGCATTGATTCGGGCTCTGACAATCTTTTGTCTTTTATTGGATGCTGATCATTCATTATGGCTATAGGCTTTATTTACAGAACAATTTATGTTCTTTTAGCGCACACGTGAGAAGCACGTGGCTCACTTGGCGCTGAACGCCGGTCAATGAGCGCATTGCGCTTCTGGTGAAGTAGTGCACACGTGAGGAGCACGTGGCGCGCTTGGCGCAATGCGCCAAACAATGAGCGCAGTGCGCTTCTTGTGAAGTAGCACACACGTGAGGAGCACGTGGCGCGCTTGGCGCTGTCCGCCAGATAATGAGCGCATTGCGCTTCTGGTGAAATAGCGCACACGTGAGGAGCACGTGATGCGCTTGGCGCAGTGCGCTTCTTGTGAAGTAGCGCACACGTGAAGAGCACGTAGTGCGCTTGGCGCAGCGCGCCAGACAATGAGCGTAGTGTGCTTCTTGTGAAATTTGGAGCGCTAAGGCTCTGCAACGCTATGCGTTAGTTTTGGAGCGCTGAAGCGCTTCTTTTGATTGGAGCGCTAGGGCTCTTTTTAGGCAGCTTTGCGCTCTAAGAATTAAATTCTCCTTCTTATAAGAGACTTTGTCTCATGGATCTAAGAACAAAGTTCTTATTTTTTTTATAGGAGATATTTCAATCTCTTATATTTTTTATGAAAGGCTCTGTCTTTATGGATCTATGATCCTAAGAGAATTGAATTATTCTCCCCCTTTCATAAAGCGATATTAAAATCTCTTTTGTGAAAGACAATTTGTCTTATAGATCTATGATCTGAAGAAGATTAAGTTCTTCCCCTTATTTTTTTATGATGAGATACTTTGATCTCTGTTGTGAAAGATCTTGATCTTATAGATCTATGATCTTAGAAAAATAAGTAAATTCTTCTTTTTATATGAGACGATTTCGTCATTCTGTTCTTTTTACCTTGAAGAAAATCTTCTTCTGAGAGTTTGCTCTTTGTCTTTTAAATTTCTCAAAGTTTATAGGGGGTTCCCTCTATTTTTCTCTGTCTCAGACTTGAAGTCTTGGGGCCTTTATATAGTAAAGGCTGATTTGTTCAATCGGTTAAGGAGATCTTTTCTCCAATTGATTTGGGGATTTCCCCATCGTTGGATCTTTGAGGCTTCTGATTTACAGAAGGCAATTTTCTTGTTTTTAACAAGATTGGGAAATATTTTCCCATACATAATTTATTCTGTATTTTGGTGATTTTTAATCACCTTTGGATCATTGATCCAACGGTGCTCTGATTTACAGAACACAATCTTTTTGTTTGGAAAGATTTTGAGGAATCTTTCCTTAACAGAATTTTATTCTGGTCAATCAATGATTTATCATCTTTATTGGATTTTTGATCTGACGGTGGGGAACATTTAGTTACATCGCTCTATGAAGCGCTACTCATTTCAAATTTTGAAAATTTGAACAAAGCTTTGCTCTGAATGGAGGAAACACGTGTTGATAACACCGTTTGTTAGATTGTCTACCTTAAATAAGCAAGCACTCATATTCTCCGGCTCCCTGAGACTCAAGAGAACTGGTCTCGGTTAAACCTATATTTACTAGAGTCCTTATTGTAATTTAGTATAACTCGAGGGGGTTTGTGTAAAAATAATTTTGATATATTTTCAAAATACACCTCAAGTATTTAATTATCGTCTTTAGGGTTTTCATAGATGTATATTTATTGAAAGTGAAATTTCTAGTGAGTAGAACCTAGTTTTCATAGTATATGGTATTTTATTGAAATATTGGAATTGCTTTGTATTTAGATGGTATTTTCATGTAATGGTGATTTCTTTGATGTAGAAAACTTGGAATATTTATATAATATAATTAAAATAGATATTTTGATAATAGTTATATATTTAATAAAAATAATTTTATTAATTCTTGTAGAAATCTCATTTTCTAAAGAAAAATGCATTAAAAATTCCATCGAGATCGAATGCTCCTTTCAGAGGTCTACATCTCGCTCTACTAGGTCCGAGGATGTGCGATAACACACACCATCCCAAACGGGGTCCCCCAAAGTGGGTTGTAGAGGCACAATTGCAAGGAATTGTTTAATACACTTTTTAAAGAAATGGTTTTGCAAGTTTGATGGTATTTATTTGTAATGTCGTATTATCCCATAACTAATATCCCAAACTTTCATCGTTCTATGTCAAGATGTGTGTTGTGATGAGGTAGGTCATTATCTCGTGAGTTATCTAAAGGTAATTATGTTGTTTTATGTCGAAATGAAGTATGTGGTATTTTACCGTAAAAATACGATAAAAATTGCATTAAAAGATTATTTTGAATTGAAACTTGTTTTAAAGTGTTTGTTAATGTTTATTAAACATTATATGAGAGTATGGTATTGATTGTTTAAGAAAAATAATATTTTTAAGGAAAAACCGAATCAGAGGTCAGATTAACTCCGCTTCCGTTGGGTTTTAGAAATTAAAGTTTTTAAGATAGTAGAAGAAAGAGGGAGAGGGGACTTACTGGATAGGGAACAAGATAAGAGGGAGAGGAAGCTAAGGAAGGCGTCGGGGCATCGTTTCGTCGCCGGAATCTCCTTGGAACGTCGCCGGAACATCACCCTTTGCTAACTCCACTTGCACACTAAAAGGACTTGAGAATTTTTGAGAGTTTTGGCAGGGAATTTCTGAGTGAAGATGTGTGAAATGGAGTGTGGTATTTATAGGAAAAATTAGGATTTAAAGGGTTAAAGATGCTGGGTTCCATAGCACCTTAACTAGGATTTATGGGACA
The DNA here is from genome assembly GCA_030015575.1 of Agapanthus africanus. Classification (NCBI taxonomy): domain Eukaryota; kingdom Viridiplantae; phylum Streptophyta; class Magnoliopsida; order Asparagales; family Amaryllidaceae; genus Agapanthus; species Agapanthus africanus. The sequence continues at coordinate 414,886,912 of CM057338.1, read as the reverse complement.
TCAAGTATGCAATTTTAAAAAACCTAGAGAACGATGCAACCCATGCTAAGGATCTAATTAGAAAATTAGGAGTTAAGCTAGCATGTAATCAAACATTACACTAAGTGAATGAGGAATACAACCTTTGTAGACCGGTCATTCACTTCTAAAGCTCCGTGTAGTAGTCCCTTCGCTCCATGTAGTGATTTCCCGGACTCTAGTAAAGGTTCACAAGGCGAAAGGAACAAGCTTGCTTGAAGTCTTCGAGGCCGAAGATGATCTACGTCGAGGAAACTCCAACTCAAGCTGCCTCTTCTCTAATTGAGAATTAGTGAAGTAAACAACCTAAACTAAATGGCCAATCTAGTATAGGTTGATGAAGTAGGATTTTTGCTCACTTTAGAATAATTTTTCTCACTATATTTCTTCACTTTCCAAAAAGCTAGAGAGCTTTTGGAGGTGAAGAATAAGATGAAGATGAGAATGGATGAGAGTGAGAATGAGTGAGAATAGCAACCATGGGTGAGTTAATATCATATACTAACTCATGTAGAGAGTAAACCATGGTTAAAGATAATGGTTGGGTTAATAAATATTTCAAATAAAACAAAATTAGTGGACTAAGTCAATGGGTTCTACAAGCTTCCACTAAGTATCAACCATGACTAATTTCCAACCAATTTTGAATTATTTTAAATAAATAAAACCCTTTAATTATCTAAAGAATAATGTAAGTCTCATACACCCATGTTGTATGTATCAACTAGCATGACACAATAATATATATCACATATATATTAAATGTGCACAGGTGAGAAAAAGAAATACTTAAGTGAGCTAATATTAGTTAATGTACATTAATATATCAAATATATAATTATACATTAAATTATTAAATCAACACTTGATTTAATAATCCGGCTATATCATATATAACCGACTAATATCATTTATATCAACTTATCGAATCAACACTTGATTCGATAACCCGACTATATCACATATAACCGACCGATATCACATATCGCGAGATTAGAATATGGTATCATATACACGTATTAATCTCGGTCCCGCACATATCACATATGCACTCCTACTTCATTTCGCCTGAGCCAGGAAACCTCTGTGTAGGACTCTAAAGACTTGTCAATACGCTAGCAGTAGGCAGTGATCATATCACATACCCACAAACCGTCAGCGGCACTAGCTGTACGTAACGGCTCCCAGGTATTGAGCGATCAGAAGATCAACAAGCAGGCTTGCTCATACTCCTGTGAATCCAATAAATAACGCTACCGTACAGTCTGGTCTCTTCGTCTGATATGTCGCATATCCAGCCTGGGGGTGGAAAACGTCAGACCGCAATAGCTTGATAAGTCATGCCGATGTGAGGCCCATAACAGTTCGAGAAACTACTGATAACACTTACCGGTAAATCTCAGTAATCCTGTCCAGGGATTTCTTGTTATGGCCAATCAAGCATAGCGCGATATCAACCCCCAATACCGGGAGAGACGAAATTCCCTTCTATCGCTTATTGCCTCCATGTGACTCGGGACTATACCCAAAACCACCTATTTGCACGCAGTGGGAGAAACACAAGACTCTATAACGATCTCAGGTCGACAAACTAACCTGTACCAGTGTCACCAGAGAACTGCTATCTGACGTGAGGTATAATACCATCTGGGAGTTCTCGGCGAGTCCGTCCAGTATACCCAGTCTCCACTGTGCACCTGTATACCCTCTCTGATGTCAAACACCAATGGATATGAGATCATCCATCGTCCATCACATGGGTCAAGAAGAGTATACGCTAGTCTATTCTGGAATATCGATGGCCCGTCTCGATACTCCCACGACTAGGAACAATTGAAGGATATACTTATAGACTACCCTTGCCCCACTAGTATGATCTGCATCATAATCCTGGTAGTCAAGTAATCATCCTAAGGGTTTTATCAACATGTATCAAAGAGACAATAAGTGTACATGTTAAGATAAAGAGCAACCAGATAGCATACTATCATGTCGAGCAAAAAAGTCATCCCTATATATGTCCAAGCATCCACTATAATATACATCATATGTACAATAATGGCCTCTAGGGCATACATACAACTAACAAAAGAATGCATTAAAAATTGGATTAAAGGGCATTTTATTGTTCTCTGGATGAATTCAGAGTAAACAAACAACATGGGGGTAGTGGGGTAGCTGAAGAGGTGCTCGGGTGAAAAGATGGAGGCCATTCCCTACGGGCGGCTCGGCGGTACCGGTATTTGGGGGCATCTCGCCGGTCGTCCCCCAGTGGTGAGGCTTGGATCTTTGGCCACGTGTCCCTTACGCTTCATATACCCTCGTGTACATATTTATTTATTCTGTAACTTAACATATTACGTGTAGTGCACGTGCAAACCCTTGGGCTTCTAAAAGATTAAAAGAAAATTTTAATAAAAAGATACTGTGGCTGGGGGGATTCGATCACAGGGGCTACGTCACAACAGTGTAAAGTTTTACCAATGTATTACAAGTACTTTCTTGTTGTTCAATAGTAAAATAAATACATATAGTGTACACAGATTTGCAAATACCCCAATTGTACATTAACTTTTAAACAATTTTCTGTATATTGAAATTGGAGTTGTTACAAGTACGCCGGTGATAAGTGATTGATTCGTGAAAGTGAACAGTGCAATGAAGAATAAGACCGTGACTTGGCGTGTGCTTGTACAAAAATAGTCATATATGTATAGTTATTGTGACCTGGGGAAAATGAGAAATTAAGATGGAATTGAACTCGTATTTAGCAAGGTATAGTGACTTAGAGATTGATCATTTGATATTAGTGATATTTATATATACATTAGGTCGTGGACCTAGCGGCACGGCTACAGGATAATGTCTCGGGCAACAGTAGATCGTAGTCTCGGACATATACGAGTCCCTTGTTAAACACGAGCATCCTTTCCACCAATTGATTTCATTTGACTTAGTGACTGATAAGTAATGACACACGTATTGTCTGGTTTGCTGACATGATACATATACCATACTGTTCATATTCACTTGATATTCATTATTCTCATATTTCTGTATTCTGCCGCATATTTCATGTTTAATAACATTGTACATACACACTATATTTTTATTGCTATATGTATCATCTTGACGACCTGGATGTGCATGCTCAGAGAACGTAGACCCGGCTAAGGAGCAGGACCTGCCATTCGAGATCGCAGAGGTTTAGACCGCGACATCAGCGATATCGCCTTCTGCGTGCTATAAGAACACCGTTATTTCTTTGGTTAGTTATTTTTTTCGTGCAAATAAATGTATCCTGAACTCTATTATTTTAATATAATAAAGTTGTGAACTGTGATTTTCTTTACTCTAGTGCTGTGTTTACTGATTACCAGCTAGAAACCGAAGTGTGACTACGGCGGGATTATTCCTAGACCGTAGGAGTATGACCGGTCTAGTCATCTCTCGTATTCCGTATTTTGGAAAACGGGACGTGACAGGAAACCTCCCTTACTTTTGCTTGAAAAGCAGGACCTCCTGAATTTAAAAACATACATCCTTTACACCAAAAATTTAATCAGTTTTTTTATGTGTATATTTCCCAAAATGCAAATTCCTTTTTTATCTTCTCTATGAACTTTTTTCCTGGCCAAACTTTTTTTAATCATCTCCCCTTTCCACCCCCGTCCCGTCCCGTCCCGCCGAAAGGGTACGTGGATTTTAAAAATATGACGTAAAATATTTAAAAAAATTAGGTTAGTCAATTAAATATATTAAAGGAGCAATTTTGGCATAAAAAATCGTATGGATGGAAAAACCGGCACATTTAGGGTTTTGGGTAAAATGCATGTCTTTCAAATTTACAAGGGTTCCCTGTTTTTCAAACCAGAGTTTTTTTTCTGAATAGGTGGTTCTGCATTTTAGCCCATAAAGCGTACAAAAGTATAAAAGTATTATAGAAATATTGAAACATAAAAAAACTGCTAGAATGCAGGGAAAGGTCTTGGGAAAATCCCTCTATGATCAAACTAGGCCATAATCTTGCCATAACTTAAGAAAGCTGCAAGCAGGGAGAAGAATCCAGCAATTTTTTGGCATTTAGTGTGGAAAATTAATCCTAGGCCCAGGAATTTAGGTTACTTCGCATCTGGCCTCTCCAACTTTGGACACAAGCAGCAAAGATCCCTTAGAAATCACGGCCAGCCCCGTAATGGAAATTTACGTCCGGCCCTTTTTGGGCCCATCTCATCTAGGGGAAATTTTACTCCACCCCCTGAATTTCTAGAAAATTCTCCTTCACCCCATGCATGTGCTTGGGACACCTTGCTAGTTATCTACTCGGATCCGTTATAAAAGGCTAAAACCAGGGTATTGCGAATTGAATTACTTGAAAATTTTTCTAAATGGATCAAAATCTTATTTGCCTTGGTATAAGGATAAAATGCGGAAAACACTCTCTCGCATTAGCTAGAAAAGCAGAAACCCTTCCGATCTTTAGAAAACGTGCATTTTACTCTATATATTTAACACTATTAGCTTTTTGGTGTATGATTCCCAAAATTCCCTTCAGATCTTTCTTTTTCATCCTCACCGTCCTAAACCAAAACCCAACCATCACAACTTTAGATTTGCCATCCTTGCTGCCCTAATCCTTGCATTGTTGCTTCCTCCTTCCTCACCAACGGCGTCCTCTTTATCTTCTTCTTCCTTCTATTCTGCTCCTAACTTCGGCGTCACTTCTTTCCTTGCCTTCTCCATCTCCGGTCATCTCCTCACGGACGCCCCTATCGTCCTCCACCATCGTTAACTCCTACCATCGTTAAATCCTAATTATTATTATTACTATTGATTGATTGATTGATTTATAGTCAATTGAATTTATTGTAAGGGCAAAAATTCACTTACTAAACTAACGTTGTTAAGGCATGTCGATCATTTTTTCTTTCTTTCTTTCCCTTTTATTCATAACTAGTAGAAGTTTCTCGTACTTTAAGCCCCTTTTGAACCTTTGGTAGTTTCTTACAAAAAAGAAACTATTTGATAGTTACTATTTGAAAATTACCCCAAATATAAAATACTAAAATATACCAATTTTCTCGATGCATATTCACTCACAAAAAAGATGTGGTTGATCATATCTCCATAATTGCAGATGCAAAGAGATAAAACAGAAAGACGGCTCCCCCGATTTAAGTTGGGACAGTACCCATCCATTTAAGAAGTATCACATGACCCCAACCATGGCATCAAGGTCGCCTTCAGCCTCATTTTTTTTCTTTCTGAAATCTTTCTTAAAATGATTTCAAAAAATAGAAAATGACATAACACTTGTAAGATCTGGCAAATAAGCAATTCTGACAATCATTCAACATCAACTGCAATAAATATCTTAGAAGGTTCATCTCATCGAAAGTGACTCATGACATCTAGTGTTTCGGCATCAGCCAAAATCCGGCAAAGCATTTCCTTCACGGATAATGATTTCTTTATTAAGAAGATAAAAGAGGATATGGAAGGAGTGGACATGAGCAAATGAATTTAAAAAGCATGGAATGCTCATTTCTGCGGGCCCCTCCCACTCTTCACCGCCACCAAAACCTCAGCCGCCGCCGTCGCCCGCCGCCGGAGCAGCCACTCTCTCTCCTGCTCCTCCTGCATTCCCCTCGCTGCCAAAAGATGTTCGTCCCAGGTATCCACCAACTCAAATTCAACTCAAATTCATTTCTCAATTTGAACTACAATTTGGGGAATAGGATTTGGGGAGGCGTCGCCGGAGTCAAAGGCGGCGAGAAGCCTTCAGGATTTCTTCACCTACGTCGCCGTCAAGATCGTCCTCGCTCAGCTCGAGGTGATTAATGTATCGTCTTCTTTGATTTATTTGATTGATCTTTGATTTTTACAAGAAAAGGACTAGATCTTTTTTGTTCTTGATTGAATTGAGCAGAGCTACAACCCTGAGGGGTATGAGGAGTTGATGGAGTTTGTGAATAGGAACTCTCTCAATGATGGGGATAAGTTCTGTTCCAGGCTCATGAGGGAATCGCCTCGGCACAAAAGCTTAGGTAAAGATTCCGACTTTATGTTGAATGTGCATTGAATTCTGAATTTTGAAGATGGATTTTTGATGTGGTTCTCCCACAACAAGAACAAGCCTTTATCTTTTCTTTCACTTAGCTCGGTCGCCGATCGATAACTCTATGTTTGCTTAGGCATGTCTGTAACCATCGTTGCTTCATTATCTCCAATTTTGTCACTCATTCTAACAGGCTAACTTAGCCGCATGCATTGCATTTGTTATAAAAAAAAATCTCCATCAATTTTCCCTTTTTCATCCTCTATAGGAGCATTTGCAATTGATGATTTAGAACTTGAAACTTTGCCATGGGATGTAGTATTGTGAAAGTTACTTTTTGTTATTATCTCTCTCCCCCCCCCCCCCCCCCTCTCCTTTTACATCTCTCCTTGGTTTAGGAGAAATCGAAGAAATGGCGACTAGTTTTTATAATGTCATTCCATTTTCGCTTATTAAATTGAATGATTCGACATATTTATCACGACCTTTGTTCTCTTGGAATATTTATTATATTTTTGGGAAACTTTCTATTGCTATTATAATTTATGCAGTTGTAGAAACAGCTTCACCTATAATGAGTAAAAATGATAAAACGATATGTATTTTGGGTTTTATTTATTTATTTATTTATTTTAAATATTTCCTTTGCAAGCGCTTTCAGCTCATTCAATCAAGCAAGTAATGGGAAGATAAGCAAGTACCCTGATAACCAATAATATTAATATTATATGAAGTATTAAATTTCATATAATTCCAGCATTTACTATTTGAAGTGGAAAATAGTTTGGTTTCTTCATCCCGCATTGGCAATGCCAAATGTTTGTTTCATATATAGAATAGTTTCCTGTATTTCATGGAGGCCCCACTTCTATGATCATATTTTCCAGTCATTGCAAGCATGACAAAAGAAATGCAACAAACTACATCACAATACTTGTGTAGATTCTCTTCTTAAAGTTGGGGATTAACAAGAAATGTTTTATGCTGTTGATACTTGGGACTGACATGTCATTTGTTTTTGGATTGCAGCATTGCTGATTTTGGAGGGTAGTCTTGATATTACCGAAGAGAAAAGGATCGTTTATTTGATTCTATAATTTGTTTTGGAATGAATCAAATTTACTTGATACTGTCTTCAAGGTACGATCTGCATATACTAAGAGAGATTTCGAGTGGGATAACCTGCAAAAACTCGCCTTTAAGGTATGTGGTTATTCTCGCTTATTAGTAAAAGAAATTTCTGGCTAGAAATGGTCTGCTGATTTCAATTTCTTCGTTTCTTTTTATCAGATGGTCGATGAATCTAACACTAGGCTTATGAGGGAGTATGTCTTGGGAACAAGCCACATGGAGAACAATGGAGAGTCTTCATCCAAGCAATGAAGCATGCATATTCTTCCACATCCTCGAGAATATTTACATTCTTGTATAAAGTACACATCTAGATATGTATAGTATGCTAAGCCCAATTAATGTATAAAAAAGAAACCTCTACAAAGTTGATTTCTAGGAAACTAAGTTGCTCTTAGTGAAGTCTTACCCGTGTGATAATGTGTTTGTATAAATGTACATGTATATACACAAGTGTGTGAAGTAAAAGGAAATTATCGTGATCAGCCATCTTCAACCTTGATGATGTGATTCTTTAACAAACCTATATTTCGGTTAAAGGTCAGATGGTTCCTGTTCTTTCTTGTTGATCGCTAATGAAGGACGAAATTGAAAGTATATTGCAATGAGAGAATGTGATTGTTGATGCTTGATGCACAAGCGAAACAAAAGATGTGTTCATCCACTCATGTGTAATTGGTACCAGATTTCTACTTCTGGAGATCTGGAGATAGGAATATGAGATAATTTGAGGTCTTCAGGAGGCTTGTTCGTCCTCGGGCGCACTAGCACATGGAGGCTTTGATGCTGGAGTTTGCTGGGTGAGGGAGAAGCAAGCCGAACCTCTGATCGACCTGGATACACCAAAAATTCTCAGCGTCTGGAATACAATTGGGCATTGCATTGGTCATATTTGTGAGTATCACCATTTAGAAAAGCTTTCACTCTTTCTGCGTCACAATCTTTATAATATTCTTTTAATTTTCTTTTGAGTTGCTGATAATGTCCTAGCAAGTATTACATATATACAAGTGATATTGAATAGGTTTTAGTGAAAGAACTAGGATTACAAAAGAGAAGAGAAGCACAGCCAATTTACCCTGCCCTGATGACGCTAGCGCAAAGTAGCATAACTCAAACCAGAATGTAAATAAGGGGATTGTTTTTGCAAACTGAAATAAGAAACGAATATTTCAAATTTAAGATGCCTAATAACAATATACAACATATCCTTTAAAATGAAAGAAGCATGTACATCTTTAGATCAAGAGATATACACTGTTATTCTCAAGAAATATTCTTGTTCAATAGCTTTGGAAAACTATACAAGTTACTTTAGATATTGCTGAAGACAGCTTGACGCATGGATATGACCCGTGCTGAAATATGATTGAGCGTTCTCTTCGATTTTATCTAACCTGAGATTTAATGGGAATACTAGCATGACTGTAAATGAAAAAAATCATTATTGAGAAATATAATCGTTTTTTTGGGGGGGTGGGGGTGGGGGGATACCTGTATACATAATTTACCATAATACCACCACTCTGCTGGATGCCTTTTTCCGAATTATCACCCATCCAGTTTATCCTCTCGACCATCTACGTCTTCTATAAGAAAAGGTTTATACACGGAAAAACTTCTACAGATCATTAAAAGATGCAGTAAATGGATTAATTCATTATATGTTAGCCTCGAAAATAAAGAACATCTAATGGTAGAAATACAAGATTTAATATTTTGTTATAAATAGACAAGCACAACAAACCACCTGGAATTTACTTGAGACTCAGCTTGTCGATGACAATCACTACTACTCATTTCTTATGTAGAGCAACAGAAGCTCAGCTCAAAGAAGTTTATGCTCACTGCCAACAAAGGGGTTAAGGAACTTTGCAGATTTTGATGTTCCCATCATAATGGTATCCTTTGTTCGAAACTTTTGGGGTCGGCTACATGGTCTTTTTCTTATAAAAATTCCACTAATTGGATCTCTCCCACGTCTATCTAAAGTTCCAATATATCGAGCTGATAACAAGATGAACAATATGGGTTTGCGTTGATTCTTGAAATGATCTTTTCCATGTAGTATCTTCTCCACTAATGAAACTGGTTGAAGTGTCAATATCTCATAGATAATTGAAGAAATGAAATCTTACGGAGCTTCTTCAGAAAAACTCTACAGTTTATCGACTATTATCAGCAATCTTGTTAGGTTTTACTGTCGAAGATGCCTTTTGTAGTTACAAAAATATTGGTGGGTCTTACCGCTCCATTTTGTAAGTGAAAATTTGCAACCGCATCAAGAGCTTTTCCTCGCTTCTTCTCTTGAAGCAAGTACCTGTACCACCCACCCACCCACACGAATCGTTGAAATAAGTTATATAAAAAAAGGAACAACGGATCGATATAAAAACATTTGATTAATAAAATGGAAAGAGCGATCAAATTCACATTAAGTGATCTTTTATCCCCCAAACCTCTTGCTACGTATAAAATAATTCTTTATGCATATGAATCATGAACCTCAGTGCAAATACCTCGCGCATAATCGCATAAGAATTGGCTGAAGTGCATATAACAACTGATCGGACTTTGTCCACTCACTGTTGGTTGATGTTAGTAAATTATGCACAACCTCAATGGCGCTCTTCCCACTAGTAGATTCCCTGTTGGAAAACGCCATTAATTAGCTGATATCAATATATCGACATAAAACTAATATCAGCTGACCAAAGCAAGCCATCATCTACATAAAATGGTTGTCATCATACAGTCCTCTACTAATAAATGGGGACAACATATAATATAAAAATTTTACACCCAAAGCTTTTTACTTGCCACATTATTTATTTTTGATGATAACTATATAGGACAATCTATGAATTTCAGGATGCAAAGACATAATTTTTTTGCTAATATGATGATAATGATTTAATGAACTTATATAATTTAGCAAGAAGAAGCGATTTGCTAATTTTAGGTTGCGCTTGGTACATGGAATAGAAGATTACCGGGAATCCTTGCATTCCCGGAAATGGGGTGACTGGATATCTAGTTCCAAGAAATCTTGTATTAACGTGCTTGGTACACTTTAATCATTCCCGGTAACATATATGTGTGCAACCGGCGGCGAGGCCAGAGGAGAGCCGGTGAATGACGGCGAGGCTAGCGACGAGCTACGGCCGATCGGCGACCGGCGTCTGATCGATGGCTGGCCAACCAGTGAACGATCAGCAATGGCCGGTGTCTGGCCGACAGGTGAACGACCGACGATGGGTGGTGGGGCCGGCCGACCAACCAGCAGGTAGGCGACGAGAGAGGCCAGCGGCAGATGGTCATGGCTCATTCATGTTTGGCGGGAATATTTCGTAGTAATGTAGGATAGACACATGTTTTAGGGGGAATAGAATTACTATGAAATGAGGCCATTTGATTACCATGGTAATCCTATATTCTCGGGAATATCTTTTACACCTAAATAAGTATGGTAATATTTCATGGTAATTTAGGATTACCATCTAAATTATCTCCTATCAAGCGCACCCTTGGTTAACATAAAGAGGGAGTAATGCTAAATAAGCGAAATCCAATTTAATCCATGGTGAAGCCAGAGTTGACCATTTAGTAGATAAATAAGTTATGTAATATCAAGCAACATACTTTGTTGCATCGAGTAGCATTTTATCTTCGTCTTCAAGAAGAATATTCTCTATAAAGGTAGAAGAAGATTCCTTCTTTGAAGAGTCTTCATTAGACTCTGGCTCCGGTTTTGCAAGCTTTATTTGGGAAGCCAACTTCGAACAAAGCCATTGCATATATCCAGGAATAGGACTAAGAGTTGCAAAGACCTATATACAACTATCTTATCAATACAGAAAAGCATATGATAGCCCAGAGTAAATCGAGACTTTCAATAGCGCAAGCGCGTACCGTTAATTACACCCTATTATCACAGGATGCATATGGACGGGATACCGTACTAGCCCATTTCAAATTGCATCAAAATAGTGTGGGGGTTCGTGTATATAATATTAAAGTAAGCACCAAATATAGGTCAAACAAAAGAATGCATGTTTTATTCATTTTGTTCAAGTTTGTATACAAATTGAATGGTGATACATTGATATTTGGCTATAGACTCTATGATCCTATTGCAAAACGCATTCGTAGCTCCTGTCCCGTCACTTTCTATGAACATTTATCTTATTATGCTTTACTGTTTCCGCCATTTCCTTTACCATCGTCTACACCTGAGTCGCTTATTTTCCTTAAACCGGATATTTATCATCCTATTTTAGACATCTCTATCGGTACAATAGCACATTTATCAGCTACACCAACTCCACTTCCCAACACCCAAGACCATCAACATGGCATCGATTAAATCTTTTCACTTCTATTTCACCTTCTATTCAGACTTTTCTTACAGTGGCGTCAAATTATTAGGAGCCACAGCCCTACCACGAGGCTGTAAAAATACCTGAATGGCAGGAGGCTATGACTGAGGAACTCTGGGCCTTACAACATACACACTTATGGGATCTCAACTCTTTACGTCCTGGTAAAAATCCCATCAGCTGCAAATGGATCTATAAGATCAAGATCCAAGCCAATGGTACCATTGGCAAGTATAAGACTCGTCTTGTCGCTCGCGGATTTCAACAAACGTATGGAGTTGACTACGAGGAGACCTTTGCTCCTGTTGCTAAGATGGCCACAATCCATACTCTTCTTGCAGTTGCAGCAGTTCGAGGTTGGTCAATCTTCGAGATGGATGTGAAAAACGCTTTTCTACATGATATTTCTGAGGATATCTACATGCGGCCTCCCGGTGGCCTTCTTCATCGCCCAGGACAAGTTTTCCATCTTCGTCGAGCACTGTATGTCTCAAGCAAGCACCTCGTGCTTGGTTCTCTCGGTTCACTACTGTCATCCAAAATGCCGTATTCAAACCAAGTCAAATGACCCGTCCATATTCACTCACAAATGGTAATGAATGAAGAATTTGTCTTCTTCTCTAACTCCACAAATTGTAATAAAGACAACATAATTAAAAGTTTTAAATTTTATTTACAGCTGTCATTGGCACAATGAGGAAGCTCAAGATTGAGATACTGCTGCATCAGGTCGCGAACTCACGCCCTGTTCACGTCATAATCTTTAGAGAGTGCATACAGCAGCTGGAAGCGGCCTTCTTGAGAAAGGCTTAGGTAACCCTGCAATATAATCATCAATCTCAGAATTTTGCAATAAGTAACGCTATATTCTTTGAGCAAAAGGACATCGTGCAAGCTAGAGTTTTGAAGTAACAAGTAATCAAACTTCAGGCGCAGGCATGCAGCAAGGATAAATTGGCTGATGCTTGAGGATATATGAGATTGAATTGAATTGCCCTTTCAAGCTTTTTGCATTGTGGAAAAAAGGAAATAACTGGGGTTGATAGAATTTAGAAAAATGGTAATGGACTGCTTGGATATATTGAGGGTCCACCAATTAAGTGAGAGAGTCGAAATCATGGCGATGGTCGGATCAGACATGGATTTCTGCAAATATACCATTGGGCTTTTTTCCCGAGAAATACTTTACCAACCAATGTGTTGGAATCCACGTGAGCTACAAGGCCACTCATTAGAAACAAGCCCCGGTTGAGGGTGCAATTATCTAGTGGATATCATGCCCCCCTCTCCTCCTAATGATATTCCTGACAGCTTACATGGATTATACAGAACGGATAGAAAATTATTTTTTTCTTTATTTTTTCTTTTTCGGTCCTGAATAAATGGTCTGGTGACTCCTCACCTCTTCTTTGCCTGATCCCAACTTGCGATTATCTAGTGGATATCATACTTCCTTTTATTGTTTGACATGGTTAGTACAACGTCAATTGCATTTAAAACTTTAATTTAATTTAGAATATAAATTGTTTTCTCTGTCTCTACTGTTATAACTAGAACTCATAGAAATGGACCAAAATGTTTCTTCTTTTTTCTATTAAGTAATAAGAAAAGATGAGAAAAATGCTTTAGCAAATTCTAAATCTACACAATGCCGTCTCATACTTTTAAATATATATTACTATATTTTTATCCTTTTCATTGAAACGCTAAAAGAGAGCAATTATTATCATGCACCCCGTCCCCTCTCTCTCTATATCTCTCACACATACATTTATCAATCATAAAAAGATAAAAGGAAAAAAATCAAATACATTCATCATGAATTTGAAAAATTTATAAATCATTCCTCAAATATTTCTTTTCTCATTTTTAATTTTTTTCATAGTTTTGTCCATGTCATCTAATATATACATATGTGCATCGCACGTGCAAAACACTAGTTGATGGTCAAAGGGGGCATTTTCTTGCTTCATCCCATAAATTTTTTTGAAGAATTTAGAAAAATGCTTTCTTAATCTAAAAAATGCCAACTCAACCCACATCTCTCTCTCACTCTCACCCACACACAAAAAATCTACAGGGTAAATGCAAAATTTTGCAATACATATAACAAAGATATTTCTCTCAACTTTAATAAATTACAATTTCAAAGTTTTGGTTGATGCTTGCTCAAATTTTTAAGAATATCTGTAACGACCTTCAAAATAATTTTATTCCAATAAAATATCTCTAAAATCCTTTTATTCTCTTCTATAACATGTGTCCAATACGCACGTGCAGAGCACATGCAAAAAATCATAGCTGCTAAACTTGAATTTCCTTGATTTTGGTAGACTGTAATTGTATATAAAGTAATGGAGAAATGGATATTTAAAACATTCATATATGCTTTGCATCCACATTCAGTATCCCAATTCCACCCTGTCTATTGGCACAGAGAAGAGCTGCATGAATTCTAGGCTTATTTTACGGAAACCCCTTGAAGTTTGGGGTAATATCCAGAAATCTCCATGTAGTTATGCCGTTAGACGAAAAGCCCCTGAAATCGACAATCTCCTGTACCATTAAATCCCACTTATGAGAGCTCACGTGACCAATTAAATTTTTTTAAATCCCAATATTACCCATCTTCCTTATAACAAGCAAGCCCCCTCTTCCCTCCCCTCCCCTCCCCAAGCACCGCCTTCTCCGCATCCAAGCGCATCCGTTGTAGCAAAAGCGACCTGGACCACGCGCTCCCGCCTCCTCATGCTTGCTTCCCTTTTTCTCCCTCTAAAATTCTCTCTTTAAAAAGAAAGCCAGCTCAGCCCCAACACTACCTTTTCCTCTTCCTTCACCTTTTCCTCCTCCTTCACACTTAATTTGCATGCATTTAATGATCCAAAGAGCAAGACCCATCTCTTAAAAATCTCATCCTTGGCCTCCCTCATTGCTTAGAGCCACAGATCGAAGGAGTCCGACAAGGAAAGAACAATAGCTGACAATTTGCTTGGTGGCAAATTCTCCAAGAAATGGTAAAATTCTCATCTTTTTTAAAGAAATTTTGGTTTCGTTGTTGTTTGATTGGAAGAGAAGGAGAGGGGATGATGCTGATGGGTTCTGTCTTTGTTTTTTCGCAGCAAATTTTGTGTGAAGAGCAGAGAAATGCCCATTAGCTGTTCCAGTAAATGTGCATAAGAAATTATCTTAATTATATGGAACCAAGAACAGAGAGAACGGGCGATCAAGATAGGATAAGCCAATAAGGACGGCCTCAAGCTCCCATCATCGGCTCTGACGTAGAACTCGGCAAGAAATCAACAAGAGATGCATCGATCCTTCAATTCAAATTGTTGCATAAGCTGGGCATACAGTATTTTTGATTATATGGTTGAATACAAACTGTTGTGTTAAAGAGATGTGTGTTGGGTTTCAGTGTATGTTTACTTTCATTCGGATAAGCCTCAATTCAAACGGTTGCATTAAGGAAATCTAATTTTTTTTTCTTTATGTTTGTTAAATTGCACTAATATGTTCAATTCCATTTTTTTTTACGTCCGTGCATGTCAGATTTCAATGTGAGGGAATTGACGTTGATCAAAAGCAGGTTTTATATTATTTTCATTCAGGCAATTACACAAACATCTTATTTAATGTAAAATCGGTGCTCTCGAACAAATTTTTTGCATGGACATTTACGCAAACATCTTATTCTAATGAAGCGCTAATATTATGCATACATGATCATTTGAGCATTTACGCGAACAATTTCAAAACACCATCATTCGATCAATTGCACAAACGCTTTGCAAACATAAATATTTAAACAATTTCACCAAGATATTCCAAACATGATCATTCGGACATTTACACAAACCTCTTCCAAACACAGTCATTTAGTTAATTGATCAACGATATTCCAATCACTGTCGTTCATTCAAACATTTACATACACATTCTAATCATCATCATTAATCAAACATAGATTTACCAAAAAAAAATAATTACTTTCACACATAGAAACATTTATTCAATAAATATTACATCTTAAACAAATTTACTGATCATCACAAACACATGAACAAACACCAAAGTAGCAACCAATAATAGGAACATCCAGACACGTAAAGCGTTTTTCCTGGATGGTTGAGAAATTTCTTGGCTCTTTTGAAATCTGAGAAATTAGTGTGGACGCTTGCTTCTGGCTCTTCTAAAATCCACGGAGTTAGTGTGGAAGCTTGCTTCTGGCCAACTCTAAAATCTACATAGTTAGTATGGGATGTTTGCTCTTCTATAGACATAAACCAAGACATTTTGCATTGGCATTCCATTAAACCCCTTCTGGGCAAGGATACATTAGAGAGAAGTGGTGTCTAAATATGAATTACACCAATCCATTAATTTTGCTCCAAAGAAGAAAAGAACAAAAATTAACAATTATAATTGATCTTTCTAAATGGAATGAAATTAACATAATTGGCAACCCATTCTTATTCAATTCCAATCAATGCCCATCATCAACAAAATTGGCAAGCATAAGACGTGGGGTTGAAGATGCTGAAGTGGAGATCTGAAAGCTACACCACCCAAATCATTGACTAGGGTCTACCCTCCACGTTGATCACGCTCCTCGTCCTCTTTCTGCCACTGATGCTGCTGGTGGTGGATTCAGCGGCGGAGATCGATGAGAACAGAAGCAACGACGTGATGATCGCCCATTCAAGCATCGCCATTTTTTACTCGATTTCTTTAATTTCTCATAGAGAGACAGAGAGAGAGCGCTCCCCAAGATCCTAGCAACTCTAGCGACAGCGAAGGGGGCAACAAGAAGGTCGTGGAGTACTTGCAGCATCCGAGAGGGAAACGGGCAAAGGAAGTGGCGGTGGAGGAAAAATAGATAGAGGGAGGAGGATGGGGTTGAGGAAACAAGGCAGAGAAGAGAGAAAAAGGATTAAGAGATAGTTATTGTAATTTGAGGATGATAAGAAAGGTATTTTAGTCATTTCACTCACATAAAATCTAACGGAAGAGAACAATGGGATAACGATTGTCAACTTTTAAAGATTTTCGTCTGACGACAGAACTATATAGGGGTTTCGGGATATTATCCCAAATTTTGAGATGGTTTCCATGAAATAAACCTAAATTCTAGAAATAAATTGCCTTGTATTTATTCTCAATCACAATACGTTCATACATGTGAAGCAGTAAGGGGGGTGGGGGTTTGCGTGGAAAAGTCGGCATCAAATCATATGCATTATACATGTGTAGATTTCCCGATAAGTTTTACAAATATTGAGATGCGACGGATAAATCTTTTGCGAGAACTTTCTCAATTGCAGTCAAATAGCACAGGTAGGAGATCTACAAGCGACAGGGATTTGCACCAGAAATTTAGCCCAATCTTGCTTCCCTTCGGAGAACCTGTAACAATGTATCTAACACATTGAGCTCACTTAACTGTAAGACTGAGTTAAATATCGAAAAACATGAACAATATTGCAGCAGCAACCCAGGATCATCTAATTATTGACTGGCGACAAACTACTAGTATTTTCCATTCTGTAGAAGAGAAGAAAATTATAACTAGATGGAAAATGGTGGACTCCACTCCAAATTGATCCAGTTTGAACAAGTAATAGATGACACCAGAAACGAACTTATCAATATGTATCATCATCTACAATGAATTTTTTTCCCCTGTTAAGATAAAAAAAAATGTTTTGAGATTGTTATGCCTAACTAACGTCATCTTATCAATAAATATTTCCCCCAGTCACTTGTATCTCAACCAAAATAAAAAGTAAACATTCAAAAGCTTACCAATTAGATCAACCAAAATAAAAATAAAAATAAAATTGATCTAAATGCAATTGCAAAATGCAAACAGAATTCGTAATTCAATGACTAGATTCTAGCAAAGTCAATAGCATCCAGCCTGTTGCGTCAAGACGATGTCGAAGCAATAACAAACGATATTGAGAAGAAATAAACCAATCACAGGCAAATAAGGAAATAAAAGTGTCAATCACAAAATCAAATAGGCAAAAGAGAAGCTTTATTAATCACCAAAAGTGGAGGAGTACAAAAGGTCGACGAAAACAAATCCCTCAAACCCTAGCTCTCTCAAAATAACAAAAGGGCTCTCTCAAATATCACAAAAACTATCAGATCTGTGCTACATACTTCAATATATATAGCATACAAAAGATTTAGCTAAATAACTAATTTCCTAACTTAGGAAATATCCGGCCCAAAAACACGACAGGCGACTGAAGAAGGAATTCTCAGACGTCTGCCCAAGAGTCTCCGAAACAACAAAGTGATCCTAGACGTCTAAAGAAGGCTCTTCAGACGTCTGGTCTTCAGGCTTCAGAACAACAGAGCATTCGCAGACGTCAAACCACTTTCGAGTCAGACGTCTGCCAAAAGTAAACCGTGTATACAGAGTGCTGCCAGACGTTTGAAGTTATGACTCGCAAACGTCTAGCCCCTTGCTTTGCGAATAACTTCGAATCTTCATGACTTCGTGATAACGCCGGATCAATGGGAAATCAATAGGGATGGAATCAGAGGCATACACAACAAATCTCCACCTTGCCTCGCATTCCTAACACTCCTCCACAAAATTAATAACAACTTCACTTTCACCAGAAAACATCTAAAGAGCTTAATGAGTGTGATGCGCTCCAATTAAGTTCAAACAATACTCAAACTTAACTGAAAGAGATTTCGTCAACATGTCCATCAAATTATCTACTGTGCCAACCTTCAACGACCTAAACAAACCAATATCGTACATCAATGTGCTTCGTCCTATCACGATGCATCTGATCTTTCGTCAAGTGAATCACGCTTTGGCTACTACGGTAGACTATTATGGTATTTTTAGAATACTAAGTTCCGAAAATAGTCCCTTCAACCAAATCGCTTCCTTAACTGCCCCAACAACGGCCATATACTCCACCTCAGTCGTAGACAACACTACCGTAGGCTGTAACAAAGCATGCTAACTGATGACACATCCTCCTAAAGAGAAAACATAACCGGTGATCGACCTTCGTCTGTCAAGATCACCCGCATAATCGGAATTGCTGAATCCAATCAAACTGTCATTGTTCCTCCCAAACACCAACCCCACATCAGAATACCTCACAGGTAACGTAAAATCCATTTCACAGCTTGCCAATGGCCTTTACGAGGAGATTCCATATAGCGACTAACAATACAAACTGCATGTGAAATGTCGGGTCGGGTACAAACTATGGCATACATAATGTTACCCATCGCACTCAAATACGGAACATTCGACATATGCCTAATCTCGTTCTCTGTTTGCAGTGATGAACGAGTTAAAGGTTTAAAATGAGCTACCAACGGAATACTTATAGATTTAGCGTCTGTCATGCCAAAACGCTCCAAAACTTTCTCAACATATCGCTGCTGAGACAAGTAAAACTTTCCTCCTTTACGATGTCGCCTTATCTCCATACCAAGTATTTACTTGGCCGCTCCAAATCCTTGGTCTCGAACTTGTCTTTCAAATGTTCCTTCAAACTTTGAATATCAACCGTATACTTTGTTGCCATCAACATATCAACATAAAATAGCAAGTATATGAAAGAACAATCAACGAGCTTCTTACAATATACACAATTATAGCCCATACTTCTCATAAACCCAATATTTTTCATGAATGAGTCAAACTTCTTATACCAACGTCTAGGTGACTGATTCAAACCATAGAGAGACTTCTCTAGCAAACAAACGTGGTCTTCTTTACCTTCAACTTCAAAACCCTCGGGTTGTTGCATGTAGATCTTCTTTACCAAATTACCATGCAAGAATGATGTCTTCATATCGAGCTGCTCGAGCTCCAAATCTTGCATAGCCACCAAACCGAGCAAGACATATATATAGGTGTTTTAACTGGAGAAAATACCCCATTGAAGTCAACTCTCCGAACCTGCGAATAAGCTTTAGTTACCAACCGTGCCTTGTATCTTGCATCAACCGCCCCTTGGTCACCTTATTTCTTCTTAAAAACCCACTTGAAGCCAACTTTCTTTCGTCATTCGGGCTTCACGAGCTTCTAAGTCCGGTGCTTGTGAAGAGACTCAATCTCTTCATTCATAGCAACTAGCCAACGAGCTGACTCATCGGATGAGATGGCTTCTTGATAGCTCGCCGGCTCGCTACTATCAACTGTCTCTGCAACGGACAACGCATACACCACTAGATCATCGTAGCCATATCTTTATGGCGGTCTAATGTCCTTTCATGCGTGTCATCGTTCTATATTTACTGCTTCATGTTCGTCATTATTGCACGTGTTTACATATGTATTTATATATATTGCTATTGTGTCGCTCTGACGACCTGAGTATGCATGCTCAGAGTGAAGTGGACTGAGCTCGGATCAGGACATGTCGTACCTCGAGGATATCGCGGACATCTAGATCAGCCACGCCAGCACTATCTTTCCCTTGATCTCTATCTGATATATCTTTTATCTGTTCTGATAGAATTAGTGGCTGCATTTCTCTTTACCTGTGCTATGATTACTGATTACCACGTAATGCTAGAAGCCGAAGTGTGACTACGACAGGATATTTTTTTGACCGTAGGAGCATGGCTGGCCTTGTCACCCCTTGTATTCCATATTTTGGGAAGCGGGGCGTGACATGGTTTTGTTGGTATCAGAGTGCCAGGTTTAGATTGGGATTACAGTTTCCGAGTAGGGCTTGACAGTTTAAGTCGCCCATTCGGTACAGATTGTAAACTTGTTATCTTTAACCCTGATTCATATAGTGTGTCCTGCTACATATTTTGATCTCATCCGGTAGAGTTTTGGGTAACTTGATAGAGTTATGTGGTTGTAACTATGAACTGCAGCATAGTTACAATACTGTACTCTGTTTGAGTGGCTTGGGGTTCTACCTTTGATTCCTTTCTCGATTGAATATTGCCTTACCGTATAATCTTGTTTTGATCGTCAAATCTCTACCTCCGTTTATATCATACATCGTTCCCGAGTCTTCAAATCTATTTTACATTTTCATCCTTGTACTTTTCCTATTGATCCTACACCTGCTTACGTTTCTTATTGGACTCGTTGCATTCTCATGTCTTCGTTTCTTCAAAGTTATCGTATCGCGTTGCATATTTTGTTCCTATCAACGTCGCACCACGGAAGCTAAAATCTGGCTTTCAACAACTCTTCTTCCACCTTCACTCTCCAGAATCAAACCGCCGAGATTTTGGGTGTATTGGAAGGATTGAGAGGAGCCCAGGAAAGGACGAACGATCTTTTAGCTGAAGGGTTGAGGAGGCAGCTAGTTCGAGCACCAGGAGGAGCCCCGATCATAAGGGAATCCTTGTTAGTAGAAGAGGAGATATACAGATGAAGCAGCGACGAGCCCGATGTTGTGGTTATTGCAAGAGACCATGACACTTTCAGAGGGACGGCCGTCGGGCCAAAGGGCAGTGCTTGATTTGTGGATCCAACGAACATCTTGTCAATGGTTGCCCTAGAAGGAAGGAGCTGCAAGAAGGAGATCCGTTAACGCCCCCGTGTCTTTTGAGTAGTTGTTTGCTTCGTTGTTTTGTGATTTCATTGTTTTCGTTCTTTTAATTTTAAGGGCGACATATTCTGTAAGTGGATGATGTATTAACCAGTATTTGCCGTACGACCTAGTCTATGTTTTAATAAAAGTTATTTTGATACATTTCCTAAATATTTTCCCTATTTCCTTTTTCTCCAATATTTCCTATAGATATTCCTCCTGTATTTCTCGAATTATTCGTAACTCTATAACCCTAACTCAAAATTTTCATATATTTCTCACTTGTAGCCTGTAGCATATACCGTTCTTGGATTTTCAAATATGCTCTCCATCTTTTCGTTCTTGTACCATTCTTGATGATCTAATTCATGCTTACGTTTCTTTTCGAACCTAATGCGCTTCACATTTTCGTCTCTTCAAACTTATCAAAACAAGTTCTATACCTCGAAGTTCTTATCAGAGCCGCACAGCGGAAGTGTGGTGGATCCATAACCACAGTTGACTTTGTCGTGGTGTTCGTCGACAATCTACCAGGTTTCTCCAGGAAAGTCTACCTGAGAACGCGAGGATATCTGTCGGTGTTTTCCGCATACGTCTGTGTGGCTTATTTTCGTTCCTCGAATTTCGAGAACGAAATTTTCTTTTTGGTGGGTATGATGTAATACCCGGTTCCGACTATACCGTAACCGTATTTTTTTAAAAATAATTTCCCCCAAATTTCCTACATGATTTTCTATTTTTCTTCTAAAACCTAATAACCTAAACCCTAACCTTTTTATTATTATTTCTCCTTATCTACCCCAAAGCCTAACTAATCCTTTTCCCAAACCCAACCCACAGCCCAACTCCCCGAATTGAACCCAAAACCTTTCCTAACTACCCGACCCGACCCCTGCCCGACCCGACCCGCTTACCCCTTCTCTTCTTCTTCCTCCCTCTTTTCGTCCCCGCACTTTTCCCCAACGTCCCCCGCTTCTCTCGCCCGCTCGCCACCTCCTCTGTGCCCCCACTCGCTTACCCCCAACGGCCACTCCCCCCAACGGCTCTCCTCTTCTTGCGCCCATCACCGCGAAACCCGCTCCCTCACGTCGCCGCAACCCCTACTGCATCGAGTCCCCTCACCCATCGAGTACCCGAGACCCCCACCCCTTCTTTTTCTCCCTCTTTTTCCCGCCGTCTTCGCCGGCATCCCTCCTCGCAACGGTCCTCCACCAACTGACCCCTGCGATCTCGTTTTCGCCCAACGAACCCTCATGGCCCGCTCAACTACGACCCCCATCTCCCTCGCCCACGTCTCGCTCCTCCGCTCAACTTGCTCCCACGACGGAGCCCACGCCAACTGACCTCGCGACCCCCATCTCCCTCGCACTACCCCCACGACCCGCTCCCCCATCCCACGTCCTCACAACCGACCCCCTCTCTCGTTCTCATTCACTCACTCTCGCTCTCCCCTCTTCCTTCCCACACACCTCCATCGCCTTCATCTTCCTCACCCCGAGCACCCCACTGTAAACCCTCCGCTGGCGCATCCCTAGCCTTCACCATTGCTGACCTCCTTTCCCCGAAACCCATGCCTTCTTCCTCTCACCCCCAAGCTCCAAGGATGACCCCCTCACAACCTCTTCTCGCCGCCGCCCGAGCTTTCCCACCTTGTCGAGGCCATCCCTGGACCGCCAACGTCTTCTTAACGCCTGCTGCCGCCACCGCAGCTCCAGGAAACCACCACACCGCCAAGTCCCCACGAGCCTCAAACCTTCACCCTCCAAGCCCAAGTCGAGCCTCCTCTCGCCGTCGCTGCCTCGTCGTCGTTCATTTCACCATCGGACATCAACCCTCCGCCAGGCCAAAGGGTCTCCAAAGATCTAAATGGATATAATCAAGAGTACATTTTGTGTTGTGCATCGCCGAACTGAAACTACCACGTTTTTGTTTCCTAAAAACGCAATGTTCATGTTCATCACGAAAAACTGCATTTCAATATCGTTCATTCATTATCATTTTTTTGATATATCGTTACTATTAATCCGTGTCTGCTCAATAAATACAGATTACAAGTATTCGTGTTAAAACACTGGAAACACACTCAAATGCACGGATACGACATTTATGAACCGACACTACAACCGGAACAGGAAACAAATCAATGTGTACACATCTTTATTCAAGAATGCTCCAACATGATACAAATGTGAACATAAATCTTTTGATGCATGAACCATAGTGGGACAGCCTAGCACAAGTGGGCACACAAGAATCATGACTTGTGCAAGTGGATGAGTAAGTAGGTGTGTGATGAATGAAGCAAAAAGGTGTGATGTGATTTAAAGTCACAGTTTCCCTCCAAATCTACAGATTGCAAACCAAGCTTATATTGAAGAATCTAACAATGCTAGAGAGACTATGGAGAGGCTATAAGATCATCACAAGAAGACGGGCCCCGACACTTAGGAAAAAACCGGCAGAAACCCTTAAATACCCGCTACCGCCGGCCCATTTAGCTCAAAAGTTCTTCATTTTTCTTCTTGTCAATCCACATTGTCACATCACCCATGTTTTATTGTTTGTTTATTCTGTGGAGATGCCTATAAATACACACCAGAAAAGAGGCTAAAGGGTCGATGTTTTGAGTATAGAACAAGTTTTTCATTTTGTAGATGTTGACTTGTATTTCCTATCGTACTCTTGCCCTCTATCTTGACCTTGTAACTTCTTCAGTGAACTTTCAAGCTTAAAATTTAGGTTCTTGAATTCAAATTAGTTTGTATTTTCATTAACAATCAATAAAAAGTTCTCTTTTGCTCATTTTATGTCATTTGCTTGCTACAATTGTGATCTAGTGAAATCATTTGCTTTTCATTGATCTTGCAAGCTCTTAAGTGAGCTTGTAAATTTAAAGTTTGGTATTTTGATTTCATATTGAGATTTGGACTTAAGGACACTTAAAGAATAGCATATCAGATATATCGGTTCTTAGTTCTTTGAACTTTTGCTTTACTTTTCTTTGCAATTTTTACCATGTGTCATTTTCTTTTTATGTTTTCTTTGGTTCTTGTAAATATGTGAGTAATTGTTTAACTTGTTAAGGGTAGAATATGGTTAGTTTTTATTAGGAGAAGTGTTTACTAAAATCCTTAAAAACCCTTAACTTGTAATTGAAATTCTGATCAAACGATTCGCAATCCGCTCCGTTAGGCACCCTATCCTACCACAATAGCGGTAATTCCTAAACGTGACCGGTTGCGAGTGGTTTGCCGGAGGCTAAGGCAAAGAGACAAGAATGGAAGGACAAAGGGCAAGAAATACGGATTTAGCGCACGATCGCAAATACCATACTTCAAGTTTCCATTTGAATGGTTGGAATTTACCGTGTCGTATCTTTAAGTTTGAAATAACCGCAATCAAAACGGTGTCGCGTGTAGCGAGCCGAGATGAGTACGGGTCCTCCGTAGGGAGATGGTAGGTTTTTAAGCTTGTTTTAACGAGTTAAGTCCGTAACTTGAGTTGTTTTTATTCTAAGCATCGTAAATATGATATGTTCAAGAAAAAGACTTCTGAAGGGTATTTTTAGGTTAGCTTGAGTTAGGATAACGTTTACCGTTTTCTTATAGACCTAATTTGATATTGATGCTAAGGTAATCGGCAACAACGTGAATTAGGGAACTTGAAATACGATATTTGCGATTGTGAGCTAAGTCCGTATTTCTTGTCCCTTGTCCTTCCGTTCTTGTCTCTTGGCCTTGGCCTCCGGCAAACCACTCGCAACCGGTCACGATCAGGAATCACCACTATCGTGGTAGAATAGGGTGTCTAACGGAACGAATTGCGAATCGTTTGGTCGGAGTTTCAATTCCAAGTTAAGGTTTTTAGCAAACACTTCTCCTAACAAAAACTAACCATATTCTACCATTAACGAGTTAAACAATTACTCACACATATTTACAAGAACCAAATAAAACATAAAAAGAGAATGGCATATAGTAAAAATTGCAAAAAAAAAAAATTAAGCAAAGGTTTAAAGAACTAAGAACCGATATGCAATTCTTCAAGTGTCTTAAGTCTAAATCTTAATATGAAATCAAAATACCAAACTTTAAACTTGCAAGCTCATTTAAAAGGTTGCAAGATCAAAAAAAGAGCAAAGGATTTCACTAGATCACAATTGTAGTAAGCAAATGACATGAAATGAGCAAAAGAGAACTTTTTATTGATTGTTAATAAAGATGCAAACTAATTTGAATTCAAGAACCTAAATCTTAAGCTTATAAGTTCAGTGAAGAAGTTACAAGGTCAAGATAGAGGGCAAGAACTCAAGAGTACAAAAGGAAATACAAGTTAACATCTACAAAATGAAAAACTTGTTCTAAACTCATAACATTGACCCTTTAGCCTCTCTTCTGGTGTGTATTTATAGGCCTCTTCACAGAATAAACAAACGATAATATAAGGACGATGTGGATTGACCAGAAGAAAAATGAATAACTTTTGAGCTAAATAGGCCAGCGGTAGCGGGTATTTAGGGGATTCTGCCGGTTTTTTCCTAAGTATTGGGGCTCGTCTTCTTGTGATGATCTTATAGCCTCTCCATGATCTCTCTAGCATTGTTTGATTCTTTAATATAAGCTTGGTTTGCAATCTGTAGATTTGGAGGGAAAATATGACTTTAAATCACATCACACCTTTTTGCTTCACTCATCACACACTCACTTGCTCATCCACTTGTACAAGTCATGATTCTTGTGTACCCACTTATGCTAGGCTGTCCCACCATGGTTCATGCATCAAAAGATTTGTGTTCACACTTGTATCTTATTGTATCATGTTGGACCATTCTTGAATAAAGATGTGTACACATTGATTTGTTTTTGCAAACTCTTGAATATTGATCGGTTTCCTGTTCCGGTTGCAGTATCGGCTCACAAATGTCGTATCCGTGCATTTGAGTGTATTTCCAGTGTTTTGACACAAATACCTGAAATCTATATTTATTGAGCAGACACGGATTAATAGTACCGATATATCAAAAAAATGATAATGAATGAGCGGTATTGAAATGCAGTTTTTCGTAATGAACAAACACCCCCAAACTTATCTTTTGCTCGTCCCGAGCAAAAGAAAATCATAACCTCACTTTCGCAGGGAACGCGATTGCACTGAGCTCGTGCAACAAGCCGTTAAATCTCTAAGTGTCCTTAGTAGGAGTAGTGTTGTCTCCTGAAGGTTTTCAGCGGATTACACCAACAAAATCCCGTTAAACTAGTTTTGCGAAATAACTGTCAATTCTAATCCTAAGGTTTAATATCAAAGCTAGAAATTCCATTATCCTAAGTTTTAGAAATATCAAAGCCTTATTTTTCACTTTATTTAACTTAAGATCCTATACGTTTTAACGTGTGGTGCAAACAGCGTCGTTATGTTTCGAAAAGTTCAATTTAGAGTCATTATGTCACAAAATAAAGACCAGATTAAAACTTCAAAAGGATCATACCAGTTTACAAAGAGTTAAGTTTTTCTCAAGTTTCGTTCTCCAGCTAGGTTTCAAATTCAGAATTTCTATCATTTTTAACAGAAAACTTGGTCTTATACTTCACTCCACCTTTTACTTGTTTTCGTCTCATACACACCTTCGTAAACGTGCAATAGTCTTGATTATCAAATAAAACCTTCATATCTCCGTTTGAAAATATTTTTATAAAAACTTGTCCTTTATCAAAGATTATTTTCACATAAAGGACCGTTGTGAGTTTTAACTTGGAGAGAACACTTGCTTTACTTTATTTTAAATTGGACTTTGTAGGCTTCTTAGCGAGATTTGGGCCAATGCATCTAAACCAGTTAGTTTTAGGGCATTAGGTGTAAAAACACCCCGGCGGACTTAATTGCCCAAGTTACCTAGGTCCTAAAACAAAAGGACTCATTTTGGCATAAGAATTATGACAATTCAATGTGAACGGAGATATAACCACTTGTTCAATTCTTTTTTCAAGATATAAGACGTGTTTTGTGTAGGCAAGGTGTGCAATCACTCCAATTAAGTTTAAGATGGGTTATTTTTCAGACTTAGTTTTTATTAAAATATCAATAATATCATTCCATATCCACTTTGTTTTATAAACTCTTCTCGATATTACATATCTCAAAAAAACCAGTTTGATCCTGACGGACTTCATAAATTTTAAAGGTGTTTTAAGACATATCAAACTTTTCATCTAATTTTTCAAAACCCACGACACGTGCAGTGTGATGAAAAAGACGTATTTTGAATTTAAGCTACTGTTAAATTACAAGGAGGGTTATCATTCGGGTTTTCAATATCTAGACATAAGATTTAGTTATTCCTATCTTATCATATTAAACCGTCGATATTTTGAATTTAAGCTTTTCCACCTACTAACTTAACAACAAAGTTTTTATATTTTTTTTGGAAATTTTTCAGTTTTTATGGGTTTTTTAGTTTTTCTGATATAAACAGCAGAATGCAATACAAAAGCAAACGTGCAATGCAACTACATGCAAAATAAAAGAAAAAATACATGATATGAAATGCTAAAATGCAGGAAATATGCAAATGCAATATTATATGCTTGATACAGGATAAACCCCATCTCAAATTCACCCCCAAACTTAAAGTAGATGATGTCCTCATCGTCGCTTGGCTTTTACCTTTCCTTTTGTCGCTTTCACTTGCCTCTTCTTGGTTTGCTAGGATCTTGGCTCAACTGTTGTTTGATTTCTTTGTTCTGCCCGATCAGTGTCTTGATACCGCGGATCTCCATCCTGTACAAATTATAAGGATCTGTCGATATATCCTCATTTAGGTAGATCTCTGATGATGTCTGCGGTGCCGTATGCTCGTTCAGGTCAGAGGGTGACCATATCTGATGCTCACATCTGGTGTCTGTATAACCCTGTGAGATCCTCTCAAACTCGACTGGAACTGTGTCGTACATGATAACCCAGGCATTGAAGTCCTCCATATAGTAATGGCAGATCTGGGTGATGAAAATTGGATGCAACAGTTTGCGCCCTGTGAAACCCTCCATAATTGTTGTAAACATGTTCACAATGCAAAATTGATAGTTTTTCATCATTAGGCAATGGACGACATGACCCACAATCGCCGGGAAAGAAAAAACTCGGCTAAGCCTTTTGACATTTCGGTATACCAAGCGGCAAGCAGTATATACATTTCGATACATCTGCTGGGCGTTCAGCCCAGCATCTCGTAGTTCGCACCTCGATCCAACAATCGTTCCATACTCTGCGAGCTCTAATGGGTATTGAAATCATGGTCGGGTGGAGATGTTAGTGACTTTTGAAACTATTTCTGCTGAGAACACCCTCCTCCCCCGAAAATGAAAACGGACACGATCCTGCAATTGCTCGCCCGCTCGCAACGCATCGTAGAATTCATCCACTAATTCTTGAATGGCACACAATCCAGCATCCCCATACAACAGAAATTCCCAACCCATTTGACAAATTGTATCATAGAAATAGTTCCCATATAGCTCATGGGTGAACACATCGACAAATTTTTTTCCGCAATCAAAGGGAGCCATTACAGTGGGTAATCGAAATTTTCAAGGAAATCAAACAGGGGAGTTGTGAGGAGAGAGAATCTTACAGTGAGGCAGAAGAAACTCGTGGATTGATGTCAATACGGCCGGCGGCGACAGGAAATTTTGTGATTCCGGTGGTCAATCTGAGATGATGGGAGCTAGGGTTTTTGGATTGATTTGTGGGAGAGAAGAGGAGACGGAAAATTTTGTTTGAGTGTTTACAATGGGCTCGGGTTAGTGGGTTGGGTTGTTATACACTTTCCCTTTCCCTTTTCTCTTTTTTTATTTTATTTTTTATTTATTTTTTTAATCCAAAATCCGAGCATCACCAGACAAGATTGCTCGTCAAAAAGAAAAATGGATATGCACCGGACAAAAATATCCACATATATATACAAAAATAGTATATATATACCCCAAACTTATTTGAAACAGTGTCTCCATTGTTTATAACTGGATAACCGAAATTTGGTGGTAAACAGAGGAAGATTAATCAGGGTAAACCGGCTCTTGCAATATCAGGAGCTCCTCCGATGGTTCTGCGGTAAGGAACGGTTTCAATCTGTGTCCGTTTAATTTTAAAACTGAACCGTCCTTTGGATGCGTTGCGAGCGTCCAGAATTGGTTAATCTTCCTCGTCGTTCTTCCGGCTCGGCACAGCCTCGACCCCTTTGGAGACTAATCAACAGATATAAGAATGTACAGGTTCCCAAAAGAGTTGGGAAATGGGCCCATGAAATCTATCCCCCAAACATCAAACATCAACAACCAGAATTGGTTAAAGCGGCATCTCGTTTCTTCCGAAAATCCAGCCCAAATGTTGGTACCGGGAGCAAGTCTTGCAGTAATAATATGCATCTTTGAAAAGTTTTGGCTCATTATGGTTTTGTTGTTCGAAGGACCGTGACTACGTTGAGATCAGGAAAAATGTCGAACAGCATCGGTGCATAGAATAATAAGGATGATGACACTCTGGCTGCTTCTTCTTCATTTGAGCCCATTCTCCGTTCTTCGCAGGGCTCTTCTTCAAAAACCACTGCTTTGAACGGACCCACCTCACTCCACTCCAGTTTTGGGTTCCGTTCCAACTCCACAATCTCCTCCACAAATATTGGACTCGACCAATTTAAACAAAGCTCCATTTCCAAACTGGTTGAGATCCAATAAGCAAAGTCCACAAATGGATAAGGTTGTGGAGTAATTCAAATAAGTTAACATAAACATTCCTCTCTTAGGTGCAATCCAACAAGTCCCCTCTTATGCGAAAATCTTGAAAGACTTGTGCATTAAGAAGAGGAAATCCCATGTACCGACAAAAGTTTTCTTGGCAAGTAACGTGAATGATGCTCTTACCCAAGATTTACCACAAAAACGAAAGAACCCTGGTTGTCATACGATTTCAATTACCATTGGGGATAAGAATATTAATCGCGCTCTTTTGGATCTCGGTGCCAGTGTTAACCTTCTTCCTTATTCTGTTTATGAGCAACTCGGTGTAGGAGAACTGCAACCTACACATTGTACTCTTCAAATGGCTGACCGATCTATCACCCATCTTAGTGATGAGCTAGAGAATGTGTTAATTAAGATTGGGACTTCATATTCGCCGTTGACTTCATTGTTTTAGATACACAACCCGTAGCTAACCCTTGGAATCAAATTCCGGTAATACGAGGTCGCCCGTTCCTTACAACCTCAAATGTGGTGATCAATTGTCAAAATGATTCCATGAAACTATCTTTTGGAAATATGACAATTGAACTCAACATTTTTAGGTTAGAGAATCAGCCACCCGAACCGAATGCCCATCTACTAGATATCTGTTCCGTTTAGGAGATCGCTCCCGAAGATTGTGAATTTGAAGAATTTCTGTTTAATAATCCAGACGCCACCAGTGCGTTCTTCTTTGAACCTGCTGCTTCCGACTTCGACAAAGAATACAAGTGTTTCACGTTTACGAATGATCTTGAAATATCACCACCCGAGTTGGAATCGTTTGAATTTTCGGATGAGTTGGTTGAACCATCCGACTTTGTTGCATACACTTGTTTTGAAACCCTCTTAGAATCCTTCGAGTTCGAGACGCGTTCGTCGATCTTGCCTTTAGTCGTTTCTCCTCTGACGCTCGAACTCAAGCCACTGCCGTCTCACCTCAAGTATGCCTACTTAGGTGAAAACGAGACTCTTCCGGTTATCATTTCGGCCTCTCCAGCTTTAGAGGAAGAGAAAGCCCTTTCTCGCTGTCTTATAATCAAATCGACAAGCTTTCGGCTGGACGATGGCGGACATCAAGGGGATTAGTCCCCTGATCGTTGAACATCACATTCACATGATGAATGATGCCAAACCAGCTAGGGATCTACAGAGGCGATTGAATCCAGTCATTAAGGAGGCCGTGAAGAAAGAGATTGTCAAATGTATGGATAATGGTATCATTTACCCTATCTCCGACAGTCAATGGGTCGGTCCGATACACGTTGTCCCTAAAAAGTCAGGCATTACAGTCATCACTAACGAGGCAAATGAGTTAATCCCCACTCGCACCCAAACCGGATGGCGAGTGTGCATTGATTATCGGAAACTCAACGCCCCAACGCGGAAACTCAACGCCCCAACGCTCGAACGATTAGCTGGACATGAGTATTACTGTTTTCTGGACGGTTACTTAAGATACGACCAAATTCCCATCGCCGAAAAAGACCAGAACAAGACCACTTTCACTTGTCCTTTCGACACGTTCGCATATCGTCGCATGCCCTTTGGGTTATGCAATGCTCCTGCTACATTTCAGCGGCGTATGATGGGTATATTCACCGACACCGTCGAGAAATTTCTAGAAATATTCATGGATGACTTCTCCATCTTTGGAGACTCTTTTAACGAGTGTTTATAACATCTGAACGCTGTCCTTACTCGATGTAAGGATAAAAATCTAACTTTGAACTGGGAAAAATGCCACTTCATGGTACGCGAAGGTATTGTCTTAGGACATATCATTTCACGAAACGGCATTGATATTGACAAAGCAAAAAATTGATGTCATTTCCGACCTCCCTCCTCCAAAATGCGTCAGAGACATCATATGTTTACTTGGCCATGCCGGTTTTTATAGACGGTTCATCAAGAACTTTAGCAAGATTGCTAAACCCTTGACTCTTTTACTAGCCAAGGAAACTCCATTCAATTTCAACTCGGACTGTCTAACTGCTTTTGAATCGTTGAGAAGCTCACTCACCACTGCTCCCGTTCTTTCTTCTCCGGACTGGACGCGTCTTTTCGAGATTATGTGCGATGCATCCAACTTTGCTATCGGTACGGTCATAAGATAGCACATCGATAAGATGTCGCACGTAATCTACTAAGCGAGTCAGACCTTGAATGGTGCTCAATTGAAATATACAACCACCGAGAAAGAGTTCTTAGCGGTTGCATTCGTATTAGAGAAATTCAGGCCATATCTCATCGGCTTCCCAGTCGTCGTCTACACCAATCATTCTGCTTTGAGGCATCTGTATGCGAAAAATGATGCCAAATCTCGGCTGATAAATTGGATCCTCTTACTTCAAGAGTTTGACCTTGTCATTAAGGACAAAAGCGGATGTGAAAACGTTGTTGCCGATCATCTTTCACGACTTCCTTATTCGCCAATGTTACCTCTCCCTATAAACGATGCTTTTCCTGATGAACTCTTGACGGTATCTTGCGAACCATGGATATTGTAAACAATTTAGCAAGTGGACTTGTACCAAGCGAATGGTCGAGTCGGGACAAACTTAGATTTTTCTCCTAAGTAAAACACTTTTACTGGGAAAACCCCTACCTGTTCAAGTATTGTCCAGACCAAATCATCCGCCGGTGTGTTCCGGAAAACGAGTTCAAGAGTGTTGTCTTTCTGCCATGATCAAGCGTGTGGCGGTGGGCATTTTGGCCCAAGAAAGACAGCTGAGAAAGTCTTCCGGTATGGCTTTTACTGGCCAAAACTTTTCAAAGATGCACATGATTGCTGCAAAACTTGCTTCCGGTGCCAACATTTAGGCCGGATTTCCAGGAGAAACGAGATACCGCTCCAACCAATCCTGGTTATTAAGATGTTCGATGTATGGGGGATAAATTTCATAGGCCCGTTTCCCAACTTTTTTGGGAACCTATACATTCTTTTAGCTGTTGATTATGTCTCCAAATGAGTCGAGACAGTGCCGAGCCGGACGAACGACAATAAGGTTGTCGTTAGATTCCTGAAAGAAAAAACTTTTCCCGGTTCGGGCATCCTCGCACTATCATTAGCGATAATGGAACACATTTTTGCAATAAGTCTTTTGAGACCTTGATGTGGAAATACTCGATTAATCATAAGCTATCCACGCCCTACCACCCCCAAACATGTGGGCAAGCCGAAGTTTCAAATCGGCAAATCAAGCAGGTATTGGAGAAAACGGTTTCTAGGAACCGTAAAGATTAATCTATGAAATTTACCGATGTCCTTTAGGCATTTCGAACTGCATACAAGACTGATCTTGGCATGACTCCCTATCGGCTTGTGTACGGAAAGGCTTGCCACCTCCCTGTCGAAATCGAGCATCGTGCATTTTGGACGATTAAAGAGCTGAATTTCAACCTTGAAAACGCGGGCAACCATCGGAAGCTGTAACTTAACGAACTACGGGGATGAGGCTTACGAAAAAGCGGTTGTTATAAAGAACCGAATGAAAATGTTTCATGACAAACACCCTATACGCAAAACTTTCACGCATGATCAACAGGTACTTCTTTATAACACAAGACTTCACTTACATCCTGGTAAGCTCAGATCTTGCAGACGGGACCCTTTCTTGTGCGATGTGTATACCAGCACGGTGCGGTGGATTTGGAAAATCCAAAGGACAGCTCGGGTTTTAAAGTAAACGGGAGACAGATTGAAACCGTTTCTTACCGCAGAACCATCGAAGGAGCTCCTGATATTGCAGGAACCGATTTACCCTGCTTATCTTCCTCTGTTTACCACCAAACTTCGGTTATCCAGCCATAAACAGTGGAGACACTGTTTCAAATAAGTTTGGGGGTATATATAACTATTTTTGTATATATGTGTGGATATTCTTGTCCGGTGCATATCCATTTTTCTTTTTGACGAGCAATCTTGTCTGATGATACTCGGTTTTTGGATAAAATTAATTAATTAAAAAAAATTTAAAAAAAAAGAGAAAAAAGGGAGGGGAATGTGTATATAGAAAAGAAAAAACAAAACAAAAAATGAGAAGAGAAAATAGGGTTTTTTTTAAAAGTTTTTTTTTAAAAAATGGGTTTTTGTAAAACATCATCTTATAACAGCCCAACCCACTCCACTGACCCGAGCCCCAATCTAAACACTCAAACAAAATTTTCTGTCACCTTTCATCTCCCCCAACTCAATCCAAAAACCCTAGCTCCCATCACCTCAGATCGACCGCCGGAATCACAAAATTTCCCGTCACCGCCGGCCGTATTGACATCAATCCACGATTTCCTTCTGCCTCGCTGTAAAATTCTCTCTCCATGCAACTCCCATGTTGTTTGATTTCCCTGAAAATTTCGATTACCCATTGTAATGGCTCCCTTTGATTGCGAAAAAAAATTTGTCGATGTGTTCACCCGTGAGCTATATGGGAGCTATTTCTACGATACAATTTGTCAAATGGGTTGGAAATTTCTATTGTATGGGATGAGGGCTTGTGCGCCATTCAAGAATTAGTAAATGAATTCTACGATGCGTTGCGAGCGGACGAGCAATTGCAGGATCGTGTCCGTTTTCATTTTCAGGGGAGGAGTGTTCTCAGCAGAAACAATTTCAAAAGTCACTAACATTCCCATCCGATCAGGATTTCAATATCCATTAGAGCTTACCGAGTATAGAACGATTGTTGGATCGAGATGCAAACTACGAGATGCTGGGCTGAACGCCCAGTAGATATATCGAAACGTATATACTGCTTGCCGCTGGGTATACCGAAATGTCAAAGGGCTCAGCCGAGTTTCTTCTTTCCCGGCGATGGTAGGTCATGTCGTCCATTGCCTAATGACAAAGAACTATAAATTTTGCATTATGAACATGTTCACAACAATCATGGAGGGTGTCATAGAGCGCAAACTGTTACTTCTAGTCCTCATCATCCAGATCTGCCATTAATATATGGAGGAGGACTTCAATGCCTGCATCATCATGTATGACACAGTCCCAGTTGAGATTGAGAGGATCTCACAGGGGTATACAGACACTAGATGTGAGCAGCAGATATGGTATATGGTCACCCTCTGACCCGAGCGAGCATGCGGCACCGCAGACATCATCAGAGATCTACCTGAATGAGGATATACCGACGGATCCTTATGATTTGAACAGGATAGAGGTCTGCGGTATCAAGACACTGATCAGGCAGAACAAAGATATCAAACAGCAGTTAAGCCAGATCCTAGTAAACCAAGAAAGGCAAGTGGAAGCGACAAAAGCAAAGAAAAGGGAAAAACCAAGCGACGATGAGGACATCATCCACTTCAAGTTTGGGGGTGAATTTGAGATGGGGTTTATCTTGTATCAAGCATATAATATTGCATTTGCATATTTCCAGCATTTTAGCATTTCATATCATGTATTTTTTCTTTTATTTAGCATGTTGTATTGCACGTTTGCTTTTGTATTGCATTCTGCTGCTTATATCAGAAAAACCGAAAAAACCATAAAATTGAAAATTTTCCAAAAAAAATGTAAAAACTTTGTCGTTAAGTTAGCCGATGGAAAGGCTTAAATTCAAAATATCGACGGTTTAATATGATAAGATAGGAATAACTAAATCTTGTTTAGATATTGAAAACCCGAACAATAACCCTCCTTGGAATTTAACAGTAGCTAATATACGTCTTTTTCATCACACTACACGTGTCGTGAGTTTTGAAAAATTAGATGAAAAGTTTGATGTCTTAAAACACCTTTAAAATTTGTGAACTCCGTCAGGATCAAACTGGTTTTTCTAAGATATGTAATATCGAGAAGAGTTTATAAAGCAAAGTGGATATAAAATGATATTATTGATGCTTTATTAAAAAGCAAGTCTGAAAAATAACACATCTTAAACTTAATTGGAGTGATTGCACACCTTACCTATACAAAACACGCCTTATATCTTGAAAAAAGAATTGAACAACTGGTTATATCTCCGTTCACATTGAATTGTCATAATTCTCACGCCAAAATGAGTCCTTTTGTTTTAGGACCTAAGTAACTTGGGCCGGGGTGTTTTTACACCTAATGCCGTAAAACCAACTGGTTTTGGATGCATTGGCCCAAAGCTCGCTTAGAAGCCTACAAAGTCCAATTTAAAACAAAGTAAAGCAAATGTTCTCTCCGAGTTAAAATTCATAACGGTCCTTTGTATGAGAATAATCTTAATAAAAGACAAGTTTTTATAAACATATTTTCAAACGGATATGAAGGTTTTATTTGATAATCAAGACTGTTGCACGTTTACGAAGGTGTGTATGAAACAAAAACAAGTAAAAGGTGGAGTGAAGTATAAGACCAAGTTTTCTGTTAAAAATTATAGAAAATCTGAATTTGAAACCTAATTGGAGAACGGAACATGAGTAAAACTTAACTCATTGTAAACCGGTATGATCCTTTTGAAGTTTTAATCCGGTCTTTATTTTGTGACATAATGACTCTAAATCGAACTTTTCGAAACATAACGACGATGTTTGCACCACACGTTAAGACGTATAGGATCTTAAGTTAAATAAGAAGTGAGGAGTGAAAAACAAGGGTTTGATATTAAAACTTAGGATAATAGAATTTCTAGCTTTGATATCAAACCCTAAGATTAGAATTGGCAGTTATTTCGCAAAACCTGCTTAACGGGATTTTGTGGGTGTAATCCGCTGAAAACCCTCAGGAGACAACACTACTCATACTAGGGACACCTAGAGGTTTAACGGCTTGTTCCACGACCTCAGTGCAATCGCGTTCCCTGCGAAAGTGAGGTTAGGATTTTGTTTTGCTCGGTACGAACAAAAGATAAGTTTGGGGGTGTTTGTTCATCACGAAAAACTACATTTCAATACCGCTCATTCGTTATCATTTTTTTGATATATCGGTACTATTAATCCGTGTCTGCTCAATAAATACAGATTTCATGTGTTCGTGTCAAAACACTGGAAACACACTCAAATGCACGGATACGACATTTGTGAGCCGACACTGCAACCGGAACATCAAACCGATCAATATTCAAGAGTTTGCAAAAACAAATCAATGTGTACACATCTTTATTCAAGAATGGTCCAACATGATACAACAAGATACAAGTGTGATCACAAATCTTTGATGCATGAACCATGGTGGGACAGCCTAGCACAAGTGGACACACAAGAATCATGACTTGTACAAGTGGATGAACAAGTGGGTGTGTGATGAGTGAAGCAAAAAGGTGTGATGTGAATTAAAGTCACATTTTCCCTCTAAATCTATAGATTGCAAACCAAGCTTATATTAAAGAATCAAACAATACTAGAGAGATCATGGAGAGACTATAAGATCATCACAAGAAGACAGGCTCCAACACTTAGGAAAAAACCGGCAGAATCCCCTAAATACCCGCTACCGCCGGCCCATTTAGCTCAAAAGTATTTCATTTTTCTTCTGGTCAGTCCACATTGTCACATCACCCTTATTTTATTGTTTGTTTATTATATGGAGATGCCTATAAATACACACCAGAAGAGAGGCCAAAAGAGTCAATGTTTTGAGTTTAGAACAAAATTTTCATTTTGTAGATGTTAACTTGTATTTCCTTTTGTACTCTTGAGTTCTTGCCCTCTATCTTGATCTTGTAACTTCTTCACTGAACTTACAAGCTTAAGGTTTAGGTTCTTGAATTCAAATTAGTTTGTATCTGCATTAACAATCAATAAAAAGTTCTCTTTTGCTCATTTCACGTCATTTGCTTGCTACAATTGTGATCTAGTGAAATCCTTTGCTTTTTTTATCTTGCAATCTCTTAAGTGAGCTTGCAAATTTAAAGTTTGGTATTTTGATTTCATATTGAGATTTGGACTTATGGACACTTAAAGAATTGCATATCAGATATATCGGTTCTTAGTTCTTTAAACCTTTGCTTTGCTTTACTTTTCTTTGCAATTTTTACTATGTATCATTCTCTTTTTATGTTTTATTTGGTTCTTGTAAATATATGTGAGTAATTGTTTAACTTGTTAAGGGTAGAATATGGTTAGTTTTTGTTGGGAGAAGTGTTTGCTAAAATCCTTAAAAACCCTTAACTTGTAATTAAAACTCCGACCGATTCGCAATCCGTTCCGTTAAACACCATATCCTACCACGATAGCGGTGACTCCTAATCGTGACCGGTTGCGAGTGGTTTGCCGGAGGCTAAGGCCAAGAGACAAGAACGAAAGGACAAGGGACAAGAAATACGGATTTAGCGCACAATCGAAAATACTGTACTTCAAGTTCCCTAATTCACGTTGTTGCTGATTACCTTAGCATCAATATCAAGTTAGGTTTATAAGGAAACGACAAACGTTATCCTAACTCAAGCTAACCTAAAACTACCCCTAAGAAATTTTTTTCTTGAACATATAATATTTACGACGCTTAAAATAAAAACAACTCAAGTTACGGACTTAACTCGTTAAAACAAGCTTAAAAACCTAACATCTCCATGCGGACGACCCGTACTCATCTCGGCTCGCTACACGCGACACCGTTTTAATTGCGGTTATTTCAAACTTAAAGATACGACACGGTAAATTCCAACCAATCAGTTCACAAAACTCCAATGTCGTTGTTCTATTCCCATCAACTAGACCCTGCTTCGACAACTCGGTCATACCTCACTCATATGTCCGAGCCTCATGTACCATAATCTGGTAGTGTCCGGATCTGTCATAGATTTGGATGATGAAATAGCCGATGAACCGGAAGTCGTCGAACCCTGCAACGAATATAAGGACTTCTTCAAGCCTTTCATCACAATTAAAGCACATTTGGTTACCTTCAAAACTGCATTTTCAGCGAAAAAATTGCAACCCTTGTCGTTGAGTGGACCTAAAGAGATGAGATTCTTCTTCAAGTCAGGTACGTACCTGACTTCCGCCAATGTTCTCACAATACCGTCAAGCATCTTGATTTGGATCGTCCCTATGCCAATATTTCGACACGAACTATTGTTGCGCATCAAAATCACTCCACCATCAACGGACTCATAGATGGTGAACAAATCTCTATTGGGACACATGTGGTAGGAATCCGAATCCATAATCCACTCGTCCTTGAATCGATGTGTGCTGTCAAGAACCATAAGAAAATCTCCTACTCCTTCCGCTATACTAGCTTCGGCTGAACTCTCCTTCGATTTGTTTTCCAACTTCTGCTTGTTCTGCAATTTGAAACAGTCGACTTTAAAGTGCCCGAGCTTCTTACAATAGTCGCAGATCAAATTCTTTTTATTCTAGGACTGACCTTGACTTCTTCCTATTACCTTCCGGATCTCTTCTCCGCTCCCCTTCGAACAAATAAGCCGGAAAATGAACTATCGGTTTCATTAGAAGTCAACTCCTTGTCGATCTTCTATTTGTTTATCAAGTTCTTTTTGACATCCTTGATCGAAATTGTATCTCGTCCATATATCATGGTGTCACGAAAGTATTTATATAAGGGTGGCAACGAACATAACAAGAGAAAAGCCTAATCTTCATTATCAATCTTACCCAGATCTATAATGATTGGATTAAACTCACCAACGTGAGATTTGATTGGAGAGACTTCTGACATACGAAGTGTGTAGAGACACTGCTTCAAGAGGAGTCGATTCGTGAGAGATTTCCTTAAATATAATTTCTTTAATTTTTGCCACAAGCTAGCTGTCGTCTTTTCTACCAAAACTTCTTGCAAAATTCCTTTTGTCAGATACAACTGGATAGTCGTAAGGGCATTTTCATTCAGCTCCTCTCAAGCTTCCTCCATCATAATGGAAGGCTTTGCATCCTTCCCAAGAATCGCCTTCTTAAATTATTTTGAGTCAACACGGCAATCATACTGTTAGTTATATATATACCCTAGAGGCCATTACTGTACATACGATGTATATTGTAGTGGATGTTTGGACATATATAGGGAGGACTTTCTTACTCGACATGATAGTATGCTATCTGGTTGCTCTTTATCTTAATATGTACTCTGATTGTCTCTATGTTACATGTTGATAAAGCCCTTAGGATGAGTACTTGACTACCAAGACTATGATGCAGATCATACTAGTGGGGACAGTGCAGTCGCTAAGTACATCCTTCAAATGTTCTTAGTCGTAGGTGTATCGAGACAGGGCATCATATACCAGAGTAAACTAGCGTATGCTTCTCGACCCATACAGATGGGCGATGGATGATCCTATATCCATTGGTGTTTGACATCAGAGATAGTATACGGGTGCTCAGTGGAGACTGGGTACACTGGACGGACTCGCCGAGAACTCCCAGATGGTATTATACCTCACGTCAGATGGCAGTTCTCTGGTGACACTGGTACAGGTTAGTCTGTAGACCAGAGATCGTCGTAGAGTCTTGTGTGATCCCCACCGTGCTTTGATTTCCATCATACCACGTCCAAGAGGGCGTGCAAAACGGTGGCTTTTGGGTACAGTCCCGAATCACATGGAGGCAATGAGCGATAGGAGGGGTTTCGTCTCTCCCGGTATAGGGAGTTGATGTTGCGCTGTGTTCGATTGGCTTTAACTGAAAATCCCTGGTCAGGGTTGCTGAGATTTACTGGTAAGTGTTATCAGTAGTTTCTCGAACTGTTATGGACCTCATATCGACACGACTTATCAAGCTACTGGGATCTGACGTTTACCATCCCAAGGCGAGATATGCGACATATCAGACGAAGAGACCGGACTGTTAGGGAGTGTTACTGATTGGATTCGCAGGAGAATGTACAGGCTTTGCTTGTTGATCTTCTGATCGCTCAATACCTGGGTGGCCGTTACGTTTAGCTGACCGCTTGCAGCTTGTGGGTGTTTGATATGATCATCACCTACT
This sequence comes from Agapanthus africanus, assembly GCA_030015575.1. Classification (NCBI taxonomy): domain Eukaryota; kingdom Viridiplantae; phylum Streptophyta; class Magnoliopsida; order Asparagales; family Amaryllidaceae; genus Agapanthus; species Agapanthus africanus. Next base: position 414,846,141 of record CM057338.1, on the reverse strand, counting down.
GCCGGCGTATTGACGATTATTTAGAGTCCTACACAGAGGTTTCCTGGCTCAGGCAAAACGGAGTAGGAGCACATATGTGACATGTGCGGGACCGAGAACAATACGTGTATGTGATACCGTATTAGATTCTCGCGATATGTGATATCGGCCGGGTATATGTGATATAGCCGGGTCATCGGATCAAGTGTTGATTCGATGAACTGATACAGATTATATTAGTCGGTTGTTTGTGAAATAGCCAGATTATCGGATAAAGTGTTGATTCGATAATTTAATGTATAATTATATATTTGATATATTATATTACATTAACTAATATTAGCTCACTTAAAGATTCTTTTTCTCACTTGGATAATACATTGATATATATGTGATATATGTTAATTGTATTATTTTATTTTGTTACAATAAATATTGTATATGTGATATATAATATTGTAACATGGTAGGGTTACAAATGCAATAAGCTTTGTGGAGTTTAAATATGGTTAGGGTTTGGATTAGGGTTAAACTTGGATGAAGCTTTCAAGAAGCTTCTTGAAGCTTTGACTTTGACTTTGACTTGTGATATTTTGTGTAGATATTTCTTAACCAAACCAAAACCCTTTACCATAGTTAATTCTCTACATAGGTTAAGTCTTCATTCTTAACCCATGGTTGCATTTCTAACCTCACACAAGTTTTCATTATTCATCAAAAAAGAGATTTCTTCTTCTTCTTCCCCTTGAAAAAGCTTTCTAGCTTTTTGACATGTGATGATAATGAGTGAGAAATTGAAAACAAAAGAGAGCTAAATTCCTACTTCATCATCCCCATCTATTCTAGCCACTTAGATTAGGGTGTTTGCTTTGCTAATACTTGATTAGAGAAGCAAGAGCTTGGGTTTGAGTTTTTTTTATGGTAGATCATCTTAATTATTGAAGATCGGAAGCAAGATTGCATCTTTCTCTTCATGGAGCCTCTCTAGAGTCCGGGTACTTGATGATCGCAGCGAAGGGACCACAACACGGAGCTTATGAAGTGAAGGAACGGACTACAAAGGTTGTAATCCCAAACTCTTAGATGTTAAAGTGTTTAACATGCTTGTTTGCTTAATTCTCTAGTTAAGATCTTGGTTAGGGTTTGTTTGGCACCCCAAAAATTTTAAAGTAGCATGATTGATACTTGCCAAAACCTTCACAAGGTGCTATACTAACCCTACAGTGGTATCAGAGCCAAGCTAGAGCTTTAGGCGTTGTCTGGACGAAGTTTGAAGTCCGATCGAACCCCGAAACCCCGATACAAACCCCTTCTCTGGAAAAAATTTCAAAAGTTGAAATTTTTCATATTAAAAATACTCAGAAAATCATGCAGGGAATTCTAAGAATTACTGTGAAGTACGAAGCCCTAACTCCCTCAAGAGACCGCGGCCAAACCATGCGTTTGGCGGCGGTTCCGCGGCCATCTTTGGGAGTTAGGGGCTAATACTTCAGGGGTTTATTCTTGGGTACTTTTTCATGCTTCTGGGAATTTTTAATTCTACTCAAGTGTTGAGCTTTCTGGGAAATATTGGGAACTCGTTGATTCGATCGGAAAGTTTAACTTCGTTTAAGTTTTTCCGGGTAATTTAGAACGTGTTAAAAAGTTCGAACGAATATCAATAACTCACTTTTTCCACTGTCGGAAAACTTTCAAGTGTTGGATTTTTCCACGAGTTTAAAACTTTTGGGAAATCATGCAAGCGTATCTGTGGACCCTCTAGAAGAACGTAACCTTAACTCGATTATGTGACCGTCAAAACCGCCACTAAAACCCTAGGGTTTGTGGTAGTTTAGCATTGCCACATGTGAGGCGTTGGTTTGACCCTTCTACGGCTGGTTCATTGGGGCTGAGACATGTTCTGGGATTTTTGAACTCCGCTCAAGTGTTGAGCTATTTGGGAAATCTTGGGTGTTTGATTATTCGATCGGAAAGTTTAACATTGTCTATTTATCTGGAATGTGTTACAATATTTGGAATCCACAAGTAGTTATGAGATAACTAATTTGAATGTTATAAATTTAGCATTTTAGTCTCAGATGATCGGTTGCCACGGGATTTTGATGCGATCAAAAGTCTGTTGCAATCACGTAGCGTACGCGGATACTCGCCGGGTAAACTTAATAGATAGTCATGTCCCATAGCCCCGACCAAGTGAATGTAGGAGAGCCCCGTCGCCAGAAGCATCCGTTCGGATGCTCGCGGCAGCGGTGTTCCGCCTTAGTGCACTTCGTCGACGGCATCGGGGGTGCGGCCGTCTACTAAAGTTTTCGACGAGCATTCGATCAAAATGTCGAGAATCTTGTTGAATTGCCCGACTAGATATTGAAAAGTGTTTTTAATATTGAAATTAAAATGCGGGGTTCATAATTGTTAGGCATGCGATGGCTAAGGAATTCATTTGGTTAGGCATGCGATGTCTAAGGAGGTTGCGGATTCCAACTGTTGTAGTTTTACACTTTCTTTTCTGTGACCGTAAGCGTAGTATGTGGGGTATTGCCGGCTTCGTTGCTATACATCAACGACAATCGGAATACGCATACTTGCTTACGTTGATGACATGTGATGTTATGTGTTGCTGTGATATGTTATATTGGATCGTCGTGTTTTGAATAGCCGGGGTTTTTATGTGAGATGAGAGTTTTTCATTTTCATTCATGTAAAATTCATTTGTATGTAACATTCATTTATTTGGGCACTTCCGGGTTGAGGATGATGTCACCATTGTATATTATTTACTTTTCCGCATTAAGATAGACCCAAGACGGGGAGCACAAGTAACCGGGTTCTAGGGTCCAGTGGGAGACCATCTTGAGGAGTCGAGACCGGGTCTCCTAACTCTAGAACTGGCAGGATTACTTGCCGCTCTCGTAGGGGTCTAAGGATGTGGGTTTAGCTATTCATCACGACCGTGGAATCCGTGTTTTATACAGGCTCGTATTAAAACACGGACCTCCTAGTATATCCAATATTTCATATATGTTCTTCTGCTGCAATGTTCTATGATGAGATCATATTACTGCCTGAGACGAATGTTTATATTGTATATATGAGATATATATTATATATTGTTGATTTCGTTTCATATCTGATGTTTGTGAAGCATAATAAAATGGGACTTCATTAATGAGATTAATGAAATAAAAGAAACCTAAAGATATTGTAGAAACTTGTTTAAAAACTGGTAGCTCTAGTTCTTGCTTTGCATAGCGGTATTTCTTGTAGAATATCCAGCACCTTATTCGATAAGGAAAGAGCCGAGATCCCTTCACCGGGAGTGACCTCTTTAGCAAAACTGGCAGATGCTACAAACTCACGGTTTGTCTTTTGATTGCTTCTATAATTTTTGCTTTGCATAGTGGTATTTGTGAAATATCCTGCACCTTATTCGATAAGGAAAGAGCCGAGATCCCTTTGCCGGGAGTGACCTCTTTAGCAAAACTAGTAAAGGCATCAAAAACACTCCTTTTAAAATTCACTCGATTCTACAACGATATCAAGTTCATTACGCAAAGGTTTTTCTTAAAAACCTGTCGTAGCCCTCCGTCATTTCAGATAAGTAGTATTTAGTATTCGTGATGCGTTTGTTGACTCGGTCAAGGCGTAGTGTGCGGTAGCTGATTAGTGCTTATCTGCAAAGCATATGATGCGATTGGATTAGGGTAGTCGTGCGGCCTTGTTGACTTAGTCAAGGGTCGTGCGGGTGGGTTTAATTCAATCGGGAAATGACGGGTTGAACTTTACTTACGGTCTATGGTTTGTTGACTTAGTCAAGGTCATAGATCTCTTGGGGCAAAATATTATCGGGAATTTCAAGTGTTGAAATTTGTAATGAGATTGCATACCTCCTATGAGATAGTTGGATCCCGATACCCACTGCGAGTAAGAGTTACTCATGGGAGAGTTTTTACACATTACAATTAGCCGATCAAGTAGGTGTCTAGAAAGGTGTCAACGGGGTTACGCCCCTGGGAAAACGAGGTTTACTTTAATTAGGTCCGTGCGAAAGCACGGGAAACCTCCCTCAAAGTACCGGCACTAGCCTGGCTGAAAGATTGGCGAACTTGTAGCGTGTAATTAATCTCGGCTAGTCTTTCCTTTTAGGGTTTGAAGGAAGATTTGACTAAAACAGTGGAAACCATCCTGATTAGATATATTAATAACCAATCTAATCTTGCAAGAGCATACGCTGAGTGTTTTCTTCTCTCTCTCCAGGTAGCGACCATATCACGCCTTAATCAAAATAAAAAATACGGATGTATTGACCAAACCCGCTTGTTATACTGCGCTAGAGAACGTTGGTCTCGCTCCAACTTATAAATGTTATAAGACCGAGCAGGAAATTGGGGATTACCAGAATTCCTGTGCCGCCCAAACGAAGAAAGTGCATGCTGATGCATCTTCTTCGGGTGTGTTTCATTACAAAGAACCGTTTTCAGTATCCTCTACATCCTGGGTATTTGATACCGGATCAGGATCTCGCAAATGTAATCTGTTACATGGGCTACAGAAAGGTAGAGAACTGAGAACGGGTGATAAGTTTCAAGAGTTGGAAATAGTGCAATTGTTGCAAACCAAGTCTGTTGGCAGTTATCACCCTGTATTACAAGAATACATTGATTCTGAACGAATGTTATTAGATACCGAACCTGATATACAACATCATAGCAGTTTCTTTATTAGTAAAGAAGGATATAATTTTGTATTGTTGGATAATATTTTGAACATTTCCTATATCAAGAGTTGATCGGTTCAGGCACGTTATCTAAAAGCATAGACGTTCTAAATCAAACCACAGTTCTTAGTATACAGAACACACACAAGAGGAAAAGTTCATAAATGAACGAATCCTTCTTGAGACATTGTAGACTAGGTCATATCAATGCGACCCGACTAGCCAAGTTACATTTAGATGCATATTTAAATCTGTTTGAATTTACATCTTGTGAAACTTGCCGGTCATGTCACAAAGATAAGATGACCACAGCTCTGTTTATTGGAAACAGAGAAAGAGTTAGTGAACTCTTGGGATTGATACATGATGATGTATGTAAGATCCCCTGTCTACTCATGCCAGGACCGGTTCTTTGTACTTCATTACATTCACTGATTATCTCTCAAGGTTCGGACATATGTTCCTGTTGAAACACAAGTCTGAACCTTTTGAGAAATTCAATGAATATAAGTTAGAAGTAGAGAACCAAAACGGGTATAAGTATTATGTCCATTGATGTGATCAGGGAGGAGAATGAGATTCTCACTCGGCATTACTCCTCCGTATACACCACAGCACATCGGTGTATCGGGGCGGAGCAATCACCCCCTATTAGATATGGTGCGCTCTATGATGAGTACTATTGAGTTTCTTATTTCCTTTTGGGAGTTATGCACTTGTGAAGCTGCATACCTATTGAATAGCGTTCCAATCAAATCAGGTGTCTACCACTCCATATATGATATGGTATGGGAAGAGCCCATCTCTTAAGGATGTTAAGATTTGTGGTTGTCCGGCCCATGTCTAAAAGCAAAATCCGGACAAACTCGAGGCAATGTCGGTTCTGTGGAAGTTTGTTGGATATCCCAAGCATTAAGCAAGGGAATATCTTCTACCACATCGAAGAACAAAAGATGTTTTGTTTCTCAGCATGCCACCTTTGTGAAAGGGAATTTCTTGTGAAGAAATTAATGGTCATGAGGTAGAACTGGAAAGAGTTCCAGCTGTACAAATGCAGCTGATGATTTGGTAGAACCAAAGGATTCAATAGTTTCTAACGGACCTCAGCCTCTCCGCCGATCTAGTAGGGTTCCTCATCCACCTGAGAGATACTTCGGTTTCTCTATGACAGTGGGAGCGAGGATTGCATCATGAGATGATGACCTAACTTGTTTCGAGCAGGCCATCAGGAGTGAGACTCTGTAAGAATGGCTGGATGCTTAGTGATCTGACATGGAATCCTTATACACCAACAAAGTATGGACTTTGATTGCTTTATATGAAGGGTTAAATCCCCATTAGGAGCAAGTATATCTTGAGAAAATAACTTGGTGTACATGGAAAAGTTGACTTTCAAAGCTATGCTTAAGTCCATCCAGATCCTACTTGCCATTGCTACATACCATGACTACGATTTCTGGCGGTTGGGTGTCATGACATCTTTTCTAAGTGATGATTTAGAAGAGAGCGTCTATAAGTACACAGCCTGAGGGCTTCGTAGACAGTGGGAGCAGCGGAAACGTGTGCAAGATGCTTTATGGGATAAAGCAGGCATCGCGGAGTTAGAACGTCTATTTTGATGTGGTAGTCAAAGAGTTTGACTTCATCAAAATGGTAGATGAACCTGGTATATACAAAAAGGTAGTAGAGAGTGGTGGTGATCCTCGTATTGTATGTGGATGACATACTCTTGATAGGGAAGGAGTTTCTTATGCTACGCTCGGTCAATCTCCTCTTATCACAAGGATTCTCCATAAGGATCAAAGTGATACATCCTAAATCCTGGGTTTTGGATCTATGAGATAGATGTACTTGGATGTTAGGATTCTCACTAGTTGTAGTGAGATGGTATCAATCGATCCTGGGGAGAATCACTGGAATGGTTCCAGGGTGGTAAGGTCGACTGAATGTCAGTCACAGGCATTGTCTTTACCCTCAGTGGAGGGACGGTATGTTGGAAGAGTTCCAAACTAGATACCGTGACATACTAGACGATAAAGGCAGGATAAATCACTACCAAGGATGCTACCAAAGAAATAGTCTGGATGTACACTAGTTCATGAGATGAACTTCGTTCCTACCATTGTGTGACAATGGAGTTGTGGCTTAGGCCTAGGAACCCCCGTCCCATCTGTGATCCAGACATATTCTTAGGCAGTATCACCTGATCGTGGAGATGGTTGATCTCCAAGAAGATCGAGGTTAGGAGAGTAGACACATAGGACAACAGCGCGGATCCACTCACAAAGGCCTATTTCCCTGTAGAGACTTTTATGGGATGGTTGAGTATGAGATACTTCAACCACAGCTGATTGTTGGGTATGTGATACCACAACTGATGGCCCTAGTGCAAGTGGGAGATTGTTAGTTATATGTATGCCCTAGAGGCCATTACTGTACATACGATGTATATTGTAGTGGATGCTTGGACATATATAGGGAGGACTTTCTTGCTCGACATGATAGTATGCTATCCGGTTGCTCTCTATCTTAACATGTACTCTGATTGTCTCTATGTTACATGTTGATAAAGCCCTTAGGATGAGTACTTGACTACCAGGACTATGATGCAGATCATACTAGTGGGGACAGTGTAGTCGCTAAGTACATCTTTCAAATGTTCCTAGTCGTAGGTGTATCGAGACAGGACATCGATATACCAGAGTAGACTAGTGTATGCTTCTCGACCCATACAGATGGGCGACGGATGATCCTATATCCATTGGTGTTTGACATCAGAGATAGTATACGGGTGCTCAGTGGAGACTGGGTACACTGGACGGACTCGCCGAGAACTCCCAGATGGTATTATACCTCACGTCAGATGGCAGTTCTCTGGTGACACTGGTACAGGTTAGTCTGTAGACCCGAGATCGTCATAGAGTCTTGTGTGATTCCCACTGTGCTTTGATTTCCATCATACCACGTCCAAGAGGGCGTGCAAAACGGTGGCTTTTGGGTACAGTCCCGAATCACATGGAGGCAATGAGCGATAGGAGGGGTTTCGTCTCTCCCGGTACAGGGAGTTGATGTTGCGCTGTGTTCGATTGGCTATAACTGGAAATCCCTGGCCAGGGTTGCTGAAATTTACTGGTAAGTGTTATCAGTAGTTTCTCGAACTGTTATGGACCTCATATCGACACGACTTATCAAGCTACTGGGGTCTGACGTTTACCACCCCTAGGCGAGATATGCGACATATCAGACGAAAAGACCGGACTGTACGGGAGTGTTACTGATTGGATTCACAGGAGAATGTACATGCTTGCTTGTTGATATTCTGATCGCTCAATACCTGGATGGCTGTTACGTTTAGCTGACCGCTTATAGCTTGTGGGTGTTTGATATGATTATCACCTACTGCCGGCGTATTGACGATTCTTTAGAGTCCTACACAGAGGTTTCCTGGCTCACGCAAAACGGAGTATGAGCACATATGTGATATGTGCTATCCGAGAACAATACATGTATGTGATACCGTATTAGATTCTCGCGATATGTGATATCGGCCGGGTATATGTGATATAGCCGGGTCATCGGTTCAAGTGTTGATTCGATGAACTGATAAAGATTATATTAGTTGGTTATTTGTGAAATAGCTGGATTATCGGATCAAGTGTTGATTCGATAATTTAATGTATAATCATATATTTGATATATTATATTACATTAACTAATATTAGCTCACTTAAAGATTCTTTTTCTCACTTGGATAATACATTGATATATATGTGATATATGTTAATTGTATTATTTTATTTTGTTACAATAAATATTATATATGTGATATATAATATTGTAACATGTTAGGGTTACAAATGCAACAAGCTTTGTGGAGTTTAAATATGGTTAGGGTTTGGATTAGGGTTAAACTTGGGAAGCTTTCAAGAAACTTCTTGAAGCTTTGACTTTGACTTGTGATATTTTATGTAGATATTTCTTAACCAAACCAAAACCCTTTACCATGGTTAATTCTCTACATGGGTTAAGTCATTATTCTTAACCCATGGTTGCATTTCTAACCTCACACAAGTTTTCATTATTCATCAAAAAAGAGATTTCTTCTTCTTCTTCCCCTTGAAAAAGCTTTCTAGTTTTTTGACATGTGATGATGATGAGTGAGAAATTGAAAACAAAAGAGAGCTAAATTCCTACTTCATCATCCTCATCTATTCTAGCCACTTAGATTAGGGTGTTTGCTTTGCTAATACTTGATTAGTGAAGCAAGAGCTTGGGTTTGAGTTTTTTCAAGATAGATCATCTTAGTTATTGAAGATCGGAAGCAAGATTGCATCTTTCTCTTCATGGAGCCTCTCTAGAGTCCGGGTACTTGATGATCGCAGCGAAGGGACCACAACACGGAGCTTACGAAGTGAAGGAACGGACTACAAAGGTTGTAATTCCAAACTCTTAGATGTTAAAGTGTTTAACATGCTTGTTTGCTTAATTCTCTAGTTAAGATCTTGGTTAGGGTTTGTTTAGCACCCCAAAAAATTTAAAGCAGCATGATTGATGCTTGCCAAACCTTCACAAGGTGCTATACTAACCCTACACATACAGACTTGCTATAAATTGAAACTCATATTTCCATTAAACTTCTCTATATCGAACTTCATGATTGTCGGAGATATAATGCGGAATCAATCTAAAACACCTTGAGTGCTAACGAACCCTAAAACTTCAAAATCACGATTTAAGAAAGTGGGGAAGAGAACACAAGCGTCGTTACCCACCATTAACTTAGGTCGCAATATTGAAGACCTAATAGTTCAAACGAAATATCCCTAAACAACAATAGCTCCGATACCAGTTTGTTGCTTCAAGACGATCACGAAGCAATAACAAACGATATAGAGAAGAAGAAATAAACCAATCACAGGCAAGTAAGGAAATAAAAGTGCTAACCACAAAATCAAATAGACAAAGGAGAAGCTTTATTAATCACCAAAAGTGAAGGAGTACAAACGGTGGACGAAACACACAAATCCCTCAAACCCTAGCTCTCTCAAAATAACAAAAGGGTTCTCTCAAATATCACAAAAGCTATCAGATCTAGGGTTGCTATATACTTCAATATATATAGCATACAAAAGATTTACCCAAATAACTAATTTCCCAACTTAGAAAATATCCGGCCCAAGAACACGGCTGATGTCTGAAGAAGGAATTCTCAGACGTCTGTCCAAGAGTCTCCGAAACAACAGAGTGATCCCGGACGTCTGAAGAAGGATCTTCAGATGTCTGATCTTCAGACTTCAGAACAACAGAGCATTCGCTGACGTCTGACCTCTTTCGAGTCAGACATCCGCCAAAAATATATTGTGTATACAAAGTGCTGCCAGACGTCTTAAGTTATGATATGACCCGCACACGTTTGGCCCCTTGCCTTACAGATAACTTTGAATCTTCATGATTTCATGGTAACGCCGGATCAATGGGAAATCAATAGGGATCGAATGGGAAGCATACGCAACACAGCCTTCCACTCATTTATACAACCATGAAATTTGAATACTAAGCATCTCCTCGTATCCTTTGCAAAGTGCAACTATGAAAGATCAAAACCTTCGCTAGTGACAATGAGTTCAAGCTCAAGGAGACTAGCTATAGTGTCACATCTAGAAGGATTTTGTGACATGAACATAGCATGCAATCCGTTCCTACATTAAAATTTACATTAAGTTCACAATACTGATGCCCGTTCGCAATCCGCAGAAAGTACAGGCTTAAAATCACCTTAAAGGTCGGACCAATAGCATCGTGTAAAATAATTGGTCTGGATGAAAGTTGATAGAAATAACATGTTTGGTTACAATATTAGTTTGGTGTTCTTAAATTGGTGATATTGAGAACAGATATTAGCTTAGAGTAACCCAAAGGCTGCCCATTTTAATTTTAGAAACAGGTAGTTTACTATACAACGTCAGCTTATTTACACCAATCAATCATGCAACAAACATGGATTTTCTGTATCCAGTAATGATCATTACAGAGGAAATATAATCTGCTACAAAAAGGTTCAGAAAATAGTGTGAAGCATACATATACTGACCTCTTCAGCAAATTTGATTAGAATTGTGGTCCGAGGTCTTTGTTGACCCTCCATAGGGACAAAATGTGCTGTAACTACAGCAGGAAACCCTGCATTATCTAGGACACCCTTCAAAAAAATCAAGAAAACATTTAGAATTTGAATTGCAGGTTACTGATCATGCAAAAAGACAAATAACAAATTGTCTCGCCTTTACAATCCCAGCAACAAATGCTCCACAATTGAATGTCCCCATGTCCTTCGGTATGGAAATAAATCTTAAACAGTAGTAAAGACTAGTGACTGTCGGAAAAAGCTGTTATATGCTACTAAAATCCTAAAAAGACATAAGTATGTTACCGATTAACCAGAAGTTCTTTTTCACTGATCATGTATTCATCTTCATGTTCAGTCCCCTTCTCAAGTGAGTCGGCAACCTATTTAAAAAAAGGGAGAAAATTGAGCTATGTTAACAATATATTTATGCAGAAGCAAACCTACCAACAAATATCTGGAACTATAATAAGCATCGCTGGTGAATGATCACTTAATGATGTAAACTCTACACACATAACAGACGAAAATGCTTGAACCAAAAGAAAGATGGCTTGGGTGTTGATCATAAATGTTCACTGTCTTTAAATTGCGCTCGACTATGAGTTCGCTATGCATTAATATTCATTGTGTTCAATGTGTTCTATTACAACTTGGATGCTAGTGATTATGATGCTTGAATGTGTACGAAAAAATTGTTTGGATTAAATATTTGTGTATTAGGGATGATAGCAGTTTATTATAATCCTTAAATAAATTGCTCTTCTTTATTATAAGGCAAAATTGTTTCCAAGCCCAGTTTGAAGAAATGACTTATTTTTAAACCCACTAAGTTCCAAAATTATGAAAAAACCCAAAAATATACTTTGCCATTATTTTAAATCCAAACCCTAATTTGCAAACGTATTTATGTATGCATTGCCTATAATACCCTTTTAAAAAAATTTAAGATATTAGAATATGAGATTTTTTAGATTTCCCAAAATATTAGAAGTTTAGAGCATAAGATTTTTAGTTATGAACCTATAGTTTTTCATGGCTTCTTTATTATTCTCTTTTATGATTGTTTGCCTTAATTTTTTTTCCTAAACCCATCTTTTTCTAAACTCTTCTTTATTGTTTCTTTCCCCCTTAATTATTGTTTGCCCTAGTTTTCGATTTTTTATTATTCCCTCTTTATTATTTATTGCTCTAGTTTCAACCGTCATAAAAGTGAAGATGCCGGAAACATGGGAGGATACTGGAGAATTGTGAGAGGAGATAAGGGAATCGGGGGCTTTGGATTAAAGGTTAGGGATTAGAAAGATGAAATGCAAAAATTGAAAACGTAGATGGGGGATTTGGAGGAATTGGATTGGAGAAACAGATTTGAAAACAAAGATGCAGATTTTGGGAGAGGAGATTGGGGAGAAAATTGAAGAATTGGGAGAGTAGCATCGAGGAAGGAGAAGCGAACCATATTAGTCACGAAAGGAAATCATACGATAATTCTTTTTGAAAGAATAATCATGTGTATTTGATTAAAAAGAATAAGGGTAAAACCGGAATTTTTGCAAAAATATCATAAGTATAATACACACAATCTACTTTGGGCTTGAGTACTGGGTTTTTCATAATTTTGAAAATACGCGGGTTTATAAATAAGTCATCTCTCCAAACTGGGTTCGGAAACAATTTACCCTTATTATAATTGCTTGGTTTATAATGGGCATTGAGTGATGGTAGAATATTGATGGAACAGGGTGAAAAAATCATTAAAGTGTGGGTTACCTTTCCAAAGAGAACCTTCCACACCGTACTATGCACAAAGGATAGAATCCCCAGTAATCGTGTTTCCCTTCTGTTGCCCTGTAATTAGCAGATTAAAACAAACCATCAGCACACTTTGCATGCAATATTAAGCGATTACCTTCGCGGGGTACCCATCAATTATAGTCCTTTTGACTTTTGATATCAGTCCCTAAACATGTAGAACCCATCTAATTTGAGTCTTTTTATATATGTTTGCAAGGGCATGCTCAAAATAGACTCACAATAGGCGGATCTAAGATTGTTGGAGACTTATAATAAATATCTAATTTGTTCGTGACCTCTATCAAATTAGGTAACTGTTAGGACTTATGTCCTAAATAACCTAAGTAAATTGACATGAATGATACACCTTAAAAATTCAACAGCAATTTGATTCTGACACAATTATTAGAATCACTGAAGGATATATTCCATAAAGCAGATGTTCGCTTAGATAATCATAATATCAATCATCTTTTACCAATATGAAGTTCCTCTCCAAAGTAATTTTAAGTCATGTATATAATAATGAGCAACACTAACATAATGCAATAACAATCCAATTTGCCCATATAACAGAATTTCACCTTATCTCTATGGCAAAGAAGTTCAAGGACTCTTGCTCCAACAGCATAGCCAGCATCCTCTAGTCTGCATATTGGTGTGCACTTGTTATTGAATTTCCAACCATGAAGTATTATTACATTATATTAATTTTTCTGCCAAAGAATCAGATGCAATCCAGAAATATGAAAGGACTGAAACAGGTGTTTGAGCAAGCAGTATGAAAGGACTGAAACAGGTGTTTGAGTGAGCAGTAAACAGTAAAGGGGTATATTTTGGTTCCCTACAGGCCAAAGAACTTTTTTTGATAAGTCCTCCCATCACAAAATCCTTTCCAAAAGAACCAATAGAAAAGAACATCCTTTCCCACGATAGTATTTCTCATCATATATGTCAAGCCCCGCTTTCCAAAATACACTAATGCGGGAACGCAACTCGGCCAGCCATGCTACCTCCGGCAAGGAATCATCCTTCCATGGTCACATTAAGGCTTCTTGCACTAATCAAGCGACACAAGAAAAATAGTAAATCTAGTACATGTTCATTGCCACGATAAATAACAATCGCGGAAGCAAAATACTGGAATATCATGTCTCAACTGATCCAAATATGAAATAAGAAAACGATACGCAATATTTAGTCCCTTATGGGCTCACAACGAAGCCAAATAAAAGAGTTCAGTTCTGAAAAGAAACATAAAACCACAAATAACTAGATAAATGGAAATACGCCTCACTGCTCAGCCATCTTCTCAAAATACTCCTGATCATGCGGTTCTAATGTCAAAAGATCTGGGCCATGCAAAACCCAAACGTCAGAGCGTCGACATAATATGATAATAATGATGATATTAAATGTGACATGGATAGTTATTGCGGAAACTGGTGACATGTGAGCATACAATAACAATGGCAATTACAAGCGATACAACAGCAGAACATGTAAATCAATCATATCATGTGTAACCTAAAAGTCGATGTCACGAATAGTTGTCTATCCTAATGGTATTTGAAATCAATGGACGAAATCTTTTTCGTAACTCGATAGTATCCCGTACGTGCCCGGGACCACGGTGTCCGGACTCTCGGGGCTGAATCCCAAGATATACCGCTAGGCAGTAAATCCTACAATGTCAAGCTTAGACTAATGATTTCAGCTCATCATTCCGGAGCACAGTGGCCCGTTTTCGATTGCTCAATCTCTAACAATTTAAATCCTCTTGAGTTACGGTTTGGGTTTCAATTCTTGATTTCCCCTTTTACCCGGTTTGTGTTCCATAACATGAATCAATCTAGATCTTACCTAATACCAACTCTGGAACAAGCATGTACAGGTCGTGTCAATTAAGACAATCAAATCAAGTCAAGAAGCACTAGGAAATATCATGAACTTGTTGGCATTGGATAATAATAACATTGCAAGCATGTTTGACATGATAACTAAAGAACATATTCAAGTTTCGATACAGATAAACGACCAATGTTCTAACATTATCAGGAATGTCACGATCCATGAATAACAATTACATTCAAAGCATACTACCAATGTATCAGGCATCAGGCAATAGACTTCCTACATCAAACATATAATTCACAGTTTATATACGGCAGACGTCTGGTCTGCAGTAATTCCTACTCCAGACGTATGTGGGAGACATCTGGTTCACAACGTTTTATATTCCAGACGTATGTTGCAGACGTCTGGTCCTTAATTATATCCATGGCAGACGTCTGTGGCAAACATCTCCAGTTCAATTATGTTTTCTGGAAAATAATTTCAGCGACGTCTTGTTCTTGTTGGCAGATGTCTGTAGTTCAAATTTTGTTACTGGAAATAATAATCAGAGACGTCTGGTCATAGTTGGCAGACGTCTCCAAGGGAAAATTATCAACGATCAGATTAAATCCATGTTTGGGTTTCTAATATTGAATTTATGCATGCAATGTACACAAACATAAAATATCAAGTTCTCTAAATCTCATTACATTAAAACTTGTGAGCATACGGACGATCTTTGGATTTATCGACACATTGTATCTAGATTGGTCCTGATCCATCATAAGGTGATATCTTTAGGTTTAATGTCGATATATATCAAATAATACGATAATGTCACAACAAGACCAAATCTCGCCGTAACTAGCATGTTAGAGCAAATATTTTGATACTTGCCTCGAGACGAACGATCACAAGAACGTTGATGACGACGAAAACTCAAGTCTTGAAACCGACGTCAAGATCTCGACCTTGGTTGTGCTTTATCGTGGTGATTCAGCAGAGTAGGGAAAGAAGTCGCAGCAAGGAAGAAGTAGAAGACGACTACGGTGAAGACCAGGCGATGGCGGCGACGACGACGTGCTCGGGTATGGGTCTTCGGCTAGGGCTTCGAGATTTAGGGTTTTGGTGAGAGATTGGCTAGGGTTTTGAGAGGAAAAGAAATATGGGTCAACATGATTATGGGTTTAAATAGGATATATATATATATACATATATATATATATATATATATATATATATATACATACATATATATATACATATATACATATATACATATATATATATCGGGTATTTCATGAGTCTTGTATCAATTAGAAATAGGGAAAAGAAATAAGGCAAAATATTAATATCAATATCATTCATAAGGAAAAATAATGTATTACGCGCATAACTAATAACTATTTAATAACCCAATAAAATGATAAAATAATAAACCCATTAATATAATTTTATTCAAGAAATACTGTATAATCGTTCTAGGGTGTTACAATATATACTCCTTTTATACAAAAAAAAATACTGCTTTTAGAAAGAATTTTGTGACCCTTGGACTTGTATAAAGACAAATTTAGTCAAGGGGCACCACAAAATGCAAAAGGCGCACATGTGCTCGCTAAATGAAAGATGAAGGCTATTCCGCAGTTCATCCAAGAAAATCAAAATTTGTTCTTCAGAGAACATTTCAATGGAGCTAAAATGGGATCTCAAGTCAACAATGCATGAAGATGCACTGTTATGTTGATGATACAAGCACCAGGAACTATTGATCTATATCTTTTATACAACCTTAATTATTTTAGTGGAATTTTTAAGATGCCGGATGATGGTCATTGATCAACACACAATCCTTGCATGCAGAACTACCAAGTTTGATATATTGACTTTTTATCTAAGTTCTTAACATGCAGAAAGAACACAAGTGCCCCTCATCAATGGCGAAAATAGGCAAAGGGCTGCAACCTTAGGCATCTGTTCCTAGAATTTTTCTTTAAAATATGCTGGGGAGAACAGGTACAAGAAAAAGGAAGCAAGGATAAAACAAAAGGAGTTAAGATGTCATCTGGATCTCCATATAAACTAAAATTTGGTTCAATATAACTGTGATTTAGCAACTATAAAAATCTTAAAAGATGCTGGCATATAAGATCATAAATAGCGTGTGATGTGAAGATCTATGAAAAAACATAGGAGAGAGCAATGAAACCATAACAAGCACGCATCAACACCAGAGTATTAATCATATAACAGATCCTCTACAAGTTAACTAGAAGTAGTCAGTATGACACTGGGAACATAAAAATCACATAGCACTCAGCAAAATAATGAGAAATGTTACCGTCTTTCCAACTCCCCAATATTGTCAACTTGTGTTTGATTGTACTGCACAAGTTCTGAAAAAAGGAATGCAAATGCACTCAGGCTAACCTGCAATGAGAACATCAAAATATTATCTTGTACACGAGCATGGCAGATCATCTTATACATGAACACGGCAGATATAAACTACAAAGAAGCACTTTGTAAGTTTTCATCATGGTTGAAATTCTGGTTTGGTAATCAAATTTTCCAAGAAGTGAATATATGTATGTTTTCAGGAATGTTACTTACATGATTCAGATTGTTTTTGACAATCAACAAAAGAAACTTGTTCCTCTTGTACCATAGCCACTCTAAACTTAACAGCGATTGTTTATTTCTAATTACAAGTTGACGAGAGGGGAAGCAAAAAGTCTATTACTCAAACTATAATGTCAAACGAAACTAACTCTGAACATAGTTAAAGTTCACTACAAGTTCCCCCTCAATTTCTCTTTATGCTCGGCCTCTTAAAAGAGCACCCTATAAAGTTACAACTGATACAAGTCAAAGGAAAAACTTTAGATTGTTTCAACTATAAGATATAGGAGCAAGGTTTGCATTGTCTTCTAGGTATAACTAATATATATAAGAATGGACCGATTTTCAATTCGGCTGATCTTGTCATAAGCATGTGAGATACATGCTGAATTGCAACCTGCAATCTGATTTATGCAAAAGAAAATCTCGTATATATAAGATTTAATGCTTTTCCAATTCTCCATACCAAAGAGAAAAGGAAGAATAATGAGATGCTATTAATCTTGAGACAAGGCCAACAAAGCTCATTTAGCCTGATAACCTCCCAACCATACGAAGTTTCCAAATCTCCACAATTACTTAGTTATAATATAATAGCTGTCTTAAGCTAAACTGAGCCACTAGAACATCATGCTTATAAGTAGACTACCACTACTGATCTTGGGTCATGTCATGTGGTCTAATCTTGCTACTTCTGCCCAGTGCCATCCATCTCTTACTTTCAATCGAAGCTAGGGGTTCTTTTTAAAAAAAGTGAGCCAACGATATGGGCATGAATCAGGAAGCAAAGCTCCATCACCCCTTCCTTGATTTTTCGAATAAGATATTTGTACAGGTTTCCAATTCTGTTCCTCTATGGATTTTCAGCTTCCTGTCATTTCCGATTTATCTAAAACTTTTGGAATCAGCTACATCAATACTCATCTTCCATTCAATTCTGTGTCGTCCCTCAACTCACTGAGCAACTATCTCTAATCTTCATTCCTCTGATAACTACAATTCTGCACTTAATCGACCTCCACTGCTCACGCCGATATCATTCCCGATCCGTTCTCTCTTCTGGCTCACTTAACAACTAAAAAAAATGAAGTTTTTTCCAAGATTACTCAAACAAGATCTACTTATTTTACTTCATCCATTGCTAATTCACTCATTCTAGCCCTACTTTTGATTTCAAGGAATTGCACAGAGAAGTTACTAAGTGATAACTAAGCACTCGATGGAAAAAAGAGAGAACTTGGATCTGAAATGAGGTCGAAAACAGTTCAAAATCATCGATTTTATCGATCAAATCAATTGTAGGGAGCTAAATAGAAACCCTGCGATTCAATCAAAAGAAGAGATCGCACCTCTTGCCTCCCTTTGCTGAGGGGTTTATCGAGGACATTGGCGTACTGCTTCATCTTGCCCCCAGCTCCGATCATTCCTCGATCTTGCTACTGCTTCAAAATCTCAAAACCCTAGCTCTCGATTTCGATCTCGATCGAGCGCTGTTGATCTCGAGCGTAAGGCCGTCAATTTGCTGCCGGTTGGAATGCCAAAGGGTCGGATTTTGGTTAGAAACCGTTAAAACACGGATCCGATAGTATTTAGGACTGACCCGGCCCGTTATTCTTCGGGTTCGGGTTACATGTTCTGGATCCTTCTTATTATCGTATCGTATTGTTTTAATTTTTGTGGAGTAAAGATTAAGGTATTATTTGAACAGTACCTATCCATGGGAGAAAAAAACCTAGATACCATTTTTCCACCGGTCTAACTCGATCCTGCAAAAGGGGTTGTTTGGATGGGTTTTTTGATCTTTGATCTAGTGGGAAAAACCCTATATTTTGGTCATATCCACTGGATTAAAAAAATTGAGTCGGAATCAGATTTTTTTGCCCAACTTTCACTCACATCTCTTTTATCTTCGTTCCTCTCTTTCTTCTTCTTTCCTTCTCTCAAAATATCTCGATCTCTACACTTTCTCCTCGACGCCAAGAAATACTGAAGAAAAAGGATGGTATTAGAACATGAAGATCGCATCAGTGGGGGTGATGTTCGACGGCGGCGGCGGCTCCCGCCACCGGCTGAAGCCCGTCTCCTTCTCATCCCCTCCTACGACCACGAGGCCTGCATATCCGATCTCAAGTCCTTCGTCCCCCTCGAATCCCTATTCAAGGACCTCAGATCTCATTTCGTCTCCCTCAAATTCGAGCTCGTCGATCTTATCAACCGAGACTATGCGGAGTTCGTGAGCATGAGCATGACGCTGGTGGATGTCGACTCCGAGGAGCGCATGAGGGCGTCGATCGTCGAGTACAAGAAAAAGGTCGCGTGGTTTCAAGAGGCGGTGAATTCGTCGCTGGGGAACTTGAAGGAGAGGTTGAGGAAGTTTTTTTATGGATCTCGTTGTGGATTTGATAACCTTAGGTCGATTATAATAAAATACGTCGTTGATTTGTGATGATGCTCAATATTGGGGACCCCTAAGATCAGGACACGTGGCGGATAGCACGTCCCAGAACTCAGAAGAAAGGGCCCACGGAGGCCGACCAAGCCATCCCTGTACCCGACCTGCCAGCACAAGCTAGCCCTCCTCGGGGCTCCCTGCAAATTGGCCGACTCGGCCCCTCAGCTCGCCCTGAGCTGCCACAAGACCAAGTCTCCTCGGCCTTCTCGCTCGTCCACGGGCCCCCCGACCGAGGACATCTTCCTCAGTCCTCCGCCCAGCTCCACCGCTCACAGGCGTAACCGCCGCTACGCGAATCTCGTCATGCGCGGATTCTCCGCCCGCAACGTCCCACGTTCCACGCCTCCACGATCCCCGTTAATGGGAGATCCGCTCTCTACGCGGGCGTGACGTCGGGAGAGTAACCGCTGGCGAGATTCTCGCGCCTGCTGCCGCGTGCCTCCACCACAATATAAACTCCCACGTTTTACTCCACCTAGCCGTTACGCTGCTCGGATCTAGTACTAACTTGATCGTCGGAGGGGCCTCGGTGGTAACAAACCACCCCGGGACTTCTTTGCAGGTACCTGGCATCAAACTCCTCCAACTACCAAATCTTCTCAAAACCCACTGAGACCCACATTCAATAGGGGATCCCTTCCAGAATCCACCGGGAGATCAACGGAAGACAACATCTGAAGGAGATCTGAAAAGGACCTCCATCAGTTGGCGTCGTCTGTGTGAAACACAAACTCCACAAAAACAAAGTTGGCCTTCCGATCTCCGTCCACATGGCAAGCGACAATCCTGAAGATTCGGGTACCAGCCGCCGCCTCCCCCTCACCGGAGGCGCGGATGAACCCCCTCCGGCGACCATTATCCACGCCCTCGCCAGCCGAATAGATCGGCTACAGTCCCTTGTGGAGGCGCTCGTCCGCGCCCAAACGGCCGGTCCTGGGCCCCAGATCGCCGCCCCTCCACCTCCGGAATGCTCTGCCCCCGTCGGCGCGGCCGACCACCAGCGTGCTGCGACTCCCGACCACGGATCCCACGGACCGATACTCCCTGAGGCCCGCTGGGCGCCTCGCGGCTCTACCCCCAGGCCCGCCGCCGGAGCACCACGCCTCGAACCTCTTAGTGACCCTTGCCTCCCTGAGGAGATGTCGGTCACCTCGCCTGCCTACAGGCATGACCGACACCCACCACCCCGGCGGGGTCGCACAGAAGGGGCTCGACACGACGGCTCGAGAGCCACTGCGCCCGGGGATCTGAGGAACCTCATCGAGAGGAACCGAAGCCATGCCCAGACGCAGGTCTCCCACAGCAGAGGCCAGGGATCACGAGGCGCCGAGTCCTCGGGGTATGTCACGACCCGAAATAGCTCGTGACTGGCCCTTGAATCATATGAAGTCTATAGGACCACATATAATCCAAGTAAGCCAAAAGCTCAGAAATCTAAAACCGTTTTAAGGAGTAAATAAAGAAAAACTGGTTTTTAAGAAGTAAAGAAAACATGGTTTGAAAAGAAGGTTTTTAAATAAATAAGCCGAATATGCGTTTTTAAAATGTATAGTCTTTTCTAAAAATTTCGGCAGAGTTTCCTTTGTAAATATTGGCCCCGAACGGGGTACAACAAGAATAATATATATGCAATGATAAAAGGCATCCCCAAGCGGGAGCTAGCTCTTCGTCAATCGACGGTCACAACCACGCAAGCAATATAAAATACAACGCCGAAGGGCGAGGATCAAAACTCAAAAAGAAACTCAAACAGCATGAAAACCGTAATACTACAACGCGCGACTCTAAGGTCGAAATAATACATAACTGGTTTCTAAGTCTGAACAATATACAAGTTTTGGTTGATGGAATTTCTAGATGCAATGAATAATACATCAATAATGGTGGTTCTGATGCAAAAGAACCCACCTACCAAAGCAAGTCACCCGTAAGGGAAGCAATGTGCCAGAAAAGCCGCAATGAAACCTGTGCGGTAAAACCTGCAAGAACTGTGGCACAACGGGGGTGAGTTGCCAACTCGTGAATAGAAAATATCTATAAGCAGAAATCGAATGTATGATTCGTCCTAGGTCAATACGATCAGAAATATATAAACCTCAATATGAACAAGTCTGAAGCATGCTAAAGTGGCAATGTAACCTCTATACATGAGTGTAGTGCCAAGTGCTCGTACCAGTGCCTCAGGTAATAACATATCATAAATATGAGGTATGGTCAATGTAATCAAATCTGTATGTACGTGGATCCCGTCCACTCGTCACCCAATGACAATAACCATCATGCATGTAAATATCATAAAGCATATGCATGGAAATATGAGGATATAAACCATCTGTGTCCCTCGCGACACGTCAAAATCATGGAACCGGAGTGTCCAGCATCGACAGTCGAAAACATCATGAAAGCTGTGCCCAGCATCGGCACGTAGATCCTCATATATCGGGCTCCGTCAGTCCGGATCATCCTAAGGGCTCCGTCTGTGGAATCGGCCCTCGGCCCCAGCAGTACGGATCGTCCCATATCCATCTATCGACTCTGTTCAGTATCCTCCGGATAACCGCCAGGTCCAACCAATCACTGGTAGGTACTCGCCATCCTGCCAGGCTCATCGTCTGCTCCACGAAAAACATTTCTTGCCCCGGGGAACCATACCGGGTCCACCATATACCCGCAATTGGCCCCATCCGCCTCCTCGAATCGGGTTTCACATGTCGCTCTCAGCACCGAGAAAACACATGGTGGACGCACTGAAATACCATATCAAGGGTAACCGGGTTTTTAAAACAATTACCTATTCTCTTTTGAAATACCTACGGTTCCCAAATCCAGAAATATCATGGAAACAACATATCTCAATGCGTATAATCAGAAAGCATGATGTATGCGACATGTAAAAGAAATGTAAGCATATCAGTATGTCATGCAACACGGAATAGTAATATGCACATATTTAGGGAAGACCGCTTCTTTAAAATGAATCGGCTTTAAAAGGTATCTTGCGGTTCACAAATCTCAAATCAAGCCAAAATCATCAATGTATGTGCAAATACGTATGCATACACGTATGGGTGTACAATAGGAATACACAGTATATAGGTACACAAGTATGCCATGCAAGGGTCATATCCTGAATGCAACAGTACTACAGTGTAGTGGCATGGCAATTATCGATGATGAAGTGTGTGAGCCGACGAGCAGTATACGTGGAACATACACATCATCGATAATGGTGCTGGTGTCTTAACAACATGGTTGTAATATAGCAATAAACATAAGCAATGCAATGCAAGTATCATGAATATGCGGAATTGAATAATCAACGCAACAGTGAAGAATCTACATCAATAAATATATCATGCAGCTTGCCATTTGAAATAAGACGAATCGGGATTTTTGGTAAAATAAGGGCTACGGTGTTTTAAGAAAAGATGCGTCGTTTGAAAATATCCGTAGAATCCCTTTTTGCCAATCTTTAAAATATCCCCGATTCGTTAGTTTTGAAATAGGTATGACTCGGGTCTAGTCTAATGTCTACTAAGTAATCTACAGACCTAACTAACAAGCTAAACAGGAGGGTATGGAAACCACCTACATCTGAGTCGATATATATATATATATATATATATATATATATATATATAATAGTCGGTGATCCCGCCTCAATAGTATCACATACGATATAATATACATCATATAATATCCTCGAGTCATGAGCGCGGATCTATCATCAATATATAGCCCGTACGTAAATCCGTCGTGCGGCATCCCAAATCTGGGTACGGGTCAATATCACGGTCAGCTCATCAATTATCTGGTATCCTTATCATCATCTCTCATGATATGGGGTACCGATCTAAGTCTAGTACAATCGATACCATCTAAACAAATATAAGCGCGTGTGTAAAACACACGTCCAAAGGCCCGCTAAAATCTCGTATCGTATCCCAGATATGAATCACATCATATCACCGATCTCACGGCACCATGCCCAAACTCATCGACTCATCTCCAGTATCATACACTATCCTCATCATCACGATATAAGTATAGCAATAAGCATGTGTGTGCGTGTGGGTGTAAATCTATTCTAGGGTTCACGACTAGGAACTGCACTTGTTTACTTCTACGCCATAATCTCACCATAGCACACCTAATATCATCCCCAATATCCACAACACACTATAACTATCATAAATAGTATATATATAAATACTATACTAACATCGAACTGCGGGGGTGCTATACGCCATCCACCCGACTTCCCCCGTAGATATAATCTACTCACCTTGCATCTTGCGTGTCGGTGTCGATATTGCCACCATCATATTCATCACCTCAGATCGCCGTGGGGTTACCTACATATCACACGTATCGCATCGCATTAAAACCAAATCGAAACTAAAACGACACGCGAAAACCAACACGATATGCTAAAAGGCCTATAGGTTAGAACCTATGGACCACGCTTTCAAAAACATCAAACGACCCTCGATCTCGTCGTGCAAACGTCAAGTGATCGAGGTAAAACACGGATACACAAATCCAGAATTCAAAATACGCAATACGGTAACACGAATCAAAACGGCAACTCAGGAAAAAGGGTCACAAATTTCACCCTAGGTCAAATTGGACAATTTTGCACATGCCAGGGGTCTAATCTACTGATAAGGGGGCACCAAAACCAAAACGAGCCAACTTGGTGGGGTCCAGGCCGCAATTTGCGGCCGAACGGAATAAATTTATGGCCGGGACAAGGAGTTAGGGGCTCGGGTCTTGGTGATAGCTTCCTGGGTGCCTGCACATCTCACTGTCAATCCAAAATAATTTTCAGAGTCTCGGGGTGATAGCAGATTCAATATAACCTTCACAGATTCCACAATTCTTCCGATATCGGTTTCTAAATCCATATTCCGGGTTTCAAGTCTCAGGTTTGGGTCTCAAATCTAGCACTAAGGCGTCTGTACAGCCTCTACTGAGCTCAATTACTCACCACAACTCACAATTCCTTCAAACCTTAACTAGGTTTTTCCCAAGTCCACAAAACCACCCGATATAGATTTAATCTTAACATAGGGGTATAAGTAATACAAAAACTAAGCTAATGGTCCAGAAAATACCTCATTTGGCAACTCAAGAAAATTCTTGAGTTGCCCCTAGTGGCCAAAATCCTTGCTTTCTTGGTCCAATGTCTTTCTCTTGAGCTTGTGCACACTTTTTTGTGAAATGGGAGTGGGGTTTTGAGGTGATCTTCAAGGTGTTTTGAAGGTTGGAGATGGAAGAGGAGGGAGAGGCAGCAGCAGCAGCAGGAACAAAGGGGAAAGGGGAGAGAAATGAAAGGAAGAATGAAGGGAAAATGGCTAAGTCAACACACCCCCACCTACTCTTTCTCTCTCTCACCATGCTTCATAATTTATTCCCTTTCCCTTTTCTTTTCTTTTTTTCTTTAACCCAAATTCTTTCTCACTCAAATAGTAAACCCAAAGTGATATGGTAGAAATGCACAAGTGTAGAGCAAAAATGATATGCGCATGTTTTGCACAAAAATGTCAAAAATCCAATTAGCGATTTTTAATCGCGATTAGCACTAAATTAGTATCAAACTAATCATAAAAACTTAAAAATGGCATAATTCCATAAAATACCCTATTTAAAAATTTTCCAAAATTTTTCCTATTTATCGGTATTTAATTATACCGAAATATTAAAATATTCAATAAAATAATATTAAATTATAAAAATTCCCAAAAATAATATTTTATTTTTTTGAAATGTTACAGGGTACCACGGCCGACTCGACGCCCTTGAGTAGAAGATCGAGGGCATGCGCCGGGAAGGGTCGAGGGCATGCGCCGGGAAGGGCACCTCTCGGCCGACGGGGTCGAGTACGCCGCCGACTCGCTCACCAAACCGTTCACCGAGGAACTGCTCGTTGTCTATGTCTTCTCGCGCAACAAACCCCCGAAGGTCTCTCTGTTCGACGGGAAAACCGACCCCAAAGACCATTTGGATGCTTTCACCGTGGGAATGAGCTTCCAGGACCATTCCGATGCCGCCCAGTGCAGGGCCTTCCCTGCCACCCTCATCCGTTCTGGTCGGGACTGGTTCTGAGGACTCGAGCCTCGCTCAATCTCGACCTTCGACGAGCTGGCTACTCAGTTCCTCAGCCACTTCATTGGGAACCGTCGGCAGAAGCGCACTGTCGACTACCTCTTCACAATTAAGAGTGGAGACAAGGAGACGTTCAAGGCTTACATCACTCGCTTTTACAACGCCCTCCTCGAGGTTTCTGAGCTCCGGGACGAGACCATCATCATGGCGCTCAGATCTGGTCTGAGGCACAAGGAGTGGCTGCGCTCCTTTGCATTGGCACAGCCTAAGACCATGGCCGAGGTCAAGGCGTGGACCGAGCGCGAGGTTCAGCTAGAATCCGAGGTGAACGCGAACCTCCCGCGGGCAGAACGACCCAACCAGAAGAAAAGGGCTCGGGAGGAGAGGCCGGAGCGTCAGCAGCCCTATCACCCGAAGTTCCAGGAGTACGCCCCTCTTAACGTCTCCCTCGCTGTGTTACTAGAGGAGGCCCAAGGCGAAGGGTTCTTCAAGTTCCCGCTAATCCCGCGTCAGGCCTTAAAGCGGACCCGGGGCCCTTACTGCGCCTTCTACCGGACGCTGGGCCACGCCACCGAGGATTGCAAGCAACTCCGGGACTACATCGAGGAGCTCATCCGATCGGGGCACCTCGCCGCCTACTTAAGGGATAAGCGACAGGCCGACCGCGAGCAGGAGCAGCGTCCTCCTCCCGCCGAGCTGACCATCGGCCAGATCATGCTTGCCTCTGCGGAGGACCATTCCGGCGCTCGGAGTGCCCCGTACCCGGCGCCAGGCACGGAGACCAGCAAGCCTCCAGGAAGCTCGGGCCACGCTGATAGGGTCATCTACTAGCCTGTACTTTTCTTTTGGGGCAATGTAAACTCTCTCTAAGGCTATTGTCAATTTAATAAAGATCAACCGAACCTTGCAAGGAAAGTAGAAAAGTTCTTATTTATTCAAAAAAAGGGGGGGTATTATGGGCTCCTCAGCCGTACCTACAAAAAGAAAAAAATTATTATTACGACAGCGGGGGAAGGGGGTGCAGAGAGCACTGCTCGTGATACTCGGTAAAGATCTTCGCCAGCCGAGGCCTCACGAGATCCAACCTCTCCCCTCGGTTTCCCCCGTGCACGTTAATCCCAAGCCTCAACTCGTAGCACTCGCGAATGAGCGCCTCCGAGCGAGCCAACCGTTTCCCGGAGATCAGGCCAAAGCGCCTCAGAGACCGATGCTTGTCCACGGCCTCATCATAGAGCTGCTCGGACAGGGGGTTGTAAAGCCCCGGCGACGCTCTCGAGATGGAGTACATCAGCAGCTGCAGCAGGGAGGAACGTCGGGGGAGCAGCCGGCCGAAGTGGTCCTTGATGCTCCCACGCACCAACTGCACCGTGTCCTCGGTGCAGTTCTGATCGTATAGGTACACATCTTCGAAGTAGATGATGTCAGGGATGGTGAACGGGAAGTCTTGCATTCTCGATCTTCTGTTTGTGAAGGAAGGAAGGACCAGTACTCATTCAGCCTTATATAGCCCACTGCGTCCCAGCAAAGCTCAACAGTCGCCCGCTTTCGCCCAAGAGGTCGCTGACACGCGGCAATCGTCAAGCCTTCTCTGGCGGAATCGAAGCGACGCGACCCTGGCGCTTCACCTCCCCCCGCATTCAACGTGCATGCTAACCGTTCATGTTCCCCAAATGTATGGTCGGGAGAAACCTCTTGAAGATCCGACCCAGCAGCTGCCCTGCTCGTTCACCCCTGGCGGGTAGCTTCCTTACCGCAACGCCAGGGACCAAAGCCCTCACCAAAAGGCAACCTAGCAGCTGCCCTGCTCGGTCATCCCTGGCGGGTAGCTCCCCTACCGCAACGCCGGGGATCAGAAAGTCCTCCCAGAGGCAGTCGGGCCCAACCATCGCTCGGCTATCCCTGGCTGGTAGCTTCCCTACCACAACGCCAGGGATCAGAAAGTCCTCCCAGAGGCAGTTGAGCACAACCATCGCTCGGCTATCCCTGGCGGGTAGCTTCCTTACCTCAATGCCAAGGATCAGAAAGTCCTCCTAGAGGCAGTCGAACACAACCATCGCTCGGCTATCCCTAGCGGGTAGCTTCCCTACCTCAACGCCAAGGATCAGAAAGCCCTCCCAGAGACGGTCGAGCCTGAGGATCCCTCGCTCGGCTATCCTTCAGGACAAAAGCCCTCGCCAAGAAGCACCGGGCAATGACCCTACCCGGCCAAGGGTCCTTGGTAGGCTTCTACAGCCCCTCCCGTGCCAAGGACCAAAGTCCTCCCAGAGGCAGTCGAGTCCTTGCTCGGCTATCCCCAGCTAGTAGCATCCTACCACAACTGACAGGGATCAAAGTCCTCGCCAAGAGGCACTGGGCAGTAACCCTGCTCGGTCCCCGTCCTGAAGGATCAAAGCCCTCACAAGAGGCAACCGGGCAGCTACCCTGCTCGGTCATCTCCGGCCGGTAGCTCCCTACCCACGACGCCAGGGATCGAAGCCCTCGCAAGAGGCATCCGAGCGGCTACTCCTCTCGGTCGTCCTAGGCTGGTAGTCGCCTACCCACGACCCCAGAGATCAAAAACCCTAGCAAGGGGCAACCGGGCAGCTGCCCTGCTCGGTCATCTTCGGCTGGTAGCTCCTTACCTATGAAGCCAGGGATCGGACCCCTCGCAAGAGGCATCCGAGCGGCTACTCCGCTCGATCATCCCAGGCTGGTAGTTGCCTACCCACGACGCCAGAGATCGAAGCCTCCATCCATCCTCGGCCCAAAAAAGGCGGACAACCCTCTGCCCACCACACGCAGACGGTCCGAGCTGCCAATTAGGGGCATCAGGTCCATCCAAGTCTCGACCGATCTCCCCCCGACTTTGGGGCCATGGAGTCGCCTTCTCCTCAGCAGCGCTTGGATCAACTCGACGGACGATCGCTTGGCAGATAGCCGACCTGACATGGAGGCCCAACAGCGCAAGAAGAAAAATTTTACAAGCATTCTTCATGAAACCAAAGAAAGAAAAAGTTTTATTACTAAAAGGAGGTCTTTACAGAGCGTATTTTTAGCTCCCCGGCCTAACAAAATGCCCGGAGGCTTACAAAGTTCCAGACACAGCAAAATAAAAAAGAGGAGGAAGACGAGGGCTTTAGGCTTCGAGGCCAGGAGAGACCTCGAGGCCCTCGACATCCACCATGAGGCGAGCTGGGTCCTCGGCGACTTCCTCGTCATTAATCTCTTGCCCCTGTCTGCTGGTGTCCGCGAGGGGGTACTGGGCCCGGATCTCTTCATCGGCGAACCCCGGCACCCGGGCCTTAACAGTGTCGAGGGCCTCGTGCCAGATGAGGGTCGTGGCGACGGCCAGGTCATCGTAGTAGTCTTTCGACTTCTTGTAACCCTCCACCGCCTTCTCCGCCAAGATGTCGGCCAACTTGGCCGACTCCGCTCACTCAGCCGCCGCCCCCAGCTCCTTCCGAAGGGTTTCACTGTCTTCTTCAGGTTGCCGGCCAGCACCTGAGCGTCCTCAAGCTTGGCTTCAGCAACCAAGGCGGCCTCGTGGGTGACCTCCCGCTTCCCGGCCTCCACCTCACCCTCTAAGGCGACAACCCTCGCCTTTATCGCCTCCAGCTCCCGCTTGGAGCTCTCTTCCAGTGAGGCGAGCTGGCCCGCAACTTTCATCGCCGGGGCTACCACCTCGGCCTCCATGCGCACTGTCACGCCCTGCTTCCCAGTGTACGGCGAAGGGGACGCGACGAGGTCCGCTACGTATATACTCAGAAGTATATACGCTAAGCGTATCTAAGCAATATAAAATAAATACACAAGAGACAAGATATAAAAGGAACATCAACTTTTATTTATTAACATTCTTTTGTACAATACATGAAAAGGAAATACAACTGAAATAAAAAGATGCCTAAACAGTGGCATAACAAGAAATGAAAAATATAGAAAGGAAAAGAGTACAATAAAACTAAAGTGCAGGGTCTTCGGCAAACTGCTCCAAGTCTTATTGAGATGGCTCGATCTCCGCCGGGTCCAAACCACCTGACGGCATTCAAAGAAGAAAAAAATAGAATGTCGTCAGCGAACAGGTCGCTCGGTAAGTCCCAAAGGAAAGAAGAGAATAGATAGAGAGTAAGATAGAGAGAGAGAGAGAGAGTATCGTTATATTATAATATTGTAATATTGTATTAACGCTGTTGTTTGTAGCCTGGTACAGAAGATGCCAGTGTATACGAGGGGAGTCCCACTTACACCGGGGATCTTGGTAACCTGTTGTACAAGGCTCCGTCGATAATACCACGGAACAACGACATGGATGTAATTACGTCTTAAGTGACCACCTCGTGCCACCTTTAACATATTCCGTACCAGTCTACCCCTTAAACCCCGCGATATCTTGTTTGTATTGTTATCTTGTAAATTGTATTGATTGTAAGATTGATTGACTGACCGAAACCATGATATCAGTAAGCGGTTGTAACCATAGAGTCATGTAAATGGAATAACTGAGAATCATGTAAAAGGAATATATATCCATGGTTCGGTTCAGTCAAGATGTATAGATTGATATTGGATTCATGAATTCATGAGTTCATATTGAAGTGGAAACTTGTAGATTATAGATTGACTTGAATCATATTCAAGTCAGATTAATCAGACTCAAACCCGAGTCAGACAATCAGAAATGTGAATCGAAGTCTTATAATTGCTAAGGTCCTTAGGGTAATTTATAAAACTTGAGGGGGTTTTATGTAAAAATACTTTTATATACTTTTCAAAATACACCTCAAGTATTTATTACTCGTCTTTAGAGTTGTAATGAATGTGGATTTTATATTGTGCCATTTCTAGTGAAAATATCCTAGTTTTAGGTATTTATCTGTAATATTGATTATTTGAAGTTCATGGTATTTTAGTGTAAAATTTATTATTGTGATTTTTAGAAAAAGGTGAAAAATTTATATTATAATAAAATAGGTATTTAAAAGATAAATATACATATTTTTATATAAAAATAATTTTAATAAATATTTTATATTCCAAAAATCTCATTTTATTAAGATGTCGTATTTTAAACCTTTCGAGACCGAATGCTCCTTGCGGAGGTCTGAATCTCGCACTACTAGGCCCGAGGGTGCACGATGAACCGTACTATCCCTAACGGGTTCCCCAAAGGTGGGTTGTAGCGGCGCTTTGCAAAGATTGTAAAATACTAATCCTTTAGAAAACGGTTTTATAAAATAAATGGTATTTATTTGTAAAGTGTAATTTTCCGTATTTTAGGCTCTAGGGTTTTCTAAGCCAACTAGCCTATTTCTAAATGGTCTAAACGACAAGTCGTTAGAAGCCTCAAATCGCCTCTTTACCGCCAATTGTGGCCAGGTAAGTACAAGTGAGGAAGGAGGGATCCGCTCACGAATCGTGAGGCGGGCCTTTTAAAGTTACCTAAGCTCACTTGCCTAGCCTAGACACCACAAAGTCAGGTTTAGTTAAACGATCGATGTCCACAGCTTATCGTATTTTTCCTATTAAAGATATTGTTTAAACAAATGTATCAATCCTAAACTTTTATAAAAGGTTTTATTAAGGAAATGATATTTTAATGTAAAATCTTGTTTTATCGTATTAGGAGTTTTCAAGATAGCGTATTATGGTTGCATATGTGTGTGTGAGGAGGTAGGTCATTACCTCGTGATCTATTTTAAGGTATAGCAATGTTAACGGTTTAAATGTGAAATTGAAATATGATGGTATTAAAGTGAAAAAAATACGGTAAGTTAAAAAGGTTATCATTTCATGTGTAAAAACTTATTCAAATTGATTTTTACAAGTTTAATAATCATGATAAAGATGTTTAGACATGATTGAATTGATTAGAAGAAGAAAAAATAAACATTATAGTATTAAAGTGAAAAAGAATACGATATTGCAAAAGCTATCATTTCATGTGAGAAACTTTATCCAAGTTAGTTGTTATGTGATTAATAGTCAACATGAATAAGTTGAAGCATTATGGAATTGGTGATAAGTGATATTTTATAGAAAACCGAATCGGAAATCGGTTTGTTCCGATTTCCGTCGGGTTTCGTAATTTCGTATTTTTGAGAAGTAGAAAGAAGGAAAGAATGGGACTTACGGGTTTCGATCTATACTAAGGAGTGTAGGGGAAACAAAGAAGTTGCCGAGGCGTTGCTTCGTCGCCGGTTGTTTCTAAAAACGTCGCCGGAATTCCCGCCGGAATTTCGTCGGAGCTTCGCCGCGAACTTGTTTCCAAAGCACACACTTCTTGGAAAACTTTTGAGAGAGTGGCTCAAGATTTTAGGGGTGAGAGGGTAGTGTGTAGGGTTGGTATTTATAGGGTTAGGCTAGGGTTAGGGTAGATGAAAAGTTAAAAATAAAAATGTGATAAAATTTAATAAAAATGTATTAAAAGTGGAGTAATTGGGGTTTTTAAAGAGCTCTGGAAGTGGTATGAGGCTGAAACTTTGCAGGTGCATAGAGAATATAAAAAGACACAACTTTCATGTTGTGACCATCGCCGGAATCGGCCGAATCGGGGGTGACTCGGCCGTGACTCGGTCGGAGCACTGAGTTGGACGAGTCAAGGCCGAGTTGGCCGATTCCCGGCCGAGTCCGGTGGCCTGGATCCCCCCGACGGTTAATCTAACTCCTGCAAGTGTTACATGTTTGGGTGTAGTGGGGATTTTGTGAGATATGCACGTGTAAACTCTTGGTATTCTAAAGGTTTTAAAAAAATTAATATTA
Source organism: Agapanthus africanus (assembly GCA_030015575.1). Classification (NCBI taxonomy): domain Eukaryota; kingdom Viridiplantae; phylum Streptophyta; class Magnoliopsida; order Asparagales; family Amaryllidaceae; genus Agapanthus; species Agapanthus africanus. The sequence goes on along the minus strand of CM057338.1, from coordinate 414,813,774 downwards.
AAAATAATGTGGGGTATGGGATTTGAACTCTGGTGGCTTGGTTCAGCAGTGCAAGGTATTACCAATGAGCTACAAGCTCCTTCTTGTAATTATGGAGTTATTTAATTACTTAAGATGATAGCAGCAATAGTAAATACTCCAAGTATACATTAAATTTAAAGTAATTTCTTGTACACTAAAAATGGAGTTATTACATTCTTGTAGCTTGTAATTAAGAACAAAATAATTACTTATATCTTGTGCTCAGGCTAAAATACCCCTTTATGGATTTTGAAAAAAAATTTAAAATTTTGTGTAGAAAAATGTATAGGAAAATTATGGTTGTTACACGCAAGGCGAGGGCGACGTGCTGAAGGACCTGAAAAGCAGACGAGAGATCAGGAAGATGAGAGAGGCATCGAACCTCAAAAATAATGATAATGAAAGGCAAGCGCTTACCTGCACGGACTCCTGGGCGATGGACGTCAGCTGAGCCTTGAAGGTCCCCCCGGGGACTCTACCCCCGGCCGATGCCTCTATCTCATGCAGCAGGCTATCCACGACGGATAGCCCCGAAGGCACGGCGAACTGGAGACTGCCTTCCTCCACCGTGATCGGCGAAGACGGTCCCCGGGCAAATCTCCTCTTGAGCGGCCTTGTGGGAGAGCCGATCTCCTCCTCCGAGGTCGGGTCCTTCAGAATCCGATCCCGCCTCCGACCCGAGGCTTTGCTGGGTCCCAGGGCGAGATCCGCCTCTGAGCGCTCGCGGGGAGCCGGGGCGGGCTGTGAACGGGAAGAGCTGGCGCCCCCAGCCTTCACGACCGGCCTCGGCTGGCGCATGGACTTTCTGAGCGAGTCCATATCCATAGGTCCTGCACAAAACCGAGTGCAAAGGAGTCAGCGACACAGGCAATATACGAGCCAAAAAAGCAAACCTAAACTTACCGACGAACTCAACGGGGCTGAGTCCGGCCCAACTCAGAACCCTCTCAGACAACAGCACGTCGTAGCGGGGGATGGGCTCCCACGACGCCACTCTCACCGCGGCGGGGTCACTGGACTGGTTCCCCGGCAAGTGCTTCTCCCTCGACCGCTCTGTAGGTACGGGCCAGTCCTCGCCCTCGGGAGGGGAAACGAAGAAGAACTTCTTCTTTCGGTCATGAATGGAAGAAGGCAGGGCCACAACCCCCGTCCCGGCGGCTCCCCCTGGTCGCTTTCTGAAAGAGAGATAAACCCACCTCGGGTCGCTCGCTCGACCACCAGGGTGATTTTTGAAGACAAGGTAGGAATCAAGGAGGGAAAGGCTGAAGGGGATCGCCTGTAACTTCAGGTGGATCAGGAACCCGAGGAGAATCCTCCACGAGTTTGGCACCAACTGACCGGGAGCTAACCCGAAGAAGTTCAACGCTCCCACGACCTCAGGAGAGAAGGGCAGGCGCATTCCACCCCAGAATGCTTCCAAATACAGGGCGATCTCCATGCCCCGTACTTGGTCTGCCCTCTCTCCCTCCTTGGCCAGACGGAGCGTATAGCATGAGGGGATGTGGAAACGAGCCCGAGCGTTGGCAAGCTCGTCCTCATGCCTTATCCAACACGAGGCGCCAGGGGCAGCATCTACCGCCTCCTTCCTGGGGGCTTCCCCTGCCGCACGATCCCGGGAAGAGGGGCCGACCCCTGCCCCCGGAGGGACTCAGACTCACCTAAAGGGTTCCTAGAACCTACCTCAACGACATCCACTGACTTGAAAAGAGAAGACATCTAACCTTGGGAAGAATGATCCTCAGAAAACGAAAGTGGAAGGAAGGAGATGAGCGCCGAGCAACTAAGGCCTAGAACGAGAAATATGAAGGAGTAGGGGCCCTGGAACGGGCCCCACCCGTATTTACCATCACAAGCGACCTCATCCAACGGTGCCCTTCATCTCCCGCCAAGACGCCTCCTCGCGTCCAACGGTTCTGATTGCTCCACTTGTCGTCCCCGCACTGGACCGCGCCCTTTCAGACGTCGCAGGTCTGCACACGTCGCGTCAGCCAACCGACGCTTGACACGTGGGCCATCACTTTAAAATGACACGAACCGGCGCACCCTCCTTAAATGCGGAGATCCCCCCGATTCGTTAGCAGAAAAGACAGCTGACGGTCCGGGGACGCGTCCCGACGAAACCTTAGGAGGGAGCTCACCCCGGGGGGCCCGGCAGTCCACTCCTGACTCGACCCTCTAATCGGTCGGGACAGGAGTGGGGGGCTAATGATGATGCTCAATATTGGGGACCCCTAAGATCAGGACACGTGGCGGATAGCACGTCCCAGAACTAAGAAGAAAGGGCCCACAGAGGCCGACCAGGCCACCTCTGTACCCGACCTGCCATCACAAGCCAGCCCTCCTCGGGGCTCCCTGCAGATTGGCCGCCTCGGCCTCTCAGCTCGCCCTGAGCTGCCACAAGACCAAGTCTTCTCGGCCTTCTCGCTCGTCCACGGGCCCCCCGACCGAGGCCGTCTTCCTCGGTCCTCCGTCCAGCTCCACCGCTCACAGGCGTAACCGCCACTCCGCCAATCTCGCCATGCGCGGATTCTCTGCCCGCAACATCCCACGTTCCACGCCTCCACGATCTCCATTAATGGGCGATCCGCTCTCTACGCGGGCGTGACGTCGGGAGCATAACCGCCGGCGAGATTCTCGCGCCTGCCGCTGCGTGCCTCCACCACTATATAAACTCCCATCACAGAGGGGTCAAGTAAGCCATTTTTACTCCACCTAGCCGTTACGCTGCTCGGATCTAGTACTAACTTGATCGTCGGAGGGTCCTCGGTGGTAACAAACCACCCCGGGACTTCTGGTACCTGGCGTCAAACTCCTCCAACTACCAAATCTCCTCAAAACCCACTGAGACCCACATTCAACAGGGATCCCCTCCAGAATCCGCCGGGAAATCAACGGAAGACAACATCTGAAGGAGATCTGAAAAGGACCTCCATCAATCTGGGTTCTTAAGTAGTGAGGAATTTTATCTCAAGATTCTCTGATGATCAAGTATTCTTTTTATATTTTTTTAAAATACTGGATGCTTGTTAAATTTATTCCAATCCATTCAAATACTCATTCAAGTAAGTTGAAAAGTCTCTCCATTATATTGTATATATCAGAAGCTATGATTTTATATATCCATACCTATCTCAAACATTGGCTGTAGAAATGACACATGGTATTTTCATTTTTTTTTAAATATAAAAAAAAGGAGAAATTTCTACAAAAACACAACAAATAAGGACAGAATTCAAGCTTCAAAGCATCGTAACCAATATGATGATTTATATTTTTTTGAAAAGATATTATTTACTAAAATAAATATTGCCATCACTTAAAGATCGATTTGTTAGGTTTAGGGTTAAGAAATATTAGTTTATATCAAAATTTACTTTGGATTTTTATAATAAATTTGATTTGATTTGATTTGTCATAACAAATTTAATTTGATTTTCATAAAAATTTAAATAAAAAATGCAATGATTTTTTTTTTTTCTTCAAAAGTTTTGTTTCAAAATATATTGGTACAACAATTTTTTGATTTGATATTTATACCAAAATATTCAACATAACATGACTAACAAGAACGAACTCGAATTTGCGTTTAGGAGCACTGTAGTATAGACTAGATCTAAATCTTAAAAGCAAATTCGAATCATATTTTTTAGTCTATCGTTATCATGCCAAAAGTTTTGATACAAACTAAAAATCCCTAATTGCATACTTCAAAAACTCTTAACTCATACCAAATTTTTTGTGAAGCCAAAAAAAATCTTTTTAAAACAAATCAAGTTATTGCATTTGATATGATCTTTCTTCCATCCTTATGAACTTTTTAAATAAAATTATCTCTTCCGTTGTTATTTAAACTTGTATGCTACATATGCGATGCACGTCTGTATATTTTGACATCATAAAATTTTAAAAAGATTTTTAAAGAATTAGTTGGAAATATAGAAATGTTGGAATGAAAAGAGTTACAGTGATGATGAGAACCTAAAATCTTTTAGTTGTCATTATAAGAAATTGTATTTATTCTGTCGGCATAAGCCCGGCGGATTAAATTGGTATCCGACGGAATAATTTTATTCCGCCAGACATTACCCGACGTATAAAAACACGACGTAATAAGGTTTATTACGTTGGGTCTTTAACTTATTTTGTTGGCAATTTTTTTTCCGTCAGCTTCATTCCGACAAAAAAAGTTAAAAAAAATGGGAAGGTAGGTCATTTTTTCCCAGGTTTGAAGACCTTTTCGTCGGCTATTTGCCTTTTCCGTCGAGTAAGGCCCGACGGAATAAATTAGCAACAGAGGAAAAAAAAGTTTGAACTGCAATTGCTTCATCCAAAAAATTCGATACACAAATATATATGGCAGTTATACAATGCAGTTCCAAATCCAATTCAAAATCTATTTCCATTTCACCAATTCGCGCAAATGATACATATTCAATTCAATATATTGAAAGTTCCTAATACCCTCACCGCTAACCCGCGGCCAATACAAAATCCAAAAATGAAAATCTTGATGGCACTAGAAACTTACTTCCAAGAATCTACACCAAACACTTAAACTAGCAAGCACAACAGGATAGAAATCACAGCCTTTGTAGCGTCTTCATTTGCTCCAATTGGGTTGGACTCTAGCAAGCTCTCAAGAGGTTTAGATTGCGCTTGCAAGCCGGTCTTCTTTCGCCAAAAATGATCCATCCGAGAGAACCAAGTTTAAGTTTCAACTTCATCAATGAAGTAACTGTCACGCCCCGCTTCTCGGTGTACGGTAAGGAGACGCGGCGAGATCCGCTACGTATTTACTCACAAGTAAACACGCTAAGCATAACTAAGCAATATAAAGTAAAATGTACACAAGAGACGTGAATATAAATGAACAACAACTTTTATTTATTCAACAATTCTTTACAAGTACAACTGAAATATAAATACAAGTTTGGAATGCAATGCCTAAACAATGACATGAACTGAGAAGTAAAATATGTATAAATAAGGTTAATGCTCAGGGTCTTTTATGAACTGCTCCAAGTGCTATTGGCTAGTCTCGAACTCCTCAGAGCCTGGTCCTCCTGACAACATTCCAAAAAAGAAGAGAAATAGGAATGTCGTCAGCGAACAATCACTCGGTAAGTCGCAAACAAAGAAGGAGAAGAATAGACAGAGAATAGAACAGGTGAAGTAGATAATGTTATATTTGTTATACCAACGTAGTTGTTGTAGCTTGGTATGGAATATGTCAGTGTATACGAGAGGGGTCCAACTTACACCGTAGACTTTGGTAACCCGTAGTATAAGGCTCCGTCGAAAATACCACGGAACAACGGCATGGATGTAATTACGTCTTTTAGTGACCACCTCGTGCCACCTTTAACATGTTCCGTACCAGTCTACCCCTTTATAAACCCCGTAATGTCTTTTGTATTGATTGTACTGATTGTATTATATTGTCTTGTAGTAAATGGAAGACCTGCCGAAACCATGATATCAGTAAACGAAATGCATATAAATGGATAGTCATGCAATCAGGGTATATCCATGGTTCAGTTCAGTCATATTCATATTGTTATAGATTGTATTCTGGCATTCATGGATTCATGTTGTATTGCAGTTATACTTGAATTGAATTCAAGATAGATTATAATCAGATTTGACCGTGACTCGAACCGAGTCAGAGTTTTAAAAAGAAATTGAAGTCCTGATTGTTTTAGAATTATCGGTAACTGCTGCACATGGACGGCAGGATTTGTGTCTTTTTCCAAGACACTTACCGTGTTGATAACACCGTTGTTAAATTGTCTATCTTAGATAGGCAAGCACCCATATTCTCCGGCTCGCTAAGGCTCAAGAGAACCGGTCCCGCTTAAACCTATGTTTACTAGGGTCCTTATTGTAAATTAATATAACTTGAAGGGTTTTTATGTAAAAATAGTTTAGATATAATTTCAAAATACACCTCAAGTATTTAATTATCGTCTTTAGGGTTTTCATAATTGTAATTTTTATAAAGTAAAATATTCTAGTGGATATAACCTAGATTCCAATGTATATGGTACTTCAGTGTAAACTTGGTATAGTATTGAATTGTAAAGGTAGTTTAATGAAATTGGTGATTTCTTTGATTTAGAAAATATGAAATATATATATTGTATACTTAAAGTAGATATCTTGATAGTATTTATATATATCTAATATTTATAAAAATAGAATCTATTTATTAAATAGAAATCGCATTTTTCTTAAAAATTGCATCAAAAATTCCATCGAGATTGAATGCTCCTTGCGGAGGTTTGCATTTCGCTCTACTAGGCCTGAGAATGTGCGATAACCCACACCATCCCGATCGGGTTCCTTAAAATGGGTTGTAGAGGCGCAATTGTAAGGAATTTAATTAATACACTTTTAAAGAAAACGGTTTTGAATGTTCAAGGTATTTATTCGTAAAATCGTATTTTCCTATAAACTAGAGTCTCAAAATTCATCGTGCTATGTCAAAAATGTGTGTTGTGACGAGATAGGTCATTACCTCGTGAGTTATTGTAACGCCCCGTTTCCCGGTGTACGGCGAAGTGGACGCGACGAGGTCCGCTACGTATATACTTAGAAGTACATACGCTAAGCGTATCTAAGCAATATAAAAGTAAATCACAAGAGACAAAAGATATAGAAATAACCGCAACTTTATTAATAACATTCTTTTGTACAATGCATGAAAAGTAAATACAACTGAAATGAAAAGCGATACCTAAACAATGGCATAACAGGAAATGAAAATACTAAATAGAACAAGGTACAATTTCTAGAGCTCGGGGTCTTCGTGAAACTGCTCCAAGTCTTCACCGGTGGGCTCGATCTCTGCCGGGTCCAAAGCACCTGACGACATTCAAAGAAGAAAGAAATAGAATGTCGTCAGCGAACAGGTCGCTCGGTAAGTCCCAAAGATAAAGAAGAATTAGAAAAGACAGAATAAGAGATATTTTCTAAAGAGATTGTAAAATATTGTAGAATATTGTGTTAACGCTATTGTTTGTAGCTTGGTACAGAAGGATGCCAGTGTATACGAGAGGGGTCTCTATATGCTAGAGATCAGGGCAAACGGAATGTACAAGGAACCGTTAAACCACGGTACAACAGCAACGGAATATAGGTTAGGTGTCTTAATCTGACCACCTCATGCCACCTTTAACACCTTCCGTACCAATCTACCCCTTAAACCCCGTAGTGTTTTGATAACATTGTTGCATTATATTGTGTAAGTTGGATGACCGACCAAAACCATGATATCAGTAAACAGATTGTAACTGCATAATCAGGTAAATGAAATAATGGAATAATGGATGTATATCCATGGTTTGATTCAGTCAAGTTGTATAGAATGTTAACTGGATTCTGGGATTCATGTGTTCATATTGAGTTGGAATATTAAAGAATATAGATTGACTTGAATCATATTCAAGTCAGAAATAATCAGACTCAAACCTGAGTCAGACCAAAAGAAATGTAAGTCGAGGTTCTATATTTGTTAGGGTCCTTATTGTAATTTATAAAACTTGAGGGGGGTTTATGTAAAAATACTTTTGTATAGTTTTCAAGATACACCTCAAGTATTTATTATTCGTCTTTATAGTTATAATGAGTGTGATTTCATTTAGTGTTATTTCTAGTGAAAATATCCTAATTACATAAATAAAGGTATTAATTTGTAATATTGATTTATTTGAAATTCATGGTATTTTAATGTAACTTTTAATCTTGTAATTTTTAGGAAAAGGTGGAAACTTTATCTTATAATAAAATAGGTGTTTAAATGATAAATATACATATGTTTATACAAGAATAATTTTTAATAAATATTTTATTTTCCAAAAATCTCATTTTTCTTAAATGTCGTATTTTAAACCTTTCGAGACCGAATGCTCCTTGCGGAGGTCTGAATCTCGCACTACTAAGCCCGAGGGTGCACGATAAACCGTACTATCCCTAACGAGTTCCCCAAAGGTGGGTTGTAGTGGCACTTTGCAAAGATTTAATAAATACTAATCATTTAGAAAACGGTTTTATAAAGATAAGGTATTTATTTGAAAAAGGGTTTAAATTTTCGTAATTTAGATTCTAGGGTTTTCTAAGCCAACTAACCTATTTCTAAATGGTCTAAACGATAAGTCATTAGAAGCCTCAAATCTCCTTTTCACCGCCAATTGCGGCCAGGTAAGTGCCAGGTGACTGGGAGGCTCTCCACTACAAGTAGTGGTCCTAATTAAGTAACCACTCGCCTTAGACACACTTGCCTAGACACTACAAAGTCAGGTTTAGATAAACGATCGATGTCCACGACATATCGTATTTTCCTTTTAAAAGATATTGTTTTAAAATTGTATATAACTTAGAACTTTTAGAAAAGGTTTTATTAAGAAAAATGGTATTTTAATGTAAAATCTTGTTTTGTCGTATTCTAAATTTTCAAGGTAGCGTGTTATGATTGCATATGAGTGTATGTGGAGGTAGGTCATTAGCTCGTGATCTATTTTAAGGTATAGCAATGTTAAAGGGTTAAATGTGATAAACTAAACATGGTGGTATTTAAGTGCAAAAATACGGTATTTTGCAAAAGTTATCATTTCATGTGAGAAACTTTATCCAAATTAGTTGTTATGTGATTAGTAGTCAACATGAATATGTTTAAGCATTATGGAATTAGTGATAAGTGAGTTTTGATAGAAAACCGAATCGGAAATCGGTTTGTTCCGATTTCCGTCGGGTTTGAAAAGTCGTATTTTGACGAAAGAATAGAAAGGTAGAAAAGAGGGACTTACGGGTTTGGACAACGCTAGAGAGTGAGAGGGAGGTAGAGGGTTTGCCGACGCGTCGAAACGTCGTCGAGAGCTCCTTGCACGATCACCGGAAAGTCGCCGTCGATTTGGTTAGCGCTTCGCCTTTCGCTCGTTTTCCGACGTACCAAGTTCTCTTGAGATTTTGGAAGACTGGACTTAGGAATTTAGGATGAGAGGGTAGAGGGTAAGGGTGTTTATATAGAGTTAGGCTAGAGTTAGGGTTTTAATTAAAAAAATATTAAAAAATATATAAAAAACATTAAAAATCATTAAATTTTTGGAGTAAAAGGGATTTATTGAGAAATTGATAACCGATCAAAAAATTTAAAGTATGCAGGTGAGAAGACCAGGTCAACACGGAATTTTTCCGTGTTGACGACTCGGCCGTCCGGCCGGTGGCGCCGGCCCGAGTCAGGGTGCCGTTGGGTGAGGGGTCTCCTGGGGGGATTTATGATATATTTATTTTTTTATATTCAGTTCAAGTTTTGTGAGTTATGACGTTTTGACTGTTGACTTTCCAAAAATTTAAAACAAAATAATTATAAAAATAATGTGGGGCATGGGATTTGAACCCTGGTGGCTTGATTCAGCAGTGCAAGGTATTACCAATGAACTACAAGCTCCTTCTTGTAATTATGGAGTGAAATAAATACTTAAAGAGATATCGGCCGCAATAAATACTCCAAGTATACATTGAATTTAAATCAATTCTTTGTACATTGAAAATGGAGTTGTTACAGTTATCTAAAGGTAATATAAAGAAATATGTTAAATTGTGTCGAAAGTAAAGTATATGGTATTTTACCATAAAAATGCGATAAAAGTTGCATAATAGATTCTTTTGAGATAAAACTTGTTCTAATGTGTTTGTTAAGGATTACTAAACAATCTATTAAAAATTTGTAGGTCTGTTATTAAGAAAAATTAGATTTTTAAAGAAAAATTAGATTTTTAAAGAAAAATTAGATTTTTAAAGAAAAGAGAATCGGAAGCCGGAATAACTTCCCTTTCGACGAGTTTTGAAAAAGAGATGTTTTAGACTAGAGATTGAGAAGGGAAGATGGGACTTACATAGGTTGGAAAACAAGAGAAGAGATAGGGAAAGCTATCGGAATCGTCGGGGAGTCGTTTCGTCGCCGGAATCTTCCCGAAACGTCGCCGGAATCTTGCCCTTTGATAACTCCACTTGCACAACTTGGGACTTGGAATTTTTAGAGAGTTTTTGTATGAGATTCTGAATGATGAGAGGTGAAATGTAGTGTGGTATTTATAGGAAAAATTAGGGTTTATGGTAATGAATTGGGAATTAAAAATATGCATTAAAAATTTGGGTTAATGCCTCTTTTTAATTCTCTGTTTATTTTTAATAAAAACAAACATTACAGGTGTTAAGGGGGGAGGCCAAGGGGTTAGGGAAACCAAGAAAAATGGGGTTTTACCTAACGGGGGCCGGCGGCGCCGGCCTCACGAGACATCTCGCCGGTCCATTCTATGGGGTGGGGGCTCGGATCTCCGCCACATGTCAAGGTCTGTATGAATAGTGTTTTGCACATGTTTGTTTTCTGTGTGACTTTTCATTTTACGTGTTGTGCACGTGCAAACCTTTGGGCTTCTAAAAGATTAAAAGAAAATCAATTAAAAATATATGTAGCTGGGGGGATTCGATCACAGGGGCTACGTCACAGCAGTGCAAGGCTTTACCAATGAGCTACAAGTTGTTTCTTGCTGTTCAAAAGCAAATTAAATTTATAACTTGTGCTCAGGTTTAGGTGTTCCTTTCTGTATTTTTGAAAAAATTATGTACAGAAAGTTTAGGGTTGTTACAGTAACTAAAGATCCTAAGCTGTTAATTTAGGATGCTTAGTGATGTGTGTGGGTGTTATAGCATTTTTCTTTCTCTTTCTCTTTATAATTCTCAACTCATGAGAGGGTTGAAGATAATAAAGAAGAAGAAGGAGAAGTCATGAAAGAGAGAGAGAAACTCAAATGATAGAATGAAAAACTCATTACAAAATTCAAGCATGCAATTTTCTTTTGTTAAAAGATTTCCATTTTAAAATTACAATCATGCTTGAATAGTATATGCAAATGAATTAATAATTCATTTGCCTATACCCTCCACCATTTCTCTTTTCCACCTCATTTCATATTTCTTTATAAAGAAAAACCTAGAAATGAGGTGTCCTCTTTCTGAAAGTATTTCTGTATGAATACAAGAAAACGCCCCCGCAAATACATGCACGTATTCGTATCAAAATATGAATACCAAAGAGATAGAAAAATACAATGAACATAATACTAGAATATACATATCGAAATATATATATGTAAATTATTAAATCAAAACTTGATTTAATAATCTGGCTTAATCCAAAACCGGCTAGTATTATCATCCGCCCGATTAAAGTCTGTGTGGCTAGCACACATACCTAATCGGAACCCTGCACGTATCAATATACGGCCACTATATCATTTTGCCTGAATTGGGAAAAACCTCTGTGTGGGACTCTAAAGACTCGTCAATATGCTGGCGGTAGGTTTAACCACAAGCATGTCAGCGGCACTAGCTGTACGTAACGGCTACCCAGGTATTGAACGAAAGAAAGGTCGACAAGCAAACTCATCTGAACACATACTTAGCCTGTCTGTGACAATCTTCGTACAGTCCGGTCCGTTCGTTTAAGAGTATCGCATATCGGGTCTAGGGGTGGATAAAGTCAGACCCCTAATAACGCGATAAGTTATGTCGGTGTGAAGTGTATCACCCACTGAGAAATTTCTGATCTAAATCAGTAAATCTCGTCCACCTTGGCCAACCATTTCCGGTGATGGCCACCCATACTCAGCGCGACATCTACCCCCAATACCGGAAGAGACGAATCCCTGATAATCCGCTCACTGTCTCCATATGGTTCGGGACTGTACCCAACTAAAACCTGTTTGCACGACTCCTTTGAGCCGTGGTAGGATAGTAATCAAAGCACAGTGGGAACTCACACAGAACAAATGACGATCTTAGTTCAATAGACTAACTTGTACTCATGTCACCTGAGAACCGCTATCTGACAATGGGTATAATACCATCCAGCATGTTCCCGGCGAGTTCGTCCAGTGTAACTCACCTTCAGTGAGCACCTGTATACTATCTTAGGTGACCAACTGACACCAATGGCATGTGAGACCGGCCACCACCCCTCGTCGGGGTCTCGAAAAGTATACACTAATCTACTCCAGTGTATCTATGCCTAGTCTTGATACTCTCTCGACTAGGGACATTTAAGGATGTGCTTATAGACCACCCAGCTCCCACGTATATAATCGCCATCATAATGCTGGTAGTCAAGCAAAGATCCTATGGGCTCTATCAACATGTAACAGTAATCTGTAATACCACACAATGCATATACATGATGATAAAGTCAAATCAAATAGCATACTATCATCTCGAACAAGACTGTTCTACCCGTATAGGTCCTCCCTCGATCATCATAATCACTTGCCCGCGATTACAATAATTGCCTTGAGGGCACTATAACCAACAATCTCCCACTTGCACTTAAGGCTAATTATTGCGGTGTCGCATACTCACAGCCCGTGTGTTACCGATCACTTAACTTCTCTACTAATCAGTTTCGCAAAGCTTGTTTGCGAAACATTCGCTTTCGAGAAATAGCCTCAGTGAGTGGATCCACTCCAATGTTTCTATCTTTATCTCTCTATATCTCAACTTTGAGGAGAACGACTATCTCCCGAAATAAGCGATACCTGTTTTAGAACTTGTCTGGATATCTGATGGGATTTTGTTCATAACATGAATGCCAAATCTAACAAGCTTCTTAGACTGTATCTAATTGCTGATGTAATCAGCACCCAGCGCCATGACTACATCAGTATCCTGCTTGGAAACCTGTCCAACACACTACACCTCAAAAGAGGGAAAACTATTAACTCTGACAGCCACTCTGTCATCCAGGTCACCATGAAAGCTTGAAATGATAACCGCCTCTTTAAGGAGGTTGCCGTTACCATATACCAAGAACATCCTCTTATGTTTATAATTGTTTCCCAATGTTTTTCCAGGATTGGATTAATATATGCTTATTACAGCTAGTGCAAAATCAATATCTGGTGTGGTACTTGACATCTAATGATTGACTCAATTGCCTAAGCAGGTGATATGTCAATCATGCAAATCCGACTCCTCATCAGTCTAGAAGACATCTCATAGAGAGGGTGACTCCATCACCTGCGGGTACACCACCACGCCAGGAGTCATCCATTCTAAAATACTTTAGAATAGTGTCAAAGTACCCGAATTAGGATATTTCCCAAATCTAGATCTAAAACCATAGATCTAGTCACCAGAATCCAAGATATTTTATACAGAGCCTATGTGGGGAAACACATGTGATAACCACAGCAACCGATTGTATTATAGGAACATCGCTTCCTATCAGGAGCACGTCATCCAAATACCAGGACATCACTCCCTATTACCTTCTTACCAGGTCCATCTGTTGTTCTGATGAGGTCAAACTCTATGACCGTTACATCAAAAATAGACGATCTATCTCCGCTATACTTGTTTTAGTCTATAAATAGACATAAGCTACTGGCCCACCATGCTTCCGCTGCTCCTACTGACTACAACAACCCTCTGGCAGGGTCATATACACATGCACTTCTAAATCCAATTTAGAATGACATTATAGTCATCCACTTGCCAGATCTCATAATCTAGGACAGCAGTAGTGGCAAGCTTGGGTCATCAAAACCTTCCCGTCACCGTCTTTGAGGAGACCGAAGTACTTTTCGGGTGGTTGAGCGTACCCACCAAATCTGCGGAGTTGCTAATGGATTGTTGAATCCAATTGAATCCTTACGTTCTACTAAATTTTCAGTAACCGTTTGTGGTTCTGGAATCACTTCCAGTTCTACCATACTCCCATTAATGTTTTCTGAAAAGAATTCATTTTACTAAAGAGACGGCGAGTTAAGGACAATATAATTATTGATCCTACAAATGGTAGAATGATAACCCTCGTCAAAGCCCGGGATAAACCACAAACTGTCATTATTGAAACGTGCCTTGAGTTTACATGGATTCTGGTTTTAAGCATAAGCCGGATAACTCCATACACTTTAACATCGTTAAGATATGAATCCATTCTATATCCAATATAGAAACAAAGACACTAATTTAATTGGAACCAGATTTAAAAATCATGCAGTTGTTTCCTGTGCATATCGACTAAATGGAAAAAGGCCATGCAACATTACTCATCAAGGAGCGCACCCACGGATAAGAAATCCGAGAGAGAAGCAAGTTCTCAAATATATTACTTATGACTTAATACCTAGCATAAATATCTACATTTTCGATCACCTCGAAAAATCCTGATACTTCCAACCCACGGTTCTCTACTTTATTATTATACCTATAATTTCTCAAAATTTGGACCTTATATTTCAACGAAATGCGTGTTTAAAACCAGAGAAGTCATAAGTAAACAGAATATAGTATGAGTACCAGCCCCTTGTACTAATGGACATCGGACAATATACAATACTTTGTATAAGTTCTCTGAGTTTAATAACTCAAACCCTGTGCGTTGTAGGTTGAAAACCGTGTTATGGTTAAGAAGAATTACACCATTATTGAATGCACCTTACCTAACCATCAACTGATATAGGAAAATGTCATAAACATAATTTCAAAAGGTTATATCTCACTTTATAAAATAAACGTACAGATATATCAGTTTGAAATTGGTGCATAACAACGGATATTCAAAACCAATTATTTGCTGTTAGGAAAAACCTAGGTGATATCCTCAAATATCACCAATTACAAAGAATTCTGATATTGAGTATCTAATCATCCAATTTCCAATATTCTACTCCCACCCAGCATCTGTAACACCATACAGATGTGAGAATCACGTCCGGTAAATACATACCCCAGAGTTAGGATCTAATTGGGAAAGCAGTTTTCAATTAACACCGCACAGTAAAACGGAAATATGAAAATGTTTCGAGGGGGTGGCCGGGTATTCCTAGTAATGCCACTTCCACTATCCAGATTCATGACAGTAGTCACATTTTTTTTGCCCCTCACTTCAATCCCTTTATGTGTCTCTACATCTTACCTTCGGTACACCACACTTGGGCTAATTGGTTTTCTTCTTTCCTTACCATTCGACACCTGCCTAAGGTTTGGAAGAAGACTATTCAATAAACGTAATATGTGTACTCTTCTAATATTAGGAACCCTCACAACCTGAGAGAAGGTAAAAAGAAAAGACAACCGAATAATTTTATTTAATTTCTCCAGAACGGGAATCCATCCTTGAACTGAACAAGTTTCTTCGAGTTCGTATGTAACTATACGATGGCATACCCAAGCAATATGGATTTTCGTGGTGATACAGAGTGTTCTGGAGAAATGCAAAGGGGAAGTAGGAGCGGCAGGGATATACGTGACTTTGTCGTGAATCATGACAATCCAAAAGTCAAAATGTTTAAGAAGATTTGGTTAAGTTGGTTCATGAATTTTAGTTTAAGGTAAGTCATGGTCGCAAAGCAGAGAAAAAAAACGCTCAGCGTGCACTTTATCTAATCAGGATGGCTCCCACTGTTTCCTCGAATTCTCCTTCAAACCCTAAAAGGAGAATTAGTCGGAATCATATTCACCTTACAAGTTCATTAACCGTTCAGCCAGTCCCGTGTTGGTACTCCGAGGGAGGTCCCTCGTGCTTTCGCACAGACCCAATTAAATAACCTCGTTTTCGCAGAGGCGTAATCTCGTTAACACTTTCTAGATACCTAACTGGTTAGCTAGTTGTGAAGTGAAAATCCTCCGAGGAGTAAAACCTACTCATCAGTGGGAATCTGGACCCAACTATCATCGCGTGATAACTTGATGGAAGCCACTCAAGTCACCATACTCCAGAAGGTATGCGCATACTTGGCAAGTTTCCTTTATATTTAAAACTCCCGATATGGTTTTTGTCCCCACGACCCAAGTGACCTTGACTGAGCCAATATATCAACGGGGCCTAGTCAAGTTCAACCCGTCATTATCTTAATTGCATTAAACCTACCCATACGAGTTCTTGACTGAGCTAAAATGATTGTACTACTGTCTTAACCAATTGCATCACCATGCAACAGAAAAATACTACATAGCCTGTTCTCATGTCAGTACGAACTCATACGGGACAAGTGACGATTTCAGGTCAATGGACTAAAATGTTCTCATGTCACATGAGAACTCTATCTGACAATAGGTATAAAACCACTGTAACACCCGAGTTCACTTATACCAATTCTGGTTCCCGTATTTACTTATCTGTAGCATTTTCTTGATTTAACGAGTTTTGGGTGCGAATGGTATTTTTACATTTTACATTACATTCGACCCGACCCGCTTGCTTGAACCTGTTTGATTCACATTTATAGATCATCCTGACTTGTTACATTGACACGTTCCTCTCATGTATACTGCATACTGGAATTTACCAGGCATTGCATCTTTTATCTTATAACATTTTAAAACATGTAAAATAATTTAAAATTGCATTTCCTATCCTGCATGATACCCCTAACCCCGTGGTAGCATCCGCGCATCTTGTTCTCGTCCCGTTCAGTGAAACGGACGTGCTTGGATGGCTACGCGCACGGACGTGCATCCGTTCTTGGGGGTATGCTTTTTCTTTAACTGAGCATCCATTTTGAAATTTGGAAGTTGCATATATTTTTCATATTTTTAATCTGAATTCTTGGACCCGACCCGGGCGCATTTCTGAAATGTGTTGTATCCCGCCAATTCTGATTATTTTAGATTTCTTTAACTCATTTAATATTTTTTTCTTAACAACCCAGATTCTTTACAACTAAAGAAAATATTTTTTTTTATCAACTAAAATCTTTTTCAATTTCTCTCAACCAATCCAAACCCCTCCTTTGTGTTGGGCCCCGTGAGCTCTCTCTCTCCTTTCTCTTTTCTCCTTTTCTCTCTCTCTCTCTATCTTCCTTTTCCTATTCTCTCTCCCTCGTTTTCGCTCACCCCCACTACGATACAAATCCTTCTCTCCTCTCTCTCTCTCTCCTCTCGTTTCTTCCTCTCTCCCTCCTCTCGCGCCCGCCTCTCTCTCCTCTCATGGTGCGCGAGAGTCCCGTCACCTCCCCATACTACTACCGTCACCTCCCTCCATTTCTTCTTCTTCTCGTCTTCAACCCGAGCCCCAAGAGAACCCTAGTCATCATCATCTCCCGTCACCTTCACCACAGCCGACCCCCCTGCAACCCTCAACTCCTGCCAACACCATCACTCACGTCGTCGCCATCCCCTCGCCTTCACTTGACCTCACCTCCTTCACCGCACCCATCACCCTCGTCTTCAACCTCGATCCCTGTCCTGACCACCATCTTCGACATCCTCCTTCCCTCGAAACCTCCACCGAACCATCGCCCTCCTCATCTCGATGACATCGCCCCCTGCTCTTCATCTTCCTCTGCGAACCCAAACCCGATCAACCCTTGACCCTTCAACTCCGACTTCAGCCGCATCTCGTTGCCGCCACCTCCCTCAACTGCACCCCAGATCCCATCTCGAAACCCAACATCACCATTGCCATCTCCATCAAGCCCACTTCTTGCTTGCACCTTCATCTTCTTCCTCAGGAACCCCAACTCCTCAACCCGACACCATCGCCGGAGAGAACTCCTCCAAACTAGAACTCCGAGGACTACCTTCCTTTCAACCCTCATCGCTGATCCCTCGACCACCTTTGCCATGGTACCATCAACCCAAGCGAATGCCGCCACCATGGTCGTCATCACCTTCGTCCACTTCTCTTGGATTGTGACTCAACTCCGACAGCAACATCCTATCACTTGATCCTCGTCGGGGACTACTAACCTACTTCCTTCATCCTCCGAAACACCCCCCCAAGCTGAGTACAACCTGAGATCCCTAGCTACCGAGCCTGGTTCAAGTCGAACACCAAGCTTCGATCTTGCATCGTATGGTGTTCACATCTTCGTGCTGTCGTGGTTCCATGTTCGTCGAGGCAAGTAAATCTTGCTACATGCTATTTTAAAATCATTTTATACCTATTCTAATATATCTAATACCCGTAGTTTCGACATAGAACCCATGCATCATTTTTATAACATTTTGGTGTTCCGTTTGCATCCGTTTGCATTATTTAATATCGAGAACACGGAAACCTAGATTGTTGCATGTTAGATTCCGTCATACTGCATCCATTTCACTTAGAGTATATGTATCATTGTACCCATAGATTGCTTGAATATTTAACACTGTAATATTGATACCCATGCTTTATATTTTTCACCCTATTTAGTTTGGGACTATAAACGTAACCCCATTTATATTTTAGATCACATAATTACAATTGCTTATAGCTACATTACCCTGATTGTAGTTTATCCTATCGGATGACCGATTGCATACATTTGGCCCTACTCACATTCTGTTGCACCTATAAATTATTTTAATGCATATTCAAATGATTTCATCATCCACATGTGTAACATTGCATTCTTGAAATGTTAAGACTGTTACTGAAACCAAACTAATGACCGTACAACTAAGTAGTTTAATCTGTACCTGTTGCTATAATGCACTGTGCCTGTTTATTGTTCTGATAGTGCCATGCTTCTGTATTGATAACCATGCTTGAATTACTTATAACCATGATTATGCTAGCTGTTTACGAGCACTCACATGTTATCTTTTACACCCTGGTCTGACTTGCTACATACTACTTGATCCGACATGGTACCGTACACTACTTGACCTGACCTGATGTACCATGGCTTGACCCGTTACTTGATCTCGTGTCTAATGCCAACAAACCTGACATATAGTCCTCACGGACCGTTCCTGTTGTCCATCCAGACAAACCTGTTTACCTGATCCTGTGTTGGCATTAGTTCTTGATTACGGGATACCTGACTTGACATACACATATAACTTGGGGGTATGGGGAAATCAAAGGTGAAACCTGACTTGTAACTCAACAGTTCGCTACTTGTTCTGATCAGTTTTGGAGGCTAGGCCAGCCTTGGAATGATGCTGCTGACATCATTCATTTGTACATATTCCTGTTTGGTGACTAGCGGCATGTCTCGGTTTCAGCCCGAGAATCTGGGGCCGTGGTCCCGGGTATGTACGGGATACCATTGAGTTACATCGATGATTCATCAATTTGGTTTCAAAGACTTTAGAACAGAAAACCTGATAAAACAGTTTAGTTTACCTAATGCCCTGCCCTGATTTATATTACTGTTACACCTGCTTTTCATTCATGTTTATATTGGCATTGCATGTTACCCTGTTCATATTTTGTTACTTGATGACTTGACGCGCTGACGTCTGGGTTTTGTATGGCCCAGATTCTTCTACCTTGTTGCAGACTGATCAGAAGTATTACCACTGTTAGACGAGCGGTGAAGTTCCTGTCGGTATGTAGTTTCACTTCCAGGTGTTTCATTTATTATATCTTTGGCTTCCGCATATTGTTTTTCCTGACTCTTTTACTCTGGCTTATGGACATGTACTAGATAGTTAGTTTACTTTCTTGTTCTTGATATCTCTACAGCCGTAATGTGACTGTGGAAGGATTTTCCTATCCACAGGTAACATGGTTGGCTATGTCACGTGCCCATCTTAGCGTACTCTGGGAAGTGGGGCGTGACATGGTTCTTTTGGTATCAGAGCCATAGGTTAGTCGGGTTGATTCTTTTGTAGTTGTGTATTGTACCCAATACACGAATCAGAATACCCGTGATTAGGAAACATGTCCTGCCACTTTGCCGTTTTATCGTTTTTTTTTAATCAAGTTCTTCCTGATTATATCTTTTAAGATGTGCAAACTTTCTTTGCATATCGACTCGAAAACCTGATTCCTTGTTATCTCTAGGACTTGGGCGACTTGGGTGGAGTTATGTAATTGTGCCCATGAATTGCAGCATGGTTACAATGCGGTACTCTATTTAAGTAACTTGGAGTCCTGGTCTTGATTCACTTCCGTATTCCATGATCGTTATAATACCTTGCTTCTCTCGGTTTCCTTGCTTGCCGGTTCTTGTTTTATTGCCAGCTTGAATTATGTTTACCGTGCTTAATCCTTTTCAGTATCTTGACTTCGGATGAAGTCATCACGGTATCTTACTTGTTCTTCTTTCCCGCATTAGAATTATTCAATCCTAGTGCATTCCTTTGTTGTTGTTGTCTTGGGAATGGATTTTCGCGGCACTTTCCACGCTCATAGTGATTGTAAGGAAAGGAAAGCGAATTTCCAGATTCCCGGACATTCGGAAGTTGCTTTGCTGGAGGAAGCAATTCTGTCAGGCCAGTCGAGTCAGGGCTAGGCCGACAAACAGGGTTCTTTCGTCAATGGCAGTGGTTAAGGAAGAAGCGCCGGCTATATTTGAGAGTTTCATGGACGTGTTTGAAGACATATCAGGTTCACCACCGAAGCGAGACGTAGAGTTCGCAATTGAACTTGTTCCTGGTGCAACGCCAATCTTAAATGCGTATTACTGATGGCACCGGTGGAGTTGGAAGAAGTCAAGAAGCAGGTTGTGGAATTACTTGAGAAGGGTTGGTTTCGCCTCAACAACTTAACTGGGGAAGCTCCTGTTCTTCTAGTAAAGAAGAAGTTGGCACAGGGAAGACATGCGTTGATTATCGAGAATTAAGCCGGGTGACTATTAGGAATTGGTACCCGATCCCTCGCATTGGCGAAGTGTTTAAGCAGCTTAGTGGCGCGAGGGTATTCTCGAAGCTGGATTTGCGGTTTGGATATCATCAGGTCCGAGTTAGATCAGAAGATATTTGCAAGACCGCGTTCAGAACTCGGTATGGACATTACGAGTACTTAGTGTTGTCCTTCGGAGTAACGAATGAACCGGCGATATTTACGGATTGATGAACCGAATCTTTTCACCATTCTTGGACCAGTTTATAGTGGTGTTCGTTAATGATATTCTGGTTTACTCAGAGGAGTATTGAAGAGCGTGCAGAACACTTGAAGATCGCACTGCAGACTTGGAGGTAAGAAAGATTATATGCAAGGATGAGCAAGTGCAAGTTTTGGCTTGAAGAAGTAAAGTTTTGGGACATACCGTAGCTGGAGCTAGAATCGCCGTTGATCCTGAAAGATCACTGCAGTTCGAGAATGGACGATTCCGAACAATGTTGTGGAGATAAGAAGCTTTCTTGGACTTTCCGGATATTACAGAAGGATCGTGGAGAATTTTTCTCGTTTGGCTGAGCCTTGACCAAGCTTACGTGCAAGGAGGTACCATTGGTATGGACAAATAAGTGTGCGTCAGCTTTTGAGGCGTTGGAGCAAAGTTTGACAACCGCTTTCGTTTTAACCGTGCCAGACAGTTCCGGAGGATTGGTGTTTCGCAGCAACGCATCTGGGAAGGATTGGGGTGTGTATCGGTACAGCATGGGAAGGTTATAACTTACGCATCGAGACAGTTGAAGATCCATAAGAAGAATTACCCAACTCATGATTTGTAGTTAGCAGCTGTGATTTTCGTTTTGAAGATTTGGAGACATTACTTTTTGGGCGAAAGAATCGAAGTATTCACCGATCACAAAAGCCTAAAGTACATGTTCGCTCAGAAGGAGCTAGTTGTGAGACAACGAAGATGATTGAAGCTGACGGATGACTACGACTTCGATCTTAGGTACCACCCGGGAAAAGTTAGCGTTATACCGGATACTCAGTCGGATACCGGCAATTCAGATGTTGATTACGCAGGAGGGACTCGTTGAAGACTTTCGAAGATTTGATTTGGAGGTTGTGCTACCGCATTCTTCAGGACAGTGATGCAGCTGCAAGAACAATCGTCGTTGGTCGAAAGTATTAAAGCAGCGCAGTTGCAGGACCCTTAATTGCAGAAGTTTCGAGAACAGGTTGAAGTTGGATTTCGAACGGGCTTAGTGGTTCATAGAGGTAGTTCGTTGTGTTAGTTGTTTGTGTGCGCCCATGGAGGTATTCGCGATGAAGTCATGAAGAAGGCACACAGTTCCGCATATTCCGTACATCCAGGAGGCACGAAGATGTACCGCAATCTAAGACAGCATTTCTGGTGGGAAGGCATGAAAAGGGAGGTTGCCCGTTTTGTAGCGAAGTGCTTGGTGTGTCAGCAAGTTAAGGCTGAACATCAGAGGGTTGCTGGTTTATTGCAACCACTTCCGATTCCTAAATTGAAGTGGGAACACATAAACATGGATTTCGTGACAGCTTTACCGCGGAGTCCAAAGGGCAACATGCAGTTTGGGTGATTGTTGATCGATTGACCAAGGCAGCTCTTCTTATCCCATTTCGAGTTGGTCAATCAACAGAAGCTTGACAGAGCGGTACAATGCAGGAGATTGGAAGATTGCACGGAGCACCGGGAGGCATCTTGTCCGACCGTGACACTCGTTTCTTAGCACACTTTTGGAGGAGCTTACAGGGAAGTTTGGGGACTCGATTGAAGTTTAGCACAGCCTATCGCCCTCTAACAGATGCTAGTCGGAGAAAGCGATCCACATTCTCGAAGACATGTTGAAATCTTGCATGTTAGACCTCAAGGGTTCATGGGAGGATCATCTACACTTGGTGTAGTTTTCTTACAACAACAGTTCCAGGCGACTTGTGGGATGGCTCCATTCGAAGCTTTATGTGGTCGCAAGTGTCGTTCACCTGTTTGTTGGGACGATGTCGGTGAACGAAGATTGTTGGGACCAGATTTGGTTGTGAAGACAGATGAGAAAGTTTATACTATCCGGAATTATATGAAAGCAGCACAAGACCGGCAAAAGAGTTGGGCAGTTATATCGAGAAGACCTCTAGAGTTCGCTGTTGGTGATTTAGTATTCTTGAAGATATCGCCGACTAGAGGGGTGATCCGTTACAGAAGTCGAGGAAAGTTTAGTTTTCGATTCGTTGGACCTTTTAAGATTTTTTTGGGCGTATTGGGGAAGTGGCGCATCGTTTGGTATTACCGCAATCTTTGGAGAATGTTCATGACGAGTTTCTTGTATCTCAACCCGTAGGTATGCTCGAGAGGAAATACATGTATTGGATCTTTCGGAGCTGACTGTACGTGAAGGCTTGACTTTTGAGGAGCTAACCCATATCGATTATGGATCAAAAAGGGAAAAAAGGGTTCTTAAGAACAGGGCCATCTCATTTGTATTTATTTCTTGGGATAATCGCTCAGATGGAAGATCAACTTGGGAAACGAGAAGATGAAGTCCGAAGTTTCCACATCTATTCTGGCAATTCTTGATTGTTTATCCTTTCTTGTTCTTGAAATTTCGAGGATGAAATTCTTTTGTAGTTGGGTATAATGTAACACCCGAGTTCACTTATACCAATTCCGGTTCCCGTATTTACTTATTTGTGGCATTTTCTTGATTTAACGAGTTTTGGGTGCGAATGGT
Source organism: Agapanthus africanus (assembly GCA_030015575.1). Taxonomy (NCBI): domain Eukaryota; kingdom Viridiplantae; phylum Streptophyta; class Magnoliopsida; order Asparagales; family Amaryllidaceae; genus Agapanthus; species Agapanthus africanus. The sequence goes on along the minus strand of CM057338.1, from coordinate 414,790,449 downwards.
ATTTTTACATTTTACATTACATTCGACCCAACCCGCTTGCTTGAACCTGTTTGATTCACATTTATAGATTATCCTGACTTGTTACATTGATACGTGCATCTCATGTATACTGCATACTGGCATTTACCAGGCATTGCATCTTTTATCTTATAACATTTTAAAACATGTAAAATAATTTAAAATTGCATTTCCTATCCTGCATGATACCCCTAACCCCGTGGTAGCATCCGCGCATCTTGTTCTCGTCCCGTTCAGTGAAACGGACGTGTTTGGATGGCTACGCGCACGGACGTGCATCCGTTCTTGGGGGTATGCTTTTTCTTTAACTGAGCATCCATTTTGAAATTTGGAAGTTACATATATTTTTCATATTTTTAATCTGAATTCTTGGACCCGACCCGGGCGCATTTCTGAAATGTGTTGTATCCCGCCAATTCTGATTATTTTAGATTTCTTTAACTCATTTAATATTTTTTTCTTAACAACCCAGATTCTTTACAACTAAAGAAAATATTTTTTTTATCAACTAAAATCTTTTTCAATTTCTCTCAACCAATCCAAACCCCTCCTTTGTGTTGGGCCCCGCGAGCTCTCTCTCTCTCTCTTTTCTCTTTTCTCCTTTTCTTTCCCTCTCTCTATCTTCCTTTTCCTATTCTCTCTCCCTCGTTTTCGCTCACCCCCACTACGATACAAATCCTTCTCTCCTCTCTCTCTCTCCCCTCTCGTTTCTTCCTCTCTCTCTCCTCTCGCGCCCGCCTCTCTCTCCTCTCGCGGTGCGCGAGAGTCCCGTCACCTCCCCATACTACTACCGTCACCTCCCTCCATTTCTTCTTCTTCTCGTCTTCAACCCGAGCCCCATGAGAACCCTAGTCATCGCCGTCACCCGTCACTTTCACCACAGCCGACCCCCCTGCAACCCTCAACCCCTGCCAACACCATCACTCACGTCGTCGCCATCCCCTCGCCTTCACTCGACCTCACCTCCTTCACCGCACCCATCACCCTCGTCGTCAACCTCGATCCCTGTCCCGACCACCATCTTCGACATCCTCCTTCCCTCGAAACCTCCACCGAACCATCGCCCTCCTCATCTCGATGACGTCGCCCCCTGCTCTTCATCTTCCTCTGCAACCCAAACCCGATCAACCCTTGACCCTTCAACTCCGACTTCAGCCGCATCTCGTTGCCGCCACCTCCCTCAACTGCACCCCAGATCCCATCTCGAAACCCATCATCACCATTGCCATCTCCATCAAGCCCACTTCTTGCTTGCACCTTCATCTTCTTCCTCAGGAACCCCAACTCCTCAACCCGACACCATCGCCGGAGAGAACTCCTCCAACCTAGAACTCCGAGGACAACCTTCCCTTCAACCCTCATCGCTGATCCCTCGACCACCTTTGCCATGGTACCATCAACCCAAGCGACTGCCGCCACCATGGTCGTCATCACCTTTATCCATTTCTCTTGGATCGTGACCCAACTCCGACAGCAACATCCTATCACTTGATCCTCGTCGGGGACTACTAACCCACTTCCTTCATCCTCCGAAACACCCCCCCAAGCTGAGTACAACCTGAGATCCCTAGCTACCGAGCCTGGTTCAAGCCGAACACCAAGCTTCGATCTTGCATCGTATGGTGTTCACATCTTCGTGCTGTCGTGGTTCCATGTTCGTCGAGGCAAGTAAATCTTGCTACATGCTATTTTAAAATCATTTTATACCTATTCTAATACATCTAATACCCGTAGTTTCGACATAGTACCCATGCATCATTTTTATAACATTTTGGTGTTCCGTTTGCATCCGTTTGCATTATTTAATATCGAGAACACGGAAACCTAGATTGTTGCATGTTAGATTCCGTCATACTGCATCCATTTCACTTAGAGTATATGTATCATTGTACCCATAGATTGCTTGAATATTTAACACTGTAACATTGATACCCATGCTTTATATTTTGCACCCTATTTAGTTTGGGACTATAAACGTAACCCCATTTATATTTTAGATCACATAATTACAATTGCTTATAGCTACATTACCCTGATTGTAGTTTATCCTATCGGATGACCGATTGCATACATTTGGCCCTACTCACATTCTGTTGCACCTATAAATTGTTTTAATGCATATTCAAATGATTTCATCATCCACATATGTAACATTGCATTCTTGAAATGTTAAGACTGTTACTGAAACCAAACTAATGACCGTACAACTAAGTAGTTTAATCTGTACCTGTTGCTATAATGCACTGTGCCTGTTTATTGTTCTGATAGTGCCATGCTTCTGTATTGATAACCATGCTTGAATTACTTATAACCATGATTATGCTAGCTGTTTACGAGCACTCACATGTTATCTTTTACACCCTGGTCTGACTTGCTACATACTACTTGATCCGACATGGTACCGTACACTACTTGACCTGACCTGATGTACCATGGCTTGACCCGTTACTTGATCTCGTGTCTAATGCCAACAAACCTGACATGTAGTCCTCACGGACCGTTCCTGTTGTCTATCCAGACAAACCTGTTTACCTGATCCTGTGTTGGCATTAGTTCTTGATTACGGGATACCTGACTTGACATACACATATAACTTGGGGGTATGGGGAAATCAAAGGTGAAACCTGACTTGTAACTCAACAGTTCGCTACTTGTTCTGATCAGTTTTGGAGGCTAGGCCAGCCTTGGAATGATGCTGCTGACATCATTCATCTGTACACATTCCTGTTTGGTGCCTAGCGGCATGTCTCGGTTTCAGCCCGAGAATCTGGGGCCGTGGTCCCGGGTATGTATGGGATACTATTGAGTTACATCGATGATTCATCAATTTGGTTTCAAAGACTTTAGAACAAAAAACCTGATCAAACAGTTTAGTTTACCTAATGCACTGCCCTGATTTATATTACTGTTACACCTGCTTTTCATTCATGTTTATATTGGCATTGCATGTTACCCTGTTCATATTTTGTTACTTGATGACTTGACGCGCTGACGTCTGGGTTTTGCATGGCCCAGATTCTTCTACCTTGTTGCAGACTGATCAGGAGTATTGCCGCTGTTAGACGAGCGGTGAAGTTCCTGTCGGTATGTAGTTTCACTTCCTGGTGTTTCATTTATTGTATCTTTGGCTTCCGCATATTGTTTTTCCTGACTCTTTTACTCTGGCTTATGGACATGTACTAGATAGTTAGTTTACTTTTCTATTCTTGATATCTCTACAGCCGTAATGTGACTTTGGAAGGATTTTCCTATCCACAGGTAACATGGTTGGCTATGTCACGTGCCCATCTTAGCGTACTCTGGGAAGCGGGGCGTGACAACCATCCAGAATGTTTATGGCCAGTCCGTCCAGTGTAACTCACATCCAGTAAGCACCTGTATACTATCTTAGATGACCAACCGAAACCAATGGCTTGTGAGACCGGCCACCGCCCCTCATTGTAGTCTTGAAAAGTATACACTAGTCTACTCCAGAGTATCGATGCCCAGTCTCGATACTCTCTCGACTAGGGACATTTAAGGATGTGCTTATAGACCTCCTATATCCCACATATATGATCACCATCATAATGCTGGTAGTCAAGCAAAGATCCTATGGGCTCTATCAATATATAACAGTGATCTGTAATACCACATAATGCATGTACATGACGATAAAGTCAAACCAGATAGCATACTATTATCTCGAGTAAGACTGCTCTACCCGTATAGGTCCTCTTTCAATCATTATAATCACCTGCCCGCGATTACAACAATTGCTTTGATGGCATTATAACTAATATATATTGATATACAAGATTTATATTCACCACAAACTCAATTCAATTTACGACAAATTCAAATCAAATATCCACACAATTAATTCATTTCAAAATAAATCAATTCAAATATATGCAAATCAATTGAAATATATACAAATCAATTCAAATATATACAAAATCATGGCCTTACATCCGGTAATTTTTTCTTTTGGTAGGTTAAGCTATGGATGAACACAATTGTATACAATAGCGATCGATTTCATTCTCATCCGACTCTGACAAAGCACACATCACATATTTAATTGTAAACTCTAAATTTCTGTAAATAATAACTATACAACTGTAGTAGTTACCATACCCAGCCAGCACAAGTAAAATTTTGCTTTGAAACAAGACTGCATCAGTTAAACTTCGCAAAAACATCTTTAGAGTCACCAACAGTCCTGTAAATCAAATTAGATCATACAAATCAGATTATGATATCAATGAGGTTAACAAAAGATGGTCTACATCAAGCAAATATTACTTTTCAAACACAAGTTTCTTTGTCGACTAACCTATACTGCAGGTAGACTCTATGTTCCTTCCGATGCTAGATAGGGAGTGAGACATAAGGCATAAAACAAACTATCCAGTTGATCTCTTGTCACAAATAAATGAGCAATCATCCCAGAATCTCTCCATCTCTCCACTCTTTTTTCATATCAAAAAGAAAGATAGAGGTGAGATGCAATGCACATCACCCATCGAAGCTCGATAACATACTTTCACCTCAATTCCAATTTGGAAAAGTATTTCATCGAACGTTGACGAGTATTGTGCATTGTGTCTCACTCCTTATCCATCTTTTCGATGTGAAAAATGAGAGGATAGAGGGAGAGAGACTGAAATAGTTTCTTGGTTTATTTGTAGCAAGAGATCCACTAGCTAGATATGCATAATAAGCCGGGGCACTGCAAATGAAGAAGAAATCAATAAATTGGCTCAATTTTACTAATTACACTAAAATGCCCTAAACTGTTGCTATTTATGCACTTGTGTGTGTGCGCTGATTAGTCCAAAAATATAAGTTTACCGCAATCAGAAACGGCGTCGCTTCGCAGCTAGCCGGTGAGTACGGGTCGATCCACAGAGACGGGTAAATTTCTTTTATGTGTTTTAACGAGTTGATTCAAAATGTCGTTTTGGTTGGTTTATAAAAATCTATAAAAACTGGATCTAATTAATCTAATTAAGAGTCTTGCTAGGGTTAGGCTTAGGGGAAGTTTTGGAGATTAATGTTTTCCTCACCGCTTTCAATGCCTTCTTTTTTAGATCTATTAGATGTTACGGTAATTATCCATAAAGTGGATAAGAATCTTTTGGGACGATGTTTCTTCCTCTAGATTCGTATCCTTCCTTTATCGATAATTACCCTAACCCCCATGGAAAACGCACGCAACCGGCCCTTTATACTACGGTTCATCGTTACCTCGAGGGGTAGGATGCCGCAGGGAGCGGTTGTGCGCGTATGCATGGAGTTCTAATTCATTAGGTGAAGGTGGCATTGAAAGGGGTGAGAGATCTCATCTCTCAACCCTTTCCCTAAGGCTAACCCTAACAAGCGAGGAGATTACTCGCTCATTAGGGAATGATAAAACATTTTAATTAAAGGAATGAAATTACTTACTAATTCGATGGCTCCCTCCAAACAATAGAGAACAGATCTGAATAACTCCCAGCAATTCTGAATTTTATTGATTAAAAAGAGGCATAGGGTTTTACAGATTTGAGATTACAATTTATAAGTAAACAGGAGAATTAGGGTTTCAGAGTCTCGCACATGCGCAATTACAGATTTGACCTCTAAAAATCCCAACACCCGAACCGTCGCACCGACACAAGAAGTCGGTGCCGACACGTGCAATAAACGGCCGCGGATCCGCGGCTAATGTTGGCTTGGGCCGCGGATCCGCGGCCCTTTGGTGGTCTTGGGCCGCCATCTTTTCTGGGCTGCATCTTGGTTGTTAGGGCTTCTTAGTTCTTCATAACTTTTCTCTGTTTGGCTTCTGGGTCTTCTCCAGATCTTCAGTGAAAACTTGTTCGTATCTTTTGACCGTTCACTTTGACATTTTGGACCTTGCACTGTTCTTCGTCTAGGCTTGACTAGGATCCGTCTAATTGTTGGTCAAAAGTCCCTTTTTTCTGTTGTTTTGTGTCTTTTTCACTGTATTTGCTCCAGAAACCTGTATCCTGTAATATGCAACAAACGTGCGTCAAGAGTACCTGTTTATTTATAAAATGGATAAGAATAGGAGAATGAAAAATGCAATATTATGGTCTGAACAAATACCCCCAAACTTATCTTTTGCTCGTCCTCGAGCAAACTTATTTTTGTTCACTAAAATCCTAACCGCACTTTCGCAGGGAAACGCGATTGCACTGAGCACGTGCAACAAGCCGTTAAACCTCTAGGTGTCCCTAGTAGGAGGAGTGTTGTCTCCTGAGGGTTTTCAGCGGATTACACCCACAAAATCCTATCAACTCGGCCCATTGACTTTTGTTCTCCAATTAGGTTTTCTAACAAGGAATTCTATTATCTTATACTTGTAAATTATTCACCCACATTCTTCACACTTCCTCATCATTTAACTTAAGATTATATATATCTTATAGACTTACTTAGCTTTCGGCATTTCCTAAGTTTTCCTTCTAGGGTTCCATCTCTACTTAGGAATTTCTATCAACTCTACTAAAGATACAAGTTCTATTCTTCATTCCTCTCTCTCATCTAAATTCCAATCACATACCCCTATGTGTGTGTATAAGTCACCCCTACACTTGGAAATTCAAATTAAGCAATCAACCCCTTGTCCGTTGTCCAAAGTACTAATTAGTTGGTGAATTTAAATGAAATTTGCTTACACATCCTTCATGCGACCGTTAATACTTCTTGAGGTACCAACGACCGATTACAAAATGCGTTTGCACTTTAAGGCGTACTTCCTAGTCTTTGCAACACCCAAGGCTTTAGCAGTGACTCCCAAACCAGTTGGTCTAAGGCACTAGGTGATGAAGCACCCTCGCTAAATATTTTTCTATTTTTGCAGCCTTAAGTAATCACAAAAACCAGTGTCCATTTTTTTTTATTCTTTATTCACACTTTTTCTTTTATTTTCTTCGTACTAAGGACTTTAGACAAGAGCATTTCAAGGTCTCTTCTACTATTCCAAGTTTCAAGGTGTGTGATTGTGCAATTTTGTAGGGTATACATTTTCAGAATCTAGACTTAAGCTAGGAACTATTTTTCAAACTTATACTTTAATAAGAACATCAATACTCTTCCTTTGTTTTGACTTAGCCCAAGAAGTGAACCCAAAATTTGCCTATTTCTAAATAAACTACAAGGCATATACTTTCTACCGTTAAACTTTAAGGAAGGTTATTTTTAGGGTTTTTAATTTACTAAGTCTAAGATCTAGTTGTTCCTAACCAGTTAACCTTTTTGTCAAACTCAAGTCAAATAAGCCAAAATTGAATACAATAATTTTATAATTTTTCAAATTTTTCAAATTTTTATGGGTTTTCAAATAAGTATGCAAATGCAAAAATATGTACAAATGAATGCGAAGGAAGAAGACGTACCGAGCATACCCCTAAACTTGAACTTGACAGTGTCTTCACTGTCATGCTAAACCAAGAGGGTCAAACTACCGGCACTCCCCTGTTTATTTATTTATAGTTTTTTTTATTGTTAAGAAAAACAAAAATATATACAAAAAGGCCCTCCCCCAAACTTCATTTAAACTATGTTAGACATTACTGCCAAACTTTGCATAGACCAAACGTCAACACCAACCAGTTGAAAAATTTATCAGTAAAGAGTATGAGTTGGTGGAAGAATAAGTTGTAGCGATTCACAAAGAATTGGGGAAGATAGAAGTGGTGGTATGGAGGGTGTGGAGGTGAATATACAGGAGGTGGTGATGCATCTAAACGAGAATGTGAATGATCAGCAATCAGTGGAATGTTGGCATTCTCGTAGCTTCCCAAAAGAAATGGGGGTGGTTCAACTTCTAAAGGAAGAGGTTGACTAACCACAATATCCCCAAGATGTTCCTGTGGGTCCTCTATTGACTTGGTATCATCCATCAATTGCATATGATATTCAATTATAAGGGAACTGATTTCCTCGATGTCCGCCATAGTCCAACTGAAAACTTGCCGCCTATCTTGTAAGACTTTTAAAATAGCGTTCTCTTGCTCGAAGGCTAGAGAGGCTGATATTATAATGGGAAAAGTCTCATTCTCACCTATGTAAGCATATTTAAGGTGAGGCGGTAAGGACATGAGTTCGAGTTTCGGAGGCGAAAGAATCATTGCGGAATCTACCTCGAACTTAAAGGACTCCAACACAGGTTCGAAATCACTGCAAACAACCGATTCGGATGGTTCGACTAACTCATCCAAAAATTCAAAAGACTCATATTCGGGCTGTGAGTCGTCGTCATCCGAAAAAGTGAAACATTCATAATCAATTTCGGTTGTGTCAACGGTGGTAGGCTCAAGGAGGGACGCACTAGTGGCGTCAAAACTGTTTTCATCAAACAAGAATCTTTCAAGCTCGCAGTCCTCCTGCGTGATTTCGTGAATAGAGCAAACTTCTCGTGTACTAGTTTTAGGCACGGGGGGCAGACTTCCCATCTTATAAATATTGAACTCACTAGACATCTTCCCAAAAGATAGAGTCATGGAGCCATTGCGACAGTTTATTACAGCATTGGAAGTGGCCAAAAATGGTCGACCAAGAATCACCGGAATTTGGTTTCTTGGGTTAGCAACAGGTTGTGTATCCATAATGATAAAATCAACGGGGAATATGAACTCCCCGACTTTGATCAACACATCCTCTAGTTGACCCCTTGGATGGGTGATTGATCGATCAGCCATTTGGAGAGTGCAACGAGTAGGTTTCAACTCTCCAACCCCTAATTGTTCGTACACGGAGTAGGGAATCAGGTTAACACTAGACCCAAGATCTAAAAGTGCTCGATTAATTTTCTTATCCCCTATTGTGATTGAAATAGTAGGACAGCCGGGGTCCTTTCGTTTTTGGGGTAAGGTTTGATGGTGGTTAATAGCATTGCTCACTGCACTAGCCACTAGCACTTTCTTGGGTACTTGAGATGCCTTTCTCTTCGAGGTGCATAATCCCTTTAAGATTTTCGCGTATGAAGGGACTTGTTGGATAGCATCCAAGAGAGGTATATTTATGCTAACCTGCTTAAATATCTCCACAATCTTCTCCACTTGTGCATTTGGTCTATTAGGACTCAACCTGTTTGGGAATGGAACATTCTGAAAATTCGTTGAGTCAAATGTCTGTGGAGTAGGATGTGGAGTAGGAACGGATCCCGGTGTAGATGTGTTCATGTTGTGAGAAATGGGTCCGTTCGAGCTAGAAGAAGTAGAGCCATGTGAAGGGTGGAGAATAGGCTCTAAAGAAAAAGGTGAAGAAGAAAGTGAAGAAAATGAAGAAGGGGAAGAGGAAGAAGAACCACCGGTGGGGATGTCATCATTAGTTCCCACATTATCTTGCAACTCTCTTCCGGATCTCAACGTGGTCACCGCATTTACATTGTGATTGTGATATGCGTTTTGTGTGTGACCGGGATTGGGCAATGGTTGAGATGGAAGCTTTCCCTTTTCTCTCTCGCTCAACGCAGCAGTTAATTGTGCAATTTGTGCCTCAATAGATTTGATACTTTGATCGTGTGAAGCATTGTTAGTCATCAAAAATTGAACATAATTTTCAAATCTTGCTGCGGATTCTGTAGATTGCTTGAGAAATGCATCTAAACTTTTTTCGAGCGAGATAACCTTATCATCATTTGGTTGAACCAAATTGTTCGTTTGATTTGTATAAGGTTGTTGTTGGAAAGGTTGCTGGTTTTGAGTTTGTGAAGGTGCTTGTTGTTGTTGTGGAGGAGGAGGTCTTTGAAAATTGTTGTGGAGGAGGAGGTCTTTGAAATTTACCCGTCTCTGTGGATCGACCCGTACTCACCGGCTAGCTGCGAAGCGACGCCGTTTCTGATTGCGGTAAACTTATATTTTTGGACTAATCAAATGGCGCCGTTGCCGGGGAGTACGGGTCGATCCACAGAGACGGGTAAATTTCTTTTATGTGTTTTAACGAGTTGATTCAAAATGTCGTTTTGGTTGGTTTATAAAAATCTATAAAAACTGGATCTAATTAATCTAATTAAGAGTCTTGCTAGGATTAGGCTTAGGGGAAGTTTTGGAGATTAATGTTTTCCTCACCGCTTTCAATGCCTTCTTTTTTAGATCTATTAGATGTTACGGTAATTATCCATAAAGTGGATAAGAATCTTTTGGGACGATGTTTCTTCCTCTAGATTCGTATCCTTCCTTTATCGATAATTACCCTAACCCCCATGGAAAACGCACGCAACCGGTCCTTTATACTACGGTTCATCGTTACCTCGAGGGGTAGGATGCCGCAGGGAGCGGTTGTGCGCGTATGCATGGAGTTCTAATTCATTAGGTGAAGGTGGCATTGAAAGGGGTGAGAGATCTCATCTCTCAACCCTTTCCCTAAGGCTAACCCTAACAAGCGAGGAGATTACTCGCTCATTAGGGAATGATAAAACATTTTAATTAAAGGAATGAAATTACTTACTAATTCGATGGCTCCCTCCAAACAATAGAGAACAGATCTGAATAACTCCCAGCAATTCTGAATTTTATTGATTAAAAAGAGGCATAGGGTTTTACAGATTTGAGATTACAATTTATAAGTAAACAGGAGAATTAGGGTTTCAGAGTCTCGCACATGCGCAATTACAGATTTGACCTCTAAAAATCCCAACACCCGAACCGTCGCACCGACACAAGAAGTCGGTGCCGACACGTGCAATAAATGGCCGCGGATCCGCGGCTAATGTTGGCTTGGGCCGCGGATCCGCGGCCCTTTGGTGGTCTTGGGCCGCCATCTTTTCTGGGCTGCATCTTGGTTGTTAGGGCTTCTTAGTTCTTCATAACTTTTCTCTGTTTGGCTTCTGGGTCTTCTCCAGATCTTCAGTGAAAACTTGTTCGTATCTTTTGACCGTTCACTTTGACATTTTGGACCTTGCACTGTTCTTCGTCTAGGCTTGACTAGGATCCGTCTAATTGTTGGTCAAAAGTCCCCTTTTCTGTTGTTTTGTGTCTTTTTCACTGTATTTGCTCCAGAAACCTGTATCCTGTAATATGCAACAAACGTGCGTCAAGAGTACCTGTTTATTTATAAAACGGATAAGAATAGGGGAATGAAAAATGCAATATTATGGTCTGAACATGCGCGCGCGCTTGTGTGTGTACACATACACACAGACATGCACGCGCGCGCACACATACACACATACCTTTTCTTTTACACATATACTCATACACAAATGGTTTATTTATGGAAAGATTGATATTTATTCACTGGTGTGTGCACGCGTGCACGCTTGTGTGTGTACACACATACACACAGACATGCACGCGCGCACACATACACACATACTCTTTCTTTCACACACATATACTCACACGCAAATGGTTCATTTATGGCAATAGACTAGCTAGATGTGCATAATAAGTCGAGGCACTGCAAATGAGGAACAAATCGATAAATTAGATTAATTTTGCTCAATTTTACTATAGTGTTATCCATACATAAGTATTAATTAGTACAAAATACTATCAATAATTATATGAAAAATGTATATAAAATAAGGATTATCAAACTTACATCCGATACTTTCTTCCCTCGGTGCCTTAAGAGAGAATGACGACTAATGATTTGTATCTCTTGCATATTCACGCTGGAATATAAATCCAAACCCTAGTCCTTTTAGCGTTAACTCATTTTTCACATTAAAAAGATGGATAGAGAGTACGATGAGACGAGCCATAACCATAAATTCAAGCACTCCTATAAATTAAGCAATCCAAGCATCATAATCCAAGCCTTCACAATATGAAAATTTAAGGAATGATCCGGGAAAAGAATGCCTTATATGACTTTTCGATCTACTTGAACTCTAGAATTCATTTTTTTAAAATGATCATCCCATCAATATGAAAATCTAAGTCGCGTTTCAATTTTTTGAATGTGAGATCCTTGATGACAACAAGTATATTTCATGTTATCATCGAGTTTCATCCACCGAGTATAAGATTTTCGTGTTGTTTTGATGTTCAAGGTGTTGGCTATAGTGCCCTCAAGGAAATTATTTTAATTGCAGACATGCGATTATGATGATTGACGGAGGACCTATATAGGTAGAACAGTCTTACTCGAGATGATAGTATACTATCTGGTTCATCTCTGTCATCATGTATATATATAATGTGGTATTACAGATCACTATTACATGTTATCGAGCCAATAAGATTCTTCCTTGACTACCAGGGTTATTGTGGCGATCACACTTGTGAGAACTGGGAAGTCTATAAGCAAATCCTTAAATGTCCCTAGTTGTGGAAATATCGAGACTGGGACTAGTGTATACGTTGCTTGACCCCGATGAGAGGCGATGGCCGGTCTCACAGCCATTGGTGTCAGTTGGTCACCAAAGATAGTATACATGTGCTCATTGGGTTATAAGTTACACTGGACGGACTCGTCGAGAACATGCTGATGGTATTATACCTATTGTTAGATAACAGTTCTCAGGTGACATGAGTACAGGTTAGTCTGTCGAACTGAGATCGTCATTTGTCTCGTATGAGTTCCCACTATGCTTTGATTACTATCTTATCACGGCTCAAATGAGTCGTGCAAACAAGTTTTAGTTGTGTACAGTCCCGAGCCATATGGAGGCAGTGAGCGGATCATCAAGGATTCGTTTCTCTCGGTATTGGGGTTGATTTCGCGCTGTGCACGGGTGACCATCACCAGAAATCCTTGGCCAAGGTGGACGAGATTTACTGATTTGGATCAGTAGTTTCTCAATGGGTGTCACGCCCCGCTTCCCAATAGGCGGAAACGATGACGTGGCAAGCCCGCGACATATTTATTCAGAGAAGGTCATTCCCTAAATAAATATACTAAGCGTATTGAAATAATAATACACAATGTAGGAATAAATGGAGACTATAATTTTTTTTCAACAAACATCTTTATTTACATTCAACTTTCAATATTTACAAGTACATGAGTTTCAACTGGAAAGTAAATACAATAAAGGAAAATGCCTAAACATGTGGCATACATAAGCTGAATAGAAAGTGAAGCTAAGTTAATCCTGAGAAGCAATCCGATTGTAGTCTTCCTCTGTGGCCTCCACTTTCTCCGTCTCGACCGTATCTGATGAACATTCCAAGAAAACAAGGGTGGGTGGAATGCCCGTCAGCGAACTAGCGCTTGGTAAGTCCCAAGGATAAAATAAGAGTAAAAGAATGACAAGTATATATATATATATATATATGACGAGTATATGTATATGTTCATGGGTAAAATATGCACTATAGGTCTCTATATGGTTACTATGTTAACGTTAAGTTCCAAGTGTGAATATCAACGCAGCCGTAAAAGCATTCACGAGCTCAAGAGTGGGGCCTCAGAAGTAAGGAAACACGGGCCCATTTTATGTGTTAGCATCGGAGTTCTAGGCAGTGGATGAGTCAACCCGACTGATATTTGAGTAAAATAAAAAAAGAGGTTAATACGGGACTCCTGAAACTCCGTTGGATTCACACAAAAAACTATCCCAAACATCCCGAGTATAAATAGTTTATAACTATATAGTATACTTAATTAACTTGATTGAATGGTTATAGCATGTCTTGATCGAAACAATAGATTGCAAAAGGTGTAGAATGAAGTCGAGTGAGTCAAGTAAAATGCGAGTCATGTCAATTGCAATCTTGGTTCGGGTCAAGTTAGTTCGAGTAGGCTGGGTTCGAGTTCATGTTCAAGTTTAGGTTCGAGTTGGGTTAGAGTTCAAATTTAGATTCAAGTTTGGATTCGAGTTATAGATATTTCTTGTGAATGAATTTAACTGTTGAAATCTTAAGTTCGGGAGAAATCGGCAACTGCTGCACATGGACAGCAGGATTTGTGTCTTTTTCCATGATAACTGCTATTGATAACTCCGTTAAGTTGTCTAACTTGAATAGGCAAGTATTCACTTTCTCCGGTTCCGTGGGGCTCAAGAGAAACGATACCGCTTCAACCTATATTAATCTAGAATCCTTAAATATTGTTTGCATATCTCAAGAGGGTTTTATGAAAAATATTTTAATATAGTTTAAAAAAATAAATCTCGAGGGTGATTTGTAATATTTAGGGTTTTCATGAACATGTATTTTAATTGTTGTGGTGTTTTGGTGATAAAACCTACCTTTTAAAAGTTTATGGTATTTTTATGAAAACTAGCTCTTTTGGAAACTTGATGGTATTTTATTAAAAATTCTAATTTTTCATTTTAAAAATATAGTTTCATAATTTGTTTTTATTGAAAATACGGATTCATAGTTTTATATAATTTTCCAAAGTTTAGTTTTGTTTAGAAAAGTCGTATTTCTTAAAAACTGTATTTTATTTCCTTTCGAGACCGAATACTCCGTGAGGAATTCTGCATCTCGTTCTACTATCCTCAGGATGTGCGATAATCCACACCATCTATTAGCGGGTCCCCTGACGAGGGTTGTAGAGGCGTAATTGCCAAGGATTTAAAATATCGATTAAAAGAAACCCGTTTTGAAAAAAATATGGTATTTTAATGTAAAACCTATTTTTTAAAAATAAACCCTATGTTTAGAACCTCATGCTATGAAACCACAGTGTACGTGTAGGGTAGGTCGTTACCTCGTGAATGATCTAAAGGTTTTTATTTTAGTTGTTGAAATTACGGTTATATTAAAGTTCATGTTATTTTAATGAAAAAGTGTGTTGTATGATTATTTCACATGAAAATTTTATTAAACTAAAAGCTAAATGATTGTAAATAAGGTTACGAGTGGTGTGAGAAAGTTAGTTTAGCCTATTTTGCTTAATGAGGGGAGTACAAATGTTAAAATAACATATATCGGAGTTAACTCCACTTTGCCGATGCATTTTTAGAAGACGATTTGAGATGAAAGAAATAGAGAGAATAGGGACTTACTAGTTGTGTAGTGCTAGGAAGAGGTTAAGGAAGAGAGAGGGGGTCTTGGTCTTGTCGGAGATACTCCGGTCGTCGGAATTTGATCGCTACTACCTTTGGCTTGCTTAACTCCACTTGAATAGCCTTAATCTTTCTTAAACTTAGAGAATTTTGGAGAAATTTTCAGAAAAGAGGAGAGCCAGGGTATGATGTGGTATTTATAGGGTAAAAATGAGAGAGGGTGTGAAATAAAAATGAATTAAAATGGATTTAATGGTGTTAATTAGGGATTTGAAGAGTCTCTGTTTGATTACAGGAAAACCAAGCAGTGCAGGCGAGTTGAGGGGAGCTGATGGGACGAGTGTGCAAAGCACGGAGCGATTTGGAGCATATCGGACCGGCGGCGGCGGGAAATAGCAAGGAACAGGCGGTCAGATTTGGGTGTGTTGTCTTTTGATTCGTGCCACGTGTCTATTTTGGTGTTTACTCCTCTTTGCGCTTGTTTGATTATTCTGAAATTTTCTTTTCTCCGTGAATTGCACGTGAAACTCTTGGGCTTCCGAAAAATTAAAAAGAAAAATCTTTAAAAATAATTAGGGCTGATGGAATTCGAACGCACAGGCTATGTCATAGCAGTGTAAAGGCTTTACCAGTGAGTTACAAGTTGCTTCTTACTTTTATTGAACAAAAATAACTTATAACTCCTACACAGGCTGAAATACCTTTTTCTATACATTTAAACAAATAATTCTGTATAGGGATTTCAGAGTCGTTACAGTGGGTGATGGGCTTTGTTCCCCTATTAATTAAACACAATAATAAGAGCAAGCTCTGTTCAAACCTAATGAGGCAGCGCCTCACGTGCTCCCCACGTGAGCGCTATCGTCGGCCTCTTATATGATTAAATCCTATAGTGCCAGCTCACGTGAAGTTCACGTGAGCTCCGGCGTGCAAAGCACGTGAACGCATGTTATATAAGAATTAAATTCTTAAGTGGCGCCCACATGCATAACACGTGAGCGTCAGCGCCCAAACTAAAGCGGGTAGAATTAAATTCTACATGGGAAATATTTCCCTAAAATCTGAGATATTCTCTGTTAAATAGAGCCGTTGGATTAAAGATCCAATAGTGATAATAAATCATCAAATGATAGAATTAAATTCTATTACGGAAAAAATATCTTCCTGATCAAATATTCTCTGTTGGATCAAAAATCCAACGGTGATTAAAAATAATCCAAAGATAGAATTAAATTCTATTTTTGGGAATATATTTCTCCAATCTTTCTAAATAAAGAAAGATTGTGCACGGTTAAACAAAGCACCCTTGGATTAAAAATCCAATGATGATTAAAAATCATTGATTGATAGAAATAAAATTCTATCTATGAGAAAATATTTCTCTAATCTTGTTAAAAAAACAATATATATTCTGTGAAATAAAATTCACTAGATCAAAGATCCAACGGTGGATAAAATTCCTCAAATAATCTTTGAGGCGAAGTAAATCAATTAGTATCTCTTAAATGGGAGATTTTTTAGAATTAATCAACAAATTTGACTCTCCTATAAAAATGATCCGAGATTTCAAGTCTCAGGGAGGCACAAAAAGAAGAAGAAGAAGGATCAACCCCACAAGCTTCTTTCCACAAAATTGAGAATCCAATTCTCCTCTGAAGAAAAAGATCCTTACTCTTCCAAACTCTAGATAAAGAAAAGCAGCGATAGAACTTATCTCTTTTTGCCTAATATAAAGAAAACAAGGGTTTAATCCTCCACAAAAAAAAACTTAGTTCTCCTCTGATTAGAGATTTGCAAATCAAATCTCTCCATAGTTGAGAATTTAATTCTCATCGGGGAGATTCTGTTCTTCAAACTCAAGATCTAGGGGAAAAGAACTAGGTTAAAAAAAGAAAGAGAAAGTATGTTCTAGAAATTTAATTTCTTTACAAACAGGGTTTAACCCTATATAAAGAACTTTGTTCTTACAAAAAGAATAGAAGAACTTAGTTCTCCAATAAAACCGATCTCAGATATTCAAAACAGAGATCATTAATGGTCAAAATCCTTTTAACAGAAGTTAAAACTTCTTCAGAAAATATCAACAGAGATTAAATCTCTAAAAAGAAAAGAACTTGTCGCCTCACGTGAAACACACGTGAGCACCCAAAAGATTCCCTTACATGGAACTCAGCGCCTCACGTGCTTCTCGCGTGAGCGTCCAAAACAAAGGATTTAGCGCCTCACGTGCTTCCCACGTGGGCGCTCAAAATAAAAGACCCATCTCTTCACGTGAGTTACACGTGAGCGCTATATAAAAGTGCAAAAGCACCATAAAATTAGTCTAAATGACTAAGTGCTTAGCACTAATTGGGCAACGCCTATGTCCCAGCACCTCACGTGCAACACACGTGAGCACCCAATAAAATAAATGATTAGTGCCTCACGTGTTCCCCACATAAACTCCATACAAAGTGCTTAGCACTCTTTATTCAGTCAAAATGACTGAGTACTTAGCACTGATTGGGCAGCAGCTATGTCTGAGCATCTCATGTGCTTCCCACGTGAGCGCCAGAGCCATAAATAAGTGCTTAACACTTATGAATAAAAGGAAAAAGACTGAGCAGATCAAGCGCAAATTGGCTAAGTCCCTATGAAATTCTCTTGTAACTGAGCCCAAATGCTCTGTTGTTGGATCCTAATAAAATTTAATGATCCTGAAAATGCTGCTAAGTTGATCTTAGTCTTAAATAAGACTAACGTATCCTTAGTTAAAATAAATTGAGCCCAAATGATCATATATTTAAGTTGATCGTAATCTAAAAATAGATTAACGGTATTTAAATAAAACAAAATATTGTTTGAACTAAAGGAATATATAATCTAAGTTCAAAACCCAAATCTAAAATATACGGATTTGGACTAATCCGCGCCCTACGGGCGACGATATAAACTAGTCTCCGTATACAATCCACGGGAAACCAAAACAAACAAAATAACATACGACACGAAGTGAATTACTGGAGCAGGAAAAGTGGTTATCGCAACACGATAACGTAATTAACTGCAGGGGCTTGCAATTAAAACCCCCTCATAAACGAGGGGGAATCTGATAAAGTCTGCTACAACGGTCGCATCTATCCAAACCTCCGTTGTACGGTGGTATAAATCAATTTGGTATCTTCGAAGAGGTGGATGGATATGCCCAAATAGTATCTGCCCCCAAATTAGGCAAGACGATCAATCCCAGCCCGTCTCTGTTTTCGGCGGTAAACAGATTCTGGCACGCCCGGTGTGACCTCTTCCTCTTCCCACTCCACACTTCGTGTGTTGTGTGTTGTGAACAAAATTGCGGTACGCTACGGTTGACCTTGGATTCGAGATACTAAAATTTGGTGCCATGCTCCTGTCGAGAAATCAATGGCTTACTAATGCACCTCTTGCAACAGCGACTCCCGCTCCACCCTAGATTGAGGAGTGACATACGGGCATAACGCGGCCTCCATTTTCTCAATGCCAGTGGAGAAGATCATACAAGCCACTATCAGACTCTTCTTCGGGACCATGCTCCCACCTGTGTACCTTGGCGTCTCAATGCCATAAGGAGAAGCTCCCCGAAAGTCGGTCTTCGATCTGCTGGCAACCACGACGGCTCCTATCAGCAAGTCGTCAAATCCTGAAGCCTCAGTCTTCAACATGCTGAGTAAGAACTAAAGCGGGCTAGTAAAGAAGCCCATGATACCAGAGAGAGCTACCCCAAAATGGCTAGCTCTCCCTACTCCTGCTATGGGTGGAGCTGATAAAAGTGCTTCCCCTCCAAGACAGTCGGTCTTCGAAAGATTGGCCAACCCCGCTCCAACTCCAACAAGGACGTCGGTTTTTGTTGGGGTCAAAATTTGCAGCCCAGTTGACCGGGTCAAAGTTAAGGTCAACCCTAAGTAAGCGGGCCCAAGCCCAAGTAAGTGGGCCCATACCCAAGTCGAGACCCACGGCCGGCCTCCCCCATGCTGAAATAAAAAATCATGTAATAAATAATTTTAATGTAATTTTTTTATGCATGAGTGGGCATTTTTTGTAAAGCCCATGGCTCATGTGCAAAAGAAATGAGCACATAAGGCATGTGATGGGCAAAATACCATTTTGTAAAGTCCAAGTGGCTACATGTAAATATGTAAGCCTATATAAGGCAACATGATAATGAAATAAAAGAACTTTTTCATTCCCTTGAAAATCTAGGGTTTTTGTGTCTCCTTCTCCTTCCTCAAGGTTCTAAACCTTCTTCCACTTTTCAATTAAATCAAGAGGTTTACTCTTCCTTTTCCAAAATTAAATAGTTTTTCACCACAAAACCCACAAAGAGGAGCTCAGATCTTCCATCAGATCTCAAAAAGGGAAGATTTTTAAATCTCACCCCCTTTCTCCAAGATCCGGTCAACCGAGAGGAAGAAGAAGGAGACCAATCTTCAAAAATCTCATCTTAGGAAGATCCAGGGCTAAAGGGGAGAGAAACAAAGAGGCCCTTCCCTTTGATCATTTCTAAAGATTTCTAGGAGTTTAACTCCATTCAAGATCTGTTGGAGTTCAACTCCATAAATTAATCTCTTTTTAGGAGTTTAACTCCAGAAGTCAAATCGGGAGCACAACTCCCAGTGCATGGACAAAGTCCCTTTTCCTGCTGACGCCCAGCGCCCGCGTGCCAAGCACGTGACACGCTAGACACTGGCGCCTAGTGCCTACGTGCTAAGCGTGTGAAACGCTGACACCCACGCGTCCTTTGGACGCTATTCTTCTATTTTTTTTATATACACATACACTCCACAATACTGTCCCCGTTAGAAAAAATTTCTAACGGGGCACTGCCCCGCATCCCGCAAGGGGGCTGCTAGCCTCCTGACCCCCACCCACTATCCGGATGGCGGGACCCCCGTAAAAACTCTGCGAGGCCCCCCGATATGTCCAAAACCCCTTCAAAACACAACACTGCACAATGAGTTCGCATGACTTGTTTGACCCGTCAATCGGAGGTTCCTTCGCTCTAAAGGTGAGGGGTAATTAACGGCAGCTTAGTCCGCGGCTACCGGAGATTCGGATCCCCACAATCAATAAACCCCGACCTACCCTAGGCAGGGGGAATCTGTATTGCGCCTGACAAGCGCGCGCGTATTCCCATCTCAATGGGGTGACGAAAAACACCCTACAGATTCTGGCATGCCCAGTGAGACATCCTCTCTCCTCCCATATTTTGGGTTAAATATTCATGCAAACTCAATCAACATATACATTGATTGCATGTACTGAAATTATGCTTCTTTTATGTTGATTGAGTTGGGAGTCCATCTTCAACCATTCCAAAGTCGACGAGCTCAGCTCTCGACACAACTCCCATCTCCTACATGATGAAGATGGACTCCCGGACGGTCCTCCCGGCCAGTCTTGGGCGACAGTGGGAGGAGCCGCTGCTACAGTTTGGTTCTATTCTGTTCGTGCCAGCTAATGCTATCCCTGCTCCTAAATCCCCAGTGACTGATAAACTGGCCTCAAAAGGGAAAATGCCAAATGTCATGGTTGCAAAGGCACCTCAGCCCAAGCACAAATCCATTTCTGCACGACTCTCCATGGCCCCAGCTGGGGGCAAAGCCGTCAGAACAAAAAAAGTTGCGAAACGTCGCGGGCAAGCCCAGGCGATACCTTCAACTGACATGTGAGCAGATGTCTTCTCAAGACTCCCCATCACTCGGCCTATGGCGGCTTCCCGAAGAGCAGAAGCCTGCCAAGCGCTCAAAACAGAGAAGATGAGGCAGAAGTGGCTCAGATACAGAGCCAACAAAAGGGCTAAGGCTCTGGCCATATTAAAATTTATGAATTTCCAAAGCCCAGACCGTTCTACAAAATCAGCCGCCAAAAATAAAGAGATGGCTGGATATGTGGTCCACACTGTCTATATGGCCGGACATGAAGAAACGAACCCTTATATGCTTCACAGCTATGGCGATGATATGGTTGACGCTACCCAAAGTCTACTCGGTCTAAATAATGAAGAGCCCATTCAGGCCGATAAGCCAAAGGAGCCCGTGGTTCTTGCCGGATCAAGCTCAGGCGGTAAAGATGACCCCGTTGTCACGTCTGGAACTATAGAACAAGTGTTATTCTAATGGATTCAAAGGCAGCTTCAGGACAGGGACGAGAAGTTGGCCAAGGTCCATTCCAAAGTCGACGAGCTGGCAAACGTCGTGGCAGATCTCATGACTCAAATCGCCCAATTGCAATTACATCAGAATCAAATGTTGGTTCATGAGCTAGGGATTGATATCCGGAAGCAGCCAACCGATACTCCCTCCAGCCCAAGAGCGGAACACTTTTGCGAAAAACGGCCACGATCTGCCTCCAGTCCCTCTGATACGTACACTGAACGTGGTAAGCGAACAGTAGGTGAACCAAAGACTGGTCGTCCTCAAGGTCCAGCACCAGTAAGGACACCTACTCTAATAGAGAGAAAGAAGAAAGTATACTCCTTCAGGAGGGATGAAGTCCGCAAAATGTTCGAGGACGCCTTGAACAATGGTTTGCAACTGCCTATTTTAAAGAGGCCATATGAAATGAACATGACCGGCAATCCCATATACTGCCCATATCATAGTATGGTAAGTCATACCTTTAAAGACTGCTATGTTTTCAAAGATTGAGTGGAGAACTAATACAAGCTTGGAAAAACCTCACAGTCGTCAGATGTACCGACAAGTCACAGAGCTACGGTCATCAACACAACTCCGCCACGATCAAAGTTCGAGGAGCTGGGATAAGCAAACAAACTTGACCACCACGTCGTTAAATTGGGAACAGCCGACCACCACGTCGTTAAACTGGGAACAATCGACCTCTAAGTCGTTAAACTGGGAATGTAAAAAAATGTGTAAATAAAAAAATGTGTAAAAAAAAGCCGAAATGATGGGGCAACTCGCAATAAAAACCAGCGAGTAAAATAAAAATGAAAAATAAAGCCGAAATGATAGGACAACCGCGAATAAATTGCCGAAATGATAGGGCAATCGCGACCTTCGCGATAAGAAAAGCTGAAATGATAGAGCAATCGCGGTAAAAAAAAACCTCCAGCGGCGAATGATGAGTCGCTCCTGGTACCATATTTCAGTGCAGCGATGCAGATGCCAACTAAATTCTAAATCCCAAAACGGCGAATGATGAGTCGCTCCTGGTACCATATTCCAGTGCAGCGATGCAGACACCAACCAAAATCCAATTTCCCAAAATTCTCCCGGCCCTACGGTTAGTCCCCAAATTGACTACCGTATACAATCCACGGGCTTAAATAATTCTCATCATACCCATACCCCACCGCAATCACCAGTCCAGCGGCTGGTCTCCGCCCTTGGAATTATGCTCCATTGGGAAGACCCACTCATGTATCCTCACGATACATGAGGAGAACAAACCTTCGTGGGATCCTTACGACTCACAGAGGAAAAACACACTTAGGAGTCCTCACGACTCCTAAGGAGAAAATACACCTGCGGGATCCTTTCGACTCGTAGGGAGAAAATACTTTTATGAGACCCTTCCGGCTCATAAAATTGAAAAGTCTTAGGTGATAGGGATCTAAACCTATCTCCTAAGCCATCGCTCCTCAACAGGCAAAGGCAAATGATGAATTGCTCCTGGCTCCTGTGCTTCAGTGTTAGCAACGCTGATGAAGACCCTAACCCCAAAATTCCAAACTTCCGATCCAATAGACCTCTAAGTCGTTAAACTGAGAACATATGACTTCTAAGTCATTAAACTGGGCACAAAAGACCCCTAAGTCTTTAAACTGGGAACGGATGACCTCTAAGTCGTTAAACTGGGAATAGATGACCTCTAAGTCGTTAAACTGGGCATAATAGACCCCTGAGTCGTTAAACTGGGAACATATGACCTCTAAGTCGTTAAACTGGAAACAGAAGACCCCTAAGTCTTTAAACTAGAAATAGATGACTTCTAAGTCGTTAAACTGGAAACAGATGACCCCTAAGTCGTTAAACTGGGAACGAGGGAAATCTCCTCATGGCAAATGATGATTCGCTCCTGGTACTATATTCCAGTGAAGCGATGCTGATGCTAAACCGAAACCAAAATCCCCAAATCCACTCATGGCAAATGATGATTTGCTCTTGGTACCGTATTCCAGTGTAGCGATGCTGATGTCAACCCAAATCAAATCAAACCAACAACCTCTGCGGCGGAATCATGCTTCGTCTCAGAGTGTACCCCGTGTCGAAATCATGCTTCGCCTCGGAGTATCCACCTTCCCTGTCGGAAATATGCTTCGCCTGGGAATCATCCTCTATATCAAAACCAGTGACACTCCGTGCCGGGGACAAGTCAACCACCGACCTCTTCGTCGGAATTATGCTCCGCCCTGGAATCAAGTCAACAAGCGGCCTCCTCGTCGGAATTATGCTCCGTCCTGGAATCAAGTTAACAAGCGGCCTCCTCGTCGGAATTATGCTCCGTCCTGGAATCAAGTCAACCAACGACCTCCCTGTCAGAATTATGTTTCGACTCGGAATCAAGTCAACCAATGACCTCCGCCTCGGAATTAAGCTCCGCCTCGGAATTAAGCTCCGCCTCGGAATCAAGTCGACTGACAAGCTCTGCGTCGAAATCATGCTTCGTCTCAGAATGTATCCCGTGTCGAAATCATGTTTTGCCTCAGAGTATCTGCTTTCCCTGTCGGAATTATGCTTCGCCTGGGAATCAACCTCTGCATCGAAATTATGTTTCGGTCAGAATGTCTGCCGCCCGTCGGAATTATGCTCCGACCCCTTTGGAATCATGCTCCGCTCATCGGAATCATGCTCCGATCCCTAGAATCATGCTTCGCTCTTCGGAATCATGCTCCGATCCCTGGAATCATGCCTCGACTCTTCGGAATGATACTCCGACCCTGGAATTATGCTCCGCAAATCGGAATGATGCTCCGATCCCCGGGAATCATGCTCCCCGAGGGATGCTCCTCCCCCGGAATGATGTTCCACCTCGAAGTCCAGCTTCAAGATCCATCAATTTCAGCACACAACTCATATGCGCGGGGTGCATTTATTGATGGGGGGCACTTTGTTGGGGTCAAAATTTGCACCCTAGTTGATCGGGTCAAAGTCAAGGTCAACCCCAAGTAAGCGGACCCAAGCCCAAGCAAGTGGGCCCATGCCCAAGTCGAGGCCCGCGGCCGGCCTCCCCAATGCCGAAATAAAAAATCATGTAATAAATAATTTTAATGTAATTTTTTTATGCATGAATGGGCATAAAGCCAAATTTTTGTGAAGCCCATGGCTCATGTGCAAAAGAAATGAGCACATGAGGCATGGGATGGGCAAAATGCCATTTTGTAAAGCCCAAGGGGCTACATGTAAATATGTAAGCCTATATAAGGCAACATGATAATGAAATAAAAGAACTTTTTCATCCCTTGAAAATTTAGGGTTTTTGTACCTCCTTCTCCTTACTCAAGGTTCTAAACCTTCTTCCCCTTTTCAATTAAATCAAGAGTTTTACTCTTCCTTTTCCAAATTTAAATAGTTTTTCACCATAAAACCCACAAAGGGGAGCTCAGATCTTCCATCAGATCTTAAAAAGAGGAGATTTTTAAATCTCACCCCCTTTCTCCAAGATCCGGTCAACCGAGAGGAAGAAGAAGGAGACCCATTGATCAGTCGAAAATACTGCATTTTTAACACGGCAATTTCCCTAACATTTGCACTCATATAGAAGTGTTCGGTATTCATAATTGCACATATTACCAAATCATCTCTGAAATACTAGATTGCATGTGTTAGAATTTTAAATCGGCACTTTTAGGGAAATTGTGTGTTTATCATGGCATCGCACCATTCTTGTACAGCGCAACTCTTGTCTTGAAGTCTGTGCAGGGAATTGCAGAAACCGAGCAAAAATTTGTGAAAACAGTGTTGATAAAATACGCCAACTCAAAGTTTAAAAATCTGGTAGCGATACAGAAGGCCAAATAAAATTCAACATATCAGAACAAGGCCCATATGTCAGCCCAAATCATCAGAGGAAGTTCCAAGCCCTAAGGCTTCCAAACCGCCGCGGTTCCGCGGCGGGAGCTGGCTTAAGCCGCGGAACCGCGGCGGCTTAACGGCTTCAAGTGCTCAAATTTCTTCACGTGCTTTAAAATAAATGTACAAGCTTCCAGAAGACTCCCGATTCTCCACGTGGCACATCTAGAAGGCTCGGCTAACAAACTATTTCTAGAAGGCTCTCTTAACAAACTTTTGGAGGGAAAATTCAAAATTCAAATCCTAGATCTAGGGTTTTGGAGTTCTATAAAAAGGAGCCTAGATCTAGGGTTGAGGTTGTTCAAGAAATCATCCATCTTCTTCCACCCACAAGTTGAGTGACACGACTTGTGCCAAACCCTAACCCTAATTCCAATTCAAAATCAAGATCAAGATCCCGAGTACCATTCAAGCAAGAGAGCCTTCAACCTTTAGCAAGCGACGCCGGATTCTATCGGAGCAAGAGATCCAAGCCGATCCGCGACTCAAGGAGCCGAGCGAAGCCGAAATCGACGATCTAGTTCCTTCCTTTTGTAAATTCAAGAGAGTTGTAATGAAATTTGTTGATAAATAAAGGTGAAATTTCTATATCTTGCTTATCTTTTGATTCAACATTATGATTCAATCTCAATTTGTGATTGCGTTTGTTATGATGATGTTTGAGTAAACTCCGCTCGTATAGGAGTTGTGACGATCAATAGAATGATGATGATTTAGATCTTTTTACAATTCTTAAATCCTATAACTATTGTAAATTCTTGTGAATCAAATGATCGATGACCTAGTTTCGGGATGATCCTTTCTTGATTGTGTTCACTCGAAACTAGGGAACAACGATTGATCATTTGATTGACTAGAAACTAGAATTTGAATGAGATTCACTGAAAGGGCAAAGGATAAGTTGAGGAAACCCTAGCTTCTTAAAAAAATCCTTAACCTCGATGAATTGTCATCGATCTAGTATCAATTAGTTAATGGATAAGAACATGAAATCATTAGATCTCATCACATCTATAGATCCGATCTACTCCTACGAGCTACACTTCGAATCTTGATTGTTGTTTGGAAATCATCACAAAATATCACTTCTTGATTTTAATGCTTTCTTAGATCTAGATATTTTCTCTTTCTTGAAATGCAATTTTATAAATCATGAATTATTTCTTTTCTTTTTTTTAAAGTTTCAACTCATCTAAATCGAAACACGAACGATTACACTTTCCCCGTGGACGATCCGCACTTACTAACGCGCTACATCCGACACCGTTATTGATTGCGGTCAAATATTTTTGGTTGTGATTTCTATACATTTTCCAACTACACAACGAAGAATTCATTCAATCACCCATCTTCAAAAATCCCATCTTGGGAAGATCCAGGGCCAAAGGGGAGAGAAACAAAGAGGGCCCCCCTGATCATTTCTAAAGATTTCTAGGAGTTTTGCTCCATTCAAGATCTGTTGGAGTCCAACTCCATAAATTAATCTCTTTTTAGGAGTTTAACTCCAGAAGTCAAATCAGGAGCACAGCTCCTAGTGCAGGGACAAAGTCATTTTTCCTGCTGACGCCCAGCGCCCGCGTGCCAGCGCGTGAGACGCTGGCGCCCACACGTCCTTTGGATGCTATTATTCACTTTTTTTTATATACACACACACTCCACAACACTGTCCCCGTTAGAAAAAATTTCTAACGGGGCACTGCTCCGCACCCCGCAAGGGGGCCGCTAGCCCCCTTGACCCCCAGCCCGCTATCCCGAATAGCGGTACCCCCATAAAAACTCTGTGGGGCCCCCGATATATCCAAAACCCTTTCAAAACACAACACTGCATATTGAGTTCGCATGACTTCTTTGACCCGTCAATCGGAGGTTCCCTCGCTCCAAAGGCGAGGGGTAATTAACGGCAGCTTAGTCTGCGGCTACCGGAGATTCGGATCCCCACAATCAATAAACCCCGGCTTACCCTGTGCAGGGGGAATCTGTACTGCGCCTGACAAGCGCGCGCGTATTCCCATCTCAATAGGGTGACGAAAAACACCCTACAACTTTCAGCAGGCTGACACCAACCGAAACCCCTGAGTGACATAGGGGCCATGACGAAGATGCCTCCAAAACCGAGGCAATTCCTACTGGCGCCGTGTGAGAGAAGCTGGGGGCAACTCTCCCTTTGGGCTCATCCACTAGCTCCTGTGGTGGATATCAACGTTGCTGTTCCAACTGGGAACAGCTTTGATCCGCTCAAGAGTGTCCACAAGAACTCTCTGACAGCGGTGCTGAAGAAATCACCTCCGCCAGCAGAGACCACTGTGAAGCGATCGCCAGATCAGCCTCTCCAACCTCTCTCTTCGCAAATACATAGGGTTTGGCGAAAAGTCCAAGACTGTGATTGACAAAAATTACTCTCGTCGATCCGAGAAATCTAAGGGCCGGTAAGGAAAAGACTGCTCCTCTGTCATACAATGGGGGACTTCTCCTAAACAGGTGCCTATGATAACGGCTCCTTCAACTCCAATCTTTCATAAATGAACGAGGCTGGAGAAAACTCTACCGCCTGCAGCAAATTCCAAAGGCGATGGACCTAAACGCCCCAAGTCTGGTGGCATAATTGTACATACAGTCTATATGGCTAGTGGTAAAGAAGAAAGCCGCGCTTCGGTGAGTCACCGACCGCAAACTCGGTCGTTGACGAAGGCTCAGGAGCAGCAGCAAAAGCTCCAAGAAACGCTGACCAAAATAGCAGCGCTTACCGGACAAAAAGAAGGTCCGAACAAAGAAGTTGAATAGCGCCTAGAGCAAAAGACCAATACAGAGTTTCTGTGAAGGGTGCTAGAGAGAAAGGACAAAGAAGCTGCTGAGTAAGCAGCTAACATAAAGCAGATGGCTCTCCTATTCCAAGATATGGTGGGAATGATGATACAACCGGAACCTCCGGCCGAAGACCCGCCAATAGTTATCGAGGATGACAAAGGGGAAACATCAAACCTTCGCCCGACCTTGTCAGTGGCCAAAGAAGAAACTATCCCCAAGATGGCCCTGGATGATTATATCGCTCGGCAAATAAGAGCTCATCAGGCCGGCGAAGCCGCCAGCCAACTCGTCAGAACTGGGCGACCATATCCAGCTTGGTATGACCAAATCAAGTACCCGCCGGGATATACGATCCCCAAGTTCCACGTTTACAAAGGAACGGGCAATCCCCACTAGCATGTCACACGATTCAGAGCTCTGTGCGGCAATACTGGAGGCGACAATAAACTGTTACTTCGCCAATTTGTTAGAAGCTTGTCAGAAACAACTTTTGAATGGTACTCGGAGCTCCTAAATGACTCCGTGAAAACCTTCGCAGACATGGAACTGCTGTTCACACAACGGTTCACCAGCATGAGCAAACGCACTCCGATCACAGCTGTTCCCCCAATATTTAACCTAATAAAAGAGCAAAGCTCTGTTGGAATTTAATGAGACAGCGCCTCACGTGCTCCCTACGAGGGCGCCAGCGCCAGATCCAATCTTACAGGATTAAATCCTATGGTGGCGCCTCACGTGCTCCTCATGTGGACACCAATGTGCAAAGCATAGAAGAATTTATTACATAAGAGTTAAACTTTTAGATGGCGCCACACGTGCTCCTCACGCAGGCGTCAATGTGCAAAAGCACATAAGTACCTATCATAAGAATTAAATCTTTAAGTGGCGCCCACGTGCATAACACGTGAGCGCCAGCACCCAAGTTCATATCAGTAGAACTAAATTCTATATTTTCCTAACAAAAGTTGGGATATTCTCTGTTAAACAGAGCCGTTGGATCAAAAATCCAATGGAGATGATAAATCATCAAAATATATAATTAGGAGAAAACATCTCCCAAATCTTTCAAAATAAAAAGATACTCTCGATTGGATCAATGATCCAACAATAGAATAAAATTCTACTTTTGGGAATATTTTCCCTCAATCTCTACAAACAAGAAGATTGTTCTCTGTAAAACAGAAAACCCTTGGATTAAAAAATCTAATGGTGATTAAAAATCACCATTTTACAGAATAAATTATGTATAGGGGAAAATAGTTCCCCAATCTCATTAAAAACAAAAAAAAATCATCATCAACAAAAAAAATCATATTCTGTAAAACAGAAAAACCCTTGGATCAAAGATCCAACGGTGGGTAAAATTCTTCAGATCAATTTTGAGACCAATTAAATCAATTAAAATCTAGATTTTCTCAAAGCAGATTAACAATTTGTCTCTACTATATAATGGAACCGAGACTTCAAGTCTCATATAGAGGAAACCCCCATAAGCTTCTAAAAAAAATACAGAAAGCTTCCAAAATAACAGAGAACTCAATTCTCAAGAAAAGAAGAAGACTTTCCTCCTCAAAACCCTAGGTAAAGAAAACACAGAGATCAAAATATTTTTTTTACCTATCTAAGGGTTTAACCCTTCTCAAAAAAATTAGTTCTTCCTCTAGATCAGAGATGCACAAGACAAGTCTCCCACAAGTTGAGAATTTAATTCTCATCGGGAAGATCTTGTTTCTGAGAAACAAAGATTCAAAAAAGAACTAGGTTAAAAAGAAAGAAAAGGAAAAGAACATGTATTCTGAGAATTTAATTCCTCCGAAATTAGGGTTTAACCATACATAAAGAACTTAGTTCTTATAAAAAGAAAAGAAGAACTTAGACCTCCAATAAAAAAAAATGATCCAAGGTCTTCAAAAATAGAGATCTTGATGCTCATTAACGGCCAAAATGGCATTAACAAAGATTTAATCTTTAAAAAAGAAAAGAGATTAGCGCCTCACGTGTTCCCTACGTAGGCGCCCAAAGCAGAGGGCCAGCGCCTCACGTGAAATACACGTGGGCGCTGAAGCAAAGTGCTTAGCACTTCATATATAGCCAAAACGGTCGAGTGCTTAGCACTTATTGGGCAGTGCCTAGCGCCTCACGTGCTCCTCACGCACGTGGGCGCCATATAAAAAGTGCTTAGCACTTCATATACAGCCAAAACGGCTAAGTGCCTAGCACTGATTGGGCAGTGCCCAGCGCCTCACGTGCTCCTCACGTGGGCGCCATATAAAAAGTACTTAGCACTTCATACATAGCCAAAATGACTAAGTGCTTAGCACTGATTGGGCAGTGCCCAGCGCCGCACGTGCTCTTCACGTGGACGCCACAAAAAAAAGTGTTTAACACTATATATATATATATATATATATATATAACTGAGTGCTTGGCACTGATTGTGCAGCGCCCATAACTGAAGGCTTCACATGATACCAATGTGAGTGCCAGAGCTTAAAACAAGTGCTTAGCACTTTTGCATAAAAAAGAGGGCTAAACAAATAGAGCCCAAATAAGTGCTTAGCACTTTCGAACACAAAAAAAGATTGAGCATATTAAGCCCAAATTGGTTTAGTCTATCTAAAAAGGTTTTCTTACAATTGAGCCCAAATGCTCTATTGTTGGACCTGAAATAAAAATGAACATCGAAATTTTGCTAAGTCGATCTTAGTCTCAAATTAGACTAACGTATCCTTAGTTAAAATAAATTGAGCCCAAATGCTTATAAATTTAAGTTGATCTTAATCTCAAACTAGATTAACGGTTCTTAAATAATACAATCCAAATCTAAAATATACAGATTTGGACTAATCCGCGCCCTACGGGCGATGACATAAACTAGTCTCCGTATACAATCCATGGGCAACCAAAATAAACAAAAATACACAAAACACGAAGTGAACTACTGGAGCATGAGAAAGTGGTCATCGCAATGCGGTAACGTAATTAACTGCAGGGGTTTGCGCCTGCAGCAAAGAGCGTCCTCACAATAAAAAAACCCTTCACAAATGAGGGGAATCTGATGAAGTCCGTTACAACGGTCGTGTCTATCCAAACCTCCGATATACGGTGCCATAAATCAACTTGGTATCTTCGGAGATATGGATGGATAAGTCCAAATAGCATCTGCCCGCAAATTCAGGCCAGATGTCCTCTGCGTCTCGGTCTGGTCTTTCGGCGGCGAACAGATTCTGGTATGCCCGGTGGGACCTTTTTCTCTATCCACTCCATACTTCGTGTGTAGTGTTTCGCGAACAAAATCGCAGTTCGCCTTGGTTGCCCTTGGATTCGAGGTACTAAAACTTGGTGTCTTGCTCTTGTGAGAAGAAAATCAATGGCTTCTCAATGCACCTCATGCAGCAACAACTCTCGCTCCACCCCAGCTTGAGGAGTGACCGACGGGCCTAACGCGGCCTCTATCTTTTCAATGCTGGTGGGGCAAGTAACACAAGCCACTACCGGGTTGTTCTTTCGGACCATGCTCCTACCAGTGAGTTTCGGTGCCTCAGCATCGTAAGAAGAAGCTCCCAAGAGGCCGGTCTTCGATCGACTGGGGACCACAACGACACCTCTTAACGAGCCATCCAAATTTGGTATCTCAGTCTTCAACAAGCTGAGCCGAAGCTCAAGCGGGCCCGCAAAGAAGCTTATGATACCTGAAGGGGCTGCCCCAAAACCAATAGCCCTCCCAACTCCTACAGGTGAAGCCATCAAAAGCACTTCCCCCATCAAAAGATCGGTCTTCGAAAGATTGGCCGGCCCTCCCTCCCCAAACTCCAATCAGGACGTCGGTCTTCAACAGGCTGATACTAACAGCAGCCTCTTAGCAAAGTCGGGGGAATGAAGAAGCTGCTTCCAAAACTGAGGCGGTCCCATCTGCAAGGAACGCTCGACGCCGCCACTGGCGTTGAGTAAGAAAAGCCGGGGAAACTCCACCTCTGGACTCACCCCACTAGCTCCAATGGTAGAAGTTGACACTGCTGTTCCAACCGGAAATAGCTTTGACCTGCTCAGGAGGGTACGCAAGAACTTTCCAACGGCGGTGCTAAAGAAATCGCCTCCGCCTGTAGAAGCCATAGTGCAGGCAAAGACGGAGCAGCCCCATTAGCGGCTCTCCTCGCAAATTCACAGGGTCTGGAGAAAAGTCCAATACTCTGTGATCAATAAAGACTACTCTCGTCGGTCGAAGAAATTGATGGCTCGGTAAGAAAAAGACCATCCCTCCGTCATACAGCGAGGGATTTCTTCTACACAGGTTCCTGTTATAATGGCTCCTTCAACCTTGACCTCCTACAAAAGGATGAGGCATGAGAAAATCCCATCGCCGGCGGCAAATTCCAAAGGCGATGGACCCAAACGCCCCAAGTCTGGGGGCATGATTGTACATATTGTCCTTATGGCTTCTAGGAAAGAAAAAGCCGTGCTTCCATAGGTCATCGACCGCAAACTCGGTCATTGACAAAAGCTCAGGAGCAACAACAGAAGCTTCAGGAAATACTGACCAAAATGGCAGCACTTACCGGATAGAAAGAAAGCTCGGACACAACAGCCGAACAACGCCAAGAGTAGGAGACCGATACAGTGTTCCTGCAAAGGGTGCTTGAAAGAAAAGATAAAGAGGCCGCTGAACAAGCCGCTGACATAAAGCAGATGGCGCTGTTGTTTCAGGATATGGTTGGAATGATGATCCGGCCAGAACCCCCAGCCGAGGATCCGCCAATAATGATCGAGGACAACAGAGGGGAAATATCAAACCCTCTTCCAGCCTTATCAACATCCAGAGAAGAAACAATCTCTAAGGCTACTCTTGATGATTATATAACTCAACAAATAAAAGCTCATCAAGCTAATGAAGCAGCTGGCCAAATCGTCAGAACTGGGCGACCGTATCCAATCTGGTATGATCAAATCAAGTACCCACAGGGATATACGATCCCCAAGTTCCATGTGTACAAAGGGACATGCAACCCTCACCAACACGTCGCGCAGTTCAGAGCTCTGTGCGGCAATACTGGAGGTGACGACAAACTGTTGCTTCGCCAGTTCGTTGGTAGCCTGTCAGATGAATGGTACTCGGAGCTCCTAAATGACTCCGTAAAAACATTCACAGAGATGGAACTACTATTCACACAGCGTTTCGCCAGCGCGAGCGAGTGCACTCCAATTACGACATTAATCAATGCCAGGGTAAATCCGGAAGAAACCTAGGTCCAATACGCGATCCGGTGGCGGAGCCTCTGGTCAAAGTGTGAACAACGCATTGAAGAATCTCCCGCCGTAGGCATGTTCATCGCGACTCTTGATTCTTAAACGACTGTGTCCCAGTTCATGACATTCTTCAAGCCAACCACCTTCCAGGATTTGATCGATAAACTGGCCCAAATGGACCAGATGTGCCACATGCCTTCCTCTTCAAATAAGGACCCTCGAAATAACAAGGGTAAAGGGAAAGTGGCTTTCGTTGCCAACACACAACAACAACCGAGCGACCAAAAACCGGCTGCTAGTCAAAACAACGTGCATCCGCGTCTATCCTTGGAGGAAAGACTAGGACACGCTTATTTGTTTCCCCGCGACAAGACGAGGAGACTGTTCGAATTGGCAATGCATAATAAACTCATCACATTGCCAGACCCGCGGTGTCCACCGCAACCCAGCGACGTCAATAACCCTAACTACTGCTCCTATCATAGAATGGTGAGCTACTCAATTGAAGATTGCTACATCTTCAAGAACTGGGTCGAAGACCAGTATTAACATGGGAAGTTCGCGCTGTCTGATAACTGGAGGTAAACCCACCACAGAAGCACACTCCCAAAAAAGTGGATTTGCAGGGGGCATCATGCTCACTCATGGAAGAAACTCCATGGGAAGTCGTTCTTTCAGCTAAAACCAAAATAATGCTGAAGGGTCTACAGGCTTGTCCAGCAGTCGGGTGGAAAAGCCCACCTGAACCTGAAATATTCGAAGGGATGCTGAAACCACGTCCCGTATCGGAAGTTGTTGACAAAGGGAAAAACCCCTAAGTCGAGCTTTCGAAGTCTTCGAAGAAAAAGAAGAAGACCAAGAAGCCTGTGCAGCCTGTCGAGTATGACGATAAGAGCACAGACCTACAGAAGTACATTGACGCGCTGGAGGAGTACAACCAGAAGGCACGGACACCGGTCACGCTCGAAGAGTTCCTCAAGCATATTATTGAGAACAAAGATAATGACAACGATGAGAAAAATAACCCATCAAAAGACACCAAAGAACGTGTAGCAAGTTGCCACATGGTCTCCCATTCATTGTTAAATGACGAAGGAACTCCCTCGGCGTCAGAAAACCACACGAAGGAACTGGGGGAAGGATCGGCGCTAAAATCCCCGGAACTGCCAGAAGACCCGATCGATAGGCTGTTAAACGAAGCCTTTCGAAAAAGCAAAGCTGACCGAAAACGCGAAACAGCCATATGCGAAAAGGCTAAGCGTCAGCATCAGGATGAATAAGCTATAGCGAGGATGAGTCGTAAAGTATTCTAACCAAACCAAAGCATACCTGCAGCAAATAAGAGCAGTATCAAGACAGAGAAGCGGTTCGCTAAAACCCTGTCAATGGGGATGAAGCTGCCACCTCTCGTAGGAAACACTTCTGGGGTCATATGCCTCAACGGAGAGGATTCACATCAAGACTACTGCCTATATCATTGGAGTGTTACCCACCCCACCGACGAATGCAGTGCTTTCAAGAAGTGGTGGCAAGGATACGTTGCCCATAAAAAACACTTCAAGAGGATGAAGCGTGAAGCTCATCGACGGCAAAAAAGTGCGACGGATGCGCGTGAAAAAATGATTAGCAACTGTTATATGGTTGATACCAGTCCGGAAGGGGGAAAACCCCAAGTTCTTACTTTCGGGAGCGATTCTAAGGATGAAATACCCCCCAATCCTCTCTTCAAAGACTCCACCTCCGAAAAAGAAGAGGAGGAGAAGAACTACGACAATATTGAGCTGCGTAATCACATGCTGCCCGAGAAGAACCTCGGACCTACAAACAAGTGTTTGAGCAAAAAAGACAAAAAGAAAGAAAAAATCTCTGAGGGAATCGCCCTCGACGATGGAGTTTCCAAAGAGCTCGCAGTTAGGGACTCGCCAAGGAAAAATAAGGCGGATTACAATGTCCTAGCACATCTGAGGAAAATACCCTCACAACTGAGCATATTGGATGCTCTCCTCCTGTCCAAAGAGGCATGGGATTCTATGATCAAGGTATTACAAGAGCCCGATCAGTTCTAAGCTTTCCTTGTAGAAGAGAAGATGGAGGATGACCTGGCAGAGGTTCACACAGCTGATATTACATTCAGCGATGAAGATCTTCTCCTCGGTACATGCGAACATAATCGTCCGTTATACGTCACCGGGTATTGCCACGACATCAAGATAGCGAAAATACTTGTCGACAACGGATCCTCCATCAACCTTCTCAACGTGAGAGTACTGAAGGAGATTTGCATAAACATTCAGTACTTGGCCCGAGACAAAATTACCATCTCCAGGTTCGACTCACAGTCGTCACGGACGCTCGGGTCCGTAATACTGACGTTACACTTCGGGCTGCTCGTCACTGACATCAAATTTCATGTCATTGATGCCAAGACTTGCTATAACACTTTGCTCGGTAAGCCCTGGTTACATGAGTAAAACGTCATCTCTTCTACACAACATCAATGTATGAAGTATTTCAAGGACGGCTTGGAATGCACCGTCACAGGAGAGCTAAATTTGTTCTCCGTAAACGAGGTCCGAAAATATGAAGACGCAAAGCACTTCTTACCAGATTGCGAAGATACGAAAAGGTGTCATAAGCTGGAGGATAAATAGAAGACCGTCGCCACTATCCCGATCTTTAGGAGTGATATCAAGGAAGATGAAGAAATAGTCTACTTGGGGCAACCCCAAAAGGAAAATAACAAGCCCGGACCGTCTACTCCTATTTTGGTCTTTGGCAGCGACTCTGAGGACGAGGCCATGCAGTTGTTCCCTTAGAAAAAAAAGGAAAAGAAAGAGAGAAAAAGCGATGGAAAAAAATTTCCCTAATGGAGCATCACGTGTCCACATGTGATGCGCCTATGAACAAAGATTGTAGGCATTGCGCTTAACAATTAAGGCTGAAATTGAGCCTCACGTGCAAGCACGTGAGCATCTATATACAAAGTATAGAGGCGCTTTTTTTTTTAAAAACAAATAACAGGCCAAAGAAGCTCACGTGTCAGCACGTGATGCCCTTTTGGGCTGTTGCACGTAAGCAAATGAGTTTAACTTAGTAGGGGTCACGTGCTGCACGTGAGTGGTCCTAAACGCCTTCTAAGCTGATAGAATTAAATTCTAAATAAAGATATCAAAACCCTATTTGGAAAATATTTCCTTAAATCTTTCTAAACAAGAAAGATTACTTTCTGTAAAACAGAGCACCGTTGGATTAAAAAATCCAATGGTGATTAAAAAATCACCTATCTACAAAAAAATTATGTATGGGGAAATATTTTCCTGATCTTATTAAAAACAAGAAAGATATCATCTGTAAAACAGAAGTCTTTAGATCAAAGATCTAACGGTGGATAAAATCCCCAAATCAATTAAGATCTCTCAATGAGAGATTTCTTTAACTAAGTCAACAAACTTGCTTCTACTATATAAAGGACCCAAGACTTCAAGTCTTGGATAGAGGAGACCCCCCGTAAGTTTTGAAAAAAGAAAAGAAAAAGAGAACTCAATTCTCCAAAAAAAAGAAGAAGATCTCTCTTTTAGAAACCCTAGGTAAGGAGAAAGACATAGAGATTATTTTATCTCTTCTTCGCCACTCCAAGAGTTTAACTCTTCTAAAAAGAACTTAATTCTTCCTCTGGTTGAGGTCTGCAGAAGCAGATCTCCCAACAAGTTGAGAATTTAATTCTTATCGGGGAGATTCTGTCATGCAGATTCAAAACTTAGGGGAAAGAACTAAGTTGAAAGAATTTAATTCTTACAAAAGATATAGGAATTTAATTCCTTTGATAAAACTAGGGTTTAACCTTATAAAAGAATTTAATTCTTATAGAAATAAGGGACCTGAAATTCTCAAAACTCAGATCAAGATCTCCATGCATATTAACGTTCAACGCTATAACGACAGATCACTTGTTCCCACGTGAGCACCTCTGATGAACAAAAAAAGAACGACTGAGATCGAGTCACGTGATCTCACGTGACCCCCTAATAGTGCTTAGCACTTATAAAAGAGAAATGGAATAAATCAAAGACAGTTCCCATTTTGGGGTGCCTCACGTGATCTCACGTGACCCCCTAATAGTGCTTAGCACTTATAAAAGAGAAAGGGAATAAATCAAAGACAGTTCCCATTTTTGGGGGGCCTCACGTGATCTCACGTGACCCCCTAATAGTGCTTAGCACTTATAAAAGAGAAAGAGAATAAATCAAAGACAGTCCCATTTTTGGGGCGCCTCATGTGATCCCACGTGACCCCCAATAGTGCTTAGCACTTATAAAAGAACAAGTGAATAAACCCAAAGAAGCAGTGCTCAATTCTCAGGCGCCTCATGTGCCACACGTGAGCGCTCTAAATTCTAGTGTTTAACACTGCTTTAGAGCCTCACGTGGGAGCATATGAGCGCCGAGCAGATATTAGTGTTTAACACTATGAGAGGCCAACCTTAGTCCAAATTAGCTAAGTCTCCCGAGGCCAAAACCTTTTTGATCACCAATCATCCGAGCCTTCCTATGCTCAGGTTTCCCTAAATTGATCTTAGTTCCAAAGATGGCTAATGATCTTCTAACAGATGGTATCTAAAATGATGTTCATTCCACCATAATCTCTCCCTTCAATTTGGAATTCGGTTCAAGGGTACATCTCTCCATACCTCTTATACATGTCGTTGTAATTCTTCAACGTCTTCAGAGAGGTGGAGGGTCCCGACAACCAACAGCTCTTTGGTACACTCCCAAACCCATGAGCACATCCCAATAGACCGCAATGTTCTTAAACTAGCTTTGGACCGCAACGTCCTTAAACTAAACCCTCATCCCAAAAATGGTGATCTACGGACCGTAACATCCCTAAACTAAAACGATAGATCCCCAAATGCTCTTTTGTTGGATCAAAAATGATCCTAAACCCCCGTTAAGTAGATCTTAGTCCAAGATCGGACTAACGTATCCTTAACAAACATTTAAGTTGATCTTAATCTCAAACGAGATTAACGATCCTTAAATCAACCCAAACCCAAATCTAAGAATATACGGATTTGGACTAATCCACGCCCTACGGGCGACAATATAAATTAGTCTCCGTATACAATCCACAGGCAACCAAAAAAATAAAACAAACACACACGACACGAAGTGAACTTCTGGAGCCGGAGAAAGTGGTTATCGCTACGCGGTAACGTAATTAACTGCAGGGGCTTGCGCCTGCAGGGAAGAACGTCCCCACAATGAGGGGGAATATGACGAAGTCTGCTACAATGGCCGCATCCATCCAGACCTTCGATATACAGTGCCATAAATCAACTTGGCACCTTCGGAGAGGTGGACGGATAAACCTAAATAGCATCTGCCCCCAAATTCAGGCAAGACGACCTACGCGGCCCCGTCTCCCGTTTTCGGCGGTAAACAGATTCTGGCACGCCCGGTGGGACCTCTTTCTCTTTCTACTCCACACTTCGTGTGTCGTGTTCGCGAATGAATCGCGGTTTAATATGGTTGACATTGGATTCGAAGTACTAAGATTTGGTGTCTTTCTCCATGCAGAAAAGGAGATAATATCGATGGCCTCCAGCTGCAACAACTGCAACAACAGCAACAACAACTTCCACTCCGTTCCCACCGGAGGAGTGACTTATGGCCCCAAGCGGCCTCCATCTTTGCAATGCCGGTGGAACAGGTGTGTCACGACCCAAGTTTGGATGTGACCGGCACTTAGATTAGTATCATATCTAAAGATATGCACAAGTCCAAGTAAGCCGAAGACCAAGATCAACATACCTTATTGCGGAATTATTTATGAAAATTTAGTTTTTAAGTAGAAATCTCAAGTTATGAATTTAAATCAGTAAACAATAATAAGGTTAAGTTTAGTTGCATTCCGAGTTGGAATCAACAATATCAACAATGGACATGAAAATAAACATATAGAACATCACTGAATTTCATAAAGAAAGAAGCTATGAAACTGATCAACCGATCTCAACTGTACATATACATACCATCTCTCATTTCTAAGTCAAAATACAAGTCTGATGGAGTCTTTCTAGATACAAAAGTACAAAATGGAAGGTTACTACACATGTAACCTACCTATCAAAAGATGGAATACAACTGTAAAAGTGATCCTGCCTCGCAGCTACCCGTCCACTCTATCCCTGCAAGGAACTGTGGCACAACGGGGATGAGTTGCCAACTCAGTGAATACGACTAACATATAACGGCGAATAAAGTAAATATGGCAATCATGCTACTGAATATGAATCAATATGGTATATATGTGAAATTCAACAGTAAATCTCATTATACATTGAAAATCACAACTCAAGTAAATCATTTCTCGGTGTCCATCAACGACACAAAACTTTCATTTCTTATAGGCATCATTCCCCGAATGATCCTATAACCATAATATCGGTCGTTATCCTCTAGATACACGCCGTATTTCTATAACCAACTCCGGTATCGAGTAACCTCGCTAGGCTCCCCCGTCTCAATACGGCTATCCTGCCCCTCGGTCTCGACCGGGTCCACCATGTATCCAACTGTATATCTCCCCCACTCAGTATGGATAACGTAAATCCGCGACCGTATATCTCCCCCACTCGGTCCGGAATAAAACCAAAAACAGAAATCATCTCATGGTGGACATGACTCATCAATCAAGAAAATACTGGATTTATGAAATAGTATTCAAAACTCAAAACCATAAATCCTCAATTCGGCATTTATCTCATATATAGCACCAAAATACGCATAAAGTAACAGGATGTCAATGATGCAATCTACCACTACATTAGATACATAAAATACGATATCATCAATTTTAACAATATGATATTTAAGTGTATGTGACATGGCAATATCGACGAGGTGTGTGTAGCATGTAAAATGTGCACGTGGCATGACTCGTCGATAATTGTGAAGTGTTCTAACAACTAAGCAATATACAAGTACTTTAATGAATGAAATTCTAACATTTAAACATGATGATATAAATATCGCATTAAGTAAAACCACGGGCGAAACACGCCATCTTTACAAAATTCCCCGGTAGATGTTTAGTCTACTCACCGGAGAGTCGAATCTACTCCGGAATCGATAATCCTTTCCCTTTCCTCGCGGCTTCCGTACTTCTCGTATCCGCGTCTAAATATGCAATTTAACTTATATAAGCAAAACGACAATTCCGATATAACGGAAATAGAACTACGTTATCCCACTTACAAGTTATCTATATTTGATTATATTAAGTTATAAAACTCTTACTCTTGCTGGATTTTAGCCTAAAGCTGTACTGTTGCAGAATTTAAAACGTTACGTAATTTAGTCGTGTCGTTTTTAGTGTTTTACGATACCCTTACCGATATATCATCCCAGATTTTAACTGTAGTGAAACTAATTTAAATCAACAGTACCAAAACATCCTAAATTGTATACTGTAGACTACCCAATTGACCAAACCCCCAAAGCCACCAACATGGCCGGCGACGCCGGCCAAATCCCCTCTGTCGCCGGCCCAAAACCGGCCCCCTCCAGTCGTTTTCTTGTGGTGTGTTCTAATTGTTACCTACATCATTTTAGCTCTGTTGAATTTATTTAATTATGTTCCAGATTAAAGCAGATTCTAACAGACTCTGAATTTAGCTAAATACGATATTAAGTGACTTATCTAAACTTTAATCAATTGAGCTACAGAGCTTAATTTACCTACTATGATTAAGAATCTTACCCTCCTATATTGCTGTTGGAATAACCCCCCCCAAAGATCTACAAACTCCTCCTAGCTTGATGATGATCCAAACTGAAGAACAAGCTCCTTCTTCTTCTTCTTCCTCTTGTTCTTCTCTTTTTCTCTTTTCCTTTTTCTTTTTCTTTGATTTTCTTTTAAGTTTTGATCTGAGTTTAAACTGAAATGAGCTATTTAAGTGAAGGAGAGAAGAGATAAGGGAAGGTGGAGGTGTCTTGAGCTTGAGTGTGCATGTTCCATGCAAGGAGGAGGTGTAGGTTGAAGGGTGTTCATGCAAGCATGAGGTGGTGTGGTAATTATCTTCAAATTTTTTGTTTTATTTTTAATTTAGTTTCAGAACTGAATTAATATCATTTGTTTCCCTTAAACCCTTAACAATCTTGTATTTGCA
This sequence comes from Agapanthus africanus, assembly GCA_030015575.1. Taxonomy (NCBI): domain Eukaryota; kingdom Viridiplantae; phylum Streptophyta; class Magnoliopsida; order Asparagales; family Amaryllidaceae; genus Agapanthus; species Agapanthus africanus. The sequence goes on along the minus strand of CM057338.1, from coordinate 414,749,267 downwards.
TAACAACTCAAACTTTACAATTTGCCCCCTCACAACTTACTTATTATAAAACACATATTTTGTTAAAAAGAGGCTAAATTTATCATTAGAACCCTTATAACTTATTTAATTTACATTCAAAAATTCTAATTTAAATTTTATTACATATAACTTATGAAGGTTGACATTTTTGATTTTAACCATTTTGTGATTTATCAGCTTATTCTTAATTTAATTAAATTTATTTATTTCTAGCTTTTCCTAAATGTTACAATATTCCCCCCTTAATAAAATTCGGTCCCCGAATTTAAAATAGTTACTAGACATACCTATGAAAAGATGTGGAAATTTCTTTCGCATTGCGTCCTCCGTCTCCCAAGTAATCTCCTCGCGATCCTTTCCTTGCCAGAGAACCTTTACAGATGGCAGTATCCTCGATCGTAGTTGCTTTGCCTGCCTGTCCAGAATAGCGACTGGCTGCACTGTGAAGGATAGATCTGGCTCAAGCTGTAGAGTCTGATGCTGGATCGCATGAGATGGATCGTGAAGATATCTGCGAAGCATCGAAACATGGAACACCGGATGTACGTCGGGAAAACCAGGTGGAAGTGCTAACCGATAAGCTACAGCGCCTACTCTCTCTAAAATCTCATAAGGTCCAACATATCTGGGGCTGAGCTTCCCTTTCTTCCCGAAGCGCATCACACCTTTCATTGGAGATACTCGAAGGAACACATGATCTCCCACATCAAACTCAAGTTTACGTCGTCGTCGATCTGCGTATGACTTCTGTCTGTTTTGAGCCGCTTTCATTCTATCTTGTATCAATTGGATCTTCTCTGTAGTTTCCTGTACTATCTGCGGTCCCAATATACAACTCTCACTAAGTTCCGTCCAGCAAACAGGTGATCTACACTTCCTTCCATACAAGGCTTCAAAGGGTGCCATCTGGATCGTCTCTTGAAAGCTGTTGTTATACGAGAATTCTACCAAAGGTAGGTGACGATCCCAACTACCACCGAAATCTAAGCTACAAGCCCGAAGCATATCCTCTAGTATCTTAATGGTCCGCTCCGACTGACCGTCTATCTGTGGGTGGAAAGCTGTACTGAAACTCAATCGTGTACCAAGAGCGTCCTGAAGTTTCTGCCATAGCCTGCTTGTGAACTGGGTACCTCGATCTGATACTATGCATATCGGCACTCCATGTAGACGTACAATCTCATCGATATATATCTGTGCATACTGAGCAAATCCATATGTCGTCTTTACTGGAAGAAAATGACCGGCCTTCGTCAGCCTGTCCACAATCACCCAAATGAAATCATACCCTCTGCTAGTCCTGGGTAGACCCACTACGAAATCCATGGAAATCTGTTCCCATTTCCACTCTGGAATGGGTAAAGGTTGCAGCTCTCCGGCTGGCCTCTGGTGTTCTGCTTTGACTTGCTGACAAGTCAAGCATCTTGAAACGAAATCCGTAACATCCTTCTTCATTCCTTCCCACCAATAATTATCCTTCAAATCACGATACATTTTTGTGGAACCAGGATGAATACTGTATACTGACCTGTGGGCATCCTCCAAAATCTCACGCCTCAATCCGTCAGAATCTGGCACACAGAGACGAGTCCTAAAACGTAATACTCCATGATCATCAACCACGAACTCCGTCTCCTTGCCCTGTCTAACCTGATCCATAATCTCCATCATGCGAGTATCTGTAGGCTGCGCATCTCGAATACGATCCAATAGCTGAGGTCTGGTGCGAACATGTGCCAACTGACCTCCTGCCGGTGTAAACTCAAACTGTATACGGCTATCACATAAGATCTGCTAGTTGGTAGAAGACTGTCTCTGCAAGATGCTTAAATGAGATAAATTACCTCCAGGCCTCCGACTCAAGGCATCTGCTACAACATTTGCTTTGCCTGGGTGGTACAAAATCTCACAGTCGTAATCTTTCACCAATTCCATCCATCTACGCTGCCTGAGGTTCAGATCTTTCTGCTGAAAGATATACTTTAAGCTTTTATGATCTGTAAAGATTTGACACGTTTCTCCATACAAGTAATGTCTCCAAATCTTCAATGCAAATACTACATCAGCCATTTCTAGATCATGAGTGGGGTAGTTTTGTTCATGCCTCTTCAACTGTCGAGAAGCATATGCTATAACTCTGCCGTGTTGCATCAACACACAGCCTAAGCCCACTCTAGAAGAATCGCAATACACGACGAAACCCCCTGACCCGGAAGGTAAAGATAATACAGGTGCAGTCGTCAAACGTGTCTTCAACTGTTGGAAACTCTGCTCACACGCATCTGTCCACTGAAATGGAACTTCCTTCCTAGTCAATCCTGTCAAAGGTGCCGCTATTCGTGAGAAATCCTGTACGAAGCGTCTGTAATAACCTGCCAGACCTAAGAAACTCCGAACCTCTGTAACTGACATAGGCCTGGGCCAGTGTTGTACCGCTTCAATCTTCTTTGGGTCAACGCATATACCTTCTCTTGTAATTATGTGACCCAAGAACTCCACACTATCGAGCCAAAAAGCACACTTAGAAAACTTTGCATACAATTGATGCTCCTTCAAGGTCTGCAATGTGATACGTAAATGCTGCTCGTGCTCCGTCTGACTCCGAGAATATACAAGAATATCATCTATGAATACTATAATAAACCGATCGATAAATGGTCTAAAGATACGGTTCATCATATCCATAAAAGCTGCTGGAGCATTGGTGAGTCCGAACGACATCACCAGAAATTCATAATGCCCATATCTCGTACGAAACGCCGTCTTCGGAATATCGTCCTTCCGAACCCTCAACTGATGATATCCTGACCTCAAGTCAATCTTTGAGAAAAATCCGGCTCCTTGCAACTGATCGAACAAGTCATCTATTCGTGGTAATGGATACCTGTTTCGCACAGTGACGCGATTCAGCTGTCGGTAGTCAATGCACATTCTCATACTACCGTCCTTCTTCTTTACAAATAATACAGGAGCTCCCCACGGTGAAACACTGGGACGAACAAGTCCTCTATCTAACAACTCTTGCAACTGGCCTTTGAGTTCTTTCAATTCCGTCGGTGCCATTCGATAGGGTGGTATAGAAATAGGCCCTGCACCCGGAATCAAGTCAATGCAAAATTCAATATCTCGATCAGGTGGCAATCCTGGTAACTCAGCTGGGAATACCTCAGGAAATTCTCGTATGATCGGGATTTGGTCCAATGGAACTTCAGCGACCCCTATGTCCTGAATAAAGGCCAAGAACCCAAGACAACCCTTCTTCAAGAGCCGCCTCGCACCAAAAGCAGAAATCATGTTGACAGGGGTTGACTTGCAATCCCCCTGCACAACAAACACCGGTTCACCAGGAAAACAAAACCTAACCGCTTTTCCTCTGCAATCTACATAAGCATGACAAGCGGCTAACCAGTCCATCCCAAGAAGTATATCAAAATCCAACATGTTTAGGAGAATCAGATCAACTAACGAATCTCTACTACCAATACGCACCGAACACGATCTGAATACGTGCCGAGCTATAAAGGAATCTCCAACTGGAGTAATCACTACCAAAGGTAAATCTAACAATGACGACTCTCTTTCCAACAAAAGTGCGAATCGTGAAGATACATAAGAATGTGTAGAACCGGGATCAAATAAAACATGTGCCTCAACTGAGCATACTGTAAGAGTGCCTGTCACGACTGCATTTGATGCCTGGGCATCCTGTGGAGTCAGCGCAAAAACCCGTGCCTGGCCCCTGCCCGCATCCTGTCGTCCTCTACCTCGATCTCCTCTACCTCTCTGAGCACATCCTGCATAGCCTCGACCTCGTGGTGCAACTGCCTGGCATGTAGCGCCAACTGGGGGAGGAAGTAAAGCCATCGGTGTAGGAGGTGGAAGGGGTAAAGCAGCCTGTGGAGCAACGGTCCCGCCCTGAGATCTACAATCTCGCGCAAAGTGCCCGGGAAGTCCACAACTATAACAAGTAAATGGTGATCTCTGATCATCAGGATAAGAACTGAACATCTGGCCCTGTGTCCAACCTCGTCCAACACTGCGGCCTGGAGTATATCTGCCTGGATAGGACCCTCTACCTCGGCCAAACTGTCTATTTGTCGGCACGAATGGTCTACTCCTCTTTGGCTCCGGAACGACTCCTGACTGGCTCAAACGCTCCTCTACTCGTATCGCCGCATCCATGGCCTGTGCATATGTATCAAAATGCTGGGAGCCTATCGCCAGATACAACTGTGTGTCCAAACTCCTTAAGAACCTTTTCACCCGAAGCTCCTCTGTAGGTACTAAGTATGGGGCATATCGCGACAGCTGGGTGAATCGTAAATCATAATCTGCTACTGACATACTTGCTGATTTTCTCAACGCTTCAAAACTGCTAGCTCTAGCGTCCCTCACACTCTGGGGAAGAAATCTGGCAAGAAAGACCGTAGAAAACTCGGTCCATGTCATCGGAGGAAGATTCGTAGCTCGCCCTCTCTCCATCGACTCACACCACTCCTGTGCAAGTCCCTCCAAACGAAAGCTAGTCAGCTCAACTGACCTCGCATCAGAACATCGCAATGATCTGCCAATCCTCGCCATTCTATCAAGAAAAGATTGAGGATCTTCCGCTACATCGGTCCCTGTAAATACTGGGGGTCTCAATCTCATAAACTCTGCAAGTGATACCTCCATCACTCTCGTATCTACTGGCGCTACCGTCTGTGTAGGCTGTACCTCGGACTCTGCTACAGTCGGTGCTGGATCTGATCTCAATGCTCGAGTGGTCTCAGCTAACTGTCCTACCACTCGCTGTAATCCCAACATACCCTCCTCAATCCTAGTCATGCGATCTGGAGGAGGAGGATCAACCTGCTCATGCACCTCCTGCACGTCCGGTGTACCAGTCGTCGTCACAGGCGGACTCGCCCTAGCTGCATTCCTGGCTGCGTCTCGCCTAGCCCGCGTAGCCATGGCAACTGGAATAAGAAACGAGAGTTGATAAGGTGTGGGAATAGAAGTAATCAATAATGGAGAATCAACGGAAGAATAGATCAAGATAAACATCCTAAGGTTAGTTAGGCTGAATACGATAACGTAAATATGCCGCGGAACATACGTACGGTACTGCATTCGTCCTAATTCACCTACTCCATCAAACCCAAGGTCATCTTAACTCTCAGACTTACCTCAACCTATTGGAATCCCTTACTAAATTCTGTAAGGTTACTCCTAAGCTCTGATACCAAATTTGTCACGACCCAAGTTTGGATGTGACCGGCACTTAGATTAGTATCATATCTAAAGATATGCACAAGTCCAAGTAAGCCGAAGACCAAGATCAACATACCTTATTGCGGAATTATTTATGAAAATTTAGTTTTTAAGTAGAAATCTCAAGTTATGAATTTAAATCAGTAAACAAAAATAAGGTTAAGTTTAGTTGCATTCCGAGTTGGAATCAACAATATCAACAATGGATATGAAAATAAACATATAGAACATCACTGAATCTCATAAAGAAAGAAGCTATGAAACTGATCAACCGATCTCAACTGTACATATACATACCATCTCTCATTTCTAAGTCAAAATACAAGTCTGATGGAGTCTTTCTAGATACAAAAGTACAAAATGGAAGGTTACTACACATGTAACCTACCTATCAAAAGATGGAATACAACTGCAAAAGTGATCCTGCCTCGCAGCTACCCGTCCACTCTATCCCTGCAAGGAACTGTGGCACAACGGGGATGAGTTGCCAACTCAGTGAATACGACTAACATATAACGGCGAATAAAGTAAATATGGCAATCATGCTACTGAATATGAATCAATATGGTATATATGTGAAATTCAACAGTAAATCTCATTATACATTGAAAATCACAACTCAAGTAAATCATTTCTCGGTGTCCATCAACGACACAAAACTTTCATTTCTTATAGGCATCATTCCCCGAATGATCCTATAACCATAATATCGGTCGTTATCCTCTAGATACACGCCGTATTTCTATAACCAACTCCGGTATCGAGTAACCTCGCTAGGCTCCCCCGTCTCAATACGGCTATCCTGCCCTTCGGTCTCGACCGGGTCCACCATGTATCCAACTGTATATCTCCCCCACTCAGTATGGATAACGTAAATCCGCGACCGTATATCTCCCCCACTCGGTCCGGAATAAAACCAAAAACAGAAATCATCTCATGGTGGACATGACTCATCAATCAAGAAAATACTGGATTTATGAAATAGTATTCAAAACTCAAAACCATAAATCCTCAATTCGGCATTTATCTCATATATAGCACCAAAATACGCATAAAGTAACAGGATGTCAATGATGCAATCTACCACTACATTAGATACATAAAATACGATATCATCAATTTTAACAATATGATATTTAAGTGTATGTGACATGGCAATATCGACGAGGTGTGTGTAGCATGTAAAATGTGCACGTGGCATGACTCGTCGATAATTGTGAAGTGTTCTAACAACTAAGCAATATACAAGTACTTTAATGAATGAAATTCTAACATTTAAACATGATGATATAAATATCGCATTAAGTAAAACCACGGGCGAAACACGCCATCTTTACGAAATTCCCCGGTAGATGTTTAGTCTACTCACCGGAGAGTCGAATCTACTCCGGAATCGATAATCCTTTCCCTTTCCTCGCGGCTTCCGTACTTCTCGTATCCGCGTCTAAATATGCAATTTAACTTATATAAGCAAAACGACAATTCCGATATAACGGAAATAGAACTACGTTATCCCACTTACAAGTTATCTATATTTGATTATATTAAGTTATAAAACTCTTACTCTTGCTGGATTTTAGCCTAAAGCTGTACTGTTGCAGAATTTAAAACGTTACGTAATTTAGTCGTGTCGTTTTTAGTGTTTTACGATACCCTTACCGATATATCATCCCAGATTTTAACTGTAGTGAAACTAATTTAAATCAACAGTACCAAAACATCCTAAATTGTATACTGTAGACTACCCAATTGACCAAACCCCCAAAGCCACCAACATGGCCGGCGACGCCGGCCAAATCCCCTCTGTCGCCGGCCCAAAACCGGCCCCCTCCAGTCGTTTTCTTGTGGTGTGTTCTAATTGTTACCTACATCATTTTAGCTCTGTTGAATTTATTTAATTATGTTCCAGATTAAAGCAGATTCTAACAGACTCTGAATTTAGCTAAATACGATATTAAGTGACTTATCTAAACTTTAATCAATTGAGCTACAGAGCTTAATTTACCTACTATGATTAAGAATCTTACCCTCCTATATTGCTGTAGGAATAACCCCCCCCAAAGATCTACAAACTCCTCCTAGCTTGATGATGATCCAAACTCAAGAACAAGCTCCTTCTTCTTCTTCTTCCTCTTGTTCTTCTCTTTTTCTCTTTTCCTTTTTCTTTGATTTTCTTTTAAGTTTTGATCTGAGTTTAAACTGAAATGAGCTATTTAAGTGAAGGAGAGAAGAGATAAGGGAAGGTGGAGGTGTCTTGAGCTTGAGTGTGCATGTTCCATGCAAGGAGGAGGTGTAGGTTGAAGGGTGTTCATGCAAGCATGAGGTGGTGTGGTAATTATCTTCAAATTTTTTGTTTTATTTTTAATTTAGTTTCAGAACTGAATTAATATCATTTGTTTCCCTTAAACCCTTAACAATCTTGTATTTGCATAACAACTCAAACTTTACAATTTGCCCCCTCACAACTTACTTATTATAAAACACATATTTTGTTAAAAAGAGGCTAAATTTATCATTAGAACCCTTATAACTTATTTAATTTACATTCAAAAATTCTAATTTAAATTTTATTACATATAACTTATGAAGGTTGACATTTTTGATTTTAACCATTTTGTGATTTATCAGCTTATTCTTAATTTAATTAAATTTATTTATTTCTAGCTTTTCCTAAATGTTACAAGGTGACTCAGGCCACCACTGGACTGTTTTTTGGGACCTTGATCCCGCCAGCAAGCTTCAGTGCCCCAGTGCCATCACAAGAAGCTTCGAAGAAGTCAGTCTTCGATCGACTTGCAGCTGCCACGACCCCTCTCAACGGGTCGTCCAAGTCTTCTACCTCGGTCTTTAACAGACTGAGACTAAGCTCAAGTGGGCCCGCAAGGAGGCTCGCAATACCTGAAGGGGTTATCCTGAAGCGGATAGCTATTCCAATTCCGGCAGATGAAGTCGTTAAAGGGGCTTCTCCTGCTAAAGGATCGGTCTTCGCAAGACTGGCCGTTCCAACTTTTGCTACGGGTGAAGTCGTCAAAAATGCTTCCCCTACCCAAAGGTCGGCCTTCGAAAGATTGACCGTCCCCTCTCAACGAACGTCAGTCTTTGACAGGCTGACACTAGCAGCCGCCTCTCATCAAAGCAGGGGGTATGACGAAGTCGCTCCAACGACAGAGGTAGTCCCGTCTGCACGACATGCTCGACGTCGCCACTGGCGCCGAGTAAGGAAGGCTGGGGGCAGTTTCCCCTCTGGACTTACCCCACCAGCTCCGATGGTGGAAATTGACACTGCTGTTCCAACTGGGAACAGCTTCGAGCTTCTCAGGAGGGTGCGCAGGAACTCTCCAACCGCTGTACTGAAGAAGTCTCCTCTGCCTGTTGAAAACACGACGTAGGCAAAACCGGAACAGCCTCCTCAGCGGCTGTCCTCCAAAATCCACAAGGTCTGGGGAAATTCCAAGATTCTGTAATCGACAAAGACTACTCTCGCCGGCTGAAGAAAATGAAGGCTCGGCAAGAGGAGGACCATCCCTTCGTCGTACTACGGAAGGTATCGTCTGCATGGGTGCCTGCTGCAACGGCCCCCTTAACTTCGACCTCCCACAAGAGGAGAAGGCCGGAGAAGATCCCCATGCCTGCAACAAATTTTAGAGGCAAAGAACCCAAGCGCCCCAAGTCTGGGGGTATGGTAGTACACACGGTATACATGGCTTTCGGGAAAGAGGAAAGCCGTACATCCACGGGTCATCGACCGCTCACACGGTCTGTGGAAAAAGCTCAGGAGCAACAACAAAAGCTCCAGGAGATGCTGACAAAGATGGCCGCACTCACTGGGCAGAAAGAAAGCCCAGAAGTATCGTCCGAACAACACCAAGATCAGGAGACCGACACCGAGTTCCTGCGGAGGGTGCTAGAAAAAAAAGGATAAAGAGGCCGCGGAACAAGCCGCTAATATAAAGCAGATGGCGCTTATGTTCCAAGATATGGTTGGGATGATGATCCAGCCGGATCCTCCAGCCGAAGACCCCCCGATAATCATCGAAGACGACAGAGGGGAACCGTCAAATCCTCAACCGACTTTTTCAGTAGCCAAGGAAGAAACGATCTCCAAAGCCGCCCTTGATGACTACATAGCTCAACAAATACGAGCTCATCAGGCAAGTGAAGCGGCTGGACAAGTCGTCAGAATAGGGCGACCTTATCCAAGCTGGTACGATCAAATCAAGTACCCGCCCGGATATACGATCCCTAAATTCCACGTGTATAAGGGGACAGGCAATCTCCATCAGCACGTCACTCAGTTCAGGGCTCTATGCGGCAATACTGGAGGCAACGACAAACTGCTGCTTCGCCAGTTTGTCGGCAGTTTGGCGGAGACAACATTTGAAATGTACCCGGAGCTTCCGAATGACTCCATTAAAACATTTGCAGAAATGGAGCTACTGTTCACGCAGCGTTTCGCAAGCGCAAGCGAGTGCACCCTGATCACCGCATTAATCAATGCCAAGGTGAAGCCGGGAGAAACCTTGGTTCAACATGCAATTCGATGGCGGAACCTATGGTCAAAATACGAACAACGCATAGAAGAAGCTCCTGCCGTGGGTATGTTCATAGGGACCCTTGATCCTCAGGCGACTATATCCTAATTTATGACGTTCTTCAAGACGACCACCTTTTAGGCCTTGATTGACAAGCTGGCCCAAATGGACCAGATGGGCCATAGGCCGTCTGATCGCACGCTTTTGGCGTGTCGGATGTTCAAAGTTCTAAAGTATAACCGCGATCAGGACGGTGTCGCTATGCAGCTAGCCGGTTGAGCACGGGTCGATCCACAGGGAGATGGTTGTATTTCCGTTCTTGTTTTAGACGAGTCAATAAAGAATTTGTATGTTTGTTCAATTCTATCCTAAGTGATATATGCAAGTATAAAGTTGTTAAGAAAAAGATACGAAAGTGTAAGCTAAAGAAATCCGCACTCAAAACCTTTGAGCCGAGTCTTGACCAATTGAAGCTAGAGCAATTGGCAACAACGTGGATTAGGGGATTTAAGCACGGTATTCGTGGAATCCGGCTTATTTACCCCTGTCCTTCCGTTCTTGTCTCTTGCTTTCGCCTCCGGCCAAACCGAACGCAACCGGTCGCGGTTAGGAATCACCGTTACCTTGGTAGGGTAGGGTGCCTAACGGAGCGCTTGCGTATCGTTTGGGCGGAGTTCAATGGAAAATAACGGGAAAAGGAAATGAGCAAAGAAACATTAACTTACAATAGCGTATTTATTCTTAACAACAATAATTACAACCATTCACAAAAACAAACCAAAAAGAGCAAAAGAAAAGAAAAGATTACAAGTAAGTAAGTGCATGGAATTTAAAGTGCATGAAAGTAAAGCAAGGTAATAAAAAGCAAGAAATAAATAATCAAGAAAAAGAACTAGAAACTAGAACTCAAGACAAGCATGGGATCAATAGCCAACCCTTAAACTTGCAAGCTCAATCAAGAGGTTGCAAGATCAAGAGAAGGGTAAAGAACTCATGTGAAATGAAGCACTAATTCCATAAGAAGATACAACCCTTGAGATCAATAACCAACCCTTAAACTTTCAAGCTCAATGAAGAGGTTGAAAGATCAAGAGAAAGCAAAAATCTCAAGGGGAAGCTAAACAAACAAGAATGATACAAAAACCCTCATCTTCATTTAACATCCACTCAATGCTCTCACTACATTTTCATGGAGGAAAGATGAAGAAGAAGAAGAAGAAAACTAAAACTAGCAAAAAGAGGCTTAAGAATTTAACACTTGGTTTGGCTCAGAACTGGGGTATTTATAGGAAGAGAACTGGAAACCTAGGGCAAGAATCCGGCTCAATATGAAGTCCCCAAACTGCCCCTGAAAAACGACAGAAAGAAGAGTCTATATGGCCGCGGAACCGCGGCCTAAGCATGCTTATGCCGCGGTTCCGCGGCCCTTTTGGGGAGTTGGGCCCTCAAAGTTTGGGTGCTTCCCTGGTTCTCTGTCCTATGTTATTCTACATATACCAATTTGCAGTTTGCTTCCACAATTGCTTCAGATTTGCAACGGTCCAAAATGGCATAAAAAATAATACTTTTGACATTTTCTCCCTCGAGCTCCGCACACCCATTGATTCTTGTGCTGCCCCCCTCGTGCTCTGTGCTTGTCCCAGACACGAATGACCACTGTCATATGTCTTGTCTTAGGAACTGGTACTCGGCACTGGACGGATATGGATGACCGGAACCCGGCTTTTATCTGCTGTCAACAGATGTTCTGTATTTTGGCGTAGCAGTGGAGATTTTGTATCAATTGCGTTATTTTGGACTAGAAAACTGTGGCCTGTAAATATGTAGCAAACACGGATTAAAAGCACCTACCTATAAACAACCGAGCGTAAGAATGGACGGTATAAAATGCAGTATTTTGTTATGAACACCGTCCTCTTCAAAATCGGATCTCCGGAATGAAAAGGGCAAAGGGAAAGCGACCTTCATTGCCAACGGTTAACAACAACCGAGTGACCCAAAACCGGTTGCTCGCCAAAGCAACAAACCACGATCCCTCGAAGAGAAGTTGAGACGTCCTTACTCATTTCCTCGGAATAAAACGAGGAGACTGTTCGAACTGGCAGTGCGCAACAGGCTCATCACTCTGCCGGATCCAAGACGCCCGCTGCAGCCTGGTGACGTCAACAGTCCTAACTACTGCCCCTACCATAGAGTAATGGGCCACCCAATTGAAGATTGCTACGTCTTCAAAAACTGGGTTGAGGACCAGTACTAATTAGGCAAATTCGCGCTGTCCGAAAACTGGAAGGTAAACCCGCCTCAGCAACACGCTCCTAAAAAGGTGGACACGCCGGGGGGCATCATGCTTATTTGTAGAAGAAGCTCCGTAGGAAATTGTCCTTTCGGCTAAAACTAAAAGAATGCTGAAGGATCTTCAAGCATGCCTGGCAATCAGGTGGAAAAGCCCGCTGGAGCCTGAGATCATTGAGGGGATGCTTAAACCACGCTCGGCACTGAACGCCGGTAACAATGGGAAAAACACCCAGGTCAAGTCTTCAAAGTCTTCGAAGGGAAAGAAGAAGACCAAGAAGCCTGCGCATCCTGACGACAAGCGCACGGACCTGCAGAACTACATTGACTTGCTGGAGGAATACAACCAGAAGGCGCGGACCCCAATCACACTAGAAGAGTTTCTCAACCACATACTTGAGAACGGAAACAGTGAAAATGACGAGGGCGACAACTCGTCAGAAGAACCCGAGGATTATGTGGTGAGTTGCATCACGGACGCTTGGGTCCATAATACTGACATTATGCTTTGGGATGCTCATCACTGACATCAAGTTTCATGTCATCGACGCCAAGACTTGCTACAACGCTCTGCTTGACAGGCCTTGGTTACATGAGTATAACATCATTCCTTCTACACATCATCAGTGTATGAGGTACTTCAAAGACAGCCTCGAGTACACAGTTACAGGGGAGTTAAACCCATTCTCCATAAATGAAGTCCGCAAGTATGAAGATGCTAAGTACTTCCTACCAGACTTCGAAGATACGGAAAGATGTCGTAAACCGGAGAATAAACAAAAAGCCATCACCACCATCCCGATCTTTAGGAGCGATACCGAGGAGGATGAAGAGATAGTCTTCTCGGGGCAACCCCAAGGCAACAAGCCAGGACCATCTACTTTTATTTTGGTCTTTGGCAGCGACTCTGAAGACGAGGTCAACACGGTATTCTCTGTTCATCCATCAATACAAACCTTCATTAAAGCTGATCAGAGCTTGCAAATCACCATGGTTCCGCAGCAGCATTATAAAGAACTTTATGCGCTCGATACATACGGCGTACAAGAGCCGCAAACCTTTTACGTTCCCCCTAGGAGAAAAGGTGAGAAGGCGATCCTCTTCTACCAATCTACGGAGACTAAAGTGGAGAAAGAAGTCTGGCATGGTGCTGCGCTTGACAGGCTTCAACCGATCCGTCTGCCCAGATATTACGCAGAGAGATTGAAAAGGCTGTTAAGATGCCAAGGCGTACCCTTCAAACAAACTGCTTGATAAGCTCAGTTCTACAACAAGATTTGGGACGTTCCCGGGACTCAACGAAAAAAGCCCAACGGGAGGACAGAGACGACGGGACTTGGATACGTTCGGTCCAAGAAACGGGAGCGATTCCATGGCTGCCATGTCATAAATAACTCCGGCAGAGAAGCGAATGCATTTCTAGACAGCGTTAATGTCAAACCAGAACGAGATCCCGCTGTACGAATACCAACTCCGTCATTCGAAGAACAGATTGACAAGCTAATAAGGGAAGCGGGTCAAAAGGTTCGGGATGACCACAGCCGTGAAATGACCATTTACGAGAAAGCCAGGACGCAACGTCTCATTCAGCAGTCTACGGAAAGAGAAGATGACGATGCCCTTCATCCTCAGCCCGCTGTTCGCTCTCACGGCAAGAAAAAGGCTCGACACTGAAGCAACAGCAAGATCAAGGGCGGGAATGGCGTTCAAAGACAGTGAAGCGAATCCAAGAAGCCACGCGATCGAGAAAAGGTCAGCTGGAACCCGTCTTTTATGAAGAAGATGGGTCGGGAGAACTCTTTCCCTCGAGACAAGATAAGAAAAATATTCAACCTTGTTATGAAGCATCAAATGACGACACTCCCGGAGTCTCGGCACCCTGAACAAATAAACGAGATCCATCATCCGGTTTATTGCGCCTACCACCGAGCAATAGGACATCCTCTTGAAGATTGCTTCACCTTCAAAGACTGGGTCGAAAACCAGTATCAACAAGCCAAGTTTGCTCTATCCAACAGTTGGAGGGTAGCCCCGCCATGAAAGCACGAGCCAAGAGCAGCCTACACTGCGAAGGAAAGTCCAGATCAACATCGAGCTTGGAAACGAGCTCGCACCTGCCATATGATAACACTCTCAAAGAAGGGAGAGCATGAGAATGTGGATGACCCCCCCCAGTGCTTAGCAAATGAAGATGAGGACGAGGTGATCTCAGAATTTCCACCGACGCCAAAAGAGCTGGAAGATGGGATACACACCACAACAGACAATATGAAGAAAATCGAATTGGGGACGACAAACGATCCAAGGCCAACGTTCGTCAGTAAGCTGCTGTCTGAAAAGAAGGTGGCTACGCTAAAAGACGTGCTTATGCAGTATAAAGACTACTTCGCATGGAATTATTCCGAGATGTCGGGACTAGATCAAGAAATAGCAGTGCATAAACTGGCTATATCACCGGACGTTAAGCCAGTCAAGCAAGCACCAAGAAGAATGCGGCTCGAACTCGAGATGAGCATCAATGCTGAAGTCTAAAAGCTAATTGACTCTGGCTTCATCCAAGAAGTTCAATACCCCTACTGGATCACCAACATTGTCCCAGTGATGAAGAAAAATGGGACAGTATGCATCTACGTGGACTTCCGGGATCTCAACAAAACTTGCCCGAAGGAGGACTTTCCAGTGCCTGTTACCGAGCCGATGATCGATAACACGTCCACCCATGAGGTCTTCTCCTTCATGGATGGATCTTCAGGCTACAATCAAATAAAAATGCATCCTGAAGACCAAAAGCACACCGCCTTCCATATTCCGATGGGCATATTTTTCTATAAAGTGATGCTCTTCGGTCTGAAGAACGCTGGCGCTACCTACCAGAAGGCCATGACGAAGATCTTTGATGACCTCATCCATGAGATCGTTGAATGCTATATCGATGATTTCGTGGTGAAAAGCAAATTGTATGAGGAGCACTGGGATCATTTGAAAATAGTGTTCCAACGTCTTCGGAAATATAATCTGAAGATGAACCCTTTGAAATGCGCGTTCAGAGTCTCCTCGGATAAGTTCCTAGGATTCATCGTATGACACCGAGGTATCGAAATAGACCCATCAAAGATCAATGCGATTATGGAAATGCCCGCGCCAAGAACTCTGAGGCAACTGCGGTCTCTCCAAGGGAAGCTCGCGTATATCCGACGGTTCATAGCTAACCTCTCCGGCAAATGCCGTCCCTACAGCTATCTAATGAAGATGGGGACCCCGTTCATTTGGGATCGTAAATGCCAAAGTGCACTGGACGAAATCAAGCAATATCTGCAGAACCCACCGGTACTAACCACTCCGGTCAAGGGAAAGCCCCTCATCCTGTACACGACAGCCCTTGAAGGTTCTCTAGGCGCACTATGGGCATAGGAGAACGATCAAGGAAAAGAGAGAGCTCTCTACTATTTAAGTCGAGTTCTCCTGGGGGCAGAAAACAACTACTCCCCTATTGAAAAGCACTGCCTGGCACTGATCTTCGCAATAACGAAGCTTCGACATTATGCATTAGCACATGAGGTCCATCTCATATCAAAGGTGGATCCTCTCAAATATTTGATGTCAAAAGCCATACTAACAGGAAGGCTTACCAAATGGGCCCTCCTCTTGATGGAGTTCTCGATAATATATAGACCCCTCAAGGCAGTAAAAGGCCAAGCTATCGCCGACTTCCTCGCTGAACATCCAATACCAGCCGACTCTCCTTTAAATTGCGAATTGCAAGATGGACACGCGTTCGACGCAATCGACAGGGAGGAGGAAGGAAATAATGCTCGATGGGAACTCTACTTCGATGGAGCATCTTCCATGAAAAAGCGAAAGCAAAACACCCCCATAATCAAAGTTGGGGTAGGCCTTATCTTTGTGACTCCATAAGGAGGGATAATGCATTTTGCCATTTCCTTAACAGAGCCAAGAATAAACAACGAAGCGGAATATGAAGCTTTTATAGCGGGTCTTGAGATCGCTGTCGACATGGGGATCGAAAACCTCCTCATATATGGAGACTCCTAGCTGGTCGTTAGCCAAGTAAATGGCGACTATGAGACATGTAAACCTGAGTTGGTAAAATATGGCGAGAGAGTGCAGCAATTGCTGACTCAAATCCCCTCCTACATCCTGGAAAGCATACCGCATGCGGAAAATATCAAGGCGGATGCGTTAGCCAAGCTCGCTAAAGAACTGGCCGACGAAAACCTCGATGACGTAAGGATCATTGTGCAAAGCCGCCAGATTCTCGCACCGGCAGAGATATCTATGGAGACGTCTGAAGAAGATGAAGCGACCAAACAAGCAGCCTTCCAAGTAGAGGACAAAGAAAAGACTAAGGATTGGAAAGAAGTCTTCCTAGACTACTTCAAATCCCATCGAACACCCGAAGGCGCGTCGTCAAGACATCAGCTCATGAGGCGAGCCCTGTCTTTCACTTTCTTCAATGATACTCTATATAAGAGATCGTTCGACAGTCTGTGGTTGAGATTCCTGGAACCGGATGAAGCAAAAAGGGTCATCCAAGAAACTCACGACGGACTCTGTGGTTCTCGTCAAGCCAGGGCAAAGATGAATCTGAAGATTAAAAGAATGGGTTATTATTGGCCCACGATGATTCAGGACTGCCTCGAATATGCGAAGCAGTGTCATTCGTGCCAAATTCACGGGGACTTCATCCACCAGCATCCGAATCCGCTACACCCAACACTGGCTAGCTGGCCGTTCAAAATATGGGGGACCGATATAATCGGGCCAATCGAGCCAGCATCATCCAGGGGACATCGGTTCGTACTGGCAACAACTGATTACTTCTCTAAGTGGGCAGAAGCAGTACTGCTAAGAGAGATGAAGACGGAAAACATCCTTCATTTCTTTAGAACTCACGTCATTTATCGGTTCGCCACTCCGCGACGGATTATCTCCGATGGAGATATTCTTTGGTCTATAATCCCCGAGCGAACGGTCTAGCGGAGGCTTTCAACAAGACCTTGATGAAGATCATAAAGAAAACAGTGTCCAGAAATAAAAGGGACTGGCACGGGAGACTGCATGAAGCTCTCTGGGCGTATCAAACCACGTTCAAAATGGCTACGAATACAACGCCATTCGCGTTAGTATTCGGCACGGAAGCGGTACTTCCCTTGGAAATAAAGCTACCCTCGCTACGAGTAGCAGTTCGATACGAGTCGACGGATGAAGAAAATGCCCATCTTCGGCTTGAAGAGCTCGATGCCCTCGAGGAAACTCGTCTCATGGCGCAGCAAAACCTGGATGCTTACAAAGTAAGGATGACGCGCTCATACGAAAGACTAACCAGGCCGAGAACATTCCGCCAAGGCGAACTTAACTAGTTGTCAGAAGACCTATGATCCCCAATCGTGCCAAACGGGGGAAATTCGAGCCGAATTATGAGGGCCCGTACATCATAGACAAAGTCTATCAAGGTGGGGCCTACTTGCTCATGATATGCATGGAGAAAGACCCTTCCGGCCAAAAAACGTCCGGTTCCTTAAGAAGTACTACGCTTAACAAGTCACGACTCAGGTTAGTGATAAATGACGACGCTCGTGTCCGCTTGCTGTCTTCCTGAGTCCAAACTCTATAAGTAGTATCCGGCAAAACTTCGCCTCGAAGCTGCTTGGACCGAAATGTCCCTAAACTAGTACTCTCCGCCGCAAACATGGCGATATCTTTTCCTGGGATCTGTGTTGCGATCAAAGCTCCCACGGTGAAGACTAAAAAAAGGTATGTCCACAAGCGAAATGGGCATGGATGAAAACTCGAAAGGGCTCTATGAATAAAAACAGCAGGGCTACCAGCGAGTTTAAGAAAACCCGAAGGGGCGCAATCTCGTTAAAATAAAAACACATGCAGGGTCCTCTCGACCTTTTAAGGAGAAAACAACTCCGTGAGATCCTTACGACTCACAAGGGACCAATACACTTAGGGATCCCACGATTCCTAAGGAGAAATTACACTTACGAGATCCTCACGACTCGTAGGGAGAATTCTCCCCTATAAGACCCTCACGGCTCATAGGATTCAAAAGCCTTAAGATACAGGGACCTGAGCCTGTTCTTAAGCCATCACACTCCCCAAGTTGCCTTACAGGCGGTCAATATTGGCTCTTGTATATAATCCACGGGCACAAATAAACGTTTCCTCACCTAGTTCCACCAATGGCGTGAAATTTCCCCATTTGGTGAACAACACTTGTAGGTCCCCTCGACTTGCATGGAGAAAATATTCTTGTGAGATCCTTACGACTTAAAAGAGAAGATATCACTTAGGAATTCTCATGAATCCTAAAGAGAAAATACACCTACGAGATCCTCACGACTCGTAGGGAGAAATACCTTTATGAGACCCTTACGGCTCATAAAGTCAAAAAGCCTTAGTCAACAGGATCCTAACCCTATTTGCTAATCCACCTTTGTTCAAATCGAAAAAGGCAAATCATGATTCGCTCCTGGCAATATTCTAGTTGTAGCGATACTGATGCCTAAATCGGTATTAAATTTCAAGTCCTTTCGCGGCAAATGATGATTCTCTCCTGGCAATATTCCAGTCGCAGCGGTGCTGATGCCAAGATTGGTATCAGATCTCAAGTCCCATACTCGCAACAAAAATCAACGAGCAAAATGCATATGAAATAGCCGAAATGATGGGGCAACTCGCAATAAAAATCAGCGAGCAAAATATATGCATATAAAAACAGCTGAAATGTTTGGGCAACCCGCAATAAAAACTAGCGAGCAAAAATATATGCATATAAAAACAACCGAAATGTTTGGGCAACTTGCAATAAAAAATAGTGAATAAAAAAAAGAATAGCCGAAATGATTGGGCACCGCGATATAAAAAGACGAAATGATTGGGCAATCGCTGTTAGTTATATATATGCCCTAGAGGCCATTGTTGTACATATGATGTATATTATAATGGATGCTTGGATATATATAGAGAGGACTTTCTTGCTCGACATGATAGTATGCTATTTGGTTTCACTTTATCTTAACATGTTGACTTATATTAGTTTACTGTCTTGCTCTCACATGTTGATAAAGCCCTTAGGATATGTACTCAACTACTGGGACTATGATGAGATCATACTAGTGGGGCCAGGGTAGTCAACGAGTACATCCTATAACTGTTCCTAGTCGAGGGTGTGTCGAGACAGGGCATCGATACACCAGAGTAGAGTAGCGTATACGCATCTTGACCCATATGATGGGCGATGGATGATCCCATATCCATCGGTGTTTGACATCAAAGATGGTGTACGGGTGCTCAGTGGAGACTGGGTATACTGGACGGACTCGCCGAGAACTCCCAGATGGTATTATACCTCGCGTCAGATGGCAGTTCTCTGGTGACACTGGTACAGGTTAGTCTGTAGACCCGAGATCGTCATAGAGTCTTGTGTGATTCCCACTGTGCTTTGATTTCCATCATACCATCTCCAAGAGGGCATGCAAAACGGTGGCTTTTGGGTACAGTCCCGAATCGCATGGAGGCAATGAGCGATAGGAGGGGTTTCGTCTCTCCCGGTATAGGGAGTTGATGTTGTGCTGTGTTCGATTGGCTATAACTGGAAGTCCCTGGCCAGGGCGGATATTGAGTACTACTGGTAAGTGTTATCAGTAGGTTCTCGACCTGTTATGAGCCTCACATCGACACGACTTATCGGTTACTGGGGTCTGACGTTTACCACCCCTAGACTAGATATGCAACATATCAGACGAAGAGACCGGACTGTACGGTAGTGTTACTGACTGGATTCACAGGAGAATGTACAGGCTTGCTTGTTGATCTTCTGATCGATCAATACCTGGGTGGCTGTTACGTTTAGCTGACCACTTGCAGCTTGTGGGTGTTTGATATGATCATCGCCTACTGCCGGCGTATTGACGATTCTTTAAAGTCCTACACGGAGGTTTCTTGACTCAGGAAAAACGGAGTAGGGGCACTTATGTGATATGTGCAGGACCGAGGATAATACGATATGAGATACCGTATTCTATTCTCGCGATATTATATATCGGCCGGGTATATGTGATACAGCCGGGTCATCGGATCAAGTGTTGATTCGATGAACTGATACATATAATATTAGTCGTTTATTTGAGAAATAGCCGGATTGTCGGATCAAGTGTTAATTCGATAATTTAATGTATAATTATATATGTGATATGTTACATTACATTATCTAATATTGGCTCGCTTTATTGATTCATTTTCTCACGGGATAATACATTGATATATATGCGATATATGTTAATTGTATTATTTTCTTTTGTTACAAAAATATATTATATATGTGATATATAATATTGTAACAAGTTATAATTACTAATGCACCATGATTAGTGGAGATTAAACATGATTATGGTTAGCTTTTTCATGAAGCTTCTAGAAGTCGAGTACATATCCTAAGGGCCCACTAGTATGATCTCATTATAGTCCCAGTAGTCGAGTACATATCCTAAGGGTTTTATCAACATGTGAGAGCAAGACATTAAACTAATATAAGTCAACATGTTAAGATAAAGTGAAACCAAATAGCATACTATCATGTCGAGCAAGAAAGTCCTCTCTATATATATCCAAGCATCCATTATAACATACATCATATGTACAACAATGGCCTCTAGGGCATATATATAACTAACAATCTCCCACTTGCACTAAGGTCAGCTGTTGTAGTATCTCATACCTAACATCCCGAATAATCTCTCAAACTGTATCTGGGGAATGGCCTTTGTGAGTGGATCCGCAGTGTTGTCCTTCGTATCAACTCTCCTGACCTCGATCTCCCGGTGATCAACTATCTTCCTGATCAGGTGATACCGCCTCAGAATATGTCTGGACTTCTGATGGGACCTGAGTTCCTTGGCCAAAGCCACAGATCCATTGTTATCGCAATACAAAGGTATTGGATGCTCAATGGACGGAACCACACCAAGTTCAGTAATGAACTTCTTCATCCAGACAGCCTCTTTGGCAGCATCGTTAGCAGCGATGTATTCAGCTTCCATCGTCGAGTCTGCAACGGTTTCTTGTTTGGAACTCTTCTAACACACCGCCCCTCCATTGAGGGTAAAGACAAATCCCGAGTGCGACTTAGAGTCGTCCTTATCACTTTGGAAGCTTGAATCGGTAAAGGACTCCACCTGGAGTTCTCCGTTACCATACACCAAGAACATCTCCTTATTTCTTCTCAAGTACTTGAGAATGTTTTTCACAGCTATCCAGTGACTCTCTCCAGGATCTGCTTGATACCTACTGACTATACTTAGTGAGTATGCTACATCAGGTCTGGTACATAGTATCGCATACATGATAGAGCTTACTGCCGAAGCATAGGGTATCCCTTACATGCGAGCTCTCTCCAAATTAGTCTTGAGAGACATCTCTTTGGAGAGAGTGAGTCCAGAGATCGTGGGTAGGTTCCCACGCTTGGATTCTTCCATACTAAACCTCTTTAGTATGGTGTCAATGTACCTGGATTGGGACAATCCCAGTAACCATTTAGATCTATCTCTATAGATCATAATTCCCAGTATGTAGGAGGCATCACCTAGATCTTTCATTGAGAATCTTTATGACAAGAAGAGCTTGACCGATTGCAGCATAGGAATATCATTTCCTATCAAGAGTATGTCATCCACGTACAATACAAGGAAGACAACCGTACTCTCTACAACCTTCTTATATATACAAGGTTCATCTACGTTTTTGATGAAGTCAAACTCTTTGACTACAACATCAAAGCAGATGTTCCAACTCCACGATGCCTGCTTTAACCCGTAGATGGATTTAAGCAGCTTGCACACCTTTCCGCTGCTCCCACTATCTACGAAGCCCTCTGGCTGAGTCATGTACACGCACTCTTCTAAATCACCATTTAGAAAGGCGGTCTTAACATCCATCTGCCAGATTTTGTAGTCATGGTATGCAGTAATGGCAAGTAAGATCCGGATGGACTTAAGCATAGCCACTGGAGAAAAGGTTTCGTCATAATCCACACCTGGTCGTTGACGAACCTGATTCAATAGGTATGCTGCTACTTCAAGCGCATAACCCCAAAAGGAAATAGGCTACTCAGCAGTGCTCATCATAGAGCGCACCATATCTAATAGGGTGCGATTCCTCCGCTCCGATACACCGTTGTGCCGTGGTGTATAAGGAGGAGTAAGCTGAGAGAGAATCCCATTCAATTTTAGATAGTCCAGAAACTCATTGCTTAAGTATTCTCCTCCTCGATCAGATTGTAGGATCTTAATACTTTTGCCCGTTTGGTTCTCTACTTCGTTCTTATATTCTTTGAATTTCGCAAAAGCTTCAGACTTGTGTTTCATCAGGAACACATGTCCGTATCTTGAGAGATCGTCAGTGAATGTAATGAAGTAGGAAGAACCATTCCTGGCATGTGTAGACATGGGACCGCATACATCACTATGTATCAGTCCCAAAAGTTCTGTAACTCTTACTCCGTGTCCACTAAACGGAGTTTTGGTCATTTTGCCTTTGAGACATGAATGGCAAGTTTCATAAGATGATAATTCGAACGGATTCAAATATCCTTCCTTATGTAACTTCGCTAGCCATGTCGCATTGATATGACCTGGTCTACAATGCCATAAGAAGGATTCGTTCATTTCTGAACTCTTCCTCTTGTGTGTGTTTTGTATATTAAAGACCGTAGTTTGATTGAGAACGTATATGCCATTATGTAACGAGCCTGATCCAATCAACTTTTGATCTAGGAAGATGTTCATAACATTATCCTGTATTACAAAATTATATCCTTCTTTACTTAATAAAGAAACTGATATAATGTTGCACATCATGTTCGGTATATAATATCACTTGTTTAGAATCAATGTATTACTACTTGGTAATACTAGGTGATATTCGCCAACTGCTTTGGCTGCAATATTCATACCATTCCCAACTGTTACGGAATGATCACCCTTTCCCAGTTCTCTACCTTTACGTAGCCCATGTAACAAATTACATATGTGGGATCCCGATCCGGTATCTAATACCCAGGACGTAGAGTGAACTGAGAAACAGTTCTCGATAACAAACACACTCGAAGAATATGCATCAACATGCTTGTTCTTCGTTTGGGCGGCGTGAGAATCCAGATATTCTCATATTCCCTGTTCAGTCTTATAACACTTATAAGAAAGAACGGGACCAAGTTCCCCTGCTCAGTATAATAAGCGGGTTCAGTCAATACATCCATATTATTATCTTGATTATGGCCTGACATGGTCGCTACCTGGAGATAGAGAGAAGGAAACACTTTAGCGTATGCTCTTGCAAGATTAGATTGGTTATTATCTTATCTAATCAGGATGTCTCCCACTGTTTTCATCAAATCTCCTTCAAACCCTAAAAGGTAAGATTAGCCGGGATTAATTACACCCTACAATTTCATCAATCTTTCAGCCAGATCAGTGTTGGTACTTTGAGGGAGGTTCCCCGTGCTTTCGCACGGACCTAATTAAAATAAACCTCGTTTTCCCAGAGGCATAACCCCGTTAACACCTTTCTAGTCACCTACTTGATCGGCTAATTGTCCTGTGTAAAATTCTCCCAGGAGTAACTCTTACTCGCAGTGGGTATCGGGATCCAACTATCTCATAGGAGGTATGCAATCTCATTGCAAATTTCAACACTTGAAATTCCTGATAATGCTTTTGCCCCTAGTGTGCTATGACCTTGACAGAGGTCAACAAACTATAGTGCACTAGTCAAGTTCAACCCGTCATTTCTTGATTGAATCAAACCCACTCGCACGACCCTTGACAGAGGTCAACAAGGTCGTATGACCACCTTAATCCAATCACATCACATGCTTTACAGATAATTACTAATCAGCTACCGCACACTACGTCTTGACAGAGGTCAACAAACGCAGCACGAATACTAAATAGTCTTTATCTGAAATGACGGAGGGCTACGCAGGTTTTTCAGAAAACCATGAGCGTAATGAATTTGATATCGTTGTAGAAACAAGTGATTTTGAAAAGGAGTATTTCTGAGGCTTTTCTAGTTTCGCTAAAGAGGTCACTCCCGGTGAAGGGATCTCGGCTCTTTCCTCATCGAATAAGGTGCAGGGTATATCATATATACCGCTGTGCAAAGCAAGAACTATAGAAGCAATCAAAAACTAAACCGCGAGTTTGTAGCATCTGCCAGTTTTGCTAAAGAGGTCATTCCCGGTGAAGAGATCTCGGTTCTTTCCTCATCGAATAAGGTGCAGGGTATATCATATATACCGCTGTGCAAAGCAAGACTGTAGCTACCCTTTTCATAAAGTTTTGATTCTACAACATCTTTTTAGGTTTCTTTTCTTTTATTAATCTCATTAATAAATCCCATCAATCGCGACTTTCGTGATATAAAAAGCTGAAATGATAGAGCATCGCGGGAAGAAATAAAAAAATGAATGAAAAATCTGCCCTACAGGTGAGTCCATATCGACCCCTGTATACAATCCATGGGCACAAATGAAAAAAAGAAACCACATTTTCCCACCAGGCTCCATCAGAAAGAGAGCCAAATCTTGACGGCAACATCTACAGCCTAGAGATCAACAACGACGTTCCTTCTCACTCCAGCAGAATGCAGATGCAACGTCAACAACCGACCCCAGGGTCAAACAACGGAGCCATGGTAGAGTCCCTAGTTCCAAGCCTCGACGGTTCACTAACAACCTAGAGACAACCTCGACATTCGTCGCAATATTGCAGACACAATATCAACAAACTAAGCAAAGGAAGATCCCTAGCTTCAGGGTTTCGATGGCAGCATCTACAGCCAAGAGATCAACAACGGTGTTCCTTCTCACTCCAGCAGGATGCAGATGCAACATCAACAACCGACCCCAGGGTCAAAACAACGGAGCCACGGCAAAATCCCTAGTTCCGAATCACGACGGTTCACAGACAACCTATAGACAACCTCGACATTCGTCACAATATAGCAGACACAATGTCAACAAACGAAGCAAAGAAAGATCCCTAGCTTCAGGGTCTTGACGACAACTCAGATAAAACCTGAAAGACTATTGGAGATCATCCCACACCAGCGTGGAGTGGTCATGACTCATCGGGGCTCCCAAATTGAGCTTAACCTTAAGTAAAAAGCGGTATAGAAAATCCCTAACGCTTGCTCTTCCGACGGTAATATGACCTGGGAGATTACTTGAAGACGTCTTGTCCAGCACCCGAAGGGATCAGAGACACGACAGTCGTGGGGCTACTTGAATAGCAAGATTGCATATCGGGGAATACATCGGCCTACGCGATGGTACGACAGACAAAAACCCTAGTACCATAGACCCTAACGGACTTCTATCAGCAGAGGTTAACTGTGACTGTTCGTTGCCGAATACAGAGACGAAACCACGTAGGTCATCTTGCCTGAATTTGGGGGCAGATGCTATTTGGTTTTATCCGTCCACCTCTTCGAAGATGCCAAGTTGATTTATGGCACCGTGCATCGGAGGTTTGGACAGATGAGGCCGATGTAGCAGACTTCGTCAGATTCCCCCTCATTGTGAGGGGTTTTTGATTATGGGGACGCTCTTCCCTACAGGCGCAAGCCCCTGCAGTTAATTACGCTACCGCATCACGGTAACCACTTTCTCCTTCTCCAGATGGTCACTTCGTGTCTTGTGTATTTGTTTTATTTTTGGTTGCCCGTGGATTGTATACGGAGACTAATTTATGTTGTCGCCCGTAGAGCATGGATTAGTCCAAATCCGTATTTTCTTAGATTTGGGTTTGGGTTGGGTTTAAGGATCGTTAATCTCATTTGAGACTAAGATCAACTTAAACGTTTGTTAAGGATATGCTAGTCTAATTTTAGACTAAGATCTACTTAACAGGATCATTTAGATCCAACAAAAGAGCATTTGGGCTCTATTGTTTTAGTTTAGGGACATTGCGGTCCATAAGTTTAAGGACATCACAGTCCATGGAGTTTAAGAACATCATAGTCCATAGTTTAAAGACGTCATAGTCTGTAAAGTTTAAAGACATCATAGTCTATGAGTTTAAGGACCTCACAGTCCATAAAATTTAAGGACATCATAGTCCATGAGTTTAGGGACCTCATAGTTCGTAAATTTAAGGACATCATAGTCCAGTTTAAAGACGTCATAGTCTATGGGGGTTTAGTTTAGGGACGTTGCGGTCCATAGGGTTTATTGAATGTCGGGACCTGCCACCTCTCTGAAGACGTTGAAGAGTTACAACGACATATATCAAAGGTGTGAGGAGATGTACCCTTGAACCAATGTCAGTTGAGGGATCTGTAGTTGGATTGATTTAAGGACCGTTAATCTCGTTTGAGATTAAGATCAACTTAAATAGTTGTTAAGGATACGTTAGTCTAATTTTAGACTAAGCTCTACTTAACAGGGTTTTAGGATCATTTATATCTAGCAAAAGAGCATTTGGGCTCTATCGTTTTAGTTTAAAGACGTTACGGTCCGTAGTTAGTTTAAGGACATTACGATCCATAGGTTTAGGGACCTCATATTCCGTAAAGTTTAAAGACATCATAGTCTATGAGTTTAAGGACCTCATAGTCCATGGAGTTTAAGGACATTATAGTCCATAGTTTAAGGACCTTATAGTCCATAAAGTTTAAGGACATCATAGTCCATGAGTTTAAGGACCCCACAATCCGTAAAGTTTAAGGACATCATTGTCCATGAGTTTAAGGACCTCATAGTCCAGTTTAAAGACATTATAGTCTAGTTTAAAGACCTTATAGTCTGTAAAGTTTAAGGACATCATAGTCCATGGGTCTAAGGACCTTATAGTCCATAGAGTTTAAGGACGTCATAGTCCATGAGTTTAAGGACCTCATAGTCCATAGAGTTTAAAGACGTCATAGTCCATGAGTTTAAGAACCTCATAGTCCATAGAGTTTAAGGACTTCATAATCCATGATTTTAAGGACCTCATAGTCCATAGAGTTTAGTTTAGGGACGTTGCGGTCCGTTGGGTTTAAGAACATCATAGTCCATAGAGGTTAGTTTAAGGACATTACGGTCCAAAGTTAGTTTAAGGACATTATGGTCTGCAGTTTAGATGCAAACATGGGTTTGGAAATGCACCAGATAGTTATTAGTCATCGGGACCCACCACCTCTCTAAAGGCGTTGAATAATTACAACGACATGTATCAGAGGTGTGAAGAGATGTACCCTCAAACCAAATGCCAGATTGAGAAGCAATGGGATGAACATTATTGTAAATGCCATCTGAGATGATTAATTTTGGAAGACCTGAACATAATTAGGGCTCGGTTAAAAACAAGGTTTTGGCTTTGGGAGACTTAGCTAACTTGGGCTAAGATTGGTCTATCATAGTGTTAAACACTAGCATATGTTCGGCGCTCACGTGCTCCCACGTGAGGTCTCAAAGCATTGTTTAAGCACTGAAGATTTGAAGCGCTCACGTGGGGTCACATGAGGCGCTTGAAGTAGTGTTAAACACTGAAGATTTGAAGCGCTCACATGGGGTCACGTGAGGCATTTGAAGTGGTGTTAAACACTGAAGATTTGAAGCACTCATATGGAGTCACGTGAGGCGTTTCAAGTGGTGTTAAACACTGAAGATTTGAAGCACTCACGTGGAGTCACGTGAGGCGTTTGAAGTGGTGTTAAACACTGAAGATTTGAAGCGCTCACGTGAGGTCACGTGAGGCGTTTGAAGTAGTGTTAAACACTGAAGATTTGAAACGCTCACCTGGGGTCACGTGAGGCGTTTGAAGTAGTGTTAAACGCTAAAAATTTGAAGTGCTCACGTGGGGTCACGTGAGGCGTTTGAAGTAGTGTTAAACACTGAAGATTTGAAATGCTCACGTGGGGTCACGTGAGTCGCTTGAAGTAGTGTTAAACACTGAAAGTCTGAGGTGCTCACGTGGGGTCACGTGAGGCGCCTGAGATTTGGCACAACTTCTTTGAATTTGTTCCCTTTTTCTTTTCTGAGTTCTGAGCACTTTTGGGTTACGTGGGATCACGTGAGGCGTCCCCAAAGACTGAAAGCTGCCTCTGTTTTATTCTCTTTTGAAAAGTGCTAAGCACTATTAAGGGGTCACGTGATGTCACGTGAGACGCCCTAAAATAGAAACTGCCTTGGGTTTATTCCCCCTTTTTCTTCTGAAGGGCTTGTTCAGGGGTCACGTGGGAGAACGTGACCTGATCTCATTTGTTTTCTCTCCTTAAACATGGGTGCTCACGTAGGAACACGTGATCATGTTTTGGTGCTAATCTTCTTTTTTTACGTGCATGGAGATCTTGAGTTAAGTCCCCTGTTTGATAAGAATTAAATTCTTATATAGGGTTGAACCCTAATTTTATTTAGAGGAATTAAATTCCTATATGTTGTAAGAATTAAATTCTCCCCCTAGGTTTTGAATCTGCATAACAAATCTCCCCGATGAGAATTAAATTCTCAACTTATGGGGAGATATGTTTTTGCGGATTTTCAACCAGAGGAAGAACTAAGTTCTTTTTAGAAGAGTTAAACTCTTATGAAGGTGAAGAAGAGATAAAATATTCTCTATGATTTTCTTCCTTCCTTTATCTAGGGTTTCTTTTTCTCTGAGGGGATCTTCCTCTCTCTAGAGAATTCAATTCTTTTCTTTTGGCTTACGAATGGGTTTTTTTTCCTTTTTTTTCTTTTGTCTCTAAAACTTGGCTCCTATTTATAGGAGAAAGAAAAGAATCAGTTTGTTCAGCCGATTTCTCATTGAGAGATTTTGATTGATTTTATAACCAACATGATCTTTTAGATCACTCGGTGCATTTTATTCACCGTTAGATTTTTAATCCAAAGACTTCTATTTCACACAAGATATTTCATTTGTTGTTCTTGGCAAATTTTAGGAAAATATTTTCATGCACAGAACCTTCATATAAATTGGTGATTTTTAATCACCATTGGATTTTTAATTCAACGGTGCTCTACTTTACAGAGTGCAATCTTTCTTGTTTGGAAAGATCTAGGGAAATATTTTTCCAATTAGGGTTTTTGATTCCTTTTAATTTAGATTTTAATTGTATTAATTCAGAAGGCTCAGGAGCCCATCACGTGTTGGCACGTGACTTCACCAATTAAGCATAAAGTTTCTAATTAGAATTTAATTCTATTAGTTCAGAGGGCTCAGAAACCCTTCACGTGTTGGCACGTGACCCCACCAATTAAGTATCTTCAATTGTTTATTTCATTCAGCGCCTTTAGACTTTGCCTATAAAAAGTCACGTGTCTGCACGTGAGGCCCGATCATGTGTGGGCACGTGATGCTCCACCTGGGGTCTTTCCTCGTTGCTTTATTCATATGTTTTATTCAGTTCCCATGAGGGAACAAATGCCCCCACAGCGTTGTTCTCACGTGTTTGCATGTGAGTGCAACACTGTCACCTTTACGGCCGTTGGATTTGCTTAGGGAAAGGGGAAGATGAACCGTTTCCCATCATGTCTTATAAATGCAGAGGTCTCATCCTCAGCAGAGCCTCCGTTCCTTCATCTTCTTCTTTCTTCGTTTTTGCTTTGAGAATTTAATTCTCTTCCTCAGAGCTCAGTTCTCTGTTCAAAAAATTCCAGAGTTTAACTCTGTCCAAAAAGAATCTTTTTTTTTCAGGTAAGGATCTTGAACGACCGAGAAACTTTTTCTTCTCCTTTTCTAAAATTCTCTTTGGATTTTAAATCCACACCAAGGGTTTTTCCCTTTAATGAAACTCATCTTTCTGAGCTCTAAAAATGCACAATCTTTAGGTAGTAAGCCCCCAATGTCAGGTGTTTTTTTTCCTGATCTTAGGGGATTGATGATGGCACATATTTTTCTCTGGAATTTAATTCCACTTCAAAGAGCTCAGCTCTAAAAATTTTTCCTGGAATTTAATTCCTTTGTTAAAAAGGAATTTAATTTTCCCCAGAGAACTTAGCTCTAACGATCAAGAAGGCATCTTGGGAATTTTACTCTCAGCTGTTCTTGAAATTTTTTTAAGAGAGATTCTTCTTTGATCTGCACAGAGTTTTTAATGGGTTTTTTCTTAGGGGAACATGCAGAGGTGTTTAAACTCCATTGTTCATTTATTGAGAATCTCCTTTTTGTTCTCATAATGATTACCCTGTCTTCTCATTAGTGAGCCGCCATATTGATTTTGTGGGGTCCATGTGTTTCGTAGGCAGTGGCCTCGCAAAACAGACATCCTGCTTTATTATTATTATATATATATATATATATATATATATATATATATATATATATATGTGCATGTGTTTTATTAATAGCTTCTTTTTTTTTCTCCTTATTTCAGGTACAATGACTTCTCTTCCTTATTTCCTTTACACCCGCTTAGACGCTGCTTTTCCACAATCGTCGTCGGACGAGAAAGCAATGGCGATGATCAGAGCTCATGTTACAGATCAGACAAATCTACTCTTATGGGGCACTTGGTATGGCCACATCATCCGGGGTCGTCGAAGTTTCATTTGAGGGGAGCCGGTGGTACCTCTTCGTCCTATACTGCCGATGTAACGCCCACAGACTGCTTATGCAGTGGAAGTGACCAATTGGACTCTTTCGGGACGGCTGGAGCCCTCTACCTCTGGGATACCTAACCAGCCCCTGCCTGCTATAGACATCTTGGGGCGTCGGATTTGCCAAGGTGAAGCTCGACCTTGGGGGCAAGTCTATAAAGTGGGTATCACCCCCCGGCACCCAGTGGGCTACCTTATTTGGGCTCGCTATATTCTTTCTGCCCACCGCACAAGGCTGCAGAAGGTCGGACTATATCAGGCAATATATGCATCGCTCTTTCATTACCATGCTCCTCATGTCTGGTGGATCAAAGCCTTCTTAAACCAGTGGAATCTGCCCACCGACACCTTCCTGCTAGGAGATTGAGAGGTGTCTATCTCATTGGATGAATTCCGTGAGATTTCAGGACTGCCCATTAAGGGGGAGCATTACGAGGAACTTCTGCCTCCTGATGAATATGTTTTCTCCACCATGCCGGCTGTGCTTGATGGTCTGACAGCCGAAACCGCCGTCCGTCATAAGTACCCCAGTCTGATCAGGGCCCTAGGTATTTTCGATAGATTGTTTGCGAAATCAGAAGGGCAGGGTGTCACTTTCGAGAGCTTTATCGCCTGTTTCATTCGGGGGGATATTTTATCCAAGGAGGCCCCGAAGTTTGCGAGTATCGATGACCCTTTTGGGTTTGGTTTGGATAGACTGCCGGTTAAAGCAGAAGATCTACCACAGTTTTACATCCCGATCTTATCGGTCGTTCCTTTTGGTTCGATTGCGGCTCCCGACATGGATGAAGAGACCTTCTTTGTCGGTTTTATCAGCTTTTGGCTCAGCTGGTTTGTGATACCGTCACACCGACGCTTCATGAGAGCTTCCGTCTTCTATCCCGCCCATCGTGTAGCTGAAGGGGCAAAGTTGGCCATCGGCATCGCGGGATTATCTCATCTTTATCACGGGTTAAGTGTTGCGGCCAACACTTCGACTCCAGGTGTAGATGTTGTGAATCTCCCCCTTCATTACTTCACATCTTGGATCGAAATGCATGTGCTGGGGGAATTCGCGGCACATCAACGGCCGAACTTCTATGACTCCTACACCTTCCCTCGAGTTATGAGATTACTGGATGCCTTCGCTCCCAATCCGACTCAATTAGGGGCCCTCCGTGTGCTGCTCAATACATATACCCATGAGGGAGGAATGGTGTTTATTGATTGCGTTCTTTCTGCTCCAGCGGGGCCTGTCCAGCAGCTATTTGACTTGTCGAAAGGAGGAGCACCCTCTTTAAAACCTAGGGATATCATGCATCTGTACTCGATCAGGCCAGGCTATTTGGTGTTCCGCCAGAATGATACGGCTCTCCTTATGCGGTATAATCCGCACCGCTTTACCCGGCAACTGGGCTATAATCAAGGCGTCCCCTTCGAAGCATTCTTGGTTGAGCCTACTTCATCGTTGGGAGTTATTCGCGACGTTATTCATCATTTTACGCGGCTGAATACTGGCTCCGTGTTCAAGATCCCAGAACCTGATTATCTCCCCAGGTCTGTGGGCTCCTTTGTGGGCTGGTATCACCACCGGGCTGGTCCTATCATTGCTGAGGAAATGCGGGTACTCTTTAAATATAAGACTCCTGTCCCGACCCAAGCTGCTAGCGTTCCATTGCGACCGCGGTCAGTCGTTCGCTCTCTTTTGAGGGATGGTGGTGCAGTCCTCATCTCGCAGGCCGCAGAAACTGGGTCGATTCCTCCCACTACAGGGATGCCGATGCGTACTAGAGCTCGAGCAAAGGCTTCCGCCAAAGTGCCAGCGGCCCCTCCATTAGTGGCGATGTTATCAGCAGGGGTATCGCCAAAAGGGGACAGTGGAGGCGAAGTGGGTTAGTATCGCGCCAAAGCGCCGAAGGGAAGGAAGCGATCATCTTCCAGCGTTAGTTCTGGGTTGAAGAGGAGAAAGAAGCCGGTCACCGGTCTGCTTGACCTTTTGGTGGAATCCGAGCCTATTGTTTAAGATGAACCAGTATCCATGCAAGAGCCGGATGATGGTCTTCTCTTTCCGGGTTCATCTGCTGAGGAAGCCACACAATTGGCTGAGGCTATAAGGCGTTCCCAGGATGAGACCGAGGCACCTGAAGAGTTCTTATCTTGCCGTCATATTCTACGAAGATCCTTAATCAATACGGCGAATATTTATAGGTCCTCTGGAAGAGGGAGACGAGATAGCCCTCAAACAGCCTATCTCAGCCGCTTCTGAAGATGAGTTGTCGTTGTAGACCGGCAGCCATGAATCTACACTTGAACCCCGGCGAGCATACCTTCTCAGGAAGGAACGTCGGCTTGAAAAAGCCATACTAGAGGCATCTTGGCGTATCGGTATGCATGTTTTCTGTATTTTTCCTTCGGCAAGTAATTTGTTTCGCTTTTTATGTCTTCTTATCTTCGTAAAACTTTGTAGGAACTTCGGCAATGGCAGAGAATTTGAGCTCAAGACGCGTTCTGACCGTGGACTCTGTAAATATCCCCGATGAGACACCAGTAGGTGTAGAGGGGGTCGATACAGCTGCTATTCCTGCTGCAGAGCTTCCATTGGTGGCTTCTGTTCTCCCGGTGCTTGCTCTCCCAGAAGAGGCATCTTTATTGGCCGCAGATTTAATGGATCTTTCTGGTAACGGCCCGGAGATTGTGGAACAGGTAGTCGAGACTGCCGTTCCTGAAGTGGCAGCCGTTGCCCTCAACTAAAAGCCGTCACACCAGCGAATGTCTCCAATGATGTGCCTGAGGGTACGGAGGAGGTTGCCGAGGCTTCTATCCCTCCCGTTCAAAGCGGGAGGAGAATCGAAAGTAGTCTTCTATATTTTGTTTTAATGATCTTTCCATTATCTGAATCTTTCTGTCACGCCCCGCTTCCCGGTATACGGCGAAGGGGAAGCGACTGGTCCGCTATGTATTTACTCAGAAGCAAATACGCTAAGCGTAACTAAGCAATATAAAAAGTAAATGCACAAGAGACAAGATATAATAAAAACAATAACTTTATTTATTAACATTCTTTTGTACAATGCATGAAAAGGAAATATAACTGAAATAAAAGCGATGCCTAAACAATGGCATGGCAGGAAATTAAAGGTACTGAATAGAAAATGTACAATGTCTAGAGCTCAGGGTCTTCGCTGTACTGGTCCAAGTCTTCTGCACTTGGCTCGATCTCTGACGGGTCCAAATCACCTAACGACATTCAAGGAAGAAAGAAATAGAATATCGTCAGCGAACAGGTAGCTCGGTAAATCCCAAAGATAAGAGGAAAGTAGAATGAACAGAATAAAGGTATCTTTTAAAGTTGTATTATATTGTTGTAATGCTGTGTTAACGCTGTTGTTTGTAGCTTGGTACAAAAGGATGCCAGTGTATACGAGAGGGGTCTCTATATGCTAGAGACCAGGGCAAACGGAATGTATAAGGAACCGTTAAGCCACGATAGAACAACAACGGAATATAGGTTCGGTGTATTAATCTTACCGTCTCGTGCCACCTTTAACACCTTCCGTACCAATCTACCCCTTAAACCCCGTAGTGTTTTGATGGTATTGTTTTGTACTGTAAATTGTATTGAGTGTATAATTGATTGACTGACCGAAACCATGATATCAGTAAACGGATGTAACTGTAGAATCATATAAATGGAATAACTGGAGAACCATGTAAATGGAATGTATATCCATGGTTCGGTTCAGTCAAGTTGTATAGATTGATAATTGGATTCATGGATTCATGTTGAATTGTAATATTGAAGATTGTAGATAGTAGATTGTACTTGAATCATATTCAAGTCAGATTATACTGAGACTCAAACTGAGTCAGACAATTAGCAAAGTAAATTAAAGTCCTGATTGTTTTTATATTAATTTGTCTACCTTAGATAGGCAAGCACCCACTTCTCCGGCTCCCTGAGGCTCAAGAGATTGGTTCCGCTTAAACCTATGTTTACTAGGGTCCTTAGGGTAATTTATAGAACTTGAGGGGTTTTTATGTAAAAATACTTTTATATACCTTTCAAAATACACTTCAAGTATTTGTTATTCGTCTTTAGAGTTGTAATAAATGTAGATTTTATATTGTGATATTTCTAGTGGAAATATCCTAATTTCAGAGATAAAGTATTTATTAATTTTCGTGGAATTCATGGTATTTTAGTGTAAACTTGATTCTTGTGATTTTTAGAAAAAGGTGGGATATTTATATCATAACAAAATAGGTATTTTAATGGTAAATATACATATATTTATACAAAAATAATTTTAATATATTTTTTTATATTCTAAAAATCTCATTTTCTTAATATGTCGTATTTTAAATATTTCGAGACCGAATGCTCCTTGCGGAGGTCTGAATCTCGCACTACTAAGCCCGAGGGTGTGCGATAATCCGCACCATCCCGAACGGGTTCCCCAAAATGGGTTGTAGCGGCGCTTTGCAAAGATCGTATAAATACTAAATTCTTTAGAAAACGGTTTTATTAAGTAAA
Source organism: Agapanthus africanus (assembly GCA_030015575.1). Classification (NCBI taxonomy): domain Eukaryota; kingdom Viridiplantae; phylum Streptophyta; class Magnoliopsida; order Asparagales; family Amaryllidaceae; genus Agapanthus; species Agapanthus africanus. The sequence continues at coordinate 414,714,049 of CM057338.1, read as the reverse complement.
TGATATTTATTTGAAAAGATGTCAATTTTCCGTATTCTATGTTCTAGGGTCTCCTAAGTTAACTAGACTATTCCTAACTGGTCCAAAAACGACAAGTTGTGAGATACCTCAAATCGCCTCTTCACCGCCAATTGTGGCCAGGTAAGTACAAGTGAAGAAAGGAGGGATCCGCTCACGAATCACCGTGAGACGGGCCTTTTAAAGTTATCTTTCTCACTTGCCTAGCCTAGACACCACAAAGTCAGGTTTAGATAAATGACTGATGTCCACAATCTTATCCTATTTTCATAATAAGTGGTATTTATTTAAAAAGTGTATCAATACTAAATCTTTTAGAAATGGTTTTATTAAGTAAAGGGTATTTAAATGAAAATGTTTGTTTTCTCGTATTCTAGGTTCTCGAGGGTATCGTGTTATGTTGCATATGAGTGTGTGAGGAGGTCGGTCGTTATCTCGTGATCTACTTTAAGGTATAGCAAGTTTAATGGGATTAAATGTGGAATTGAAACAATGTGGTATTTAAGTGAAAAAAATACGATAAATTGAAATAGTCATCATTTCATGTAATGAAACTTGATCAATTAGGTTGATTAGTGTTTAATAGTCAACATGGGGAAGTTTAAGTATGATTGTATTAGTGAAAAGTGGAATTTTATAAGAAACCGAATCGGAAATCGGATTTGTTCTGATTCCGTCGGGTTTTGTAAATCCGTATTTTCAGATTGGAGAGATAGGTAGAAATTGGGACTTACGGGTTTTAGGACACACAAAAGGGTGAGAGGGAAGTAGTGGAATCACCGATGTGTTGCGTCGTCACCGGTAGTTCCTAAAACGATCGCTGGAAGTTCCACCGGGAATTCGTCGGAGTTTCGCCTCGAGCTCGTTTTCAAAGTGCAAAAGATTTTTGGAAATTTGAGAGAGTGGGCTCAGAATTTTGGGGTGAGATGGTAGGGGGTAGGGGTGTATTTATAGGGTTAGTCTAGGGTTAGGATAGGTGTAGGTTTTTAATTAAAAAATTGTAAAAAGTGTGAGAAAAGTATTAAAATGAAGTAATTGAGAGTTATTGGGCTCTCTGGAATTTATTACAGAATTTAGAGTATGCAGTGATGTTGAGAAGACCAAGGGGCTCAACTCCCTAGTTGATGATTCGGCCGTCCGGCCGAGTTCGGCCGGCGGCGCCGGCCCGAGTCGGATGGTCGGGAGGTGGGGGGTCTCGTGAGGTAGGCACTGGTGCTTTCAGATTTTCAGGTCCAGTAGGAATTTTGGGAGTTATTGTGTGTGGACTGTTGGGCTTCTATAAAATTTAAAATAAAATAAATACAAAAAATAATGTGGGCCATGGGATTTGAACTCTGGTGGCTTAGTTCAGCAGTGCAAGGTGTTACCAATGAGCTACAAGCTCCTTCTTGTAATTATTGTGTGAAATAAATACTTAAAGTGGTAACAACAATATTAAATACTCCAAGTATACTTTAAATTTAAATCAAATTTATGTACACTCAAAATGGAGTTGTTACAGTCCACCCTCCTTACAAAAATTTCGTCCTCGAAATTTACAACTTTTATTTGAGGACTAGTTTACAAAGAGGTGAGGATATCTTGCACGCATTTCATTTTCCCTTTCCCAAGTGGACTCTTCTGGAGTGTCTTTCCTCCACATCACTCGGACTAAGTTAACTTCCTTGTTCCGAAGTGTCTTCACTTTCCTATCCAGGATCTCCACAGGCTTTTGCTCACAAGACAAGTCGGGCTGTATAGTGAGGTCGGAATGATCAAGAACATGGCTGGGGTCACTCACATACCTTCTGAGTTGGGATATGTAGAACACATTATGCACTCCTTCCAATGAGGGTGGAAGCGCTAAGCGGTATGCCACTTCACCGACTCGTTCGAGTATGTCGAACGGTCCGATATATCTCGGACTTAATTTACCCCGTCTTCCAAATCGGATCACTCCGCGGTTCAGAGATATCTTCAAGAATACGTGATCTCCTGGCTGGAACTCCAAGTGTCGTCTCTTTGCATCAGCCCAGTGCTTCTGTCGATCTTGGGCTATGCGCTTCCTTTCCCTAATAGTACGAACCACATCAACGGTCGCTACTATCATCTCTGGTCCAAGAAGTTCCCTATCTCCGATGTCATCCCAACTTAATGGCGATCGACACTTCCTTCCATACAATGCTGCAAAAGGTGCCATTCCTATGCTTGCTTGGTAGCTGTTGTTGTACGCGAACTTCACAAAATGCAGGTGATCTTCCTACGATCCTTTGAAGTCTAACATACACGCTCTGAGCATATCCTCCAAGATCTGAATAGTTCGCTCAGACTGACCATCTGTTTATGGATGATAAGCCGTGCTGAAGTTCAGACTTGTTCCCAAGCTTGCTTGCAGACTCTGCCAAAATTGCGATCGAAACCTGGTGTCACGATCGGAGACAATGCAGACCGGTACTCCATGAAGTCTCATAATTTCCTGTATGAGTTCTTGGGTATCAAAGATAGTACATTATGAAGAGTTTAAATCTTAAATAGATTATTACCTCCATGTACTTCTTTGCTAGTGTCTCAGTTGATTGGTCAACTCGAAATGGGATGAAGTGAGCCGACTTTGTGAGTCGATCCACAATGACCCATATGGCATCGTTACCCTTTGTGCTGCGAGGAAGAGCAGTCACAAAATCCATCGTGATGTGTTGCCACTTCCATTCTGGGATTGGTAACGGTTGAAGTAGTCCAGCTGCCCAGTGATGTTCAGCCTTTACTTGCTGACACACCAAGCATTTTGCGACGCTTCTGGCTACTTCACGCTTCATTCCATGCCACCAATAATTCTGACATAGATCTTTTTACATTTTGGTACCTCCAGGGTGTACCGAGTAGGGAGAGCTGTGAGCTTCTTTCATTAACTCTTTCCGAACAGGACCTTTTGGTACACACAATCTGCTGCCGTATCTCAAAGATCCGTCTTCATGGATGATGAAGTCTGTTCTGAGTCCATTCTCCACTTGTTCTCTGATCTTTTGTAACTTAGTATCACTTGCTTGAGCTGCTTTGATCTGATTGACAATGGTTGATTGAACTTGTAAATTCATCAAACTTGAAGCATTACCTGGCATGACTACTTCAATCTCCATCTGATGCAAGTCTTGTTGAAGCTTCCACTGAGCGGTGAGATTCATTGCTAATGGTTGGCGACTAAGTGCATCAGGTACTGCATTCACCTTCCCTGGGTGATATTGTAAGTTGATGTCAAAGTCCGCCATGAGTTCTAACCATCTTCTCTGCCGCATATTCAACTCCTTCTGAGTAAACACGTACTTCAGACTTTTATGATCTGTGTAGATGTTCACTTGTTCACCAAGTAGATAATGGCGCCAAATCTTGAGAGCAAAGATGACAACTGCCAACTCTAGGTCATGCGTCGGATAATTGCGCTCATGAGTCTTCAGTTGTCTTGAAGCATAAGCCACAACCTTACCGTGCTGATGTAGAACACATCCTAATCCCTTACCGGATGCATCACAATGCACTTCGAATCCTCCAGATTGATTCGGTATTACGAGAATAGGTGCTGATGTCAACCTTGACTTGAGTTCTACGAAAGCTTGTTCGCATGCTTCCGACCACACAAATTCTTCATCTTTACGTGTGAGTTTGGTCAGGGGTGTTTCTATCTTCGAAAAGCCTTCAATGAACCTTCTGTAATATCCAGTTAAACCCAAGAAACTTCGAATGTCCTTCACTGACTTTGGTGTAGGCCATTCGCTGACTGCTGAAACCTTCGCTGGATCTACAGAGATTCCTTCTCCTGATACGATATGTCCAAGAAAACCAACTTGCTTTAGCCAAAACTCGCACTTGCTGTAGTTGGCATAAAGCTGATGTTGTCGAAGAGTTTCTAGGATAATTCGTAGGTGCTCTGCATGCTCTTTCCGACTCTTAGAATACACCAGGATGTTGTCGATGAAGATGACAACAAACCTGTCTAAGTACTCCTGGAAAACTTGATTCATTAGGTTCATGAATATTGCTGGTGCGTTGGTCACTCCAAATGACATCACTAGAAATTTGTAATGTCTATAGCGAGTTCTGAAAGCCGTTTTGTGAATATCAGCTTCCTTGACCTTCACTTGATGATAACCTGAACGAAGATCCAATTTAGAGAAAACACAAGATCCACTTAGCTGATCGAATAAATCATCGATGTGCGGGAGTGGGTACTTTTTCTTTATAGTGACTTCGTTCAAGGCTCCATAATCGATGCACATTCTGTATGAACCTTCTTTCTTCTTCACAAGTAGTACAGGTGCTCCCCAACTTGAAGTGCTGGGACGAATCCATCCTTTCGCTAATAATTCATCCAACTGTGTTCGGACTTCCTTCAAACCTTCCGGACTTAATCTATAAGGTGCTTTGATCACCGGTTGTGCTCCTGGTACTAAATCAATACTGAATTCAAGAGCTCGATCGGGAGGCAAACCTGATATATCGTCAGGAAATACATCGTCGAACTCTCGAACTACCTCTAGTCTTGATTCTACCTCCGCTTGAGCTGCTGCAACTACTGCTTCTCTTGGCTTCGCTTTGTAGGTACTTGGCTCCAGGGTACGGTCTCCGCTTCTGAAATAGAAGATCGGATGGTCTGGAATCTCGAATACTACCCTCCTTTGATGACAGTCGATGGTAGCATAAAAAGTTCCAATCCAATCCATACCTAGAACCACATCGAGGTTCGGTATGTCCAGCACTTTGAAGTCAGCATAAAACTCTCTGCTGCAGACGACGACTGGACACAAGCTGTATCCCATGGTTGCCTTTAGAACGCCATTTCCTGAACTGACATTCTAGCTGGATACAAGCGGTGAGACTGGAATCGCATAGGTTCGGACGAACCGTTGCGACATAAAGCAGCGCGATGCTCCAGTATCAAACAGTGCTAGTGCAGGTAGTGAGGCTACTAAGATTGTACCTAAGCTATGTGGGATATGTTTTAGGTATAGGAAAGGTATGTAAATAAACAAGACTGAAAGAAAAGTTTGAGAAGAAAAGTTTACCAGTGATAACTTGGCCAGTGGCCTCAGCTTCTTCCACTGACATAGTGAAAGCCTGACGCCTTGGTACATTCCTCTTGGCCTGAGGAGCATTCCTCGGAACGTTCCTTTGAGCTTGATGGAACTGACGAGGGGGTGGTGCAGCTTGTGGTCCTCTGGGTGGTGCAGGTAGTGCAAGTCTTGGAGCAGGTGCCTGAAGGGCTGGTCGCTGCAGATAGGTAATTGCTGGCCTGGGTGCAGCAACTGGGTTTTGACTTTGGGGACAAGACCCAATATCATGAGTAGCTGAGCCGCAGACTAAGCAAAGACGGTTGGCTCGCCGACAGTCTTTCATCATATGTCCAGCTCTCTTGCAGTAGGTACAAAAGGCTGGGCTGGGACGATGGTTCGGTACTCCGGGTCGCCTTGGCACAAAAGGTGGTCTGGATGAGGCTCCTCCTGCCATCTGGTTGGCAGGGTGTTTAACTCCTGCAGACTGAGGTCTGCCCCTTGCTTTTATCACCGCCTCATAACTGCGGGCAGCTTCCAGAGCATCCTCATGAGTTTGAAATTTTCCCGTGGCTAGAGCTGTCTGAATTTTCGTGTCCAAACCTTTTTGAAAGCGACGGGCTCTGATATCATCCGTCGGTATCAAGTGTGCCGCGAATCTGTTTAAGGATTGTGTTAGCTGTGTAGTATGTGATATTTAAAAATTGAACTATTGTGACATATCTTACTGACTTAGCATGGTGAATTCAGCGTCATACTCATCTACTGACTTGTCCTATATCGAACCTTGTTGTAGATGAATGAACTGTTGTTCCGTGGCAAACCTGGCAGTCATAGGAAAGTACTTCGCGTCGAACTTATCGTGAAAAGTCTTCCATTCAATAGGCTGTACAAGACGGCTTTCTTCCGCCTTCCACCAGTTGTGAGTATTGTCCGTGAGCTGCAGTTTCGCCACACGGATCCAAGCTATGTCTGGCACTTGTGCTGCCGCCAGATCATCCTCTACGCTTTGTGCCCATTCCTCAGCTTCAAGTGGGCTTCCCTTTCCGGAGAACTGCTTAGGATGTAAAGCCCTGAATTGCTTTACCCCAGGTGCGTCAGTCTCAGGACGGTTCAGGAGTTGTTGCTGTCCTTCAAGAAGGCTGCAGATCGCCTCAAGTAGAACTGTTTGCTCGGTGGGTGGTGCAGGAACAGCAGGTGTGAGAGGTAGTGGTGGAGGTGTGTTGTTGACATTGGTGCTGGTGTTGTTCGGGGAATCCATAACCTTGAAGAAAAATTTGGATTAGGACATATTCAAGTACATGAAATGATAAGATTCAAGGAATATGAAATTGTAAGGTTCAAGGAACATGAATTGTAAAGAATGTTTTAGTTGCTGATTCTTGTGTTATATTGCTTAGGTTGTTCACGCAGAACAAAACTGCATGATAGGATTTCATACAGCTCTGACCTGCATGGGCTACCAACAAAACCTGTCACGCCCCGCTTCCCGGTATACGGCGAAGGGGACGCGACTGGTCCGCTACGTATTTACTCAGAAGCATATACGCTAAGCGTAACTAAGCAATATAAAAAGTAAATGCACAAGAGACAAGATACAATAAAAACAACAACTTTATTTATTAACATTCTTTTGTACAATGCATGAAAAGGAAATACAACTGAAATAAAAGCGATGCCTAAACAATGGCATGACAGGAAATTAAAGGCACTGAAAAGAAAATGTACAATGTCTAGAGCTCAGGTTCTTCACTGTACTGGTCCAAGTCTTCTGCAGTTGGCTCGATCTCTGACGGGTCCAAATCACCTGACGACATTCAAGGAAGAAAGAAATAGAATGTCATCAGCGAACAGGTCGCTCGGTAAGTCCCAAAGATAAGAGGAAAGTAGAATGAATAGAATAAGAAGGTATCTTTTAAAGTTGTATTATATTGTTGTAATGCTGTGTTAACGCTGTTGTTTGTAGCTTGGTACAGAAGGATACCAGTGTATACGAGAGGGGTCTCTATATGCTAGAGACCAGGGCAAACGGAATGTACAAGGAACCGTTAAGCCACGGTACAACAGCAACGGAATATAGGTTCGGTGTATTAATCTTACCGTCTCGTGCCACCTTTAACACCTTCCGTACCAATCTACCTCTTAAACCCCGTAGTGTTTTGATGGTATTGTTTTGTACTGTAAATTGTATTGAGTGTATAATTGATTGACTGACCGAAACCATGATATCAATAAACGGATGTAACCGTAGAATCATGTAAATGGAATAACTGGAGAACCATGTAAATGGAATGTATATCCATGGTTCGGTTCAGTCAAGTTGTATAGATTGATAATTGGATTCATGGATTCATGTTGAATTGTAATATTGAAGATTGTAGATAGTAGATTGTACTTGAATCATATTCAAGTCAGATTATACTGAGACTCAAACTGAGTCAGACAATTAGCAAAGTAAATTGAAGTCCTGATTGTTTTTATATTAATTTGTCTACCTTAGATAGGCAAGCACCCACTTCTCCGGCTCTCTGAGGCTCAAGAGATTGGTTCCGCTTAAACCTATGTTTACTAGGGTCCTTAGGGTAATTTATAGAACTTGAGGGGGTTTTATGTAAAAATACTTTTATATACCTTTCAAAATACACCTCAAGTATTTATTATTCGTCTTTAGAGTTGTAATGAATGTAGATTTTATATTGTGATATTTCTAGTGGAAATATCCTAATTTCAGAGATAAAGTATTTATTGATTTGTGTGGAATTCATGGTATTTTAGTGTAAACTTGATTTTTGTGATTTTTAGAAAAAAGTGGGAAATTTATATCATAACAAATTAGGTATTTTAATGGTAAATATACATATATTTATACAAAAATAATTTTAATATATTTTTTTATATTCTAAAAATCTCATTTTCTTAAGATGTCGTATTTTAAATCTTTCGAGACTGAATGCTCCTTGCGGAGGTCTGAATCTCGCACTACTAAGCCCGAGGGTGTGCGATAATCCGCACCATCCCGAACGGGTTCCCCAAAATGGGTTGTAGCGGCGCTTTGCAAAGATCGTATAAATACTAAATCCTTTAGAAAACGGTTTTATTAAGTAAATGATATTTATTTGAAAAGATGTTAATTTTCCGTATTCTATATTTTAGGGTCTCCTAAGTTAACTAGACTATTCCTAACTGGTCCAAAAACGACAAGTTGTGAGATATCTCAAATCGCCTCTTCACCGCCAATTGTGGCCAGGTAAGTACAAGTGAAGAAAGGAGGGATCCGCTCACGAATCACCGTGAGACAGGCCTTTTAAAGTTACTTTTCTCAATTGCCTAGCCTAGACACCACAAAGTCAGGTTTAGATAAACGACTGATGTCCACAATCTTATCCTATTTTCATAATAAGTGGTATTTATTTAAAAAGTGTATCAATACTAAATCTTTTAGAAATGGTTTTATTAAGTAAAGGGTATCTAAATGAAAATGTTTGTTTTCTCGTATTCTAGGTTCTCGAGGGTATCGTGTTATGTTGCATATGAGTGTGTGAGGAGGTAGGTCGTTATCCGTGATCTACTTTAAGGTATAGCAAGTTTAATGGGATTAAATGTGGAATTGAAACAATGTGGTATTTAAGTGAAAAAAATACGATAAATTGAAATAGTCATCATTTCATGTAATGAAACTTGATCAATTAGGTTGATTAGTGTTTAATAGTCAACATGAGAAAGTTTAAGTATGATTGTATTAGTGAGAAGTGAAATTTTATAAGAAAACGAATCGGAAATCGGATTTGTTCCGATTCCGTTGGGTTTTGTAAATCCGTATTTTCAGATAGGAGAGATAGGTAGAAATTGGGACTTACGGGTTTTAGGACACACAAAAGGGTGAGAGGGAAGTTGTGGAATCGCCGATGTGTTCCATCGTGGCCGGTAGTTCCTAAAACGATCGCCGGAAGTTCCGCCGGGAATTCGTCGGAGCTTCGCCTCGAGCTCGTTTTCAAAGTGCACAAGATTCTTGGAAATTTGAAAGAGTGGGCTCAGAATTTTAGGATGAGCTGGTAGGGGGTAGGGGTGTATTTATAGGGTTAGTCTAGGATTAGGGTAGGTGTAGGGTTTTTAATTAAAAAATTGTAAAAAGTGTGAAAAAGTAATAAAATGAATTAATTGGGAGTTATTGGGCTCTCTGGAATTTATTACAGAATTTAGAGTATGCAGTGATGTTGAGAAGACCAAGGGGCTCAACTCCCTAGTTGATGACTCGGCCGTCCGGCCGGCGGCGCCGGCCCGAGTCGGCCGGTCCGCCGGCCGACTCGGCCGAGTCGGGCGGTTCGGATGGTCGGGAGGGGGGTCTCATGAGGTAGGCACTGGTGCTTTCAGATTTTCAGGTTCAGTAGGAATTTTGGGAGTTATTGTGTGTGGACTGTTGGACTTCTATAAAATTTAAAATAAAATAAATACAAAAAATAATATGGGGCATGGGATTTGAACTCTGGTGGCCTGGTTCAGCAGTGCAAGGTGTTACCAATGAGCTACAAGCTCCTTCTTGTAATTATTGTGTGAAATAAATACTTAAAGTGGTAACAGCAACATTAAATACTCCAAGTATACTTTAAATTTAAATCAAATTTATGTAAACTAAAAATGGAGTTATTACACTTTCTGTCTTTTCAGAATTACGGGGGTTGGCGGCGTCCATCGCGGACCTATCCCCCAGAAAGTATTTTCAGCGTCTGCTCGAGATCGTCGCCCCGCAGGCAATATCCCCGCAACACACCGTCCTCTCTTCCGGGCAAGGTCTGTGTTATTTGACCCCCTCATTGCTTTATCATTATTTCGTATAACGATGTTAATGTCTTCTGTAGTTCTGGAAGCTGACGACGAAGTTGAGATTCTCGACGGGCCTGGAGATCTTTTAAACCCTCCTTGCATGACTGTGGGTAAGTAAAGTTTTGGCGTTGTTCCATCTATTCTTTGTTTGTAAATCTCGCTGATTGTTTATGAATCTTGACAGTTTTGACCGTTCTTATCCCGCTGGAATCTCGCATCACCATGCCATCCGGCCCTTATGCCCGGCGCGCATATGAACGGATGGCGAAGCAAAGCCTTCACTCCTTGTCGGCTCTTATCGAAGATCTTCGTTCTGGTAGTTCGATCACAGCCTAAGAATTTGCTGCCGAAGCCAACATTTCTTTGCCCTTTCTTGCCACTTACCATGATGAAACATTGGTGCATGTCTGGGTTGAGTTTTGTCGTCGAGTGGAGGCTTGCTTACATGGTCTCAAGTGCACACGCCTTCCCTCAGAAGTTGTGGCTGCAAAGATAAGCTTGCGGGGGCTGATTGAACGGTGCGCCGCAAATCTGCAGTCATGTGAGAAGAGGCTTAACCGAAAATTTTCGGAGAGGGAGCTAGCTTCAAATGCTTTGGGGGAACTTCAAGCTGAACTCACGGCTAAGACTACTCGTGCGTATGAACTTTGGCGGGTGCTTCAAGAAGCTATCAGGGAGGTGGTAGCTATTGATAAAGCCGTTGTTTTTACTCGTGAGATGGTTGAAGCTCACAAAGTTGCTGAAAAGGAACTTGAAAGTCGGCTTGCCTCGTATCAGGCTCAACAGTCTGAGGCGGAGACCCGTCTCATAGTAATAACAAAACATGAAGCCGAGACCCAGCGGATGAAAGATGAATTGACGAATTTGTTACGTCGTCCGCCGGCTTAAAGATTTTTTGTATACTCTCTTTTTTCTATTTACTTTTGAACGAGAGAATATTTTGTATTCTTTTATGACATGTAGCTTGTATTCATTTTCAATTCATGAATAAAGGACATATTTCTTTTCTATCTTGCACCATCGCCTTCTTTTCTTTGCTATGTTGTTGTCATATCACTGTAGTAAGTGTGGCCTGTAGACTATAGGTAACAGTTCATCTTGAACTTCTTTCTAGGGCAGCGATGGCTTAGGAAACAGGTTTGGATCTGCTGCCTAAGACTTTTCAACTTTATAAGCCGTGAGGGTCTCATAAAGACTTTTCTCCCTACGAGTCGAGAGGATCTCGTAGGTGTATTTTCTCCTTAAGAATCGTAAGGATTCCTAAATGTGCTTTCTCTTGAGAGTCGTAAGGATCTCGCAAGAGAATTTTTTCCCTTACCAGTCGAGATGACTCGTAAGTGGTTGATGAGTTGACTTGTTCTCGAGTCGAAACGTTGCTTCGACGGGGAGGTCGATGGTTGACTTTCACCGTTACGGTGTCAGGGTTGGCTTTCGCCGTTACTTTGTCGGGGCTGGCTTTCGTCGTTTCGGTGCCGGGGTTGACTTTCGCCGTTTCGGTGTCGGGGTTGACTTTCGCCGTTACGGTGTCGGGGCTGACTGTCGGGGTTGACTTTCGTCGTTTCGGTGTCGGGGTTGACTTTCGCCGTTTCGGTTTCGGGGTTGACTTTCGTCATTACGGTGTCCGGGTTGACTTTCGCCGTTTCGGTGTCGGGGTTAATTTTCGCCGTTACGGTGTCAGGGTTGACTGTGAACCGTGGAGTCTTGGAACTAGGGACTTTGCCATGGCTCCGATTGGTGATGTTGCGTCCGTGTCCTGCTGGAATGAGGGGGGGCGTCATTGCTGATCTCTAGGCTTTAGATGTCGCCGTCGAGACCTGGCTTTCCTTCGACAGAATCTAGGGAAATGTGGTTCTCTTTTCGTTTATGCCCATGGATTGTATACAGGGGACAGTATGGACTCGCCTGCAGGACAAAAGTTTCATTTCATATGTATCTTTTGTTTTCTTCCCGTGATGCTCTATCATTTCAGCTTTTTATATCGCGAAAGTCGCGATTGCCCAATCATTTCGGCTATTTTTCGTGGTGCACAATCATTTCGTCTATTTTGTATGTATATATTTTACTTGCTGATTTCGTTGCAAGTTGCCCCGTCATTTCAGTTATTTCATATGCATTTTTGGCTCGCTGATTTTTTATCGCGAGTATGGGACTTGGGATCTGATACCGATTTAGGCATCAGCATCGCTACAACTGGGATATTTCCATGAGCGAATCATTATTTGTCTTTGTCGATGTCGAACAAAGGTGGTTTAGAAAACAGGGTTAAGATCCTGCCAACTAAGGCTTTTGACTTCATGAGCCGTAAAGGTCTCATAAATGTATTTCTCCTTACGAGTCGTAAGGATCTTGTAGGTGCATTTTCTCCTTAGGGGTCGTGAGGACTCCCAAGTGAGTTTTTTCCTGTAAGTCGTAAGGATCTTATAAGAGTGTTTTCTCTTTATAAGTCGAGAGGACTTATAAGTGTTTGTTCACCGAATAGGGGAATTTCACGCTATTGGTGGAACTTGGTGGGGGAGACGTTTATCTATGCCCGTGGATTGTATACAAGAGTCAATGTTGAACCGCTTATAGGGAAATCTGTGGGTTGTGATGGCTTAAGAACAGGTTCAGATCCCTGTAACTTAAGGCTTTTGAATCCTATGAGCCGTGAGGGTCTCATAGGGGAATTCTCCTTACGAGTCGTGAGGATCTCGTAAGTGTAACACCTCCTTAGGAATCGTGGGGATCCCTAAGTGTGTTGCTCCCTTATGAGTCGTAAGGATCTCACGCAGGTATTTTCTCCTTACAAGGTCGAGAGGACATTGCAAGTGTCTTTTAACGAGATTGCGCCCTTTCGGGTTTTCACAAAACTCGCTGGTAACCCAGCTGTTTTTACTCACGGAGCCCTTTTGGGTTTTTATCCGTGCCCATTTTGCTTATGAACGTACCGTTTTTTTTTAACGCGTCAGCCCAAGGATGCTGCGGGTTTGCAGTAGTTTAATGACGTTTCGGTCAGTAGTTAGTTTTAGGACGTTTCGGTCCATTGTTAGTTTAAGGACATTGCGGTCCACTGTTAGTTTAGGGACGTTTCGGTCCATCATTGCCATATTTGAGGCGAATTTCTAGTTTACGGACTTTTCGGTCCATGGGGCTTTCTCTATGAATGAGCACGATGCCCCCGGCATGTCCATCTTTTCCGGAGCATGTGGTTGTGGCGGGTTCACCTTCCAGTTTTCAGACAGCGCAAACTTGCCTTGTTGGTATTGGTCTTTAACCCAGTTTTTGAAGACGTAGCAATCTTCGATTGGGTGACCCACTACTCTATGGTAGGGACAATAGTTAGGATGGTTGACGTCACCAAGTTGCGGTGGGTGTCTCAGCTCTGGCAGAGTGATGAGTCCGTTGCGCATTGCCAGTTCGAACAGTCTCCTTGTTTTATCCCGAGGGAATGAGTAAGGACGTCTCAACTTCTCATCGAGGGATCGCGGCTTATTGCTTTGGCGAACAACCGGTCTCGGGTTACTTGGTTGTTGTTGAGCGTTGGCGACGAAGCTCGCTTTCCCTTTACCATTTTCATTTCGAAGTTCCGTTTTTGAGGAGGATGACCTGTGGCCCATCTGATCCATCTGGGCCAGCTTGTCGATCAGGGCCTAGAAAGTGGTCGACTTGAAGAACATCATGAATTGGGAGATGGTTACCTGAGGGTCAAGGGTCCCCACGAACATGCCCATGGCAGGAGCCTCCTCTATGCGTTGTTCGCACTTTAACCATAGGTTCCGCCACCGAATGGCGTATTGAACCCAGATTTCTCCCGGCTTCACTCTGGCGTTGATGAGTGCCGTGATCGGGGTGCGTTCACTAGCGCTTGTGAAACGCTGGGTTAATAGCAACTCCATTTATGCAAACGTCTTGATAGAGTCATTCGGGAGCTCGGAGTACCATTCAAATGCTGTCTCCGACAAGCTGCCAACAAACTGGAGAAGCAGCAGTTTGTCGTCACCCCCAGTATTACCGCAAAGAGCCCTGAACCGAGCGACGTGATGATGGGGATTGCCTGTCCCCTTGTACACGTGGAATTTAGGGATCGTATATCCCGGCGGGTACTTTATCTGATCGTACCATCCTGGATATGGTCGCCCAGTTCTGACGACTTGGCCAGTTGCCTCATTCGCCTGATGAGCTCGTATTTGTTGAGCGATATAGTCATCCAGGACGGCTTTGAAGATCGTCTCCTCTTTGGCTGCTGATAGATCCGGAAGAGGGTTCGATGTCTCCCCTCTGTCGTCTTCAAGGATAATCTGGGGGTCTTCAGCTGGAGGATCCGGCTGTATCATCATCCCGACCATATCTTGGAATAAAAGTGCCATTTGTTTTATGTTGGCCGCTTGTTCCGCGGTCTCTTTGTCTTTCCTTTCGAGCATCCTTCGGAGGAATTCGGCATCAATTTCCATTTCTTGGTGCTGCTCTGACGATGCCTCCGGGTTTTCTTTTGGCCTAGTGAGTGCAGCCATAGTTGTCATCATCTCTTGGAGCTTTTGCTGTTGTTGCTCCTGAGCCTTTGTCACTGATCGTATGAGCGGTCGATGACCCGTAGAAGCACGACTTTCCTATTTTCCGGAAGCCATATAAACAGTATGCAATACCATGCCCCCAGACTTGGTTGTTTAGGTTCAATGTCCTTGCGATTCATCGCAGGCGTAAGGATCATCTCCGGCCTTCTCCTTTTGTGAGCGGTCGAAGTTGAGGGGGTCGTTACAGCGGGAACCCAAATAGATAACACCTTCTGTGGTACGACAGGGTGGTCCTTCTCTTACCGAATCTTCATTTTCTTTGGTTGGCGGGAGTAGTCTTGGTTAACCACAGAATCTTGGACCCTTCGCCAGACCCTGTGAATTTTGGAGGACAGCCGCTGAGGGGGCTGCTCCAGTTTTGCTTTTGTGATCTTTTCAGCAGGCGGAGGAGACTTTTTTAGCATGGCAGTTGGCGAATTCCTGCGCACCCTGTTAAGTGGTTCAAAGCTGTTCCCAGTTGGAACAGCAGCATCAATTTCCACCGTTGGAGCTGGCGGAGTAAATCCAGAGGGGGAATTGCCCCCAGCTTTTCTCACTCGGCGCCAGTGGCGACGTCGAGCATGCCTTGCAGACGGTATTGGCTCAGCTTTGGGGGTGGCTTCATCATGCCCCTACTCTGGTGGAGGGTTGCTTCCGGTGTCAGCCTCTTGAAGACTGATGTCCGCTGAGAAGAAACGTCCAACCTATCGAAGACTGAATTTTGAGTAGGGGTAGCAACCTTGGTGACTTCGCCCTAAGCGGGAGTTGGAACGGTCAGTCTTGTGAAGACCGACCCCTTAGTAGGAGAAGTCTCTCTGATGACTTCATTTGCTGGAGCAGGGATGGCTATCCGTTTTGGGATAACCCCTTCAGGTATTGCAGGCTTCTTCACTGGCCCATTGGAGCTTTGGCCCAGTCTGTTAAAGACCGAGGCGTTGGATTTGGGCGACCCGTTGAGAGGGGCCGCGGTAGTCGTAAGCCGATCAAAGACCGACTTCTTTGGAGCTTCCTGCGACGGCACTGGGGCATTGAAGCTCATTGGTGGGAGCATAGTCCCGAAGAACAACCAGTGGTAGCTTGCGTCACCTGTTCCACTGGCTTTGTGAAAACGGAAGCCGCTTGAGGCCCATAGGTCACTCCTCCAGCAGGGACATAGTGAGAATTGTTGTTGCAGTTGGTGCAGTTGGAAGCCATTTTCTCTACACGGGAGCAAGACACCAAATCTTAGTACCTCGAATCTAGGGGCAACCATATTAAACCGCGATTTGTTCGCGAACACGACACACGAAGTGTGGAGTGGAAAGAGGAAAAGGTCCCACTGGGCGTGCCAGAATCTGTTCGCCGCCGAATACAGAGACGAAACCGCGTAGGTCGTCTTGCCTGAATTTAGAGGCATATGCTATTTGGTTTTATCCGTCCACCTCTCCGAAGATGCCAAGTTGATTTATGGCACCGTGCATCGGAGGTTTGGACAGATGCGGCCGATGTAGCAGACTTCGTCAGATTCCCCCTCATTGTGAGGGGTTTTTGATTGTGGGGACGCTCTTCCCTGCAGGTGTAAGACCCTGCAGTTAATTACGCTACCGCATCATGGTAACCACTTTCTCCTTCTCCAGATGGTCACTTCATGTCGTGTGTGTTTGTTTTGTTTTTGGTTGCCCGTGGATTGTATACGGAGACTAATTTATGTTGTCGCCCGTAGGGCGTTGATTAGTCCAAATCCTTATTTTCTTAGATTTGGGTTTGGATTGGGCTTAAGGATCGTTAATCTCATTTGAGACTAAGATCAACTTAAACGTTTATTAAGGATACGTTAGTCTAATTTTAGACTAAGATCTACTTAACATGATCATTTAGATCCAATAAAAGAGCATTTGGGCTCTATTGTTTTAGTTTAGGGACATTGCGGTCCATAAGTTTAAGGACATCATAGTCCATGGAGTTTAAGGATATCATAGTCCATAGTTTAAAGACGTCATAGTCTGTAAAGTTTAAAGACATCATAGTCTATGAGTTTAAGGACCTCACAGTCCATAAAGTTTAAGGACATCACAGTCCATGAGTTTAGGGACCTCATAGTCCGTAAAGTTTAAGGACATCATAGTCCAGTTTAAAGACGTCATAGTCTATGGGGGTTTAGTTTAGGGACGTTGCGGTCCATAAGGTTTATTGATTGTCGGGACCTGCCACCTCTCTGAAGACGTTGAAGAGTTACAACGACATATATCAAAGGTGTGAGGAGATGTACCCTTGAACCAATGTCAGTTGAGGGATCTGTAGTTGGATTGATTTAAGGACCGTTAATCTCGTTTGAGATTAAGATCAACTTAAATGGTTGTTAAGGATACGTTAGTCTAATTTTAGACTAAGCTCTACTTAACAGGGTTTTAGGATCATTTAGATCTAGCGAAAGAGCATTTGGGCTCTATCGTTTTAGTTTAAGGACGTTACGGTCCGTAGTTAGTTTAAGGACATTACGGTCCATAGGTTTAGGGACCTCATAGTCCATAAAGTATAAGGAAATCATAGTCCATGAGTTTAAGGACCTCATAGTCCATGGAGTTTAAGGACATCATAGTCCATAGTTTAAGGACCTCATTGTCTGTAAAGTTTAAGGACATCATAATCCATGAGTTTAAGGACCCCACAGTCCGTAAAGTTTAATGACATCATAGTCCATGAGTTTAAGGACCTCATAGTCCAGTTTAAAGACATCATAGTCTAGTTTAAAGAGCTCATAGTCTGTAAAGTTTAAGGACATCATAGTCCATGAGTTTAAGGACCTCATAGTCCATATAGTTTAAGGACATCATAGTCTATGAGTTTAAGGACCTCATAGTCCATGAGTTTAAGGACCTCATAGTCCATAGAATTTAGTTTAGGGACGTTGCGGTCCGTTGGGTTTAAGGACATCATAGTCCATTGAGGTTAGTTTAAGGACGTTGCGGTCCGTAGTTAGTTTAAGGACATTACGGTCCAAAGTTAGCTTAAGGACATTACGGTCTGCAGTTTAGATGCAAACATGGGTTTGGAAATGCACCAGATGGTTATTGGTCATTGGGACCCACCACTTCTCTGAAGACGTTAAAGAATTACAACGACATGTATCAGAGGTGTGAAGAGATGTACCCTCGAACCAAATGCCAGATTGAGAAGCGATGGGATGAACATTATTGTAAATGCCATATGAGATGATTAATTTTGGAAGACTTGAACATAATTAGGGCTCGGTTAAAAACAAGGTTTTGGCTTTGGGAGACTTAGCTAACTTGAGCTAAGATTGGCCTATCATAGTGTTAAACACTAGCATATGTTCGACGCTCACGTGCTCCCACGTGAGGTCTTAAAGCATTGTTTAAGCACTGAAGATTTGAAGCGCTCACATGGGGTCACGTGAGGCGCTTGAAGTGGTGTTAAACACTGAAGATTTGAAGCGCTCACGTGGGGTCACGTGAGGCGTTTGAAGTGGTGTTAAACACTGAAGATTTGAAGCGCTCACGTGGGGTCACGTGAGGCATTTGAAATGGTGTTAAACACTGAAGATTTGAAGCGCTCACGTGGGGTCACGTGAGGCGTTTGAAGTAGTGTTAAACACTGAAGATTTGAAGCGCTCACGTGGGGTCACGTGAGACGTTTGAAGTAGTGTTAAACACTGAAGATTTGAAATGCTCACGTGGGGTCACGTGAGTCGCTTGAAGTAGTGTTAAACACTGAAAGTCTGAGGCGTTCACGTGGGGTCATGTGAGGCGCACGAAATTTGGCACAGCTTCTTTGAATTTGTTCCCTTTTTCTTTTCTGAGTGCTGAGCACTATTGGGTCACATGGGATCACGTGAGGCGTCCCCAAAGACTGAAAGCTGCCTCTATTTTATTTTCTTTTGAAAAGTGCTAAGCACTATTAAGGGGTCACGTGATGTCACGTGAGGCGCCCTAAAATAGAAACTGCCTTGGGTTTATTCCCCCTTTTTCTTTTAAAGGGCTTGTTCAGGGGTCACGTGGGAGCACGTGACCTGATCTCATTTGTTTTCTTTCATTCAACACGGGTGCTCACGTGAGAACACATGATCATATTTTGGTGCTAATCTTCTTTTTTTTACGTGTATGGAGATCTTGAGTTAAAGTCCCCTGTTTGATAAGAATTAAATTCTTATATAGGGTTGAACCCTAATTTTATTTAGAGAAATTAAATTCTTATATGTTGTAAGAATTAAATTCTTTGAACTCAATTCTCCTCCTAGGTTTTGATCTGCATAACAAATCTTCCCGATGGGAATTAAATTCTCAACTTGTGGGGAGATCTGCTTCTGCAGATCTTCAACCAGAGGAAGAACTAAGTTCTTTTTAGAAGAGTTAAACTCTTATGAAGGTGAAGAAGAGATAAAATATTCTCTGTGATTTTCTTCCTTCCCTTACCTAGGGTTTCTTTTTCTTTGAGGGGATCTTCCTCTCTCTGGAAAATTCAATTCTTTTCTTTTAGCTTACGAAGGTTTTTTTTCCTTCTTTTGTCTCTAAAACTTGGCTCCTATTTATAGGAGAAAGAAAAGAATGAGTTTGTTCAGCCGATCTCTCATTGAGAGATTTTGATTGATTCTATAACCAACATGATCTTTTAGATCACTCGGTGAATTTTATTCACCGTTCGATTTTTAATCCAAAGACTTCTATTTCACATAAGATATTTTATTTGTTGTTCCTGACAAATTTTAGGAAAATATTTCCTTGCACAGAATCTTCCTATAAATTGGTGATTTTTAATCACCATTGAATTTTTAATCCAACGGTGCTCTATTTTACAGAGTGCAATGTTTCTTGTTTAGAAAGATCTAGGGAAATATTTTTCCAATTAGGGCTTTTGATTCCTTTTAATTTAGAATTTAATTCTATTAATTTAGAGGGCTCAGGAGCCCATCACATGTTGGCACGTGACCTCACCAATTAAGCATAAAGCTTCTAATTAGAATTTAATTCTATTAGTTCAGAGGGCTCAGGAACCCATGACGTGTTGACACGTGACCCCACCAATTAAGTATCTCCAATTGTTTATTTCATTCAGCGCCTATAGACTTTGCCTATAAAAAGTCACGTGTCTGCACGTGAGGCCCGATCACGTGTGGGCACGTGATGCTCCACCTGGGGGCTTTCCTCGTTGCTTTATTCATATGTTTTATTCAATTCCCATGAGGGAACAGTGACGTTAGGAAATTCTTGTGAGAACTTCCCGGTTCATCTCGATTCGTAGGGAAAACAATGTTCCTGCGAGAACTTCTCGACTCGTAGGGAAAAACATCTTCACGAAATCTTCATGAAGGTGAAAAGCCTTAGGCAGCGGGGATATTGACCTGTTTCCCTAAGCACTGGGGCCCTGTAAGTAGGTCCAAAATGGACTATTGCATACTATCCATGGGCCACACTCTCTAAAGTCGAATATCGATAAGGAGGGAAAAAACTACTTACGAGTCCTCTCGACTTGTAAAAGGGAAAATTCTCTTGTGAGATACCTACGACTCTTAAGAGAAAACACACTTAAGAATCCTTACGACTCCTAAAAAAATTAAAAAAATAAAATACACCTACGGGATCCTCTCGACTCGTAGGGAGGAAAGTCTTTATGAGACCCTCACGGCTCATAAGGTTGAAAAGTCTTAGGCGGCAGATCCAAACCTGTTTCCTAAGCCATCGCTGCCCTACATGGAGGTCAAGATGGACTATCTACGGGCCACATTTGCCAGAGTTACATACCGATATGAAATAAAATTTGTCTTTTATTCATGAATTCAAGTGAATACAAGGTACATTTCATAAAGGAATACAAATGAATACAGGATACTCTCATTCAGGAGTGAATACAAAAAGACAGAAGAAGAATATACAAAAAAAATCTTTAAGCCGGCGGATGGTGCAATAAGCCGGTAAGTTCGTCATGCTTCCGCTGGACCTCGGCTTCAAGCTCCGTAATTGCGGCAAGACAGGCCCCCGCCTGGGTCTGCTGAGTCTGATATGAAGCAAACCGACTCTCAAGCTCTCTTTCGGCAACTTTATGGGCTTCAACCATCTCGCAAGTAAAGATAACGGCTTTATCAAGAGCCACCACCTCCGCGATAGCTTCTTGAAGCACCCGCCAAATTTCATCCGCACGGGTAGTCTTGGCAGTAAGCTGAGCCTGAAGTTCCCCCAAAGCATTCGAAGCTAACTCCCTCTCCGAAAATTTCCGATTGAGCTTCTTCTTGCACGACTGCAGATTGGCTGCGCACCGTTTGATCCATCCCCGCAGGCTCGCTTTTGCAGTTAAAATGTTAGAGGGAAGGCGTATGCACTCAAGCCCGTGTCGACAAGCCTCCACTCGACGACAATACTCAAGCCAGACATGCACCAATGTTTCGTCATGATAGGTGGCAAGAAAAAGCAAGGAAGTGTTAGCTTCGGCAGCAAATTCTTCAGCCGTGACAGAACTACCAACGCGAAGATCTTCAATGAGAGCCGACAAGGAGTGAATGCTCTGTTTCTCCATCCGTTCAGACGCACGTCGGGCATATGGGCTCGGTGGTATAGTGATTCAAGACTCTAACAGGGTCAGGGCTGGCAAAGCTGTCAAGATTTATGAACAGTCAGCAAGACTGGCAAACATGGAATAAACAAAACAATGCCAATGATAAAGCTTTACTTACCCACAGTCATGCAAGGGGGGTTTGAAAGATCCCCAGGCCCATCGAGGATCTCAACTTCGTCATTAGCTTCCAGAACTGCAGAGGGCATATTAGCATCGTTATAAAAAATGATAATAAAACAAAGGGGTCAAAGAACACCGACCTTGCCCGGAAGAAAGGATTATGCTTTACGGGGATATCGCCTGTAGGGCAGCCATATCGAGTAGACGCTGGAAGGACTTCCTGGGAGATAGATCCACGATGGACGCTGCCAATTCCCGCAATTCTGAAGGAAAGAAGGGTTCAGATAACGGAGAGATCATTAAAATGAAATGTAGAAGATTACCTTTGACGCTCCACCCGCCTTGAACTGGAAGGATATCAGCTTCGGCAGCCTCCTTCACACCCTCAGGTGCATCACTGGAGATATTTGCTGGCATAGCAGCTTCTAATTCGGAAACAACAGCCGCCACTTCAGGCTCTGAGGAGGCAACATCGGTCTCAATGATCCTTTCTACAATCTCCAGGACGTCACCAGAAAGACCCACTGGATCAACGACTGGTAAGCTCACCTTTGCGGAAAGTACAGATGCTAAAGGGACGGAAGCCACCACCGGGGGCTCCAAGATAGGACTAACGGCTTAGACAATCTCTTCTACACCCTTTGGTGCATCACTAGAGATGTCCATAGAATCCGTAACCAGTGGGGTCACCTCTACGGAAAGTATAGATACCGAAGGAACAAAAGCTACCACCGGAAGCTCCACAGCAGGAATAGCGGATGTAATGACCTCCTCTACACCTGCCGGTGCCTCACGAGAGACAATTGTAGAGTCCATAGTCATGACCCGATCTGAACTCAAATCCTCTCTCGTCGCCGAAGTCCCTGCAAAGTTTTTGCAAAAAAATGAGAAAACATAAAAATAATACAGACTATTCGCTAAAAGAAGGACATGAGAGAGACACATACCAATGCGCCAAGGGGCTTGAAGTATGACTTTCTCAAGACGTTTTTCCTTTCTTGCTAAGTTCGCTCGTCGGGGTTCAAGTGCAGATGGATGACTGCCTGTCTTTAATGCAAGCTCGTCTTCGGAGGAGATCGTTATGGGCTGTTTGAGGCCCCGTTCTTCTTCCATTAGCAAAGGACCCATATGTACCCGCCGCAATGATGGAACAACATTGTAGAAGATAACCGGAGGGTGGGGCTTTTTCGGGATGCGCACGTTCTCGGTTTCATCCTGTGAGTGCCTTAAAGCCTCAGCCAAATGCGCGGCTTCCTCGGCGGACGAGCCAGGGTAAATAAGACCGGTGTCCGACTCCTCCATAGCTATCGGCTCGTCCTGAATGAACGTCTCGGACTCAAGCAAGGTGTCAAGTAAGCCGGCGACCGATCTCTTCCTCCTCTTAGAACTCGTGCTAGCACTAACTGAAGAACGCTTCCTTCCCCTCGGCACTTTGGCGCGACATTGACCAACCTTGCTTCCGGTACCCACCTTTGGCGATACCACCGCAGATGACACCGCCATTGATGATGCCACCACTGATGGCACTACCCCTGGCGCTTCATTGGAGGCCTTTGCTTGGGCTCTGGTGCGCACCGGCATCCCAGCAGTGCGAGGAGTCGATTCTGTCTCTGCGGCCTTAGGGATAAGTACCACGCCGCTATCCCTCAATGGAAGGTGAACCACTGTCCACGGCCGCAACGGAACGCCAGTGGCTTGGGTCGGAGCTGAAGCTCTACATTCGAAGAGTACCCGCTTCTCCTCAGCAATGACAGGACTGACTCGATGACGATACCAACCCGTAAAAGACCCCACACACCTTGGAAGGTAGTCGGATTCAGGAATCATGAAACGGGAGCCGGTGTTCAGCCGCATGAAATGACGGATGACGTCACGGGTAACTTCCATAGACGGAGTGGGCTAAACTAAGAACGCCTAGAAAGGGACACCCTGGTTATAACCCAATTGCTGGGCAAAGCAGTGCGGATTGTACCGCATAAAAAGAGCCGTGTTATTCTGACGGAATACCAAGTAGCCCGGCCTAATCGAGTACAGGTGCATAATTTCTTTAGGCTTTAACGATGGCACTTCCCCTTTTGATAGACCGAAAAGCTGTTGAATGGGCCCCGCAGGAGCAGAGAGGACTCGGTCACTAAACACCATCCCGCCCTCGTTTGAATAGGGGTTGAGCAACACGCGGAGGGCCCCCGGCTGAGTCGGATCAGGAGCAGAAGCATCCAAAAACCTCTTAACCCATAGGAAGGTATAGAAGTCATAGAAATCTGGCCGCCGATGTGCTGCAAATGCTCCCAGTACATGCATCTTGATCCACGACGTGAAGTAGTGGAGAGAGAAATTCATGACATCTGCACCTGGTGTCGAAGTATTGGCCGCAATGCTTAATCCATAGTATAGGTGTGACAGTCCCGCAATACCAACGGCCAATCGTGCCCCTTCAGCTACGCGATGAGCGGGGTAGAAGACGGAAGCTCTCATGAAGCGTCGATGCGTCGGAATGGCGAACCAACTGAGCCAAAGGCTGATGAAGCCGACAAAGAAGGTCTCTTCGTCCATGCTAGGGGCCGCAATCGCATCGAAGGACACGGCCGACGAGATCAGAATATAAAACAACGGCAAGTCTTCCTCTTTGGCCGGCAGTTTATTCATCCCAAACCCAAAAGGGTCGTCAATGTTCGCAAACTTTGGAGCCTTTTTGGATAAAGTGTCTTCACGGATAAAGCAAGCGATGAAGCTCTCAAAGGTGACGCCCTGCCCCTCCGATGTCGCCAACAGTTTCTCAAAAATACCCAGAACCTTGATTAGACTGGGGTACTTATGGCGGACGACATTTTCAGTCGTCAAGCCGTCAAGTATAGACGGCATAGTCGTGAACACATACTCGTCGGGAGGCAGCAGCTCTTCATAATGCTCTCCACTGATTAGCAGTCCAGAAATCTCACGAAACTCTTCCAGTGAAATAGAGACCTCGCGATCCCCTTGCAAGAAGGTGTCGGTGGAAAGATTTCATTGGTTCAGAAAAGCATTAACACACCTGACGTGAGGGGCCTGGTAATGAAAAAGAGACGCGTACACCGCTTGATATAGCCCAACCTTCTGCAACCGTGCACGGTGGGCGGAAAGAACATATCGAGCCCAGGGAAGATAGCCTGCTGTGTGGCGAGGGGTAAGCCCTACCTTATAAACCTTTTCCCAGGGTTGGGCTTCATCTTGACAGATGCGGCACCCCAAGATATCTATAGCTGGCAAGGGTTGGTTGGGTATCCCGGTTGTTGACAGCTCAAGCCGGCCGGTAGGAGTCCAATTAGCCGCCTCCACCGCATAAGCGGTCTGCGGGCGTTCCATCAGCGATATTGGGCGGAGAGGCTCTGTTGGCACCTCACAAATAAAGCTGCGGCGACCCCGGATGATGTGACCATACCAAACTCCCCATAAGAGTAGACTAGTACGGTCTCTGTCATGTGCCCTGATCATCGCCATAGCTTCCTCATCCGACGGCGATTGCGGAAAAGCGGCGTCTGAGCGAGTAAAGAGAAAGTAGGGAAGAGAAGCCATTGTTCCTGAAATAAGGGAAATGCAAACCATTAATGAAACATATATATATATATATATATATATATATATATATATATATATATATATATAATGACAGAAGGAAATGACAAGAAGTTTGTTCTATGGGACCACCGATTGCAAAATTAATGGACCCCACAAAATCAATATGGTGGCTCACCAATGATGAGACAGGACAATCGTTATAAGAATCAAAAAAGATTCTCATTAAGCAGACACGGGAGTTTAAACAACTCTTGACATCCTCATAGAGAAAACAAGTTCTGTTAAAATACCCAACAAATTTAAATTTGTGCAAATAAGGGTAAAACCCTATGAAAATATTCTCAAGAACACCAGGGAATGAAATTCCCGAAAGGCCCTCTTGATCTTTCAGAGCTAAGCTCTTTGGTGAGGAATTAAATTCCTTTTATGCGGTGGAATTAAATTCCAGAAACCCCCATGGTGAGGAAATGAAAAATAAAATTACAATGCCATGAATCTTTAAAGATCAGATGAGAAATGCCCAAGACATTGAGGTTTACTACTCAAAGATCATGTTTTTGGATCTCTAAGAGATGGGTTTCAGAAAAGAGCTAAGCTCTGATGGTGGATTTAAAATCCAGGGCAGAAAACCCAAAAATGTCGCTCAAGAGCCTTACCCAAATGGAAGTTTTGCAGAGTTTAACTCTGAAAGATTTTGAGGCAGAGAACTAAGCTCTGAAGAAGAGAATTAAATTCTTGAGAAAATGACCAAGGAAGAAGATGAAGAAACAGGGGCTTCCCAGAGGCGAAAAGCCTTGCATTTATAAGACATGATAGGAGCGGTTCATCTCCCCGTCCCCCTAGACAGATCTAACGGCTATAAGGGTGATAGCGTTGCACTCACGTGCAAGCCATGTAAGAACAACGTCGTGGGGGCATTTGTTCCCTTATAAAAAAAAGGAAAAGAAAGAGAGAAAAAGCGATGGAAAAAAAATTCCCCTAATGGAGCATCACGTGCCCAAACGTGATGCGCCTATGAACAAAGATTGTAGGCATTGCGCTTAACAATTAAGGCTGAAATTGAGCCTCACGTGCAAACACGTGAGCATCTATATACAAAGTATATAAGCGCCTTTTAAAAAAAAATAATAGGCCAAAGAAGCTCACGTGTCAGCACGTGATGCCCTTTTTGGGCTGTTGCACATAAGCAAATGAGTTTAACTCGGTAGGGGTCACGTGCTGCACGTGAGTGGTCCTAAATGCCTTCTAAGCCGATAGAATTAAATTCTAAATAGATGGATCAAAACCCTATTTGGAAAATATTTCCTTAAATCTATCTAAACAATAAAGATTGCTCTCTGTAAAATAGAGCACCGTTGGATTAAAAATCCAATGGTGATTAAAAAATCACCTATTTACAGAAAAATTATGTATAGGGAAATATTTCCCTAATCTTGTTAAAAATAAAAAAGATATCTTCTGTAAAACAGAAGTCATTGGATCAAAGATCCAACGGTGGATAAAATACCTAAATCAATTAATATCTCTCAATGAGAGATTTCTTTAACTAAGTCAACAAACTTGCTTCTACTATATAAAGGACCCAAGACTTCAAGTCTTGTACAGAGGAGACCCCCCGCAAGTTTTGAAAAACAAAAGAAAAAGAGAATTCAATTCTCCAAAAAAAAGAAGATCTCACTTTTAGAAACCCTAGGTAAGGAGAAAGACATAGAGATTATTTTATCTCTTCTTCGCCACTCCAAGAGTTTAACTCTTCTAAAAAGAACTTAGTTCTTCCTCTGGTTGAGGTCTGCAGAAGCAGATCTCCCCACAAGTTGAGAATTTAATTCTTATCGCGGAGATTCTGTCATGCAGATTCAAAACTTAGGAGAAAGAACTAAGTTCAAAGAATTTAATTCATACAAAAGATATAGGAATTTAATTTCTCTGATAAAACTAGAGTTTAACCCTATAAAAGAATTTAATTCTTATAGAAATAAGGGACCTGAAATTCACAGAACTCAGATCAAGATCTCCATGCATATTAGCGTTCAACGCTATAACGATAGATCACGTGTTCCCACGTGAGCACCTCTGATGAACAAAATAAGAACGACTGAGATCGAGTCACGTGACCCCCTAATAGTGCTTAGCACTTATAAAAGAGAAAGGGAATAAATTAAAGACGCTTCCCATTTTTGGGGCGCCTCACGTGATCTCAAGTGACCCCCTAATAGTGCTTAGCACTTATAAAAGAGAAGGGGAATAAATCAAAGACGGTTCCCATTTTTGGGGCGCGTCACGTGATCTCACGTGACCCCTAATCGTGCTTAGCACTTATAAAAGAGAAATGGAATAAATCAAAGACATTTCCCATTTTTGGGGTGCCTCATGTGATCCCACGTGACCCCAATAGTGCTTAGCACTTATAAAAGAACAAGAGAATAAACCCAAAGAAGCAGTGCCTAATTCTCAGGCGCCTCACGTGCCACACGTGAGCGCTCTAAATTCCAGTGTTTAACACTGCTTTAGAGCCTCATGTTAGAGAACGTGAGTGCCGAGCAGATATTAGTGTTTAGCACCATGAGAGGCCAACCTTAGACCAAATTAGCCAAGTCTCCCGAGACCAAAACCCTTTTGATCACCAATCAACCAAGCCTTCCTATGCTCCGGTCTCCCCAAATCGATCTTAGTTCCAAAGATGGCTAATGATCTTCTAACATATGGTATCTAAAATGATGTTCATTCCATCATAATCTCTCCCTTCAATCTGGAATTGGGTTCAAGGGTACATCTCCCCATACCTCTGATACATATCGTTGTAATTCTTCAACGTCTTCAGAGAGGTGGAGGGTCCCGACAACCAACAGCTCTTTGGTGCACTCCCAAATCCATGAGCACATCCCAATGGACCGAAATGTCCTTAAACTATCTTTGGACCACAACGTCCTTAAACTAAACCCTCATCCCAAAAATGGTGATCTACGGACCGTAACGCCCCTAAACTAAAACGGTAGAGCCCCAAATACTCTTTTGTTGGATCAAAAATGACCCTAAACCCCCGTTAAGTAGATCTTAGTCCAAGATTGGACTAACGTATCCTTAACAAACATTTAAGTTGATCTTAATCTCAAATGAGATTAACGATCCATAAATCAACCCAAACCCAAATTTAAGAATATACTGATTGGACTAATCCACGCCCTACGGGCGACAACATAAATTAGTCTCCGTATACAATCCACGGGCAACCAAAATTTAAAACAAACACACACGACACTAAGTGAACTTTTGGAGCCGGAGAAAGTGGTTATCGCTACGCGGTAACGTAATTAACTGCAGGGGCTTGCACCAGCAGGGAAGAGCGTCCCCATAATAAAAAAACCCTCGCAACGAGGAGGAATATGACGAAGTCTGCTACAACGGCCGCATCCGTCCAGACCTTCGATATACGGTGCCATAAATCAACTTGGCATCTTCGGAGAGGTGGACGGATAAACCCAAATAGCATCTGCCACCAAATTCAGGCAAGACGACCTACGCGGTTCCGTCTCCCATTTTCGGCGGTAAACGATAGTGTTCTCCATCCACCTGTCAGTACAAACCCTCACCGGAATAGATCAGAGTCTGCAAATCACAATGGGTCCGCCTCAGCATTACAAAGAACTTGATGCGCTTGATACATACAGCGTACAAGAACTGCAAACTTTCTATGTGCCTCCTAGGTGAAGG
This sequence comes from Agapanthus africanus, assembly GCA_030015575.1. Lineage (NCBI taxonomy): Eukaryota > Viridiplantae > Streptophyta > Magnoliopsida > Asparagales > Amaryllidaceae > Agapanthus > Agapanthus africanus. The sequence continues at coordinate 414,685,728 of CM057338.1, read as the reverse complement.
GGTGAAAAGGCGACCCTCTTCTACCAATCTACGGAGACCAAAGTAGAAAAAGAAGTTTGGCATGGTGCCAATTTTTCACTCAACAGGCTTCAACCCATTTGTCTGCCAAGATACTACGCGGAGGGATTGAAAAGGCTGTTAAGATGCCAAAGTGTACCCTTCGAACAAACTGTTCGGCAAGCCCAATTCTACAAAAAGATTTAGGATATTTCCGGGACTCAGCGAAAGATGCCCACCGGGAAAATGGAGACAACCGGGCTCAGATACGTTCGGTCCAGGAAACGGGAGCAATACCACAGTTTCTGCGTCATAAACAGCCCAAGTGAAGCGGAAGACGCTTCTCCAAATGGCCACGGCGTTGAAACAGAGCGAAATCCCGTTCTAAGAACGTTGATTCCATCGCTCGAAGAACAAATAGACAAGCTAATAAAAGAGGCTTGTTAAAAGAGTCGAGACAACCACAGTCGCAAAATGGCTATCTATGAAAAAGCCATGACGCAACGCCTCAATCAGCAGTCTGCGGAAAAGGAAGATTATAATGCTCTTCTTCCCCGCTGTATGTTCTCGCGAAAGGGGAAAATCTCAAAATAGAGGAAAAAACAGGGAATAGAATGAAAACAATGTTCGAAAACAACAAAGCGGGTCCAAGAAACTGTGCAATCGAGAAAAATTCGATTGGAACCCGTCCTTTATAAAGAAGATGAGTCGGGAATACTCTTTTCCCTAAGACAAGATGAGGAAAATATTCAACCTTGTCATGAAGTATCAAATGATGACACTTCCGGAGTCTCGGCATCCTGAACAAATGAACGAGATCCATCATCCGGATTATTGCTCCTATTACCGAGTAATAGGTCATCCAACGTGAAGACTGCTTCACCTTCAAAGCTGGGTAGAAGACCAATATCAAAAAAGCAGGTTCACTTTATCCGACGGCTGGAGGGTAACCCCGCTGCAAAAGCACGTGCCAAAGAGGACCTGTACCGTGAGGATAGGACCAGCTCAACATCAAGAATAGAAGCGAACCTACCATATGATAACACTCTCGAAAGAGGGAGGGCACGAGATTATGAATGACCTTTACACGTGCTTCGCAAATGAAGACGAGGACGGGGTGATCTCCGAGTTTCCACCAGCTCCAAAGGAGTTGGAAGATAGGATGCATACCACGGCGGACAACCTATGAAAAATTAACCTAAGGGCAGAGAGTGATCCGAAGTCAACGTTCGTCTGCGAGCTACTATCTGAAAAATAAGTAACCACTTTAAAGGACGTGCTCATGCAATATAAAGATTGCTCCGCATGGAACTATTCCGGGATGCCAGATTTAGATCCAAAGGTAGCAGTACATAAACTGGCCATATCGCCGGACATAAAGCCAGTCAAACAGGCACCAAGAAGAATGCGGCTCGAACTTGAGATGGGTATAAATGCTGAGGTCAAGAAACTAATTGACTTCGGCTTCATCCAAGAAGTTCAATATCCTGACTGGATCGCCAACATCGTCCCAGTGATGAAGAAATATGGGACAGTTCGCATCTGTGTGGACTTTATCTTCGTGACTCCGCAAGGAGGGATATTGCGTTATGCCCTTTCCTTAACAGAGCCAAGAACAAACAATGAAGCTGAATACGAAGCTTTGATAGCTAGTCTAGAGATCGCTATCGACATGGGAATCAAAGACCTCCTCATATATGGAGACTCCCAGCTGATCGTTGGCCAAGTAAATGGCGATTATCAGACATGTAAGCTAGAGCTGATAAAGTATGGTGAAAGTGTGCAGCAACCGCTGACACAAATCCCTTCCTACACCCTAGAAAATATACCGTGAGCGGAAAACAGCAAGACATATGCATTGGCCAAATTAGTCGATGAAGACTTCGATGACATAAGGATCATTGTACAAAGCACAGGGTTCTCGCACCAACAGATATGTCTTCGGAAGACTTGATAGAGCTATCTGAAGGAAAAGAAATGACTGACCAAGTAGCCCTTCAAATAGAGGACGACGAAAAGGTCAAGGATTGGAGGGAAGTCTTCATAGACTACTTCAAATCTCGACGAACGCCCGAAATGCGTCGTCCAGACATAAGCTCATGAAACGAGCTTTGTCTTTGGTCTTCGTCAATGATACTCTATACAAGAGATCGTTCGACTGTTTATGGCTAAGATGCCTGGGGCCGGAGGAAGCAAAGAAAGTCGTCCAAGAAACTCACGACGGACTCTGCGATTCTCGTCAAGCTGGGCCAAAGATGAAGCTGAAGATAAAAAGAATGGTTTACTATTGGCCCCGATGATTCAGGACTGCCTCGAATATGCAAAGCAGTGTCATTCGTGCCAAATTCACGGGGACAACATCCACCAGCATCCAAATCCGCTACACCCGACATAGCTAACTGGCCGTTCGAAATGCGGGGAACTAATATAATTGACCCCATTGAGCCGGCATCGTCCAGAGGACATCGGTTCATAATGCCAACGATCGAATACTTTTCTAAGTGGGCAGAAATAGTACCACTAAGGGAGGTGAAGACGGAGAATATCCTCCTTTTCTTCAGAACCCATGTCATCTATCGGTTCGGCACTTCGCAACGAATCATCTCGGATAATGGGCCGGCCTATAGGAGTTATAAAATCAGCCACTTCGCATAGGAACATAAAATAGATTGGAGATACTCTTCAGTCTATAATCCTCGGGCCAACGGTCTAGCTGAAGCTTTCAACAAGACCTTGATAAAAATTATAAAGAAAACAGTGTCCAGAAACAAAAAAAGACTGGCATGAAAGGTTGAACGAAGCTCTCTGGGCATACCGAACAATGTTCAAAACGGCTACGAATACAACACCATATGCGTTGGTATTCGGCACGGAAGCAGTGCTTCCCATGGAAATAGAACTCTCCTCTCTACGAGTAGCGGTTCGGTACGAGCTGACAGATGAAGAAAATGTTCATCTTCAGATTGAGGAGCTCGATGCACTCGACGAAACTCTCCTCATAACACAGCAAAATCTGGAAGCTTATAAGGTAAGGATGACGCGGTCATACGAAAAACTGATCAGGCCGAGAACATTCCGCCAAGGCAAACTTGTGCTAGTCGTCAAAAGACCAATGATTCCCAATCGTGCAAAACGGGGGAAGTTCGAGCCGAACTATGAAGGCCCATACATCACAGACAAATTCTACCAAGGTGGAGCCTACCTGCTCATGGATATGCATGGTGAAAAACCATCCCGGCTAATAAACGGCCGATTCCTCAAAAAATACTACGCTTGACAAGTCATGACTTAGGTCAATGATAGATGACGACGCTTGTGTCCGCTTGCTATCTTCCTTAGTTAGAATTTCGAGAGTAGTATCTAAAAAGCTCCGTTGCCTCAAACACGACGATAATGGACCGAAACGTCCCTAAACTAATGTTGGACCAAGATGTCCCTAAACTAACAACGAACCGAGATGTCTCTAAACTAACAATGGACCGAGAAGTCATTAAACTAATTATCCGCCTAAAAAACGGCAACAGCGGACCGAGAAGTCCTTAAACTAACCATTTGCCTCAAACATGGCGACAACGGACCGAGATGTCCTTAAACTAAAATTTCGCCAAAAAACACGGCGCGTCACCCCAACCACGACGATGTTGGACCGAAACGTCCTTAAACAAGTGCGTCGTCTCAAACACGGCGCGTCGTTCCAAATACGGCGATAATGGACCAAAATATCCTTAAACTAAATTGAATGTTTGACCGGAACGTCCCTAAACTAGCGTATCGCCCCCAAAAACGGTGATATGCTCCCTTGAAATCTATATTGCAATCGAAGTCTTAACGGCGAAAATTGCAACTCAAGTCCCACTGGCTACACAGCTACTTCAGCGATGAAGCTACTCTCAAATCCCACCGGCAAATAGATGGGTCACTTACGACGAAGCTACTTTCGAGAGTGTCGTCATAAAAAAAATGGATGAGCACTTACAAGGTCCTCTCGACCTTGTGAGGAGAAAATACCTCCGTGGATCCTTTCGACTCACAAAGGGGAAATATACCTAGGAAACCCCATGATTCCTCTGGAGAAATTACACTTGCGTGATCCTCACAACTCGTAAGGAGAATTCCCCCTGTGAGACCCTCACGGCTCGTAGGATTCAAAAACCTTAAGCTACAGGGATCTAAATCTATTCTTAAGCCATCATATTCCTCTAATATTTCCCTACAAGCTGTCCAATATCGACCCTTGTATACAATCTACGGGCATAAATAAATATATCCCCCACCAAGTTTCACCAACGATGAGAAATGTCCTCATATGGTGAACGACACTTGTAAGTCCTCTCGACTTATAAGGAGAAAACACTCTTGTAAGATCCTTACGACTTACAAAAGAAAACGCACTTAGAAATCCTCATGACTCCTAATGAGAAAATACACTTACGATCCTCACGACTCGTAGGGAGAAATACCTTTATGAGACCCTTACGGCTCATAAAGTCAAGAGCCTTAGTCAACAGGATCCTAACCCTATTTGGTAAGCCACCTTTATTCAAAATTAACAAAGGCAAATGATGATTCACTCCTGGAAATATTCCAGTTGAAGCGATATTGATGCTTAAATAGGTATCAAATTTCAATTTCTCTCATGGCAAATGATGATTCGCTCCTGGAAATATTCTAGTTGCAGCGATACTGATGCTACAATGTGTCATACCTCGCTTCCCAGTGTAAGGGCAAGGAGACGCGACGAGGCCGCTACGTATTTACTCAGAAGTAAACACGCTAAGCGTATCTAAGAAATATAAAATAAAAGTACACAAGAGACATGAATGTAATGAACAACAACTTTATTTATTAAACATTCTTTTACCGATACAACTGGAAATGTAAATACAAGTCTGAAATACAATGCCTAAACAATGTCATAACTGAAATGAAAATATGTACAAGTAAATTCAATACTCAGGATCTTCTGTGAACTGCTCAGGGGTCTGCTCTAAGTGCTCCTGGCTGGTCTTGAACTCTAGTACGTCCGATCCACCCGACAACATTCCAAAAGAGAAGAGAAATAGGAATGTCATCAACGAACAATCGCTCGGTAAGTCCTAAAGAAAGGAAGAAGTAGAATAGACAAAAAAGGGAGTATATCTAGTAATGTTTGTAATTACGTCTTAAGTGAACAACTCGTGTCACCTTTCACATGTTCCGTACCATTCTACCCCTTTATAAGCCCCGTAATGTCTTATTATATTGATTGAATTGATTGTACTGACGGTATTGTATTGTCTTATAGTATATGGAAGACTTACCGAAATCATGATATCAGTAGACGGAATGGATGTAAATGGATGGTCATGTAAACGGAATATATCCATGGTTCGGTTCGGTCAATATAGATTAATATAGATTGAATAGACGAATTCATGGATTCATGTTGTATTGTAGTTTATACTTGAATTATATTCAAGTCAGATTGATTAGATTGAGACTCAGTCTGAGTTAGACACTTGAAAAGAAATTGAAGTCCTGAATCAGTTTTGATGTTATCGGTAACTGCTGCACATGGACGGCAGAATTTGTGTCTTATTCCAAGACAATTACCGTATTGATAACACCGTTTGTTAGATTGTCTACCTTAGATAGGCAAGCACCCATATTCTCCGACTCCCTGAGGCTCAAGAGAACCGGTCCCGCTTAAACCTATAATTAAAAGGGTCCTTATTGTAAATTAGTATAACTTGAGGGGGTTTTATGTAAAAATAGTTTTGATATATTTTCAAAATACACCTAAAGTATTTAATTATCGTTTTTAGGGTTTTCATAGATGTATATTTTATAAATGTGAAATTTCTAGCGAGTAGAACCTAGTTTTCATAGTATATGGTATTTTCTTGAAATATTGGAATTGTTTTGTATTTGGATGGTATTTTCATGTAGTGGTGATTCATTTGATTTAGAAAAATTAGAATATTTATATAATATAATTAAAATAGATATTTTGATAATAGTTATATATATATATATATATATTTAATAAAAATAAATTTTATTTATTTTTGTAAAAATCTCATTTTCTAAAGAAAAATGCATTAAAATTCCATCGAGATCGAATGCTCCTTTCGGAGGTCTGCATCTCGCTCTACTAGGCCCGAGGATATGCGATAATCCACACCATCCTGAACGGGGTCCCCAAAAGTGGGTTGCAGAGGCGCAATTGCAAGGAATTGATTAATACATCTTTTTAAGAAAATGGTTTTATAAGTTAATGGTATTTATTTGAAATATCGTATTATCCACAACTATGTTCCCAAATTTTCATTGTGCTATATCAAAGATGTGTGTTTTGATGAGGTAGGTCATTACCTCGTGAATTATCTAAAGGTAATACAGAAATTATGATGATTTATGTCGAAACTAAAGTATATGGTATTTTACTGTAAAACTATGATAAAAGTTGCATAAAAGATTATTTTGAGATTATACTTGTTTTAAAGCGTTTGTTAATATTTGTTAAACATGATGTGAGCGTATGGTATTTTCTTGATTAATAAAAGTTGAGTTTTGAAGAAAAACGGAATCGGAAGTCGGATTAACTCCGCTTCCATCGGGTTTTATAATTTAAAGTTTTTTAGAATAGAAGATGAGAGAGGGAGAGGGGACTTACTGGATACAAGGATAGAGGGGTGGTTGGGTAAGACTATGGAACCGTCGGGGCATCATTTCCTCTCCGGAATCTCCTCGAAACGTCGTCGGAATCTTGTCCTTTGTTAACTCCACTTGCACAACTTAGGACTTGGAAAATTTTGAGAGTTTTTGTAATAGAATTCTAAGTGAGGTGGGGTGAAATATGGTGTGGTATTTATAGGGAAAATTAGGGTTTAGGATAATGAAGAATAGAATTAAAATGTGCATTAAAAATAGATTAAAGAGGGGATTTATCATTCTCTGGATAAATGCAGAAAAATCAAACAACATGGGGGTAGTGGGGTAGGCCAAAGGGTGCTAGGGTTAAATTTTGGGAGCATTTGGTACGGTTTGGACCGATGGTGCAGGGCCAAATCACGATCTCACCGGTCATCTTGGAGGGGATGGGGCTTGGATTGGGGCCACGTGTCCTAGGCTGTATAAATAGCATTTTCCACATGTTTGTTTTTTTGTAACTTCATTTTCGTGTAGTTCACGTGTAAACCCTTGGACTTCTAAAAGTTTAAAAGAAAATACAATAAAAATAATATGTGGCTGGGGGGATTCAGTCACAGGGGCTACGTCACAGCAGTACAATGCTTTACCAATGAGCTACAACTTATTTCTTGCTGTTCAAAAGCAAATAAAATTTATAATTTGTGCTCAGGCTTAGGTATCCCTTCTGTATTTTTGAAAAAAATTCTGTACAGAAACTTTAGAGTTGTTACATTCTACCCTCCTTATAAAAATTTCGTCCTCGAAATTTGTAGAAGGAAAGTGTAACAGATTCAAAGCAATTTAGTGATAGAACTATTGATAGTGCATGAAAAATATTTGGAAGAATGAAAGAATGCAAAAGTTTTGGTAAGAGGTGAGTGAATTACCAGGGTTACCTTGGTCTACAGTCTCGGCTTCTACGGCTGCTAAAGTGAAAGCCTGACGCCGGGGTACATTCCTCCTATCTGGAGGCACGTTCTTCTGTCCTTGGGGCATGTTTCTCTGCCCTCGAGGCATGTTCCTCAGTGCCTGATGGAATTGGCGATTAGGCTATGCAGGAGGTCCACGTGGAGGTGGAGCTGGGAGTGCAAGACGAGGTGCAGGAGCCTGGATAGCTGGCTGCCACGGGTAAGTGTTGGGAGTTGGAACTGGGTTGCGTCTATAAGGACATGTTCCAATTCCATGATTGGATGCGATACAAACTAAGCACAGGCCTTTTGCGCACCTACAATCCTTCCACAAGTGTCCATCCCTCTTGCAATAGAAGCAAAAATCTGGACTTCGCTGGTTATTGGTTTCTTCCGGTCTCCTGGGTTCAACAGTTGGCCTTGAAGAGGCTCCTCCTGCCATCTGAGTGGCATGGCGCTTCACTCCGGTAGATTGAGGTCTGCCCTTTCTCTTTACTACTGTCTTATATCGACAGGCAGTTTTCAAAGCCAGGTCATGGGTTGAAAAATCCCCTGTAACTAAGGCAGCTTGGATCTCCGGATCTAACCCTTGCTGAAATCGTCTAGACCTGATCTCAGCAGTCGGTATTGTTGGAGATAGTGCCCTCAGAGTCAATTATTGGATCACAGGCACGTGATTGCAATGATTGAGGGAGGACCTATTCCGGTAGGACAGTCTTACTCAAGATGATAGTATGCTATCTGGTTTACCTTTATCATCGTGTACTGCTTTAGGTGACCTGACAGGTCACTATTGCACGTTGATAGAGCCCCTAGGATTCTTGCTTGATTGCCAGCAGTATGAGGGCGATCATATACGTAGGAGCTGGTAGTCTATAAGCACATCCTTAAAAGGTCCCTAGTCATGGGAGTTTCGAGACAGGGCATCGATACTCCAGAGTAGACTAGTGTATACAGTCGAGACCCCGACGAGGGACGGTGGCCGGTCTCACAAGCCACTGGTGTCAGTTGGTTCACCTAAGATGTATACAGGTGCTCATTGGGTTATGAGTACACCAGACAGGACTAGCCGGGAACATGCTAGTCGGTCTTATACCTGACGTCAGATAGCAGTTCCCTGGTGACATGTGTACAGGTTAGTTCATCGACCTGAGGATCGTTATTTGTCTCGTATGAGTTCCCACTGTACTTTGATTACTACCCTACCACGCTCAAAGGAGACGTGCAAACAGGTTTTAGTTGGGTACAGTCCCGAGCCACATGGAGGCAGTGAGCGGATCTTCAGGGGTTCGTCTCTCCCGGTATTGGGGGTGAGGTCGCGCTGTGACTAGGAGAGCCATTACACGAAGTCCTTGGCCAAGACAGGAGATTTACTGGTAGGTATTCCAGTAGTATCTCAGGGTGTTCTGGGCTACACTCCGACACGACTTGTACCGCTTTTGGGGGTCTGACTTTTACCAACCCCCAAGGCCCGCCATGCGATGCTCATAGACGAATGGACCGGACTGTACGGATATTGTCACTGACAGGCTCAGTAGGGTGTCAGGATGAGTTCGTTCATCGACGTCCCTTTTGGTCAATAGCTGGTGGCCCGTCACGTATGGCTAATACCTCTGACGTGCTAGTGGTTAAATCCACAGCCATAGTATTGACGAGTCTTTAGAGTCCACCACACACATCCAGTTACTCAAGTTTCGGGCGAAAAGCTGTAGAGGCCGTATGGAGATATGGCAGGGTTCGATCAGATACGTGCGGTATTGCACGGATCAGGATCGGACGGTTAGTACTAAAGGCCGTATGGAAATATGGCAGGCTTCGATCAGATGCGTGCGGTATTGCACGGATCAGGATCGGACGGATAATACTAGCCGGCTTTGGTTTAAGCCGGATCCTAGTATAGTATAATGAAGATTTTGTCTCATTGCATTTGTATTTCGGTCGGAATACAAATGCGGGTATGTATATATAGTAGCGGGGTTTTTCCTGTAATTTATTACGGGATCAGTTTTTTTGGAGTTGCCAGTTTGTTTTCCGTTTCAGCCATATTTCTTTGTATCTTTCATTTGCTGAAGATTGGAGGAGGAGGGCTTATTTGCATTTGTGCAAATTAGCTTTTGTGGAGGGTTGTCTTTGCATTTTGTTGTGTCATGATCACTTGACTTTGTTTTGTCATCATGGTTTGATTTGTGGAGATATGATGGCTTGACCTTTGGTGTCATGATCAGTTTTTGGAGTGTGGATTTGGTTCTAATGATTCTTGATCATGATCACTTTTCTCTCTCTCTCTCTTGTATCATTTGATCCACACCCCCTTGGGTATTATTCTCTCCACTCCCAATTTGCATGGCCGGCCAAGTTAGAGGGAGGGCTGCCCAAAATTTGGGTGTGGGAATTTTGCTCTTTTCATGCTACAAAATTCCCAAAGTTTCATCTCCAAAACTTCATTCCTCCACCATCTCAAAAGGCAACCTCCATGAACCCCAAAATGAGACATGAGTTCTACACACATTCTACAGCAAACCTTGGGCACGTCGGCTCGCCAACTTCGTGCCCGAGTTGCCTCGGACCAGAGGCGGGAGCCCGTAAAAGAAGCCGGCGACGTGGTGCCCTTCCGGCGACGAGGTGGAGACCGGAGATTCCGCGGGGAGATCGGGACGACAACGAGAAGACCGAAGGACACAGATCGCTTGGTATACTCTCTTTCCCATCTTGTAGTTAGCTAGGACTAGTTTAATGGCACGATCCGGGTTTATAGTGCGCGGTGGTGCCGGTTTGAAAAGTTAAAGTAAATCACCGCTTCCGCACTCCGACGTTGGATTGACGGCCGGGACGCCGCCGTGCACTTACAGTGGTATCAGAGACTCGCCATTAACCTAGTCTAGCTTGGTCTAACGTGTTTACACTTCCGATCGAACAAATGTTCCAAAACCGCGTTTTTCAAAACATCAGTTTTCTGTCGAAATATTTTTTAGCTCGAATTTTTTTTCAGTTTTTTCAGAATGATGTGCAGGGAATTTTAAGAGTTCTGGGAAAATTTGGTCTCGTGAACAGTCTATACCACCGCGGAACCGCGGCCAAACCCATGCTTGGTATAACAACCCTAATTTTCATATACCCTTTTTCTGTACAAATTTTTTCATTTTTAAATTTTTCCATAAAGGAGTATTTTAATCTGAGCACAAGATATATATATTTAATTATTTTGTTTTTAAATAATTTCATTTTTAGTGTACATAAAATTGTTTTAAAATTAAAGTGTACTTGGAATATTTATTACTGCTGATATCATTTTAAGTATCTACTTTTCTACAATAATTACAAGAAGGAGCTTGTAGCTCATTGGTAACACCTTGCACTACTGAACCAAGCCACCAGAGTTTGAATCCCATGCCCCACATAATTTTTATATCATTTTGTTTTAATTTTTTTTGGGAAGTCAAACGGTCAAACAGCCATAACTCACAATTTATTGCAATTTATAAAAAATAAACTATACCAAAATCTCCCCCAGACCAAATCCTACCCATCGACACCCGACTCGTCCCAGACTCGGCCGAATCGGCCGGCGCCGCCGGCCGGACTCGGCCGGTCGGCCGAGTCGTCAACACGAAAAAGTTTCGTGTTGACTTGGTCTTCATCCCTGCATACTCCATTTTCTCTGTACTGTTACAAAATTCTCATTAAACCTCTTTTAAGTCCAAATTTAATGAATTTTTAATGAATTATATATTTTTTAAAATATTTTTTAATCCTAAACCCTAACCCTAGCCTAGCCCTATATAAAGACCCCTACCCTCTACCATTTCACCTCACCACTCTAAGTCCACTCTCCCAAATTCTCGAGAACTCGGTACGAAGAGCGAGAAGCGAAGCGCTGCCGAAACCAACGACGGATTCCGGCGACCGGACTAGAACCTTCGTGACGTTTTCGATGCATCGACAACCACCACCTTCCTTAGCCTCCTTAGCTTGTCCAAACCCGTAAGTCCCATCTCTTCTATCTCTCTTCTCTTTAATATAAAAATACGACATTTTGGAACCCGACGGAAATCGGAACAAAACGATTTCCGATTCGGTTTTTCTGCAAATTTCTACTTGTCAGCTAATACATAATACCTACCTATATTCATGTTGACTATTAATCACCCATAAACCAATTTAAATAAAGTTTCTCACATGAAATGATAGCTTTCTTGTAAAACCGTATTCTTTTCATAAAAATACCACAAAGTTTATTTTTCTTGTTCTAATTAAATCCCTCACTCCTAAATAAGTTTATCTTGATCACTAAACTTGTAGAAATCAATTTGAATGAATTTTCGCACATGAAATGATAACGTTTTCAAATACCGTATTCTTGCGCTTTAATACCTTCATGTTTAATATATCACATTTAACCTCTAAACTTCATTAAACCTTAAAATAAGTCACGAGGTAATGACCTACCTCTACACACACACAAATATAACCCTAATTGATAAACATCAAAATATAGAATACGAAAATATATGACTTTTCACTAAAATACCATATTCTTTATAAACCTTCCTTGAAAGCTTTAAGTTGTACACAATTCTAAATAAATTCTTTTAAAATAAAACCACGATATGTCATGGACATCGATCGTTTATCTAAACTGTCTTGTGGTGTCTAGGCAAGTGTGTCTAGGCTAGTGGTTTTTAATTAGGCCCACGACTGTGGTTCCTTTCCACTTACCTGGCACTTACCTGGCCGCAATTGACGGTGAAGAGGCGATTTGAGGCTTCTAATGACTTGTCGTTTAGACCTTAGAAATAGGCTAGTTGGCTTAGAAAACCCTAACAAATAAAATACGGAAAGTTATACTCTTTTGCAAATAAATACCCTATATTTATAAAACCGTTTTCCTAAATGAAAAGTATTTGTTAAACCTAAGCAAAGCACCGCTACAACCCACTTTTGGGGAACCCGTTAGGGATAGTACGGTTCATCGTGCACCCGCGGGCTAGTAGTGCGAGATTCAGACCTCCGTAAGGAGCATTCAGTCTCGAAAGGTTTAAAATACGACATTTAAGAAAAATGAGATTTTGGAAAATAAAATAATTATTTAAAAATTATTCTTGTATTAATATATATATGATTATCGTTTAAACAACTATTTTATCATAAGATAAAGTTTCCACATTTTTCTAAAAATTACAAGATTAAAAGTTACATTAAAATACCATGAATTTCAAATAAATCAATATTATAAATTAATACTTTTATTAGGATATATTCACTAGAATAACACAAATAAAATTCACATTCATTATAATTATAAAGACGAATAATAAATACTTGAGGTGTATTTTGAAAACTATACAAAAGGACTTTTTACATAAAACCCCCTCAAGTTTTACAAATTACAATAAGGCCCCTAACTAATATTGAACTTCAAATTACCTTTCTTTTAGTCTGACTCGGGTCAGAGTCTGACTATTTCTGACTTGAATATGATTCAAGTCAATCTATATTCTTTTATATTCCAACACAATTTGAATACATGAATCCCTGAATCCAGTTAACAATATATTCATTTTGACTGAATCAAACCATGGATATTCATCCATTATCCTGATATTCCATTTACCTGATTATACAGTTACAACATGTTTACTGATATCATGGTTTTGGTCGGTCACCCAACTTACATATTCCAATACTACAATACTGTTAAAACATTACGGGGTTTAAGGGGCAGATTGGTACGGAAGGTGTTAAAGGTGGCACGAGGTGGTCAGATTAATACACCTAACCTGAATCCCATTGCTGTTGTACCGTGGCATAACGGTTCCTTATACTATACGTGCCCTAGTCTCTGGCAAGTGAGACTCCCCTCATATACACTGGCATCCTTCTGTTCCAAGCTACAACAACAGCGTTAACACCATACTGCTATAATATGACAATACAATACAACATTAAAAGCTACTCTCTCTCTCTCTCTCTCTCTCTTACTCTCTGTCGATTTCTTCCTTATCTTTGGGACTTACCGAGCGACCTGTTCGCTGACGACATTCTATTCTTTCTTCTTTGAATGTCATCAGGTGCGTTGGACCAAGCTGAGATCGAGCCCACCGGCGAAGATTTGGAGCAGTTCCACGAAGATCCCGAGCTCTAGATATTGTACCTTGTTCTTTCCAGTATTTTCATTTAATGTTATGCCACTGTTTAGGCATCGCTTTTCATTTCAGTTGTATTTTCTTTTCATGCATTGTACAAAGAATGTTATTAATAAAAGTTGCTGTTATTTCTATATCATTCGTTTCTTGTGATTTATTTTATATTGCTCAGATACGCTTAGCGTATGTACTTCTGAGTACATACGTAGCGGGCCTCGTCGCGTCCACTTCGCCGTATACTGGGAAGCGGGGCGTGACACTTGGGCCGCGGTTCCGCCGCTCATTTCACTGTTCATGGCCCCAAAATTTTACAGAGGCCTCCTGACTTGAAAATAGGGTTTTTGGAATGTTAATTTTTGGGCCCAGATTTCTTTGTCTGTTACAGTATTGCTTGGGGCCTACTTGGTAAAATTTGATCGATCGGATATTTTAAACACATTAGTTCACAGTATTTACATTATATCTGTGACCGTGAATGTCACTCGATCGGTAAATCCTGTCTAACTGCTATAGCCCGGTTAGACGGATTTGCGAACGTGACATTCACGTTGATGTTCTGTGTTATGCTGTGATGTTGCGGATTGGTCGTGGGGGATAGCCTGGATGCAATGCTAGTACAGTTTTTGTTGTATTATGTACATTTGATATTGCGGGGCGAGCGTCCGACATGTGGACTGCCGTCACTGCCTGATTGTATATTATTATTTTGGGGCACGACCAGGTTGTGGTCGATGTACCCGTTGTATGTATATTTTACTTTCTGTATTAGGATTACCCCGCGGAGGGGTGCACGGATAGCCGGGTTCTAGAGGGCAACAAGCCCGCATCTCATGGTATTGAGATGGAGGGGGCTTCACTCTAGAATTGGTGGGCTATTCGCCGCACTCGTAGGGGGCATTGAGACGGAGGGGGCTTCACTCTAGAATTGGTGGGCTATTCGCCGCACTCGTAGGGGGTACAGGTTGACCCAGGAGGGGTGCCCAAGTTACCGGATTCCGTGAAGTGCCGGGTGGTCCATTCACGTTACTGAAGGGGCTGCCTCGCTTCAGGTTTTGGCGGGTAACTTGCCGCGCCTGTAGGGGTCTAGGATTTCATTGCACAGGCTATCCACACGACCAGGGGAACGTCGGGTTTCAGTAGTGGCTCTGTGAAACCCGGGAATCCCAGATATCTGTATTGTTCTGTGATGCTGTACATTTCTGTGATGTTGCATTTTATCACGCCTTGAGCGAAATATTATATATTGATATATATACTAGTAGATGTTGTATAGTACCCGTTCTGTCATTAGTTAGCTAACCTAACGAGTAATGACGGGACCCAGTGGCGAATGCAGATGGCATATACGTACATCATTATATTTCGTTCTTTGTGGTGTGATCTATTGATGGGACTGCGTTGATTCGGATCAATGCAAGTTAAAAACAAACCTAATCTGATGTTGTTGGGACACTTTTTCAAAAAGTTGTTATTGCAAGGACGTTCTCTTTTGTTTTGCATCGTGGTATTCAGTTGGAATATCATGCTCCTCAGTCGACGAGGCAAGGGCCGAGATCCCTTCACCGGGAGTGACCCCTTGGACAGAAGTTTGCGTCAGGGCAATAACTTCACTATAGCCGATTACTTTTGCTTTGCACCGTGGTATTCAGTTGGAATATCCTGCACCTCATTCTACGGGGAAAGTGCCGAGATCCCTTCACCGGGAGTGACCTCTTTAGCAAAGGTTTTCGTCACTATATTTTAAAAGCTATCCAGTTCCTTCAACGATATCAAGTTCATTACGTTAAAGGTTTTCGCCAGAAACCATTTGTAGCCCTCCGTCGTTTCATATGGGTGGTCAATAGTATTCAAGCTGTGTATGTTGGCCAAAGTCAAGGCACAGTGATTGGTAGCTGTTGGGTATTCATATGCAGCATAGATAGATACGTTGGTTTGGGACAGTCGTACTACTATTTTGGCCAAAGTCAAGGGTATGTACGGGTGGGCTCAAATTAACCTGGAGAATGACGGGTAGAACTTGACATGTGACTTATGATATGTTGGCCAAAGTCAAGGTCATAAGAGCATGGGGTAAAAATCACATCGGGAGTTTCTAAAGAAACTGAAACTTGCCAGATATGCGCATACCTTCTGGAGTGTGATGATGTGAGCGGATTCCGTCACGTTATCATGCGATGATAGTTGGATCCCGATTCCCATTGATGAGTTAGTTTACTCCTCGGGTGACCCCGACTAATTCTTCTTTCAGGTTTGGAGGAGAATTTGAGGTGACAGTGGGAGGTTTCCAGATTAGATAAATTGGTAACCATTCTGATCTAGGTTAGAGTGCACGCTGAGTGTTTCTTTTCTCTCTCTCTTTGGCAGCGACCATTGACCCGACCCTAAGACTATGACTCAGAGACCAAAATTGACCGAACCTTCTTAAACACTGGCTTTTGGATTGTCAGAGTTGCGAACCTCATTGCCACTCCTACTTTTACCCTTTTCTCCAGGACACCCCGTATTACTACGAACGTCCACTTCCATTGGACAAAACCATCGTATGGTTATATACGAACTCGAAGGAATTTATTCGAGGATGGTTTCCGGTTCTGAAGAAAACGGATAGGACTATTCAGTTGTCTTTTCCTTTTACCTTCTCTCAGGTTGCGAGTACTCCTTGGTTTAGGAGATAGTACACCTATTACGCAAATTGGATAGTCTTCTTCCAAACCTTAAGCTGGTGCCGACCAGTGGGGAATGAAGAAAACCAATTAGCCTAACGATGGTGTACAGAAGGTATTAAGTAAAGACATAACAAGGGATTAGTAAGAGGGCAAAGTAAATTGCGACTGCGATTCACGACCAAACCAAGTATTTATTCGCCAATCCTAAATCACCTTTGCATTTCTCCAGAACACTCCGTATCACTACGAAGATCCACAGTTTATTGGATACTCCATCGTATGGTTATATACGAACTCGAAATGAACTTGTTCCAGTTCGGGGATGGATTCTGGTTCAGGAGAAATAGGAATAAGGTTTATTCGGTTGTCTTTTATCTTCACCTTCTCTCGTATTGCGAGTGCTCCTAGGATTAGGACAGTACACCCATTATGCTTATTGGATAGTCTTCTTCCAAACCATAGGCTGGTGCCGAACGGTAGGGAAGGAAGAAAACCATTTGGCCTAAAGGGGTGTACAGAAGGTAATGACTAAAGACATATAAAGGGATTTGGAAAGAGGGCAAATAATTATACGGTTACAGTTGTGAATCTGGATAATGGAAGAGGCATTACTAGGAATACCGGGATACCCCATCGAAACATTTCAATGTTTCAGTTTCACTGTGTACTGTTAAAGGAAAACTGATTTCCCAGTTAGACACTTGCTCCAGGGTATGTATTTACCAGGTATGATTCTCACATCTGTATGGTTTTACAGATGATGAGTGGGAGTAAGCTATTGGGAATTGGGTGATCATCCTCATTATATCGGGATTCGTTGTAATCGGTGATATTTGAGGAAGTCACCTGGGTTGGTTGCCGGACGACAAATATTTGGTTTTGAATATCCGCTGTTATGCACCAATTTCAAATTGATATATCTGTACGTTTAATTTTATAGAGTGAGATATATATTTTTGAAATTATGTCTGTGACATTTACCTATATCAGTGGATGGTTAGGTAAGGAGCATTAAACAACGGTGTAATTCTTCTTAACCATAAGTACAGTTTTTCAACCTACAACACACAGGGATTGAGTTATCAGACTCAAGGGACTTATACAGAGTAATGTATGTTGTCCAGCGTCCATGAGGACAGAGGGGTTGGTCCTCGTACTATATTCGGTTTACTTATGACTTCTCTAGTTTTTAGACAAGTGTTTCGTGGAAACACAGGGTCCGAATTTTGAGAAGTTATAGGTATTTGAATAAAGTAGAGAACCAAATATTGCAAGTATCGGGATTCTTCAAAGTGATCGAAGATGTAGATACTTGTGTATGGTGTTCAGTTGATAGTAATGATTAAGAGAACTTGCTTCTCTTTCAGGTTACTCATAATTGGAAGCATTCCTAAGTTGAGTAACGATGATCGGCCTCCTTCCATTTAATTGACATGCACTGGAGACAGCTGCATGATTTGAATCTGGTTCAATTAAATCAGTGCCTCTGGTTCTATATTGGATATAGAACAGTTCGTATCTTAACGATATTAAGGTACGGGGAGTTGTCTGGCTTATGCTTAAAACCAGACTCTGGATAACTCAAGGCACGTTTCTGTAATGGCTGTTTGTGGGTTGACCCAGGCTATGACGAGGGTTGACTTTCTACCATCTGGAAGATCAATAGTGATATTGTTCTAGACTCGCCACAGTTTTAATAAAAATAGATTTTTTCAGAAAATGGTAGTGGGAGTATGGTAGAACTGGAAGTGATTCCAGAACCACAAACGATTACTGAAGATTTAATAAGAACCTAAAGATTCAATCTGGTTTGACATTCCATTGGCCACTCCGCAGATTTGGTGGGTAACCTCAGGCACCCGAGAGGTACTCCGGTAGCCTCAAGGACGGTGACAGGGAGGTTCTTGTTTACCCAGACTTGCCATTGCTGTTGTTCCAGGCTGCGAGACCCGGCGGGAGGATGAGTATAGCGTCGTTCTAAACTGGCTTTAGAAGTGTACGTCTATATGACTCTGCCAGAGGGTTGTCGTAGTCAGTGGGAGCAGCGGAAGCATTGGTGGACAGGTGGCTTATGTCTATTTATAGACTAAAGCAGATATAGCGGAGATAGATCATCAATTTCTGATGTGACAGTCATAGGTTTGACTTCATCAGAATAGGGGATGGATCTGTTGAGAAGGTAGTAGGGTATGATGTCATGTTTTTTGGATGACATACACAGAGTAGGAAGTGATATTCCTATACTACGATCGGTTATACTTTGGTCGTCACACAGTGGTTTCTCTACATGGGACCTGGACATTATATCAGACATACTGGTTACTAGATCTATCGTTTTAGATCTAGATTTGGGTGGTTTCCCAATCAGGGTACTTAGACAGTATTCTAAGAGTATTTAGAATGGACGACTCCTGGCACGGTAGTGTACCTGCAGGTAATGGAGTCACCCTCTCTAAAGGTGTCTTACAGACTAAAGGGGAGAGAGATGTGCATGATTGGCAGATCACTTGCTCAGGCAATTGAGTCAATCATGAGATGTCAAGTACGACACCAGATGTTGTTCTTGCACTAGATGTAATAAGTTGACATTGATCCTATCCTGGAGAAACAGTCGGAAGCAGTTTTAGAACATAAGTGGATGTTCTAGGGATATGATAACGACAGCCTCATTCGGGAGACAGTTATCATTCCAGGCTTCCAAGGTGACATGGACGACAGGGAGGTTGTCAGAGTTATAGTTTTCCTTCTGACGAGGGGCAGTATTTTGGACAGGTGGTCTAAGGCAATACTGAGGGAGGCATGGCGCAGGATACTGATTAAGTTCAGTTGACGATACAGTCTAAGAAGTTTGGATTTGGAGTTCATTTATGAGCTAGGTCCCATCAGACATCCAGACACATTCTAAGACAGGTATTGCTCATTTCTGGAGATGGGTTTCTCCGCGAACTTGAGATATAGAGAGACATAGAAAGAAATATCAAAGCGGATCCACTTGCTGAGGCTATTCCTCGAACGCAATAGTTTCGTAAACGGGCTTTGTGAGACTGACTAGTAGAGGAGTTGGGTGTTCGGTATCACACGGGCTATGAGTATGCGACATCGCAATAATTAGCCTTGAGTGCAAGTGGGAGATTGTTGGAGATAGTGCCCTCAGAGTCAATTATTGGATCACAGGCACGTGGTTGCAATGATTGAGGGAGGACCTATTCCGGTAGGACAGTCTTACTCAAGATGATAGTATGCTATCTAGTTTACCTTTATCATCGTGTACTGCTTTAGGTGACCTGACAGGTCACTATTGCACGTTGATAGAGTCCCTAGGATTCTTGCTTGACTGTCAGCAGTATGAGGGCGGTCATATACGTGGGAGCTGGTAGTCTATAAGCACATCCTTAAAAGGTCCCTAGTCGTGGGAGTTTCGAGACAGGGCATCGATACTCCAGAGTAGACTAGTGTATATAGTCGAGACCCCGACGAGGGACGGTGGCCGGTCTCACAAGCCACCGGTGTCAGTTGGTTCACCTAAGATGTATACAGGTGCTCATTGGGTTATGAGTACACCAGACCGGACTCGCCGGGAACATGCTAGTTGGTCTTATATCTGACGTCAGATAGCAGTTCCCTGGTGACATGTGTACAGGTTAATTCATCGACCTGAGGATCGTCATTTGTCTCGTGTGAGTTCCTACTGTACTTTGATTACTACCCTACCACGCTCAAAGGAGACGTGCAAACAGGTTTTAGTTGGGTACAGTCCCGAGCCACATGGAGGCAGTGAGCGGATCTTCAGGGGTTCGTCTCTCCCGGTATTGGGGGTGAGGTCGCGCTGTGTCTAGGAGAGCCATTACACGAAGTCCTTGGCCAAGGCAGGAGATTTACTGGTAGGTATTCCAGTAGTATCTCAGGGTGTTCTGGGCTACACTCCGACACGACTTGTACCGCTTTTGGGGGTCTGACTTTTACTAACCCCCTAGGCCCGCCATGCGATGCTCATAGACGAACGGACCGGACTATATGGATATTGTCACTGACAGGCTCAGTAGGGTGTCAGGATGAGTTCGCTCATCGATGTCCCTTTTGGTCAATAGCTGGTGGCCCATCACGTATGGCTAATACCTCTGACGTGCTAGTGGTTAAATCCACAGCCATAGTATTGACGAGTCTTTAGAGTCCACCACACACATCCAATTACTCAAGTTTCGGGCGAAAAGCTGTAGAGGCCGTATGGAGATATGGCAGGGTTCGATCAGATACGTGCGGTATTGCACGGATCAGGATCGGACGGTTAGTACTAAAGGCCGTATGGAAATATGGCAGGGTTCGATCAGATGCGTGCGGTATTGCACGGATCAGGATCGGACGGATAATACTAGCCGGCTTTGGTTTAAGCCGGATCCTAGTATAGTACAATGTAGATTTTATCTCATTGCATTTGTATTTCGGTCGGAATACAAATACGGGTATGTATATATAGTAGCGGGGTTTTTCCTGTAATTTATTACGGGATCAGTTTTTTTGGAGTTGCCAGTTTGTTTTCCGTTTCAGCCATATTTCTTTGTATCTTTCATTTGCTGAAGATTGGAGGAGGAGGGCTTATTTGCATTTGTGCAAATTAGCTTTTGTGGAGGGTTGTCTTTGCATTTTGTTGTGTCATGATCACTTGACTTTGTTTTGTCATCATGGTTTGATTTGTGGAGATATGATGGCTTGACCTTTGGTGTCATGATCAGTTTTTGGAGTGTGGCTTTGGTTCTAATGATTCTTGATCATGATCACTTTTCTCTCTCTCTCTCTTGTATCATTTGATCCACACCCCCCTTGGGTATTATTCTCTCCACTCCCAATTTGCATGGCCGGCCAAGTTAGAGGGAGGGCTGCCAAAAATTTGGGTGTGGGAATTTTGATCTTTTCATGCTACAAAATTCCCAAAGTTTCATCTCCAAAACTTCATTCCTCCACCATTTCAAAAGGCAACCTCCATGAACCCCAAAATGAGACATGAGTTCTACACACATTCTACAGCAAACCTTGGGCACGTCGGCTCGCCAACTTCGTGCCCGAGTTGCCTCGGACCAGAGGCGGGAGCCCGTAAAAGAAGCCGGCGACGTGGTGCCCTTCCGGCGACGAGGTGGAGACCGGAGATTCCGCGGGGAGATCGGGACGACGACGAGAAGACCGAAGGACACGGATCGCTCGGTATATCTCTCTTCCCCATCTTATTGTTTGCTAGGACTAGTTTAATGGCACGATCCGGGTTTATAGTGCGCGGTGGTGCCGGTTTGAAAAGTTAAAGTAAATCACCGTTTCCGCACTCCGGCGTCGGATTGACGGCCGGGGCGCCGCCGTGCACTTACAGGTATCAAGTGTGCCGCGAACCTGTTACGGTCTTATGTTAGCTGTGAAGTATGTGTATTTGGAAATCGAATATTGAGACATATATTACCTACTGAGCATGGTAAACTCAGCATCAAACTCATCCAAAGATTTGGTCCACATCGAACCCTGCTGTAGATGGATGAATTGCAGTTCTATGTCAAATCTGGCAGTCTCTGGGAAGTATTTCGTGTCGGACATGTCGTGAACAGTCCTCCATTCGATAAGTTGGTCAAGACGGCTTTCTTCCACCTTCCACCATACTCGGGCATTGTCAGTGAGTTGCAGCTTTGCAACTCGAATCCAAGCGATCTCTGGCACTTGTGCCGCTACCAGATCATCCTCAACACTTTGAGCTCATTCCTCAGCTTTCAGAGGGCTCACTTTTCCCGAAAAATGTTTGGGGTGCAAAGCCCGGAATTGCTTTACCCCAGGTGCTTCCGCCTCTGGACGGTTCATCAAAATAGCAGTCTGCTGCTGCTATCCCTCCAGGAGGCTGCGGATCGCCTCAAGCAGTACTGTCTGCTCATTGATCGGAGCAGCGACAGTAGGTGTAAGCGGTAGAGGTGGTGGTGTGTTGTTGAAGTTGGTGCTGGTGTTGTTTGGAGAATCCATAACCTTGAAAGAAAATTTTGGGTTAGGATAGATTCAAAATATATGAAATTGTAAGATTCAAGGAATATATAATGTAAAGAATGTTTTTAGTTGCTGATTCTTGTATTATATTGCTTAGGACTTCATGAAGAATTGACCCGCATGTCCATGCAGAACTGACCTGCATGTCCATACAGAGCTGACCTGCATGGGCCGCCAACAAAACCTGTCATGCCCCGCTTCGCAGTGTAGGGTAAGGAGACGTGAGGAGGCCGCTACATATTTACTCAGAAGTAAACACACTAAGCGTATCTAAGCAATACAAAATAAAAGTACACAAGAGACAGGAATATAATGAACATCAACTTTATTTATTAAACATTCTTTTACAGGTACAACTGGAAATGTAAATACAAGTCTGAAATGCAATGCCTAAACAATGGCATAACTAAAATGAAAATATGTACAAGTAAAGTCAATGCTCAGGATCTTCTGTGAACTGCTCAGGGGTCTGCTCTAAGTGCTCCTGGCTGGTCTCGAACTCTAGTACGTCCGATCCACCTGACAACATTCCAAAGAAGAAGAGAAATAGGAATGTCATCAACGAACAATCACTCGGTAAGTCTCAAAGAAAGGAAGAAGTAGAATAGACAGAAAATGGAGTACATCTAGTAATGTTTGATTATAATATTAACACAGTTATTTGTAGCTTGGTACAAAATATGCCAGTGTATACGAGAGGAGTCCAACTTACACCGTGGATTTTGGTAACCCGTAGTACAAGGATCCGTCGAAAATACCATGGAACAACGGCATGGATGTAATTACGTCTTAAGTGACCACCTCGTGCCACCTTTAACATGTTCCGTACCATTCTACCCCTTTATAAACCCCGTAATGTCTTATTATATTGATTGAATTGATTGTACTGATGGTATTGTATTGTCTTGTAGTAAATGGAAGACTTGCCGAAACCATGATATCAGTAGACAGAATGGATGTAAATGGATAGTCATGTAAACGGAATATATCCATGGTTCGGTTCAGTCAATATATATTGATATAGATTGAATAGATGAATTCATGGATTCATGTTGTATTTTAGTTTATACTTGAATCATATTCAAGTCAGATTGATTAAATTGAGACTCAGTCTGAGTCAGACACTTCAAAAGAAATTGAAGTCCTGAATCAGTTTTGATGTTATCGGTAACTGCTGCACATGGACGACAGGATTTGAGTCTTTTTCCAAGACAATTACCGTATTGAGAACACCGTTTGTTAGATTGTCTACCTTAGATAGGCAAGCACCCATATTCTCTGGCTTCCTGAGGCTCAAGAGAACCGGTCCCGCTTAAACCTATATTTACTAGGGTCCTTATTGTAAACTAGTATAACTTGAGGGTTTTTTATGTAAAAATAGTTTTGATATATTTTCAAAATACACATCAAGTATTTAATTATCGTCTTTGGGGTTTTCATAGATGTATATTTTATAAATGTGAAATTTTTAGTGAGTAGAACCTAATTTTCATAGTATATGGTATTTTCTTGAAATATTGGAATTATTTTGTATTTGGATGGTATTTTCATGTAGTGGTGATTCCTTTGATTTAGAAAACTTGGAATATTTATATAATATAATTAAAATAGATAATTTGATAATAGTTATATATATATATTTAATAAAAATAAATTTTATTTATTTTTGTAAAAATCTCATTTTCTAAAGAAAAATGCATTAAAATTCCATCGAGATCGAATGCCTTTCGGAGGTCTGCATCTTGCTTTACTAGGCCCGAGAATGTGCGATAATCTGCACCATCCTGAACGGGGTCCCCAAAAGTGGGTTGCAGAGGCGCAATTGCAAGGAATTGTTTAATACATCTTTTTAAGAAAATGGTTTTATAAGTTAATGGTATTTATTTGAAATATCGTATTATCCACAACTATGTTCCCAAATTTACATCGTGCTATATCAAAGATATTTGTTGTGATGAGATAGGTCATTACCTCGTGAATTATCTAAAGGTAATACATAAATTATGATGATTTATGTCGAAACTAAAGTATATGGTATTTTACTGTAAAACTATGATAAAAGTTGTATAAAAGATTATTTTGAGATGATTCTTGTTTTAAAGTGTTTGTTAATATTTCTTAAACATGATGTGAGCGTATGGTATTTTCTTGATTAATAAAAGTTGAGTTTTGAAGAAAAACCGAATCGGAAGTCGGATTAACTCCGCTTCCGTCGGGTTTTATAATTTAAAGTTTTTTTAGAATAGAAGATGAGAGGGGGAGAGGGGATATACCTGCTACAAGGATAGAGGGGAGGTAGGGTAAGACTATAGAACCGTCGGGGTATCGTTTCGTTGCCGGAATCTCCTCGAAACGTCGTCGAAATCTTGCCCTTTGCTAACTCCACTTGCACAACTTAAGACTTGGAAATTTTTGAGAGTTTTTGTAATAGATTTCCGAGTGAGGAGGGGTGAAATATGGTGTGGTATTTATAGGGAAAATTAGGGTTTAGGGTAATGAAAAATAGAATTAAAATGTGCATTAAAAATGGATTAAAGAGGGGATTTATCATTCTCTGGATAAATGCAGAGAAATCAAACAACATAGGGGTAGTGGGGTAGGCCAAAGGATGCTAGGGTTAAATTTTGGGAGCATTTGGTATGGTTTGGACCGATGGTGCCAGGCCAAATCACGATCTCACCGGTCATCTTGGAGGGGATAGGGCTTGGATTGGGGCCACTAGCATTTTCCACATGTTTATTTTTTTCTGTAACTCTTCATTTTATGTGTAGTGCATGTGTAAACCCTTGGGCTTCTAAAAGTTTAAAAGAAAATACAATAAAAATAATATGTGGCTCGAGGGATTCGATCACAGAGGCTACGTCACAGCAGTGCAAGGCTTTACCAGGAGCTACAACTTATTTCATGCTGTTCAAAAGCAAATAAAATTTATAGCTTATGCTTAGGATTAGGTATTCCTTCTGTATTTTTGAAAAAATTTATGTACAGAAAGTTTAGGGTTGTTATACAATGGTTACCAGGACCAAGTCCCCAACTTGTGACAAAAATCAGCGAACAAAAAATATGCATATAAAAAAGCCGAAATGTTTGGGCAACTCGTAATAAAAAGCAGCGAGTAAATAAAAAAAAACGAAATATTTGGGCAACTCGCAATAAAAAGCAGCGAGTAAATAAAAAAACGCCAAAATGTTTGGACAACTCGTAATAAAAAGCAGCGAGTAAATAAAAATAGCCGAAATGATTGGACACCGCGAAAAATAGCCGAAATGGTTGGGCAATCATGACTTTCGCGATATGAAAAGCTGAAAAGATTGAGTATCGCGGAAATATAAAATATATAAAATGAAATTTCATCTGCCCTGCAGGTAGGTCCACAACGACCCTTTTATACAATCCATGGGCACAAAAAAAAGGGGATCATATCTCCTACCACGCTTCGTCAGTAGGAAAACCAAGTCTTGACGGTTCATATACAGCCTAGAAGCTACCTCAGCGTTCTCCCCCTCATTCAAATGAGTAGACACAACAAGCAAATAAAAGTGGAGTAATGGCAAAATCCTATCTCCAAGTCCTGACGGTACATATACAACCTATAGACTATCCCGGCGTTCCTTCTCATTCCAGCAGGATGTAGAAGCAACGCCATCGTAAAAAAAGTCCCAAGGGTCAGAGCAAAAGCGGAGTAACGGCAAAATCCTAACTCCAAGTCTCGACGTCACATATACAACCTAGAAACTATCGCGGTGTTCCCTCTTATTTCAGCAGGATGCGGACGCGACTATCAAATAAAATTGGAGCAATGGTATATTCCTAGCTCTGGGCTTCAATTACAATACATGCAGCATAGAGGTCCTACAGATGTCTACCCTACTTCAGCAAAGAAACGACATGGCATCATCAAAACAAAAATGAAGTGATGGCATATTCCCTGCTTCGGGCCTCGGCAACAACTCATATAAAGCCTAAAAGACTATCGAAGATCATCACACACCAGAGTGGAGTGGTTATGACTCATCGGGGCTCCAAATTGAGCCTAACCTCAAGTAAAAAGCGTCATGGAAAATTCCTAACGTTTTCTCTTCCGACGGTAATATGACCTAAGGAGATTACTTAAAGACGTCTTGTCCAGCCCCCGAAGGGATCAGAGACACAACAGTCGCGGGGCTACTCGAACAACGGCTTAAAGACTACATATCGAGAAATACATCAGCCAACACGACGGTACCACGGACTAAAACCCTAGTACCACAAACCTAACGGACCCCTGTCGTAAAGAATGGGGGTTATCTGCATATAACGTTAGGACAAGTTTGGCTTTAAACCGAAGGGAGGTAAACTAAAAACACTCCAAAATGAGTACATAAACTAGAGACTCCGAAACGGGTGAATAAACTACAGACTCCGAAACGGGTGAATAAACTACAGACTCCGAAACGGGTGAATAAACTACAAACTCCGAAACGGGTGAATAAACTACAAACTCCGAAACGAGTGAATAAACTACAAACTCCGAAATGAGTAAATAAACTAATAGGCACTAAAATAATATATCAGACACAAAGGAGCGCATGCAAAAAAAAAATCTGAATTCTTTATTCATATACCGAAATGTTTAAAAGATACAGTTTACATTTATGTAAAGAAAAAGTGGAAAATACAATTCTAGCCGTTAACAAGGCAGGGCTTTCAGTAAACTGGCAACCCACTCACTCACTTCCCGTAGCGCCTCATCGCGTGCCACTATTGCAGCCAGCATCGGTTCAACATGAGCCCGTTGTTCCAAGCACGATGAAAGCTTCTCAGCAATTTCCTGCTTAGCAACCTCGCAATCTCGCATGCCCCGCTCGGTAAAATCGAGGTTCTACCTCAGCGCCATTCCTTTAGAAAAGCATTGCTGAAGACTTTCAAAGATAACTTGCAACTGTGCGGCATTCGCTTTGACCTGGGCGCGCAATTGGTTGGATTCTCCAGAAGCTGTCTCATACTCCTTTCGCTTCAGGGCCAACTTTTGCTCAAAGTATTTAATGGAAGCGGCACTTTGTTCGATCCATGCGATCGGTTGAGCCTTCGAAGTTAACGCTTCAGGTGCAAGACGCTTGTGCTCAATCTCATGGAGACAAGCCTCAATCCGCTTACAATAGTCAACTCAAATGCCGACGAAGTCCTCATTGTGGAAATTCGCAAGCGTCGCCAACATAGGGTTAACCTCGTCAGCAAAGTCTGTAGCAGAGGTGAGGGCTTCAACTTTAAGATCTTCGATGAACTCACTTAGCATCCGCCTGCTATTCGCCGCACCGCTGGAAGATTGGCGCTTAGCAAAGAGCCCTGTAGGCATGGAAATGCGAGACTCAAAATGAGCCGGTGCAGCTGCTGTAGAATAAATCACACACAAAGAAGGGTTAGATTTCAACCTAAAACAAATAATAAAGAAGAATGATGATGAACGAGATCTAACATACCAATAGTCAAAAGTGGCAAGCTAAGAAGCACATGAGGCTCGGTTATTCCTTCGTTCTCTCCTTTGAACCGTGATACTGCGGTCAATCCGAGAAAAGCTTAGCAATAGAAAGTTTACTCGTGGAAAAATGAAATAAAAGGTGAAGAATATACTAACCAACGCCTGAAAAGGGAACGAATTCCGATTAGAAGGCGAAGTGCGAGCTTAACATCTGGTATAAGCGGTCAAAAAGTACTCCTGTAGGATCGCGACAATATATGGTAAAGAAATCCAAGAAAATAATATCTACACTGAAACAAAGAAATGAGAATTTTTTGCCTTCCATCATTAAACCCGAGAGAACTCAGGGGGACATAAAAGAGAGGGGTGGAACCGTGACAGCCGCGGCAACGGCTGGCAGTAATTGTTCAGTCAGCACAGTGCCGGGTTTACCAGGTCTGTATTCGGAATAAATGAGATATCAGTAGAGATGCCTAGCGGGATTAAGAGCTCAAAAGTAATAGCTCGAGGAATACCTGATAGGGCAGAAACCATAACAGTGTCTGGAGCATCACCAGCTATGACGACTTTCTCGGTTTCCAATATCAATGGGAAGGTGGATTCAGCATCCACACCTTCGTCCCCTGAATCGATAAGGGCCGTCGCAATGCTCGCATTATCCGCCGATATCGAGGATCCATAAAGAGAGGAAGCGGTAGTCGGAACAGTCCCAGATTCGAAAGGAAGGTCTGCCACCTCAGGCTCTTCAAGCGTCGGCACTTCGCTAGCTACATCACCACCTAAACTTGGCCCCGTTTAAAAAAAGTGTTATAATTCAAGAAAAAGGCTGCTAATAGGTTTCAATAAGGGATCATGTATTGTTTTACCTTGAAATAACCGCTCGGCCTCTTCGCGAGACGCACGCGCAACCTGCCTATGAGCGGTGGATAGGGCAGAAGGAACGTCCTCCATGGGAACGTCAAAGGGTTGAACATCACTTGAACCTGCGCCCGCGGCCAAATTATCCTACCGCTCCCTTGCTGCATGCTTTTTGCGCTTCCATTCAGCTTTGGCTGTATGGATGGATCTCCTCAGAACCTTCGACAGAGGAGCATCTTTGTCCAAATTAGGCTCGGTCTCCGGATCTACTGCAACATCCATCATTGGCTGCTTCAGCGACGCTTCCCGTGGCGGCCCTGGGGTGACCTCAACCGTAGCCGGTGGCTCTGAAGGCTCCTCCGCACCACCACCTGAGGTTTGTATTGCACTCGGAACAATATGAGTTGCGGTGGTTCCTGTAACAGAAAGAAGAAGGGAGTCAGGGTGTGAACGAAATGAACTAAATATGTAAAGGCGCCGCGAAACGAATCATACCGCGACCCATGGAAGCGCGAAGCCTCTCCTCTTCCTCAAATGTTTTGAGGGATGCCACAAGAGCCTCTTCAGTGGAGATTCATGTTAAGAAAATAGCGTTAATAAAGCATAATAAATTCATAAAAAAATGTATACACGGAAGAGTGTAAATGGAATATACAGGACGCCGCCAGAGAAGCTAACGCTGCTTGCTCACGGGTCAGTCTTTCAGAAGCTTCGATGGCGGCTTGAAGATCAGCAGCGGCTTTCTCATCGATGGACGCTTCAAACAGACCATCATTGGTACCGTATTCGGACAAGCCTTCGCCATAAGGAGCATGAGGCTCCTGACCGAATACAACATCAGCTGAGAATAAAGACTTCTTCTTCTTCAGCGACCCCCGACGACAAAAGTTTTCGCTTAACAGGCTGCTTGGGACGGCGGGTCCCGATCTCTGAACCAATGTCCGACTCCGGAGACGCCATAGCTACTACAGTAGCAGGAGCGTCCAGTCGAGACTTATCCGGAAAAGCTCGTGGAACTACGACCGCACTGCTCTCTCTCCAGGAAGGACGGACAACTGCTCGTCATCTCAGCGGGACCGCGGGATTGCTGGCTGGGAAAGAATCCTTATGGTCAAGAAGCATCCGCCTTTCCTCCTTAACGACGGCACTCGTTGCATGCTGATACCATGCAACGTAAGCATTCAAGGCCCTTGGGATATGACTCGGCTCACTGATCAGGAAATGGGACCCCGTATTCAGATGCATAAAATGATACGCCGCATTACGAAAGCTCTCCTCAGTAGCAGCCGAATCAATGATAAACGCCTCGAGGGGAACGCCTTGGTTGTAACCCGAATGCTGCGCAAAACGATGTGGGTTATATCTCATAAATAATACCGAGACGTTTTGTCTGAATACTAGGAAACCCGGCTTGATAGAGTACAGATGGACGATCTCTCGGGCCCTTGGTGTAGAAGCTCCATCCTTGAAGACATCGTGGAGTAGCTGAACCGCTTTGGAAGGCTCTTTACCGATGGTCAAAACTTTATCTACAAAGTTCATGCTGTCCCCAACCATGCATGGGCGAAGAAGCAATCGCCGAGCCTCTTGCTGAGTTGGGTCTGGAGAAGAAGCATCCACCAAATGCATAACCCGAGGAAAATTGTATCCTTCATAAAATCGGGGTCGTTTATGCACACCAAAAGCACCAAGCACGTGCATCTCGATCCACGAGGTAAAGTAGTGCAATAGGAGATTTACGGGCTTCACACCCGGCTGAGTGGTGTCGGCCGCTAGACTCAGACATGATATAAGTGAGCCAGTCCTGCAACCCCAACAGCCATGCGTGTCCCCACCGCAATGCGGTGAGCTGGATAAAAGACATGCGGTCTCATATGACGGGGGTGCATTGGAAGCGCAAACCAGCTCAACCACAGGCCGTTGAATCATATGAAGAACGTCTTTTCATCAATGTCCGGAGTGGCGACCTCTGCGAAAGGGACGATTGGGGTATCTGGATAAAAAATTTGCTTTAAATCCGCCTTCACGGTCGGTAGTTTGTCCAACCCAAATCCGAATGGATCTTCGAGCTTGGCGAACTTCGCAGCTTTCTTCGATAAAGCCTCCGGACGAAGGAAGCGGGCAACGGAATTCGTGAAGCTAACTTCTTGCCCCCAGACTCCAAGAATAAGCTTTCATATATGTTCAATACTTTGATCAAGCTCGGAAATTTGTGTCGAACGACATTCTCTGGGGTAAGACCCATAACCACTGATCGGTAGCGAAGACATACCCGTCAAGAGAAAGTATCTCCTCATAATGCTCTCCTCTGACGGGTAATCCCGATATCTCCGCGAATTCCTCCAACGAGATTGAGACCTCCCGATCCAATAGGAGAAATGTGTGGGTCGGGATATTCTATTGCTCCAGAAAGGATTTAACCACCACACATGAGGAGTGTGGTAATAAAAAAGGGATGCGTAGATTGCTGGATACAGTCCGGTATTCAGTAGCAGCAACTTCTTGGCCGACAAAATGTAACGGGCCCATGGCAGATAGCCAGCCGGATGACGAGGGGTCACTCCTATCGAATAAACCTTCCCCTAAGGACGCGCTTCTTCTTAGCATATGTGACGCCCCAGAATGTCTAGGGCCATCGGCGGCTGCACCGGTATTGACGCCATGGAAGGTTGGAGACGACCTTCCGAAATCCAGTTGATCTCTTCCACTGCGTAAGCGACCTGCGGAGGGTCGGCATAATGAATCGACGGGATCAGTTCTGATGGAGTCGCACAAGTAAAACTGCGCCGACCCGGATAATGTAACTGTACCATGACCCCCACAAATGAAGAGACTTCTGCTCTAGGTCATAGTCTCGAATTAGCGCAAAGACTTCCCGATTTGGCACATCGGCGAAAGCGCTCTCCGAGCGAACGTAAAGGAAGGAGGAATCGGAAGCTATAGTACCTAAAAAATATAGGGTTAGTTATCAACACATTGTAATCAACTATAATTAAAGGCTTTGGCATTTTCAGTACATCCAAATTTGTACTATATTCTAGCATATTAAAGTCAACACATTCCAAAGGAAAAGGACAATGGGCCCCACAAAATCAAGGTAATGCCTCATCAACGATGGGGCAGATACTCATTGTAAGAATCCAAAAGGATTCTCATTTAATGAAAAATCTCATTGAACAGTGGAGTTCAAGGCTCCCAATGGCCTCGAAGAACGTATTCTACAACAGATTCAAATCTGCAAGAAACACCCTAAAAAAATAAGAAAAGGGAATAAAATTCCCAAAAGAATGTTCAAAAGAAATTTTCTCAGAGCTAAGCACTGTAGAACAAACCGGAATTGAATTCCTCTGATAGTGAGATTAAATCCCAGAAATCCCTATGGGAAATATATTGGAATTAAATTCCAGAGAAACTTTCAGAGATCAAAGTCACTGACAGGGTAAAACCCTAAGATCTCTAAAACCCATGGTCTACCCAAATAATTTTTTTTAAGATCTCTAAGAGATCATTCCAAAAAAAGAGCAAAGCTCTGTTAATGGGTAAATATCCAAAACAAAAAGAAAGGTTTTTTTATGGGTTGAAATTTGGTCACGATTCTTACCAAGTTTTTTTGACAGAGTTTAACTCTAAGAGTTTCTTTGGGGAAGAGATCTAAGCTCTAAAAGAGAATTAAATTCTAAAGGAAGAAAAAAGAAGATGATGGAACGACAGTCATCTCAAGGGTTAAAAACCCTATTTATAAGATGTGACAGGACAGTTCAACTCCCTAGGAGATCAAACGGTGGAAAAGATGACACCGTTGCACTCACGTGTGAGCCACGTGAGCACAATGGTGGGGGGTATTTGTCCCCCCAATATTTAACTTAATAAAATAGCAAAGCTCTGTCGGAATTTAATGACGCAGCGCCTCATGTGCTCTCCACGAGGGCGCCAGCACTAGAGCCAATCTTATAGGATTAAATCCTATAATGGCGCCTCACGTGCTCCTCACGCGGGCGCCAATGTGTAAAGCACAGAAGAATTTATTACATAAGAGTTAAATTCTTCGATAGCGTCGCACGTGCTCCTCACGCAAGCGCCAATGTGCAAAGCACATAAGTACCTATCATAAGAATTAAATCCTTAAGTGGCGCCCACGTGCATAACACGTGAGCGCCAACGCCCAAGTTCATATCAGTAGAACTAAATTCTATATTTTCCTAACAAAAGTTGGGATATTCTCTGTTAAACAGAGCCGTTGAATCAAAAATCCAATGAAGATGATAAATCATCAAAATATATAATTAGGAGAAAATATCTCCCAAATCATTCTAAACAAAAAGATACTCTCGGTTGGATCAATGATCCAATAATAGAATAAAATTCTATTTTTGGAAATATTTTTCCATCAACTCTACAAAAAAAAGACTGTTCTCTGTAAAACAGAGAACCCTTGGATTAAAAAATCCAATGGTGATTAAAAATCACCATTTTACAGAATAAATTCTGTATAGGGAAAATAGTTCCCTAATCTCGTTAAAAACAAAAAAAAATCATCATCAACAAAAAAAATCATATTCTGTAAAACAGAAAAACCCTTGGATCAAAGATCCAACGGTGGGTAAAATTCCTCAGATAAATTTTGAGACCAATTAAATCAATTAGAATATTTCAATGAGAGATTTTCTTAAAGCAGATTAACAATTTGCCTCTATTATATAAAGACCCCGAGTCTTCAAGTCTCATATAAAGGGAACCACCCATAAGCTTCTAAAAAAATACAGAAAGCTTCCAAAACAACAGAGAACTCAATTCTCAAGAAAAGAAGAAAACTTTCCTCCTCAAAACCCTAGGTAAAGAAAACACAGAGATTAAAATATTATTTTTACCCATCTAAGGGTTTAACCATTCACAAAAAAATTAGTTCTTCCTTTGGATCAGAGATCCACAAGACAAGTCTCTCACAAGTTGAGAATTTAATTCTCATCGGGAAGATCTTGTTCTTGAGAATTAAAGATTCAGAAAAGAACTAGATTAAAAAGAAAGAAAAAGAAAAGAACATGTATTCTGGAATTTTAATTCCTCCGAAATTAGGGTTTAACCCTACATAAAGAACTTAGTTCTTATAAAAAGAAAAGAAGAACTTAGACCTCCAATAAAAAAACAATCCAAGGTCTTCAAAAATAGAGATCTTGATGATCACTAACGGCCAAAATGGCATTAACAGAGATTTAATATCTAAAAAAGAAAAGAGATTAGCGCCTCACATGTTCCCCACGTGGGCGCCCTCCCAGCAGCGTCCAGTGCCTCATGTGAAAAACACGCGTGCGCCCAAAGCATAGGGCCAACGTCTCACATGAAATACACATGGGCGCTGAACCAAAGTACTTAGCACTTCATATACAGCCAAAACAGCTGAGTGCTCAGCACTGATTGGGCAATGCCCCGCGCCTTACGTGCTCCTTACGTAGGCGCCATATAAAAAATGCTTAGTACTTCATATACAGCCAAAACGGCTGAGTGCGTAGCACTGATTGGGCAGTGCCCAGTGCCTCACGTGCTCCTCATGTGGGCGCCATATAGAAAGTGCTTAGAACTTCATACATAGCCAAAACGGCTAAATGCTTAGCACTGATTGGGCGGTGCTCAGCGCCGCACGTGCTCTTCACGTGGACACCACACAAAGAAGTGTTTAACACTATATGTATGTATGTATGTATGTATGTATGTATATATATAACTGAGTGCTTGGAACTGATTGGGCAGCGCCCATAACTGAAGACTTCAAATGATACCCAT
The DNA here is from genome assembly GCA_030015575.1 of Agapanthus africanus. NCBI lineage: Eukaryota > Viridiplantae > Streptophyta > Magnoliopsida > Asparagales > Amaryllidaceae > Agapanthus > Agapanthus africanus. The sequence continues at coordinate 414,651,239 of CM057338.1, read as the reverse complement.
ATGAGTGCCAGAGCTTTAAACAAGTGCTTAGCACTTTTGCATAAAAAAGGGGGCTAAACAAATAGAGCCCAAATAAGTGCTTAGCACTTTCGAACACAAAATAAACCCAAGCAGACTAAGCCTAAATTGGTTTAGTCTCTCTAAAAATATTTTCTTACAACTGAGCCCAAATGCTCTATTGTTGAACCTGAAATAAAAATGATTCTCGAAATTTTGCTAAGTTGATCTTAGTCTAAAATTAGACTAACGTATCCTTAGTTAAAATAAATTGAGCCAAAATACTCATATATTTAAGTTGATCTTAATCTCAAACTATATTAACGGTTTTTAAATAAAACAAATTCAAATCTAAAATATACGAATTTGGACTAATTCATGCCCTACGGACGACGATATAAACTAGTCTCCGTATACAATCCACGGGCAACCAAATAAACAAAAATACACACGACACGAAGTGAATTGCTGGAGCAGGAGAAAGTGGTTATCGTAATGCGATAACGTAATTAACTGCGGGGGCTTGCGCCTGCAGGGAAGAGCGTCTCCACAATCAAAAACCCCTCACAAATGAGGGGGAATCTGATGAAGTCCGCTACAACGGTCGCGTCTATCCAAACCTCCGATATACGGTGCCATAAATCAACTTGGTATCTTCGGTGTGGTGGATGGATAAGTCCAAATAGTATCTACGCCCAAATTCAGGCCAGACGTCTTCCGCGTCTCGGTTCGGTCTTTCGGCGGAGAACAACAGCATTAATCAATGCCAGGGTAAAACCAGAAGAAATATGGATCCAATACGCGATCCGGTGGTGGAACAAGTGGTCTAAATGCGAACATCGCATTGAAGAGTATCCTACCGTGGGCATATTCATCGGAACCCTCGATCCTCAAACGACAGTGTCCTAGTTCATGACGTTCTTTAAGCCCACAACCTTTTAGGCTCTGATTGACAAACTGGCCCAAATGGATCAGATAGGCCATGGGCCTTCCTCCTCAAATAAAGACCCTCGAAATACTAAGGGTAAAGGGAAAGTGGCCTTCATTGCCAATACGCAACAACAACCGAGTGGCCCAAAACCAGCTGCTCGCCAAAACGTGTGTCCGCGCTTGTTCTTGGAAGAAAGATTAGGACGTGCTTACTCGTCCCCGTGTGTAACAACCTTAAACTTTTTGTATAAATTTTTGTACAAATTTTTCAAAAATATAGAAAAGAGTACTTTTGCCTGAGCACAAGTTATAAATTTGTTTTGCTTTTTAATAGCAAGAAGGAGCTTGTAGCTCATTGGTAAGACCTTACACTGCTTAACCAAAGCACCAGAGTTCAAATCCCATCACCCATATTATTTTTAATTAATTTTATTTTAAATTTTTAGAAGCCCAAGAGTCTACACGTGCTAAACCCGTAAAACCAAAGGTCACATATAAGACAAACGAGCTCAGGGGTAGACCAAGAGACGAGCGACACGTGACGCCAAGACGGAGCCCGACTCGCCAAGATCGGACCGGCGGGGAGGCTGGATCGACCGGCGAGGCCTACCAACTCGGCTCCAAACCCGAGTTGGCCTTCATGACTCGTATGCCTCTTGGTATCCTTATAACCCCTGTACACTTTAAATACCCTGCACATTTACAGAGTCAATAAAAACTGCTATTTACTCTATTTTAAAAACAATTTTTAATACAATTTTTAATACAATTTTCATACAACCTTTCATCTACCCTAAACCCTAGATTACCCTATAAATACCACTCCAATTCATACCCCCCTCACTCACAAACTCTGTCCAAACTCTCAAGAAAATTCTCTAGAACTTTTGTGTACAAGTGGAGTTAGCGAAGGGCGAATCTCTGGCGAATTTCCGACGACGACCCTAGGAGCTCCCGGCGACGAAACGATGCACCGGAACCTACTTACACTCCCTCTTCCTCTTTTCTAAGCTAAATTCCAGTAAGTCCCTCCTCCCTCTTCTCCTTTCTATTCTTAAAACTAGTATTTTTAAAACCGACGGAAGCGGAGTTAATCCGACATCCGATTCGGTTTTCTTTAAAAAGTTCCAATTTTCTTAAATAAAACATACCAAACCCTCACATATTTACTATTAAACATTAACAAAACATCATGAACAAGTTTCATAGCAAAATATTTCATATTGCAATTTTTATCGTACCTTTTCAGTAAAATGCCATATAGTTTAGTTTTGATATTAAACATCATATTTCTTGCTATATCTTTAAATAGATCACGAGGTAATGACCTACCTCTGCTCAACACTCATATGCAATATAGCACGATGCCTTTCGGGAACATAGAATACGAGAAAATGCAATTTTACACATAAATATCTTTTACTATTAAAACCTTTTTCTATAAGATTATGTACTTTAAATAAATCTTTTTAAAGCGCCGCTACAACCCATTTTGGGGAACCCGTTCGGGATGGTGCGGATTATCGCACATCCTCGGGCTTAGTAGTGCGAGATGCAGACCTCCGCAAGGAGCATTCAGTCTCGAAAGATTTAAAAATACAAACATCTTAAGAAAATGAGATTTCTAGAAAAATAATAAATTAAATTATTTTTATCAATATATATATATATATGTATCATCAAAATATCTATTTTGATATAGTATAAATATTCCAACTTTTCTAAATAAAAAAGAATCACTTTACATGAAAATACCATGCAATTCTATACAAAGTTCAATACTTTACAATTAAATACCATATATTATGAAAAATGGGTTTTAATCACTAGAAATGTCACAATGATAAAATATACATCAATGAAAACTTTAAAGACGATAATAAAATACTTGAGGTGTATTTTGAAATGATACAAAATTATTTTACATAAACCCCCCTCAAATTCTATAAATTACAATAAGGACCCTAGTAAATATAGGTTTAAGCGGGACCAATCTCTTGAGCCTCAGGGAGCCGGAGAAGTGGGTGCTTGCCTATTTAAGGTATACAGCTTAACAAACGGTGTTATCAACACGGTAATCGTCTTTGAAAAAGACACAAATCCCGCCGTCCATGTGCAGCGGTTACCGATAACACCAAAGCCTAATTCATGATTCAATTTCTTTTCTAATTGTTTGACTAAGACCGAGTCTCATATAATCAATCTGAATTGAATGAGATTCAAGTATATATAACAATTCAATATGAATCTATATATTCATTCAATCTGTTCAATCTATACAACTTGACTGAACCGAACCATGGATATATTCCATTTACATGATTATCCAGTACATCCATTTCCATTTATACGATATCATGGTTTCGGCAAGTTCTCCATTTACAATACACATCTTCCATTTATATTTACAAAACAGTACAAACAACATATTTACAATTCAAACAATACAAACAATACGATCAAGACATTGCGGGGTTTAAGGGGTAGATTGGTACGGAAGGTGTTAGAAGTGACACGAGACTGCAACCATTAAGACACATAATCTATATTTCGTTGCTGTTGTACCCTGGCATAAACGGTTCCTTTTACTCCATTTGCCTTTAGTCTATGGCATATAGAGATTCCTCTCGTATACACTGGCCTCTTCTGTACCAAGCTACAAATAACAGCGTTAACACTAAATACAACATTATAACAATATAATACCACTTTAAAAGTTACACTCTCTCTCTGTCTATTCTATTTCTCCCTTATCTTTGGGACTTACCGAGCGATTGTTCGCTGACGACATTCTTTCTCTTTCTTCTTTGGAATGTTATCAGGTGTTTCGGACCTTCGGAAGTTCGAGCCTAGCACTGAAGACTTGGACAAGTTTATTGAAGATCCCGAGCTGTAGTTACACTTGTACATTTCCTTTACATTCTGTATTTTCCATTTCTGTTATGCCACTGTTTAGGCATCGCTTTATTCCATGTATTTACTTTTCCATGTATTGTAAAAAGAATGTTAATAAATAAAGTTGTTGTTCATTACATTTGACTCTTGTGTACATTCCTTTTATATTGCTTAGTTACACTTAGCGTATTTACTTCAGAGTAAATACGCAGCGGCCAGTCGCGTCCCCTTCGCCGTACACCGGGAAGCGGGGTGTGACAGGTTTTGTTGGCGGCCCATGCAGGTCAGAGCTGTATGGAACACTACCATGCGGTTCAGTTCTGCGTGGACAACCTAAGCAATATAACACAAGAACCAGCAACTAAAACATTCTTTACAACTCATATTCCTTGAATATTATCATTTCATATACTTTGAATCTGTCCTAGCCCAAATTTTTCTTTCAAGGTCATGGATTCCCCAAACAACACCAGCACAAACTTCAACAACACACCTCCTCCCCTCCCGCTTACACCTACCGTAACTGCTCCGATCAACGAGTAGACGGTTCTGCTTGCGGCAATTCAAAGCCTCCTGGAAGGACTGCAGCAGCAGACTGCTATATTAGTGAAGCGATCAGAAGCAGAAGCAACCGGTATAAAGCGCTCTGCCACCCAGATGGCAGGAGGAGCCTATCCTATATAACCTTCAAAACCCAAGAGACAGAAAGAAACAATTAACCGGCCAAGTCCAGGTTTTTGTTTCTACTGCAATAGGAATGGGCATTTGGTAAAGGACTGCAGGCGAGCAAACGGTCTGTGTCTAGTTTGTGGCGCATCCAATCACAGAATTGAAACATGTCCTTATAGACACAACTCAGCTCACACACCCACCAACTATCCGTAGCGGCCAGCTATCCAGGCTCATGCACCTCGTCTTGCACTCCCAGCACCACCTCCACATGGACCATCTCTACCCAGTCAAGCATCGATGTACCGACATACACAGAAAAATGTGCCGAGACGCCAAGACTCCACTTTAGCAGCCGTAGAAGCCGAGACAGTTGACCAAGATAACACTAGTAAGTCTCTTTCACATTTTTAAAACCCTTGCACCACCTTGTTATTTTTCATACACTATCAGTACTTCAGTCACTAAACTTTCCTTGAATCTGTTACACTTTCCTTTTACAAATTTCGAGGACGAAATTTTTATAAGGAGGGTAGAATGTAACAACCCTAAACTTTCTGTACAACTTTCTGTACAACTTTCTGTACAAATTTTTCAAAAATACAGAAAGGGGTACTTTTGCCTGAGCACAAATTATAAATTTGTTTTGCTTTTTAATAGCAAGAAGGAGATTGTAGCTCATTGGTAAGACCTTGCACTGCTGAACCAAAGCACCAGAGTTAAATCCCATCACCCACATTATTTTTAATTAATTTTATTTTAAATTTTTAGAAGCCCAAGAGTCTACACGTGCTAAACCCGTAAAACCAAAGGTCACATATAAAACAAACGATCCCTGGGGGTAGACTAAGAGACGAACGACACGTGGCGCCAAGACGGAGCCCGACCCGCCTGGATCGGGCCGGCGGGGAGGATGGATCGGCCGACGAGGCTGGATCGGCCGGCAAGGCCGGCCAACTCGGCTCCAAACCCTAGTTGGCCTTCATGACCCGTGTGCCTCTTGGTATCCTTATAACCCCTGTACACTTTAAATACCCTGCACATTTACAGAGTCAATAAAAACACCTATTTACTCTATTTTAAATACAATTTTCATACAACCTTTCATCTACCCTAAACCCTAGATTACCTTATAAATACCACTCCAATTCACATATCCCTCACTCACAAACTCTGTCCAAACTCTCAAGAAAATTCTCTAGAACTTTTGTGTACAAGTGGAGTTTGCGAAGGGCGAAGCTCCGGCGAATTTCCGACGACGACCCTAGGACCTCCCGGCGATGAAACGACGCACCGGAATCTACTTCCACTCCCTCTTCCTCTTTTCTAAGCTAAATTCCAGTAAGTCTCTCCTCCCTCTTCTCCTTTCTATTCTTAAAACTTGTATTTCTAAAACCCGACGGAAGCGGAGTTAATCCGACTTCCGATTTGGTTTTCTTTAAAAAGTTCCAATTTTCTTAAATACAACATACCAAACCCCCACATCTTGACTATTAAATATTAACAAAACATCATGAACAAGTTTCATAGCAAAATATTTCATATTGCAATTTTTATCGTACTTTTTCAGTAAAATACCATATAGTTAAGTTTTGACATTAAACATCATATTTCTTGCTATACCTTTAAATAGATCACGAAGTAATGACCTACCTCCGCACAACACTCATATGCAACATAGCATGATGCCTTTCGGGAACATAGAATACGAGAAAATGCAATTTTACACATAAATATCTTTTACTATTAAAACCTTTTTCTATAAAATTATGTATTTTAAATAAATCTTTGCAAAGCGCCGCTACAACCCATTTTGGGGAACCCGTTCGGGATGGTGCGGATTATCGCACATCCTCGGTCTTAGTAGTGCGAGATGCAGACCTCCGCAAGGAGCATTCGGTCTCGAAAGATTTAAAAATACAAACATCTTAAGAAAATGAGATTTCTAGAAAAATAATAAATTAAATTATTTTTATAAATATATATATGTATATGTATCATCAAAATATGTATTTTGATATAGTATAAATATTCCAACTTTTCTAAATCAAAAAGAATCACTTTACATGAAAATACCATGCAATTCTATACAAGTTCAATACTTTACAATTAAATACCATATATTATGAAAAATAGGTTTTAATCACTAGAATTGTCACAATGATAAAATATACATCAATGAAAACTTTAAAGACGATAATAAAATACTTGAGGTGTATTTTGAAATGATACAGAATTATTTTACATAAAAACCCCTCAAGTTCTATAAATTACAATAAGGACCCTAGTAAATATAGATTTAAGCGGGACCAATTTCTTGAGCCTCAGGGAGCCAGAGAAGTGGGTGCTTGCCTATTTAAGATAGACAACTTAACAAACGGTGTTATCAACACGGTAATCGTCTTTGAAAAAGACACAAATCCTGCCGTCCATGTGCAGCGGTTACCGATAACACCAAAACCTAATTCAGGATTCAATTTCTTTTCTAATTGTCTGACTCAGACTGAGTCTCATATAATCAATCTGACTTGAATGAGATTAAAGTATATATAACAATTTAATATGAATCTATATATTCAATCTGTTCAATCTATCAATTTATACAACTTGACCGAACCGAACCATGGATATATTCCATTTACATGATTATCCAGTACATCCATTTCCATTTATACGATATCATGGTCTCGGCAAGTCCTCCATTTACAATACACATCTTCCATTTACATTTACAAAACAGTACAAACAACATATTTACAATTCAAACAATACAAACAATACAATCAAGACATCGTGGGGTTTAAGGGGTAGATTGATACGGAAGGTGTTAGAAGTGGCACGAGACTGCAACCATTAAGACACCTAACCTATATTCCGTTGTTGTTGTACCGTGGCATAAACGGTTCCTTGTAGTACATTTGCCTTTAGTCTCTGGCATATAGAGACTCCTCTCGTATACACTGGCCTCTTCTGTACCAAGCTACAAACAACAATATTAACACTAAATACAACATTATAATAACATAATACCACTTTAAAAGTTACACTCTCTCTCTCTCTGTCTATTCTATTTCTCCCTTATCTTTGGGACTTACCGAGCGATTGTTCGCTGACGACATTCCTTCTCTTTCTTCTTTGGAATGATGTCGGCTGTTTCGGACCATCAGAAGATCGAGCCTAGCACTGAAGACTTGGATCAGTTTATTGAAGATCCCGAGCTGTAGTTACACTTGTACATTTCCTTTATATTATGTATTTTCCATTTCTGTTATGCCACTGAATAGGCATCGCTTTATTCTATGTATTTACTTTTCCATGTATTGTAAAAAGAATGTTAATAAATAAAGTTGTTGTTCATTACATTTGACTCTTGTGTACATTCCTTTTATATTGCTTAGTTATGCTTAGCGTATTTACTTCAGAGTAAATACGTAGCGGCCAGTCGCGTCCCCTTCGCCGTACACCGGGAAACGGGGCGTGACACCGTGCGATAAAACGAGGAGACTGTTTAAGTTGGCGATGCGAAATAACCTCATCACATTGCCTGACCCGCAACGTCCAGCACAACCTGGTGACATTAACAACCTTAATTACTGCTCCTATCACAGAATGGTGAGCCACCCAATTGAGGATTGCTATATCTTCAAAAATTGGGTTGAAGACCAGTATCAATAGGGAAAATTCTTGCTGTCTAATAACTGGAGGGTAAGCCCACTCCAGAAGACAACTCCTAAAAAGGTGGACGCGCAGGGGGCATCATGCTCACTCGTGGAAGAAACTCCAAGGGAAGTCGTTCTTTCAACAAAAACCAAAAGAATGCTGAAGGATCTTCGGGCATGTCCGTCAATTAGGTGGAAAAGCCCACTTGAACATGAAATTATTGAAGGGATGTTGAAACCACGTCCCGTACCAAAAATTATTGACAAGGGGAAAAAACCCCAAGTCAAGCCTTCAAAGTCTTCGAACAAAAAGAAGAAGACCAAGAAGCCTGTGCAGCCTGCCGAGTATGACGATAAGCGCACGGATCTGCAAAAGTATATAGACGCACAGGAGGAGTATAACCAGAAGGCACGGACATCAGTCACGCTCGAAGAATTCCTCAAGCTTATTCTTGAGGACGAAGACAGTGACAATGATGAGGGAAATAACCCATCAGAAGAAGCGGAAGACTATGCAGCAAGTTACCACATGGTCTTCCATTCGTCGTTATATAGCGAAGAGGCTCTCCCAGCGTCAGAAAACAACGCAGAGGAACTTAGGGCAGAATCGGTGCTAAAATCTCCGAAACTGCCAGAAGAAGACTCGATTGAAAGACTTTTAAATGAAGCCTTTCAAAAAAGCAAAGACGACCGAAAACGTGAAACGACCATATACGAAGAGGCTAAGCGTTAGCGTCTGGATAAAGAAGCTGCGGTGAGAACGAGTCATAAAGAGCTCCGACCAAGCCAAAGCACGCCTGCAACAAATAAGAGCAGGATTAAAACAGATAAGCGGTTCGCTAAAGCCCTGTCAATGGGGATGAAGCTGTCACCTCTCAGAAAGTACACTCCTGGGATCACATGCTTCAATGGAGAAGAATCACATCCAAACTACTGCTTATATCATAGAACGGTCACCCACCCCATCGAGAAATGTAGTGCCTTCAAGAAGTGGTGATAAGAATATGTTGCCCATCAAAAGCACTTCAAGAAGGAGAAGCGTGAAACTCGTGCTCGTCGACATCAAAATAGCGAGACGGACGCGGATGATGAAACGACTGGCAACTGTCATATGGTTGGTACCAGTTTGGAAGAAGGAAAACCTCCAGTCCTTACGTTCGGTAGCGATTCTGAGGACGAAACACCCCTCAACCCTCTCTTCAAAGACTCCGCCTCCGAAAAAGAAGAGGAGGAGAAGAACTGCGAGAATATTCATCTGCGTAACCGCATGCTGCCTGAGAAGAATCTCGGACCTGCAAAAAAAGGTTTGAACAAGAAAGACAAATGAAAAGGGAAAATCCTCGAAGAAATCGCCTTCGATGAAGAAGTGGTAAAAGAGCTCACCACAAAGGACCCGCCTAAGAAAAAAAGGTGGATTACAACATCCTGGCACATCTGAAGAAAATACCCTTACAGCTGAGCATATTGGATGCTCTCCTCCTATCCAAGGAGGCACGAGATTCTCTGATCAAGCTATTACAAGTGCCCGATCAGTTCCAAGATTTTCTCGCGGAAGAGAAGAGGAAAAATGAACTGGCAGAGGTCCACACAGCTGATATTACATTCAGCGATGAAGATCTACTTCTCGGTACGTGCAAACATAACCGCCCGTTATACATCACCGGGTACTGCTATGACATCAAGATAGGAAAAATCCTTATCGACAACGGATCCTCTGTTAACCTTCTCAACGTGAGAGGGCTAAAGGAAATTTGCATGAATGTTCAGCACCTTGCCCGAGATAAAATTACCATCTCCGGGTTTGACTCACAGTACTGATGAACACTTGGGTCCGTAATACTGACACTACGTTTCGGGCTGCTCTTCACTGATATCAAATTTCATGTCTTTGACGCCAAGACTTGCTACAACGCCCTACTCGGTAGGCCCTGGTTACATGAGTACAAGATCGTCCCTTCTACACAATATCAGTGTATGAAGTATTTTAAGGATGGCTCGGAGTACACCATCACGGAGAGAGCTAAACCCATTCTCGATAAACGAAGTCCGGAAATACGAAGGTACAAAGTACTTCCTACCAGACTTTGAGGAAACGAAAAGGTGCCACAGGCCGGAGAGTAAAAAAAATCCGTCGCCACTATATCGATCTTTTGGAGCGATACTGGGGAAGACGAAGAAATAGTCTACACGGGGCAAACCCAAAAAGAAAACAATAAGCCCGGATCATCTACCCCGATCCTGGTTTTTGGCAGCGATTCCGAGGATGAAACTAATGTAGTATTCTATGTCCGCCCATCAATACAGACTCTTGCCGAAGCGGACCAGAGTCTACAAATCACGATGGCTCCGCCGCGACACTACAAGGAACTTGATGCACTCGATATCTACAGCGTACAAGAGCTACAAACTTTCTACGTGACTCCTAGACAAAGAGGTGAAAAGGCATTCCTCTTCTACAAATCTACGGAGACCAAAGTAGAGAAAGAAATTTAGCAGGGTGTTGATTTTGCGCTCGATAGGTTTCAACACATCTGTCTGCCAAGATATTACGCGGAGGGATTGAAAGAGCTGATAAGACGCCAAGGCGTACCCCTTGAACAAACTGTTCGTCAAGCCCAATTCTATAAAAAGATTTGGGATATTTCCGGGACTCAGCGAAAAAAGCCCAATGGGGAGATGGAAACAACTGGACTCGGATATGTTCGGTCCAAGAGACGAGAGCAAGCTTATAGTTGCCACGTCGTAAAAAACTCGAATGAAAAGGAAAACACTCTTCTAAGTAGCCATGATGATGAATCGGAGAGAGATCCCGCCTTGAAAACGTTAAGTCCATCGTTTGAAGAACAAATTACCAAGCTATTAAAAGAAGCTTGCCAAGCGAGCTGGGACAACCAAAGCTGCGAAATGGCCATTTATGAAAAGGCCAAGCCGCAGCGTCTCAGCCACCAATCTGCGGCGGAAGTAGATTGAAACGCTCTTCATCCCAACCCAGCTATGTGTTCTCGCGGAAAGGGAAAATCTCGAAGTAGAGGTAAAAACAGGGCAAAAAATGCAAACGACATTCGAAGACAACAAAGCAGATTCAAGACGCCGTTTGATCGAGAAAAGCTCAATTGGAGCCCGTCCTTTATAAATAAGATGGATCAGGAATACTCTTTCCCGCAAGACAAGACAGGGAAAAAATTCAACCTTGTCCTGAAGCACCAAATGATGACGCTTCCGGAGCCTCGGCACCCCGAACAAATAAACGAGATCCATCATCCGAATTATTGCTACTATCACCGAGCAATAAGTCACCCCTTTAAAGATTGCTTCACTTTCAAGGACTAGGTAGAAGACCAGTATCGACAAAGCAGGTTTGCTTTATCCGACAGATGGAAAATAAGCCCGCCGCAAAAGCACGAGCCAAAAAGGACCTACACCGTCAGGATAGGACCAGCTCGACAACAAAAAGTGAAGTGAACTCGTACCTGCTATACGATAACACTCTTAAAAGGTGAAGGGCGCAAGAGTATGAATGATCTCTTCAGATGTTTCGCAAATGAAGACGAGGATGAAGTGATCTCAAAGTTTCTACCAGCACCAAAAGAGCTGGAAGATGGGATACACACCACGGCGGACAACCTAAGAAAAATTGACTTAGGGACGGAAAATGATCTGAGGCTAACGTTCGTTAGTGAGCTACAATTTGAAAAACAGGTAGCCACGTTAAAGGACGTGCTCATGCAGTATAAAGATTGCTTCTCCTGGAACTACTCTGAAATTCTAGGTTTAGATCTAAAATTAGCAGTGCATAAACTGACTATATCGTTGGGCATAAAGCCAATCAAACAGGTACCAAGAAGGATGCGACTCGAACTAGAGATGAGTATCAACGCCGAAGTCAAGAAACTAATCGACTCCGGCTTCATCCAAGAAGTTCAATATCCCGACTGGATCGCTAACATAGTTCCAGTGATGAAGAAGAAAGGGACGGTTCACATCTGCGTGGACTTTCGGGACCTCAACAAAACTTGCCCGAAGGATGACTTCCCAGTGCCCGTCACTGAGCTGATGATCGATAACACGTCTACCCATGAGGTCTTCTCCTTCATTGATGGATCTTCAGGATACAAACAAATAAAAATGCATCCTGAAGACCAGAAGCATACCGCCTTCCGGCCCATTGGGCATATTCTGTTATAAGGTGACGCCCTTCGGTTTAAAGAACGTCGGTACTACCTACCAGAGGGCCATGACAAATATCTTCGATGACCTCATACATGAGATTGTCGATTGCTACATCGACGACCTTGTAGTGAAGATCAAATCTTACGAGGAATATTGAGAACATCTAAAATAGTGTTCCAATGTTTTCGGAAGTATAATCTGAAGATGAATCCTCTAAAATGCGCGTTTGGAGTTTTCTCAGGTAAATTGTTGTGATTCATCATACGTCACCGGGGTATTGAATTCGATCCCTCAAAGATTAAGGCGATTATGGAAATGCCCATGCCAAAAACTTTCAAACAACTGCGGTCTCTCCAAGGAAAGCTTTCATATATCCGGCGGTTCATAGCCAACCTCTCCGGAAAATACCGTCCCTACAGTCATCTGATGAAGAAGGGGACCCCGTTCGTCTGGGAGCAGAAGTGCCAAAATGCACTAGACGAAATCAAGCAATACCTGCAAAATCCGCTGGTTTTGGCTGCTCCGGATAAGGGAAAACCCCTTATCCTATATACAACAGCCCTGAGGGTTCTCTAGGTGCGCTATGGGCTTAAGAGAATGATTAAGGAAAGGAGAGAGCTCTGTACTATTTAAATCGAGTTTTCATAGGGGTAGAAAGCAACTACTCCCCATCGAAAAGCATTGCCTGGCACTGATCTTCGCAATAACCAAGTTCAGATATTACGCCTTGGCACATGAGTTCCACCTCAGATCGAAAGTGGATCCTCTCAAATATCTAATGTCAAAGGCTATACCGATAGGAAGGCTTGCCATATGGTCCCTCCTCCTGATGGAGTTCTCGATAACGTATCGACCCCTCAAAGCAGTGAAAGGCCAGGCCATCGCCGATTTTCTCACAGAGTCCGATATCAGCCGACTCCCCCTTAAATTGCGAGTTGCCGGATGAGCACGCATTCGACGCAATTGAAGAAGAAAACGAAGAAGATAAGCCTCGGTAAGAGCTTTACTTGGATGAAGCATCCTCCATGAAGAGGCAAAAGCTAAACGCCTCCATAATCAAAAATGGGGTAGGCCTTATCTTCGTGACCCCGCAAGGATAGATATTGCGTTACGCCCTCTCCTTGGTGGAGCCAAGGACTAATAATGAAGCAGAATATGAAGTTTTGATAACCGGCCTTGAGATTTCTATCGACATGGGAATTAAAGGCCTCCTCATATATGGAGACTCTCAACTGATCGTCAGCCAAGTAAAAGGCGACTATCAGACATGTAAAACAGAACTGATAAAGTATGGCGAAAGGGTGCAGCAACTGCTGATACAAATCAAATTCTATACCCTGGAAAGCATACCGTGAGCGGAAAATAGCAAGGTGGACGCGTTGGCTAAATTGGCTAAGGAATTGGCCGATGAAGACCTCGATGACATAAGGATCATTGTGCAAAGCCGCAGGGTCCTTGCGCCAACAAATACATTTTCGGATGACCTGACAGAGACATCCAAGGAAAATAAACGACCGAACGAGAAGCCCTCCAAATAGAGGACAAAGAAAAGGTCCCCAAAATACGCTTCTCATAGATCCATCATCCTCAACTTTGAAATTAAAGTAAAAATCTGGATCAGTAGTTTTCTCTCTTTTTAAAATGCTTGATAATTTGGATGCAATTTATTCCTATATTATTTTTTTATTTCAACCCTCAAATAATCATGAACTTCTGGTGGCGTGATGATATCATAATCCGTATTATACATTGCATTAATTGATGATGCGTCGACATTATTTTTAAGCCATCCATCATCAGTTTAGTTACCCCAGTTCTTACAATGGGTTTGCGATGGACCACCCCATGAGAACGATATTTAGCAGTTTTTGACGGTGCGGTAAAGTCATGATTATGTTTTTCATTTAATATACTGACCTTCCAAGTATCATGATCGGTCAATATAACCTTCATTCTTGTGGGACATTCTACTCGCGTGGATTGACATCGTGATACTTCCCTTTCTTCCACTCCATATGTTTTTTTTGGTTCACTCTTTCCGGATTTATTACATACAAACTGTCTTGCTATAACTTTATCAAGAATAGAGTTAAAATTATGAGTTGACGATCTTCTAACTCCGAAACCCATCTTTAGAGCATATTCGTTATGAAAATCATATGCAGCATCATCAGTAATGAACTCCATCCCTAATTCCGGTTTACAAATATTTTTTGCATGAGTTAAATTGTTTGAATTTTCTGTATGATCTGCAACTTCAGAATCTACCATATGGTTCACCTGAAATCAAATTTTCATGATGTTATTATCTAAGACTAATTATTAAGTTTATAATCATTAATATAATATAAAAGGTTCACATATCTGATAAATTGACAATTAATTCATGAATAATTAATAAATCAAATTAAATACCATGATATAACGAAATTTACCGAATTGTGTCATGGAAGAAAATGACTTTGATCATCTGATAGCTAATTTGCCATAGTTGTAAGACAAACAATGATTCCTAAATATATAAAATCTGAAAGAAATATATAAGAATCAGCATGAAAGTTATAAACAAATAAAAAACATTTGCAAAAAGTATACCAAAGAATACCAAGATGAACAGAAAGGAAAATTTCTACAAAACAAGTGCTAACTTAATACGTAAATAGAAAGCGAAAATAAAACTTACCGGAATAGAATAACAAGTGCTCAAAAGAAGGTAGTCATATGAGAAGAAGGCTTCATAGGGATGGCTATAGTCATGACTCATGCAAAACTGGGTTTTTTCTTTCTAAAATACCTTATTGAGATAGAATAACAACGACTCTATTTACTTAAGAGGCGGTGTTCGTATGAGAAGAAAGCTTCATAGGGATGGCTTTAGTCACGACTCATGCCAAACTAGGGTTTTTTCTCTCTAAAAAACTTTACCGAGATAGAATAACAACAACGAGTGCTCAATAGGAGGTGTTCGTATGAGAAGAAGGCTTCATAGGGATGGTTGTAGTCACGACTTATGCAAAACTAGTCTCAATTTTTAACACTCTATACGAATTGGGCTTGTATCAAATAGGTTTTTTGTTTATAAATATTATTGCGCCAAAAAAACCCTAGTTTTCGATGAGGGCCGATGGAGAGAGAGACTTAAATTCATACAAAATTCATATATAAAAATGATGTTTCTTTAATGAATTTATCCCCAAAAAAATCATTCCCGTATGAAAATGATCAACAGCTAGATGGTGTTTCTTTTTCGATAAGCACATACGCATCTCAGCATATCTTTTTCAATGATGTTTATTTTTCAATTAGTATATAAAAAATTTTGAGGATAAATTTGTTAAAGAAACATCATCAACACTTTATACGCATCTCGGCGTCGATAATAGTGTATAAAAAATTGAGAATCAATAATAGGAAAGAATCAATAAGAAACCCTAATTACTAAATAACCCTAAATTCATAGAAAATTCGAACAAAAGTTTCGACGGAGAGAGGGACTTACCTTCAATCGAAGAAGAGGATCGATGGAAAGAGCCGCGACTTCAGGCTTGAAGAGAAAATGGGCAAGAAGCGATGAAGGGTTTTATCCTTGAGTTTCTATACACGGAGAAGAAATCAACGCAAGAAGAAGACTTACCAAAATCACTAAACAATTTATACAAAACCCCTTGCCTCTCAATCGGGAGAAGAAAATCACCTATCTCAACATTCAACGGCGAAGAACCCGCCACGTGGGTTGCGGCCCATTCCTTGCTATGAGCCCGAATTCTCCCTCTCTCTCCACACACATAGGGGCATGATCTATTGCAAACCGGTCCACATTTTTAAAAAATGGGAACTCTCGATCTACGATATATTTTAACGATTCGATTCGTTCAAGTCGGCCGAGACCAGCGGCCTCCTAGCTCCAATCGGCTCCATGCTTTGTCCGTGCACCTCTTCGACTCCCCTCAACTCTATTTAAACTCCTATCTTCACACCAAGAGACTGGCAGACTCTTCATATAGCCAAATTAAACTTATTTTAATGCAATTTAATCCTTTGTTTTTGCACTAAAATACCTTAGACTATTCCTATAAATACCACCTCATCTCCTATGTCTACCATATTCAGAAATCTCTTGCAAAACTCTCTCAAAATCCTCTCTAAAAAAACAAGCGGTGTTACCTCAATTCAAGTCGTTCCATCGAAGGCCGGAGTCGTTATTCGATCCTTGACGTTCCCTTGATGCTACAGCGGTTCCACGATGACCTCCTTTATTCTCTTCCTCTCTTTTCAAAGCTCAAAAACTGTAAGTTCTCTTCCCTCTCTATCTTTATTCTATTCATCTCAAACCACTTCTTAAAACGATAACGATTTAAAATGGAGTTAGCAATAGAATATTCTTTTAAACTGAATTTTATCACACTTGCTATGCCAAATAAGTCACACAAATCCTCTAACACCACTTTAAAATATTATTCATCTCATTAATTTTGAATGCGTTTGAAATTTTATGCTAAATAAATCATAGACTAAAAATTACACAAAAATACCATGAACCTTACTTATATTTTTCACGTTATCATGTCATATACCTATAGAAAACTCACGGGGTAACGACCTATCCCATCATATACACTATGGTCTCATAGTACGATATTTTAGATACAATGTTTTAATCTAAAAGAAACAATTTCATGAAAATACCCTCGCTTTATAAAATACGTTTTAATCACTATTTTTAACACCTTTGTAATTACGTCTCTACAACTCTCGTTAGGAGACCCATTTGTGGATGGTGCGAGTTATCACACGTCCTTGGAATAGTAGAGCGAGATGCGGAACTCCTTATGGTGAATTCGGTCTTGAAAAGAATTAAAAATACGATTTCAAGAAATACGACTTTTAAAGCAAATTAAATCATTGGAAAATTATATAAAATTATGAATCCGTATTTTCAAGGAAAACACATCGTGAAAACTATATTTTTAAATGAAAGATTTAAGTTTTAATAAAATAGTATCAAGTTTCCAAAAGTGGTATTTTTCATTAAAATACCATAAACTTTAAAAACTAGATTTTTACATTAAAATACCACAAAATACAAAATACGTTTTTATACAAAAATCGTGAATTATTAAATAACATATTTTTATTTAAATATTTTTAAATGATATTTTTACTAGAATACCGTAGAAATCAAAATACTAGCCTAGGTTACGTATTTAGATTGCAGATTGGTTTGACTGGCATCTTTTCTTGTCAGTTGCCTCGGAGTTACCGGAGACAACCATGCAACACTTGCCTCTTCCTAAATATAGATTGTAACCTTAGAGTGGATATTATCAAACAATAATCATTTTTGAAAAAGACACAAATCCTGCCGTCCACGTGCAGCGGTTATCGATATTTTCCAAACTCAAGAAATTTACAAGATTAAATATAGTAATAAGACATGACTATAACCTTAATATAAACTCAAAATTGCTTTGAAACTCAAATCCAAACTCGAACCCAATCTTGAACTTGAACCTAGACTTAAACTCGAACTCAATCTACTCGAACTAACTTGATTCGACTGAGAATTGCAACTGATATGACTCACATTCTACTCGACTTCATTCTTCACCTTTTGCAATCTATGGTTTCGATCAAGATATGTATTAATCAATCAATCAAATTAACTAAGTCAATCTAACAGTTAACATCTATTATACTCGGGGTGCCTTGGGTAGTTACAAGTGTGAATCCAACGGAACTTCAAGAGTCCCGTATTAACCCACTCGAATTCTATTTACTCGAATCTCAGTCGAGTCGACTCCTCCACGGCTTGGATTCTCGATGCTAACACATAAAATGGATCCGTGTTTCCTTACTCCTGGGGCCCTACTCTTGAGCTTGTGAATAGTTCTACGATTGCATTAACATTCACACTTGGAACTTAACGTTAACATAGTGACCATATAGAGACCTATAGTATATATATACCCATATTCACTTCCACATACTTTTACTCGTCATATACATTACTTCATTTTATGTTATACTTGTCACTTTTCACTTTTACCTTACCCTTGGGACTTACCGAGCGTTAGTTCGCTGACGGGCATTCCACCCACTTTTGTTTTCTTGGAACGTTCGTCAGATACTATTGAGATGGAAGAAGTGGATGCTATGGAGGAGGATTACGACCAGACCACTACACTAGCTTAGCTTGGTTGTCTTTTATTCCAGTTTATGTATGTCACATGTTTAGGCATTTCTGTTTTTGAATTTCCTTTTTAGTTGAACTCATATATTGTAAATGTTTCAAGTTTGAATGTAAATAAAAAAGTTTGTTGAAAAATATCCAGCCTCCATTTATTCTTGCATTGTGTATATTGTTGGGGTAAAAAATTACACCCCGTTGACCAAGTCAAAATCAAAGTCAACCCCAAGTAAGTGGGCCCAAGTTTAGGTCAAGTGACCCCATGCCTAAGTCGAGCCCCACGGCCGGTCCCCCATGCCAAAATGAAAATTATGTAATAAATAATTTTGATATAATTTTTATGAATAAATGTAAGAAAAATGGGCATAAAGCCAATTTTTTTGTAAAGTCCATGGCTCATGTGCAAAAGAAATAAGCACATGGGGTATAGGATGGACAAAATGCCATTTTGTAAAGCCCAAGGGGCTATGTATAAATTTGTAAGCCTATATAAGGCAACATGATGAAATGGAAAAAAAAAGAATTCATTCCCCATCAAATCTCTAGGGTTTGTGCCTCCATCCTCACTCTTCTTCCTCTTCCCTTTTATTTTCCAATTAAATCAAGAGCTTAGCTCTATAATTTTTTTAATAACTAAATAAAGTTTCATCGTAAACCCGCTGAAGGAGAGTTTAACCCTCATATTCAATAAAAAAAAAGGAGAAGAAGGGAAATCCACCTCCAAGACTCCATCAAGAGAAGAAAAGGGGTCACTTTTCATCATCCAAGATCTAAATCTTGGAATTTCAAGAGAACCTATTTTGGGTTTCTTCTCAAAAGAGAAAGCAGGAAATCTTTTGGAGTTCAACTCCACAATAAAAATTCTTTTGGAGTTTAACTCCACAATAAAAATCGTTTTAGGAGTTTAACTCCATTTAAACTCTTTTGGAGTTTAACTCCACAATAAAAAAAATTTATATTTTGGAGTTATAAAAATATCTTTCGGAGTTTAACTCCACAATAAAAAATTCTTTTGAAGTTGAACTCTACAATAAAAATCCTTTTGGGGAGTTTAAATCCACCTTAAATCTTTTGGAGTTTAACTCCATATAAAAACTTTTGGAAGTTTAATTCCAAATAGAATTATTTTGGGAGTTTAACTCCAAATAGAATATTGTGGAGTTTAACTCCTTCAAAAAAAAATTTTTTGGAGCCCCCTCACTTGAGGGAGAGGCTCCCACCAAGTGGGAGCCCTCACATGAGGGGGGAGCCCTCATGTGAGGGGGAGGCTCCCACCAAGTGGAAGCCCCTACTCCCTCTCACGTGAGGGGAAGGAAGCTCCCATCCCACTTCCCTTCATGTGAGGGGGAGGCTTCAAAATAAAAATAAAAAATGTTTTATATTTTGGAGTTTAACTCCATACAAAAACCTTTGGAGCGTTCAACTCCATGAAAAATGTTTTGGAGTTTAACTCCATACAAATGCTTTGGGATATTAACTCCATAAACTTTTGGAGTTTAACTCTATACAAAAACTTTTGGGGAGTTTAACTCCACGAAAAATCTTTTGGAGTTTAACTCCATACAAATGTTTTTGGGAGTTTTACTCAATTAAAAAATCTTTTGGAATTTAACTCCATATTTTAAAAATCTTTGGGAGTTCAACTCCATATTTTAAAAATCTTTTGGAGTTTAACTCCATACAAATGCTTTTGGGAGTTTAACTCCATAAAAAAAATATTTTGGAATTTAACTCCATATAAATGCTTTGGGAGTTTAACTCCATAAAAAATCTTTTGGAGTTTAACTCTATTAAAAAAATAAAAAAAAGTATTTTGAAGCATATACTCCCTCTCACGTGAAGGAGAGGAAGCTCCCAATAAGTGGGAGCTTTCCCCCACGTGAGGGGGAGGCTTCCACAAAGTTGAAGCGCCTGCTCCCTCTCAGGTGAGGGAGGGGGAAAGCTCCCACACCCTCCCTCACGTGAAGGGGAGGCTCCCACTAAGTGGGAGCTCCCCACTCTCCCTCACGTGAGGGGAAGGTGGGAGCCTCCCCCTCACGTGAGGGGTGTTAGTGTTAAATGCCCTAGAGGTCATTATTGTATCATACTGGTTTGTATATTACTTAATGAAAGCTTGGAATATACACGGATATAGTAACAGTCTTGCCCGAAATGGTAGTATGCAATCTGGTTTGATTCTACCTCAATATGTGCATGTGTTTCTTTTAGCGCATCGCTTATACATATTGGTAGAGCCCTTAGGATTTTTGCTTGATTACCAGCGTTGTGATGGCAGTCACACTAGTGAGGATGGGTAGTCTATAAGCACATCCTATACAGGTCCATAGTCGTAGGATTATCGAGACGGGGCATTGATACTCCAGAGAAGACTAGTGTATACGCTTCTCATCCCAGAAGGGGAGATGGTCTGTCACACAGCCATTAGTACGTCGTACTGGAGATAGTATGCAGGTGCTCATTGGGTTATGAGTACACTGGACATGACTCGTAGGAAACTGCTGGTGGGTACTATACCTATCGTCGGGTGGCAGTTCCCAGGTGACATGGGTACAGCTTAGTCCATCGACTTGACACTGCTACTTCGCCTAGAGTGTGTTCCCATTGTTCTTAGATTGCTACCCTACCACAGCTCAAAGGAGTCGTGCAAACAGGTAGTAGTTGGGTGCAGTCCCGAAGCACTTAGAGGCAGTGGCGGTTATATATGATGCTTCTCTCCCGGTATTGGGGATTGATATCTCGCTGTGTTCGGAAAGCCATTACACAATGTCCTTGGCCAAGGCAAACGAGATTTACTGGTAGGTACTCCAGTAGTTTCTCTGGGTGTTTTAGGCTACACTCCGACACGACTTATTGCGATATTAGGGGTCTGACGATTACCGCCCCTAGGCCCGATATGCGATACTCTTAGACGAACAAACCGGACTGTACGGAGATTGTCACAGATAGGCTCAGTAGGACTTCGGATGAGTTTGCTCACCGGCCTTCTTATCGACAGATACCTGGGTAGCCGTTACGTACAGCTAGTACCGCTGACGTGCTTGTGGTTAAACCCATTTCCAGCGTAGTGTCGAGTCTTTAGAGTCCCACTTGTGCACGTATAATGATTCGGACAGATAATACTAGTGGGCTTTGGTTTAAGCCGGATCCTAGTATTATACTGATGGATTATTTTCGTCTCATTGTATTCATATTCTTCGGAATATGGATACGGGTATGTATATACGGTTGAGGGGCATTCTCGTAATTTACTCGGGATTGCTTCTAGAAGAAGACACTTCATTAGGGTTTTATTCTTTTGATTAAAAGAATAATGAGGTGGAGGTTTACATTAAATGAAGCATGGCTCTTAGTGACTCATGGCATGACTCACCCATTAGATATTTGTGAAGCATGCTAGATATTTATCTCATTAATTATTATATGCTTCATCTATTCTTCACAAATGAGCCATCTTTATTTTTAGCTCACTCTACACTCTCTTTTCCTCAAGCTCCTTCTTCTTCCTCTAACCCTAAATCTCTAAAGTGTTGAGAATCCTAGGGTACTTAGAGACACACTAATCCATATACACTCTCTACATCATGTAGGACATCTAGTTTAGCGAATTAGATGCCGTAGTTACCTCGGATTTGAGGTTGGAGCTCGGACTATAGACTCTCGGGTGGATCGTCTTTGACTCGAGGAGGACGACGAGGTTGCCCGATCCATTACGATCCTCGGAGCCTATGACGAGGAGGAGGACAGAGACAAGAAGACCCGAAGGACATGAATCTGTGAGGTATAAACTTCTTTCCGAGTAGTTAACCTCTTAGTAGTTTAGCTAGTTAGAGTTTAGTATCGATCGTGGAGTTCAAGTCGGTGTTGCGAAGCATATAAAATCGTTTTTTGTAAATTCTACATCCCCGCAAACCCGCGGGGTGCGCGACATCGACTTACAGTGGTATCAGAGACTACTAAACCTTTACTAGCTTGTTAGCAAGTAGTTAGAACTTCGATCGTCGGAAAATCACGAAAACGATACACCGAATACCTAACTTTCTGCGAATTTTTTAACCGCCATAAAAAATATTTCAGAGGAATGAAAATTTCATGTAGGGTATTATAAGAACACCCAAGAAAAACGAGCAAGTGAATCGCTAAGACGACCGCGGAAGCGCGGCAGAACGGTGCGTTCCGCCGCGGTTCCGCGGCCGAGTCGAGGCCGATTCGACTAATTTTTCTTCTGTTGTTCTAATTGTTGGTTTTATTGTTCTCTGGAATATTTGGTTTCTACCCAGTATTTTTCTGAGTGCTGGTTTGCACTTGGGGTAGACACGGAAAATATGTTTCGATCAAAATTCTAAAGTTCATGGCTAATCGGGTTTTATCTGTGTTGTTATATGTGTTCGTAAACTTCAGCTAATTGCTATACGTCGGTTAGTTTGGGGTTGCACATATCTGTGATGTTGGTATATGTATATGAACTTTATTGGATCGTCGTGGATGAATAGCCGAGGATGTGAGAAGAGAGTTTTCTTTCATTTGATGTAAATTGTAAAGTGATGTAATATTCTTTTGCGGGGCACATCCGGGTTGAGGTTGTAGCCACCGTTGTATTATTTCTTTTACTGTTTTAGCTTCTAGGATAGACCCAAGGTGGGGTGCACAAACTACCGGGTTGTTTGAAGTGCCGAGTGGCCTACTCATTTTACTGAGGGAGGTTGCTTCACTCCGGGAATTTGGCGGGTAGTTTGCCGCACTCGTAAGGGTCTTGAGTGGGGTTTGGCTATTCATCACGACCATGGAATCTGTCTTTTGTTACAGATTTAAACGAAACGCGGAATTCCTAGTATATCTAATATGTTCATCTGTGATCTGAAATGCCTATTATTGCGTGAGACGAATTATTATTATATATATGTTATATAATAGACGTTGCTTATGTTTTGCATCCGCGCTAGTCCAGCCCCCGCTCCGGCATTAGTTAAGTAACCTAACGGTATTAGACGGGGCCCAGTGGCGAATGCGGATGGCATAAGCGTACGTGGTATTTTCGTTTCTTTCTGCAATGGTAGGTGTAAATGATGGGACTGCATTATATGTTTAATGCAAAGCAAACAAACCAAAGTTGAATCGTTGGAAATTTTTTTAAAACACTCGGTTTTTTCAAAACAGAAACTTTTAAATGCGGAGATTAAACCAGTCCTTTAAAAGCTATCAGGTTCCTTCGATTAAATCAAGTTCATTACATTCACGGTTTCTCCAAAACCAGCCGTAGCCCTCCGTCATTTCAGTTGAATATTCAGTATTATTCAAGCTATGTATTTTGACCTTCGCCAAGGCATAGTGATTGGTAGCTGCTAGATATTCATCTGTAGCATAAATAGATGAGTTGGTTTGGGACAGTCGTACTATTATTTTGGCCTTCGTCAAGGATATGTACGGGTGGGTTCAAATTAACCTGGCCAATGACGGGCAGAACTTGACATGTGACTTATGATATGTTGGCCTTCGTCAAGGTCATAAGAGCATGGGGCAAAAATCCACATTGGGAGATTTTAAGGAAACTGAAACTTGCTAGTGTTGTATACCATTTGGAGTGTGATAATGTTGGTAGGATTCCTTTAGGATTATCACACAATGATATTTGGATCCTGATCCTACTGTGAGTATCCGCTACTCCTCGGAAGATTTTTCACTAACACAATCAATGCTATTGTTCATGCCAAAATTTTCGGTCAAGAGTTACTTGTTCCCTTATAAAAAGGGGGAGAGTCCTCAAAATTTGGCCTCACGTGTTAAACACGTGGGCGCTCATATGCAAAGCATATGGACACTGAGAATAAAACAATTAATGGCCAAATAGACCTCACGTGTAAAACACGTGAGCACTCATATGCAAAGCGTATGAGCGCCGAATAAAATAAACTTAAAGGGCCAAACATGCCTTACATGTAAAACACGTGAGCGCTCATATGCAAAGCATATAAGCGCTGAACATAAATCACCAAGGGCCAAACATGCCTCACGTGTTAAGCACGTGAGCGCTCTGAATATAAACAGCCTAAAACCCACAATAGGGGTCACGTGTTAAACACGTGAGTGCTTTTTCCAATCACATGCAAATCATGTGAACACCCTAATTTAAAAGGTTTCTATCAAATTCTAGAATTAAATTCTATTTGGGAAATATTTTCTTGATCTTCCTTAAACTAGAAAGATCTTCTCTGTTAAATAGAGGACCCTTGGATCAAAGATCCAGCGGTGATCATTTGATAGAATAAAAATCTATCATAGGAAAATATTTTCCTAATCTTATAACAAGAATAAAATTCTATGTTAATAAGATATCCATATTAAGAAAATATATTTCTGATCTTTTTAAACTAAAAAGATTTGATAGAAAAAATTCTTATCTTGTTAAAACCAACAAGATATTCATAATCTTGCTAAAAAATAAGAAATCTTCTCTGTTAAACAGAGAGCCTTTGGATTAAAAATCCAACGGTGAATAAAATGAACCGATTGATCTAAAAGATCATTTTGGTTGATTATAAAATCAATCAACATCTCTCAATGAGAGATTTTCTGAACAAATTGATTCTTTTCTTTCTCCTATAAATAAGAGCAAAGGGACAGAAAAAAGAGAGAGACAAAAATGGAGAGGAACCCCCCATAAACTCCAAGTTCAAAAAGAGGGGAGACACATATACACAGAGGGAGAGGGGAAGAAAAATAGAGAGAAAATTTAATTCTCTAAAGAAGAGAAACCCTTCCCAAAAGCTCTCACAAAAAAGAGAATTTAATTCTCAAACCAAGAGTTTAACTCTTCTAAAAAAACTTAGTTCTTCCTCTGGTTAAGATCTGTAGAAGCAGATCTCCCCACAAGTTGAGAATTTAATTCTCATCAGGGAGATTCTGTCATGCAGATCCAAAACCCACGGGAAAGAACTGAATCCAAAAGAGTTTAACTCTTACAAAACATATAGGAATTTAATTCCTATGAAACTAGGGTTTAACCGTTTAAAAAGAATTAGTTTCTCAGAACCATAGAAGAACACCCCGGTGATTCATTAGCATTCAACGCTACACAACAAAACTCACGTGTTCCCACGTGAGCACCTCTGATGAACAAAAAGAATTACTGAGACTGAATCACGCGCTCCCACGTGACCCTTTAAAGCGAGCGCTCAACAATTACATGAAAAGAGGAATGAACCCAAAGACAGTTTCAATTTTAGGGCGCCTCACGTGTTCCCACGTGACCCCCGAACAGTTGTACATGAAAAAGGGGAAAAATTCCAAGGACAACGCTCACATTTTGAAGGCGCCTCACGTGTCCGCACGTGACCATTTGATGAACCAAGTGCTTAGCACTTATAAGTGAAAGAGGAATAAAATTCAGAGAACAGTTCCCATCTCGGGCGCCCCACGTGCTCACACGTGAGCCAAGTGCTCAGCACTTTTATATATAAAAGAGGGAATCAACCCAAGCGAACAACGCCAACTTTCAAGAAGTATCACGTGCAACACGTGAGCGATCTCAAATTCCAGTGTGCAATACTGCTTTAGAGCCTCATGTGCCACACGTGAGCACCTTCAACTTTCAGTGTTTAACACTGCCTTAGAACATCACGTGGGAGCACGTGGGCACTAAAAATACATTAGTGTCTAACACTGTAAGGAACCAGCTTCAATCTCAAATTGGTTAACTTCCTCCTGAGATTAAATCTCCAAGCATACCGAGCCTCTATGCTCAGACTCGATAACTCCTAGATTTGGAATCTGGTTCAAGGGTACATCTCTCCACACATGTCGTTGTAATTCTTCAACGTCTTCAGAGAGGTGGAGGGTCCCAATAACCAATAACTTTTGGTGCACTGCCAAACTGGTTAAACCAAAACCCCATGGACTATGAGCTCCTTAAACTCATGGACTATGATGTCCTTAAACTCACGGACTATGATGTCCTTAAACTTTATGGACCGTGGGGTCCTTAAACTCATGGACTATGATGTCCTTAAACTTTATGGACTATAAGGTCCTTAAACTCATGGACCGTAATGTCCTTAAACTAACTACCGACCGTAACGTCCTTAAAACGATAGAGCCCAAATGCTCTTTCGCTGGATCAAAATGATCCTAAAACCCTGTTAAGTAGAGCTTAATCTAAAATTAGACTAACGTATCCTTAACAACCATTTAAGTTGATCTTAATCTCAAACGAGATTAACGATCCTTAAATCAATCCAACTACAGATCCCTCAACTGACATTGGTTCAAGGGTACATCTCCTCACACCTCTGATATATGTCGTTGTAACTTTTCAACGTCTTCAGAGAGGTGGCGGGTCCCGACAATTAATAAATCCAATGAACCGCAACGTCTCTAAACTAAACTCTATAGACTATGACGTCTTTAAACTATGGACTATGATGTCCTTAAACTCTATAGACTATGGTGTCCTTAAACTTATGGACCGCAACGTCCCTAAACTAAAATGGACTATAAGGTCTTTAAACTTCATGGACTATGATGTCCTTAAACTTTATGGACTGTGAGGTCCTTAAACTCATAGACTATGGTGTCTTTAAACTTTACAGACTATGGTGTCTTTAAACTGTCACGGACTATGATGTCCTTAAACCCAATGGACCGCAATGTCCCTAAACTAAAACAATAGAGCCCAAATGCTCTTTTGTTGGATCTAAATGATCATGTTGAGTAGATCTTAGTCTAAAATTAGACCAACATATCCTCAACCAACGTTTAAGTTAGTCTCAAATGAGATTAACGATCCTTAAACCAACCCAAACCCAAATCTAAGAAAATACGGATTTGGAATAATCCACGCCCTACGGGCGACAACATAAATTAGTCTCCATATACAATCCATGGGCAACCAAAAACAAAACAAACACACACGACACGAAGTAAACATCTGAAGAAGGAGAAAGTGGTTACCGCGATGCGGTAGCGTAATTAACTGCAGGGGCTTGCGCCTGCAGGGAAGAGCATCCCCACAATTAAAACCCCCTCAACGAGGGGGAATCTGACGAAGTCTGCTACATCGGCCGCATCCGTTTAAACCTTCGATACATGGTGTCATAAATCAACTTGGTATTTTCGGAGAGATGGACGGATAAAACCAAATAGCATCTGCCCCAAAATTCAGGCAAGACATTTGTCTTTCTGGCTTTCGGCGGTAAACAGATTCTGGCACGCCCGGTGGGACCTTTTCCTCTTTCCACTCCACATTTCACGTTTCGTGTTTTCCCGCGATCAAATAATCGCGGTATATATGTTTGTGGTTGCCCTTAGGGGAGGGGATACTGATGTCGGCGTTTCGTCTCTATGAAGAATGACGTTTGCTCCCACCTTAGCAACTCAGGCTCTGTCATATCCGGTGGAATCAAGTACGGGCCACTTGCAGGCTCAAATCTCTGCAATCCGGATCTTCAAGAAATCAACGGGCTTCTTTTTGGATCGATACTCCCACCTCCCACCCTCGGTGCCTCAACGCCGATGGAGGAATCCCAGAGGAAGTTTTTCTTCCACAGGCTGGTTCCCCAAGCAGTAGCTTTGCCGACGGAATCAGTCCTCAAACAACTGGCACATGCCAAGGACCAAGGTCGACGCAGGGGGGCATAATATTCAAGCTCTCAAAGGAAACAGGGGGTAGGCTCAGCAAAATCCTGAAGCTAATCAAATCCCGGCCGTAAGAAACGACCAAGTCGATATCAGCGTCATACAAAATGAGCTGGGGGCAGTCCTCCGTATGGTCCTGTTTCAACCCCGGTGGTGAATGTTATTGTTCCAACTGGGAACAGCTTCAAACTATTGTGAAGGGTCAGACAAAATTCTCCTACCGCGATACTGAAGAAGTCTCCGTAGCCCATGGAGATCCCACAAGAGCAGAAACAAGTTCGCTCCCTGAGACAACTTTCCTCATCTATATATAAGGTGTGGAAGCAGGTGAAGGGGACTCACCCCAAGACGGATCCTGATATATCGGTTCCTCTCAAAACCAAAGCGGCTTTTCACAAAAAAAAGGAGAGGCTTAATAAAGCTCAAGTGCCCGGAGCAAACTCCAAAGGCCAAGACTCCAAACACCCCAAGCATGGGGGCATGGTAGTTCACATAGTCTACGTGGTAAATTCCAAAGATGAAGTTCGAGCTTCTTCTAGTCACCGACCTCAAACTCGGTCCCTGAAAAAAGTTCAACTGCAACGTGAAAAGCTGCAGAAGATGCTTGCTCAGGCGGCAGCAAACGCTAATCCATCGTTTAAGGAAAATCCCAAGGGCGCACCCGAAGAAAGAATAGAGAAGGAGTCGGATAATGATTTCCTAAAGCGTGTTCTGAAAAAGAGAGAAGAAGAAGCGGCAGAAATGTCTATTAAAATGAACCAGATGGCCCTTCTGATTCAGAATATGGCTGGAAAGATGGTTCAATCGGAACCACTGGCAGATGAACCGCCGGTAGTCGGTCTTAAAGATAAAGATGACATTTCAATTCCTCTGCAAACCTCATCAACAATTGAGAAGGAAATGATTCCTAAAAGAAAAGCTGGACACATATATCGCTCAGCGAATCAAAGCTCACTACGCCAGTGAAGCCGCAAATAGGCCAATCAAGACTGGTCGACCGTATCCGGCGTGCTACGATCAAATACAGTACCCGCCAGAATACATACTTCCGACTCCACATATACAAAGGAACCGGGAATCCTCACCAGCACATCGCGCGATTTAAATCCATGTGCGGTAACACTGGAGCGAATGATATACTTCTCCTCTGACAGTTCGTCGGCTGTCTGGCAGGCATTGCCTTCGAATGGTATGCGGAACTCCCGAATGACTCCGTGAATACTTTCGACAAGATGGAGATGCTCTCTTGTCAAGAAATTCTCTAGTGTGAATAAACGCACTACTGTGATGACGTTGGTCAACGAAAGGGTTAAACCGAATGAGACTTGGGTTCAATATGTTACCCACAATACATCGATGAAGTTGCAGACATGAGAATGCTCATACCCACCCTTGACCCAAATTCAAAGGCGTCCTCATATATGGCCCTCTTCAAGCCGACGACTTTCCAAGAACTTATGGATAAAATGGCTCGATTGGATCAAATGGGTCAAGACTCTTTCTCATACGATGATGACGAGTGAAAAGCGGAGGCAAGATGGCGTTTGTAAATAAGTGGCTCTGAAGCAACCTGTCGCCAAAATAGCGACGACGTGGGTACTTGTTCCCCCCCGGGGATATACGCAGGGGGCATATTTCTTACTGGCGGAAGAATCTCTATGTAGAATGGGCCTTTCTTCTCAAAGGACAAGAAGGATATTAAGGGGCCTACAAACAAGTCACACAATCTAGTGGAATGCCCCGTTAAAAAAAACGGTATGTCCACAAGCAAAATGGACACGGATGAAAACCCGAAAGGGCTCCGTGAGTAAAAACAGCAGGACTGCCGGCGAGCTTTTGAAAACTCGGATCAGCGCAATCTCGTTAAAAAAAATGGGGTACGCCCATAAGTAAAATGGACACGGATGAAAACTCGAAAGGGCTCCGTGAGTAAAAACAGCAGGGTTACCGGCGAGTTTGCGAAAACCCGAAAGGGCCCAATCTCGTTAAAATACACTTGCGAGGTCCTCTCGACCTCGTAAAGAGCAAACTACCTGCGTGAGATCCTTACGACTCACAAAGGAGAGACACACTTAGGGATCCCCATGATTCCTAAGGAGAAAAATACACTTACGAGATCCTCACGACTTGTACGGAGAATTCCCCTTATGAGACCCTCACGGCTCATAGGATTCAAAAGCCTTAAGCTACAGGGATTTGAACATGTTCTTAAGCCATCATACACCTCTATTATCCCTACAGGTGGTCCAATACTGGCCCTTGTATACAATCCACGGGCACAAATAAACGTTTCCCCAACAGAGTCCCACCACTGACAAGGGATATCTTCATACGGCGAACGACACTTGTAAGTCCTCTCGACTTATAAGGAGAAAGCACTCTTGTGAGATCCTTACGACTTATAAGAGACCATACACTTAAGAATCCTCATGATTCTTAAGGAGAAAACACACCTACGGGATCCTCATGACTCGTAGAGAGAAATACCTTTATGAGACCCTTACGGCTCATGAAGTCAAAAGCCTTAGTCGACAGGATCTTAACCCTGTTTGCTAAACCACCTTTGTTCGAACCGACAATGGCAAGTGATGATTCGCTCCTGGCCATATCTCAGTTGTAGCGATGCTGATGCCTAAATCGGTATCAAACTCCAAGTTTATACTCGCGATAAAAAATTCAGCGAGCCAAAAATGCATATGAAATAGCTGAAATGATGGGGCAACTTGCAACGAAATCAGCAAGTAAAATATATGCATACAAAATAGCCGAAATGATTGAGCAACTAGCAATAAAAAACAGTGAGTAAAAAGAAAAAAAATATAGCCGAAATGATTGGGCACCGCGAAAAATAGCCGAAATGATTGGACAATCGCGAACTTCGCAATATAAAAGCTGAAATGATAGAGCATCGCGGAAAGAAATAAAAAATAATGATGATGAAACTTTTGCCCTACAGGTAAGTCCATACTGACCCCTGTATACAATCCATGGGCATAAACAAAAAGGGAACCACGTTTCCCCACCAGACTCTGTCAAAAAGAGAGTCAGATCTCAACAGCAACATCTACAGCCTAGAGATCAACAACAGCGTTTTTCCTCCAACAGGATGCAGACGCGACATCAACAAACGGAGCCACGGCAAAGTCCCTAGTTCCAAATCTCGACGGTTCACAGACAACCTAGAGACCACCTCGGAGCCATGGCAAAGTCCCTAGTTCCAAATCTCGACGGTTCACAGACAGCCTAGAGATCACCAACGTTGCTTCTCCTCACTCCAGCATGATGCAGATGTGATGTCAACAAACGACCCCAAGGTCAAAACAGTGGAGCTATGGCAAAGTCCCTAGTTCCAAATCTCGACGGTTCACAGACAGCCTAGAGACTACCCCGGAACCATGGCAAAGTCCCCTAGTTCCAAACCTCAACGGTTCACAGATAACCCAGAGACAACCTCGACATCCGTTGCAATATTGCAGACACAATGTCAACAAACGAAGCTAAGGAAAATCCCTCGCTTCAGGGTCTTTACGGCAACTCAAATGAGACCTGAAAAGGCAATCGGTGTAGATGGACAACTCAAATGAGACCTGAAAACCTCAATGGTTCACAGACAGCCAAGGAAAATCCCTCGCTTCAGGGTCTTTACTTTGTCCATGTACACCAACAAAGTATGGACGTTGGACGTTGCTCCAGATGGGGTAAAACCCGTAGGATGCAAGTGTTAGTGTTTATGCCCTAGAAGGCCATTACTGTATCATACTAGCTTGTATATTACTTAATGGAAGCTTGGGATATTCACATGTATATAACAGTCTTGCTAAACATGGTAGTATGCTACTTGGTTTTTCTATCTTAATATGTGAGTATACGTATTGATAGAGCTCTTAGGATCTTGCTTGTCTACCAGCGTTGTGATGGCAGTCACACTAGTGGGGGCTGGGTAGTCTACAAGCACATCCTTATTCAGGTCCCTGGTCGTTGGATTATCGAGACAGAGCATCGATACTCCGGAGTAGACTAGTGTGTACGCTTCTCATCCCAGTTGGGGAGATGGTCTGTCCCACAGCCGTCAGTACGTCGTACTGGAGATAGTATACAGGTGCTCGTTAGGTTACGGGTACACCGGACAGGACTCACAGGGAACTGTTGGTTGGTTTGATACCAGTCGTCAGTAAACAGTTCCCAGGTGACATGAGTGCAGCATAGTCCGCAGACTTGACACTGCTACTTCGCCTCGAGTGTGTCCCACTGTTCTTAGATTGCTACCCTACCACGGCTCAAAGGAGTCGTGCAAACAGGTGGCAGTTGGGTGCAGTCCCGAGCACTTGGAGGCAGTGGCAGTTAGACAGGATTCGTCCCTCCCGGTATTGGGAGTAGATATCGTGCTGTGTCAGAGAGCCATTACGCAAAGTCCCTGGCCAGGGCAAGCGAGATTTGCTGGTAGGTTCCAGTAGCTTCTCAGGGTGTAATGGGCTTCACTCCGACACGACTTATACCGCTATTAGGGGACTGACGCTTGCCGCCCCCCTAGGCCCGATATGCGATAGTCATGGACGAACGGACCGGACTGTATGGAGATTGTCACATCAGACTCAGTAGGAGTTCGGATGGGTTTACTCATCGGCCTTCTTATCGACAACTACCTGGGGACCGTTACGTACAGCTAGTGCCGCTTGCGGTCTGTGGTTAAACCCACTGCCAGCGTAGTAGTCGAGTCTCTAGAGTCCCACACAGAGAGTTTCCTACTCCAGGCGAAACGATATAGAGGTTGCATGGTTTTGCGACAAAGGGTTCGGACGCATACGTGCGTTTACGCGCGTACGACTTTCGGACAGTTTTTACCAGTCGGCTTTGGTTTAAGCCAGTTACTGGTATCCGGTTATTGGATTTTTACAGTCTAAAGTTTTTCCGTATTTTTTACGGATCGGAGGGGCGTTCTCGTAATTACTCGAGAAGCTTCTAGAAGATGTGACTAAGGAGGTTTCTTTTGGATAAGAGAGTGAGTCATGGTGGTGATTCATTCACTTCATTAATGCACATTTATTGCTTAATGACTCATGTTAATGAATCATCACAAGATATTTTGTGAAGCATGCTTATTCATTTCCTTTATTGATTATTTGATAATAAGAATGCTTCATAATATTATGATACACTCTCTCTCTTCTCTCATTATCATATCACACATTCTCTCTCCTCAAGCTCTCATCTTCAAACCCTAATCCTTAATCCTCATGTGTTGAGATCAAAGGATTAGTTAGACTAAACAATCCATAACCTTCACTCTATATCATCCTCTCATCTTTGATTAGCAATCAAAGTTGATTAGTTACCTCAAGTTAGAGGTTTAGCTTGGAGTTTCGCTCTCGGGTGGATCGTCTACTACCTAGAGAAGGTCGAGGAGAACAAAGGAGGACGTAAAGAAGAAGGACCGGTTTCATTAGGTATAATCCCTAATCACTTGTGAGATGAAACTTTAGAATACGGTTATTTAGAGTTTAGCTTCGATTCAAGCGGTTAGTCGATGTTCGTTGTTTAAACTTGATAAGTTTTTGTAAATTCCGCCTCCCCATAAGTACTGGGGTGTACTACATCGACTTACAGTGGTATCAGAGCCTCGCTAAACACTAAATAACTTAATCGCAAATTTGTACGAATTTCGAACGAAAAAACGAAGCCGGAAAACCCTAGTTCTGTTTAGTTTCTGTCGAACTTAAAATGAAGTCCTAAAATTTTTCTGGTGTGTTCAGAGAGCTTGACATGACCACAGGAGAACACCCAAGAAATTCGAGCCAATGATTCGACTAAAGCGCCGCGGAAGCGCGGCGGATCCCACCGATCCGCCGCGCTTCCGCGGCCGAGTTGCCGAGTCATGGGCTCAATTTTTTTGGGTGGGTCCCCTGTTATATTTGGGGTTTTCTGGAATATTTAATTATTGCTCAGATTACTGTTTAACAGAGCAGATTTTAGAGCAATATTGAAGTTGTTTATTCGATCGAATTGTACAGTATTTGCGTATTGGATTATATCTGTGATTGTTTGATGTGTTCGTAAACCTCCCCCAACTGCTAGTATGTCGGTTGGCAGGGGGTTGCACATTTCTGAAATGGTTATATCTGTTTGTGCATATAAACTGTATTGGACTGTTATGGTGTATAGCCGGGGTTAGCAATGGGTTATTGATTAATTCATTTGTTGTAAATGTAATTTGTTGTAATATTATTTTCGCGGGGCACTTCCAGGTTGCGGTCGTTGCCACCGTTGTATTATTTCATTTTACTGTTTTTGCTCCTAGGACTGACCCAAGGTGGGGTACACAGACTGCCGGGTGAGTAGTTTGCCGTACCCGTAGGGGTCGAGGGTGGGGTAAACGGCTATTCATCACAACTGTGTAATCTGTTTTTTCTTGCAGGCTCAAAAGAAATACAGATTGCTTGCAAATCCAATATTGTTTATCTGTGTTCTGGAATGAATATCATTGCGTCAGACGAATGTAAAATATCTATATTTATTATAGCTATTTAGACGTCACTTATGTTTTACACCCGCGCTAGCCCAGCCCCCGCTCTGTCGTTAGTTAAGTAACCTAACGGGTGATGACGGGACCCCGTGGCGAATGCGGATGGCATAAGAGGACGTTATATTTTCGTTGTTTTCTGCAATGATAGGTTAATGATGGGACGCATTATCTATAATGCAAAGTAAAACAAACCAAAGTTTAAATCGTTGGAACAATTTAAAAGAAACCACTCGGTTATTTTTAAAAACAGATATTTTTAAATGCGGAGCTTTAACCACTCCTTTTTAAAAGCTATCAGGTTCCTTCGGTTATATCAAGTTCACTACGTTCACGGTTTCGCCAAAACCAGTCGTAGCCCTCCGTCATTTCTTATGGATAGTCAGTAGTATTCAAGCTATGTTTGTTGGCTTTCGTCAAGACATAGTGTTTGGTAGCTGCTGGGGTATTCATTTGTTACATAGATAGATGTGTTGGTTTGGGACAGTCGCATTACCTTGTTGGCTTTCGTCAAGGGTATATACGGGTGGGTTCAAATTAACAAGATAATGATGGGCAGAACTTGACATGTGACTTATGATTTGTTGGCTTTCGTCAAGGTCATAAGAGCATGGGGCAAAAACTTATATCGGGAATTTCTAAAGAAACTGAAATTTGCAAAGAGATGCATACCATTTGGAGTTTGATGAATGTTGGTAGAATTCCTTCAACATTATCATACGATGATATTTGGATCCCGATCCTACTGTGAGTATATGCTACTTATCAGGATATTCGTCGCTTAACGATCAATGCTATAAACCTAGTAGGTGTCCAAGAAAAGTGTCAGCGGGGTTACGCCCCCAGAGAAAAGAGGTTATTTAATTAAGGAACTTCGCGAAAGCGTTGGAAAACCTCCCTCGAAGTATCGACACCGGCCTGGCTGAACGGTTAAGCAAGTATTGTACGGTGAGAATAGTCTTGGCTAATTCTTCTTTTATGGTTTGAGGAAGGATTCGAGAAACAGTGGGAGCCATCCAGTTTAGATAAATTAAAAACCACTCTAAACTTGCAAGAGCATCATGCTAAAGAGTTTTCTTCTCTCTCTCCTAATTGCAGCGACCCTGAAAATGACTGGACTTAAGTTACTTTTAGAGAAAAATATACTGACGGGGCCAAACTATAAAGATTGGCTGCGGAATGTCAAGATGGCTTTGACCTATGACAAACTGGGGTACGTCCTCACCGCTACAGCACCTGCTGTCCTTGGTCCCAAATCCAGCAATGCGGATAAGGAAATCCGTAAAACCTGGGATTTAGATTGCGCGAGAGCCAAGTGCATCGTGCTTGCCTCAATGAACAATGAACATCAGAGGAGGCACGAGGATATGTCCCTAGATGGCATATTTCTCCAGACAAAGGAACTTTATGGAGAGCAATCTCGTATAGCAAGATACGAGACCTCTAAGAAATTGTTTCGAGCGAGGTTGGCTGTCGGGTCATCGGTAGGTGAACATGTCCTACAGATGATCGGCTATATTGAAGAGCTCGCGGACCTTGGGACGACTTTGGATAATGAGCTCTATACAGACCTTGTTCTCCAGTCCCTTCCTCCCACCTACGCCCAGTTTATCCTCAACTTCAATCTTCAAGGAAAAGAAGTTGAACTTGCGGAACTCCTGAACATGTTAAGGAGTGCAGAGGGCACCTTGCAGAAGGCAAGGGAAACACCCGCTATGTTTGTTGGCGGTTCATCTTCTTCCGGGTCCAAGGCTAGGGCCAAAGGAAGGAAGAAGAAGGCCGCACCCAGACCTAGAGGAGGTGTTAGTAAGGTGGGAAAGAAGGGAAAGAAAAAGTTTACAGCACCGGTAGTTGGCCTGGATGAGTGCTTCCATTGTCACAGGAAAGGGCACTGGAAGAAGGATTGCAAGGCGTGGAACGCCAAGAACCAGGAACCGAAGCAAGCTGTGGCTTCGACTTCAGGTGTGTTTGTAATTGAGAATTGTCTGTCAATCAACTCTACTTCCTGGGTATTGGATACCGGATCAGGATCTCATATTTGCAATTCTTTGCAGGCACTGAGAAACCGTAGAGTGCTGAAGCAAGGTGATATGATCCTCAGGGTTGCTAACGGAGCTAGCGTGGGAGCTGCGTCCGTCGGGGATTATCACCTAGGATTGACGAGTGGACACATTTTGGTTTTACATAACTGTTATTTTGTACCCAGCTTAACGTGTAATATCATATCTGTTTCTTTATTATCAAATAAAGGTTATGATTTCACGTTTGTAAGAGATGTTGTCAACATCCACCTTAATCATAGTTTGATTGGGTCCGGTACTCTAAATAACGGCATATATGTGTTAAACCAACTCCAAATTTTCAATGTCCAGAACACACTAAAAAGAAAGTCTCCAGATTTAAATAAAGCTTTCTTATGGCATTGTAGACTGGGTCACATCAATGAGAGAAGGTTGACTAAGTTGCATAGAGAAGGATATTTGGACACGTTCGAATATCAAACTTATGACACTTGTCAATCTTGTCTCAAAGGAAAGATGACAAAGACTCCATTCACTGGACAAGGAGTAAGAGCGAGCGAGCTCTTAGGACTCGTACACAGCGATGTATGCGGTCCAATGTCTACACATGCAAGAGGTGGTTTTTCCTATTTCATTACTTTCACGGATGATTACTCAAGATACGGATTCATTTATCTGATGAAACATAAATCCGAGGCTTTTGAGAAATTCCAAGAGTATAAGAATGAAGTAGAAAACCAAACCGGCAAAAGTATAAAGACACTTAGATCTGATCGAGGTGGAGAATACTTGAGTGCCGAGTTCCTAGGTTACCTAAAAGAGAAAGGAATTCTCTCTCAGCTTACTCCTCCGTACACTCCACAGCATAATGGTGTATCGGAGAGACGGAATCGAACCCTATTGGATATGGTACGATCCATGATGAGTAATGCTGAGTTACCGCGATCTTTCTGGGGTTATGCGCTAGAATCGGCGGCATATCTTTTGAACAAAGTTCCAACCAAAACTGTGCCTACCACACCATATCAGATATGGAGTGGGAAGAAACCCTGTCTTCAGTACCTGAAAACATAGGGATGTCCAGCTTTTGTTAAAAAGCAGCATGTGGACAAGCTCGAGGCACGCTCAGTAGAGTGTAAGTTTGAGGGATATCCAAAGAACTCTATGGGATATTATTTCTATTACGCAGAGGAACAAAAGGTTTTTGTTTCTCGTCATGCCCGCTTCTTAGAAACTGAATTTTTGGAAAATCAGAAGAGTGGGAGCGTAGTAGAACTGGAAGAAATTCCAGAACCACAAACTGCTACTGAAAGTTTGGTAGAACCAGAGGTTCAAGAAGAACAGAACATTCCCGCACCCCTCCGCAGGAGTAGTAGGCCGTCTCGTCCGCCTGAGAGATACTACGGTTTTCTCATTGACGGGGATAGAGAGGATTGCATCATAGATGATGATGAACCTACTGAATTCCAGCAGGCCATCCAGAGCGGCGACTCGGTACGATGGCTAGATGCAATGCGGACCGAAATGGAGTCCATGTACACCAACAAAGTATGGACTTTGGACTTTGCTCCAGATGGGGTAAAACCCATAGGATGCAAATGGATCTTCAAGAAAAAGATTGGTGTAGATGGACAGGTGGAAACCTATAAGGCTAGACTTGTTGCAAAGGGTTTTCGTCAAAGACCTGGTTTGGACTATGACGAAACTTTTTCTCCAGTGGCTATGCTCAAATCCATTCGGGTCCTTCTTGCTATTGCTGCCTTCCATGATTATGAAATCTGGCAGATGGACGTAAAGACGGCTTTTCTGAATGGAAATTTAGAAGAGAGCGTCTATATGGATCAGCCAGAGGGTTTCAATCAGAGTGGGAGCAGCGGGAAAGTATGCAAGCTGCTTAAGTCCATTTATGGACTAAAGCAGGCATCGCGGAGTTGGAACATCTGTTTTGATGAGACAGTCAAAGAATATGACTTTATCAAAAATCCAGATGAACCGTGCATATATAGTAAAGTTGTGGCCAGAAGTGTCGTATTCCTCGTCTTGTACGTGGATGACATTCTATTGATAGGAAATGACATTCCTATGCTACAATCTGTCAAAGGATTCTTGTCACACAGGTTCTCCATGAAAGACCTGGGTGATGCCTCTTACATTCTGGGGATCCGGATCTATCGTGATAGATCCAAGAGGATGTTGGGACTTTCGCAGTCCAGGTATATCGACACTCTACTGAAAAGATTCAGTATGGAAGATTCTAAGCGCGGTAATCTACCGGCTTGTCACGGAATCACCCTCTCCAAAGAGATGTCTCCCAAGACTGATTTGGAAAGGGAACGCATGTCTATTATACCCTACGCTTCTGCGGTAGGCTCTATAATGTATGCGATGTTGTGTACCAGACCAGATGTAGCTTACGCACTAAGCGTGGTAAGCCGGTATCAGTCAGACCCAGGGGAGAAACACTGGATAGCAGTAAAGAACATTCTCAAGTACCTGAGGAGGACTAAGGAGATGTTCTTGGTTTACGGCGGAAAAGACCTCAGGTTGGAGGCCTTTGCTGATTCCGGCTTCCAGAGTGATAAGGACGATTCCAAGTCCATGTCGGGTTATGTCTTTACCCTCAATGGAGGGGCGGTGTGCTGGAAGAGCTCCAAGCAGGACACCGTTGCTGACTCAACGATGGAAGCGGAGTATATAGCTGCTTGCGATGCCGCAAAAGAAGCAGTCTGGATGAAGAAGTTCCTAACAGAACTTCAGGTGGTTCCTACCATAGTTGATCCAATACCTCTGTATTGCGACAACAACGGAGCTATAGCTTTAGCGAAGGAACCAAGGTCCCATCAGAAGTCCAGACACATCTTGAGGCGGTATCACCTGATCAGGGAGATCATTGATCGTCAGGAGATCGAGGTTCGGAGAGTTGCTTCAGAAGAGAACATTGCTGATCCATTCACGAAGGCCCTTCCTCAGATTCAGTTCGAGAGGCTACTCGAGATCATTGGTCTGCGATATGCCAGTACATGGCCCTAGTGCAAGTGGGAGATTGTTAGTGTTTATGCCCTAGAAGGCCATTACTGTATCATACTAGCTTGTATATTACTTAATGGAAGCTTGGGATATTCACATGTATATAACAGTCTTGCTAAACATGGTAGTATGCTACTTGGTTTTTCTATCTTAATATGTGAGTATACGTATTGATAGAGCTCTTAGGATCTTGCTTGTCTACCAGCGTTGTGATGACAGTCACACTAGTGGGGGCTGGGTAGTCTACAAGCACATCCTTATTCAGGTCCCTGGTCGTTGGATTATCGAGACAGAGCATCGATACTCCGGAGTAGACTAGTGTGTACGCTTCTCATCCCAGTTGGGGAGATGGTCTGTCCCACAGCCGTCAGTACGTCGTACTGGAGATAGTATACAGGTGCTCGTTAGGTTACGGGTACACCGGACAGGACTCACAGGGAACTGTTGGTTGGTTTGATACCAGTCGTCAGTAAACAGTTCCCAGGTGACATGAGTGCAGCGTAGTCCGCAGACTTGACACTGCTACTTCGCCTCGAGTGTGTCCCACTGTTCTTAGATTGCTACCCTACCACGGCTCAAAGGAGTCGTGCAAACAGGTGGCAGTTGGGTGCAGTCCCGAGCACTTGGAGGCAGTGGCGGTTAGACAGGATTCGTCCCTCCCGGTATTGGGAGTAGATATCGTGCTGTGTCAGAGAGCCATTACGCAAAGTCCCTGGCCAGGGCAAGCGAGATTTGCTGGTAGGTTCCAGTAGCTTCTCAGGGTGTAATGGGCTTCACTCCGACACGACTTATACCGCTATTAGGGGACTGACGCTTGCCGCCCCCTAGGCCCGATATGCGATAGTCATGGACGAACGGACCGGACTGTATGGAGATTGTCACATCAGACTCAGTAGGAGTTCGGATGGGTTTACTCATCGGCCTTCTTATCGACAACTACCTGGGGACCGTTACGTACAGCTAGTGCCGCTTGCGGTCTGTGGTTAAACCCACTGCCAGCGTAGTAGTCGAGTCTCTAGAGTCCCACACAGAGAGTTTCCTACTCCAGGCGAAACGATATAGAGGTTGCATGGTTTTGCGACAAAGGGTTCGGACGCATACGTGCGTTTACGCGCGTACGACTTTCGGACAGTTTTTACCAGTCGGCTTTGGTTTAAGCCAGTTACTGGTATCCGGTTATTGGATTTTTACAGTCTAAAGTTTTTCCGTATTTTTTACGGATCGGAGGGGCGTTCTCGTAATTACTCGAGAAGCTTCTAGAAGATGTGACTAAGGAGGTTTCTTTTGGATAAGAGAGTGAGTCATGGTGGTGATTCATTCACTTCATTAATGCACATTTATTGCTTAATGACTCATGTTAATGAATCATCACAAGATATTTTGTGAAGCATGCTTATTCATTTCCTTTATTGATTATTTGATAATAAGAATGCTTCATAATATTATGATACACTCTCTCTCTTCTCTCATTATCATATCACACATTCTCTCTCCTCAAGCTCTCATCTTCAAACCCTAATCCTTAATCCTCATGTGTTGAGATCAAAGGATTAGTTAGACTAAACAATCCATAACCTTCACTCTATATCATCCTCTCATCTTTGATTAGCAATCAAAGTTGATTAGTTACCTCAAGTTAGAGGTTTAGCTTGGAGTTTCGCTCTCGGGTGGATCGTCTACTACCTAGAGAAGGTCGAGGAGAACAAAGGAGGACGTAAAGAAGAAGGACCGGTTTCATTAGGTATAATCCCTAATCACTTGTGAGATGAAACTTTAGAATACGGTTATTTAGAGTTTAGCTTCGATTCAAGCGGTTAGTCGATGTTCGTTGTTTAAACTTGATAAGTTTTTGTAAATTCCGCCTCCCCATAAGTACTGGGGTGTACTACATCGACTTACAGCAAGTGGATCTTCAAAAGGAAGATTGGTGTAGATGGACAGGTTGAGACCTATAAGACTAGACTTGTTGCAAAGGGTTTTCGTCAAAGACCTAGTTTGGACTATGACGAAACCTTTTCTCCAGTAGCTATGCTGAAATCCATTCGGATCCTTCTTGCCATTGCTGCCTTCCACGATTATAAGATTTGGCAGATGGACGAAAAGACCGCTTTTCTAAATGGAAATTTAGAGGAGTGTGTCTATATGGACCAGCCAGAGGGTTTCATTCAAAGTGGGAGCAGCGGAAAGGTGTGCAAGTTGCTTAAGTCCATCTATGGACTAAAGCAGGCATCGCGGAGTTGGAACATCTGTTTTGATGAGACGGTCAAAGAATTTGGCTTTATCAAAAATCCAGATGAACCATGCATCTATAGTAGATTTGTAGCAAGAACTGTCGTATTCCTCGTTTTATACGTGGATGACATTCTCTTAATGGGATATGACATTCCTATGCTACAATCTGTCAAAGGGTTCTTGTCACACAGGTTCTCCAAGAAAGACCTGGGTGATGCCTCTTACATTCTGGGGATCCGGATCTATCATGACAGATCCAAGAGGATATTAGGACTTTCACAGTCCAGGTACATCGACACCATACTGAAAAGATTCAGTATGGAAGATTCCAAGCGCGGTAATCTACCGGCTTGTCACGGGATCACCCTCTCCAAAGAGATGTCTCCCAAGACTGATTTGGAAAGGGATCGCATGTCAATTATACCCTACGCTTCTGCGGTAGGCTCTATAATGTATGCGATGTTGTGTACCAGACCGGATGTAGCTTATGCACTGAGTGTGGTAAGCCGGTATCAGTCAAACCCGGGGGAGAAACACTGGATAGTGGTAAAGAACATTCTCAAGTACCTGAGAAGGACTAAGGAGATGTTCTTGGTGTATGGCGGAAAAGACCTCCAGATCGAGGCCTTTGCTGACTCCAGCTTCCAGAGTGACAAGGATGATTCCAAGTCCATGTCGGGTTATGTCTTTACCCTCTATGGAGGGGCGGTGTGCTGGAAGAGTTCCAAACAGGAAACCGTTGCTGACTCGACGATGGAAGCGGAATATATCGCTGCTGCAGATGCCGCAAAAGAAGCTGTCTGGATAAGGATGTTCCTGACAGAACTTCAGGTGGTTCCGTCCATTGTTGATCCAATACCTTTGTATTGCGACAACAACGGGGCTATAGCTTTAGCGAAGGAACCCAGGTCCCATCAGAAGTCCAGACACATCTTGAGGCGGTATCACCTGATCAGGGAGATCGTGGGTCGCCAGGAGATCGAGGTTCGGAGAGTTGCTACGGAAGATAACACTGCTGATCCATTCACGAAGGCCTTACCCCAGACTCAATTCGAGCGGCTGATCGAGATGATAGATCTTCGATACGCCAGTACATGGCCTTAGTGCAAGTGGGAGATTGTTAGTGTATATGCCCTAGAGGCCATTACTGTATCATACTAGTTTGTATATTACTTAATGGAAGCTTGGGATATTCACCTTGTATAGACAATCTTGCTCAAAATGGTAGTATGCTACTTGGTTTGTCTCTACTTTAATGTGTGCATGTGTTTCTTATAGGATATCGCCTTTACACATTAGTGGAGCCCTTAGGATCTTTGCTTGATTACCAGCGTTGTGATGACAGTCACACTCGTGGGGGCTGGGTAATCCACAAGCACATCCTTATGCAGGTCCCTAGTCGTAGGACTATCGAGACAGGGCATCGATACTC
Organism: Agapanthus africanus; assembly: GCA_030015575.1. NCBI lineage: Eukaryota > Viridiplantae > Streptophyta > Magnoliopsida > Asparagales > Amaryllidaceae > Agapanthus > Agapanthus africanus. Next base: position 414,607,876 of record CM057338.1, on the reverse strand, counting down.
AGGAGTAGACTAGCGTATGCGCTTCTCATCCCAGCTTAGGAGACGGTCTGTCCCACAGTCGTCAGTACGTCGTACTTGAGATAGTATGCGGGTGCTCGTTAGGTTACGAGTACACTGGACAGGACTCGTCGGGAACTGTTGGTTGGTATTATACCTATCGCCAGTTATCAGTTCCCAGGTGACATGAGTACAGCTTAGTCTGTTGACTTCACTGTCACTTCGCCTCGAGTGTGTTCCCACTGTTCTTAGATTGCTACCCTACCACGGCTCAAAGAAGTCGTGCAAATAGGTAGCAGTTGGGTGCAGTCCCGAAGCACTTGGAGGCAGTGATGGTTAGAGAGGATTCGTCTCTCCCGGTATTGGGGGTTGATATCGCGCTGTGTCTATGAGAGCCATTACACAAAGTCCCTGTCCAGGGCAAGCGAGATATACTGGTAGGTTTCCAGTGTTATCTCAGGGTGTTCTGGGCTACACTCCGACACAACTTGTACCGCTATTAGTGGATTGATGTTTACCGCCCCTAGGCCCGCCATGCGATATACTCAGACGAACAGACTGGACTGTACGGAGACTGTCACATTCAGGCTCAGTAGGAGTTCAGATGGGTTTACCTCGTCGGTCTTCTTATCGGCATCTACCTGGGGACCGTTACGTACAGCTAGTGCCGCTTGCGATCTGTGGTTAAATCCACTGCCAGCGTAGTGTCGAGTCTTTAGAGTCCCACACAGAGGGTTATTCTCCTTTAGGCAAAACGAGTAGAGGTTGCATGGTTTTGCGACAGGGTTCGTTCACATCCGCGCACTTGTGCACGTTTGGTGTCCGGACAGCTTATACTAGCGGGCTTTGGTTTAAGCCAGATCCTAGTATATGTTTTGGGATTGGTTTTATCTCATTGTATTCGTGTTCCTCGGAACACGGATACGGGTGTGTATGCACAGTTGACTGAGGCAGAGGCAGAGGACTTTCATTAGGGTTGATGACCGTTGTCTTTTTCTTAACCCTAATGTTTATATGTGAAATATGATTATTAATATTAATTAATTATAATTGTGTTATGGTTAGGGTTGTTGACCATTTGACTATGGTTGACTTGTTGACCTATGTTGACATATTGACCATCATCATTTCATATGAAAGATGCTCTTTGATTCTTGCAAAATTCATTAATATGAAATGATAATGGTCATTTCAAGTTAACCATCACAATTATCTTTTAATTAATTATTTAATTATCATAATTCATATATATGTGAGAAGGTTGATATTATCTTCTCATTCTCTCATTCTCATTCTCTCTCATCCTCTTCCTCTCTCTCAAAGCTCTCCCTCTCATGAGTTGAGAACCATTAAGCTTTTGAGATAAAACACCAAAATCATTCTCTACTCTTTCTAAGGTTCTAGGTTTAGCACACCAAGCACCTTAGTTACTTCTACTTTGAGGTAGGAGCCAAAGGTAGAGGCCATCGGGTGGATCTTTCTTCGGCAAGAGAAGGCGACGAGGACGACCCGTTCATCCCACTCCAAGGAGCAAGAAGAGAAGGACTTCAAGACTTAGGTATAACCCCTTAACCGAGTAGCTAACTCTCTTAGCTTGGTTGTTAGTTTATGTTTAGCAAAGATCCTCCTTTAGTTAGTCTATGTTGCCTTGGGTTGTAAAAATCATTTTTTTATACCGTTTCCACCTCCCCGTAAGCACCGGGGTGGGCAACGTGGACTTACAGTGGTATCAGAGCCTAGCTAAATACAAACTAACAAGTTAGCAAAGTATCTAGAATTTCGATCGGAAAAAATCGCAAAACACGTTTTCAAAAACCTAACTTTCTGCCGATTTTTAAACCTGCTTTAAAAATAATAAATCATACACTAAAAACCGGCTGAGGGTTTTTACAGAACATACAAGAAAAAAGATCCAGCGAGTCGACCAACTCACCGTGGATCCGCGGCCGAGTTGACTCGGCCGTGGGTCGTTTCTCCTATAGTGTTCTTATATTGATGTTTTGGGATTTTTAGGATGGTTTGTTTCTGCCCAGATTTTCCAGAGAACAAATTTGTTTTTGGGGTGGTTGCAAATCCGTATTTTGATCGGACTTCTCTAGACTTTGGCTAATGGGTTATATCTGTGATGTGATATATGTATTGAACGTCTGCTAATCGCTATACGTCGATTAGTGGGGGTTATACATATCTGTGATCTGTAATGTTGATGGTTTGTGTATATGAATTCGTTGGATTGTCGCGGATGAATAACCGGGGGGTTGTGAGATGAGAGTTTTCTTATTCTTTCAATTCATGTAATATGTAAATTGATGTAATATTATTTATATGGCCGCACAACCGGGATGGGGTTGTAGCCGTCATTGTATAATTTCTTTTACTGTTTTTGCTCCTATGATAGACCCAAGGTGGGGTGCACAAACTACCGGGTATCTCGAAGTGCCGAGTAGCCTACTCACGGTGTTGAGGAAGGTTGCTTCACTTCGGGTACTTGGCGGGTAGTTTGCCGCACACGTAGGGGTCTAGGGTGGGGTTTGGCTATTCATCGCGACCGTGTAATCCGCTCTTCGTTACAGGCTCGTACGGAATGCGGATTCCTAGTATATCCAATGTGTTCATCTGTGATCTGGAATGGCTATCATTGCATGTGACGAATGTATATATATCTATATATGATATCTATTTAGGCGTTGCTTATGTTTTGCATCCGCGCTAGTCCAGCTCCCGCTCTGTCGTTAGTTAAGTAACTTAATGGGTGATGACGGGACCCCATGGCGAATGCAGATGGCATAAGCGTACGTTATATTTTCGTTGTTTTCTGCAATGGTAGGATTAATTGATGGGACGCATTAAAATCAATACAAGAAAAATAAACCAAGTAAAAGTCGTTGGAACACTTTCAAAACCACTCGGTTCTTTTCAAAAACCAACTTTTAAATGCGGAGCTTGAACCACTCCTTTTAAAAGCTATCTCGTTCCATCGATTATATCAAGTTCACTACGTTCACGGTTTCGCCAAAACCATTCGTAGCCCTCCGTCGTTTCACATGGATGGTCAATAGTATTCAAGCTATGTTTGTTGGCCAAAGTCAAGGCATAGTGATTGGTAGCTATTGGGTATTCATGTGCAGCATAGATAGATGTGTTGGTTTGGAACAGTCGTACTGCCTTGTTGGCCAAAGTTAAGGGTAGGTGCGAGTGGGTTCAAATTAACCTGGAGAATGACGGGTAGAACTTGACATGTGACTTATGATTTGTTGGCCAAAGTCAAGGTCATAAGAGCATGGGGCAAAAATCCACATCGGGAGTTTCTAAAGAAACTGAAATTTGCTAACGCTGCATACCATTTGGAGTGTGATGATTCTGGTAGGATTACTTCAGTTTTGTCACACGATGATATTTGGATCCCGATCCTACTGTGAGTATATGCTACTCCTCCGGAACTTTCTCACTTAACGATCAATGCTATAAACCAAGTAGGTGTCTAGAAAGGTGTTAGCGGGGCTACGCCCATAGGGAAAAGAGGTTATTTAATTAAGGAACTTCGCGAAAGCGTTGGAAAACCTCCCTCGAAATACCGACACTGGCCTGGCTGAACGGTTAAGCAAGAATTGTACGGTGAGATTGATCCCGACTAATTCTTCCTTTATGGTTTGAGGAGGGAATCGAGAGACAGTAGGAGCCATCCTGTTTAGACAAATTAAAAACCACTCTAAACTTGCAAGAGCATCATGCTAAAGTGTTTCTTCTCTCTCTCCTAATTGCAGCGACCAAATATCATGACTGGACTTAAGTTACTACTAGATAAAAACATACTGACAGGGCCAAACTACAAAGATTGGCCTAGGAATGTCAAAATGGCAATCACTTATGACAAGTTGGGGTATCTCCTTACCACCAAAGCTCCCCTGTCCCAGGTCCCAAAACCGGCGTCGCGGATAGGGAAATCCGTAAGACCTGGGAAATCGACTGCGCGAAGGCCAAGTGCCTCGTGCTTGCCTCTATGGACAATAAACATCAGAGGAGGCACGAGAATATGGACCTCGAATCCATATTTCTCCATACAAAAGAACTGTATGGAGAGCAATCCCGTATCGCCAGATACGAAGTCTCGAAAAAGTTGTTTTCGGCGAGATTGGCCGTCGGATCATCGGTAGCGGAACACGTGCTTAAGATAATTGGCTACATAGAGGAGCTCGCGGACCTTGGGACCACGTTAGAGAACGAGCTCTATACGGACTTGATTCTCCAGTCCCTTCCTTCCACTTACGCCCAGTTTATCCTGAACTTCAACTTGCAAGAAAAGGAAGTTGAACTTTCAGAACTCCTCAACATGCTGAGGAGTGCAGAGGGCACCGTACAGAAAGGTAGGGAAACATCCACTTTTTTTGTAGGAGGATCTTCCTCTTCTAGGTCCAAGGCGAAAGCCAAGAGAAAGAAGAAGAAAACCCCCACCAAACCAAGGGGCGGTGTTAGTAAAGTGGATACGAAGGGAAAGGGAAAGGCAACAAAGGTAGCGGGAAAGCTTGTGGGGAAGGAAGAGTGCTTTTACTGTCACAAGAGTGGACACTGGAAGAAAGATTGCAGGGCTTGGAAGGCCAGAAGCCAGGATCTGAAGCAAGTTGCGGCTTCAGCTTCAGGTGTATATGTTATTGAAAACTGTCTATCAATAAACTCTACTTCCTGGGTATTGGATACCGGGTCAGGATCTCATATCTGTAATTCTTTGCAGGCATTAAGAAAGTGTAGGGTTTTGAAGGCAGGTGATATGACCTTCAGAGTTGCAAACGGAGCTAGCATGGATACTGAGGCCGTGGGGGACTATCACCTGGGAATGTCAGATGGACATGTTTTGGTTTTACGTAATTGTTATTTTATACCCAATGCAACTTGTAATATCATTTCTGTATATTTAATATCTAAAGAAGGTTATGAATTTGCATTTGTAAGTAATGTTGTAAACATTCACCTTAATCAAGTTCTGATTGGGTCAGGTACATTAAGCAATGGTATATACGTACTAAATCAACCACAGATTTTCAATGTCCAGAATACACACAAAAGAAAGTCTCCGGAAACAAATCAGGCTTTTTTATGGCATTGTAGACTGGGTCACATCAATGAGAGAAGGTTGACGAAGTTACATACAGAAGGATATTTTGATCCGTTCGAATACCAATCATATGCAACTTGTCAATCCTGTCTCAAAGGAAAGATGACAAAGACTCCGTTCATTGGACAGGGGTAAGAGCGAGCGAGCTCTTGGGACTCGTACACAGCGACCTGTGCGGTCCAATGTCTACGCATGCGCGAAGCGGTTATTCTTACTTCATTACTTTTACGGATGACTTTTCAAGGTACGGATATGTCTTCTTAATGAAACATAAATCCGAAGCCTTTGGAAAATTCCAGGAATATAAGAATGAAGTAGAAAAACAAACAGGCAAAAGTATCAAGACACTGAGATCTGATCAAGATGGTGAATACTTGAGTGCCAAGTTCCTGGATTACCTAAAAGAGAATGGAATTCTCTCTCAGCTTACTCCTCCATACACTCCGCAACATAACGGTGTATCGGAGAGACGGAACCGCACCCTATTGGATATGGTACGTTCCATGATGAGTAATGCTGAGTTACCGCGATCATTCTGGGGATATGCACTAGAATCAGCTGCATACCTTTTGAACCGAGTTCCAACTAAGACTGTGCCTACTACACCATATCAGATGTGGTGTGGGAAGAAATCCTATCTTAAGCACATTAAGACATGGGGATGTCCAGCTTTTGTCAAAAAGCAGTATGCGGACAAACTCGAGGCACGCTCAGTACAGTGCAAGTTTGTGGGAAATCCAAAGAACTCCAAGGTATATTTCTTCTATTGCGAAGAGGAACAAAAGGTTTTTGTTTCTCGTCATGCCCACTTCTTGGAAACTGAGTTTTTGGAAAATCAGATAAGTGGGAGCGCAATAGAACTGGAAGAAATTCCAGAACCACGAGCTATTACTGAAAGCTTAGTAGAACCAGAGGGTTCGAAAGATCAGGACATTCCTGCGCCGCTCCGCAGAAGTAGTAGGCAGTCTCATCCGCCCGAGAGATACTACAGTTTTCTCATAGATGGGGATAGATAGGATTGCATCATTGATAGTGATGAGCCGACTAGCTTCCAGTAGGCCATTAAGAGCGTTGACTCGGTAAAATGGCTGGATGCAATGCGGATCGAAATGGAGTCCATGTACACCAACAAAGTATGGACGTTGGACGTTGCTCCAGATGGGGTAAAACCCATAGGATGCAAGTGGATCTTCAAAAGGAAGATTGGTGTAGATGGACAGGTTGAGACCTATAAGGCTAGACTTGTTGCAAAGGGTTTTCGTCAAAGACCTGGTTTGGACTATGACGAAACCTTTTCTCCAGTAGCTATGCTGAAATCCATTCGGATCCTTCTTGCCATTGCTGCCTTCCACGATTATGAGATTTGGCAGATGGACGTAAAGACCGCTTTTCTAAATAGAAATTTAGAGGAGTGTGTCTATATGGACCAGCCAGAGGGTTTCATTCAAAGTGGGAGCAGCGGAAAGGTGTGCAAGTTGCTTAAGTCCATCTATGGACTAAAGCAGGCATCGCGGAGTTGGAACATCTGTTTTGATGAGACGGTCAAAGAATTTGGCTTTATCAAAAATCCAGATGAACCATGCATCTATAGTAGATTTGTAGCAAGAACTGTCATATTCCTCGTTTTATACGTGGATGACATTCTTTTAATGGGAAATGGCATTCCTATGCTACAATCTGTCAAAGGGTTCTTGTCACACAGGTTCTCCATGAAAGACCTGGGTGATGCCTCTTACATTCTGGGGATCCGGATCTATCGTGACAGATCCAAGAGGATATTAGGACTTTCACAGTCCAGGTACATCGACACCATACTGAAAAGATTCAGTATGGAAGATTCCAAGCGCGGTAATCTACCGGCTTGTCACGGGATCACCCTCTCCAAAGAGATGTCTCCCAAGACTGAATTGGAAAGGGATCGCATGTCAATTATACCCTACGCTTCTGCGGTAGGCTCTATAATGTATGCGATGTTGTGTACCAGACCGGATGTAGCTTATGCACTGAGTGTGGTAAGCCGGTATCAGTCAAACCCTGGGGAGAAACACTGGATAGCGGTAAAGAACATTCTCAAGTACCTGAGAAGGACTAAGGAGATGTTCTTGGTGTATGGCGGAAAAGACCTCCAGATCGAGGCCTTTGCTGACTCCACCTTCCAGAGTGACAAGGATGATTCCAAGTCCATGTCGGGTTATGTCTTTACCCTCTATGGAGGGGCGGTGTGTTGGAAGAGTTCCAAACAGGAAACCGTTGCTGACTCGACGATGGAAGCGGAATATATCGCTGCTGCAGATGCCGTAAAAGAAGCCTTCTGGATAAGGAAGTTCCTGACAGAACTTCAGGTGGTTCCGTCCATTGTTGATCCAATACCTTTGTATTGCGACAACAACGGGGCTATAGCTTTAGCGAAGGAACCCAGGTCCCATCAGAAGTCCAGACACATCTTGAGGCGGTATCACCTGATCAGGGAGATCGTGGGTCGCCAGGAGATCGAGGTTCGGAGAGTTGCTACGGAAAATAACACTGCTGATCCATTCACGAAGGCCTTACCCCAGACTCAGTTCGAGCGGCTGATCGAGATGATAGATCTTCGATATGCCAGTACATGGCCTTAGTGCAAGTGGGAGATTGTTAGTGTATATGCCCTAGAGGCCATTACTGTATCATACTAGTTTGTATATTACATAATGGAAGCTTGGGATATTCACCTTGTATAGACAATCTTGCTCAAAATGGTAGTAGGCTACTTGGTTTGTTTCTACTTTAATGTGTGCATGTGTTTCTTATAGCATATCGCCTTTACACATTAGTGGAGCCCTTAGGATCTTTGCTTGATCACCAGCGTTGTGATGGCAGTCACACTCGTGGGGGCTGGGTAATCCACAAGCACATCCTTATGCAGGTCCCTAGTCGTAGGAATATCGAGACAGGGCATCGATACTCAGGAGTAGACTAGCGTATGCGCTTCTCATCCCAGCTTGGGAGACGGTCTGTCCCACAGCCGTCAGTACGTCGTACTTGAGATAGTATGCGGGTGCTCGTTAGGTTACGAGTACACTGGACAGGACTCGTCGGGAACTGTTGGTTGGTATTATACCTATCGTCAGTTATTAGTTCCCAGGTGACATGAGTACATCTTAGTCCGTTGAATTGACACTGTCACTTCGCCTCGAGTGTGTTCCCACTATTCTTAGATTGCTACCCTACCACGGCTCAAAGGAGTCGTGCAAACAGGTAGCAGTTGGGTGCAGTCCCGAAGCACTTGGAGGCAGTGACGGTTAGACAGGATTCGTCTCTCCCGGTATTGGGGGTTGATATCGCGCTGTGTCTAGGAGAGCAATTACACAAAGTCCCTGGCCAGGGCAAGCGAGATATACTGGTAGGTTTCCAGTGTTATCTCAGGGTGTTCTGGGCTACACTCCGACACGACTTGTACCGCTATTAGGGGACTGACGTTTACCGCCCTCCTAGGCCCGCCATGCGATATTCTCAGACGAACAGACCGGACTGTACGGAGACTGTCACATTCAGGCTCAGTAGGGATTCAGATGGGTTTACCTCGTCGGTCTTCTTATCGGCATCTACCTGGGGACCGTTACGTACAGCTAGTGCCGCTTGCGGTCTGTGGTTAAACCCACTGCCAGCGTAGTGTCGAGTCTTTAGAGTCCCACACAGTGGGTTATTCGCCTTTAGGCAAAACGAGTAGAGGTTGCATGGTTTTGCGACGGGGTTCGTTCACATCCGCGCACTTGTGCACGTTTGGTGTCCGGACAGCTTATACTAGCGGGTTTTGGTTTAAGCCAGATCCTATTATATGTTTTGGGATTGGTTTTATCTCATTGTATTCGTGTTCCTCGGAACACGGATACGGGTGTGTATGCACAGTTGACTGAGGCAGAGGCAGAGGACTTTCATTAGGGTTGATGACCGTTGTCTTTTTCTTAACCCTAATGTTTATATGTGAAATATAATTATTAATATTAATTAATTATAATTGTGTTATGGTTAGGGTTGTTGACCATTTGACTATGGTTGACTTGTTGACCTATGTTGACATATTGACCATCATCATTTCATATGAAAGATGCTCTTTGATTCTTGCAAAATTCATTAATGTGAAATGATAATGGTCATTTCAAGTTAACCATCACAATTATATTTTGATTAATTATTTAATTATCATAATTCACATATATGTGAGAGGGTTGATATTATCTTCTCATTCTCTCATTCTCATTCTCTCTCATCCTCTTCCTCTCTCTCAAAGCTCTCCCTCTCATGAGTTGAGAACCATTAAGCTTTTGAGATAAAACACCAAAATCATTCTCTACTCTTTCTAAGGTTCTAGGTTTAGCACACCAAGCACCTTAGTTACTTCTACTTTGAGGTAGGAGCCAAAGGTAGAGGCCCTCGGGTGGATCTTTCTTCGGCAAGAGAAGGCGACGAGGACGACCCGTTCATCCCACTCCAAGGAGCAAGAAGAGAAGGACTTCAAGACTTAGGTATAACCCCTTAACCGAGTAGCTAACTCTCTTAGCTTGGTTGTTAGTTTATGTTTAGCAAAGATCCTCCTTTAGTTAGTCCATGTTGCCTTGGGTTGTAAAAATCGTTTTTTTATACCGTTTCCGCCTCCCCGTAAGCACCGGGGTGGGCAACATGGACTTACAAAATAATGTTCCTGCGAGAACTTCTCGACTCGTCTCGACTCGTAGGGAAAAGCCTTAGGCAATGGGAATAAGGACCTGTTTCCTAAGCACCGGGGCCCTACAAGTCAGTCTAAGATGGACTATTGCATACTATTCATAGGCCACACTCTCCGAAGTCGAACATCGACAAGGAGGGAAACAATCACTTATGAGTCCTCTCGACTTGTAAGGGAGAAAATTCTCTTATGAGATCCTAACGGCTCTCAAGAGAAAACGTACTTAGGAATCCTCACGACTCCTAAGGAGAAAATACACCTACGGGATCCTCACGACTCGTAGGGAGAAAAGTCTTTATGAGACCCCCACGGCTTGTAAAGTTGAGAAGTCTTAGGTGGCAGGTCCTAACCTTGTCTCTTAAGCCATCATTGCCCTGCAGGTAAGTCCATACTGACCCTTGTATACAATCCATGGGTATAAACAAAAAGGGAACCATATTTCCCCATCAGACTCTGTCAAAGGGAAAGTCGGATCTCGACAGCAACATCTGCGTCCCAGAAGACCAACAACGACGTTTCTCCTCATTCCAGCCAGATACTGACACGAAATCACCAATCGGAGCCACGGAAATGTCTCCGGTTCTAAGACTCTACGGTTCACAGACAACTTAGAGTCAACCCTGACACCGTCACAAGCGAAGCAAGTAAACCCTGACACCGCAGAAAGCGGAGCAAGTCAACCCTGACACCGCAGAAAGCCGAGCAAGTCAACCCAGACACCGCGAAAAGCAGAACAAGTTAACCAACCCCAGGGAAATTAGTGTCCTTGGCGAAATATCTCGGTTCACGGAAATCAGTGTCCTTGACGAGAATCTCTTAATTCGCGTCGACCCGCAAGGAAATCAGCGTCTTTGTAGGAATTTTTCGATTCGTCTCAATCCCAGGGAAATCAGTGTCCTTGGCTAAACCTCTCGATCTCAGGGAAATCAGCATCCTTGGTGAGAACCTCAATTCACGTCGACCCGCAAGGAAATCGATGTCTTTACAGGAATCTCTCGATTCGTCTCAACCCCAGGGAAATCAGTGTCCTTAGCGAAATATCTCGACTCAGGGAAATCAGTGCCCTTGGCGAAATATCTCGATTCAAGAAAATCAACGTTCTTGATGAAAACCTCTCGATTCGGGTCGACCCGCAAGGAAATCAGTGTCTTTGCAGGAATATCTCGATTCGTCTCAACCCTAGGGAAATCGGTATCCTTGGCGAAATATCTCGACCTCAGGGAAATCAGCATCCTTGGCGAGAATCTCGATTCGCGTCGACCCGCAGGGAAATTAGTGTCTTTGCAAGAATCTCTCGATTCGTCTCAACCCCAGGGAAATCAATGTCCTTGGCGAAATATCTCGATTCAAGGAAATCAACGTCCTTGACGAGAATCTCTCAATTCGCGTCGACCCGCAAGGAAATCAGTGTCTTTGCAGGAATACCTCGATTCGTCTCAACCCCAGGGAAATCAGTGTCCTTGGAGATATATCTCGATTCAGGGAAATCGACATCCTTGGCGAGAACCTCGATTCGCGTCGACCCGTAAGGAAATCAGTGTCTTTGCAGGAATACCTCGATTCGTCTCAACCCCAGGGAAATCAGTGTCCTTGGCGAAATATCTCGATTCAGGGAAATCAACATCCTTGGCGAGAACCTCGATTCGCGTCGACCTGGCAGGGAAATCAGTGTCTTTGCAGGAATACCTCGATTCGTCTCAACCCCAGGGAAATCAGTGTCCTTGGCAAAATATCTCGATTCAGGGAAATCAGCATCCTTGGCAAGAACATCGATTCATGTCGACCCGCAAGGAAATCGGTGTCTTTGCAGGAATCTCTCGATTCATTTCAACCCCTGGGAAATCAGTGTCCTTGGCTAAACCTCTCGACCTCAGGGAAATCAGCATCCTTGGTGAGAACCTCGATTCGCGTCGACCCGCAAGAAAATCAGTGTCTTTGCAGGAATCTCTCGATACGTCTCAACCCCAGGGAAATCAGTGTCCTTGGCGAAATATCTCGGTTCAGGGAAATCAGTGTCCTTGACGAGAACCTCGATTAGCGTCGACCCCGCGGGGAAATCAGTGTCTCTGCAGGAATACCTCGATTCGTCTCAACCCCAGGGAAATCAGTGTCCTTGGCGAAATATCTCGATTCAGGAAAATCGACATCCTTGGCGAGAACCTCGATTCGCGTCGACCCGCAGGGAAATCAGTGTCTTTGTAGGAATACCTCGATTCGTCTCAACCCTAGGGAAATCAGTGTCCTTGGCGAAATATCTCGATTCAGGGAAATCAGCATCCTTGGCGAGAACCTCGATTCGCGTCGACCCGCAAGGAAATCAGTGTCTTTGCAGGAATACCTCGATTCGTCTCAACCCTAGGGAAATCAGTGTCCTTGGCGAAATATCTCAATTCAGGAAAATCAGCATCCTTGGCGAGAACCTCGATTCGCGTCGACCTGTAAGGAAATCAGTGTCTTTGCAGAAATCTCTCGATTCGTCTCAACCCCAGGGAAATCAGTTTCCTTGGCTAAACCTCTCGACCTTAGGGAAATCAGCATCCTTGGCGAGAACCTCGATTCGCGTCGACCCGCAAGGAAATCGGTGTCTTTGTAGGAATCTCTCGATTCGTCTCAACCCCAGGGAAATCAGTGTCCTTGGCGAAATATCTCGGTTCAGGGAAATCGGTGTCCTTGACGAGAACCTCGATTCGCGTTGCCCCGCAGGGAAATCAGTGTCTTTAGAGGAATCTCTCGATTCGTATCAACCCCAGGGAAATTAGTGTCCTTGGCTAAACCTCTCGACCTCAGGGAAATCAACATCCGTAGAGAGAACCTCGATTCACGTCGACCCGCAAGGAAATCAGTGTCTTTGCAGGAATCTCTCGATTCGTCTCAACCCCAGGGAAATCAGTGTCCTTGGCGAAATATCTCGACTCAAGAAAATCAGTGTCCTTGGCAGAATATTTCGATTCAGGGAAATCAGCGTCCTTAACGAGAACCTCTTGATTCGTTTTGACCCGTAGGGAAATCAATGTCTTTGCAAGAATCTCTTGATTCGTCTCGACCTGTAGGGAAATTGGTGTCCCCGCGCATGAAAAGAAAATTCTCTTGTGAGATCATTACGACCCTCAAGAGAAAACGCACTTAGGAGTCCTCACGACCCCTAAGGAGAAAATACACCTACGGGATCCTCTCGACCCGTAGGGAGAAAAGTCTTTATGAGACCCCCATGGCTCATAAAGTTGAAAAGTCTTAAGTGGCAGATCCTAACCCTGTCTCCTAATCCATCACTGCCCTGCAAGGAGGTCACGGTGGACTATCTATGGGCCATATTTGCCAAAGCCACATTCGCCAATGAAATAAAGAAGCTACTTACGGGTCCTCACGATTCGTAAGGAAAATACCCGAGTGGGATCCTTACGACTCACGAAGGCGATGAACACTTAGAAATCCTCACGATTTCTAGGGAGAATTTGCACCTACGGGATCCTCTCGACTTGTAGGGAGAAAAACCTTCTTGAGACCCTTACGACTCATAAAGATGGGAAAAGTCTTAGGCTACAAGGACCCTAAACTGTCTCCCAAACCCTCAATTCTACGGTCACACATTACTTTGCAGTACTTCACCCACGTACATACATACGTGGGCAAAGTAGTGGGGGGCATTTGTTCCCGCCAAAATTTTCGGCCAAGAGTTACTTGTTCCCTTATAAAAAGGGGGAGAGTCTTCAAAATTTGGCCTCATGTGTTAAACACGTGGGCGCTCATATGCAAAGCATATGGGCGCTGAGAATAAAACAATTAATGGCCAAACAGGCCTCACGTGTAAAACACGTGAGCGCTCATATGCAAAGCGTATGAGCACTGAATAAAATAAACTTAAAGGGCCAAACAGGCCTCACATGTAAAACACGTGAGCGCTCATATGCAAAGCATATAAGTGCTGAACATAAATCACCAAGGGCCAAACATGCCTCACGCACGTGAGCGCTCTGAACATAAACAGGCTAAACCCCACAATAGGGGTCACGTGTTAAACACGTGAGTGCTTTTGCCAATCACATGCAAAGCATGTAAGCACCCTGATTTAAAATGTTCCTATCAAATTCTAGAATTAAATTCTATTTGGGAAATATTTTCTTGATCTTTCTTAAACTAGAAAGATCTTCTCTGTTAAACAGAGGACCCTTGGATCAAAGATCCAGTGGTGATCATTTGATAGAATAAAAATCTATCATAGGAAAATATTTTCCTAATCTTATAACAAGAATAAAATTCTATGTTAACAAGATATCCATATTAAGAAAAGATATTTCTGATCTTGTTAAACTAAAAAGATTTGATAGAATAAAATTCTAATCTTGTTAAAACTAACAAGATATTCATAATCTTGCTAAACAAATAAGAAATCTTCTCTGTTAAACTGAGAGCCTTTGGATTAAAAATCCAACGGTGAATAAAATTCACTGATTGATCTAAAAGATCATTTTGGTTGATTATAAAATCAATCAGCGTCTCTCAATGAGAGATTTTTTGAACAAATTGATTCTTTTCTTTCTCCTATAAATAAGAGCAAAGGGATAGAAAAAGAGGGAGACAAAAACGGAGAGGAACCCCCTATAAACTCCAAGTTCAAAAAGAGGGGAGACACATAGACACAGAGGGAGAGGGAGAGAAAAATAGAGAGAGAATTTAATTCTCTAAAGAAGAGGAACCCCTCCCAAAAGCTCTCACAAAAAATAGAATTTAATTCTCAAACCAAGAGTTTAACTCTTCCCAAAGAACTTAGTTCTTCCTCTGGTTAAGATCTGCAGAAGCAGATCACCCCACAAGTTGAGAATTTAATTCTCATCGGGGAGATTCTGCCATACAGATCCAAAACCCAGGAGAAAGAACTGAATCCAAAAGAATTTAACTCTTACAAAACATATGGGAATTTAAATCCTCTGAAACTAGGGTTTAACCCTTTAAAAAGAATTTAATTCCTCAGAACCATAGAAGAACAACCCGGTGATTCATTAGCGTTCAACGCTACATAACAAAGCTCACGTGTTCCCACGTGAGCACCTCTGATGAACAAAAAGAATGACTGAGATTGAATCACGCACTCCCATGTAACCCTTTAAAGCGAGCGCTCAGCAATTACATGAAAAGGGGAATAAACCCAAAGACAGTTTCAATTTTAGGGCGCCTCACGTGTTCCCACGTCACCCCCGAACAGTTGTACATAAAAAAGGGGGGAAATTCCAAGGACAACGCTCACATTTTGAAGGTGCCTCACGTGTCCACACGTGACCATTTGATGAACCAAGTGCTTATCACTTATAAGTGAGAGAGGAATAAAATCCAGAAAACAGTTCCCATCTCGGGCGCCCCACGCGCTCACACGTGAGCCAAGTGCTCAGCACTTTTATATATAAAAGAGGGAATCAACCCAAGCGAACATCGCCAACTTTCAAGAAGCATCGCATGCAACACGTGAGCGATCTCAAATCCCAGTGTGCAATATTGCTTTATAGCCTCACATGACACACGTGAGCGCCTTCAACTTTCAGTGTTTAACACTGCCTTAGAACATCACGTGGGAGCACGTGGGCACTAAAAATACATTAGTGTCTAACACTGTAAGGAACCAGCTTCAACCTCAAATTGGTTAAGTTCCTCCTGAGATTAAATCTCCAAGCATATCGAGCCTTTATGCTCAGACTCGATAACTCCTAGATTTGGAATCCGGTTCAAGGGTACATCTCTCCACACCTCTGATACATGTCGTTGTAATTCTTCAACGTCTTCAGAGATGTGGAGGGTCCCAATAACCAATAACTTTTGGCGCACCCCCAAACTGGTTAAACCATAACCCCATGGACTATGAGGTCCTTAAACTCATGGACTATGATGTTCTTAAACTTTATGGACTGTGGGGTCCTTAAACTCATGGACTATGATTTCCTTAAACTTTATGGACTATGAGGTCCTTAAACTCATGGACCGTAATGTCCTTAAACTAACTACGGACCATAATGTCCTTAAAACGATAGAGCCCAAATGCTCTTTCGCTGGATCTAAATGATCCTAAGACCCTGTTAAGTAGAGCTTAGTTTAAAATTAGACTAACGTATCCTTAACAACCATTTAAGTTGATCTTAATCTCAAACGAGATTAACGATCCTTAAATCAATCCAACTACAGATCCCTCAACTGACATTGGTTCAAGGGTACATCTCCTCACACCTCTGATATATGTCGTTGTAACTCTTCAACGTTTTCAGAGAGGTGGCGGGTCCCGACAATCAATAAACCCAATGGACCGCAACGTCCCTAAACTAAACTCTATAGACTATGACGTCTTTAAACTATGGACTATGATGTCCTTAAACTCCATGGACTATGATGTCCTTAAACTTATGGACCGCAACGTCCCTAAACTAAAATGGACTATGAGGTCCTTAAACTTCATGGACTATGATGTCATTAAATTTTATGGACTGTGAGGTCCTTAAACTCATAGACTATGATGTATTTA
Source organism: Agapanthus africanus (assembly GCA_030015575.1). NCBI lineage: Eukaryota > Viridiplantae > Streptophyta > Magnoliopsida > Asparagales > Amaryllidaceae > Agapanthus > Agapanthus africanus. The sequence goes on along the minus strand of CM057338.1, from coordinate 414,591,565 downwards.
AACTTTACAGACTATGATGTCTTTAAACTGTCACGGACTATGATGTCCTTAAACCCAATGGACCGTAATGTCCCTAAACTAAAACAATAGAGCCAAAATGCTCTTTTGTTGGATCTAAATGATCATATTGAGTAGATCTTAGTCTAAAATTAGACCAACGTATCCTCAACAAACGTGTAAGTTGATCTTAGTCTCAAATGAGATTAACGATCCTTAAACCAACCCAAACCCAAATCTAAGAAAATACGGATTTGGACTAATCTACGCCCTACGGGGGACAACATAAATTAGTCTCCGTATACAATCGATGGGCAACTAAAAACAAAACAAACACACACGACATGAAGTGAACATCTGGAGAAGGAGAAAGTGGTTGCCGCGATGCGGTAGCGTAATTAACTGCAGGGGCTTGCGCCTGTAGGAAAGAGCGTCCCCACAATCAAAAACCCCTCAACGAGGGGGAATCTGACGAAATCTGCTGCATCAGCTGCATCCGTTTAAACCTTCGATACATGGTGTCATAAATCAACTTGGCATCTTCGGAGAGGTGGACGGATAAAACTAAATAGCATCTGTCCCCAAATTCAGGCAAGACGTTTGTCTTTCCGGCTTTCGGCGGTAAACAGCTATAAACCAAGTAGGTATCTAGAACGGTGTTAGCAGGGCTACGCCTCCAGAGAAAAGAGGTTATGTAATTAAGGAACTTCACGAAAACATTGGAAAACCTCCTTTGAAATACCAACACCAGCCTGGCTGAAAGGTTAAGCAAGTATTGTAGGGTGAGATTAATCCTGACTAATTCTTCTTTTATGGTTTGAGAAAGGATTCGAGATACATTGGGAGCCATCCTGTTTAGATAAACTAAAAACCAATCTAAACTTGCAAGAGCGTCATGCTAAGTGTTTCTCCTCTCTCTCCTAATTGCAGCGACCAGTTAACCAGATATAGGTTACAGCTAGATAATAAACTGACTGGGTTATACTATATTGATTGGCAAAGGTTTGTCCAGATGTCCATTACTTATGACAAGATGGGCCACCTCATTACTACTCAAGTCCCCGCCGTCCCAGGTCCAGTTTCCACCGTCGCGGATGGTGATATCCGTAAGACAAAGGAAAAAGACAGTGTGAATGCCAAGTGCCTCGTGTTGGCCTCAGTAGATGGTTAAAACCAGAGGGAGCACGAGAAAATGGACTTAGTTTCTATCTTCCTCCATAATAAAGATTTATATGGAGAGCAATCTCGTATAGTAAGATATAAGACCTCGAAGGAATTGCTTCAAGCGAGGTTGGCTGTCGGGTCATCTGTAGGGGACCACGTCCCTACAATGATCAGCTATATTGATGAGCTCACAGACATAGAGACCACGTTGGAGAACGAGTCGAATACTGACTTAATTCTACAGTCCCTACCTTCTACTTACGTCCAGGGGAAGAAAGTTATACTTCCAGTTGAGGGCACCCTGAAGGAAACCAGGGAGACACCCGCTCTGCTTATTGGGGAATCTTCCTCTTCTGGATCCAAGGCGAAAGCCAAGGGTGAGAAGAAGAAGACCTCCACAAAGCTGAAAGGCGGTGTTAGTAAGGTAGAAAGAAAGGGAAGGGCAAAAGTTTTGGGGCTAACAGTAGGGAAAGAGGGATGTTCCTATTGTCACAGAAAATGGCATTGGCAGAAGGAATACAGGGCTTGGAAAGCCAGAATCCAGGATCCGAAGCACGTTGTGGCTTCGACTTCGGGTATATTTGTGATTGAAAACTGTTTGTCAATTAACTCTACTTCCTGGGTACTAGATACCGGATCAGGATCTTATATCTGTAATTCATTACAGACTTTAAGAAACCGTAGAGTTATCAGGGCAGGTGATATGACTCTCAGAGTTGTTAACGGAATGAGCGTGGACGCTGTATCCGTAAGGGAATATCACCTAGGATTGACAAGTGGGCAGATATTGATTTTACGTAACTGTTTGTGTGTATCTAGTCTAGCTTGTAATGTCATATCTGTATCTTTACTTTCTAAGGAAGGAAATGGTTTTACATTTGTAAGCGATGTGGTCCACATCCACCTAAATTAAAGTTTAATTGGGTCAGGTACACTAGAGGACGATATATACATGTTAAATCAAGCTCAGGTTTTCAACGTCCAGAACACACTTAAGAGAAAGTCTCCAGAATTAAATAAGGCTTTCTTATGGCATTGTAGACTGGATCACATCAATGAAACACGGTTGTCGAAGTTACATAGAGAGGGATATTTGGATCTGTTCGAATATCAATCTTATGTAACTTGTCAATCTTGTCTCATAGGAAAGATGACAAAGACTCCGTTCACTGGACACGGAGTAAGAGCGAGCGAGCTCTTGGGACTCATACACAGCAACGTGTATGGTCCAATGTCTACACATGCACGAAGTGGTTATTCCTATTTCATTACTTTTACGGATGATTTCTCAAGGTATGGACATGTCTTCTTAATGAAACATAAATCTGAGGCCTTTGAGAAATTCCGAGAATATAAGAATGAAGTGGAAAAACAAACAGGCAAAAGTATTAAGACACTGAGATCTGATCAAGGTGGTGAATACTTAAGTGTCGAGTTCCTGGATTACCTAAAAGAGAATGGAATTCTCTCTCAGCTTACTCCTCCATACACACCACAACACAACGGTGTATCGGAAAGGCGGAACAGAACCCTATTGGATATGGTTCGTTCCATGATGAGTAATGCTGAGTTGCCGTGATCCTTCTGGGGTTATGCACTAGAATCGGCTGCATATCTTTCGAACAAGGTTCCTACCAAGACTGTTCCTACCACACCATATCAGATGTGGAGTGGGAAGAAACCCTATCTTCAGTATCAGAAGATTTGGGGATGTCCCGCTTTTGTAAAAAAGCAGCATGCGGATAAGCTCGAGGAACGCTCAGCACTATGTAAGTTTGTGGGATACCCAAAGAACTCTTGGGGGTATGTTTTCTATTAGGCAGAGGAACAAAAGGTTTTTGTTTCTTGTCATGCCCACTTTTTGGAAAATCAATTTTTGGGAAAAGAAACTAGTGGGAGCGCAATAGAGCTGGAAAAAAATCCAGAACCACAAACTATTACTGAAAGTATGGTAGAACCAGAGGTTTCAAAAGAACCGGACATCCCCTCACCACTCCGCAGGACTAGTAGGCAGTCTCATACGCCCGAAAGATACTACGGTTTTCTCATAGACGGGGATAGAGAGGATTGGATCATTGACAATGATGAGTCAACTAGCTTCCAGCAAGCCATTCAGAGCGGCGACTCGGTAAAATGGCTGGATGCAATGCGGACCGAGATGGATTCCATGTACACCAACAAAGTATGGACTTTGAATATTGCTCCAGAAGGGGTAAAACTCGTAGGCTGCAAATGGATCTTCAGAAAGAAGATTGGTGTAGATGGTGTAAGTGCACGGCGGCGCCCCGGCCGTCAATCCGAGGCCAAAATGCGGAAACGATAATTTACTTTAACTTTTGAACCGGCACCACCGCGCACTTTAAAACCCGGATCGGGCCATTAACATAGTCCTAGCTAACTAGAGAAGGGGTAGAGAGATATACCGAGCGATCCGTGTCCTTCGGTCTTCTCGTCGTCGTCCTGATCTCCCCACGGAATCTCCGGTCTTCATCTCCTCGTCGGAAGGGCACCACATCGCCGGGTTCTTTTACGGGCTCCCACCTCTGGACCGAGGCAACTCGGGCACGAAGTTGGCGAGTCGACGTGTCCAAGAATTGCTGCAGAATAAGTGTAGTGCTCTTTGTCTCTTGGGGTTGTATGAAGTTGCCCTTTTGATGGAGGTGAAGAATAGAACTTTTGGAGGAGGAGTTATGAGATTTTTGCAAAGCCAAAAGAACAATTTTTCCTCCTCAAAAAATTTGGACAGCCCCTCTCAAATGTGGCCGGCCAATGCATGGTGAAAGGAGAGAGAGAAAAGTCCAAGGGGGTGGATCAATAATGCAAGAGAGAATGATGAGAAGAAATGATCATAAACAAAAACCAACACTCCATCATCCATCATATCCCATCACCATCAAGCAAAGTCAAATGAAATCAATGGATGGTGCACCATCATGAAACCATCATGATGCAAAAGTCTCCTCAATTGTTAATTGCACAATTGCAAATAACCCCCTCCACCAAATTTCAGCCAAAGAAAGAAACAAAGGAAAATGGCCGAAACGGAATGCAAACTGGCAACTTCATAAACTGATCCCGTAATAAATTACAGGAAACCCCGCTACTGTATATACATACCCGCATTTGTATTCCGACCGAATACAAATGCAAAGAGACAAATCTACACAGTACAATACTAGGATCCGGCTTAAACCAAAGCCCGCTAGTATTAACCGTCCGATCATGATCCGTGCAATACCGCACGTATCTGATCGAACCCTGCCATATCTCCATACGGCCTCTACAGCGTTTCGCCCGAAACTTGAGAAAACGGTCTGTGGGGGACTCTAAAGACTCGTCAATACTTTGGTTGTGGATTTAACCACTAGCACGTCAGAGGTATTAGCCATACGTAACAGGCTACCCGGTATTGACCAAAAGGGACGTCGATGAGCGAACTCATCCTGACACCTTACTGAGCCTGTCAGTGACAATATCCGTACAGTCTGGTCCGTTCGTCTATGAGCATCGCATGGCGGGCCTAGGGGTTGGTAAAAGTCAGACCCCCAAAAGCGGTACAAGTCGTGTCGGAGTGTAGCCCAGAACACCCTGTGATACTACTGGAATACCTACCAGTAAATCTCCTGCCTTGGCCAAGGACTTCGTGTAATGGCTCTCCTAGACACAACGCGACCTCACCCCTAATACCGCGAGAGACGAACCCCTGCAGATCCGCTCACTGCCTCCATGTGGCTCGGGACTGTACCCAACTAAAACCTGTTTGCACGTCTCCTTTAAGCGTGGTAGGGTAGTAATCAAAGTACTGTGGGAACTCACACGAGACAAATGACGATCTCAGGTCGATGAACTAACCTGTACACATGTCACCAGGGAACTGCTATATGACGTCAGGTATAAGACCAACTAGCATGTTCCCGGCGAGTCCTGTCCGGTGTACTCATAACCCAATGAGCACATGTATACATCTTAGGTGATCCAACTGACACCAGTGGCTTGTGAGACCGGCCACCGCCCCTCGTCGGGGTCTCGACTGTATACACTAGTCTACTCTGGAGTATCGATGCCCTGTCTCGAAACTCCCACGACTAGGGACCTTTTAAGGATATGCTTATAGACTACCAGCTCTCATGTATATGATCGCCCTCTATCAAGGATATCCTAGGGGCTCTATCAACGTGCAATAGTGACCTATAAGGTCACCTAAAACAGTACACGATGATAAACATAAACCAGATAGCATACTATCATCTCGAGTAAGACTGTCCTTTCGGGATAGGTCCTCCATCAATCATTGCAATCACGTGCCTGTGATCCAATAATTGACTCTGAGGGCACTATCTCCAACAATCTCCCACTTGCACTCAAGGCTAATTATTGCGATGTCGCATACTCACAGCGCCTGTGATACCGAACACCAAACTCCTCTACTAATCAGTCTCACAAAACCCGTTTGCGAAACTATTGCGTTCGAGGAATAGCCTCAGTGGGTGGATCCGCCTTGACGTTTCTTTCTATATCTTTCTTTATCTCAAGTTCGCGGAGAAACCCATCTCCCGAAATGAGCAATACCAGTCTTAGAATATGTCTGGATATCTGATGGGACCTAGCTCATAAATGAACTCCAAATCCAAACTTCTTAGACTATATCGTCAACTGAACTTAATCAGTATCCTGCGTCATGCCTCCCTCAGTATCCCCTTGGACCACCTGTCCAAAATACTCCCCCTCGTCAGAAGGAAAACTATAACTCTGACAACCAATCTGTAATCCAGGTCACCTTGGAAGCCTGGAATGATAACTGTCTCCCGAAAGAGACTGTTGTTATCATATCCCTAGAACATTCACTTATGTTCTAAAACTGCTTCCGTTCGTTTCTCCAGGATTGGATCAATATCAATTTATTGCATCCACTGCAAAAACAACATCTAGTGTGGTACTTGACATCTCATGATTGACTCAATTGCCTAAGCAAGTGATCTGCCAATCATGCACATCCCTCTCCCCTTTAGTCTGTAAGACACCTTTAGAGAGGGCGACTCCATCACCTGCAGGTACACCACCATGCCAGGAGTCATCCATTCTAAATACCTTTAGAATGTTGTATAAGTACCCAGATTGGGAAACTACCCAAATCTAGATCTAAAACCATAGATCCAGTAACCAGAATGTCTGATATAATACCCAATTCCTATGTGGAGAAACCACTGTGTGACAACCAAAGTATAACCGATCGTAGTATAGGAATTTCACTTCCTACTCTGTGTATGTCATCCAAATACCAGGACATACCCTACTACCTTCTTAACAGATCCATCCCCTATTCTGATGAAGTCAAACCTATGACTGTCACATCAGAAATAGATGATCTATCTCCGCTATATCTGCTTTAGTCTATACATAAGCCACATGTCCATCATGCTTCTGCTGCTCCCACTGACTACGACAACCCTCTGGCAGAGTCATATACACATGCACTTCTAAAGCTAGTTCAGAACGACGCTATACTCATCCTCCTGCCGGGTCTCACAGTCTGGAACAACAGCAATGGCAAGTCTAGGTAAACAAGAACCTCCCTGTCACCGTCTTTGAGGCTACCGGAGTACCCCTCGGGTGCCTGAGGTTACCCACCGTATCTGCGGAGTGGTTAATGAAATGTCAAGCCAGATTGAATCTTTAGGTTCCTATCAAATTTTCAGTAATCGTCTGAGGTTCTGGAATCACTTCCGGTATTACTATACTCCCACTGCTGTTTTCTGGAAAAAAAATCCATTTTTGTTAAAATTGTGGCGAGTCTAGAACAATATCACTATTGATCTTCCAGATGGTAGAAAGTCAACCCTCGTCATAGCCTGGGTCAACCCACAAACAGCCATTACAGAAACGCGCCTTGAGTTATCCAGAATCTGGTTTTAAGCATAAGCCGGACAACTCCCCGTACCTTAACATCGTTAAGATATGAACTGTTCTATATCCAATATAGAACCAGAGGAACTGATTTAATTGAACCAGATTCAAATCATGCAGCTGTCTCCAGTGCATGTCAACTAAATGGAGAGAGGCCGATCAGCATTACTCAATTTAGGAGCGCTTCCAATTATGAGTAATCTGAAAGAGAAGCAAGTTCTTTAATCATTACTATCAACTGAATACCCTACACAAGTATCTAAATCTTCGATCACCTTGAAGAATTCCGATACTTGCAACACCTGGTTCTCTACTTTATTCATATACCTATAACTTCTCAAAACTCAGACCTTGTGTTTCTACGAAACACTTATCTAAGAACTAGAGAAGTCATAAGTAAACCGAATATAGTACGAGGACCAACCCCTCTATCCTCATGGACACTGGACAACATACAATACTCTATATAAGTCCCCTGAGTTGAATAACTCATTCCCTGTGTATCGTAGGTTGAAAACTGTACTTATGGTTATGAAGAATTACACCGCTGTTTAATGCTCCTTACCTAACCATCCACTGATATAGGTAAATGTCATAGACATAATTTAAAAAAGGTATATCTCACTCTATGAAAATAGACGTACAGATATATCAATTTGAAATTGGTGCATAACCGCGGATATTCAAAACCAAATATTTGCCGTCCGGCAAACAACCCAGGGGATTTCCTCAAATATCACCAATTACAACGAATTCCGGTATAATGAGGATGATCACCTAATTCCCAATAACTTGCTCCCACTCATCATCTGTAAAACCATATAGATGTGAGAATCATACCTGGTAAATACATACCCTGGAGTAAGGACTAATTGGGAAATCAGTTTTCTTTTAACAGTACACAGTGAAACTGAAACATTGAAATGTTTCGATGGGGTATGCGGGTATTCCTAGTAATGCCTCTTCCATTATCAGATTCACAACTGTAACCATATATTTCTATACCATCTCTTCACATCCCTTCATATGTCTTTAGTCATTACCTTCTGTACACCCCTTTAGGCCAAATGGTTTTCTTCCTTCCCTACCGCTCGGCACCAGCCTATGGTTTGGAAGAAGACTATCCAATAAGCATAATGGGTGTACTTTCCTAATCCTAGGAGTACTCGCAATGCGAGAGAATGTGAAGATAAAAGACACCTGAATAAACCTTATTCTTATTTCTCCTAAACCAGAATCCATCCCCGAACTGGAACAAGTTCCTTTCGAGTTCGTATATAACCATACGATGGAGTATCTAATAAACTGTGGATCTTCGTAGTGATACGGAGTGTCCTGGAGAAATACAAAGGTGAAGTAGGAGTGGTAATGAAATACTTGGTTTGGTCGTGAATAGCAGTCCCAGTTTACTTTGCCCTCTTACTAATCCCTTGATATGTCTTTACTTAATATCTTCTGTACACCATCGTTATGCTAATTGGTTTTCTTCATTCCCCACCGTTTGGCACCAGCCTAAGGTTTGGAAGAAGACTATCCAATTTACGTAATAGGTGTACTATCTCCTAAACCAAGGAGTACTCGCAACCTGAGAGAAGGTAAAAGGAAAAGACAACTGAATAGTCATATTCGTTTTCTCCAGAACCGGAAACCATCCTCGAATAAATTCCTTTGAGTTCGTATATAACCATACGATGGTTTTATCCAATGGAAGTGGACATTCGTAGTAATACGGGGTGTCCTGGAGAAAAGGGTAAAAGTAGGAGTGGCAATGAGGTTTGCAACTCTGACAATCCAAAAGCCAGTATTTAAGAAGGTTCGGTTAATCTTGGTCACTGAGTCATAGTCAAGGGTCGGGTCAATGGTCGCTGCCAAAGAGAGAGAGAAAAGAAACACTCAGCGTGCACTCTAACCTAGATCAGAATGGTTACCAATTTATCTAATCTGCAAACCTCCCACTGTACCGTCAAATTCTCCTCCAAACCTGAAAGAAGAATTAGTCGGGATCACCCGAGGAGTAAACCAACCCATCAGTGGGAATCGGGATCCAACTATCATCGCATGATAACGTGACGGAATCCGCTCACGTTATCACACTCCAGAAGGTATGCGCATATCTGGCAAGTTTCAGTTTCTTTTGAAACTCCCGATGTGATTTTTACCCCATGCTCTTATGACCTTGACTTTGGCCAACAAATCATAAGTCACATGTCAAGTTCTACCCGTCATTCTCCAGGTTGATTTGAACCCACCCGTACCTACCCTTGACTTTGGCCAACAAGGCTGTACGACTGTCCCAAACCAACGCATCTATCTATGCTGCATATGAATACCCAACAGCTACCAAACATTGTGCCTTGACTTTGGCCAACAAACACAGCTTGAATACTATTGACTATCCATATGAAACGACGGAGGGCTACGAATGGTTTCTGGCGAAAACCTTTAACATAATGAACTTGATATCGTTGAAGGAACTGGATAGCTTTATAAAAATATAGTGACGAAAACCTTTGCTAAAGAGGTCACTCCCGGTGAAGGGATCTCGGCTCTTTCCCCGTAGAATGAGGTGCAGGATATTCCAACTGAATACCACGATGCAAAGCAAAAGGCAATCGGCTATAGTGAAGTTATTGCCCTGACGCAAACTTCTGTCCAAGGGGTCACTCCCGGTGAAGGGATCTCGGCCCTTGCCTCGTCGACTGAGGTGCTGGATATTCATAACCGAATACCACTGTGCAAAACAAAAGTGAACGTCCTTGCAATAACAGCTTTTTGAAAAATGTTCCAACAACATCAGAATAGGTTTGTTTAGCTTGCATTGATCCGAATCAACGCAGTCCCATCAATTGATCACACCAATAAAGAACGAAAATAATGATGTACGTATATGCCATCCGCATTCGCCACTGGGTCCCGTCATTACCCGTTAGGTTACTTAACTAACGATAGAGCGGGGACTGGACTAGCGCGGATGCAAAGCATATACAACATCTACTAGTATATATATCAATATATAATATTCGCTCAAGGCGTGATAAAATGCAACATCACAGAAATGTAATAAGCATCACAGAACAATACAGATATCTGGGATCCCCGGGTTTCATAGAGCCGCTACTGAAACCCGACGTTCCCCTGGTCGTGTGGATAGCCTGTGCAATGAAATCCTAGACCCCTACGGGCGCGGCAAGTTACCCGCCAAAACCTGAAGCGAGGCAGCCCCCTTCAGCAATGTGAATGGACCACCCAGCACTTCACGGAATCCGGTAACTTGGGCACCCCTCCTGGGTCAACCTGTACCCCCTACGAATGCGGCGAATAGCCCGCCAATTCTAGAGTAAATCCCCCTCCGTCTCAATGCCATGAGATGCGGGCTCGCTGCCCTCTAGAACCCGGCTATCCGTGCACCCCTCCTTGGGGTAATCCTAGTACAGAAAGTAAAATATACATACAACGGGTACATCGACCTCACCCCGGTCGTGCCCCAAAAGAATAATATACAAACTGACAGTGATGGCAGTCCACATGTCAGACGCTCGCCCCGCAATATCAAATGTACATATAAAACCAAAACTGTACTAACATTGCATCCAGGCTATCCCCCACGACCAATCCGCAACATCACAGCACAACACAGAACATCAACGTGAATGTCACGTTCGCAAATCCGTCTAAAAGGGCTATAGCTGTTAGACAGGATTTACCGATCAAATGACATTCACGATCGCAGATATAATGTAAATACTGTGAACTAACATGTTTAAACTTTTCGATCGATCAAATTTACCCAAGTGAGCCCCAAGCACAACTGTAGCACTCAAAGAAAATCTGGGCCCAAACAGAATATTCCAAAAACCCCATTTTCAACTCAGGAGCTCTCTGTAAAATTTTGGTGCACTGAACAGTTAAAGTGGCGGCGGAACCGCGGCCAAAGCATAGGTTTGGCCGCGGTTCCGCGGTGGAATAGTGAGTTCACGCGACCAAATTTTTACAGAATGCTTAGAATTCCCTGCACGTATTTCTACAATGTACTGAAAAAAATTTCGAGCCAAAAATAAATCGACAGAAAACTGATGCATTTGAAAACGCGGTTTCGGAATTTTTGTTTGATCGAGTTCTAAACACGTTAGAGCAAGCTAGACTAGGTTAATAGCGTGGCTCTGATACCATGTAATTGCACGGCGGCGCCCCGGCCGTCAATCCGATGCCAAAATGCGGAAACGATAATTTACTTTAACTTTTGAACCGGCACCACCGCGCACTTTAAAACCCGGATCGGGCCATTAACATAGTCCTAGATAACTAGAGAAGGGGTAGAGAGATATACCGAGCGATCTGTGTCCTTCGGTCTTCTCGTCGTCGTCCCGATCTTCCCGCGGAATCTCCGGTCTTCATCTCCTCGTCGGAAGGGCACCACATCGCCGGGTTCTTTTACGGGCTCCTACCTCTGGACCAAGGCAACTCGGGCACGAAGTTGGCGAGTCGACGTGTCCAAGAATTGCTGCAGAATAAGTGTAGTGCTCTTTGTCTCTTGGGGTTGTATGAAGTTGCCCTTTTGATGGAGGTGAAGAATAGAACTTTTGGAGGAGGAGTTATGAGATTTTTGCAAAGCCAAACGAACAATTTTTCCTCCTCAAAAAATTTGGACAGCCCCTCTCAAATGTGGCCGGCCAATGCATGGTGAAGCGAGAGAGAGAAAAGTCCAAGGGGGTGGATCAATAATGCAAGAGAGAATGATGAGAAGAAATGATCACAAACAAAAACCAACACTCCATCATCCATCATATCCCATCACCATCAAGCAAAGTCAAATGAAGTCAATGGATGGTGCACCATCATGAAACCATCATGATGCAAAAGTCTCCTCAATTGTTAATTGCACAATTGCAAATAACCCCCTCCACCAAATTTCAGCCAAAGAAAGAAACAAAGAAAATGGCCGAAACGGAATGCAAACTGGCAACTTCATAAAACTGATCCCGTAATAAATTACAGGAAACCCCGCTACTGTATATACATACCCGCATTTGTATTCCGACCGAATACAAATGCAAAGAGACAAATCTACACAGTACAATACTAGGATCCGGCTTAAACCAAAGCCCGCTAGTATTAACCGTCCGATCATGATCCGTGCAATACCGTACGTATCTGATCGAACCCTGCCATATCTCCATACGGCCTCTACAGCGTTTCGCCCGAAACTTGAGAAAACGGTCTGTGGGGGACTCTAAAGACTCGTCAATACTTTGGTTGTGGATTTAACCACTAGCACGTCATAGGTAATAGCCATACGTAACGGGCTACCCGGTATTGACCAAAAGGGACGTCGATGAGCGAACTCATCCTGACACCCTACTGAGCCTGTCAGTGACAATATCCGTACAGTCCGGTCCGTTCGTCTATGAGCATCGCATGGCGGGCCTAGGGGGTTGGTAAAAGTCAGACCCCCAAAAGCGGTACAAGTCGTGTCGGAGTGTAGCCCATAACACCCTGAGATACTACTGGAATATCTACCAGTAAATCTCCTGCCTTGGCCAAGGACTTCATGTAATGGCTCTCCTAGACACAGCGCGACCTCACCTCCAATACCGGGAGAGACGAACCCCTGCAGATCCGCTCTATGCCTCCATGTGGCTCGGGACTGTACCCAACTAAAACCTGTTTGCACGTATCTTTTGAGCATGGTAGGGTAGTAATCAAAGTACAGTGGGAACTCACACGAGACAAATGACGATCTCAAGTCGATGAACTAACTTGTACACATGTCACCAGGGAACTGCTATCTGACGTCAGGTATAAGACCAACTAGCATGTTCCCGGCGAGTCCTGTCCGGTATACTCATAACACAATGAGTACTTGTATACATCTTAGGTGATCCAACTGACACCAGTGGCTTGTGAGACCGGCCACCGTCCCTCGTCGGGGTCTCGATTGTATACACTAGTCTACTCTGGAGTATCGATGCCCTGTCTCGAAACTCCCACAACTAGGGACCTTTTAAGGATGTGCTTATAGACTACCAGCTCCCACGTATATGATCGCCCTCATACTGCTGGCAGTCAAGCAAGAATCCTATGGGCTCTATCAACGCGCAATAGTGACCTGTAAGGTCACCTAAAGCAGTACACGATGATAAAGATAAACTAGATAACATACTATCATCTCGAGTAAGATTGTCCTTTCGGGATAGGTCCTCCATCAATCATTGCAATCACGTGCCTGTGATCCAATAATTGACTCTGAGGGCACTATCTCCAACAGATGGACAGGTTGAAACCTATAAGGCTAGACTTGTTGCAAAAAGTTTTCATCAAAGACCTAGTTTGGACTATGATGAAATCTTTTCTCCAATGGCTATGCTCAAATCCATTTGAATCCTTCTTACCATTGCTGCCTTCCATGATTATGAGATTTGGCAGATGGACGTAAAGACAGCTTTTCTAAATGGTCATTTGGAAGAGTGCGTCTATATGGATCAAGCAGAGTGTTTCATTCAGAGTGGGAGCAGTGGGAAAGTGTGAAAGTTGCTTAAGTCCATTTATGGACTAAAGCAGGCATCGCGGAGTTGGAACATCTGTTTTGATGAGACGGTCAAAGAATTCGACTTTATCAAAAATCCAGATTAACCATGCATTTATAGTAAGATTGTAGCGAGAACTATGGTATTTCTCGTCTTGTACGTGGATGACATTCTCTTGATAAGAAATGACATTCCTATACTACAATCAGTCAACGGATTCTTGTCACAAAGGTTCTCTATGAAAGACCTGGGTGATACCTTTTACATTCTGGGGATCCAGATCTATCGTGATAGATCAAAGAGGATGGTGGGACTTTCACAGTCAAGGTATATCGATACTATACTAAAAAGATTTAGTATAGAAGATTCAAAGCACGGTAGTCTGCCGGCTTGTCACGGAATCACCATTTCCAAAGAGATGTCTCCCAAGATTGATTTGGAAAGGGCTCGCATCACATCTATACCATACGCTTCTGCGGTAGGCTCTATAATGTATGCGATATTGTGTACCAGACCAGATGTTGCTTATGCACTAAGCGTGGTAAGCCGGTATTAGTCAAACCCAGGAGAGAAGCACTGGATAGCAGTAAAGAAAATTCTCAAGTACGTGAGAAGGACTAAGGAGATGTTCTTGGTGTTTAGTGGAAAAGACCTCCAGATCGAGGCCTTTGCTGACTCCAGCTTCCAGAGTGATAAGGATGACTCCAAGTCCATATCGGGTTATGTATTTACCATCAATGGAGGGGCGGTCTGTTGGAAGAACTCCAAACAGGACACCGTTGCTGACTCGACAATGAAAGCGGAGTATATCGCTGCTTGTGACGCCGCAAAAGAGGCAGTCTGGATGAGGAAGTTCTTAACTGAACTTCAGGTGGTTCCAACCATTGTTGATCCAATACCTTTGTATTGTGACAACAACGGCGCTTTAGTTTTAGCGAAGGAACCCAGGTCCCATCAGAGGTCTAGATATATCTTGAGGCGGTACCACTTGATCAGGGAGATCGAGGTGAGGAGAGTAGATACGAAGAACAACACTGCAGATCCACTCACCAAGACCATCCCCCAGACAAAGTTCGAGAGGCTATTCGAGATGATAGGTTTGCGATATGCCAATACACGGCCTTAGTGCAAGTGGGAGATTGTTAGTGTTATATGCCCTAGAGGCCATTATTGTATCATACTGGTTTGTATATTACTTAATGGAAGCTTGGGATATACACGGATATTGTAACAGTCTTGCTCGAAATGGTAGTATGCTACCTGGTTTGATTCTACCTCAATATGTGCATGTGTTTCTTTTAGCATATCGCTTATACATATTGGTAGAGCCATTAGGATCTTTGCTTGATTATCAGCGTTGTGATGGCGGTCACACTAGTGGGGACTGGGTAGTCTATAAGCACATCCTATACAGGTCCCTAGTCGTAGAATTATCGAAACGGGGCATCAATACTCCAGAGTAGATGTAACATTTCAGAAATATAAAATATTATTTTTGGAAATTAAATATTAAAATAATATATTTCGCGAAAACTATTCGATTTGCGAATAGGGGTTTTTCGTTAAATGGTATAATTATATACCGATATTTGGAATATAAGCGGAGATTAAAATAATTTATTTATTAAAAAGATATTTATCGGATTTTGGCATTTTTATAATTAAATATATGCAAGTTAAATTAAATTGATTAGTGCACTACTAATCGAGATTAAGCCAAATCCGTATTTCTACATTTTTCCCATGGCTAATGCACCATGTCATGTGACATTTTGGTTGCATGTTGTTTTAATGTGTTTGGTTTAATAAGTGAGAGTGAAGAACAAAATAGATATTTTGAGAGAGTGAGTGTATGAGATATTTTGAGAGAGAGTGAGGGTAAGAGAGAGTGAGGTTAAGAGAAAGAGAGACATCTTTGACTTCTTTATTCTTCTTCTTCATTCCATTTCTTCTCTTCTTCATCTCCTTCAAGCTCCTCTACCTTCATGTATCATCTCCAATTCATTTCCAAAACCCCATGCCACCTTCACAATAAATGATCTCCACCTCATCCTAAACCCTTTGAACCATTCAAATTTAGATTTTGAAGACTTTGGGCAACTCAAGAATTTTCCTAAGTTGCCAAATGGGGTATATTTCCTTGCCTTTAGTTAAGTTTTTGTGTTAGTGTATTCTAGTTTAGTTTAGAATTCGTATTAGTTAAGTTTTGTGATCTTGGAAATTTCCAAGATGATAATTAGTGATTTGTGGACTTGTTAAGATGCAATAGAGGTGTAGTGAGTGTTACAAGACCTTAGAAATTGCTTTTCTAGACCAAAACAGAGATTAGAACCCGATACACAAACTTAGGATTTACCCCGTGTCGGTTTTGTGAAGTTTTGTTGGACTACAGGGTATCTGGAGCAATTTGGGTCATTTCTGAGATAATCAAACAAGCCTATTGACCTAGATAAACCACTAGAAAACAACCACCAAAGTATGAACCCAAATCTCCCCTGTATGCCCGGCGGCGCCGGATTTTGTGATGATCTCGCCGGACTTCTTTTGGGTTCTGGTGTTGAGTTTTTGTCTGTGACTCCTAATTCCTACAGCCTGGCTACTGTATTGTTTGTTTAATCCCTATTAACCTGAGCCAAAATCTGGGAGTTGTTTATGAGTGCTTTGGCAAAGTTTTCCGATATTTGAATTCTTGGTTTTTATATTTGAGATTGGATTTGGGCGTTGGACGTTTGTGTGTCAACGACGAGGGTTGTTGTTTTTTTTTGCATGCATAAGCTATAGGTTCTAACCTATAAGCAATTCGTGTGCCGTATTGGTTTTCGGATATTGGTTTTAATAGAATTGCGATTGTGTATTGATTGTAGGTACCTTCGCATGGACTTCCGAGACGACGAAGCACGTCGACTTCGGCTAAGCGAGGAGTTTAGCAAGTGAGTAGATTTATATCTATGGGGAAAGTCGGGTGGATGGCGTATAGCACCCCCGCAACCATTGATATGTAAAGATTGTTATATTAATTATAATTTTGATAAAGGTTTTAGTAAGAGATGATAGGATAAAAGTTGACACTAATGGATATATATTGGCTTGAGAATATGAAATGAGAAAGTGAATCATGATAAGTATGAATTGAAAGAGGAAAAGTATGAGTTGATAATGGTATGTTATGAGATCGAGATCGATACGACTTGAGATTAATAAGATATGACGTATATGCAAGATGTCATGATATAAGATTGATACAGATGTGACTTGAGATATATGTGTGTATATATATTTATTTATGCGGATAAAGAGTGATATGCCGTACGAGATTTTAGATCCGTACCCTTATTGATGAATAGGATGATAGAATCCCTATTCTGTTTGTTGTCACCGTACGATAGATTACCGTACGCGATGATATGTACTGGATGATTGATCTGCGCTAGTGATTTGAGAATGATCATATTATTGTCATATCGGATGTTATAAGGCGGGATCGCCGATATAAAGATTGCCACCTGAACCATACCTATTTTCAAAACGATGATTTGTATCTTTTAAAAGTGGCTGTATGGTTCATGTGTAGATAGATATACCCATTGATTGTCCATGTTGTGTAGGATATTACCCCTCGTGATGTACATACCACGTTCCGGTATTTAATGCTATATGATGTCATTTGATAGTACACCTGCACAATTACCGTTGATGCGCATGTTACACTTACACAAATTTGTCGGCTCACACACATTCATCATCGGTAATTGACATGCCACTTACACAGTAGAACTGCCATATCATGAGATTAATCTTAAACGTAAAAGTACATTCATTGTTCAGTACTATCACTTGACATGCTTGCATGATATACTCGATATGCTCATATTACTACTCTATGTTGCATACATCGTACTTTATGGTTATATGCTTGAGATGTTATTTTCATGAGATCTCTTGATTTGAGAACCGCGGTTATATTTCAAAGGGAATTATGTATTGCTTTAAAAACGCGGTTTCTCTTGATATGATATTTTGAGGCATCCACCATGAGTTTTCTCGGTTTTGAGCAATGATTATACCCGATTCGAGGAGCGGTAGGCACCGTTTGTGGGCAGATGGTAGACCCGGTATGGTACCCCAGGACAAGAAATGATTTTTGTGGTGTAGACGATGAACCTGGCAGTGGGAGCACTACCTACCGGTGATAGTTTTGGGCTCGGCGGTTATCCGGAGGATACCGACCGGAGTCGTGAGATGATATGGGCCGATCCGGACTGACGGAGCCCGAGATAGTTTGGTGCGGCATATATCTGGAGTATACCAACCGTAGTCGTGATATGGGCCGATCCGGACTGACAGAGCCCGAGATATGAGGATTTACGTGTCGATACTGGACACGGGTTTCATGATGTTTCGAGTGTCGGTGTTGGACACTCAGGTTCCATGATTTTGATGGACACACATGGTTGATATCCTTATATATACAGGCATATGTTTTCATGATGATTCGAGTGTCGATGTTGGACACTCAGGTTCCATGATATTGATTTGTGTCGTTGACGGACACGTGGATGATATCCACATGCATATAGGCATATGATGCCAGATGTTTGTTTCTATATGTCATTGCATTGACTCGATTGTTGACATATATGCATTTGTTGTTACCCTAGATATCATAGTATTACCTTTAAGATATAGTGACCTAGAAAATCGTTATTTTATTCGATTTCTACCTGCTGATGTATTCTACTCACGAGTTGGCAACACACCCCCGTTGTGCCACAGTTCTTACAGGTTGACCGCTTGGGATCAGTTGCGGTATCGCTGGCACACAGCTTCTTCCACGGTGTTTTGCTTCGGTAGGTGGGACACATGTTGGATCGTGCCCACTCTCGTACTTTATATTCCGTTGTATCTAGATAAACTCCATCAAATCAGAAACTAGAAATTGTATATTGGTAGACCTAGTCAGACTTGGGTATTGTGCGAGACTTAGAGCGATGGGTTTATGTTCGCTTCTTGAGTTTTGATGTCTTACTTATTTATTGTTCTTTCTGGGTTGATTTTCGTCGTTGGGCGTCGTATATATGTTATTGCGTGGTTGTGATTCCGCCAGTTGGCGAAGAGCTAGCTCCCGCTTGGGGATACCTTTATTGTTGTGTATATGGTTTTGGATCAAAATATGCAAGGGAGGTGATGCCCAAATTTTTAAAAGACGGAACATGTTTTAAACTAGTATAACCCATTTGAATTTTCATGTTTCATTATCTATTCATTTAAAGAAAAACTTGATTTCATTATACTTTTATTTCAAAACTGCACCCCCGCTATTTTCCCCAAAAAGGTTTAGATTTTCTGGGCTTCGGCTTACTTGATTTACGTTATGCTTTTAGACGTTGCGTAATTTAAGTGCTGGTCACGTGCTAAATTACGGGTCGTTACAGTAGACTGGTGTATACGCTTCTCATCCCAGCAGGGGAGATGGTCTGTCACACAGCCATTAGTACGTCGTACTGGAGATAGTATGCAGGTGCTCATTGGGTTATGAGTACACTGGACATGACTCGTAGGGAACTAGTGGTGGGTACTATACCTATCGTCGGGTGGCAGTTCCCAGGTGACATGAGTACAGCTTAGTCCGTCGACTTGACACTGCTACTTCGCCTCGAGTGTGTTCCCATTGTTCTTAGATTACTACCCTACCACGGCTCAAAGGAGTCATGCAAACAGGTAGTAGTTGGGTGCAGTCCCGAAGCACTTGGAGACAGTGGCGGTTAGATAGAATTCGTCTCTCCCAGTATTGGGGGTTGATATCGCGCTGTGTTCGGAAAGCCGTTACACAAAGTCCTTGGCCAAGGCAAGCGAAATTTACTGGCAGGTACTCTAGTAGTTTCTCTGGGTGTTTTAGGCTACACTCCGACACGACTTATTGCGATATTAAGGGTCTGACGATTACCGTCCCTAGGCCCGATATGCGATACTCTTAGACGAACAGTTCGGACTGTACAGAGATTGTCACAGATAGGCTCAGTAGGAGTCCGGATGAGTTTGCTCACTGGCCTTCTTATCGACAGATACCTGGGTAGCCGTTAAGAGTAGCTAGTACCGCTGACGTGCTTGTGGTTAAACCCACTGCCAGCGTAGTGTCGAGTCTTTAGAGTCCCACACAGAGGGTTTCCCTGCATCGGATAAAAGATGTAGAGGTCGTATGGTTTTACGACAGGGTTCGAACACGTACGTGTACTTGTGCACGTATGATGATTCGGACAGATAATACTAGGGGGCTTTGGTTTAAGCCGGATCCTAGTATTATACTAATGGATTATTTTCGTCTCATTGTATTCGTATTCTTCGGAATACGGATACGGGTATGTATTTACGGTTGAGGGGCATTCTCGTAATTTACTCGGGATTGCTTCTAGAAGAAGACACCTCATTCGGGTTTTATTCTTTTGATTAAAAGATTAATGAGGTGGAGGAAATGAGGTGGAGGTTTACATTAAATGAAGCATAGCTCTTGGTGACTCATGGCATGACTCACCTATTAGATATTTGTAAAGCATGCTAGATATTTATCTCATCAATTATTATATGCTTCATCTATTCATCACAAATGAGCCATCTTTATTTTTAGCTCACTCTACACTCTCTTTTCCTCAAGCTCCTTCTTTTTCCTCTAACCCTAAATCTCTCATGTGTTGTGAATCCTAGGGTACTTAGAGACATACTAATCCATCTACACTCTCTGCATCATCTAGGACATCTAGTTTAGCGAACTAGATGCCGTAGTTACCTCAGATTTGAGGTTGGAGCTCGGACTATAGACTCTCGGGTGGATCGTCTTTGACTCAAGGAGTCCGACAAGGTTGCCCGATCCGTTACGATTCTTGGAGCCTATGACGAGGAGGAGGACAGCGACAAGAAGACCCGAAAGACATGAATCTGTAAGGTATAAACTTCTTTCCGAATAGTTAACCTCTTAGTAGTTTAGCTAGTTAGGGTTTAGTATCGATCCTGGAGTTCAAGTCGGTGTTGCGAAGCATATAAAATCATTTTTTGCAAATTCTGCCTTCCCGCGAACCCGCGGGGTGCGCGATATCGACTTACAAGGGGAAAGTGGGAGCCTCCCCCTTATCCCCCTCACGTGAGTGGAGGGAGGCTTTCCCTCCCCTTTTTTTCCTTTTCTTTTTTTTCCCTTTTTTTATGTTTTTTTTGGAGTTTAACTCCATGTAGAAACTTTGGGAGTTTAACTCCAAATGAAATCTTTTAGAGTTTAACACTATAAAAAAAATTGAATAAAAGGGAGTTTAACTCCATACAGAAATTTTTGGGAGTTTAACTCCAAATAAAATTGTTTTTGGAGTTTAACTCAAAATAAAATCTTTTGGAGTTTAACTCCATAAAAAAAGTGTTTCTTTGAATAAAAGGGAATTTAACTCTATACAGAAACTTTTGGGAATTTAACTCCAAATAAATTTGTTTTTGGAGTTTAACTCCATAAAAAAAATGTTTTTTTATTTTGAATATAAAAAAATCATTTGTTACAAATAGAATAAATAAAATGAAATTAACATGCCCTTCTGTATTGCTTTCAAACACCGACACTTCACATTGAGTTCACATGACTATTTTGACCCGTCAATCGGAGTTTCTTCGCTCTAAGAGCTCTGAGAGCGAGGGTTATTAACGGCAGCTTAGTCCGCAGCTACCGGAGATTCAGATCCCCACAATCAATAAACACCAGCCTACCCTGGGCAGGGGGAATCTGTACACGCCTGACAAGCGACGCGTATTTCCCATCTCAATGGGGTGGCGAAAAACACCTTACAGATTATGGCACGTCCGGTGGGACCTTTTCTCTCCTCCCATATTTTGGATTAAATATTCATGTGAACTCAATCAACGTATACATCGATGTCTTGTACTGAAATCATACTTCTTTGTGCAGGTTAACAGTTTCCAATTGCAATTTTCGGACGCAACAAAATGTCCATAAGGACATGCTCAGCTCTCAACACAGCTCCCATCTCCTACACGATGAAGATGGACGTCCGGACGGTCCTCCCGGCCAGTCTCGGACGACAGTGGGAGGAGCCGCTGCTATAATTCGACTCTATTTTGTTCATGCCAGCTAACACCATCGTAGCTCCTCAAGCTCCAGTAATAGACAAGTCGGCCTCAAAATGCAAGAGGCCAAATGTAGTGATCTCAAGGGCACCACTACCCAAACGCAAGTCGGTGTTTGAACGAATTTGCTTGGTCCCAGCTGGGGGAAAGACCATCAACACCAATAAAGCAATAAGGCATCTCGAGCAAGCTCCAGCGGTGCCCCTGACAACTGCTCGATCGGGTATCTTCTCTAAGCTCCCCGTCAATCGACTCACGATGGCTTCCTGGATAACGGATGCCCGCTAAGCCCTCAAAATCGAGAAGCTAAGACAAAAAAGGCCCAAATACATAGCCAACGAAAGAGCTAAGGCTCCTGCTAAGCTAAACTTCATGAGGTTCCAAGAACAAGGTTATCTCGCAACAACAGTCGAATCGGCTGTGAAGCTCGCTAACTCTTTTGAACCGCTGAAACTGGTTCAGAAGAATGTCATGACCGCAAGGGTCAAAAAAGTTGCGATCCAGGCAGCGCCACCCAAGGACCCAGTCGGGCCAACCGTCTTCAGTCGCCTATCCATTCCAGAAGAGGAAGGGCCACGACGACAGTCCGAAAGATCAGCCGCCAAAGACAAAGAGACGGCTGAATATGCGGTCCACACTGTCTACATGGTGGGCACGCGCAGCAAGGGTAAAGACGGGGCCACCACATCTTAAATCCAATCTGGTGTGAATGTGGCTGCCACTTCTCAAGACCAGCCTCTTCTGGAAGGTAATGAAAACCCTTCCAGTGAGGCTGATAAGCAGAGAGATCACTCGGTTCATAAGGAGTCGGGCTCGGAAAACGAAGAGGAGCCAATCTTCCGTCCAAATACTGCAGAGCAACAACTTCTCCAAGAGCTCCAGAAGCAGCTCAAAAACAAAGACAAAGAGATAGCCAAGCTCTACTCGAAGATTGACGACTTGACAAACGTCGTCTTACAGCTCACGGCCCAAGTTGCCTCTCTGCCGCCCAATCAAGCGCAGGGCTCTGCTCATGAACTGGGAAAAGGTGTCCCGAGGCAGCCGACGCCTATTCCTTCAAATCCAAAGGTAGGCGAACCGCATGAAAGTCGGCCGCATCCTATCTCGGGAAATGTGTTGACTACCGATGACAGCAACCTGCTAACGCAAGATCAAATCATGGATTTGGTCGCCAACAAAGTCAAAACATTGGTAGTCGAAGCCGGAGAGCAAAAAGATATTAGCAGTAGCGGGAGACCATATCCTGCTTGGTACGATCTTGTGGAGTTTCCCACCGGCTATGTCGTCCCAAAATTTGAAAGGTTCGATGGGACAGGAAATGCGAACCGACATATTGCCCAATTTAAAGCATCATGCGCGAACACTGGGGGCAATGATGCGCTCCTTCTCCGCCAGTTCATCAATAGATTGACCGATGTTGCTTTCGATTGGTATTCAAGCATACCGGATGACTCGATCATGATGTTCGCTCAAATAGAATCTATGTTCAAGCAAAGGTTCATAAGTGTTAGCGATAAAATCATCATTGCCGACCTCGTAAAGACCGAGCCAAAGAACAACAAAAACAACATAGATTTTATAGTCTGATGGCGCAATCTCTCTGTCATATATGAACCGCCGTTGGAGCAAGACCAATCCGTCAATCTCCTCATCGGAAATCTCGGTACATGGATGAATCCTTTTCTATGTACCACAGATCTCAATACGTTCCAAGAACTGACCAAGAAAGTTCAAATGTTGGAACACTCAAAGGAGAATTCTCCCTCGGATTCCCAATATAACAATAGATCCTGGAGAAACCGAAAGGATGATAATCGCAAAGGTGGAAATTCTGATGATGCTGAATCTTTCAACACTTCGGATAACCGAAATAAGTGAGGGATGAGCGGGCCTAATGCCAACCAACTTCGGAAGCCAGTGTTAGGAGAGGGAGGAGAATCGCCTTTGAAAGAGAAACTGGATAAGGTCTATTCCTTCAAAAGGGACAAAGTCCACAAGATATTCAAGGACGCCCTAAGAAACGGTCTACAATTGCCAGAATCAAAGAGTCCGTAAGAAGCGAATATGACCGACGACCCTAAATATTGCCCCTATCACAAAGTGATAGGTCATGCCATTGAGGACTGTTTCATCTTCAAACATTGGGTCAAAAAGCAATATAAGGCAGGAGAGATAGAACTATCTAAGGTGTGCTAGCGAACAATCAAGCTGCGACTACCAATTCATACAAACGGAGACCGAAGCCCTTCAGGGATCTGCTGCTCTCAATCATCTGCCCTTCTTGGAAAGGAGCGGGCCAAAGCAACAAGCTAAAAGACCAACGAGCAACATTATCAATGTAGAGGCAGTAGACGGGTACACAATCCATACGATCTACATGGTGGAGCCCAGAAGAACAAGTCTTCCTATGCCTCATACCCATGACGATAACATGGCTATTGCTACCCAACATCGGCTCGGTCTAAATGATGAACCCGCTCAAGCCATTAAACCAAAGGAGCATATGATTCCGGCGGAATCAAGCTCAGGCAGTAAGGATGACCCGGTTATCATACCCGGAACTATAAAGCAATTATTATTCCAATGGTTTCAAAAGCAGCTTCAGGACAGAGACGAGAAGTTGGCCAAGGTCCATTCCAAAGTCAACGAGCTGGCAAACATCGTGGAAGATCTCACGACCCAAATCGTCCAATTGCAATTGCAGCAAAATAAAAATTCGGTTCTTGAGCAAGGGAATGATACCCTGAAACAGCCAACCGATATCCCCTCCAGCCCAAGAGCGGAACACCTTTGCGAAAAACGGTCGCGATCAGCCTCCAGTCCCTCTGATACGTACACTGAACGTGGTAAGCGGACAGTAGGCGAACTAAAAATCAATCAGCCTCGAGGACCAGGATCGAAAAAGGCACCTACCCTAATGAGGAAGAAGAAGAAAGTATATTTCTTAAGGAGGGATGAAATCCGCAAAATATTCAAGGACGTCTTGAACAACGGTCTGCGACTTCCTATTCCAAAGAGACCACATGAAATGAACATGACCGGAAATCCCATGTACTGCCCGTATCATAGAATGGTGGGTCATACCATTGAAGACTGCTATGTTTTCAAAGACTGGGCGGAGAACCAATACAGGGTTGGGAAAACCTCATAGTCCTCGGATGTACCGATAAGCCACAAAGTTATGGTCATCAACACAGCTCCGCCAAGATCAAAGTTTGAGGAGCTGAAATAAGCAGACACAGATGACCACCACGTCGTTAAACTAGGAACAGCTGGCCACCACATCATTAAACTGGGAACATTCGACCCCTAAGTCGTTAAACTGGGAGTGTAAAAAAAATTTGTAAATAAAAGAAAAGCCAAAATGATGGGACAGCCACGAATAAATAGCAGAAATGATAGGGCAATCATGACTTTCGCGATAAAAAAAGCTGAAATGATAGAGCAATCGTGGTAAAAAAACCTCCAAAGGCGAATGATGAGTCGCTTCTGAAACCATATTTCAGTGTTAGCGATGCAGACGCCAACAAAATTTTAAATCTCCGAATATCCCGACGGTGAATGATGAGCCGCTCCTGGTACCATATTGCAGTGTAGCAATGCAGACGCCAACCAAAATCCAAACCACTAAATTCCCAAACAACGAATGATGAGTCGCTCCTGGTACCATTCCAGTGTTAGCGATGCAAACGCCAACCAAAATCCAAACCCCAAATTCTCAAATTCCCAAATGGCGAATGATAAGTCGCTCTTGGTACCATATTCCGGTGTAGCGATGCAGACGCCAACCAAAATCCAATTTCCAAAAATTCTCCCAGCCCTACGGCCTGTCCCCAAATTGACTACCATATACAATCCACGGGTTCAAATAACCCTCATCACACCCATGTCTCACCGCAATCACCAGTCCCGCAGTCGGTCTCCACCCATGGAATTATGCTCTATTTGGGAAGACCCACTCATGTGTCCTCATGATACATGAGGAAAACAAGCCTTGCAAGATCCTCTCGACTCATAAGAAAACACCTTCGTGTGATCCTTATGACTCATAAAGGAAAAACACACTTGGGGGTCCCCACGACTCCTAAGGAGAAAATACACCTATGAGATCCTTTCGAATCGAAGGGAGAAAATGTTTTTATGGAACCCTTACTGCTCATAAAATTGAAAAGCCTTAGGTGATAGGGACCTAAACCTGCCCTCTAAGCCATCGCTCCCCAACAGGAAAAGGCAAATGATGAATTGCTCCTGGCACTTGTGCTCTAGTGTTAGCAACGCTGATGCCGACCCCAACCCCAAAAATTCTAAACTTTCGATCCAATAGACCCCTAAGTCGTTAAACTGGGAACAGATGACCTCTAAGTCGTTAAACTAGGATTAGAGACCCCTAAGTCATTAAACTGGGAACGAGGGAAATCCTCTCATGGCAAATGATGATTCGCTCCTGGTACCGTATTCCAGTGTAAGCGGTGCTGATGCCGAACCAAAACCAAAATCCCCAAATCCTCTCATGGCAAGTGAAGATTCGCTTCTGGTGCCATATTCCAGTGTAGCGATGCTGGTGCCAACCCAAATCCCATGTTATTCATGGCAAATGATAATTCGCTCCTGATACCATATTCCAATGTAGCGATGCTGACGCCAAACAAAAACCCAAATTCCAAGTCCCAGGCTCAAAAGCCCCGCTGGACGGATAAGAAACTCCCAAATCAAATCAAATCAACAATCTCTGAGTCGAAATTATGTTTCGTCTCAGAATGTACCCCGTGTCCAAATCATGCTTCGCTTCGGGATATCTGCCTTCCCTGCCGGAATTATGCTCCGCCTCGGAATCAAGTCGACCAACGACCTCCCCGTCGGAATCAAGCTCCGCTTCGGGGACAAGTTAACCAGCGACACTCCGTGTCAGGGAAACGTCAAACAGACACTCCGTTCCGAGGACAAGTCAACCAGTGACACTCCGTGCCGGGGAAAAGTCAACCAGACACTCCGTGCCGGGGACAAGTCAACCAATGACACTCCGTGCCGGGGACAAGTCAACCAGACACTCCGTGCCGGGGACAAGTCAACCAGCGACACTCCGTGCCGGGGACAAGTCAAACCAGAGACACTCCATGCCGGGGACAAGTCAACCAAACACTCTGTGCCGAGGACAAGTCAACCAGACACTCCGTGCTGGGGACAAGTCAACCAGCGACACTCCGTGTCGGGGATAAGCCAACCAGCGACACTCCATGCCGGGAAAATGTCCACCAGTGACACTTCGTGCCGAGGACAAGTCAACCAGCGACACTCCATACCGGGGAAAAGTCAACCAGCGACACTCCGTGCCGGGGAAAATTCAACCAGCGACACTCCGTACCGGAGATAAGTCAAACAGACACTCTGTGCCGGGGACAAGTCAACCAGCGATACTCCGTGCCGGGAACAAGTCGACCAGCGACACTCCGTGCCGGGAAAACGTCAAATAGACACTCCTTGCCGGGGACAAGTCAACCAGCGACACTCCATGTCGGGGAAACGTCAAACAGACACTCCGTGCCGGGGACAGGTCAACCAGCGATACTCCGAGCCGGGGACAAGTCAACCAGCGACACTCCGCCTCGGGGATACGTCGACCAGCGACACTCCGTGCCGGGAAAACGTCAAAGAGACACTCCGCCTCAAGGATACGTCGATCAACGACACTCCATCTCGGGGATACGTCAACCAGCGACACTCTGTGTCGGGGAAACGTCAACCAGCGACACTCCATCTCGGAGACACGTCGAGCGCCGACCGTCCAAATCGCAAAAATGGCAGTATCAACATTCCTGTCGGAATTATGCTTCACCTCGGAATCATGTCAACCAACAATCTCTGCGCCGGAATCACGTTTCGTCTCGGAATGTACCCCGTGTCGAAATCATGCTTCGCCTCGGAGTATCTTCCTTCCCTATCGAAATTATACTCCGCATCGGAATTAACAACCTCTGCGTCGGAATCACGTTTCGTCTCAGAATATACCCCGTGTCGAAATCATGCTTCTCTTCGGAGTGTCCACCTTCCATGTCGGAATCATGTTTCATCCTGGAATCAACCTCTGCATCAAAACTATGTTTCATTCGGAATGTTTACCCCTACGCCGGAATTATGCTTCGTCTCAGGATATACTAGAATTATGCTCCGCAAATCGGAATGATACTCCGACCTCCGGAATTATGCTCCGCTCTTCAGAATGATACTCCGACCCCGGAATTATGCTCCGCTCTTCGGAATGATGCTTCGCCCTCGGAATAATGCTCCATCTCAATGTCAGACTTCTGCGAAACAGGATCCATCAATTTCATGCACACTACTCATATATGCGGTGTGCATTTATTGATGGAGAGCACTTTGTTGGGGTCAAAAATTACACCCCGTTGACCAAGTCCAAGTCAAAGTAAAAGTCAACCCCAGGTAAGCGGGCCCAAGTTCAGGTCAAGTGACCCCATGCCTAAGTCGAGCCCCGCGGCCGGCCTCCTCTATGCCAAAATGAAAATTATGTAATAAATAATTTTGATATAATTTTTATGAATAAATGTAAGAAAAATGAGCATAAAACCAATTTTTTTGTAAAGCTCATGGCTCATGTGCAAAAGAAATAAGCACATGGGGTATGGGATAGACAAAATGCTATTTTGTAAAGTCCAAGTGGTTATGTATAAATTTGTAAGCCTATATAAGGCAACATGATGAAATGAAAAAAAAAAGAATTCATTCCCCATCAAATCTCTAGGGTTTGTGCCTCCCTCCTCACCATATCAAGTTCTTCATCTTCCTCTTTATTTTCCAATTAAATTAAGAGCTTAGCTCTTTTTTTTAATAACTAAATAAAGTTTCATTCCTCTTTATTTTCCAATTAAATTAAGAGCTTAGCTCTTTTTTTTTAATAATTAAATAAAGTTTCATCATAAACCTACTGAAGGAGAGTTTAACTCTCATATTCGATCAAAAAGAAGAAGAAGAAGGGAAATCCACCTCTCAAGACTCCATCAAGAGAAGAAAAAGGGTCTCTTTTCATCATCATACAAGATCTAAATCTTGGAATTTCAAGAAAACCCATTTTGGGTTTCTTCTCAAAAGAGAAAGCATGAAATCTTTTGGAGTTTAACTCCACAATAAAAATCATTTTAGGAGTTTAACTCCATTTAAAATCTTTTGGAGTTTAACTCCACAATAAAAAAATATCTTTTGGAGTTATAAAAATATATTTTGGAGTTTAACTCCACAATAAAAAAATCTTTTGGAGTTGAACTCCACAATAAAAATCCTTTTGGGAGCTTAACTCCACCTTAAATCTTTTGGAGTTTAACTCCGTATAAAAAAAAATTAGAGTTTAACTCCAAATAGATTTGTTTTGGGAGTTTAACTCCAAATAAAATATTTTGGAGTTTAACTCTTTTAAAAATAAAACAAATTTTGGAGCCCTACTCATGTGAGGGGGACTCCCACCAAGTAGGAACCCTCACATGAGGGGGAGGGAGCTCCCACTAAGTGGGAGCTTTTCCCCCCTCACATGAGGGGGATGCTCTCATCAAGTGGGAGCCCCTGCTTCCTCTCACGTGAAGGGAAGGAAGCTCCCACTAAGTGGGATCTCCCCACTCCCCTTCACGTGAGGGGGAGGCTTCAAAATAAAAAAAATGTTTTATCTTTTGGAGTTTAACTCCATAAAAAATTCTTTTGGGGAGTTTAACTCCACGTAAAATATTTTGGAGTTTAACTCCATACAAAAACTTTTGGAGAGTTTAACTCCACGAAAAATGTTTTGGAATTTAACTCCATACAAATGCTTTCAGGATATTAACTCCATAAAAAAATCTTTTGGAGTTTAACTCTATACAAAAAAATTTGGGGAGTTTAACTCCACGAAAAATCTTTTGGAGTTTAACTCCATACAAATGTTTTTGGGAGTTTAACTCCATAAAAAAAATCTTTTGGAGTTTAACTCCATATTTTAAAAATCTTTGGGAGTTCAACTCCATATTTTAAAAATCTTTGGGAGTTTAACTCCATACAAATGCTTTTGGGAGTTTAACTCCATATTTTAAAAATGTTTGGGAGTTCAATTCCATATTTTAAAAATCTTTTGGAGTTTAACTCCATACAAATGCTTTTGGGAGTTTAACTTCATATTTTAAAAAATTTTGGGAGTTCAACTCCATATTTTAAAAATCTTTTGGAGTTTAACTCCATACAAATGCTTTTGGGAGTTTAACTCCATATTTTAAAAAATTTTGGGAGTTCAACTCCATATTTTAAAAATCTTTTGGAGTTTAACTCCATACAAATGCTTTTGAGAGTTTAACTCCATAAAAAAATATATATTTTGGAGTTTAACTCCATACAAATGCTTTGGGAGTTTAACTCCATAAAAAATCTTTTGAAGTTTAACTTTATTAAAAGAAATAAATTTAAAAAAATGTATTTTGGAGCACTTGCTCCTTCTCACGTAAGGGAAAGGAATCTCCCACTAAGTTGGAGCTTTCCCCACGTGAGGGGGAGGCTCCCACTAAGTGGGAGCTTTCCCCATGTGAGGGGGAGGCTCCCACTAAATGGGAGCTTTCCCCCTCTCTCCCTCTCACGTGAGGGAGAGGGAGCTCCCATTAAATGGAAGCTTTCCCTTTCCTTCACCATGTGGGAGGCTCCCACTAAGTGGGAGCTCCCCACTCTCCCTCGCGTGAGGAGGAGGTGGGAGCCTCTCCTTCATCCCCCTCACGTAAATGGAGGGGGCTTTTCCTCCCTTTTTTTCCTTTTCTTCCTTTTCTTCTGTTTCTTTTTTTACCTTCTTTCTTTTTTTTATGGTTTTTTTTAGTTTAACTCCATGCAGAAATTTTGGGAGTTTAACTCCAAATGAAATATTTTGTAGTTTAACTTTATAAAATAAATGTTTTTTTGAATAAAAGTGAGTTTAACTTCATACAGAAACTTTTGGGAGTTAACTCCAAATAAAATTGTTTTTGGAGTTTAACTCCAAATAAAATCTTTTGGAGTTCAACTCCATAAAAAGGTATTTCTTTGAATAAAAGGGAATTTAACTCCATACATAAACTTTTGGGAGTTTAACTCCAAATAAATTTGTTTTTGGAGTTTAACTCCAAATAAAATCTTTTGGAATTTAACTCCATAAAAAAATATTTTTTTGAATAAAAAAAATCATTTGTCACAAATAGAATAAATAAAATGAAATTAGCATGCCCTTCTGCATTGCTTTCAAATACCGACACTTCACATTGAATTCGCATGACTATTTTGACCTGTTAATCGGAGTTTCTTCGCTCTAAGAGCAAGGGATAATTAACGGCAGCTTAGTCCGCGGCTGCCGGAGATTCTGATCCCCACAATCAATAAACCCCAGCCTATCCTGGACAGGGGGAATCTGTACACGCCTGACAAGCGACGCGTATTTTCCATCTCAATGGGGTGGTGAAAAACATCCTACATATATTTGTTTCAATACGCTTAGCATATTTATTTAGGGGATGACCTTTCCTGAATAAATATGTCGCAGGATTACCACATCATCGTTTCCGTCTACTGGGAAGCAGGGCGTGACATCCTTACACTCCTAAATCTAATGGTGTAGCATAACGTAAAATTAGAACATTAATGAATATGGTTAATTCCATATTACTTGGTTCTGGAGCTCTCGAAAGTTTATGGGGTGAAGTTATACTATCGACATGTTATATACTAAATAGAATAACTCATAAAACTACAAATAAATCTCCATTTGAATTATGGTTTAAAAAACACTTAAATTAGACTACTTTCGTGTATGGGATTGCCTCGCACTTGTATGTATTCCTTCTCACAAAAGAAACAAAACAGGTCCTAAAACAGCAGATGCATTATTTATAGGATATTCTCTCAACGGTAATACTTATAGATTCATTGTCTTAAAATCTGATATTACTGATATTAATGTTAATACCTTAATCGAATCTAAAGGTGTTACTATCTTCGAAGATAGATTTCCTTGTATAACTCAAATTTCTAAACAAGTAGATGATTATATTTCTAACCTTGATATCGCAAGTACTTCTAATAATAATGAATTAATTCAAAATGCATCTTTCTCGATTCCATCGTCCGAACCGAAATTAAGAAGAAGTGATAGAACTAAAAGAAGTAAAGTAGTCACTGATGATACTATTATTACCTAGTAGAAAGAGATCCTTCTTCCTATGAAGAAGCAATGGCGTCTTCTGATACTGAGCATTAGAAAGAGGTTATTCAAAGTGAGATTGGCTCAATCCGGAATAATAATACATGGGTTCTAATAATCTTGCCTCCTGGTAATAAAGCTATAGGATGTAAGTGGATTTTTAAAAAGAAACTAAAATATGATGGTAGCATTGACAAATATAAAGTCAGTCTAGTAGCTAAAGGTTTTTCTCAAAGAAAAATTAAAGACTGCAATGATACTTATGCGCCTGTAGCAAGAATTACAATCATGAGAACATTAATTGCATTGGCCGCTATTCATAAGCTATTAATACATCAAATGGATATAAAAACCATCTTGTTGAATGGTGATCTTGATGAGAAAATTTATATGGAACAACCAGTGGGTTTCATAAAAAAAGGGAATAAAAATAAAGTCTGCAAACTTGTTAAATCCCTATATAGGTTAAAGTAAGCCCCTAAACAATGACATACTAAGTTCGATGAAGTAATTCTTAATTATGGTTTTATAATTAATAATTTTGATACATGTATATACTACAAATCTTTTGGTAATGATTTTGTAGTTCTTTGTCTTTATGTTGATGACATTCTAATATTTGGTTCTTCTATTAATGTCATAAATGATATAAAAGTCATATTTATCTAAAAACTTTGATATGAAGGATTTAGATGAGGCTGATTACATTCTGGATATGAAAATCAATAGATTAAAAAATGGACAATCAATTTCATTATCTCATGTCATAGAGAAATTATTAAAGAAGTATAATTATTTCAATATAAAACCTATCTCAAGCCAGGATGTGGCCACGTGCCTCAAAGTTCGTGCTCAGTGTGTTAATCGTATTTAACACCTCATTTCTCCAGTTTAATTTCTCTAAAACTTTTCATTCCTCCATGTATTGCATGTGCAACTCTTGGGCTTCCGAAATGTTAAAAGGAAAAATATTAAAAATAATTGGGATTGATGGGATTCATACTTATAGGCTAAAGAACATCAGTGTAAAGGTTTAACCAATGAGCTACAAGTTTCTTCTTACTTTTATTGAACAAATTTAACTTATAACTCTTAGTCAGGCTGAAATACACATTTTTATATATTGATTGTGTTACAATTGCACAGGGATTTCAGGGTCGTTACAAAGGAGGAGAATATTCATATTTAATTCCGTGTTCTTGACAGAATGGATTTAATATATTAGAAGTATACTCCCCTCCACGGTCTGATCTAAGGACTTTGATTTATCTTTCAGTATAGTTTTCTATTTCGGCTTTATATACTTTGAATCTATTAAACACCTCATTCTTGGTTGGAAGTAAATATACATAACAATATCTTGTATTGCCATCGATGAATGTAACATAGTATTTATTTCCACCTCTAGTTGGTTGTTTGCAAGAATCACAAACATCAAAATGTTCTGAACCTAAGATTTGAGTGCAGCGATCGACAGATTTAAATGTAACTCTAGTATGTTTAGGTTTGACACAAATATCACATTTAGATTTCAAGTCAATAGAACTTTTAGAAATAATATTTAGTCATTTTATTTAAATTATAATAATTAACATGTCCTAATCTATCATGCCATATATCACAAGAAGACAAGGTTAAAACAACGGGACTAGTTTTATTTATTTCATTATTATTATTATTACAAACAATATTTAATTTATACAATTCATCACACGCATAACTCTTATCAATAAACATACTTCTTTTGGAGATTACAATTTGATTATTTTCCAATACAATTTTGTAACCTCTTTTAGAAAGTAAAGAAGCACTTATTAAATTCTTTCTTACACCAGGAACATACAAAATATCACTTAGCGATAAATATTTTCCAGAGGTCATCAAGAGCCTAATGCATCCACTTTCCTTCACCGGTAATGTCGTATCATTTCCAAGTGTCACACTTCTTCCACATTCATCCTAAAATGAAGTAAACCATTTATTATTAAAACATGTGCACATTAGCACCACTGTCTAACCACCAATCACTAGATGATGTGATAAGGTTTACAGTATGGGAAATATACCCAAGAGAGGAATTTTCACCCATTTCCACCACATTCACATTTGCATTTTTAGTACTTGCAGGTTTCCGAACTGGTTCGGGTTTCCTAAAGAAATATCTGGTAGAGATATGGTTGGTTCTCCCACATACGAAACAAAATTTTTCTTTGTTCGTTGGCTTATGATTTTTGTTCTGGTTTAAACCTTTCTTAAATTGTTTCTTTTTGAATTTATTGTTCTTAGGTCTAAATTGGTTTCCCTTAGAGACGATTTTATTAGAACCTTTAGTCGGGTTGACTTTATTGTAACTTTTGGTACTAAGATTAAGGACATCCTTTCTTTATTCCTCAATTCTAATAGAATTCATGACATCAAGGAGTGCGAGTGAATTTTGGTTCATCCGAAATTGGTTAGCAAAGGCTTCCCAAGATTTCAGAAGAACATCAATCAAAGCAGTCACTTGAAATTGATTTGAAAGTATAGTTCCATAATTAATCACTTTCGTGACTAACTCCTGAAAATCATGATGTTGTGTATTTATAAGCTTATTATCCTTAAGGATAAAATTCCTAAAGGACGATATGCTAAATCTCTCTACCCCAGCATTATCATTACCATATCTTTGTTCTAATACAAACCAAAGTTCCTTAAACGTTTTAAAATGAAGGAATGCACGGTAAACTGGACCTTCTAAGGCACCAAGTATTCGAAACTTACAATGGTAATTTATCTCCTCGGGAGAGGAGTACTTAGATTTGGTTTTGTCCGCGGAAGGAATGGGTGCATCGGTACTCTCATTCTCATCGGTTGGGCTTTTCTCAATAATAGATTTAGCAGATACAAAAAAGATAGGACTTTCTTTGATTGCGATTAATCCTAATATAGTCAATCAGTACTCGACTTGGATTTGCCAAGTCTTAAAGCCACTTTGCCCATTGCACTTTTCGGATTTTATGAAACTGGAGTCGTTGCTCTTTACCATAATATATCTGATAGATAATAAAAACGTGTTGGAATTTAAATATATAAATATGAATATCCAGTATGATTTTAACAATTAAACTAATTCTTAATAGTAATGTTCACTATTAATTTAGAATTACTAGTAACAATAAATAATGCAGTTAAAATCCGTAAGGTAATATTTGAAGGGAACTGGCCCGACAAAGTAGGCCAATCGGTATAGCGCAATCAGTATCCGTAAAGTAATTTTTGAGGGAACATGCCTAACAAAGTAAACTAATCGGTATATTGATGCAATTACATAATAGATATAGAGAATTATATACAATAGCAATTAATTAAGTAAGTTAATACTAAACATATTACAGGATATATTAAACAGTTTAGAATTAAACTAAAACGTATTAAACAGATGGTTATTTTTCTTATATTGTTGGAAAATTTTGTTGTTTAATACGCTTTATATCTGAAAATTGAATAAACAAAATTCTAACCTTTGTAGATCATAAATTTGAAAAATGAAGTTTATGAGAAAGAGGCATGCACTTGGGTGCACTGATCTAAGAAAGATATCGCCTCCCTCTTTGTCACGACCCGAAAATATTATTCGTGACCGGCACTTAAACTACGCCACGTCTAAAGACGTAACGTAATTCAAGTAAGCCGAAGCCCAGAAATCTAAATCTTTTTAAGAAAATAAAGAGGTGAAGTTTTGAAATAAAAGTATGGTGAAAATCATAAGTTTTCTTAAATACATAAATAATGGAATATGAAAATGCAAGTAAATTTTACTAGTCGAAAATATGTTTCGTCTTTTAAAAAAAATTGGGCAGCACCTCCTTTGTATATTTTGATCCAAAACCACAAATACATGACATAATATAAAGGCATCCCCAAGCGGGAGCTAGCTCTTCGCCGATCGGCGGATTCACAACCACGTAAGTCAAAATATAAGTATACGACGTCCAACGGCGAAGATCGCCACAAAAGATAATGATATAAGCAAGACATCAAAACCACAAGTAGCGGAATAAACCCTCGCTCTAAGTCTCGCAACCACAAGTCTCATTAAGTCTTACTAATTATACAAATACTAGTTTCTGATTTGATGGAGTTAACTAGATACAACAGGAATAATAAATACAAGAGGGATACGATCCAACATGTACCGCCTACCAAAGCAAAACACCCGAATGCAGCTATGTACCAGCGATGCCTTTATTGATCCATGCGGTCAACCTGCAAGAACTGTGGCACAACGGGGGTGAGTTGCCAACTCGTGAATAGAAAATATCAACATGTAGAAATCGAATAAACAACGACTCATAGGTCAACTATATCATAAAGGTAATACTATGATATTTAGGGTGACCGTATCTACATCCACGTGTCAACCAGTGACACAACAACAATATGCATGTAAATATCATGAGAGCATATACATGAAAGTATGAGGATATAAAACAACGTGTGTCCCTCGTGACACATCAAAATTATGGGACCTGAGTGTCCAGCATCGACACTCGAAATATCATGAAACCCGTGTCCAACATCGACACGTAAATCCTCATATCTTAGGCGTTGCATCCTCAGATCGACCCTCATATCTATCTCATCTCAAGCGCCGCATATCCTGATCGGCCCTCATATCCATCTCATAACTCTGGCCGGTATCCTCCGGACAACCGCCGGGTCCAACCAATCACCGATAGGTAGTGGTCCCTCTGCCAGGCTCATCGTTTACACCACAAAAATCATTTCTTGCCCCGGGGTACCATACCGGGTCCACCATGTACCCGCAGACGGTGTCTCCCGCTCCTCGAATCGGGTTTCTATCACATGTCTCAGAACCGAGAAAACACATGGTGGACGCACTGAAATATCATATCAAGAGAAACCGGGTTTTTAAAACAATACATACTTTCTCTTGAAATAGCCACGGTTCTCAAATCCAGAAATCTCATGAAAACAGCATATCTCAATGCATATAATCGTAAAGCATGATGTATGCGACATATAACAGAATGTAAGCATATCCGTATATCATGCAACATGAAACAATGATGTGAACATAGCAAGTAAATCATGCAAGGAATTATATCATGATGCAGCAATTCTACTGTGTAGGTGACATAGTAATTATCGATGATGAAGTGTGTGAGCCGGCCAATCTGTGTAAGTGTAACATACGCATCATCGATAATGGTGTAGGTGTACTAGCACAGGTATATGGAATGCAATGAACGTAGCATAAGTAAATCGTCGGCTAAATGCTATAAAGTACACGTATCTAACATGACCGAGTCGGTGAATCTATCAATCGGTATCCAGCCTCACAACATCACGTATGGTATAATCCCTTGTACGGCATCCTCTAGTCAAAGGTATGGATCAATCATCAAATAAACTCATCACGTACGGTAAATCATCGTACGGCGGCATTACACCATTAGAGATCCTATCAACCTATATGACAATGAGGGTACGGACCTAATGTCTCGTACGTCATATCACTCATGATTCACAACATTATATATATCTATATACATATATCACAGGTCGCATCCATAACAATCTCATATCAGGGGACTGGCAAAGGTATCAATCCTCTCATATCGACTCGCATCCGTATCCGACATATCAATCAAGTCATCATATCACATCGTATGTTCTTTTCATCACATTTATATCCCACATCAAGTCACCTACATATATATATCCTATCTTATAAATCTCAAGTCATGCTACTCTAAATCTCCTACTTATTCTCTTGCAACTACCTATCTATATATCGTAATTCGCATCCTTATATATATATCAATTCGAAACATCTTTCCTATCATATCATGTCACCTAAACCATAATCTATAACTTAAAGTCATGGTATTTATTATCTCCTACTAATTCTTTAACCATATTCATAAGTTTCTAACACGGTCACCTTAACCATACTTTATATATCGGTTTCCATCAAAGTTTGTGGAGGTGCTATACGCCATCCACCCGACTTCCCCCGTAGATATAGATCTATTCACGTTTGCCGAAATTGATGATGCCATGCTCCGTCGCCCCGGAATACACGCGAAGGTACCTACAATATCAACACATATCGCAATACCATTAACATCAAGTCCGGAGAACCAAAACGGCACACGGTGCGCTCATAGGTTAGAACCTATGGCCTACGCATGCAAAAACAACCAAACAATCCTTGTTGTTGACGTACAAACGCCCAACAACCAAATACAATATCCAATACTAAAACCAAGAAATCTAATATCGGAAAACAAAACCTGACACCAAAGCAGCAACTCAAGAAATCACTCCAAGATTTTCAGTCAGGTGAAAAGAGCCTAAACAAACAATGCAGTGGGGTTGTACATGAAGTAACTGAGCTACAGACCAAATCTAGACCCAAATGCCCTCAACTTGGCCGGCCACATGCCCCTAAAATCCGGCCACCTCAGCCCAAACTGCTCCAATGGGGTTCGTATTCTCAGGGTGATCTCCTATTGGTCCAACTAGGTCTCTGGTATTGTTTGTTTTTCTCATAAACTCTCCGGGTTGCTCCAGATTCCCTGTAAGCACACCAAACTTCACAAAACCGACATGGGATGATTCCTATGTCCGCATTCTCTATGCTAGGCCAGTAAAAACCCCACTCCAGTCTTGTAACAGCCACTACATAACCCAAGTCCACACAATCACTTAAACCCTTCTCTAGAATTTTCCATATATCACATAACTTAACCAAATCAACTTCTAACTAAGCTAGGATACCAATCAACTTAAAACTAACTAAATGGAAGAAGTTATACCTCATTTGGGCAACTCAAGAAAAACCCTAGCTTCCCAAAGTCTTCAAAATCCAACTTTGATGGGTCCAAAGTGATGAGGGTGAGGTGGGGATCATTTTTAATGAAAGGGGTTTAGGGTTTTGATGAAGATTTTGAGATGATTTCATAGGGTAGAGGTGGAGGGAGATGAGGAGGAAGAAGATGAAGAAAATAATGGGGAGAAACTAATGGTGGCTGCCCTCTCCCTCTCTCTCTCTTTCTCTCTCTTTCTCTTATTCTCACTCTCTTTCTCTCTCCAGTCATTCTCCCTTTTACCTTTTTCTCTTTTTCTTTTCTTTTTAAAACTCAAACCACATAATACCCCAAAACAACACAAGAACACAACATGTAACCCAAATGCAACATGACATGATGCACTGGCCATGGAAAACTATAGAAACACGGATTTGGCTTAATCGCGATTACCAGTGCACTAATCGGGTTTTTATTAAAACTGCATATAATTAATTATAAAAATGTCAAATCCAATAAATATATTTTTAAATGAATAAATCATTATAAATCCTCAATTATTTCACAGTTATTGGTATATATTTACACCACTTTACGAAAACCCCGATTTCGCAAATCGGGTAGTTTTCGCGAAATATATTATTTTAATATTAAATTCCAAAAATAATATTTTATATTTTCTAAAATGTTACACTCTTGGCAGATTTACAACAGCGATTCAATCCCAAGATACAACTCCCCCGGCCCTTCTGGTACTCCGGCTTGCACAAGTCGCCGAAATAGTATTAGTACCCATTCTGTTTCGAAATCAGATGCTCAGGATATTTATGAATGTTGTGTTATGTTTCCCAAAATGGTTCGCAACCGCTGACATCTGCAACGGCCGCGTCTGTAAAATGAATACTAGAGACTTTGTGAGCTGGAATTGGAGCAGCATTCGTGTTCGCAGGTGCAGGATTCGGAACTTACAATGGTAATCGATCTCCTCAGGAGAGAAGTACTTAGATTTAGTTTTGTACGCGGAAGGAGTGGATGCATTAGTACTCCCACTTTCATAGATTGGACTTTTTTCAGGGACAGATTCAGCAGATACAAAAAATATATGACTTTCTTTGATTGCAGTGATTAGTAACAATAAATAATGCAGTTAAAATCCGTAAGGTAATCTTTGAAGGAAACTGGCCCGATAATCTGCAACGGTCATAACCGTTGAGTCAACCAGTGCTCGATTTGGATTTGTTGAGTCAACCAGTGCTCGACTTGGATTTGCCAAGTCTTAAAATCACTTTGGCCATTGAACTTTTCGGGTTTTATGGAACTGAGTCGTTACTTTTTGCCATAATATATCAACTGATGGATAATAAAAATGTGTTGGAATTTAAAAATATAAATATGAATATCCTGTATGATTTTAACAATTAAACTAATTCTTAATAGTAATGTTCACTAGTAATTTAGAATTATTAGTAACAATAAATAATGCGGTTAAAATCCGTAAGGTAATCTTTGAAAGGAACTGGCCCGATAATCTGCAACGGTCATAACCGTCGGGTATTATGGAACTGGAGTCGTTGCTTTTAGCCATAATATATGAACTGATGGATAATAAAAATGTGCTAGAATTTAAAAATATAAATATCTCATATGATTTTAACAATTAAACTATTTCTTAGACGTTTATGATTTTAACAATTAAACTATTTCTTACACATTTAAAAATATAAATATCTTATATGATTTTAACAATTAAACTATTTCTTAATAGTAATGTTCACTATTAATTTAGAATTATTAGTAACAATAAATAATTAAGGTAATACAGGAAAGAGCCAAGCAGCGGATAAGATCCCAACAGCTGTTATTCCAACAACAGCAAGAGTTGATATGAAGACAAGAGCGGTTATGTGAACAACGGTAAAAACTCAATTCTCTTCCCTGCTTGGAACGTACATAAACATGGTTTCACCATTACCTCTTTCATTGAACTAAACATGACAAAGGATAGAAGTGTTATATAAACAATTTTCCATTCTTTAGTATGGGCAATGTGGGACTAAAAACCCACCATGAGAAGTTTGGACTTTCCCTCATTTTTGTGCATTTGCTCAAACAGTCTATAGTCAACAGTGAGGCGTGTTTGTGCTTATAGATTACTTTTGTGGGTATAAATGCAAAAATGAGGCAAACCATAGGGATGTTTTGCGCAATCAACCATTAAAGAAATGACTCACCTCAGCCCAAAGCCCATTGGGCTCAGTGTGAGCCTTGACAAAGTAATCAGTCCCCCGTTTGATAGCCTCCAACGCATGCTTCAACTCGCAGGCAGCCTCGATCTCGTCTCTGTACTCGATCAGGCTCCACGACAGCATTGTCACCGTGAACGCCATCGAGAGGCCGAACTTCACGTGGTCCCGGCGTCATAATACCCACCAACCAAATCAACCTACAATATACATACACCAACAAAAACTTCAGAGTTCTGATGCAGCGGTATGCACATTAAAAAATATTTAACATGATATCATAGCATAATTCACGCACTCCTTCCTGGAGGCCGTCTGTGAGACCCGAATGGTGGCGCCACCGGACGCGCTGGTTGTACGGGAGGTGCCCAGAACGCTGGGCCTCGAAGTAGAGCAGGCTCTTCGAGAGCGCGTCTTTGTAATCGAATGCGGACGCGGAGAAAGCCAATGAGAGAATGGCTGCTTGTATTGTGACGAAGGTAGAAGAAGAAGGAGCACATTTCTCCTTCATTTCTCCAATGATTTCGGGCATGTGCAGATCACATGGAGCAAAGGACTTGGCTCTAATATTGGGCAGAGAATAGAGATGGAGCAGATCCAAGGAGTAAATGATTAATGAAGAGGGAGAGGGTCTATACTTGGGGAACAATATTCATTTTCTTGTGTGTTGCTCACCTACACACACATCCCAATTTTCTTCTTATTTATTTTAAACTGTGATTTTTTATTTAAAAAAATGTTTGTGGAATTGATCAGTGATGGAGGGTAGAATCTCCTTCAGATGTTGTCTTTCATTGATCTACTGATGGCGGCGATGGATGGCTGAGATTGGATCCGGAGGCTGTCGCTCCTGAAGCGTGTGGATCTCAATAGGTTTGAAGTTGTGGTTGCCGAGTTACCTGCAAGGAAGTCCCGGGGTGGTTGTACCACCGAGAACCCTCCGACGATCAAGTTAGTCTAGAGATCCGAGCAGAGTAACGGCTTAGTGGAGTCAAAATGGCTTACTTGAACCGTCTGAAGAATGGGTTTATATAGCGGTGGCAGCAGGCGGAGCAGGCGCGAGAATCACGCCGGCCGTTACGCTCCCGACGTCACGCCCGCGTGATGAGCGGGACCTCCCATTAATGGCGAGACAGGCTCGTTAATGGGGGATCGTGGTGGCGT
Source organism: Agapanthus africanus (assembly GCA_030015575.1). Lineage (NCBI taxonomy): Eukaryota > Viridiplantae > Streptophyta > Magnoliopsida > Asparagales > Amaryllidaceae > Agapanthus > Agapanthus africanus. The sequence continues at coordinate 414,549,453 of CM057338.1, read as the reverse complement.
GGAACGTGGGATGTGGCCGGCGGAGATCTCGCGCATGGCGAGATTCGCGGGATGGCGGTTACTCCTGCAAGCGGTGTTGTTGGTCGGTCGATGAGACCGAGAAAGATGATCTCGGCAGGAGAGCTCGCGGAGGAGCGGGAGAGCCGAGGTATCTTAGTTCTGCTCGAGTCCGGAGGCGAGCTGAGAGGGCTAAGGACGCTCGAGCCTGTGATAGCTCGGAGACGAGTTGTGAGGCCGAGGAGGCCAGTTGTGCAGGGGGCTCGGAGGCGAGCCAGCGTTCGCTCGGTAGGACGAGCGTAGGCGTGGTCTGGTCGACCACTGTAAGTCCTTTCTTGCATGCTCTGAGACACGTCATCTGCCACGTGTCATAATCTGGAAGATCGCCGATATCGAGCATCATCATTAGCCCCCCACTCTCGTCCCGACCAGCTGACGGGTCGGGTCGAGAGTGGTTTGCCGGATCACCCGAGGTGAGCTCCTTTGCGAAGATATCATCGGGCATGTCTCTGGGCAGTTGTTTGTCTTTTCTGGATGAGGCGAGCGAATCAGGCGAGATCCCCGCATTAAAGAGGGTGCGTCGGATCGTGTACCATTTTGCTGAAGCGACAGGCCACGTGTTGGTGCCGGTTGGCTGATGCGACGTGCCGCAGGCTTCTGGCGTCCGATGGGATTCTGCCAATTGTTTCCCCCAATCAGAGCAAAGCTCTGTTTTGAATTTCAAAATTCAAAAATTAAAGCAACGCTTCAGATCCCGTGCACTGCGCGCCACGTGTCAAAAGCAGACACGCCGGCGCCAGGAGCGCTGCGCCCTAGGCAGCGCACCCCCAATCAGAGCAAAGCTCTGTTTCAAAATTCAAAATATAAAAGTCGAAGCAACGCTTTCAGATCCAGCGCTCTGCGTTGCGCGCCATGTGTCAAACACAGGTACGCTAGCACAGTTGCGCTGCGCTCTGCGCAGCGCACCACGTATCAAACACAGGTGCGCTAGCGCAGTTGCGCTGCGCTCTGCGCAGCGCACCACGTATCAAACACAGGTGCGCTCGCGCAAAGTGCGCCAGCGCTGGAATTAAAAGAATTCCCCACCGTTAAATCGAAAGATCTAATAATAATAAATTATTAATTAATCAGAATTAAAATTCTGTTATGGAAAGATCTTTCCAATCTTGTTAAAAACAAGAAGATTATCTTCTGTAAAACAGAAGCCTTAGGATCAAAAATCCAACGATGGGAAATGTTCCCAAATCAATCAGAGAAAGATCTCTTAAACTGATTTAACAAATCAATTGGCCCTATATAAAGGACCCTAGACTTCAAGTCTAAAATATACAGAGAAGACAGAGCACAGAATATAGAGAAGAAAAGAAAGAGAAAAACCCTCTGTAAAAGAAGAAAAAACTCTTAGAAAAAAGAAGATTTTTCTTCATCTAAAAGGTAAAGAACTATGTTCTTGAATAACAGAGATGAATCCATCTCATAAAAAAGAAGAACCCTCTTCTAAAAAGATCTTAGATCTATAAAAAGACCAAGGTCTTTTGATTTAAAAGAAAAGATCAAAAAGATCTAATCATAAAAAGACTAAAAGAAGTATTTTACTTCATTCACAGATCTTTTGATCTATAAAGGCAGAGCCTTTTTATAAAAAACAAGAACTTTTGTTCTTTGATCTTGAGGCAAAGCCACCTTTGAAGAACATAAATCTGTTCTTTGATCTTAAAACCGATCAGAAGCGCTTTGCGCTATTAAAAAGTGCCTTGCACTCAAGAACTGCGCCCTTGCGCTCCTTGGACCGACGCTCAGCGCCAAAACCTGCCACGTGTCAACCAGAGACACAATCTGCGTTTTGCGCTTCTAAAAACAGAGCACTGCGCTCATGGACCAGCGCTAAGCGCGACACGTGTCCTCCTCATGTGCGCTATCCAACAGAAGCGCAATGCGCTCTTTCCTTGGCGCAAAGCGCCTGACGCGCCACGTGGCGCACTGTCAGAACATATTTTGTTCTGATAAATGCTATGCATTATTAAAATGGCCGAGCCCAGATGAAGGCTCAATAGCCAGAACAATAAAATGTTCAACTCATATCAACTGAGCCCATATGCTCATAAACCTGCAAACAGACTTTAGTCCCAAATTGGACTATAAATCTCCCAACCAACATTGGTTCAAGGGTACATCTCTGAACTCCTCTGATATTTGTCGTTGTAATCCTTCAACGTCTTCAGAGAGGTGACGGGTCCCGACAGCCATACATTCCACGGACTATGATGTCCTTAAACTTGACTGTGAGGTCTTTAAACTCATGGACTATGATGTCCTTAACCTTGATCGTGATGTCTTAAAACTAACGTTGGACTGTGGAGTCCTTAAACCCACGGACTATGATGTCCTTAACCTTGACTGTGAGGTCTTTAAACTCATGGACTATGATGTCCTTAATCTTGACCGGGATGTCTTTAAACTAACATTGGACCACCATGTCCTTAAACTGGTAATCGATCGAAATGTCCGTAAACTAAACAATAGAGTCTAAATGCTCTTTTGTTGGATCTAAACGATCCTGTTAAGTTGATCTTAGTCTAGAAATTAGACTAACGTATCCTTACCAAACGTTTAAGTTGATCTTAGTCTCAAATGAGGCTAACGCATCCTTAAACCAAACCCCCAAACCCAAATCTAAGAAGATACGGATTTGGACTAATTCACGTCCTACGGGCGACAACATAAATTAGTCTCTGTATACAATCCACGGGCAACCACAAACAAAAACAAACACCCACGACACGAAGTGACCTTATGGAGAAGGAGAAAGTTGTTACCGCGATGCGGTAGCGTAATTAACTGCAGGGGCTTGCGCCTTCAGGGAAGAGCATCCCCACAATAAAAAACCGCTCAGACAATGGGGAATCTGACAAAGTCTGCTACATTAGTCGCATCCGTTTAAACCTTCGATACATGGTACCATAAATCAACTTGGCATCTTCGGAGTGGTGGACGGATAGCATCAATTAGCATCTATCCTGAATTTCAGGCAAGACTTTTATCGCGTCTGCTTGATTCGGAGGGGAACAGATTCTGGCACGCCCGGTAGGACCTCTTCCTCTTTCCACTCCACACTTCGTGTGTCGTGTTCGCGAACGAATCGCGGTTTGCTATGGTTGCCTGTGGATTCGAGGTACTTAGATTTGGTGTCTTGCTCCGTGCAGAAAACAGAAAATCAATGGCTTCAAACTGCACTAATTGTAACTACAACTCTCGCTCCGTCCCGTCCGGAGGAGTGACTTACGGGTCTCAAGCGGCCTCCATCTTCACTATTCTTCGGAACTATGCTCCCACCAATGAGCTTCAACGCCCCACTACCATTGCAAGAAGCCCCAAAGAAGTCGGTCTTTGATCGGCTCACCAATACTGCGGCCCTTCTCAACGGGTCGTCCAAATCCAATGCCTCGGTTTTCAATAGACTGGGCCAAAGCTCCAACGGACCCATGAACAAGCCCGCAATACCTGAAGCAGCCATCCCAAAGCGGATAGCCATCCGGGCTCAAGCAGACGAAATCATCGGAAAGGCTTCTCCTGCCAGGAAGTCAGTTTTCACAAGGGTGGCCACTCCGGCTCCCGCTCCAGGCAAACTCACCTCTGCCCAGAGGTTTATATTCGATAGACTAGACATTACTTCTCGGCGAACGTCAGTCTTCAAGAGGCTGGTACCAGCAACGCCTGACCAGAGTAGGAGGCATGATAAAGCCATCCCCATAGCTGAACCAACACCATCTGCGCGACATGCTCGCCGTCGTCACTGGCGCCGAGTACGGAAGGCTGGGGGCAGCTCTCCGTCTGGATTTACTCCACCAACTCCAACGGTGGAGATCGATGCTGCTGTTCCAACCGGGAACAGCTTTGAGCTGCTGAATAAGATGCGCATGAACTCTCCTACCGCCGTGCTGAAGAGATCTCCTCCACCGGTGGAGACAGTCACAGAAATGAAGCCAAAGCAGTCCCCTCAACGGCTGTCTTCCAAAGTTTACAAGATTTGGCGACAAGTCCGAGAGTCAGTGGTCGATCAAGACTATCCTCGCCGACAAAAGAAGCTGAAGGTTCAGCAGGAAGAGAATCGTCCTAGCAAGCCACAAAGGACGACGACTGCCTGGGTGCCCGCTGCGACGGCCCCCTCAACATTAACTGCCCATAAGAGGAGAAGGCCGGAGAAAATCCCCATGCCTGCGACAAATGTCAAAGGCACTGAGCCCAAACGCCCTAAGTCCGGGGGCATGGTGGTGTATACCGTCTATATGGCATCCGGAAAAGAGGATAGCCGTATCTCTATAGGTCATCGACCGCTTACGCGATCCATGACAAAAGCCCAGGAGCAACAGCAGAAGCTTTAGGAGATGCTGACTGCAATGGCCGCACTCACCGGGCCAAAAGAAAGCCCAGAGGCGTCATCATAGCAGCGTCGTGAACAAGAAACCGATGCTGACTTCCTACGCAGAGTCCTCGAAAAGAAGGACAGAGAAGTAGCAGAACAAGCTGCCAATATAAAACAAATGACCCTTCTATTCCAAGATATGGTGGGCATGATGATCCAACCGGACCCTCCAGCTGAAGATCCTCCGATTATCCTCGAAGACGACCGAGCGGAGACGTCAAACCCTGTTCCGGCTTGTTCAGCAGCCAAAGAGGAGACCATCTCAAAAGCCACCCTGGATGATTACATCGCTCAACAGATACAAGCTCACCAGGCGAACGAGGCGGCCGGTCAGATTGTTAAGACTGGACGACCCTATCCGGGTTGGTATGACCAAATAAAGTACCTGCCTGGATACACGATCCCCAAATTCCACGTATATAAGGGGACGGAAAATCCGCATCATCAAGTCGATCAATCTAGAGCCTTGTGCGGCAACACCGGAAGGGATGATAAGTTACTGCTTCGCCAATTCATCGGCAGCTTGGCAGAAACGGCATTTGAGTGGTATTCAGAGCTGCCCAACGACTCCGTCAAAAGTTTTACAGAGATGGAATTACTGTTCACCCAACGTTTTGCGAGTGCTAGTGAACGTACCCCAATCACGGCATTGATCAATGCCAGAGTGAAGCCTGGAGAAACATGGGTCCAGTATGCAATACGATGGCGGAACCTATGGTCGAAGTGCGAGCAGCGCATCGAGGAAGCGCCAGCGGTGGGCATGTTCGTGGGCACTCTGGACCCTCAGGCAACGATTTCCCAGTTCATGATGTTCTTCAAGCCGACCACCTTCCAGGCCTTGATCGACAAGCTGGCCCAAATGGACCAGATGGGCCATAGACCATCCTCCTCAAAGATGGATCCTCGGAATGAGAAGGGGAAAGGGAAAGCAACCTTCGTCGCCAACGCTCAACAACAACCGAGTGTCCCGAGACCGGTTGTTTGCCAAAGCAACAAGCGGCAATCCCTTGATGAGAAGTTGAGACGTCCTTACTCGTTTTCCCGGGATAAAACAAGGAAACTGTTTAAACTGGCAGTGCGCAATAGGCTCATTACTCTACCGGAGTCGAGACACCCACCGCAACCAAACGGCGTCAACGATCCCAATTACTGCCCCTACCATCGAGTATTGGGCCATCCACTCGAAGATTGCTATGTCTTCAAAAATTGGGTTGAAGACCAATACCAGCAAAGCAAGTTCGCGTTGTCTGAAAATTGGAAGGTGAACCCGTCACAACCACATGCTCCGAAAAAGATGGACATGCTGGGGGCATCGTGCTCATTCATAGAGGAAGCCCCATGGGAAGTTGTTCTTTCGGCAAAAACTAAAAGAATGCCGAAAGATCTTCAAACATATCCAGCAACCAGGTGGAAAAGCCCGCTAGAGCCGGAGATCATCGAGGAGATGCTGAAACCACGCCCAACATTGGGAATTAATAGTGATGGTGGACAAAACATTCGGGCCCAGCCGTCAAAGTCTTCCAAGAAGAAAACCAAGAAGCCCATGAAACCTGATGACAAACGCACGGACCTGCAAAAACATATTGACGCGCTGGAAGAATATAATCAGAAGGCGCGGACCCCAGTCATACTCCAAGAATTCCTCAGCCACGTCCTTGAGGACGGAGGTGATGACAATGGAGATGACTCGTCAGATGAACCCGAGGATTATGTGGCAAGCTACTATATGATCTCTCACCCGTTAATGAACGGTGAGGAAGCTCCTTGCACCAAGAAACTAGGGGCAAATCCAAAGCCAAAACCCTTGGAACCGTCTGACGAGATGATCGACTTGCTACTAAACGAAGCCCGTCAGAAAAGCAAAACCAATCGAGAGCGTGAACTGGCTATATTTGAAAAAGCCAAACGCCGAAGACTGGAGGAAAAGGTCGAAACACCCCAACTGGAGCAAAGCATCCATATCGCCAGCAAAAACAAGCTTAAAATAAGGAAACGATTCGCTAGGGCCCTGGCAATAGGAATGAAGTTACCCTCTTTCAAAGGAAATTCCCCTGGCAATATACGTCTTGATGAAGCGGACATACATCCTAACTTTTGCCTATACCATCAGAAGATTGCACACCCTACCGAAAAGTGCATAGCCTTTAAAAACTGGCGGTAGGAATATGTTTCCCATCGACGACACGTTCAACGTGAAGCGCAGGGCTCGTCGGTGACAGAAAAGCATGACAGATGAGCGCGAAAGAGCTGCTGGCAACTGTCACATAGCCGACACCAAGGGATCGCAAGTTGTCACCTTTGGAAGCGACTCTGACGAAGAAATCGCCCTTAGCCCTCTCTTCAAGGAATCCACCTCCGACACAAAACATGCGAAGATTTGCGGCAAATTCTAGCTGCGTAATTGTACGCTGACAGAAGACCGAAACGTCGTTAAACTAACAATGGACCACTATGTCCTGAAACTGGATATTGACCGAGAAGTCGATAAACTAGTACAGACCGCAGCATCCCAAGGCTGATAAAAAAAAAGAAAAAAAAAAGAAAACGGTATGTCCATAAGCAAAATAGGCACGGATGAAAACCCGAAAGGGCTCCGTGAGTAAAAACAGCAGGGCTATCGGCGAGTTTTATGAAAACTCGAAAGGGCGCAATCTCGTTAAAAGACACTTACAAGGTCCTCTCGACTTTGTAAGGAGAAACCACCTGCGTGAGATCCTTACGACTCACAAGGGAACAACACACTTAGGGATCCCCACGATTCCTAAGGAGAAATTACACTTGCGAGATCCTCACGACTCGTAAGAAGAACCCTCTTATGGGACCCTCACAGCCCATAAGATTCAAAAGTCTTAAGCTACAGGGATCTGAACCTGTTCTTAAGCGGCCACCACAACCCCCGATTTTTCTTTACAAGCGGTTCAATATTGACCCTTGTATACAATCCACGGGCACAAATGAACATTTCCCTAACAGAGTTCCACCAGCGACTAGGGATATGCTCACACCGTGAACAAACACTTGTAGGTCCTCTCGACTTGCAAGGAGAAAACACTCTTGTAAGATCTTTACAACTTATAAGAGAACACACACTTAGGAATCCTCACGATTCCTAAGGAGAAAACGCACCGACGAGATCCGCACGACTCGTAGGAAGAAACACCTTTGTGAGACCCATACGGCTCATGAAGTCAAAAGCCTTAGTCGACGGGATCCTAACCCTGTTTGCTAAGCCACCTTTTTTCAACATCGACAGAGGCAAATGATGATTCGCTCCTGGCAATATCTCAGTTGTAGCGATGCTGATGCCTAAATCGGTATCAAATTCCAAGCCCTTTCACGGCAAATGATGATTCGCTCCTGGCAATATTCCAGTCGCAGCGATGCTGATGCTAAGATTGGCACCAGATTCCAAGTTCTACACTCGCGATAAAAAATCGGTAAGCCAAAAATGCATATGAAATAGCCGAAATGATGGGGCAACTTGCAACGAAATCAGGAAGTAAAAATGTATGCATACAAAAACAGCCGAAATGATTGGGCAACTCGCAATAAAAAGCAGCGAGTACCGCGAAAAATAGCCGAAATGATTGGGCAATCGCGATTTTCGCGAGGTAAAAAGCTAAAATGATAGAGCATCGCGGAAAGAAAAAAAAAGAAAAAAATGAAACTTTTTGCCCTGCAGGTGAGGTCACATTGACCCCTGTATACAATCCACGGGCACAAACAAGAAGGGAACCATATCGTCCCACCAGGCTTCGTCGAAGCGAAACCAAATCTCTACGGTTCACAGACAACGTATAGTCAACCAATGACTTCCCCGCCGGATCAACGCTCCGTCTCGGAAACAAGTCAATCAACCCCAGGGAAATCAGTGTCCTTGGCAACCTCCTCGATTCAGGGAAATCAGCGTCCTTGACGAGAGCACTCTGATTCGTGTCGACCCACAGAGAAATCAACGTCTTTGCAGGAATACATCGATTCTTCTCAACCCGAGGAAATCAGTGTCCTTGGCAACCTCCTCGATTCAGGGAAATCAGCGTCCTTGACGAGAGCACTTCGATTCGCGTCGACCCGCAAAGAAATCAGCGTCTTTACTGAAATACCTCGATTCGTCTCAACCCGAGGAAATCGGTGTCCTTGGCAACCTCCTCGATTCAGGGAAATCAGCGTCCTTGACGAGAGCACTCCGATTCGCGTCGACCCCCAGAGAAATCGGCGTCTTTGCAGGAATACATCGATTCGTCTCAACCCGAGGAAATCAGTGTCCTTGGCAACCTCCTCGATTCAGGGAAATCAACGTCCTTGACGAGAGCACTTCGATTCGCGTCGACTCGCAGAGAAATCAGCGTCTTTGCAGGAATACATAGATTCGTCTCAACCCGAGGAAATCAGTGTCCTTGGCAACCTCCTCGATTCAGAGAAATCATCGTCCTTGATGAGAGCACTTCGATTCGCGTCGACCCGCAAGGAAATCAGTGTCTTTGCAGGAATACCTCGATTCGTCTCAACCCCAAGGAAATCAGTGTCCTTGGCAACCTCCTCGATTCAGGAAAATCAGCATCCTTGACGAGAGCACTTCGATTCGCGTCGACCCATAAGGAAATCAGTGTCTTTGCAGGAATACCTCGATTCGTCTCAACCCCGGGGAAATCAGTATCCTTTGCAACCTCCTTGATTCAGGGAAATCAGCGTCCTTGACGAGAGCACTTCGATTCACGTCGACCCGCAAAGAAATCAGCGTCTTTGCAGGAATACCTCGATTCGTCTCAACCTGAGGAAATCAGTGTCCTTGGCAACCTCCTCGATTCAGGGAAATCAGCATCCTTGACGAGAACATCTCGATTCGCGTCGACCCGCAGAGAAATCAGTGTCTCTGCAGGAATATACAACGTCATCAGTATGACCCCGTCACGGAAATACGTCATCCATATGACCCCGTTTTGGAAGTACGTCATCTACATGTCTATCCCACTAAACACTTACGGGTCCTCTCGACTCGTAAAGAAGAAAAAAAACTCTCTTATAAGATCCTTACGACTTAGAAGGGAAAACGCACTTAGGAATCCTCTCGATTCCTAAGGAGAAAATACACCTACGAGATCCTCACGACTCGTAGGGAGAAAGTCTTTATGAGACCCCTCACGGCTCATAAAATTGAAAAGTCTTAGGTGACAGATCCTAACCCTGTTTCCTAAGCCAAGCCATCACCACTCTACAAAGAATCCAAGATTGACGGCTATATGCTATCTACAGACCGCACTTGCTAAAATCATATGGCAACAACACAGTAAGGAGAAGAAAGCAACAGTATAACAAAAAAAATGTGTATCTTTTATTCATGAATCCAATTGAGTACAAGGCAAATCGTATAAAAGAATAAAAAATGGATACATGTTATTCAGAGATTACAAGTGTTCAATCTATACAAAAACAACTACTGGGAATGAGGCGTCTTCAATAAACCAGCTAGCTGCTCGCGCACTTTTCTCATCTCTTCCTCACGATCAGCTGCCGCGGCCAGCTCTGCTTCAACTTGGGCCTGTTGCTGCAAACAGGATGAGAGTTTCTGATCAACGTCCTGCTGGACAGCCTCCTGACTCTGCGCGACCTGCTCATTAAAATCAAGCTTCTTCCTTAACACCAGCCCGTCAGAGATACATCATTGAAGGCTCTCAAAAATGGTGTTCAGCTGGGTAGCATTATCTGCAACCTCAGCGTGCAGTCGGGCAGATTCAGCAGCAGTCGTCTCGCGTTCCTTTCGCTTAAGAGTTGCCTCTCGTTCGAAATGGCGAAGGAACGGAACACTTTGCTCAACCCATGCGGCCCGCTGAGAGTTCAAAGCCTGAGTTTCAGGGGCAGGACGCATAAGCTCAAGCTGATGCAGACAAGCCTCAATCTTCCTGCAATGATTAACCTAAGACTCGACGACGCCTTCATTATGGAAGTTTATAATAGTCGCCAGCATTGGATTGACTTCGGCAGCGAAATCTGTGGCAGATGTAGGAGCCTCCGCGTCAAGCTCCTCGACGTATTCGCTCAGCATACGCAGACTCGTCACAGCACCCTTTGAGGATGGACGTCTGGAGAAGGGGCCTACCGGCATCATAATGCGAGACTCGAAAGAAGCCGGAGTCGAAGCGACCGCTGCAAAACAAATCACAATCAGATGACGGATCAAGAAATATAAGAGATTCATGAACAATGGGATTTACTATACCAGCTGCAGCAGGTGGCAAAGCCGGGAGGACCAGTGGCGCAACTAATCTTTCATCTCCTCCTTCAATCTGTAGTACTGCAATCAAGGCAAAGAAGAATCAGAGATGATTTCATTATCGGTAAAAGAAAGAGCATTAATTGAAGGTTGTATTCACCAGTGCCGCTGGATGAAGCAATCTCCGACGAGAAGGAGAAGTGTGGGCGCAGCACCTGATACAGGTGGTCAAAAAGGACTCATACAAGGACGCAATAGTGCAACGTCAGTACGTAGGTTATACAGCTTAAAAAAAATAAGACTGATGAGTCACAAGTCCGCACCTTCCAACATCTGAGATGGTATGAGAGAGGGTAGAGGAGATGTCACCGTCAATGCGGTAGCTGATGGCGCTGCCTCGGGTAGTGCGACATCAGCACTAGCCGCACCTGCATTAGAAACAAGATAAACCCTGTCAGGAAAGATTGCAGAATGAAAAGAAGGGCGGTGACCTAAAATTTACCTGATGAGTCGCCAGCTGGAGCCATGACGAGGGCGTCACTTGATACAACGACGGCGTCTCCCTCCTCCATCGGGGTGGTCTCACCTCCCGTCGCCTCATCCCCTGACTCCACGAGAGCCGTCGTCACGCTCGCGACGCCAGGAGACGGCAAAGAACCGTAGACGGGAAGAGCGATGATCGGAGCGGTGCCCGACTCTTGAGAAAGAGCGGTCATCTCGGGCCCAGCAATTGTGCCCGTTCCGCTCGCCGCCACCTCGGGCTCAGTGATTACAGCCGTCTCATCCACCGCTGCCTTAGGCTCGGCCGTGGTAGCCATCTCACCCGCCGCTACCTCGGGCTCGGCAGTGATGGCTATCTCGGGCATAGCAATCGTGACTGTCTCGTCAGCCACTACCTCGGGCCCAGCAATTGCAGCCACATCGCCTACCGCCGCCCCGGGTTCGGGAATAGCAGCCACCTCCTCCACCGCTCCCTCAGGCTCAGCGGTCGCCGCCATTTCTTTGGCAAGGCTCGGCCCTGTAAGACAAGATATATGAGAACTGATAGTTTAAAACTTTGACAACGGAACCTCACGGCATATTACCTGAAGTTGATTTACCGTTCACTTCCCGAGCCGCACGTGCCGCACATCTATAAGCAGTAGATAAGGCGACCGGAGACTCCTCTGAAGGAGTAGCAGCAGGTGCAACGGCGCTCGAACCCGCACCCACAGCTAGAGCAGCATTACGTTCCCTTACTGCGCGCCTCTGGCGCTTCCTTTCCTCCCGGGCTGTCAAAGCAGACCTTCTAGAAGCCTCCCTCAACAGAGCATCATCATCCGCACCCAGGGTTACCTCTGGAGCCGTCAAGTCTTCTGTCATCGGTCGTTTGAGTAAAGCCCCTTTCGGTAATACCGAAGAGGCCGGAACTTCGGTGGCTGGCCCGGGAAGAGTCTCCGCGTCACCTTGCGGGACCGGCATTATGGTCCCTGCGATGAGATAAAGAAAGGGTTAGATCGTCCATAAAAAGGAGAATGAAGACTCAATGAGCTGAGACATACCAATGCCCAATGAAGCGCGATTCCTCTCCTCCTCCTCGAAGGTCCTGAGGGAAGCCGCCAGAACCTCTTCAGTAGTAAAACCTATTACAAAAGGAAGAATGTCAATCAAGACATGATAATAAAAATAAAAATATAACGCAAAAACAAAGTGCGACTAATATTTACTTGATTGCACGAGAGCGGCTATATCCGCTTAGTGGCTCGCGAGTCGCGCAGAAGCAGCAATAGCGGCATCGAGATCAGTGTCTTCTGGCGCTATTAAGAGACCCTCATTGGTCCATATTCACTTAGGCCTTCGGTAAGAGGAGCCTGAGGCTCTAGGCCGAGTACGGCATCAAGGGAGAGGACCGACTTCTTCTTCCTCTTCTGTGCATGAGCTCCGGTCGCAGCCAGAACCAGCTTGCGCTTCGTGGGCACTTTGGGACGGCGGTCCCGATATCCGAGCCCACGCCCGATTCGGGTGAAGCTACGTTTACCGTCTCCACGGGAGCACGGGGCACCGATGGCGCATCCACCATTTCCGCAGGAGCATGGGGCAATCCACGCATGGGGCTTAGCACACGTGGAGACTTAACTGCAGCAACCCCTCTTAACGGAAGAGGGACAGCGATTCGTCCATGGTAGCGCCCCGGCCGTCTAACAGACGCCAAATGAGGAACAAAAACTTTTTACAACTGGCGCTATCGCGTACTATAACCCAGATCTGCCATTAAAGCTAAACTAACAAACTACAAAGTGGGCAGAAGAGTTATACCGAACGATCCGAGTCCTTCGGTCTTCAACCATCATCCCACGCTTTGTTGCGGCTGCTCCGATCTCCTGAATCTCCAGTCTTCTCGTCCAGGTGGCACCACGTCGACGGATCTTTAAACGGGCTCCCGCCTCTCTGCCGAGGTAACTCGATCATCAAGTTTGCTAAAAGAGATGATCAAGATTGATGTAGAGAATGAGTAGAACACTTTGTCTCGTTACGTCCAAAGCTATGGACGAACGGTTAATGAAGTTGCCTTTTTGGATCGGGTGGAATGAGAAATGAGGCTATATCCTTTTATGAACCAAAACTATCATCTTCTTTTTATCCAAAATGAACCACACCATCACCCTAGAGAGGAGGCCGGCCACTATATAGGCAGGGGGGTGAGTGTGGGAGGAGGGATGGTGAGAATAACAAGCACAATACTTATCATAACATTAATGAAAGCATGAGTCATACAACACCTAGTATGAACACATTTAATGCAATCAAGTAAGTCACAAACCAAGTCATCAACCAAGAAGCTTCCTCACTCATGACTCACCCTCATGACTCACCCATGGAAGAAAAGATAAATCCGCATTTAACCGAATGTTAAATACGGCTGATAGAAAACTGAAAACTGACAACTTCCAAAAGCGACCCTGAAACGAATTTCAGGATAACCCCGTATCAATATAAACATACCCGCATTTGTATTACGACCGAATACAAATGCAACTGAGAAAAAGATATTATATCTACACAGCATAATACTCGGATCCGGCTTAAACCAAAGCCGACCAGTATTATCTGCCCGAAAAATGACACGTGCGAAAACGCACGTGCATTTTCCGAACCTTGCCATAAAACCATACGGCCTCTACAACGTTTCGCCCGAACTTGGGAAAGTGTCTGTGGGGAACTCTAATGACTCATCAACACACTGGCACTGGATATAACCACTAGCACGTCAGAGGTACTGGCTGTACGTAACGGTTTGCCTATGTATTGATTGGAAGGGAAGCTGACGAGCGAACTCATCCATAAACCCTACTGAGCCTAACAGTGACAATATACATACAGTCCGGTCCGTTCGTCTATGAGTATCGCATATCTGCCTAGGGGGCTGGTAACGTCAGACCCCCATTAGCGGTATAAGTCGTGTCAGAGAGTGGCCCAGAACACCCTGAGATACTACTGGAGTACCTACCATTAAATCTCCTGCCACGGCCGAGGGCTATGTGTAATGGCTCTCCTAGACACAGCGCGATCTCACCCCCAATACCGGGAGAGACGAATCCCCTGCCGATCCGCTCACTTGCCTCCATGTGGCTCGGGACTGTACCCAAATAAGACCTGTTTGCACGACTCCTTTGAGCCGTGGTAGGGTAGAAATCAAAGCACAGTGAGAACTCACACGAGACAAATGACGACCTCAGGTCGATGAACTAACCTGTACACATGTCACCAGGGAACTGCTATCTGACGCTAGGTATAATACCAACTAGCAGGTTCCCGGCGAGTCCTGTCCGGTGTACTCATAACCCAATGAGCACATGTATACATCTTAGGTGAACTAACCGACACCAATGGCTTGTGAGACCGGCCATTGCCCCTCGTCGGGGTCTCGACTGTATACACTAGTCTACTCTGGAGTATCGATGCCCTGTCTCGAAACTCCCATGACTAGGGACACTTTAAGGTTATGCTTACAGACCCCAGCTCCCACGTATATGATCGCCATCATACTGCTGGTAGTCAAGCAAGAATCCTATGTACTCTATCATCATGCAATAGTGAACTAAAGCATGTATACGATGATAAAGTCAAACCAGATAGCATATTATCATCTCGAGCAAGACAATTATATCGGTATAGGTCCTGCCTCAATCATTGCAATCACGTACTTGCGATCCAATAATTGACTTTGAGGGCACTATCTCCAACAATCTCTCACTTGCACTTAAGGCTAATTATTGCGATGTCGCATACTCACAGCCCGTGTGATACCGAACATCCAACTCCTCTACTAATCAGTTTCACAAAGCTAGTTTGTAAAACTCTTGTGTTCGAGAAATAGCCTCAGTGAGTGGATCAGCCCTGATGTTTCTTTCTGTATCTCTCTTAATCTCAAGTTCGCGGAGAAAGCCATCTCCCGAATTGAGTAATACCTGTCTTAGAATATGTCTGGATATCTGATGGGACCTAGTTCATAAATGAACTCCAAATCCAAACTTCTTAGACTGTATCGATCACTGAACCTAATCAGTATCTAGCACCATGCCTCCCACGGTACCTGTCCATAATACTGTCCCTCGTCAGAGGGAAAACTATAACTCTGACAATCACTCTGTCAACCATGTCACCTTTGAAGCCTGGAATGATAACCGTCTCCCGAAGAAGGCCGTTGTCATCAAATCCGTAGAACATGCACTTATGTTCTAAAACTTCTTCCTTATGTTTCTCCAGGATTGGATTAATATAAACTTATCGCATCTAGTGAAAAAACAACATCTGGTGTGGTACTTGACATCTCATGATTGACTCAATTGCCTAAGCAAGTGATCTGCCAATCATGCACATCCCTCTCTCCTTTAGTCTCTAAGACACCTTTAGAGAGTGTGACTCCATCACCTGCAGGTACACCACCATGCCAGGAGTCATCTATTCTAAAATACTATTAGAATATTGTCAAAGTACCCATATTGGGAAACTACCCAAATTTAGATCTAAAACCATAGATCTAGTAACCAGAATGTCAGATATTATATCCATATCCTTTGTGGAGAAACAACTGTGTGACTACCACAGTACAACCGATCGTAGTATAGGAATTTTACTTCCTACTCTGTGTATGTCATCAAATACCAGGACATCACACTCTACTACCTTCTCACCAGATCCATCCTCTATTCTGATGAAGTCAAAGCCATGACTGTCACATCAAAATTAGATGATCTAAATTTCCGCTATCTCTGCTCAAGCCTATAAATAGACATAAGCTACTTGCCCACTATGCTTTCGCTGCTCCCACTGACTATGACAACCCTCTGGCAGAATAATATATACGTACACTTCTAAAGCTAGTTTAGAACGACGCTATACATATCCTCCTGCCGAGTCTCATAGTCTGGAACAACAGTAGTGTCAAGTCTGGGTAAACAAGAACCTCCCTGTCACCGTCCTTGAGGCTACCGGAGTACCTCTCGGGTGTCTGAGGTTACCCACCATATCTGCGGAGTGGCTATTGGAATGTCAAAACTTGATTGAATATATAGGTCCTATTAAATTTTCCATAATCGTTTGCGGTTCTGGAATCAGTTCCAGTTCTACCATACTCCCACTACTGTTTTCTGAAAAAATCCATTTTACTAAAACTGTGGCGAGTTTAGAACAATACATTATTGATCTTCCAAATGGTAGAAATGTCAACCCTCGTCAAAGCCAGGGTCAACCCACAAACTGCCATTACAGAAACGTGCCTTGAGTTATCCAGTGTCTGGTTTTAAGCATAAGCTGGACAACTCCCCATATCTTAACATCGTTAAGGTATGAACCATTCTATATACAATATAGAAATAGAGGCGCTAATTTAATTGGAACCAGATTCTAATCATGCAGCTGTCTCCAGTGCATATCAATTTAATGGAGAGAGGCTACTCAGCATTACTCACTTAGGAATCTATCCAATTATAAGTAACCTGTAAGAGAAACAAGTTTCTCAAAAAAAAAAACCACTACTATCATCTGAATACCAATCACAAGAATCTACATCTTCGATCTCTTTGAAGAATCCCGATACTTGCGACATCTGGTTCTCTACTTTATTCTTATACCCACAACTTCTCAAAACTTAGACATTGTATTTCTACGAAACACTTGTCTAAAAACTAGAGAAGTTACAAGTAAACAGAACAGAGTACGAGGACCTACCCCTTTTGTCCTGACGGACACTGGACAATATACAATACTATGTATAAGTCCGCTGAGTTAGAATAACTCAAAACCTGTGCATCGTAGGTTGAAAACTGTACCCAGGCGATTTCCTCAAATATCACCAATTACAACGAATTCCGATATAATGAGGATGATCACCTTATTCCCAATAACCTACTCCCACTCATCATCTGTAAAACCATACAGATATGAGAATAAAACCTGGTAAATACATACCCTGGAGTAAGTATCTAATCGGGAAATCAGTTTTCTTTTAACAATGCACTGAAACATGAAAATGTTTCGTAGGGGTATCCTGGTATTCCTAGTAATGCCTCTTCCATAATCCAATTCATGACTTTAACCGTATTTTTTGTTGCCACCTCTCCAAATCCCTTTATTTGTCTTTAGTCGTTACCTTCTGTACACCATCGTTAGGCTAAATGGTTTTCTTCCTTCCCTACCATTCGGCACCAGCCTATGGTTTGGAAGAAGACTATCCAGTAAGCATAATAGGTGTACTCTCCTAATCCTAGGAGTACTCGCAACTTGAGAGAAGGTGATGATAAAAGACAACTGAATAATACCTTATTCTATTTCTCCCGAACTGGGGGAAAATGCAAAGGTGAAATAGGAGTGGCGATGAAGTACGCGGTTTGGTCATGAATGATAACAGTCGCAATTTACTTTGCCCTCTTTCTAATCCCTTTATTTTGTCTTTAGTTATTTCCTTCTGTACACCCTACTTAGGCTAATTGGTTTTCTTCATTCCGTACCTTTCGGCACCTGCCTATAGTTTGGAATAAGACTATCCAATAAGCGTAATAGGTGTACTCTCCTAAACTAAGGAGCCCTCGCAACCTGAGAGAAGGTGATAATAAAAGACAACTGAATAATGCCTTATTCTATTTCTCCTGAACCTGGATCCATCCTCGAAGAAGTCCCTTCGAGTTCGTATATAACCATACGATGGATCTATCCAATAGAAGTGGATGTCCGTAGTAATACGGGGTGTTCTGAGAAATACAAAGGGTAAAAGAAGGAGCGGCAATGATTTTTGCAACTCAAACAATCCAAAAGCCAGTATTTTAAGAAGGTTCGGTCAACTTGGTCACTGAGTTATAGTCTAGGGTCGGTCAATGGTCGCTGCCAAAGAGAGAGAGAAAAGAAACACTCTGCGTTCACTCTAATCTAGATCAGAATGGTTATCACTTTATCTAATCAGGAATCCTCCCACTGTAATCTCAAATTCTCTTCCAAACCTGAAAGAAGAATTAGTCGGGATCACCCGAAGAGTAAACTAACTCATCAGTAGGAATCGGGATCCAACTATCATCGCATGATAACTTGATGGAAGCCACTCAAGTTATCACACTCCAGAAGGTATGCACATGCCTGGCAAGTTTCCTGTATGTTTGAAACTCCCGATATGATTTTTGCCTCATGCTCTTATGACCTTGATGAAGGCCAAAATATCATAAGTCACATGTCAAGTTCTACCCGTCATTGTCCAGGTCAATTTGAACCCACCCGTACAAGTCCTTGACGAAGGCCAAAATAGCTATACGACTGTCCCAAACCAACACATCTATCTATGCAACAAATGAATACCCAGCAGCTACCAAACACTATGCCTTGACTAAGGGCCAAAATACATAGCTTGAATACTACTGAATACCCAAAAGAAATGACGGAGGGCTACGGCTGGTTTTTAGCGAAAAACCTTTAACGTAATGAACTTGATCTTGTTGAAGGAACCTGATAGCTTTTTATAAAATATAGTGGCGAAAACCTTTTGCTAAAGAGGTCACTCCCGGTGAAGGGATCTCGGCTCTTTCCTCGTGGAATGAGGTGCAGGATATTCCAACTGAATACCGCGATGCATTGCAACTTGTAATCGACTGGAGTGAAGTTATTACCCTGATGCAAACTTCTGCCCAAGGGGTCACTCTCGGTGAAGGGATCTCGGCCCTTGCCTCGTCGAATGAGGTGCAGGATATTCCAACTGAATACCGCTATGCATAACAAAAGGAAACATCTTTGTAATAACACCTTTTTAAATTTGTTCCAACAAAATCAAATATAGGTTTGTTTTATCCTTGCATTGATAAAAATCAATGCAGTCCCATCAATCAATCACACCAGAAAAGAACGAAAATAAAATGTACGTATATGCCATCCGCATTCGTCACTGGGTCCCGTCATCACCCGTTAGGTTACTTAACTAACGACAGAGCGGGGGCTGGACTAGCGCGGGTGTAAAATATATACAACATCTAATAGTATATATACCAATATACAATAATCGCTCCAGGCGTGATAATATGCAACATTACAGAAAAGTAATCAGCATCACAGAACAATACAGATAATCTGGGATCCCCGGGTTTCACAGTGCCGCTACTGAAACCTGACGTTCCTCTGGTCGTGTGGATAGCCTGTGCAATGAAAACAAGACCCCTACGGGTGCGGCAAGTTACCCGCCAAAACCTGAAGCGAGGTAGTCCCCCACAGCATAGTGAATGGAACACCCGGCACTTCACGGAATCCGGTAAATTGAGAACCCCTCCTTGGGTCAACCTGTACCCCCTACGAGTGCGGCGAATAGTCTGCCAATTCTAGAGTGAGGCCCCTTTGCCTCTCAAAGCCATGAGATACGGACCCGTTGCCTTCCAGAACCCGGCTATCCGTGCACTCCATCGCGGGATAAACCTAGTACAGAAATAAAAATATGTACAACGGGTACATCGACCTCAATCCGGTCGTGCCCCAAAAGAATATTATACAACAGGCAGTGATGGCAGTCCACATGTTGGACGCTCGTCCCGCAATATCAAATGTACAAATAAATCCAAATTGCACTACCATTGCACACTGCTATCTACCACGACATATCCGCAACATCACAGCACAACACAGAACATCAACGCGAATGTCACGTTCGCAAACCCGTCTAAAAGAACTATAGCAATTAGACACGGTTTACCGCTCAAATGACATTCCCTGTCGGAGATATAAAGTAAGTACTGTAAACTAACACGTTTAAATTTCGATCGACAAAATATCCCAAAGTGGGCCCCACAAACATCTGGTGTACAGTAACAAAATCTGGGCCCAAAAGATATATACCAAAATCCACAATTTCCAAAATGAAGCTCTCGGGAAAAAATTGGAGCACTGTTCCCACAAACTCGCCACGGTTCCGCGGTGGTCTTGTGGGATCACGTGCCCAAATTTTTCCATAATGCTTAGAAAAGCCTGCTTAGTTTTCTGTGATATGTAAAATAATTTTTAGACACTGTTTAAAATCGACAGAAACTTTAACCCTGGAATTTGCGGTTTTCGAAAATCCGTTCGATCGATGTTTTAAACGCGTTAGCACAAGTTAGTATAGCTTAATGGTGAGGCTTTGATACCACTGTAAGTCCACGGTAGCGCCCCGGTCGTCTAACAGACGCCAAATGCGGAACAAAAACTTTTTACAACTGGCGTTATCGCGTACTATAACCCGGGATCTGCCATTAAAGCTAAACTAACAAACTACAAAGTGGGCAGAAGAGTTATACCGAACGATCTGAGTCCTTCGATCTTCAACCATCATCCCACGCTTTGTTGCGGCTGCTCCGATCTCCTGAATCTCCAGTCTTCTCGTCCAGGTGGCACCACGTCGACGGATCTTTAAACGGGCTCCCACCTCTTTGCCGAGGCAACTCGATCATCAAGTTTGCTAAAAGAGATGACCAAGATTGATGTAGAGAATGAGTAGAACACTTTGTCTCGTTACGTCCAAAGCCATGGACGAACGGTTAATGAAGTTGCCTTTTTGGATCGGGGTGGAATGAGAAATGAGGCTATATCCTTTTATGAACCAAAACTATCATCTTCTTTTTATCCAAAATGAACCACACCATCACTCTAGAGAGGGGGGCCGGCCACTATATAGGCAAGGAGGGGTGAGTGTAGGAGGAGGGATGGTTGAGAATAACAAGCACAATACTTATTATAACATTAATGAAAGCATGAGTCATACAACACCTAGTATGAACATATTTAATGCAATCAAGTGAGTCACAAACCAAGTCGTTAACCAAGAAGCTTCCTCACTCATGACTCACCCTCATGACTCACCCATGGAAGAAAAGATAAATCCGCATTTAACCGAATATTAAATACGGCTGATAGAAAACTGAAAACTGCCAACTTCCAAAAGCGATCCTGAAACGAATTTCAGGATAACCCCGTATCAGTATAAACATACCGTATTTGTATTACGACCGAATACAAATGCAACTGAGACAAAGATATTATATCTACGCAGCATAATACTCGGATCCGGCTTAAACCAAAGCCGACCAGTATTATCTGCCCGAAAAATGACACGTGCGAAAACGCATGTGCATTTTCCGAACCTTGCCATAAAACCATACGGCCTCTACAACGTTTCGCCCGAACGTGGGAAAGTGTCTGTGGGGAACTCTAAAGACTCATCAACACACTGGCACTGGGTATAACCACTAGCACGTCAGAGGTACTGGCTGTACGTAACGGTTTGCCTATGTATTGATTGGAAGGGAAGCTGACGAGGCGAACTCATCCATAATCTTACTGAGCCTAACAGTGACAATATACATACAGTCCGGTCCGTTCGTCTATGAGTAATCGCATATCTGCCTAGGGGGCTGGGTAACGTCAGACCCCCATTAGCGGTATAAGTCGTGTCAGAGAGTGGCCCAGAACACCCTGAGATACTACTGAGTACCTACAGTAAATCTCCTGCCTCGGCCGAGGGCTATGTGTATGGCTCTCCTAGATACAGCGCGATCTCACCCCCAATACTGGAAGAGACGAATCCCCTGCCGATCCGCTCACTTGCCTCCATGTAGCTCGGGACTGTACCCAAAAAAGACCTGTTTGCACGACTCCTTTGAGCCGTGGTAGGGGTAGAAATCAAAGCACAGTGGGAACTCACACGAGACAAATGACGACCTCAGGTCGATGAACTAACCTGTACACATGTCACAGGAAACTGCTATCTGACGCTAGGTATAATACCAACTAGTAGGTTCCTGGCGAGTCCTGTCCGGTGTACTCATAACCCAATGAGCACCTGTATACATCTTAGGTGAACTAACTGACACCAATGGCTTGTGAGACCAGCCATTGCCCCTCGTCGGGGTCTCGACTGTATACACTAGTCTACTCTGGAGTATCGATGCCCTGTCTCGAAACTCCCACGACTAGGGACACTTTAAGGATGTGCTTACAGACCCCAGCTCCCACGTATATGATCGCCATCATACTGCTGGTAGTCAAGCAAGAATCCTATGGGCTCTATCATCATGCAATAGTGAACTAAAGCATGTATACGATGATAAAGTCAAACCAGATAGCATACTATCATCTCGAGCAAGACTGTTATATCGGTATAGGTCCTGCCTCAATCATGGCAATCACGTACCTGCGATCCAATAATTGACTTTAAGGGCACTATCTTCAACAATGAAGTCCTCAAAACTAACCCCGCGACTCCCAGATTCGAGAAAAAGGCGCTCGTAGATATCCAACACTTTGATCAAACTGGGAAACTGGTGTTGAACAGCATTCACCGGAGTAAGGCCCATTATCACTGGCTTGGCACCGAAGATATATTCGTCTGTGGGAAGCAGCTCCTCATAATGCTCCCCTATGACCGGTAAGCCAGAAACTTCTGCAAACTCCTTTAAGGAGATTGACACTTCCCGGTCCAGTGAAAGGAATGTGTGAGTATGGATATTCCACTGCTCCAAAAAGGCCTTAACCCACCAGGTGGGGAGCACAGGATACTGGAAAAGAGAAGCATAAACGGCGGTATACAACCCAAGCCTCATCAACTGCGACTTCTTCGCTGACAGAATGTAGCGGGCCCATTGCAGATAACCGGTCGGATGATGAGGAATCAGACCTATGTTATATGGTTTCCCCCATGGCCGCGCCTCGCCTTGACAAATACGACGTCCCAAGGTATCTAAAACCATGGGAGGCTGAACGGGGATCGAAGCTATAGCGGGCTGAAGAAGGCCTTCTGAAGTCCAATTGTCCATCTCCACGGCGTAGTTCACCGGGGGTGAGTTGGCGTAATGGATCGCCGTGATGGGCTCCGAGGGTACCGCGCATGAAAAGCTTTGTCGACCCCTGATAATCTGATTGTACCATGACCCCCAAAGGTGAAGATTCTTATGTTCTAGATCATGGTCTCTGATCAAAGCTAAGACCTTCCGGTCTACGGGTGCTCCAGGAAATCCTCCCTCTGAGCGGAAAACCGGGAAAGAAAGATCGGAAGACATGTCGCCTGCGAGAAAGAACAGAATTCGATTGTCAGTACTATAATTTAATTTCAAAATTCTGACACTCGGCACTTTAAAATCTGTACCACACTGCAGTTGCAGTGGAAAGGGGACCCAAGCGGGACCCACAAAATCCAGATGACAATGCATCAATTAATAAAACAGCCTCATCATTGGAATGAGACTGTCAATTAATGAGGAAATCCTCAGAGAATATTCTCATTGAATGAGAAATCTCTCGGGAGAAGGAGAAAATCTCCCTTTCAGAGCAAAGCTCTATAACAGAGTGACGAGGAGAATAAAATTCCTTAAAGAGCCTAGCTCTGTAATGATGATGGAAAATCCATCAAAGATTAATGAAAATTAATTATTGAGAATTAAAATTCTGGGATCTTAAAGATCCATGAAAAAACTCTTAAGAGTTCTTCATCAAAAGATCAAAAGATCTACATATTACCAAAAGAGCAGAGCTCTGATGCATGGGATAAGAAACCCCAGAAAAAAATATGTTTAGATCTATGGGTTCATGAGAGCAAGGCTCTATTAATGAAACCCTAAAAGGGTTTTTTTTTAGATCAAAGATCTATGAAGAGCAAGGCTCTGTTAATGGGTAAAAACCCTTAATTTATTAAAATTAATTTAATTTAATTTTACCTAAATTTAGTAGAGTTTTAACTCTTGAAAGTTCTTGAATAAAAGAGCAAGGCTCTGAATAAAATTTTTAAGAAGAAGATGGAAATCATCTGAGGACCAAAAGGTCCTATTTATAGGCGCTGAACTGCCTCCTCAACTTCTGAGTTGATCCAAAGGCTCAGATGTTGCCACCAGCTGCACTCACGTGTGCGCCACGTTGAGCGCAACGGCGGGGGGGCATTTGTTTCCCCCCAATCAGAGCAAAGCTCTGTTTTGAATTTCAAAATTCAAAAATTGAAAGCAACGCTTCAGATCCCGTGCGCTGCGCGCTGCACGCCACGTGTCAAAAGCAGACACGCCAGCGCCAGGAGCGCTGCGCCCTAGGCAGCGCACCCCCAATCAGAGCAAAGCTCTATTTCAAAATTCAAATTTAAAAGTCGAAGCAACGCTTCAGATCCAGCGCTCTGCGCTGCGCGCCACGTGTCAAACACAGGTGCGCTAGCGCAGTTGTGCTGCGCGCCACGTGTCGAACGTAGGTGCGCTCGCGCAAAGTGCGCCAGCGCTGGAATTAAAAGAATTTCCCACCGTTAGATCGAAAGATCTAATAATAATAAATTATTAATTAATCAGAATTAAAATTCTGTAATGGAAAGATCTTTCCAATCTTGTTAAAAACAAGAAGATTATCTTCTGTAAAACAGAAGCCTTAGGATCAAAGATCCAACGGTGGGAAATGTTCCCAAATCAATCAGAGAAAGATCTCTTAAACTGATTTAACAAATCAATTGGCTCTATATAAAGGACCCTAGACTTCAAGTCTAAAATATACAGAGAAGACAGAGCACATAATATAGAGAAGAAAAAGAGAGAGAGAAACCCTCTGCAAAAGAAGAAAAAACTCTTAGAAAAAAGAAGATTCTTCTTCATCTAAAAGGTAAAGAACTATGTTCTTGAGTAACAGAGATGAATCCATCTCATAAAAAAGAAGAACCCTCTTCTAAAAAGATCTTAGATCTATAAAAAGACCAAGGTCTTTTGATTTAAAAGAAAAGATCAAAAAGATCTAATCATAAAATGACTAAAAGAAGTATTTTACTTCATTCACAGATCTTTTGATCTATAAAGGCAGAGCCTTTTTATAAAAAACAAGACTTTTGTTCTTTGATCTTGAGGCAAAGCCTCCTTGGAAGAACATAAATCTGTTCTTTGATCTTAAAACCGATCAGAAGCGCTTTGCGCTATTAAAAAGTGTCTTGCACTCATGAACTGCGCCCTTGCGCTCCTTGGACCGGGCGCTCAGCGCCAAAACCTGCCACGTGTCAACCAGAGACACAATCTGCGCTTTGCGCTTCTAAAAACAGAGCACTGCGCTCATGGACTAGCGCTCAGCGCTAAACGCGACACATGTCCTCCTCATGTGCGCTATCCAACAGAAGCGCAATGCGCTCTTTCCTTGGCGCAAAGCGCCTGACGCGCCACGTGGCGCACTGTCAGAACATATTTTGTTATGATAAATGCTATGCATTATTAAAATGGCCGAGCCCAGTTGAAGGCTCAATAGCCAGAACAATAAAATGTTCAACTCATATCAACTGAGCCCATATGCTCATAAACCTGCAAACAGACTTTAGTCCCAAATTGGACTATAAATCTCCCAACCAACATTGGTTCAAGGGTACATCTCTGAACTCCTCTGATATTTGTCGTTGTAATCCTTCAACATCTTCAGAGAGGTGACGGGTCCCGACAGCCATACATTCCAACGGACTATGATGTCCTTAAACTTGACTGTAAGGTCTTTAAACTCACGGACTATGATCTCCTTAACCTTGACCGTGATGTCTTAAAACTAACGTTGGACTGTGGAGTCCTTAAACCCACGGACTATGATGTCCTTAACCTTGACTGTGAGGTCTTTAAACTCACGGACTATGATGTCCTTAACCTTGACTGTGAGGTCTTTAAACTCACGGACTATGATGTCCTTAACCTTGACCGGGATGTCTTTAAACTAATATTGGACCACCATGTCCTTAAACTGGTAATCGACCGAAATGTCCGTAAACTAAACAATAGAGTCTAAATGCTCTTTTGTTGGATCTAAACGATCCTGTTAAGTTGATCTTAGTCTAGAAATTAGACTAACGTATCCTTAACAAACGTTTAAGTTGATCTTAGTCTCAAATGAGGCCTAACGTATCCTTAAACCAAACCCTCAAACCCAAATCTAAGAAGATAAGGATTTGGACTAATCCACGTCCTAACGGGCGACAACATAAATTAGTCTCCGTATACAATCCACGGGCAACCACAATCAAAAACAAATACCCACGACATGCAAGTGACCATATGGAGAAGAAGAAAGTTGTTACCGCGATGCGGGTAGCGTAATTAACTGCGGGGGGCTTGCGCCTGCAGGGAAGAGCATCCCCCACAATCAAAAACCCCTCAGACGAGGGGGAATCTGACGAAGTCTACTACATCGGTCGCATCCGTTTAAACCTTCGATACATGGTGCCATAAATCAACTTGGCATCTTCGGAGAGGTGGACGGATAGCACCAATTAGCATCTGCCCCGAATTTCAGGCAAGACGTTTATCGCGTCTGCGTGATTCGGAGGGGAACACCAATGTGCTTGCGACAGGTGGAGTGATCGTGGCCGTCGAGCGCACTGAACCGTTTTGGCGGGAGTCAACCGTTGCCGTTGGACGAGGACGCCGGCTATATAAATCGAGCGGAGGCCTGATTCAGGATACCTCTCTCTTCACATTTTTCTCATTCCGAGTCTTATTTGCTCGGCGCTCTCCCTTTAGGTCGGATCTTGCGTTTTCTCTTCTCGAGGATTTCCTCCCATCAGGTTAGATGTCTTGTTTTGAGGAGTTTGTAGATGTCGTAGGGGTAGATCCTAGGGATTCTTCTCCCGGGTTGGAGCCCCTTCGGGAAGTTAGGGTCAGATCCTCTTCCCGGGGTCGCACGTTCTGGGGCGGTTCCTGGAGCGTGTAGCGGCGGACGCCCCGGGTGCGTCGTCCTCAGTAAGATATGAGGACGAGCTTGCCACCGCTCGGGCTCGTTTTCATATTCCCTCCGGTTACACGCTACGATTGGCCGAGGAAGGAAAGAGGGTAGATCTGGTGAGAGGTAGAGAGATCGCCTTGTACCTGGAAGCCCTTTGGGCCGGAATGCGCCTTGCCTTTCTCTCCCGAGATTGTAGCTGCGTTAAATTACTTTGGGTTAGCCCCGGGCCAGCTAGTGCCGAACTCCTGGAGGATTCTCCTTGGGTTCCTGGTCCGGTTGAAGTTGCAGGCGATCCCCTTTAGTCTGTCCATCCTTGCCTCCTCCTTTATTTACAAAAGTCACCCCGGAACTCGCGCGGGCGACCCGAGGTGGGTTTACCTCTCCTTTAGGAAAGCAGCGGGGGAGCGTAGCCAGGTCAAGAGTTGTCGTCCTGCCTTCTTCCATCCATGATTGGAAGAAGAAGTTTTTCTTCGTCGGGCCGCCAGAGGGTGAGGACTGGCCCGTACCCGTCCAGTGGTCTAGGGATAGGTGCTGGCAAGGAAATCCATCCAATGACCCCGACGCGGGCGAGAGTGGCGGCGTAGGAGCCTATTCCTCAGGCTGACGTGTTGCTTTCTGAGCGGGCCCTCAGTTGGGCCGGGGCTTAGCCCCGCCCAGTTCGTCGGTAAGTTAGGAGCTGGTATTTGTTTTTACTCTGTTTGTGTCGCTGATTCCACTATGTCTTGTCTTGTGCAGAAATCATGGACGCGGACCTCCTCCGAGCAGTTATGCGCAAGACGAAAAAGGGGTCGAAGACTGGAGGGGCCAGCTCTTCCCATCAGACACCGGTCCCGGCTTCCCCAGCACGCCGTCCCGCCCCAGCACTCGAGTGCAGATCGCGCCCCGGGGCCTAGCCAGGTGCCGAGCAGAAAAAGGGCTCGGGGGAGAGGACGCCCGAGCTTCGGAGGTGGAGACGAGCTCTCCGTCGTCGTCTCTCAAGAGGTTCCCCCGACTTCGATCTTGGTGGACGAGGGGGAGCTCCATTTTGAGGTGCCTTCGGGGCTTTCCGTCGCTGACAGCTTGCTGCATGATCAGTCGAAAATATTGCATTTTTAACACATCAATTTCCCTACCATTTGCACTCATTTATAAGTGTTCGGTATGAATATAGCACATATTAGCAAAACAGCTGTAAAATACCAAATAACTTGTGTTAAATAAAAGGTGTTATGTATTATAACCGACATTTCTAAGGGAAATTGAGTGTTTATCATTGCATCACATAATCTTTGTGTAGCGCAACACTTGTCTCGAGAATCTGTGCAGGAAATTCCAGGAAAGGAGCAAAAACAGTTAAAAGTGCTGAGAAAAATACGCCAAGTCCAAGACTTGAGATCTGGAAAAAATAGAGAAAGCAAAATGAGATTCAACACATCAGAAAAGTTCTACAAGGCCAGCACAAATTCACCACAGAAATTACATGCATAGAGGACACTATTGGGCCGCGGATCCGCGGCCAATAGCCCATTCCCGCCGCGGATCCGCGGCTCTTTAATGACTTCATCGCTGCATATTTTCACAAGTGGCTTCCTGTAACTAACAATGCTTCCAGAAGACTCTAGAAACACCACGTGGCTTCATCCAGAAGGCTCGGCCTAACAACCTAGCTCTAGAATATTCCCTCCAACTAAATTCTTCTAGAAGCCTCTCTCTAACAAACTTTTGGAGGGAAATTTGAAATTTGAATTCTAGATCTAAGGTTGAGATGCTTATAAAAGGAAACCTAGATCAAGGGTTTTGGGTTGTTCATTAATTAGTTGTTGATTCCTACATCAAATTCCCAACACAAGTTGATTGACACAACTTGTAAACCCTAATCCCCAATTCAAAATCCAAAGCCAAAAATCAAGAACACCGAGTACAAATCAAGCGAGAATTCTTCAACCTTTTAGGAGCGAAGCCGATATTCATCCGAGCAAGTGGTCCAAGACGATCCGCGACTCACGAAGACGAGCGAAGCCAAATTGATGATCGAGTTCTTTCCTCATTGTAGATCTTGAGAGAATTGTAACAAAATTGTTGATAAATAAAAGGTGAAATTCTTTATCTTTCTTTCTTTACATTCTTGCATCATGATTAGATCTCGATTTGTGATTGTGTTCTTTGATGTGATGTTTGAGTAAAACTCCGCTCGTAAAGGAGTCGAAAGAATCAATAGATGATGATGATTAGATCTTGAAACGATTCTTAATTCCTATAGTTTTGTAAACTTTAGTAAATTGAAGAATCGACAATCTAGTTTCGAACGATACTTTCTTGATTGTGTTCACTCTTAATTAGTGATCCACGATCGATTCTTGAATTTACTAGAGGCTAGTTTTTGAATGAGATTCATCGAAAGGACAAAGGATGAGATGAAGAAACCCTAGTTTCTTCGAAAGATCCTAAACCTCGATTAATCGTTATCGATCTTGTATCAAATCATTAATGGATAAGAAAACGTAATCAATAGTTTTCATCACATCTATAGATTCGATCGATTCCTACGAGCCTCACTTCGATTCTTGATTATTGGATTGGAAATCATCAATTCTTGATTCTTGATTTTAATGTTTTCTTGATTTTAGATTTAGATCTAGTTAATTCTTGAACTTCAACTTTAAAATCTTGAATTGAATTGTCTTTTCTCTTTTCTTTAATTTTCAATTCATCTAATTCAAATTCGAACGGATCTCACTTTCCCTGTGGACGATCCGCACTCGCTAACGCGCTACATTCGACACCGTTATTGATTGCGGTCAAAAATTTCTTTGGTTGTGATTTCTACACTTTTCTTATATACACGCCGGAAAAATCATTCAATCAAATGGCGCCGTTGCCGGGGATAGTGCGCTAATTTGTTCGTTTTTGAAATTTGAGTTAAAAATTTTATTCCATCTATATATTTAGATCAAAATTCGCACAAACACTAAACGATTTGTTGTGATTTGTTGCGAGGAAATATAGAACCAGTGGAGCAAGAGAAAAAATTTCTGAATATTCTAGAGAGCTCAGGGAGTGAACAGGAGTTTCTGTACAAAATTCTGTGCAGTGATCTCATCAAAACACCGCGGTTCTGCGGCATAAGACGTCTATCGCGGCGGTTCTGCGGCCATCCTAGGGCTTTGCTGTTCAAAATTTTTCAGGTGAAATTCTTACGTTCTTATCTCTCTCTCTGTCTGCTCCAATAACAAATTTGCTGCAGGTTTCTTTGCAAATAATTCGCAGCATCGCAAAAGCAATAAAAATTGTGCTTGTTTTGATCTTGGTTGTTTGCATATTAATACGGAATTTAAGGGGCACGGCCAAATTCAGAATAGGTGGGGAGTTCATTACCTTTCCTAAGCCCCGAAAATCGCAAACTTGCATCCGCATTACCCTCATTAACTAAAAGAAATCTAGACTTGACTCTAAGGACCGTCGCGCTCATTTAGGACAGAAGAAGGCCGTGGGTAATCTATTGCTTATCCGCGTTTCTTTTGTGGTGTCTAAGGCAAGTGTGTCTAAGGCAAGTGGTTACATAATTAGGCCCACTACTTACGTAGTGGAGAACCTCCCACTTACCTGGCACTTACCTGGCCATAGGAGGGACAAAGAGGCAGTGGAGGATTGATCCTGCGACTTGTCTTTTGGCAGTTAGGAGCGGTCTAGAGCCTTGACCTAGGTGACCACTAGACTTAGGGTTACTTGTTGCATTTGTTGTGATTTGCATCATTTTTTCAAAAATCCGTATATTTTTCAAAACAAACACCAATCACATCATTTTCTCTAATTATATTAACGCTGCCACTTGTACCAAACCCTTTTAGTGCAAGATAGGCTGGACACGGGATTCTAGTGCCCGTTTAGTCCGCGTTCCCCCGATCGACTCCGAAGTCGGTATTTCTACATTTACTTCTTCTTTACCCACCACCACACCCATATCGATGGATGCTTCTCCATCGAACTTCTTTACCACTAATCTGCAGCCGTCCGTAGGTGCGCAGAATCCACCCCGCATCTCTCTCCAAGAGAGGTGCTATCCTATGCGAGGTCCTCTTTCGACCTGTCTATTCATTCCACCAGCCAACTGTTTACCCCAATCAGAGCAAGGCTCTGTTCAAATTCCAAGGCGGGAAAGGAAGCAACGCTTCTGATTCCCACAATCAGAGCAAAGCTCTACTTTGAAAATTTAAACTTTAATAAATGAAGCAACGCTTCAGATCCTCTGCGCTGCGCGCAAGACGCCATGTGTCAGAAGTCGATGCGTCAGCACAGCGCCCAAGACAGTGCGTCCACTCAGAGCAAGACTCTTTAAAAATAAAAGTAAAGGAAGCAACGCATCACTGCGCTGCGCGACACGTGTCTGCACGGTTGCGCAGGCATAGCTGCGCGAGCGCTGCGCTGCGCGACGCGTGTCTGCGCAGTTTCGCAAGCACAGCTACGCAAGCGCTGCGCTGCGCGACGCGTGTCTGCGCAGTTGCGCAAGCACAGCTACGCAAGTACAGCCGCGCAAGCGCTGCGCTGCACGCGCGTGTCTGCGCAGCTGCGTAAGCACAGCCGCGCAAGTATTGTGATGCACGACGCGTGTCTGCACAGCTGCGCAAGCACAGCCGCGCAAGCGCTGCGCTGCGCGACACGTGTCACGCGCTGGGGCGTTTGCGCCAAACAGAATTAAGATTTTGAAGAAATCTTTCTGTTCTTGTTAAAACAAGAAGATTTTCTTCTGTAAAACAGAAGCCCTTGGATCAATGATTCAACGGTGGGGAAAATTACCCAAATCACTCAGAGAAAGATCTCTTTAACAAATTTAACTAATTTATGGGCACTATAAAAAGGACCCTAGACCTTAATTCAAAGGAATGAACATTTTTGTGAAAAATTAAACAGAGAGAACTCTGAAGAATTGGAGAGAAATCCTCAAGAACAAAAAAGGTAAAAAACCTTTAGAAAAAGAGAAAATTCTCTTATGAACATATCATTGATCTGAGAACAAGATCAAGGATCTCTAATAAAAAGAAAAATAAATAATAATAAGTGCATTGCACTTTTCTACGAACCATTGGTTCCCCGAGATAAGAAAAACAAGAAGAACTTATTTTCTTTGATATAAATTAGATCAAGAAAACAAACAGTGCTTTGCACTTCTGGTTCTGAATCTAAAAGATTCTCAGGTTAACAGTGCCCAGCACTTGCCAAAACTGCACTATTGCGCAAGCGGCCAGGAAGCGCCACGTGTCAGCAGTGCAACAGCGCAGCGCACTGACGCAGCGCACTGCGCTGTTGCGCTTGCGCTCATCAGAACGTGACACGTGTCACCTCCACGAGCGCTTGCGCTCATTAATTGGCGCAAAACGCCTGACAAGCCACATGGGGCACTGTCAGAGTATTTAATGCTCTGCATTATTAAGAAAAGGGACAGAGCCCAATTAAAAGGCCTAACAGGCCTAATCAAAAATGCTATGCATTTTAAAAAAGGGGCAGAGCCCAACCAAAATAAAGAAAAATAATACAGTAAACGGGCAAGGGTCTAGCACAGGTCCAATAGGCCAAAAACAAAAGAATCTTGAAACTGGACTTAGTCCAGTCATGGCTATAACTCCTCAAATTAAATTGACTGAGCACGGCTGCTCCCTAAATCAATTTACGACCGGTTCGAGGGTACATCTCCGAACTCCTCTGACACCCATCATTGTAATCCTTCAACGACGTCAGAGAGGTGACGGGTCCCGACGACCACACATCAATATGGACTGCGGGGTCCTTAAACTCGTGGACCGAAACGTCCTTAAACTAATATTTACCCCAAAATGAGAATGTTGGACCGAAACGTCTTTAAACTAATGTTGGACCGAAACGTTCTTAAACTAATGTTGGACCGAAACGTCCTTAAACTAATAATGGACCGAAACGTCCTTAAACTAATGATGGACCACCACGTCCCTAAACTGGCGATGGACCACCACGTCCCTAAACTGGAACATGGACCACCACGTCCCTAAACTGGCGATGGACCACCACGTCCCTAAACTAAAACATGGACCACTACGTCCCTAAACTGGAATATGGACCCCTATGTCCCTAAACTGGAACATGGACCACTATGTCCCTAAACTGGAACAATAGAGTCCCTAAATGCTCTTTTGTCGGATCCAAATGATCCCGTTAAGTTGATCTTAGTCTCAAATCAGACTAACGTATCCTTAACAAACGTTTAAGTCGATCTTAGCCTAAATATGGCTAAAGTATCCTTAAAACAAAACACCAAACCCAAATCTAGGTAAATACGGATTTGGACTAATCCACGTCCTACGGGCGACGACTGATCGCACGCTTTTTGCGTGTCGGATGTTCAAAGTTCTAAAGTATAACCGCGATCAGGACGGTGTCGCTATGCAGCTAGCCGGTTGAGCACGAGTCGATCCACAGGGAGATGGTTGTATGTCCGTTCGAGTTTTAGACGAGTCAATAAAGAATTTGTATGTGTTTGTTCAAACTAACCTATGTGTTTTATATGCAAGTATGAAGTTGTTAAGAAAAAGATACGAAATTGTAAGCTAAAGAAATCCGTACTCAAAACCTTTGAGCCGAGTCTTGACCAATTGAAGCTAGAGCAATCGGCAACAACGTGGATTAGAGGATTTAAGCACGGTATTCGTGGAATCCGGATTATTTACCCTTGTTATTCCGTTCTTGTCTCTTGCTTTCGCCTCCGGCCAAACCGAACGCAACCGGTCGTGGTTAGGAATCACCGTTATCTTGGTAGGGTAGGGTGCCTAACGGAGCGCTTGCGTAACGTTTGGGCGGAGTTCAATGGAAAATAACGGGAAAAGGAAATGAGTAAAGAAACATTAACTTACAATACCGTATTTGTTCTTAACAACAATAATTACAACCATTCACAAAAACGAACCAAAAAGAGCAAAAGAAAAGAAAAGATTACAAGTAAGTAATTAAAGTGCATGGAATTTAAGTGCATGAAAGTAAATGAGCAAGAAATGAAACTAGAAACCATAGAACCCAAAACAAGCCATGGGATCGATAGCCAACCCTTAAACTTGCAAGCTCAATCAAGAGGTTGCAAGATCAAGAGAAGGGTAAAGAACTCATGTGAAATGAAGCACAAAAGAGAGAACAAAATGATACAACCCCTTGAGATCAATGACCAAAGCTTAAACTTGCAAGCTCACTTAAGAGGTTGCAAGATCAAGTTAAGGTAGAGAGCTCAAGGGGGAAGCTAAGCAAAAAAGAATGATACAAAAACCCTCATCTTCATTTAACATCCACTCAATGCTCTCACTACATTTTCATGGAGGAAAGAATGAAGAAGAAGAAGAAGAAGACTAAAAACTAACAAAAAAGAGGCATACGAATTTAACACTTTGGTTTGGCTCAGAACTGGGGTATTTATAGGCAGGGAACTGGAAACCTAGGGCAAGAATTTGGCTCCACATAGAGTTACCAAAATAACCCCAGAAAACGACGCAGTGAGGAGCCTATATGGCCGCGGTTCCGTGGCCTAAGCGCGCTAATGCCGCGGAACCGCGGCGCTTTAGAGGAGTTAGGCCATAGGATTTTATGGGGTTCCATGGTTTGATGTCTTCTTCAGTGTGGTATAGTAATTTTCTCAGAATCTCTTCACAATATTTCCAGAATTCCAGCATAACAAAAAGGTGATGTGATGTGGATCTTTTGCCATGATTTTCTCGAGCTCCGCGTAGATTTCTTGGATTTTGTGTTGCCATTGAGGTTTGTGCATGAAAATGACAATCGATTTGCCATTTTGTCCCTTAAACTGGTATGTGGCAACACACGGATAGAGAGCGGAGACCCGTGTTTTATCTGTTGTTGGCAGTAATCCGGAATTTGTCGTACTTTTCCATGATATTCACTGTTTAGAGCTGAGACCAGTATCCTGCAATTATGTAGCAAACACTGATTAAAAGCACCTGCCTATAAACAAACGAACGTAAGAATGGGCGGTATAAAATGCAATATTATGGTATGAACAAATACCCCCAAACTTAACTTTTGCTCGTCCTGAGCAAAACCAATTATTCACAAAAAAGTCCTAACCGCACTTTCGCAGGGAACGCGATTGCACTGAGCTCGTGCAACAAGTCGTTAAACCTCTAGGTGTCCCTAGTAGGAGGAGTGTTGTCTCCTGAGGGTTTTCAGCGGATTACACCCACAAAATCCGGTCAAGCTAGTTTTGCGAAATAACTATGATTCAAACCCTAAAGTTTTGTTTCAGAAAATAACAATTCTATGATCCTAAGTCTAGACTATTGAACCCTTATTTTTCACACCTCGCTTCTTATTTAACTAAAGATTTTATATGTCTTTACGTGCAGTGCAAATAGTGTCGTTAAGTTCCAGAAGGATCGATTAAAGTCATCATGTCACACAATAAAGCCCAGATAAAAATTTTAAAAGGATCACATAAGTTTTATAAAGAGTTAAGTATTTTTCAAGTTTCATTTTCCAGTAAAGTTTCAACTTCAGAATTTCTATCTTCCCTAACAGGAAACTAGGTCTTATTTTTCACTCCACCTTTTTCTTGTTTTCATTTCATACACACCTCTGTGAACGTGCAATAGTCTTTATCATAGAATAAAACCTTCATATCTCCGCTAGAAATATTTTTTATAAAACCTGTCTTTTGTCAAGATTATTCTCACACAAAGAACCGTTAGGAATTTTAACTCGGAGAGAACACTTGCTTGACTTTGTTTTAAACTGGACTTTCTAGGCATCTTAACGAGCTTTGGGCCAATGCACCCAAACCAGTTGGCTTTAGGGCATTAGGTGTAGAAACACCCCAGCGGACTTAATTACTCAAGTTACCTAGGTCCAAAAACAAAAGACAATTTGGCGTGAAAATCATGATGATTCAATACGAACGGAGATATAATCGGCAGTTCAATTATTTTTTTGGATAAAAGACGTGTTTAGTGGGTTCGGTGTGTAATCATTCCAATCAAGTTCCAGATGGGTTATTTTTCAGAATTAGTTCCAATTAAGGCATCAATAATATCCCTTCATATTCACTTCACTTCATAAACTATTCTTGATATTACTTATTTCAGAACAAATCTATTTGATCCTCAGAAAATCATTTATCCATTTAAAAGTTTTTAGACATAAAAGACTTGTCATCTAATTTCCAAAACTCACGACACGTGTAGTGTGATGTAAAGACGTATATCAGCTATAGTTAACTTCAAAGGAGAGTTATCTTTCAGGTTTTCAAAATCTAAAAATAAGATTTAGTTATTCTTATCTTATCAAACAAAACCGTCGAAATGTTGAATCTGAGTTCTCCCACTAGCTAACTTGACAAAGTTTTTATATTTTTTGGAAAATTTTCGATTTTTGTGGGTTTTAAATAAGGTATGCAAATGCAAAATATACAAATGAATGCGAAGGAAGAAAGCTTACAGAGCACACCCCCAAACTTAAACTTGACAGTGCCCTCACTGTCAGGCTACACCAAGAGGGTCAAAATTGTCGGCGCTCTCCCTTAAAACAAATTATATACAAAACAAAAAGGAAAACAAAAAATATATACAAAAAAAGGCGTCCCCCCCAAACTTAAGTAAAACAGTGTTTCCACCGTTAAGCGTTGAAGTTTAGGATTAGGGGGGAAAGAGAACAGTATCAAGCTATACAAGGCCTTACACAGGCCAAAAGTTAGTACCAACCATTCAAAGATTTTATCTCTATAATGTGATGGTTGGTGAAAGAAGGCGTAGAGAAAAGAGATGGAGAATACGCGAGACCGTATGGAGATAGAAGTGGGATACGGTCTCGGTATATGAGAAGAAGAATGGCGGAAGGGAGAAAGAAGTGGAATACGAACTTGAGGGTGGAAATGGATTGAATAAATTAGTACAATCTGTGATGATCGATGTGAAAAGATAGATTGTACTAATCTATCAATATGGCGAGAAATGGGGTCAAATCCCTCAAGATTCGTGAGAAACCATGGGTAAGCCGAACTCGGTAAACCAGACACAGGAAGTGAAAATGATACGGTGTCTTGCCAGGTCGGAACGATGGGAAGGATGGAGGTAAGTGGTTGAGGAAGGTTATCGGTTAAAGGTTCAGGAGGATGTACACAGTCAATGAAAGGGACATGATGAATGGGAAAATCCGACTCATCAATTAAAACTGGTTCATTCTCAAAACTATCCTCAATATTTTCCTCAAATTTTAGCTTATCCATGCATTTATCATCAATATCAAGACGCATATGAAGTTCGGGAAAATCATTTAATGACTTAGGATGATGACTTGGAGAGAAAAACTCAGCCAAATCTACGGGTTCATCATCCAAAATATTCCCAGCGTCAATATCCTCAATCAAGTGAAAGTCAATTTTCTCAGACACCTCATCAAAAGCATGGATTTCAATCGATTCTGGTTCTAAGATGGAGGTGTAGAGGTCAAAAGGATTGGGTGTGGTTTCATTTGGCAAGGTCCCTTCACAATCGGGTAAATCAAACACTGTAAAGTCGCACAACTCATCAAACATTCTATCTTCAATTGATAATTCAGTTGGGACACTTGATAGCCTTTCAACACAGGAGTTGTGGGATTCAATTTGAAACCGGTAGGTTTGATTTGGAAGGGGGTACAGCTCACTCTCTCCACTCAAATTCTCAATCTGTCCAACCGCCTCATCATACATTGGAAAATTAGGAGCTAGTTGGAAACTAGCTACCGGGTCAGTAGGTTGTATGAGGATAGCCATGGACGCATTCAAATCCATCATCTGTTGGCATGACGCTACCCTAAAGTCTTCCAACGACTGTTCCAGACTAGACATGGGTTGGGAAGGGGTTTCAGTAAAAGATTCAAAGTTGTTTGGATACTGAAAACTCCCAAATGGCGGTTCAGAAGCAATGTCTAGGGAAGGTGCAAAAGTCGGGTAGGACTGGTAGGAATTGAATGGCTGGACAGGAGCAGGATCAACATTTGGATAAGAAGGTGAATGGAATTGTTGATCCCAAGAATCTGTAGTGGTGAAAGGAGTGAAAGATCGGCTACAGGATTGTTCAATATGTTCAGCGATGGACAAAGGACGACTTGCAAAAGGGGTATCAACATAAGAGGGTGGGGGGGTTGAAAAGGTTGATACAAAATGGATTGCGGAGGGCAAGTGTTTGTCCTAGACGCGTCTATCCGATCTTTCAAAGAGATTTTGGGCATGGAGGGATCGTTCGACGTTCGGCCAAAGCAAGAACCGTAAGAATTAATGTCTGGTTGTGGGTACCAAAGTTCGGCAAGAGTTTTTCTAGGTGGAGTACCCATGATATGAAAAGAAGAAAGAAAGAAAGGAAGAGAAGAGAAGGGGAAAAAGAATGTGATTTTTTTTTTAGATATTAACAAAAGAATGAAATATACACACAAAAAGAATCTGGACAAAAATAATCACGACACAAAAATACCACACACCTAATCGTTCTAGGGTTCACCTAGGTCAACTAGACCTGCTCCAGAACTTGATTGTCGAAGTAAAACTGTGTCGAGAAACGGGCTCAAGATACACTGATCACGAGGCCAGGTAAATGCAAAGATAAGGGGAGGTTTTCCAACGCTTTCGCGAAGTTCCTTAATTAAATAACCCTTTCTCTTTTGGCGGTTTCGCCGTTAACACTTTCCTAGACACCCCGTAAACAATGTACCGTTAAGCGAGCTTCTAAACACGGTTAACTTCTCCTAATGAGTGCGAAGTCCTTAAGGCTTAAAGTCTAATTTCTTTTAAAATTTGTGCGGGTAAACGTTATGCTCAAGTTCGTGATTTGTGGGCCACAGAAAAGGTGATGAAATCCTTTACCGTATATTGTGGGGTTCGCTTGCCCTTAAGTCCGTATTAATGTATGCAATGCGCAATTCAAAAAAATTCTATAAAGAATCAAACAATCGTTTTTTAGTTTAAGCACGGCACTGCAACAAATACGGGTTAGTCAATTTTTAGCGTTTGCTAGCGAACTTGCAAAGAATCCTGCAAAGAATAGTATATTGGATGCGTTGGATTTGAGAAGAAGGTGTTAGTAAAGTACGTACCGTTAAGTTTTCGGGTTTAGAAAACCCCCGTTGAATCAAATCCGGTAAGCTTGAAAAGTTCGCTTGCGCGGGTCAAACTACCCGGATCTTTGGCACTGTACTTTGCAATCACCTTAGCCTTGAACGTACACTTTGCTCCCCACAATCGCCGTTTGCAAATCCGCAAAAATCTGCAGACTTGCTCACAAAAATTATCAAAAAAAAACAAAAAGAATTTTTTTTTATATATAAATATATACAAAAAGAATATTAACCCGAATAACAAGAAAGAAAATACGCTACTGTCTCCCCGACAACGGCGCCATTTGATCGCACGCTTTTTGCGTGTCGGATGTTCAAAGTTCTAAAGTATAACCGCGATCAGGACGGTGTCGCTATGCAGCTAGCCGGTTGAGCACGGGTCGATCCACAGGGAGATGGTTGTATGTCCGTTCGAGTTTTAGACGAGTCAATAAAGAATTTGTATGTGTTTGTTCAAACTAACCTATGTGTTTTATATGCAAGTATGAAGTTGTTAAGAAAAAGATACGAAATTGTAAGCTAAAGAAATCCGTACTCAAAACCTTTGAGCCGAGTCTTGACCAATTGAAGCTAGAGCAATCGGCAACAACGTGGATTAGGGGATTTAAGCACGGTATTCGTGGAATCCGGATTATTTACCCTTGTCCTTCCGTTCTTGTCTCTTGCTTTCGCCTCCGGCCAAACCGAACGCAACCGGTCGCGGTTAGGAATCACCGTTACCTTGGTAGGGTAGGGTGCCTAACGGAGCGCTTGCGTAACGTTTGGGCGGAGTTCAATGGAAAATAACGGGAAAAGGAAATGAGCAAAGAAACATTAACTTACAATACCGTATTTGTTCTTAACAACAATAATTACAACCATTCACAAAAACGAACCAAAAAGAGCAAAAGAAAAGAAAAGATTACAAGTAAGTAATTAAAGTGCATGGAATTTAAGTGCATGAAAGTAAATGAGCAAGAAATGAAACTAGAAACCATAGAACCCAAAACAAGCCATGGGATCGATAGCCAACCCTTAAACTTGCAAGCTCAATCAAGAGGTTGCAAGATCAAGAGAAGGGTAAAGAACTCATGTGAAATGAAGCACAAAAGAGAGAACAAAATGATACAACCCCTTGAGATCAATGACCAAAGCTTAAACTTGCAAGCTCACTTAAGAGGTTGCAAGATCAAGTTAAGGTAGAGAGCTCAAGGGGGAAGCTAAGCAAAAAAGAATGATACAAAAACCCTCATCTTCATTTAACATCCACTCAATGCTCTCACTACATTTTCATGGAGGAAAGAATGAAGAAGAAGAAGAAGAAGAAGACTAAAAACTAACAAAAAAGAGGCATAAGAATTTAACACTTTGGTTTGGCTCAGAACTGGGGTATTTATAGGCAGGGAACTGGAAACCTAGGGCAAGAATTTGGCTCCACATAGAGTTACCAAAATAACCCCAGAAAACGACGCAGTGAGGAGCCTATATGGCCGCGGTTCCGCGGCCTAAGCGCGCTAATGCCGCGGAACCGCGGCACTTTAGAGGAGTTAGGCCATAGGATTTTGTGGGGTTCCATGGTTTGATGTCTTCTTCAGTGTGGTATAGTACTTTTCTCAGAATCTCTTCACAATATTTCCAGAATTCCAGCATAACAAAAAGGTGATGTGATGTGGATCTTTTGCCATGATTTCCTCGAGCTCCGCGTAGATTTCTTGGATTTTGTGTTGCCATTGAGGTTTGTGCATGAAAATGATAATCGATTTGCCATTTTGTCCCTTAAACTGGTATGTGGCAACACACGGATAGAGAGCGGAGACCCGTGGTTTATCTGTTGTTGGCAGTAATCCGGAATTTGTCGTACTTTTCCATGATATTCACTGTTCAGAGCTGAGACCAGTATCCTGCAATTATGTAGCAAACACTGATTAAAAGCATCTGCCTATAAACAAACGAACGTAAGAATGGGCGGTATAAAATGCAATATTCTGGTATGAACAACGACATCGCTTAGTCTCCGTATACAATCCACGGGCAACCACAAATAAAACAAACACACACGACACGAAGTGAAATTCTGGAGAAGGAGAAAGTTGTTACCGCGATGCGGTAGCATAATTAACTGCACGGGTTTGCGCCTGCAGGGAAGAGCGTCCCCACAATCAAAAACCCCTCAAGCGAGGGGGAATCTGACGAAGTTTGCTACATCGGCCGCATCCGTCTAAACCTCCGATACACGGTGCCATAAATCAACTTGGCATCTTCGGAGAGGTGGACGGATAGCACCTATTAGCATCTGCCCCGAATCTCAGGCAAGACGTCCTCGCGTCGTCGGCCGCCGTTCGGAGGGGAACGGATTCTGGCACGCCCGGTGAGACCTTTTCCTCTTTCCACTCCACACTTCGTGTGTCGTCTTCGCGAACGAATCGCGGTTTGTTAATGGTTGCCTTTGGATTTCAAGTTTACTAAGATTTGGTCTCTTGCCTGGCGCAGAACTCAAGCATCAATGGCCTCTACCTGTTCGAAGTGCTCTAACTGCAGCTGCAGCTCGCGTCCGGCCTCAACTGGGGGCATAACCTACGGGCCCCAAGCGGCCTCTTTGTTCACCATGCCCGTGGAGCAGATTACTCAAGCCACCGCAGGGTTGTTTTTCGGAACTATGCTTCCGCCAACAAGCTTCAGCACCCCCGTGCCCATACAAGAAGCTCCTAAGAAATCGGTCTTTGATCGACTTTCAGTTACTGCGGCCCCTCTCAACGGGTCGCCCAACACCAGTGCCTCGGTCTTCTCCAGACTAGGCCAAAACTCCTGCGGGCCCACAATGAAGCTTGCAGTCCCAGAAAAGGTTACTCCAAAAAGAGTAGCCAAACCTGCTCCTGAAGTCGTTAAGGCGGCTTCTCCTGCTAAGAGATCGGTCTTTACAAGATTGACCGTCCCAACTCCCACTCCTGCTCTTGCTGCTCAAAAGACATCAGTCTTCAACAGGTTGACGCCGGCAACAGCCCCACACCTGAACAGGGGGCAGGAAGAAGCTGTTTCTGTTTCTGAACCAATACCGACGACTCGTCGCGCCCGACGTCGCCATTGGCGACGAGTAAGGAAGGCAGGGGGCAACTCCCCCTCGGGGCTAACTCCACCGGCTCCAGTAGTGGAAGTCAACGCTGCAGTTCCAACTGGGAACAGCTTTGAACTGCTGAGGAGGGTACGTAAGAACTCTCCAACCGTTACACTGAAAAGATCTCCTTCACCTGTGGAGAAAGTTCCGGAAACGAAGCAGGAACAGCCCCCTCAACGGCTGTCCTCAAAAATTTATAAAGTTTGGCGGAGAGTTCAAGACTCCGTAATTGACCCAGATCGCTCTCGTCAACAGAAAAAGGCGAAAGTGGAAAAAGAAAAAGACCGCCCAATCAAACAGGAAAGGATGACAGTCACCAGGGTGCCCAAAGCAACGGCCCCCTCAACTTCTATGGCCCATAAAAGAAGAAGGCCGGAGAAAGTGCCAACGCCGATGACGAATATCAGAGGTGGTGAACCCAAACGCCCTAAGTCAGGGGGCATTGTAGTTCATACCGTCTACGTGGCGTCTGGTAAAGAAGACAGTCGCATATCTATGGGTCATCGACGGCTTACGCGATCAGTGACCAAAGCGCAGGAGCAGCAGCAGAAGCTCCAATAGATGATGAACGCTATGGCCGCACTTACTGGGCCAAAAGAAAACCCTGAAACGTCCTCGGATGAACGCCAAGAGGAAGAAACTGTAAGTCCGCGGCGGCGCCCCGGCCGTCGATCCGACGCCGGAAACGCGGAAACAAAAATTTTGCAAACTAGCAAACCGGCACCACCGCACACTCTTATCCCGGATCGGGCCATTAACCTAGCAACTAGCAAACTAAAATAAGAGTAGAAAAGTATACCAAGCGATCCGTGTCCTTCGGTCTTCGTCTCCACTCCGATCTCCTGCGGAATCTCCGTCCGTCACGTCCTCGTCGGAAAGGGCACCACGTAGCCAAATACTGTTACGGGCTCCCACCTCTTGACCGAGACAACTCGGGCGCGAAGTTGGCTAGCCGACGCGTCCAAGATGTGATGTAGAATAGTGTAGTAGCCATTGTCTCTTTTGGGGCTTAGAAGTTGCCATGGATGGAGGAAGTGAAGAATGAACTTTGGAGATAACTTTGGTGTACAAAGAAAAATGAGATGATAATTTCCCACTTCACACAAAATGAAATCACTCATCTCTCTCCCTCAAAAAGGTGGCCGGCCTCTACAAAATCCAAGTGGGGAAAAAAGAATTCTTTAAGAAGGAAAAGAAAAGATAACCCAAGATTAAAGTCACTCTGATTTCCCATTTCAATCCTTTCACCAAAACATCACAATAAATGCCATGAATAAGACTAGAATAGAATCTCATAATGAAGAGACTACAATTATACAAGAAACCCCTCCACTAAATGTTATTTGCAAATGTGCAAATAACACCCTCCAACGGATAGTCCGGCCGTGAAAGAATAAAAGAAAACCGGCCGGAACGGAATATAAACTGGCAACCTCAGAAAACTGATCCTGTAATAAATTACAGGAAAACCCCGCTACTGCAAATACATGCCCGCATTTGTATTCCCACTGAACACAAATGCAAAGAGACAAAACTACACTGTCTAATACTAGGATCCGGCTTAAGCCAAAGCCGGCTAGTAAAAACCGTCCGATTACGATCCGTGCAATACCGCACCTATCTGATCTAACCCTGCCATATCTCCATACGGCCTCTACAGCGTTTCGCCCGAAACCTGAGTAACTGTATGTGTGGTTGACTCTAAAGACTCGTCAATACTATGGCTGTGGATTTAACCACTAGCACGTCAGAGGTATTAGCCATACATGACGGGCCACCAGCTATTGACCAAAAAGGACGTCGATGAGCGAACTCATCCTGACACCCTACTGAGCCTGTCAGTGACAATATATGTACAGTCCGGTCCGTTCGTCTATGAGCATCGCATGGCGGGCCTAGGGGGTTGGTAAAAGTCAGACCCCCAAAAGCGGTACAAGTCGTGTCGGAGTGCAGCCCAGAACACCCTGAGATACTACTGGAATACCTACCAGCAAATCTCCTGCCTTGGCCAAGGACTTTTCATGTTCTGGCTCTCCTAGACACAGCGCGACCTCACCCCCAATACCGGGAGAGACGAACCCCTGCAGATCCACTCACTGCCTCCATGTGGCTCAGGACTGTACCCAACTAAAACCTGTTTGCACGACTCCTTTGAGCCGTGGTAGGGTAGTAATCAAAGCACAGTGGGAACTCACACGAGACAAATGACGATCTCAGGTCGATGAACTAACCTGTACACATGTCACCAGGGAACTGCTATCTGACGTCTGGTATAATCCCAACTAGCAGGTTCCCGGCGAGTCCTGTCCGGTGTACTCATAACCCAATGAGCACCTGTATACATCTTAGGTGAACCAACTGACACCAGTGGCTTGTGAGACCGGCCACCGCCCCTCGTCGGGGTCTCGACTGTATACACTAGTCTACTCTGGAGAATCGATGCCCTGTCTCGAAACTCCCACGACTAGGGACCTTTTAA
Source organism: Agapanthus africanus (assembly GCA_030015575.1). Classification (NCBI taxonomy): domain Eukaryota; kingdom Viridiplantae; phylum Streptophyta; class Magnoliopsida; order Asparagales; family Amaryllidaceae; genus Agapanthus; species Agapanthus africanus. The sequence continues at coordinate 414,504,977 of CM057338.1, read as the reverse complement.
GGATGTGCTTATAGACTCCAGCTCTCACGTATATGATCGCCCTCATACTGCTGGTAGTCAAGCAAGAATCCTAGGGGCTCTATCAACGTGCAATAGCGACTCGTAAGGTCACCTAAAGCAGTACACGATGATAAAGATAAACCAGATAGCATACTATCATCTCGAGTAAGACTGTCCTACTGGGATAGGTCTTCCCTCAATCATTGCAATCACGCGCCTGTGATCCAATAATTGACTCTGAGGGCACTGTCTCCAACAGAAACCGACGCCGAATTCCTTCGTCGAATATTAGAAAAGAAGGACAAAGAGGCTGCTGAACAAGCAGCCAACATACAGCGTATGGGCCTCCTGTTCCAAGACATGGTGGGGATGATGATCTAACAAGATCCTCCGGCTGAAGATCCCCCGATCGTCCTTGGAGACGATAGGGGAGAGACATCAAATCCTCCGCCAGCTCTGTCGATGGCTAAGGAGGATACAATCTCCAAAGCTGATTTGGACGAATACATAGCCCAACAAATACGGGTTCATCATGCGGCTGAAGCAGCTGGCCAGGTCGTAAAAATGGGGCGGCCATATCCAAGTTGGTACGAACAAATCAAGTACCCGCTAGGTTACACAATTCCCAAGTTCTATGTCTACAAGGGGACGAGCAATCATCACCAGCATGTTGCCCAGTTCAGGGCACTCTGCGGCAACACCGGCGGTGATGACAAGCTTTTGCTTCGCCAGTTTGTTGGAAGTTTATCAGATACGGCGTTCGAGTGGTACTCTGAGCTCCCGAATGACTCTATCAAGACCTTCGCTGAGATGGAGCTGTTGTTTACTCAGCGTTTTGCAAGCGCCAGTGAACGCACCCCGATGACGGCACTGATTAACGCCAGGGTAAAGCCAGGCGAGACATGGGTTCAATATGCTATACGGTGGCGGAACTTATGGTCGAAGTGCGAGCAGCACATTGAAGAAGCTCCCGCAGTGGGTATGTTTGTGGGAACCCTTAATCCGCAAGCAACCATCTCGCAATTTATGATGTTTTTCAAGCCGACTACCTTCCAGGCCTTGATTGACAAGCTAGCGCAAATGGATCAGATGGGCCATAAACCCCCTCTTCCAAAGACGGACTCCCGAAATGACAAAGGGAAGGGGAAAGCGATCGTTGTCGCTAATGCTCAACAACAGCCGAGCAACTCGAAGCCGGTTGTTCGTCAAAATAATGCGCGCCTGTACGTAGCCCTTGAGGAGAGGCTAGGATGTTCTTACTCGTTTCCCCGAGATAAAATGAGAAGGTTATTCGAGCTGACGTTGCACAACCGACTCATAAATCTGTCGGATCCAAAATGTCCATCGCAACCAAATGATGTCAATGAGCCCAACTACTGTCCTTATCATCAAGTACTGGGCCATCCGATCGAAGATTGCTACGTTTTCAAAAATTGGCTTGAAAACCAGTACTGACAGGGCAAGTTCGCGTTATCTGACAAATGGAAGGTGAATTCCCCGCAACCCCACACATCTAAGGGGACGAATACGTCGGGGGCAACATGCTTCGTCGTTGAAGAAGCTCCTTGGGAGGTTGTATTATCAACCAAGACAAAGAGAATGCTATACGATCTTCAGACATGTCCAGCGATTAGGTGGAAGAACCCGTTGGAACCGCAGGTCATTGAAGGGATGTTGAAGCCACGTCCAACTCCAAAGACCGATGGAGGTGGCTCAAGCACTCGCAACCAGCCATCAAAATCTTCGAAGAAGAAGAAAAAGAAATCAAAGAAGCCCGTGAAGCCTGGCGACAAGCGCTCGGACTTGCAAAAACAAATTGACGCGCTGGAGGAATACAACCAGAAGGCACGGACTCGCATTACATTCCAAGAGTTCCTCAATCACGTCTTCCTAGAGGAAGATGAGGGAGAAAGTTCATCTGATGATTCTGAAGAATATGTGGCGAGCTGTCATGTGATTTCCCATTCGTCCATGGACGATGAGGAGACTCCTTGTACTGAAGCGCTGGGGGCAGAGCCTGAACCAAAAATTCTGGGGCCATCAAATGAAGTAATTGACGCATTCCTTAATGAAGCTCGGTTGAAAAGTAAAGCTGATCGAGAACGCGAGGCGGTCATATTTGAAAGGGCCAAGCGCCAGCGACTTGATGAAAGAGCTGAGACGATCCCGCTGGAGAAAGATACCTTCGCCACCGACAAAAGCCAATTCAAGATGAGGAAAAGGTTTGCTAAGGCCATATCAATGGGCATGAAGCTACCATCCTCCGAAGGAAAAATTACTGGTGAAATAGAAATGCACCCCTCCTATTGCTTATATCATCGGAAGATTTCGCACCCCACCGAAGAATGCGAAGCTTTCGATAGATGGTGGCAAGGATATGTTGCTCATTGACAACATTTTAAGCGGGAGAAACGTAAAACTCGTCGGGAGCAAAGAAATACGACCGAAGGGCTTAAAAGAATTACCGGTGATTGTTGCATGGTTAACGCCGGGGGATCACAGGTGCCTACATTCGGGAGCGATTCTGATGAGGAGCTGGAACTTGCCCCTCTCTTTAAAGAGTCCACTTCGAGAAAAGAAGAAGAGCCGAAGGTTTGCGAAAATATTCGGCTGCGGAATCGGACGCTGCCTGAAAAGAACCTCGGACCCTCAAACAGAAAAGATAAAAGGAAAGAAAAGGTCTCTGAAGATATCGTCTTAGATGACCAAGTGGTGGAGGAGCTAAGTGCCAAGGACCCGCCAAAGAGGAATAAGGTGGATTACAACGTCTTAGCGCATCTAAGGAAGCTACCGTCACAGCTCAGCATTCTTGACGCCCTTTTGCTATCAAAGGAAGCGAGAGATTCATTAATCAAGGCACTACCGGATCCAGAGCAATTCCAAGCTTTCCTGGCTGAAGAAAAGATGAAGGATGAATTAGAGGAAGTGCACACGGCCGATGTCGCTTTTGGTGATGAAGACTTTCTCCTTGGGACGTGCGAACACAATCGCCCCCTTTATGTCTCAGGATATTGCCACGATATAAAGATAGGCAAAATCATGATCGACAATGGATCCTCCGTTAATCTCCTCAATGTGCGGGTGTTGAAAGAAATCTGCATGAGCGTCCAGCACCTTACTCGGGACAAGATCACCATCTCCGGGTTCGACTCCCAGTCATCAAGAACTCTTGGGTCTGTGATACTGATGCTACGCTTTGGGCTACTTGTCACGGACATTAAGTTCCACGTCATAGACGCCAAGACATGCTACAATGATCTGCTCGGCCAACCATGGTTACACGAGTACAACGTCATCCCTTCTGCACAACATCAGTGTATGAAATACGCTAAGGATGGTCTCGAGTATACCGTGGCGGGAGAACTGAATCCGTTTTCCGTGAACGAAGTCCGCAAATATGAAGATGCCAAATACTTCTTACTGGATTTCGAAGACACGGAGAGGTGTCACAAACCGGAGAACAAAGCTAACGCCACCATCCCAGTCTTCGGCAGTGATACCGAGGAGGAAGAGGAGATAGTGTATTCGGGTCTGCCCCAACACAACAAGCCAGGACCGTCCACTCCTACGTTGATCTTTGGTAGCGACTCGGAAGGTGAGATCCATGCTGTATTCTCTGCTCGACCTTCAATACGAATGTCCAATGACGAAGAACAAAGTCTACAAGTCGCCATGGTGCCGCTTAAACACCGTAAAGAACTAGATGCACTTGATGTTTACAATGTAGAAGAGCTACAAACGTTCTATATCCCTCCCGGGTGAGAAAGTGAAAAAGCAATTCTATTCTACCGCTCTGAAGAAACCAAAGTGGAGAAAGAAATCTGGCACGGCACGGATCCTACGCTCGACAGGCTTCAGCCTATCCGTCTTCCCAGATATTATACAGAAGGTTTGAAAAAGCTACTGAAACGCCAGGGGATATCCTTCAAACAGACCGTTCGAAAAGCCAAGTTCTATGACAAAGTCTGGAACGTTCCCGGGACTCAACGCAAGTTGCCTAATGGGAGAATGGAAACAATTGGGCTTGGATACATCCGGTCAAAGAAACGAGAGCCACTACACGGCTGCTATGTCATGTATGACTTCGATGAAGAAGCGGATGCTCAATGGGAGGACGCTAATCCTGAGCCAGTGAAAGTTCCAGATGCAAAAGAGCCCAGTCCGTCGTTCGAAGTACAAATGGACAAGCTTATAAAGGAAGCGGGTCAAAAAGTCCAGGACGATCATAACCGTGAAATGGTCATCTACGAGAAAGCCAAAACGCAACGCCTTCTCCAACAGGCCGTGAAAGATGAAAATGCCGCTCCTTGTCAACCTGTTATAAAGAAGGCCCGACGCAGAGGCAGAAACGAGTCGAAACGCGAAAAAGGCGCTCAACATCAACGAAGCGGGACTAAGAGGCCACGCAAGCGGGAACCGAGCGGTTCCGATCTATCCCTCATGAGAAAAATGGGTCGAGCATACTCTTTTCCTCGGGACAAGACGAAGAAAATACTTGACCTCGCTTTAAAACATCAGATGCTTACACTGCTGGAGTCTAAACGCCCCGAATAAGCAGGCGAGGTCTCACACCCAGACTATTGCTCTTATCACCGAGTGGTAGGGCATCCTCTCGAAGACTGCTTCACCTTTAAAAATTGGGTTGAAGATCAGTACCAGCTTGGCAAGTTCGCTCTGTCCGACAACTGGAGGGTAGCGCCGCCACAGAAGCATGAACCCAAGGCTACGGAAGAAGAACCAGTTCAACATTGGGATTGGAAGCGAATTCATACTTGTCACATGATAACAATGTCAAAAGAAGAGCCCGAGAACATGGATGACCTTCCCTGGTGCTTCGAGAACAGCAACGATGAGGTAATCTCATAATTCCCACCAGCGCCAAAAGAGCTGGAAGATGGAATCCATACCACTGCAGATAACCTTAAGAAAATTGAGTTGGGAACGGCGAATGACCCGCGACCGACATTCATCAGCGAGCTGCTATCTGAAGAAAGGGTGGCTGCGTTAAAGGACGTGCTTCTACAGCATAGAGATTGCTTCGCGTGGAACTATTCCGAAATGCCGGGACTACATCCAGAAATTGCTGTGCACAGATTGGCGATATCTCCGAACGTCAAGCAGGTCAAACAGGCGCCGAGAAGAATGCGGCTCGAGCTTGAGATGAGTATCAATGCCGAGGTCAAGAAGCTGATCGACTATGGCTTCATCCAGGAAGTTCAATACCCTGAATGGATCGCCAACATCGTCCCGGTGATGAAGAAAAATGGGACAGTACGCATATGCGTAGACTTCCGGGATCTTAATAAAGCTTGCCCGAAGGACGATTTTCCAGTGCCAGTCACCGAACTGATGATAGACAATACGTCCACTCACGAGGTTTTCTCCTTCATGGACGGCTCGTCAGGATATAATCAGATAAAAATGCATCCCGAAGACCAGAAGCACACCGCCTTCAGGACTCCTTTGGGTATATTCTGCTACAAGGTGATGCCCTTCGGTTTAAAGAATGCCGGTGCCGCCTACCAAAGGGCCATGACGAAGATTTTCGATGACCTTATACACGAAATCGTCGAATGCTATATCGACGATCTCGTGGTTAAAAGCAAATCATACGAGGAACATCTCGAGTATTTAAAGACCGTATTTCAACGCCTTCGGCAATACAACTTGAAGATGAACCCTCTCAAGTGTGCATTCGGAGTTTCCTCGGGTAAATTCCTGGGATTCATCGTCCGACACCGAGGTATTGAGATAGATCCGTCAAAGATCAAGGCGATCATGGAAATGTCTCCGCCAAGGACTCTCAAACAGTTGCGGTCTCTCCAAGGGAAGCTCGCGTATATACGGCGATTTATAGCCAACCTTTCAGGCAAGTGCCGTCCCTACAGCCACCTGATGAAGAAGGGAACCCCGTTCATCTAGGACCAAAAATGCCAAAGCGCGCTAGACGAGATCAAACGATACCTGCAGAACCCGCCGGTGTTGGCTGCTCCGGTCAAGGGAAAGCCCCTCATTCTTTATACAACCGCTCTCGAAGGCTCCTTAGGCGCATTATGGGCATAAGAGAATGATCAAGGGAAGGAAAGAGCACTCTACTACTTAAGTCGAGTTCTACTGGAGGCAGAAAGCAACTACTCCCCCATTGAAAAACACTGACTGGCGTTGATCTTTGCGATAACAAAGCTTAGACACTATGCGTTGGCGCATGAGGTCCATCTCATTTCGAAGGTGGACCCCCTTAAATATTTGATGTCGAAGGCCATATTGACGGGACGACTTGCTAAATGGGCCCTGCTCTTGATGGAGTTCTCGATAACATATCAACCTCTCAAGGCAGTGAAAGGCCAGGCCATCGCCAACTTCCTCGCTGAGCATCCGATACCCGCCGATTCTCCTTTAAATTGCGATCTTCCAGACGAACATGCGTTTGATGCGATCGACGGTGGTGATACCCGATGGGAGCTTTATTTTGATGGAGCATCTTCCATGAAGAAACGCAAACAAAGTACCTCAATAATCAAATTGGGGGTAGGACTCATCTTTGTAACGCCACAAAGAGGGATAATGCGTTTTGCTTTCTCCCTAACGGAGCCAAGGACAAACAATGAGGCCGAATACGAAACTCTGATAGCAGGCCTCGAGATCTCCATCGACATGGGAATTGAAAACCTCCTCATATATGGAGATTCCCAACTGGTCGTTAGTCAAGTAAACGGCGACTACCAAACTTGCAAACCAGAATTGGTGAAGTACGGCGAAAGAGTGCAACAATTGTTGACCCAAATTCCTTCCTATACTTTGGAAAACATACCGCGCACGGAAAACAACAAAGCGGACGCATTGGCCAAGCTCGCCAAGGAGCTGGCTGATGAGAACCTCGATGACGTGAGAATCGTGGTACAAAGCCGTCGGGTGCTCGCCCCAGCGGAAATATCTCCGGAATCACCCGAAGAGAAGGGAGCGACTGAGCAGACGACCCTGCAAATAAAAGATCGGGAAAATACCGAGGATTGGAGAGAAGTCTTTATAGACTACTTCAAATACCGCCGAATGCCCGAAGATGCGTCCTCAAGACATCAGCTTATGAAACGAGCTCTGTCTTTCGCCTTCGTCAATGATACCATGTACAAGAGGTCGTTTGATTCTTTGTGGTTGAGATGCCTGGGACCAGACGAAGCAAAAAGAGTCGTCCAGGAAGTTCATGACCGACTCTGCGGTTCTCACCAAGCGGGCCCAAAGATGAAGTTGAAGATCAAACGGATGGGCTACTACTGGCCCACGATGATTCAGGACTGCCTCGAATATGCGAAGCAATGCCACTCATGCCAAATTCATGGAGACTTCATCCATCAGCATCCAAATCCGCTACACCCGACAGTGGCTAGCTGGCCGTTCGAAATGTGGGGAACTGACATAGTCGGCCCTATCGAACCAGCATCGTCCAGAGGACATCGTTTCATCCTGGCGACGACTGACTACTTCTCCAAATGGGCAAAAGCAGTACCGTTGAGGGAAGTGAAGACGGAGAATATCCTCCATTTCCTCAAGACGCACATCATTTATCGGTTTGGAACTCCGCGACGGATCATCTCCGATAACGGTCCAGCTTACAGAAGCCACAAGATCAGTCGTTTCGCACAACAACACAACATAGACTGGAGATACTCCTCAGTTTATAATCCCCGAGCTAATGGTCTAGCCGAGGCCTTCAACAAGACCCTGACGAAGATCATGATGAAGACGGTGTCCCGAAATAAGAGAGACTGGCACGAGAAACTGCAAGAGGCTCTTTGGGCGTATCGAACTACGTTCAAGACGGCCACGAACACAACGACGTACGCGTTGGTATTTGGTACGGAAGCAGTACTCCCCCTCGAGATAGAGCTACCCTCTTTACGAGTGGCAGTCCACTACGAGTTGACGAACGAAGAAAATGCTAACCTTCGGCTTGAGGAGCTTGATGCCCTTGATGAGACCCGGCTCCTAGCGCAACAAAATCTGGAGGCCTATAAAGCGAAGATGACGCGCTCATATGAAAGATTGACCCGGCCGAGGACATTCCGCCAAGGCGAACTCGTGCTAGTGGTCAAAAGGCCTATGATCCCCAATCGCGCCAAGCGGGGAAAATTCGAGCCGAACTATGAAGGCCCGTACATCATAGATAAGGTCTACCAGGGTAGGGCCTATCTACTCATAGATATGCACGGTGAAAGGCCTTTCAGGCCAATAAACGGTCGCTTCCTAAAGAAATACTACGCTTAATGAGCTACAGCCTAGGTCAATGATAGATGACGACGACTATGTCCACTCGCTATCTTCCTCAGCTCAAGCTTTATAAGCAATAGCCAGCTTTCTCAATGCCGGACTGAAACGTCCTTAAACTAATGACGGACCGAAACGTCCTTAAACTATTACCACAGCATCTTCAGGCTGACGAGATTGATAAAAAAAAAGTATATGTATAAAAATAAAAATAAAAATAATATAAAAATGGTATGTCCATAAGCAAAAAGGGCACGGATGAAAACCCGAAAGGGCTCCGTGAGTAAAAACAGCAGGGCTACCGGCGAGTGTTTGTGAAAACCCAAAAGGGCGCGACCTCGTAAAAAATATATATATAAAAATAAAAAGAATAAAAAAAAGGGGTATGTCCATAAGCAAAAAGGGCACGGATGAAAACCCGAAAGGGCTCCGTGAGTAAAAACGGCAGGACTACCGGCGAGTGTTTGTGAAAACCTGAAAGGGCGCAACCTCGTTAAAGGACACTTACAGGGTCCTCTCGACCTTATAAGGAGAAACCACCCGCGTGAGATCCTTACGACTCACAAGGAAGTAGCACACTTAGGGATCCCCACGATTCCTAAGAAGAAAATACACTTGCGAGATCCTCACGACTCGTAAGGAGAACTCTCTTGTGGGACCCTCACGGCTCATAAGATTTGTAAGTCTTAAATTACAGAGACCTAAACCTGTGCTTAAGCAACCCCCACAACTTCCAATATTGCCCTACAAGTGCTTCAATACTGACTCTTGTATACAATCCACGGGCGCGAATAAACATTTCCCTAACCAAGTTTCATCCGTGATTGGGGATATGTTCGCATGATGAACAACCCTTATAAGTCCTCTCGACTTGCAAGGAGAAAACCCTCTTGTAGGATCCTTACGACTTACAGAGGAACAAACACTTAGGAATCCTCATGATTCCTAAGGAGAAAATACACCTACAAGATCCTCACGATTTGTAGGGAGAAATACCTTTGTGAAACCCTTACGGCTCACGAAGTCGAAAGCCTTAGTCGACAGGACCTTAACCCTGATCGCTAAGCCACCTTTGTTTGACATCGATAGAGGTAGATGATGATCCGCTCCTGGCAATATCCCAGTTGTAGCGGTGCTGATGCCGAAATCGGTGTCTAATTTCAGGTTTATGGCGGAAAGCCAGTAGGCCGCACATGCATGCGAAATAGCCGAAATGATAGGGCAACTTGCAATAAAAAGCAGCAAGTAAAATGTATGCATGCAAAATAGCCGAAATGATTGGGCAACTCGCAATAAAAAGCAGCGAGTGAAAACAAAATAAACAGCCGAAATGATTGGGCAACGCGAGAAATAGCCGAAATGATTGGGCAATCGCGACCTTCGCGATATAAAAGCTGAAATGATATAGCATCGCAGAAATAAAACAAAAAAATGATGATAAAACTTTGGCACTACAGTTGAGATCACATCGATCCCTATATACAATCCAAGAGCGCAAACGAAGAGGGAACCATACTATCCCAATAGGCTCCGCCAGAAAACGAAGCCAAATCTCGACGGCTCATCCCAACTCCAAAGAAACCAGTGTCTTCGGCAAATACCTCAACTCAGGGAAACAAACAATCCTTGACGAGAGCCTCCTGATTCGCGTCGACTCGCAGAGAAACCAGTGTCTCCGCGGGAAATTCTCGACTCGTTTCAACACCAGGGAAACAAATAATCCTTGGCACCGCGGAAACAAATAATCCTTGGCAAATACCTCAACTCAGGGAAACAAACAATCCTTGACGAGAGCCTCCTGATTCGCATCGACTCGCAGAGAAACCAGTGTCTCCGTGGGAAATTCTCGATTTGTTTCAACACCAGGGAAACAAATAATCCTTGGCAAATACCTCAACTCAGGGAAACAAACAATCCTTGACGAGAGCCTTCTGATTCGCATCGACTCGCAGAGAAACCAGTGTCTCCGTGGGAAATTCTCGATTCGTTTCAACATCAGGGAAACAAATAATCCTTGGCAAATACCTCAACTCAGGGAAACAAACAATCCTTGATGAGAGCCTCCTGATTCGCGTCGACTCGCAGAGCAACCAGTGTCTCCGTGGGAAATTCTCGACTCGTTTCAACACCAAGGAAACAAATAATCCTTGGCAAATACCTCAACTCAGGGAAACAAACAATCCTTGACGAGAGCCTCCTGATTCGCATCGACTCGCAGAGAAACCAGTGTCTCCGTGGGAAATTCTCGATTCGTTTCAACACCAGGGAAACAAATAATCCTTGGCAAATACCTCAACTCAAGGAAACAAACAATCCTTGACGAGAGCCTCCTGATTCGCATCGACTCACAGAGAAACCAATGTCTCCGTGGGAAATTCTCGATTCGTTTCAACACCAGGGAAACAAATAATCCTTGGCACCAGGGAAACAAATAATCCTTGGCAAATACCTCAACTCAGGGAAACAAACAATCCTTGACGAGAGCCTCCTGATTCGCATCGACTCGCAGAGAAACCAATGTCTCCGTGGGAAATTCTCGATTCGTTTCAACACCAGGGAAACAAATAATCCTTGGCAAATACCTCAACTCAGGGAAACAAACAATCCTTGACGAGAGCCTCCTGATTCGCGTCGGCTTGCAGAGAAACCAGTGTCTCCGCGGGAAAATTCCCGATTCGTCTCAAATTGCAAGGTGAAGCCTCAGGCAGCAGGGACTAAAAAACTTGCTTCCTGAACAATGGGACCCTGCGAGTCGATCTAAAACGGTCTCTTGCATACTATTCACGGGTCTCACTCTCCGAAGTCGAGTTTCGACAGGGAGGGAAACAACCGCTTACGGGTCCTCTCGACTCGTAAGAGAGGAAAATTCTCTTATAGGATCCTTACGACTTACAAGAGAAAACACACTTAGGAATCCTCAAGATTCCTAAGAAGAAAACCCACCTACGAGATCCTCTCAATCCGAAGGGAGAAAAGTCTCTATGAGACCCTCACGGCTCATAGAGTTGAAAAGTCTTAGACAGCAGATCTGAACCTGCGGCCTAAGCCATCGCTATCTCTCGGAGGAATCTAGATGTTTACTCTATTATCGGTCAAACCTGTTTATTAAGACAGCATGCTGAGAATAAAAGAAAGAAGAAAGCAACAGAAGGAGCATCCGATTTACGTTTGATCAAGCATTCGAGACACACTCGTTTATGCATAGGCAAAAGACTCAGAACTAAAAAATAAGACAAGCTGGGATAAAAAAAATTCCATTAATATCGCCAAAAAGTTCTTACAAACATAAAAGCAATAAACGAGAAACATCATTACAATGGAATAACCTCAGATCCAGGGCACGGATTGAGGAATTCAAAAGTAAGGCCATTCAGAGTTCTTCGGCCTTTCTGATTATTCTCGTGCGCAACCTCTCGCGCTCCTGTGTGTCAAAATCCTCGGCAAGGCCTCCCAGCCTTTGATAAGCAGCGACTATCGTCGTCTGCTGGAAAATTTGGTGCAAGATGTCGATAAGGTTATCCCGCCGTTTCTTCGAGATCAACCCCGACAGGTACACTGAATGCACCTTGTCTTCGGCATCATCCAGCGCATTGAGCGGTAGGGCCTCGTGGAACCCCGGGAGTGCTCTCTAAATTGCTCCCAGCACGACTTTCAAGAGAGCAGAGCGGCGGGGGAGCAGCCAACCAACACGTGCGTTCAGACGACCCATGACGTCCGCACACTGGGCATCCGTAAACTCTTGGTTTTGCTGACGGCCCTGGGCACGGATATCCTCATAGGTGATGAATTCGTGCAGACTGTATAGACGCACCGCCATAATCCCTAAAGAAAACAGCATTGGAAGATCAGCAATGAGAAAAACACAGAGAGTTAAAACTCCTCGAGAGCAACGCTCTGCAGACAGGAGTAACATCTATCAAAATCAATAATGAGGAGAATTTGAGGAAAACCCCCTCGGAACATTGAGAGCTTTGCTCTAAAAAGATGATATAATTATAATAATGATATAAAATGCCATCTTTAACTTCCAAGATCCATGAAGAATTCTTAAGAGTTCTTCTATATAATTTGGAAGGAGCAAAGCTCCATAAAATGCCATCTACCTAAAATTCTCTAAAAGTTTAAACTTTTAAAAGTGTTCAAACAAAGGAACAAGGCTCTGTTGGTAAAACCCTTAGGGGTTTTCTCTAGATCAAAAGATCTATGAGAGAAAGGCTCTATTAATTGAAATTAATTTAATTCAAGATTAATTTTTTACCTAAAAAGTTTCTTTTGGGAAAAATCTAACTCTGAGAGTTCTTAAAGGCAAGAGCAGGGCTCTGAGATTCTGAAAATAAAATTTTTGGAGATGATGATCATCTGTGAAGGACCAAAAATCTAATTTATAGGCACCAAGTGCCCTTTCAACTTCCGAAAGTTACCGCGACGGTTGGAATTCTGTCACCGTTGCGCTCACGTTTTGGAGCCACGTAAGCGCAACAGTGGGGGGCATTTTGTTTACCCCAATCAGAGCAAGGCTCTGTTCAAATTCCAAGACGGGAAAGGAAGCAACGCTTCTGATTCCCCCAATCAGAGCAAAGCTCTATTTTGAAAATTTAAACTTTAATAAATGAAGCAACGCTTCAGATCCTCTGCGCTGCGCGCAAGGTGCCATGTGTCAGAAGTCGATGCGTCAGCACAGTGCCCAAGACAGTGCGTCCAATCAGAGCAAGGCTCTTTAAAAATAAAAGTAAAGGAAGCAACGCTTCAGTTGCGCAAGCACTGCGCTGCGTGACACGTGTCTGCGCGGTTGCGCAGGCATAGCTGCGCGAGCGCTGCGCGACGCGTGTCTGCGCAGTTGCGCAAGTACAGCCGCGCAAGCGCTGCGCTGCACGACGCGTGTCTGCGCAGCTACGCAAACACAGCCGCGCAAGCATTGCGCTGCGTGACACGTGTCTGCACAATTGCGCAAGCATAACCGCGCAAGCGCTGCGTTGCGTGACACATGTCACGCGCTGGGGCGTTTGTGCCAAACAGAATTAAGATTTTGAAGAAATCTTTCTGTTCTTGTTAAAACAAGAAGATTTTCTTCTGTAAAACAGAAGCCCTTGGATCAAAGATCCAACGGTGGGGAAAATTCCCCAAATCACTCAGAGAAAAATCTCATTAACAAATTTAACTAATTTATGGGCACTATAAAAAGGACCCTAGACCTCAATTCAAAGGAATGAATATTTTTGTGAAAAATTAAACAGAAAGTACTCTGAAGAATTGGAGAGAAATCCTTAAGAACAAAAAAGGTAAAAAACCTTTAGAAAAAGAGAAAATTCTCTTATGAACATATCATTGATCTGAGAACAAGATCAAGGATCTCTAATAAAAAGAAAAATAAATAATAATAATAAGTGCTTTGCACTTTTCTATGAACCATTAGTTCCCCGAGATAAGAAAAACCAGAAGAACTTATTTTCTTTGATCTAAATTAGATCAAGAAAACAAACAGTGCTTTGCACTTCTGGTTCTGAATCTAAAAGATTCTCAGGTTAACAGTGCCCAGCACTTGCCAAAACTGCACTATTGCGCAAGCGGCCAGGAAGCGCCACGTGTCAGCAGTGCAACAGCGCAGCGTACTGACGCAGCGCACTACGCTGTTGCGCTTGCGATCACCAGAACGTGACACGTGTCACCTCCACGAGCGCTTGCGCTCATTAATTGGCGCAAAACGCCTGACAAGCCACATGGGGCACTGTCAGAGTATTTAATGCTCTGCATTATTAAGAAAAGGGACAGAGCCCAATTAAAAGGCCTAACAGGCCTAATCAAAAATGCTATGCATTTTAAAAAAGGGGCATAGCCCAACCAAAATAAAGAAAAATAATACAGTAAACGGGCAAGGGTCTAGCACAGGTCCAATAGGCCAAAGACAAAAGAATCTTGAAACTGGACTTAGTCCAGTCATGGCCATAAGTCCTTAAATTAAATTGACTGAGCACGGCTGCTCCCTAAATCAATTTACGACTGGTTCGAGGGTACATCTCCGAACTCCTCTGACACCCATCGTTGTAATCCTTCAACGACGTCAGAGAGGTGACGGGCCCCGACGACCACACATCAATATGGACTGCGGGGTCCTTAAACTCGTGGACCGAAACGTCCTTAAACTAATATTTACCCCAAAATGAGAATATTGGACCGAAACGTCCTTAAACTAATGTTGGACCGAAACGTCCTTAAACTAATGATGGACCGAAACGTCCTTAAACTAATGTTAGACCGAAACATCCTTAAACTAATGATGGACCACCACGTCCCTAAACTGGCGATGGACCACCACGTCCTTAAACTGGAACATGGACCACCACGTCCCTAAACTGGCGATGGACCACCACGTCCCTAAACTAGAACATGGACCACTACGTCCCTAAACTAGAATATGGACCCCTATGTCCCTAAACTGGAACATGGACCACTATGTCCCTAAACTGGAACAATAGAGTCCCTAAATGCTCTTTTGTCGGATCCAAACGATCCCGTTAAGTTGATCTTAGTCTCAAATCAGACTAACGTATCCTTAACAAATGTTTAAGTCGATCTTAGCCTAAATACGGCTAATGTATCCTTAAACTAAAACACCAAACCCAAGTAAATACGGATTTGGACTAATCCACGTCCTACAGGCGACGACATCGCTTAGTCTCCATATACAATCCACGGGCAACCACAAACAAAACAAACACACACGACACGAAGTGAAATTCTGGAGAAGGAGAAAGTTGTTACCGCGATGCGGTAGCGTAATTAACTGCAGGGGCTTGCGCCTGCAGGGAAGAGCGTCCCCACAATCAAAAACCCCTCAAGCGATGGGGAATCTGACGAAGTCTGCTACATCAGCCGCATCCGTCTAAACCTCCGATACACGGTGCCATAAATCAACTTGGCATCTTCGGAGAGGTGGACGGATAGCACCTATTAGCATCTGCCCCGAATCTCAGGCAAGACGTCCTCGCGTCGTCGGCCGCCGTTCTGAGGGGAACACCAACGGGGATAATTTTGAGATTAAACCCCAATACATCAACCTTCTACCCAAATACCACGGTCTCGAGTCTGAAGACGCATATGTCTTTATCACCAAATTTGAAAATGTATGCGCAATGATGGGTACCTCGCTGCTTTCTGTGGATACTATGCGTCTACGTCTTCTTCCATTTACCTTGTGCGATATAGCCGAGAAGTGGCTGTATAACACAACCGCATATTCCATTTCAAATTGGGAAGAATTCGTTGCAGCATTCCTTAAGAAATTCTACCCTAATCACAAGACAGCTCGAGTCCGTAGCGAACTAAATCAATTCACCCAGCTTCCGAATGAACCATTCTCGAAGTGTTTTGAACGCTTCAAGGATCTGTTGGTTCAATGTCCACATCACGGAATCCCGAGATGGGATCTTTGCAGAATCATATATGAGGGCATTAATCCTAACACAAAACAGACCCTTGAATCCATGTGTCAAGGCAACTTCATGACCAAAGATGATGGGGAAGCCTGGAAATTCCTAGAAGATTTCGCTGAAAAATCTTTACAGTGGGAGGGTGTGAGTCAATCTTCTAGGGGTGGCAATAACCAATCGGAAGTTTCCATAGGAGTTAGAGCCGACATTTCAGCTATACAAAAGAAACTCGAGACTATGGAAAACAAATTTTTAGCTGCCGCCTTAAATCAAATGTCACTCTCCAAAACTGTATGTGGATATTGTTCTGATCCTTCTCATTTGACGGAAGAATGTCCATTGAATTCTCCGTTTCAAGGTCATGAGCATACCAATGCTGCTTTTCAAAGACCAAAGAACGATCCATTTTCTTCCACATATAATCAGGGTTGGAGGAATCACCCTAACTTTACTTGGAACCAATCACAAAATCAAAACACGGTTCCAAATCAAAACAATTTCCAAAGGGCTCATCCTCCATAACAACAACCACTTCAATTGAGTCAGCACCCCTTCCAAGCATAAAACTTCCAAAATCCGGTCAACACACCTGCACCGTCTGGTCCTTTGCAGTTGACCGGGACTGATGAATCCTCTTCATTTGCACAATACATGAATTTGGTCCTAACAAATATCATGCAAGTTTCGGCTGAGATGAAGTCTTCTGTCGATGACATGAAAAGAAATATTGTCTCTCAAAATGAGACTATAAAATCGATAGAAGAAGAAATTGCACGATTAAAAGCCGAAATGAGTGCAAGAGAGAAAGGGAAACTTCCAGCTCAACCTCTGCCCAATCCTGGCTATTCACATCATGTGAATGCAATCACCACGTTGAGATCTGGAAGAGTGCTTGACAATCACGTTGGGGAAGAGATTGATGACACTGAAAAATCTATCAATGATACCCCGGCTGAGACCTTTCCTTCCACTTCTACTTCTAATTCTGACCCCAGTTCTTCTACCCCACCATCTTCTTCCGAGCCTATTCTCCGTTTTCCCCAAGGCTCAACACCTCAGCCCAGCTCTTCTAGTCCACCGAAAACGATTCCCACTCCTATTCTTAGATCGTTTCCACCCACACGATCTTCTCCAGTGTTGGACCCCGACCTTATTGCTCAAGCTCCTTACCCGAATCGGTTAAGAGGAAACAGACCAAGTCCACAAATGGAGAAGATCACTGAAATCTTGAAACAGGTTAACATCAACATCTCTCTTCTAGATGCAATACAACAAGTCCCCGCTTATGCGAAAACTCTTAAGGACTTGTGCACTAGAAAGAGGAAGACTCAAGTGCCCAAGAAGATATTCATGGCAAAGACAGTAAACACAGCTTTTCCCCAACAACTACCGAGGAAACGTAAGGATCCTGGATATCCTACTATTTCCATTTCTATTGGGGAAAAACACATCAACCGTAGTCTACTTGACCTTGGCGCAAGTGTTAACCTGCTTCCTTTCTCGGTTTACGAGCAGTTAGGGATCGGAGTGTTAAAGCCCTCGAGCATAACTCTCCAGATAGCTGACCGATCAAGCACCAAACCTAGGGGTGAACTGAAGGATGTGTTAATAAAAATCGGGGAATTTGTATTCCCTGTGGACTTTATTGTAATTGATACACAGCCTATAGCGAACCCACGGAATCAAATTCCGGTGATTTTAGGTCGCCCCTTTTTGGCCACTTCCAATGCTATCATCAACTGTCGTAACGGTTCTATGACACTATCTTTCGGGAATAGGTCAATTGAGCTGAACATTTACAAGTTGGGAAGTGTACCCTCTGAACCTACTACTCAGGTCTGTTCTGTTGACTTAATGGATGTCGACAGCAGCAAATTTGATGATCCTTGTGATACTGATCTAGACTCTTTTCATATGTTGTTGTTTGGCCCAACTATGTATCATACACATACGGACTCTTCCACCGAGTTGTCTGGGTAAACAACTAACACTGATTATGAACTGTTTTTGGAGTCTGAAGATCACCCCGTGCTTTGTGATGACATTATTCTTCGGGGTATTGATGAGACTTTTGAGGAAATCTTCGCTGATGAACTCGCATTTTTGAATGACACGGGTGTTGAGATGAATCATCTCCCAAACAATGAAATTGAACCTCCACCCCTTCTTATGAACTGTAAAAAGAATGCGAGTAATCCATCACATACACTGCATCGTCTCTCCAAAATGAGACGCACGCACATTCTATTCCACCACTTACCCTTTCCCCACTTCTTCTTCCACCAACCAGAGCACTACATTGATAAAATCTTCGAATGGTTGGTGTTAACTTTCGGTCTTTCCAAAGCTTGGTATCGACCAATGATTCTTGACCCCCTCTTGTGATTTTCAAAAGCTTAACATTGTTTAACTTAAGTTTGGGGGGGGGGTATTTTTTGGCTCTTGAAAAGAAAATTTTTACAAAATGATGAGCCAAAAATAAGTTTGGGGGAGGATTTTCACTTAAATATTTTGCCCCCGTTAATAAATTTCCTCCCAAGCTTACAGGTTTTTTGAAGATTTAGCGCATGGCAACAGTGAGGACACTGTTAAAAATAAGTTTGGGGGAGTTTTGTGCTTATTATCGCATCATTTGCATATCATACTTCGCATAAGCACAAAACATTTTTAAAACCTATAAAAATTTCAAAATTTTCAAAAATAAAAATATTTTTTTGTACATAAATAAGATAATAAAAGATTAGATAGTGAAAAATTACATCCAAAAGATTGAAAAATTTAAGAAAACCAAGAAAATTAGAAGTTTTCTTATACGAACTAGTAATAAGTAGTATGAGCCGTTGTCCCAAGGGTTAGTAAGATGAAACAAGTCATTAATCTGAGGATAAAAATAAGTCTGAAAAATAGTTCCTATTCTGGAAGCCAAACATTTTGAACGTTGATACCCTGCTATTCGCACATACACACGTCTTGAAGCTCGGGATAGTAGAAGATACCTTGAAATGCTCTTGTCTAAAAGCCAAAGTATGAAGGAAATAAAAAAAAATTGAATAAAATATAAAAATGGTGAGAAAAATGAACACTGGTTTTGTTATCGCCAAGGCAGCAATAAAAAAATATAGCAAGGGTACCTCTTCACCTAGTGCCTTAGACCAACTGGTCTGGGAGTCACTGCTAAGCCTTAGGTGGTGCAAGACGAGGAAATACACCTAATAAGCAAGCACATGAGTAATCGGTCGGTTAGTACCTCAAGAAGTATTAACGGTCGGATGAAGATGTGTGAGCAAATCTAAATATTCATTAATTAAAAAGTACTGAGGCAGATGGACAAGAGTATGATAGCTTGAATTGAATTTTCCGGGTGTAGGGATGTCTATCACACACATGTAGGGTTATATGATCGATATTTGGAAGAAAGATAGGAATGAAGAATAAAGACGATGTTTTATTGAGGGATGATGTGATTTCTGACATCTTTTCATGACTATTAAGATAGGGCTCATGACAACCGAAAAGCTAGCATAGTTGGAAACTCTAATTTTCAAAGTCTTTCTTTTACAATTCTTATCTTTATATGTAATATTCACGGTCTTCCTTTTATTATTGGATTTTGTGGGTGCAATCCGCTGAAAACCCTCAAGAGACAACACTCCTCCTACTAGGGACACCTAGAGGTTTAAAGGCTTGTTGCTCGTGCTCAGTGCTATCGTGTTGCCTACGAAAGTGTGCTAGTTAGTTTTTCTCTTTTTATTTTCTCCTTCTCTTTTTAATAAAACGGTTCGCTCAAGACGACCGAAAATAAGTTTGGGGGAATTTGATCAGTCGAAAATATTGCATTTTTAACACATCAATTTCCTTACCATTTGCACTCATCTATAAGTGTTCGGTATGAATATAGCACATATTAACAAAACAGCTGTAAAATACCAAATAACTTGTGTTATGTATTATAACCGATATTTCTAAGGGAAATTGAGTGTTTATCATTGCATCGCATAATCTTTGTGTAGCGCAACACTTGTCTCGAGAATCTGTGCAGGAAATTCCAGGAAAGGAGCAAAAACAGTTAAAAGTGCTGAGAAAAATACGCCAAGTCCAAGACTTGAGATCTGGCAGAAATAGAGAAAGCAAAATGAGATTCAACACATCAGAAAAGTTCTACAAGGCCAGCACAAATTCACCACAGAAATTACATGCATAGAGGACACTATTGGGCCGCGGATTCGCGGCCAATAGCCCATTCCCGCCGTGGATCCGCGGCTCTTTAATGACGTCATCGCTGCATATTTTCACAAGTGGCTTCCTGTAACTAACAATACTTCCAGAAGACTCCAGAAACACCACGTGGCTTCATCCAGAAGGCTCGGCCTAACAACCTAGCTCTAGAACATTCCCTCCAACTAACTTCTTCTAGAAGCCTCTCTCTGACAAACTTTTGGATGGAAATTTGAAATTTGAATTCTAGATCTAAGCTTGAGATGCTTATAAAAGGAAACCCAGATCTAGGGTTTTGGGTTGTTCATTAATTAGTTGTTGATTCCTACATCAATTCCCAACACAAGTTGAATGACACAACTTGTAAACCCTAATCCCCAATTCAAAATCCAAAGCCAAAAATCAAGAACACCGAGTACAAATCAAGCGAGAATTCTTCAACCTTTTAGGAGCGAAGCCGATCTTCATCCGAGCAAGTGGTTCAAGACGATCCGCGACTCACGAAGACGAGCGAAGCCAAATCGACGATCGAGTTCTTTCCTCATTGTAGATCTTGAGAGAATTGTAACAAAATTGTTGATAAATAAAATGTGAAATTCTTTATCTTGCTTTCTTTACATTCTTGCATCATGATTAGATCTCGATTTGTGATTGTGTTCTTTGATGTGATGTTTGAGTAAAACTCCGCTTGTGAAGGAGTCAAAAGAATCAATAGATGATGATGATTAGATCTTGAAACGATTCTTAATTCCTATAAGTTTTGTAAACTTTAGTAAATTGAAGAATCGGCAACCTAGTTTCGAGCAATACTTTCTTGATTGTGTTCGCTCTTAATTAGTGATCCATGATCGATTCTTGAATTTACTAGAGGCTAGTTTTTGAATGAGATTCATCGAAAGGACAAAGGATGAGATGAAGAAACCCTAGTTTCTTCGAAAGATCCTTAAACCTCGATTAATCGTTATCGATCTAGTATCAAATCATTAATGGATAAGAAAACGTAATCAATAGTTTTCATCACATCTATAGATTCGGTCGATTCCTACGAGCCTCACTTCGATTCTTGATTATTGGATTGGAAATCATCAATTCTTGATTCTTGATTTTAATGTTTTCTTGATTTTAGATTTAGATCTAGTTAATTCTTGAACTTCAACTTTAAAATCTTGAATTGAATTGTCTTTTCTCTTTTCTTTAATTTTCAATTCATCTAATTCAAATTCGAACGGATCTCACTTTCCCTGTGGACGATTCGCATTCGCTAACGCGCTACATTCGACACCGTTATTGATTGCGGTCAAAAATTTCTTTGGTTGTGATTTCTACACTTTTCTTATATACACACCGGAAAAATCATTCAATCACTGCACGACATGGAGAGGTCGGCCGGGGGCCGGGTCGCTGGGGGGACGCTGAAGGCACAAATGGCGTCCATCGCCCAAGAGGCCCTGCAGGTTAGCGCTCGTACATCGTCTCATTGTTTGCGAGATTTTGGTGCCCCTTTTTCTTTCTGACCCCCATCTGATTTCTTCAGGTCCTCTAGCACGTCGCCATCGTCGCCTGGATGGAGGAGGAGGAGATAGCCCCGGCGATGCGAGCCGCGGGTGAGTTCTCCTCGCCGGGAGAGAGCTCGAAGCGGGAGCTGGAGGCGGCGATGGAGAGGGTCGATTCCCTTGAGGGCAAGGCGGCAGCCGCGAAGCAGGAGGCGGTAGCGGCGAAGCAAGAGGCGGCGGCCACGAAGCAGGAGGTGGCCAGGCTCCGCGAGGCCACCGAGGCCAAGCTTCAGGGCTCCGAGGTGCTCTTCGGCACCATGAAGAAGTCAGTGACCACCCTCCGAAAGGATTTGGGGGCTGCGATAGTGGCGACGAAGAGAGCTGACCTCAGGGCGGTGCAGGCGGTGGAGAACTTCCAGAAGTCGGAGCAGTTCTACACTGTCCTAGCCTCGGCCACCACCCTCATCTGGCACGAGGCTCTCGACGCCGTCACGGCCCGGGTGCCGGAGTTTGCTGATGAAGAGCTCCACGCAGAATATCCCCGCGGGGATGACGAACAGGTGGATGCCCCCGGGAGCACTGCCGGGGAAGGGACTCTCGGCTGAGGGCGACGCCGAGGCTCCTGCGACGGACGCATCCCAGTTGCGGTGGACGTCGAGCTCGTCGACATCGCGCCCGGCCCTGGGGCCTGAAGCCCCTCGTCTTCTCTTCGTCTTTCCTTTTGTCGTTTCGGGTATTTTGTGGGCCTTCGGGAATTTTTGTAAGGCTGGGGAGCCCACAGTACCCTTGTAAAAGCTTTGACTTTTTGAATAAAGATTTTTCTTTTTGCAGCAGTGTTTGTGCTTGTACTTTCTTTTATAGGTAGACACTTGTATCTGCACAGTACTGCTTTTATGGTCGGCATGTTCCTCGTCTAGCGATTACTCATCGACTTGACTCTGATCATTTGCCGAGTGTGCGAGGACCGGCGGGAAGACGGTATCTCCATGGCCCCGAAGTCGAAGTGGAGATCGCTAAGACGTTGGTAGACCGGATGCCTCTTGTTGAGTTTATGTTCCTTAGTTGTCGGAGGGGTCGTGATTGGCCTACTAAGGATGGCACCGGGTAGCTGCTCGGTGCCTCTTGGCGAGGGCTTGGATCCTTAGTTGTTGGAGGGGCCGCAATTGGCCAACTAAGGGTGGTGCCGAGCAGGGTAGCTGCTCGGTGCCTTTTGGCGAGGGCTTCGATCCTTAAGTTGTTGGAGGGGCCGTAATTGGCCAACTAAGGATGGTGCCGAGCAGGGTAGCTGCTCGGTGCCTCTTGGCGAGGGCTTTGACCCTTAGCGCGGGAGGGGCCGTGAGAGGCCTACTAAGGATGGCTGAGCAGGGTAGCTGCTCGGTGCCTCTTGGTAAGGGCTTTGATCCTTAGCGCGGGAGGGGCCGTGAGAGGCCTGCTAAGGATGGCCGAGCAGGGTAGCTGGTCGGTGCCTCTTGGCGAGAGCTTTGATCCTTAGCGCAGGGGCCGTGAGAGGCCTGCTAAGGATGGCCGAGCAGGGTAGCTGCTCGGTGCCTCTTGGCGAGGACTTTGATCCTTAAGGATGCCCGAGCGGGGTTGCCGCCCGGTGCCTCTTGGAGAGGGCTTTGATCTCTGGCGTTCTGCCGGGGATAACCGAGCACGGGTCGTGCTAAGCGGTTGCCTCTTGCGAGGGCTTTTCATCCATAGCGCGGGAGGGGCCATGATTGGCCTACTAAGGATGCCCGGGCGGGGTTGCCGCCCGGTGCCTCTTGGCGAGGGCTTTGATCCCTGGTGTGTTGCCGGGGATAACCGAGCACGGTTCGTGCTAAGCGGTTGCCTCTTGCGAGGGATTTTGGGTCCTTAAGGATGGCCGAGCAGGGTTGCTGCCCGACCGCCTCTTGTCGAGGGCTTTGATCCCTGGCGTTGGGGGGTAGGTAGCTACCGGCCAGGGATAGCCGAGCAGGGTAGCTGCAGGGCTGCCTCTTGTTGAGGGCTTAGATCCCTAGCATTGGTAGGGTAGCTACCAGCCAGGGATAGCCGAGCAAAGTAGCTGCAGGGCTGCCTCTTTGTGAGGGCTTTGATCCCTGGCGTTGTGGGGTAGGGAAGCTACCAGCTAAGGATAGCCGAGCAGGGTAGTTGCAGGGCTGCCTCTTGTTGAGGGCTTAGATCCCTGGCGTTGGTAGGGTAGCTACCAGCCAAGGATAGCCGAGCAGAGTAGCTGCTCGGCTGCCTCTTTCGAGGGCCTAGATCCTTGGCGTTATGGGTAAGGAAGCTACCGGCCAGGGATAGCCGAGCAGGGTAACTACAGGGCTACCTCTTGTTGAGGTCTTAAATCCATGGCGTTGTGGGTAGGGAAGCTACCGTCCAGGGATAGCCGAGGAGGGTAGCTGCAGGGCTGCCTCTTGTTGAGGGCTTAGCTCCATGAGGAAGGACCGAGCAGTGAAGCTGCTCGGTTGCCTCTTGGCAAGGCTCTGTCCGACCTTCCCAAGGTGAGCACCAAGGAGTGGGACAGTCGCGGGGACACGTGTCGCGAGGGCGCGGTGAAGGAGAAGCGCCGGAGTCGCATCGTTTCGGTTTCGCATGGGGAGGCGCGACGCTTGCCGTTTAGCGCCTGCGTTCCGGGTGAAACGGGTGACTGTTGGACTCCCAGGCGTCGTTGGCTATAAAACGGAGGGATTGTTGATTACTCTTTTCCTTACAACCGAAACGCCATAATGGAGGATTTCCCTTTCACCATCCCCGACATCATAACCTTCGAGGATGTATACCTCTACGACCCGTACTGCACTGATGACACGGTGCAGTTGGTGATAGGCCGGATCGAGGATCATTTTGGCTGATTGCTCCCCCGGCGCTCCTCCCTACTTCAGCTGCTGATGTACTCCATCTGGAGGGCGTCGCCAGGGCTCTACAACCCCTTATTCGAGCTGACGAAAGAAGAGGCCGTCGGCAAGCTAAGGTCTCTGAGGCGCTTCGGCCTAATCTCTGCGAGCCGGCTAAACCGCTCGGAGGCGGTCGTTCTTGAGTGCTACCGGTTGAGGCTCGACGCCGACGCTTGCGGGGGGGATCGGAGGCAGAGGTTAGACGCTGCGAGGGCTCGGCTGGAGGAAATATGCTCAGAGTACCATGAGCAGTGCTCCCTGCATCCCATTCCCCCGCTTTTGTAAATTTTTTTTGTGTACGGCTGAGGAGCCTACAGTACCTCTCGAATGAATAAGATTCTTTTACTTTTCTGCAATGCTCTATTGATCCCTTTATTATGTAAACAAAAGATCTCAAGAAGATGGTACATTGCTCTGAAAAGAAAATACACGCTAGTAGATGCTTTTATTCAAGCAGCTTGAGCCCCCCATACGTCTGTTGGTATCTATGCTCGGCATAGGGTATCGAGCTTCGGGGGTACCAGACGTATCCTCTGCTGACACTACCATGATCTGGCCGATGGTCAGCTCGTCTGGAGGGGGACGCTGCTCCTGCTCGCGGTCAGCTTGCCGCTTTTCCCTCAGGTATGTCGCGAGGTGCCCCGAACGGATGAGCTCCTCGATGTAGTCCCAGAGTTGTTTGCAGCTCTCCGTGGAGTGGCCTAGGGACCTGTGGAAACCGCAGTAGGGGCCCCGGGTTCGCTTTGAGGCCGCGCGTGGGATCGGGGGGAACTTGAAGAACCCTTCGCCCTTGGCCTCCTCAAGTAGCACTGTCTAGTAGACGTTAAGCAGCGTGTACTCCTGGAACTTTGGGGGATAGGGCTTTTGCCGTTCCGGTCCCCTTATCTCGTCCCTTGCCCTCTTCTTCTGGTCGGCTTGCTCTACCCGGGGGAGGTTTGTGTTCACCTCGGATTTGAGTTGGACCTCGCGCTCGGTCCAGGACTTTACCTCGGCCATGGTCTTAGGTTGCGCCAGTGGAAAAGAGCGTAACCACTCCTTGTGCCTAAGACCAGACCTCAGAGCCGTGATAACCATTTCGTCCCGGTGCTCTGGGACCTCGAGAAGGGCGTTGTAGAACCGGGTGATGTAGGCCTTGAACATCTCTCTGTCCCCGCTCTTGATCGTGAAGAGGTTGTCGACCGTGCGCTTATGCCGCCTATTCCCGACGAAGTGGCCGAGGAATTGTGTAGCCAGCTCGTCAAAGGTTGAGATCGAGCACGGCTCAAGTCCTCGAAACCAGTCTCTCCCAGAACGGGTGAGAGTGGCCGGGAAAGCTCGGCACTGGGCGGCATCGGAGTGGTCTTGGAAGCTCATTCCTACGGTGAATGCATCCAAGTGGTCCTTCGGGTCAGATTTTCCATCGAAGAGGGAGACCTTTGGGGGATTGTTGCGGGAGGAGACGTGAACGGCGAGCGGCTCCTCGGTGAACGGTTTGGTGAGCGAGTCGGCGACGTATTTAGCCCTGTCGCTCGAGCGGTGTCCTTCCCGATTCATACCCTCGATTTTCTTCTTGAGAGCGTCGAGTCGGCCGTGGTACCCCGAAGATTCGGCGCATTCTGATCCCTTACCTCTGCTGTTGGAGGCCTGCGTTTGGCCGTGGTCCCGGTTCCTCTCAATGAGGTTCTTTAGATCCCCCGGCGAGGTAGTCTTCGAGCCACCGTGGCGAGTCCTGTCTACGCGACCCCGTTGAGGGAGGGGGTGTCGGTCATGCCTGGTAACGGGCGAGCTGACCGACATCTCCTCGGGAGGGACGGGTAAGCAAAGGATCTCGGGGCGAGGATCTCTAGAGACGGACCTCGGTGTGGAACTGTGGAGCGCCCAGCGGGTCTCAGAACGTATTGGCCCGGGAGATCTGCGGCCGTGGGATGTAGCGAGGCAGTGGTCGGCAGTGCTGACGCGAGCAGAGTCTTCCCGAGGCGGAGGAGCAGCGACCTAGGGGTTTGGCCCTGCCATTTGGACGTGGATAAGCGCCTCCACGACGGACGTGAGGCGATCTATCCGGCCAGCTAGGGCGTTGATGGCGTTCAGAGGAGGAGACTCGTCCGCGCCTCCGTTGTGGAGGAAGCGGCGACTGGTGCTTGGATCATCGTGACCGCTCGCCATTTGGTTGAGATCGGAAGACGAACTTTTGTTTTTGTGGAATCTAGTTTCCCACAGATGGCGCCAGCTGATGGAGGGTAGAATCTCCTTCAGATGTTGCCTTCCGTTGATCTACTGATGGTGGCGATGGATGGCTGAGATTGGATCTGGAAGCTGTCGCTCCTGAAGCATGTGGATCTCAATGGGTTTGAAGTTGTGGTTGCTGAGTTACCTGCAAAGAAGTCCCGGGGTGGTTGTACCACCGAGGACCCTCCGACGATCAAGTTAGTCTAGAGATCCGAGCAGAGAATCACGCCGGTCGTTACGCTCCCAACGTCACGCCCGCGTGATGAGCGGGACCTCCCATTAATGGCAAGACAGGCTCGTTAATGGGGGATCGTGGTGGCGTGGAACGTGGGATGTGGCCGACGGAGATCTCACGCATGGCGAGATTCGCGGGATGGCGGTGTTGGAGATAGTGCCCTCAAAGTCAATTATTGGATCGCAGGTACGTGATTGCAATGATTGAGGCAGGACCTATATCGATATGACAGTCTTGCTCGAGATGATAGTATGCTATCTGGTTTGTCTTTATCATCGTATACATGCTTTAGTTCGCTATTGCATATTGATAGAGCCCATAGGATTCTTGCTTGACTACCAGCAATATGATGGCGATCATATACGTGGGAGCTGGGGTCTGTAAGCACATCCTTAAAGTGTCCCTAGTCGTGGGAGTTTCGAGACAGGGCATCGATACTCCAGAGTAGACTAGTGTATACAGTCGAGACCCCGACGAGGGGCGGTGGCCGGTCTCACAAGCCACTGGTGTCAGTAGGATCACCTAAGATGTATACAGGTGCTCATTAGGTTATGAGTACACCGGACAGGACTCGCCGGGAACATGCTAGTTGGTATTATACATATCGTCAGATAGCAGTTCCCTGGTGACATGTGTACAGGTTAGTTCATCGACCTGAGGTCGTCATTTGTCTCGTGTGAGTTCCCTCTGTGCTTTGATTTCTACCCTACCACGGCTCAAAGGAGTCGTGCAAACAGCTCTTTTTTGGGTACAGTCCCGAGCCACATGGAGGCAAGTGAGCGGATCGGCAGGGGATTCGTCTCTCCCGGTATTGGGGGTGAGATCGCGCTGTGTCTAGGAGAGCCATTACATATAGCCCTCGGCCGAGGCAGGAGATTTACTGGTAGGTACTCCAGTAGTATCTCAGGGTGTTTTTGGGCTACACTCCGACACGACTTATACTACTATTGGGGGTCTGACATTACCAGCCCTTAGGCCGATATGCGATACTCATAGACGAACGGACCGGACTGTATGTATATTGTCACTGTTAGGCTCAGTAGGGTTTATGGATGAGTTCGCTCGTCAGCTTCCCTTCCAATCAATACATAAGCAACCGTTACGTACAGCCAGTACTTCTGACGTGCTAGTGGTTATACCCAGTACCAGTGTGTTGATGAGTCATTAGAGTCCCCCACAGACACTTTCCCAAGTTCGGGCGAAACGTTGTAGAGGCCGTATGGTTTTATGGCAAGGTTCAGAAAATGCACATGCGTTTTTCGCACGTGTCGTTTTTCGGGCAGATAATACTGGTAGGCTTTGGTTTAAGCCGGATCCCAGTATTATACTGTGTAGATATAATATCTTTGTCTCAGTTGCATTTGTATTCGGTCGTAATACAAATGCGGGTATGTTTATACTATTACGGGGTTATCCTGAAATTCGTTTCAGGATCACTTTTGGAAGTTGCCAGTTTCCAGTTTTCTATCAGCCGTATTTAACATTCGGTTAAATGCGGATTTATCTTTTCTTCTTGAGGGTGAGTCATAGGGTGAGTCATGTGTGTGGATGCTTCTTGTAGGTGACTAGGATGGTGAGGTGGCTTAGTGCATTAATGGAGCATTTATGTGTTGATGACTATGTGTTATGAATCATTGTTTTATTAATTGTGTTCATACTAGGTGTTTAGATGACTCATTTCTTCATTAATGTTATGGTCACTCTCCCCCCTCCTACACTCACCTCTCCCCTCTATATATGTGGCCGGCCACCCCTTGGTGGAAGAAGAAGGTTGTTGATTTGGAAAAAGATTTTAGTTGTGGTTCATGATAGTTTCATATACCAACTTCTCATTTACCCGATTCAAATGGCAACTTCATTAACCGTTCGTCCGTGACTTTGGACGAATCGAGACAAAGTGTTCTACTCATTCTCTACATCATCTTGGCCATCTCTTCTAGCAAACTTGACGACCGAGTTGCCTCGGTTCAGAAGCGGGAGCCCGTTTAAAGATCCATCGACGTGGTGCCACCTGGACGAGAAGACTGGAGTTTAAGGAGATCGGAGCAGCCGCAACAAAGCGTGGGATGATGGTTGAAGACCGAAGGACTCGGATCGTTCGGTATAACTCTTCTACCCACTTTGTAGTTTGTTAGTTTAGCTTTAATGGCAGATCCGGGTTATAGTACGCGATAGCGCCAGTTGTAAAAGTTTTTGTTCCGCATTTGGCATCTGTTAGACGGCCGGGGCGCTACCGTGGACTTACAGTGGTATCAGAGCCTCACCATTAAGCTATACAAACTTGTGCTAACGCGTTTAAAATATCGATCGAACCGATTTTCAAAAACTACACTATTTCAGTTCTGAGTTTCTGTCGATTTTTAAAATAGCCTAAAAATTATTTTACATATCGCTGAAAATTAAGCAGGCTTTTCTTTGCATTCTGGAAAAATATGGGCACGTGATCCCACAATACCACCGCGGATCCGCGGTCAAACCTAGGGTTTGACCGCAGAACCGCGGCTCTTTTGTGGGAACAGTGCTCCAACTTTTTCCAGAGAGCTTTTTTGTTGGAAATTGTGGTTTTTGGTACTATTCTTTTGGGCCCAGTTTTTGTTACTGTACAGCAGATGTACGTGGGGCCCACTTCGGGAAGTTTTGTCAATCGAAATTTTAAACTTGTTAGTATGCAGTACTTATATTATATCTCCGACCGGGAATGTCATTTGAGCGGTAAACCGCGTCTAATTGCTATAGTTCTTTTAGACGGGTTTGCGAACGTGACATTCGCGTTGATGTTCTATGTTGTGCTGTGATGTTGCGGATTTGTCGTGGTGGATAGCAGTGTGCAATGGTAGTGCAGTTTGGATTTATTTGTACATTTGATATTACGGGGCGAGCGTCCAACATATGGACTTCCGTCACTGCCTGTTTGTATAATATTCTTTTGGGGCACGACCGGGTTGAGGTCGATGTACCCGTTGTACATATTTTTATTTCTGTACTAGGTTTACCACGCGACGGAGTGCACGGATAGCCAGGTTCTGAAGGGCAACGGGTCCATATCTCATAGCTTTGAGAGGCAGAGGGGCCTCACTCTAGAATTGGCAGACTATTCGCCGCACTCGTAGGGGGTACAGGTTGACCCAAGGAGGGGTGATCAAGTTACCGAATTCCGTGAAGTGTCGGGTGGTCCATTCATTTTGCTGTAGGGGGCTGCCTCGCTTCAGGTTTTGGCGGGTAACTTGCCGCACCCGTAGCGGTCTAGGTTTCATTGCACAGGCTATCCACACGACCAGGGGAACGTCGGGTTTCAGTAGCGGCTCTGTGAAACCCGGGGATCCCAGATTATCTGTATTGTTCTGTGATGCTTATTACTTTTCTGTAATGCTGCATATTATCACGCCTGGAGCGATTATTGTATATTGGTATATATACTATTAGATGTTGTATATGTTTTACACCCGCGCTAATCCAGCCCCCGCTCTGTCGTTAGTTAAGTAACCTAACGGGTGATGACGGGACCCAGTGACGAATGCGAATGGCATATACGTACATTTTATTTTCGTTCTTTTCTGGTGTGATTGATTGATGGGACTGCATTGATTCTTATCAATGCAAGGATAAAACAAACCTATATTTGATGTTGTTGGAACAAAATTTAAAAAGGTGTTATTACAAAGATGTTTCCTTTTGTTTTGCATAGTGATATTCAGTTGGAATATCCTGCACCTCATTCGACGAGGCAAGGGCCGAGATCCCTTCACCGGGAGTGACCCCTTGGGCAGAAGTTTGCGTCAGGGTAATAACTTTACTATAGTCGATTACAAGTTGCTATGCATCGCGGTATTCAGTTGGAATATCCTGCACCTCATTCCACGAGGAAAGAGCCGAGATCCCTTCACCGGGAGTGACCTCTTTAGCAAAAGGTTTTCGTCACTATATTTTTATAAAAAAGCTATCAGGTTCCTTCAACGAGATCAAGTTCATTACGTTAAAGGTTTTTCGCCAAAAACCAGCCGTAGCCCTCCGTCGTATCTTATGGATGGTCAGTAGTATTCAAGCTATGTTTGTTGACCTTCGTCAAGGCACAGTGCTTGGTAGCTGCTGGGGTATTCATTTGTTGCATAGATAGATGTGTTGGTTTGGGACAGTCGTATAGCCTTGTTGACCTTCGTCAAGGGCTTGTACGGGTGGATTCAAATTAACCTGGACAATGACGGGTAGAACTTGACATGTGACTTATGATTTGTTGACCTTCATCAATGTCATAAGTGCATGAGGCAAAAATCACATCGGGAGTTTCAAACATACAGGAAACTTGCCAGGCATGCGCATACCTTCTGGAGTGTGATAACTTGAGTGGCTTCCATCAAGTTATCATGCGATGATAGTTGGATCCCGATTCTCACTGATGAGTTGGTTTACTCTTCGGGTGATCCCGACTAATTCTTCATTCAGGTTTGGAGGAGAATTTAAGATTACAGTAGGAGGTTTCCTGATTAGATAAAATGATAACCATTCTGATCTAGGTTAGAGTGCACACAGTGTGTTTCTTTTCTCTCTCTCTCTCTCTTTGACAGCGACCTTTGACCGACCCTAGACTATGACTCAGTGACCAAGTTGACCGAACCTTCTTAAAATACTGGCTTTTGGATTGTCTAAGTTGCATAAGTCATTGTCGCTCCTTCTTTTACCCTTTGAATTTCTCAGAACACCCCGTATTACTACGGACGTCCACTTCCATTGGATAGATCCATCGTATGGTTATATACGAACTCGAAGGGACTTCTTCGAGGATGGATCCAGGTTCAGGAGAAATAGAATTGGTTTATTCAGTTGTCTTTTATTATCACCTTCTCTCAGGTTGCGAAGGCTCCTTGGTTTAGGAGAGTACACCTATTACGCTTATTGGATAGTCTTCTTCCAAACCATAGGCAGATGCCGAAAGGTAGGGAATGAAGAAAACCAATTAGCCTAAGTAGGGTGTGCAAAAGGTAATATGTAAAGACAAGATAAAGGGTGGGCAAAGTAAATTGCGACTGTTACCATTCACGACCAAAACACGTACTTCATCGCCGCTCCTATTTCACCTTTGCCTTTTTCCCCAGTTCGGGAGAAATAGAATAAGGTATTATTCAGTTGTCTTTTATCATCACCTTCTCTCAAGTTGCGAGTACTCCTAGGATTAGGAGAGTACACCTATTATGCTTACTGGATAGTCTTCTTCCAAACCATAGGCTGGTGCCGAACGGTAGGGAAGGAAGAAAACCATTTAGCCTAACGATGGTGTACAGAAGGTAATGAATAAAGACAAATAAAAGGATTTGGAGAGATGGCAATAAAATATACGGTTAAAGTCATGAATTGGATTATGGAAGAGGCATTACTAGGAATACCAGGATACCCCTATGAAACATTTTCATGTTTTAGTGCATTGTTAAAGGAAAACTGTTTTCCCGATTAGATACTTACTCCAGGGTATGTATTTACCAGGTATGATTCTCACATCTGTATGGTTTTACAGATGATGAGTGGGAGGAAGTTATTGGGAATTAGGTGATCATCCTCATTATATCGGAATTCGTTGTAATTGGTGATATTTGAGGAAGTCGCCTGGGTTATTGCCGACAGGCATGTATTTGGTTTTAAGTATCCGTTGTTGTGCACCAATTTCAAAATGATATATCTGTACGTTTATTTTTATAAAGTGAGATATAACTTTTTGATATTATGTCGATGACATTTACCTATATCAGTTGAAGATTGGGTAAGGAGCATTGAACAACGGAGTAGTTGTTAATCATAAGTACAGTTTTCAACCTACAATGCACAGGTTTTGAGTTATTCAACTCAATGGACTTATACAGAGTATTGTATGTTGTCCAGTGTCCGTCAGGACAGAGGGGTAGGTCCTTATACTATATTCTGTTTACTTGTGACTTCTCTAGTTTTTAGACAAGTGTTTCGTAGAAATATAATGTCTAAGTTTTGAGAAGTTGTGGGTATAAGAATAAAGTAGAGAACCAGGTATCGCAAGTATCGGGATTCTTCAAAGAGATCGAAGATGTAGATTCTTGTGATAGGTATTCAGTTAATAGTAATGGTTTTGAGAAACTTGTTTCTCTTTCAGGTTACTCATAATTGGATGTATTCCTAAGTTGAGTAATGCTGATTAGCCTTTCTCCATTGAGTTAATATGCACTGGAGACAGCTGCATGATTTGAATCTGGTTCCAATTAAATTAGTGCCTATATTTCTATATTGTATATAGAATGGTTCATATCTTAACGATGTTAAGATACGGGGAGTTGTCCAGCTTATGCTTAAAACCAGACACTGGATAACTCAAGGCACGTTTCTGTAATAACAGTTTGTGGGTTGACCCTGGCTTTGACGAGGGTTGACATTTCTACCATCTGGAAGATCAATAGTGATATTGTTCTTGACTCGCCACAGTTTTAGTAAAATGTATTTTTTTCAGAAAACAGTAGTGGGAGTATGGTAGAACTGGAAGTCATTCCAGAACCGCAAACGATTACGGAAAATTTAATAGGACCTATATATTCAATCAGGTTTGACATTCCATTAGCCACTCCGCAGATATGGTGGGTAACCTCAGACACCCGAGAGGTACTCAGGTAGCCTCAAGGACGGTGACAGGGAGGTTCTTGTTTACCCAGACTTGACACTACTGTTGTTCCAGACTATGAAACCCGGCAGGAGGATATGTATAGCGTTGTTCTAAACTAGCTTTAGAAGTGTACGTATATATTATTCTGCCAGAGGGTTGTCGTAATCAGTGGGAGCAGCGGAAGCATAGTGAGTGAGTAGCTTGTGTCTATTTATAGGCTTGAGCAGGTATAGCGGAGATAAGATCATCTAATTTTGATGTGAGAGTCATGGGTTTAACTTCATCAGAATAGGGGATGGATTTGTTGAGAAGGTAGTAGGGTGTGATGTCCTGGTATTTGGATGACATACACAGAGTAGGAAGTAAAATTCCTATACTACGATCGGTTGTACTGTGGTAGTCACACAGATGTTTCTCCACAAAGGATATGGATATAATATCTGACATTCTGGTTACTAGATCTATGGTTTTAGATCTAGATTTGGGTAGTTTCTCAATATGGGTACTTTGACAATATTCTAATAGTATTTTAGAATAGATGACTCATGGCATGGTGGTGTACCTGCAGGTGATGGAGTCACCCTCTCTAAAGGTGTCTTAGAGACTAAAGGAGAGAGGGGTGTGCATGATTGGCAGATCACTTGCTTAGGCAATTGAGTCAATCATGAGATATCAAGTACCACACCAGATGTTGTTTTTGCACTATATGCAATAAGTTTATATTAATTCAATCCTAAAGAAACATAAGGAAGCAGTTTTAGAACATAAGTGCATGTTCTAAGGATTTGATGACGGCAGCCTCCTTCGGGGAGACGGTTATCATTCCAGGCTTCCAAGGTGACATGGATGACAGAGTGATTGTCAGAGTTATAGTTTTCCCTCTGACGAGAGACAGTATTATGGACAGGTGGTCCAAGAGGATACCGTGGGAGGCATGGTGCTGGATACTGATTAGGTTCAGTTATCAATAAAGTCTAAGAAGTTTGGATTTGGAGTTCATTTATGAACTAGGTCCCATCAGATATTCAAACATATTCTAAGACAGGTATTACATGATTCGGGAGATGGCTTTCTCCACGAACTTGAAATTAAGAGAGACATAGAAAGAAACATCAGGGCGGATCCACTCACTAAGGCTATTTCTCGAACACAAGAGTTTTACAAACTAGCTTTGTGAAACTGATTAGTAGAGGAGTTGGATGTTCGGTATCACACGGGTTGTGAGTATGCGACATCGCAATAATTAGCCTTAAGTGCAAGTGGGAGATTGTTGGAGATAGTGCCCTCAAAGTCAATTATTGGATCGCAGGTACGTGATTGCAATGATTGAGGCAGGACCTATACCGATATGACAGTCTTTCTTGAGATGATAGTATGCTATCTGGTTTGTCTTTATCATCGTATACATGCTTTAGTTCGCTATTGCATATTGATAGAGCCCATAGGATTCTTGCTTAACTACCAGCAGTATGATGGCGATCATATACATGGGAGCTGGGGGTCTGTAAGCACATCCTTAAAGTGTCCCTAGTCGTGGGAGTTTCGAGACAGGGCATCGATACTCCAAAGTAGACTAGTGTATACAGTCGAGACCCCGACGAGGGGCGGTGGCCGGTCTCACAAGCCACTGGTGTCAGTAGGATCACCTAAGATGTATACAGGTGCTCATTAGGTTATGAGTACACCGGACAGGACTCGCCGGGAACATGCTAGTTGGTACTATACATATCGTCAGATAGCAGTTTCCTGGTGACATGTGTACAGGTTAGTTCATCGACCTGAGGTCGTCATTTGTCTCGTGTGAGTTCCCACTGTGCTTTGATTTCTATCCTACCACGGCTCAAAGGAGTCGTGCAAACAGGTCTTTTTGGGGTACAGTCCCGAGCCACATGGAGGCAAGTGAGCGGATCGGCAGGGGATTCGTCTCTCCCGGTATTGGGGGTGAGATCGCGCTGTGTCTAGGAGAGCCATTACACATAGCCCTCGGCCAAGGCAAGAGATTTACTGGTAGGTACTCCAGTAGTATCTCATGTTGTTTTTGGGCTACACTCCGACATGACTTATACTGCTATTGGGGGTCTGACGTTACCAGCCCCTAGGCCGATATGCGATACTCATAGACGAACGGACCGGACTGTATGTATATTGTCACTGTTAGGCTCAGTAGGGTTTATGGATGAGTTCGCTCGTCAGCTTCCCTTCCAATCAATACATAGGCAACCGTTACGTACAGCCGGTACCTCTGACGTGCTAGTGGTTATACCCAGTACCAGTGTGTTGATGAGTCATTAGAGTCCCCCACAGACACTTTCCTAAGTTCGGGCGAAACGTTGTAGAAGCCGTATGGTTTTATGGCAAGGTTCGGAAAATGCACATGCGTTTTTCGCACGTGTCATTTTTCGGGCAGATAATACTGGTAGGCTTTGGTTTAAGCCGGATCCCAGTATTATACTGTGTAGATATATTATCTTTGTCTCAGTTGCATTTGTATTCGGTCGTAATACAAATGCGGGTATGTTTATACTATTACGGGGTTATCCTGAAATTCGTTTCAGGATCACTTTTGGAAGTTGCCAGTTTCCAGTTTTCTATCAGCCGTATTTAACATTCGGTTAAATAGGGATTTATCTTTTCTTTTTGAGGGTGAGTCATAGGGTGAGTCATGTGTGTGGATGCTTCTTGTAGGTGACTAGGATGGTGAGGTGGCTTAGTGCATTAATGGAGCATTTATGTGTTGATGACTATGTGTTATGAATCATTGT
This sequence comes from Agapanthus africanus, assembly GCA_030015575.1. Lineage (NCBI taxonomy): Eukaryota > Viridiplantae > Streptophyta > Magnoliopsida > Asparagales > Amaryllidaceae > Agapanthus > Agapanthus africanus. The sequence goes on along the minus strand of CM057338.1, from coordinate 414,468,889 downwards.
TTCATTAATTGTGTTCATATTAGGTGTTTAGATGACTCATTTCTTCATTAATGTTATGGTCACTCTCCCCCCTCCTACACTCACCTCTCCCCTCTATATATGTGGCCGGCCACCCCTTGGTGGAAGAAGAAGGTTGTTGATTTGGAAAAAGATTTTAGTTGTGGTTCATAATAGTTTCATATACCAACTTCTCATTTACCCGATTCAAATGGCAACTTCATTAACCGTTCGTCCGTGACTTTGGACGAATCGAGACAAAGTGTTCTACTCATTCTCTACATCAACTTGGTCGTCTCTTCTAGCAAACTTGACGACCGAGTTGCCTCGGTGCAGAGGCGGGTGCCCGTTTAAAGATCCGTCGACGTGGTGCCACCTGAACGAGAAGACTGGAGTTTCAGGAGATCGGAGCAGCCGCAACAAAGCGTGGGATGATGGTTGAAGACCGAAGGACTCGGATCGTTCGGTATAACTCTTCTACCCACTTTGTAGTTTGTTAGTTTAGCTTTAATGGCAGATCCGGGTTATAGTATGCGATAGCGCCAGTTGTAAAAGTTTTTGTTCCGTATTTGGTGTCTGTTAGACGGTCGGGGCGCTACCGTGGACTTACAGGCGGTTACGCCTGCAAGAGGTGCTATTGGTCGGTCGATGAGACCGAGGAAGATGACCTCGGCGGGAGAGCTCGCGAAGGAGCGGGAGAGCCGAGGTATTTTGGTTCTGCTCGAGCCCGGAGGCGAGCTAAGAGGGCCGAGGAGGCTCGGGCCTGTGATAGCTCGGAGACGAGTTGTGAGGTCGAGGAGGCCAGTTGTGCATGGGGCTCGGAGGCAAGCCAGCGTTCGCTCGGTAGGACGAGCGTAAGCGTGGTCTGGTCGGCCACTGTAAGTCCTTTCTTGCATGCTCTGGGACACGTCATCTGCCACGTGTCCTAATCTGGGAGATCGCCGATATCGAGCATCATTAATTAGTGAAGTTTCTGTTGACTTGAGAGGAGAGGATCAAATTTTCTAATCGAAATTGGTTCTGGATCAAGTGAGAAAGTTGACCAATTAGTTGTTATTGTAAAGGACAAGCAACAAGGAACATTGCTTGGATTATAATTAGATAATACAGTCAGATAGCGTCTTGCCACATAAGCGATTTGTAGACTTTCACTTGCTAGCCCAAACCATACAAAGTGAAGAAAAATCGGAAGAAAGTGAATATTTTATTATTATTTTATTCTAATTTTCTTTTTTCGTCTAACTTTCTTACTTTCTATTACTCCAACCAAATAACTCAATCTCACTTTTCATTTCTACATAAATATCAACTTAGCTTCTTTCCCATTTTTTATTTAGGGGCCGTTCGACAATTGGAAAGTGAAAATAAAGTAGAAAAGTGATAGGAAAATGAAACGAAAAGAAAATACTAATTCTTGTTTGATTTGTTAAATATAAAGTGGGAAAGAAGCCGAGTTGGCGATGATGTGGCAATGGAAAATAACATTAGATTGTTTGGTTGGAATAATATAAATTAAGAAAGTATATATGAAAGAAAAAAGGAAAGTGGAATAAAATAATAACAAAATAGTAATAGAAAATTCATTTTAATTTTACTTTCCTCCACTTTCTTTAGTTTTGAAGAGAAAGTTGACGGATGTCGGATCTCGTCAAGATGTTACCTTCCGTAGATCTGCTGCGAGCGACGATGGACGGCAGAGATTGAGTTGGAGGTTGCCTCCTGAAGCGTGTGGATCTCAATGGGTTTGAGGTTGTTGTGGCCGAGCTACCTGCAAGGAAGTCCCGGGGTGGTTGTGCTACCGAGGACCCTCCGACGATCAAGTTAGACCGGATATTTGAGCAGAGTAACGGCCTAGTGAGGAATAAAAGACTTACTTGAACCGTCTGAAAGAGGGGTTTATATAGTGGTGGCAATAGGCAGGCAGGTGCGAGAATCACGCCAGCCGTTACGCTCCCGACGTCACGCCCGCATGATGGGCGGGATCTCGCATTAATGACGAGACAGGCTCGTTAATGGGGGATCGTGATGGCGTGGAACGCGGGACGTGGCCGGCGGATATCTCGCGCATAGCGAGATTCGCGGAGGTGAGGCGTGTTAGTGTATATGCCCTAGAGGCCATTACTGTATCATACTAGTTTGTATATTACTTAATGGAAGCTTGGGATATTCACCTTGTATAGACAATCTTGCTCAATATAGTAGTATGCTACTTGGTTTGTTTCTACTTCAATGTGTACATGTGTTTATTTTAGTATATCACCTATACACATTAGTGGAGCCCTTAGGATCTTTGCTTGATTACCAGCGTTGTGATGGCAGTCACACTAGTGGGGGCTGGGTAATCTATAAGCACATCCTTATGCAGGTCCCTAGTCACAGGACTATCGAGACAGGGCATCGATACTCCGGAGTAGACTAGCGTATGCGCTTCTCATCCCAGTATGGGAGACGGTCTGTCCCACAGCCGTCAGTACGTCGTACTTGAGATAGTATGCGGGTGCTCGTTAGGTTACGAGTACACTGGACAGGACTCATCGGGAACTGTTGGTTGGTACTATACCTATCGTCAGTTATCAGTTCCCAGGTGACATGAGTACAGCTTAGTCCGCTGACTTGACACTGTCACTTCTCCTCGAGTGTGTTCCCACTGTACTTTGATTACTACCCTACCACGGCTTAAAGGAGTCGTGCAAACAGGTAGTTTTTGGGTGCAATCCCGAAGCACTTGGAGGCAGTGACGGTTAGACAGGATTCGTCTCTCCCGGTATTGGGGGTTGACATCGCGCTGTGTCTAGGAGAGCCATTACACGAGTAGTCCCTGGCCAGGGCAAGCGAGATATACTGGTAGGTTTCCAGTGCTATCTCAGGGTGTTCTGGGCTTCACTCCGACACGACTTGTACCGCTATTAGGGGACTGACGTTTACCGCCCCCTAGGCCCGCCATGCGATGTATCAGACGAACAGACCGGACTGTATAGAGATTGTCACATTCAGACTCAGTAGGAGTTCAGATGGGTTTCACCTCGTCAGTCTTCTTGTCGGCATCTACCTGGGGACCGTTACGCACAGCTAGTGCCGCTTGCGGTCTGTGGTTAAACCCACTGCCAGCGTAGTGTCGAGTCTTTAGAGTCCCACACAGAAAGCTATTCGCCTTTAGGCAAAAGAGTAGGAGGTCGCATGGTTTTGCGACAGGTCGCATGGTTTTGCGACAGGGTTCGGTCACATCCATGCACTTGTGCACGTACAGTGTCCGGACAGTTAACACTAGCGAGCTTTGGTTTAAGCCAGATCCTAGTGTACGTTTTGGGATTGGTTTTATCTCGTTAGTATTCGTGTTCCTCGGAACGCGGATGCGGGTGTGTATGCACAGTTGACAGAGAGACAGAGGCAGAGGATTCTCATTGGGGTTGTTAACTGTTGACTATTGACTTTGCTTAACCCTAATGAGAATTAGAGATATGGTTAATGATTATTAAGTATTATTGTGCCATGGTTGGGTTGAAAGGTTGACCTTATTGACTTGTTGACCGGTTGACTAGGTTGGACTTGTTGACCACCATCATTACTATGGCTATCATTTCATGCAAAGACTTTTGGCTTGCTTATTTGTTCACACATTGCATTTAATGCATGAAATGATATTGCCTTTTGTGATATGATAACCATCACATAATACTTGATTATCATTATGGCTCATGATGCTTTTAGATTATGAGAGGTGAGAATGAGAAGAGTATGATTCATTCTATCATTTGCTTTCTCTCTCTTGAGCTCTCTCATTCTCAAGCTCTCCCTCTTCCTCTTGCTCTCTCTACCTCAAGGCAAACCATTCTCATGTGTTGAGACTCATTGCCTTAGAGATAAAAAGACACCAAAACATTCCTCTACTCATTCTAGTTCACAAGGCCTAGCAAGCCAAGTGATCTAGTTTCTTCAAAGTTCGAAGAAGAAGCCAAAGGTAGAAGCTTTCGGGTGGATCCATCTTCGACGCAAGGAGACGACGAGGTGAGGCCGATCCGTACACCGGGAGGAGTCGAAGACGAAGGAGTTCAAGAAAGGTATAGCCCCCTAACCAAGTAGGTAAACTCTTGTTAGGTTGTTAGTTAGTAGTTTAACAAAGATCCGTATTGGTAGTCCATGTTACCACCCTCTTGAAAATTGTTTTTCACCGCTTCCGCAACCCCGTAAGAACCGGGGAAGGGTAGCATGGACTTACAGTGGTATCAGAGACTAGTTAAATACTATCTAACATGTAGCAATGTAAGTAGAAGTTCGATCGGAGAAAAAGTCGCGAAATACACCCGGAACTCAAACTTTCTGTCGATTTTCAAAGTGCTGTAAAAATTATTTGAGATATACCAAAAATCGACTCAGGGTTTTTAGAAGAAACTGCAAAAAATTGGCCCACTGAATCGATCAACGCGCCGCGGATCCGCGGTAGGAGCTTGCTCCCGCCGCGGATCCGCGGTAGGAGCTTGCTCCCGCCGCGGATCCGCAGCCGAGTTGACTCGGCCGTGGGGTTTTATTTTTGCAGTTTGTTCTTAGGGGTATTTTGGGATTTTTGGAGCATGTCTTTTCAGCCCAGATTTTCCAGAAAGAAAAATTTGTTTTGGGGGCTTGAAAATCCGTATTTTTATCGAACTTCTAAAGACTAAGGCTAACGGGTATATATCTGTGATGTGTTATATGTATTGAACGTCCGCTAATCGCTATACGTCGATTAGTGGGGGTTATACATATCTGTGATCTGTAATGATTGATGGTATGTGTATATGAATTCTTTGAATTGTCGCGAATGAATAGCCGGGGGTTGTGAGATGAGAGTTTTTCCTTTTATTTTTCAATTCATGTAATATGTAAATTGATGTAATATTATTTTTGGCCGCACAACCGGGTCGGGGTTGTAGCCGTCATTGTATAATTTCTTTTTACTGTTTTTGCTCCTAGGATAGACCCAAGGTGGGGTGCATAAACTACCGGGTATCTCGAAGTGTCGAGTGGCCTACTCACGTCGTTGAGGGAGGTTGCTCCACTTCGGATATTTGGCGGGTAGTTTGCCGCACCAGTAGGGGTCTAGGGTGGGGTATTGGCTATTCATCGCGACCGTGTAATCCGCTTTTCGTTACAGGCTCGTACGAATTGCGGATTCCTAGTATATCCAATGTATTCATCTGTGATCTGAAATGGCTATCATTGCAATATATCTATATATGATATTATTTAGGCGTTGCTTATGTTTTGCAGCCGCGCTAGCCCAGCCCCCGCTCTGTCATTAATTAAGTAACCTAACGGGTAATGATGGGGCCCCGTGGCGAATGCGAATGGCATAAGCGTACGTCATATTTTGGTTGTTTTCTGCAATGGTAGGATTAAATGATGGGACGCATTAAAAGAACTAATGCAAGAAAAACACGCATTAAAAGAACTAATGCAAGAAAAATAAACCAAGTAAAAGTCGTTGGAACACTTTCAAAACCACTCGGTTTCTTTTCAAAATAACTTTTAAACGCGGAGCTTAAGCCACTCCTTTTAAAAGCTATCTCGCTCCATCGATTATATCAAGTTCACTACGTTCACGGTTTCGCCAAAACCATTCGTAGCCCTCCGTCGTTTCACATGGATGGTCAATAGTATTCAAGCTGTGTTTGTTAGCCAAAGTCAAGGCATAGTGATTGGAAGCTATTGGGTATTCATGTGCAGCATAGATAGATGTGTTGGTTTGGGGCAGTCGTTCTACCTTGTTGGCCAAAGTCAAGGGTATGTGCGGGTGGGCTCAAATTAACCTGGAGAATGACGGGTAGAACTTGACATGTGACTTATGATTTGTTGGCCAAAGTCAAGGTCATAAGAGCATGGGGCAAAAATCCACATCGGGAGTTTCAAAAGAACTGAAACTTGCTAGTGTTGCATACCATTTGGAGTGTGATGATTCTGGTAGGATTCCTTCAGTTTTGTCACGCAATGATATTTGGATCCCGATCCTACTGTGAGTATATGCTACTCCTCGGGAAATTTCTCACTTAACGATCAATGCTATAAACCAAGTAGGTGTCTAGAAAGGTGTTAGCGGGGCTACGCCCCCAGGGAAAAGAGGTTCTTAAATTAAGGAATTTCGCGAAAGCGTTGGAAAACCTCCCTCGAAGTACCGACACCAGCCTGGCCGAACGGTTAAGCAAGTATTGTACGGTGAGATTGATCCTGACTAATTCTTCCTTTTTGGTTTGAGGAGGGATTCGAGAGACAGTGGGAGCCATCCTGTTTAGACAAATTAAAAACCACTGTAAACTTGCAAGAGCATTATGCTAAAGTGTTTCTTCTCTCTCTCCTAATTGCAGCGACCAATCATCATGACCGGACTTAAGTTATTACTAGATAAAAACATACTGACATGGCCAAACTACAAAGATTGGCTCAGGAATGTCAAAATGGCAATCACTTATGACAAGTTGGGGTATCTCCTTACCACCAAAGCTCCCCCTGTCCCAGGTCCCACCTCCAGCGTCGCGGATAAGGAAATCCGTAAGACTTGGAAGATCGATAGCGCGAAGGCCAAGTGCCTCGTGCTTGCCTCTATGGACAACGAACATCATAGGAGGCACGAGAATATGGACCTCGAATCCATATTTTTCCATACAAAAGAACTGTATGGAGAGCAATCTCGTATCGCAAGATACGAAGTGTCGAAGAAGTTATTTTCGGCAAGGTTGGCCATCGGATCATCGGTAGCGGAACACGTGCTTAAGATGATTGGCTTCATTGAGGAGCTCGCGGAACTTGGGACCACGTTGGAGAATGAGCTCTATACGGACTTGATTCTCCAGTCCCTTCCTTCCACTTACGCCCAGTTTATCCTGAACTTCAACTTACAAGAAAAGGAAGTTGAACTTTCAGAACTCCTCAACATGCTGAGGAGTGCAGAGGGCACCTACAGAAAGGTAGGGAAACATCCACTTTGTTTGTAGGAGGATCTTCCTCTTCTAGGTCCAAGGCGAAAGCCAAGGGAAAGAAGAAGAAAGCCCCCGCCAAACCAAGGGGCGGTGTTAGTAAAGTGGATACGAAGGGAAAGACAAAAGCAACAAAGATAGCGGGTAAGCTTAGAGGGAAGGAAGAGTGCTTTTTCTGTCATAAGAGTGGGCACTGGAAGAAAAATTGCAGGGCTTGGAAAGCCAGAACACAGGAACTGAAGCAAGTTGCGGCTTCAGCTTCAGGTGTGTATGTTATTGAAAACTGTCTATCAATAAACTCTACTTCCTGGGTATTGGATACCGGATCAGGATCTCATATCTGTAATTCTTTGCAGGCGTTGAGAAACCGTAGGGTTTTGAAGGCAGGTGACATGACCCTCAAAGTTGCAAACGGAGCTAGCATGGATGCTAAGGCCGTGGGGGACTATCACCTGGGAATGTCAGATGGACATGTTTTGGTTTTACGTAATTGCTTTTTTGTACCCAACGCAACTTGTAATATCATTTCTGTATCTTTGATTTCTAAAGAAGGTTATGAATTTGCGTTTGTAAGTAATGTTGTAAACATTCACCTTAATCAAGTTCTGATTGGGTCAGGTACATTAAGCAATGGTATATACGTACTAAACCAACCACAGATTTTCAATGTCCAGAATACACACAAAAGAAAGTCTCCGGAAATAAATCAGACTTTCTTATGGCATTGTAGACTGGGTCACATCAATGAGAGAAGGTTGACGAAGTTACATACAGAAGGATATTTGAATCCGTTCGAATATCAATCGTATGCCACTTGTCAATCCTGTCTCAAAGGAAAGATGACAAAGACTCCGTTCACTGGACACGGAGTAAGGGCGAGCGAGCTCTTGGGACTCGTACACAGCGACGTGTGCAGTCCAATGTCTACACATGCGCGAAGCGGTTATTCTTACTTCATTACTTTTACGGATGACTTTTCAAGGTACGGTTATGTCTTCTTAATGAAACATAAGTCCGAAGCCTTTGGAAAATTCCAGGAATATAAGAATGAAGTAGAAAAACAAACCGGCAAAAGTATCAAGACACTAAGATCGGATCGAGGTGGTGAATACTTGAGTGCTGAGTTCCTGGACTATTTAAAAGAGAATGGAATTCTCTCTCAGCTTACTCCTCCATACACTCCGCAACATAACGGTGTATCGGAGAGACGGAACCGAACCCTATTGGATATGGTACGGTCCATGATGAGTAACGCTGAGTTACCGCGATCATTCTGGGGATATGCACTAGAATCAGCTGCATACCTTTTGAACCGAGTTCCAACTAAGACTGTGCCTACCACACCATATGAGATGTGGTGTGGGAAGAGACCCTATCTTAATCACATTAAGACATGGGGATGTCCAGCTTTTGTCAAAAAGCAGCATGCGGACAAGCTCGAGGCACGCTCAGTACAGTGCAAGTTTGTGGGATATCCAAAGAACTCCAAGGGATATTTCTTCTATTGCGAAGAGGAACAGAAGATTTATGTTTCTCGTCTTGCCCACTTCTTGGAAACTGAGTTTTTGGAAAATCAGATAAGTGGGAGCGCAATAGAACTGGAAGAAATTCCAGAGCCACGAGCTATTACTGAAAGCTTAGTAGAACCAGAGGGTTCGGAAGATCATGACATTCCTGCGCCGCTCCGCAGGAGTAGTAGGCAGTCTCATCCGCCCGAGAGATCCCGAGAGATACTACGGTTTTCTCATAGACGGGGATAGAGAGGATTACATCATAGATTATGATGAGCCAACTAGCTTCCAACAGGCCATTCAGAGCGTTGACTCGGTAAAATGGCTGGATGCAATGCGGACCGAAATGGAGTCCATGTACACCAACAAAGTATGGACGTTGGACGTTGCTCCAGATGGGGTAAAACCCGTAGGATGCAAGTGGATCTTCAAAAGGAAGATTGGTGTAGATGGACAGGTTGAGACCTATAAAGCTAGACTGGTTGCAAAGGGCTTTCGTCAAAGACCTGGTTTGGACTATGACGAGACCTTTTCTCCAGTAGCTATGCTGAAATCCATTCGGATCCTTCTTGCCATTGCTGCCTTCCACGATTATGAGATTTGGCAGATGGACGTTAAGACCGCTTTTCTAAATGGAAATTTAGAGGAGTGTGTTTATATGGACCAGCCAGAGGGTTTCATTCAGAGTGGGAGCAGCAGAAAGGTGTGCAAGTTGCTTAAGTCCATCTACGGACTAAAGCAGTGTCACGACCCGAAAGTACGGAACGTGACCGGCACTTAGATTACGAAGCGTCTAGAGGCGCCACGTAACCTAAGTAAGCCGAAGCCCAGAAATCTAAACCATAAAAGAAGAAGAAGAAGAAAAAGAAAACAAGTTTAAAAGCATCAGCAAATTTTCCCAAAAATTTCGGCAGAGTCTCCTCTGTAAAAACTGGCCCCAAACGGGTACAACAAGTATAATATACATAAACAGTAAAAAGCATCCCTAAACGGGAGCTAGCTCAACGCCAACAGGCGGAAACAACCACAACAAGCATAATAATATACAACGCCAAAGGACGAGGCTCAAAACTCAAAAGAAAACAAAACCACTAGATCAGAATAATACATACGCGACTCTAAGGTCGAAATAAAAGACTGGTCCAATAAACTTATCAAGTAATACAAGTATGGTTGATGGAGCTTACTAGATACAAATGAATGAATAAAAATACAATGGTGGTTCAGATACAAGTGAACCAACCTACCGTGCAAATCACCCTGAAAGAAACGATGTGCCAGCAAGCTGCCAGGGAAACCTGTACATCGAACCTGTAATAAAATTTAGCACAACGGGGTGAGTTGCCAACTCGTGAGTAGAAGACATCTACGAAAAGAAATCGAATGCACGACGCTATCCTAGGTCATAATAATACACTACTTTATCCCAATCATCTAGTAATAGCAGGGAAATACTACGTGTAAGTGCAGATACTCCGTGCTCGTGTCAGTGCCTCATATAATACTATGTCATATGAATGGATATGCATGCACCATGAATGTAAAATAATCAATCCTGAAATCTAGATATATCTGTATAAGAAATCTTTAGCTGTTATCATTGTAAAATGTGTATGGGAATCTGAAATATCAACAATGAAATCCATGAAATCCGTGTCAATCATCGACACAAAACATGTAAGTCTCGAGTCTCAATACCTCATAATCTCAATGTCTCATAGTCTCAATATCTCGGGCTCCGTCAGTCCGGATCGGACCATATCATCAAATCTCACGACAACGGTCGGTATCCTCCGGATATCCGCCGCGCCAGACATCACCGGTAGGTAGCCTTCCCCTGCCAGGCTCATCGTCTACAACTCGATCTTCTTACCCCGGGGTACCATACCGGGCCCACCATGTACCAGAGACGGTTCATCCACTCCTCGAATCGGGTCTCGAAATCCATCAGAAAACATGAAATCTCATGGTGGACGACACATACATCACGAGAAAACCGCATCTTATTTTAAAAAGAGAAGAGAAGAGAGAGAGAAGTTTTTATATATTGTTGCGGTTTTCCCCAAAAATCCAGAAATCTCATAAAAATCCAAATCTTAAAATCATGAGTAAGTATATGATAAGTGTCGGCATATGCCCATGATACTGCATGATTGTTAGTTATATGTATGCCCTAGAGGCCATTACTGTACATAGGATGTATATTGTAGTGGATGCTGGGACATATATAGGGAGGACTTTCTTGCTCGACATGATAGTATGCTATCTGGTTACTCTTTACCTTAACGTGTACACAAATTGTCTCTCTGTTACATGTTGGTAAAGCCCTTAGGATGTGTACTTGACTACCTGGACTATGATGCGGATCATACTAGTGGGGACATGGTAGTCCATAAGTACATCCTTCAAAGTCCCTAGTCGTGGGTGTATCGAGACGGGGCATCGATATACCAGAGTAGACTAGCGTGTACCTTCTCGACCCATACAGATAGGCGATGGATGATCCCATATCCATTGGTGTTTGACATCAGAGGAGATATACGGGTGCTCAATAGAGACTGGGTACACTGGACGGACTCGCCGAGAACTCCCAGATGGTATTATACCTTACGTCAGATGGCAGTTCTCTGGTGACACTGGTACTGAGTAGTCTGTTGACCCGAGATCGTCATAGAGTCTTGTGTGGTTCCCACTGTGCTTTGATTTCCATCTTACCACGTCCAAGAGGGCGTGCAAAACGGTGGTTTTTGGGTACAGTCCCGAGTCGCATGGAGGCAATGAGCGATAGGAGGGGATTCGTCTCTCCCGGTATAGGGGGTTGATGTTGCGCTGTGTTCGATTGGCTATAACCGGAAATCCCTGGCCAGGGTTGCTGAGATATACTGGTAAGTGTTACCAGTAGTTTCTCGAACAGTTATAGACCTCATATCGACACGACTTATCGAGCTATTGGGGTCTGACGTTTACCACCCCTAGGCAAGATATGCGACATATCAGACGACGAGACCGGACTGTACGGTAGTGTCACTGGTTGGATTCACTGGAGTGTGAGCGGGCTTGCTCGTCGATCTTCTGATCGCTCAATACCCGGGTGGCCGTTACGTTTAGCAGACCGCTTGCGGCTTGTGGGTGTTTGATATGATCATCACCTGCTGCCGGCGTATTGACGAGTCTTTAGAGTCCTACACAGAGGTTTCCTGGCTCAAGCGAAACGAAATAGGAGCGCATATGAGATATGTGCGGGACCAAGAATAATGCGTGTATGTGATACCGTATTTCATTCTCGCGATGAATGTATCGATTGGTTGTATGCGATATAACCTAGTTATCGATTCAAGCGTTGATTCGATAAGCCGATACATTGTATACTAGTCGGTTGTGTGCGACATGACCGGATCATTGAATCAAGTGTTGATTTAATGATTTAATGCATAATTATATATTTGATATATTAATTTGCATTAACTAGTATTGGTTCACTTTAAATGGATTTTCTCACTTGTTTGTGCACATTGTATATATGATATATTTTTTGTGCACAAGATTGTATCATGTTTGATGATACATGCTAGTTTGGGTTTGTGTAAAGAATTAAACCATGGTTACTTAAGTGGTTAGGGTTTCATTTCCTTTTCTCATTTATTTATCTATTTATTTCATTTAGAAAAGATAAAGAGAAAAGAATGGTTGCTAGTTTTGTTTTATTTGAAGCTTCTTGAAGCTTTGAACAAGTCCACCATTCTTGTCTCTTCTCTAACCCTAACCACTCATCTAACCTTGGTTAAATCTCTACACTAAACCATGGTTGAGATTATGATAAGTATCATATTGTTTTTATTTTTAAAAACAACTTATCATATCTTCTTCTTCTTCTTCATCTTCTTCTTCCATGAAGAAACCTTGACTTCATCAATGGTGATTGATGAATTAGAGTGAGAAATCCAATTCTAAAGTTTACCCACTTCTTATTTCTTCATCCTCTACCTCTTGCCAAGTAGTAGAGTGTGTTTCCTTCACAAGTTTTCATGACTTGGTGAAGTGGGAGCTTGATCTAGTGATGCCTCGACGTAGATCATCTTCGGCATGCTAGTCGATGACCTAGCCCGTCCATTCTCCGATGAAGCCGACGCTAGAGCCCGGGGTTCGACTTGGACAGCGAGGAGACTTCATTGCGGAGCTATGGAGGTGGAGGACCGGATCTACAAAGGTTGTATATCCGTTCTTTTAGTTTAGTTGTAAACTAGTTTCATTTTATCGCCTAAAATTCTAGTTAACGATCTTGTTAGGGTTTCTCGGCACCGTTATTTTGGAAATTGGCATGGTTGATGCCTTATGAGACCTCTTGAGAGTGCCTAGGAACCCTACAATGATAACATGAAAATATGAATCCATGAATGTCTAAATAATAAATACCATGTCTATACTAACATCAGAAAGTAATCACAATATTATATCGGTCTAGTTGTTAACTGATTCTATTAATAAAAGATAATATAATCTAAAGTGTACGTGACATAGCAATTACCGATGATGATGTGTGTGAGCCGGCAAATAAGTGTGCGTGGAATATGCGCATCATCGGTAATGGTGTTGGTGTCCTAACAGGTAAGGTTTATACTGATTATAGCAACATATGTATGAACATGCAACATTATAATTACAGTGAGAAAGTAAAGACGGATGTGTGTTATCCACTCATTTGATATACAATTACCACTACCACTATATGACTCGAACCTAACCTAGTGTCCATCTAACCCCCCCTAAGGAAAACTAAACCTAAGAACTGGTCGATAGAAGTACACCTAAAGCCTGAGTCCATATCTCTAATAGTCGGCGATCCTGCCTCAATAGCGTCACGTACATAGTACGACTTCCTCAAATCAAGAGTGCGGATCAATCATCACATCTATGCCTCGTACGGTAAAATCCATCGTACGGCATCCCAATATCGGGGTACGGGTCAAATATCACCTACGTGTCTCATCATTCGTATAATATCATCATCAACACATGTCATGATGAAGGTGCTATGATGTAATCGCATACATCAATTATATAACATTGCCATCATAAATATACCTCATTAATTTATCCTCAGAAATATCATGTCATATGTATCATATTGTGATTAAGTCATACTGATATCATATCGTCATCAAGTCACACCTATATGATATCGACATCAGGTCACACCTATAAGATATCGGAATCAAGTCATACATATATCATATCGTGATCAGTCACAAGTTACAGTCCGGGTACTATTTTAGAGTCCCATGTACCTCAATATCATCACCACCCATTATAATTTATGTATACATGTTCATTATCTCATTCTCTAATGATCCGCTAACACTTTAATACGACTGTATAGTCAAGAATCACGGCATCAAGCCCAGTTATACAATTTCATCATACCTCGGATATCATATCATATCAATGTATCCCATATACGTGTTGTATATATATATACCAATACCTAGTCCTATATATATATATATATATATACACACACATACACGTATACACCATGTCGAGTTTCAGTGTGTGCGTGTGTGTGTTTCTACCTGAAACCTACGAACCTCTCCCAAGGTTTTCATCCTCTGGTATGGTCTTCCTAAATCAGTCTAGTCCAGCCTAAGGTCATTACTAGGGTCCTACTCATTAAGAATCTAGGGTCACATCTGGCTTCCTAATGTCAATAAGTACTATTCCTATTCTACGTTGCGGGGGTGCTAAACGTCATCCACCCGACTTCCCCCGTAGATATGCATCTACTCACCTGGTCCATGTCTGCCGAAGACGGTGTCGCCATCCTCCTCTTCATCGCCCGCAGTCCACGTGAAGGGTACCTAAACGCAAACATATAAATAGTATCGTAAACTGAATCATATACAAAAGTCAAAACGACGCAATGGAACAAGCATAGGTTAAAACCTATGTCCCGTCCACGCAAAAGAACCAAATATCGCTCGATATCGGCGTACAAACTCCGATGGATCGAGATAACATCAACAAATAACTCATAGTTTTAAAACTCGTTACTTATAATATACAACATGATTAAATCCATCGAAACCCTAAAAATCGATCAAACCGTCCAATTTCGTAAAACCCGAAAATGTCAATTTACCGTTTTTCTTCAAAACTTGACATTTAAATGAAACCAATGGTCATAAAACTCATTAAATAGCATAACTAGACTATACAACCCATTACTTTATTTTTATTACACAAATTTGTATTAATTTGAAATTTCTAGTTTGCAACCATTAGCAATTTTCAACATTTTACAAGCAAAATGTCACAATTCCACAACAAAACTTGATTTTGCATGAATTAATGTATTAAACTACAATTCATGATGATAATGATATAATGAAACCATAATTATATTTTTAATCTCATTTATTTAGGAATTTCCAAAATCTAGTTTACAAAAATAGCATTTTATTAGTATTTTCCAATTACCAAAAGAAACTAGTGATCAAACTAAGTTTTTCTTTCCATTAACATGCTAATATTCTCACTAAAACTACAATCTAATGATAGCAACCTTAATTAGAATTTTATTTTACCCACAATTACATTTTATAAAAAACTAGTTAGCTAAATAGCATAATTAAATCAATTTTGGATAACAATTAACAATATATCATCCATACAAGAATTTCCACTTATAAAAAGGTTAAACTAGTTATTATAACCCTAATTAATTAATAAAAATCACAACTTCATTTTTCAAACCCTAACTTGAATTTTAAAGTTTGCAACTAGAATTAATTTAATAAATCTAATTATGCTTTAAAAGAAACATCTAATAGAAATAAATCAAAAGAGAAAGATTTATACCTCCACAACCTAAAGTCCAAACATGAAAATGAGCCTCCAAAATGCATGCTTTCCCACTCAAAAATCCATGTAAAGAAGAGCAAAGAACAAAGGGTAGGAATTTATTAGGATTTTGTGCAATTTTTATTGAATTTTGGAGGATTTTTGATGATTTTTGGAGTTAAAATAAAAATGAAAAATGGGGGGGCTGCCATGGGGGTGTGTCCGGCCATGAGAGGGAGTGAGGGGAGAGAAGGAAAAGAGTGAGGAATTGTGTAGAAGTTTCATCACTTGATATCTCATTTAATGTCTTTTTATGAACATATTCATTTTCTTTTATTTCTTTACTAAAACAACCCAATAAAACTCTAGAACTTTGGAAAAATTTGTAAACAAATTTTGCATGATACACACTAAATTCTAATATGCCATGGTTCATTTTTACAAATTAAAACCATTCAAATTTGTAATTTACACTAATTTAGTGTAAAAATAAAGCTTATGTTAATATTTAAAATAATTAATTTAGGAAAAATATTTAATTAAACTAAAAATTTATAAGTGGCTAAATGAACACTATTTACTAGTAATTACATAATTAAAATAGGTATTTTTGAAATTATAATGAAAAACAATCACGGTTTAGTTTTACGAAAAATACATTTTACTTTACCGAAAATCAAAAATTTCACTTAAACAATTTTATTCATTTAATTATTTATTTAATTATTTTTAAAACGTTACAAGCAGGCATCGCGGAGTTGGAATATCTGTTTTGATAAGACGGTCAAGGAATTTGGCTTTATCAAAAATCCAGATGAACCATGCATCTATAGTAGATTTGTAGCGAGAACTGTAGTATTCCTCGTTTTATACGTGGATGACATTCTCTTATGGGTTTCACCTCGTCAGTCTTCTTGTCGGCATCTACCTGGGGACCGTTACGCACAGCTAGTGCCGCTTGCGGTCTGTGGTTAAACCCACTGCCAGCGTAGTGTCGAGTCTTTAGAGTCCCACACAGAAAGCTATTCGTCTTTAGGTAAAAGAGTAGGAGGTTGTATGGTTTTGCGACAGGTCGCATGGTTTTGCGACAGGGTTCGGTCACATCCATGCACTTGTGCACGTACAGTGTCCGGACAGTTAACACTAGCGAGCTTTGGTTTAAGCCAGATCCTAGTGTACGTTTTGGGATTGGTTTTATCTCGTTAGTATTCGTGTTCCTCGGAACGCAGATGCGGGTGTGTATGCACAGTTGACAGAGAGACAGAGGCAGAGGATTCTCATTGGGGTTGTTGACTATTGACTTTGCTTAACCCTAATGAGAATTAGAGATATGGTTAATGATTATTAAGTATTATTATGCCATGGTTGGGTTGAAAGGTTGACCTTGTTGACTTGTTGACCGGTTGACTAGGTTGGACTTGTTGACCACCATCATTACTATGGCTATCATTTCATGCAAAGACTTTTGGCTTGCTTATTTGTTCACACATTGCATTTAATGCATGAAATGATATTGCCTTTTGTGATATGATAACCATCACATAATACTTGATTATCATTATGGCTCATGATGCTTTTGGATTATGAGAGGTGAGAATGAGAAGAGTATGGTTCATTCTATCATTTGCTTTCTCTCTCTTGAGCTCTCTCATTCTCAAGCTCTCCCTCTTCCTCTTGCTCTCTCTACCTCAAGGCAAACCATTCTCATGTGTTGAGACTCATTGCCTTAGAGATAAAAAGACACCAAAACATTCCTCTACTCATTCTAGTTCACAAGGCCTAGCAAGCCAAGTGATCTAGTTTCTTCAAAGTTCGAAGAAGAAGCCAAAGGTAGAAGCTTTCGGGTGGATCCATCTTCGACGCAAGGAGACGACGAGGTGAGGCCGATCCATACACCGGAAGGAGTCGAAGACGAAGGAGTTCAAGAAAGGTATAGCCCCCTAACCGAGTAGGTAAACTCTTGTTAGGTTGTTAGTTAGTAGTTTGACAAAGATCCGTATTGGTAGTCCATGTTACCACCCTCTTGAAAATCGTTTTTCACCACTTCCGCAACCCCGTAAGAACCGGGGAAGGGTAGCATGGACTTACAAGGCAGTTGTGCCTGCGATTGGTGACGTTGGTCGGTCGATGAGACCGAGGAAGATGAGCTCGGCGGGAGGCTCGGGGACGATCGGGAGGCCGAGGTATCTTGGTTCTACGGTAGCCCGGAGGCGAGCTGAGAGGGCCGAGGAGGCCAATTGTGCATGAGGCTCGGAGACGAGCCAACGGTTGTTTGTAAGGCGGGCATAGGATTGGTGTGGACGGTCGCCGAAGGTTGGCCACGTCCATGGGTAACAGACCCGGGGTATTTTACCGACGTACCGTTCCTGGTCTTTTCTTGCTAGTTTCGGGACACGTCATCTGCCACGTGTCACGATCTGGGAAATCGCCGATATCGAGTATCATCATTAGCCCCCCCACTCTTGTCCCGACCTGTTCACGGGTTAGGTCGAGAGTGGTCTACCGGGTCACCCGAGGTGAGCTCCTTTTCGTAGATATCGTAAGCGTGCATTCCCGGGCAATCAGCTTTATTTTCTTGATGACGTCAGCGGATCAGGGGCCAGATCTTGCATTAAAGAGGATGCGCCGGATCGTGCGTACGTTCACCAAAGCGACAACCCACGTGTCTGGCGCTGGTTGGCTGACGCGACGGGCCGCGGATTTCCGGCGTCCGATGGGGTGCGATCAATGCGCGTGCGACAGGTGGAGCGATGGTGGCCGTCGAATGCAATGAGTCGTTTCGGCGGGATATGACTGTCGCCGTTGGATGTGTATGCCAGCACCTATAAATAGAGGTGGGGTCCCCATCAGGGCCCATACCTCTTCATAATTTCCCCGTCCAGAGTCTCGTTAGCTCGGGGCTCTACTTTTTAGGTCGGATCTTTGCGTTTTCTCTTCCGAGGACTCATCATCTCCATCAGGTTAGATGTCTTCTTGTGAAGAGTCTGTAGAAATAGATCGGGTAAAGTCTAGGGAGCCCCCCGTAGTTTCTTCTTCTTCTGCTTCTTCTTCCATCTAGTCGGAGTCCTCCCGGGAAGTTAGGGTCAGATCCTCTTTCCGGGGTCGCGCGATGGGGGCGGTTCCCAGAGCGGAGGTCGCGGATGCCCTTGGTGTGTCATCCATGGTGAGGTATGAGGATGAGCTCTCCACTGCTCGGGCTCATTTCCACATTCCTCCCAGTTATACGCTACGTTTGGCCGAGGAAGGAGAGAGGGCAGATCAGGTACGGGGTAAGGAGATTGCCCTGTACCTGGAAGCTTTTTAGGCCGGAATGCGCCTGCCCTTCTCTCCCGAGGTTGTTAGAGCGCTGAATCATTTTGGGTTAGCCCCGGGTCAGCTAGTGCCAAACTCCTGGAGGATTCTCCTTGGGTTCCTGGTCCATTTGAAATTGCACATAATCCCTTTCAGGCTGAGCACCCTTGCCTCTTCTCTCTGTTACAAAAGTCACCCCGGAACTCGCGCGGGCGAGCCGAGGTGGGTATACATCTCCTTTCGGAAACAGCGGGGAAGTGCTGCCGGGTCGGGGGTCGTCGTCGTGCCTTCTTCCATACACCATTGGAAGAAGAAGTTTTTCTTTGTTGGGCCGCCCGAGGGTGAGGACTGGCATGTGCCCACCGGGTGGTCTAAGGATAGTTGCTGGAGGGAGAGTCAGTCGAACGATCCCGACGCGGTGAAAGTGGCGGAGTGGAAGCCCATTCCTTGGGCTGACGTGCTGCTTTCTGAGCAAGCCCTTAGTTGGGTTGGGCTCAGCCCTGCCCAGTTCACGGGTAAGTTAGGAGTTTACAGGCGATATGTTAGACTTGCGTTTATTTTTATTTTTACATGCATTGCTGACTTCATTATACCTTGTCTTGTGCAAAACCCATGGACGTGAGCAAATTCCGAGCAGCCATGCACGAGCAAAAGAAGGGATCGAGGGCTGGAGGCGCCAGCTCTTCCCGTCCAACGTTGGCCCCGGCTCCCCTGGCAGCCGCTCCACCTAGGCGTTCGAGTGCGGCCCGTGTCCCGGAGTCCAGCCAGGCGCCGAGCCGGAAGCGGGTTCGGTAACAAGAGGCCCGTACCTTGGAGATAGAGACTGGCTCCCCGGCGTCGTCTCTTAAGAGGTTTCACCGGACGGTTCCGCGCACCCCGGATTTCCCGATCTTGGTGGACGAGGGGACCTCCGCTTTGAGGTGCCCTCGAGGCTCTCCGTTGCTGACAGCCTGCTGACAGAGATGGAGAGGTCGGCCGGGGGCAAAGTCCCTCGGAGGACTCTCGGGGCGCAAATGGCAGCCATTGCCCAAGAGGTCGTGCAGGTTAATGCCCGCACCTCACTTGGGTTTTCGTTCCGCGTCTTATTTATTCATGATATTGGGTGCCTCCCTTTCCTTTCTGACCCCCTTTTGATTTCTTCAGGTCCTCCAGCATGTCGCCCTTGTCGTCCAAATGGAGGACGAGGAAATTGCCCCGGCGATGCGGGCCGCGGGCGAGTTCTCCTCGCTGGAGGAGAGCTCAAAGTTGGAGCTGGAGGCAGCGATGTTGAGGGTCGCCGCCCTTGAGGACGAGGTGGCGGCCGGGAAGCAAGAGGTGGCGGTCGGGAAGCAGGAGGTCTCCAGGCACCGTGAGGCCGCCCGGGCCGCCGAGGCCAGGCTTCAGGACTCCAAGGTGCTCGTCGGCACCCTGAAGAAGTCAGCGAGCTCCTTCCGGAAGGAGCTGGAGGCGGCGATAGAAGGGATGAAGCGAGCCGAGCTCAGAGCGTCGAAAGCGGTGGAGAACTACAAGAAGTCGGACCATTTTTACGCCGACCTAGCCGCCGCCTCTACCCTCATCTGGCACGATGCCCTCAACACCGTTAAGGCTCGGATACCGGAGTTCCCTGATGAAGAGCTCCGGGATGAATATCCTCGCGGGGATGACGCGCAGGGGAATGCTCCCGAAAGCGCTGCCGGGGAAGAGGCTCCCGGCGAGGGCGGCGCCGAGGCTCCTGCGGCGGGCGCCGATCCCCAAGACGCAGCCCCTGTCGTAGTGGACACGGTGCTCCTTGATACTGCCCTCGGCCCTGAGGCTTGAAACCCCTCGTTTTCTTATATATTTTTCGTTGCTTTGGGAATCTTGTAAGCCTCCGGGCACTTTTGTAAGGCCGGGGGGCCAATAATACCTTTGTAAACACTTTCAACTGAAGTATTTTTGCGGTGTTCGGCGCAGTTTTTCCTTTTGCTTGTTGTTAAACCTCTGTTTTCATGGTGCTGAGGTTGGAGAATTTCATTTGGCGACCGCACGTCGAGTTGAATTTAACCATTTTTCCAATTGCCTAAGTGTGTAAAGACCGGTGTGGGGTCGGTATCTTCATGGCCCCGGAGTCGACGTGGGGGTCATGTAGTGAAGATGTGTCGGGGTTATCCTCTAAGAATGGACCGAGCAGTGAAGCTGCTTGGTTGCCTCTTGGCGAGGGCTTAGATACCTGGCTTCGTGGGGTAGTGAACGAACATCCAGCATAACCGAGCAGGGTAGCTGCTAGGTTGCCTCTTGGTGAGGGCTTTGATCCATGGCATTGTGGGGTAGGGAACTACCAGCCAGGGATAACCGAGCAAGGGCGAGCCCGGTTGCCTCTTGGCGAGGGCTTGGATCCTTAAGGACGGGCCGAGCAGGGTTAATGCCCAGTGCCTCTTGGCGAAGGCTTTGATCCTTAGCGCGGGAGGGGCCGTAAGAGGCCTGCTAAGGACGGGCCGAGCAGGGTTGCTACCCGGTGCCTCTTGGCGAGGGCTTTGATCCTTAGCACGGGAGGGGCCGTAAGAGGCCTGCTAAGGACGGGCCGAGCAGGGTTGCTGCCCGGTGCCTCTTAGTGAGAGCTTTGATCCTTAAGGACGGGCCGAGCAGGGTCACTGCCCGATACCTCTTGGCGAGGGCTTAGATCCCTGGCATCGTGGGATAGTGAACTACCAGCCCGGGATAGCCGAGCAGGGTAGCCGCTCGGCTGCCTCTTGGTGAGGGCTTTGATCCTTAGCGCGGGAGGGGCCGTAAGAGGCCTGCTAAAGACGGGCCGAGCAGGGTCACTGCCCGGTGCCTTTTGGTGAGGGCTTAGATCCCTGGTGTCGTGGGGTAGTGAACTACCAGCCCGAGATAGCCGAGCAGGGTAGCCGCTCGGCTGCCTCTTGGTGAGGGCTTCGATCCTTAGCGCGGGAGGGGTCGTAAGAGGCCTGCTAAGGACGGACCGAGGAGTGAGGTTGCCCGGTTGCCTCTTGGCGAGGGCTTAGATCACTGGCATCGTGGGGTAGTGAACTACCAGCCCGGGATAGCCAAGCAGGGTAGCCGCTCGGCTGCCTCTTGGTGAGGGCTTCGATCCTTAGCGCGGGAGGGGCCGTAAGAGGCCTGGTAAGGACGGACCGAGCAGTGAGGCTGCCCGGTTGCCTCTTGGCGAGGGCTTAGATCCCTGGCGTCATGGGATAGTGAACTACTGGCCCGGGATAGCCGAGCAGGGTAGCCGCTCGGCTGCCTCTTGGTGAGGGCTTCGATCCTTAGCACAGGAGGGGCCGTAAGAGACCTGCTAAGGACAAACCGAGCAGTGAGGCTGCCCGGTGCCTCTTGGCGAGGGCTTAGATCCCTGGCATCGTGGGGTAGTGAACTACCAGCCCGGGATAACCGAGCAGGGTAGCCGCTCGGCTACCTCTTGGTGAGGGCTTAGAACCTTAGCGCGGGAGGGGCCGTAAGAGGCCTGCTAAGGACGGACCGAGCAGTGAGGCTGCCCGGTGCCTCTTGGCGAGGGCTTAGATCCCTGACGTCGTGGGGTAGTGAACTACCAGCTCGGGATAGCCGAGTAGGGTAGCCGCTCGGCTGCCTCTTGAGGTTTTGTCCGGCCTTCCCGGTTTGAGTATCGGGAAGATGAACGGTCGCGGGCGACACGTATCATGAACGCGTGGGGGAGGCGAAGCGCCGGAGCCGCGTCGTTTCGGTTTCGCCGAGAAAGGCTCTATGTCTGCCGCGTGGCGGTACAGTTGTGGGTGAAATGAGCGACTGTTGGACTCCTGAGACGTCGTGGGCCATAAAACGGAGGGAGCGTTGATCACCCCTTCCTTCGCATCCAAAACGTAAGAATGGAGGACTTCCCTTTCACCATCCCCGACATCATCTGCACTGCACCGAGGACACGGTGCAGTTAGTGATAGGCCGTATTGAGGATCATTTCGGCCGACTGCTTCCCCGGCGCTCCCCCCTGCTCCAGCTGTTGATGTACTCCAATTGGAGGGTATCGCCGGGGCTCTACAACCCCTTGTCCGAACAGCTGAGGGACGAGGCAGTTGGTAAACTAAAGTCTTTACGGCGCTTCGGCCTGATCTCCGCGGGTCGGCAGGATCGCTCGATGGCGCTCATCCTTGAGTGCTACCAATTGATGCACGATGCCGACGTTCGCGGGCGGTATCAGAGGCAGAGGTCTGAGGCCGCGAGGGCTCGGCTGATGGAAATATGCTCAGAATACCACGAGCAATGTTCTCTGCACCCCATTCCCCGCTGTTGTAATTTTTCTTTTTCGATGTACGGCTGAGGAGCCTATAGCACCCTTTTGAATAAACAAAACTCTTCTTTTTGCAATGTTTTATTTACCCCTTCTTATTATATAAACAGAAAGATCCTGAGAAAAGTTTTACATTGCCTTAGTAAAAGAAGTACACGCTAGTATATATTCTTTTTATTGGTACGGTTTGAGCTTCTTGGCGGTGTAAGGCCGTCAAAAACGATCGGCTTGGTCTCCCTGGCCTTCATCCTCGGATGGCTGTTGGCCTCCACGACCGGTGTGGGGCGCCGAGCCTCGTAGGTACTCGACGTACCCCCCACCGACATGACCATAATTTGGCCAATTGTCAACTCGCCGGGAGGGGGACGCTGCTCCTGCTCGCGGTCAGCTTGCCGCTTGTCCCGCAAGTACGCTGCCAGGTGCCCCTAACGGATGAGCTCCTCAATGTAGTCTCGGAGCTGCTTACAGCTCTCTGTGGAGTGGCCTTGCGACCTGTGGAAACCGCAGTAGGGGCCCCGGGTGCGCTTTTTCCGCCATGCGCGAGATCGGGGGGAGTTTGAAGAACCCCTCGCCCTTAGCCTCCTCTAGCAGTACCGTCTGGGAGACGTTGAGCGGGGTGTGCTCCTGAAACTTCGGGGAGTAGGGCTTTGGCCGCTCAAGTTTCTTTCTCTCTTCCCTCGCCCTTTTCTTTTGGTCTGTTTGCTCTGCCCTAGGGAGATTTGCGTTCACCTCGGACTCGAGTTGGATCTCACACTCGGTCCAGGCCTTTACCTCGTCCATGGTCTTAGGTTGCGCTAATGCAAAGAAGCGTAACCACTCCTTGTGCCTAAGACCAGACCTAAGTGTTGTAATGACCGTCTCATCCCGATGTTCTGAGACCTCGAGAAGGGCGTTGTAGAAGCGGGTGATGTACCCTTTGAATGTTTCTTTGTCCCCGCTCTTGATTGTGAAGAGATGGTCGACGGTCCGTTTCTATCGTCTGTTCTCGACGAAGTGGCCGAGGAATTGGGTGGCCAGCTCATCGAAGGTTGAAATCGAGCGTGGCGCGAGTGCTCGGAACCAGTCTCGTCCGAAGCGGATGAGAGTGGCCTGGAAAGCTTGGCATTGGGCAGCGTCAGAGTTGTCTTGGAAGCTCATCCCTGCGATGAATGCGTCCAAATGGTCCTTCGGGTCAGACTTACCGTCGAAGAGAGAGACCTTTGGGGCTTGTTCCGGGAGGAGACATGGACGGCGAGCAGCTCCTCGGTGAAGGGTTTTATAAGCGAGTCGGCGGCGTACTTAGCCCCGTCGCTCGAATGATGACCTTCCTGATGCATACCTTCGATCTTTTTTTCGAGGGCATTGAGTCGGCCGTGGTATCTAACGATTCGGCGCATTCTGATCTTTGGCCTCTGCTGTTGGAGACCTGTGTGTGGCCGCGGCCCCGGTTCCTTTCGATGAGGTTCCTTAGGTCCCCTGGCGAGGTAGTCTTCGAGCTGCCGTGACGAGTCCCGTCCGTGCGACCCCGTCGAGGGAGGGGGTGTCGGTCATGCCTGGACGCAGGCGAGCTGACCGACACCTCCTCGGGAGGGACAGGGGCACGATGAGGCTCAGGGCGAGGCGCTCTGGCGATGGAACTCGGTGTTGAACTGTGGGGCGCCCAGCGGGTCATGGAATACGTTGGCCCGGGAGATCTGCGGCCGTGGGAGGCAGCGAGGCGGTGGTCGGCAGTGCCGACGCGAGCAGAGTCTTCTCTCCCTCTATAGGGGTCCCGATCCCGAGGTGGGGGAGCGGCGACCTGGGGAGCTTGCCCAGCCATTTGGACACGGACGAGCGCATCCACGACGGACGCGAGTCAATCTATCCGGACGGTTAGGGCGTTGATGGCGTTCGGGGGAGGAGATTCGTCCGCGCCTCCGTTGTGGGGGAAGCGGCGGCTGGTGCTTGGATCGTCGCGGTGATCGCTCGCCATTGAATTGAGATCGGAAGATGAACTTTATTCAGTGGAATCAAGATTTTCCCACAGACGGCACCAGCTGACGGATGTCGGATCTCGTCAAAATTTTACCTTCCATAGATCTGCTGCAAGCGACGATGGACGGCTGAGATTGAGTTGGAGGTTGCCTCCTGAAGCGTGTGGATCTCAATGGGTTTGAGGTTGTTATGGCCGAGCTGCCTGCAAGGAAGTCCCGGGGTGGTTGTGCCACCGAGGACCCTCCGACGATCAAGTTAGACCAGATATTTGAGCAGAGTAACGGCCTAGTGAGGAATAAAAGACTTACTTAAACCGTCTGAAAGAGGGGTTTATATAGTGGTGGCAACAGGCAGGCAGGCAGGCGCGAGAATCACGGCCGTTACGCTCCCGGCATCATGGCCGCATGATGGGCGGGCGCATTAATGACGAGACAGGCTTGTTAATGGGGGGTCGTGATGGCGTGGAACGCGGGACGTGGCCGGCGGATATCTCGCGCATGGCGAGATTCGCGGAGGTGAGGCGGTTGCGCCTGCGATTGGTGCTGTTGGTTGGTCGATGAGACCGAGGAAGATGAGCTCGGCGGGAGGCTCGGGGACGATCGGGAGGCCAAGGTATCTTGGTTCTGCAATAGCCCGGAGGCGAGCTGAGAGGGTCAAGGAGGCCAATTGTGCATAAGGCTCGGAGGCGAGCCAACAATTGTTTGTAAGGCGGGCATAGGAGTGGTGTGGACGGTCACCGAAGGTCGGCCACGTCCATGGGTCGCAGATCCGAGGTATTTTACCGACGTACCGTTCCTGATCTTTTCTTGCTAGCTTCGGGACACGTCATCTGCCACGTGTCACGATCTGGGAAATGCTGATATCGAGCATCATCAAAAGTGGATTAGAAGAAAATACATATAGGACAAAAAATAAGAAAGTGCCTTCTACTTTCTTGTTTAAACCGCTAAACAAGTAAAGGGAGAAAGTAAGAGCGCTTTCTCTCTTTACTTTCTATTTCCCAAACATGACCTAAAAATATACAAGAATTACTATTTTTTTCACTTTCTTTCCCTTTCACTTTCCTACTTTTTTCCACTTTTGATGGTGCTCAAAGGTGGTATTCCTCATATTACGACATATGGCAGATGACGTGTCCCATAGGCTACTGAGGAGGAATAAATGAGATGCATTCGAGACGTTCCTCGGGACCTCGTCTTCAAGGACGTATCCGACCTTCTAGGAGACCTCCCTGAATATTTTCATATTCACCTAGCGAACAGCCTCCAGCTCGTCTCCGAGCCCTTGACGTGCCGAGCTTCCTCGGTCTCCCGGCTCGTCTTCGAGCCCCTGACATGCCGAGTCTCCTCGGTTCTCCCGATCAACCGAGAACGCGGAGCCCATACGCCTCCGCAACGGCTCCGCGCATCTCGTCAGAGCGAGATATCTGCCGCCCCACGCTCCGCGTCCTATGCAGGCTCGTTCCCCCATTAATGAGTGCATCCCGCCATTCAAGGTGAGGATAACGCTGGGGCGTAACTGACGGCGGTGATCTCGCACCTTCTCGCTCCACGCGATCCCTATATAAACCCCTCTCTCAGACGACTCAGGTATCTCGAATTTATTTTCAATACGCCGCTACTCTGCACTTATTCCTCGGTTCTAACTTAATCGTCGGAGGGTCCTACGGTAGTCACCCATCTCGGGATTTCTTTGCAGGTAGCTCGGCATCCAACATCAATCTATTGAGATCCACACTTAGCAACTCCCAATCAAATCCCAGCCGTCAAAGACCGCCATTAAAGGATCGACGGAGGACAACATCTGAATGAGATCCCAGCCTCCTTCAACTTTCCAATTGCCAAACGGCCCTGCAGTAATAAAAGTCTATAAAGGTCACATGACAAGCACGTTGAACCCTACAAGAAAATATAGTGTGCGGACAGCTGAGTATTATATTAGTGAATCATAAGGCATGAGAGCGCCCATTTATCCTTTGATATTGAACAATGACTGCAATTCTCCACGTGCGTGCACGTGTTTACAAAACTCCATTAAATAACGATAAGCATTTTTTGCCAACTATTGCTCTTGATTCTTAAACACTTGGATTCAATTATGTAATAGTTTAAATTCTTCTTATCTTCGCGGCTTAATCCATCTAGATATTTATTAAGATTTTTCTTTATTTTATAACTAAAATGAAAAAAAATTTGACTTTCGACATATAATAGTTTGGAAGTGGTATGATGGGTCACCTAACGAGCTAACTACAAGTCTATAACTAAAATGAAGAGATTGATTTTTTTTTATCTCGAAGCCCATTTTAGGTACACAAGAAAGT
Source organism: Agapanthus africanus (assembly GCA_030015575.1). Lineage (NCBI taxonomy): Eukaryota > Viridiplantae > Streptophyta > Magnoliopsida > Asparagales > Amaryllidaceae > Agapanthus > Agapanthus africanus. The sequence goes on along the minus strand of CM057338.1, from coordinate 414,441,796 downwards.
TGATGAAAATTAAGAAAACATGCAAGTCATCAACTTAAACATAAACATCATAGAGTTGTCGAGTCTTCAGCTTTGTACCTGTTCAACTTGTACTTTGGGTTAGGTGAATCAAAACCTCCTTCTCTTTCATAGGAAAAGTATAACAGACGCAGCCAAATGTCCCTTACACGGCATCAAAACCTAGGCTTTTTTTTGCAGCGGTGTGCGTATGTATTATGAATATGCTTAAATATGCATTCGACATGATTGGATCTTGGGTTGGTCGCTCAGAAATCATCTTGATGTTCTTTCTGCATCACAGCTCTTAAGTGATAATGATGATCGACATTATTAGTTTATAGTCTGATTAATAAACCTAACACCGTCTTAATTTCTTTCCCACTACATTGATTTGATGACAATAAAGGTTTTTCTTAGGGATTAGATAACCATAGAATAAGAAGATGAAAAAGCCCTTTCAACACATGATATTATGAGGTCTTTTTCTTGACATATTCTCCTTTAATGAAGCTTCTATCTATGATCATAGGGAAAGGTGTTGTATGAACTTGTATGTGAATGAATAACATATATTAGGTTGGGGTTGTTGAGCAAAAGCAGTTCCTGAGGTAGTGATTGTTTTTATAACCTCTAAACCATTTTCTAACAACCACAAATAATGTTTAGAAATACTAGATTGTTAGTAGGTATGACTATTGCAGATTAATTAATTATAAGCATATGTTTGTCGGCATGCTTGTGTCATAAATTTATTAAGTTTTAAGTCCACATGAATAAGTATATCAAAGGTGAAATAAAAAATGGTCTTTAAAAAAGGAAGCATTACATATTGAAACTTGCACAAATCCGTCCAAACCGGAGAGCTCATTGAGTCAAAAGATCATGATAATACATGTGGATGCAACTGACCGTTTCGGATGCCAACCGTACATCAATAATGCAAACTTTCGACGCGGCATATTTGATACATTTACTAATTTTAGTGAGTTTTGAGTGTGTGTGTGTGAGGAGAGTTAAAAACAAACCGGGAAGTTTGCTGGTGTTGTCAATGCAAAAAGAACATATGCCGCATAAAAGCATAAAAGAGCAGCACTTGAAATCCTATCTAAATATACCGGAGAGATAACATGATGGGACCCACAATTTCTTGCCGGAAGCACCCTGAACACAATAACATGGAGAAAAGATGCTGTAACCCATCATTGTGAGGAAGAAGGTGGCCGCTTTTGACTGCAGGTTAAGAGCAACTCCAGATTTTAGAAACCTTTGGTTTTAGCCCAGGTGGGCGACCAGAGTAACATTTTTATTTCACATTGTTAGCATATATTTTTGCTTTTCAAATTAGAAAGAATTGAGGGGGCATATAGAAAAATACCAAAAAGTGAGAAAAAGCTCGCATTTTTGGGATCGCCATCCCCATCGCCATCGATCTCGCTGTGGGGTTGCCATTATCCACTTCATAGTCACAGCTCAGCTTCTTCTTCTCAATCTCAATCTCATTCGCCAGCATGGCAATGGCAATGGCGGCTTCCACCGCTGTTCTCGTAAACCCTAGCAGGCTCTATCTCCAAACCCTAGCCCCAAGAGCCAAAACCTCGCTCGATCCTCGATTTGCTTCCTCGCGTCGAGAGATGAGAGTCGCAGCATCGAACAAGCCCAATCTGCAAACCTCAGGTTCCGTTCATTTCTTTAAAAAAGCTTATTGTTCTTTGATTTGTTGCACAAATTTGGTTCCTTTTTTATGGACTGTGGATGCGATTTTGGTGATCTTAGATGGGTTTGAAGGTTTGGATTTGGGATGGCTGCCTGCGTTCCCTCATGTGGTTACAGCTTCCATGGCCAATTTCCTCTTTGGGTACCACATTGGGTGAGTTGTTGCATAATTTTGTGCCTGACAAATGACAAAGTTTTGTTCAATTAGCATCAAACAAACAACCTCTGTCGAATGTCAAATGTTTGGACAAGCAAACTATTGAAAGGAGAGAAGAAGCTGGGAAAAGGTGGTATTTGTTTACAGCGAAACGAAACACATTCGCAGAATTCTTTTTTTTAATAGCCGATATGGGTTTATGTTTCTTACTGAAAATCTGACAAAGCAGCTAAGTAAATTGCATGAGCTATCAATTTGCTTTCATCTTACCTCAAATAGCTTGAAGGAGGGAAAGATGTCCAGTTAAGAATACTAAGATTGTTTGAGAGCTGGTTTGATGGCTTAAAGTCATATGGAATACCAGGGACAGAGCCCGGGGTGGGGGTGGTGATGAGAATCGGTCTACGAAGACATGATGCTTAGCATGATCTCTAACTCTTAAGAGAAATTACAAGAACAAAACCCTAAAATAACTAAGGACGAGATATGATTGCTTCTCCTTCAAACACAAAGCCATAACTCTTCTTTGCTAAAGGCAAACTTTATTCAATAATCAAAACCAACCCCCTTAATACAATAACATTCATCCCTTTAAATAGGAGAATATAATTCTTAACTAAAAAGAAAGAAATCTTAACTAAAAAGGAAAGATAATAAACCAAACCAAATCTAAACTAATTAGATCTAAATAAATAACAATTTAAATCGCAACAAATCTTTAATTAAATCTCACTTTAAATTGCAATGGATCTTCTGCCGAATCTTCATCAAATCTTCATTAAAATTAGCTCCTGCCAAGTCGACTCCCACTCGGTCTCGGTCACTTACCTGGTCTTGGTCTTGGCCATATGCTCTTGCATCAAGTGGGTGTGAGGGTGATTGGGGGTGAGGGAAGGGGGCGACCGTATCACTATCCTGGCATTCTATAAACCCCCAAATGTAGGATAAATAATTGAGAAAATCGTATGAGATTTCTTATACCACCTAATTTTGGTAACAGCTCTATAATTTATGGCACCACTTCCTAATCTCTAGCCTACTTCGGAATAAAATTAATTAAAAACCAATTAAAGATAATAAATAACAACTATTTACTTACAGTACATTATATTCTTGTTAAAATCAATCATGAAATACACACACAGAGAGTAATGATCCGATTAGACGTGATATCTAGATGAGAATATGAGATAGAGAGACTGTGGTCCATTGGGCTTGAAAGTATTAATTTGATGGTGATGATTACAAATAATTAGTTAACTATATCTTTTATTATTTCTCCAAAGATCCTCTTTCCTATTTTGATGGCAACTAAAGTCTAGAAATCTTCAAAATCATAAGCTCTTTCAATTTCATTTGTTTTCCCTCTTGTCCTTTTCCTATCTAAGAAAAGCCATAGCTATGCTTTAAAAGGGAGAACACTTCAAGTCTTCTATGATTAAAATTAAATATTTTTATAATTGCTTAAAGGTGTAAGTTGATCTTGGAAGCCATTTATGTGAAAAGCCTCCTAGTCGCATCGTCATTCCTCATGAAATAGCAATAAACATCTAGCATTTTACGAAATCTTTATGAAGCCTTCAAAAGAAAATACGCCCACCTTAACGATCCAAGCATCATTATTCATTACACAATTTCATTTCTAAACTTATGTTGGTGTTATGGAACAACATGTGATCAGTAGATATTGTATGTGCAAATTTTAAGAAAAATAATTTTAAGCATCTTTTAATATCCTGCTAACTAAATTTGATATAGCATTCAGGCTAATCGCATCAGTTTATTTTTTTACAATCCAACCGACCACTCTTTCTCATTGTCTCACCTAAATATCTTGTCTGGATCATTACACACACACACCCAAAATAATGCGTGCATGTGTGTGCGTGTGCGTGTGTGTTTATATTTATATACAAATGCATATTCATACATACATACATACATATACACATACTTACATGCATACATACATGTGTCTCCTATTTCTCTCTGATTTTTTTCCTAAAAATTTATTTAGCTGCAAGTTCAATGATCTCTAAAAAGTATTATCGGTAAGTTAGAATAATAAACTCTCATAAAAGTTTTTAAGATTCATTGCGATTAATTTATCAGCATTGCTCAACTTGTAGCATGCCCAACAATCTTGTTAGGTTGGATTGCACAAATAAGAACCAAGGTCTTCATGTGTGCCAATTGGGCTCATACTTATTTTTTTAGTCACTAACTCAATAGGTTTATGTGATGTCAAAAAATTGATCAAATTTTTTGTTAAGCCTTCTCATTACCGATTACTGCTTCATGGCTGGCTCTGTTTTGATGTAGATGTTGTTGATGACCTGCCATCTCAATTAATTCTTCTTACTTTGTGCCACCTCCCTCCCCCCCCCCCTCCCCAAACCATAACGTTTTTAGATATAATGTTGGTTTGCAGGGTGATGAATGGTCCTATAGAAGCTATTGCACGGGAACTTGGTTTTGATGGAGACCCCTTTCTCGAAGGTCTTGTGGTGAGCATATTCATAGTTGGTGCGTTTATTGGAAGCATGAGCTCTGCTTCCCTCATTGATAAGCTTGGTTGTCGGCGCACTCTCCAGATTGATATGATACCATTAATTGTTGGAGCTCTTCTAAGGTTTCTAATTACCATTCTCTAATGATCATGATTTATGTTTTTTTATTTTTAAATTTGACTTTGTATCGTATTCAAGCTGTGCGCTGATTTTATTATCGTTAATTTTAGTTTTAATTATTTTTTTGTATGAATTTTTATGTATCAATGGGGTATTTATTACACATTCGATCATACAGTGCTCAAGCTCATTCCTTGGATGAAATGCTATGGGGAAGATTTCTTGTTGGTCTTGGCATTGGAGTGAATACGGTTCTTGTCCCAATTTATATTTCCGAGGTAATGTTATGGTTACGTATATGAGTTGGTGAAAGGATAATTTGTCTGTAACATTTTAATTGCTCAATTTTATGAGTATATCCTGCACATTTTTTTCTAGTTAATTTTGGCTGCTGGTGTTACAACTTGCTTTGCATTGATTCTAAGAAACATGCTTCATCGTTGGGTTTTCTATTCTATCTTCTCAATGTGTAATATGTTAATACATACCATACTGTATGCTCTACTTGTACAATAGCCAGCAAGCAGTTCTTTCGGGTTATGGTAGCAAATCTGCATATGGCTTGCTTATGACATTGTTTCAACTGACTAGTCTGAAGAAGAGATTTTTTTTTCTCAAACTAAAATGGTAGAGAGAAGCATTATAATGCAAGTAGATTAGAATTGGCAGAAGGGCTGATGGAAAAAGAATACATGAGTTCATGCAGTGAACCCAAATTATTCGCACAAACAACACTTTAGTTCTTTGTTCTTGTTGGTGGTGTCAAGATTCTGTAGAAGCAAAACAGCTTTCCTTTGTAAATTCATTACAAAAATGCATAAAGATCATGACATATTGTTTGATCTGGAGGGTGCTGAGACCTCCCCCCCCCCCCCCCAACCCACAATCCCCCTCCAAAAAAAACATTTCTTCCTTTCCCATCAGTTACTACTTTGTTGGCTTCAGTTTCTTCACTTTTGGAGAAGTGCATAGCACTGATTTATTTCTGCACTAAGAGTTTAGACGCAATTATTTCTGTAAAATTTTATTGATTTCCCTCCATCTCATTTTATTGATTTCCCAGATATGATGATGTAGGTTTCTCCGACAAAGTACAGAGGTTCTCTGGGAACTCTTTGTCAAATTGGGACTTGCTTAGGGATAATCACTTCCCTTTCTTTAGGACTTCCTTCTGAAAATGATCCACACTGGTGAGCTATCCTCCAATCTGATAATTACGACTAACTATAAGATTAGCTCCCAAATAAGACATCAAACCGGGTTCTCTATCACAAGGACAGACTTTTGGTTTCATATATATTCTGTTCGTATGTTTTTTTCTTTTTTGGCTGTAATTGGCCTTTTTTCTTCATTATAATTAATGAGGCTATTTCAAACATTAGGCACTTCGTAATGATGCATCAATATAGTATTTTACTTCACTACACAATTCATATCTAACCTGACTCAAGTCACTTCTCATCCTAATGTTAAGGATGCGTCATCAATTTTGTATTTGGTGTTGGCTACACTTTTCACATTAAGAAGCCCTTTCCATATGATATCTGACCAGACTCCACTTCTCACCCAAATTCCTTATGTGTAACTTGCTCAGCTTAATGCCTTTTGGTTTGTGAAACATAGTACTCAGATGCAATCCGCCTCTTCCGTTCTAGACCTAACTGGAGGAAGTGGTCCGCTCGTATTTCACGACTGTGTTTGGCTTAAATGATTAATTGGATCCAAAGCATCAAACCGAAAGATGTGACCGATGTTCATTAAGTACTCTTTAACTTGGCACTGCGTTAGATCTAATACTTTCAATCTAACTCAGATGACTATTTTTATGAGCTCAGACGAGAGACGGCGCAAATAAATTGAAATGGCAAGCAAATCAATTGCCTTAGCATGTTACATGAACTGTAACTCAACAAGCAGATACTGCACTTATGTCTTATTTATCTTAGTTTGATTACAAAACAAACTCAACAAGCAGATACTACACTTATGTCTTATTTATCTTAGTTTGATCACAATTACATAGGTTAGAGTTTTAGACTAAGATCATCTGGTTTCCTCAGCATTCAAGCCTTTATTTAGTTAATTGTCAAAAGTATGCGCCCATCATATTTTTGTAAATGGTCAAGAAATGGTCCATCAAATGACACCACCAACTTCTGAAGTCTTATAAGTAGAAGCAAATAGGATCACGAAATTTGAATAAGCAAGCAAACCTTGTTCAAACTTGGTTGGCTTACTATTTCACTATCTACTTGAAATTCACTTGAGTAAATTAGTTAACTAAGCTTATAGGGAGCCGAATATCACACTAAATGCAAGTTGTTCATGGGAAAATTTGTTCCTTTGACACCACTATCGATTTCAAGTTTGATGGGGGAATATTTTGAAGATGGTGCATATTAACCCTGATATAGAGTTTCAGACTATCAATGGCGTCACTTGCACTTTATTAGCATGCCTAACTATGCTTTTCCTTTTCTTTCATTGGTTTAGTCAGTTAAAAGTTAAAACCCAAAGGATTTTTCCCTCTCTTTATATAGGTGGAGAACAATGATGTACCTTGCAAGTTTCCCTGCTTTTATTGTTACGTTGGGCATGCAATTTGCTGTTGAGAGTCCGCGCTGGCTCTGCAAGGTAGTTTATAAATAAAAATATAGGGGCTAGGGTAATGTCTATAGTGCTTCTTCAGCTGAGGTTTATGACCGAGTATCTGGTTCTTTTGTAGGTAGGAAGAATTGATGATGCTAAGAGAGTTATCAGTAGCCTTTGGAGCGAGTCTGATGTCCAGAATTCCATTGAAGAAATTCAATCGGTTATTAAAAGTGATACCGGCGGTTCAGAGCATGGTTGGTTGGAGCTCCTCAAGGAGCCTCATATTAAAGGTATATGCCGCTATAATGTTATATGTATCAATTCTCTTAGGAACCACTTGAGATAGTTTGGAACACCAATAAGCGCTCCAGTTAGGAGAAGTGACCAAAATAGTAGTTAATGGTGCAACGAAAGTTATGACAGATCTAAGCGAGACAGTTAAAAATGATACGCTAAAGTATCAATGTAACCTAAAAGACTGCCACAAATAGAGCAGAACGGAAGAAGAAGCCCCCAACAGGAAGGCATGTTGTTGTTGTTGTGCTAAAATGCTGATTTTTTGTTGGTCATTGGCAACATCTGAAAAAAAACTTCATAAATTAATATGATTAATGCTAAGCTTTTTATGTGTTAAATCTAGAGTTGTTAACTAGAATTTTCCATTTATTACATAGTTTTTTTTTTAAATTTTAAAAGTAGTGTGGCTTATGACATTCACAAGTTTTGATATTTACTCAAGTATCGTTAAGCGAATTACATATCAATATCATCAGTTTGATTTCTTCTTTTAAGATATGCTTCGAACTTCAGAACATAAACTTCTAAACTAGCTGTATCAGTAGGGCTTGAGAAGACAAGTCATATAGTTTCTCCTGATTGCAGCTGCCTTCGTCGGAGGATCTCTTTTTATGCTTCAACAGTTTTCTGGGATAAATGGAGTTCTTTACTTTTCATCCTTGACCTTCCAAGATGTGGGCATCACTAGTGGTGCTTTGGCAAGCTTATTTGTCGGGATTACGAATCTTGCAGGTTGGTGATACTTCTAGAATCAATATGCAATTTTCAGCGAAGAACTTACACTTACCCTAACTATTAGGGGCACTCTTTGCTTTGTATCTAATGGACAAGCAAGGGAGGCAGAGATTGTTAATAGGAAGCTATTTGGGAATGGTGAGATATGCCAAGTTTTATTATTTTTACTATTTCTTATGTTAGCGTTGCCCTTGCTTTTGTTCTAGTTATTGTTTTGAGATAGATTTCAAGAGGAATTTGAGAGCAAATGCTTCCAACAAATCTTAACCAAAACTAAAATGAATATCCACTGTCAGAAGTTGATCTAAATAATTTGGAGGGCCTATAAATAAAAGATCAAAGAAATTTTAATTTTTTTTAAAAATCTGTGCATGGAGTAGCTAGTCGATTAGAACTACACATATTGAACTCAAAAAAAAAAAATTACGGGCAAGGGTTTTAAAGTGCTTAGGTCATACTGAAAGATTTGGATTCTATATCTCAAATCTTGTTTCTAATTAACTTTTTTAACTTTGAATTACGTGTTTGGGGTCTTGGACTCTTGATGCAGAGGCAAGAAAACTAAGGAGCATCACATTTTTGGCTTGTTGGTACTGGGCACTCAGAATGATTTAGTTCAACCTGAGCTAAGTGGATGTTCAATTTAATTTCCCAATCACCCAATCATTGGATTTAGATAGGAAGATATTTGATGTTAAATTTTTTTGGGTGTTTTCCCCCCAGGACGGCAAATCATTAACTTGTTGGTGTTGTTACTTACTAATTAACTAGTGATACAAAATGGCCATCTTTGTGCAGGCATGCTCAATGTTTCTCATAGTTTATTCCATAACTTCTCCGATGGATGAAGGGCGTGGTCACATCTTGTCGGTACTTGGAAGTTTAATGTATGTAGCCTTCATATTATGATCCATGTCCCACTTACAAGAAAAACATTATATCATGTTTGACATAATGTCCTGTACGTAGTTTATAGGACTGATTATGCTGATTATTCTTCACACAATGTAGGTATATATTCACATTTGCCGTCGGTGCTGGACCTGTTACTGGTCTGATCATACCGGAACTTAGTAGTTCTCAAACACGTGCAAAAATCATGGGCTTCAGCTTCTCTGTACATTGGGTATGCGTCCATATTACCTTTCTCTAACTGAGATGCCCTATCTATATTTTTCAAACTTAATATGGTGTGGGCTGCGTTTTTTGTCATCTGAAGTTTTTCGGTATCATTTTGTATCAAATGCTACTATAGAAGTATTTCAACATAGCTTGTACCTATCTACCTGTCACGGTATGACTAAGTGTTCAAACTTATGGCTATTTCCCTTTTACAGTTTTTGGAAGCACCGTTTCAGCTGTTAGTTGGTACTCTAATCAAATGCAAATACAAGCATGGTTTTATTTTGACTTATCAAAAGAAGTTTAACTACCTATTTAGCTGCATATTTTTCTTCGTAATTTGATAATTCTTTACTGTATAGTAAAACAGTAAAGTAAATAAAAATCAATTTATAATGAGAAAACAGAATCTCAGGTGCCATAGGAGGGAATTTCCTTCTATGGCATCGAAAAACCTCAACCCTGTATCAAAATTTTTTTTTGACGACCGGCATTCATCATCATCATCCTTATCCTCTAATTTGGATACACCAAATTTCATATGATTCTATCTTTTCACTGATAATGTAGTGAGTGCAAAATTAACGGTTTTCCGGTAGTAAACTATTTTCCGTATTTTTACATCACAAAATCAACAGTGATAAATTGTTAGAATCATATGAAATTTAGTGTATACACATCTTAGAGGATGAGAATGAAGACGGTGAATACCGATCGTAAAAAAAATTGGAGGGTTGAGTTTTTTCAACGCCATTGGAGGAAATTTCCTCCCGTGGCATCTGAGACTCCGTCTTCTCATTTATAATTTGTTTTGGATTGGGGAAATAATAAAATCTGATATACACTACCAACCAAAATATCTCAATCTTTACTCATCAGTGGTGCATATACTAATGATCGACTCATTTCAGGTCTGCAACTTTCTCGTGGGCTTGTATTTCTTGGAATTAGTAGACAGATTTGGAGTTGCTCCTGTATATGCCGCTTTTGGGGGAGTCTCTCTTTTGACTGCAGTGTTCTCTATGCATTTCATAGTCGAAACAAGAGGACGCAGTCTCGAAGAGATCGAACTTTCTCTCAGCCCGGGGACCGGCGATCAAGAGAAAAGCCAAGGCGAATAAATCATAGTTCATAACAAACAAAAACACAACCATGGTAATTGGTAAAGCCGAGGTGTCAGCAGTAATTCAATTGGATTTCAATTCGTCCTCAAGGGAGCTGCATGCTTATCAACTGCCATGGTTACCCTTGTGTTTCTCATCTTCATCTAAAGTAAAAGATTGAGAGGCAAACAATTTATTCTGTAATGTATATAGAAAGGTTTTAGGTTTTCTTACATTGCAAGATTCATTGACAAACAATGCCCTGTATTGTATTATCATTTGTGTATATTTTAATGATATGGGCCATCCTTCATTTGGAAATCTCGCTCACAAAGTACTTTGAACAGGTCAATTTCAGAAATTTTGGTTAGTAACAACCCCTCTGTTTCGTAAGACTCATCTTATTTTGCCCATTATTTTTGCCGATATCAAAAAACATGCTTCAATTTGACAAAACACTTAAAATATTAAGTTCCTAAACCAACCTCCAATTAATTTGTAGACAGTATTTTCTTCATGCCTATTGAAGCCTCAAGAAATTAATGAAAAGTGTCCTAAGGTTAATTAAGTAATTTGACATCCATAGAAGATGGGAGCTTCTAAAAGTCATGTTCTTCTTAGCAAACATGCAAAAGCAAAAAAGAAGAAAAGAGACGAGTACTATGAAACAGATGAAATACATGTATTGTGAAAAAAAAGGAAGTATTTTCCTCTTTCTTTTTAGACTAAAGACAACATACCCTTTTCATATAAAATATTATGAGATAACTGTAGTTCCGACCGCCCACAGCCAAATTAAGGAAAATCCAGGTCCATGGTTCTAGTGGGGTTAAGGACCAGTTCTACCAACCGCAACAAGCTTAATCACAATCCCGTTAAAATCAAATAACATTCTATTGCTCTCCATTTCGTTCTTTGATTAGAGTTCTATAATGTGGAAAATTTCAAGTGGCCATTCCTTGCTTAATACAGCAAATAAGGGGTGGAGAATTTCATTTAAATGTGGAGGAATTTGTAAAAGATCCCTCATCAGATAAAGCTTCTCTTTAAACAAAACATATTGCTGCGGATTCAACCAAACAACACAACACATCTCCAGTTGCTGTAACTATTAAGTTTTTCTTGGGATAGAAAATACAGAGCTCCATCCAACCATATGCAACAAGCTAAATTTCCAACATAAAAAATGATGAAACAAAAATCTGAATGTTACAGCTAACATTAAAAGTATCAATGTAAACAAACATTGACACATGTCAATCCAGTTGACACGTTTTTATCAGTGATGTATTGATCAGAGTTGGTGTTAATGGAACATATTACATCAGTATATAAAAACATAAAATGGAGGCAAAAAGAAAAATGGGTAAATTTAATAAAACGTCGTTTAGTTTCTGAGAGTTCCTGCTGTAGCACCATTGAACTTTAAGGACACCTTGAACCACCCTGTACGGTATTTTCATCAAAGAATTGGAAAGATGCTTTCAGTACATTTTGGCACTATTCAATCCAAGTACAAGCACATTTTGGGGTTATTCGGTCCACTCATACTTATATAGTTAACGACACTAATAGTTTCAAACAACATTCAGCATCACCGGTTCAAGGAGAGTTCATGGCATTTTATGTGGGCATTGGTGCTATCTCAAACGCCCTCCGAAAAGACGGTTGTTTGTAAAATTTACCAAAGAAGAAAACAAGAACTCTACTGACTGTTGCTTGTTTGAGCAATTTCAGCATACCATCTCTTCCATGCCTCTAGATAGTGAGCAAATAGCTCACTCAAAGCTGTCCACATTAAAAGAAAGAACAGAAAAACCAATTGATGATTATAGTCACAACATATAGTGTCTACATCTGCAGAAATTGACCAACTTGTGTTAACCCTATATGAAAGATGAGGTTTATTTTAGCTCCAAATATTTTCCCAAAGTGGGTTTTAAAGCCTAAATGCTAACCATCTCATCAAACAAAATATGTGTAATCACAAGGACACCTCAAGCCTTTACATGCAATAAAGAGTGCAGACTGAGAATAACCAATAATGTAATGCTGGAATAGTAGTATGTCTGTATGTGCATAAAACTTAACCTTAAAGTATGTGATCATGCTGCAGTTTCTTGCTAGTTTCCGCCTAATAATTAGATTTGAAGAATAGTATGTTGGGCATGCACAATATCAAACAAAGGAATTTTATGGAAAAAATGGACAAAATCATGCACGAAGAATTATAATGTTATCTCAGACACTTGATCTAATAGGTCAAACCTGAACTGTGAGACTTCTAAACTTAGATGAGATGCTGCATACTAGACTGCAGTCGACCTGATTTTGTTTCCCATGGCAAGATTCTAAATATTTATATTATTTAAAAAAAAAATCTGGGTTTCCTGTATATTGTGGAAACTAGAATTCATGGATGGAAAACGACTTAATTATTATTCAATAGCATATTACCAATATAAGTAATAAAAAAATACGGGGTATTTAGTTAGAAGAAAACATCACACAAGCAAAAACCATAATAAAAATACAAAAGATCAAGGCCTTGAATTAAAAGAATGAAATTGTATGCAGGCTTGAATTGGAAAATTTAGCCATACTGATTTTCTGAACCCCAACAAATTTCAGTAAAATAAAGATTTATACACAGGAAAAACAGTGCGCAAATCATGATGGATTTGAGGCAATTGAGCAAACCTTGGTTATGATATTCAGCACGGTAGTTAGATGCCATTGTATCCCAGCTATCAACTTCCTTTACTCCTTTTTCTTCAACAGTTTCTTCTTTTTTTGGGACTACAATCGGAGAGAAAGGCCCGAAACAATATCCTTTGGAAGTCTGCAATTGTTTCTGAGCTGTGAGATTACATTCCTTTAGATCATCACTATGCATTGGAGCTTTTCCATTTTTTTTGGCAGTGAATGAGGTCAGTTTAGTCCTTTTTGCTAAATCTACATTGGTGACATCAACTCCAAAAGCTCTCTTGCACTGCTGCTTCGGGCTTGATGGTATAGCGATTGTAACAGCGTTTCGCCTCCCGTTTAATCCCAACCATCGAAACGCTGGCTTTCTCGTTTCAGCATGCTGGGTCTGCAAAATAAAATCAACGACAGAATAGAATGTGAGAAATATTTCTTCACCCCCTTCATTGTTCTCCAACAGCTAACTTATTGTTTCTAAAAGCATTACCTTCTCGATAAGATTGAGCGAAGAGAGCACATTTGCTATATCATATAATCTCCGAACTTTAGCTGCATTATTGCCTTTTAAAATAAGAATCGGTCATTTAATTTCAAAGGAAAAGCAATGTGCTGGAATTGTAGAGTAAAAAGGGTGGAGAGAGAAATTTATACTTTTTGTTTGAGATGAGTCATGGCCTTCACCAAGCAGTAATCTTGCAGCATCATCAAGTGAGATTGTGTCCACCTATTTGCAAATTTGTTGGTAACAAGTTAATACACAGCATTGCAAATGGCAATAACAAACAAAAACATTCAACTGTACTGACTTGTTGATAACTTAATTAGCATCATATTTGAAAGTATAAAATGTAGACTATAGAAACAATCTAAACCATAAAGAAATCAAATGAGCATTAAAGATGTAATTGCCCAAAAGTCAAATACATAACACGAATCCAACTGAAGCCTTCATTAAAACACATATATGTTTATACCATGAACACAATAAACTAGAAAAATATTGGGGTTGACATTTAACGAAGTATTCCATTTCCATAAATGAAAAATGAATGCAATTGCTTTCCAAAACATGTATCTCGGGAGCAGTTGAGCCAATTTGTGTCAAAGGATTGTGGGACAAACAAGATGGGTTCAGTTTAGGGTTCCTGCCGCCGGGTGAGCGATTGAATTAAATGAAACAATGATCACGGTGACATGTTGAGTTAGCAAGCAGGAGAGAGAACTGTCTACGCTTCAATTTCGGTATCAAATATAAGTAATAAATAAGTATTGGCATTAGCAAATGATATTAGATGAGGGAGGAGTATTATACACAGGCAACGAGTAAATACACATCAATTAAAGCTAAAAATTACCTATTGAGATAAAGCTAAAAATTACCTATCAAAATCAATCAATGACTGCACGGAAAAACATATTTAGCCACCTGCAAAGCTTTGATTAGTGTCAAATCTTGAATTTTGCCTTCAACCTTCTTGAATTTGATTAGAATTTATGAAGAGATTCAAAGGGGCGGTTAACCATAATATATATGATAAGAATTAATAACGAAATTCAAAGGGGCAGTTAACCTGTTATGTGTGCCTCACATTCCTCCCTATTGATTTCCCTATTTGATCCGGCGTTACCACGAAACAGATTTGAAGTTAACTCCAGAACAAACGTCTGGTACATAATTCTGGAGTTTCGGTAAATATCCTACACACGTCTGTCCCACTATAGCAGACATCTGTAGGCCTGGACAGAGAGTTGATATTTTTGGATATACTCTAACAGACATCTGCCCACAGGAGACAGACATCTGTCGTCGGGTCTGATGCGAAATTTCCTTAGGAAATTAGTTTTTAAAGAATATCGCTATATATATGATAGCTTATTTTAGATCTGGGCAGGATAGCAATTTGATTATTGGTGAGAACCCATTGTAATTATGAGAGATCAAGGGTTTGATAGGGATTTGTGTTTTCTCTATCGATTTGTACTCTTTCGTATTTGGATTATTAATAAAACTCCTCCTTCGTCTATTTGTTTAGTAGTAAGTTCTCATATTTTCATCTTGCTTGTGATTTATTTCTTCTTTTTATCTTTTGGTTTGTGCTTTATGATTGCCTTATTCATAACAAACTGGTATCAGAGCTATTGTTGCGTTGTGAGATTTTTGGTTGAAACATTAGCTCTTTGATTTTGCGATCTAGATCAACGGTAGATAACAACAACTACGTCCTCCTCATCACTTTCTTAGATCGTGATTTTAAAGTTTAGGAATCGTTAGTTTCAAGGTATTTTGATCCCATATCTTGTCTCCGACAATCATGAAATTCGATAGGAATATGAGTTTCTGTCTGTGGTAAGTTCGGATGTTTTCTGTTTTGACTCAAAACAATTTGAAGAAGGCAATTCATGGGAAAGAAAAGAAGCCTTCCACCATGACGGAGGAAGCTTGAGAAGAGATGGATGAAAAAGCCCTCACAACTATCCACTTATGTCTGAAGAACGAAATACTACAGGAAGTTTTGGTGAAGACAGCGGCTGATTTATGAAATAAATTAAAGAATTCATATTTAAAAAAATCTTTCACGAATCGACACCTGTTGAAACAGCATCTCTACACATTTCGCATGTTAGAACGCTCTCCAATAAAATCTCACGTTGGTGAATTTAATGCAATCATTACGGATCTGGATAAGATCGACATTAAGACTAATGATAAAGATCGGGATTTTCTCTTGTTGTGTTTATTGCCACCCTCATATAAGCGCTTCGTGACAATATGGTTTATGAACAAAATACGATCTCAATTAAAGATGTCAAGGAGAATTTGATGAACAAAAAAAATCGATAAGGAGTTGATTTCCATCGAAACGGATGGTTCATCGTCTGGCTTCTTTGTTAGAGGGCGAGTGGAGAAAAGAGATCCGAAAGCAAATAGGAAGAAGTCGCGGTCAAAGTCCAAGACTAAGAACGTGACCTGCAATTATTGTAAGAAGAAAGAACACTTCAAGATCGATTGGTTTAAGTTGTAGAACAAGCAGAAGCAGGAAGAGAAAACCAAGAAGGAGTTTTTAGCTCAAGCGAGTATAGCAGAAGGAGAAGATCTTCTTGTAGTCCTCGACAACACAGCGATCTAAGGACGAGTGAATCATGGATTCAGGTTGTTCTGACTATATGTGTCACAATAAGGATTTTGTTCACCACGTACGAGTCGGTTGATGGTGGAATGGTTTTGATGGGAAACAATAACTCATGCCGAACTATTGGCAAAGATACAATCCAAATCAATATGTTTGATGGTGTTGTGAGGACATTGAGAGAAGTCAGACACGTACCCGACTTGAAGAACTTCATCTTTTTAGATGCACTTGACGACAAAGGTTACAAATTTTCCGCTGAAAGTGGAGTTTTGAAGATAACCAAAGATGGTTTCGTTGTGATGAAGGATTTGAAAAAAGAGTCATTGTATTCATTGCAGTGTTTTATGACTTCCGGATCGGCAACGATTTCATCATCCAAATCTATGAGTGATTCGGAAACTACCAGATTATGGCACATGAAACTCGAGCATATGAGTGAGATGATGAGCCGAGTTGTCGAAACAGGATCTATTTGGTGAGGAGAGTACAACGAAACTGGAGTTTTGTAAACATTGCGTTTTTGGAAAACAAAAGCGTGTTAGCTTTAGTTCAGCGGTGCACAACACGAAAGGTCCTCTAAATTATATACATTCGGATCTTTGGAGACCCTCTCCAGTTGTTTCTAAAGAAAATGGTGCCAAGTATCTGCTTACCTTTATTGATGATTTTTCGAGAAAAGTTTGGGTCTACTTCTTGAAACACAGAAGTGATGTGTTTATATTCAAGCAATGGAAAATGTTGCTTTAGAAGCTGACAAGGAAGCAGATTAAAAAACTGAGGACGGTCAACGGGTTGGAATTTTACGGTGGAGATTTCAACAATTTCTGCAAAAACGAAGGGATAGTTTGGCAGCATAATATTGTCTGCACACCACAGCAAAATGGAGTTGCGGAGTGAATGAACCGGATTCTTTTGGAAAAAACACGGTGCATGTTGTCCCACGGAGGGCTCAGAAAGGAGTTTTGGACAGAAGCAGTAAATTCGGCGTGTTATATCGTGAATCGGTCACCTCATACATCGCTAAGTTGTAAGACATCGAAGCAGGTATGGTCGGGAAAACATGCTGATTATTCAACACTTAAGGTGTTTGGCTGCCCCATTTATGCATATTGCCATAAAGGAAAATTGGACCCTCGAGCGAATTAATGTATATTTCTCGGTTATGCTACCAGCGTTAAGTGTTATAGATTGTGGTGTTCGGATCCTAAGTCGTCTAAATTTATGGCTTTTGATGAATCTATTATGTTGGATCCGAACAATAAGGAATATCTAGTTGAAGACGATTAGAAGGATGAGCCGAGAGTTGATATTAAGATCGATGACATCTCAGGTTCGCAGGAGATCTCTCTTTCACCATCGTCTGAAAAAGCTCAAGATAAGCAATCCCATGATGAAGAGTATTTGCTTGCTTGTGACCGACAAAGAAAAGACATTAGACCGCCATAGAGGTATGGCTACGATGACCTAATGGCGTATGTGATGTCTGTTGCAGAGACAGTTGATAGTAACAAGCCGACAAGCAATAAAAAAGCCATCTTATCCGATAAAGCAGCTCATTGGTTAATCGTTATGAATGAAAAGATCGGGTCTCTTCACAAGAACTAAATTTGAAAGCTCATGAAGGCCAAAGGAGGAAAGAAAATTGTTTGCCGCAAGTGGGTTTTCAAGAAGAAAGAAGATGATCAAGAAACGGTTGATACAAGATACAGGCACAATCGGTAGCTGAAGGCTATTCGTAGGTTCGGGGAGTTGATTTCACCAAGGTATTTTCTTCGATTGTTAAACACACCTCCATTCGTGTCTTGCTCAGTTTGGTAGCTATGTAAGATGTGAAGCTTGAGCAGCTCGATGTAAAAACTGCTTTCTTGCACGGTGATTTGGTAGAGAAAATCTACATGTAACAACCCGATTGTTTTGAAGTTGAAGGAAAAGAATACCACATTTGCTTGTTAGAGAAGTCTCTCCACGGTTTGAAGCAGTCACCTAGACAAAGGTATAAGAAGTTCTACTCTTTTATGAAAGAAATTGGGTTTATGAAAAGTACGAACGACAATTGTGTCTATATGATGAAGCTCGCCGATTGTTCTTTCATATATTTGCTACTTTATGTTGATGATATGTTGATAGCAGTAAGATATATAGTTGATATTAAGATTTTGAAGGAACGGTTGAAAGGAAAATTTGAGACCAAGGATTTATAAATAGCGAAGAAAATACTTGGTATGGAGATAAGGCGAAATCGCAAAGGAGGAAAGCTATACTTGTCTCGACAACGATATGTTAAGAAATTTTTGGAACGTTTCGGTATGGCAGACGCTAAATCTGTAAGTACTACGTTGGCAGCTCATTTTAAACTTTCAACTCGTTCATCATTACAGACAAAAGATGAGATTAAATATATGTTGAATGTTCCATATACGAGCACGATGAGTAGCGTTATGTATGCCGTGGTTTGTACACGACCCGACATTTCACACGCCGTTAGTGTTGTTAGTCACTATATGGCATCTCCTGACAAAAGCAATTGGCAGGCGTTGAAATGAATATTACGATACCTGCAAAATACGTCTGACGTAGGATTGGTGTTTAGAAAGAACGACTACAATTTAGTTAGATTCAACTACTCCGACTATGCGGATGATCTTGACAGACGTAGATCGATCACCGGTTATGTGTTCTCCTTAGGAGGATGTGTCATTAGTTGGCATGCTTCTTTACAGCCTACAATAGCGTTGTCTACGACGGAGGCGGAGTATATGGCCGTTGTTGCAGCCGTTAAGGAGGCAATTTGGTTGAAGAGGCTATTTTCGGAACTTGGTATTCCAAAAAATACATAATAGTCTATTGTGATGGCCAAAATGCAATTCACTTGATGAAAGATCAGATGCATCATGATAGGACGAAACACATCGACGTAAGGTACTGGTTTGTTCAAGAGACCGTTGAGAAAGAAGAGCTTCTAGTGAAGAAAGTTGGCACGGTGGATAATCCAGCCGACATGTTGACGACGTCTCTTTCAGTTGTTAAGTTTAAGCATTGCTTAAACTTAACTGGAGTGCGTAGCACTCATTGAGCCCTTGAGGGGTTTTGTGGTGTAGGTGGAGCTATTATTATTTTGATGGAGTTTGTGGAATGCGAGACAGAATAGAGATTTGTTATGCGTGCCTCACATTTATCCCTATTTGATCCGACGTTAGATTTGAAGTTACCTGCAGGACAGACATCTGCTTCGCTCTGTCAATTCTGGAATTTCGGTAAATACCCTACAGACGTTTGTCCCACTATAACGGACGTCTGTAGGCCTGGACAGAGAGTTGATGTTTTTGGATATATTTTGACGGACGTTTGCCCACAGAAGACAAATGTCTGTCGTCGGGCCTGATGCAAAATTTCCTTAATTAAGAAATTAGTTTTTAGAGAATATCTTTTATATGTTATATATGATAGCTTATTTTTGACCTAGACAGGATAGCAATTTGATTATTGGTGAAAACCCATTGTTATTGTGAAAGGTCTAGGGTTTGATAGGAATTTGTGTTTTCTCCGTTGATTTGTACTCCTCCGTATTTGGATTATTAAAGTTTCGCCTTCGCATATTTGTTTTGTAGTAAGTTCTCATTTTTTCATCTTGCCTATGATTTATTTCTTCTTCTCTTTATCGTTTGATTTGTGTTTTGTGATTGCCTTAATCGCAACACAACCTTTCATAAATATGATAGCAATTTGTAAAGAAATTCAAAGAGGAATTCAGTTTTGGAATTTTGTTAAAGCGGAATTGGAGACTCTTCGATGTTTGAAGGAACATAAGAGAAGAGGGGCAGTTTGCAAATTGTAAGGAAGAAATACTACGAAGATAAATGATGTAATGGATGAGAGGTATTAGTGCTTTCTTTTTCTTTTCGTTTTTCCCTGTTCGATTGTATTAAACAATTGTTATCCCACAAAATCATTAGCTTAATCTTTTGAATAAAATGATTACAACCTGGAATTAGATTCTAGGTTCAAATCTCACAAGAACATATATAACATTTTCCATTTGATTTTCCATGTAAAAATATGTGGGGCTGATGCTTAATTATAAACTCTTTCCCCCCCTTTTTTTGCATAAGTGTAAACAAGCATTGGCCCTCACTAACTTAAGATTTCGGTGAAGTGGTTACCGACAAATAAATAGGCACATTTAGTTAAATATATATTTAAAACAAATAAAAATGCAGTTGCTTACATCTGAGGTGAGGAACAACTTCACAAAATTCTCCGTGAGCATACCGAGCGATTTCTCTCTTCTACTCTCCATACCTAAACACCAATTCAATTCAATTCAACAAAAATTAAAAACAAGGTCTACCCTCAATAAAAGTTTACGCCACACTAACAAGCAACAAAACACGATTTAATCACAACTACAAAGCTTAATCCTAACTATACACTAGCATTCATTACCAGATTTCCCCTTGCTAGAAGACAAATTCGGTTTCTCTTCTCCGTATTCTTCGGTCTGCTCCTTATCATCTTCATCATCCTCCAAATCCTTTCTCAAATCCAAAACAGAAAGTCTATATTAATTAAGGAAACAATAATTTAAATGCGATAATCAATCAAAGATTGACATTTTTAGCACATAACCTACTTCTGCTTTCAAAAATCTTGTTTCAGGAGCAGATCCTGAATTCTCCCTCAATTCCTCCTCCTAATCCAGACCAAACAAAATTTAGGGCAAGAAGCAGAAATTAAATCTAAACGCAATTTGCGATTAAACACCTTGAGAATTTCTAAGGCCTTAGGGATCCCACAAAACCCAATCCAAGAGTATCGGTTCTTCGCCTTCCTTCTCAAAACCTAAACAAACCCACAATAAAAATTTAACAATCTTGATACCAAAAAATTAGAAAGAATTCAAAGAGTGAGAGATCTGACCCCAACACTCTCTAATACATTGACAATATCATAGATCCGCCGCCTCTCGACCCCCAATCTCCTCGCCGCATCATCCAAACCCACCGACTCGACGTCGGCGCGATCATACAGGCTCACAAAACTACAAAAACGCCCAATTTCATCAGAAAATCACACAACAAATCTTGAAATGAAATCAAAGATCTGATTTTTACTTGGCACACAGCAGGCCCAACGACTTCTGCTTCCTGCTGTAAGAGTGATGCAAGCTCCCACTCGCTCCTCCTCCTCCTCCCTCCAAGAAAATGGAGGAAGATGAAGACATTACTACCATGTGCCCTAATTTCCTCACTCTCTACCCCTTTATTCTTGTTAATTTCACCAGCATACCGGAAAAATTTGGGCAAAAAAACTCGTAAAAACGATGAAAGATCGAAGCTTTTTCTTGTAAGGACAACAGATCGAAGAGATTTGAAGAATTCAGCAAAAAAGGAAGAGGAATATTTTCAAAAAAGAAAATTTGTGGGGATTCGGAGAATAGAGATTTAAATTTGTTTCCACGCGGTCGAGTGCAAGACGATAATAGACATGGTTTATTGGGTAATTTACGGGATTCGTTGTGGGATGTGTCTGATTGTTGAGGGTATATTTGTAAATGTATAGGGGGCGGTGGGGTGTCCAAGATAAGTAAGTGGGGGGCCACGTGAGAGGGTGCAGCCGTATGATTCGCGCCAAAGGTTTTCATTTGAAATTGCAGCGAAAAATCCTATTGGAACCAGCTGGGTCTTTTGCATATCACTCTCTAGAATTTTCTGAATTTGAAATACAAACCTGAGAACTTAGCATTTTAGTTTTAACCCTTAAATCTCTCAAATCTTAGTTTTTTTTCCTTTACATTTTTTGCATTTTGCAATTTTGTAAAAATTTTAAAATCTTTTGTTGCTCCAGATTCAACTAATTGTCTGCAAAAACTAAAAGGTCCATTCTCTCTTCTTCTTCTTCTTTTATTTTTTTGGGTAAGGAATCATTGATTTTTATGAGCATATTGTCATCAAATTAATAAATAGCAATCGTGTTATTTTTTAAAATCTAAGAGAGCAATTTCATGCCGAAATTTATAACAGTCTAATCAGAAGTTGATAGAAAATAGAAAAAAAAAAACAAAAGATAAAAAACGGGATGTGACATCAAAACAACCCCATGATTTGGAAATGAATTTTTTTTTAAAGTTGACAGGCCTTATCTTTAAATTATCGAAATCGATTCAAATATATATTTCGTAAATTGAAGCTACTCAGATTGCAGCAAGCCATATCATGTGCTCCATGTACAAAACCAATAAACTTACGTAAAAGTAAAACTGTTATTAAGACATAATAGTCACAATAAAACCTATGGATACGCTGCACTACAATTTTCCAAAATCTGCCTGTAATTACATTAACAGCGTCTTCAATGTTTTTTTTTTCCTTTTCTTTTTGGAGATCCTCATTGTTTTTTATCTACAGCTTCAATAAGTTTGTTCTTTGCCTTTTCTAGGGAATCCAAAAGCTTTTCAGGTTTTCTGCTGCCTGCCTGAGCAAATTTCGGCCTGCCTCCACCTCCACAGCCGCATATTTTTGCTATACTTCCTATGAATTTCCCGGCATTAAGTCCCATACTGATTACTTTGGGGCTAAATGCAGCAACCAAGCTCACTTTGCCATCACCCGGGCATGATCCTAATATAACGGCCACAGGATCTTGCAACGAGTCTACGACATATCCCACGGCGCTCTTTAGTGCATCGGGATCTGTGTCGTCCATACTCTCAACTACCGCCCTGCAAAAACATATTTTCTCAGATTTTGTGTTGTTATTTTGGGTAAGTAGGGTATGACACCGTTTATATCATCCAACACCTATAATCAATGTTTGAAGACCAGATATCCACTTGAGCACTGGTATATACTGGTAATCGGTATAAAAGTATAATAAAATATGTAAAATTGAAAAATATATTAAAGAAATGTATTTTCACCTTATAAAATGCATATTTCTACCAAACTATTATCATACAAATTAATATATAGCAGTCAGTATCAAGAGCGATACCAGTACTTGACCGGTATGTATCGGACCGGTATATCACCACTCGCAAGTAGTCCTGTTTACTTCAAACAATGCTTATAACCCATTGACTATATATGTTGCCAAACGTTCTTGGAATTGTCAGTTGTCAAGCCAAATTTGATATCTAGCACTGATCGGTGATATCTCAAAGGGCGTCGAGTGCTAATAACCAGTTGACGGGTTCTACGATTTATTCTTCACTCCCCAAATTCATTATCAATTTCCCCGATTGGTAATGAGACAGAAGGATCATTTGCCGGTTATTTTACTTTAGCTAGCAATTTATGTTGATTCAAATTATTGATCCATCATATTTTCCTAATGGTTAGCTAGCTAGACAGTTGAGGAAAAGAAAAAGAACAAAGAATGAGATCAAGGTTGTTCGTAGGTACCTAACATTAGAGGTTCCAATTTGAAAAGCTTTGCTCGCAGTGGTTGATGCCTTCAGTATCGCCACTTTATTGCGCAGGGTTGAAATTTCACTTCTAGACATCCTTAGCTCCTCAAGGATGTTCTCTACACGATTAGTCACATCTTCTGCTTTTACCTTCATATTGAAAAAATAAAACATGTTGGAAGTAGTAAAAACTATGCCATTATATTACATGAACAGAAAATTCCAATCATTTTCTATGTTCAAGCGAAAACGTAATGGATACTGTATCTTAGTGATTGAGTTCTACAGTTGTCACTTGCCATAATAATTTGGAGCATGGATGTGCAAAGAGAAACAAGCTGCATGATGCCCAAGCAGGAAAAACTAAGCCATTATATTACAGAAGCAGTTTGTCGAAACGCACTAGACATAATTTTACTGATAGCTAGGATAGTTTTATGTCTTTATATAAAGTGCACAAAACATCACCACCTGAAAAAAGGATAGAACAATAGCCCCTGCTCTATAGATGTGTAACAACCTAAGAACTACATATTATTAGAAATGACAAGACCCAAAAAATTTCACAAACCGATGCATAAAGATTTCGACAAAGGAAAAAGAGTGCTCACATAATATAACATAAAAAAAAAACTAGCTACTTTCTTAAAACCAACAGCTAATTCTATGTCAACTTACCGCAAGAGCCCCAAACACTTTCATCAAGAACGAACCCGCGCCTGCAGCTTCTCGGGGCTCTTCCCCGACGAAGCCAGCTCTCTATCCGCCATCTCCGCAAGCACTCTGATCTCACGCGTCACACGATACACAGCTTCCATCGCCCACGCCGACCCCCAATTCCTAAACCCCTGCAAGAATGCACTACAGCAAAAAACCCACCAGTCCCAAAACCCTAACCCTAACCCTAACTCACAGCAACCAAAATTTCAACAAATTTCCTCTAATTCACTTCAAAATTAATTTTTTTTAGCCTAGTCTTCAAAATCAACAGATACCTGGCAGATTTCTCGAAGGCGGGATAGGAGTCGGCGTATCAGCCGACACGGTAGCAGTGGAGGCATCGAAGGAGAGGGATTCGGAGTGCTGCGAGATGAGGCGGTTGGTGGCGTCTCCGGCGACGGCGACGGAGAGGAGGCTGGGGGAGTTGGAGGAGAAGGAGATGAGGGAGGTGACGGCGGCTGAGAAGGCGGAGATGCAGTCTCCGATGCGGCGGTGCGCCTCGCCCACGCTCAGGTACGCCATTGATGCGTGGGTTTTCGTGTGTGTGTGAGAGAGAGGGAGAGAGGGAGAGATTAATTCATGGCAGGTATTTGGGCTTGAGCCGGGCTCGGCCCAAACCCCATAGCGACCCGAACCTGCCCATCCAAAGATAGCAATAATCCGATTCGAATATGTTTATAGATAGTGATCAGAAATGAAAAATCAGCTATATACGAACAGAGGTTTAGCCATATCCGTGTACGGTGTTTATCCACGGACGTGGATGAAGACACAAATAGTCATCGTAAATTAAAAAAAATACAATCCATATTTGATAAAAGATCCGATACGGAAACGCAGCATGAGTGGATTATTTGTATTTGTTTACCTGCCCAACTGATACCCCTAAGTGTTGTAATGAAAAGTTTATGGATAACACAGGAATCTGATTCTAATTTTTTAACTATATGTGCCGGTTTGTTAGCGGTGGATCCAAGATGGGTCAGCTTTGGCAAGCGATCTACCTGATTGTAATTCCGCGCCTCCTGTCTCATGTGGAGAAAAAAGAAACTTATATGACGGCGGTTTGGGCTTAAATAAAGATTTAAAACTATTTGTAGGTAAATTTCCTTTAAATATTTTTCCATGATAAATTCGAACTGCTCAACTGTATGAACCGAAAGGAAAGACATGCACATCACCGCCGAGTATCATAAATGTACTATAGTACAGTTCCGGTACATCAAAGACAACCTTTATGACGATATCGCCACCATGCATTTCACAAAAATATGTAAGAAAGAAACTGCAGGCACATGTTAACTCTCGGAACATTGCCGGCTTAGCAACTCCTTCATGGCACCACCGAAATAATTGTCGAAATAACCAGGGGGTTCAAAGATAAAGCAAGAGATCACATCCCTTAGTGTCACGACACCGATGACTTCACTGTCATCGCCCTTCACCACATAGATCCGATGTGTGCATCTCGATGCTAAGCTATCGATCACGCTTCCAAGGCGTGTGCTTAGTGCACATTGAACGGGTGGAGGTGCAATTGAATCATTTTCTGGGCCCATCGAAGCTTTAATCTTTATGAAATCCATCACAGTTAGATGCCTGGCAAAGCGATTAAACAAATAAGGGGAAGAAAAGCCACTTATTTTCCGATTTTTTAATTCCGAAATAGTCCTTGATGAAGGTTGTAAATAAGCAATGCTAATGAGAAACTGTCTTAAGAAATGGCAAAAGGTTGAAATGTTTCGGTAACAAAGGCTTGCAAACGCAGAAAGGAAACAAAGATGCATCTTTTCTCAACAGAAAGGATGAGACTTTTGATACTGACAAAAATGGATCGGAATTCTCAGCCCACCGATAAAACCGGTACAGGGGTGCACATCATAATATAAAAAATACCCTCAAAGTATAACACTAGAAAATACCCTCAAATTATGACACTTAAAGGTTCAATACCTGAAACTGGAAAAAAGTGAAGGCTTGAGCAACAAGAATCTGATGTCTCGAATGCTTATAGTACCAACGAGCTTTCTGTTCGGCTCTTCTATAACAGGGAGTCCACCGATTCGGTTGTCTCTCATGCGTTTGAAGGCTTCAAGGATTAACTCATCACCTTTGATGCTAATGACCTGATAACCAAACCAAAAAAAGGCTCTTTCTAATAGAGCGGCGAAAAAAATGAACTTGGCATGAATTACAAGCATTTGGCAAGTAAGGGAACTAGATAACCTCATTACGGATCCAGAACTAAAACTCCATTTCTCGAAATTAACTAGTATGAAATATCATGCAGCTACCAGAAAAGGAGGAAAGAAACAAGTGAAATGCGCTCCAACAAAGAAAAAAAGCAATTTTTTCAAATATTTGTCATCCGAGTCAAGATTAGTCTCCTATTTGGCGCCAGGAAGTTTTACTGCAAAAAACTCCCCTTCAGAACAGATTTTAAAGAAGTTCACTGTAATAACGTTGTTTTGTGAAACAACGAGGTTTAACGAAAGCTTAGTGCAATTCAGACCAAAAAAAAACTAGGGAAATGGGAATGAGAAACTAAATGAAATTATGTTCAACTTTAAAGCAAGCCAGCGATAATTTCCAAAGCCTATGATGCAACCTTCGCAAATCCGATGGAAGTTACCTCATCATAAGACATAAAGGGAAGTCCAAGATCTGAAAGAGGGCATGCAGCGATGCAATCAAACCAGTCCCTTCCTTTGCATTGCTTGAGACCTTGCACAATGGCTGATTGAGTGATGAAATTCTTAATATAGGGCTTTTCTAATTCAATTACAGGTACATTTCTCAGCCTGTACTTTGATAGCAAGAGGAGTACTGTAAGCATGGAACGGTCTGATGCAACAGGGAGAAAGGGAGCAATTCTATACGACTCAACGATTGATTTTATCTGAAAATAAAATGTAAAAATTGTAACATAATTGAAAAAAATAATCAAACACAGGTGTTCATATCAGTCAGTAACTATTGCGGCAAAATAACAGTTGCGCGACTAGGAAGCATCCGCAACATGACTTCGACATTGTGGTGTGCATATTTCAGATTCATGGTTTAGGTCAAGGTTTAAAATCTCGGTATCGGGATTGGTATCGGATGGTCAATTTCCGGTTCATAATCGAAAATCTCGGCTGTATCGAATAGCAATGATGGATGTATATCATTAAAAAAAAGGAACTTTTAAGAATCAGAATTTTTTTTTACATTAATATTTAAAGTAATTGTAAACAATTTGTCAAAAAAATTGAAATTGATGATGTCTAAAGTCGCATTAATGATGTCAAACTAACCATAATAACCTCTAATAAACACATTAGCAAACCCACTAACCAATAATAAACTTAATACAAAAACCCAATTATGAAATGGTAAACACTGTATTCCATGATATCGGATGGTATCGGGCACGGAACTCGAATGGTCTTTTTTTTAGGATCGGAATCGCCCATCTCGGATCGGGATAGGCCGAGATTGCAAACCATGGTTTCTGTGTTTGGTTGGTATAACCAAATCATATGAGAAAATACATCTGTTCATTTGGACGTTCAGTCAATACCAAGTTAATAATCAATTCTAATGAAATCATGACCAGCTATTTCAGATTATCTTATATTTTAAGCAACATGTCATAGTATTTTAGTGGTCTAGAAATGTAGAAAAGGGATAAAGAATATATGAGCCTCTCAATTTCGATTCATCGGTTAAATTTCCAACATTTTAAAGACCCCTCTATTTACGGGAAAGAGGAACAAATTAAAAGAGAGAGAGTGGTCTCACTTTAAATTATTTCGGTGGAATCATAATATCACCCATAATGCACCACCTCTCAAGGATTATACCATCAGATGTCTAGCAAATAGCAATCCTAATCCTTCGCATTGCATGCCCACTCAAACACTATCAACTAAAATTTTGTGTCTACCAACTTATACTCCTCAAAATTCTAGTGCACGTGTACCAGTAAATGGCTGAAAACATATGCCCAAATCACTGCCTCGGATTCAAATTGATACGAGTAAGTTGATTTAATTATTTCACAAAGCAATGATCTAAACATACATGAATAGGTGTTACAACAGATGTCAAACTCCAGTGTTGTGGGAAAATTAAGTTTGTATTAGGTAAAAGGAGAATAATGGAGGAAAGGTACCATAGGAGGGAATTTCCTCCTATGGCGCCAAAAAAATATACCCTCCACGATTTTTTCCGACAATCGGCATTTATCATCTTCATCTTCATCATCTAAGATGTGATTCTACCACTTTTTCACCATTGAATTAGTGAGTGCAAAATTAGCGGTTTACCGACGATAGAACTTTTTACATTGCCAATTCAACGGTGAAAAGGTGGTAGAATCACATGAAATTTGGTGTATCCACATCTTAGATGATTAAGATGATGAAGATGATGGGTGCCAATCGTCGAATAAAATGGCGGAGCATATAGGCTTTTGGCGCCACCTAACGAAAGTGTCCTAGGGCCTCTTTTCTTCATTATTCTCAAACGAGCTAGGTAAAATTACTTTTATCCATGCCTAGGTATGTGTATCTAAAGTTCTCCAGTGTCCACAATTTTAATAATTTATTGTCTGACATTCACATCCGCATCATGTCTGCCCAGATCAATATAGAAATCCTTTGGAATATAATCATCAAATACTCTGTAAAAATTATTTATAATGAAACAACCACAGAAGTCCAGACAACATTAGGAATGCTTAATTGCATGTAACACCCGTCATCGCTATCTCATCCAGCTCTTATCACTTAATTAGTATATTAGTACAAAGAGATCACTTAATTTGATCGTCGACTAAATTAGAGGTATAATGCACGTAAACTAACTGAGTGTGATAAATTGCAGATGTATAGACGGGAGGTGTTATATGCAATTATCCGCATAAAAAGGTTATATCAAAATTGATGAAGGGTTGTTGACTTGAAAGGTTTTTCTTGAAGTAAACCGTAGGAATTGAATGATTAACAGTGCAATGCCTGGACTAGTCCCAGCTCATATAATCATATACATAACATAAAGGCTATGTTACACTAAACTACCCTTGACTATAGTTGTTTTTCACTAGATAGTTATGGGTAGTTTAATCTAATTTAGCCTAACATAATTAAAAGGTTAAATCAGTGAATGCTGACCGTTGTCGACTTGAAAGGTTCTTCTTGAAGCAAAAGTCTATAAAAATCCTCCCCCAAAAAATCAACCGCAGATGCACCATCTTTCCCGACATTTTTCTCTGTCGCCACACCACCAGCCAATGCCGCACCTGTGGCTGCCACAGTAACCCCGGCCATGGCAGCAGGACCCGTGGCCCCCACAGCCACCGCCCCGAGAGCACTGACAGCGCCAGCCCCAACTCCGGCGACGGTTGCGGACCCTACGGATAACCCAGC
Source organism: Agapanthus africanus (assembly GCA_030015575.1). Classification (NCBI taxonomy): domain Eukaryota; kingdom Viridiplantae; phylum Streptophyta; class Magnoliopsida; order Asparagales; family Amaryllidaceae; genus Agapanthus; species Agapanthus africanus. The sequence continues at coordinate 414,412,074 of CM057338.1, read as the reverse complement.
AGCAGCAAGCTCGGCGTTTTCTAACACCCAGAGAATGATAGCAGAGTAATCAATTATTCCGAGATATCTTCCTTTCCAGTTGATGCTCGTTGTGTTGGAGTTTCTTACAGGAGCAGCCAGTATGTTGTGTTCGGATAATATTCGGACAGCGTCGATGATGGGTGTGTCTGATGAGATCTCAATTACTGTTGAACATAAGACATGGGATTTAGAGAGACTTATTCTAAACACAAGCAACATAGGATATGTTTGTTATGGATTTCTCTGTGTTTGGGTTGATAGAAATATTAGAATCTTCCATGCTAAGAATTCCTGTGTCTCTCCTTCATAAATTCTACATTTACTGAAATTTTGGACAGGTATTTGAAAAGGAAGAGTGTTAATATAGAATAAATTACCGGTAATTGCTCAAAATTGATGAAGTCGTTGTGGAACCTAGTAGTCTATTATGTTCTCCTTTATTCTTTGGGTTGATTGCTATATAGTCTTCCAAAGTTTCCCCCATGTTGCACTAATATACTTTATTGATTTTTTCCCAGCAAAAAAAGACCCTATAGTTCAAACCGTTACCACACAACTATCTCCGGTTAACCTCCTATTAGGATATTCCCGAAAAGATTCTCATGTGCATAACATGCGACTACTTTTGGACTTTTTTTTGCCCCTAGCCATATAATAAATATCTTTAAAATACCCACAACTAGTTATTAAATTCTTTTGGGTTTCGACCCCAAGTTAATTAAGTTCCTTCTTACTCTCTTCTTCTCTTGATCTGCCCTAAATTATAGGTTTTGTCTTCCTCATCCTCTTCCCTTGATATGCTCTAAATCAGGGTTTCTTCCTCCTCTCCCTCTTAGTCACAAATCAGGTGCATATTCGAGTGGATCATCCACTCATCAAATTATCAAAGGGAATTTTAAAATTTATTAGTCGATTGGGAAAAATGAAATTGCAACTAGACTGAAGCTTGAAGAAACATTAAGACCTAAGATGGAAAAGTAATTAATTAATCAAGACTTAAGGGGAGGAAAAACCCTAACTTATTCTATTTTGGAGCTTAAGATCTTCAAAAATCTCGATTTGATAAAGAGATTAGAGAAACTCTCTCTCTCTCTCTCTCTCTCTCTCTCTATATATATATATATATATATATATATATATATATCACATCCTTGTTGATGTGGGAAATTTAGGGTTAAATTTTAACTCTTGCTTAGGAGATAAATTGGGGAATTGGTAAAAAATGAGGGAAGATATTTTTTACCCAGCTCATGACAAATAATTACAAGGATATTAAGGTCATTTCAGTTTTTTCGTTAACACCATCCGAGGGTATAGTGCAACTTTGTACTTTAGGGTATTGCAGTGCAAGGAAACAAACAATAGAGTATATAAGTGCAACATGGGTGAAACTTTGGATACTGTATAGCTATTAACCTTTACTCTTTCCCCTTACTTCGTTACTTTTCAATATTTTGGCCCTTTTGGGTACACCTTTAAGCTGTACATGTAACTCTTCTAAGTCTTCTTACATCATAGAACCTTGCTCCAAAATCGTCCCATACTTGTGGGAATAGGCTAAGACCCTGTTTGGGAATGGAGTCATGTTTTCTAAACAGCAGTTTCATAAAGTTAGCAAAACTTAACTCCAAAATGCTAACTTTGGCTTGTTTGGCAACCATTTTGGAGTGGAGATAACTTTGAGATATCTGCAGTTATCTCAACTCCAATCCGATTAATGTTTTGTAAACTCCATTTTTGGGGTTTGGGGTTTGCAAACCACGGTTTGCATCCTCTCTACCTCCACTAAAAGATAAACCACAGCTATCCTAACTTCATATCCAAACAGGGCCGAAAATGATGAAGATGGTGATGGTGATGGTGAAAGAAAAATGCTTCCATGATCCTCATTGACTTGGACAACCATTAAATGCTACCGATGATTTTTAATTAATAACATTAAATATAAACATATGCTTCCATAAAATACCTTTGCCACCTGGAACTTCCGGGAATGCTGAAACAGGTATTTGCGCAAATGCCGACGTCAATGATTCTTGCAAAGAATATGGCAGCTGTTTTCTAGACTGGATGATGTCAAAATAAGCATCGTGGCTTGGAATATCTGAATTTGCATCTGCTCGTTCAGACATTTTGGGATCAAGTAACTCAAACCATAAGCCAGTACACTATCTGCAGGAAAGAGAGAGAAAGATACAGTAATCAACAAGAAAGAATTTATATTACACCAAAAGTACTAAGCCAATGGTTTAAGCATGCAAGATGCCAACGATTATATTATAACAAGAAAATACCAGAACTTTGGATATATTGTGATGTGCTATGGGATTCCCCAACACATATTTTCCAACACTTTTTTCAACTGCCTATAAAATTAGAACTCCGAAGCAATTTTTGTGATAGATCTAAAGAGGGGTATGCCTAATAATTTTGATTATTCAAATATTCTGCAGTTCGACAACTATGCAAAAGAAAAATTATCTTCTTTTCCAAACTTTCAATTTACACCTTCTATATTAAGGAACCTCAGTATCATCCGCGACTCCAACTACCAGTAAGAAATTATTGTAATTTGCATTATATCAGCAAGGCCAAACTAGTCCATAATCAAATTTATTCTGATCAAACGTTAAAGAATTATGATGACTAAAACTGTGTTTGGTTTCAGTGGAAGCGATGAAAAGAAATTGAAACATACACGGGAAGTTGTATTATCTAGTTTTGCCAGGAAATGATATAAAAAAGAACAGAAAGAATGAGAAAAAGAATCTAGCAAAAAAAAACACCTTCATCAATTTCACATATTCAACCTAGTGAAAATAAAATAAAAGAAATGGGAACGCTCAGGCGTCGCTTAAGTCAGATCGGAATCTAGATTGGGCTTCGTTAGCATCACTAAATCGACCTTTAATCAATGGTTTCACTTGTTTCCCTTCATTTTCCATTGACTCCTTTTGCTTCTCTAGTTATCTCTACTCTTATCTTGCAAACTCTTAGAATGCAACTCATGTCATCTATTGATAGAGTATCCTTTTCAAACGTTAGATATTAAAAAGATGAGTAAAATCCCCAAATGAATTCTATCATTTCTAGCTATCCATATCATCGACTTTTCAAATATTTAATTTCCCTCCTTCCCTTCGAAACTATCCACATCATAATTCTATTATTTAAAATTGACTCCTTCAATTTCAACTACCCTATTCCACAACCTCCCTCAAACAAAAAAAAAATATTGTATAAAATATTGATCTATTTCATGTGCAAAAAAGAAAAACTAGTCTATTTAACTTTAGTTGTGTCCGTTCTTCACTTATCCCAATCACATCCTAAACACAATCATTATTGAATGAAGAAAATCAACAGAAATTACGCTGTTCTTATTTAGCAATTATAGCTTCTCAAAAGCAACACCCGACATCAATTCAAACTACATAAAAGAAATGAGAACACGTAGGCATCTCTCAATTCTGATCGGAATGTCAATTGGGCCTCGTCATCATCTCTAAATCGACCTTTCAATCAATGGTTTCATTTGCTTCTCTTCACTTTCCATTTACACCTTGTGCTCCCCAAGTTATCTATTTAACTCTAATTGCTTTCTGTTCACTTTTTGCCACCACATCCTAGACATAATCATTATCGAATGAAGAAAACCAAACTTAATCAGCACAAATTCCACTATTAATAGTTTCGCAATTATGGCTTCTCTTGTCATAGTTTTCTAAACCAAGAATTCAATACTTATTTCAAGAGGGTAGGCGCCAGCTCTACGGCCGGTCGTACATCTTTCTCAAATCTTTACTCAAGCTTTGCTTCGTAGCCGACCCCATTTGGATGGGAAATGGCTAAGATGATGATGATGATGATGGCCTCTCAAAACAATACCTCTCAACAATAAAACTGCCTAACTAAAACTAAATTATTCAAAAAGACAATCAATATGCTGCAAGCAAACTAAAATTACTTTCTTTTTGAAAAAATCTCCAAGTTACAATATGAGTTAGGCATTACATCAAACACAAGATACTCATCATTCATTCAATAAAATTTGGTACTTCCCCACTAAATTTTACTAAAATTAGAGCACACCCATGATTGAAGAGAACTTTAAAGATACAAAAAATTCAGAAAAATAAATAACCGCATCTATTAAATGAGAAAAATCATACCGATGGAAGCAAGCAGTTGTGTAGCGTGAAGAATTCTCGGATGAGAATTCTTTCTCAATCCGATGAGAAGTCTTTAAAGACTGCGAATCTTACTTTAACACGTGTACTCGTTAAAGGGCACGTGTGCAACACTGAGGAAGGCAAAATAGTTTGGTGGGAGAAACGGGCAGGAATGAAAAATTCGAGCTCACTCTGAATCACATCCGATTTTTGTCAAATACAGATTATAATTTTGATATCCGTGAATATCATATATGTATCTGTCAATAGCAATTAGAGAGGAATATAATAATGCCTATATCCTAATCCATATAAGAAATAGAAATTTGACTTTATAAGTTTCCTATTTTTACCAAGGGTACTAATTTCCATTTCTTATTAGTATCCAAACCCGTATTCAAATCCGTCTAAAACAAACTACTGGATACATATACCGAAACACCTATATCCACTCTGTGTGGTTTACATCCCTGGACCCATCATTCAGATAAATACCTTGAACTTTACAAGTTGTAGTCTTGCAAACACATCTTGAACTTTAGAAATTGCACCCAGCATGATTTCACATAGACAAATAAGCAATATAAACTTAACTTCATTTCAAAATTCTCACCCCCGCCACCACGACCATCTTTAAACAGGTCTCTATCATTTTTTCCATGTTCAAAGATTATCGCTCGATAACAAAGACCACAGGAATAAATTTAAACAAGAATAACTGCATACTATTAAATGTCCATGACATAGATACACTGTACACATTTATAAAAGACTTTTATTTAATCATGCCCTGATGGAGCTCCTTCCCGGGCCTCCGTCAGATGTTGTCTTCCGTTGATCTCGAGGTGAACTTGACTGATTGTCCTTCGTTGCGTGTGGGTCTCAATGGGTTGGAGAGGAGAAGGTGGGGTGAGGAGGTTGTCGCTGAGTACCTGCAAAGAAGTCCCGGGGTGGTTTGGTACCACCGGGAACCCTCCGACGCTCAAGTTAGTGATGAGATCCGAGCAGAGTAACGACGTAAAGTGTGGAAAAATGGCTTACTTAACCCTTCTGTGATGGGGGTTTATATAGCGGTGGTGGCACGCAGCAGCAGGCGCGAGAATCTCGCCGGCAGTTACGCTCTCGACGTCACGTCCGCGCAGAGAGCGGATCGCCCATTAATAGGGATCGTGATGGCGTGGAACGTGGGATGTTGTTGGCGTAGAATCTGTGCATGGCGAGATTCGCGGAGCGGCGGTTACGCCTGTGAGTGGTGGAGTTGGTCGGAGGGCCGAGAAAGACGGCCTTGGCTGGGGGCTCGGGGACGAGCGAGGAGGCCGAGACGTCTTGGTCCTGTGGCAGCTCGGGGCGAGCTGAGGGGCCGAGGAGGTTAATTTGCAGGGGGGCCCCGAGGAGGGCCAGTTTGCGCTTGCAGGTCGGGCACAGGGTGGCCTGGACGGCCCCTGTGGGCCCTTTCTTCTGAGCCTTGGGACACATCATCTGCCACGTGTCCTGATCTTGGAGGTCGCCAATATCGAGCGTCATCATTAGCCCCCCACTCTTGCCCCGACTAGCTAGCGGGTCGGGTCAGGAGTGGACTGCCAGGCCCCCCGAGGTGAGCTCCTTCTCAGGGTTATGCCGGGATGAGTTCTCGAGCCGTCGGTTGTCTTTTCCGCTAGCGAATCGAGGCGAGATCTTTGCATATAAGGAGGGTGCGCCGGTTCGTGGAACCTGCAGTCGAAGCGACGGTCCACGTGTCGAGCGCCAACTAGCTGATGCGACGTGCGCAGGTCTGCGGCGTCTGATGGGACGCGGTTAATCGCTGGGCTGCCACGTGGAGCGATCGGAGCCGCTGGGCGCAAGGAGTCGTTTCGGCGGGAGACGATGGACGCCATTGGATGAGCCTGTAAGCGATAATAAATACGGATGGGGCCCGCCCTAGGGCCCTTACTTCCTCATATTTCTCATTCTCAAGCCCCAGTTGCTCGGCGCTCGTCTCCCCTCTCTCGTTCCCAACTTTTGAAGAATTTCTTTCCCAGGTTAGATGTATTCCCCTGTAGAATCAGTACACGTTGTAGGAGTAGATGTTAGGGTTCATTTAGATGTGTCCGAGTCCCCTCGGGGAGCAGGGGCTGGGCCCTCTCCCCGAGGCCGTGAGGCGGGGGCCGCCTCCAGGGAGGAGGCGGTAGATGTAGCCCCCAGCACCCCGTGTTGGGTGAGGCATGAGGACGAGCTCGCTAATACTCAAGCTCGCTTCCACATTCCCTCGCGCTACACGCTTCATCTGGCCAAGGAGGGAGAGAGGGCGGACCAGGTACGAGGCAGGGAGATTGCCCTGTATTTGGAAGCTTTTTGGGGCGGAATGCGCTTGCCCTTCTCTTCTGAGGTCGTCGCCGCTCTGAATTTCTTCGCCTTGGCTCCCGGCCAGTTAATGCCGAACGCGTGGAGGATCCTCCTTGGGTTCCTGATCCGCCTGAAGCTGCAGGCGGTTCCCTTCAGCCTTTCCCTTCTCGATTCCTCCCTTGCTTTTAAGAGTCACCCCGGCGGTCGAGCTGGCGACCCGAGGTGGGTTTATTTACTTTTAGGAAGCGGCCTGGGGTCGCTGCCGGGACTGGGGTCGTGGCCTTGCCCTCCTCCATTCACGACTGGAAGAAGAAGTTTTTCTTCGTCTCCCCTCCCCCCCCCCCGAGGGCGAGGACTGGCCGGTGCCCACCAAGTGGTTAAGGGAGAAGAGTCTGCCGGGGAACCTGTCCGATGACCCCGCCGTGGTGAGAGTGGCGTCGTGGGAACCTATCCCTCGATACGACGTGCTGCTGTCCGAGAGGGTTTTGAGCTGGGCCGGGCTTAGCCCCGTCGAGTTCGTTGGTAAGTTAGGCTTGCTTTCTGGGTTTATGTTTTACTCGCGTTGCTGATAATTTGGGTGTTTGTTTTGTGCAGGATCCATAGACTTCGGCGTTCTCCGAAATGCTATGTACCAACCGAGGCAGCCTGCTAAGGCTGGGGGCGCCAGCTCTTCCTAGGCGCAGGCTGCCCCTGCTCCCACCGCCCCGGTGGCGGTGCCCCGAGGACGCTCGGTGGTGGATCCCGCCCCGGGCCCCAGTAGAGTGTCGGGTCGGAAGCGGACCCTGATCGTGGAGGACACGGCCTCGGAAGAGGAGATCGGCTCCCCCTCGGGGCCGCTCAACAGGTGTTCCCGGAGACCTTCCCAGGGCCGGTCTTTGCCGACCGTGGTGGAGGAAGGGGGCTCCGGTTCGCGGTGCCGTCCGGGCTGTCGGTCGCGGACAGCCTCCTCTACGAGATAAAGACCTCGGCCGGGGGTCGGGTTCCCGGGGGAACACTCAAGGCTCAGCTGGCGTCGATCGCCCAGGAGGCCGTGCAGGTAAGCCCTCAGTGCGCGGTGAGATTTAGTGTTTTCCTTCATATTTCTGATCCTTCTCCTTTTTTATGCCTTCCCAGACTCTCCAGCACGTGGCCCTCGCCCTTCGCATGGAGACCGAGGTGGTAGCACCGGTGGTGGAGGCCGCGGGCCAGCTCGCCGCGTTGCAAGAGAGCTCCAGACCGGAGCAGGAGGCGATGTCGGCGAGGATCGCCGCCCTGGAGGGCGAGGTGGATGCCGGGAAAAGGAAGGTCGCCCGGCATCGCGAGGCCGCCGCGATCGCCGAGGGCAAGCTCGAGGACTCCCAGGTGCTCGTCGGCAACCTTAAGAAGACGGTGAAGACCCTCCGGAAGGAGCTGGGGGCGGCGGCCGAGGCCTATAAGTCGGCGGGATCGAGGGCCGTGGCGAGCTACAAGGGGTCGAGGGACTTTTATGACGACCTGGCCGTGGCCACGACTCACATTTGGCACGACGCCTTGATGCCGTCAAGTCTCGGATGCCGGAGTTCGACGTCGCGGATCTACGGGCCGAGTTCCCGTCGTGGGCGTCAACGAGCAAAGGGGAGAGGCTCCCGGCAGGGAGGGGGCCGAGGACCTAGCGCCCCCGGTGGTGGAGGTCGAGGACCTCGAGGTCGTGCCCGGGCCCGAGGTGTAGAGCCCCCGCTCTCCTATCTTCATTTTGTTTTTCTTTTGAATTTTGTAAGGCTGAGGAGCCCAAAAAATACCTTTTGTAAAAACGTATCCTTGGCAGTAGTAATAGAGTTTTTCTTCTTCAGCTGTGATAAAGTTTTCCTTTCTGCCATCTGTTTGTGAAGAATGCTCGCTTGGGATATTTTTACTTGCGCTGTTGTGCTTTCATGTCAGGTTGGCCCTCTGTCTAACGATCGTCCGTCGAGCTGACTATAGTTGTTTGTCGACGAGCGTCTCCGAGGAGGTATTTCCTTGGGCCCCAAGGTCGAGGGGAAGATCGTTTAGGCTTAGGCAGACTTGACATCAATTTCTGATTTAGAGTATCGGCCGTCATCTGGGGGTGACCGGGCATGGTAGCTGCGCCGTCATCTCCTGGTAAGGCTTCATGCACCTGTCGCGGCGGTAGGGGGGTTACCCGCTAGGGAAGGCCGAGCAGGGTAGCTGTTCGGCCGTCTCTTTTGAGGGCTTGGTTCTTTAGAGTTGTGGGTAGGCGACTATCAGCCTTGGGGGGTTGAATGGGGTAGCCGCTCCGATGCCCCTTATGAGGGCTTTTGATCCCTGGCGTAGAGGTTAGGAGACGGAGTTTGACCGAGCAGGGTAGCTGCTTGGGTGCCTCTGTATGAGGGCTTTTGATCCTTAAAGGCGGTGGCAGGAAGCTACCAGCCGTCGATGGCCGAGCAAGGACCCGACTACCTCGGGGAGGACTTTTCGATCCCCGGCGTGTGGCAGGGAAGCTGCCCGTCGGGGATAGCCGAGCGAGGGAACCTCGGGCTCGGCTGCCTCTGGGGGGCTTTCAGATCCTTCAGGATGGGGACCGAGCAGGGTTACTGCCCAGTGCCTCTTGGCGAGGACTTTGATCCCTGTCGGTTGTGGTAGGAAGCTACCAGCCGGGGATAGCCGGGTAAGGACCCGACTGCCTCTGGGAGGACTTTGGCCCTTGGTGCGAAGAAAGCTATAAGGCTGTAGAAAGCCCACCAAGGACCCTTGGCCGGGAAGGGTTACTGCCCGGTGCCTCTTGGCGAGGGCTTTTGTCCTAAAAGATAGTCGAGTGAGGGAACCTCTGGCCTCGACTGCCTCTGGGAGGGCTTTTTGATCCTCGGCGTTGTGGCAGGGAAGCTGCCCGCGGGGGATAGCCGAGTGAGGGAACCTCGGGCCTCGACTGCCTCTGGGAGGGCTTTTTGATCCCCGGCGTCGTGGCAGGGAACCTGCCCGCGGGGGATAGCCGAGCGAGGGAACCTCGGGCTCGGCTGCCTCTGGGAGGTCTTTTTGATCCCCGGCGTCGTGGCAGGGATGCTGCCCGCTGGGGATAGCCGAGCGAGGGAACCTCGGGCTCGGCTGCCTATGGGAAGGCTTTCTGATACCCGGCGTTGTGGCAGAGGAGCTACCGGCCGGGGATGTCTGAGCAGGGTAGCTGCTGAGTTGAATCTTTGACGAGGCGCAGCCTGGCCGTTCGGCTGTAGGTGTGGGGAATGGGAACGGTCGGGGCAACGGCGCGCGCATCTAGTACATTGAATGCGGGGGGAGGCGAAGCGACAACGGCACGTCGCTTTGTTTCCACCGAGTAACGTTCGATGGACGCCGCGTGGCGCGTCGCTTCGTTTCCACCGGGTGACGTTCGATGGACGCCGCATGGCGGCCGTTGGGCTGCACAGCGGGCTATATAAAGAGTATTGGTTCTTCCCCCTTCGCAGATAGGCCATTGAAAATGGAGGATTTCCCGTTCACTATCCCCGAAATCATCAGTTCTGCAGATGTGTACCTTTATGACCGCGACCGCACCGAGGACACGGTGCAGTTGGTTCTTTCTCGCATTGAGGAGCACTTCAGTCGGCTGCTCCCTAGGCGCTCCTCCCTGCTGCAGCTGCTGATGTACTCCATCTGGAGGGGCATCGTCGGGGCTTTACAACCCCCTGTCGGAGCAGCTCTTCGACGAGGCCGTGGGCAAGCTGCAGTCTTTGAGGCGCTTCAGCTTGATCTCCGCGAACCGGCTGGCGCGCTCGGAGGCGCTCGTCCGCGAATGCTACGAGCTGAGGCTCGGGGTCCACGCCCGCGGGGGGAACCGGGAACAGAGGCTGGAACTTGCGCGGCCCCGGTTGGCGGAGATTTTCGCCGAGTACCATGAGCAGTGCTCGTTGCACCCCTTACCCCCACTATTGTAACTTCCCCCCCTTTTCTGCATGTATGGCTGAGGAGCCCATAATACCCTTTGAATAAACAAAGATTTTCTTTCTTTTTCGCAATGCTTCATTGATCTTTATTTAGTCAACAGTAGATTCTAGGAAGAATGTACATTGCTTAAAAAAAGAACAGGTACAAATTAAAGGATGACTTGGTTGGCTTAGGCCGAGCTCCCTGAAGGGCTGCCGGCCCCCGTGCTTGGCATAGGGCATGGGGCTCCCTGAGCCCCGGGCTGGCTGTCCGCTGAAACAAGCATGATCTGGCCGATGGTCAGGTCGATGGGAGGGCGAGGCTGCTCCTGCTCGCGGTCGGTCTGCCATTTGTCCCTTAGGTAGGTGGCGAGGTGCCCAGACCGGATGAGCTCCTCGATGTAGTCCCTCAGTTGCTTGCAGTCCTACGTGGCGTGGCCCAGTACCCGGTGGAAAGCGCAGTAGGGGTCCCGGGTTCGCTTAGCGGCCTGACGTGGGATCGGGGGGAACTTGAAGAACCCCTCATTCTGGGCCTCCTCCAGCAACACCGCGAGGGAGACGTTGAGGGGGTATACTCCTGGAACTTCGGGTGGTAGGGCTGCTGACGCTCCGGCCTGTCCTCCCGAGTCCTTTTCTTCTGGTCGGGTCGATCCGCCCGGGGAAGGTTAGTATTCACTTTGGATTCCGGCTGGACCTCGCGCTCGGTCCACGCCTTGACTTCGGCCATGGTCTTAGGTTGAGCCAGCGCGAAGGAGCGCAACCATTCTTTGTGCCTCAGACCATATTTGAGTGTCATTATGACGGTCTCGTCCCTGTACTCGGGCACCTCGAGGAGGGCGTTGTAGAAGCGGGTAATATAGGCCTTGAACGTTTTCTTGTCCCCGCTCTTAACCGTGAAGAGGTAGTCGACCATGCGCTTCTGTCGACGGTTCCCCACGAAATGGCCGAGGAACTGGGTAGCCAGCTCGTCGAAGGTCGAAATTGAGCGGGGCTCGAGCCCCCGGAACCAGTCCCGACCCGTGCAGATGAGGGTGGCCGGGAAGGCCCTGCACTGGGCTGCGTCGGAGTGATCTTGGAAGCTCATTCCCGCGGTGAAAGCGTCCAAGTGGTCCTTCGGGTCGGTTTTCCCGTCGAACAGAGAGACCTTCGGGGGCTTATTACGCGAGGAGACGCGCACGGCAAGCAGTTCCTCGGTGAATGGCTTCGTGAGCGAGTCGGAGGCGTACTTAGCCCCTTCGCTCGAGAAGTGAGCTTCTCGGCGCATGCCCTCGATCTTCTTCTCGAGGGCGTCGAGCTGACCGTGGTACCTCGAGGAATCGGTGCCTCGGGATTCCCGGGCCCCGCTGCGGATGGACTGCGTCTGGGAGCGGCCCCGGTTTCTCTCGATGAGGTGCCTCAGGTCCCGGGATGAGGTAGCTCTTGAGTCGCTGGGGCGGACGCCTTCTGTGCGTTCCCGCCGATCCTGGTGGGGTCGGCCACGCTCGTGGATAGAAGAGGTGACCGACATTTCCTCAGGGGGGTAAGGGTCGCGAGGAAGCTCGGGGCGAGGCCCCCTGGCTGCGGATCTCGGCGTGGAGCCCTGGGGTGCCCAGCGAGCCTCAGGGAGCACCGGTTCGAGGGACCGGTGGCGAGGGGATGCAGCCTGCTGGTGGTTGGCCGTCCGGACAGGGACAGAGTCTTCTGGAGGCAGTAGAGCAGCGATCTGGGGGCTGGGTGCGGCCGTTTGGACGCGGACGAGGGCCTCCACGAGGAATTGCAGGCGATCTATCCGGCCTGCGAGGGCGTTGATGACGGTCATGGGGGGAGGTTCATCCCCGCCTTCGGTGAGCGGAAGGCGGCGGCTGGTACTGGGATCCCCAGGATGGTCGTTCGCCATGAGAGAGGAGATAGGAAGGCCAACTTTGTATTTTGTGGAATTTATTTTCCACAGACGGCGCCAACTGATGGAGCTCCTTTCCGGGCCTCCGTCAGATGTTGTCTTCCGTTGATCTCGAGGTGAACTTGGCTTATTGTCCTTCGTTGCGTGTGGGTCTCAATGGGTTTGGAGAGAAGAAGGCGGGGTGAGGAGGCTGTCGCCGAGTACCTGCAAAGAAGTCCCGGGGTGGTTTGGTACCACCGGGGACCCTCCGACGCTCAAGTTAGTGATGAGATCCGAGCAGAGTAACGGTGTAAAGTGTGGAAAAATGGCTTACTTGACCCTTCTGTGATGGGGGTTTATATAGCGGTGGTGGCACGCAGCAGCAGGCGCGAGAAACTCGCCGGCAGTTACGCTCCCGACGTCACGCCCGCGCAGGGAGCGGATCGCCCATTAATGGGGATCGTGATGGCGTGAAACGTGGGATGTTGTTGGCGTAGAATCTGCGCATGGCGAGATTCGCGGAGCGGCGGTTACGCTTGTGAGTGGTGGAGTTGGTCGGAGGGCCGAGGAAGACGGCCTCGGCTGGGGGCTCGGGGACGAGCGAGGAGGCCGAGGCATCTTGGTCCTATGGCAGCTCGGGGCGAGCTGAGGGGCCGAGGAGGTTAATTTGCAGGGGGCCCCCGAGGAGGGCCAGTTTGCGCTTGCAGGTCGGGCACAGGGTGGCCTGGTCGGCCCCTGTGGGCCCTTTCTTCTGAGCCTTGGGACACGTCATCTGCCACGTGTCCTGATCTTGGAGGTCGCCAATATCGAGCGTCATCATGCCCCTTTTCTATATATTCAAATATCCATGTTCTCAGCCATCTATTTAGTAACATACAGAAAAATACACTGTATAACGCTTGGAACGACATTCATATAACTATATCAGACACCGACATTTCTTCGAATTCCGATGATTATTTTGCAGGAGATAACTTAAGGAGTTCTTGTGCAACTCTAATAGGTTCAGATTCGCTCACTTCATTAATTTTTCTTTGGCTAGTAAGAGAGACAAAGATCACAAGTCGCCTTCTCATAGCTCCTAGTTACCTCGAAAAATTGCTTCAGAGAACAAATAGAAAAAACCTGAAACAATTTAGTATAATAACCGAAATATCAAAACCAGGAAGCATGTTGAAGAGAGCAATAAAAAGTAATGGAAAGGAAAAGTGTAATGCCATGTTTCGTATCCCAGGTGAATTATATAATCATCCATAAATAAATTATAAGATAAAACAACTTGACATAAGACTTTAAATATAAAATAATTAAGGTTTTAGCATAAAATGACAGTTAATTGTCAAGAAAAGAAAAGAATTTTTTTTTAGAATTAGTAGAGAGTACACCTCAACCTTTTATGAGTTGGTGAGGATTTCTCCTTAATTCACACCTCTTACTAATATTTTGATTAGTAAGGTGTATGCTTAACATGTTTACTTTATTTCTTAAGTGACACCTCCTCCTTTCTCTACACTATATATATTCTCTACACTATATATATACAAAGCTCAAACTTTTCATTTCTAATCTTCTCTTTACAAGTTCTCTTTCTCAAATTTCTTTATTCTCTTGAAATCATTTGCAAATAAAAATCAAGTAGAAGTCTAAGGCAACGGGGTTAGGAACTTCGGGGTTCGGGAAGTGGAGGTATCATGTTTTGAAACTTATGATTCATTCATTTGATTTCTTATTGTAGGTAATATCGAAATACCAATCAAATATCCATTTCATGTTGTTATTACATGTTGATTATTATACATCACATGCTCTTTATGAATTGTCGCATGTAATGTGAATTGGATAATAGTGATCCTTGATTGAATCATCATATGGATTATTATATTGGTGCCATTATATTGGTGATCCATGATTGAATTATCACATGGATTATTATATTGGTACCATTATGCTCTCGTGTATCATTTGTCAGTTATGCATGATTATCTCTTGATACTATAATCGTTCCGTTAAAGGTATACACCTAGAAATTTATGTTGTTACAGGTGCGATTTAGCTATGCCAGTACTATGTGGATATGTCGTCGTAGGCTGTCGTTACAAGCCCTGGGGATTTTATGTTACTTTTGTCATTGTAGACGGGCCACGGTAGGTCAACCCATCCATTGGTGAGTAAGTGGGAGCCCGTACCTTATAATATTGCTTAAGTTTCTTTTCCTTCATCGTATATATTTAAATTGTGGATCTTGTATTCCATTTTGGATTTATTAACGATATTTTCTCTTTCATTGTCATATCAATGCATCGACATGAGTATTAAGATGTGATTCATTTACTTGCTAAGTATGTAGCTCGTTACATATATTTAAATATTTTTCAGACTGATACATCACAAACAGTGGTCCAGATTTGCTTGAAGACCTTGCGAGGACCGATAAATGGTTGTTTAGACTTTTTGGCCTACGTAGCATCTCTTTTAGTATGATGGCATATTTTGACTGTAAAATTAGTGCATTATCATATTTTAAACCCTAACTTATATAGAAAGGAGAATTTTTGTACGATGGTAACATCTTTAAGATGTTAGACTCGATCATGTACATGTAAACCATATTCTGATGATATATATAAAGTAAAATTTAATCATTATGTATTCTTAAAGACGTGACCTGTTCTGGTACTTGAGAGTTAGGTCTTGCGGTCTCTGATTAGAAGGGGATTGCGACCGACTGGTCGTGCCCCCATCTCGAGGCGTGACAGCTTTAATGGTATTAAAGCCCGATACCTTGAACATATAACGTTAGGACTAAGATATTGTGAAAAATACTTGTACCCGTGCCAGGCATCCATATGTCACGTCAACGGGTAAGTGTCACTCAAGGTATGGAACTTGAGTGAACACTACCGGGGACTATGACCCACTATTTGGGTGCAAGGTCCAATGTCTTAGGATGAGTGATGGTGTGGAACCTTTTGACGACGAGATGAAGTCTGAGTGTGAGTCCTCGATCACCGATGAAGGTGTGGTCACATGGGAGCACCAGCCTGATGGGGCAGCACCCGTCGAGGAAGTTGTGGATGCTCCACCATGAGTGTCTACGGACGAGGGCTCGATGTTTGATCAAGACAATGAGGCCTAATTTATCAAGACAAAGAAGCAGTGGAAAGGCCAGTAATGCCTTTTGATCTCAATGAAGCACTGGATGAAGAAAAAGAGTCTATGGAGGAGGAATAAGATCCTCCTGAAGAAGAGGATGTTGGAGGGAGGACGGTATACAACATCCTCGGGCCACTTCCTCGTTGGATGCGAGCGACCTATTATTCTCTAAATAAAATGTTTTCTTTACTTAATACTGAAATCTAGAATGCATAAGTTATTCTTATCACAGTATTTCGCGTATCATTTTCAATCGTATTTCATTTTATTATTCTACTTATATCGTTGAAACATTACTTTAAGTTACGACATGCTAAATGAGCATTATCTTTACTATGTTAGGAACCGATGGCTCGAACTAACATTGCTACTAGAGCATTTTGGGAACGTCCCGTGACTAGAAAGGGTGGTCGAGCAGCTCTACCTGGCCCAATCCTTTAAGCGAGACATGCTGGTCCTGTAACCGATTTTCATGAAGATACCCAGCCATTTCCTTTCATTTGCAGTCCCACGACGTCCAAGATCCAGAGGAGTTGTTGGTGAGGACGTTGGTGCCACTGCTTCTGCTGGAGCTCAAGCTGCTCCTATTTCTGCTTTTGTTGCCACTTCGGAGTCTACAGTTGCAGCGCGGAATGTGTTCCCAGACGGGTTAACACTGGAGAACCGTGTTGATGATTACGCGACGAATATTGGAGTTCTTTACAAGGCCTTGGATGTGATTTCTTGGGTGGCGACAGGACACCACAACACCCAGACCGGAAGGACAGAAGATTGCACTTTTCCGGAATTCAAGAAGTGGTGTCCTCCTTTATTTAAGGGCGGCCCGGATCCTGCAGTAGTCGATACTTGGCTAGAAGAGATCGAAATGCACGAACGAGTATGTTACGCCATTTTCTACTGAAGGGAGAACCTCGCCATTGGTGGAAGTCCGTTGAGCAAACAGTAAGAAAATGAGAGGTATTTACATGGGCAAGATTTCAGGAGGTTTTGAAGAGAAATTTCTATCGTTATATGCAAAAACGAGAAAACGCGAGAGTTCATAAATTTAGTTCAAAATGGTTCGCTCGCACAATTCAAAACCAAGTTTAATGAACTATCGAGATGCGCACCCGAGCTCGTTGAGGAAGAGTATATGAAGGTTGATAAATTCGAAGGAGTGTATCCCTGGATCCAAGAGAGGGTGTCACTCCGATTCTATCCAAGACATTTAAAGATGTGAAAAGCGCTGGGGATTTTATGTTACTTTTGCCATTGTAGACGGGCCACGGTAGGTCAACCCATCCATTGGTGAGTAAGTGGGAGCCCGTACCTTATAATATTGCTTAAGTTTCTTTTCCTTCATCGTATATATTTAAATTGTGGATCTTGTATTCCATTTTGGATTTATTAACGATATTTTCTCTGTCATTGTTATATCAATGCATCGACATAAGTATTAAGATGTGATTCATTTACTTGCTAAGTATGTAGCTCGTTACATATATTTAAACATTTTTCAGACTGATACATCACAAACAGTGGTCCAGATTTGCTTGAAGACCTTGTGAGGACCGATAAATGGTTGTTTAGACTTTTTGGCCTACGTAGCATCTCTTTTAGTATGATGGCATATTTTGACTGTAAAATTAGTGCATTATCATATTTTAAACCCTAACTTATGTAGAAAGGAGAATTTTTGTACGATGGTAACAGCTTTAAGATGTTAGACTCGATCATGTACATGTAAACCATATTCTGATGATATATATAAAGTAAAATTTAATCATTATGTATTCTTAAAGACGTGACCTGTTCTGGTACTTGAGAGTTAGGTCTTGCGGTCTCTGGTTAGAAGGGGATTGCGACCGGCTGGTCGTGCCCCCATCTCGAGGCGTGACAGCTTTAATGGTATTAAAGCCCGATACCTTGAACATATAACGTTAGGACTAAGATATTGTGAAAAATACTTGTACCCGTGCCAGGCATCCATATGTCACGTCAACGGGTAAGTGTCACTCAAGGTATGGAACTTGAGTGAACACTACCGGGGACTATGACCCACTATTTGGGTGCAAGGTCCAATGTCTTAGGATGAGTGATGGTGTGGAACCTTTTGACGACGAGATGAAGTCTGAGTGTGAGTCCTCGATCACCGATGAAGGTGTGGTCACATGGGAGGACCAGCCCGATGGGGCAGCACCCGTCGAGAAAGTTGTGGATGCTCCACCATGAGTGTCTACGGACGAGGGCTCGATGTTTGATCAAGACAATGAGGCCTAATTTATCAAGACAAAGAAGCAGTGGAAATGCCAGTAATGCCTTTTGATCTCAATGAAGCACTGGATGAAGAAAAAGAGCCTATGGAGGAGGAATAAGATCCTCCTGAAGAAGAGGATGTTGGAGGGAGGACGGTATACATCATCCTCGGGCCACTTCCTCGTTGGATGTGAGCGACCTATTATTCTCTAAATAAAATGTTTTCTTTACTTAATACTGAAATCTAGAATGCATAAGTTATTCTTATCACAGTATTTAGCGTATCATTTTCAATCGTATTTCATTTTATTATTCTACTTATATCGTTGAAACATTACTTTAAGTTACGGCATGCTAAATGAGGATTATCTTTACTATGTTAGGAACCGATGGCTCGAACTAACATTGCTACTAGAGCATTTTGGGAACGTCCCGTGACTGGAAAGGGTGGTCGAGCAGCTCTACCTGACCCAATCCTTTAAGCGAGACATGCTGGTCCTGTAACCGATTTTCATGAAGATACCCAGCCATTTCCTTTCATTTGCAGTCCCACGACGTCCAAGATCCAGAGGAGTTGTTGGTGAGGACGTTGGTGCCACTGCTTCTGCTGGAGCTCAAGCTGCTCCTATTTCTGCTCTTGTTGCCACTTCGGAGCCTACAGTTGCAGCGCGGAATGTGTTCCCAGACGGGTTAACACTGGAGAACCGTGTTGATGATAACGCGACGAATATTGGAGTTCTTTACAAGGCCTTGGATGTGATTTCTTGGGTGGCAATAGGACAACACAACACTCAGACCGGAAGGATAGAAGATTGCACTTTTCCGGAATTCAAGAAGTGGTGTCCTCCTTTATTTAAGGGCGGCCCGGATCCTGCAGTAGCCGATACTTGGCTAGAAGAGATCGAAATGCACGAACGAGTATGTTACGCCATTTTTCTACTGAAGGGAGAACCTCGCCATTAGTGGAAGTCCGTTGAGCAAACAGTAAGAAAATGAGATGTATTTACATGGGCAAGATTTCAGGAGGTTTTGAGGAGAAATTTCTATCGTTATATGCAAAAACGAGAAAACGCGAGAGTTCATAAATTTGGTTCAAAATGGTTCGCTCGCACAATTCAAAACCAAGTTTAATGAACTATCGAGATGCGCACCCGAGCTCGTTGAGGAAGAGTATATGAAGGTTGATAAATTCGAAGGAGTGTATCCCTGGATCCAAGAGAGGGTCACTCCGATTCTATCCAAGACATTTAAAGATGTGAAAAGTGCAAAAAAGAGGAGCAAAAATTGAAAACTTCTCAAAAGAATTAGGACCAAAGGAAAATACCACGGGCCGTGAGTAATCAGAGGACCGGTGGTGGACCACCTAAGAGGCCAGCATTCAGGCAGAAGGCACAGTCTCTAGCTTTGGCACATAGGAGCATAGTGCAATGAGGCCGACCAAGCGTCCGGAGGCATGACGGATCTTGCCACTTCTACGGGAAGAATCACGAGGGTCAATGTTGCAATACTCCAGGTCGGTGCTTCGAATGTGGTCGAGAGGTCCATTATGCCAGAGAATGCCTAAGCAAGAATAATCACCCGGTGTCATCTCAGACTGTAGTATAGAACCAACCGTAGAGAACCCAACGTCAAGTATATGCCCCGACTCAACGAGATGCTCAAGCATCCAATGTCGTGTTGCAGGTACATTTTAGTACAATTGTAACTTCTTTATTTATCTTTCTGTTAGTCAACCCTATTCATAGTCGTTACACTCAATTGCATTTAGAAAAAAAACTATCTATGTTATATTTACAGGTTCGCTTATTATTTCATCATCTCCCGCTATTGTATTGTTTGATTCTGGGCTACCCATTCGTTTGTATCATCTGATTTTGCACGTAAATTGTGTGTTGTATCTGAACCCCTAAAATCTGAATTATCTGTTACTACCACTGCGAGCATCTGTTTAATAACCGATAAGATTTATAGAGGATGCGAGATCTTAGTAGGCGAGCGAATTTTGCTTTCTGACCTGGTTCTCTTGGAGATGCATGGCCTCGATGTAATCTTCAGGATGGATTGGTTGGCATCTTATCATGCATCCGTGGACTGCTTTCATAAGCAAGTCATGTTTCGTATCCCAAGTGAATTAGAGTTCAGTTTTGTAGGAGAAGGTGTAATCTCTCCTCCATATATAATTTCGGCTATGAAAACCTATAAGCTTATGAAGAAAGGACGTGAAAGCTACTTAGCTTATGTGGTTGATATGGAGGAGGATATGAAACTCGAGAACATTCCCATAGTTCGAGAATTTTCGGAGGTGTTCCTAGAAGATCTTCCAGTATTACCACCAGATCGGGAAGTCAGTGTCACTATCGATTTGGCTCCGGATAATACACCGATCTCCAAAGCTTCCTATAAGATGGTCCTTGCGGAGCTTAAGGAGCTGCAAACCTAGTTGCAGGAGTTACTCGACAAGGGTTTCATCCAATCGAGTGTGTCGCCTTAGGATGCCCCAGTCTTATTCATGAAGAAAAAGGATAGAGCCTTTGCATCGATTATCGAAAGCTCAATAAAATGACCATTAAGAACAAATACCCGATGCTAAGAATAAATGATTTGTTCGATTAGTTACAAGGTGCTCAGGTATTCTCGAAGATCGATTTGAGATCAAGTTATCATCAGCTTAAGATTAAGGGTGAAGATATTCCTAAGTCCGCTTTTCGAACGAGATATAGTCACTACGAGTTTTTGTTTATGCCTTTTGGGTTAACAAATGCTCCAGCTGCATTTATAGATCTCATGAATAGGATATTCAAGCCTTATTTGGATCAGTTTGTCGTGGTCTTCATCGACGATATTCTTATTTATTCAAAAAGTAATAAGGAGCACATTGCCCTCTTAAGGATCGTGTTGCAAATTTTGAGGGAGAAAAAACTTTAAACCGAGTAAATGTGAATTTTGACTTGAAAGTATAGCATTTTTGCCATACAATATCGAAAGAAGGTGTTTCTATAGATCCTACGAAGGTGGAAACTGTGGTTAATTGGAGGAGACCTACGAATGCTACTGAAATCCGTAGCTTCTTAGAATTGGTCGGCTATTATAAGAGATTTGTGGAGGGTTTCGTTCATATTGCCACTTCACTAACCAAGTTGACGCAGAAGAATGCAAAGTTTGTTTGGACCGATGAATGTGAAAACAACTTCGAGGAGTTGAAGAACCGCTTGGTGTCAACACCAATTCTCGCACTTCCAACAGGATCAGGAAGATACATAATCTACTGAGAAAGGAAATGATGCCCAGAATGCAAAGTTTTGTGGCTCAGTGTCCAACTTGTTAATTGATTAAAGCAGAACATCAAAAACATACAATTTTATTGCAACAACTTCCTATTCCAAAATGGAAGTGGACTAATATCGCCATAAATTTTGTAGTTAGTCTGCCACGTTTTTAGAAAGGAAACGATGCCCTATGGGTAATTATTGATCGTTTGACCAAAACTGCTCATTTTCTTCTTTATAAGTTGACACATTCGATGGAGAAGATGACCTCCTTATATATTGAAGAGATTGTAAGATTGCACGGTGTTCCTAAGAAGATACTTTCCGATAGAGATAGTCGCTTTGTATTCAGATTTTGGACGAGTCTGCATAAGACGTTAGGAACGAGATTTGAGTTTACTTTGTCTTATCATCCCGAAACAAATGGACAGTATGAAAGAACTAATCAGATTGTTGAGGACATGCTTTGAGCTTGTATTCTAGACTTTAAAAACAGTTGGGAAGAACATTTGCCATAGACAGAGTTCACATATAATAATAGCTATTATGCAAGCATTGAAATGGCCCAATTTAAAGCACTATATGGCAAAAGATGTAAATCTCCATTTTGTTGGGATGAGGTTAGAGAAAGAAAACTGCTTCGTCCTGAGATTGTACATCAAACCACCGAAAAGATTAGATTAATTTGAGAACGATTATTGGCAGTACAAAGTAGACAGAAAAGCTATGCAGACAAAAGAAGGCAATTAGAATTTCATATCGGAGATTCTGTTTTTCTAAAAGTCCCACCATGGAAGGGAGTGATGAGACTCGGTAAGAAGGGGAAATTGAATCCAAGATATGTTGACCCGCTTGAAATCTTGGAATGAGTTGGCGTTATCGCTTACAAGATTGCTTTGCCTCCTGATCTGTCGGCCGTACACAATGTTTTCATATATCCATGTTACGCAAATATGTTCCAGATAAGTCGCATGTATTAAGTATGAATCGCTTCAGATCAGAAATGCCCTTTCTTACATCGAGCATCCAATACGCATTATAAATCGAAAGGAGCGGGTATTGTGTAGAAGAACAATTTATTTAGTGAAAGTTTCGTAGAGAAATCATTCAATCGACGAAGCTATTTAGGAGAGCGAACAGGAGATGGCGTCGAAGTATCCACACTTATTCAATAATACATGTGCGAAAACTCTATTTCGAGAATGAAACTTTTTTTGAGGGGTATAATGTAATGCCCATGCTATATATATATAATCAACCATAAATAAAATTAAAAAATAAAACTTGACATGAGATTTTAAATATAAAATAATTAAGTTTTTAGCGTAAAATGATAGTTGATTGTCAAGAACAGAATTTCACTTCATGTTTTTTTAGAATTGGTAGAAAGCACACCTCAAATTTTTATGAGTTGGTGAGGATTTCTTTTTAATTGACACCTCCTACTAATAGTTAGATTAATAAGGTGTATGCATGCTTACTTTATTCCATAAGTGACACCTCATTTCTCTACACTATATATACAAATCTCAAACTTTTCATTTCTAGATCTTCTCTTTACAAGTTCTCTTTTCTCAAATTTCTTCATTTTTTTGAAATCATTTGCAAAGAAAAATCAAGTTGAAGTCTAAGGCGACGATGTTAGAAATTTCAGCGTTCAGTAAGTGAATGTTTTATGTTTTGAAACTTATGATTCATTTATTTGATTCCATATTCTATATATTATTGAAATACTAATCAAATATCCATTTCATCTTGTTATTACATGTTGATTATTATACATCACATGCTCTATATGAATTGTCACATGTTATGCGAATTGGATAATTGTGATCCTTGATTGAATTATCATATGGATTATTATATTGGTGCCATTATGCTCTTGTGTATCATTTGTCAGTTATGTACGATAATCCCTTGATACTATAATCGCTCCGTTAAAGGTGTACACCTAGAAATTTAAGTAGTTTAAATTGTTACGGATGTGGTTTAGCTGTGCCAGCGCCCCATGGATATACCATTGTAGGCTTCCGTTGCAGCGCCCCATGGATATACCATTGTAGGCTTCCGTTGCAGGCCCCAAGGATTTTATGTTACTTTTGCCTCTGTAGACGGGACGCGGTAGGTGAACCCACCCATTGGTGAGTAGTGGGAGCCCGTACCTTATAATATTGCTCAAGTTCTTTTCCTTCATCGTATATATTTAAAGTGTGGATCTTGCATTCTCTTTTTGGATTTGTCATTGTTATATCTATGTATCGACATAAGTATTAAAATATGATTCATTTACTTGCTGAGCGCATAGCTCATTCCATATATTTAAACATTTTTCAGATCGATACATCACAAGCTGTATTCCAGATTTGCTTGAAGACCTTACGAGGACCCATAAATGGTTGTTTGGGTTTTTTGGCCTACGCAGTATCTCTTTTAGTATGATGGCGCATTTTGACTGTAAAATTAGTGCCTTATCGTATTTTGAACCCTATCTTTTATAGAAAGGAGAATTTTTATACAATGGTGACATCTTTAAGATGTTAGACTCAATCATGTACATGTCAACCATATTTTGGTGATATATATAATGTAAAGTTTAATCATTATGTATTCTTGACGACGTGACCTTCGTGTTCTGGTACTTGAGAG
This sequence comes from Agapanthus africanus, assembly GCA_030015575.1. Lineage (NCBI taxonomy): Eukaryota > Viridiplantae > Streptophyta > Magnoliopsida > Asparagales > Amaryllidaceae > Agapanthus > Agapanthus africanus. The sequence continues at coordinate 414,388,532 of CM057338.1, read as the reverse complement.
TTAGGTCTTGCGGTTCTCTGGTTAGAAGGGGATTGCGATCGGCTGGCCGTGCCTCCGTCTTGAGGCCTGGCAAAAAGCAAACATAATCACCTCATCAAATAATCAAACCTTTCGATGTGAACCCTGATGGCAGCTCATTGCAGCAAATTTGAGCTTAGATGGCTGCACGAGGCAAATATAGAAGCAAATCTCGCCGAAAATAATGGTGATGCTGTAACCTAGAGAAGATTGAAATTGCATGAAAGCGGGAAACCCTTGTGGCGTATCTGAATTAGACCCTCCACTTCGTTCACTATGATCACTGATACAGTTGAATCCAGGATATAAAGTGCTAGAAATTGTGAAGAAGCAAGTTGAGTGAGTTGTTGCCAAAGGTTTCTACGCTCTATATGGTTTGTAGATACATAGATTGAGCAAAGTAACCATAATTGAGTGAAAATACAGGTCCTATGCACTTTCTCCATAACAAAATACTGCCACCAGATACCACCTTAGCCGGAACAACAGAGAAATAAAACATACATCTAAACTTCTGTACAAAAGCAAGGGATGACTACTTGATAATCTAGTTTTTAAATGTATAAAAAACTCCTAATCATGTTTAATTTAAAAAGAAAGCAGTGCTTGATACATACATGGCTTTGCAGCACCGTGTACATTCCATTCCAGAATACGTTTCATTTAACTGGAGTGGGGCCAGAGGCCAAGGAGGAGGGAGATGCAGATGCAGCTCCATATCTGCATTCTGCACCTCTTTATGGTTTTTCCTGCACTTGGATCTGTAGGATAAAGGTTGCCTGGTGTGCATCGATCCTGCTTCTCTGCTTCAAGTGTCGCTGCTAGAGTTGTCTTCAGCGTCTGACGACTAACTTGAATAGTTGCATTGTTTGTAATGGTCTTGTTCTGAAAATCATTGTAAAGCTTCCTGGAATGTATTCTGCAGCTGTGTTCAAGTCGCTGTGTGAGCCATTGTTGTCATCGCCAGTGTGGGGAATCATACACCTTTTGAGATCTATTGTCTCGAGCATTTGCTGATGTAACCTTGTCAACGCTTTCTTGCATATCTATTACTGATGTATCTGCTCTGTTGTCTTGCTTGGATGACCAGGTCTCTGGAAGGAAAGAGAAATGAACCCTGGGAAAGTTAGGATGAGACTCAAGGGTTGATTGCAAAGTGTGGACTGCATCTGCATAGTCAGTTTGACTCTCAGCTTCACGCTGAACCTGAGCTTCATGAGAATTGTGAGCGGTGGTTGGTAGATTTCAAGATAGAGTCGGACTCGGAGAATTAGGTTCCTGATGATCTCAAAGGGATCAGTATTCTGTGGAGTGGATGTGTGAGTGGTGCCAGGAGACCTAGGAAGATCGGATGATCCATGTGACACTAGAGTTGTGAGAATTTGACGAACTGAGACAGCTCTATCTAAAACCACCGGGAAATAATTGACTAGCACTGAAAGCATCGATATTCTTTGAGCCAAGTGATCGCATTTACAAATGCTCATATCGGTTCATGGCATTCTGCGTATGGGTGGTGAGAACTGCGACAAGATCTTCATTGGTTCTTAAGCTTTCAAATACCCTGATTACCATAAAGGTGAGAAGCACATGCCGCCTAACACAACATCTTCTGATCACCTGATGCAAGCGCAAGCAATGTTATTTCTTTTAGTCTAGTGCTACGACATATTAAAGTCGAAACCATCCACCATACCAGTAATTTGGCACGCACAACAAAAAATATTGAAATTGCAATATTAAAGGATAATTATAATTTTCTATACAAGAAAAATATATAAAATTTTGTTATTTCAAGGCTTATATGAATCAGATATAAAAGGTGCCTTATGCCATGTGCAGACCCTCTGCAGAGATGAAAAATTGCTGGAGAGCCCAGTCCCGCTTATCCAGTCGTTCATAGCTTTTGAACGGCTGGATGTAAGTTCACTTCAAAGAGGCCCACCTAATAAATGGTTGCAACCAACATGTTATCTGATTCTTCTTCCCTAGTTTATAGTTTAACCTTCTTCTTCTTAATTATTTTGTTCAAGCATCTTCTGTCTCTTTACCAACAAAAAAACGATAATAATAAAAATTGATTTTCGCATCTATTCTTACTACCGGCTTCTCAAATTTTCCCTTTTTTAAGTATCTCCTCTCTCGATCTCTAAATAAAAAACAAATATAAATAATCAACAGGAATAAATCATTCATTGACGACTTTTGTGATGATGATCAAGGATGAGACATGAAGAGGATATACCGAAGGAGATTTAATTTTAATGCTTTTAATTTATACAATTTTCTTGTGCTATATGTGAGATCAATCTTTAGGGTTTTGAATACATAGAAAAATGATCTGCCTTGTTTACAATCTGTATCCAAAGATGAAAAATTGGATTTGTTATCTTAATTTCGCTATCTGATTATGGGAAATTGAAAAGTTGCCATTATTCATCAAAAAAATTCCATTACCCATTGAGGTTCCTATTAAATTAAATGGCTTAAATTAATTAGTTGGACATGTGAATTTTGAAAGCAAGGAAGAAAGGGATGCGGTTTCATGGTCCGGTTACTAGATAAGAGAGGGTAAGAAGAAATTGAATGAAGAAGTAATAATCTAGGAAGGGATTGTGGTCTTCACACATTGAATTAGGTGGGGCCACGCTATAGAAATTATTATCCGCCGTTCAATTGCAACGGAAGGCTGGATTGGTGTGACTAGACTCTCCAGTGATTCTTTATCACGGGATAGAATCCAAATCCTCATATGCCATCCAAAGAGAGGGCACATGGCATTCAAAATGACCACTTACACAAAGTTCTCATTGCAAACCCCACATGGGATTTGCATTCTAACAGTTAAGATAATTATTTAAGTTGCAGAATTATATCCTCCAGTGCAATCATACTTAAATTTAGCTTACAAGCATGAGCAGACCGCACTTATGATATGCTAAAAGGATGCTTCAGATGGAGCTAACAAAAAATTAACATGGAATTGAAGATGCATAATAATTGACCACCAATTGGGGATATAGCTCATGCGGTCATAATTTTCCTTTCCAAATTAAGTATAAGGTCGCCGATCCCTGAAGAGGTCACATACCCCCCCTCCCCACCCCACCCCAAAAAAAACATAAGAATTGACCGATCATTCATAAAGTAAGAACTGCTTCTAAAAACTATGCTTTTGGCTTATAGCAAAAGAGCATTGAAACCTGGTCAAAAAACTTGTTCATTAGAATTGAGCCATTGATGGAACAAAAAATACAATAATTGGTGCTAATACACTAATTAACATTAAGTTCATCACTGCACTAGCATATATATCAGTACAGATATGGGTTAAAAGTATGCATTAAGTATTCATAGTATAAGCTCAAAAGTGACAAAATATTCAAATCCCAGTTGTATTGACTTACTGGCTTGTTCTGGGAAAGACGAGTTACTGAAGTGGCGTCGTTTCCACCACCCAAACTGAAGCTTCCATGAGCATCTACTATTTTTCTTGGTGAGAGCTTTAGGAACTCTGATAGAAGGTAGAGTGTTGGTCCCTCCTTTTTGTAGAGTACCTGTAGTGCAATCTTCATAGTCATATGGTGTTGGGAGTCGAAGGAAACATGATGTGAGCTCCTCCCAAATGGCGCATTGCCCATTAGAGGCATCAAGATGCAGAGCTATCATCTCAAACATCAGCATGGTACTGCAATTCCCTAAACAAAACAAACTGAAATAAGAATTAAGCTGAAAATCCGTTGTGCGCGGCTCAATTTGCAAGCAATCTATTTCCAGAAGTTAGGCACATTTCACATTGTAACTTATATTAAAGAAGTAAACTATCAAATGAAATGTTTACATAACCCAATGAGACAATATATACCTGGAAAATTAAATGGCAGAAATGTGTGACAAACAAACAACTATAAGCATTTCAATTTCGTAGTACAGAGAGGTTAGGAAATATCCCCACACTCCCCTAATATCAAAGCACCACAGCAACATAAAATTTACAACACTTAACTATAATAATACGAATAGAACCTTATGATAATTTGTAATTTCATCAGGGAAAAAATGCAAGTGCATGGGAGGCATAAGTTTTTTAGGTGCAAGGGATGACATAACTTGAATCTATCTGTTGATATTTTTGTTTCTACTATGAAGTATCCAACGTGATAATTCTTGCCTCCAGCATTAATTCATAAATTGTGTTAAAGATTAATGACTACACCACATTCTAAATGTGTTTTGTTCATCCAAGTGTAACATAATTAATGTTAGTGGGATGCATTTCAGCCATCTCCATACTCGAATTCCTCTATCTTCCAATTGTCCTCCATGAAAGGTCTAGTCTAAAACAAGACAGTTTTATTTATACTCAACATCCAATGGTTTTCTTTTCTAGTAGTCAAGCATTAACTGTATCAAATACTAACACTGGTTCAACCCACTCTAAACAAACATTTCAGCTTTATCCATCCACCTAACAGTATGTGAACAAGAGGTCAATTATGACAAATCAAGCTATTAAATAAGACAGTGTACAAGGTACCTGACTACTTGGTATGCATTGGTCAACCAAGTTTAATGCTGGGAGACAAACCTGATTTGTGCATTTTTACTAGCCTTTCCAAGGAGTGGTAACAAATAGGATCCCTCTTCAAGGCATTCTCATAGTCTACATATCAGGGTGATCTTGTTGCTCTGAAAACACTCCAGCAGTCTAGCCATTAGCCTGAAAGATGTAAATGCAAAAGAAAGTATTTCGGAAACAGAACAAAATAATCCAACACATGAAAATATCCTCGTTTAAGAAAAATAGAGTAAGACTATGCTGAAGTAAATATTTATGCAAAACTTCTTCCTTATTGCAAATGCGTGTCTTCGTGAGATTAAAAAGCATAAATATAAATAACACATAGCGACAAGGATAAAATTAGTATCAAAGGCAGTAACAAAAGAAGAATTTCAAGTCCTAACAGCAATTAACCAAACCTGAAAGGTAGGGCTGTATCAATGGTATGACATGAATTCTTAAGTTCAGTAAATGCTTCTTCCACTCGGTCACCAAGCAGCAAAAGCTGGTCAAAATAAAAAATCAGCTCAGAAGGGGCCAGAGTGTCACAGATAAAAGACAAAAAATGGAGGAATGGGGGAAAGCATATCAAAATGAATTATATAATACATGTTCCATGATGCAATAATATCCCCAGAAACACTGAACCATATAGTTATTTACCCTCAAGGTATAAAGGAGAGAAGGCTGCAGTGTTCTCCTGCACTCATTCAAATAAATTTTTTTTAAATGACAATTTCGCCCTTAATGGTTGTATAAGGATCAATCCATCCACTTTCCCACACTGTGACCACTCCAACTTTTCTCATTATACAGTAGACAAGATAAAAGCACATTGTCAGTTTCCTAGTTTAGGACAAGTTTATAAACTGCTAAAACTGTCGAACAATCAAATTGCTTATCTACACAGAATGCATGGTCTCCGCCAAATCGATACATTTAACTTGTCATAGACATCCTTAAAATATTTTACCTTTCTTTATATTTCTACTATTAAGTTCTATATAATTTTATAAATTAATAAATATCCTATAGCAAATTGATATAACCAAACTCAATAAATAAATTTTCAAATGTTATCCGCACCAATCGCGCCTTGAAACTAATTACTACAGAATACATTGCAAATAGGCGCAAAAAATTGTTTGTTGCAAACCAGCTCCTGAAAGACCAAGAAAATGCTTAACATTGCACATATATATACTCAGACTATAGACTTGCACACATTTGCATGCATAACTACATTATATTGTAGAATTTACCTGAATCAGAGGTAGCAAAGCAGCATTCACCGGGTTTGTTGAATGGAGAGCACGCTTCAAATGCTTCACAGCATCTCTATAGTGTTCATCAATCAACTTCCTGTATCGATGGATTATTTGCTGAATGTCCCCAGTCAAGTGATCCAAACGTATAGGCAACAAGCTTGTATCCAGCCCTGGTTGGGAATCAATAAAGCAGAATACAAGCAAAGACATTAGGCACTATAGTTTAGGCGAAGTGTAACAAAGATACTCATTAAGCAAACTCATCACCAAGCACACACAGTAAGCACTCATCATATAGGTGGTTCCCAAAATGGTTTGCCTAAAACATGAAAAGCCTACAAAAAACTGGAGTGTAAAACTGAAGCATACGCAAGCATAACCAAATGCTAAACTGGGATGGCATATAAGTATGTAGTCTTGTCATCTCTAAACTGTTCATGCACTTTCATTGCGCCTTTATATTTCGAACTTGATATCTAACCTTGCATGAAGAAGGGTTTCGTTTGGACAATGAGTACAATACATCTAGGAAATAAATCCAAAGGGTATGCGTTGCATGGTAGGATGAGCAATCTGTCGCATATAGTGATGGGTACCAATCTGATCAAATAAGAAAGGAGAAATGATCTATGATTCTTCCAATGCCTTGCATCAGCACCTCCACATTAAAGGGAAAAACTGAGCAAGGAGGCATCCTTAACAAATGAGAAATCATATTTAGAGATGCACACAATTTTTGTAGCAGATCCTATCCCCCTATCTCCTACTCCATGCATACCACAAGATAGATAAAACAAAGTAAGAAAACATAATGGAGAAATAGCAGGTAAACTAATCACGTGCGAAGAAAATGGAACTGTATCGGAGGTTATCAGGATCACATGAACCAAAATTTTCTTCACTTTTATCTGTTGATTGGCTCACGTTAAATCCTTTATTACCAAATTCTGCTTTAGGACCAACATTTTTACAACCCTCGAAAACCTTTTCATTGCCAAATGAGCTGATTGAAGCATATCCAGAAGCCGATTTGGTAACCTCGGTAACAGCTGCATAATGATCATGTGAACTTTCACCAATTTCTATTTCTTGATAACCATCGTTAACAGAAAGCTCAGATGTCTCTGTTGGTATGCAATTATTAAAATCCTTTATTTTAAAATCGCCGGGCAGACCAGAATACCAAAGCTGATAAAGTATCATCCCATAAAGGAGGTTCACAGATGGCTCATTTGTCAGATCGCGATCCTCGATAACCCTAGAACAGAAAATGACAATAGTTACAGAAGTTGAATTTAGTGTTTGATCCATAAATATAAATCTAAGAAATACTGGAAGCTTCTAAAATTTGACTAATGAAAACTTAAAATGGGTAATTTTTATTAATAGCATGTTTCACATAATATTATAAAAGATTTTAAAGGTTATAAATTATTTTGACATAAAACTATTTTATGGCACCACACACTCGGACGGAAAAGAATAAGGTGAAGATACGCATGTCGCTATTTCTACTGACGAGCACAAAATACAGGAAACTATGTATATGTACAGCTCAGCATGGATCCAGGCACTCAAAGATCCAACAGTAATCCTAGGTCTTCCTAAATTAATTGCACACTTGGTCAGGACTAAGAATATCAGTTAAGCCAGGATAGCAATATGTATAACCTATATATATAATTTAACTTTCAAATTCTAATATCGGTTTGCGACTATATTTCTTATGGACAGGGGCTGGGATAACGACCAATTAGACCAGAAACAAAACTCGTTTCGCTCATAGGTCTGCATTTTGGGGGCCGACCAACAGGGGCAGAGCTGGGGGGCGCCCCCAACCCCCCAACCCAAAGATTGCGAAAGTCGATAATATTTGCATATGTAAATAGTCTTGTTCTTAATATATATAAAATGTTTAAAATAAATAACAAAAATTTATGATGCCCCAATGGTCAAGGCATGGAATCTAGGTTGCACGGCACGTCTTGTTAGTTGTTGTATCCGTGTCGGACACAGATTGATGCCCGACACGTGCCGACAAGTGTCCGACACAGAATTTCTATGTCCTGCTTCGAAATGAGGCGGCGTTGGATTTGAACACGTGTCGGACATGTTTTAATGCAACCACGACACAAAAAGTGATTCCCGACGACCATATTTTTCAAAGAAGGGTGGAAAAACCCCTAATCTTAATGAAACCTTTTGAGTTGTTGCCTTTTTCTTACTGTTTTGCTTAATATAATTTATATGGTGAATATATAAGGTTTTTGCTAAAATTGTTAGAAAAATGCTGAAATTATATGCTTTTGCTGAAATTGCGTTGATTATAGTAGTTTATCGTATGGTTACTAAAATTGTTAGAAAAATGCTAAAATTATATGCTTTTACTGAAATTACGTTGATTATAGTAGTTTATCATATGGTTAGTGCTGAAACTACGTCAAATACAATTAAAAAATGTTGTAATCATAATTTTTTGCGGAAATTGCTGAAAATATGTTGAAATCATAATTTTTTCGGAAATTGCTAAAAATATGTTGAAATAACTTAGTTCTTTGCCGAGTTTTTATCAATACAATCAAAAAATGTTGAATTGTTAAGGATTTTGCCGAATATTTTGTTGTTATGTCATGGTATTATATTTCTTATAAATATATGTGTGTGTCTGTGTATCATATATTTTAGGATTTTGTCGTATCGCTGTGTTGCATCGTATCGTGTCCCCGTATCCGTGTCCGTGCAACCTTTGCATGGGATTGCTTGGGTGTTGTCAGCGTCCGAGGCCTTGATTCAACTATTTATATCCATTTTCACTCCTTGTTACTTTTTAATAAGAAAATTTCAATAATACACTTTATACTTCTCAAACTTTTAACCGGTATTTTATTGACTTCATATTAGTTTATTGTTTTAAAGTAATAATTTCCATTGTTATTTGTACGTGAAAATGATAATTTCCATTGCTATTCGTATGTGGCAAGGGTTTTTTAATGGTTAAATTATAGGGTAAATTTTAATAAATTACCATGAATTTTTGGTGTTTTCAACTAAACTATTCTTGACTTAATTTATTATCTTAGCGGCCTAAACTTTTCTATTGTCTTTCTTTTCAAAGAAAACCCCCTTCTGTTGGTTTGCATTAAAGGTGATAGTTCGGGACAAAGCACACGTTATTTTTTATTTATATATCTGGAAAAACTTAATTATCTCATGTCATGTCAATTGTGCTTCTCCCTCTCCCTCTAAAGTTAGTTTTTCGCTATCCTAAATGATTTTATAGATTTAATTTGCTCTCATTTATATATTGATATTTTTTATAAATGTTTTACTTTTTTCTGGATTTTAATTGAGAGTTATGCGAAGTTGAAAAAATGAGACGGTTACGAATGATAAAGCAAGTTAAGGTAGTTTATCGGAAACACACTAAAAGTTCAAGATAGTACAATGAAATTTACACTAAAAGTATATTGTCTAGTAATACAAAAGGTAAAACAAATTTCTTTTTAGGTTTGTGGTGTATTTTCCATATCTTACCTTATAAATTACTCACTTACGCAAAAGTTATCCGACATCTATTTTATATTAGGTGAAACATACCTTATTAATTTTGTACTCAAACTCAATATTTATATATATAATTTTCACATATTCGGATATGGATGTTGTCCTGTCCCCCTCCCCCCAAATCTAGTTCCTGGCTCCGCCCCTCAGTGAGTATCATCTTGCAAAATATTAGCAATTTATCGTTGAAACGGAAAACTCAAAAGACTTGCACAGACATAATTTGCTTGCTTATGCTGTTGGCACTCGGCACAACCTTAACTCTATAAAAAGAACCACTTTAACTGTCTATGCTGCCAGGAAACGAATAAAGCAAACGATCATGCAAACATTAACTAAATATATCAAATTAGAGCAAGCCATACTTTTCCGAACTTGTTCCATGCAGTCATACAAATTCATGCATGACAGATCAGGAAGCATTTGATGGCTGAAGCCAAAAAAGAAGCTGATTTAGATATATGATAATGATTTTATTAATAAATGTTGTATATCAATTATCAATTAAACCAGTAATTGACATGGTGGTGGAAATGACATGAATCTTTAAGTTTATAAATAAAGTTCCTGAAATAAAGTTCAATATAGGCAAATGAAGTTCCTAAACAATTCAGAGTCGTTTATAACCAAAGGCCATAGCAAGGATGCCTCAGGTTTTGTACCAATGCACTTGTTGTAAGAAGAAGGGGGGTGGAATAAGCCTGGACTTCATATTGATGGAGATGCGATATAGTGCAAATAAATTTCCTATCACCAACACTTCAACTCAGGAAGCTATAGCTAGAATATGGTTTTCATTACATTTAAACTATAGCTTATATATTGCAGATGATTTAAATTAGAAATAAGCAAATGAGTGTAGCAGTATAATCAACGAATCAAGCAAGGAGAGTACAATTGCATCTTGGCTTGTGCTGCATGGAGGTCTCCTCGCACGAAATAGAACATAGCTTGTTCCATTTGAATCGCATTTTTCTGCTCAAAAGTGAGATGTTTTTCCAGTCACATGCATCTAATTTAACTTAGAAACAAGCATGGATATGACACATACTAATTGTAACTACCTTTCTTGTCTCGTCCTTGGATTGTGAAAGCTTCCTTATCCACAAGTCATAAATCGTCCTGGCCTGCATTTGATATCTCCAAGTATTGCTGCTAAAGAACCGCTTGTGCAGCTCCATTGCAACCTTCACAGCCACATAAACGAAAGATTAGTTTAAGGAGGGTTTCTAAGGACTACGATCCTTCCCACCTGAAAATAAGCTTTCTATCTACATGCGGATGATGCAAATTGCACAACATTCATGTGCATCTGCATTAACTAGTTCACTTATTATTATTTTTAACTAATTAACGCATAGGTAAAACAACTTGATTTTATCATCCTTACGCTATCTTGAGACGGGAATCCTAAACTCAGCAATTAAAATGCATACCATATGGTCCCTACGTAGGTTATACTCGGAAATTTTGCTAGTCGGAGAAGGAGGCCCACTCATTAAAACACTCGACACCCCAGCCGCCTCCTTCCACCGATGCTCTCTCACAAGTTTATGGAGATGCGCTTCAACCCTAGGGCGATGCTCCGCCGTCACATATGTCTGCCTTGTTTGAGGATTTGGACTCGGGAAGCAATGTAATGGTCGCTTTTGCCCTCTCCTCTTACCCACATCTAACCGTTCTTCCTCCTCCTCCTCCTCCTGTTTGAGTTGCTGTTCTCGCCCGTTTCGGTCTTCATGGTTTTCTTTCTTGATGAATTCGTTGGGAGGAAATCGTTCTTCATCGCCGTTGTATTTTCTGGCTGGTTGGGATCGTCCGCTTGTTCCAATTTGACATGAACGCTCATTGGAGCATTTCGTCGAGCACCTGCAGAGCTAAGAATGAGAAAAACACAATCGACATGTAAAAATCGAAAATTTTGAGAGTTAATAGCTACCTGCATCCGCCGCCGGCGCTACGAAGTAAATTTGAAATTGTTGTTTATGTAAGTAAGCAACCCTAAGATTCTTTAACTAAACAGGCCCGTTGCTTGTTTAGCCCATGAGTTAGGTTGGATCACGTTGAATTGATAATTGTCTAAAAATACCCTCATTTCTCCTCATTTACAGCTATTCCGCTAGTGTAGTTTCAGGGGAAGGATTATCCTATACATCTCCATCTTGTCTCTTGCTCAGCAGCACTTTTCTCAGTGAAGGAGTGCCCGCGACCGATAGGTTTTGAAATCAAGCTCCACGCAAAAAGCCTTTACGCCCTAAGCGAAACTTTCCTTCGGCTTGGAGATGCTAAGGGAGAAGAAGAGAAAGCCACTGGCAATAATTTTGATCGAGGCGAGGAGAAAGAGCGGGGTCTATTTAAAAGCTAAGATATAATGCTGGAGGAGTAAAACCGTCTTTCCACACCACCAAGGGCTAATTTTAACTCCAAGGACGCTCTCGTTCCGTTAAAGGCTTTTTATTAAAGATTTTCTGTATCTTCAGATATCATAATAATCCAAAGAAAGACAAATTCGTGGGTCTGGAGCATGTGCGTGCAAATAGGATCTGTGATGTGTGCTTGTGTGTAATGTGTGCATGCGTGTGTTGTATGGATAAACGAGGGGTTTAGGGCTTTAGAAAAAACCCAAAGAACAAAAGATAAATTGCACTAAATCTCCATTTGAAGCAAAAAAATCTCCATTTCCCATGTTTGTTTAGCAACAAACTTGAGTAGGAAATGGAAACGGAGATAAAAAAACATCAAATTCTTACGGCATTTGTTGCACTAATTTTGGTTGTAACAAGAGTTGCAGCTCTGAGAATGATGAGCACAGTAATTATTATAGGGCACAACATAAGTTTTGTGTTGGATATGTATGCGCTAGAGGCCGGTGTTGTATAGGATGCTATGGATATGTATGTACATGACAATCTTTCTCGGTTGTATATAGTATATTATTTGAGTTATTTTTGTCTTAATATGTGTATTTTTTCTCTTGTTGCTTAATATTGTTTAAACATATTAATAAAGACTCGATACAGTGGTATACTATTATGATTTGATTTTATCTTAATATGTGCATATGTTATACTCGATATAACATATGGCGGTTAAATGTTGATAAAGCCCGTAGGATTTTGCTTGACTACCAGCGTTGTGATAGATATCATACTTGTGAGAGCTAGGTAGTCCATAAGCATATCCTTAAAGGTCCCAAGTCGCAAGAGTATTGAGATCGGGCATCGATACTTCATATTAGACTTGTGTATGCGTTTCTAGACCCCGACGATGGGCGGTGGTTGGTCCCACGGCCATTGGTGTGATCACCTAAGATTGTATATAGGTGCTCACTAGGGGTGAGTACACTGGACGGACTCGCCGAGAACCTCTAGATAGTATAATATCTATCGTCAGATAGCGGTTCTCAGGTGACATGAGTACAGGTTAGTCTTTGAACCTGAGGTCATCATTTATCTCGTGTGAGTTCCCACTGTGCTTTAACCACTATCCTACCACGGCTCTACTGAGTCATACAAATAGGTTTTGATTGGGTACAGTCTCGAGCCACATGGAGCCAGTGAGTGATTGTCAGGAATTCGTCTCTCCCGGTATTGGGAGCCGATATCGCACAGTGTCCGGTTGGTCAGAACCATAAGATCCTGGCCAAGGCAATTGAGATTTACTGATGGTTAGATCAGTAATTTCTCAGAATGGTCCCGAGCCAAATCGAAACGACTTATCAGGTTATTAGGGGTCTAATATTTATCACACCCTAGACCCGGTATACGATACTCTTAAACGAAGAGGTCGGACTGTACGGAGATTCTCACGGATGAGCTCAGTAGGGGTTCGGATGAGCTTGCTCGTCGGCCTTCTTTTCAACAAGTATCTGGGTAGCCGTTACGTACAACTAGTGTCGCTGACGTACTTGTGGTTAAATCTACTACCAGCGTACTGTCGAGTCTTTAGAGTCCCACACAGAGGATTTCTCTGGTTCAGGATAAACAATATGGTGGCCGTATGTTTATACGTGCAGGGTTTCGATCGAATGATAATACTAGCCGGCTTAGAATCAAACCGGATTATTAAATCAAGTATTGATTTGATAATTTACATATACACATTTCGATATGCATATTTCAGTGTCATCTAGGTTTTCGATCGAGCAGGGTTTCGATCGAATAATAATACTAGCCGGCTTAGAATTAAGTCGGATTATTAAATCAGGTATTGATTTAATAATTTACGTGTACATATTTTAATATGTATATTCTAATGTTATCCAGATTTTTGATCGGACGGTTGATAATACTGGCGGGCTTAGGATTAAACCGGTTCATTAAATCGGATATTGATTTAATACTAGTATTATTTTAGTGATATTATTCTATCTCTTGGGTATTCGTATTTTGGTACGAATACGGGTATGTATATACGGTAGAAAGTATTTTGTATTTATACAAAATACCTTCTAGAAGATGACACCTCATCATGTTCATTTTTCTATTTGTTGAAAATAGAAAATGAGGTGGAAAAGAAAGAGATGGCATGAGGCATGACATGAAGAATGGTCTTGGTATTTATTGCAAATACTATTGGAGTATGATTGGTTTTTAAATGAAAAGAAATTACTTCATAAAGAAAAACCTTAGCCATTCTCATGCTCATTCTTTACTTGCCTTTCTCTCTCATCTTTGAGAGCTCACTCTCATCTTCAACCCTATTATTCTCATGTGTTGAGAGCCAAGGGTCTTGAGGTAGAAAATTACCATTAAACATCACCATATCACCTAAGCAAACTTGATTAGCAAACTAGTTTGCTTAGGTTACTTCTTTTAGAGGTAGGAGCTTGAATCAACGATACTCAGGTGGATCATCTAAGACCGAGGAGGTCGGCCATCAATATTGATCAAGGAGGTCTCTAGGAGCTCAAGGAGAGGAGTGAAGACCCGAAAGATACGGATCTTAGGTATAACCTCTCATCACAGTAGCTAGAATCTTGTAGTCAGCTAGTTTCAATGTTTAGTTAGATTCTAGGATGTGTTTTTTAGCGCCGGAATTTTAAAAGGGAAAGTTTTTCTGTAACGTCTTAAAACGCGATTAGAGTTAATTATAATTTAATTAGCGGTATAACATGCGCTTTTAAATAAAACTTAGTTAATAATTATTTTCATACACACACACACATATATTTATTTGTTTTAAATACACACACACACACATATGCTAATCTAGTGTTAACAAAATGTTAGTTTAGGTTAAAACATGCTTAGGCAACCATGAGAAATTAAACCCTAATTTATATTTCTTTAAAAATAATTATTTAGTTGGATGGTTCTAGAAAAGAAAAGAAAAAGAAGAAAAAAAAGAAATGGGAGACATGGAGGTATGGGAAATAAATGAGGGTTATATTTGTGCCATGGTTAAAAATTAGCCATCATCTCTCTAGATTTCTCTCTCTCTCTCATTCTCTCTTCTTTCTTCTTCAACTCCTCCTTCACTAAAACCTTTCTTTACCTTCTAAATCCCACAGAAATCACCATAAAAATCCTTTACAAACCATCACAAAAATCCAATATCTTTCTCTTCATGAGTCTTGAAGCCAATTCTTAGTCTTGGAAGCCTTTCAAGTTAGGATCTCCTTCAAATCATCTTAAGATAATGACTAACTCTTGAACATGTCTTACTAACCTCTTGCCTCAACAACCTATAATTTAGATTAAAGTTTGTGTTTTGAGTAGTTTTAAAGTTTCAAGTGAGGTTTTGAGGTAAGTTTGGGGGTTGTGATGGCTTTTAGAGTAAACATAATCTAAACTAGAGTGGTTAAGAGTAGTTTAGTGATTTATATCCGTGTTTAACCACCAAGTTTTCACTAAACCGCCTTAATATTTTAAATTAGTGTCAAAACTAGAATTAGTTAAAGGTTAGGGTTCCAATTTGAATCTGCTATCAAACCAGAGATTTCAGAGAAAAGTTGCAATTACTGGGAGTTATTCATAGGACCTTGAGTACACCCTCAAAACCTGAGCCCCTACCTCCAAGTTTTAGCCGCCAATTTACCCATTTTGGCCGCAATTTGCGGCTCGTCTAGGGCTTCTGGGTTTAAGTTTTTGTCGTGGGCTCTCTGAGACTTCAATTAGACCCCTGGTATATGCAACTTTTCCTAAGTTTGCATATATGAATATCTGGGATCGTTGTACCTTATTTTAAGCGATATGTTAACGTACGATACGGACATTCGGATTCTTGATTTAGTGTTTCTTTTGGTTAACGACCCTTAAGGGTAATCTTAAGTGCTTGTTGCATGCGTTTAGCACACTAAGTTCATCTGTGTTAACTTGTAAAAGTTAGTTCGTTCGTGTAATGTATGTTTGCGTGTCATATTGGATTTCTAATCTCATGTGCTAAGTTTTGTGCGATGCTAGGATCGGTTGCGGAGACTTCAGACGCGGCTAGGAAAGGAAAGGAAGTGGTCGAATTCGAGTAGCTTGAGACCATTCCGGTGAGTAGATTTAACATCTATGAGGGAATCATTCGGATGGCGTTAAGCGCTGATATTTAGAATCTAGTTACAAATCTTAAATACATATACCTATACACATTTCCATATTGCATACGCATCATCATATGCATTGATATCTCCACACTAGGACACTTACACCATTACCAATGGTTCATGACGCACGTGCACTAAACTATATGTACACACACGCCATTGACAATTACTATGTCACGTACACTATAGAACTCTCATGATAACTTGTATTTGCATTGCATCTTTATTGATAGATAGATCTTCACGTAAATCATACTAGCTTGCATCATATGAATATCATGTATATTTGCTATCATTACCATATTCTTATATGATGTTTTCGTGAGATTTCTGTTTTCATGAGATTTGGGAAACCGCAAGGATATTTTCAAAACTTAGATATTATTTAAAAATACGTGATTTCTCTTGATATGATATTTGGCGTTCACCATGAGTTTTCTCGGTTCTAAGTTATGTGTATACCAGATTCGAGAAGAGAGGAGGCACCGTCTGCAGGTACATGGTGGACCCAGTACGGTACCCCGGGGCAAGAAAATCGTATAGAAAGACGTTGAACCTAGCAGGGGAGCAATACCTACCGGTGATAGTTTTAGGCTGGGCCGATATCCGGAGGATATCGACCGGAGTTGTGTGATCAGATAGATTTGAGGGCCGATTTGAGAGACGGCGCCTGAGATATTTGAGATTTTGAGATTTTGAGTGTCAATGTTTGACACAGCTTTTATGCTGTTTCAGTGATGATACTTTTGGTCCTACCATATTGAATTTACTAAGACATATTCAGTTTTCTATAGCTGCTGCACTTCTGATTTCATACGTCGCTCATCTATTCTTGTTGCACCTATACTAGTGTACCGCATCATAATTCATACTTAGGATCTGTCGCTGTTATGTACATGCTTGCGATTGCCACTTATGATGTTACTTACTACTCGCGAGCTGGAAACTCACCCCCATTATGCCACAGTATCTTGCAGGACCGATCCGTCAGTATAGTCGCGGTGGGGCATACTACTGCTACTACTTTGCTACAACTTTTTGGACGTGATATTTTGTAAGTGGGTTGCGAGTGTTCTTTTGTCTTTTACCTTGTACACTTTCTCATTGTGTCTAGTATACTCCATCTACCACATGTATATTTGACTTAGAGACGAGACTGGGAGATATTGTATTATATTTGACTTTGGGTGTCGTGCTCGTGCGAGCCGACTTTTATATTTTACTGTGGATATTGTTTTCTTATTTCCTCATTTCTTCTCCTATGGCATCGTATATCTTGCTTGTGATTGTGTTCCGCCGGATGGGGTTGAGATTGTTCCCAAGTGGGGATATATATATATATATATATATATATATATATATATATATATATATATATATATATTATGCTTATGTATCGGTTTGGATCAGTTTTTACAAAGGAGATACTGCCGAAATTTTTACAATAACTCGATCTTCAAAAAGGTTTTTTAAACTCTTTTGCACCTTAAATTAACACTTAAAACAAAGATTTTTACCACTCTATTTTAAATTATGGTTTAGATTCTGGGTTTTCGGGTTATTTGAATTACATTACGCCTTTAGACGTTGCGTGATTTAAGTGCCAGTCACGTTCCACATTTGGGTCGTGACATTTTCGTTCCGCAACGGCCGTGGACAGCGACCAGGGTGCTAGGAAACCCAATATGGTATTAGAGCCACCCAAACATTGGAAACTAGCTGTAGACGATACATTAGTTTCAAAACCGAAAAATTCCGATTTCAAAACCCACTCTCTGTCCATGAATTTTTTTGGTCCCTGAAATTTTTTTAAACAAGTGCAGAGACTTGCTCTAGACATGTACATGACACACGATGAAAACGAACCCATTCCCTCAAAGTTTAGCTGGCCAAAACCCCAAATTTCCCATTTCTGCCTTTTTACCGTTCACTTCTGGTACTCGTTTTCATCCAGTATCTTAGGTTTTGTAAATTGGTATTTTTGAACTTGTTTGATTTGTCCCAGATTTCACCTGGTGTTATTTTTGCTTTGGGGCAACTTGAAAGTTTAGAACTTGAAACATTTTGCATCGTTGATATCTGTGATGTGGTGTGTGTATTCTTCAAACGTCGTCTATTTTCTATATGTCATTTAGACGGGGTTGCACATACTTTCTTATACTGCTGTGATATTTATATCTGTGATGGCTTGTTCGGATTGTCGTGTTGGATAGCCTTGTTGGAGATAGTGCCCTCAGAGTCAATTATTGGATCGCGGGTACGTGATTGCAATGATTGCGGAGGACCTATACCGGTAGGACAGTCTTACTCGAGATGATAGTATGCTATCTGGTTTGCCTTTATCAGTCGTGTACAGTTTCAGGTGACTGATCACTGTTACATTTTGATAGAGCCATTAGGATCTTGATTTACTACCTACAGTATGATGGCGATCATATACGTGAGAGTAGGGTGGTTTATACGCATATCCTTAATTGTGGTCCTTAGTCGTGGGAGTTTCGAGACAGGGCATCGATACTCCGGAGTAGACTAGTGTATACAGTCGAGACCCCGACGAGGGGCGGTAGCCGGTCTCACAAGCCACCGGTGTCAGTTGGATCACCTAAGATGTATACAGGTGCTCATTGGGTTATGAGTACACCGCACAGGACTCGCCGGGAATCTGCTAGTTGGTATTATACATATCGTCAGATAGCAGTTTCCTGGTGACATGTGTATAGTTCATCGACCTGAGGTCGTCATTTGTCTCATGTGAGTTCCCACTGTGCTTTGATTTCTACCCTACCACGGCTCAAAGGAGTCGTGCAAACATGTAGTTTTTGGATACAGTCCCGAGCCACATGGAGGCACGTGAGCGGATCGGCAGGGGATTCGTCTCTCCCGGTATTGGGGGTGAGATCGTGCCGTGTCTAGGAGAGCCATTACACAAAGCCCACGGCCGTGGCAGGAGATTTACTGGTAGGTACTCCAGTAGTATCTCAGGATGTTATTGGGCTACACTCCGACACGACTTATACTGCTATTGGGGGTCTGACGTTACTAGCCCCCTAGGCAGATATGCGATACTCATAGACGAACGGACCGGACTGTATATACATTGTCACTGTTAGGCTCAGTAGGGTTTCTGGATGAGTTCGCTCATCAGCCTCCCTTGAGGTCAGTCCATGGGCAGCCGTTACGCATAGCTAGTGCCGCTGACGGTTTGTGGTTAAACCCACTGCCAGGGTACTGACGAGTCATTAGAGTCCCCCACAGACAGTTTCCCAAGTTCGGGCGAAACGTTGTAAAGGCCGTATGGTTTTATGGCAGGGTTCGGAAAATGCACGTGCGTTTACGCACGTGTCATTTTTCGGGCAGATAATACTGGCGGGCTTTGGTTTAAGCCAGATCCGAGTATTATAAAGAGTAGATATAATATCTTTGTCTCAGTTGCATTTGTATTCGGTCGTAATACAAATACGGGTATATTTATACAGTTACGGGGTTATCCTGAAATTCGTTTCGGGATCACTTTTGAAAGTTGCCAGTTTCCAGTTTCCAGTTTTCTATCAGCCGTCTTTTAACATTCGGTTAAAGACGGATTTATCTTTTCTTTGGAAAAGTGTGGATGCTTCTAGAAGGTTCTAGAAGAGGTGATTAGGCTTGTGACTCACTTGTTCATTATTGGTTGCTTTCTTTGTGTTCACACTTTGTGTTCACACTAGATATTTATTTGTGTTCACACTAGATATTTATTTGTGTTCACACTAGATATTTATCCTTGTGGTTACCTCCCCTCTCCTACACTCACCCCCCAAACTCCTATAAGATGGCCGGCCCCTCCCCTCTCTCAGAGACACTCTCACTTGATGGTTGTTAAAAGATTATGATAGTTTTGGGGTGTATGGAAATTTCATAGCTCATTTCTTTCCATCACCCGACTTAATTGGCAACTTCATTAACCGTTCGTCCATGGCTTTGGGCGAAGTGAGACAAAGTCTTCTACTCATTCTCTACATCAATCTTGGTCGTCTCTTTTAGCAAACTTGACGACCGAGTTGCCTCGAGTCAGAGGCGGGAGCCCGTTTAAAGAATCGTTGACGTGGTGCCACCTGGACGAGCAGATCGGAGATCGAAGAGATCGGAGCAGCCGCAACGGAGCGTGGGATGATGGTTAAAGAACGAAGGACTCGGATCGTTCGGTATAACCTTTCTACTCTCTTTACAGTTTGTTAGTTTAGCAATAATAGCAGATCCGGGTTATAGTATACGATAGCGCCAGTTAAAAAGTTTTTGTTCCGCATTTGGCGTCTGTAGACGGCCGGGGCGCTACCGTAGACTTACAGTGGTATCAGAGCCTCACCATTTTGCTTTACTAATTTGTGCTAACGCGTTTAAAATATCGATCGGACCGAATATCAAAAGCTGCAAAATTTCCATTCACAGTTTCTGTCGATTTTAAATGAAGTCCTAAAATTATTTTGTATATCACAGAAAGTTGTGCAGGGTTTTATAAGCACACCGTACAAATTTGAGCACGTGATTCAACAAGAACGCCGCGGAATCGCGGTCAAACCTATGGTTTGACCGCGCATCCGCGACCATTTTGTGAGATCATGGCTCCAAATTTGCACAGTGTCTTCTTCTCTGGAAATTGGGGTTTTTGGTATATATCTTTTAGGCCCAGATTTTGTTACTGTTCAACAGATGTTCGTGGGGCCCACTTCGTGATATTTCGTCGATCGAAATTTAAACATGTTAGTTTACAGTGCTTACATTATATCTCCGACCGGGAATGTCATTTGATCGGTAAACCGCGTCTGATTGCTATAGTTCGTTCGACGGGTTTGCGAACGTGACATTCGCGTTGATGTTCTGTGTTGTGCTGTGTTGTTGCGGATTTGTCGTGATGGATAGCAGTGTGCAATGGTAGTGCAGTTTGGATTTATTTGTACATTTGATATTGCGGGACGAGCGTCCAACATGTGGACTGCCGTCACTGCCTGTTGTATAATATTCTTTTGGGGCACGACCAGGTTGAGGTCGATGTACCCGTTGTACATATTTTTCATTTCTGTACTAGGTTTTACCCCGCGACGGAGTGCACGGATAGCCGGGTTCTGGAGGGCAACGGGTCCGCATCTCATGGCTTTGAGAGGCAGAGGGGCCTCACTCTAAAATTGACAGACTATTCGCCGCACTCGTAGGGGGTACAGGTTGACCCAAGGAGTGGTGCTCAAGCTACCGGATTCCGTGAAGTGCAGGGTGGTCCATTCACTTTGCTGTAGGGGGCTGCCTCGCTTCAGGTTTTGGCGGGTAACTTACCGCACCCATAGGGGTCTAGGTTTCATTGAACAGGCTATCCACACGACCAGGGGAACGTAAGGTTTCAGCAGCGGCTCTGTGAAACTCGGGGATCCCAGATCATCTGTACTGTTCTGTGATGCTTATTACTTTTCTGTAATGTTGCATATTATCACGTCTGGAGCGATTATTGTATATTAGTATATATACCATTAGATGTTGTATATGTTTTGCACCCGCACTAGTTCAGTCCCCGCTCTGTCGTTAGTTAAGTAACCTAACGGGTGATGACGGGACCCAGTGACGAATGCGGATGGCATATACGTACATTTTATTTTCGTTCTTTTCTGGTGTGATTGATTGATGGGACTGCATTGATTCTGATCAATGCAAAGGAAAACAAACCTATTTGGAGTTGTTGGAACAAATTTAAAAAGTGTTATTACAAAGACGTTTCCTTTTGTTTTGCATAGCGATATTCAGTGGAATATCCTGCACCTCATTCGACGGGGCAAGGGCCGATATCCCTTCACCGGGACTGACCCCTTGGGCAGAAGTTTGCGTCAGGGTAATAACTTCACTATAGACGATTACATGTTGCTTTGCATCGCGGTATTCAGTGGAATATCCTGCACCTCATTCCACGAGGAAAGAGCCGAGATCCCTTCATCGGGAGTGAGCTCTTTAGCAAAAGGTTTTCGCCACTATATTTTTATAAAAGCTATCAGGTTCCTTCAGCGATATCAAGTTCACTACGTTAAAGGTTTTTCGCCAAAAACCAGCCGTAGCCCTCCGCCATTTCTTTTGGGTATTCAGTAGTATTCAAGCTATGCATTTTAGCCAAAGTTAAGGCATAGTGTTTGGTAGCTGCTGGGTATTTATTTGTTGCATAGATAAATGAGTTGGTTTGGAACAGTCGTTCTGCCGATTGGCCAAAGTCAGGGGCATGTGCGGGTGGGTTCAAATTGACAAGATAGTGACGGGTAGAACTTGGCATGTGACTTATGACATTTTGACCAAAGCCAAGGTCATAAGAGCATGGGGCAAAAATCATATCGGGAGTTTCTAAAGAAACTGAAACTTGCCAAGTGTGCACATACCTTCTGGAGTGTGATAACGTGAGTGGATTCCGTCAGGTTATCATGCGATGAGAGTTGGATCCCGATTTCCACTGATGAGTTGGTTTACTCTTCGGGTGATCCCGATTGATTCTTCTTTTAGGTTTGGAGGAGAATTTGACAGTACAGTGGGAGGTTTCCTGATTAGATAAAGTGATAACCATTCTGAACTAGGTTAGAGTGCACGCAGAGTGTTTCTTTTCTCTCTCTCTTTGGCAGCGACCTTTGACCGACCTTAGACTATGACTCAGTGACCAAGTTGACCGAACCTTCATAAAATACTGGCTTTTGGATTGTCTGAGTTGCATAAGTCATTGCCACTCCTTCTTTTACCCTTTGGATTTCTCAGAACACCCGTTTTACTACGGACATCCACTTCCATTGGATAGATCCATCGTATGGTTATATACGAACTCGAAGGGACTTCTTCGAGGATGGATCCAGGTTCAGGAGAAATAGAATTGGTTTGTTCAGTTGTCTTTTATTATCATCTTCTCTCAGGTTGCGAGAGCTCCTTGGTTTAGGAGAGTACACCTATTACGCTTATTGGATAGTCTTCTTCCAAACCATAGGCAGGTGCCGAAAGGTAGGGAATGAAGAAAACCAATTAGCCTAAGTAGAGTGTACATAAGGTAATATGTAAAGACAAAATAAAGGGATTAGAAAGAGGGCAAAGTAAATTGCGACTGTTATCATTCACGACCAAACCGCGTACTTCATCGCCACTCCTATTTCACCTTTAATAGAATAAGGTATTATTCAGTTGTCTTTTATCGTCACCTTCTCTCAAGTTGCGAGTACTCCTTTATTTAGGAGGGTACACCTATTATGCTTACTGGATAGTCTTCTTCCAATCCAAAGGCTGGTGCCGAACGGTAGGGAAGGAAGAAAACCATTTAGCCTAACGATGGTGTACAGAAGGTAATGACTAAAGACAAATAAGGGGATTTGGAGAGATGGCAATAAAATATACGGTTGAAATCATGAATTGGATTATGGAAGAGGCATTACTATGAATACCAGGATACCCCTACGAAACATTTATGTTTCAGTGCATTGTTAAAAGAAAATTGTTTTCCCGATTGGGTACTTACTCCAGGGTATGTATTTACCAGGTTTCATTCTCATATCTGTATGGTTTTACAGATGATGAGTGGGAGTAAGTTATTGGGAATTAGGTAATTATCCTCATTATATCGGAATTCGTTGTAATTGGTGATATTTGAGGAAATCGCCTGGGTACAGTTTTCAACCTACAACGCACAGGTTTTGAGTTGTTTAACTCAGCGGACTTATACAGAGTATTGTATGTTGTCCAGTGTCCATCAGGAAAAAGGGGTAGGTCCTCGTACTATGTTCTGTTTACTTATAACTTCTCTAGTTTTTAGACAAGTGTTTCGTAGAAATACAAGGTCTAAGTTTTGAGAAGTTGTGGGTATAAGAATAAAGTAGAGAACCAGGTGTCACAAGTATCGGGATTCTTCAAAGAGATCGAAGATGTAGATTCTTGTGATTGGTATTCAGATGATACTAATAGTTTTTGAGAAACTTGTTTCTCTTTCAGGTTGCTCATAATTGGATGGATTCCTAAGTTGAGTAATGCTGATTAGCCTCTTTTCCATTAAGGTGATATGCACTGGAGACAGCTGCATGATTTGAATCTGGTTCCAATTAAATAAAGTTCCAAAGTTTCTATAATTGGATATATAATAGTTCGTACCTTAAAAGATGTTAAGGTGCGGGGAGTTGTCCAGCTTATGCTTAAAACCAGACTCTGGACAACTCAGGGCACGTTTATGTAATGGCTGATTGTGGGTTAACCCTGGCTATGACGAGGGTTGATATTCTACCATTTGGAAGATCAATAGTGATATTGTTCTTGACTCGCCACAGTTTTAGTAAAATGGAATTTTTCAGAAAACAGTAGTGGGAGTATGGTAGAACTGGAAGTGATTCCAGAACCGCAAATGATTACGGAAAATTTAATAGGACCTATATATTCAATCAGGTTTGACATTCCATTAACCACTCCGCAGATATGGTAGGTAACCTCAGACACCCGAGAGGTACTCCGGTAGCCTCAAGAACGGTGACAGGGAGGTTCTTATCTACTCAGACTTGACACTACTGTTGTTCCAGGCTATGAGACCTGGTAGGAGGGTTGTTGTAGTCAGTGGGAGCAGCGTAAGCATAGTAGGCAAGTAGCTTATGTTTATTTATAGACTTAAGCAGATATAGCGGAGATAGGTCATCTAATTTTGATGTGACAGTCATGGGTTTGACTTCATCAGAATAAGGGATGGATCTGTTAAGAAAGTAGTAGGGTGTGATGTCATGGTATTTGGATGACATACACAGAGTAGGAAGTAAAATTCCTATACTATGATCGGTTGTACTGTGGTCGTCACACAGTTGTTTCTCCAGACAGGATATGGATATAATATTTGACATTCTGGTTTCTAGATCTATGGTTTTAGATCTAGATTTGGGTAGTTTCCCAATGAAGGTACTTTGACAGTATTCTAATGGTTTTTAGAATAGATGACTCATGGCATGGTGGTGTACCTTCAGGTAATGGAGTCACCCTCTCTAAAGGTGTCTTACAGACTAAAGGGGAGAGGGATGCGCATGATTGACAGATCACTTGCTTAGGCATTTGAGTCAATCGTGAGATGTCAAGTACCACACCAGATATTTTTTTGGCACTAGATGCAATAAGTTTGTATTAATCCAATCCTTAAGAAACATAAGGAAGCCGTTTTAGAACATAAGTACATGTTCTACGGATTTGATGACGGCAGCCTCCTTTGGGAGACGATTATCATTACAGGCTTCAAAGGTGACATAGATGACAGAGTGATTGTCAGAGTTATAGTTTTCCCTCTGACGAGGGACTGTATTATGGACAGACGGTCCAAGAGGATACTGTGGGAGGCTTGGTGCTGGATACTGTTCAGTGATCGATACAGTCTAAGAAGTTTGGATTTGGAGTCATTTATGAACTAGGTCCCATCAGATATCCAGACATATTCTAAGACAGGTATTACTCAATTCGGGAGATGGCTTTCTCCGCGAATTTGAGATTAAGAGAGATATAGAAAGGAACGTCTAGGCGGATCCACTCACTGAGGCTATTTCTCGAACACAATAGTTTTACAAACGGGCTTTGTGAAACTGATTAGTAGAGGAGTTAGATGTTCGGTTTCACACGGGCTGTGAGTAGTCGACATCGCAATAATTAGCCTTAAGTGCAAGTGGGAGATTGTTGGAGATAGTGCCCTCAGAGTCAATTATTGGATCGCGGGTACGTGATTGCAATGATTGCGGAGGACCTATACCGGTAGGACAGTCTTACTCGAGATGATAGTATGCTATCTGGTTTGCCTTTATCAGTCGTGTACAGTTTCAGGTGACTGATCACTGTTACATTTTGATAGAGCCTTTAGGATCTTGCTTTACTACCTACAGTATGATGGCGATCATATACGTGAGAGTAGGGTGGTTTATACGCATATCCTTAATTGTGGTCCCTAGTCGTGGGAGTTTCGAGACAGGGCATCGATACTCCGGAGTAGACTAGTGTATACAGTCGAAACCCCGACGAGGGGCGGTGGCCGGTCTCACAAGCCACCGGTGTCAGTTGGATCACCTAAGATGTACACAGGTGCTCATTGGGTTATGAGTACACCGGACATGACTCACCGGGAATCTGCTAGTTGGTATTATACATATCGTCAGATCGCAGTTCCCTGGTGACATGTGTACATGTTAGTTCATCGAACTGAGGTCGTCATTTGTCTCGTGTGAGTTCCCACTGTGCTTTGATTTCTACCCTACCACGGCTCAAAGGAGTCGTGCAAACAGGTAGTTTTTGGGTACAGTCCCGAGCCACATGGAGGCACGTGAGCGGATCGGCAGGGGATTCGTCTCTCCCGGTATTGGGGGTGAGATCGTGCCGTGTCTAGGAGAGCCATTACACAAAGCCCACGGCCGTGGCAGGAGATTTACTGGTAGGTACTCCAGTAGTATCTTAGGGTGTTATTGGGCTACACTCCGACACGACTTATACTGCTATTGGGGGTCTGACGTTACTAGCCCCCTAGGCAGATATGCGATACTCATAGACGAACGGACCGGACTGTATATACATTGTCACTGTTAGGCTCAGTAGGGTTTCTGGATGAGTTCGCTCATCAGCCTCCCTTGAGGTCAGTCTATGGGCAGCCGTTACGCATAGCTAGTGCCGCTGACGGTTTGTGGTTAAACCCACTGCCAGGGTACTGACGAGTCATTAGAGTCCCCCACAGACAGTTTCCCAAGTTCGAGCGAAACGTTGTAGATGCCGTATGGTTTTATGGCAGGGTTCGGAAAATGCACGTGCGTTTACGCACGTGTCATTTTTCGGGCAGATAATACTGGTGGGCTTTGGTTTAAGCCAGATCCGAGTATTATAAAGAGTAGATATAATATCTTTGTCTCAGTTGCATTTGTATTCGGTCGTAATACAAATACGGGTATATTTATACAGTTACGGGGTTATCCTGAAATTCGTTTCGGGATCACTTTTGGAAGTTGCCAGTTTCCAGTTTTCTATCAGCCGTCTTTTAACATTCGGTTAAAGACGGATTTATCTTTTCTTTGGAAAAGTGTGGATGCTTCTAGAAGGTTCTAGAAGAGGTGATTAGGCTTGTGACTCACTTGTTCATTATTGGTTGCTTTCTTTGTGTTCACACTTTGTGTTCACACTAGATATTTATTTGTGTTCACACTAGATATTTATCCTTGTGGTTACCTCCCCTCTCCTACACTCACCCCCCAACTCCTATAAGATGGCCGGCCCCTCCCCTCTCTCAGAGACACTCTCACTTGATGGTTGTTAAAAGATTATGATAGTTTTTGGGGTGTATGGAAATTTCATAGCTCATTTCTTTCCATCACCCGACTTAATTGGCAACTTCATTAACCGTTCGTCCATGGCTTTGGACGAAGCGAGACAAAGTCTTCTACTCATTCTCTACATCAATCTTGGTCGTCTCTTTTAGCAAACTTGACGACCGAGTTGCCTCGAGTCAGAGGCAGGGGCCAGTTTAAAGAATCGTTGACGTGGTGCCACCTGGACGAGCAGATCGGAGATCGAAGAGATCGGAGCAGCCGCAACGGAGCGTGGGATGATGGTTAAAGAACGAAGGACTCGGATCGTTCGGTATAACCTTTCTACTCTCTTTACAGTTTGTTAGTTTAGCAATAATGGCAGATTCGGGTTATAGTATACGATAGCGCCAGTTAAAAAGTTTTTGTTCCGCATTTGGCGTCTGTAGACGGCCGGGGCGCTACCGTAGACTTACAGTGTTATTAGAGCCTCACCATTTTGCTTTACTAATTTTTTCTAACGCTTTTAAAATATCGATCGGACCGAATATCAAAAACTGCAAAATTTCCATTCACAGTTTCTGACGATTTTAAATGAAGTCCTAAAATTATTTTGTATATCACAGAAAGTTGTGCAGGGTTTTATAAGCACACCGTACAAATTTGAGCACGTGATTCAACAAGAACGCCGCGGAATCGCGGTCAAACCATAGGTTTGACCGCGCATCCGCGGCCATTTTGTGAGATCATGGCTCCAAATTTGCACAGTGTCTTCTTCTCTGGAAATTGGGGTTTTTGGTATATATCTTTTGGGCCCAGATTTTGTTACTGTCCAACAGATGTTCGTGGGGCCCACTTCGTGATATTTCGTCGATCGAAATTTAAACATGTTAGTTTACAGTGCTTACATTATATCTCCCGACCGGGAATGTCATTTGATCGGTAAACCGCGTCTGATTGCTATAGTTCGTTCGACGGGTTTGCGAACGTGACATTCGCGTTGATGTTCTGTGTTGTGCTGTGTTGTTGCGGATTTGTCGTGATGGATAGCAGTGTGCAATGGTAGTGCAGTTTGAATTTATTTGTACATTTGATATTGCGGGGCGAGCGTCCAACATGTGGACTGCCGTCACTGCTTGTTGTATAATATTCTTTTGGGGCATGACCAGGTTGAGGTCGATGTACCCGTTGTACATATTTTCATTTCTGTATTAGGTTTTACCCCGCGACGGAGTGCACGGATAGCCGGGTTCTGGAAGGAAACGGGTCCGCATCTCATGGCTTTGAGAGGCAGAGGGGCCTCACTCTAAAATTGGCAGACTATTCGCCGCACTCGTAGGGGGTACAGGTTGACCCAAGGAGGGGTGCTCAAGCTACCGGATTCCGTAAAGTGCAGGGTGGTCCATTCACTTTGCTGTAGGGGCTGCCTCGCTTCAGGTTTTGGCGGGTAACTTACCGCACCCGTAGGGGTCTAGGTTTCATTGTACAGGCTATCCACACGACCAGGGGAACGTCGGGTTTCAGCAACGGCTCTGTGAAACTCGGGGATCCCAGATCATCTGTACTGTTCTGTGATGCTTATTACTTTTCTGTAATGTTGCATATTATCACGTCTGGAGCGATTATTGTATATTGGTATATATACTATTAGATGTTGTATATGTTTTGCACCCGCGCTAGTTCAGTCCCCGCTCTGTCGTTAGTTAAGTAACCTAACGGGTGATGACGGGACCCATTGACGAATGCGGATGGTATATACGTACATTTTATTTTCGTTCTTTTCTGGTGTGATTGATTGATGGGACTGCGTTGATTCTGATTAATGCAAAGGAAAACAAACCTATTTGGAGTTGTTGGAACAAATTTAAAAAGTGTTATTACAAAGACGTTTCCTTTTGTTTTGCATAGCGATATTCAGTGGAATATCCTACACCTCATTCGACGGGGCAAAGGCCGATATCCCTTCACTGGGACTGACCCCTTGGGCAAAAGTTTGCGTCAGGGTAATAACTTCACTATAGTCGATTACATGTTGCTTTGCATCGCGGTATTCAGTGGAATATCCTGCACCTCATTCCACAAGGAAAGAGCCGAGATCCCTTCACCGGGAGTGAGCTCTTTAGCAAATGGTTTTCGCCACTATATTTTTATAAAAGCTATCAGGTTCCTTCAGCGATATCAAGTTCACTACGTTAAAGGTTTTTCGCCAAAAACCAGCCGTAGCCCTCCGTCATTTCTTTTGGGTATTCAGTAGAATTCAAGCTATGCATTTTAGCCAAAGTTAAGGCATAGTGTTTGGTAGCTGCTGGGTATTCATTTTTTGCATAGATAGATGAGTTGGTTTGGGACAGTCGTTCTGCCGATTGGCCAAAGTCAGGGGCATGTGCGGGTGGGTTCAAATTGACAAGATAGTGACGGGTAGAACTTGGCATGTGACTTATGACATTTTGACCAAAGCCAAGGTCATAAGAGCATGGGGCAAAAATCATATCGGGAGTTTCTAAAGAAACTGAAACTTGCCAAGTGTGCGCATACCTTCTGGAGTGTGATAACGTGGGTGGATTCCGTCAGGTTATCATGCGATGAGAGTTGGATCCCGATTCCCACTGATGAGTTGGTTTACTCTTCGGGTGATCCCGATTGATTCTTCTTTTAGGTTTGGAGGAGAATTTGACAGTACAGTGGGAGGTTTCCTGATTAGATAAAGTGATAACCATTCTGATCTAGGTTAGAGTGCACGCAAAGTGTTTCTTTTCTCTCTCTCTTTGGCAGCGACCTTTGACCGACCCTAGACTATGACTCAGTGACCAAGTTGACCGAACCTTCTTAAAATACTGGCTTTTGGATTGTCTGAGTTGCATAAGTCATTGCCACTCCTTTTACCCTTTGGATTTCTCGGAACACCCGTTTTACTACGGACATCCACTTCCATTGGATAGAT
Organism: Agapanthus africanus; assembly: GCA_030015575.1. Classification (NCBI taxonomy): domain Eukaryota; kingdom Viridiplantae; phylum Streptophyta; class Magnoliopsida; order Asparagales; family Amaryllidaceae; genus Agapanthus; species Agapanthus africanus. The sequence goes on along the minus strand of CM057338.1, from coordinate 414,358,381 downwards.
CCATCGTATGGTTATATACGAACTCGAAGGGACTTCTTCGAGGATGGATCCAGGTTCAAGAGAAATAGAATTGGTTTGTTCAGTTGTCTTTTATTATCATCTTTTCTCAGTTTGCGAGAGCTCCTTGGTTTAGGAGAGTACACCTATTACGCTTATTGGATAGTCTTCTTCCAAACCATAGGCAGGTGCCGAAAGGTAGGGAATGAAGAAAACCAATTAGCCTAAGTAGGGTGTACAGAAGGTAATATGTAAAGACAAAATAAAGGGATTAGAAAGAGGGCAAAGTAAATTGCGACTGTTATCATTCACGACCAAACCGCGTACTTTATCGCCACTCCTATTTCTCCTTTAATAGAATAAGGTATTATTCAGTTGTCTTTTATCGTCACCTTCTCTCAAGTTGCGAGTACTCCTTGGTTTAGGAGGGTACACCTATTATGCTTACTGGATAGTCTTCTTCCAAACCATAGGCTGGTGCCGAACGGTAGAGAAGGAAGAAAACCATTTAGCCTAACGATGGTGTACAGAAGGTAATGACTAAAGACAAATAAAGGGATTTGGAGAGATGGCAATAAAATATACGGTTGAAATCATGAATTGGATTATGGAAGATGCATTACTATGAATACCAGGATACCCCTACGAAACATTTATGTTTCAGTGCATTGTTAAAAGAAAACTGTTTTCCCGATTGGGTACTTACTCCAGGGTATGTATTTACCAGGTTTCATTCTCATATTTCTATGGTTTTATAGATGATGAGTGGGAGTAAGTTAATGGGAATTAGGTAATTATCCTCATTATATCGGAATTCGTTGTAATTGGTGATATTTGAGGAAATCGCCTGGGTACAGTTTTCAACCTACAACGCACAGGTTTTGAGTTGTTTAACTCAGCGGACTTATACAGAGTATTGTATGTTGTCCAGTGTCCATCAGGAAAAAGGGGTAGGTCCTCGTACTATGTTCTGTTTACTAATAACTTCTCTAGTTTTTAGACAAGTGTTTCGTAGAAATACAAGGTCTAAGTTTTGAGAAGTTGTGGGTATAAGAATAAAGTAGAGAACCAGGTGTCACAAGTATCGGGATTCTTCAAAAAGATCGAAGATGTAGATTCTTGTGATTGGTATTCAGATGATACTAATAGTTTTTGAGAAACTTGTTTCTCTTTCAGGTTGCTCATAATTGGATGGATTCCTAAGTTGAGTAATGCTGATTAGCCTCTTTTCCATTAAGGTGATATGCACTGGAGACAGCTGCATGATTTGAATCTGGTTCCAATTAAATAAAGTTCCAAAGTTTCTATAATTGGATATAGAATAGTTCGTACCTTAAAAGATGTTAAGGTGCGGGGAGTTGTCCAGCTTATGCTTAAAACCAGACTCTGGACAACTCAGGGCACGTTTATGTAATGGCTGATTGTGGGTTAACCCTGGCTATGACGAGGGTTGATATTCTACCATTTGGAAGATCAATAGTGATATTGTTCTTGACTCGCCACAGTTTTAGTAAAATGGAATTTTTCAGAAAACAGTAATGGGAGTATGGTAGAACTGGAAGTGATTCCAGAACCGTAAACGATTACGGAAAATTTAATAAGACCTATATATTCAATCAGGTTTGACATTCCATTAGCCACTCCGCAGATATGGTAGGTAACCTCAGACACCCGAGAGGTACTCCGGTAGCCTCAAGGACGGTGACAGGGAGGTTCTTATCTACTCAGACTTGACACTACTGTTGTTCCAGGGTATGAGACCCGGTAGGAGGGTTGTTGTAGTCAGTGGGAGCAGCGTAAGCATAGTGGGCAAGTAGCTTATGTTTATTTATAGACTTAAGCAGATATAGCGGAGATAGATCATCTAATTTTGATGTGACAGTCATGGGTTTGACTTCATCAGAATAAGGGATGGATCTGTTAAGAAGGTAGTAGGGTGTGATGTCATGGTATTTGGATGACATACACAGAGTAGGAAGTAAAATTCCTATACTACGATCGGTTGTACTGTGGTCGTCACACAGTTGTTTCTCCAGACAGGATATGGATATAATATTTGACATTCTGGTTTCTAGATCTATGGTTTTAGATCTAGATTTGGGTAGTTTCCCAATGAAGGTACTTTGATAGTATTCTAATGGTTTTTAGAATAGATGACTCCTGGCATGGTGGTGTACCTGCAGGTAATGGAGTCACCCTCTCTAAAGGTGTCTTACAGACTAAAGGGGAGAGGGATGTACATGATTGACAGATCACTTGCTTAGGCATTTGAGTCAATCGTGAGATGTCAAGTACCACACCAGATGTTGTTTTTGCACTAGATGCAATAAGTTTGTATTAACCCAATCCTGAAGAAACATAAGGAAGCAGTTTTAGAACATAAGTACATGTTCTACGGATTTGATGACGGCAGCCTCCTTCGGGAGACGATTATCATTACAGTCTTCAAAGGTGACATAGATGACAGAGTGATTGTCAGAGTTATAGTTTTCCCTCTGACGAGGGACTATATTATGGACAGGCGGTCCAAGAGGATACTGTGGGAGGCTTGATGCTGGATACTGATTCTGTTCAGTGATCGATACAGTCTAAGAAGTTTGGATTTGGAGTCATTTATGATCTAGGTCCCATCAGATATCCAGACATATTCTAAGACAGGTATTACTCAATTCGGGAGATGGCTTTCTCCGCGAATTTGAGATTAAGAGAGATATAGAAAGGAACGTCTAGGCGGATCCACTCACTGAGGCTATTTCTCGAACACAATAGTTTTACAAACGGGCTTTGTGAAACTGATTAGTAGAGGAGTTGGATGTTCGGTTTCACACGGGCTGTGAGTAGTCGACATCGCAATAATTAGCCTTAAGTGCAAGTGAGAGATTGTTGGAGATTGTGCCCTCAGAGTTAATTATTGGATCGCGGGTACGTGATTGCAATGATTGCGGAGGACCTATACCGGTAGGACAGTCTTACTCGAGATGATAGTATGCTATCTGGTTTGCCTTTATCAGTCGTGTACAGTTTCAGGTGACTGATCACTGTTACATTTTGATAGAGCCCTTAGGATCTTGCTTTACTACCTACAGTATGATGGCGATCATATACGTGAGAGTAGGGTGGTTTATACGCATATCCTTAATTGTGGTCCCTAGTCGTGGGAGTTTCGAGACAGGGCATCGATACTCCGGAGTAGACTAGTGTATACAGTCGAAACCCCGACGAGGGGCGGTGGCCGGTCTCACAAGCCACTGGTGTCAGTTGGATCACCTAAGATGTATACAGGTGCTCATTGGGTTATGAGTACACCGCACAGGACTCGCCGGGAATCTGCTAGTTGGTATTATACATATCGTCAGATAGCAGTTCCCTGGTGACATGTGTACCGGTTAGTTCATCGACCTGAGGTCGTCAATTGTCTCGTGTGAGTTCCCACTGTGCTTTGATTTCTACCCTACCACGGCTCAAAAGAGTCATGCAAACAGGTAGTTTTTGGGTACAGTCCCGAGCCACATGGAGGCACGTGAGCGGATCGGCAGGGGATTCGTCTCTCCCGGTATTGGAGGTGAGATCGTGCTGTGTCTAGGAGAGCCATTACACAAAGCCCACGGCCGTGGCAGGAGATTTTCTGGTAGGTACTCCAGTAGTATCTCAGGGTGTTATTGGGCTACACTCCGACACGACTTATACTGCTATTGGGGGTCTGACGTTACCAGATATGCGATACTCATAGACGAACGGACCGGACTATATATACATTGTCACTGTTAGGCTCAGTAGGGTTTCTGGATGAGTTCGCTCATCAGCCTCCCTTGAGGTCAGTCCATGGGCAGCCGTTACGCTTAGCTAGTGCCGCTGACGGTTTGTGGTTAAACCCACTGCCAGGGTACTGACGAGTCATTAGAGTCCCCCACAGACAGTTTCCCAAGTTCGGGCGAAACGTTGTAGAGGCCGTATGGTTTTATGGCAGGGTTCGGAAAATGCACGTGCGTTTACGCACGTGTCATTTTTCGGGCAGATAATACTGGCGGGCTTTGGTTTAAGCTAGATCCGAGTATTATAAAGAGTAGATATAATATCTTTGTCTCAGTTGCATTTGTATTCGGTCGTAATACAAATACGAGTATATTTATACAGTTACGGGGTTATCCTGAAATTCGTTTCGGGATCACTTTTGAAAGTTGCCAGTTTCCAGTTTTCTATCAGCCGTCTTTTAACATTCGGTTAAAGAAGGATTTATCTTTTCTTTGGAAAAGTGTGGATGCTTCTAGAAGGTTCTAGAAGAGGTGATTAGGCTTGTGACTCACTTGTTCATTATTGGTTGCTTTCTTTGTGTTCACACTTTGTGTTCACACTAGATATTTATTTGCGTTCACACTAGATATTTATCCTTGTGGTTACCTCCCCTCTCCTACACTCACCCCCCCAACTCCTATAAGATGGCCGGCCCCTCCCCTCTCTCAGAGACACTCTCACTTGATGGTTGTTAAAAGATTATGATAGTTTTTGGGGTATATGGAAATTTCATAGCTCATTTCTTTCTATCACCCGACTTAATTGGCAACTTCATTAACCGTTCGTCCATGGCTTTGGACGAAGCGAGACAAAGTCTTCTACTCATTCTCTACATCAATCTTGGTCGTCTCTTTTAGCAAACTTGACGACCGAGTTGCCTCGAGTCAGAGGCGGGAGCCCGTTTAAAGAATCGTTGACGTGGTGCCACCTGGACGAGCAGATCGGAGATCGAAGAGATCGGAGCAGCCGCAACGGAGCGTGGGATGATGGTTAAAGAACGAAGGACTCGGATCGTTCGGTATAACCTTTCTACTCTCTTTACAGTTTGTTAGTTTAGCAATAACGGCAGATCCGCGTTATAGTATACGATAGCGCCAGTTAAAAAGTTTTTGTTCCGCATTTGGCGTTTGTATACGGCCGGGGCGCTACCGTAGACTTACAAGCCTATAGTGCGATGATATTAGTATAATTTAGATTCATTTGTATATTCATTATTGCGGGGCGAGCGTCCGACATGTGGACTGTCGTTTCCGCCAGTCTGTATATTTTTTTATTGGGGCACGGCCGGGTTGAGGCCGATGTCACCGTTGTATATATATTTTTATTTTCTGTACTAGGATTACCCCGTGGAGGAGTGCTCAAATAGCCGGGTTTTAGAGGGCAACGAGCCCGCATCTTATGGCGTTTACACAGAGGGGGCTTCACTCTAGAATTGACGGGTTATTCGCCGCACTCACAGGGGGTATAGGATGACACACGGAAGGGTGCTCAAGTTATCGGATTCTGCGAAGTGCAGGGTGGCCCATTCACTTTGTTGATTGGGGTTGCCTCACTTCCGGAATTGGCGGGTAACTTGCCGTACTCGTAGGGGTCTATATTTTTCATTGCACGGGCTATCCACATGACCGGGAACATCGGGTTTCATTTGCAGCTCAAATGAAACCCGGGACTCCAATCTTATCCGTTATTTCATGTTGCTTATTGCTATTCTGTGATATTGTTTATATCATGCCTGGGACGAATTGTTATACACATACACATACTAGTAGATGTTGTATATGTTTTGCATCCGCGCTAGTACTGCTCCCGCTCTGCCGGTAGTTAAGTATCCTAACGGTGCATGACGGGGACCCGTGGAGAATGCGGATGGCATATACGTACATTGTATTTTCTTTCTATTCTGGTGTGATAGGAATTAATTGATGGGACATGTTCCCCCAAAATTTAAACAATATAAAAAGAGCTAAGCTCTGGTGAATTTTAATGAGGCAGCGCCTTACGTGCTCTTCACGAGGGTGCCAGCGCTAATTTGTAGAATTAAATCCTATGATGGGACCGCACGTGCTCCTCACGTAGGCGCCAATGTGAAAAGCACAAGCGCGCTTATTATATAAGAATTAGATTCTTATATGGCGCCGCACGTGCTCCTCATGTGGGTGCCAATGTGCAAAGCACAGAAACGCCTATCATAAATAAGAATTTAATTCTTAAGTGGCGCCCACGTGCACAACACGTGAGAGCCGGCGCCCAAGTTTATACCAGTAGAATTAAATTCTATATTTCCCTAACAAAAAGTTGGGATATTCTCTGTTAAACAGAGCCGTTGGATCAAAAATACAATGGTGATGATAAATTATCAAATAATAGAATTAAATTCTATTCTGAGGAATATTTTTCCGCAATCTTTACAAACAAAGAAGATTGCTCTCTGTAAAACAGAGAACCCTTGGATCAAAAATTCAATGGTGATTAAAAATCACCGCTTGATAGAATAAAATTCTGTATATGGGAAAATATTTCCCTAAGCTTTTTAAAAACAAGAAAATATATTCTGTAAAACAGAAATACTTGGATCAAAGATCCAACGGTGGGTAAAATACCCCAAACCAATTTTGAGATCAATTAAATCAATTGGAATATCTCAATAAGAGATTTTCTCAAAATTAATTAATAAACTTGCCTCCACTATATAAAGGACCCGAGATTTCAAGTCTCATATAGAGGAAACCCCCCATAAGCTTCTGAAAAATACAAAAAGCTTTAAAAAACAACAGAGAAGAAGAAGACTTGCTTCCTAAAAAAAACCCTAGGTAAAAAAAACAGAGAGATCAAAATGTCTCCTTTTACCTATCTAAGGGTTTAACCTTTTTCAAAGAACTTAGTTCTTTCTCTGGATCAGAGATCCACAAGACAAGTCTCACACAAGTTGAGAATTTAATTCTCATCGGAAAGATCTTCTTCTTGAGAATCAAAAGATTCAGAAAAGAATTTGGTTAAAAAAAAAGAAAGAGAAATAGAGTTTAACCTTAAAAGAAACTTAGTTCTTATAAAAGAACTTAGTTCTTAATGAAAAACCGATCCCAGATCTTCAAAACAAAGATCTTAGTGATCATTAATGGTCAAAATGTCATTAACAGAGATTCAATCTCTAAAAAAGAAAAGAGCTTAGCGCCTCACATGTTTCCTACGTGGGCGCCCTCCCAACAGCGCCTAGCGCCTCACGCGAAAAACACCCGGGCGCCCAAAGCAGAAGGTCATCGCCTCATGTGAGCGCTGAACAAAAAGTGCTTAGCACTTCATATACAGCCAAAACGGCTACGTGCTTAGTATTGATTGGGCAGCGTCCAGCGCCTCACGTGGGCGCCACACAAAAGTGCTTAGCACTTCATATATAGCCCAAACGGTTAAGTGCTTAGCACTGATTGGGTAGCGCCCAGCGTCTCACGTGCTTCTCACGTGGGCGCCATACAAAAAGTGCTTAGCACTTCATATATAGCCAAAACGGCTAAGTGTTTAGCACTGATTGGGCAGTGCCCAGTGCCACAAGTGCTCTCGTATGGACGCCACATAAAAAAAAGAAAGAAGTGTTTAACACTATATATATAACTTAGTACTTAGCACTGATTGGGCAGCGCTTATAATTGAAGGCTTCACATGATACCCATGTGAGTGTCAGAGCGTCAAGCAAGTGCTTATCACTTTTGCATAAAAGGGGGATAAACAAACAGAGCCCAAATAAGTGCTTAGCACTTTTGAACAAAAAAAGGACTGAGCAGACTAAGTCTAAATTGGCTAAGTCTTTCTGAAAAGTTACTTACAACCGAGCCCAAATGCTCTGTTGTTGGATCTGAAATAAAAATGATCCTTGAAATTCTTAGTCTCAGATAAGACTAATGTATCCTTAGTTAAAATAAATTGAGTCCAAATGCTCATATATTTAAATTGATGGTAATCTCAAACTAGATTAACGATCCTTAAATAAAACAAACACAAATCTAAATTATACGGATTTGGACTGATCCGTGCCCTACGGGTGACGACATAAACTAGTCTCCGTATACAATCCACGGGCAAACAAAATAACATACGACACGAAGTGAACTGCTGGAGAAGGAGAAAGTGGTTATCGCAATGCGATAACGTAATTAACTGCAGGGGCTTGTGCCTGCAGGGAAGAGCGTCCCCACAATAAAAAAACCCCTCACAAATGAGGGGGAATCTGATGAAGTCACGCTATAACGGTCGTGTCTGTCCAAACCTTCGATATATGGTGTCATAAATCAACTTGGTATCTTCGGAGAGGTGGATGGATAAGTCCAAATAGCATCTGCCCTCAAATTCAGGCTAGACGTCCCAACGTCTCGGTCTCTGTCTTTCGGCGGTGAACAGATTCTGGCACCCCTGGTGGGACCTTTTCCTCTTTCCACTCCACACTTCATGTGTCGTGTTTCGCGAACAAAATCGCGGCTCGCTATGGTTGCCTTTAGATTCGAGGTACTAAAACTTGGTGTCTTGCTCCTGTGCAGAAAATCATTGGCTCTCAACCGCACTTCATGCAACAGCAACTCCCGCTCCACCTCAACAGGAGAAGTGACTTATGGACCTAATGCGACCTCTATTTTTTCAATGCCAGTGGGGCAAGTCTCACAAGCCACTACTAGATTGTTCTTTGAGACCATGCTCCCACCGGTGAGTTTCGGTGCCTCGGCGCAGCAAGGAGAAGCTCCTAAAAGGTCGGTCTTCGATCGATTGGCAACCGCAACAGCCCCCTCAACGGGCCATCCAAATCTGGCGTCTCGATCTTCAACAGGCTGAGCAAGAACCCAAACGAGCCCGCAAAAAGGCTCGTGATACCTGAAGGGGCTACCCCAAAACGGATAGCCCTCCCAACTCCTGCTACAGGTGAAACCGTCAAAAGCGCTTCCCCCATCAGACGGTCGATCTTCGAAAGACTGGCCGACTCTTCTCAAACTCTAACAAGGACGTCAGTCTTCAACAGGCTGACGTCGACTGAAGCCCCTCAGCAAAACCGGGGGCATGAATAAGTCGCTTCCAAAACTGAGGCGGTCCCTTCTGCAAGGCACGCTCGACGCCGCCACTGGCGCCGAGTGAGAAAAGCTGGGGTCAACTACCCCCAGGACTTACCCCACCAGCTTCAATGGTGGAACTTGACGCTGTTGTTCCAACCAGAAACAGTTTTGATCTGCTCAGGAGGGTGCGCAAGAACTCCCCAATGGCGGTGTTAAAGAAATCACCCCACCCGCGGAAGTCCCTGTACAGGAAAAGCCGGAGCGGCCCCATCAGCGGCTCTCCTCGCAAATTCATAGAGTCAGGTGGAAAGTCCAAGACTCCGTGATTGATGAAAATCACTCTCGTTGACCAAAAAAATTGAAGGCTCGGCAAGAGAAAGATCACTCCTCCGCCATACAATGGGGGACTCCTTCTACACAGGCACCTGTTACAACGGCCCCTTCAACTTCAATCTCTCATAAAAGAACGAGGCTGGAAAAATTCCCTCCGCCTACGACAAATTCCAAAGGCGATAGACCCGAACACCCCAAGTCTGAAGGCATGATCATACATACGGTCCACATGGCTTCAGGAAAAGAAGAAAGCCGTGCCTTCGCGAGTCACCGACCGCAAATTTGGTCGCTGACAAAGGCTCAGGAGCAACAGCAAAAGCTCTAAGAAATGCTGACCAAAATGGCAGCACTTACCGAACAGAAAGAACGTCTGGACAAAGAAGCTGAACTGCGCCAAGAGCAGGAGACCGATACAGAGTTTCTGCGAAGGGTGCTCGAGAGAAAGGAAAAGGAAGCCGCTGAGCAAGCTGCTAATATAAAGCAGATGGCTCTCTTGTTCCAAGACATGGTTGGAATGATGATCCAGCCAGAACCCCCGGCCGAAGATCCGCTGATAATCGTCAAGGATGACAGGGGGAAACATTAAACCCTCCTCCGGCCTTATCAACAGCCAAGGAGGAAACGATCTCCAAGGCTGCTCTTAATGATTATATTGCTCAACAAATAAGAGCTCATCAAGCTAATGAAGCTGCTGGCCAAGTAGTCAAAATCGGACGATCGTATCCAGGCTGGTATGACCAAATAAAATACCCGCCATGATATATGATCCCAAAGTTCCATGTGTACAAAGGGACAAGCAACCCTCACTAGCACGTCGTGTAGTCAGAGCTCCGTGTGGCAACACTGGAGGCGACGACAAACTTTTGCTTCGCCAGTTCGTTAGCAACCTGTCAGAAACGGCCGTTGAAAGGCACTCGGAGCTCTAAAAACATTCACAAAGATGAAACTGCTTTTCACACAACATTTCGCCAGTGCGAGCGAGCGCACTCCAATTACGACATTAATCAATGTCAGGGTAAAGCCGGGAGAAAACTGGGTCCAATACGTGATCCGGCGGCGGAACCTATGGTCTAAGTGCGAACAACGCATTGAAGAATCTCCCACCGTGGGCATGTTCATCGAGACCCTTGATTCTCAAACGTCTGTGTTCCAGTTCATGACATTCTTCAAACCAACAACCTTCCAAGCTCTGATAGATAAACTGGCCCAAATGGACCAGATGGGCCATGTGCCTTCCTCCTCAAATAAGGACCCTTGAAATGCCAAGGGTAAAGGGAAATCGGCCTTCGTCGCCAACACTCAACAACAACCGAGCGACCCAAAACAGGCTGCTCTCCAAAACAACGCACGTCCATGCCTATCTCTGGAAGAAAGGCTAGGACGTGCTTATTCGTTTCCCCGCGACAAGACGAGGAGACTGCTCGAGATCCGAGCCCCCAAGTCCTTAGATGGACCTTGGAGATGTCTCGTGGGGCCGGCGCCACCGGCCCCCCATAGGTAATTCCCCATTTTTTTGTTCGCCCTAACCCTTTGGACTCCCCCCATTAACCCCAGTCTGTTTGTTTTCTCTGCACATTTCCAGAGAATTAAAAATGAGCATTATTCCATGATTTAATGCATTTTAATTCTCAAATTCATCACCCTACATTTCACCCTCCTCATTCAGAATTCCATTACCCAAACTCTCTAAAATTTCTAAGTCCAAAAAGTTGTACAAGTGAAGTTAGCTTAAGGCCAAGTTCCGGCGACGTTTCGGGAAGATTCCGGCGACGAAACTACTTCCCGACGATTCCAATAGCTTCCCATATCTCTTCTCTTGTTTTCTAACCTGTAAGTCCCCTCTCTCCTCCTCTTTCACTATTCTAAAACTTCTCCTTTTCAAAACTCGTCGGAAGCGGAGTTATTCTGGCTTCCGATTCTCTTTTCTTTAAAAATCTAATTTTTTCTTAGTAAAAAACCTACAAATTTTTAATAGATTGTTTAGTAAGCATTAACAAACACATTAGAACAAGTTTCATCTCAAAATAATCTGTTATGCAACTTTTAGCGCATAATACCATATACTTTACTTTCAACACAATTCAACATATTCCCTTGTATTACCTTTAGAAAACTCACGAGGTAATGACCTATATCATCACAACACACATTTTTGACATAGCACGATAACTCTTGGGACATTAATTTATGGAAAAATACGAGTTTACGATTAAATACCATAAACATTCAAAAACCGTTTTCTTTAAAAGTGTATTACTTAATTCCTTGCAAATACGTCTCTATAACCCATTTTGGGAAACCCCGATCGGGATGGTGCTGGTTATCGCACATCCTCAGGCCTAGTAGAGCGAGATGCAGACCTCCACAAGGAGCATTCGAAATCGATGGAATTTTTAATGCAATTTTTAAGAAAAATATGATTTCTATTTAATAAATAAATTCTATTTTATTTTATATAAATATATATATAAATACTATCAAAATATCTACTTTAAATATATTATATATATATTCCATGTTTTCTAAATCAAAGGAATCACAAATTTCATAAAACTACATTTACAATTCAATACCATTCCAGGATTACACTAAAATACCATATACAATGAAAACTGGGTTATATTCACTAAAACATTTCACTTTATAAAAATTAAAATTATGAAAACCCTAATGACGATAATTAAATACTTGAGGTGTATTTTGAATATATCCCAAAACAGTTTTTTTTATAAAACCCCCTCAAGTTATATTAATTTACAATAAAGACCCTAATAAACATAGGTTTAAGCGGGATCAGTTCTCTTAAGCCTTAGAAAGCCGGAGAATATGGGTGCTTGCCTATCTAAAGTAGACAACCTAACAGCGGTGTTATCAACACGGTAATTGTCTTGGAAAAATACACAAATCATGCCTTCCATATTACCGATAACTCTAAAACAATCAGGACTCCAATTCTATTTAAAAGTCTGACTCAGTTCGAGTCATGGTCAAATCTGAATACAGTCTGACTTGAATCCAATTCAAGTATAACTACAATACAATATGAATCCATGAATGCCAAAATACAATCTATAACAATATGAACATGACCGAACCGAACCATGGATATACTCTGATTACATGACTATCCATTTATACCCATTCCGTTTACTGATATCAAGGTTTCGGCAAGTCTTCCAATTACTACAAGACAATATAATATAATCAGTACAATCAATACAATCAAAACAATAAACATTACGGGGTTTATAAAAGGGTAGACTGGTGCGGAACATGTTAAAGGTTGCACGAGATGGTCACTAAAAGACGTAATTACATGTATGCCGTTGTTCCGTGGTATTATCGACGGAGCCTTGTACTACGGGTTACCAAAGTCCACGGTGTAAGTTGGACTTCTTTCGTATACACTGGCATATTCTGTACCAAGCTACGACAACTACGTTAGTTTAACAAATATAACATTATCTACTTCACCTGTTCTATTCTCTGTCTATTCTTCTCCTTCTTTCTTTGGTACTTACCGAGCGATTGTTCACTGATGACATTCTTATTTCTCTTTTTCTTTAGAATGTTGTCAGGAGGATCCGACTCTGAGGAGTTCGAGACCAGCCAGGAGCACTTGGAGCAGTTCACAGAAGACCCTGAGAATTGACTTTACTTGTACTTACTTTTCATTCAGTTCATGCTATTGTTTAGGCATTGCATTCCAGACTTGTATTTATATTTCCAGTTGTATTGTAAAGGAATGTTGAATAAATAAAAGTTGCTGTTCATTTATATTCATGTCTCTCGTGTACATTTTATTTTATATTGCTTAGATACGCTTAGCGTGTTTACTTCTGAGTAAATACGTCGCGTGACCTCGCCGTGTACCCTCCCCGTACACTGGGAAGCGGGGCATGACATTTAACTTACCAGTAGTCAAAAGTGGCAAATCAGGGAGCATAGGAGGCTCGAGTATTCCTTCGTTCTCTCACTCGAGCCGTAAGACTGTGGTCAATACGAGAAAAAGCTTAGCAATAGAAAGATTACTCGTAGAAAGATAAAATAAGATATGAAGAATATACTAACCAACGCCTGAAGGAGGAACGAATTCCGATTGGAAGGCGAAGTGCGAGCTTAACATTTGGTATAAGCGGTCAAAAAGCACTCCTACAAGATTGCAACAATATATAGTAAAGAAATTCATCCAAGAAATAATATCTACACTGAAACAAGGAAATGAAAAATCTTTACCTTCCGTCATTAAACCCAAGAGTACTCGGGGGTACAAAAAAGATAGGAGGAGCAGCGACAATCATGGCAACGGCTGACGGTGATTCTTCAATCAGCACAGCGCCGGAGCTTACCGCACCTATATTCAGAATAAAGGAGATATCGGCTAATATGTCCAGCAGGATTGAGATCCCAAAAGAAACAACACGAGGAATACCTGATGGGGTAGGAACCATAGCGGTGTCTGGAGCACCACTGACCATGACGGCTTCCTCGATTTCCACCATCACCGGGAAGATGGTTTCAACATCGACACCTTCGTCCTCCGAATCAATAAGGGCCGTCGTCATGCTCGCATCACCTGCCGATACCGGGGATCCACAATAGGAGGAGGTGGTAGTTGGAACATTCCCTGATTCGACATGAAGGCCTGACGTCCCAGACTCGTCAAACGATGGCACTTCACTCGCCACGTTAATACCTAAACTCGGCTATGCCGTGTCATTCAAGGACAAATGTGTTACAATTCAAGAAAAAATGTTGTGGAAAGAAACCCGGAAAAGTAAATAAGTCCTACTAGGTTTCAATAAGGAATCATGCACTGTTTTATCTTGAAGTAACCGCTCAGCCTCTTCGCGAGCCGCACGCGCAATCTGCCTATGAGCAGTGGACAAGACAGAAGAAGTGTCCTCCATAAGAACGTCAGGGTGTCGTGCATTACTCGAACCTGCGCCTGTGGCCAAGTTAGCCTGACGCTCCCTTGCTGTGAGCTTTCTGTGCTTCCTTTCAGCTTTAGCTGTACGAAGAGATCTCTTCAGAACCCCCGACAGAGGAATGTATTTGTCTAAATCAGTCTTGACCTCCGGATCTGCTGCAACGTCCATCATCGGCTGCTTTAGCGACGCTTCTCATGACGGCCCTGGGGCGACCTCGACTGTAGCCGGTAGCTCTGAAGGCTTCTCCGCACTGTTAATTATATGTATGCCCTAGAGTCCATTATTATACATGTGATGTATATTATAGTGGATGCTTGGATATATATAGAGAGGACTTTCTTGCTCAACATGATAGTATGATATATGGTTGCTCTTTGTCTTAACATGTAGACTTGTATTGTGATACTGTCTTGCTCTCATATGTTGATAAAGCCCTTAGGATGTGTACTTGACTACCAGGACTATGATGAAGATCATACTAGTGTGGCCAAGGGCAGTCCACAAATACATCCTATAATTGTTCCTAGTTGAGAGTATATCGAGACAGAGCATCGATATTCCAGAGTAGACTAGCGTATACGCTTCTTGACCCATATGATGAGCGATGGATGATCCCATATCCATTGGTGTTTGACATCAAATATGGTATACGGGTGCTCAGTGGAGACTGGGTACACTGAACGGACTCGCCGAGAACTCTTAGTTGGTATTATACCTATCGTCAGATAGAAGTTCTCTGGTGACACTGGTACAGGTTAGTCTGTAGACCCGAGCTCGTCATAGAGTCTTGTGTAATTCCTACTGTGCTTTGATTTCCACCTTACCACGTTCAAGAGAACGTGAAAAACGGTAGTTTTTAGGTACAGTCCCGAATCACATGGAGGCAATGAGCGATAGGAGGGGATTCGTCTCTCCCGGTATTGGGGGTTGATGTTGCGCTATGCTCGATTGGCTATAACATGAAGTCCTTAATCAGGGCTGCTTCGGAGATTTACTGGTAAGTGTTATCAGTAGTTTCTCGACCTGTTATGAGCCTCTCATCGACACGACTTATCGGTTACTGGGGTCCGACGTTGACCACACTTAGACTAGATATGCGACATATCAGACGAAGAGACCGGACTGTACGGTAGTGTTACTGACAGGATTTACAGGAGTTAGAGCGGGCTTGCTTGTTGATCTTCTGATTGCTCAATACCCGGGTAGCCGTTACGTCCAGCTAGTACCGTTGACGGCTTATGGGTGCCTGATATGATCATCACCTACTGCCGGCGTATTGATGAGTCTTTAGAGTCCTACACAGAGGTTTACTGGCTCAGGCAAAACGAAGTAGGAGCACATATGTGATATGTGCGGGACCGAGATTAATACGAGTATGTGATACCATATTCTATTCTCACGATATATGGTATCGATCGGTTATATGAGATATAGCCGAGTTATCGAATCAAATGTTGATTCGATAAGTCGATACAATATCGGTCGGTTATATGAGATATAGCCGGGTTATCGAATCAAGTGTTGATTCGATAACTTGATACAAATAATATTAGTCGGTCATATGAGATATACCCGGATTATTAAATCAAGTTTTGATTTAATGATTTAATGTATAATTATATATTTGATATAGCAATTTACATTAACTAATATTAGCTCACTTAAGCATTTCTTTTCTCACTTATGCATTTAATGTATATGTGATATATATTAATTGTATTTCTTTTTGTGTCATGCTTGATGTCACATGTTACATGGGTGTATGAGACTTACACCATGCTAATGATAATGTTGGGTTTATTTATTTAGAGTAAATCAAATATTAGTTGGAAATTAGTCACATGTGTTAGCTTAGTGGAAGCTTGTAGAACCATTGACTTAGTCCACTAATTTTGTCTTGCACTAGATATTTATTAACCCAACCATTATCTAAACTCATGGTTAAGTCTCTACATGAGTTATATGAGATATTTCTCACCCATGGTTGCCATTCACTCTCTCATCCATTATTTGCTTCTTCTTCTTCATCAAGAGCTTAGCTCTCTAGGTTTTTGAGAGGAGAAGAAAAAGAGTGAGAAAATTAATTCTAAAGTGAGCAAAAATCCTACTTCATCATCCTCTACTAGATTAGCCATTTATTTTAGGGTGTTAGCTTCACTAATCCCTCATTAGTGAAGAGGTAGCTTGGGTTAGTGTCTCCTCAACGTAGATCATTTTCGGCCTCGAAGAATTCATGCAAGCTCGTTCCTTTCATCTTGTGGAGCCACTTTAGAGTTCGGAAGATCATTACTTAGAGCGAAGGGACTACTACACGGAGCTATTGAAGTGAAGGACCGGTCTACAAAGGTTGTATTCCTAGTTCACTTAGTTGTAAAGTTGTTTACACTTTGTATTGTCTAAATCTCTAGTTAAGATACTAAGGTTAGGATTGTTTAGCATGGCAAAATTTTGAAAATGGCATGGACGATGCCTCCCGAAACCTTGCTGTCGTGCTAGGCATTCATACACGCACCACCACCTAAGGATGGCATTGCACTCGGAACAACACAAGTTGCGGTAGTTTCTGTAATAAAAAGGAGAAGGGAGTCAGGGTGTGAACGAAATAAGTTTAAAATGTATATTCAAAAGCATCGCAAACCGAATCATACCGAGACCCATAGAAGCACGAAACCTCTTCTCTTCCTCAAACATGTCGAGGGATGCCAAAAGAGCCTCTTCGGTGGAGATTCCTATTAAAGAAAAGAGCGTTAATAACGCATAATAAATTCAAAAAAAATATACAGAGGAATGTAAACGAGATATACCGAATGCCGCAAAAGAAGCAAGCACTGCTTGCTCGTGAGCTAATCTCTCAGAAGCCTCAATAGCGGCTTGAAGATCAGTAGGGCATTCTCATCGATAGAGGCTTCGAACAGACCGTCGTTGGTGCCATATTCGGACAAGCCTTTGCTATAAGGAGCATGAGACTCCTAACCAAACACAACATCAGCCGAGAATAAAGATTTCTTCTTCTTCTATAAGCTGGCAACGGCACCCGACGACAAAAGTTTTCGCTTAACGGGCTTCTTGGGACGGCGAGTCCCGATCTCCGAGCCAATACCCAACTCAGGGGACGCCGCAGCCATCACAGTCACAGTAGCACTTACATCCGGTCATGGCTTAGCCGGAAAGACTCACGGAACTACCGCCGCAACACTCTCTCTTAAAGAAGGACGGATAATTGCTCGTCGCTTCAGCGGGACCGCAGGATTACTGGCCGGGACAGAAACCTTATGGTCAAGAAGCATTCGCCTTTCCTCCTTGATGATGGCACCCGTTGCATGCTGATACCAAGCAATGAAAGCATTCGGCTCGGCTCACTAATCAGGAAATGAGACCCTGTATTTAACCGCATAAAATGATACGCCGCATTGTGAACGCTCTCTTCTGTAGCAACCGGATCAATAAGAAACGCTTCAATGGGAACGCCTTGGTTATAACCAGATTGCTGGGCAAAACGATGCGGGTTATATCTCATAAACAACACTGAAGGGTTCTGTCTGAATACAAGGAAACCCAGCCTGATAGAACACAAATGAATAATCTCCCGGGCCCTCAAAGCAGAAGCTCCATCCTTGAAAACATTGTGGAGCGGCTGAATTACTTTGGAGGGTTCCTTACCAATGGTTAGGACCCTGTCGATGAAGGTCATGCTGTCCCCAACCATGCGCGGGCAAAGAAGCAATCGCTGAGCCTCTCGCTGTCTTGGGTCTAGAGAAGAAGTATCGACCAATTGCATGACTCGAAAGAAGTTGTATCCTTCATAAAATCTAGGCCATTTATGCGGTGAAGTAGTGCAATGGAAGATTTATGGGCTTCAATCCCGGCTGAGCAGTGTCGGCCGCTATACTCAGACCATGATACTAATGCGCTAATCTTACAACTTCAATAGCCATACGTATCCCCACCGTAATGCGATGAGCTAGATAAAAGACAGACGGTCTCATATAGCGAGGGTGCATTAGAAACGCAAACCAGCTCAGCCACAAGCCAATGAACCTCATAAAGAACGTCTCCTCATCAATGTCCGGAGCGGAAATCTCTGCAAAAGGGACGATTGGGGTATCCGGAATAAAGAATTGCTTTAAATCCGCCTCCGCAGTCGGCAGTTTGTCCAAGCCAAATCCGAACAGATCATCAAGCTTGGAAAACTTCACAGCTTTCTTCGATAAAACCTCCGGACAAAGGAAACGGGCAACAAAGTCCGTAAAGCTAACTCCATGCCCCCTGGACTCCAAGAACAAGCTCTTATATATGTTCAACACTTTGATCAAGCTCGGAAACTTGTGTTGAACAGCATTTTCCGGGGTAAGATCCATAACCATCGATTCAGTAGCGAAGACATACTCGTCAGGAAGAAGTATCTCCTCATAGTGCTCTCCTCTGACGGGTAGCACGGATATTTCCGCGAATTCCTCCAGCGAAATTAATACCTCCCGATCCGATAAAAAAATGTGTGGGTTGGAACATTCCACTGCTCCAGGAAGGATTTAACCCACTACACATGAGGAGTGTGGTAATAAAAAAGAGACGCGTAGATCGCTGGGTATAACCCGGTCTTCAGCAACAGTGTCTTCTTGGCCGACAAAATGTAACGGGCCCACTGCAGATAACTAGCCGGATGTCGGAAGGTCACTCTTATCGTATAAACCTGACCCCAAGGATGCGCTTTTCCTTAACAGATGCGACGCCTAAAAATGTCTAGGGCCATCGGCGGCTGGACTGGTATCGACGCCATGAAAGGTTGGAGATAACCTTTCGAGGTCCAGTTGACCTCTTCTACTGCATAAGAGACCTGCGGAGTGTCAGCGTAATGAATCGACGGGATCAGTTCTGATGGCACTTCATAAGTAAAGCTGTGCCGACCCCGGATAATATAACTGTACCATGATCCCCATAGAGGAAGAGACTTAGCACAAATACTTCCCGATCTGTAGGCGCATCGGCAAAAGCACTCTCCGAACGAACGTAAGGGAAAAAGGAATCGGAAGCCATAGTACCTGAAAAGAAATACCCGTAGAGAGTTAGTTATTGGCACAATATAATTAACTACAACTAAGGGCCTTAGCATTTTCAGTACACCCAAATCTGTACTCCACTATGGCATATTAAAATCACTACAGTCGAAGAAAAAATGGGGACAATGGGCCCCACAAAATCAAGATGATGCCTCATCAATGATGAGACATGCACCCATTGTGAGAATCCAAAAGGATTCTCATTAAACGAATGATCTCACTGAGCAGTGAAGTTCAAAACTCCTAATGTTCTCGAAAAACGAGTTCTGCAACATATCCAAATCTGTAAGAAGAGTGGTAGAACCCTAAAAGAAAATAGGAAAGAGGAATAAAATTCCCAAAAATTTTCAAAATTTCTCAGAGCTAGGCTCTTTAATACAAACTGGAATTAAATTCCTTTGATGATGAGATTAAATCCCAGAAATCCCCATGGGAAATAAAATGGAATTAAATTCCAGAGAGCCCTCAAAGATCAGAGCCAATAACAGGGTAAAACCCTAAGATCTCTAAGACCCACGGTCTACCCAAATAAAAAGTTTTTACAGATCTCTAAGAGATCATTTCAAGAAAAGAGCTAAGCTCTGTTAATGGGTTAAAAATCCAAAACAAAAAAGAAGATCCTTTTAAGAGTTAAATTTTGATCATAATTCTTACCAATTTTTTTTAACAGAGTTCAACTTTAAGAGATTCTGTGGGCAGAGATCTAAGCTCTGAGAAGAGAATTGAATTCTCAAAGAAAAAGAAAGAAGATGATGAAACGACAGTCTTCTCAAGGGCCAAAGGCCCTATTTATAGGATGTGAAGGGACGGTTCAACTCCGTGGGAGATCAAACGGTGGAAAAAGTGATACCGTTGCACTCACGTGTGAGCTACGTGTGAACAACGATGGGGGGCATTTGTTCCCCCAAAATTTAAACAATATAAAAAGAGCTAAGCTCTGTTGAATTTTAATGAGGCAGCGCCTCACGTGCTTTTCACGAGGGCGCTAGTGCCAATCTTGTAGGATTAAATCCTATGATGGTGCCGCACGTACTTCTCATGTGGGCACAAATGTGCAAAGCACAGTAGCGCTTATTATATAAGAATTAGATTCTTATATGGCGCCGCACGTGCTCCTCATGTGGGCGCCAATGTGCAAAGCACGGAAAAGCCTATCATAAAAAAGAATTTAATTCTTAAGTGTCACCCACGTGTACAACACGTGAGCGCCGACGCCCAAGTTTATACCAGTAGAAATAAATTCTACATTTCTCTAACAAAAAGTTAAGATATTCTCTGTTAAACAGAGCCGTTGGATCAAAAATCCAATGGTGATGATAAATCATCAAACAATAGAATTAAATTCTATTATGAGAAATATTTGTCCTCAATTTTTACAAATAAAGAAGATTGCTATCTGTAAAACAGAGAACCCTTGTATAAAAAATCTAATGGTGATTAAAAATCACCGCTTGACAGAATAAAATTCTGTATATGGGAAAATAATTCTACAATCTTATTAAAAACAAGAAAACATATTCTGTAAAACAGAAATACTTAGATCAAAAATACAACGGTGGGTAAAATACCCCAAACCAATTTTGAGACCAATTAAATCAATTGGAATCTCCCAATAAGAGATTTTCTCAAAATTAATTAACAAACTTGCCTCCACTATATAAAGGACCCGAGACTTCAAGTTTCATATAGAGAAAATCCCCCATAAACTTCTGAAAAATACAGAAAGCTTTAAAAAACAACAGAGAAGAAGAAGACTTGCCTCCTCAAAAAAACCTTAGGTAAAAATAAAACAGAGAGATCAAAATATCTCATTTTACCTAACTAAGGGTTTAACCATTCTCAAAGAACTTAGTTCTTTCTCTGGATCAGAGATCCACAAGACAAGTTTCTCACAAGTTGAGAATTTAATTCTCATCGGGAAGATCTTGTTCTTGAGAATCAAAAGATTCAGAAAAGAATTAGGTTAAAAGAAAAGAAAAGAAAGAGAAATAGGGTTTAACCCTAAAAGAAACTTAGTTCTTATAAAACAACTTAGTTCTTAAAGAAAACCTGATCCCAGATCTTCAAAATAAAGATCTTGGTGATCATTAATAGTCAAAATGCCATTAACAGAGATTCAATCTCTAAAAAAGAAAAGAGTTTAGCGCCTCACGTGTTTCCCACATGGGCGCCCTCCCAACAGCACCTAGCGCCTCACATGAAAAACACGCGGGCGCCCAAAGAAGAAGGCCAGCGCCTCACGTGAGCGCTGAACAAAAAGTGCTTAGCACTTCATATACAGCCAAAACGACTGAGTGCTTAGCACTGATTGGGCAGCGCCCAACGCCTCACGTGGGCGCCACACAAAAGTGCTTAGCACTTCATATATAGCAAAAACGGCTAAGTGTAGCATAGATTGGGCAGTGCCTCACGTGCTCCTCGCGTGGGCGCCATACAAAAAATGCTTAGCACTTCATACATAGCTAAAATGGCTAAGTGCTTAGCACTATTGGGCAGTGCCCAGCGCCGCACGTGCTCTTCGCGTGGACGCCACATAAAAAAAGAAAGAAGTGTTTAACACTATATGTATAACTGAGTGCATAGCACTGATTGGACATCGCCCATAACTGAAGGCTTCACATGATATCCATGTGAGCGCTAGAACGTCAAACAAGTGCTTAGCACTTTTGCATAAAAGGGGGCTAAACAAACAGAGCCCAAATAAGTGCTTAATACTTTTGAACAAAAAAAGGATTGAGCAGACTAAGCCCAAATTGGCTAAATCTCTCTGAAAAGTTTCTTACAGCCGAGCACAAATGTTCTGTTGTTGGATCTAAAATAAAAATGATTCGTAAAATTTTGCTAAGTTGATCTTAGTCTCAAATAAGACTAACGTATTTTTAGTTAAAATAAATTGAGCCCAAATGCTCATATATTTAAGTTGATCTTAATCTCAAACTAGATTAATGGTCCTTAAATAAATCAAATCCAAACCTAAAATATACGGATTTAGACTGATCTGCGTCCTACAGACGATGACATAAACTAGTCTCCGTACAATCCACGGGCAACCAAAATAAACAAAATAACACAAGACACGAAGTGAACTGGTGGAGAAGGAGAAAGTGGTTATTCTAATACGATAACGTAATTAACTGCAGGGACTTGCGCCTGCAGAGAAGAGCGTCCTCACAATCAAAAAATCCTCACAAATGAGGGGGAATCTGATGAAGTCACGCTACAACGGCCGCGTCTGTCCAAACCTCCGATATATGGTACCATAAATCAACTTGGTATCTTCGGAGAGGTGGATGGATAAGTCCATGTAGGGTTCCTAGGCACTCTTGTGAAGGTTCTTAAGGCATCAAACATGTCCGGATTAAATTTTAGACGTGCCGAACAACCCAAAGCCGGGATCTTTGCTAGATTATTAGGGTTTAATATGCAATAAGATAACTTTTATCTAAGTGTGAGGGATTACAATCTTTGTAGTCCGCTCCTTCACTTCACAAACTCCGAGTAGAAGTCCCTTTGCCGCGATCCATGATCTCCCGGACTCATGAGAGGCTCCACGACTCGAACGATCCATTCTAGCTTGCCGTAATCCAAATCTCCGATGATCTGCCTTGAAGTTGCTTCGACTCAAGCTTTCTCACTCAAAAGAGAAGAACACCCTAATCCCAAGGGCTAGATGAGATGAGGATGAGAGAGTAGTGATTTAGCTTTCTTTTTATATCATTTTCTCATAATCTTTCATCACATAAGGATTTTCAAGAGAGCTTCTTCAAGAAGAAGAAGAAGATAATGGATAATCAAAAAGATAATGAATCATCTTTTCCTTTTGTGATGAATAGAAATATAAACATATGATTGAATTATTAACCATGGTCAAGGATGAATGGATGAGAACAAGTAGAGAAACAACTAGGGTTAGGGTTTGGTTGAGTTTATAATGTGTCATCACAAAAATATCTTAAGCATGACAAAAGAAATAGCTTCTAGAAGGAACTTGAAGCTACTAACCCTAATCAAACCCTAACCTCAATTAATCATCCTTAAACATGTTTAACAATTAATCATATCATGTCACAATAATATATATCACATATATATATTATATATTTGCAACAAAAGAAAATAATACAATTAACATATATCGCATATATATCAATGTATCATCCACTGAGAAAATGAAATAATAAAGTAAGCCAATATTAGTTAATATAATAATATATCATATATATATTATTATATATTAAATCATCTAATCAACACTTGATCCGACGATCCGGCTATATCGAATATAACCGGCTAATATATCATGTACCGATTCATCGAATCAACACTTGATCCGATGACCCGATTCATATCCATATATCGCGAGAATATAATACGGTATCCCATATCGCATTATTCTTGCTCCTGCGCATATCACATATGTGCCACTACTCTGTTTCGCCTGAGCCAAGAAACCTCTGTGTAGGACTCTAAAGAATCGTCAATACGCCGGTAGCAGGTGATGATCATATCAAACACCCACAAGCTGCAAGCGGTCAGCTAAACGTAACAGCCACCCAGGTATTGAGCGATCAGAAGATCAACAAGCTAGCCTGTGCGTTCTCCTGTGAATCCGATCAGTAACACTCCCGTACAGTCCGGTCTGTTCGTCTGATATGTCGCATATCAAGTCTAGGGGTGGTATACGTCAGACCCCAGTAACCGATAAGTCGTGTCGATGTATGGCTCATAACGGGTCGAGAAATTACTAGTAACACTTACCAGTAAATCTCTATATCAGCCCTGGCCAGGGACTTCCAGTTATAGCCAATCGAACACAGCACAACATCAACTCCCTATACCGGGAGAGACGAATCCCCTCCTATCGCTCATTGCCTCCATGTGATTCGGGACTGTACCCAAAAGCCACCGTTTTGCACGCCCTCTTGGACGTGGTAAGGTGGAAATCAAAGCACAGTGGGAATCACACAAGACTCTATGACGATCTCGGGTCTTCAGACTACCCTGTACCTGTGTCACCGGAAAACTGCCATCTGACGTGTGGTATATCACCATCTGGGAGTTCTCGGCGAGTCCGTCCAGTGTACCCAGTCTCCACTGAGCACCCGTACACCATCTCTGATGTCAAACACCGATGGATATGGGATCATCCATCGCCCATCATATGGGTCAAGATGCGTATACGCTAGTCTACTCTGGTGTATCGATGCCCTGTCTCGATATACCCTCGACTAGGAACAGTTATAGGATGTACTCATTGACTACCGCGGCCCCACTAGTATGATCTCATCATAGTCCCAGTAGTCGAGTACAGATCCTAAGGGCTTTATCAACATGTGAGAGTAAAACAGTAAACCAATACAAGTCAACATGTTAAGATAAAGTGAAACCAAATAGCATACTATTATGACGAGCAAGAAAGTCTTCTCTATATATAACCAAGCATCCATTATAATATACATCATATGTACAACAATGGCCTCTAGGGCATATACATAACTAACAATCTCCCACTTGCACTAAGGCCAGCTGCTGTAGTATCTCATACCTAGCATCCCGAATAATCTCTCAAACTGTATCTGGGGAATAGCCTTCGTGAATGGATCCGCAGTGTTGTCCTTCGTATCTACTCTCCTGACCTCGATCTCCCGGCGATCAACTATCTCCCTGATCAGGTGATACCGCCTCAGAATATGTCTGGACTTCTAATGGGACCTGGGTTCTTGGCCAAAGCCACAGCTCCATTGTTATCGCAATACAGAGGTATTGGATGCTCAATGGATGGAACCACACCAAGTTTACTAATGAACTTCTTGATCCAGACAGCCTCTTTGGCAGCATCGTTGGCAGCGATGTATTCAGCCTCCATCGTTGAGTCTGCAACGGTATCCTGTTTGGAACTCTTCCAACATACCGCCCCTCCATTGAGGGTAAAGACAAAACCCGAATGCGACTTAGAGTCGTCCTTGTCACTTTGGAAGCTGGAATCGGTAAAGGACTCCACCTGGAGTTCTCCATTACCATACACCAAGAACATCTCTTTAGTCCTTCGTAAGTACTTGAGAATGTTCTTCACTGCTGTCCAATGATTCTCTCCAGGATCTGCTTGATACCGACTCACTACACTTAGTGAGTATGCTACATCGGGTCTGGTACATAGCATCGCATACATGATAGAGCCTACTGCCGAAGCATAGGGTATCCCTTGCATGCGAGCTCTCTCCAAATCAGTCTTGGGAGACATCTCTTTGGAGAGAGTGAGTCCAGAGATCGTGGGCTGATTCCCACGCTTGGATTCTTCCATACTAAACCTTTTTAGTATGGTGTCAATGTACCTGGATTGGGACAATCCTAGTATCCGTTTAGATCTATCTCTATAGATCATGATTCCCAATATGCAGGAGGCATCACCTAGATCTTTCATTGAGAATCTCTGTGATAAGAAGAGCTTGACTGATTGCAGCATAGGAATATCATTTCCTATCAAGAGTATGTCATCCACGTATAATACGAGGAAGACAACCTTATCCTCTGCTTCCTTCTTATAGATACAAGGTTCATCTATATTTTTGATGAAGTCAAACTCTTTGACTACAACATCAAAACAGATGTTCCAACTCCGCGATGCTTGCTTCAACCCATAAATGGATTTAAGCAGTTTGCACATCTTTCTGCTGCTCCCACTATCTACGAAGCCCTCTGGCTGAGTCATGTACACGCACTCTTCTAAATCACCGTTTAGAAAGGCGGTCTTAACATCCATTTGCCAGATTTCGTAGTCATGGTATGCAGCAATGGCAAGTAAGATCCGGATGGACTTAAGCATAGCTACTGGAGAAAAGGTTTCGTCATAGTCCACACCTGATCGTTGACGAAATCCCTTTGCTACCAGTCTAGCTTTGAAAGTCTCAACTTTTCCATCTACACCAAATTTCTTTTTAAAGATCCACTTGCTCCCTATGGGTTTTACCCCTTCAGGAGCATTTTCCAAAGTCCATACTTTGTTGGTGTACATGGATTCCATCTCAGATCGCATTGCATCCAGCCATTTCACAGAGTCACCACTCGTGATGGCCTGCTCGAAACTAGTCGGTTCATCATCATCCATGATGCAATCCTCGCTTCCACCATCAATGAGAAAACCGTAGTATCTCTCAGGTGGATGAGAAACCCTACTAGATCGGCGGAGAGGCTGGGGTTCGTCGGGTACTACTGAATCCTCTGGTTCAACCAAGTCTTCTGTTATAGTTTGTGTTGCTGGAACCTCTTCCAGTTCTACCTCATTGCCATCAATTTCTTTCATAAGAAAACCCCTTTCTAAAAAGGTGGCATGTTGAGAAACAAACACTTTTTGTTCCTCGGAGTGGTAGAAGATATACCCTCGCGAATGTTTGGGATATCCAATAAACTTACATAAAACAGATCTTGCCTCGAGCTTGTCCGGATTTTGTCTTTTGACATAGGCTGGACAACCCCATATCTTAATATACATAAGAGATGGTCTCTTCCCTTTCCATATCTCATATGGAGTGGTAGGCACTGATTTGGTAGGAACCATATTCAATAGATGTATGGTTGTCTCAAGCGCATACCCCCAAAAGGAAATAGGTAACTCAGCCTCGCTCATCATAGATCGTACTATATCTAATAGGGTCCGATTCCTTCGTTCCGATACACCGTTGTGCTGTGGTGTATAAGGAGGAGTAAGCTGAGAGAGAATCCCATTCTCTTTTAGATAATCTAGGAACTCACCGCTCAAGTATTCACCTCCTCGATCAGATCGAAGAATCTTAATACTTTTTCCCGTTTGGTTCTCTACTTCGTGCTTATATTCTCTGAATTTCTCAAAAGCTTCAGACTTGTGTTTCATCAGAAACACATGTCCGTATCTAGAGAGATCGTCAGTGAATGTAATGAAGTAGGAAGAACCGTTCCTGGCATGCGTAGACATGGGACCGCATACATCACTATGTATCAGTCCTAAGAGTTCGGTAACTCTTTCTCCGTGTCCACTAAACGGAGCTTTGGTCATTTTTCCTTTGAGACATGAATGACAAGTATCATAAGATGATAATTCGAACGGATTCAAATAACCATCCCTATGCAACTTAGCCAGTCGTGTCGCATTGATATGACCAAGTCTACAATGCCACAAGTAGGATTCGTTCATATCTGAACTTTTCCTCTTGTGTGTGTTTTGTACATTTAGGACTGTATTCTGATTTAGAATGAATATGCCATTATGTAACGAGCCTGATGCAATCAACTTTTGATCTAGGAATATGTTCATAACATTTTCCTGTACTACAAAATTATATCCCTCTTTACTCAATAAAGAAACTGATATAATGTTGCACATCATGTTCGGTATATAATAACACTCATTCAGAATCAGTGTATTACGACTTGGTAATACAAGGTGATATTCGCCAACTGCTTTGGCTACAATATTTGCACCGTTCCCTACTTGAACGGAATGATCACCTTTTCCCAGTTCTCTACCTTTACGTAGCCCATGTAACTGTTTACATATGTGGGATCCCGATCCGGTATCTAATACCCAGGACGTAGGGTGAACTGAGAAACAGTTCTCAATAACTAACACACCTGAAGAAGATGCATCAACATGCATGTTCTTTTGGGCGGCGTGAGAATCTAGATATTCTCCTGTTTCCTGTTCAATCTTATAACTCTTATAAGAAAGAACGGGTTCAACGTTCCCTTGCTCAGTACAATAATAAGGTTTAGTCAATACATCCATATTATTATCTTGATTATGGCCTGAAATGGTCGCTACCTGGAGAGAGAGATAAGAAAACACTTTAGCGTATGCTCTTGCAAGATTAGATTGGTTATTATCTTATCTAATCAGGATGTCTCCCACTGTTTTTATCAAATCTACCTTAAAACCCTAAAAGGTAAGATTAGCCGGGATTAATTACACCCTACAACTTCGTCAATCTTTCAGCCAGATCAGTGTCGGTACTTTGAGGGAGGTTCCCCGTGCTTTCGCACGGACCTAATTAGTAAATCTCGTTTTCCCAGAGGCGTAACCTCGTTAACACTTTTCTAGACACCTACTTGAATGACTAATTGTCCTGTGTAAAACTCTCCCAGGAGTAACTCTTACTCGCAGTGGGTATCGGGATCCAACTATCTCATAGGAGGTATGCAATCTCATTGCAAATTTCAACACTTGAAATTCCCGATAATACTTTTACCCCTAGCGTCCCATGACCTTGACGAAGGCCAAACTACTCATAGAGCGCTAGTCAAGTTCAACCCGTTCATTTCTTGATTGAATTAAACCCACCCGTACGACCCTTGACGAAGGCCAAACTACGCCGTACGAATACCCTAATCCAATCGCATCGTATGCAAACAGATAAGTACTAGTTAGCTACCGTACACTACGCCTTGACGAAGGCCAAACTACCGTAGCACGAATACTAAGTAGTATTTATCTGAAATGACGGAGGGCTACGCAGGTTTTCAGAAAAACCCTGAGCGTATTGAACTTGATATCGTCGTAGAATCATGTAGTTTTTGAAAAGGAGTGTTTTTGAGGCTTTTCTTAGTTTCGCTAAAGGGGTCACTCCCGGTGAAGGGATCGTCGGCCCTTTCCTCATCGAATAAGGTGCAGGATATATCATATATACCGCTGTGCAAAGCAAAACACTAAAAGCAATCAAAAGACAAACCGCGTTTTGTAGCATCTGCCAGTTTTGCTAAAGGAGTCACTCCCGGTGAAGGGATCTCGGTCCTTTCCTCATCGAATAAGGTGCAGGATATATCGTATATATCACTGTGCAAAGCAAAACTGTAGCTACCCTTTTTATTAATTTTTGATTCTACAACATCTTTAGGTTTCTTTTCTTTTATTAATCTCATTAATAAAAATCCCATCAGCTTATGCTTCCTAAGCATCACAGAAGAAACGAAAGCAGTAATATTTATATATCAACATATATATATATAGTATAAGCAATCGTCTCAGGCAGTAATATGATCTCATCACAGAACATTGCAGCAGAAGAACATATATGAAATATTGGATGTACTAGGACGTCCGTGTTTTTAATACGAGCCTGTATAAAACACGGATTCCACGGTCGCGACGAATAGCCAAACCCACATCCCAAGACCCCTACGAGAGCGGCAAGTAACACTGCCAATTCTAGGGTTAGGAGACCCGGTCTCGACTCCTCGAGATGGCCTCCCACTGGACCCTAGAACCCGGTTACTTGTGCTCCCCTCCTTGGGTCTACCTAATGCGGAAAAGTAAATAATATACACTGGTGACAGCAACCGCATCCTGGAAGTGCCCCAAATAAAAGAATATTACATTACAAATGAATTTTACATGAATGAAAATAAAAACCCCCATCTCACATAAAACCCCCGGCTATTCTGAACGCGACGATCCAATATAACATATCACAGCAACACATAATATCTCATATCATCAACGTAAGTAAATATGCGCATCCCAATTGTCGTTGACATATAGCAACGAAACCGGCGATATCACATATTACACTTACGGTCACAGAAAAGAAAGTGTAAAACTACAATATTTGGAATCCACAATCACTTTAGACATCGTAAATCCGAAATATCACATACTCCGCATTTCATGCCTAACTCTATGAATTCCACATATTGTATCACATTCCAGATAAATATACAGTATTAAACTTTCCGAACAGATAATCAAACACCCAAAATTTCCCAAACTGCTCAACACTTGAGCGGGGTTCAAACAATCCCAGAATATGTCACAGTACCGGTGATCCAGCCGTAGAAGGGTCAAGCCAACGCCTCACATGTGGCACGCCGTACTGCCCCAAACCCAAAGGTTCAAAAGGCAGTTCAAGACGGTCACATAATCGAGTTAAGGTTTGTTGTCTTCTAGAGGGTCCACCAGTTAACTTGTACAATTTTCCGAAAGATTTAAACCCGAATAAATTTCAACACTTGAAAGTTTGCCGTACCGGGAAACAGTAAGTTAATGACATCCGTTCAACTAGTTTAACAATTTCTAAATATCCGGAAAGAAATACGAACTTAAATATTCCGATCGAGTCTACTATTACAAAACAAACCCCAGAATTTTAAACACCTGGAACAGAATAAAAATATCCAGAATGGTCAACAAGTACTTACGGGAATTACCATGAAGCCACGTGTCCTGATTTTACTGTTCCGCCGCGGAAGCGCCGCGCAAGCCATGCTTGCGCCGCGCTTCCGCCGCCATTTAGTCGAATTAGGGGCTCGGGTTTTATGGTAATTCTTAGAATTCCCTGCTGATTTTTTTACATATTTTTAATTCAGAAAAATCCCAAAATTTAAAAATTTTCCAGAGAGGGGTCAAGTTTCGTCGTTTCGGGTTCGATCGGAGTTTTAACTTCGTAAACACATCGCCTAATGCTCTAGCTAGGCTCTGATACCACTGTAGGGTTCCTAGGCACTCTTGTGAAGGTTCTTAAGGCATCAAACATGCCCAGATTAAATTTTAGACGTGCCGAACAATCCAAAGCCGGGATCTTTGCTAGATTATTAGGGTTTAATATGCAATAAGATAACTTTTATCTAAGTGTGAGGGATTACAACCTTTGTAGTCCGCTCCTTCACTTCACAAGCTCCGAGTAGAAGTCCCTTTGCCGCGATCCATGATCTCCCGGACTCATGAGAGGCTCCACGACTCGAACGATCCATTCTAGCTTGCCGTAATCCAAATCTCCGATGATCTACCTTGAAGTTGCTTCGACTCAAGCTTTCTCACTCAAAAGAGAAGAACACCCTAATCCCAAGGGCTAGATGAGATGAGGATGAGAGAGTAGTGATTTAGCTTTCTTTTTATATCATTTTCTCATAATCTTTCATCACATAAGGATTTTCAAGAGAGCTTCTTCAAGAAGAAGAAGAAGAAGATAATGGATAATCAAAAAGATAATGAATCATCTTTTCCTTTTGTGATGAATAGAAATATAAATCATATGATTGAATTATTAACCATGGTCAAGGATGAATGGATGAGAACAAGTAGAGAAACAACTAGGGTTAGGGTTTGGTTGAGTTTATAATGTGTCATCACAAAAATATCTTAAGCATGACAAAAGAAATAGCTTCTAGAAGGAACTTGAAGCTACTAACCCTAATCAAACCCTAACCTCAATTAATCATCCTTAAACATGTTTAACAATTAATCATATCATGTCACAATAATATATATCACATATATATATTATATATTTGCAACAAAAGAAAATAATACAATTAACATATATCGCATATATATCAATGTATCATCCACTGAGAAAATGAAATAATAAAGTAAGCCAATATTAGTTAATATAATAATATATCATATATATATTATTATATATTAAATCATCTAATCAACACTTGATCCGACGATCCGGCTATATCGAATATAACCGGCTAATATATCATGTACCGATTCATCGAATCAACACTTGATCCGATGACCCGATTCATATCCATATATCGTGAGAATATAATACGGTATCCCATATCGCATTATTCTTGCTCCTGCGCATATCACATATGTGCCACTACTCTGTTTCGCCTGAGCCAAGAAACCTCTGTGTAGGACTCTAAAGAATCGTCAATACGCCGGTAGCAGGTGATGATCATATCAAACACCCACAAGCTGCAAGCGGTCAGCTAAACGTAACAGCCACCCAGGTATTGAGCGATCAGAAGATCAACAAGCTAGCCTGTGCGTTCTCTTGTGAATCCGATCAGTAACACTCCCGTACAGTCCGGTCTGTTCGTCTGATATGTCGCATATCAAGTCTAGGGGTGGTATACGTCAGACCCCAGTAACCGATAAGTCGTGTCGATGTATGGCTCATAACGGGTCGAGAAACTACTAGTAACACTTACCAGTAAATCTCTATATCAGCCCTGGCCAGGGACTTCCAGTTATAGCCAATCGAACACAGCACAACATCAACTCCCTATACCGGGAGAGACGAATCCCCTCCTATCGCTCATTGCCTCCATGTGATTCGGGACTGTACCCAAAAGCCACCGTTTTGCACGCCCTCTTGGACGTGGTAAGGTGGAAATCAAAGCACAGTGGGAATCACACAAGACTCTATGACTATCTCGGGTCTTCAGACTACCCTGTACCTGTGTCACCGGAAAACTGCCATCTGACGTGTGGTATATCACCATCTGGGAGTTCTCGGCGAGTCCGTCCAGTGTACCCAGTCTCCACTGAGCACCCGTACACCATCTCTGATGTCAAACACCGATGGATATGGGATCATCCATCGCCCATCATATGGGTTAAGATGCGTATACGCTAGTCTACTCTGGTGTATCGATGCCCTGTCTCGATATACCCTCGACTAGGAACAGTTATAGGATGTACTCATTGACTACCGCGGCCCCACTAGTATGATCTCATCATAGTCCCAGTAGTCGAGTACAGATCCTAAGGGCTTTATCAACATGTGAGAGTAAAACAGTAAACCAATACAAGTCAACATGTTAAGATAAAGTGAAACCAAATAGCATACTATCATGACGAGCAAGAAAGTCTTCTCTATATATAACCAAGCATCCATTATAATATACATCATATGTACAACAATGGCCTCTAGGGCATATACATAACTAACAGTCCAAATAGCATCTGCCCCCAAATTCAGGCCAGACGTCCCTACGTCTCGGTCCCTGTCTTTCGACGGTGAACAGGACCGCATTGATTTTGATTAATGCAAGAAAAAGAAACCTAAAAGTTGTTGTTGGAACAAATTTTGAAAAACTATAGTCATATTCTTTTACTTTCCATAGTGGTATTCAGTTAGGAATATCCAGCACCTCATACGAGGAGGCAAGAGCCTAGATCCCTTCACGAGGAGTGAGCTCTTGAGTGTTGCATACTTTCTGGAGTGTGATAACTAGAGTGGCTTCCATCTAGGTTATCACGCGATGATAGTTAGATCCCGATCCCACTGATGAGTAGGATTACTCTTGGGAGATATTTTTCACTTCACAATTACCTAACCTATTAGGTGTCTAGAAAAGTGTTAACGGGGCTACGCCTCTTTGGAAACGAGGTTTATTTTAATTAGATCCGTGTGAGAGCACGGGGAACCTCCCTCAGAGTACCAACACTCACCTGACCGAAGGGTTAGCGAACTTGTGAGGTGCAAATGATCCCGACTAGTTTTCTTTTTAAGGTTTGAAGGAAAATTCGAGGAAACAGTGGAAGCCATCCTGATTAGATAAACTAATAACCAATCTAATTTTGCAAGAGCGCACGCTGAGTGTTTCTTTTCTCTCTTTCCAGGTAGCAACCATTTCACGCCCTAATCAAGATAATAAAATGTTTGACTTGACCGAACCAGCTTGTTACACAGGGCTGGGAACGTTGATTTGGCTCTAATTTGTGACAACTGTCATGAGTATGAGTAAGAGAAGGACGACTGTAAGGAATTCCAGATAACCTTATTAAACGAGAAGCATTCTAATGCGTTTTCTTCGGGTGTATTTGTTATTAAAAACTGTTTTTCGATCAACCCTATCTCTTGAGTACTAGATACCGGGTCAGGATCTCATATCTGTAATTTATTAAAAGGACTGAGAAAAAGTAGAATTGTTGGACCGGGTGATATGTCCCTCAGAGTGGGGAATGGAGCACAAGTTGATTCTACCACCGTCGGTGAATATCACCTAGTATTGCCAAGCGGCGATACTATAATTTTGAACAATTGTTACTATGTACCATCTATACTCTGCAACATCATATCAGTATCTTTACTTGATAAAGATGGATATAATTTTGTTCTAGATAAAAATATCATAAACATTTATCTTAATTAGGTATTGGTTGCAGAAAGGTACACTTTGCAATGGTATCTATGTTCTTAATCAAAACACAGTTTTCAATGTACAAAACACACGCAAGAAGAAAAGTTCAGAAACAAACAAAACCTACTTGTGGCATTATAGACTCGGTCATATCGGTGAGAAAAGACTAAGAAAGTTGAATAAGGATGGATATTTAAATACGTTCGAATTTTCATCTTATGAAACTTGTCAGTCTTGTCTCAAAGGAAAGATGATCAAATCTCCGTTCACCGGACACGGAGAAAGAGCTATATAGCTATTGGGACTCATACATAGTGATGTATGTGGTCCGATGTCTCTACATGCGAGGGGTAGGTTCTCGTACTTCATTACATTCACTCACGATCTCTCTAGGTTCGGATATGTGTATCTTTTGAAATACAAATCTGAAGCTTTTGAGAAATTCAGAGAATATAAGAACGAAGTAGAGAACAAGACTGGCAAAAGTATCAAGATCCTCAGATCTGATAGAGGAGGGGAATACTTAAGCATGGAATTCCTGGAATACCTAAAAGAAAATGGTATTCTCTCTCATCTTACTCCTCCGTATACACCACAACACAACGGTGTATCAAAGCGGAGAAATCATACCTTATTGGATATGGTTTGCTCAATAATGAGTATCGCTGAGTTACCTCTTTCATTCTGAGGTTGTGCGCTACAGACAACGGTATACCTATTGAATGATGTTCCATCCAAATCTGTGCCTGAGACTCCATATGAAATATAGAGTGGAAAAAGACCTTATCTTAAACGTATTAAGATATGGGGTTGTTCGGCCTATGCTAAAGTACAAAATCCGGACAAATTTCTGGCACGTTCAGTGTTATGTAAGTTTGTGGGATATCCGAAACATTCGACAGGATATCTGTTCTACCACACCGAGGAACAGAAGATGTTTGCTGCTCGCCACGCCGCCTTTTTAGAATGGCAATTTCTTGCAAAAGAAATTAGTAGGAGCACGGTAGAACTGGAAGAAATTATGGAACCACAAACTGAAACTGAAGAATTGGTGGAAGCTCAAGATTCAATAATCCCGGACGAATCTCAGCCACTCCGTAGATCTAGTAGGATTTCTCGTCCGCCTGAGAGATACTATGGTTTTCTAATAGATGGGGATCGAGAGGATTGTATCTTGGAAGAAAATGATCCTACTGGTTATAAGCAGGTCATTAACAGTAGGGACTCTATAAAATGGCTTGATGCTATGTAATCCAAAATGGAGTTCATGTACACCAACAAAATTTGGACTTTGGATGTTGCTCCTCCTGGGGTAAAACCCGTTAGATGCAAGTGGATCTTCAGAAAGAAAATTGGTGCAGATGGACAGGTGGAAACCTATAAGGCATTAAGGCTAGACTTGTTGTAAAAGGTTTTCGTCAAAGACCAGGAGTGGATTATGACTAAACCTTTACCTTTTCTTCAGTGGCTATACTGAAATCCATTTGGATCCTACTTGCCGTTGCTGCCTACCATGACTATGATATCTGGCAGATGAATGTTAAAACGACTTTTCTAAATGGAAATTTAGAAGAGTGCGTTTATATGGATCAGCCAGAGAGATTCATAGACAGTGGGAGCAGCAGGAAGGTATGCAAGTTGCTTAAATACATTTTTGGATTAAAGCAGGCGTCACGGAGATGGAACACCTGTTTTGACGAGACAGTCAAGGAATTTGACTTCATAAAAAATGAAGATGAACCATGTATCTACAAGAAGATTGTAGGGAGAACTGTTGTATTTCTCGTCTTGTACGTGCATGACATTCTCTTGATAGGAAATGACATTCCTATGCTGTAATCGGTCAATCTGTTCTTATCACAAAAGTTCTCCATGAAGGACCCGGTGATGTCTCCTACATTCCGGGGATTAAGATTAATAGAGATAGATCCAAGAGATTGTTGGGACATTCACAGTCCAGCTAAATAGAGACCATACTAAAGAGATTTAGTATGGAAGATTCCAAGCGTGGTAATATACCTGCCTTGCATGGAATCACCATTTCCAAAGAGATGTCTCATAAGACCGATGAGAAGAGGGTTCGCATGAGCACTATACCCTACGCTTCGGCGGTAGGATATATAATGTATGCGATACTGTGTACCAAACCAGATGTAGCATATGCGCTTAGCGTGGTGAGCCGGTATCAGTCGAACCCGGGTGAGAATTATTGGACAGCTGTGAAGAACATTCTCAAGTATCTGAGAAGGACTAAGGAGATGTTCTTAGTTTATGGTAATGGAGACCTTCAGGTCGAGTCCTTTACTGATTCAAGCTTCCAGAGTGATAAGGATGACAACAAGTTTATTTTGGGTTTTGTGTTTACCCTCAATGGAGTGTCACGACCCGAAAAGTACCGAGCGTGACTGGCACTTAAATTACGAAACGTCTCGAGGTGTACGTAATCTACGTAAGCCAAAACCCAAAAATCAAAACCAAAAGAAGCAGTAGAGTGAAGGAAAAACCAATTTAAAGCAAGTAGTTTTAATAGCATAAGCCAAATTATGTGTTTTTAAAATATCAAGTCATTTCTGAAAATTTCGGCAGAGTTTCCTTTGTAAATACTGGCCCCAAACGGGATACAACATGAATAGTATACAAAATAAAAAAAAAGGCATCCCCAAGCGGGAGCTAGCTCTTCGTCAATCGACGGTCACAACCACGCAAGCAATATAATATACAACGCCGAAGGGCGATGATCAAAACTCAAAAGAAACTTAAAATCAACATGAAAACCATAATAATACAACGCGCGACTCTAAGGTCGAAAGAATATACACTGGTATTTTATCTCTATCAAATATACAAGTCTGGTTGATGGAGTTTCTAGATACAACTGAAATAATAAATTAACAATGGTGGTCCCGATGCAAAAGAACCCACCTACCAAAGCAATCACCCGGAAGGAACAGTGTGCCAGCAAAGCCGCAACGAAACCTGTATGGCAAAACCTGCAAGGAACTGTGGCACAACGGGGGTGAGTTGCCAACTCGTGAGTAGAAAACATCACCGAGCAGAAATCGTATGTATGACACAATCCTAGGTCAATACGATCAAATATATATAACCTCAAAATGATAAGTCTGAAGCATAAAAAGGTGGCAAGGGTAAACGTCTATACATAAGTGTAATCCCAGTGCTCGTGTCAGGGACTCTGGTAGCAATATATCATATGTATGAGGTATGAATGTAATGTAATGAAATGAGTGAGAAAACTGTTTTCTATTTTTAATGAGATATCTTTATGTATATAAATCGAGTAACATCAATGAAATCAACTGAGAAATCCGTGTCAAGTATCGACACAAAACATAAATCTAAATATCTCAATATCTCAGGCTCCGACTGCCCGGACTGACCTGTATCATCAAATCTCAATATCTCAAATCTCAAATCTCAAATATCAATATCTCAGGCATCCGTATCATCTGCGGGATTGTCCCGCGGGCTCCGGCATAACGGATTAGCCTGTATCCATCTCATGACTCCGGCCGGCATCCTCCGGATAACCGACGAGCCCAAATAATATCACCGGTAGGTAGTGCTCCCCTTCTAGGCTCATTGAATACAACTCGAGCTTCTTGCCCCGGGGTACCATACCGGGCCCACCATGTACCCGAGACGGTTCATCCAACTTCTCGAATCGGGTCTCGAAATCCAACAGCAATCCTGAAAACTCATGGTGGATGACTCATACATCACGAGAAAACCGCAATTTGCATTCTATAATGATGATACTTAGCTTTTATTAAATTCTTGCGGTTTTCCCCCAAATCCAGAAATCTCATATAAATCCGAAATCATCAAAATCATGATACCAATAAACAGTGAATACCGGCATAAATCTCCATAATACTGCATAACCAATGAATATATGAATGCACCTAATATCATGCAATGAATGCAATATTTAAACTAGCATATGGAAGCTATAACATATTGCGACTATCAGTTATCAAGCTATGTCAATGAAAAGGTATTTTCTAAAGTGTACGTGGCATGACAATTACCGATGATGGTGTGTGTGAGCCGAAAAGTAAGTGTATGTGGAACATACGCATCATCGGTAATGGTGCTGGTGTCCTGACAGCATGGTTCATAATCACTAAGTACACAATAAACATGCAATGAGACGATAATAATATGATAAATGGCAATGAATAGTAATTGCAACAATAATATGCGGAACATGAATGGTAACGTAACAATAAGGAATCTACATCGCTACGCCTGTGTTATACTGTT
This sequence comes from Agapanthus africanus, assembly GCA_030015575.1. NCBI lineage: Eukaryota > Viridiplantae > Streptophyta > Magnoliopsida > Asparagales > Amaryllidaceae > Agapanthus > Agapanthus africanus. The sequence goes on along the minus strand of CM057338.1, from coordinate 414,320,110 downwards.
TTGCCGTTTGAAATAGTACGAATCGTGGTGTTTTGAAAATAAGGGCTACGGTGTTTTTAAGAAAAGGTACGTCTTTTGAAATATTCGTAGTATCCCTTGACATGTCTTTAAAATCCTCACGATTCATTAATTTTGGAAATAGGTATGACTCGGGTCCAGTCTAACATCTACAAGGTAACTACAGGTCTAACTAACAACCAATCGAAAGAGGTATGGAAACTACCCAAATCTGAGTCGATATATATATGTGTATAATAGTCGGTGATCCCGCCTCAATAGTATCACATACGATACCCTATATAATATGGCATCCTCGAGTCAAGAGTGTGGATCTATCATCAATATATAGCTCGTACGGTAAATCCGTCGTACAGCCTCCCAAATCTGGGTACGGGTCAAATATCACATTTATCTCATTATTCGTCTGGTATCCTTTCCATCATATATCATGATCTGGGGGTACTGATCTAAGCCTAGTATAATACTGATACCTGTAGGATTCCTAGGCACACCCATGAGATTCTACAAGTGATCAAACATGGCCAATTCAAAATTTTCATGTGCCAAAGAAACCCTATGCAAGATCGATAACTAGAGGTAAAGGCGAAACTAACAAGCAAACTACTTTGCTATAAAATGAAAGAGGCTACAACCTTTGTAGATCCAGTCCTCCACTTCCTTAGCTCCATGACGATGTCCCTTCGCTGCGATCATCGGATCCCGGACTCTAGCGTCGGCTTCATCGGAGAAATGGGCGGGCTAGGTCGTCGACTTCGATACCGAAGATGATCTACGTCGAGGCAACTCAAGGTCAAGCTCCAACTTCACCAAGTCATGAAACTTGTGAAGAAAACACCCTATACTACATGGAAAGTGGTAGAGAATGAAAAAATAGGAAGTGGGTTCACTTTAGAATTGGATTTCTCACACTTTTTCTCAAGACACCGTTGAAGCTAGCAAGCTTCTTTCTTCTTGAAGAAGAAGAAGAAGAAAAGAATATGATAAGCATTTTTGAAAATAGAAAATAAAGTGATTCTTATCATATAGCAACCATGGTTAAGTGTATAGAATAAACTAGGGTTAGGTTAAGGCTAACAAACAAAATGGTCAAAGCTTCAAAGCTTCATGAAGTTTCAAGAAAGAAACAAAGCTAGCCACCATTTTATTCTTGCCAAAATAAATGAATAAAAGAATAAATAAATAAGTAAATCAAAACCCTAACCGTTAACATAACCATGGTTTAATCATACACACCCAAGTTTGCATGTATCATCAAACATGATACAAACAAGTGCACAAAAGTATATCACATATACAACTTGTGTACATCAAGTGAGAAAATCCATCTTAAGTGAACAAATACTAGTTAATGCAAAGTAATATATCAAATATATAATTATACATTAAATCATTAAATCAACACTTGATTTAACGATCCGGTCATATCGCATATGACCGACTAATATTCAATGTATCGGCTTATCGAATCAATCCTTGATTCGATAACTAGGTTATATCGCATACAACCATTCAATACAGTCATCGCGAGAATGGAATACGGTATCACATACACGCATTATTCTCGGTCCCGCACATATCTCATATGCGCTCCTATTTCGTTTCGCTTGAGCCAGGAAACCTCTGTGTAGGACTCTAAAGACTCGTCAATACGCCGGCAGCAGGTGATGATCATATCAAACACCCACAAGCCGCAAGCGGTCTGCCAAACGTAACGTCCACCCGGGTATTGAGCGATCAGAAGATCGACGAGCAAGCCCGCTCACACTCCGGTGAATCCAACCAGTAACACTTACCGTACAGTCCGGTCTGTTCGTCTGATATGCGCATATCTCGCCTAGGGGTGGTAAACGTCAGACCCCAGTAGCTCGATAAGTCATGCCGATATAAGGTCCATAACATGTGTGAAACTACTGATAACACTTACCAGTAGATCACTGCAACCTTGGCCAGGGATTTCCAGTTATGGCCAGTCGTGCATAGTGCAACATCAACCCCCAATACCGGGAGAGACGAATCCCCTCCTATCGCTCATTGCCTCCATGTGAATCGGGACTGTACCCAAAAACCACCTGTTTGCACGACTCAGTAGATTCGTGGTAGGGTGGAAATCAAAGCACAGTGGGATACACACAAGACTCTATGACGATCTCGGGTCAACAGACTAAGCTATACCAGTGTCACCAAAGAACTGCCATTTGACGTGAGGTATAAACCATCTGGGAGTTCTCGGCGAGTCCGTTCAGTGTACCCAGTTTCCACTGAGCACCCGCTACCATCTTTGATGTCAAACACCAATGGATATGGGATCATCCATCGCCCATCACATGGGTCGAGAAGATATACGCTAGTCTACTCTGGAATATCGATGCCCCGTCTCGATATTCCCACGACTAGGAACTTTGAAGGATGTACTCATGGACTACCCAGGCCCCACTAGTATGATCTACATCATAGTCCTGGAAGTCGAGTACACATCCTAAGGGCTTTATTAACATGCAACAGAGAGACAGAAAGTATACATGTTAAGATAAAGAGCAACCAGATAGCATACTATCATGTCGAGCAAGAAAGTCCTACCTATATATGTCCAAGCATCCACTACAATATACATCCAATGTACAGTAATGGCCTCTAGGGCATACATATAATTAACAATCTTCCACTTGCACTAGGGCCATCTGTAGCAGTAGTTGTAGTATCTAATACTCAACCATCCCCTAAAAGTCTCTCTTTGGGAAAATGCCTTCATGAGTGGATCCGCCGTGTTGTCCTCTAAGTCTACTCTCCTAACCTCGATCACCCTGGAGATCAACTATCTCCATGATCAGGTGATGCTGCCTCAGAATATGTCTGGGTCACTGATGGGACCAGGGTTCCTGGGCCAAAGCCACACTTCCATTGTCACACAATGGTAGGAACCTAGTTCATCTTATGAACCAATATACACCCAAACTGCCTCTTTGGTAGTATCTTTAATAGTGATGTTACCATCCTTTATCGTCTAGTTTGCCACGGTATCTAGCTTGGAACTCTTCCAACATACCGTCCCTTAACTGAGGGTAAAGACAATGCCTGTGACTGACATTCAGTCGTCTTTATCACCCTGGAACGTTTCCAGTGATTCTCCCCAGGATCGATTGATACCATCTCACTACAACTAGTGAGAATCCTAACATCCATTTAGATCTATCTCATAGATCCAAAACCCAGGATTTAGGAGGTATCACTTTGATCCTATATGGAGAATCTATGTGATAAGAGGAGATCGACCGATCGTAGCATAGGAAACTCCTTTCCTATCAAGAGTATGTCATCCACGTACTCTACGAGGACCATTACCATACTCCATACTACCATTTTGTACATACAAGGTTCATCCACCATTTTGATGAAGTCAAACTCTTTGACTACCACATCAAAACAGATGTTCCAACTCCGCGATGCCTGCTTTATCCTGTAAAGCAACTTGCACATGTTTCCGCTGCTCCCACTGTTTACGAAGCCCTCTGGCTGTGTTCTTATCGACGTTCTTTTCTAAATCATTTTAGAAAAGCAGTCATGGCACCCAACCACCAGATATCGTAGTCATGGTATGTAGCAATGGCAAGTAGGATCTGGATGGACTTAAGCATAGTCCCTGAAAAAAAGGTTTCATCATTATCCATGCCTGGTCAATGACGAAAAACCTTTAACAAGTCTAGGTTTGAAAGTCTCAACTTTTCCATCTACACCAAGTAATCTTCTCAAGATATATTTGCTCCTGATGGGGATTTAACCCTTCAGATATCGCAACCAAAGTCCATACTTTGTTGGTGTATATGGATTCCATCTTAGATCGCTTAGCATCCAGCCATTCTTATAGAGTCCCTACTCTCGATGACCTGCTCGAATCTAGTTGGGTCATCATCTCATGATGCAATCCTCGCTCCCACTATCATTGAGAAACCGAAGTATCTCTCAGGTAGATGAGGAACCCTACCAGATCGGCGGAGAGGCTGAGGTTCGTCGGGGACTATTGAATCCTTTGGTTCTGTCAAATCATCAGCTGCAGTTTTGTATAGCTGGAACCTTTCCAGTTCTACAGAACCGACCTTGCCTCGATCTTGTCCGGATTTTGCTTTTGACATAGGCCGGACAATCCCAAATCTTAACTTACTTAAGAGATAGGCTCTTCCCATATCATATCTTATATGGAGTGGTATGCACTGATTTGAATCGAACCCTATTCAATAGGTATGCTGCTTCTTAAGTGCACAACCCCAAAAGTAAATAGGTAACTCAGTAGTACTCATCATAGAGCACACCATATCTAATACGGTGCGATTGCTCCGCCCTGATACACCGTTGTGTTGTGGTGTATTCAGAGGAGTAACACCGAGAGAGAATCTTATTCTTCTTTAGAATAGTCCAAGAATTCCATGCACAAGTATTCTCCGCCCTGATCTTATCACATGACATAATACTTATACCCGTATTTTGGTTCTCTACTTCCAACTTATATTCTGTGAATATCTCAAAAGGTTCGGACTTATGTTTCAACAGGAACACATGACTGAATCTTGAGAGATTATCAGAGAATGTAATGAAGTACAAAGAACCGGTCCTGGCATGTGTAGACAGGGGACCTTACATACATCATCATGTATCAGTCCCAAGAGTTTACTAACTCTTTCTCTGTTTTCAGTAAACGGTGCTATGGTCATCTAATCTTTGTGACATGACTGGCAAGTTTCACAAGATGTAAATTCAAACTCATTTAAATATGCATCTAAAATGTAACTTCAGCCAGTCGGGTCGCATTGATATGACCTAGTCTACAATGGTTCAAGAAGGATTCGTTCATTTCTGAACTCTTCCTCTTGTGTGTGTTCTGTATACTAGGAACTGTAGTTTGATTTAGAACGTCAATGCTTTTAGATAACGTGCCTGAACCGATCAACTTTTGATATAGGAAATGTTCAAAACATTATCCATCAATACAAAATTTTATCATTTCTTTAATAAATAAAGAGATTGATATGATTTTTTATATCAGGTTCGGTATCCAATAGCATTTGTTCAAAATCAATGTATTGGTAATACAGGGTGACAGTGACCAACAGACTTGGCTGCAACACTTGCCCCGTTTTCTGTCTCATGAAACTTATCACCCGTTCTCAGTTTTCTAACTTTTTGTAGCCCTATGTAACAGATTACATATCTGGGATCCTGATCCGGTATCAAATACCCAGAATGCAGAGGATACTGAGAAACAGTTCTTTGTAATGAACACACCCGAAGGAGATGCATCTCATGCACTTTCTTCGTTTGGGCGGCATGGGAATCCTGGTATTCCCCTATTTCCTGCTCTGTCTTATAACAATTATAAGTTGGAGCGGGACCAACGTTCCCCAGCTCAGTATAACAAGCGGGTTCGGTCAATACATCCTTATTATTATCTTGATTAAGGCGTGATATGGTCGCTACCTGGAGAGAGAGAGAAGAAAACACTCTGCGTGCGCTCTTGCAAGATTAGATTGGTTATTTATTTTATCTAATCAGGATGGCTCCCACTGTTTTTATCAAATCTTCCTTCAAACCTTAAAAGGAAAGACTAGCCGGGATTAATTATACTCTACAAGTTCGCCAATCTTTCAGCCAGGCCAGTGTCGGTACTTTGAGGGAGGTTCCCCGTGCTTTCGCACGGACCTAATTACAGTAAACCTCATTTTTCCAGAGGCGTAACCCCGTTGACACCTTTCTAGACACCTACTTGATCGGCTAATTGTAAAGTGCAAAACTCTTCCTGGAGTAACAATTACTCGTAGTGGGTATCGGGATCCAACTATCACATAGAAGGTATGCAATCTCATTGCAAATTTCAACACTTGAAACTCCCGATAAATTTTTTTACCCCTAGCACCTATGACCTTAACTATGGTCAACAAATCATAAGTACTAGTCAAGTTCTACCCGTCATTTCGTGATTAATTAGACCCACCCACATGATCCTTAACTAAGGTCAACAAAGTCACGCGACTGTCCTAACTAATCGCATCATATGCGGTGTAGGAAGACATCACTTAGCTACCGTACACTGTGCATTGACTATGGTCAACAAACACAGCACGAATACTAAGTACCCTACTTCCTAAAATGACGGAGGGTTGCGAATGGTTTTTATGAAAACCTTTAACGCTTTGAACTTGATCTCGTTGCGGAATCAAATGGTTTTTAAATGGAGTGTTTTTGAGGCTTTTCTAGTTTTGCTAAAGGGGTCACTCCCGGTGAAGGGATCGTCGGCCCTTTCCTCGTCGAATGAGGTGCGGGATATATCATATATATCACTGTGCAAAGCAGAAACTATAGAAGCGATCAAACGACAAACCGAGTGTGTAGCATCTGCCAGTTATTGCTAAAGGAGTCACTCCCGGTGAAGGGATCTCGGTCCTTTCCTCATCGAATAAGGTGCAGGATGTTCTACAAGGAACACCGCGATGCAAAGCAAGAACTGTAGCTACCTGTTTTATTTTGAAATTCGATTCCACAACATCAATTAGGTTTATTTTCTTTCATTAATCACATTAATGAATATCCCATCATTTAAGTCCACCTAAACATCACAGATAAATATAACGTACGCTTATGCCATCCGCATTCGCCTCGATGTCCCGTCTGCACCGTTAGGTTAGGTAACTAACGGCAGAGCGAGGCAGAGCTAGTGCGGGTGTAAAACATAAGCAACGTCTATATAATATATCATATATACTATATACTATATCTATCTGAACAAATCACATGATCACATCACAGATAACGCAGCAGAAAATATCATATGAAATATTGGATATACTAGGACGTCCGTGTTTTTAATACGAGCCAGTATAAAACACGGATTCCACGGTTGTGATGAATAGCCAATCCCACACCCCTAGACCCCTACGAGAGCGGCAAGCAACCCTACTAATTCTAGGGTTAGGAGACCCGGACTCGACTCCTCGAGATGGTCTCCCACTGGACCCCAGAACCCGGTTACTTGTGCTCCCCTCCTTGGGTCTATCCTAATGCGGAAAAGTAAATAATATACATCAACGGTGACAACTTCCGCAACCTGGAAGTGCCCCAATAAAAGAATATTACATACAAGTTTTTACATGAATGAAAATGAAAAACACTCATCTCACATAAAAAAAACCCGGCTATTCAAACACGACGATCCAATATAACATATCCAGCACCACATAACATCACATGTCATCAACGTAAGTAAATATGCGCATCTCAATTGTCGTTGACATATAGCAACGAAACCGGCGATATCACATATTACACTTACGGTCACAGAAAAGAAAGTGTAAAACTACAACAGTTGGAATCCTCAACCTCTTTAGACATCGCATGCCTAATCAAATGAATTCCTTAGACATCGCATGCCTAACAGTTATAAACCCCGCATTTTAGTCTCATTATCGAAAACTCTTTTCAATATCAAGTCGGGCAATTCAACAAGATTCCCGACATCCTGATCGAATGCTCGTCGCAAACTTCAGTAAGCGGCCGCACCCCCGACGCCGTCGACGAAGTGCACCAAGGCGGAACACCGTTGCCGCGAGCATCCGAACGGATGCTTTCGGTGACGGGGTTCTCCTACAGTCACTTGGTCGGGGCTATGGGGTGAGGCTGTCTATTAAGTTTACCCGGCGAGTATCCGCATACTACATGATTGCGACGGACTTTTGATCGCATCAAAATCCCGTGGCAACCGATCAAGTGAGACTAAACTACTATGTTTATAACATTCATTCAGTTATCTCATAACTACTTGTGGATTCCAAATATTGTATCACATTCCGGATAAATAGAAAATGTTAAACTTTCCGATCGAACAATCGAACACCCAAGTTTTCCCGAAACAGCTCAACACATGAAATAAATTTAAAAACATTCACTTCGTGCCTCAGTACCAACGGTCCAGCCGTAGAAGGGTCAAGCCAACGCCTCACATGTGGCACGCCGTACAGCCCCAAACCCTAAGGTTCAAAGGGCAGTTCAAGACAGTCACATAATCGAGTTAAGGTTTGTTGTCTTCTAGAGGGACCATCGCGTTACTTGCACTACTTAGAACGTCATTAAACTACGGAAAAGTCCAACAATTGGAAATTTCCCGGCAGGGGAAAAAGTGGGTATTTATATCCGGTCGAACTTTTTAACATATTCTAAAATTATCAGGAAAAACACATAGACAAAGTTTGATAATCCGATCGAATCTACGAACTCCCAATACAACCCAGAAAACTCAACTCTTGAGTAGAAGTTAAAAATTCCCAGAAAATACAGCACAACAATATAGGAATTACTGTGCAAATTAAAATGAATGATGCTTCCGTACGGCCGCGGAACCGCCGCACGAGCCATGCTCGTGCCGCGGAACCGCGGCGGTTTGATCGATTTAGCCGCTCGAATTTCACAGTAACTCCTACAAACGCCTGCTGATTTTTCTGCATATTTTTAATTCGTAAAAATCCCCGATTTCAAAAAATGTTCAGAGAGCGATTTTGCATTAGGGTTTCGGTTCGATCGGACTTCTAACTCCGTCTACGCATCGCCTAAGGCTCTAGCTAGGCTCTGATACCACTGTAGGGTTCCTAGGCACACCCATGACGTTCTACAAGTGATCAAACATGGCCAATTCAAAATTTTCATGTGCCAGAGAAACCCTATGCAAGATCGATAACTAGAGGTAAAGGCGAAACTAACAAGCAAACTACTTTGCTATAAAATGAAAGAGGCTACAACCTTTGTAGATCCGGTCCTCCACTTCCTTAGCTCCATGACGATGTCCCCTCACTGCGATCATCGGATCCCGGACTCTAGCGTCGGCTTCATCGGAGAAATGGGCGGGCTAGGTCGTCGACTTCGATGCCGAAGATGATCTACGTCGAGGCAACTCAAGATCAAGCTCCAACTTCACCAAGTCATGAAACTTGTGAAGAAAATACCCTATACTACATGGCAAGTGGTAGAGGATGAAGAAATAGAAAGTGGGTTCACTTTAGAATTGGATTTCTCACTCTTTTTCTCAAGACACCATTGAAGCTAGCAAGCTTCTTTCTTCTTGAAGAAAAAGAAGAAGAAGAAAAGAATATGATAAGCATTTTTGAAAATAGAAAATAAAGTGATTCTTATCATATAGCAACCATGGTTAAGTGTAGAGAATAAACTAGGGTTAGGTTTAATGGTTAGGTTAAGGCTAACAAACAAAATGGTCAAAGCTTCATGAAGTTTCAAGAAAGAAACAAAGCTAGCCACCATTTTATTCTTGCCAAAATAAATGAATAAAAGAATAAATAAATAAGTAAATCAAAACCCTAACCGTTAACATAACCATGGTTTAATCATACACACCCAAGTTTGCATGTATCATCAAATATGATACAAACAAGTGCACAAAAGTATATCACATATACAACTTGTGTACATCAAGTGAGAAAATCCATCTTAAGTGAACAAATATTAGTTAATGCAAAGTAATATATCAAATATATAATTATATATTAAATCATTAAATCAACACTTGATTTAACGATCCGGTCATATCGCATATGACCGACTAATATTCAATGTATCGGCTTATCGAATCAATCCTTGATTCGATAACTAGGTTATATCGCATACAACCATTCAATACATTCATTGCGAGAATGGAATACGGTATCACATACACGCATTATTCTCGGTCCCGCACATATCTCATATGCGCTACTATTTCGTTTCGCTTGAGCCAGGAAACCTCTGTGTAGGACTCTAAAGACTCGTCAATACGCCGGCAGCAGGTGATGATCATATCAAACACCCACAAGCCGCAAGCGGTCTGCTAAACGTAACGGCCACCCGGGTATTGAGCGATCAGAAGATCGACGAGCAAGCCCGCTCACACTCCTGTGAATCCAACCAGTAACACTTACCGTACAGTCCGGTCTGTTCGTCTGATATGTCGCATATTTCGCCTAAGGGTGGTAAACGTCAGACCCCAGTAGCTCGATAAGTCATGCCGATATAAGGTCCATAACATGTGTGAAACTACTGATAACACTTACCAGTAGATCACTGCAACCCTGGCCAGGGATTTCCAGTTATGGCCAGTCGTGCATAGCGTAACATCAACCCCCAATACCGGGAGAGACGAATCCCCTCCTATCGCTCATTGCCTCCATGTGAATCGGGACTGTACCCAAAAACCACCTGTTTGCACGACTCAGTAGATCCGTGGTAGGGTGGAAATCAAAGCACAGTGGGAGACACGCAAGACTCTATGACGATCTCGGATCAACAGACTAAGCTGTACCAGTGTCACCAGAGAACTGCCATCTGACGTGAGGTATAATACCATCTGGGAGTTCTCGGCGAGTCCGTTCAGAGTACCCAGTCTCCACTGACCACCCGCATACCATCTCTGATGTCAAACACCAATGGATATGGGATCATCCATCGCCCATCACATGGGCCGAGAAGATATACGCTAGTCTACTCTGGAATATCCATGCCCCGTCTCGATATTCCCATGACTAAGAACTTTGAAGGATGTACTCATGGACTACCCAGGCCCCACTAGTATGATCTACATCATAGTCCTGGAAGTCGAGTACACATCCTAAGGGATTTATCAACATGCAACAGAGAGACAGAAAGTATACATGTTAAGATAAAGAGCAACCAGATAGCGTACTATGATGTCGAGCAAGAAAGTCCTACCTATATATGTCCCAGCATCCACTACAATATACATCCAATGTACAGTAATGGCCTCTAGGGCATACATATAACTAACAATACCATCTATGTAATGCATGCGTGTGTATGAAAACACCACGCCTAAAGAACCCGCTAAATATCATGTCGTATCTCAAATACGAACCATATCATATCACCGATCTCATAGCCCCAAGCCCAATCTTATCGACTCATCTCCAATCCCAAGTACTTATCCTCAAAATCCATGTATGTATATACATATATATATATATATCCATATCCCCATATACGCACAAGTAAAATAAAAGTATGCAAATGCGTGTGCGCGTGTGGGTGTGAATCTATTCTAGGGCTCGCGACTAAGAAGCTATGCTAATTTACTTCTGATTACCCTAAACTAAACCATGAACACAATAATCATCTCTTGATAAACATCCACGTATCATGAATCACATATATATATATATATATATATATATATATCATAACTATATTACGAACTGCAGGGGTACTATACGCCATCCACCCGAGTTCCCCCATAGGTATAATCTACACTTTGCAACCATGGTTACATGATAAGAACCCTAATTGCATTCAAAACCCTTTCTTGAATTTTTCCAAACAAGCAATTAAACCTAATTAAACACCTAATTAGCTTCAATTGAAGTATGGTAGCAACAATTAAGTAACTTGGTTAGGATTTATACCTCACAACCATCTTGAGATCTAACATGAATCTAGCCTCACAAACTTGCTTCTTGCTCCATGATCCATACTAGTATAGGTCAAGGAAAAATGGGTAAGAGTTGGATTTGAATTTAGCTTTAAATTTGTATGGATTTTGAGGCATTTTGATGAATTTTTTGAAGAGAAAAGAGAGGTGAAAAGGGGGGGACTGCTGCTGATTTGGGGAAGGGGGCTCGACCACAATGAGGGGGAATGAGGAGAGAGAGAGAGGTGTTGAAAGTCAACAAAGTTGTCCAAGTCAACAAAGCCCATACTCTTTCATTCATGTTTTCTTTTTCCTTTGTTTTCTTTCCAAATGAGGTGAAGGGATTTAGGGGGGTTCCCTTGCTAGGCTCGGCCAGGTAGGGAGGGAAAAGGGTATGGGTGTGAGGGAAAAAAAGTTATACACCAAAACCCCCAAGTTAATAAGTCCAAGCCTCAATTACCTTTAATTTATTTTCACAATTAAGCCTATTTCTTTTACATTTTTCTATAACCATCTTAAAAATTTCTTTTCATTTCAAAAACCATATTTTACATGTTAGTTTAATGTGTCATGATGCACAAAATTCGTATCAACCCATTCCAATTTGTAATTATCCCTAACTAAATGTATTAGAGACGGCTTAAGATAATATTAAAATAATTAATTTCGGAAAAAATTTCAGTAAACTAGAAATTTTACAAGTGGCTCAATAAACACCAAATACTAGCAATTATATAGCTAGAATATGTATATTTAATTTTATATTAAAAGATAATTATATCTTGATTTTTTACGGAAAACACCCGTTATTTTACCGATTATCCGAAATTTCACCTAAACGATTTTCAAAACGTCACAATCTTCCCCACTTAAAGAAATTCGGTCCCCGAATTTAAATTAAAACTCCCCCCAAATACTAAAACATTTCAGCAAAACCATCAAATCGTCGGAGCTCCAAAATCAACAATGCATAAAACATATCGTAGCGTACTGCATGCGCATGCAAAAAACGGATATATAAACCAAAATCAAAACTCCGTCAAGTATCCCGCAATCATCGGAGTTATGGTGAAGACACTAATGTCAAGATTCAAAACGAAAATCAATATGATATACATCAAAACTATAGCTGTAAACGTCAGAACTATACAGGTAAACATCATTAAAACATCTGGAAGCAATGCATGCCAAACCTTTTTCAAATCGTTGTGCGATGTGTGTATCACTGCACAGTGGCGGACGTCCATTGTGAGAAAATAACTATATATATATATATATATATATATATATATATATATCTTTTGTTTAACATACACGTCCCGCCGTTTTGAAAACAATTTAGAAGGGTTTCCCTTTTAAACAATTTCGTGTCATCACTGACACGTAGGTAAATACTGAGACTATAGCTCCTCCTTGGAAATCCCTTCGATAACTATCAATGCATGCAAAAGTATACTCAGGTACTGTCCTCTGACTAGTCCTGCTCAGTACTAAACCAAATAGCAAGTATCATAAAATATACCGCTGTAAAAGAAATCAATCCCAAATATATATGAATTCCACGTGCGTCTGGTGCGCACGGAAATCGAAATCCATGAATGTGCCATACATGTGCACATAAACAAAAATCTGAGTGCAATGGGTGTGCACGAAAACGCCTGTCAAGGGCAACGTGTGTGGCTGACAGCAAAACCAGGTGCATCTGATATGCACGAAGAATCTCGATTTAGTGCATCTAGTGTGCACCTAAATCACATCAAGCGCCTTAAGTATGCGCAAAATCCAAATCAAGTGCACAATATGCACGAAAACGAATATCGAATATCACAATTGAAATTGATGGTATACAACACATTTCAATCAAAATCCCAATCAGGTATACCGTGGTATAAAATCTCACCATCCTGTGCATCGACGTGCATAAAAGCAAATCAAATACTAAACGTGCATGAAAACTATGCCGAAAGCATAAGTCAAATCATATGCTTGCCCTAGGCATGTAATCAAATATCATGTAACTCGGTCATAAAAACTCAATCATGAAATAAATCACCCAAAAATACTGAAATCCAAAGTGACGGACACGTGATAGTCAATCACAAAATCACAAATCATAAATACTGTCGTCGATGTGCCCATCCTTCAAAGTCGAGAAGGTGTCGGTGCATCCAATGCTAGCAGAGCAAGATATCTACTTGCCTTCTGATCATGGCCTATCGCCTAGTGCCCTTAGGCTCTCGTCTCTCACAGCAGATTGCTAAGTATATAGCTTCTCGGCTCAACGGTCCAATATGGAAACGATAACGGAAGCAGTCCGTTCTAACACATCCTCTAAAGATCTCTGGCCAACTATCATAGTTACTCATAGCATGTCTCGTCAACGATGCCGAACTCTGACCTACTGAGTGTGCGTAATATGACCGATCCTGGGTCCAAGTCTTCTCGTATAGTATTTCCAGAAATGTCTTGTCGAGGTCTCGCCCAATCTCATTTCTTCCGAACTGCCCGGAAGTTATCATCTCCTACTAAATCTGTATCTTGTTCCGGAACGGCTACATACTCATCACGACTCCTCCTGGAAGATATATCCATAGTCAACGCCTCTGCTTGCGTATCGCATCTCTGATGTCAGCGGAGTGGAACGTCATCTTATCAAGATCTCGTACTAACCTCTTGCTCCACTTTTCTCCAATGTCGACTGATTCGGACTCGTCTCCTCGTGGCTGCATGGACTGCGCTCCAACGGCTATACTCGTATCTGGAGTCTCCCAAGCAATGTATCCCATCATAGTATATCCGAATGATGTCGAACTTTTTGATCGATTCTTCGAGGTTCCATAATCCCCCAAGAGCTCAACATCTTGGGTACAGTTTAATAGTATCGAATATATGCCACAGCACCTATGGACCAACCGTAGAAGGGCAAACCCAAGCCCCACTAATGGCACCGCTGAACTGCCGCAAACCCTAAGGTTCACCGGCGTTCCATGGTCATTAAGTCGAGTTAGGGTTTCATTCTTCTAGAGGGTCCGTAGAATTGCTTGCATTGTTTTCCGAATACTTTAAACTTGGAAAATGGTTCCCTGGCATTCGATCGTCTCTATCGACTCTCAACGTATCAGCGTGAAGTCGTCTCTAGCTGGAATCAATCTATCTGATGACCTCGCATCGGGGTAGGCAATGAATCACATGTCCTAGTCTTTCATCTCTGGTGACTAGCGATCTTCTATCATATCTCGAAGTATAACTCGTGCAGCGTTAGCTTCAAACATCTGGGGCGATATCTTTTCATTCGCCAAAATCACTAGCTCATTCGTCCGCACACTGAACAGTGCCTCAATCATCAAAATAATTTATGCTCTGACGGTCATCACAATCTGGCTGGTCTCTATCAGTGGCTCAATCCTCTGGTGCTGATCTGCACGTCCGAGAAATCTCGTAAAAGCGATCCATCAAACGCTCCTGGCGCGAAAACGCAATAAAACGACGCCCCTATGCAATCATATGTCCCTGGAATCACGTCCTGGTCAGTCCTCATCCGTGACGAACTCATGCTGACGCAACTCTAGCCATAGCTCTCCATGCCCGTACAACCGTGATAACAAAACCATAACTAGTACTGATGAGGCTAGATCATACGAATGAATATAATACTGTGCAAGGAAATGTACATCCTAAGGCTTCTTAAGCGGAGTATCGTATCGTAAGTATGCCGCGGAACATACACACGGTACGTCACTCTACTTGAGTCACCTACTCCATCAACCAAGGGTCATCCTACACTCCGAAGGTAAAACCTAACGCTCTGATACCAACTTTGTCACGACCCGAAAAGTACCGAGCATGACTGACACTTAAATTATGAAACGTCTCGAGGCGTACGTAATCTAAGTAAGCCAAAACCCAGAAATCAAAACCAAAATAAGCAGTAGAGTGAAGGAAAAACCAATTTAAAGCAAGTAGTTTTAATAGCATAAGCCGAATTATGCGTTTTAAAAACATCAAGTCATTTCTGAAAATTTCGGCAGAGTTTCCTTTGTAAATACTGGCCCCAAACGGGATACAACATGAATAGTATACGAAATAAAAAAAAAATGCATCCCCAAGCGGGAGCTAGCTCTTCATCAATCGACGGTCACAACCACACAAGCAATATAATATACAACGCCAAAGGGCGAGGATCAAAACTCAAAAGAAACTTAAAATCAACATGAAAACCATAATGATACAACGCGCGACTCTAAGGTCGAAAAAATATACACTGGTATTCTATCTCTATCAAATGTACAAGTTTGGTTGATGAAGTTTCTAGATACAACTGAAATAATAAATTAACAATGGTGGTCCTGATGCAAAAGAACCCACCTACCAAAGCAATCATCCGGAAGGAACAGTGTGCCAGCAAAGCCGCAACGAAACCTGTATGGCAAAACCTGCAAGGAACTGTGGCACAACGGGGGTGACTTTCCAACTCGTGAGTAGAAAACATCACCGAGCAGAAATCGTATGTATGACACAATCCTAGGTCAATACGATCAAATATATATAACCTCAAAATGATAAGTCTGAAGCATAAAAAGATGGCAAGGGTAAACGTCTATACATAAGTGTAATCCCAGTGCTCGTGTCTGGGCCTCAGGTAGCAATAAATCATATGTATGAGATATGAATGTAATGTAATGAAATGAGTGAGACAACTATTTTCTATTTTTAATGAGATATCTTTATGTATATAAATCGAGTACATCAATGAAATCAACTGAGAAATCCGTGTTAAGCATCGACACAAAAACATAAATCCAAATATCTCAATATCTCAGGCTCCGGCTGCCCGGACTGACCTGTATCATCAAATCTCAATATCTCAAATCTCAAATCTCAAATATCAATATCTCAGGCATCCGTATCATCTGCGGGATCGGCCCGCAGGCTCCGGCATAACGGATCAGCCTGTATCCATCTCATGACTCCGGACGGTATCCTCCGGATAACCGACGAGTCCAAATAATATCACCGGTAGGTATTGCTCCCCTTCCAGGCACATCGAATACAACTCGAGCTTCTTGCCCTGGGGTACCATACCGGGCCCACCATGTACCCGAGACGGTTCATCCAACTCCTCGAATCGGGTCTCGAAATCCAATAGCAATCCTGAAAACTCATGGTGGACGACTCATACATCACGAGAAAACCACAATTTGCATTTTATAATGATGATACTAAGCTTTTATTAAATTCTTGCGGTTTTCCCCCAAATCCAGAAATCTCATGTAAATCCGAAATCATCAAAATCATGATACCAATAAACAGTGAATACCGGCATAAATCTCCATAATACTGCATAACCAATGAATATATGAATGCACCTAATATCATGCAATGAATGCAATATTTAAACTAGCATATGGATGCTATAACATATTGCGACTATCAGCTATCAAGCTATGTCAATGAAAAGGTATTTTCTAAAGTGTATGTGGCATGGCAATTACCGATGATGATGTGTGTGAGCCGGCAAGTAAGTGTATGTGGAACATACGCATCATCGGTAATGGTGCTGGTGTCCTGACATCATGGTTCATAATCACTAAGTACACAATAAACATGCAATGAGACGATAATAGCATGATAAATGGCAATGAATAGTAATTGCAACAATAATATGCGGAATATGAATGATAACGTAACAATAAGGAATCTACATCGCTACACCTGTGTTATATTGTTTTGCCGTTTGAAATAGTACGAATCGTGGTGTTTTGAAAATAAGGGCTACGGTATTTTTAAGAAAAGGTACGTCTTTTGAAATATCCGTAGTATCTCTTGACATGTCTTTAAAATCCTCACGATTCGTTAGTTTTGGAGATAGGTATGACTCGGGTCCAGTCTAACATCTACTAGGTAAATACAGGTCTAACTAATAACCAATCGGAAGGGGTATGGAAACTACCTAAATCTGAGTCGATATATATATGTGTATAATAGTCGGTGATCCCGCCTCAATAGTATCCTATACGATACCCTATATAATATGACATTCTCGAGTCAAGAGTGCGGATCTATCATCAATATATAGCTCGTACGGTAAATCCGTCATACGGCCTCCCAAATCTGGGTACGAGTCAAATATCACATTTATCTCATTGTTCGTCTGGTATCCTTTCCATCATATGTCTTGATCTGGGGGTACTGATCTAAGCCTAGTACAATACTGATACCATCTATATAATGCATGCGTGTGTATGAAAACACCACGCCTAAAGAACCCACTAAATATCATGTCGTATCTCAAATACGAACCATATCATATCACCGATCTCATGGCCCCAAGCCCAATCTCATCGACTTATCTCCAATCCCAAGTACTTATCCTCAAAATCCATGTACACACACACACACACACACACACACACACACACACACATATATCCATATCCCCATATACGCACAAGTAAAATAAAAGTATGCAAATGCGTGTGTGCGTGTGGGTATGAACCTATTCTAGGGCTCGCGACTAAGAAGCTATGCTAGTTTACTTCTAATTACCCTAAACTAAACCATGAATACAATAATCATCTCTTGATAAATATCCACGTATCATGAATCTCTCTCTCTCACACACACACACACACACACACACACATATATATATCATAACTATATTACGAACTGCAGGGGTGCTATACGCTATCCACCCGACTTCTCCCGTAGATATAATCTACACTTTGCAACCATGGTTACATGATAAGAACCCTAATTGCATTCAAAACCCTTTCTTGAATTTTTTCAAACAAGCAATTAAACCTAATTAAACACCTAATTAGCTTCAATTGAAATATGATAGCAACAATTAAGTAACTTGGTTAGGATTTATACCTCACAACCATCTTGAGATCTAACATGAATCTAGCCTCACAAACTTGTTTCTTGCTCCATGATCCATACTAGTATAGGTCAAGGAAAAATGGGTAAGAGTTGGATTTGAATTTAGCTTTGAATTTATATGGATTTTGAGGCATTTTGATAAATTTTTTGAAGAGAAAAGAGAGGTGAAAATGGGGGGGGGGGCTGCTGCTGATTTGGGGAAGGGGGGCTCGGCCACAATGAGGGGGAATGAGGAGAGAGAGAGAAAGGTGTTGAAAGTCAACAAAGTTGTCCAAGTCAACAAAGCCCATACTCTTTCATTCATGTTTTCTTTTTCCTTTGTTTTCTTTCCAAATGAGGTGAAGGAATTTGGGGGAGAGGGGTTCCCTTGCTGGGCTTGGCCAGGTAGGGAGGGAAAAGGGTGTGGGTGTGAGGAAAAAAAAGTTATACACAAAAACCCCCAAGTCAATAAGTCCAAGCCTCAATTACTTTTAATTTATTTTCACAATTAAGCCTATTTCTTTTACATTTTTCTATAACCATCTTAAAAATTCCTTTTCATTTCAAAAACCATATTTTACATGTTAGTTTAATGTGTCATGATACACAAAATTCGTATCAACCCATTCCAATTCGTAATTATCCCTAATTAAATGTATTAGAGACGGCTTAAAATAATATTAAAATAATTAATTTCGGAAAAATTTCAGTAAACTAGAAATTTTACAAGTGGCTTAATAAACATCAAATACTAGCAATTACATAGCTAGAATATGTATATTTAATTTTATATTAAAAGATAATTATATCTTGATTTTTTTACGGAAAACACCCGTTATTTTACCGATTATCCGAAATTTCACCTAAACGATTTTCAAAACGTTACATGGAGGGGCGGTGTGTTGGAAGAGCTCCAAATAGGACACCGTCGCAGACTCGACGATGGAGGCTGAATACATTACTGCGAACGATGCCGCAAAAGAAGCGGTCTGGATGAAGAAGTCTATTATTGAACTTGAGGTGGTTCCGTCCATTGTTGATCCGATACCTTTGTATTGCGATAACAATGGTGCTATAGCTTTAGTGAAGGAACCATGGTCCCATCAGAAATCCAGACACATCTTAAGGCGGTATCACCTGATCAGGGAGATCGTAGATCGCCGGGAGATCGAGATCCGGAGAGTAGATACAAAAGACAACACGGCGGATCCATTTACCAAGTCCCTCTCTCAAGCGCGGTTCGAGCGACTTTTGAGATGTTGGGTATGCGGTATGCCAACAAGTGGCCTTAGAGCAGACGTTGGGTAATCGGTACGCCAATTACAAGTCTTAGTACAAGTGGGAGATTGTTGAATATGTATGCCCTAGAGGCCTGTATTGTATAGGATGCTAGGGATATGTATGTACATGAGAATTTTGCTCAGTTGTATATAGTATATTATTTGAGTTATCTTTGTCTTAATATTTGTATTTCTTTCTCTTGTTGCTTAATATTGCTTACACATATTGATAAAAATCGATACAGTAGTATACTATTATGGTTTGACTTTATCTTAACATGTGCATATGTTATACTCGATATAACATATGGCGGTTACATGTTGATAAAACTCGTAGTATTTTGCTTGACTGCCAGTGTTGTAATGACGATCATCCTTATGGGAGCTGGTTAGTCTATAAGCATATCCTTAAAGGTCTCATCACAGGAGTATTGAGACCGGGCATCGATACTCCAGAGTAGACTTGTGTATACGTTTCTGGACCCCGACGAGAGGCGGTGGGTTGTTCCACAGCCATTGGTGTGATCAGCTAAGATTGTATACAGGTGCTCACTAGGGGTGAGTACACTGAACGGACTCGCCGTGAACCTTTAGATGGTATTATACCTATCGTCAGATAGCGGTTCTCAGGTGACATGAGTACAGGTTAGTCTTTGGACCTAAGATCATCATTTGTCTCGTGTGAGTTCCCACTGTGCTTTGACCACTACCCTATCACGGCCCTTGTAACGTTTTAGAAATCGTTTTGCGAATTTTGCCGTTTTAGGGTAAAATTGTCGGTGTTTTCCCTTTTAACCCGATTGTGATCAAACATCCGTAGAAACTTGCCGGCACCTAGTTTAGCTAAAATAAAACTAGTGCGCGAGCTTTGGGGGTCAATGAAAAGTTTTGGTTCACATGGAATTTTTCCCTAATAAAATATTATTTTAATGCTCTATTTGTGTGCTTTACTAGTAGTAATTACTTTTTTTGTGGGTTAATTACTGCTAATGTAGTTTTATGCTAAGTTAATCACTAAATTTATGTTTAGAACATTCTCTCCAAATATCTTGATATTTTGTGATTTTATTGAATTTTTAAAGAAAAGAAAAGAAAAGAAAATGTGACATTTGCATTTATTAGCATTAATTAGTGTTTTTAGCTAGAAAATTCCACACACTTCACCAAAATTCACCCCATTCTTCCATTGGCCGACCCTCTCTCCCTCTTGCTGCCCTTATGTTTTCTCACTCAATTTTCTTCATTTCAAGCCAAAATAAATCATGAAAAATCCACATAAATTCATACAAACTCAAATATAATCCAAAACCTTCATTCTTCTTCACAAAACTTGCTTAGATCTTCATTCTAGTGAGGATTTTGGAGGCAAAAGTGTGGATTGTTCTTGTTTCAAGCTGTGTTCTTGGAAGGTATAAAACCTTAACCCTAATCTCTTTTATTGCTTAATACCTTTAAGTAGCTTAATTAGATATTTAATTTAAGCTTTTAAATTAATATTTAGAAATTCAAGATATCATTTTTATAATCAAATTAGGGTTTTGATTTGTGGAATGGTTAAGTGATAAGCTAAAACAAATGAAAACTTAATCAAGTTGCTAATTTGTTAAATGATATTTTCCTAATCGGCTAATTAAGCTAATTAACAATCTAAACTTTTGCTAATCCTAATTAGTGAAATCTAAAATTTTAGTAAAAATTTAAATGGTTTAACCTTGCTATTTTGAGATGTTTGTAAATTCTAGTTTTGATAAAACTTGTAGTTTTGTGATAAAATGATATATACTGCTTACTAGATTTACGGATATTTTAGGCGTGGGTTTCTTTTGACGTTGCGACGTTATGTATATTGATTCCACACTATATCTTGTGTTGTGAATGTGCGATCGGTACGATCAGGGTCTAGACTTGGTAGTTGCGTCGCGTCGCGTTCCTAGCTAGGGTCGTGCCGATATCGTTCGTGTCTTTGTGTAGCTTTTGCTCTTGAGTTCATTTCGTAGTGTCGCTACGCGCGTTAGCTACTAAACGGACACTCGAGGGTATGTTTGGAGTTGGTGCGTCGGTTAAACGTAGTTATACGTATTTTTGGTCGATTGCTTATATACACATGCTTTATTGTTATATGTGTTCAGGATCGCAGGCGAGTACTTCGAGCGCTGCGAACAGGGGAAAGCAAGTTGTTGACTTAGCCAGGAGCGTTGGTGAGTAGATTTAACATCTACAGGGGGATCGCCCGCATGGCGTTATGCGTCTGGGCTAGATAAAATAATATGACCTTTAGTGTTTAGTATATGGACTCGTTTGTGCATGTGTATTTCGTTGCATATCTCATTTACCTATTGTATTTGGACAAAGTATTAATGAGACACAACACTATTATTGACGGTTCATGTTACACGAGCACTGATTATATGCCACTCACACCGTCAATAATTGCCATGACACGCATAACACATATACGTATGTGGTATTGGATTGCTTAGGGATATTGAGACATGATTCTTATTTTCATTGTGCATATGACATATAGCATACTTGTATACCTACATACTTACACATATGCCCTGACATGCTTACATGCTAGTTACCCATATACCTATAGGGTAGTGTACCATTAGTGATATGTATATACACATATGAGACATAACTACATGTACATCTGGCATACATACATACATATACCTGGAGGGTATTATAGATAGGTATAGAGACATACCTTGCTACAGATACATTTACATCATACATACTTACATATGGACACACATATCTTTCTATACCGACATGGTCACGCTTACCTTGTTATAGCTACATGTTCATCTGTATATGATGTTGCATCTGATTTCAGAGAAATCAGGAACCGCATGATATATTTAATAACTTGTTGCAGTTAAATAACGGTTTTCGTTTATATGCTCATATTACTGTTTCATGTTTGCATACACTACATCCATGGATTTCATATGATGTTCTATGATATTTTTACTCCTAAGTATATATACAGTGGAATGGGACGCTGTTATATATGCCTATACACATATATTAGTGGAATGGGACGCTAATATATGTGTATTGATTCATGCATTTATACTTATTCATTACTTGATGTTTTTTTTCTGAATTTGAGGACCATGGTGGTTTCATGAAATTTTGTAAGTATTCTTATTCTTTACTTGATATTTGTATGCATCTACTCAGAGATTTGTTTTATACCGATACGTGGATCACAGGTGTCGATACCGGACACTTACGATTCAAGGAACGTATGAATATGAGAAAGGCCGATACGTGGATCATGGGTGTCGATACCGGACACTTACGATTCGAAGAACGTATGGATTTGAGTATTTATGTGTCGATACTAGACACTTGTTTCATGATATTTTTGGGTGTCTATGTTGGACACTCACTTTATATGAGATTCATTTGATATTGGATTCAGGATATATGAGATTAACTTGATGTTGGATTCAGGATATATGAGATTCACTTGATATTGGATACAGGATATATGAGATTTATTTGATATTATACATTCAGGATTTGTGAGACTTACATGATATGAGAGCCAATTTGGGGGCTGATTTGAGGAAATTGGGATTTGGATTGTCTTGATGGATTTTGGTCCTACCACGATGTCAGGATTCCGTGGAAATGACATGTTTCATTCCATACTCCACATTTATTGTTTATGCACTGCTTCATATATTAGTTGTACCTGATAGAGTACCTTCCATGACTGTTGCATTTACATATCTTATTTTATATGCATTGCTTCATGTATTAGTTGTACCTGATAGAGTATATTTCATGATTGTTGCATATATACATTGTCATATCATTTCTTCATGTATTAGTAGTACCTGGTGGAGTACCTTACATGATTGTTGCATACAGATTGCTATATTATTGCTTCATGTATTAGTTATATCTGCTAGTGTACCTTTCATGACTATTGCATACATATGACCATTTATTGCTATTAGCTTGCATCTGTTAGATTCGCGCTGTACGTGCATACTTGCGATTACCTGCATATGTTATTTATTATTCACAAGTTGGCAACTCACCCCCGTTGTGCCACAGTGTTTTGCAGGTTGTTTCCCCAGAGTATTCGAGGCTGGCTATTCATCTATCATCTCATCTTTTGCAACGGATACCGTTTCGGCTCACAGTGTGCAGTTTTGCTTAGGTGGGTTTTGCGGTTATCCAAAGTTGTTTATTGTATATTCGTTGTATCCATGTACTTTCCATCTACCATTATCTTGTATGACTTAGAGACTTGATGTGAGGACGATATTATATTATTTTGTGACTTGGAGGTCTTGTATGCAGTTTTACTTTATCGTCTTTTATTTCTTCGCTACGGCGTCGTATATCTGTTGTGGTGGTTGTTTTCCGCCATTGGGCGTGGATTTGCTACCGTTGGGGATGCTTTACTTATATTTATACCCATTTTTGGGGTTGGTTTTTACAAAGGAGGTGCTGACAAAATTTTAAATGAAGAAAAGTTGGACTTTAAAGAATTTGGGTTGAGATTTCAAAGGTTTTGAAAATTCCATTATCACTTTCTTACTACTTTTAATGGTTTAGATTGCTGGGTTTTCGGCTTACTTAAATTGCGTTACGCCTGTAGACGTTGCGTAGTTTAAGGGCCGTCACGTGCCAATTTCGGGTCGTGACAGCTCTACTGAGTCGTGCAAACAGGTTTTAGTTGGGTACAGTTCTGAACCACATGGAGTCAGTGAGTGATTATCAGGGATTCGTCTCTCCCGGTATTGGGAGTCAATATCGCACAGTGTCTGGTTGGCCAGAACCATAAGACCTTGGCCAATGCAGTTGGGATTTACTAATAGTTAGATCAGTAGTTTCTCGGAATGGTCCTGACCCAAATCGACACGACTTATCGGGTTATTAGGGGTCTGACGTTTACCACCCCTAGACCCGGTATACGATGCTCTTAAACGAAGAGACCAGACTGTACGGAGATTGTCACAGATAGGCTCAGTACGAGTTAGGATGAGCTTGCTCATCGGCATTCTTTTCGACTTGTACCTGGGTAGCCGTTACGTACAGCTAGTGCCGCTGACGTGCTTATGGTTAAACCCACTGCCAGTGTACTGTCGAGTCTGTAGAGTCCCACACAGAGGGTTTCTCTGGCTCAGGCGAAACGACGTGGTAGCCGTATGTTTATACGTGCATGGTTTCGATCGAATGATAATACTAGCCGGCTTAGGATCAATCCTGATTATTAAATCAGGTATTGATTTGATAATTTACATATACATATTTCGATGTGTATATTCCAGTGTCGTCTAGGTTTTCGATCGAGGAGGGTTCCGATCGAATGATAATACTAGCCGACTTAGGATTAAGCCGGATTATTAAATCAGGTATTGATTTAATAATTTACGTGTACATATTTTGATATGTATATTCTAGTGTTATCAGATTTTTGATCAGACGGTTAATAATGCTGGCGAGCTTAGGATTAAGCCGATTCATTAAATCAGATATTGATTTAATACCAGTATTATTTTAGTGGTATTATTCTATCTCTTGGGTATTCGTATTTTGGTACGAATACGAGTATGTATATACGGTTGAAAGTATTTTGTATTTATACAAAATACCTTCTAGAAGATGACACCCCCTCATGTCCATTTTTCTATTTGTTGAAAATAGAAAATGAGATAGAAAAGGAAGAGATGGCATGAAGCACGACATGAAGAACAATCTTGGTATTTATTGCAAATACTATTAGAGTATGGTTGGTTTTTAAATGAAAAGAAAATACTTCATAAATAAAAACCATAGCAATTCTCATGGTCATTCTTTACTTGCCTTTCTCTCTCATCTTCAACCCTATCATTCTCATGTGTTGAGAGCTAATGGTCTTGAGGTAGAAAATTACGACCAAATATCACCATATCACCTAAGCAAACTTGATTAGTAAACTAGTTTGCTTAATTTACTTCTTTTAGAGGTAGGAACTTGAATCAAGGATTTTCAGATGGATCATCAAGGACGGAGGAGGCCGACCATCAAGGTTGATTGAGGAGACCTCTAGGAGCTAAAGGAGAGGGGTGAAGACTCGAAGGACACGGATCTTAGATATAATCTCTCATCATAGTGGCTAGAATCTTCTAGTTAGCTAGTTTTAATGTTTGGTTAGATTCTTGGATGTGTTTTCTAGCGCCGGAATTTTAAAAGTGAAAGTTTTTCGGTTCCGCAACGGCTGTGGACAGCGGCCAAGATGCTAGGAAACCCAACATTTTGTACATGCCACATGCGCAAATTTGCAACAAGTGTTGCATTTCCTTTGTTTTTTTGTTCAACCAAACAAAAAAAATGGTTTGGATTTGGAAATCCAATCGTAAAACTTGAAGATAACCAAACAATGAATTTATGCTATCTGTTCTGCAACAAATGGCACACGCAACACATGTTGCATGATGCAAATTTTTTATTTTTTATTTGCTAACCAAACATGCCCTAAAATACATTTTCTACCGTAATTTATCTATCCAAAAGTTTACACCAGTAGCCCCATCTATTTGACACTATTACCTAGATATTGTAGGCCCTACCATTTTGTCTTTTGGGTAAACTTCTCGTGGACAAATTGTGGGTAAAAAAAGTATTGCTCAATCCCTTTTACTATCACGATTTCTTACAAAAATACTTTATAGTAAAACAGTAACGGGCCTCAGACTATGGCTTTACAAGATTTTTTCATTTAAATACCATTAAAAGTAACACTTGGGGTAATAGTATTAAACAAATTAAGGAGGCAAATTGGTGGGTCCGTCTGGATCTGGATGCATGCATGTGTTGTATGCTTGTGTGCCGTTTATGAGTCAGTTAAAAAAAAAATATATATATATATATATATATATATATATATTTTGAATAGAAAAATTATATTGGAAAGAGCGAGTCTGTTAGCTCCTGCCTCTTGCCTTCTTCCTTCTCGAAGCTCCCCATCACTACTGTAAAATCCTCTCTGACTCCCAAGGCGGCCCGCTGACCAAAACGGATCCCAGATCTATTTATCACAAAACCCCCCAAACAATCCGAAAAATTAAAACCCATCAAAATCGATGGCGGGTCTCTTCACTTACTCCATCACCGGCGTCGCCTTCCTTCTCGTCGCCGCTCTCGAAACCCTAACCGCCCTCAGACCCCACCACCACCTCCAACTCCCCCTCCTCCGCCACGTCATCGTCCTCCTCCTCTCCTCCCTCTTCCTCCTCTACCAGTTGACCTCAGCCCTAGCCTCCTCCTCCTCCTCCTCCTCCGGTGGCGACCCCATCGGCTCCCCCCTCCCCCTCTCCTCCTCCGCCGCCGCATCTCTCTTCCTCCTCCACTCCCTCTGCGGCCTCCTCCACCCCCTCCTCTCCCCTCTCCTCCCCCTCCTCTCCGCCGCCGCCTTCTTCCTCGAGCTCCTCCTCTTCCGCCTCCGCCGCCACGACCTCGACGGAGTCGAGAATCGCTACTTCGACCTCCTCCTCGTCCCCATCCTCGTCTGCCTCTCCTCCACCCTCCTCTCCATCGCCCGCCCTCGGTCCAGACCCCCGCTCCTTGCCCGTGCCGCGGGGCTCGCCCTCCACGGTACCTGGCTCATCCAGACCGGCTTCTCCGTCTTCTCGTCCGCGATCGCCCACGGGTGCTTCCTCCACCGGCGGAGCTGGGGGAATTACACGGTCCGGTGTAAGGGGCACCCGGAGTACCACCGCGCGAGGGCGATTGCGACATTGCAGTTTAATTGTCATTTGGCACTGATGGTGGTGGTCGCTGTCGGGGTTTACGCGATGGTGGTGAATTTGAAAGGATGTGGTGGTGGTGGTGAGAGAAGAGGGTATAGGGCTTTGAGTAAGGAGATGCGGAGTTTGGGGAATGGCGATGATGAGGCGAGGTTCACGCTGGATTCGGACGAGGACGAGGTCAAGAACGGTGATGTCGCAGTGCCTGTGTCGGATATGGGCAATGGGTATGGTCACTGACAGGGTAAGCTTGATACAGATTCCTTCTTTTCGTTTCAAAATTGTTTTGACATTATATTGGGAAGCATGTTCTTGATGATCTTGTACAATGTTCATGTAATTTAGCCTGAAATAAAAAAAAAAAAAAAAAAAAAGAAGCAATCTTTTGTTCTTAACAATACGAAATCGAGGGTGCCTGCCTCTTTGTTGTTCATCAAAACCTTATAGTGTTGAGACTATAGTTAGTTTATTGTCGTATGCTATCAGATTGCATATTAAAACTTCATATTGGCAAGATTATTAGGAAAGCCGGATTGTTAGTAGGATTGTGAATGTAACTGAACTAAGAAATAATGGTTGTGATATCGAAGAATAAAATTTGGTATTGTACCTTTGGAGTTGTGGAGAAATCGGGAAACTTTATATTATGCTTGCTTCATTTGTGTGCAGTTTCTATTAGAGATTAGGGTTAATTGCACAAAACCTCCCTGTAGTTTACCATGCATAGCACTTATGCGCCTACTTGACTGACTTTTAGCTCAGACACTCCCTTTGTTCATCGACCAAAACCCTAAACAAACACTTAAAATTCTCTTCTAAACAACAAAAATACAAGTTAGTCAAATAGTCAATCATTTCTTAAGAGTTTGAATTCTTAAAGAAAAATTATCAAATGACATAATGTATTCAAAAAGCTTGAAAGGGTGTTTGCGCTCGTGATTGCTTTGAGAGTATAACTGCTATGTATGTGTGAACCTTTTGTTTGTGTGTGCGCGCGTGCGTGCGGGCATGAGTGCATGCGTGTTTTGCAATTATGTTCATTTGGGTTGTTATCCTTTTTTGGTCACCTGGACCATGAAATGCTTAAAATATTGCCTTAAGAGGCTCCTGATAGTTCAAATAGAGATGTCAATAGTTTGTTGTCATGCTCGTTAAACTTAAAACGAAAAATTCTCATGGCGAGATTTACTTGTAGCCTAGGAATTTCATGTATGTAGATTCTTCAGGTGGACCGTGGATGAAAACTAGACAGAGAAAACCGTTCTGATATCGAAGAAACTTAGCGGTAGATTTGGTAATGGTGACTTCGGAGTTGTGGGAATTGGGAATAGTCGACTACCCAACTGTTATAGGGTATATGGTTTGCTTGATTCTGTTAATAATGAATCTAACCCACCCAGCTATCTTGAATAAACCATAGAATTAACCGCACAAATCACCTCTGTAGTTTAACTTGTATGGCACTTGTACCACCTTAATGTTTTATTAGCACAAACACCCCCTTTGCTTGTCAATCAAAACCTTTAAAAGCACTCAAATTCAACTCAAAACAACTCAAATGACTGTCAATTTTAAGTCTGTAACTCGTCGGTGATGTTTTAAGGTTTTGGTCAATGAGGAGAGCGAGTATTTCCTCTTAAGAGGGTAAGTGCTCTATGGGGTAAACTACGGCTATTTTCATGCAATTGCCTCTAATTATTGCCATCTAACTTAGTTGTGCTAGAATCAAACTGGTCAAAAAAATGTTTCTTGAAGCAAACGTGTTTTTGAGTGGCAAAGTGTCTTGATAGGAGAATGTTGATGCTGGGGACATCTGAATAAGAATCTAAGATATCCGAGTTTTGCATTAAGTGAGTTCAACCCGGTATATCCATATTGCTGAATGAGTTGTGCATTCACTGTTGAGTGTTTTACAAGTGGTAAAAAAGAGCAAAGCGACCGAAGTGCTTGACCTCTTAAGCGCTTAACCGCCAGCTTCAACTGCTCAGAAAGAGCTTAAGCGGCCGTTTTTTAAACAATAGAGTTGGTAATTGCTTTCTTCAGAGTGGAATTGTTGACTATCCAATTTTTATAGGGTATACGGTTTGCTTGATTCTGTTACCAGTGAATTTAACCCGTCCAGCTATTTAGAATAAACTATAAAATTAATCGCACAGATCATCTTTGCTGTTTAACCTGTACTGATTTATTAGCACAAACACCCTCTTTGCTTATCGACCAGAACCCTTAAAATCACTCAAATTCAACTCTAAATAACTCAAATGATTGTCTAATTTATTTCTTGAACTTGTCTGCGATGTTTAGAGTAAAGTTTGAGTGTTTTTTAAAGGTTTTGGTCGATGAGAAGAGGGAGTGTTGCGCTAATAAAGTACTTCAGGCGTATAACTTACAAGTGCTCTATGGGGGTAAATTACGGTTTTCCCCCTAGTTAACCCAGATTATATTTGCAATTTAACCTTGTTATGTTAGAATCAAACTGGTTGAAATAAATTTCTTGAAGAAACATGTCTTTTCGGTTGGCAAAGTGTATTCTGGGGCCAAGTTTTGTTGAACGAACTTTGAATTCACATTCATGTTGCTGTCATGTGATCCAATGCATCCCCAATACTAAACCTGCTCATTTTGAGTAGGGTTTTGATTGATCTGAACAAGAGCATGGACATTATTGCTTCTTCATCTGTGCAGGCATAAAGAATTAAATATTTCATCATATAGGAAATGTGAATCCAAATCATGTGTTGCGTAAAAAGGAAAAAAAAGAAAACAGTGGGAGGCATGTGACAAAATGTAAATTTCAACTTTTTAATGCCACGAAAACGTTTGTAATATGTACATATTAGATATGAGTTTCAGGTGCCGGCGAACGATGTTGGACCCAATTTAATTCGTGAGTCCGTATCTTAAAATGGGTTTGTGTATGATGCATGTCTCTATCATGTGTGCAGATCCAAAGATTCGAAGCCTTACGAGCTATTTTCTTATGATTTATCTTGTTTTTTATTTTCGATACTCGGATCACTATCTGAAACACAAACAGATATGCGATACATGTCAACTTCATTCAGGTTGTGATTGTGCTGTTCTTAAGCAAAACAATCGGAATGAAAACCTGTGCGTTTCATTAAAGAATACATAGCTGTTACGTTGAATTCTTGCACTCTTATATTCATGTAGTTCCCACATGTCACAAATAATTGGTCAGATATCTATTATTCTATAGGCATCAGAATATGTGATCATCATCCACTTTCCACCAATTAAACCTGTTCCTTTTTTGAACCATCACCTGAAGTTTGAATTAGTGTTTATATATCTTGATGCAGTTTAGACTTTGTACTTTGGATCAGCTTTTTTTCCTTGCCAAAAACTTGGCAAAGTTTTCCATTCTTCCTTCAACCACTCCATATATTTTTAGCTTTTTATTCACTAACTGCCCTCAAACTTTAAGAGGATAACAAAGTTCAATATGAGAATAATGGAGGAAAAATGCCATAGGAAGGAATTTTCTCCCATGGCGTCGAAAAAGTACGCCCTTCGTCGTGTTTTCCGACGATCGGCACCCATCATCTTCATCGTTATCATCTAAGATATGGGTACACCAAATTTCATGTGATTCTACAACTTTTCACCGTTGAATTAGTGGGTTCAAAATTAACGGTTTACCGACAATAAAACTTTTTACATTTCTAAATCAACGGTGAAAAGGTTGTAGAATCACATGAAATTTGACGTACTCACATCTTAGATGATAACGATGAAGATAATGGATTCCGATCGTCGGAAAATACGACGGAGGACGTACTTTTTCGACGCCATAGGAGTAAATTCCCTCCGCTCTTTCCTCCATTATTCTCAAAGAATATTGCAGGTATTTCTTTTGTTTTGGTCAACTTGCTGTCATCATATGGTGCCCATTTGGTTAAGCTACTTGTTGTAATAGAATTTAAACAGTAGTTTATTTTGAGATCAATTTGTTCATCCCAAATGCATGAATAACTATCAAACTATAATGAGGGTGCTTTGTTCATGTGAATTTATTTTATTAATATATCTATTGGGATACATGTCATTGGCAAGGCTTAATTATTTCCAAGCTTAATTTTTTTTTGGAGCTTCAGCTTCCCCCCCCCCCCCCCAACCAATCTAATTTCAATATTTTTTTCCATACTGGATGGCTCTAAATGATTCAATATTGTAATATAATTATTTGATCTTTTTGAAAAGATATATATATATATATATATATATATATATATATATATTGAAAAGAATAATTGTTTGATCTTTATAACTTGATAAGAGATTTGTCTTCTTATTTGGAACATCGCCAAAATAAATAAAATTAGCATCTCATTTGAAAGATTGTAAAAATACCCTTGAGAATTTTCTTTCCAAACACGTGGATTTCTATCTTGGAATTTACATACCATGACAAAAATCCAAAATCAAAAAAAATTCATCAGGTGTCTATAGAAATGAAAGAAAAATTAACCCTTGAATATTCATTCAGCCAAAAAAACGAGGAAAAATCTTAGGTCGCCTATCATTTAAAAAGTCCAAAAGCTCTATTAAATAAGAAGCTTCTCCCCGATCCCTCGATTTCTTCTCCTACCCGTGTCTGACCCCTTCAATTTTATATTTTGAAAAAAAAGTCTTTGCAGGCCAACAATCTCTTCTCCCTTCTTCATATAAAACAACCAACTCTCATCTCCTAAAAATCACCAAAATTTGCAAGAAATAAAATAAAAATGAAGCTCTCAATCTTTGCCTTCACCTTCCTCTTTCTCATCTCTTCGTCCTCTGCTTTCCCATGGGACGCATTCCTCAACCTCACCAATTGCCACCCCGGCGAAACCAACCCTTTACTCCTCAACCTCAAGCAGTACCTACAGCACTTTGGATACCTCTCCAACATCACCGACGACGCCTTCAACGACGATCTCGAATCCGCCCTCAGGGTCTACCAGCAGAACTTCGGGTTGGACGTGACCGGCTTACTCGACCCGTCAACTATCACACAGCTCATGTCGCCTAGGTGTGGTGTCGCAGATATTATAAACGGGACCTCGTCGATGGCGTCGGGGAAGTTTTCAGGGAGGCATCTGTACGCGTATTTTCCAGGGAATCCTACATGGCCGTTCTTTAAGAGGGAGTTGATGTATGCGGTCACGACCTCGTCGGCGATGTCGATCGATCCGTCGGTGATACGCTCCGTGTTTGCTCGTGCATTCAATAGGTATTTTTTAAACCCTTGCAAATAATTGTGCATATTTTATTTTTGGAAAATACACCTAACAGTATACAAAGAAATCTAATGGATGTAACGATAACAACAAAGCTAAGGACAGTTTTAAATAAGAGGAAAAGGAGTATACAAGGTTTTTTGCTGAATAATTGCTTAGTGATTTAACAACGACGGAAACAAGGCTGGGGGCCATTTTTAAATGAAAAAATAAGACCTTTTCCATTTAACACATGGCACTCCATTTTTCAATTGAATGAAAGTGTTCATGTGATTTATATTGAAGGCTAAACTGTTAAATGATATATACTATTAGTATAAAATTGTAAAATAATATATGTTTTGGGTAAATTACAATACAATACCCTTAACTGTTGTTTATTTTCACAACAGTACTTTATTGAGTAAAATACTTAAGCGGTACATTTGAGGGTATTTTAGTGAAAAATAACTCTTGAAAAAACATAGTTGAAGTTGTTTTTCTTTAGGGTATTTTAGCAAAAAATAACTCTTGAAAAAACATAGTTGGAAATACTAGTGAAAAAAACATAGTTGGAAATACATAGGTATTTTAGTGAAAAAACAGCTAAGGATATTTTAGTGTAATTTACCCATAGTATTTATTTGCAAATTATATTGATCTTTGAAAATGATGATTCATGGTACTTTAGTGGAACTAGACTATTTTAAATTGATAATAAATTTTTTGGGGGAAAATATTTGAACTAGGAGTTTTAAACCGATGGTTTTAGACTGAAAATTGTATATCAAGCTAACATAAGACTTTCCACACGCAAGATGGTCGGCAGCAACGAACCTAAACTTCACAGAGGTATCCGACCCCAACTCCGCCGATATCACTATCGGATTCTACAAGGGTGACCACGGTGACGGTGAGCCCTTTGATGGCGTCCTCGGTACCCTCGCCCATGCGTTCTCCCCTACCGACGGCCGATTTCACCTGGACGCCGCAGAAGACTGGGTGGCTGATGGCGACCTGAAGGACGCAGGCTCGAGTGCAGTTGATCTAGAGTCTGTAGCAGTGCACGAGATCGGTCACCTGTTAGGGTTAGGCCACTCATCGGTCGAAGAGGCAATCATGTATCCGACTATCAAGACCAGGACAAAAAAGGTTGAACTAGCAAGCGATGATGTAGAAGGGGTGCAGAAGCTGTATGGGAGCAACCCGAGTTATCGTGGTGTTGCTCCGGCATCGACGAGGAACCAGCGGGATACTAATGGCGCCGGCGATGGGAGTGGTTTGAGAAGGATGGTTGGAGCAGTTGGAGTTGTTTTGCTTGGTATTTTGTTGCTAGTTTAGTGTACATATTTGTATTTTTTTGATTTCATACTTCATATTCATTGTTCTTTTTGGGTGATATGATACATGTACAGATTTTATGAGTAGAAATTTTCATATATTATTGTAAATTCTTTTGTGTTAGTAGACAAAGAAAATTGTTTTTTGGGTCCAGTTTGAGAACCTATTTATTTTTAAACCCCACATATTTTCAAGATCGCTAAGAAACCAAATACTTAGAAAATACGGCAATTTCAAACCATATGTGTACCAAGCGAGATTTTTTAAATTTTCAAAAGATACCTATTTTACCCTTTCTCAAGCTTTATGAATTCTAATTTTAGTCATTTTATTTATTCAATTATAATATTTATCAAATTATTGAAATCATAATATTATTTATCAGTATATAACTTTGTTTATGATAAACCAAAACATATTGGGTACTTGCAATAGGTTGGAGCTCGGCCGAACGTCAGGAAAGGAAGGAACCTCTGTGGGCTTAAACACAAATGGTTTGGCTAGGCCTATTTTAATCCGGTCTTGGCTTCTCAAAGTGAAATGAATTATACAAAGGCTTAAATGCATGAAACCACTCTCAGGTTTGCTAGCGGAAAACCCCAATAACCTTTGAAAACCTGCATTTTATTTTCGTCATTTAACTTCTGCTAAATTGTTCATCCAAAATTTTCGTGACCTAGCGAGAAAACACTTGACTTTCTCTAAATGCTATTTTTGTATTTTTTCTTTTGGTTTTATGAGGGCTTTTTTGTCAATCCATGTAATTTTTTGAAGGAAAATCTAATGAGCGTTAAGTGAAGGATGCAAAATGGAGCCTTTTACTGCATTTATGCCTTCTACAAATATAAGATAATCGGATAATTATGTTTGAGATTGAATTATTCAAATACAAGATACAAATAGGCATGCCAAGCTTATTACATATCCATATGCAAAATGAAACATGCATAAAATCTAAGGTCCATGATATTGTTCGTAGTAATGTTGTGAATAGATGGACTTTTCTCCGCTTATGAGGCATACACCACCCTTTTCATCTTCAATTTTGATCGAGAGGAGCAATTATATTCCGTCCAGCCTATGGCTAGGTTCTCGATATCGGAAATGACTAGTCTATTGTTCAAGGCTAGATCCCCGAAAACAAAAAAACTCGGTCACTTGGACCTTTCTCCCTGAAAATACACCAGAAATCCTTCTCCATTTCTATAGCATTGTCATGGGGATAAATTTTATATGTTACCGAATTGTTGAATTGGAAGTTCATGGATGAGAATCCACCATCTATTCTTCTGGAATAATTGAAACAATTACTATATTCGTACTGATGGAGCTCTGGTTTTGCTTCAGATGTTATCTTCCGTTAATCTGCTGCGAGCGCTGATGGATGACTGAGATTGAGTTAGAGGGTTGACTCGTGGAACGTGTGTGGATCTCAATGAGTTTTGTGTGGTTGAGGCCGAGCTGCCTGCAAAGAAGTCCCGGGGTGGTTGTGCCACCGAGGACCCTCCGACGATCAAGTTAGACAGGGTATTTTCGCAAAGTAACGGCCTATTCGAGTAAAAATGGCTTATCTGAATCGTCTGAGAGAGGGGTTTATATAGCGGCAGCAATGGGTTGGCAGGCGCGAGATTCACGTCGGCCGTTACGCTCCTGGCGTCACGTCCGCGTGATAGGCGGGATCCCGTATTAATCACGAGACATGCTCGTTAATGGGGGATCGTGATTGCGTGGAACGCGGGATCATGGGCGGCGGATATCTCGTGTATGGAGAGATTCGCGGAGCCGTGGCGGAGGTGCCTGTGATCAACGCAGTGGGACGATCGGTGAGACCGAGGAAGATGAGCTC
Source organism: Agapanthus africanus (assembly GCA_030015575.1). NCBI lineage: Eukaryota > Viridiplantae > Streptophyta > Magnoliopsida > Asparagales > Amaryllidaceae > Agapanthus > Agapanthus africanus. The sequence continues at coordinate 414,284,333 of CM057338.1, read as the reverse complement.
GGTGGGAGGCTCGGGCGAGAGCGGGAGGCCGAGGCATCTTGGTTCTGTGATAGCTCGGAGGCGAGCCGGGGGTGGTCTGGAAGTCCGCCGAAGGTCGGGAGACTCCTCGGGCCGTGGGCCCGAGGTGCGATCCCAAACTGAAGTTCTTGATCCTTTCTTGTAGGTTTTGGGACACGTCATCTGCAACGTGTCAGCATCTGGAAAGTCATCGATATCGAGCCTCATCATTAGCCCCCCACTCTCGTCTCGACCCGTTCCTGGGTCGGGTCGAGAGTGGTCTGACCGATCACCCGGGGTGAGCTCTCACTCGAAGATATCGTCGGCGCGCATTCCCAGGAAAAGAGTAGTATTTTCTTGATGACGTAAGCGGATCAGGGGAGAGATCTCGCATTAAAGGGGAAGCGCCGAATCGTGTGTACGTTCGTCAAAGCGACAACCCACATGTCTGGCGCTGGTAGGCTGGCAAGACGTGCCGCAGGCGTTCCCGCGCGCGAAGGGCCACGCCTAATGTGAGTGCGACAGGTGGAACGTTGTCAGCCGTTGGTTGCGAAACGTTATTTTGGCGGGAGGCGATCGGAGCCGTAGGATGCGTACGCCGGCAGCTATAAATAGAGGTGGGATTTCCATCAGGGCTCATACCTCTTCATAATTTCCTCGTCCCTAGTCGTGTTAGCTCGGCGCTCTTCTCCTCAGGTCGGATTCCTTGTGTTTGATCTCCCGAGGACACCTCCATTTGATCAGGTTAGATGTCTTCTTCCGAGGAGTCTGTAGATGTAGTCCGGGTAGAGTTTAGGGAGTCTTTTGAAGCTTCCTCTTCTACTTCTTCCTCTTTCACCTCTGAGTCGAAGTCCCCCCGGGGAGTTAGGGTTAGTAATGCTTCCCGGGGTCGTGCGACGGGGGCAGTCCCCATAGCACAGGTCACGGGTGTTCTTGGCGTGCGATCCACGCTGAGGCATGCGGATGAGCTTGCCAACATCCGGACTCGTTTCCTCATTCCTCCCGACTATTCGCTTCGTCTGGCCGAGGAGGGGAGAAGGCAGACCAGGTACGAAACAAGGAGATTGCCTTGTACCTGGAAGCCTTTTGGGCTGGGATGCGTCTGCCATTCTCCCCCGAAGTGAGTGTGGCGTTGAATTGTTTTAGGTTAGCCCCGGGCCAGCTAGTGCCGAACTCTTGGAGGATCCTCCTTGGGTCTGGTCCGGTTGAGATTGAGTCTGATCCCTTTCAGCCTGAGCCTTCTCGTTTCTTCTCTTTGCTACAAAAACCACCCTAGCGCTCGTAGGGGCGAGCCGAGCTGGGTATACATCTCTTTTAGAAAACAACGGGGGGGACGCTGCCGGGTCGGGGATCATCATAGTACCTTCTTCCATTCATGAATGGAAGAAGAAGTTTTTGTTTGTTGCGCCGCCTGAGGGTGAGGATTGGCCTGTGCCCACCCAGTGGCAAGGGGCCAGCTGTCCGCGGGTGAGTCGGTCGAATGATCCCGACGCGGTGGCGGTGTCGAAGTGGGAGCCCCTCCTTCGAGCTGATGTGCTGCTGTCTGAGCGGGCCCTCAGTTGGGTCGGGCTCAGCACCGCCTATTACGCGGGTAAGTTAGGAGCTTTCAGGCGACCTGTTTAGACTTGTGCATTCTTTCATTTTTCCTGGCATCGCTGAATCCTTGTGTTTTTTATCTTATGACAGACCTATAGACCTAGGCAAGTTCCGAACAGCTCTGGTTGATACGAAGAAGAGGAAGAAGGCCAGAGGCGCCGGCCTTTCTCGCCCGTCGGAGGCTGCTCCATCCAGGCACCCAAGCGCGCCCCGGGCCCCTGAGTCCAGTCATGCGTCGGCCCGAAAGCGTGCTCGGGAGCAAGATCCCCGGGCTCCCGAGGTGGGAGGCGAGACTAGTTCTCCCGCGTCGCTCCTCAAGAGGTTTCATAGGACGGCGCCCCGCACCCCGGCTTCCTCGATCCTCGTGGACGATGGGGAGCTTCGCTTCGAGGTGCCCTCAAGGCTTTCCGTCGCTGACAGCCTGCTCTCGGAGATGGAGAGGTCGGTCGGGGGCAGAATCCCTCGGGGGACCCTTCGGGCCTAAATGGTGGCCATAGCTCAAGAGGCCGTGCAAGTTATTGTTCGCACCCCACTTGGTTCTTCATTCAACATTTTTGTTCGCATGATTGGGTGCCCCCCTTTCCTTTTTATCCATCTTTCTTTTCTTCAGGTCCTTCAGCACGTCGCCCTCGTCGTCAACATGGATGACGAAGAAATCGCCCCGACGATGCGGGCCGCTGGAAAGCTCTCCTCGCGGGAGGAGAGCTCAAGGCTGGAGCTGGAGGCGGCGATGGAGAGGGTCGCTACCCTTGAAGACTGGGTGGCAGCAGCGAATCGGGAGACAGCTAGGTGCCGAGAGGCCGGCCGAGCCGCCGAGTCCCAGTTGGAAGATTCCAAGGTGCTCATCGCCGCCCTAAAGAAGACGGAGAACACCCTCCGGAAGGAGAACGGGGCGACGAAGGTTCGAGAGTCGAAGGCTGTGGAGAACTACAAGAAGTCAGATCAGTTCTATGCCGACTTAGCTGGAGCCGCTGCCGTCATTTGGCACGATGCCTTCGACGCCGTCAAGGCCCAGATGCTGGAGTTTCCCGACGGCAAGCTCTAGTATGAGTACCCTCTCGAGGATGACGCGCAGGGGAATGCCCCTGGAAACGCTGCAGGGGAAAAGGCCCCCGGTGAAAGCATTGGGGAGAAGTCGGTCCCCCCGGCTCCCGGCACCGAGGCTCATGTGACGGGTGCTGACCTTCAAGACGTCGTCCCGGTTATCGCAGTGGACGCGCAGCTCATCGGGGTTCTCCCCGGCCCTGAGGCCTGAACTTCCCTGCCTCCTTATTTTCTTTGCGCTAAAATTTTGTAAGCCTCCGGGCGTTTTGTAAGGCTGAGGAGCCCATAATATCTTCGTAAAGCATTCCGACTTTTTATGAATAAAAAATATTTTTGCAGTTTCTTTTCGTGCGCATTTTCCTTTTGTTTATGGTAAACATTTGTATTTGCACGGTACTGCTTTCATGTTTGGTCGGATTTTTGTCTAGCGATCGCACGTCGAGTTGAATTCGACCATTTGCCAAGTGTGCAAAGACCGGTGAACGGACGGTATCTCCATGGCCCCGAAGTCGAGGTGGAGATCGCTTGGTAAGAAGTGTAGGGAGTTGAGCAGGGTAGCTGCTTGGCGGCCTCTAGATGAGGGCTTTGGATCCTTGGCGTCGTGGGGTAAGACATTACCAGCCAAGGATGGACCGAGCAGGGTATCTGCTCGGTGGCCTCTTGGCGAGGGCTTTGATCCCCGGCGTCGGTGGGTAGGGAACTACCAGCCATGGATGGACCGAGCGGGGTCGCTGCCCGGTTGCCTCTTGGCGAGGGCTTTGATCCCTGGCGTCGGTGGGTAGGGAACTACCAGCCAGGGATAACCGAGCAGGGTTGCTGCCCGGTTGCCTCATGGTGAGGGCTTTGATTTTTAGCGCGGGAAGGCATAGAGAGGCCTGCTAAGGATGGACCGAGCAGGGTAGCTGCTCGGTGGCCTCTTGGCGAGGGCTTTGATCCCTGGCGTCGGTAGGCAGTGAACTACCAGCCATGGATGGACCGAGTAGGGTTGCTGCTCGGTTGCCTCTTGGCGAGGGCTTTGATCCCCGACGTCGGAGGGTAGGGAACTACCAGCCATGGATGGACCGAGCATGGTCGCTGTCCGGTTGCCTCTTGGCGAGGGCTTTGATCCCTGACGTCGGTGGGTAGGGACTACCAGCCAGGGATAACCGAGCAGGGTCGCTGCCCGGTTGCCTCTTGGTGAGGGCTTGGATCCTTAGCGCGGGAGGGCATAGAGAGGTCTGCTAAGGATGGATCGAGCAGGGTAGCTGCTCGGTGGCCTCTTGGCGAGGGCTTTGATCCCTGGCATCGGTGGGTAGTGAACTACTAGCCATGGATGGACCGAGCAGGGTTGCCGCTCGGTTGCCTCTTGGCGAGGGCTTTAATACCTAGCGTCGGTGGGTAGGGAACTACCAGCCAGGGATAACCGAGCGGTGTTGATGCCCGGTTACCTCTTGGTGAGGGCTTTAATCCCTGGCGTCGGTTTGTAGGGAACTACTAGCCAGGGATAACCGAGCATGGTTGTTGCTCGGTTGCCTCTTGGCGAGGGCTTAAATCCTTGGCATCGTGGGGTAAAAGATTACCAGTCAAGGATGGACCGAGCAGGGTAGCTGCTCGGCCTTGTGAGGTTTCGTCTGACCCTCCCTGGTTCGTGGCGTGAGCGTTAGGAAGAGCGACCGCCGAAGGTGACATGTGTCACGAACGCGCGGGGGGAGGGGAAGCGTAAGAGCCGCGTCATTCCGATTTCAGTTTGCCAAAAGAGGCGGGATATCCGCCGCGTGGCGGCACATCATTGGAAGGAACAAGCGACCGTTGGACTCTTGAGGGCGCTGTGGGGCTATAAAAAGGAGGGCTTGTTGAACACTCCTTTTCCATCCCCAAAACATAAGAATGGACACTTTCCCTTTCATCATCCCCGAGATCATAAATTTCGAGGACGTGTACCTGTATGACCTGTATTGCACCAAGGATACGATGCAGGTAGTTATAGGCCGCATTGAGGATCATTTTAGCCGACTGCTTCCCTGGCGCTCACCCCTGCTCCAGCTGTTGATGTACTCAATCTGGAGGGCGTCGTCGGGGCTGCACAACCCCTTGTCCGAGCAGCTGAAGGACGAGGCTGTTGGTAAGCTGAAGTCTTTGTGCCGCTTCGGCCTGATCTCGACGGGTCGGCGGGATCGCTCGGTGGCACTCGTCCTCGAGTGCTACCAACCGAGGCATCATGCCGACGTTCGCGGACGGCATCAGAGGCAGAGGTCTGAAGCGGAGAAGGCTCGGTTGGCGGAAATATCCTCGGAGTACCACGAGCAATGGTTCCTTCACCCCTTTCCCCCGCTGCTGTAATCTTTTTTTTTCAATGTATGGCTGAGGAGCCTACAATTCCTTTTTGAATCAATAAAATTCTTCTTTTCTGCAATGCTCTTTCGTATCCTTCTTGTTGTCTGAATAAAAAGAACTTAGAAGAATTTACATTGCTTCATTGAAGAACCCAAGTAGTGGCCTGCTAAGGATGGACCGAGCAGGGTGACTGCTCGGTGGATCCGGTGGTTCAGCCCGACCTTCCCTGGTTCGTGAACGTTGGGAAGGGACGACCGTCGTAGGTGGCACGTGTCAGGAATGCTTGGGGGAGGCATAACCTTTGCCATGTCACTAATGCTTCGGGGAGCCACGTCACTTTTGCCACGTGGCGGCGCGGCATTGGATCAACCTTGGCGGATCCCAGGATTCACACGCGAATCCGAGCCCTTAAGGATTCTATTTGGGGTTATAAATAGAGAAGGAGATGGCAACCCCTTCGGCATCGTTTTCTTTTAAGATGACTGGGCGCATGCATTCGATCGAAGAGATCATCACCTTTGACGACGTCTCCTTGTATAACTAATCCCTGGCCGAGGATGGGTACCGGGGAGTGGTTCAGCGTCTCGAGGGTCACTTTGGTCGGCTTCTCCCTCGGTGGTCGCCCCTCCTACAGTTGTTGATGTACACAATTTGGAGGAGGTCCCCGGGGTTGTACAACCCTCTTTCCAAGGAGTTGCTGGATGAGGTGCTCGACAAAGTGCACTCGATCTTCCTGTCCGGCCTTATCTCGAAGGCCAGGCACGACCGATCCTTGGCGCTCATTTTGGAGTGCTTCAAACAGAGGTACATCGTGGGCCAAGGAGCAGAGGACAAAGCACCGGATGCTTCCATTGCATCTCGGGTTCGCGTGCAGCGTTGGCGGGAGCTGGCAGCAAAGGCTAGGGCCCGGCTAGCGGAGAAACTGATATAATATCATGTTTGGTACGTAATAACAGTCGTTCAGAATCAGCGTATTACCATTTTATAATACTAGGTGCTATTCGCCAACTGCTTTGGCTGCAATAATTGCTCCATTCCATACTTTTAGAGACATGTCACCTTTTCCCAGTTCTCTACCTCTTCTTAGCCCATGTAACAAATTACAGACATGGGATCCTGATCCGGTATCCAATACCCAGAACGTAGAGCAAACTGAGAAACAGTTCTCGGTAATGAACACACCCGAAGAAGATGCATCATTATGCTCATTCTTCGTTCGGGTTGCATGGGAATCCTGATATTCCCTTATTCCTTACTCGGATTTATGACAATCATAAGAGAAAGCGGAACCAACGTTCCCCAACTCAGTATAATAAGCGGATTCGGTCAATACATCTATATTATTATCTTGATTAAGGCGTGTCATTAGTCGCTGCATGGAGAGAGAAAAAAGGAAACGCTTTAGCGTGCGCTCTTTGTAAGATTAGATTGGTTATTATCTTATCTAATCAGGATTTCTCCCGCTGTTTTTATCAAATCTTCCTTTAAACCATAAAAGGTAAGATTAGCCGGGATTAATTACACCCTACAAATTCGCCAATCGGTCAGCCAGGCATGTATTAGTACTCCGAGAGAGTCTCCCGATGCTTTCGCATGGCACCTTTACTCTTCTTCTCCAACCAGTATTTATATTTTTGACATTGTTTCTTCATATGCCCTGACTGTTTATAAAAGAAAAATGGTCCGCTCTTTTGCCCGAATGATTTGGATTTTCCCCCTTATGCTCTTGCCTCCGCTTTATTCTTCGATCTTCCCCTTTCACCAGCGAACAACCCCGATGACTTCTTTAATGGATTTGATTTCTTTATGATCTCATTGTTGAGAAGCGTCGCTGTAACCTCCTCCATCTTGAGAGTTGTCTTCTCATAAATGATCATTGTCACTGAATGTTCATACGAATTTGGAAATGAAGATAGGAGCAAAAGTGCCTGGTCCTGCTCCTCTAACTTGACTTCAAGGCATAGAAGATCTCTTACCATCTTATTGAAGTTGTTTAGGTGGTCGTGAATAAGAGTCATTTCTTTCATGTGTAATCTGTAAAGTTGCTTTTTTAGGTACAACTTGTTTGACAACGACTTTGTCATGTACAAGCTCTCTACCTGCAACCACAAACTTACAGTATAAATTTCCTTCATAACATTATACATCACGTTATCCGACAAACAAAGTTCTATCATGCATTGTACTTTCAGATCCATCGCTGCCCGTACGTCATCTACTATGGTGGTTGGTTTACTATCCCCAAGTGTCTTAAACCGCCATTCCTTCACCAGAAGTGCTTTTACCCTTCTCTGCTACATCGAGAAGTTTTGTTTCCCATTAAATTTCTCCATATCAAATTTTGTGTTATTTACTTTATTATCCGTCATCCTTAATTCCAAAGAAAAAACCTTTCTCTCGAATCCTTACAAACTACTATCAATAGAATCACAATCTAAGAAGATGAGAAGTGAGCACAACCGTAGCCACCCACCGTAGACTTAAATTGCAAAACTACAGAAAGTAGCTCTGATACCAATTGTTGTTGCCACAAGACCACAGAGATCAATCGGCAATGCAGCAGAAAACCTGATGCAGATCTATAAACATAGATCCCTTTATAGACGAATAACAAAAAACATCAGATGCAAACCACAGAAATAAATAACACGATAGATTGGGGGGGAAAGTGGGAGAACTTTATTAGAATTTGAGAAAAAGAACACCTTATAAGAGATTACAAAAACCCACTCCTAATGATCTCCAACGAGATCTCCTCCTACAAATTCTTTTTATGATCATTTTGATCTCTTATGGAGCCATCGTTTCGTCTCCCTTAAATTTTATGAACAAAACGATCCCTTAATGACCGTCTTGATTCCATATGAAGTCGTCTCTCACCTCCCTTGAATCTTATGATCAAGTCGATATTTTTCCTTGATGAAAGCACCTTTCTATTTATTGCATAGAATTAATCTTCAATCTTCTCTCACTTAGATTAGGATTAACATAAATCTCCTTTATTCTTATCTAATGGAATATTCTCTCTTATTTAAATTTAAATCTATATCTATATTTAAATAAGAGATTTATTTATAAGAATATTTTCTCTTATCTAAATCTATATTTAAATAAGAGATTTATCTTAATTCTATCTATAATAACTCACTATTTAAATTTAAACTAATCTCAACAACATTCGTATAACTGACCTCAAAATTTTAGGATGAAGGCTTTTTGTTCTTGTTGTAAATTCATTTATTTGAATGACGAAATTGTTCTTGTTGTACATAAATGTTAGCTCTTAACGGAAATCTAATTCACTGCTACAGTAATCGCTTGTCTCTACGGATCTAGCCGTAGGGGCAAACCACTGCCCCTACGGATATATCCGTAGAGACATAAAATTCATCCGTAGGTCCAAAGACCGCAGGTGCAAGTCTTCTCCCTGAACATGCCCCTATGGAGTAATAGTTATCCATACGTCTTACTCCGTAGGGACATTTATCCCCAGTATTCCGTAGGGACATAATTTTTCTTTAATTTATTGGTTTATAAAATAAAATACGTGTATCTACGGTGGGCAAGTTTTACCCCTGTTACTGAGTCTATAGGGACAAAATATCAGATATTCTGATATTTTGTCTCTACGGTGAAATGTGTAAGGGCAAACATTGCACCTTACAGATTAATCCGTAGGTGCAACAGTTGGCCCTACGGATTAATCCGTATGGACAAAATATCAGGAGTTTTTTTTTAAAATGGGGCTTCCCTTTTTTCCCGCCCTGTGCACAATAATATATATATCATATAACCAAATACAGAAATATTCATAATCAACATCTCACGCATAATATATAAAAGAAATAAACAAACAGAATACGATATCAATCTAAATCATTGTGAACAAGCAAACAACCACCAATATCGTCAAAAATATATACAATATGTATCAGATAAGTACATACATCCTCAAATAAATAAATAAAGCTACCCTAGCTCGGTCTAGCTCCTCCACCTCTGATAATCGCCGTAATCTGGCACATCTGCTCCTCGGTGCAACCCTGAGTCGTCAAAAACTCGACTAATGAAGGAGCGGATTGTGCAGGAGTCTGAGCGGGCTGTGGTGTTGTAGGAGTAGTCTGCGCAACCGCAGCCGAGACAGTGGCTTGCGGAGCCGCAGCCGAAGGAGATGCATGTGGAGCCGCAGCCGAAATAGCCTGTCGAATTTGTAAAATTTTGTGTGTAATAAACGAGTAAGAACGGTGTATTAGATTTTAGTCGAATTTGTATCATTATCAGATTATTGCGAAACCCCAATCTAAGAATACTTAAGGACTTAGGCCTAGTTTGGAAAACCGTAGTTTATTTTAATTATATAGTTTTATGTGAGTATGATTAATCAAACCTAAGTATATAACCAAATAAGCTCAGGCTACTAATATTGCATATGTTACTATCTATAATGTAATGTAATATTTTACTATTAAGTAATATACGTACCAACATCTCCTTCAACTCCTCAACGGTGGTCTTCAAGGCGGCAACATCATGCTCCAGACATCGCTCACGGGGAGTAGGAAAAGTTACCACCGGGGTGGAGACCAACCTCATATGGGCCCTGCTAGGACCCAGTCCCCGGCTTCTCTCCCAACCTCTATGGTGCCCTCCGTGTGTGGCGTTTAGGGCTTGGGTCAGTAGCATCGGATCGGTCTGTCCATTAAAATCGATCCCCGATGCCTCCGCCTGCTCCGCCACCCGCTCCTACACCCACATTAACTATTAAAATATAAGTATATCATTTAAATTTGAACTTATCAAAACAAAATTTTCATTCGAATTATAATAAATATTAACACTTACACAATATTCCTGGGTAGCAATGTCGGGCAATCGAAGCTCGCCCGTAGCGGGATCTGTCGAGGTGCCGTAGACGGCAAGATATTCTGTCAACACGCTCGGTGTACCACCCTGCGCCAGGATCTGAGTTCTCTGCAATTCGCCAAAAATTTACATATATTATAAAATAACTCTTAATATTGCATTATATCAAAATAGATCTATTGTAATTTACAGATCCTTCCATGGCATGAGTAATGTTCCTCGAGCCACCTATGTAAGTAGGGCGATCTCTCTTCGCCGGCTTTCTATTCTCCTTATTTTGATCGGCCTGTTTTTGCACAACACAATCAAATTGTAACGTTTCAGAAATCGTTTTGCGCATTTTTCCGTTTTAGGGCAAAATAGTCGGTATTTTCCGTTTTAACCCGATTTCGATCAAACTTCCGTAAAACCTTACCGGCATTTTTTTTTAGCTAAAATAAAGCTTGTGCGCGAACTTTAGGGGTATTTGGGAGGTTTTGGTTCAGATAGAATTTTTCCCAAATAAAATATTATTTTAAGCGGTATTTAGTGCACGTAAATCGGGAAATTTCTTCTCTTGAGAATAAATTATTTTTTTGTCACTAGAATATTTTGGAAACTTCTTTTTAAATATCTAGATATATTTTGGAGTGCAAAAGGTTTTATTTTAAAAAGAAAAGAAAATGTGTAAAGGTGGCAAAGTGCATTTATTACTCTTTTTCCTAGCAATTTCTTCACAAAAATTCACAAAAATACCCTCCTCACCCCCTTGGCCGGCCCTTCCTTTCCCCTTGCTGCCCTCCATCATTCCCACTCTTTTTCAACTCATTTTGTATCAAATAAATCATGAAAAATCCAAATAAAATCACAAAAACTCAAATATATTCATTTTCCTTCTTTCTTCTTCACAAAAGTAGCTTGGATTTTCATTCAAAACATCATTTTTGAGAAAAAGATGATGAGTTTGGTTTCTTGGTTTTGATCTTTTGTGGAGGTATAAAACCTTAATTCTAATCCTTTTTATTGTTTCTAAATTTCTATTTAGCATATTAATTGTTTATTTAAGCTTTTAATTTCATGTTTGAAATTCAAGACTTGATTTTTTTATGATAATCTAGTTGGGGTAAAACTTGATTTATGTGTTTAATGTTTATTTGAAGTGTTAATTTGTGTTTTGGAGAAGATTAACCTAGTAGAAAATGTTAATTTTTGCTAATGAACACTTGTTTAATTATGCAATTTTGCTTACTAGGTTTTTGCTAAAATTTATTTAGCAAGTGTTAAAAATATAGAAATGGTTTTGATAGCTTAGTTAAGCTATTTTAAGGTGCTTGTAATCGCTAGATATGCATTAGCTTGAAACTAGTACGAAATATTGCGATAGGTTGCTTACTAGATTTCGGGGTTTTTCCGACGTGGGTTCGATTGGTCGTTGCGAGATTATATCTATTTTATTTCTCGTAATTGTTTGTGTTGTGTTGCACGATCGGGACGATCGGGGTTTAGACTTAGTGTTTTGTAGTTTAGCGACCCCAATTAGGGTTTTTGGCCGATATCGTGTGCGATAGATGCGCTAAGCGCGCAGTGCAATTTTCAGGGCGTTATTCTTGCGTTTCGATGTCTTTTCGTCGATGTAGGATATTTGCTTATGTGATGTGTTTGTGAAATTTTAGGTTTGCAAGCGGGGACTTCGGACGCTACGACAAGGGAAAACAGGTGGTAGGCTTCACTTAGGCAGGAGCGTTGGTGGGTAGATTTAACATCTATAGGGGAATCGCCCGCATGGCGTTATGCGTCTGGGCTAGAGATGTTATTTCTGTCGCATATTCTATGTCATATTTAGAATTGCGCATTTACCCTATTACTTAGATATTGTTGTGCTTGGACTAGTATCCTTAGGACACTGCACATATTATTGACGATTCATGTTGCACGAGCACTGATTGTATGCTACACACACCGTCAATAATTGCCATGTCACGCATAACCCACTTATAGATATAATATTGCTTGGTTAGGGACATTGAGATTTTGATTCATATTTCTTTACGCATTGACTTATAACATTCCTGTATACCTACATGCTTACACATATGTTCTGACATACTTACATGCTAGTTACCTGTATACCTATAGAGTATTGTACCATTAGTGATAGGTACATGCACACTTTACGATATAGCTACAGGTATACCTTGCACACCTATTTCGCTTATACCCAGGGGGTATACTACATCATTTACTTATAGGTAAATACATATATCTTGCTATACCTTTATGTTGCACATATATCTGGTTATAGCTACATGTTTACCTTTACTTGATGTTATTTTAGAATTGGAGAGATTAGGAACCGCATGATATTATATTAACTTGTTACAGGTAATTGCTGCTTTTCCTTTATATGCTCGCATTTCAGATTTATGATGCGTATATTATATTCATGGATTTTCGCATTGAGATATGGATTTTTCATGATATTTTCTGGATTTGGGGACCGTGGGAGTTCATGAAATTATGTATTATTTGAAAAACCTGGTTTCTCTTGATATGATATTTCAGCAGCCACCATGAGATTTATCGGTTCGGATATATATACCCCACGCGAGAAACGGAGGGGTCCGTGTGCGGGTACATGATGGGGCCCGAAGGTACCCCGGGGCAAGAGTCGTGGAGTAGACGATGAGTTAGTGGGGGAACCATACCATCCGGTGACATTACCAATGACTGAGCGGTTATCATGGGGATACCGACGGGAGTCATGTACGTATAGATACGTCGAGAGGCGAGGGTCAGAGCTAGGCACTCGAGCTTTCGGGATAGCGTATGATACGTACCTATCATGGTGCCAGTCGTGGTGACAGCACCTGATAGACCTGTATTTCTGTGTCGATACTTGACACATTGGTTTCATGATATTTCTTTTTACTCCTTTGTATATATAACAGGGGTTTAGGCCGCTGTTATATATGCCCTTACACCAATATTAGTGGAATGGGACGCTAATATATGTGTATTGATATTAAATTATATACATCATCATAATTATTCATACAAATATACCTAGAATGTAAAGGACTCATTGACATTGGATTTAGGACATTTGAGAATTTATTTGATATTGATTACAGGATATATGTGAGATCTACTTGATATTGTACATTCGGGGTATGTGAGATATACTTGTTATTGTACATACGGGATATATGAGATCTAATTGATATTGTACATTAAGGATATGTGAGACTTACTTGATATGATAGCCAAATTGGGGGCTGATTTGAGAAAATTAGGATTTGGATTGTCTTGATGGATTTTGATCCTACCACGATATTAGGATTCCGTGGAAATGACATATTTCATTCCATACTCTACATTTAGTGTTTATGCACTGCTTCATGCATTAGTGTACTTGTTAGAGTACCTTCCATGACTGTTGCGTTTACATGCCTTTATTCATATCATTTCTTCATGTATTAGTAGTACCTGTTAGAGTACCTTTCATGACTGTTGCATTTACATACCTTTATTTATATGCATTGCTTCATTTATTAGTTGTACCTGCTAGTGTACCTTTCATGATTATTGCATTCATATGACTTTTTATTGCTATTAATTGCACATGTTAGATTCGCGTTGTACGTGCATACTCGCGATTACCTGCATATGTTATTTACTATTCACGAGTTGGCAACTCACCCCCGTTGTGCCACAGTGTTTGCAGGTGTTCCTCAGGATAGTCAGAGGCAGGCTATTATCACACATCTTATCATCTTTTGCTACGGATACCGCATCAGCTCACAGTGTGCAGTTTGCTTAGGTGGGTTTTGTAGTTATTCGTTGTATTGTATATTCGTTGTATCCCTGTACTCTCCATCTACTATTTTCATATTGACTTAGAGACTTGGTGAGGACGATGTTGTATATTATTTGTGACTTGTTGTCTTTTATACAGTTTCCTTTCTATCGTCTTCTATTTCTTCGCTACGGCGTCGTATATTTGTTGTGGTGGTTATTTTCAGCCTTTGGGCGTGGATTTGCTCCCGTTGGGGATGCTTTACTTTTTATTTATGTTGTACCCACTTTTGGGGTTGGTTTTTATAAAGGAGGTGCTGCCGAAATTTTCAAGAAAGAAAATTGGACTTAAAGAATTTATACTTGAGATTTTTTTTAAGGGTTTAAACAATGTTTCTTATCTTTTCTTGTCTTTTAATGGTTTAGATTTCTGGGTTTTGGCTTTCTTTTACTGCTTTACGCCTGTAGACGTTGCGTAGTATTAGGGCCGTCACGTGCCAATTTCGGGTCGTGACAAAGTTGGTATCAGAGCGCTAGGTTTTTACCTTACGGAGTGTAGGATGACCTTGATATGATGGAGTAGGTAGCTTAAGCAGAGTAACGTAGTGTGTGTATGTCTGCAGCATACTCACGATGCGGTACTCTGTCTAAAGTGACCTAAGTACAATTGTTTGAAATTCCTTCCTTGATGATTCATATCCTTGTGATTCGATTTCCGTGTTCATAACGAATCCTATCTCTATTTATAGCCTTTGCCGCCGACGACTATGGGGGACTCAGAGAGGTGCAGCGAGGGCCGAGGTCAGAGTTGACTCAGGTGGGTTAAAGACTGACCAGGATGGCACGCTCGTTGTACAGGTGTAGACGGATCCGCCTTCGACAAATAGTATCGCTAGGCTTGTGGCAGAGATGCAGGACATGCGCCAGACGATGAGTTCATTGGTTGAGGCCATTCGAGCGCAGCGACAAGAGGTTTTCAACCCTGCTACCCAGTTGTTCCTTACGATCAGCACACAGTATTCCGTCACCTACATAGCACCAGTGGATGCAGCCCCAGTTTACAAGACACGTATTCCAGAGACTCTGAGAGTTCCGGAACAGTGGAGGACTCGTACCGGTGTACCAACCCAGAGACAGAGGACTAGTCGTCGAGATAGGTTTCGTGACCGTTGCGGGAGCACCAGAGGTTTGGGACGTGGGGATTCGTGTTAGCTAGATCAGCCGTTTGTTGTGTTAACTTCTGTCAGCGATTCTTTTGTTGCGCGACACGTATTTCAGTCGTATGCCAATCGGTTAGGAGATTCATCCGTCACTTGATCCTTCTAGAGTTGTTGAATTTGACGTTCTCCTGGGCATGGACTGGTTAGTTACGTGCTAGGCGTCTGTGGACTACCGCGAGGAAACAGTCAGGTTTGTTTTTCCGGCAAGTCAGTTCTTGTTGTGCAGGGGGACAGTGGTGCCGCCTCTCACAGCTCGAATTCAGCTTTTTTCGCTAGTCGGCTTTTGAGGAGAGGATGTTGAGAATTCTTGGCGTTCATTCATGATACCGGAGCCACAGTGGGTTTGTTGGACCGGGTTCTTATCGTGCGAGAGTTATTCGACGTTGTTCTAGATGAGCCGGCGGAGCTTAGGGAGCTTAAGGATCAGCTGCAGAGTTGTTTGTTGGGGGGATTGTGCGTCTGAGCGTTTCGCATTGGGGAGATCCTATTTCTGTTCGTCTACGAGAAAGACTACAGTTTGAGGTTGTGTATTGATGGATCGTCAATTGAACCGGTTTACGGTGCGGACAGGTATCCTTTACCTCGCATTGACGATTTCTTCGATCAGCTCCTAAGT
The DNA here is from genome assembly GCA_030015575.1 of Agapanthus africanus. Taxonomy (NCBI): domain Eukaryota; kingdom Viridiplantae; phylum Streptophyta; class Magnoliopsida; order Asparagales; family Amaryllidaceae; genus Agapanthus; species Agapanthus africanus. Next base: position 414,268,910 of record CM057338.1, on the reverse strand, counting down.
GTGAGACATTTTTTCTAAGTTTGTTTGGGGATCAGGTCATCATTGTTGCGGGTTCGGAGTGATGACATTCCGAAAACTGCCTTGTGTGTGCTACGGGCTTTGTGTGTGCTGGTGTGTCATTGGACTCACCGATGCCCTAGCAGCATTCATAGATGTGATGAACCGGATTAACATAAACTGGGTTGAAGACCAATACCAACAAGGCAAGTTCGCATTATCGGAAAACTGGAAGGTGAAACCACCGCAACCTCATGCCCCTAAAAAGGTGAACATGCCGGGGGCATCATGCTCATTCATAGAGAAAGCTCCACAGACCGAAAAGTCAATAAACTAGAAATTCGCCTCAAATACGGCAACGATGGACCACTATGTCCTAAAATTGGCTGATGACTGAAACATCGTTAAACTACTACCAACCCGCGGCATCCTCAGGCTGACGTGGTAAAAAAAACGATATGTTCATAAGCAAAAAGAGCACGGATGAAAACCCGAAAGGGCTCCGTGAGTAAAAACAGCAGGGCTACCGGCGAGTTTTGTGAAAACCTGAAAGGGCGCAATCTCGTTAAAAGACACTTGCAAGGTCCCCTCGACTTTGTAAGGAGAAACCACCTGCGTGAGATCCTTACGACTCACAAGGGAGCAACACACTTAGGGATCCTCATGATTCCTAAGGAGAAATTACACTTGCGAGATCCTCACGACTCGTAAGGAGAACCCTCTTATGGGACCCTCACGGCTCATAAGATTCAAAAGTCTTAAGCTACATGGATCTGAACATGTTCTTAAGCAGCCACCACAACCTCTAACTTTGCCCTACAAGCGGCTCAATGCTGACCCTTGTATACAATCCACGGGCGCGAATAAACATTTCCCTAACAAAGTCCCATCCGTGACTAGGGATATGTCTACACGGTGAACAGTCCTTGTAAGTCCTCTCGACTTATAACGAGAAAGCACTCTTGCAAGTTTCTTACGACTTATAAGAGATCATGCACTTAGGAATACTCACGATCCCTAAAGAGAAAATGCACTTACGAGATCCTCACAACTCATAGGGAGAAATACCTTTATGAGACCCTTACGGCTCATGAAGTCAAAAGCCTTAGTCAACAGGACCCTAACCATGTTCGCTAAGTCACCTTTGTTCGACATCGACAGAGGCAAATGATGATTCGCTCCTGGCAATATTCCAGTTGTAGCGGTGCTGATGCCGAAATCGGTGTCTAATCCCAAGCTTGCAGCGAAAAGCCGGCGATCCATACATGCATGCAAAATAGCCAAAATAATGGGGCAACTTGCAACAAAATCAGCAAGTAAAAATGCATGCAAAATAGCTGAAATGATTGAGCAATTTGCAAAAAAATCAGCAAGTAAAAATATATGCATGCAAAATAGCCGAAATGATTGGGCAACTCGCAATAAAAAGCAGCGAGTAAAAATAAAATAAATAGCCGAAATGGTTGGGCACCGCGAAAAATAGCCGAAATGATTGGGCAATCACAACCTTCGCGATATAAAAAGCTGAAATGATAGAGCATCGCGGAAAGAAATAAAAAAATGAAAAAAGTGACTTTTTGCCCTACAGGTGATATCACATCAATCCCTGTATACAATCCAGGGGCGCAAACAAAAAGGGAACCATATCATCCTACCAGGCTCCATCAGAAGCAGAGCCAAGTCTCGATGGTCACATTTGCATCCCAGAAGACCAACAATAGCGTTCCTCCTTATGCCAGTAAGGCACGGAAGCGACACAACAAAACGGAGCCACGGTATAGTCCCTAATTCCAAATCTTAACGGCAATTTCTACAGCCTAAAAATCAGCAACGGCTATCCTCCTCATTCCAACAGGACTCGGATGCAACATCACCAAGCGGAGTGACGGCAAAATCCCAGCTCCACCTCAGCGTTCGTCTTGTTACATCAGACGCAATGTCAACAACGGCGTTCCTTCGCAGTCCAGCAGGATTCAGATACAACGTCAACGAAAGATCTCATGGTCGAAACAAAGCGGAGTGATGGCAAAATCCCAGCTCCACCTCAGCATTCGTCTCGTTACAGCAGACGCAGTGTCAACAATGACGTTCCTTCGCAGTCCAACAGGATGCATATGTGACGTCAATGAAAGACCTCACGGTCTAAACAAAGCGGAGTGATGGCAAAATCCCAGCTCCACCTCAGCATCCGTCTTGTTACAGCAGACACAATGTCACCCCAGGGTCAAAACAACGGAGCCACGGCAAAGTCCCTAGTTCCAGGCCTCGACGGTTCACACGCAACCTAGAGATAACCGCGATATTCGTCTCGATACAGCAGATGCAATACCAGCAAACGAAGCAAATGCCAAATTCCTAGCTTCAGGGTCTTGACGGTAACTCATATAAAACCTGAAAGACTACCGGAGATCATCCCACATGGAGTGGTCACCACCTCGACGTTCGTCTTGATACAGCAAACAAAATGTCACTACGGCGTCTTTCCCCCAACAGGATTCGGACACGCTAAAGCAAACGAAGTGAAGGCCAAATTCCTAGCTTCAGGGTCTTGACGGTAACTCATATAAAGCCTGAAAGACTACCGGGGATCATCCCACATAGAATGGTCACCACCTCGACGTTCGTCTCGATACAGCAGACGAGATGTCACCCCAGCGTTCTTCCTCCAGCAGGATTCAGACGCGACAATCAAACAAACGGAGCCACGGCAAAATCCCTAGTTCCAAACCTCGACGGTTCATCAACAACCTAGAGACAACCGCGACATTCGTCTCGATACAGCAGACACAATGCCAGCAAACGAAGAAAAGGCCAAATTCCTAGCTTCGGGATCTTAACAGCAACTCATATAAAACCTGAAAGACTATCGGAGATCATCTCACACCAGCGCGGAGTAGTTATGACTCATCGGGGCTCTCCAAAATGAGCCTAACCTCAAGTAAAAAGCGGCATGGCAAAATTCCTAACGCTTGCTCTTCCGACGGTCAAACTGCCTAGGAAGATTGCTTGAAGACGTCTTGTACAGCCCCCGAAGGGATCAGGGACACGACAGTCACAAGGCTACTCGAACAGCAAAATTGCCTATCGAGAAATACATCAGCCAACGCGACAGTACGATGGGCAAAACCCTAGTACCACAGACCCTAACGGACCTTTATCGTAAAGAGCAGAGATTAACTGTGACGTTAGGACATTCTTGCGAGAACTTCTCGATTCGTCTCGACTCGTGAGGAAGTTAGTGTCTTTACGAGAACTTCTCGATTCGTCTCGACTCGTAGGGAAAAGCCTTAGGCAATGGGGATAAGGACCTATTTCCTAAGCACCGAGGCCCTGCAAGTCGGCCCAAAATGGACTCTTGTATACTATTCATGGACCACACTTTCCAAAGTCGAATCTCGACAAGGAGGGAAACAACCACTTACGAGTCCTCTCGACTTGTAAGAGGGAAAATTCTCTTGTGAGGTCCTTACAACTCTCAAGCGAAACCATACTTGGGAATCCTCACAATTCCTAAGGAGAAAATACACCTACAAGATTCTCTCGACTCGTAGGGAGAAAAGTCTTTATGAGACCCCCACGGCTCATAAAGTTGAAAAGTCTTAGGCAGCAAATCTGAACCTGTCTCCTAAGCCATCGCTGCTCTACAAAGAGGTCAACATGTACTATCTGCGGGCTACATTTACCAAAACCACATTCGCCAAGGAAATAAAGAAGCTACTTACGGGTCCTCACGATTCGTAAGGAAAAATACCCGAGTGAGATCCTTACGACTCACGGAGGTAATGAACACTTAGAAATCCTCACGATTTCTAGGGAGAATTTGCACCTACGAGATCCTCTCGATTCGTAGGGAGAAAAACCTTCTTGAGACCCCTACGGCTCATGAAAACGAAGAAAGTCTTAGGCTACAAGGACCCTAAACTTGTCCCCTAAGCTCTCAATTCTGTGGCCATGCATAACTCTACACTACTTCACCCACGTATATACTTACGTGGGCAAAGTAGTAGGGGGCATTTGTTCCCGCCAAAATTTTGGCTCAAAACCCGCTCTCTTATAAAATAATAACAATAAAATAAAATAAAAAATAAAAAATAATAATAATAAAGGGAAAAACTCCACATGCAAAGAATGTAACAAATGCTTCAAAGCCAAGAGTTAAAACATTATGAAACAGCGCCAAGTGCGCTGCACCCCAATGAGAGCACCCCCAATCAGAGCAAAACTCTGTCTTAAATTTTAAAATTCAAAAGTTGAAGTAACGCTTCAGATCCAGCGCTCTGCGCTGCGCGCCAAGTGTTAAACACGGGTGCGCTGCGCGCCACGTGTTAAACACGGGTGCGCTAGCGCAGTTGCGCTGCGCTCTGCGCTGCGCGCCACGTGTCGAACGTAGGTGCGCTAGCGCAAGGTACGCCAGCACTGGAATTAAAAATTCCCCGCTGTCAGATCAAAAGATCTAATAATAATGATAAATCATCAATTAATCAGAATTATAATTCTGTATGGAAAGATCTTTTCAATCTTGTTAAAAACAAAAAGATTGCCTTCTGTAAAACAGAAGCCGTAGGATCAAAGATCCAACGATGGGGAAACATCCCCAAATCAATCAGAGAAAGATCTCTTTAACTGATTTGACAAATCAATTTGCCCTATATAAAGACCCTTATACTTCAAGTCTCACACATACAAATAGACACAGAGAGATATAGAGAAAACCCTCTGCAAACTTTGAGAAAACTCAAAGAGAAAGAAAGGCAAGCCTTTAGAAAAAGAAGATCATTTCTTCATCTTCAAGGTAAAGAACTAGTTCTTGAACCACAGAGATGAAATCATCTCGTAAAAAGAAGAACCATCTTCTAAAAAGATCATAGATCTACAAAAGACCAAGGTCTTTGATAAAAAGAAAAAAGATCAAAAGATCTAATTATAAAAAAACTAAAAGAAGTATTTTACTTCATTCACGGATCTTTGATCTATAAAGGCAGAGCCTTTTATGAAAACAAGAACTTTTGTTCTTGCATCTTGAGGCAAAGCCTCCTTTAAGAGGAACATAAATTTGTTCTTTGATCTTAAATCTGATCAAATGCGCTCTGCGCTATCAGAAAGTGCCTTGCACTCATGAACTGCGCTCTTGCGCTCCTTGGATCGGCACTCAGCGCCAAAACATGCCACGTGTCAACCATAGACACCACTTGTGCTTTGCGCTTTTAAAACAGAGCACTGCGCTCATGGACTGGCGCTCAGCGCCAAGCGCGCCACGTGTCACTCACTGGCGCGCCCCTAAATCAGCGCAAAGCGCTCATAAATTAAAAGCGCAATGCGCTAATAAACTAGCACTTAGCGCTAAGCGCGACACGTGTCCTCTTCGTGTGCGCTACCCGACAGAAGCACAATGCGCTCTTCGACTGGCGTAAAGCTCCTGGCGCGCCACGTGGCGCACTGTCAGAACGCACTCTGTTCTGATGAATGCTATGCATTCCATACAAGACAAAAAAATCAGAACCCAATGCTTAGTATTATTAAAAGGGCCAAGCCCAAATAAAGGCTCAATAGCCAGAACAATAAAATGTTAAACATTTTAATTGGACTTAGCTCAAGATTGGCCGTAAGTCCTCAACTCATATCAACTGAGCTCATATGCTCATAAACCTTTTAACAGACTTTAGTCCCAAATTGGACTATAGATCTCCCAACCAAAATTGGTTCAAGGGTACATCTATGAACTCCTCTGATATTTGTCGTTGTAATCCTTCAACGTCTTCAGAGAGGTGACGGGTCTCGACAGCCATACATTCCACAGACTATGATGTTTTTAAACTACGGAATATGGGGTCCTTAAACTCATGGACTACGATGTCCTTAACCTGGAATGTGGGGTCCTTAAACCCATGGACTACGATGTCCTTAACCTCGGACTGTGGGGTCCCTTTAAACCCACGGACTATGATGTCCTTAACCTTGGACCACTATGTCCTTAAACTGGTAATCGACCGCAATGTTCATAAACTAAACAATAGAGTCTAAATGCTCTTTTGTTGGATCTAAACGTTCTCGTTAAGTTGATCTTAGTCTAAAAATTAGACTAATGTATTCTTAACATACGTTTAAGTTAATCTTAGTCTCAAATGAGGCTAACGTATCCTTAAACCAAAACCAAAACCCAAATCTAATAAGGTACGGATTTGGACTAATCCACGCCCTACGGGCGACAACGTAAATTAGTCTCCGTATACAATCCACGGACAACCACAAACAAAACAAGCACCCACGACACGAAGTGACCATCTGGAGAAGGAGAAAGTGGTTACCGCGATGCGATAGCGTAATTAACTGTAGGGGCTTGCGCCTGCAGGGAAGAGCGTACCCACAATCAAAAAACCCTCACCATGAGGGGGAATCTGACGAAGTCTGCTACATCGGCCGCATCCATTTAAACCTTCGATATACGGTGCCATAAATCAACTTGGCATCTTCGGAGAGGTGGACGGATAGCACCTATTAGCATCTGCCCCGAAATTCAGGCAAGACGTTTGTCTTCCCGGTTTCCGGCGGGGAACACTGGCCTCTCCGCATGTTGGACGCTCTTTCAAATCTGAATTCTCTTTCCGGTACAACACGCAATCTTTGGGACATGCATGAATTTTCTCACATTTTAGACCCAAATCAAACTTCATCTTCTGGGTTTAGAACCAGCTGTCGGGCACGTTATTTCCCGGGGGCATAGAATCTTTCAGGAACTTCAGAAGTATTGTGAATGACTTGTTGCTCCAACCATTTAGGCACTTAATCTGGATGTGTTGTGTCGTCGCCGGAATCGGCCGACTCGGCCCCAACACAAAAAATGTGTCTTTTGGTCTCCCCTGTACACCTGCAAAATTTTATCCTCAGACCATTTCCAGAGCTCTTTTAAAACCCCATTTACTCCACTTTTATTACATTTTAATATATTTTAATACATTTTTTTAAATTAAAACCCTTCATCTACAATAACCCTAGCCTAATCTTATAAACACCAACCCTACGCACTACCCCCTCACCCCAAACTCTGAGCCAACTTGATTGTTGTGATTTAGTGTGCTTGTGCTTTCTAAAAGATAGATCAAAAATATTTGTAACCGCAATCAAGAACGGCGTCGCTTTGCAGTTAGCCGGTGAGTACGGGTCGGTCCACAGGGATGTTGTGAATCTCCGATTCGTTCTTACGAGTTAATTCCGAAGGGTGTTCGGAGTTGTTATTAAATCTAAAAACCTAAATTATCCTAGGGCAATTATCTAGATCTAAATCTTGCTAGGGTTAGATTTAGGAATGGTTTGGAAATGTAAATAAATCTCAACGCTTTCTATACCCAGATTAGGATCTAAGAGGAGTTATGGTAATTATCAATAAAGGGGATTAGATCCATTCGGGAAGGTGTTCCCTCCTCTAGGTTCTTGTCCTTCCTTTAGAGATCCTTACCCTAACCTTCATGGAAAACGCACGCAACTGAGCCTTTATACTACGGTATCACCACTACCTCGAGGGATAGGGTGCCGTAGGGCGCAGTGTGTGCGTGTATGCATGGAGTCCTATAGATTCTATGTGATGGGTAAGAAAGGGATGAGAGATCTCATCTCTCAAAAGCCCTTCCCAAAGCTAACATCTAAGGCAAGGAATTAAAATCTAAACTAGAACAAGAAATTAAATTACTTACAGATGGATCCCTCCAATCTTCCATGCAGGTTTGTCAGATCTGAATTTCTGAATTAAAGAGAGGCACCGATGCTCTCCAAAAGATTTCTAAATTTTATTCATTAAAGGGAGGCATGAAGAATTACAATGTTTAGAGTTCTATTTATAGGAAATAGAAACCCTAGGTTATATTTTGATCCGCATGTCTACAATTACAAAAATAGCCCTAGGTCAACTAGTAAAAGCCGCAAATGAATTTTGGTAAAATAAAATCTTCCTTTTGTCTTCTTAAAAAGGAAGTATTGGGCCTTTCCTTTGTGGGCTCTTCTGTCTTTGGGCTTCCTGGGCTACTTAATTCTTTAATTCTTTCTTTAAAATAGCTTCTGTTCTCTTTCAGATTTTCTAGTGAATAATTATGGTGGACTTTTAACCGTGGCTTCGAAATCTTGGACCTTGCACTGCCTTGTACTTTGTGAATTTTATCTTTGATGTAGGCTTGATCAAGAGTCTTCTATTTGTTTGTCAAAAGTCCCTTTTTGTATCATCTTTTGTCTTTTTCACTGTTTTCGCTCCAAGAACCTGTAACCTGTAATATGTAGCAGACATGCATCAAAAGCACCTGTTTATTTATAAAACAAATAAGAATGGGGAATATAAAATGCAATATTATGATATGAACAAATACCCCCAAACTTATCTTTTGCTCGTCCTCGAGCAAACTTATTTTTATTCACTAAAATCCTAACCGCACTTTCGCAGGGAAATGCGATTGCACTGAGCACGTGCAACAAGCCGTTAAACCTCTAGGTGTCCCTAGTAGGAGGAGTGTTGTCTCCTGAGGGTTTTCAGCGGATTACACCCACAAAATCCTATCAACTCGGCCCATTGATTTTTGTTCTCCAATTAGGTTTTCTAACAAGGAATTCTATTATCTTTTGACTCGCAAATTATCCATCCATATTCTTCACACTTCCTCATTATTTAACTTAAGATTATATATGTTATGTAGACCTACTTAGCTTTCGGCATCTCTTAAGTTTTCCTTCTAGGGTTTCCATCTCCACTTAGGAATTTTTATCAACTCTATTAAAGATACAAGTTCTATTCTTCACTCCTTTCTCTCATCTAAACTCCAATCACATATCCCCTACGTGTGTGTATAGATCACCTCTACACTTGGAAATTCAAATCAAGCAATCGTACTCTCGTCCGTTGTCCAAAGTACTAATTAGTTGGTGAATTTAATTGAATTTTGCTCACACATCCTTCATGCGACTGTTAATACTTCTTGAGGTACCAACAACCGATTACAAGATACGTTTGCACTTTAAAGCGTACTTCCTAATCTTGCAACACCCAAGGCTTTAGCAGTGACTCCCAAACCAGTTGGTCTAAGACACTAGGTGATAAGGCACCCTTGCTAAATATTTTTCTATTTTTTACAGCCTTAAGTAATCACAAAAACCAGTGTCCATTTTTTTCTTTATTCACTTTTTTTTTCCTTTTATTTTCATTGTACTAAGGACTTTAAACAAGAGCATTTCAAGGTCTCTTCTACTATTCCAAGTTTCAAGGTGCGTGATTGTGCAAATTGTAGGGTATACATTTTCAGAATCTAGACTTAAGCTAGGAACTATTTTTCAAACTTATACTCTAATAAGAACATCAATACTCTTCCCTTGTTTCGACTTAGCCCAAGAAGTGAACCCAAAATTTGCCTATTTCTAAATAAACTACAAGGCATATACTTTCTACCGTTAAACTTTAAGGAAGATTATTTTTAGGGTTTTTAATTCACTAAGTCTAAGATCTACTTGTTCATAGCCAGTTAACCTATTTGTCAAACTCAAGTCAATTAGCCAAAATTGAATACAATAATTTTTATAATTTTTGAAATTTTTCAATTTTTTATGGGTTTTCAAATAAGTATGCAAATGCAAAAATATGTACAAATGAATGCGAAGGAAGAAGACGTACCGAGCATACCCCCAAACTTGAACTTGACAGTATCCTCACTGTCATGCTAAACCAAGAGGGTCAAAATGCCGATACTCCCCTGTTTATTTATTTATAATTTTTTTTTATATTTTTAATGTTTTGAATTTTTTTTTATTTTTTTATAGAAAAGAAAACAAAAAAATATATACATAATATACAAAGATTCCCCCAAACTTAAGCTTGGCCTTACACAAGCCAAAGGTTAGCACCAACCATTCAAAAATCTTATCGTGGAAATGGTATAGTTGGTGCAAGAAAATGAGAAGCACGCGAGACCGTGTGGAAAGATGAATGGTAGAATATGGTCTCGGTGGGGGAGAAGAATGGCGAAAAGAAGAAGGAAGTGGAGTACGATCTTGAGGGTGTAAATTGAGTGAATAAATTAGCGCAATATGTGATGACCGATATGTTATAAGCGATTGCGCTAACCTATCTACTCGTCGAGAAATGGGATCAAATCCCTCAAGATTCGCAAGAAAACATGGGTACGCCGAACTTGGTATAGGAGATGAAAGCGTAACGGTCATTTGTTCGGTCGGAATAATGGGAAAGACGAAAGGGAGTGAATTAGGGATAGTATCTTTCTCACCGTAGTAAACTGTTTCGAACTTGAAAGATTCCATTAATGGTTCGAAACTACTATAATCAACCGAGTCTGATGGTTCAACTAACTCATCTGAAAATGTAAAGGACTCAAACTCGGGTGGTGAGTCATCAACATCGTCTGAAAAAGTGAAACACTCGTAGGTGTCATCGTCTGTGAGAATTGTGTCAGATTCAAAGGAAAAGGTTTCAAGCTCACAGTCTTCAAGTGGGGTCGGAACGATGGGAAGGAGGGAGGGTGATATAACAGTTAAAGGTTCAGGAGGATGAATTGAAAAATCAGACACATCAAATAAAAATGATTCAACCTCAATATTATCCTCAAGACTCTCCTCAATACTATCCTCAATATTCAACTCATCCATGCCATTATCATCAAAATCTAGACGCATATGAGATTCGGGAGAAACATTTAATAACTCAGGATGATGATTTGAATATAAAATTTCAATTAAATCGACAGGTTCATCATCCGAAATATTCCAGGCGTCTATATCCTCAATCAAGTGAAAATCAATTTCTTTAGACACTTCATCCACAGCATGGATATTTATCAATGTAGGTTCTAGAGTGGAGGTGTAAAGATCGAAAGGATTAGGTGCGGTTTCACTCGAAAGGGGTTCCTCACAATTTGGCAAATCAAACACTACAAAATCACACAACTCATTTTTATTTTCAACTGGTGAATCATTTGGAACAATCGATGGAAAACCGGAGTTGTGGGTTTCAATTGGGTAAGGGTAGGTTTGATTTGAAAATCCTCTCTCATTTTCACTATATCCAACTGCCGCCTCATACATTGAAAAATTTGGAGCTAGCGGGACACTAGCAACCGGTTCACTAGGTTGCATAAGGGCGGCCATGGACGCTTCCACATTCCTCATCATTTTATTTGTTGCAGCAATATATGCTTCCAACGACTCTTCCAAACTAGACTTAGGTGGTGAGGGGGTTTCAGTAAAATATTCAAAATTGGTTGGATATGTGAAACTCTCTAATGGCTGTGAAGAAACAGTGTCTAGTGAAGGTGGAAAAGTCGGGTAGGACTGATAGGAAGTGGGTGGTAGGACAGGGGTAGGGTCAACATATTGATAAGAAGGTGAATAATCGTGTGGATCCCTAGAACTAGATGAGTGGAGAGGGGTGAAAGATCTACTGCGAGATTGAGCAATATGCTCAACAATAGACATCGGCCTAGGAGTGACAGAAGGACTTGAAGAAGTGGTATCAACATATGTAGGTGGTAAAGGTTGACTCGGTTGACACAAAGTAGGTTGAAAAGTCAAACTATTTCTCCTAGACGCCTCTATGTGATCTTTCAAAGATTTTTTAGGCATGGAGGGATCGTTTTTAAATTGACCGAACAAATTAACATATGACGCAAAATTAGGTTCGGGATACCAAAGTTCGGCTAATGATTTATTGTGTGGGGTACCCATGTTAGAAGAAGAAAGGTGACAAGAAGGAAGGTTGGGTGGTGCAAGGATTTATTTGGGGCCAAAAATTGTGCAAGTTTCTATAAAATATTTGTCCTTTTTATTTTCATTTTTCATTATTATTATTCTATCTCTTTATTTGGAAAAATTTTGTTGCAAAAAGATTTTAGAGAACAGATATGCAACAGCAAAATATTTTATAGAAAAAATATGCAACAGCAAAATATTACTTGCAATCTATTTTATTTCAAGCGGGGCCCAAAAATCCTGCACAAGACGGTTATATGGAAAGGAATATATTTTTAAAGTGCACAGAATCTTGCAGGAATTTCCAAAAAAGATATATGGGGATTTGAAGATGGGAGAATTAGAAATCAAACCGAGCAAATTTCGCGCAGAGAGGAGGCTAAACCGCCGCGGTTCAGCGGTCTAGGGCCCACTTTTGCCGCGGTTTCGCGGTCTGGTGACGGGATCAGCTCCTGAAAAAAATTGTACGGCTCTCTGGTGGTACTCTCCCTCTGTTCTGATGTACCCTTTTCTGATTTGCCTTCTGGAAATTTCCAGATCCGTCTTTGTATAGATCCTGCAAGATTTCAAACAACAAAGTATCCCTTCCAAAAATAACAGATTATATTTTTTTATATTTTTTTGGAATTTTTAGAATTTTATGATTTTTATGATTTTGATTAACCCGAAATTGCGAAAAGGAAATTTCTACGCCATCCCCGGCAACGGCGCTATTTGATTGTTGTGATTTAGCGTGCTTGCGCTTTCTAAAAGATAGATCAAAAATATTTGTAACCGCAATCAAGAACGGCGTCGCTTTGCAGTTAGCCGGTGAGTACGGGTCGGTCCACAGGGATGTTGTGAATCTCCGATTCGTTCTTACGAGTTAATTCCGAAGGGTGTTCGGAGTTGTTATTAAATCTAAAAACCTAAATTATCCTAGGGCAATTATCTAGATCTAAATCTTGCTAGGGTTAGGTTTAGGAATGGTTTGGAAATGTAAATAAATCTCAACGCTTTCTATACCCAGATTAGGATCTAAGAGGAGTTATGGTAATTATCAATAAAGGGGATTAGATCCATTCGGGAAGGTGTTCCCTCCTCTAGGTTCTTGTCCTTCCTTTAGAGATCCTTACCCTAACCTTCATGGAAAACGCGCGCAACTGAGCCTTTATACTACGGTATCACCACTACCTCGAGGAATAGGGTGCCGTAGGGCGCAGTGTGTGCGTGTATGCATGGAGTCCTATAGATTCTATGTGATGGGTAAGAAAGGGATGAGAGATCTCATCTCTCAAAAGCCCTTCCCAAAGCTAACATCTAAGGCAAGGAATTAAAATCTAAACTAGAACAAGAAATTAAATTACTTACAGATGGATCCCTCCAATCTTCCATGCAGGTTTGTCAGATCTGAATTTCTGAATTAAAGAGAAGCACCGGTGCTCTCCAAAAGATTTCTAAATTTTATTCATTAAAGGGAGGCATGAAGAATTACAATGTTTAGAGTTCTATTTATAGGAAATAGAAACCCTAGGTTACATTTTGATCCGCATGTCTACAATTACAAAAATAGCCCTAGGTCAACTAGTAAAAGCCGCAAATGAATTTTGGTAAAATAAAATCTTCCTTTTGTCTTCTTAAAAAGGAAGTATTGGGCCTTTCCTTTGTGGGCTCTTCTGTCTTTGGGCTTCCTGGGCTACTTAATTCTTTAATTCTTTCTTTAAAATAGCTTTTGTTCTCTTTCAGATTTTCCAGTGAATAATTATGGTGGACTTTTAACCGTGGCTTCGAAATCTTGGACCTTGCATTGCCATGTACTTTGTGAATTTTATCTTTGATGTAGGCTTGATCAAGAGTCTTCTGTTTGTTTGTCAAAAGTCCCTTTTTGTATCATCTTTTGTCTTTTTCACTGTTTTCGCTCCAAGAACCTGTCACCTGTAATATGTAGCAGACATGCATCAAAAGCACCTGTTTATTTATAAAACGAATAAGAATGGGGAATATAAAATGCAATATTATGATATGAACACAACTCTCAAGAATTTTCAAGAAAACTTGTGTATGTTGAAAACGAGCTAGAAGCGAAGCTACGACGAATTTTCCGGCGAACTTCCGACGACCATCCTAGGAGCTCCCGGCGACGAAACGAAGCACCGGCGACTCCTCCCGATCCATCTACCTCTCCTTGTTGTCCTAAACCCGTAAGTCCCCATCCCTCTTCTCTATTATTTTTCTAAAAAATACGGAATTACAAAACCCGACGGAATCGGAGCAAATCCGATTTCCGATTCGGTTTCTTTCTAAAACTCTCACTTTTCTTTAGTACAATTTTGTTAAACCACTTCATGTTGACTATTAAACACTAACTAATCATATTGAACAAGTTCTATATCAAAAATAATTGCTATCTCCATTTTACCGTATTTTTCCATTAAAATACCACATAGTTTCATTTCTACATTTAAACCATCAAAACTTGCTATACCTTTAAGTAGATCACGAGGTAATGACCTACCTCCTCATACACTCATATGCAACATAGCACCATACACTTGGGAACATAAAATACGGGAAAGCGACACATTTTTATTTAAATACCATTTACTTAATAAAACCGTTTTCTAAAGGATTTAGTATTTATACAAATCTTTGCAAAGCGCCGCTATAACCCATTTTGGGAAACCCGTTCGGGATGGTGCGGATTATCGCACATCCTCGGGTTTAGTAGTGCGAGATTCAGACCTCCGCAAGGAGCATTCGGACTCGAAAGATTTAAAATACGACATCTTAAGAAAATGAGATTTTTAGAATATAAAATATATATTAAATTATTTTTGTATAAATATATGTATATTTACCATTAAAATACCTATTTTGTTATGATATAAATATTCCACCTTTTTCTAAAAAATCACAAGAATCAATTATATACTAAAATACCATGAATTTCATACAAAACTAATATTACAAATAAATACCACTTATTATGAAAATAGGATATTTTCACTAGAAATATCACAATATAAAATCTACATTCATTACAACTCTAAAGACGATTAATAAATGCTTGGGGTGTATTTTGAAAACTATACAAGAGTATTTTTACATAAAACCCTCTCAAGTTCTATAATTTACCCTAAGGATCCTAGTAAATATAGGTTTAAGCGGGACCAATCTCTTGAGCCTCGGAGAGTCGGAGAAGTGGGTGCTTGCCTATCTAAGGCAGATAACTTAACAAACGGTGTTATCAACACGGTAATCGTCTTTGAAAAAGACACAAATCCTACCGCCCATGTGCAGCGGTTACCGATAACATCAAAACAATCAGGACTTCAATTTACTTCTCTAATTGTCTGACTCAGATTGAGTCTCATTATAATCTGACTTGAATATGATTCAACTACAATCTATAATCTACAATTTACAATATTATAATTCAACATGAATTCATGAATCCATTATTCCATATATTCAATTTATCAACTTGACTGAACCGAACCATGGATATACATCCATTTACATGATTCTAAAGTTATTCCATTTACATGATTATACAGTTACATCCGTTTACTGATATCATGGTTTTGGTCAGTCATCTAACTATACAATCTATACAATACAATACAACAATACAATCAAAACACTACGGGGTATAAGGGGTAGATTGGTACGGAAGGTGTTAAAAGTGGCACGAGACAGTAAGATTAAGACAAATAACCTATATTCTGCTGCTGTTGTACCGTGGCTTAATGGTTCCTTGTACATTCCATTTGCCCTGGTCTCTAGCATATAGAGACCCCTCTCGATACACTGGCATCCTTCTGTACCAAGCTACAAATAACAGCGTTAACACAACATTTCAACAATATAATACAACTTTAAAAGATACCTTCTTATTCTGTCTGTTATATTTCTCCCTTATCTTTGGGACTTACCGAGCGACCTGTTCGCTGACGACATTCTCTTTCTTTCTTCTTTGAATGTCGATCTGGACACTTCAGAGATCGAGCCCACTGCTGAAGACTTGGACCAGTTCAGTGAAGACCCCGAGCTCTAGTCATTGTACACTTTTCATTCAGTACTTTTCATTTCTGTTATGCCATTATTTATGCATTGCTTTTTATCAGTTGTATTTACTTTCCATGCATTGTACAGAAAGAATGTGAATAAATAAAGTTGTTGTTTTTATTATATCTTGTCTCTTGTGCTTTAATTTATATTACTTAGATACGCTTAGCGTATTTACTTACACAGTAAATACGTAGCGGTCTCGTCGCGTCTTCTGCCCGTATACTGGGAAACGGAGCGTGACAGGTTTTGTTGGTGGCCCATGCAGGTCAGAGCTGTATAGAACCATACTATGCAGTTCTGTTCTGCGTGAACAGCCTAAGCAATATAACACAAGAACCATCAACTAAAACATTCTTTACAATCCATGTTCCTTGAATCTTATCAATTTCATATTCCTTGAATCATATATTTTGAATCTTTCCTAACCCAAATTTTTCTTCAAGGTTATGGATTCCCCGAACAATACCAGCACCAATGTCAACAACACACCTCCACCACTACCACTCACACATGCAGTCCCTGCTCCGATCAACGAGCAGACGGTTCTACTTGAGGCAGTCCGAAGCCTCCTAGAGGGACAACAGCAGTAAATTGCTCTTTTAATGAACCGTCCCGAGGTAGAAGCACCTGGGGTGAAGCAATTCAGGGCTTTGCACCCCAAACAGTTCTCAGGAAAGGAGAGCCCGCTGGAAGCTTAGGAATGGGCTCAGAGTATCGAATATGATCTGGCAGCGGCACAAGTGCCAGTATTAGCTTGGGTTCATGTTGCAAAATTACAGATCACAGACAATGCACAAAACTGGTGAAAGGCGGAAGAAAGCCGTCTTGAACAACCCATCGAATGGAAGACTTTCCGCGACATGTTCGACGCTAAGTACTTCCCTGAGACTGCCAGGTTCGACATGGAATAGCAGTTCATCCATCTACAACAAGGTTCGATGCGGACCAAGTCAGTAGATGAGTATGACACTGAGTTCACCATGCTCAGTCGGTAAGATATGTCTCAATAATTCGAATTTTCATATATCACATATTACACAGCTAACACAATATTTTTAACAGATTTGCGGCACACATGATACCGACGGATGAGATCAGAGCCCGTCGATTTCAACAAGATTTGGATTCGGAGATCCAGGCTGCACTGGCCACAAGAGATTTTTCAACTCATGAATCGGTTCTGAAAACTGCCCGCCGTTATGAGGCAGTGGTAAAGGCGAGAGGAAGACCTCAATCTGCTGGATTTAAGCGCCCTGCCAACCAGATGGCAGGAGGAGCCTCATCTAGGCCACCTTTTTTGCCAAGGCGACCCAGAGTACCGAACCATCGTCCCAGCCCAGTCTTTTATACCTACTGCAAGAGAACTGGACATATGATTAAAGAAGGCTGGCGTGCCAACCGTCTTTACTTAGTCTGCGGCTCAGCTACTCATGATATTGGGTCTTTTCCCAAAGACAAAACCCAGTTGCTGCACCCAGGCCAGCAATTACCTATCCGCAGCAACCAGCCCTTCAGGCATCTGCTCTAAGACTTGCACTACTTGCACTACCTGCACCACCCAGAGGACCACAAGCTGCACCACCTCCTCGTCGGTTCCATCAAGCTCAAAGGAACGTTCAGAGGAATGCTCCTCAGGCCAGGCTTTCACGATGACAGTGGAAGAAGCCGAGGCCATTAGCCAAGTTATCACTAGTAACCCTTTCTTTCTCAAAATTTCTTTCAGTTTTAATATTTATCCTACATACTTTTCCTATACCTAAAACATATCCCACATACCTTAGGTATAATCTTAGTATCCTCAATACATGCACTAGCACTATTTGATACTAGAGCATCTCACTGCTTTATGTCGCAACGGTTTGTTCGAACCCATGCGATTCCAGTCTCACCGCTTGCATCCACCTGGAATGTCAGTTCCGGAAATGGCGTTCTAAAGGCAACAATGGGATACAGCTTGTGTCCGGTAGTCGTCTGCAGCAGAGAATTTTATGCTGACTTCAAAGTGCTGGACATACCGAACTTCGATATGGTTCTAGGTATGGATTGGCTTGGAACTTTTTATGCTACCATCGACTGTCGTCAAAGGAGGGTAGTATTCGAGATTCCAGACCATCCGGTCTTCTATTTCAAAAGCGGAGACCGTACCCTGGAGTCAAGTGCCTACAAAGCGAAGCCAAGGGAAGCAGTAGTTGCAGCAGCTCAAGCGGAGGAAGAATCAAGAACAGATGTGGTTCGAGAGTTCGATGATGTGTTTCCTGACGATATATCAGGTTTGCCTCCCGATCGAGCTCTTGAATTCAGCATTGATTTAGTACCAGGAGCACAACCGGTGATCAAAGCACCTTATCAATTAAGTCCGGAAGGTTTGAAGGAAGTTCGAACATAGTTGGACGAATTACTGGAGAAAGGATGGATTCGTCCCGGCACTTCAAGTTTGGGATCACCTGTACTGCTTGTGAAGAAAAATGAAGGTTCATGCAGAATGTGCATCGATTACAGAGCCTTGAACGAAATCACTATAAAGAACAAGTATCTACTTCCACGCATTGACGATTTATTCGATCAGCTAAGTGGATCTTGTGTTTTCTTTAAATTGGATCTTCGTTCAGGTTATCATCAAGTGAAGGTCAATGAAGCTGATATTCACAAAACAGCTTTCAGAACTCGCTATGGACATTACGAATTTCTAGTGATGCCATTTGGAGTGACCAATGCACCAGCAATATTCATAAACCTAATGAATCAAGTTTTCCGGGAGTACTTAGACAGGTTTGTTGTCATCTTCATCGACGACATACTGGTGTATTCAAGGAGTCGGAAAGAGCATGCAGAGTACCTACGAATTGTCCTGGAAACTCTTCGACAGCATCAACTCTATGCCAAGTACAGCAAGTGTGAGTTTTGACTAAAGCAAGTTGGTTTTCTTAGACATATCGTATCAGGAGAAGAAATCTCTGTGGATCCAACGAAAGTTTCATCAGTTAGCGAATGGCCTACACCAAAGTCAGTGAAGGACATTCGGAGTTTTTTGGGTTTAGCCGGATATTACAGAAGGTTCATTGAAAGCTTTTCAAAGATAGCAACACCCCTGACCAAGCTCACACGTAAAGATGAAGATTTTGTGTGGTCAAAAGCTTGCGAACAAGTTTTCGTAGAACTCAAGTCAAGGTTGACATCAGCACCTATTCTCGTCATATCGGATCAATCTGGAGGATTCGAAGTGCATTGCGATGCATCCGGTAAAGGATTAGGATGTGTTCTACATCTGCACGGTAAAGTTGTGGCTTATGTTTCAAGACAGCTGAAGATTCATGAGCGCAATTATCCGACGCATGATCTGGAGTTGGCAGCCATCATTTTTGCACTCAAGATTTGGCGCCATTATCTACTTAGTGAACGAGTGAACATCTATACAGATCCTAAGAGCCTGAAATACGTGTTTACTTAGAAAGAGTTGAATATGCGGCAGAGAAGATGGTTAGAACTCATGGCGGACTTTGACATCAACTTGCAATATCATCCAGGGAGGGTGAGTGTGGTTCCTGATGCTCTTAGTCGTCGACCTTTATCAATGAATCTCACCGTTCAGTGGAAGCTTCAACAAGACTTGCATCAGATGGAGATTGAAGTAGTCATGTTAGGTAATGCTTCAAGTTTGATGAATTTACAAGTTCAATCAACTATTGTCAATTAGATCAAAGCAGCTCAAGGTATTACCAATGAGCTGCAAACTCCTTCTTGTAATCATGGATCTAATTAATTACTTAAAGTAATAACAACAAATGTAAATACTCCAAGTATACATTAATTTTTAAGCAAATTTTGTACACTAAAAATGGAGTTGTTACACATTCTCATAAATTGGTTTTCTAGCATCATTCACGAACTTTTCATATTTATTCGCATGCGGTCCTTGACCAGAAGGAATGTCATCTTCGGTAGGAATACTATCACCGAGGACAGTCTCTACCATATCCTCCATTTCTTCTCCTGAAAAGAAGTTATCGTCTTCTTCTTCTTCTGCCATACTACCGTCTTCTCCTTCTTCTTCTGCCGTATTACCGTTTTCTTCTTGTCCTTCCCCGTGATATAGCCAAGTTGTATAAAGTCTAGTAAATCCATATTTAACGATGTGAAGCTCTACGATTTCTACCTTCTGCCATAACTTATTCCTACATCTGTCATACAGACAGAGAATCTTTCTAACACGATCTTATTATGTGCGCGTGCAAATTTAATAAAAGCAGCAACTCCCGTGACAAACTTAGATTGCATGTGTTGTTACCGATCCACGTACATCCAGTCCTTAACTCTGTACTCATGGGCAATGTTAGACTGTATAACATATAAATTGTAGGTTATGGTGATTATATTGAGAAATCTAAGAACGAGATGGTTACTGATAAAAAAGAAAATCCGTAGAAACAAGTTTGTCGTTGAAAAGAATAAATTATCGATTAACAAAATTAGATTTGAAGATACCCAAGTATGAAGTGTATTCTGTGTATGCATGTTTCAATTTATGACTTCGCTTAGGTGTAGAGTTGTTAGTGTGTATGTGCTTTGTGTGTGCGTTTGTTGTGTATTCGTATTGTATGTGTGTGTTTCGGCTGTCGGGGGTAAGGTTTCTATCCCATTAAGAATGTATAGAGCAAACACCCATTCGTTTGTGCTTTCATCCATTTTGAGTAAATTTCAGCAGCACCTCCTCGCTGTTCTCCGAGTACACTGTAATAGAATAGATAATCATTTCAATGTTGTAAAACAACGTTGAAATGAACATCAAATCTATCTTTGTACATGGAGAACCAGCGGAAAAGTACCGACGAAATAACTCGAAACGAATGAAAACACAAGTGAATGCAGGTGTTTACTTTATACATTTTTAACTTGTCCACACTGGATAAATCTATCGGTTATCATACGATTGAATCTTCTCGCTACATAAATTACACGACGGTTGTTAACACCGAACTATACCGTCCGATATTTAACAACCTTCGTATAGTTCTATGTCACGACGAACATTGAACGTATGTTAACCAATAGACGGGGACTAAGTCACGCTTTGATTTTCACATATGAGTATCGATGAGAATATGAAAGTTTCATATTATCATCGAGTATCATATATTGGTTTTAACTTGTAACAACCCTAAATTTCCTATACAAATTTTTTTTCAAAATATTTTTAAAATCCACAAAGGGGTATTTTAGCCTGAGCACAAGATTTAGGTAATTATTTTTGTTTTTAATTACAAGCTACAAGAATGAAATAACTCCATTTTTAGTGTACAAGAAATCACTTTAAAATTTATTGTATACTTGGAGTATTTACTCTTGCTGCTATCATTTTAAGTAATTAAATAACACAATAATTACAAGAAGGAGCTTGTAGCTCATTGGTAATACCTTGCACTGCTGAATCAAGCCACCAGAGTTCGAATCCCATGCCCCACAAAATTTTTATATCTTTTTGTTTTAATTTTTTTTTAGAAGTCAAACGGTCAAACAGCCATAACTCACAATTTATTGCGAATTAAGAAAATTAAAGTATACCAAAACCTCCCCCAGACCGAGCCAGACCCACCGACACCCGACTCGGCCATGACTCGGCCGAATCGGCCGGCGCCGCCGGCCGACCGGTCAACACGAAAATTTTTCGTGTTGACCTGGTCTAACCCCATGTATAGTCTAAATGTTTTGTACTGTTACCAATTTTCAATTAAATCTCTTTTAAGACCAAATTTAAGGAATTTTTAATGATTTTTACATTTTTTAAATATTTTTTAATCCAAACCCTAACCCTAGCCTAGCCCTATATAAAGACCCCTACCCTCTACCTTTTCCCCTCACAACTCTAAGTCCACTTTCCCAAATTCTCGAGAGCTCGGTACGAAGAGCGAGAAGCGAAGCGCTGCCGAAATCGACGACGGATTCCGGCGACCGGATCAGAACCTTCGCGACGTTTTCGACGAATCGACAACCACCACGTCCATTAGCTTCCTTAGCTTGTCCAAACCGGAAGTCCCATCCATTCTATCTTTCTTTTCTATAAGTATAAAAATACGAATTTTTGGAACCCGACGGAAATTGGACAAATCGATTTCCGATTCGGTTTTTCTATAAATTTCCACTTGTCACCTAATACTTATTATCTACCCATATTCATGTTGACTATTAATCACCCATAAACCAATTTAATCAAACATTTTCATATGAAATGATAGTTTCTTTGCAAAACCGTATTCTTTTCATAAAAATACCATGAAGTTCATTTTTCTTATTTTAATTAATTCCCTCACTCCTAATTAGGTTTATCTTTATCACTAAACTTGTAGAATCCAATTTGAATGAAATTTCACACATAAAATGATAACGTTTTCGAATACCGTATTCTTGCGCTATAATACCTTTAAGTTTAACATAGCATGTTTTATCTTTAAACTTCACCAAAACTTAAAATAAGTCACGGGATAATGACCTACCCCTACACACACTCAACATAACCCTAATTGATAAATATCAAAACACAGAATACGAAATTACAGGACCTTTCGCTAAAATACCCTAATCTTTATAACCTTTATTGAAAGCTTTAAGTTGTAAACATTTCTAGATAAAATCTTTTAATAAAATGAAAGCACGATTGGTCATGGATATCGATCGTTTATCTAAAATGTCTTGTGGTGACTAGGCAAGTGTGTCTAAGGCTAGTGGTTTTTAATTAGGCCCACGACTGTGGTTCCTTCCCACTTACCTGGCACTTACCTGGCCGCAATTGACAGTGAAGAGGCGATTTGAGGCTTCTAACGACTCATCGTTTAGACCTTAGAAATAGACTAGTTGGTTTAGGAAACCCTAGGAACTAAAATACGGAAAACTGTACTCTTTTGCAAATAAATACCCCATATTTATAAAACCGTTTTCCCAAAATGAGAAGTATTTGTTAAATCTAAGCAAAGCGCCGCTACAACCCACTTTTGGGGAACCTGTTAGGGATAGTACGGTTCATCGTGCACCCGCAGGCTAGTAGTGCGAGATTCAGACCTCCGCAAGGAGTATTCGGTCTCGAAAGGTTTAAAATACGATATTTAAGGAAAATGAGATTTTTTGAAAATAAAATATTCATTTAAAAATTATTCATGTGTTAATATATATATAATAATCATTTAAACATCTATTTTATCATAATATAAGTTTCCACATTTTTTCTAAAATTACAAGAGTAAAAAGTTACACTAAAATACCATGAAATTCTAATAAAACAATTAATACTTTTATTAGGATATATTCACTAGAATAACACAAATAAAATTCACATTCATTATAACAATAAATACGATTATTAAATACTTGGGGTGTATTTTGAAAACTATACAAACGTACTTTTTACATAAAACCCCCTCAAGTTTTACAAATTACAATAAGGCCCCTAGCTAATATTGAACTTCAAATTATCTTTCTTTTAGTCTGACTCGGGTTAGAGTCTGACTATTCCTGACTCGAATACGATTCAAGTCAATCTTTATTCTTTTTATATTCCAATACGATTTGAATACATGAAACCCTGAATCCAGTTAACAATATATTCTTTTGACTGAATCAAACCATGGATATTCATCCATTATCCTGATATTCCATTTACCTGATTATACAGTTGCAACATGTTTACTGATATCATGGTTTTGGTCAGTCACCCAACTTACATATTCCAATACTACAATACTGTTAAATCACTATGGGGTTTAAGGGGTAGATTGGTACGGAAGGTGTTAAAGATGGCACGAGGTGGTCAGATTAAGACACCTAACCTGAATCCTATTGCTGTTGTACCGTGGCATAACGGTTCCTTGTACTCTCCTTTTGCCCTGATCTCTAGCATATAGAGATCCCCCTCGTATACACTGGCATCCTTCTGTACCAAGCTGCAAACAACAGCGTTAAACAATGTTACATAATATACAACCATATAATACTTTAGAAAATACTTTTACACTGTCTTTCTAATTCCTCCTTATCTTTGGGACTTACCGAGCGACCTGTTCGCTGACGACATTCTATTTCTTTCTTCTTTGAATGTCGTCAGGTGCGTTGGACCAAACTGAGATCGAGCCCGCCGGTGAAGATTTGGTGCAGTTCCAGGAAGATCCAGAGCTCTAGATACTGTACCTTGTTCTTTCCAGTTTATTTCATTTTCTGTCATGCCACTGTTTAGGCATTGCTTTTCATTCCAGTTATATTTTCTTTTCATGCATTGTACAAAGAATGTTATTAATAAAAGTTGCTGTTATTTCTATATTATTCGTCTCTTGTGATTTACTTTATATTGCTTAGTTACGCTTAGCGTATATACTTCTGAGTATATACGTAGCGGGCCTCGTCACGTCCACTTCGCCGTACACTGGGAAGTGGGGCGTGACATAACTTGAACATTTAACTTGAATAGGTTTTACGTTTCGTTTTTAAGGGTTTGAAGTTTTTAGTTTAGGCTAAAGTTTTCTTACGTTTACGGTAAAATTATACGTTTACGTTATCATCGAGTATCCTACTGAAAAAAACTAGTGCAACCTGAACTCTAACCCTAATTACCCAAATTAACCATAATCATCACCCTAAATCAAATTATCCCTAATTAACCCAAAATTAAGCTAATTAAATCAAATTAACCCTGATCAACACCCTAACACAAATTAACTCTATTTTACCTAATTAACCCAAATTAACCCTAACCTTAATCATCATCCAAACTCAAATTAACCATATTTTACATAATTAACCAAAACTAACCCTAACCCTAATCACACACAAACCCTAACCCAAATTAACCATTGCCCAAACCAAAATTAACCTTAATTAATCCTAACCCTAACCCTAATCATCACCAACCCTGTTTTAACTAATTAACCCAAACTAACCCTAACCCTAATCATCATCCAAACCCTAACCCTACCTAATTAACCCTAACCCTAATCGTCACACAAACCCTAACTCTAACACTAATCATCATCCAAACCCTAATCCAAATTAAGCCCAATTAACCTGACCCTAACCCTAAAATCAACAACAATAACACCAAAAACAACAAAATTATAAATTAAATTTGAAATTAATTTACCTTTGTAGGTCACCGGCCGGCGGCAAACAGCTCGAGGAGGTGGAGAGCAAGAGCTCGACGAGATGGAGGAGGCCGGGAAGATGGAGCTCGAAGAGGCGCTCGCGGCGACGAGGACGATTGGCGGCGACGAGGAACTCCACGACGACCTTAATCGACGGCGATGGAGGAGGAAGTCGGCGACGAGAGGGGGGTCGAGACGATGGGCGAGGAAGTCGACGACGAGAGTGGGGTGGCGCGCGCAGGTTGGTGGAAAATTTTGGAGGACGGTGGGAATTACTTAGCTTTATTTTTTTAATGAATAACCCTTTGTTTTCTTATATTCATTGAAGACATTAAGCTGATATCACAAAATTTCGTTGATTTTTGGATATAATCACTACTACGGTTAAGTTGACCTACGGATAGAGAAATTCGTAGCCGTAACTTTTTATTGCCCCTACTGATGCTCTGCTTGTGTCTTGTGGTTCTATACATTTTTCCATGATGTTTCCTTGCCCTGCGGAATAGATGCGGATTTGAGAAGAGCGGTGATATTTGGGTTGAAGATATTCTTAATCTTGGCGTTTCGTAAGCACAAACTACTGAGCTTTGCGACTTGAACTTTCTATATAGTGGTGTGGGAATGCTCTACCCAGAGTTAGAAACTATCTCACTTGTTCTGAGTTGATTCCCCACTTTCATCAAATCCAACCTACTACAAGCTCCCAGTTAATCTGAAAACTTTGGTGCAGAACAATTTTTTTTCTATATTTTCTATTAGGAAATGGGATGCTTGATACCCTTTTGGGAGAAAATTCTCATCATTGATCGATCGATCGTATTCATGAGACTAACAACCCATACACACGCACTAGACTAAATATGGCGAGTCCTAGATACGTAAGCACTTTATCCTGATCCCAGTTGTAAATTCAATAATTGTAATTCATATTTCTTAGTTTTCCGGTATTTTTTTCACTACATTTTACATATGTAGATGCAATTAAAAATCTACGCCTTATTGAATTACAGCGGAGTTAGACTTTTCGTAAAGAATATTTGTAAAAAAAACGTATTCGTAAAGAGTGGCTTATGGCTCTGTTGAGTGCCTGTAGCATATAGCTATTGAAAACAAAATCAACGCCGGTTCATTTACATAAGAATGGCTATCATCTGACACACATCTTCTACTTTGTGGCTGCAGGCCAGCGAAACTTATTGAGATTATGAAGGAACGCTTTGTTTCCTTAGGCGGGTTTGTTATTGAGAGCAAATCCTTGTCAAGTATATGCATTTATGATGATGCAGCAGTAAGTCTAACGCCAATGGCGAATCGAATATGTATACTTATTTTTTCCTAGTTGATGTGATTTTTACTATCTTGGGCTTAATTATAAATGTTTATATTTGAGCCTCTTGCTTTTGCAACATCACCTCGCATCTCATATCATTTTTCTTAATGCCTGACATAACCCGTCTTGCTTTTGGTACAAAGAAGATATTTTTTCCAGAGATACCTCGGAGTGCTATTCATATGTATGGTGAAGAGACCAGAAAATCCAGTGTAGAATTATTTTTGAGATTATGATAATTCTACCTCAGTAATTATTGTTAAGGAAATTCAAATTGATAATTTACTTTCGACATGCTTATTCTTAGAGAAAAGTGGACTTCCTTCGCTATAAGGGCGAGATCTCATAATGTGTATGAATTCCGACTGAATTGTAGGCAACACGATGTAGAAATGACATTCAAGACTTCCTTGAAGTGAATTTTTTTTGTTACTTGCTCATCAACACGTGCATCCCTTAATGTCAAATATAACTTTCCCAAATAAGACTATGAAATAGTTGCTGCATCCAGGTGAAATATTATCGGACTTCTCTCAGTAGAAATCATGAATTAGAGGGAGTTAGAACATATAGGTGCGGCTGAAGATTGATTGAGTGAATTTTGATGTGAGTGAAAGAGGTGGATAATTAATCCACCCGCATCTTTAAAAGATCTTAATGAATACACCCGAGTTCAGCTACAAATAACAGCACTACAAGTGCTTAATACAAATAAATAAAAGGTTCATACAGTTAACACCAAATTACATGACTGGAGCAACACCCAAAATGTTTCATTGCCCCCTCAGTCAAGTCGAGCTCCCGTCTACAGCCCCCCCCCCCCCCCATCCAGTACTCATAGTGTCATCGTCGACATCCTCCTCAGTGTCATCGGGTGGGTCCTCGTCCCCCCCCCACCCCCACCCCACCCCACCCACCCTTCTTCCTCATTCGCTGGCAACGTCTTCTGCATCTTCAATCGGGCGGCATCTGAAAACATGCAAAACCAATTATGCAATGTGCTGGATATACTTCAACCACTTTGATATAGGGTTGATATCAGGTTGACAACGAACTCTAACATCTTATTAAATATTCATGGATCTTTCTGAATCATAGCCGACCATATTTTACTGGAAAAGGCTTAGATGATAATTTTCTTTTGGCACCATATACAATAACCTTGTCAGTTGTCTTGTTTTAGTTTCTTATGCAATGACTAACAATATTTAGCTTGGCAATGTTATATTTTACCATGATCAATTTTGTTTAACTAGAAAAAGATGATTGTTTTATTTGTATCTCCCAGATCTTGAAATTGGCTGACGGAGGTGTTTTGTCTTCACGTCTAATTGTTGATTCAATGGGTAATTTCTCTCCAGTAGTGAAACAGGCAAGTTTGTTCATATGCTTGTCTCACTCTTGATGTTGTGCATGATAGTTCAGCTCATAGATAACCAACCGCGCACATGATTATTTATGTAACATATGACTCTTAAATATTGAAGTGAAATATATCGCGTTTGTGACTCGAATTCATCATAAGTTGCATTGTCCTGGATAGTTCAGATTCTTTGGCGGGCCAAAACATGAATCCTATTTCCAGAACCTCTATCAAAAGCATCAAGTTAGTAATTATTGATATAGTGATGTATCTTACTTCCTATTTTCACTTCCATCAAGACAACTTTTGGTGGTTCCAAATTGAAAATTCAAGCGTAGATATTCGAAAATGTTAGTTACTCGCATTTCAAAAGAATTCTAATACTTAATTTCTTAATGATGATCTCTCTATTTTACTTGCTTTCCTTTGAAAGGTTGCAATGGTAAGGTCAGACAACGCATACCCTAACGTGAGATCTCATACATTGCAAGAACCGCGCCTTATATAATAATATAAACATTGTTATGTCGATTTGAAAACTATTCGTGCCTCAAGAAAAGATGGCCATCTTCTGTATGGAGGACAATTCTGACCACTTGCAAATCCTCAAAAGTGCTGTGGACATAGTTAGCTGTGTGCATGACCGTATTTATGTACATCGCTGCATCTAATGTATTACGATACTTAACTAACTATGAAAATACTCATAGATTCATCATAGAATTTTGGAGATTTATATTTTGTATTTATCTTTTTTACCCTTTAATCCTTTATTTCCATAATCTCCTTTCTTTCTATATAGATCAGATTGGGCAGAAAGCCAGATGGGTTTTGCCTTCTTGTGGGATCTTGCGCTCGTGGTTTTAAAGGAGAATACAACGAGTGATGTTATATTTAGTAGTTCATCTGCGAAGAAATTGGGAAATTCACTTCTACAATATTTTTGGGAGGTAATTTCAATTTTCCAGGACACATAAATTCTAACAAGTCTCTATCAGTCCTTAGTCTGTTCTTAGTTCTTACCTTACCATGCCATCTATAGATCTTTACAATTGAGAATAATTCAACAAGGTAAAAGCATCTTAGATGGTATGCAGCGTCTGGATCCATAATCGAATATACGAAATCATACCCAAGGAAAGGGAGGGAATAGCTCAATCACATCCAGAATTCACACAATGAAAGTCCAAGAATTCCAGTTACAGTTCCATATTTGCTTTTGACAAGAGTCGGGCCTCTGAAATAGAAAATGAAGAGTATTTAGCGGCTTAGGGTCCAACATGCTATATCGGCTTTAAAAACTGCTGTTTATATATTGCGTTTACTCTTCTGTTTGGTATCGAATTGGGAACTGAACTTATTGATTTGATAATTCTTCTTCGGATAAAATTATAGGCATTTCCTGCTGGTTCTGGTCCCACTGATCGAACCACATATCTATTCACTTATGTTGCTGTGCAACCTGGAGCTCCCAAGCTGGAAGAGCTTTTAGAGGATTTCCGGGATATATCACCAAATTATCAGGTTAGTGGTCAATTCTTTTCTTAGTTCTGGATATATATTTTTTTCATTTCCTCATTTTAACTTTTATGTTTACGATCCGCTGTCTGATGTGTAATCTTGGATCTTAACTGTTGGTATATCATGCATTACATAATCTGAAATTGAATTCCCTAAAGTTTGTTATATTTTCAGGTGTAAGATTTTGCTTAATTCTTACGTGATTTTTGATTGCGATAACTTGGCACTTCGATTGACATTTCCATGAATATTCCTAAGTTATTTTTCCCCCCTCAATTTATAAGCAACTGATATAAGCTTTGTAAAGTTTTTTTTCCAAATGGGATATTCATCTTCTTTATTGTTTTCTATCCGGTGGGATTTTGCAAGATCCCCTTGCACATCCATTTTACATCAATTAACCCATATCCAAATCCAAACCTTCTAAAAACATTATATCCATGACTAGTACCTCCCCTATGACTGTTACCAATTTTTTTCTGGGTTAAAGATCATCCGAGTTCAGTTTCCCAAGCATGCTTACTGTTGAGAAGAAACAAATAGAACTTAGAAAGTAATTTATATCCGGTACAAACTAGTTCCTTTCGGATCTAATTGTTTATGGATTTGATTCATTCCACCTATCAGTCATTTTCTTTTTACATTGAAAGATATAAAAAATGATCAATTATTATAATATTTGTATTAGAGCAGGCATGAGCTATATATGGGTTAAAGATCATCCGATAAACATGATTATACCATACCACACAAAGGGAGCACCAAATGGATGTTATGACATAAAAGAAGTGATACTTTTTCCATCAGTGTATCTACTGGACAAGAGGTATATTATTACTTTTCTAAATAGCAAGAGAATGATAATTTTCAGAAAAAGAGATGCCTTGGAATCAAAGCCTATTCTTGAAACTATGCTAGAAGCGAGATAGGGGTGCATTGAAGCTTCCCAAGACGTGGCTGAGTCATGTGTCAACGCCTTTATCCCTAGCAGATTCATACACTTAACCTAATCCAATTTGATTTGACGAGTGTGCATTTGGAAAATGATCTTATCCTCCCTCTAAGGTGCAAGGATCGAGATAGCTTGATTAGCAGATAGCCTTTAGGACTGAGGGACTTGTTGTGTCGAGAATGCATTACCGTCGAATGAACTCTGCTCCTACTTCCGTGGTTACTCCCCAATAAGCACACCCACACGTACTGCTTCCCGGAAAGGATCCACTGCCTCTGGCTCGCATTCCGTCCCAGTTCCTAACATCTACAGTTCGTATGCACCAAATATGCATGCCGGGCGTCCTAATTTATAGCAAACCATGGTCTTGTTGTATGGCTTCTATTGAGAAGGTCTAGGAACTTTTATATCATTACCAAAGTTCCCATATCGTGAAGTTTGTTTATTTTCATTGGCACAATATCATCAATCCTTGTGTCATGCAACATTTCTAAGTAATTCTGATCGTTGTATGCAATTGTCCAGCTAAGCATCGATGCTCTCTTTAGCACCTCTCTGTTCAAAAAGACTATTCTTATTTATTCAGCTTTCTGTAACATAATTTTCATGTTACATGTAATTTAAGCATGATTACTAATCTACCATAGTCCTACTATAAGAAATTATAGCACTGTATTCCAGAATCTGACATATCTCTCTTTCCATAATGGAGCGGATGTACAATTTTTCAGCCCGCTTCCAGCAGCATTTGATCGTATAATTCAGGTGGTTCAATATTTTAAATAAGTTTACTTTATAGTTTCTATGTAAATCTATTTGCCACCCTTTCACATCTTTCTAGTGGTTCTATTTGCCCCCCCCCCCCACCCCCACCCCACCACACACACACACACATTTTTTTTTTTTTTGACTAATAGGCATATATGAAGCAATATCTGGAAACTATCTAGATATGCACAGTTTGGGTTTACTGAATCCTTACATGGTTTGTTTCTTTCCTCGCTTATTATGTTTCCTCACATTATGTATGGTGTACTCAATAATTTTTAAATCATTTGCAGCCAAATTTGAGGGCATCATGGTTGTTTCAAAGGGCATTGTTAGCCCGACCAAATTCTGGTGTTTCATCAACTTTCATAAATGAGCTTCTTTATTTCAATTTCCAATCTATGCAGGTAACTAAGTAAACACGCCTTGAGGTTTCATGAGAAACCATTAATGTATTTCATTACCAGAGTCTTGGAGATCCAGTGCTTCGGCCATTCCTTCAGGTTAGAAATGTGATGTCGTGTTAGGAGTGTGCTCTCGATTATTAAGATGCATTCTGTGCACGTCTGGATCTTTGAGCGTGTAGCTCAGTTTCGACCCATGTAGATTCTTGGCAAATTGCTCATTTGAGCAGAAGTGGCCTGAAACTCTTTTCCTTATTTGCCGTTTGTAGGATGCGATACAGTTTGGCCCTCTTGTGAAGACATTGGGCTCGGTTATGCTAAATCACCCTGGTATCCTACCATCAATATTCAAACAGGTGACTATAATAATATTCTCATATTATTATATTATTGCACTGTGCGCATCTGTATGTCTCGTCTCATGAAATGTGTGTTTTTGGGATTTAGAAATGGCACTTTTAAAGAGAACTTGCAAATCACAGAGGCATACATCCAATTCTCACCAAATTTTCTTAATTTTAGAAAGGAAGAAAGTCGCCTTTTCTCTTCACTGGTACCCCTCACTTCTCTCTTTATTTATCGGGTACTTATAAACTCGCTCAGAGTTACTTTCATACTTGTGACCGTCCAAACATGTGAAGCAACATATGCCTTGTTCCTGTACAAATGTGAAATGATAATTTTTTTTGAGGGGGGGGGGTGGGGATTAAGCATGCATGTATCTAGGAATGTGCATTTTAAATTTGAAGCAAACTCCCTAGTTACTTTACCCCACCACTAATATGTTTGTTATGATATCACCATGTCTATGCTATATAGAATTGTCTTACATGCCACTAATGCATTTCATCTTTATTTCCCCTTTTCCATTCCTATTTGTTCTTCAGGTCGGAATTCCTGTGATTCTTGATTGGTTAGTGCATTTTGTGATGCTTGGTTGGTACACATTATTAACGAGTTACTTTGATCCTGTTATAAGGTATGTTATAACATTTAATTTGTGCAATTGTTGTAGCTTGAATCTTTTGAGTTAATTTTCATCTTATGCGATTTCTTCACTACTAAAGGTCATGGATCGATTTCCTTCCTCAAAAGAAGAAATATGAATTGAGCCGCACTCTTGAAGCTTGGAAGTATGGATCTGGATTAGATTACAAGCCATTCGAGTGAAATAATTAAGAAAGAAACTTTATACTTGTAAATTCCGAAGGTTAGTTTCTGCCTCTGAACTATTTATTTCATATACAATTTCATTGATGCGAAAACAATATTATCAGATGCCAAGATGTGTACATTTTATTTGATACATGAATTATAATTTTGTAGACGGGCTTACCTCTTCAAGGACTCACATGCCTACAGATTGATATTATCTCATTTTGTCAATTTCCTGTGCGAGCTTCCAAAATCAAAATGACAGTGGAAGACATCAATATGTATTTGTTTTCTGAAATTAAGATTTAGAAATTGAATAACTTATATTTAGGCGAACGTTGTCTGAGATATTTTTATTACTATCGTTTATTTTTCTCTAGGCCTCTTAAAGAGCCAGCTGAATATCTTCTCGATGCTTACCCGCAGATGGAGACCAGTCACACGAGGAAGCAATGGATATAGATCTCTGTATAATTATAGTGAGCACCAAGTTTTTCTACATGAAATTTCTGTCAACTTGATAAATTAATATATAGAATGTTGAATTGTCTATTAGAAACACATTATGCAAAAAGATCTGTTCTTACATCAAATATTCTGCTTTTTTTGGACACTTGGTTTCAAATATCCATGGATCACAAAATAGAAGACACGGGAATAAAAAGGAGATGTATACATTTATAACGGTATATATTTTATTCAGTGTACAAAGTTTGGATCTATCTACTATAAATAAATGAATAAATCATATTCCATTTGTTTCGCTATGTGCCTGTTAATAAAGCTCCGTGTGCTTATACCATTTAGCTCCACACACAAAAAAGTCATATTCTGTTTAAATTCTAGTTTCCTGTTATGTACCACACATGCAATTTTGGATGAGCGTCGAAATAGAGTCCCTTCTAGAAATTGTGTTTGCCAAGTTTCCTGTATGGATCTGCTTTATTTCCTTCTCAATCTCAACATCATTCAAGGTCTTGTTCATGTATAGTTGCACTAGTGCCTTCTTATTTGGCTTGATGTTCTTCCCGTAGCCACCATACATTCGATGCCCCTATTTCATAGAATGAAATTTGCTCGAATTATTGATATATTTTAGCACTCATTATTGTAAATCTGAGGGTAGATTACATTACGGTACCCTTAGCTATCACTGTGGTTCACTAAACTGCCTTAAGTTTCCTATCACAGTAAGCTCCCTTAACACCAAGATTATGGGAGTTTGCTGCAACAGAATACTTTAAAGCAGTTTAGTGAAAAATAGAGATGGTTAAGGGTTATTTAGTGAAATTTACCCTAAATCTGAAGTAGAAATAGTTTTGGAAGTTTATAAGAACCTGTAGTGAGTTTGCCATGTTTCCTCCATGATTTGCCATGAACACTTTACTTTTAAGACAAACAAGATAGTCTATTGCTGCTAGAATCGAGGGTTTATGTTCGATACCGTTGAGTTCTCCAGAGTTAGCTAGGTTCCACTTATTCCGTAAATTTGGAAATCGCGTTTTTAATGGCTCAAGAGCTTTTTCACCTCCAAATGGTACACCGCCAGCCCAATAAATTCTGGTGCTTTTTGGTGCACCAAGTCCTTTGAGCATCCTAAACAAGCATGGAAACCATAGGTTATGAATTGCATTTTGAATACATATCTAGTATGTTTGCCTATTCTTTGAATAAAGGTTCCTATTTAAGTCGAAATTCAAAAGTGTACAATGTTATGTAACCAGTGTTTCCATGGTCCAAGCACACGATGTTTTAAACGTTCTAGATTCTAATGTGTTCATTATTGTCATTATCGGTCAGTTTTCATCCTAGTTTATAACCACTTGTTCTATGACATTTCATTGACCATCAATGATAAATTTATCTTAAGAAGATTCGATCGGCTATCATTTATCCGTTTGAATCTGTACTTGAGTACCTGGTGAAACAAGTAAATATAGAAAATTGAAATATTTTTTTTTTAATCACAAGATGACTTCACAAAGCCTACTACAATTGTAGCATATTATCATGAGCTAAACTAAGTCCTTTTATATAATTAGCCATATAATGAAACCACACCTCAAATTTCAGTAACATCTTATTGCTAGAGCATGTTCAACCTATGCCATTGTGCATAAAGGTATGAGTTCTAACAAAATTTAACACATCAATCTTAAGATATTTCTTATTGGTGCACAGATATCTTCTTCGCCATCAAAGTGAGCTAATATGTGGTGTAATTAAATCTTGATATTCAAACAAACATGCATACCTGGAAATTTCTTCGGCATTAAGAGGACAAAGTCCTGCAGAATAACGATCTAGTGCAGTAAGCTTAGAACGAGAAGTTAAGAGCTGAGGTTTTGCAGCTCGTTCGTTCTCGATCACCAAGTCTGATTCGTTTCCTAAACCAGAATGGCACCCAGTGCGCACCCACACATCTTTTTCTAACCGAAGATGCAATGCCATATATGGGCCGGCTTGCCCAATTTTATTAGCTAATTTTTCTGCCATTTCCTCTATCCATGGTCGAAATTTTAGAGCTTCAAAGGCGACCTGTAAAATTATTTGAACATAGCCAGTCACTAGAAGACTCTTTTTCAATCATGAATGGAGGAGGGCAAGGCCATGACCCCGGTCCCGGCAGCGACCCCCGGCCGCTTCCTAAAAGTAAAATAAACCCATCTCGGGTCGCCCGCTCGACCGCCGGAGTGACTCTTGAAGACGAGACAGGAATCGAGAAGGGAAAGGCTGAAGGGAACCGCCCGCAACTTCAGGCGGATCAAGAACCCGAGGTGAATCCTCCATGAGTTCGGCACAAACTGGCTGGGGGCCAAACCGAAGAAATTCAGAGCGGCGATGACCTCAGGAGAGAAGGGCGGGCGCATTCCGCCCCAAAAAGCTTCCAAGTACAGGGCAACCTCCCTGCCCCGTACCTGATCTGCCCTCTCTCCCTCCTTGGCCAGACGAAGCGTGTAGCGCGGGGGATGTGGAAGCGAGCCGGAGCGTTGGCGAGCTCGTCCTCATGCCTCATCCAGCACGGGATGCTGGGGGCCACATCTCCTGCCTCCTCCCTGGAGGCGGCCCCCGCCTCACGACCCCAGGGAGAGGGTCCAGCCCCTGCTCCCCGAGGAGACTCAGACACAGCTAAGGCAACTCTAGAATCTACGCCTACAACGTCTACTGATTCTACAGAGGAAGATATCTAACCTGGGAAAAGAAATTCTTCAAAGGCTGGAAACAAGAGAAGGGAGACGACCGCCGAGCAGCCGGAACTTGAGAGAGGTAAATATGAAGGAGCAAGGGCCCTGGGGCGGACCCCACCCATATTTATTACTGCATATGGCCTTATCCTACGGCGCCCATCGCCTCCCGCCAAAACGGCTCCTCGCGCCCAGCGGCTCCGATCGCTCCACGTGGCAGTCCAGCGCTGAACCGTGTCCCATCAGACGCCGCAGGCCTGCATATATCGCATCAGCCAACCGACGCCCGACACGTAGACCATCGCTTCAACTGCAGAGTGCACGAACCGGCGCACCTTCTTTAAATGCAGATATCTCGTTTTGATTCGCTGGCGGAAAAGACAACCGACGGCCCGAGGACTCGTCCCGACGAAACCCTAAAAGGGATCTCACTTCGGGAGGCCCGACAGTCCACTCCTGACCCGACCACTAGCCGGTCGGGACAAGAGTGGGGGGCTAATGATAGTGCTCGATATTGGCGATCCCCAAGACCATGACATGTGGCAGGTGACGCGTCCCAGAACTCAGAAGCAAAGGCCCACAGGGGCCGACCAGGCCACCCCATACCCAACCTGCAAGCGCAAGCTGGCCCTCCTCGGGGCCCCTGCAAATTGGCCTCCTCGGCCTCTCGGCTCGCCTCGAGCTGCCACCAGACCAAGACCCCTCGGCTTCCTCGCTCGCACCCGAGCTCCCGGCCGAGGCCGTCTTCCTCGGTCCTCCGACCAACTCCATCGCTCACAGGCATAACCGCCGTTCCGCGAATCTCGTCATGCGCTGATTCTACGCCAGCAACATCCCACGTTCCATGCCAGCAATCCCTATTAATGGGCGATCCGCTTTCTGCGTGGGCGTGACGTCGGGGGGGGGGCATAACCGCCGGCTAGATTCTCGCGCCCGCTGCTGCGTGCTCCACCGCTATATAAACCCCCATCACAGAGGGGTCAAGTAAGCCATTTTTCTGACCCTTTTAGCCGTTACTCTGCTCGGATCTCATTACTAACTTGAGCGTCGGAGGATCCTCGGTGGTACCAAACCACCCCGGGACTTCTTTGCAGGTACTCGGCATCAACTCCCACACTTCACCTCTTCCTCAAAAAACCCATTGAGACCCATACGTAACGGAGGATAATCCACCAAGTCCACTGACAGAGGCCTGAAAAAGAGCTCCATCAACTTCCTTCGCTATAAGGGTGAGATCTCATAATTTGTATGCATTCCGACTGAATTGTAGGCAACACGATGTAGAAATGACATTCAAGACTTCCTTGAAGTGAATTTTTTTGTTACTTGCTCATCAACACGTGCATCCCTTAATGTCAAATATAACTTTCCTAAATAAGACTATGAAATAGTTGCTACATCCAGGTGAAATATTATCGGACTTCTCTCAGTAGAAATCATGAATTAGAGGGAGTTAGAACATATAGGTGCGGCTGAAGATTGATTGAGTGAATTTTGATGTGAGTGAAAGAGGTGGATAATTAATCCACCCGCATCTTTAAAAGATCTTAATGAATACACCTGAGTTCAGCTACAAATAACAGCACTACAAGTGCTTAATACAAATAAATAAAAAGGTTCATACAGTTAACACCAAATTACATGACTGGAGCAACACCCAAAATGTATATAATAATATAAACATTGTTATGTCGATTTGAAAATTATTCGTGCCTCAAGAAAAGGTGGCCATCTGCTTGTATGAAGGACAATTCTGACCACTTGCAAATCCTCAAAAGTGCTGTGGACATAGTTAGCTGTGTGCATGACCGTATTTATGTACATCGCTGCATCTAATGTATTACGATACTTAACTAACTCTGAAAATACTCATAGATTCATCATAGAATTTTGGAGATTTATATTTTGTATTTATCTTTTTTACCCTTTAATCCTTTATTTCCATAATCTCCTTTCTTTCTATATAGATCAGATTGGGCAGAAAGCCAGATGGGTTTTGCCTTGTTGTGGGATCTTGCGCTCGTGGTTTTAAAGGAGAATACAACGAGTGATGTTATATTTAGTAGTTCATCTGCGAAGAAGTTGGGAAATTCACTTCTACAATATTTTTGGGAGGTAATTTCAATTTTCCAGGACACATAAATTCTAACAAGTCTCTATCAGTCCTTAGTCTGTTCTTAGTTCTTAATCGAATATACGAATATACGAAATCATACCCAAGGAAAGGGAGGGAATAGCTCAATCACATCCAGAATTCACACAATGAAAGTCCAAGAATTCCAGTTACAGTTCCATATTTGCTTTTGACAAGAGTCGGGCCTCTGAAATAGAAAATGAAGAGTATTTAGCGGCTTAGGGTCCAACATGCTATATCAGCTTTAAAAACTGCTGTTTATATATTGCGTTTACTCTTCTGTTTGGTATCGAATTGGGAACTGAACTTATTGATTTGATAATTCTTCTTCGGATAAAATTATAGGCATTTCCTGCTGGTTCTGGTCCCACTGATCGAACCGCATATCTATTCACTTATGTTGCTGTGCAACCTGGAGCTCCCAAGCTGGAAGAGCTTTTAGAGGATTTCTGGGATATATTACCAAATTATCAGGTTAGCGGTCAATTCTTTTCTTAGTTCTGGATATATATTTTTTTCATT
This sequence comes from Agapanthus africanus, assembly GCA_030015575.1. NCBI lineage: Eukaryota > Viridiplantae > Streptophyta > Magnoliopsida > Asparagales > Amaryllidaceae > Agapanthus > Agapanthus africanus. The sequence goes on along the minus strand of CM057338.1, from coordinate 414,230,680 downwards.
TCCTCGTTTTAACTTTTATGTTTATGATCCGCTGTCTGATGTGTAATCTTGGATCTTAACTGTTGGTATATCATGCATTACATAATCTGAAATTGAATTCCCTAAAGTTTGTTATATTTTCAGGTGTAAGATTTTGCTTAATTCTTACGTGATTTTTGCTTGCGATAACTTGGCACTTCGATTGACATTTCCATGAATATTCCTAAGTTATTACTTTTCTAAATAGCAAGAGAATGATAATTTTTCAGAAAAAGAGATGCCTTGGAATCAAAGCCTATTCTTGAAACTATGCTAGAAGCGAGATAGGGGTGCATTGAAGCTTTGTATAACATCTACAGTTCGTATGCACCAAATATGCATGCCGGGCGTCCTAATTTATAGCAAACCATGGTCTTGTTGTATGGCTTCTACGGAGAAGGTCTCGGAACTTTTATATCATTACCAAAGTTCCCATATCGTGAAGTTTGTTTATTTTCATTGGCACAACATCATCAATCCTTGTGTCGTGCAACATTTCTAAGTAATTCTGATTGTTATATTGTCCAGCTAAGCATCGATGCTCTCTTTAGCACCTCTCTGTTCAAAAAGACTATTCTTATTTATTCAGCTTTCTGTAACATAATTTTCATGTTACATGTAATTTAAGCATGATCACTAATCTACTACAAGAAATTATAGCACTGTATTCCAGAATCTGACATATCTCTCTTTCCATACATGGTTTGGGTTTACCGAATCCTTACATGGTTTGTTTCTTTCCTCGCTTATTATGTTTCCTCACATTATGTATACCGATAATTTTTAAATCATTTGCAGCCAAATTTGAGGGCATCATGGTTGTTTCAAAGGGCATTGTCAGCCCGACCAAATTCTGGTGTTTCATCAACTTTCATAAACGAGCTTCTTTATTTCAATTTCCAATCTATGCAGGTAACTAAGTAAACACGCCTTGAGGTTTCATGAGAAATCATTAATGTATTTCATTACAAAATTTGTGTTCCACTGTGAATCTTAATAATATTTTACCAGAGTCTTGGAGATCCAGTGCTTCGGCCATTCCTTCAGGTTAGAAATGTGATGTCGTGTTAGGAGTGTGCTCTCGATTATTAAGATGCATTCTGTGCACGTCTGGATCTTTGAGCGTGTAGCTCAGTTTCGACCCATGTAGATTCTTGGCAAATTGCTCATTTGAGCAGAAGTGGCCTGAAACTCTTTTCCTTATTTGCCGTTTGTAGGATGTGATACGGTTTGGCCCTCTTGTGAAGACATTGGGCTCAGTTATGCTAAATCACCCTGGTATCCTACCATCAATATTCAAACAGGTGACTATAATAATATTCTCATATTATTATATTATTGCACTGTGCGCATCTTTATGTCTCGTCTCATGAAATGTGTGTTTTTGGGATTTAGAAATACAACAACAACAACAACAACTGAGCCTTTTATCCCAAGCATATAGGGTAGGCTACATGAACCAACATGAGAATCACGCCGGGTCCAGCACATGAATCCTCTGTCTCCACTCACTTCTATCGAACAATATACTTTCATTGAGTCCTTTGGCAATCATATCGTTTCGTATCACCTCCATCCATGTTTTCTTCGGTCTCCCTTTTGCCCTTTTGCCATTACCCATATCGAGAGTATCTATTCGTCGAACCGGTGCTTCCATAGGTCTGCGTCGCACATGACCAAACCATCTAAGCCGGTTTTCCCGCATCTTCTCCTCCACGGGTGCTACACCAACTTTTGCACGAATATCCTCATTTCGCACCTTGCAAATCACAGAGGCATACATCCAATTCTCACCAAATTTTCTTAATTTTAGAGAGGAAGAAAGTCGCCTTTTCTCTTCACTGGTACCCCTCACTTCTCTCTTTATTTATTGGGTACTTATAAACTCGCTCAGAGTTACTTTCATACTTGTGACCGTCCAAACATGTGAAGTAACATATGGTTAAATGAAGATATTCATCTGTCAATGACTTGGTGATGAAATTGAGCAACATATGCCTTGTTCCTGTACAAATGTGAAATGATAATTTTTTTTTTGTGGGGCTGCGGTGGTGTGGGGGGGGGGGGGGGATTAAGCATGCATGTATCTAGGAATGTGCATTTTAAATTTGAAGCAAACTCTCTAGTTACTTTACCCCACCACTAATATGTTTGTTATGATATCGCCATGTCTATGCTATATAGAGTTGTCTTACATGCCACTAATGCATTTCATCTTTATTTCCCCTTTTCCATTCCTATTTGTTCTTCAGGTCAGAATTCCTGAGATTCTTGATTGGTTAGTGCATTTTGTGATGCTTGGTTGGTACACATTATTAACGAGTTACTTTGATCCTGTTATAAGGTATGTTATAACATTTAATTTGTGCAATTGTTGTAGCTTGAATCTTTTGACCTATACAATCTTTTGAGTTAATTTCATCTCATGCGATTTCTTCACCACTAAAGGTCATGGATCGATTTCCTTCCTCAAAAGAAGAAATATGAATTGAGCCGCACTCTTGAAGCTTGGAAGTATGGATCTGGATTAGATTACAAGCCATTCGACTGAAATAATTAAGAAAGAAACTTTATGCTTGTAAATTCCGAAGGTTAGTTTCTGCCTCTGAACTATTTATTTCATATACAATTTCATTGATGCGAAAACAATATTATCAGATGCCAAGATGTGTACATTTTATTTGATACATGAATTATAATTTTGTAGACGGGCTTACCTCTTTAAGGACTCACATGCCTACAGATTGATATTACTTCATTTTGTCAATTTCCTGTGCGAGCTTCCAAAATCAAAATGACAGTGGAAGACATCTATATGTATTTTTTTTTCTGAAATTAAGATTTAGAAATTGAATAGCTTATATTTAGGCGAACGTTGTCTGAGATATTTTTATTACTTTCGTTTATTTTTCTCAAGGCCTCTTCAAGAGACAGCTGAATATCTCCTCGATGCTTACCCGCAGATGGAGACCAGTCACACGAGGAAGCAATGGATATAGATCTCTGTATAATTATAGTGAGCACCAAGTTTTTATACATGAAATTTCTGTCAACTTGATAAATTAATATATAGAACGTTGAATTGTCTATTAGAAACACATTATGCAAAAAGATCTGTTCTTACATCAAATATTCTGCTTTTTTTTGGACACTTGGTTTCAAATATCCATGGATCACAAAATAGAAGACACGGGAATAAAAAGGAGATGTGTACATTTATAACGGTATATATTTTATTCAGTGTACAAAGTTTGGATCTATCTACTATAAATAAATGAATAAATCATATTCCATTTGTTCCGCTATGTGCCTGTTAATAAAGCTCCGTGTGCTTATACCATTTTAGCTCCACACAAAAAAAGTTATATTCTGTTTAAATTCAAGTTTCCTGTTATGTACCACACATGCAATTTTGGATGAGCGTCGAAATAGAGTCCCTTCTAGAAATTGTGTTTGCCAAGTTTCCTGTATGGATCCGCTTTATTTCCTTCTCAATCTCAACATCATTCAAGGTCTTGTTCATGTACAGTTGCACTAGTGCCTTCTTATTTGGCTTGATGTTCTTCCCGTAGCCACCATACATTCGATGCCCCTATTTCATAGAATGAAATTTGCTCGAATTATTGATATATTTTATCACTCATTATTGTAAATCTGAGGGTAGATTACATTACGGTACCCTTAGCTATCACTGTTGCTCACTAAACTGCCTTAAGTTTCCTATCACAGTAAGCTCCCTTAACACCAAGATTATGGGAGTTTGCTGCAACAGAATGCTTTAAAGCAGTTTAGTGAAAAATAGAGATGGTCAAGGGTTATTTAGTGAAATTTACCCTAAATCTGAAGTAGAAATAGTTTTGGAAGTTTATAAGAACCTGTAGTGAGTTTGCCATGTTTCCTCCATGATTTGCCATGAACACTTTACTTTTAAGACAAACAAGATAGTCTATTGCTGCTAGAATTGAGGGTTTATGTTCGATACCATTGAGTTCTCCAGAGTTAGCTAGGTTCCACTTATTCCGTAAATTTGGAAATCGCGTTTTTAATGGCTCAAGAGCTTTTTCACCTCCAAATGGTACACCGCCAGCCCAATAAATTCTAGTGCTTTTTGGTGCACCAAGTCCTTTGAGCATCCTAAACAAGCATGGAAACCATAGGTTATGAATTGCATTTTGAATACATATCTAGTATGTTTGCCTATTCTTTGAATAAAGGTTCTTATTTAAGTCGAAATTCAAAAGTGTACAATGTTATGTAACCAGTGTTTCCATAGTCCAAGCACACAATGTTTTAAACATTCTAGATTCTAATGTGTTCATTATTGTCATTATCGGTCAGTTTTCATCCTAGATTATAACCACTTGTTCTATGACATTTCATTGACCATCAATGATAAATTTATCTTAAGAAGATTCGATCGGCTATCATTTATCCGTTTGAATCTGTACTTGAGTACCTGGTGAAACAAGTAAATATAGAAAATTGAAATATTTTTTTTTAATCAGAAGATGACTTCACAAAGCCTACTACAATTGTAGCATATTATCATGAGCTAAACTAAGTCCTTTTATATAATTAGCCATATAATGAAACCACACCTCAAATTTCAGCAACATCTTATTGCTAGAGCATGTTCAACCTATGCCATTGTGCATAAAGGTATGAGTTCTAACAAAATTTGACACATCAATCTTAAGATATTTCTTATTGGTGCGCAGATATCTTCTTCGCCATCAAAGTGAGCTAATATGTGGTGTAATTAAATCTTGATATTCAAAGAAACATGCATACCTGGAAATTTCTTCGGCATTAAGAGGACAAAGTCCTGCAGAATAACGATCTAGTGCAGTAAGCTTAGAACGAGAAGTTAAGAGCTGAGGTTTTGCAGCTCGTTCGTTCTCGATCACCAAGTCTGATTCGTTTCCTAAACCAGAATGGCACCCAGTGCGCACCCACACATCTTTTTCTAACCGAAGATGCAATGCCATATATGGGCCCGCTTGCCCAATTTTATTAGCTAATTTTTCTGCCATTTCCTCTATCCATGGTCGAAATTTTAGAGCTTCAAAGGCGACCTGTAAAATTATTTGAACATAGCCAGTCACTAGAAGACTCTTTTTTATTGGCCAAAATTACACAAAACTACCTTTAAGATCTCTTTATCACAATAAGCTCCCTTGAAGTAATCCATTTAAGGGTATTATAGTGAAAAAGATTCACTTTAAAGCAAGGTTTAAGGGACTTTACCGTAATAAAAAACTAAAGGCGGTTTAGTGAAAAACACTCATAGTTGAGGGTAGTTCAGTATTTTTTGTCCTTTTTTATTACATCGATATATGGTTTGTATAGACTAAACCTTGCATTTGAGCTTTTGTAAGTCAGAATTCAGGTTTTTGGAGAGTCTTGAATCGAATGCGCGAAGGAGCAAGATTCGATCTCTTCCGAGCTGCATACAGCTACAAAATTAGCTTAATATGACCCAAGAAGAACATTTTCATTTCATACTTCTTACTGCAAAGTTTGTTTTGCAGGAAAAAAATAAAAGGCGTGGCCTGTACCTTATTCCCATAGTTTGTCCGAACCCAGTCTTCATCAGCATGGAATGGCATAACAGGGCCTCTAACTCGTCGTCTCCTCAGCTGCTTCGGTGGTAATGACGAAACTATTACTACATCGTCTTTTAGCACATCTTTAAAGTGAGTCTCATCAAATATATCTGAAAATTCACTGCGCAAAAGAGAACAATTTATCGAGCATTATCCAGGAATTGCGTAAAACCACTCATGAAAAATAGAAGGGACAATTCGATAAGATAGCTATAAGACCAGCATTGTTTTATAGGCCATAATTGGAAACTATGAAACAACACGCACGAAAACTAAGTTTGAGTTAACATGGAGTTGCTGTAAGTGATTAACGACAATACTGTAAGAGAGAGGATAGAATTGAGTGCATTAAGTAAGAAGTGTGCGGTACTTTTCTTTCAGGATAAAATGTGAGTTTAACTTTGATAGAGGCAGGATTTTTTATTTGTCGGAAGAAAGTTGATAAATGCAGCAGTCAGAAGAGGTGATAAAATTGTAGATATTGGCGTAGCAATGGTTAGTGATAGACCTCACCTTTCATCGCCCCATACTTGATTGACCTGAAGCACGGGGATAACAAGGGCCGCTCTAATGATCCTCGCAATAACGACAGCATCGACTATCTGATTCCTCTGCTGATTCAAACCCCCCGACACCACCACCATCATATATCTCCTCGGAATTGATCTAACCGACAAGTCCTGATACGCACGGCTAAAATTGAGGCATGGCCTATTTTCCCGAACCGTCGCCGGGCTTGCCCATGTCCAAAACTCGTTATCAACTCCATTTTCTTTTTTGTTACCATTGCAGAGAAGAGGAGGAGGAAGAAGAAGAACACGGAATATGTTGAAGCTAGCCCAGACTGCTAAAATGCAGAGAAAGTACCGGCTCGCACAACGAAGAGCCGATATCGGAATCTTGTGCTTGTGTCTGTTCTTAGACATTACTTGATGCCTCAAGATTCTCTCTTGACTGAAGAATTGGAGGATGAAGAAGAATATGAAGGAAGATTAAAGAAACGGTTGTTTGTTGCAACTGAGAGAGAAGATGGAAGGTTGGTCTCATCACCAAACTTTAGTAATTTGGAAATATTATATGGAAGTAGTTCAGCAGAAATGTCGTTAGTTTTGAATTGAAGTATAATTAGCTACCTGATCTCTCTGTAATGTAAAATATTATTCTTTTGCAAAGGGTTGACAAATGAAGGATCCCAGTGGGATTTTTGTGGCTTATAGCGTGTACTTGACAGCTAAATACCTTTGTCTAATACATGATTTTAAAATTCAATAATGGTGAAAAAAATAGCCCATCTGTATTTGCACCAAGTGTTTGAATATTTGCTTTTACAATTGTGCTTAGCTAATGATGCTTTTTCGTTAAGCTAAAAATGTACATGTGCTGATTGGATTCGCGAGCGATGAGATAATCATGTGCTTAAAGAAATGAGATTAGAGAAAGTGGAAAGTTAATGATAGAAACCACAGGTTTATTAGGGGATGTACTAAAAGGAATTTTAAATAAAACTGAACAGATGTCTAACTTTTTTTTTTATTATTGTAAGTTAAATGTTTAAATTTTTCTTCTCTCTTTTTATTTTCAGAACTTTCTGTTGATACCTTTCAGCTAACAGCTGTTAGTGAGAATAACACATCCAAGTACAATATATAAATGGATGGTTCCCTGTAGTTAGTTTGTGGAAGAGGTTGTCCCTAAAATCCTGAGCCATGAAATTGATTCCTAGGTATTTATAAGGTTTATATGTCAAATCTAAAAATACGTTTTCAGATGGTTCAGTAGTCAAGTCTTTGTAATTGGTTTGGTGTTGAGTTGTTGAATTGCCACTCTAACATCAAACTAACTCGTTTTTTCAGGATTAATGAGCAATAGCTCGGCTGGTATGACACTATACTCTCTAGAGAGAGTGCGGGGGTTTAATCTCCAAAGCGGGAAAGTTGCCACAATTTAAAGTTTTCGGGGCAAACTTGTGGGTCCTCTGCGTGGATGGGTGTGATATGTGCTTACATGTTAAGTGTATATGGATGTGTTGTGTGCGTTGTATGCATAGGTCAAGACTTACCGGTTCAGTGCCAAAAAATAACTCAATTTTTTCACCATTAAATTAAGTTTATTGAATTCCAGTTTTCATGTCTACGAGACTCCTCGTTATTTGTTTTATTTTCTCTCCTTTTCCCTTTGGAGCTCATTATACTTTGTATCAAAATGAAAGACTGCTTTTTACAAGTACCCAATATTTTGAAGAAAAAAATGGTATGATGCAATTAATACATTTATATTCAACGACGAAAGAGCTCTGCATTGAATGTTTGAAGAGAGACAAAAATATTTTGATGCAAAATAATGTATTATTCTGAGTCTAAATATTTACTAATAGACTCTATAAATAGTTGCATTTGGAATATGTGAAATTCAGATCAGAGAATTGGCATAAAAACATGCTACATAAAAATTAAAGAAATTTTGTTTACAATCAAACGCATGGATCTTGATCTCCATATGATGGGAGAAATATGCAAATGCTCCACACAAATATAAAAATCCACTGCCTATTTAATCTCCCAATTGCATTTTTCTCATAGAAGCATGCACATATGAGAACAAGTAGATATGAAATTATCAGATTTTTGAAAGAGTGCAACACACACACACACTTATTTTCATCAAATAACGGTACAGTATAGTACATAATAAATAAATTGGAGAAAAGAGCTTCATGAAGAGTCAATTCTTCGCTCAGAAGAAAACATTGTCAACAGGCTACAAAAATACAAATGAGCAAAAACAAAAGAAATTTGATTTTGTGCAACATATTGCACAGTACCATAAAATGTATATCCTTGGTCCTTACCCCGGTGTCAGAATGCCTGGAAGCTGAGAATACTTTTTCGAAGCGGATCTATCTTTCAAGCATATAACAGCACTTATTTGTTCAAGAGAGCCTTGTAATTCCACTAAACAAAAGACAAAAATAATCTTTATTAAGGAAAATGTACGAATATAAACTATGACAATTCCATCTATCACTTTTCATAAGAAAAAAAGAAGATTCAATAGCCGACCCCAAATATTTGGGATGAAGGCTTGTTCTTGTTGTTGTTGTACTTTCCATAAGAAAAAGATTTCTATCTTTCATATTGATCCAGTAATTACTGCAATAAAGCGCTGCAGCACGCATTCACAAAAGATTGAAATCCTATTACGATGTTGTTATTGAGATAAATTTAAAAAATCACGTAGATTTTGCACTCATGGTTCTTCAACTAAATACTGAAATTGCACTGGTATGGGAATTTGCAACAGAAGTTGTGAAAATGTAGTTATTTAAACCATAAATATGAAGCTCATCATCGGTCACCCACAACAAATGTTCTGTTTTCCTCGGCATTAACCCAAACCGATGAATGCCATATTAAGCATCTATCAGTTGCATTTGGGATACTATGATAAGGCGACAGTTTTTCGACTAAACACTGAATCTGCACCGCCAAATGGAAATTTGAAGTAAAAGTTGGGGAGCCTGGGAAGATTAGTTTTGTGAACAATTCAGATGAAGCTCGATTCTAACAGATACTTCCTTTCCTTTGCAGTATCCAAACACACCATCTCATGTTAAGTATCTATCAATCGCATCTGAGAAAACCGTAAGGCAACAGTTTCTCAAAAAGGGCTTCCTTTTCATTTATCAATCAGCTGCGTATGAGAAACTATGATAAGGCACAAAAGATTTCTATAATTATCGTTGCCATATGTGCCCTTGTCTATCAAAATGAGTTTGCTTATTATATGAAGAACCCCGCAAGGTCGATCCAGCTCTGGAAAGGGATTGACCCAATTTATTCGACCATTAACTAAATTTCTACATGTTGGTGTCGAATTTCAGGTGCAGAAATTACAGGATGAGAGCCTATCTATAGAACCTCATGACCAATCGCAACATAGGTAAATTTACCTATATTGGTTATGTAGCTTAAGCTGATTCGATCAATAAGAACCCTCCAAATTTCGTATAGCTAGAGTTAAAGTGAATTTCGTAATGGTTTATTGATGACTTTGTTCATGATACTATGCATAGATATGACAAAAGAGATCCATCCAATGAAACAAAATCCAACAACGTTCTACCAGAGAATAAAATGATACGAAGCTAATTTTTTAAAATTTATAGTCCCTAAATATGAATTGTAGTTGAATATGGTTGTTCAATTGCAAGTTGGATGCCATCAAATCAACCCCTCAGTTTGAAGAGCATGCTGATTTCAGGTTACTAAAAAAACTGACCTTCAGGAACCATACTCACATATATCGAAAACTCCAAATTCTAGAACTTGGAGCAAAAGCACCCACCAACTTTTTTTGCTTTCTCTGCTCTTCTGACTTCTTCCTGTCCACAGCAAGAAAATCATGAATTACGGTCATTTCTAACAGTTGAAAACGTAATAAGAGAAGATCTAAGCATATACAAAGTTGAGCAACTCCTGAATTGAAAATTCCTTGCTGCCTTACAGTAGATACAGTTCAGTTATGTTTGCAATCTAGTTTTAGGCGTGCATCTAGTTCACTGGATTATTCTACTCTTCTTTAAAGAAGTTTTCTACCTTTGTAAGAGGAGATGGTGGGAGGTATCCTCGTTAAAATTTCATATATATAACTTGTGTGTCACCTTTACATACTTTACAAATTGACTTTTAGACATGAAATTTAACAGAACTTCTAAATTATTGTTTTCTTACCAGTTTCAAATGGGAGCATTTCATAAAAAGATGAATGAAAATAGATACGCCAAGTAGCTAGAAAGAAATACTCAATTTAACATATGCAAAGTGGTGCAGCAAAAAAAAGAGAGGAAAATAAGGCAGTAATGCATGAGAAGGGAACATCTATGCATACCAAACTAAGGCCTTATGAATTAAGGAACAAAAGCAAGGAAAAATAATAAGTGACTACCAAGGCAGATATCAGATAAATAATTGACTGCTTGTAAGTTCTAACATAATATTAGTATCTTTCAAGCTGACATTTCGATGAAATTTCAGACAGCTAGACTGTGAACATAGTTATATAGCTGTTGGTGAAATGTCAACTGAAAACTTGTGGTTAAAAGCACAAAGAGCCAAACAGATTACACACCTACGACTCTATGAAAATATTGTTAAAGGCACAAGTAAGCATTTCGGCTAGTATTAATTATTTAACCAATATCGTAATTATATATGCACATGGAATAGTTTGATATTTGATGATTAAGAAAACAACTGAGAATTAAGACTAGCTAGGGAGGACCTATAAGGATGAGAATAAAAGAATTACCCAACGATTCCAGCCTTTTGCAGCTAAAAACAAGCCACCAACATGATCTAATAGAACGGAATACTCAACTGCAAACAAACTTCCTATTAGCAGTTGCAGATAAAACCTCGAAGTATGCTACAACACTGCATATGTGACAGAAAACTTGATGCTAGCACAACTACACCAACCATAAATCTGGCGGTAATCGGTCCCAGGGAGTCGAAACGGATGGTGGAGACTAGGTCGAACACTTGGCAGGGGGAAATTACTGTGTATTCAGAATCCAACTGCCTAACTAAATGGACCATCACGAACAAAGCCACTAGCTAGTGTCCAAACCAGGAGTCTTGTGCAAGCTATCGAATGAAGATTGGTTCTTTTTTTTTAAAAAATCCTTTCATTTATCAACCATCTCTTCTTAGTTCAGTCATGGCACAGCAACCTGGAGCGCCAGCTCCGGTCACTGCCGCGGTGCACCACCTGGGTTGCACCTAAGTTTCACTTACACTTTAGTGTACCTAAAATTTCCATTTCTGTTGCAGCTCTTGCAACTGCAACATCAAATGATTTTCTAAATTCTAAGCATTGGCCTGCATTCTGTTCTATAACAGAATTTGATTGCAATACAGTCATATGAAGATAGGAAACTTGAATTACGTACCTCATAAATGTAAGGAAAATAGGGTAAAAACAAAGAACAAATTGAAAACTCACACCCTAATGCAACACAGATTACTCATGCTGACTGTCATTAAAACAAGCTTGGTGAACAAGGATTCGATGCTGAACTAAAGTACAATATGTTGTTGAGATATAAATTTTGTAAAACCTTAACCTAGGTAACATGCATGCTACTTGGGGCCTATTTGGGAATGGAGTTGAGCTTTGTAAACTGTGGTTTCATAAAGTTGGCAAAAGTTAACTCCAAAATGCTAGCTTTGGCTTGTTTGGCGGCAACCATATTGGAGTCGAGATAACTGCAGTTTTTCGGCCTTAAATTGCAGTTTCCTCAACTCCAATCTGATCAAAGTTTACTAAACTCTGTTTTTGGAGTTTGGGGCTTGCAAACCATAGTTTGCATGCCTCCTACCTCCACTTCAAAATAAATCATGGTTATCCTAACTTTGTACCCAAATAGGGCCTTATAGTTCTTATAGTTATGTCAACTATGCGGCCGGGGGGTGGGGGTGGGGTGATATTCAAATTATACATTAGAAGATGTCATAAATAATAATCTAAGCATAAAACTGCTTCCAAAAATAAATAAGAAAATATATTTTATTTACCTCGACTTATTTGCATAAAAAATTCCACATCTGACAACCCAATAATGTCAAAAACATGCTACAAGAATAAGCATTGTTTTTGCATTAATTCCAAAAGAGTAACTTTCCAATCTAATGAAAATTATATGTTCAGAACTTGTATATAAAATCCTTACAAGAATCTACCGATGAATAACTAAGTTTCAAGTAACCATCCTTGTATTTATTTCCAAATGTAATACCTCATTTGGAGGATATTTTTTCTTTAGTTGCATGAGGAGGTCGACCTACCAGCTAAATAACAACTGATTTTTATCCAGGCTCTCTTTTACTCGTAATTATCCAATAACCATCGCAAAAGCACAGCACTAACGCATAACATACTGTCACTGTTAGCTTGGCAGCCAGTCATTTAAATTCTGATCCTTGTTTTTATGGAGCTCAGGCTCTTGGATCGTTCTCCGCAACGCTCCTTTTTGAATGGAAAAGAATGGTGATGATTGAGCCCCTATACGAGGCACAATATTTTTCTTCAAGATACAGAGCAATAAGCTTGTTTTGTTTCCAAAAAACATAAGATCATAATACGACGACGACAAAAGCCTCTCCCAATATTTTTTCCATTGTCATACAATCCTTTTTACCCAAAAAGTTCTGCTAAAGGTCATCCCATGATCAAACTAAACCAATATGCAGCTCATAAGGTAAGAATTTCTTCTCCAAAGTGAAAGAGCTTGTTCAATTCCCAAAGGGGTTGCTTCCCAAATTATATATTTTAATTGGTTTAGGACTAGCGATAGTCCTCACTCTATCGCTTCTCCTAGCATGCATCCGTACCAACCTCCATTACACATTCCAAAATCATCATTTTTATAGCTAAATGTCAAATATCATACTTAACAAAACGAGGGAAAAGAAATTTACCGCGGCAAGAGCAACGGCAAAGATCAAACCGAGTCCAGCTCCAGCTCCAGCATCAACAAGATCAAGCTCCAAATCATCACAATCACCGCTATCAAGTTAATATATTCGCTGCAACAAAAGCATTTAGAAATAAAGCAAAGGAGGGTTTTGGTATTAATGTGAGTGACAGGATTAGGGTTAGGCAGCAGATAACAAAGTGGAGGAGGAGACAGCGCGGCATAAAAGTAAGTCGAAGAAGGCAACTGCAAAAGCCAAAGCAGCAGCGAACAAAGTGTAGTACACAATTAGAACATATCCTGCCCATTCCATCGCACGCACGATTATGTTTTTCTCTTCAAACCAGACAACACAGGAAAATGAAAGCATCGAACATAAATTATTATTTAAAAGCATCGGACATAAATTATAATTTAAGAACCAATTCATAAAAGAGATCACAGGAAATATACAAACATACCTTATTGTCATCAGCTAACATTAAATAAAATCAGAATACAGGTTAGACAGAATGCCCTGAAGAGTAATTCTCCACTTGGGATTAATAATTGAGAGGATACAAAAATACATTTTAAAGAACTTGTACAACATGTCGCACAATACTCCTAAAATTCTATATCCTTAATTCTTCACTGGTGTCTTTGTCGGAATACCTGGAAGGCGTGGATACTTCTTCGGAGTCACACGATCCTTGAAGCATATAACGGCAGTTCTTTGTCCAAGAGGGCCTTGCGATTCCACTGATCATACCAAAAAAGGAAAAAAATATAGTGCTCAGCAAAAATGTAAGAATATAACTATGGCTGCAAAACTGCTGAAAACAAAATGCTGCGTATTTAACGAAGGAATAATTTGATGGAAGGAAATACAGAAAATAGAGTTCCATCTATCAGTATCCATAAGAAAATTTTCTATTTTTCATAGTTAATCAACAAAACTGCGATTGAAAATTTTAAACACATAGGCAGGCTGCAAAATGCAGCAGACGACTGCAGTAATTGTTGCAGCCCGTGTACAAAGATTAAATCCTATCATGCTATGGTTGTCTAACTAAAACAAATCCTGCAGGTTGTACACCGATGGACAGTTTTATATCTATAGCTGAATTAGCAACATAAATTGTGAAGAAGTAATTATGTAATCAATTATTTGAATTTCATTTCCGTAACAAAATCTTCAAAATTTCAGTCGACTTGATCCCTCTAATTACCATATTAAGTATCAATGGGTTGCATTTAAGAATTATAATATGGTTCCAAAGGAAAAAGAAATTCTAGAATTATCATCATCGTATATGCCCTCTTTCCATTAAAATGGTGTTAGCTATCAAGAACAAGGATAAAGCTCTGAAAAAAATTAACCAGATTTCTTCAACCGTTAGGAAAATGACTAAATTTTCACAATTTGGCCTGAGACTTCCAGTTTAGAAAATTGCAAGATGCGTGCCTTTCTATAGAAACACCATGACCAGTTGCCACATAGGTAGAGTGGCCTATCTTATGTAGCTTTAGTTCATTCAACCAAAGAACCTTCCTCCAGATCTCTAGGCCTTAAAAAAGTAACAAATAAGCAGGATATAAAAGACAGAAATGAAGGGTCAAGCTAGAGTTTGAGTGAATTACATAATGAAAGAGATCCATCCAATAAAAATCCTGCAATGTTTCGCCAAAGGACAAATGATAAGGTGCTAAAATCTATTAAGTTTTACAGTCCCTGAATCTAACTTATAGCTGAATATGATTCTTCTATTACAAGTTGGATGTCATCACACCAACCACTCAGTTCCTTGAGTGTGCTCCCTTCAAATTCATGAACAATTTAAGGAAACTTTGAAAAAGGACTGTATATTTTCACAATATAATTGTCCAATGCTAATTATTGTGGATGTCTCTTCACAATAATTGTGATGTAGAAAGCATCAATTCTAATGGAAGGAATTCAAAATGAAGTTATTGCATGGAATGTTTAATAGTCACATACAAACAGTCCATTCTCCAATTAAATTGGATGAACTCCAAATTCTACCAACCATATTGCAATTGCATGTGTGCACGAGCAGAAAAAAAGAAAACGTTAAATACCAGAACAAAGCTCCAACAGGGAAGCACCCATCAACGTTATTGCTTTATCTGCCCTTCTAACTTCTTCCTGTCCACAAAAAGAAAATCATGAAATTAGGGTTGTGTTTCGAAGATTTAAACAGAAAAAGAAAAAACATCAAGCATATACGCAACACCTGAAATGAAAATTCTTTGCTGCATAAAGTAAATACAGTCAAATAGTTTGCTTTAAAGTTTCAGGCTTGCTTCTCGTTAACTAAGTTATCAGTCTCCTTTAGAAAAGTTATCTTCTTTGTCAAGGACTTAAAAGGAGAATCTACCTAAAAATTTCAAGTTGTTTATAATAAAACCAGTTTAGAAATGCAGCAGTTCATCATAGGAAGATAAAAATATATATACGCAAAAAGCATGAACAATTATTCTATTTTCCTGTAGAAAACGGTGAGGCCAAGAAACCAAACCATAATACATGAGATGAGGAAATCATCCAAAGCCTACAAAAAAGAAGACTGTGTACCTAGGAACAAAGGAAAGGAAATATATTCGAGCAAGGGCTGAAGTCAGATGAATACTAGACAACAAGTTAAACATATCATGATGTTATATGCTTGTGGTGATATAGTCAATTATAACCCCCCCCCCCTCCCCAAAAAAAAAAAAAACTAAACAGAACACAGACCCCTATACGACACACATATGCAAGCTAATAGCGGATCTTCAAGCATTTAATGAATGTCTAAGCACATGGAGATAATTATATATGCACATGGAATGGTTCGCTAATCACAAAACCAACTAAGAAGTAAAGCAAGCTAAGAGGACGTAACTGGATGAGGACAAAAGAAATACCTGAGGGTCATAGCCTTTTGCAGCTACAAACAAGCCACCAACACGAACTAATGGAAGGCAATACTCAGCTGCAAAGAAATCGCCTATTAGTAATAACAAAAAATCCGGGGAGTATGCTAAACAGTATAAATATATATGTGACAAAAGTCTCAGTTAAACTTCAGTATACCTAAAATCCTCATTTCTGCTACAGCTCTAGCTACCGCAACATCAAATGATTCTCTAAAGTCAAGACATTGGCCTGCCCTCTGTTCTATAACAGGATGAAATTGCAGCACGGTCATATATAGGAAGCTCCAATCATGTAACTTATAAATGCAAGGAAAAAGGGCCAACAGAAATGAACAGGATGAAAGCTCACACGCAAATGTGACACAGATTACTCATGCTGATTGTCATTACAACATGCTTGGTGAACTAGGCATCAACGCTAAACTTTAGTACAGTGAGTCATTAGAAATAAAATTGGGCAAAGCTAGCCTTAAATCATAAATACAAGCTAAATTTAGAAATGCATACTACTTGGTTAAATATGTCAAGATAGGTATCTAGATATACATGTCATAAGGAAACATCTTAGGATATAACTGCTTCCAAAATGTAAATAAGAAAGTATATATACCTCTGCTCTTTCACGTAAGATTTCCACATTCGACAATCCAATAAGGTCAACAACATGCTCTAAGAATACGCACCGTTTTTGCATTGATTCCAAAAGAGTAACTTTCCAACCTAACGAAAAATAATATTTATAGAACTTGTTGAAGTCATAATAATGAAGAAAAATCCAAATGAAAACATCCAGTTTCTATAGATCCAGACGGAAAACCATTCAGTTTCTATACAATTCTTTGCCAACCATTGTGGAATAACAATGTTTCGGTTTAGCATCCTTAAAGTTCTTTTCAAACATAAAATACAAGCTAACTAGGAATAGATTTACATCAACGAAGCAAGGCTCTCATTTACTCATAGTTACGTTTGGGCTCTAAAACAATAAGAGATGGATGGATCCGATCATTAAATAATGATCACTGCTTCTACAGAGCTTCTAGACTTTTGAATCGTGTTTAAATAGCTGACCCAATTTTCACTGGAAAGACAATAAAAATGATTTGACAATTGGCGCCTATTTTGGGCACTCTAATTTTACTTCAAAACGGTGCAGTAAACTGGTTTAGCGTTTAAAGATTATAATGCAACAACAAGCCTTTCTCCCAAACATTTTTGGTGGTTCAAAGCGTCGACTCTTTAAAGATCCATATCACGATTTAATCGCTAACTGGGACAGATTTTTGAGTAAATTTTATAGGATGCCATGGGCTCTTAGGGGGTTTTCAGATAACACCTTTGAAAACACCCCCACTCCACCCCACCCTACCCCCCCAACCACT
Organism: Agapanthus africanus; assembly: GCA_030015575.1. Taxonomy (NCBI): domain Eukaryota; kingdom Viridiplantae; phylum Streptophyta; class Magnoliopsida; order Asparagales; family Amaryllidaceae; genus Agapanthus; species Agapanthus africanus. The sequence continues at coordinate 414,213,278 of CM057338.1, read as the reverse complement.
GGCGGAAAAAAGGCCAGCGATGTTGTCAAAGAGTAGTTAATTTCGTTAACTGATGCGAGGCATGAGTGCACTGGACTCGATAAATCCAAAAATGCGTTGTAAGTAGGCTGAATAGCCCAAAACGAACTGAAAATGGCATTTTTGACAAAAATGCCCTTCAAGGAGTTGATGCATTCTTAGAGGTCAATGACGGTGTCCCAAAAACCAGAACAGTCTATGGTGCTTTATAAAATTCACACTATATTTTAACCCCGAACTTCTAATGAACATTTTTTTCCTAATATCATACTTAACAAAATCATGAAAAAGAACATACTAGGGCAAGCAATGGCGATGATCAATCCAGGAAGTCCAGCCCCAGACCCAACGTCAACAAGATTGAGAGCAGCAGCAGCAGCATCACAATCGCCAACAGAATTCACACAATGCGAGAGGTAAGATCTCTTAATGGGGGGAATTAAGGCAAGCGAGTCGTCGACGTGCCTTGTCATCACCTCGCTCTCCTCCTTCACCGCCGTCAAGTTCATCCGCTGCAAGAACGCCCAAAACACCATCAAAGTTCGGATCTTTTTCGCCGCTCACTCTAGGGTTAGGGTTAGGGTTTGGTACCTGATTCCATTGGAGGAGGGCGCCGGCGTAGAGGGAGATCTGGTCCCTTTGAATTGGAGTTAGGGTTAGGGTTTTGGAGATTGCTGCTGCTGTTGTCAGGCCTCGGCGATGAGAGAAGAAGAGGATGGGAGCTGCAATTTGTTTGCACAAAAGCAACATTTCGCTCGACTATGATGCAAATGATATAGGGTTTTTTTTAAAAATATTATTAATTTAAATTTAAATTAGTAAAACAGGGGGATAAATTAAAATTATGGGAATAGGGTGGTTTCGAACCACCCTATGGCCCACCCCACCCCCCTCAGTATAACCCACCCTCTATACTTTCAGAACCCGCCCTCTATACTAGAACCCGCCCTCTATACAATAGTATAGAGGGCGGGTTCTCAGAACCCGAGAACCCGCCCCCTTATTTTTTTTTAAAATATTAATTTAATTATTAATCGAATTATAATTATAATTATTATCATAATATTATTATTATAATTATAATTATAATTATAATTCATAAAAATAGAATAAAATTAAATAGACGAAAAAAAACATTTAAATTAAATAATAAAATTTCACTATATCAATGTTTTTTACAGAATGAATCCGTCAAAATGTACAATTCCAAAAAATCCTATCTATTTGTAAAATCTAAATGCTATATCGACGGTCAAATTTATAATACAGAAAAATCTGAGTGCACTTGTCACGATTTTGAAGGTCCCGCCCCTGATGCATATCCTGGACATCTGGTCCTATAATGGCCTGGTTGTTTGCATAGGCTACATCTGGATTGCCTTTGCTGAGGATCAGTATCCATTGTCATTCGATCTCGACGTACCTTCGGTCTTCCGGGCTTTATATTTTTTTCCGGCGGTAATACAGTCGGTGTTTGTCTGTTGGCAGTATAACAGTGCCAATAGCGATTGTCCGGTATAGGATGAAATTTTGGATCGTATGCACCTTGGTAATTAAAAACTGTATAGTAATTGGAAGCAAAATTGTAATGTGAGGTATGCATACTGCTCGCAGCAGCAATAGCGTGGGCACAAGGTAAATGTTGTTGCTGGAAAAGACCGCATGTACACGAAGAGAGCCCTTCATCTCTAAAGTTCACGGTATATTGATTCCCATTACCACCCGTCACCTGAAACTCCGCCGTGTCAAACCTTTCGGATCTGTAGTATTGTGCTCTGCGCTCTCTTTTCCGAAAGATATCTTCGTAATACGCGGTGAGCGGAGTGTCCATCCCCAAGGACTTTTCTCTTCTGTGCACAAAATAAGTATTCATCCGGAAAAATGTTCGAACAATCAACCCCTGTATCGGTAAGCCTCTAACCCCTTTAAGGACCCCATTGAAGCTTTCAGACATATTAGTCGTCATTAGGAGATATCTGCACCCATCATCATGTGCTTGTGACCACATGCGGACTGGATACTCATCTAACCACGCTTTCGCGGCTTGACTCATCTCCCCAATTTTCATCATGTATATGTCCTGAACATTAAGGTCAGGCGTTTCACCGGCTCTGTACATAAGTTTATGTAGTTCCGAATTTTTAAATTTTCGATCAAAATTTTGCCTGAAGTGTCGTAGGCAAAACCTATGTGGGGTCGTCGGAAATACAGATCTCATTCCAGCCAGTATTCCCAGATGTCTATCAGATATGATGCATAAATCCGTTCTATGAAGAACAGATGGGATATTTTTGAGGTTACGGAAAAACCATGACCAGGATGATGTATTTTCACCCTCGACAATAGCAAATCCCAACGGAAATATACCGTTATTAGCATCAACACCTGTAGCAATTAACATGCAGCCTCTGTACTTACCGTATAGATACGTACCATCAACGCACAATACCGGCCGACAGTGTGTGAAACCAGCCGCACATGGACCAAAGCACCAGAAAATTCTCTGAAACCTGACAGAGCCCTCGACGTCGGTTTCTGTGGTTTTTAACCGGTATACGGTCCCCGGATTTGATGCTTTCATGGCTTCCATAAAAGGGACTAGGGAGTTGTACGAGCTTTCCCAGTCCCCGAATATCTTGCACAAAGCCTTTCTTCGAGCATCCCATGCCTTCACATACGAAATCTGAATTTTATGCTCTCCGCTAACCAAGAGCCGTATCTCTCGGGGAGTCATCGCCACATCTGTACGGATCATGGGCATGATTAGCGAGCAAATGTAAGATGAAGTGCAATTCCGGTGATCCTGTGACATAATAGAATTGATGCAAGTGTGTTCTTGGTTGTATTTCGTGACCTTCCAAGCCTTGGCTCTTTTGGAACAACACGCATGCAATCTCCACTGACATTCAGGAGATTTCGTACATACCACAGTATAGTACGTCTTATTTGACTCTTCGGTTTTAAATGTAACGTTTTGCTGAATGGACCACGACTTCAGCTTACAAATAAGATCTTCTTTTTCCTGAAACAAATCCCCGACGCTGATGCAGTCTTCGCTTGCTGCTGTCGCGTCCAAATAGGGTGCCGTATTTACTTCTGCAACGGCTAAATCTACCCAACCATCATCTTCTAGCGGATCGAGGCCGGGATCTTCTAGTTTGACAAAATCGTTATTCGCAACCATACCATCAAAGAATGCTACCTCATTCAATCCAGCAGCATATTCCACGCTATCCTCCCCCTGATCACCTTCACCGATTTCATCATCATCACTGCCACACACATCAATATCACCCGTAGCTACATAAGGCTCGGGTGCAATATATGATGGTTGTGGTCGGTGTATTGTGGATGGTTCAGGGTGAGAAGACCGGAAAGATGTGGACGGACATGCTTGGAATGCGCTGCTTGGATCGTGTTGGAATGATGCGGAGGTGTGGGGAAATCTGCGTTTAGTATATAAATTGTTATTATAATATTATTCCCTAATTTTTTCGTAACTAAATCATCACTTGTTTCAAATTTATTTACCTGTGGAAGGCTGTGTATGGTAGTTCTTGCTGTTCTTCTGGGGTGCATGTAACTGCAGCAGTCGGCTGGAAGAACCTGGATTTATGCATTTTATTAAATGTTTGAATATTAGTATACATGTATTACTAAAATGCTTAAATATGGGTTTATAAAATGTTTACCCGTGTGCTTGAAGATTTGAATAATGTTGTGTATAGTCATATCCACCGGCACTGACGGCATCATCGTTGACCATGTGACCGTACCTCCAGGAACTATCTCCAGCATTACCATCAAAATTATCCGTTGGAGGGGCATCTGATACTTCCAATTGCTCCTTCTGAACCAAAAGTTCAAAAGAATGCTGGGTGCTTGAGAGACCGAAATCTATCATCGAAGATATTGATGCATCGTCTGTAATTTCAACCAATGCATTTCCACTGAACATAGGCCAGATACAACTTAACTTGACCCTACTTTCACGGGGATCGTATTTCGTAATTTTGTACACTTTGGCCTCTAGTTCATCATATGTCGTTGATGCTTCCAATCGCATGATTCGTGCAGACCCGCCCATATACTCGGGACCTTGTGCACTTGTGATAACCTGACCATCGTATTTACATACAACAAATATACTTGGGGAGGCCATAATCCTGCACAAAAAACAGTTATAATTTTTTATGTTGTGTTGAAATTGCGAAAAAAATTCAAACTCGAAGATTGCAGTGAAACCATGAGACTCTCACCTAATCACAACAAAATGTGATGCACAATTGATTATTACTAAGAAGCATGGTTTTTGCAGTGAAACGAGACTGAAAATGAATCTAAAGATGCAAGTTTAGTTTAGTTCTGTGACTTATTTAAAGAAGTTTAGTTTTTGCAGTGAAGCGAGAAGGAAAATGAATCTAAAGATGCAAGTTTAGTTCAGTTCTGTGACTTATTTAAAGAAGTTTAGTTTTTGCAGTGAAACGAGAAGGAAAATGAATCTAAAGATGCAAGGCTGTGATGCACAAAATGTGTTGCACAATTCAATCAAAAAAATTTAATACCGAAAATGGCTCTAGGTCTTCCTGCAGCTGCACTCTCCGAGCTCTTGTTAAATATTATTCCATCCTCATTCAACCACTTCACTTAATTTGTTTGTTTAGCTATGTTGCCAAAATAATACCGAAGTATATGCATGAATCAGATATAATGAAAAATATCAAACCAAACAAAGTTTGAAATTGCAAAAAAAATTCATACTCGAAAATTGCTTACTTCCAATACTTTATGAACTGTTCTACTGCTCGAAGATTGCTTACTCGCAGACTATGGTACTGAACTTCACCTTCTTCTAAAACTCCACACTTACACAAAATTGATAGCGGAGAAGAACTGATCGAAGTAAATGGATAGTGAGCGGTGTATGGTGCAAATTTGACAGAGATGAAATGAAATGGGTAGTGCGGAGACATATTTATAGCGATCTGATATTGAAGAGAGCGGGTTCTAACAACCCGCCCTATTACATCGTATTCTGCAAAGAAGACTGGGTTCTAACTGATTTGACAACTCATAAATTAATGAAGAGGGCGGGTTGCTGGAACCCGCCCTCTTCTTTGCGAATAAGACCGCGTGATTTTTGAAGAGGGCGGATTCCTAAAATCCGCCATCTTCATTAATTTGACTAATTATTGAAGAGGGCGGGTTCCAGGAACCCGCCCTCTTCATTTCTGAAAGTGATTTGACAACACCAGAATAGTACAAAGGAGTGTATTAAAATGCATTTCTGAAGCCACCGATTATTCACAAACAAACATTGATGTGACAACAAAGGACAAATAGTACTTGAATAGTACTCATAAATTAATGAAGAGGGCGGGTTCCTGGAACCCGCCCTCTTCTATGCGAATAAGTCCGCGTGATTTTTGAAGAGGGCGGGTTCCTGGAATCCGCCCTCTTCATTAATTTGACTAATTATTGAAGAGGGCGGGTTCCAGGAACCCGCCCTCTTCATTTCTGAAAGTGATTTGACAACACACCAGAATAGTAAAAGGAGTGTATTAAAATTGTTTTCTGAAAACAACGTTTAATCACAAACAAACATTGATGTGACAACAAAGGATAAATAGTACTGAATAGTACTGATTTGACAATTCATAAATTATTGAAGAGGGCGGGTTCCAGGAACCCGCCCTCTTCTTTGTGAATTAAGGGCGGGTTCCTGGAACCCGCCCTCTTCATTAATTTAGGTATTGATTTGACTAATTATTGAAGAGGGCGGGTTCCAGGAACCCGCCCTCTTCACAGGAAAGACTGTAGCGGGTTAGACGAACCCGTTCACCTCTATAAATACCGAGACTCCATACTTTCATCAACCACACAATTTCTAATCTCTTGATAAAACTCTCGTCAAATCTCTGCTTCAGTACATTTCAATGGAGAATCAACCACTCGACAAATCTCTGCTTGTCCATCAAAATGAACACAGAACGTTCAAAATATTACACGGGGAGGAAATAGTCTAAACTTAGTTAATTTGTTTTAATTACACCTTTCAATTAATTTTTGTACTTGAAAATAATAATATTTAATTTTGCAGGATGGAGATAATCTCACCGTCGTCACGCATAGCTCCGACAAATGGGTAGTTAGCGACCAAAGAATAAACCAACGGCTTAGACGAGCCGGATTTTATGAAGCGTCGTTGATTCGACATATCCAAATCGACCACGCTCTCGTCACCTCTCTGGTCGAATGTTGGAGAAAAGAGACCCACACCTTTCATCTAAGATGGGGTGAGGCCACAATCACACTCCAGGATATTGGCCTCTTACTCGGTTTACGGGTTAATGGGCTTGGGTTGGTCGGAGGAAAAATTGTTGGTCCAGATACCGACCACCCATACTGGGATACATATGCCGAGTCTGCTCTCGGACAGGTAAACAATATCATTCTGCTTTCCCTATTTAGTGTACCTATTTTATATTTTACATTATTTCTAGCTTTAACATTTAAAAAAATACTAATATCAGGCACCAGGAGGCCACAGTAAGGGGTATAAAATCAATCTGAACTGGTTAAGAGATACATTCAGTAATATCCCTGATGAAGCCACCGATGAAGTTTTGGATAGACATGCACGTGCCTACATTCTGTACATGATCGGTTCTTGGTTGATGCCGGACCAATCAGCAACGCATGTCCATCCGTTATACCTTGGCTTCCTAGCGGATTTTGATGTCTGTGGCCAATATGCTTGGGGAGCAGGGGTCCTGGCCTTTCTCTATAAGGAACTCGACAAAGCATGTGCTCCTACGAAGAATAAAATTTATGGATGCAGCACATTACTTCAGGTAAATTCTTTATTTTTCACAGCTAGAATTTTGCAATATTGGTTTTCTCTCTTATAATCTAAAACTTTTTTTCTAGATCTGGTCGTGGGAGCATATGTATATAGGAAGACCAGATACTATTAAAATAACTGGCTTGGATAACCCCGGAAAGCCGCTCGGCTGCTGGTGGAATGGGAAGAAAGCGTATAAGGCTCCTCGTCGAGTGCTTAGGTACTATAGAGATGAGTTAGATCGCATGGAGGCGGCTCAGGTAATCATAATTTGGGTAATTTAATCTGTTTTACAATTTTGAAAATACCTAAATCACAATTTTTTTACTATGTTATTTGCGCAGTTTCTGTGGACGCCTTATACAGCAGATCGTCTACAAAACTTACCCGGCATCTGTCTCGAAGGAGAGCCGGTTTGGCGGGCTCGATGCCTACTCCTCTGCATCAATGTTGTTGTTATGCACCTCCCAGATAGGGTACTGCGGCAGTTTGATAGATTGCAACATATTCCTGTCCCGCCGCCTTCGCCTACGACAGTAGAGGGAGACATGCGAGGAGGAAATACGGAGCGTGATTGGAGGGAGCATCATCATCAGTATTTGCTCAGATGGGAGGATAGGCAGCATAGTATTGCCTTACAGCAAATAGGTGACCACACAGCTACCGACGCTACCAAAGTATATCTACAGTGGTATAAGCGTGTCACCATAAGATATCTTTCTGCTCCTCCCAAAAACTTCCCAAACATCACGCGGTACGAGCCTAGAGGACACATGGAACGAGATTTGGTAAGCCGCCCTCTTTATATCATATTACTTTTTAACATCCGGCGGTATGAGTCAATACTTATTTCTTATTTCTAATGTAACGACAGGCTCGTGGGTTACATCTCGTACAAACAATGGTGCAGGAACCATACCCGACTGATGCTGGTCCGGTATCTCAGACTCAATTTTCCAATCTCGACCAATTTATTGGTGGTGTACTTGGTTCACATGGTATTTCTCAACATTTATCGCCGGCACCGGAGCCGCAGTATCAGCCGGCACCGGAGCCGCAGTATGAACCGGCACCGCAGCCGCAGTATGACCCGGCACCGCAGCCGCAGTATTACCCGTCTCCAGAGCCGCAACATCAAGGAGATCCAGCGCAGCTGGATCAGTGGTTTGGATCACCATACCGTCAACAGCAACCATGGCATACCGGACAGGCGCAACAACAACAGACTTGGGGATCAGGTTTTGCAGAACAGCCGTCTTGGGGGTCAGGATTTGAGCAGCCATGGGGCCAAGCTTTTCTGCAAAATCAGCCTCATGAAACCGGTACAAGTTCTTCGCTACAACTGCCCAGTTGGGCTTCAGATTTAGCGTCCTACGGAAATTTGTTGGGAAGCAACATATATCCGACACCTGTCCCACATTCAGGTTCAGGATTTGTGGATCAACAGCCTGTCCAAGACGTTGCTGAAGACGAAACTGATACAGAACCCGAACCCGAAGCAGCAGAACAGACGCCGACGCCGCCACCGCCATCTATCCAAGAAACAGGTGGTTCCTCCAGTCATCCCAGGAGGCATAGGCTTATGTCAAGCCTTCTCGGATTTCATAAAGGAAAACGGAAAGGAAAAAAATAGCATTTAGATTTTACAAATAGATAGGATTTTTTGGCATTGTAAAATTTGACGGATTCATCCTGTAAAAAAAAGTTGATATACTGAAATTTTATTATTTAATTTAAATGTTTTTTTGTCTATTTAATTTAATTTTATTTTTAATAATATTATAATTATAATTATAATTATAATTCGATTAATAATTAAATTAATATTTTTAAAAAAAATAAGGGGGCGGGTTCTGAGAACCCGCCCTCTATACTTTTGTATAGAGGGCGGGTTCTGAGAACCCGCCCCCTATACTGAGGGGGGGTGGGGTGGGCCATAGGGTGGTTCGAAACCACCCTATTCCCATAATTTTAATTTATCCCCCCCTGTTTTACTAATTTAAATTTAAATTAATAATATTTTTAAAAAAAACCCCAATGATATATGTTGCAGCGGGGTTTCTTGCATGGAGAGTATTGCCTTTTTGGGTCTTGGGCATGGGCTTTCATTTTGGTTCCCTGTGACATAAAATTACAATTCCTTTTCAAAATGACCTATCATGACTTTTAATGATTAATCGTTATTGTTCATATCCATTTTGCTATTTTCACAATATAATAAATGAATAATAAATTATATTTTAAATAATTTAACAATTATTAAATATTAATTAAGTAATTAATATATTTTTGGGAAGAGCTAGAGAGGAGCCGGAGCAGGGCGTCAACGGGTGTGAGAAAAAGGCACCGGAAAAGGAAATGAGAGGAGGAAGAGGATGGGTTGATGATGAAAATGATGATGGGTTGGTGATGGATTGATGATAGAGTTGGTGATGGTGATGGTGATGGTGATGGAGGTCGGAAAAGAGTAGGAGGAGCAGGGAGAGGTCAGGGGGTCGGGTCGGAGGCGCGGCGGCGGTGATCAAGAAGCTGATGATGGAGATGATGAAAAAGATGGTGGTAGTTATCGTGGGCGGAGGCTGGAGTCGGATGGTGGGTTGACGGCATAATGGTCATCATCAAAGATGGTGAGGGGATAGGGGATGAAGGATGGTAATGATGATTGGGGACGGTTTTGATGATGATGAATATGAGATTAGGATGATGATGGGAAAGGAGGGGACAGGGCCGGAGGTTGGGGCAGGGGAGGCCGGCGATGGCCAATAGAGGAGGAAAGAAAAGAAAAGAAGTTTTTTTGTTTTTTTTTTAAATTTTTTGAAATGAGAATTAGGGTTAGAATAGGGGTGTTTTGAGGTTTTTTTTAATTGTTGCTATGGCGGCATTAACGTATCGCCGTTAACCATGGTAATTTTTGTTGGATATATATATCCTGGAGGTCTTTATTGTATAGGATGCTAGGGATATGTATGTACAGAACAATCTTACTCAATATAATAGTATGCTATTTGGTTTGTCTTTATTTTAACATGTATGTTTTACTAGTTATTACATTTCGTTATTGTATATTGATAGAGCCCGTAGGATCTTTGCTTGCCTACCAGTATTATGATGGCGATCATACTTGTGAGGGCTAAATAGTCTATAAGCATATCCTTAAATGTCCTTAGTCGACGTGGGAGTATCGAGACAGGGCATTGATATTCCGGAGTAGACTAGTGTATATGTATCTTGACCCCGACGAGGGGCGAAGGTTGGTCCCACAGCCATTGGTGTATAGAACCAAAAATAGTATATAGATGCTCATTAGGTTATGGTTAGACTGGACAGACAAGCCGAGAACTTCTATATGGTAATATATGTAACGACCCTGAATTTACTGTACGGAATTTTCCAGTTTAGTGTACAAAAATGAGTTATACGGCCTGAGATTGAGTTATAAGTAAATTTTGTTAAATAACAACAAGAAACAACTTGTAGCTTACTGGTAAAGCCCCTGCATTGCAGTGACGTAGCCAATGTATTCGAACCTCATCAAACACATTATTTTTTCTGATTTTTCTTTTTAAATTTTTGGAAGCCCAAAAGTTTACACGTGCAATACACATAAAAATGAAAAGTCAGAAAAATCAAACTTGTACAAAAGAGTTTAAACACTGAGAAGTACACGTGGTATCAATCTAGAGACCTATCTCCCAAAATCAGCCAGCGGAAAGCCCATACAGGCCGGTACCGACGGGTGAATTGAGGCAAATAAGCCCCGGTCTTTGCACACTCGACTCTTCCCCTACCCCTAACTCCTCTGCACTGCAATCATACAGAGCCCGTTCAATTCCCAATTTATAATTTTTTATGCATTTTAATTCACCATTTTAATTCCAAAACCCTAATTCTACACTATAAATACGACCCCATAGTTTGGCTCAATATCATTCTGAAAATTTCTAGCCAAAACTCTCAAAAAAATTTTATGTACAAGAGAAGTACAAGTGGAGTTAGCAAGCGGCCAACTTCCGGCGAAAAATTGAAACTATTCCGGCGCTCCCGCGACGTCACGAAGTTCAACTCTCCCTTTTCTACCTTTCTTTAAGTTAATAAACTAGTAAGTCCCTTCCAATCTTCATTTCTCTTCTTTAAAAAATCATTTTAAAACGAATATCGGTAAGTGGAGTTAATACCGATATCTATCTTCTAAACCCTAAAAACTCCTTTTTTCCTTACATATTGTTCACCCAAATTTTACACAATACTTGTAACCTTAAATCATAATATTTAGAATAAATTTTAACCTAGAATTCCATGCAAAATAACTTTAGCTTAAGTTTTTCATTAAAATACTAATAACTTTAATATTATCTCTTTTAGTATCGTTTAAACATACCTTAGGAAAACTTTACGGGGTAACGACCTACCCCTCACATACACTCTTATTCTATAGCACGATGCCTTTGTATGAATTTTTGTTTCGAAGAAAATATTACATTAAAATACCACCCACTTTAAAAACAGTTTTCTTTTAAATCAGTATTCTTAATTTCATTGTGAATATGTCTCTACAACCCTTTTTAGGGGACCCGCTATGGGATGATGCGGATTATCACACATTGTTGGGCTAGTAGAGTGAGATGTAGACCTCCTCACGGAGCATTCGGTCTCGAAATATTTTAAATACGTCTTTTAAAAAAAACGCATTTTTCTACTTAAATAAAATTAATTTTTTAATAATTATATAAAATTACAAAATCCATATATTTTCAAAATATAATAAACTTACATTTTTTTAAATGAAAGAATTATAAGTTTCACCAAAATACCATCAAGATACCAACAAAAGACAAGTTTTACAATAAAATACCATGAACTTTCCAAGCTATGTAACTATCACTAAAATATCTCAAATTCTTAAAATTCATATCTATGAAAACCCTAAATAATATAAATAACTTCTCGAGGTTTATTTTTAATTTTATTAAAATTATTTTTTCATAAAACCCTCTCGAGTTATATAAAACAATATTTAAGGACTTTAGTAAATATAGGTGTAAGCGGGATCAATTCTCTTGAGCCCCAGAGAGCCAGAGAAATTGAGTGCTTGCCTATTTAAGGTAGAAAACTTAACGGAGTTATCAATGGTAATTGTCTTGGAAAAAGACACAAATCCTGCCGTCCATATGCAGCAGTTACCGATAACTCCCGAACCTAATTCAGGATTTAAATTAGTTACAAGTGTCTGACTCAGTCTAAGTCTAACTCAAACCCGAATCTAAACTCAAATCAGAGTCCAATTCAAACATGAATTCAAAATCAAATATGAATACATGAACTTGAACCTGAATACCTGAATTCAAACATCAATACCAAATATGAATACTTGACTTGACTTGACCGAACCATGATTATAACTTGACTACTTGAATACATGATTACATCCTGAACCTGATTACTTGAACAACTTTTATCCATGGTTTTGGCAAGACTTGTAAATATAAGCTATATAATACATTATGCGGGGATAATGGGGTAGAATGGTACGGAACGTATTAATGTGGTGCGAGATGGTCGCTTAAAAGACACCTACATGAACTCTCGTGCCGTTCTCCCGTCGGTTTTGACGGGGCCTTATACTACATGTTACCATAGTCCATGGGATAAAATTGACTCCTCTCGTATACACAAATACCTTCTGTACCAAGGTACAAACAACTATGTTAGAACAACAAGCATATACCTATACAACTTACCAGTTCCATTTCACATTACTTGTTATATTCCATTCCTTCTTTTGGGACTTACCGAGCGCTAGTTCGCTGACGGCATTTCTGTCTTTTCTTTATTCTGGAATGTTCGTCAGGAGGACCGGAGTCTCAGGAGATCAAGCCTAGCCAGGAAGACTTGGAGCAGCTCATCACTCAAAACCACTAGCTCATATTGTACTTACTTTTATTTTGGATGCCACTATTTAGGCACTGCTTATATCATTGTATCTTTTCTTTTCAAAAACAATTGTATGTAAAGATGAATGTAATAAAAGTTGTTGTTTAGTTGGATACCACTGCGGCCCGCCACGTCACCAATTCCGTACACTGGAAAGAGGGGCGTGACAGGTTTTGTTGGCGGCCCATGCATGTCAGTTTTGCATGGAATCTTAAGCAATATATCACAAGAATTATAAGAATCAGTAACTATACATTCCTTACATTTCAAATTTCTTGAATCTATCCTAACCTTTTCTTTTCTGTCAAGGTCATGGATTCACCGAATAACACAAACACGAACATTAATAGAAACACTCCACCGCCTACTCTACCACCACCACCTACAGTCGCAGCTCCCATCAGCGAGCAAACGGTACTGTTTGAGGCAATCAAGAGTCTCTTGGAGGGTCAGCAGCAACAAATTGCTATCCTCATGCACTGCCCTGAAGTCGAAGCACCCGGAGTCAAGCAATTCCGGGCACTGCACCCGAAGCACTTCTCAAGAAAAGAGAGCCCACTGGAGGTAGAAGAATGGGCCCAGTCGATAGAAGATAATCTGGCGGCAGCACAAGTGCTAGAGATTGCCTGGGTGAGAGTTGCGAAGCTGCAACTAACAGACAACGCCGGAGTCTGGTGGAAGGCTGAAGAAAACCTTCTCACCCAACCTATCGAGTGGAAGACGTTTCGCGATATGTTCGATGCGAAGTATTTTCCTAAGACTGCCCGTTTTGACATGGAGCAGCAGTCCATCCACTTACTGTTGGCTATAGTGCCCTCAAGTCAATTATTCGATCGCAGACACACGATTGCGATGATTGAGGGAGGACCTATATCGGTAGGACAATCTTACTCGAGATGATAGTATGCTATTTGGTTTCCTTTATCATCATGTACTTGCTTTAGGTGGCTTTACTGATCACTATTACATGTTGATAGAGCTCATAGGATTCTTGCTTGACTACCAGCAGTATGATGGCGATCATATACGTGGGAGCTGGGGTCTATAAGCACATCCTTAAATGCCCCTAGTTGAGGGAGTTTCGAGACTGGGCATTGATACTCCAGAGTAGACTATTGTATACTGATCAAGACCCCGACGAGGGGTGGTGCCCGGTCTCACAAGCCATTGGTGTTAGTTGGTTCACCTAAGATGTATACATGTGCTCATTGGGTTATGAGTACATTGGACGGACTCGCCGGGAACATGCTAATTGGTATTATACCTATTGTCAGATAGTAGTTCCCTGGTGAAATGTATACAGGTTAGTCTATCGACCTGAGATAGTCATTTGTCTCGTGTGAGTTCCCACTGTGCTTTGATTACTACCCTACCACGGCTCAAAGAAGTCATACAAACATGTTTTAGTTGGGTACAGTCCCGAGCCACATGGAGGCGGTGAGCAGATCGTCAGGGGATTCGTCTCTCCCGGTATTGGGGGTTGATGTCGCGGTGTACACGGGTGGCCATCACCGGAAATCCTTGGCCTAGGTAGTCGGGAATTACTGATCTAGGATCGATAGTTTCTCAGGCGGTGATGGGTCTCATACCGACACTGAATGTCAAGTTATTAGGGGTCTGATTTTATCCACCCCCTAGACTCGATGTGCGATACTCATAGACGAACGGACCAGACTGTACGAATATTGTCACTGTCAGGCTCAGTTGGGTTTCAGGATGAGTTTGCTCGTCGACCTCCCTTTCGCTCAATACCTGGGCAACCGTTACGTACAGCTGGTGCCACTGACTTGCTTGTGGTTAAACCCACTGCCAGCGTATTGACGAGTCTTTGGAGTCCCACACAGAGAGTTTCTCTGGTTCGGACGAAATGTTGTAGAGGCCGTATGGTTTTATGCAAGGTTCGATCATATTCGTGCACTTCTGCACGAATCATGATCGGACGGATAATACTAGTGGGCTTTGGTTTAAGCCGGATCCTAGTATTATATTGTTGGATTACTTTCGTCTCGTTGTATCCGTATTCAGTCAGAATACGGATGCGGGTATGTATATACGGATGAGGGGTATTCTTGTAATTCGTTACAAGATTTCCTTAGTTGATGCCATTTCTTTTTGGGATTAAACATTTTGGTTTAAATGTTTAATTGGTGTAAAGTGTGAGTGCAAGTTTTGGTTTGGTGCATTGATGTAGCACATGCACTTGGTGACTCATAGTATTGGGTCATGTTATGATTTATTTTGGCTAAGATATTTGTTGTGAGCAATTGGTGTGATGGCAGATCTTTTTCTTGCCTTGGTTTTTTCTTTAGTTGCTCACAACCAATATCTCAAAAAAACAACACTTTCTTCACTTGCTTTTCTTGAGCTCATACTCTTCACCTCTAGGTATCTTCTTCAACCTCCACCCATACCCTCTCATGAGTTGAGAATCTTTGGGTGTTTTGAGACAAAGTAATCACACACAATCTGTAACAACCCTAATTTTCTTATACACTTTTTCCATACAAATTTTTAAATTGTTTTTTTTCAAAATCCAAAAAGGGGTATTTATTGCCTGAGCACAAGACTTAAGTAATTAATTAGCAATTTAATTACAAGAAGGAGCTTGTAACTCATTGATAATACCTTGCATTGCTGAACCAAGCCACCAGAGTTCAAATCCCATGCCCCACATTATTTTTAATATTTATTTTGTTTTAAATTTTTAGGAAGCCCAACAGTCCACACACAATAACTCCCAAAACTTGAACTGAACCTGAAAAACTAAATATACCAGAGCCTACCCCCGGCGACCCCCCACCTACCCGACCCCCGACTCGGCCGGACTCGGGCTAGCGCCGCCGGCCGGACTCGGCCGGACAGCCGAGTCGCCAACTGGAAAATTATGTTTTTTCATCTTCCTAACCCCCTGCACACTCCAATTTATGAGATCGGTTCCAGAAACCTTTGAAATACCCTATTTACTCCATTTTTTTTAATGATTTTATACATTTTTATATTTTTTTATTTAAAACTCTTCATCTACCCTAACCCTATAAATACCACCCCTACTCTCTACCCTCTCCTTCACATTTCTGAGCCAACTCTCAAGAAAAATCCATAGAACCCTAGTGTGCAATCGAAGTGTGCACGAGACGAAGCTACGGCGAATTCCCAGCGAACTTCCGACGATCATTCTAGGAGCTCCCGGCGACGAAGCGACGTACCGGCGACTCCTTCCGATCAATCTCCCTCTTCTTGTTTTCCTAAACCCGTAAGTCCTTTCTATCTCTCTTTTCCATTCTCAAAATACGAAATTACAAAACCCGACGGAATCGGAATAAATCCGATTTCCGATTCGGTTTCCTATAAAATTCCACTTCTCACTAATACAACTATACTTAAACTTCCTTATGTTGACTATTAAATACTAATCAAACAAATTGATCAAGTTTTATTACATAAAATGATAGCTATTTCCATTCATCGTATTTTTCACATAAATACCATATTATTTCAATTCTACATTTAACTCCATTAAACTTGCTATACCTTTAAAGTAGACCACGAGATAACGACCTATCTCCTCACACACTCATATACAACTTAACACGATACCATCGAAAACTTAGAATACGAGAAAACAAACATTTTCATTTAAATACCCTTTACTTAATAAAACCATTTCTAAAAGATTTAGTATTGATACACTTTTAAATAAATACCACATAATATGAAAATAGGATAAGTTGTGGACATCAGTCGTTTGTCTAAACCTGACTTTGTGGTGTCTAGGCTAGGCAAGTGAGAAAGGTAACTTTAAAAGGCCTGTCTCACGGTGATTCGTGAGTGGATCCCTTCTTTCTTCACTTGTACTTACCTGGTCACAATTGGCGGTGAAGAGGCGATTTGAGCCATCCTACAACTTGTCGTTTTGGACCAATTAGGAACAGTCTAGTTGACTTAAGAGACCCTAGAATATAGAATACGGAAAATTAACATTTTTTACAAATAAATACCACTTACTTCATAAAACCGTTTTCTAAAGGATTTAGTATTTTACAATCTTTGCAAAGCGCTGCTACAACCCATTTTGGGGAACCCGTTCGGGATGGTGCGGATTATCGCACATTCTCGGGTTTAGTAGTGCGAGATTCAGACCTCCGCAAGGAGCATTCGGTCTCGAAAGATTTAAAATACGACATCTTAAGAAAATGAGATTTTCTAGAATATAAAATATTTATTAAAATTATTTTTGTATAAATATATGTATATTTATCATTAAAATATCTATTTTGTTATGATATAAATATTCTACCTTTTTCAAAAAATCATAAGAACAAATTTTACATGAAAATACCATAAATTCCACATAAATCAATATTACAAATAAATACCTTTATTTATGAAATTAGGATATTTTCACTAGAAATATCACAATATAAAATCCACCTTCATTACAACTCTAAAGACGAATAATGAATACTTGAGGTGTATTTTGAAAAGTATATAAAAGTATTTTTACATAAAACCCCCTCAAGTTTTATAAATTACCCTAAGGACCCTAGCAATTATAGGACTTCGATTTACATTTCTAACTGTCTGACTCGGGTTTGAGTCTGATTAATCTGACTTGAATATGATTCAAGTCAATCTATAATCTACAATCTTCAACATGAATCCATGAATCCAATTATCAATCTATACGACTTGACTGAACCGAACCATGGATATATATTCCATTTACATGGTTCTCCAGTTATTCCACTTACATGATTCTACGGTTATATCCGTTTACCGATATCATGGTTTCGGTCAGTCAATCAATAATACAATTTACAAGACAAACAATACAATCAAAACACTACGGGGTTTAAGGGGTAGATAGGTACGGAAGGTGTTAAAAGTGGCACGAGACGGTAAGATTAAGACACCTAACATGAATCCAATTGCCGTTGTTCCGGGTTGTATAACGGAGCCTTGTACTTCCATTTGCCTTGGTCTCTAGCATACTGAGACCCCTCTCGTATACACTGGCATTCTTCTATACCAAGCTACAAACAACAGCGTTAATACAACATTACAACAATATAATACAACATTAAAAGCTACCCTCTCTCTCTCTCTCATACTCTCAGTCTATTTCTCCCTTATCTTTGGGACTTACCGAGCGACCTGTTCGCTGACGACATTCTATTCTTTCTTCTTTGAATATCGTCAGGTGGTTTGGACCCATCAGAGAACAAGCCCACTGCTGAAGACTTGGACCAGTTCTGTGAAGACCCCGAGCTCTAGACATTGTACATTTTCCATTCAGTACTTTTCATTTCCTGTTATTCCATTGTTTAGGCGTCGTTTTATTTCAATTGTATTTCCTTGTCATGCATTGTACAAAAGAATGTTAATAAATAAAAGTTGTTGTTTTTATTATACCTTGTCTCTTGTGTATATTTTTCTTTTATATTGCTTAGCTACGCTTAGCGTATTTGCTTCTGAGTAAATACATAACGGACCGGTCGCGTCCTCTTCGCCGTATACCGGGAAGCGGGGCGTGACACAATCTCTATTTCATCTTGGCTATCTAGGTTAGCAAACTAGATACCCGAGTTACTTCGGTTTTGAGGCGGGAGCCCGTAATACAAACCCTCGACGTGGATATTTTCGATGTGGGGAGACCGGAGATCAAACTTGATCAAGGAAGCCGCGAGGAGCTTGGTACAGAGGTTGAAGACCGAAGAACACGGATCGAACGGTATAAGCTCTTTAAACTCCTTTCTAATAACTAATATAGGGTTAATGGTACGATCCATCGATTAGGGTTCCGTTAGCGCCGGGTTTTAAAAGTTTTTGTTCCGCGTTTGGCCACGGATTGATGGTCGGGGCGCTGCCGTAACCCAACATGGTATCAGAGCCAACCCATTAACCACATACCAGTTTGTTTAGACGATGCTAAAGTATCGAAACCGAAACAACTCAGAAATATCACTCGATGTATTCCATTCTCTGTCAATTTTTTCCGAGTCTTCTAAAAATATTTTAGCAACCGCAGAAGACTACCTAGGTGACCACTAGAACACTCCCCAAATACGAGACCAATTCTGCATTTTTGGACCGGCCAGATCACCAAAAAATTGGAGGTGGCCGGTTTTTTGAAGGTGTTTGGACTTCGTATTTTGGATGTAGTCTAGTCTCTGGAATATTGGTTCAGTGGTATTGCTTGTTTAGCCCAGTTTGGATATGGTTTTTTCTAGTTGTTTTGGGGCTATTTGGGGTGTTTCGAACTCGATATTTCTAACACTGTTTAAAGTTTACAGTGCATGCATTACTATCTGCGGCTGTGAATGTCATTAGAGCGGTACAACTTGTCTAATTGCTATAGTTCTTTTAGATGGGTTTGCGAACGTGACATTCACGTTGATGTTATGTGTTGTGCTGTGGTTGTTGTGGAATCGTCGTGGTGGATAGCTTGGGTGCAATATTAGTACAGTTTAGTTTCATTTATACATTTGATAACGCGGGACGAGCGTCCGACATGTGGACTGCCGTCACTGCCTGTTAGTATATTATTTATTTGGGGCACGACCGGGTTGAGGTCGATGTCACCATTGTACATATTATTTTCTTTTCTGTACTAGGATTACCCTGCGATGGAGTGCACTGATAGCCGGATTCTAGAGGGTAACGGGCCCGTATCTCATGGCATTGAGAAGGAGGGGGCCTCACTTTAGAATTGACAGGCTATTCGCCGCACTCGTAGGGGGTACAGGTTGACCTAAGGAGGAGTGCTCAAGTTACCGGATTCTGCGAAGTGCCGGGTGGCCCATTCACTTTGATGAAAGGGGCTGCCTCACTTCTGGTTTTGGCGGGTGACTTGCCACGCTCGTAGGGGTCTAGGTTTTCATTGCACATGCTATCCACACGACCAGAGGAACGTCGGGTTTCACTTGCGGCTCAAAGGAAAGCCGGGGCTCCCAGATTATCTGTATTGTTATGTGATGCTTATCGCTTGTCTGTGATGTTGCATTTATCACGCCTGGAGCGATTATTATATGTTGTTATATATATACTAGTAGATGTTGTATATGTTTTACACCCGCGCTAGTCCAGCCCCCGCTCTGTCGTTAGTTAAGTAACCTAACGGGTGATGACGGGACCCAGTGGCGAATGCGGATGGCATATACGTACATCATATTTTCGTTCTTTTCTGGTGTGATTAATTGATGGGACTGCGTTGATTTTGATCAATGCAAGGAAAACAGACCTATTCGACGTTGTTGGAACAATTTTCAAAAGCTGTTATTACAAGGGCGTTTTCTTTTGTTTTGCGATATTCGGTTATGAAAATCCAGCACCTCATTCGACGAGGCAAGAGCCGAGATCCCTTCACCGGGAGTGACTTCTTGGGTAGAAGTTTGCGTCAGGGTAATAATTTCACTATAGTCGATTACTTTTTGCTTTGCATCGTGGTATTCAGTGGGAATACTCTGCACCTCATTCGACGAGAAAAGAACCGAGATCCCTTCACCGGGAGTGACCTCTTTAGCAAAGGTTTTCGCCACTATATATTTGTAAAAAGCTATCCGGTTCCTTTAACGATATCAAGTTCATTACGTTAAAGGTTTTTCGCCAAAAACCATTCGTAGCCCTCCGTCATTTCAGACGGGTATCACTTAGTATTCATGCTATGTTTGTTGGCTTCGTCAATGCATAGTGTATGGTAGTTGCTTGTTGCTTTTCTGTTGCATAGATAGATGCGTTGGTTTGGGACAGTCGTACTACTTTGTTGGCCTTCGTCAAGAGTATGTACGGATGGGTTCAAATTAACCTGGACAATGACGGGTAGAACTTGACATGTGACATATGATTTGTTGGCCTCCATCAAGATCATAAGAGCATGGGGTAAAAATCACATCGGGAGTTTCAAACATACAGGAAATGTAACACCCGAGCCCAATGCTACTAATTTCAGTTACCGTTTAAACGTAGTGTGGCACTTATTTCATTTATCTTGCTTGATTGTTACTTATTGTAAATTCTACCCGGAAATTCATTTCTGCATATAACAATTTTTGGAATCTAAAATAAAATTAAAAATACTCATCTTGGCCTGCTTGACACCCCTAGCCCTGTTGTAGTGTCCGTGCATCGTGTTCTCGTCCCGTTCAGTGAAACAGGCGAGTTTGGACGGCTACGCGCACGTACGTGTGTCCGTTTTGAGGGTATGCTTTTTGATTGTAAAACACTTCATTTTAAATTTTGGATCCCGCCTAAAATTCTATTATTTCAATTTCAAATTTTTGGACCCGACCCGGGCGTGATTTGGAAATGTTTTACTTTGCGCCAAAATCCTAAATTTTTAATATTTTAAAAGCATCGTATATTTATTTTTAACTGCCTCCAATATTTCATAACCTTTCAATATTCTTTTAATTCTAAAATCTTTCACAAATTTCCCTTTCAAACCAATCAACTTTCTCCTTTTACCGTGGGCCCCAACTAAATCTCTCCTCTCTCTCTCCCCCCCGTCTCTCTCTCTCTCTTCCCTAAATCTCTCTCTCTCTCTCCCCCCAATCTCTCTCTCTCCCCCACGCATATATATTTCTTCCTCCCCTCATCAGAAACCCACCCTCGCGCAAACCCTAGCCACCGTGCCCCTCGCCGCCGCAGCCCCAACGCCGACGACGCCGTCACCAGCATCCTCGCCTCCTCAACCTCGTCTCACCCACATCCTCCTTCATCGTTCCCGAGCGCCTGCACACCCCCGACCTTCACCGTAGCCACCTGCACCCCTGCACGTGTTCGCGCCGCCGTGAGTCGCCGCTGGTGACCTCGTCCCCGTGTCCCCGGTCTCCGTACGCACCCAGTAAGCTTCTTCTCCCTCCTCCTCTCTTCCTTTCTTCTTTCCTTCTCTGTTAATATTGTTTCTTGATCGGCAGATTTCTTCGCTGTCGTCGTAGGCCACCGCCGGAGTTCCGTCGACGAGGTCGACCGTCACCACCCGTCCCACGGATCATCGTGAGCACCCCTTCTCAGATCCTCATTCCTTTCTTCTCTGTTTTTCTTTTCTCTTCTTGTTTACATGTCTTGATCATTTACTGTTCATTCCTTGGCCGGAATCCGACGTTGCCGACAACGTGACCCGACGTTCCAGCGAGGTATCCCGATCCGTGTGGTTCCATTGTTCGTCGTTTGGGTTCATTCCGTGAACCGTGCGCCCGTCGCGAGTTTCCCCGCCGACATTTTACGTTCCGTTTTTCCCGGTTCGCGACCCGTCGAGACAAGTACCCCTTGCTACATGCTAAACAATATTTACTTATAATTAATGACACCCTAAAACCCGCAATTTAACTTTGGTATTATAATTTCCCATTTTTCGTGTTCAAGATTGTTATATATCATTTATCTTTCAAACTTGGAACCTACCTGTTGTAATTACTAATTTGGAACCTAATAATCACATTTACATGTTTTAATTACACTTTCACTGATGATGTAGCCTATGGCACCTTTTCTACCATTTTACTTCATTCGGACACTCGTATACATTTAACCTACTTAAACTGTGATTTCATTCGTGGAACCTATATACACATATAACATTGCATCTATGAAGTCTTAAACTTGTTAACATGATTAAATGGCTATAATTGTCTTACTGCATTCTTATATTGTTGAAATCATCTCTGTGACACAGTTGATAACTGTATTGCTAATTGAATGAATCTGCCTATTGCTTAATTCATTGCTTAGATCATGTTGTTAACCATGCTTGATTATATAACTGATTGTGAGCACACCTATGTTATCATTTACATCTTGACTTGACTTGCTACATGCATATTGATCGACCCGACATGGTACCGTACACTGCTTGACTTGACCTGATGTACCATGACCTGATCCGTTACCTGATCTTTGTCTAATGCCAACAAACCTGACATGTAGTCCTCATGGACCGTTCCTGTTGTCTATCCAGACAAACCTGTTTACCTGATCCTGTGTTGGCATTAGTTTCTTGATTTCGGGATACCTGACTTGACATACACATATATCTTGGGGGTATGGGGAAATCAAAGGTGAAACCTGACCTGTAACTCGACAGTTCACTACCTGCTCTGAGTGTACACATTCCTGTTTGGTTCCTAGCGGCATGTCTCGGTTTCAACCGAGAATATTGTGGCCGTGGTCTCGGGTATGTACAGGATACTATTGAGTGTACACATTCCTGTTTCGTGCCTAGCGGCATGTCTCGGTTTCAGCCCGAGAATATTGAGGCCGTGGTCCCGGGTATGTACGGGATACTATTGAGTTACATCGATGATTCATCAATTTGGTTTCAAAGACTTTAGAACAGAGAACCTGATAGAACAGTTTAGTTACCCACTGCACACTACCCTGCACTGCTCTGATTTACATTATTGTTACCCTTGCTTTATTCATGTTTATATTCGCATTGCCTGTTTATTATGTTATTACTTGATGACTTGACGCGCTGACGTCTGGGTTTTGCATGGCCCAGATTCTGTACCGCTGTCGCAGTCCGAGCAGGAGTACTTTAGCCGACAGGCTGAGCTGTGAGTGTTGGCAGTAGTTAGCTTTTCTTTCCTGCATTTTATTCCTGATGTGAGCCCGCATTATGGGACATACATTCCAGTTATCTTGTATTGTATCTTTTTCTTCCGCATATCATTATTTCTTGACTCATTCATTCTGGCTCATGGACATGTACTAGATAGTTTAGTTTACTTTCCTGTTCTTGATATCTCTACAGCCGTAATGTGACTGTGGAGGGATTTTTCCTATCCACAGGTAGCATGGTTGGCTATGACACGTGCCCATCTTAGCGTACTCTGGAAAGCGGGGCGTGACATGGTTCTTTTGGTATCAGAGACATAGGATAGTCGGGTTGATTCTTTTGTAGTTGGGTATTGTACCCAATACACGAATCAGAATACCCGTGTTTAGGAAACATGTCCTGCCACCTTGCCGTTTACCGTTCTTGAATCACATTCTTCCTGGTTATATCTTTTACGATGTGCAAACTTCCTTTGCATATCGACTCGAAAACCTGATTCCTTGTTATCTCTAGGACTTAGGCGACTTGGGTGGAGTTATGTAATTGTGGCTATGATACCGCGACATAGTTACAATGCGGCACTCTATTTAAGTATCTTGGAGTTCTAGCCTTGATCTATATTCAGAATCTATCATCATGCTAATGTTGGGTGTTTTGATTTCAGGAATATGGCCGGTAAGAATTTGAAGACATACAAGAGGCGTGTGGACAAAACCGCCATGCTTGGAGTGATAAGAGGAATGCTGGAGAATCAAAAGAAACAGACTGAGCTGATCCAGCAGCAAGCGGAATCGTTTCAGGAAGGTTTGCAGATCGTTCAGCAGTCTGTGAACAATGTTGGAGCTAAACCAGTTGACCGAGTAGGGACCGTAGCAGATTTCAGATGTTTGGGTCCGTCTACATTTACTGGTTTGGAGAAGCCGTTGCCAGCAGAGCAGTGGCTAGTTGACACAGAGAATTTGCTTATTGCGGCACAGATTCCAGATGAGAAAAGAGTTGATGTGGTACGCATTCAGTTAGTGGACTACGCCCGAGAATGGTGGCTTGTGGAGGAGAACCGTTTGCACAAGCCAATCAAGTGGGCGGATTTTTCAAAGAGTTTCCTGGAGAAGTTCTTCCCGCGGACTGCACGGGAGGAAATGGAAGAGAAATTCATCGGGCTAAAGCAGAATGGAGCACCCGTGGATGTGCATGCAGCAGAATGGACAAGACTCAGCAGATTCGCTGGACCTTTAGTTGCCAACGATGCAGACAGGGCACGAAGGTTCATGCGCAGCTTGGACGTGGACATCCAGAGGCAGATTGTCTCCCTGGGTTTGACCACCTTCTCACAAGTACTTGCGGCAGCCCGAGAGCAGCAGAGTTTATCTGGGATGAAAGGGAGTTTGCAGCAGACAGCAGTTGCGGTAAGGAAGCCAGCATTTGTACTTAACTGAGCTCATGGTCGCAGAGGTATTCCAGTGGACCGTCGAGGTGTAGCACCCATGAAGAAGCCAGTGATTGTCGATCGAAGTAAGAGCATGACTTGTAACTACTGCAATTTACCTGGCCACATGCAAAAGGATTGTCGAAGGAGGCTGGGACTCTGTCTGGTTTGTGGAGCGGCAGATCACGCCGTTAGTGCTTGTCCGTCGAAGCTTCGTACGAGAGATGATTTTCGGAAGCCTCCGCAGAGACCGTTCCAGGGACAGAAACAGCTGACTCAAGGACCTAACCAGGCTAGAGCTTTTACCTTGATAGCAGAAGAAGCTAAGGCGTCAGGAGAAGTTGTTTCAGGTACTTTACTCGTTCATGGTTTTCCCGCATTGGCGTTATTTGATTCTGGTGCATCCCATTGTTTTATGTCATCCAAGTTTTTAACTACACACTCGATAGACTACACGACCCTGTCTAGTTTCTGGGACATACACACTGGGAATGGGAAAATCATAGCTAGTAGGGAATGTAAAGATTGTACAGTTGTTGTGTTCGGATGGGAGCTTTTTGCAGATTTCTTGGTGATTGATACGGGCAGCTACGAAGTCGTCTTGGGAATGGATTTTCTTGGCACTTTCCACGCTCACATTGATTGTAGGGCAAGGAAGGTAATTTTCCAGATTCCCGGACATCCTGAGTTTAGCTTCACTGGAGGAAGCAGTTCTGTCGGGCCAGTCGAGTTCAGGGCTAGGCCGACAAACAATATTCTTGCAGCAATGAAAGTTGATGAAAGTGAAGAACCGGCTGCTGTTCGCGATTTTATGGACGTGTTTGAAGATATATCGGGTTTACCGCCGAAGCAAGACGTGGAGTTCGCAATTGATCTTATTCCTGGTGCAGCGCCAGTATCTAAAGCGTATTATCCAATGGCACCAGTAGAGTTGGAAGAAGTCAAGAAACAGGTTGCTGAATTGCTTGAAAAAGGTTGGATTCGAAGCAGTAACTCGCCTTGGGGAGCTCCAATTCTTCTAGTAAAGAAGAAGGATGGCACAAGAAGATCGACTATCGAGAATTAAACCGGGTGACTATTAAGAACAAGTTCCCGATCCCTCGCATTGGCAAACTTTTCGAGCAGCTCAGTGGCGCGAGGGTGTTCTCGAAGCTGGATTTGCGATCCGGATATCATCAGGTCCAAGTGAAAGCAGAAGATATTTGCAAGACGGCGTTCCGAACTCGGTATGGACATTACGAATACTTAGTGATGCCCTTCGGAGTAACGAATGCCCCGGCAGTATTCATGGACTTGATGAACCGAATCTTTTCACCGTTCTTGGACCAGTTTATTGTGGTGTTCATTGACGATATCCTGGTTTACTCAAAGAGTTTTGAAGAGCATACTGAGCATTTGAAGATCGCACTGCAGACGCTGAGACAAGAGAAGTTATATGCGAAGATGAGCAAGTGCGAGTTTTGGCTGGAAGAAGTGAAGTTTTTGGGGCATGTTGTGTCTGGCGATGGAATTGCCGTCGATCCAGAAAAGATTGCAGCAGTTCGAGATTGGCCGATTCCAAAGAATGTTGCGGAGATAAGAAGTTTTCTTGGACTCGCTGGATATTACAGGAGATTTGTAGAGAACTTTGCTCGTCTGGCAGAGCCGTTGACCAAGCTTACGTGCAAGGAGGTACCTTTTGTATGGACGGATAAGTGTGCGTTAGCTTTTGAGACGTTGAAGCAGAAATTGATAACTGCCCCTATTCTGACCGTGCCAGACAATTCCGGAGGATTGGTGATTCACAGCGACGCATCTGGGAAAGGATTGGGATGTGTTTTGATGCAGCATGGGAAGGTTGTAGCGTACGCATCGAGACAGTTGAAGACCCATGAGAAGATTATCCAACTCATGACTTGGAGCTTGCGGCTGTGATTTTCGCTTTGAAGATTTGGAGACACTACCTTTTGGGCGAAAGGGTCGAAGTTTTTACTGATTATAAGAGCTTGAAGTACGTGTTCACACAGAAAGAGCTTAATATGAGGCAGCATAGATGGTTGGAGCTGATGGCTGACTACGATCTTGATCTTAAGTACCATCCGGGGAAGGTCAACGTCGTGCCGGATGCGCTTAGTCGGTTACCAGCAATTCAGGTGTTAACTACGCAGAAGGAGATCGTTGCAGATTTTCGAAGATTTGACTTGGAGGTTGTGCTACCGCATTCTACGGGGCAGTTGATGCAGCTACAAGTACAGTCATCGTTGATCGAGAGTATTAAAGCAGCACAATCGTAGGACCCTAGACTGCAAAAGTTTCGAGGACAGGTTAAAGCCGAACTACGAACAGATTTATTGATCCACGAAGATGGTTCGTTGAGGTATGGTAGCCGTTTGTGTGTGCCAAAGGGAGATATTCGTGAAGAGCTTATGAAGGAGGCACACAGTTCAGCTTATTCTGTACATCCAGGAGGCACAAAGATGTACCGAGATATTCGACAGCATTTCTGGTAGGAAGGCATGAAACGGGAGATTGCTCGCTTTGTGGTGAAGTGCTTGGTGTGTCAGCAAGTTAAGGCTGGACATCAAAGGGTTGCTGGTTTATTGCAACCACTTCCGATTCCTCAGTGGAAGTGGGAACATATAACCATGGATTTCGTGACGGCTTTACCGCGGAGTCCAAAGGGCAACAATACTGTATGGGTGATTGTCGATTGTTTGACCAAGGCAGCTCATTTTATTCCTTTTCGGGTTGGTCAATCAACAGAGACTTTGGCAAAGCGGTACATGCAAGAGATTGTAAGATTGCATGGAGTACCGGTGAGCATCGTGTCCGATCGGGACACTCGGTTCTTATCACACTTTTGGCGGAGTCTACATGAAAGTTTGGGGACTCGATTGAAGTTTAGCACAGCTTATCATCCTCAAACTGATGGTCAGTCGGAGAGAACAATTCAAACTCTTGAAGATATGTTGAGAGCATGCATGCTGGACTTTAAGGGGTCTTGGGAGGATCATCTACATTTGGTGGAGTTTTCTTACAACAACAGTTTTCAGGCAACTATCCAGATGGCTCCATTTGAAGTTTTGTATGGTCGTAAATGCTGTTCACCTGTTTGTTGGGACGATGTCGGTGAACGAAAATTATTGGGACCAGATTTGCTTGTGCAGACAGTTGAGAAAGTTAACACTATCAGAAATCATATGAAGGCAGCACAAGACCAACAGAAGAGTTAGGCAGATACGTCAAGAAGACCTCTAGAGTTCGCCGTGGGTGATTTGGTATTCTTGAAGATATCACCGACTAGAGGGGTGATTCATTTTGGAAGTCGAGGAAAGCTTAGTCCTCGATTCGTTGGACCCTTTGAGATCTTGGAGCGTGTTGGTGAGGTAGCGTATCGTTTGGCGCTACCGCAATCCTTGGCGAATGTGCACGATGTGTTTCACGTATCTCAACTACGAAGGTATGTTCGAGATGAAACGTATATTTTGGATCATTCGGAGCTAACAGTACGAGAAGACTTGACTTTTGAAGAGCGACCGATTGAAATCGTGGATTGAAGGGAAAAGGTTCTTAAGAACAAGATGATCCCTCTTGTGCTTGTTTCTTGGGGTAATCGCTCGCATGGAGAGTCCACTTGGGAACGAGAAGATGAAATCCGGCAGAAGTTTCCTCACCTTTTCTTGTAGTTATCTGTCCTTGTATTCTTGGAATTTCGAGGACAAAATTCTTTTGTAGTTGGGTATACTGTAACACCCGAGCCCAATGCTACTAATTTCAGTTACTGTTTGAACGTAGTGTGGCACTTATTTCATTTATCTTGCTTGATTGTTACTTATTGTTAATTCTACCTGGAAATTCATTTCTGCATATAACAATTTTTGGAATCTAAAATAAAATTCAAAATATTCATCTTGGCCTGCTTGACACCCCTAGCCCTGTTGTAGCGTCCGTGCATCGTGTTCTCGTCCCGTTCAGTGAAACGGGCGAGTTTGGACGGCTACGCGCACGTACGTGTGTCCGTTTTGGGGGTATGCTTTTTGATTGTAAAACACTTCATTTTAAATTTTGGATCCCGCCTAAAATTTTATTATTTCAATTTCAAATTTTTGGACCCGACCCGGGCGCGATTTGGAAATGTTTTACTTTGCGCCAAAATCCCAAATTTTTAATATTTTAAAACCATCGTATATTTATTTTTAACTGCTTCCAATATTTCATAACCTTTCAATATTCTTTTAATTCTAAAATCTTTCACAAATTTCCCTTTCAAACCAATCAGCTTTCTCCTTTTACCGTGGGCCCCAACTAAATCTCTCCTCTCTCTCTTCCATCACTCTCTCTCTCTCCCCCCGTCTCTCTCTCTCTCCCCCCCATATATATCTCTCTCTCCCCCCATATATATTTCTTCCTTCCCTCATCAGAAACCCACCCTCGCGCAAACCCTAGCCACCGTGCCCTTCGCTGCCGCAGCCCCAACGCCGACGACGCCGTCACCAGCATCCTCGCCTCCTCAATCTCGTCTCACCCACATCCTCCTTCATCGTTCCCGAGTGCCTGCACACCCCTGACCTTCACCGCGGCCACCTGCACCCCTGCACGCATTCGCACCGCCGTGAGTCGCCGCCGGTGACCTCGTCCCCGTATCTCCGGTCTCCGTGCGCACCCAGTAAGCTTCTTCTCCCTCCTCCTCTCTTCCTTTCTTCTTTCTTTCTCTGTTAATATTGTTTCTTGATCGGCAGATTTCTTTGCTGTCGTCGTAGGCCACCGCCGGAGCTCCGTCGACGAGGTCGACCGTCACCACCCGTCCCACGGATCATCGTGAGCACCCCTTCTCAGATCCTCCTTCCTTTCTTCTCTGTTTTTCTTTTCTCTTCTTGTTTACATGTCTTGATCATTTACTGTTCATTCCTTGGCCGGAATCCGACGTTGCCGACGACGTGACCCGACGTTCCAGCGAGGTACCCCGATCCGTGTGGTTCCATTGTTTGTCGTTTGGGTTCATTCCGTGAACCGTGCGCCCGTCACGAGTTTCCCCGCCGACATTTTACGTTCCGTTTTTCCCAGTTCGCGACCCGTCGAGGCAAGTACCCCTTGCTACATGCTAAACAATATTTACTTATAATTAATGATACCCTAAAGCCCGCAATTTAACTTTGGTATTATAATTTCCCATTTTTCGTGTTCAACATTGTTATATATCATTTATCTTTCAAACTTGGAACCTACCTGTTGTAATTACTAATTTGGAACCTAATAATTACATTTACATGTTTTAATTACACTTTCACTGATGATATAGCCTATGGCACCTTTTCTACCGTTTTACTTCATTCGGACACTCGTATACATTTAACCTACTTAAACTGTGATTTCATTCGTGGAACCTATATACACATATAACATTGCATCTATGAAGTCTTAAACTTGTTAACATGATTAAATGGCTATAATTGTCTTACTGCATTCTTATATTGTTGAAATCATCTCTGTGACACAGTTAATAACTGTATTGCTAATTGAATGAATCTGCCTATTGCTTAATTCATTGCTTAGATCATGTTGTTAACCATGCTTGATTATATAACTGATTGTGAGCACACCTATGTTATCGTTTACATCTTGACTTGACTTGCTACATGCATATTGATCGACCCGACATGGTACCGTACACTGCTTGACTTGACCTGATATACCATGACCTGATCCGTTACCTGATCTTGTGTCTAATGCCAACAAACCTGACATGTAGTCCTCATGGACCGTTCCTGTTGTCTATCCAGACAAACCTGTTTACCTGATCCTGTGTTGGCATTAGTTTCTTGATTTCGGGATACCTGACTTGACATACACATATAACTTGGGGGTATGGGGAAATCAAAGGTGAAACCTGACTTGTAACTCGACAGTTCACTACCTGCTCTGAGTGTACACATTCCTGTTTGGTGCCTAGCGGCATGTTTCGGTTTCAACCGAGAATATTGTGGCCGTGGTCCCGGGTATGTACAGGATACTATTGAGTGTACACATTCTTGTTTCGTGCCTAGCGGCATGTCTCGGTTTCAGCCCGAGAATATTGAGGCCGTGGTCCCGGGTATGTACGGGATACTATTGAGTTACATCGATGATTCATCAATTTGGTTTCAAAGACTTTAGAACAGAGAACCTGATAGAACAGTTTAGTTACCCACTGCACACTACCCTGCACTGCTCTGATTTACATTATTGTTACCCTTGCTTTATTCATGTTTATATTCGCATTGCCTGTTTATTATGTTATTACTTGATGACTTGACGCGCTGACGTCTGGGTTTTGCATGGCCCAGATTCTGTACCGCTGTCGCAGTCTGAGCAGGAGTACTTCAGCCGACAGGCTGAGCTGTGAGTGTTGGCAGTAGTTAGCTTTTCTTTCCTGCATTTTATTCCTGATGTGAGCCCGCATTATGGGACATACATTCCAGTTATCTTGTATTGTATCTTTTTCTTCCGCATATCATTATTTCTTGACTCATTCATTTTGGCTCATGGACATATACTAGATAGTTTAGTTTACTTTTCCTGTTCTTGATATCTCTACAGCCGTAATGTGACTGTGGAGAGATTTTTCCTATCCACAGGTAGCATGGTTGGCTATGTCACGTGCCCATCTTAGCGTACTCTGGGAAGCGGGGCGTGACAGGAAACTTGCCAGGCATGCGCATACCTTCTGGAGTGTGATAACTTGAGTGGATTCCTTCAGGCTATCATGCGATGATAGTTGGATCCCGATTCCCACTGATGAGTTGGTTTACTCCTCGGGTGATTTTATATGATCCCTACTAATTCTTCTTTCGGGTTTGGAGGAGAATTTGAGAATACAGCGGGAGACATCTTGATTAGATAAAGTGATTAAC
Organism: Agapanthus africanus; assembly: GCA_030015575.1. Taxonomy (NCBI): domain Eukaryota; kingdom Viridiplantae; phylum Streptophyta; class Magnoliopsida; order Asparagales; family Amaryllidaceae; genus Agapanthus; species Agapanthus africanus. The sequence continues at coordinate 414,181,635 of CM057338.1, read as the reverse complement.
CATTTTAATCTAGATTAGAGTGCACGCTGAGTGTTTCTTTTCTCTCTCTCTTTGGTAGCGACCATGTCCCGACCATAGACTAGAACTTATAAACCAAGTTAAGCGGACCTTCTTTAAACACACCGACTTTTGGATTGTCAGAATTGCATACTTCATTGCCAATCCTACTTTTACCCTTTGCATTTCTCCGGACCGTATTACTATGAAGATTCTCTTTCATTGGATATGACCATCATATAGTTACATACAAACTCGAAGAAACTTGTTTCAGATTCGAGAATGGTTTCCGGTTCTGAAAAAAATGAATAGGACTATTCAGTTGTCTTTTCCTTTTTACCTTCTCTCGGGTTGTGAGGGCTCCTAAAATTAGGAGAGGGTACACCTATTGCGCTTATTGGATATTCTTCTTTCAAACCATAGGCAGGTGCCGAAAGGCGGGGAAGGAAGAAAACTAATTAGCCTAAGTGTGGTGTACAGAAGGTAATAAGTAAAGACAAATAAAGAGATTAGAAAGAAGGCGAAATAAATTGCGACTACTATCATTCATGACCAAACCGCGTATATCATCGCCACTCCTACTTCACCTCTGTATTTCTCCAGAACACCCCGTATTACTACGAAGATTCACATTTATTGGATAAACCATCGTATAGTTACATACGAACTCGAAGGAACTTGTTCCAGTTCGAGGATAGATTCTGGTTCAGGAGAAATAGAATAAGGATTATTCAGTTGTCTACCTTCTCTCAGGTTGCGAGGGCTCCTAAGATTAGGAGAGTACACCTATTACGCTTATTGGATAATCTTCTTCCAAACCATAGGTTGGTGTCGAACGGTAAGGAAGGAAGAAAATCATCTAGCGTAAGGGTGGTGTACAGAAGGTAATGAGTAAAGACAAATAAAAGGATTGGAGAGATGGCAAGGAAATATAAGGTTACAGTCATGAATCAGGATAATGGAAGTGGCATTACTAGGAATACCCGGATACCCCTTCGAAACATTTTCATGTTTCAGTTTCACTATGCATTGTTAATTGAAAACTAATTTCCCAATTAGATCCTTACTCCGGGGTATGTATTTACCAGACTTGATTCTCACATCTGTATGGTTTTACAGATGATGAGTGGGAGTAAGTTATTGGGAATTAGGTGATTATATCCTCATTATATCGGAATTCGTTGTAATTGGTGATATTTGAGGAAATCGCTTGGGGTTTTGCCTGACGACAAATATTTGGTTTTGAATATCCGTTGTTATGCACCAATTTCAAACTGATATATCTGTACGTTTATTTCATAAAGTGAGATATAACTTTTTGAAATTATGTCTATGGCATTTACCTATATCAGTTGATAGTTAGGTAAGGAGTATTAAACAGCGGTGTAATTCTTCTTAACCATAGTACAGTTTTCAACCTACGACGCACAGGGTTTGAGTTATTCAACTCAGGGGATTTATACAAAGTATTGTATGTTGTCCAGTGTCCATTAGGACAGAGGGGTTGATACTCATACTATATTCTGTTTACTTGTGACTTCTCCAGTTTTAGACAAATGTTTCATAGAAATACAAGGTCCAAGTTTTGAGAAGTTATAGGTGTACGAATAAAGTAGAGAGCCATGTGTTGCAGGTATCGGGATTCTTCAAGGTGATCGAAGATGTAGATACTTGTGTTTGGTATTCAGTTGATAGTAATGGTTTTGAGAACTTGATTCTCTTTCAGGTTACTTATATATGGATGCACTCCTAGTTGATTAATGCTGATCGGCCTCCTTCCATTTAGTTGATATGCATTGGAGACAGTTGCATGATTTGAATCCGGTTCTAATTAAATCAGTGCATCTGTTTCTATATATAGAATGGTTTATATCTTAACGATGTTAAGGTATATGGAGTTGTCCGGCTTATGCATAAAACCAGACTCTGGATAACTCAAGGTACGTTTCAGTAATGGCAGTTTGTGGGTTAACCCGGGCTATGACGAGGGTTAATTTTCTACCATCTGGAAGATCAATAGCGATATTGCTCTTGACTCGCCACAGTTTTAGCAAAATGGACTTTTTCAGAAAACAGTAGTGGGAGTATGGTAGAACTGGAAGTGATTCCAGAACCACAAACGATTACTGAAAATTTAATAGAATCTAAATATTCAATCAGGTTTGACATTCCATTAGCCACTTCGCAGATATGGTGGGTAACCTCAGGCACCCGAGAGGTACTCTGGTATCCTCAAAGACGGTGGCAAGGGGGTTCTTGTTTACCCAGACTTGCCATTACTGCTGTCCTAGACTATAAGACCCGGCAGGAGGATGGGTATAGTATCGTTCTGAACTAGCTTTAGAAGTGCACGTGTATATGACTCTGCCAGAGGGTTATTGTAGTCAGTGGGAGCAGCGGAAGTATAGTGGACAAGTAGCTTGTGTCTATTTATAGACTAAAACAGATATAGCGGAGATAGATCGTCTATTTTTGATATGACAGCCATATGCTTTGACTTCATCAGAATAAGAGATAGATCTGTTGAGAAAGTAGTAGGGTGTGATGTCCAGGTATTTGGATGACATGCACTTTGTAGGGAGTGAAATTCCTACACTACGATCGGTTATACTGTGGTTGTCACACAGTGGTTTCTCCATATAGGATATGGATATAATATCACGTATTCTGGTTACTAGATCTACGGTTTTAGATCTAGATTTGGGTTGTTTCCCAATCTGGGTATTTAGACAGTATTCTAAAGGTGTTTTAGAATGGAAGACTCCTGTCATGGTGGTGTACCTGCAGATGATGGAGTCACCCTCTCTAAAGGTGTTTTACAGACAAAAGGGGAGAGGGATGTGCATGATTGGCATATCACTTGCTTAGGCAATTGAGTCAATCATGAGATGTCAAGTACCACACCAGATATTCTTTTTGCATTATCTGCAATAAGTTGATATATTGATCCAATCCTAGAGAAGCGTTCGGAAGCAGTTTATGAATATAAGTGGATGTTCTAGAGATTTGGTAACTGCAGCCTCCTTCAAGAGACGGTTATCATTCCAGGCTTCCAAGGTGACCTGGATGATAGAGTGACTGTCAGAGTTATAGTTTTCCCTCTTGACGAGGGGCAGTAGTTTGGACAGGTGGTCCAAGCGGATATTGAGGGAGGCATGGCGCAGGATACTGATTAAATTTAGTGGACGATACAGTTTAAGAAGTTTGCTGGATTTGGAGTTCATTTGTGAACTGGGTCCCATCAGATATCCAGACATATTCTAAGACATGTATTGCTCATTTCGGGAAATGGCTTTCTCCGCGAACATGAGATAAAGAGAGACATAGAAAGAAACATTGGAGCGGATCCACTCACTGAGGCTATTTCTCGAACACAATAATTTCACAAACGAGCTTTGTGAAACTGATTGGTAGAGGAGTTGGGTGTTCGGTATCACACGGGTTGTGAGTATGCGACATCGTAATAATTAACCTTAAGTGCAAGTGGGAGATTGTTGGCTATAGTGCCCTTAAGTCAATTATTGGATCGTAGGCACGCGATTGTGATGATTAAGGGAGGACCTATACCGGTAGGACATTCTTACTCGAGATGATAGTATGCTATCTGGTTTGCCTTTATCATCATGTACTTGCTTTAGGTGGCTTTACCGATCACTATTACACGTTGATAGAGTCTATAGGATTCTTGCTTGACTACCAGAAGTATGATGGCGATCATATACGTGGGAGCTGGGGGTCTATAAGCACATCCTTAAATGTCCCTAGTCGAGGGAGTTTCGAGACTGGGCATCGATACTCCAGAGTAGACTAGTGCATACTGATCGAGACCCCGACGAGCGGCGGTGGCCGGTCTCACAAGCCATTGGTGTTAGTTGGTTCACCTAAGATGTATATAGATGCTCATTGGGTTATGAGTACATTGGACGGACTCGCCGGGAACATGCTAGTTGGTATTATACCAATTGTCAGATAGCAGTTCCCTTGTGACATGTGTACAGGTTAGTCTATCGACCTGAGATCATCATTTGTCTCGTGTGAGTTCCTACTGTGCTTTGATTACTACCCTACCACGGCTCAAATGAGTCGTGCAAACAGGTTTTAGTTGGGTACAGTCCCGAACTACATGGAGGCAGTGAGCGGATCGTCAGAGGATTCGTCTCTCCCGGTATTGGGGGTTGATGTCGCGGTGTGCATGGGTGGCCATCATCAGAAATCCTTGGCCTAGGTAGTCGGGAATTACTGATCTAGGATCGGTAGTTTCTCAGGCGGTGATGTGTTTCATATCGACACTGAATGTCAAGTTATTAGGGGTCTGACTTTATCCACCCCGTAGACTCGATGTGCGATACTCATAGACGAACGGACCGGATTGTACGGATATTGTCACTGTCAGGCTTAGTAGGGTTTCAGGATGAGTTTGCTCGTCGGCCTCCCTTTCGCTCAATACCTGGGCAGCCGTTACATACAGCTAGTGCCACTGACGTGCTTGTAGTTAAACCCACTGCCAGCGTATTGACGAGTCTTTGGAGTCCCACACAGAGGGTTTCCCTGGTTCGGGCGAAATATTGTAGAGGCCGTATGGTTTTATGGCAGGGTTCGATCATATTCGTGCACTTCTGCACGGATCATGATCGGACGGATAATACCAGCGGGCTTTGGTTTAAGCCAGATCCTAGTATTATATTGTTGGATTACTTTCATCTCGTTGTATTCATATTCAGTCGGAATACAGATGCAGGTATGTATATATGGATGAGGGGTATTCTTGTAATTCGTTACATGATTTCTTTAGTTGATGCCATTTCTTTTTGGGATTAAACATTTTGGTTTAGATGTTTAATTGGTGTAAAGTGTGAGTGCAAGTTTTGGTTTGGTGCATTGATGTAGCACATGCACTTGGTGACTCATGGTATTGGGTCATGGGATGATTTGTTTTGGCTAAGATATTTGTTGTGAGCAATTGGTGTGATGGCAGATCTTTTTCTTGCCTTGGGTTTTTCTTTAGTTGCTCACAACCAATATCACACACAAATAAAACACTTTCTTCACTTACTTTTCTTGAGCTCACACTCTTCACCTCTAGGCATCTTCTTCAACCTCCACTCATACCCTCTTATGAGTTGAGAATCCTTGGGTGTTTTGAAATAAAGTAATCACACACAATCTCTACTTCATCTTGGCTATCTAGGTTAGCAAACTAGATACCCGAGTTGCTTCGGTTTTGAAGCGGGAGCCCGTAATACAAACCTTCGACGTGGATCTTCTTCGATGCGGGGAGACCGGAGATCAAACTTGATCAAGGAAGCCTCGAGGAGTTTGGGACAGAGGTTGAAGACCGAAGGACATGGATCGATCGGTATAACGTCTTTAAACTCCTTTATAATAACTAGTATAGGGTTAATGGTACGATCCGTCGATTAGGGTTCTGATAGCGCTGGGTTTTAAAAGTTTTTGTTCCGCATTTGGCCACGGATTGATGGCCGGGGCGCTGCCGTAACCCAACACTTACAACAAGGCTCGATGTGGAGCAAGTCTGTAAATGAATACGACGCTGAGTTTACTATGCTTAGCAGGTAAGATATTGTCTCAAAATTCAAATTCCTGATATCATTTACTACACTGCTAACACAAGGTCGTAACAGGTTCGCTGCACACTTCATCTCGACCGCTGAGATCCAGGCAAGGTGATTGCAGCAAGGGTTGGACCCGGAAATCCAAGTTTCACTCGCTACAGGGGATTTCCCAACTCATGTTCTTGCTCTGAAGGCTGCCCGACGCTATGAGGCAGGAGTGAAGAAGAAAAGCATACCTCAGACTGCCGGTGTGAAACGCCTTGTCACTCAGACGACAGGAGGAGCCTCTTCCGAGCCAACTTTTGCACCCGGGAGACCAGGAGGATCATTTAACCGGTCAAGTCCAGACTTTTGTTTCTACTACAAGAGGAATGGACACCTGGCGAAAGAATGCAGGCGTGAAAATGGCATGTGTTTGGTTTGTGGTGCATCTACTCACGCCATAGGAGCATGTCCATATCGACTCAACCCAGCTCCAACACCTAGGCTCGCAATCACAGTCCCATAGCGGCTAGCTATTCAGGCTCCTGCACCTCGTCTAGCTCTCCCTGTGCCACCTTCACGTGGACCTCCTGCACAGCCTCCTCGTTAAATCCATCAGTCACAGAGGAACATGTTTCAAGGGTAGAGGAACATGCCCCAGGGACAGAGGAATGTGCCTCCATCAAGAAGGAATGTACCCAGACGTTAGGCTTTCACAATGACGGTTGAGAAAGCCGAAGCCACTGGCCAAGTTATCACTGGTAATTCCCAATCCGTTCATCTTTTCAATCCTTGTATACCTCTATATTTTTCCTGTATCTAAAACCAACTTCACACAACTTAGGTACTATACTAGTAGCCATCCTCCCTGCACTCGTACTTTTTGACACTGGAGCGTCACACTGCTTCATGTCGCAACGATTCGTTAGAACGCATGCGATTCCCGTGAAGCCACTCATTTTAAGCTGGAATGTCAGTTCCGGGAATGGAGTTCTGAAGGCAACTATGGGATTTGATCAGTGTCCAATTGTAGTTTGCGGAAAAGAATTCTACGCGAATTTCAAAGTACCGGACATCCTAAATTTCGATGTTGTGTTGGGAATGGACTGGCTGAGAGTTTTCTATGCTACAATTGACTGATGTCAAAGGAGGGTAGTATTTGAGATACCAGATCACCCGGTCTTCTACTTCAAGAGTGGAGATAGAACATTGGACCCAGGAATCTTCCGTGCTAAACCAAAGAATGCAGAAGTGTTTACCCTACCGGCAGAAGAAGAAAAGCCAGAGGTAGTTCGAGAGTTCGAGGATGTGTTCCCTGAAGATATAACAGATTTGCTTCCCGATCGAGCTCTTGAATTCAGCATTGACTTAATACCTAGTGCACAACCGGTAATCAAAGCCCTGTATCGGTTAAGTCCTGAAGAATTGAAGGAGATCCGCACTCAGTTGTACGAACTCCTGAAGAAAGGTTGGATTCGTCCCAGTACTTCAAGCTGGGGATCTCCGGTATTACTGGTGAAGAAGAAAGAAGGTTCATACAGGATGTGTGTAGATTATCGAGCTCTAAACGAAGTGACGATCAAGAACAAGTATCCACTACTGCGCATCGATGATCTGTTCAATCAACTAAGTAGGTCTTGTGTATTCTCAAAGCTAGATCTTCGTTCGGGTTATCATCAGGTGAAGGTCAAAGAGTCCGACATTCCAAAGACAGCGTTTAGGACACGATATGGTCATTATGAGTATCTTGTAATGCTATTTGGAGTGACCAATACATCTTCTATATTAATGAATCTGATGAACCAACTTTTCCGAGAGTACTTAGACAGGTTCGTTGTCATCTTCATCGACGACATCCTGGTGTATTCAAAGAATCAGAAAGAACATGCCAAGCATTTACGGATTGTCCTGGAGACATTGCGATAGTATCAGCTTTATGCCAAGTACAGCAAGTGTGAATTTTGGCTAGATCAAGTCGGATTTCTCGGACATATTGTTTCAGGCGAAGGAATCTCAGTAGATCCGGTTAAGGTATCAGCTGTCAGCGAATGGACGACACCAAAGATGGTGAAGGATATACGAAGTTTCTTAAACTTAGCAGGATACTACCGAAGATTGCTTGAAGGATTTTCGAAGATTGCAGCACCCCTGACCAAACTCACACGTAAAGATGAAGCATTCGTGTGGTCAGAAGCATATAAAAACGCTTTTGTAGACCTCAAGTCAAGATTGACTTCTGCTCCTACTCTTGTAATACCTGATCAATCTGGAGAATTTGTTGTTTATTGCGATACGTCCGGTAAGAGATTAGGATGTGCTCTACACCAGCATGGAAAAGTTGTAGGTTTTGCATCAAGACAGCTAAAAGTACATGAGCGCAACTATCCAACGCATGATCTGGAGTTGGCAGCCGTTATCTTTGTACTTAAGATTTGACGCCACTATCTTTTGGAAGAACGAGTGGATATATACACGGACTACAAGAGTCCAAAGTATGTATTTACTCAGAAGGAACTAAATATGCAGCAGAGAAGATGGCTAGAACTCATGGCGGACTTCGATATCAACCTACAGTATCATCTAGGGAAGGTGAATGTAATTCCTGCTGCGCTTAGCCGCCAGCCATTAGCAATGAATCTCACCGCTTAGTGGAAGCTACAGCAGGAATTGCATAGAATGGAGATCGAAATAATTAGGCCAGGTAACGATTCGTATTTGATGAACTTACAAGTCCAGTCTACTATTGTCAATCAAATCAAGGCAGCTCAAGCAAGTGATGCCAAGATACAAAATATCCGAGAACAAGTAGAAAGTGGACTTCGAACTGACTTCATCATCCACGAAGATGGATCCTTGAGATATGGAAGTAGATTGTGTGTACCACACGGTCCTGTTCGAGAAGAATTGATGAGAAAAGCTCACAGCTCACCGTACTCAGTGTACCCCGGTGGTACAAAAATGTACAAGGATCTATGGCAACACTACTGGTGGCATGGAATGAAGCACGAAGTAGCCAGAAGCGTAGCCAAGTGTTTGGTGTGTCAGCAAGTAAAGGCTGAATATCACAGAACTGCCGTTCTACTTCAGCCGTTACCAATCTCAGAATGGAAATGGCAGCATGTTACCATAGACTTCATGACTGCCCTTCCTCATAGCACGAAGGGTAACGACGCAGTATGTGTTATCGTGGATCGACTCACCAAGTCGGCTCACTTTATTCCATTTCGAATTGGCCAATCTACCGAGATGCTTGCAAAGAAGTACATAGAGGTAAGCATGAATCTAAAGTAAGATTTAACCTCAAGATGTACTATTTTTGATACCCATGAACTCATGCAAGAGATTGTGAGATTACATGGAGTACCAGTTTGCATCGTCTCCGACCGTAATACAAGATTCCGATCACAATTTTGGCAGAGTCTGCAAGCTAGCCTGGGAACGAGTCTGAACTTCAGCATGGCTTACCATCCATAAACGGACGGACAGTCCGAGCGAACAATTTAGATTCTGGAGGACATGCTAAGAGCTTGTATGTTAGACTTCGGAGGTTCGTGGGAAGATCGCCCACATCTTGTGGAGTTTTCATACAACAACAGCTATCAGGCGAGTATTAGAATGGCACCATTCGTAGCACTCTACGGACGGAAGTGTCGTTCACCACTATGTTGGGACGACATCGGAGATCGTGAACTCCTTAGACCAGAGATGATCGTGGCAACTGTAGACGTAGTTCCCACGATCAGGGAAAGAATGCACATAGCCTAAGATCGACAGAAGTATTGGGCTGATACAAAGCGCTGACACCTGGAGTTCCAACCTGGAGACCATGTTTTTATGAAGATTTCACCAAACCGAGGAGTGATCCGCTTTGGCAAGGGGGGTAAGCTAAGTCCAAGATACATAGGACCGTTCGACACACTCGAACGAGTTGGAGAAGTGGCATACCGGTTAGCACTTCCACCCTTATTGGAAGGAGTGCACAACGTGTTCCACATATCTCAGTTACGAAGATATGTGAGCGACCCCACCCACATCATTGATCACTCAGAGCTCACAGTCCAGACTGACCTGAATTGCGAGCAACAACCCGTTGAGATCCTGGACCGAAAGGTGAAGACACTGCGGAACAAGAAAGTAAGCTTGGTCCGAGTGATGTGGAGAAAATATTCGCCAGGAGAATTAACGTGGGAACGAGAAGAAGACATGCGTGCAAGATATCCTCACTTATTTGTAAATTAGTCCCTATGTAAATGTAAATTTCGAGAACGAAATTTTTATAAGGAGGGTAGAATTTAACGACTCTGAATTTACTGTACGTAATTTTCCAGTTTAATGTACAGAAATGAGTTATACATCCTGAAATTGAGTTATAAGTAAATTTTGTTAAATAATAGCTAGAAATAACTTGTAGCTCACTGGTAAAGCTCTTGCACTGCTGTGACGTAGCCCCTGTGTTCGAACCCCATCAGACATATTATTTTTTTGATTTTTCTTTTTAACTTTTTGGAAGCACAAAAGTTTACACATGCAATATAAATAAAAATGAAAAGTCAGAAAAATTAAATATGTGCAAAAGGGTTTAAACACTGAGAAGTACACGTGGCATCAATCCAGAGACCCATCTCCCAAAATCGGCCGGCGGAAAGCCCATATAGGCCGGTACCGACGGGTGAACCGAGGTAAATAAGCCCCGGGCTTTGCACACTCGACTCTTCTCCTACCCCTAACTCCTCTGCACTATTTGATCACCCTGCAATCAAACAAAGCCCCTTAAATTCCCAATTTATCATCTTTTTAATGCATTTTAATTCACCATTTTAATTCCAAAACCCTAATTCTACACTATAAATACCACCCCACATTTTGACTCAACATCATTCTGAAAATTTCTAGCCAAAACTCTCAAAAATTCTCTAAGTACAAGTGGAGTTAGCAAGCGGTCAACTTCTGGCGAAAAATCGAAGCTATTCCGGCGCTCCCGCGATGCCACGAAGTTCAACCCTCCCTTTTCTACCTTTTTTAAGTTAATCAACTAGTAAGTCCCTTCTAATCTCCCTTTCTCTTCTTTAAAAATTCATTTTAAAACGAATATCGGTAAGTGGAGTTAATATCGATATCTATCTTCTAAACCCTAAAAACTTCCCTTTTTCTTACATATTGTTCATCCAAATTTTACACAATACTTGTAACCTTAAACCATAATGTTTAGAATAAATTTTAACCTAGAATTCCATGCAAAATAACTTTAACTTAAGTTTTTCATTAAAATACCATGAACTTTAATATTATCTCTTTTAGTATCGCTTAAACATACCTTAGGAAAACATCACGGGGTAACGACCTACCCCTCACATACACTCTTGTTTCATAGCACGATACCTTTGTATGAATTTTTGTTTCGAAGAAAATATTACATTAAAATACCACTCACTTTAAAAATGGTTTTTCTTAATTCCTTTGCGAATATATCTCTACAGCCCTCTTTAGGGGACCCGTTATGGGATGGTGCGGATTATCACACATTCTTGGGCTAGTAGAGCGAGATGCAGACCTCCTCACGGAGCATTCGGTCCCGAAAGGTTTTAAATACAATTTTTAAGAAAAACGCATTTTTCTACTTAAATAAAATTAATTTTTTAATAATTATATAAAATTACAAAATCCATATATTTTCAAAATATAATAAACTTACATTTTTTTTAAATGAAAGAATTACAAGTTTCACCAAAATACCATCAAGATACCAATAAAAGACAAGTTTTACAATAAAATACCATGAACTTTTCATGCTATGTAATTATCACAAAAATACCTCAAATCCTTAAAATTCACATCCATGAAAACCCTAAATAATATAAATAACTTCTCGAGGTTTATTTTTAATTTTATTAAAAATATTTTTTCATAAAACCCCATCGTGTTATATAAAACAATATTTAAGGATTTTAGTAAATATAGGTTTAAGCGGGATCGATTTTCTTGAGCCCCAAGGAGACGGAGAAAGTGAGTGCTTGCCTATTTAAGGTAGAAAACTCAACGGAGTTATCAATGGTAATTGTCTTGGAAAAATACATAAATTCTGTCGTTCATGTGCTGCAGTTACCGATGACTCCCGAACCTAATTCAGGATTTAAATCAGTTACAGGTGTCTGACTCAGTTTGAGTCTAACTCAAACCTAAATCCAAACTCAAATCAGAGTCCAATTCAAACATGAATATGAAGTCAAACATGAATACATGAATTTGAACCTGAATACCTAAATTCAAATATCAATACGAAACATGAATACTTGACTTGACTTGACCGAACCATAGTTATAACTTGACTTGACTACTTGAATACATGATTACATCCTGAACCTGATTACTTGAACAACTTGTATCCATGGTTTCGGCAAGACTTGTAAATATAACCTATACAATACATTACGTAGGGATAACGGGGTAGAATGGTACGGAACGTATTAATGTGGCACGAGATGGTCACTTAAAAGACACCTACATGAACTCTCGCGCCGTTGTCCCATGGGTTTTGACGGGGCCTTATACTATATGTTACCATAGTCCACGGGGTAACATGGACTCCTCTCGTATACACAAATATCTTTTGTACCAAGCTACAAACAACTATGTTAGAATAACAAGCATATACCTATACAACTTACCGGTTCTATTTCACATTACTTGTTATATTCCATTCCTTCTTTTGGGACTTACCGAGCGCTAGTTCGCTGATGACATTCCTGTCTTTTCTTTATTCTGGAATGTTCGTCAGGAGGACCGGACTCTCAGGAGATCGAGCCTAGCCAGGAGGACTTGGAGCAGCCCACCTCTCAGCCGGACTACTAGCTCATCTTGTACTTGCTTTTATTTTGTATGCCACTGTTTAGGCACTGCTTATATCATTGTATCTTTTCTTTTCAAAAACAGTTGTATGTAAAGATGAATGTAATAAAAGTTGCTGTTTATTTTATATCACTTGTCATTCTTGTGTGTGTGTGCGCGCGCGCACGCGCACACACACATATTGCTTAATTACGCTTAACGTATTTATTTCTTAGTAAATACATTGCGGCCCGCCACGTCACCGATTCCGTACATTGCGAAGCGGGGCATAACAATATACCTATCGTCAGATAACAGTTCTCTGGTGATAGGTACAGGTTAGTCTTTAGACCTACCATCGCCATTTGTCTCGAGTGTGTTCCCACTGTACTTAGATTACTGCCCTACCATAGCTTTAAAGAGTCGTGCAAGCAGGTTTTAGTTGGGTACAGTCCCGAAGAACTTAGGGGCAGTGAGCGATAGAAGGGATCGTCTCTTCCAGTATAGGGAGTCGATGTCGCGCTGTGTTCGATTGTCCATCACCATAAGACTTTGGCCAAGGCAGATGAGATTTACTGATAGCGAGATTAGTAGTTTCTCGGGTTGGTTTTGAGCCACATTAACACGATTTATCAGGTTATTAGGGGTCTGACATTTTCCACCCCTTAAACCCGATATGTGATACTCTCAGACGAAGAGACCGGACTGTATGGAAATTGTCGTTTTCAGGCTCAGTAGGGATACAGACGAGTTTGCTTGTCGACCTTCCTTTCGTTCAATACCTAAGTAGTCGTTACGTACAGCCAGTGCTGCTGACGTGCTTATGATTAAATTCACTGCCAGTATATTGTCGAGTCTTTAAAATCCCACACAGAGGGTTTCCCAGCTCAGGCGAAATAATGTATAGTGTGTATTTTGATATGTATGGAGGTTCGATTAAATATGTGTTTTTGTACGCGTACTTTTAATTGGACATTTTGTTAATACTAGCCGGTTTGCAAGATAACCAAATTATCACATTTAGATGAAATGTGAGCTAATATTATATCTCTTTTAGTATCTCTCTTTTTGGTATTTGTATTTTGACACGAATACGGTATTTATACGAATACAGGTATTTGTATAAATATGGGTATTTGTGTCTTGATACAAATACAAGTATTCGTATTTTTATATGAATACGGGTGTATGTATTTTGATATGAATACGGGTGTATGTATTTGTAGCATATACTTGTATGAGTGTGTATGTATGTATGTGTGTGTGTACAAATGATGTGGCTTCATTTCTCTTCTCATTTCTTCTTGTTTAAAGTGGAAGTGTGTGGACTTGTGATTCACAATTCTATCCACTTCACACTTAAAAGAAAAAGAAAAGAAAAGAGAATGAAGAGTTTTAATCATTATCATCATCCTTAGCTTCTTTTTCCTCTTTTCTTGATTTTTCTAAGTTGAGAAAATGAAAAGAAAATGAGAGAATTTAAAGAGATAACCACTACTACATCTCTAGTGATCAATTCTTAGCGAGTTTGTTCACTAATTGCTTAACTTTGAGTTTTAGTGTGAAGCTGGAGCCTTAGCTAGGGTTCCTTCGAGTGGATCAACTTTGACACGGAGGATCGACTTCCAAGCTTGTTCCCGGTGGACCTAGAAGCTAAAGAAGTGGGAAAGAAGACGAAGGACACGGCCATAAAGGTTGTAATCGCTAACATAGTAGTTAAATTCCTTTGTTAGTTTGCCAGTTTAGTGTTTGGTATCGATTCTAGGTTGTAAAACCTAGTTCTCTTTTTAAAAATTTTCGTTTTAGATTCTGCCTTGACCGCAAGTTTGCAGCACGAGCGTCTACTTGCATGGTATCAGAGCCGCCTAAACACTTAAACTAGTAGGAGACGATGTTTACGTTTCGAACACAAAATTTTCCGTATTTTTAAAACCCCGAATCTATGTTTCTGTCCATTTTTTAAACCAACTCAGAAATTTTTTTAAAGTGTAAAATTGGACTTGTGTTGACATGTATATGACACTGTTTGAAGATAAGCCTATTCAGAAACTTTTTTGCCGCCCAAAAATTCAATTTGGCCGCAATTAGCGGCCTGTGTTACTCCAATTGGCCTCGTCTTCCTACAATGTCTTGGTTTCTTGGAAATGAGATTTTTGGTAAACTTCTTTTTTGCCTAGATTTCATTTGTTGTTATCTTTGCATACGGGCAACACGGAAAGTTTTAAACTCGAAACATTAGCATCGTTGATTATCTTTTAGTTTGTATATGTGTTTGTAAACGTCGTCTAATTGCTATAGGTCGATTAGACGTGGTTGCACATATTTGCTAGTGTTGTTGTGCTGTATATCTTGTGATGGTTTAGCCGGATAGTCGTAGTGGATACTCCCTCATTGTAGAATTAGATGTATATTCGTTTATTCGGGACGAGCGGCCAGATTGTGGCCATTGTTACCGCTTAATGTATATTGTTTTATTGGAACATGACTGGGTTGAGGTCGATATTACCTTTGTATATTCTTTTATTTATGTATTAGGATAAACCCATGGAGAAGTGCTCGAGTAGCCGGATTCTAGAGTGTATTAGGTGGTCATCTTATGGTGATGAGTTCGAGCCGTCTCGCTCTAGAATTGGCGGGCTAATCGCCGCACTTGTAGCGGTTTTAGGATTGGTCCACGGTGGAGTGCTCAAGTTACCAGATTCCATGAAGTGCCGGGTGGCCCACTCATGTCATTGAGTGTTGGTTGCCTCACTTGTAGAATTGATGGGTAGCTTACCGCGCTCGTAGGGATCTTTATTTTAGGTGATGTTCGAGCTATCCACATGACCGGGGAACGTTAGTTTTCATTTGCAGCTCAAAAGAAACACGGGGCTTCTAGTTTATCCGCTATTCCATATTGATTATCTCATGCATGTGATGTTTATTACATGTCTGTGATGATGATATATATAAATGCGTTTATATGTTTTGCATCCGCGCTAGTCCTGTCCCCGCCCTGCCGTAAATTAAGGAACCTTACGGTGAAGACCCACGACCCTATGGCGAATGCGGATGGCATATAAAGTATTGTATTTTGGTTGTTTCTATGATGCATAGGAACTTAAATGATGGGACCGCATTAAGTCTGATTAATGCAAGAAAATACACCTAAAATGATGTTGGAATCAAATTTCAAAACCACTTGGTTGTTTTCAAAACTACTCGGTTTTCTACAAAGCCAAATGTTTTCAAATTGAGCTTGAACCACTCGTTTCGAAATCACTAGATTCCTTCAACGAAATCAAGTTAATTACGTTAAAAGCTTTTTGCCAAAAACCAGCCGTAGCCCTTTGTCGTTTCAGATAGATAGCACCTAGTATTCGTTCTATATTTGTTGGCAAGTGTCAAGGCATAGTGAACGGTAGCTGAGTGATATTTATCTATTGCATAGAGATGTGATTGATCGAAATAGTCGCAACTTTGTTGGCAAGCATCAAGGGTTTGTGCGGGTGGGTTCGAATTAATCTAGGATAATAATGGGTTGAACTTGACTAGCGGCCTATGATTTGTTGGCAAGCGTCAAGGTCATAGGTCGTTAGGGGTAAAAACTATATCGGGAGTTTCAAATATAAGTGAAACTTGCAAGGTGAGTGCATACCTTCTGAAGTGTGATTTCTTGAGCGGCTTCCATCAAGATTATTGTTAGTAATATGTATGCCCTAGAGGCCATTACTATATATGGGATGTATATTGTAGTGGATGCTTGGACATATATAGGGAGGACTTTCTTGCTCGACATGATAGTATGCTATCTGGTTGCTCTTTACCTTAACGTATACACAGATTGTCTCTCTGTTACATGTTGGTAAAGCCCTTAGGATTGTAAGTCGATGTACTACACCCCAATACTTGTGGGGAGGTGGAATTTTCAAAAACGAACTTGTTTAGTGAACGAACATCGACTAACCGCTTGAATCGAAGCTAAACTATAAATAACCAAACACAAAGTGTTTCTAAACTACCGTGTTTAGGGATTATACCTAATGAACCAACTCCTTCGTCTTTACGAACTCCTTGTTCTCCTCGGCTTTCTCGAAGTAGTAGACGATCCACCCGAGAGCAAAACTCCAAGCTTAGCCTCTAAACTTGAGGCAACTAACCTTCTTGGATTGCTAATCAAAGAAGATAGATTGAGATAGAGTGATGGTTATGGATTGTTTAGTCTTACTAACCCTTGTACTCAACTCATGAGAGGGGAGGATTAGTCTTTTGAAGAGAGAGAGCTTGAGGAGAGAGAATGTGAGAATTATTATCATATGAGAATAGTAAGTCATCATAATAAATATGAAGCATTCTTATTAATGAAGAAAAGAATAATACATAATGAATAAGCATGCTTCACAAATATCTAATGGTGATTCATTGTCATGACTCATTAAGCATTTATCATTCATTAATGATATGCATGAATCACCCTCATGACTCACTAAACTCATTTAATGCAAATGACACCTAAACCTCCTTAGTCACCACTTCTAGAAGCTTCTCGCACAATTACGAGAACGCCCCTCCAATCCGCAAAAATACGGAAAAACTTTAGACTGAAAAAATCCAATAACCGGATACCAGTAACTGGCTTAAACCAAAGCCGACTGGTAAAAACTGTCCGAAAGTCGTACGCGCGTAAACGCACGTATGCGTCCGAACCCTTGTCGTAAAACCATACGACCTCTATATCGTTTCGCCTGGAATAGGAAACTCTCTGTGTGGGACTCTAGAGACTCGACTACTACGCTGGCAGTGGGTTTAACCACAGACCGCAAGCGGCACTAGCTGTACGTAACGGTCCCCAGGTAGTTGTCGATAAGAAGGCCGATGAGGAAACCCATCCGAACTCCTACTGAGTCTGATGTGACAATCTCCATACAGTCCGGTCCGTTCGTCCAAGACTATCGCATATCCGGCCTAGGGGGCGGCAAGCGTCAGTCCCCTAATAGCTGTATAAGTCGTGTCGGAGGGAAGCCCATTACACCCTGAGAAACTACTGGAACCTACCAGCAAATCTCGCTTGCCCTGGCCAGGGACTTTGCGTAATGGCTCTCTGACACAGCGCGATATCTACTCCCAATACCGGGAGGGACGAATCCTGTCTAACCGCCACTGCCTCCAAGTGCTCGGGACTGCACCCAACTGCTACCTGTTTGCACGACTCCTTTGAGCCGTGGTAGGGTAGCAATCTAAGAACAGTGGGACACACTCGAGGCGAAGTAGTAGTGTCAAGTCTGCGGACTACGCTGTACTCATGTCACCCGGGAACTGTTCACTGACGACTGGTATAAAACCAACCAACAGTTCCCTGTGAGTCCTGTCCGGTGTACCCGTAACCTAATGAGCACCTGTATACTATCTCCAGTACGACGTACTGACTGCTGTGGGACAGACCATCTCCCCAACTGGGGTGAGAAGCGTACACACTAGTCTACTCCGGAGTATCGATGCTCTGTCTCGATAATCCAACGACTAGGGACCTGAGTAAGGATGTGCTTGTAGACTACCCAGCCCCCACTAGTGTGACTGCCATCACAACGCTGGTAGTCAAGCAAGATCCTAAGAGCTCTATCAATACGTACACTCACATATTAAGATAGAAGAACCAAGTAACATACTACCATGTTTAGCAAGACTGTTATATACATGTGAATATCCCAAGCTTCCATTAAGTAATATACAAACTAGTATGATACAGTAATGGCCTTCTAGGGCATAAACACTAACAATCTCCCACTTGCACTAGGGCTATGTACTGGCATATCGAAGACCAATGATCTCGAGTAGCCTCTCGAACTGCGTCTAAGGTAGGGCCTTCGTGAATGGATCAGCAATGTTCTCTTCTGAAGCAACTCTCCGAACCTCGATCTCCTGACGATCAATGATCTCCCTGATCAGGTGATACCGCCTCAAGATGTGTCTGGACTTCTGATGGGACCTTGGTTCCTTCGCTAAAGCTATAGCTCCGTTGTTGTCGCAATACAGAGGTATTGGATCAACTATGGTAGGAACCACCTGAAGTTCTGTTAGGAACTTCTTCATCCAGACTGCTTCTTTTGCGGCATCGCAAGCAGCTATATACTCCGCTTCCATCGTCGAGTCAGCAACGGTGTCCTGCTTGGAGCTCTTCCAGCACACTGCCCCTCTATTGAGGGTAAAGACATAACCCGACATGGACTTGGAATCGTCCTTATCACTCTGGAAGCCGGAATCAGCAAAGGCCTCCAACCTGAGGTCTTTTCCGCCGTAAACCAAGAACATCTCCTTAGTCCTCCTCAGGTACTTGAGAATGTTCTTTACTGCATCCAGTGTTTCTCCCCTGGGTCTGACTGATACCGGCTTACCACGCTCAGTGCGTAAGCTACATCTGGTCTGGTACACAACATCGCATACATTATAGAGCCTACCGCAGAAGCGTAGGGTATAATAGACATGCGTTCCCTTTCCAAATCAGTCTTGGGAGACATCTCTTTGGAGAGGGTGATTCCGTGACAAGCCGGTAGATTACCGCGCTTAGAATCTTCCATACTGAATCTTTTCAGTACAGTGTCAATATACCTGGACTGCGAAAGTCCCAACATCCTCTTGGATTTATCACGATAGATCCGGATCCCCAGAATGTAAGAGGCATCACCCAGGTCTTTCATGGAGAACCTGTGTGACAAGAATCTTTTGACAGATTGTAGCATAGGAATGTCATTTCCTATCAATAGAATGTCATCCACGTACAAGACGAGGAATACGACACTTCTGGCTACAACTTTACTATATATGCACGGTTCATCTGGATTTTTGATAAAGTCATATTCTTTGACTGTCTCATCAAAACAGATGTTCCAACTCCGCGATGCCTGCTTTAGTCCATAAATGGACTTAAGCAGCTTGCATACTTTCCCGCTGCTCCCACTCTGATTGAAACCCTCTGGCTGATCCATATAGACGCTCTCTTCTAAATTTCCATTCAGAAAAGCCGTCTTTACGTCCATCTGCCAGATTTCATAATCATGGAAGGCAGCAATAGCAAGAAGGACCCGAATGGATTTGAGCATAGCCACTGGAGAAAAAGTTTCGTCATAGTCCAAACCAGGTCTTTGACGAAAACCCTTTGCAACAAGTCTAGCCTTATAGGTTTCCACCTGTCCATCTACACCAATCTTTTTCTTGAAGATCCATTTGCATCCTATGGGTTTTACCCCATCTGGAGCAAAGTCCAAAGTCCATACTTTGTTGGTGTACATGGACTCCATTTCGGTCCGCATTGCATCTAGCCATCGTACCGAGTCGCCGCTCTGGATGGCCTGCCGGAAGTCAGTAGGTTCATCATCATCTATGATGCAATCCTCTCTATCCCCATCTATGAGAAAACCGTAGTATCTCTCAGGCGGATGAGACGGCCTACTACTCCTGCGGAAGGGTGCGGGAATGTTCTGTTCTTCTTGAACCTCTGGTTCTACCAAACTTTCAGTAGCAGCTTGTGGTTCTGGAATTTCTTCCAGTTCTACTGCGCTCCCACTCTTCTGATTTTCTAAAAATTCAGTTTCTAAGAAGTGGGCATGACGAGAAACAAAACCCTTTTGTTCCTCTGCGTAATAGAAATAATACCCCTTGGAGTTCTTTGGATATCCCACAAGCTTACACTGTACTGAGCGTGCATCGAGCTTGTCCGAATGCTGCTTTTTTACAAAAGCTGGACACCCCCATGTCCTAAAATGTTTTAGACAGGGTTTCTTCCCACTCCACATCTGATATGGTGTGGTAGGCACAGTCTTGGTTGGAACCTGGTTCAAAAGATATGCCGCTGATTCTAGCGCATAACCTCAGAAAGATCGCGGTAACTCAGCATTACTCATCATGGATCGTACCATATCCAATAGGGTTCGATTCCGTCTCTCCGATACACCGTTATGCTGTGGAGTGTATGGAGGAGTAAGCTGAGAGAGAATTCCTTTCTCTTTTAGGTAACCTAGGAACTCGGTACTTAAGTATTCTCCACCTCGATCAGATCTCAGTGTCTTAATACTTTTGCCTGTTTGGTTTTCCGCTTCACTCTTGTATTCCAGGAATTTCTCAAAGGCCTCGGATTTATGCTTCATTAAGAAAACATATCCATACCTAGAGAAATCATCTGTAAAAGTAATGAAGTAGGAATAACCACCTCTCGCATGTGTAGACATTGGACCACATACATCGCTGTGTATGAGTCCTAAGAGCTCGCTCGCTCTTACTCCTTGTCCAGTGAATGGAGTCTTTGTCATCTTTCCTTTGAGACAAGATTGACAAGTGTCATAAGATTGATATTCGAACGAGTCCAAATATCCTTCTCTATGCAACTTAGTCAACCTTCTCTCATTGATGTGACCCAGTCTACAATGCCATAAGAAAGCTTTATTTAAATCTGGAGACTTTCTTTTTAGTGTGTTCTGGACATTGAAAATTTGGAGTTGGTTTAAAACATATATTCCGTTATTTAGTGTACCTGACCCAATCAAACCATGATTAAGGTGGATGTTGACAACATCTCTTACAAACGTGAAATCATAACCTTTATTTGATAACAAGGAAACTGATATGATATTACACGTTAAGCTTGGTACAAAATAACAGTTATGTAAAACCAAAATGTGTCCACTCGTCAATCCTAGGTGATAATCCCCGACGGACGCAGCTCCCACGCTAGCTCCGTTAGCAACCTTTAGGGTCATATCACCTTCCTTCAGCACTCTACGGTTTCTCAGTGCCTGCAATGAATTGCAAATATGAGATCCTGATCCGGTATCCAATACCCAGGAAGTAGAGTTGATCGACAGACAATTCTCAATTACAAACACACCTGAAGTCGAAGCCACAGCTTGCTTCGGTTCCTGGTTCTTGGCGTTCCACGCCTTGCAATCCTTCTTCCAGTGCCCTTTCCTGTGACAATGGAAGCACTCATCCTGGCCAATTATCGGTACTGCAATCTTTTTCTTTCCCTTCCCTCCCACCTTACTAACACCTCCTCTAGGTCTGGGTGCGGCCTTCTTCTTCCTTCCTTTGTCCCTAGCCTTGGACCCGGAAGAAGATGTACCGCCAACAAACATAGCGGGTGTTTCCCTTGAATTCTTCAAGGTGCCCTCTGCACTCCTTAACATGTTCAGGAGTTCCGGAAGTTCAACTTCTTTTCTTTGAAGGTTGAAGTTCAGGATAAACTGGGCGTAGGTGTGAGGAAGGGACTGGAGAATAAGGTCTGTATAGAGCTCATTATCCAAAGTCGTCCCAAGGTCTGCGAGCTCTTCTATATAGCCGATCATCTTTAGGACATGTTCTCCTACCGATGACCCGACAGCCAACCTCGCTCGAAACAAGTTCTTTGAGGTCTCGTATCTTGCTATACGAGATTGCTCTCCATAAAGTTCCTTTGTATGGAGAAATATGCCATCAAGGTCCATATCCTCGTGCCTCCTCTGATGTTCATTGTTCATCGAGGCAAGCACGATGCACTTGGCTTTCGCGCAATCTAAATCCCAGGTTTTGCGGATTTCCTTATCCGCATTGCTGGATTTGGGACCAGGGACAGCAGGTGCCGTAGCGGTGAGGACGTACCCCAGTTTGTCATAGGTCAAAGCCATTTTGACATTCCGCAGCCAATCTTTATAGTTTGGCCCTGTCAGTATATTTTTCTCTAAAAGTAACTTAAGTCCAGTCATTTTCAGGGTCGCTGCAATTAGGAGAGAGAGAAGAAAACTCTTTAGCATGATGCTCTTGCAAGTTTAGAGTGGTTTTTAGTTTATCTAAACTGGATGGCTCCCACTGTTTCTCGAATCCTTCCTCAAACCATAAAAGAAGAATTAGCCAGGACTATTCTCACCGTACAATACTTGCTTAACCGTTCAACCAGGCTGGTGTCGATACTTCGAGGGAGGTTTTCCAACGCTTTCGCGAAGTTCCTTAATTAAATAACCTCTTTTCTCTGGGGGCGTAACCCCGCTGACACTTTTCTGGACACCTACTAGGTTTATAGCATTGATCGTTAAGTGACGAATATCCTGATAAGTAGCATATACTCACAGTAGGATCGGGATCCAAATATCATCGTCTGATAATGCTGTAGGAATGCTACCAACATTCATCAAACTCAAAATGGTATGCATCTCTTTGCAAATTTCAGTTTCTTTAGAAATTCCCGATATAGATTTTTGCCCCATGCTCTTATGATCTTGACTAAGGGCCAACAAATCATAAGTCACATGTCAAGTTCTGTCCATCATTATCCTGTTGATATGAACCCATCCGTATACTCTTGACTAAGGGCTAAACAAAGTAATACGACTGTCCCAAACCAACTCATCTATCTATGCAACAAATGAATACCCCAGCAGCTACCAATCACTATGTCTTGACTAAGGGCCAAACAAACATAGCTTGAATACTACTGACCATTCATAAGAAATGACGGAGGGCTACGACTGGTTTTGGCAAAACCGTGAACGTAGTGAACTTGATATAACCGAAGGAACCTGATAGCTTTTAAAAGGAGTGGTTAAATCTCCGCATTTAAAAATATCTGTTTTAAAAATAACCGAGCGGTTTCTTTTTAAATTGTTCCAACGATTTAAACTTGGTTTATTTTCTTTGCATTATAGATAATGCGTCCCATCATTAACCTATCATTGCAGAAAACAACGAAAATATGAC
The DNA here is from genome assembly GCA_030015575.1 of Agapanthus africanus. Lineage (NCBI taxonomy): Eukaryota > Viridiplantae > Streptophyta > Magnoliopsida > Asparagales > Amaryllidaceae > Agapanthus > Agapanthus africanus. The sequence continues at coordinate 414,158,560 of CM057338.1, read as the reverse complement.
GTCCTCTTATGCCAACCGCATTCGCCACGAGGCCCCGTCATTACCCGTTAGATTACTTAACTAACGACAGAGCGGGGGCTGGGCTAGCGCGAGTGCAAAACATAAGTGACGTCTAAATAGCTACATTATATATAGATATTTTACATTCGTCTGACGCAATGATATTCATTCCAGAACATAGATAAACTTTATTGAATTTGCAAGCAATCTGTATTTCTTTTGAGCCTGCAAGAAAAGACAGATTACACAGTTGTGATGAATAGCCGTTACCCCACCCAAGATCCCTACGGGTACGGCAAACTACCCGCCCGGCAGTTTGTGTACCCCACCTTGGATCTGTCCTAGGAGCAAAAACAGTAAAATGAAATAATACAACGGTGGCTACAACCGCAACCTGGATGTGCCCCGCAAAATAATATTACAACAAATTACATTTACAACAAATGAATTAAATAATAACCCATTGCAAAACCCCGGCTATACACCACAACAGTCCAATAACAGTTCATATGCACAAACAGATAAAACCATTACAGAAATGTGCAACCCCCTGCCAACCGACATACTAGCAGTTAGGGGAGGTTTACGAACACATTTATCAATCACAGATATAATCCAATATGCAAATACTGTACAATTTCGATCGATTAAACGCATTTAACATTGCTCCAATACTGCTCTGTAAACTGGAAACCTGAGCAAAATTAAAATATTCCAGAAAACCCCAAATACCAGAGAGGACCCACACATGAAAGATGAGTCCATGACTCGGCAACTAGGCTGCGGAACCGCGGCGGATCGGTGGGATCCGCGGCGCTTCCGCGGTGCTTTAGCCAATTCATGGGCTCAAATTTCATGGGTGTTCTTCTGGACCCTTTTCAAGCTTTCTGAGCAACCCTGAAAATTTTTTAGACTTCATTTAAATTTCGACAGAAACTTGACAGTTTTAGGGTTTTCCGGCTTCGTTTTTCCGTTCGAAATTCGTACAAATTTGCAATTAAGTTATTTATTGTTTAGCGAGGCTCTGATACCACTGTAAGTCGATGTACTACACCCCAATACTTGTGGGGAGGCGGAATTTTCAAAAACGAACTAGTTTAGTGAACGAACATCGACTAACCCCTTGAATCGAAGCTAAACTATAAATAACCAAACACAAAGTGTTTCTAAACTACTGTATTTAGGGATTATAACTAATGAACCAACTCCTTCATCTTTACGAACTCCTTGTTCTCCTCGGCCTTCTCGAAGTAGTAGACGATCCACCCGAGAGCAAAACTCCAAGCTTAGCCTCTAAACTTGAGGCAACTAACCTTCTTGGATTGCTAATCAAAGAAGATAGATTGAGATAGAGTGATGGTTATGGATTGTTTAGTCTTACTAACCCTTGTACTCAACTCATGAGAGGGGAGGATTAGTCTTTTGAAGAGAGAGAGCTTGAGGAGAGAGAAGGTGAGAATTATTATCATATGAGAATAGTAAGTCATCATAATAAATATGAAGCATTCTTATTAATGAAGAAAAGAATAATACATAATGAATAAGCATGCTTCACAAATATCTAATGGTGATTCATTGTCATGACTCATTAAGCATTTATCATGCATTAATGATATGCATGAATCACCCTCATGACTCACTAAACTCATTTAATGCAAATGACACCTAAACCTCCTTAGTCACCACTTCTAGAAGCTTCTCGCACAATTACGAGAACGCCCCTCCAATCCGCAAAAATACGGAAAAACTTTAGACTGAAAAAATCCAATAACCGGATACCAGTAACTGGCTTAAACCAAAGCCGACTGGTAAAAACTGTCCGAAAGTCGTACGCGCGTAAACGCACGTATGCGTCCGAACCTTTGTCGTAAAACCATACGACCTCTATATCGTTTCGCCTGGAATAGGAAACTCTCTGTGTGGGACTCTAGAGACTCGACTACTACGCTGGCAGTGGGTTTAACCACAGACCGCAAGCGGCACTAGCTGTACGTAACGGTCCCCAGGTAGTTGTCGATAAGAAGGCCGATGAGGAAACCCATCCGAACTCCTACTGAGTCTGATGTGACAATCTCCATACAGTCCGGTCCGTTCGTCCAAGACTATCGCATATCCGGCCTAGGGGGAGGCAAGCGTCAGTCCCCTAATAGCTGTATAAGTCGTGTCGGAGGGAAGCCCATTACACCCTGAGAAACTACTGGAACCTACCAGCAAATCTCGCTTGCCCTGGCCAGGGACTTTACGTAATGGCTCTCTGACACAGCGCGATATCTACTCCCAATACCGGGAGGGACGAATCCTGTCTAACCGCCACTGCCTCCAAGTGCTCGGGACTGCACCCAACTGCTACCTGTTTACACGACTCCTTTGAGCCGTGGTAGGGTAGCAATCTAAGAACAGTGGGACACACTCGAGGCGAAGTAGCAGTGTCAAGTCTGCGGACTACGCTGTACTCATGTCACCTGGGAACTGTTCACTGACGACTGGTATAAAACCAACCAACAGTTCCCTGTGAGTCCTGTCCGGTGTACCCGTAACCTAACGAGCACCTGTATACTATCTCCAGTACGACGTACTGACGGCTGTGGGACAGACCATCTCCCCAACTGGGATGAGAAGCGTACACACTAGTCTACTCCGGAGTATCGATGCTCTGTCTCGATAATCCAACGACTAGGGACCTGAGTAAGGATGTGCTTGTAGACTACCCAGCCCCCACTAGTGTGACTGCCATCACAACGCTGGTAGTCAAGCAAGATCCTAAGAGCTCTATCAATACGTACATTCACATATTAAGATAGAAGAACCAAGTAGCATACTACCGTGTTTAGCAAGACTGTTATATACATGTGAATATCCCAAGCTTCCATTAAGTAATATACAAACTAGTATGATACAGTAATGGCCTTCTAGGGCATAAACACTAACAAGGATGTGTACTTGACTACCTGGACTATGATGCGGATCATACCAGTGGGGACATGGTAGTCTATAAGTACATCCTTCAAAGTCCCTAGTCGTGGGTGTATCGAGACGGGGCATCGATATACCAGAGTAGACTAGCGTATACCTTCTCGACCCATACAGATGGGCGATGGATGATCCCATATCCATTGGTGTTTGACATCGGAGATGATATACGGGTGCTCAGTAGAGACTGGGTACACTGGACGGACTCGCCGAGAACTCCCAGATGGTATTATACCTCACGTCAGATGGCAGTTCTCTGGTGACACTGGTACAGGTTAGTCTGTAGACCCGAGATCGTCATAGAGTCTTGTGTGATTCCTACTGTGCTTTGATTTCCACCTTACCACGTCCAAGAGGGCGTGCAAAACGGTGGCTTTTGGGTACAGTCCTGAATCACATGGAGGCAATGAGCGATAGGAGGGGATTTGTCTCTCCCGGTATAGGGAGTTGATGTTGCGCTGTGTTCGATTGGCTATAACCGGAAATCCCTGGCCAGGGTTGCCGAGATTTACTGGTAAGTGTTACCAGTAGTTTCTCGAACTGTTATAGACCTCATATCGACACGACTTATCGAGCTATTGGGGTCTGACGTTTACCACCCCTAGGCGAGATATGCGACATATCAGACGACGAGACTGGACTGTACGGTAAGTGTTACTGGTTGGATTCACAGGAGTGTGAGCGAGCTTGCTCGTCGATCTTCTGATCGCTCAATACCCGGGTGGCTGTTACGTTTAGCAGACCGCTTGCGGCTTGTGGGTGTTTGATATGATCATCATCTGCTGCCGGCGTATTGACGAGTCTTTAGAGTCCTACACAGAGGTTTCCTGGCTCAAGCGAAACGAAATAGGAGCGCATATGAGATATGTGCGGGACCGAGAATAATGCGTGTATGTGATACCGTATTCCATTCTCGCGATGAATGTATCGATTGGTTATATGCGATATAACCTAGTTGTCGAATCAAGGATTGATTCGATAAGCCGATACATAAGATACTAGTCGGTTATATGCGATATGACCGGATCGTTAAATCAAGTGTTGATTTAATGATTTAATGTATAATTATATATTTGATATATTACTTTGCATTAACTAGTATTGGTTCACTTTAAATGGATTTTCTCACTTGAATTGTGCAAATTGTATATGTGATATATTTTTTGTGCACATGATTGTATCATGTTTGATGATACATGCATACTTAGTTAAGTGTATGATTGAACCATGGTTGTGTAATGGTTAGGGTTTTGTATTTATTAACTATTTATTTATTTATTCATTCTTCATTTGGAAAGAAAATAAAATGGTTGATTATTTTGTTCTTTTCTTTGAAGCTTCAAGAAGCTTTGACCATTTTGTCTTCATCTACAAAACCTAACCATTCACTAACCCTAGTTGATTCTCTACACTTAACCAAGGGTAAGTATATGATAAGTATTGATTTTATTTTCCTTTTTAATAATAACTTATTATATCATCTTCTTCTTCTTCATCTTCTTCTTCCATGAAGAAAGCTTGCTACATCAATGGCAAGTGATGAAAACAAGTGAGAAATCCAATTCTAAAGTGAACCCACTTCCTATTTCTTCATCCTCTACCACTTGCCAAGTAGTATAGGGTGTTTCCTTCACAAGTTTTCATGGTTTGGTGAAGGTGGAGCTTGATCTAGTGATGCCTCGACGTAGATCATCTTCGGCATCGTCGTCGATGACCTAGCCCGCCATTTCTCCGATGAAGCCGACGCTAGAGCCCGGGATCCCATTTGGACAGCGAGGAGACTTCATTGCGGAGCTATGGAGGTGGAGGACCGGATCTACAAAGGTTGTATTTCTGTTCTTTTAGTTATATTGTTAACTAGTTGCTTTTGTCGCCTAAACTTCTAGCCAACGATCCGTAGTCTAGGGTTTCTCGGCACCGTAAATTTTGAAATTGGCATGGTTGATGCCTTGTGAGACCTCTAGTGTGTGTCTAGGAACCCTACAGTGGTATCAGAGCCTAGCTAGAGACTTAGGCGATGCGTAGACGGAATTAGAAGTCCGATCGAATCAAAACCCAAACCCTAATATTGCTCTCTGTACATTTTTGAAAATCGTGGATTTTTGAGAATTAAAAATATGCAGAAAACTCAGTAGAAGATTCTAAGAATTACTGTATAAAACGGGGCCCCTGAATCCATCAAAGCGCGGCGGAACCGCGGCATTAGCATGCTAATGAGGCGGTTCCGCGGCCCTTTTGTCTCCTCTTGCAATAAATTTTGCATAGTAATTCCTAGTTTACAGTGCTGGTTTTCCTGGGAATTTTTAATATGTTTTTCAAGAGTTGAATTTTCTGGGTTGTATTGGGGACTCGGTGTATCGATCGGATTGTCTAATTTTGTCAGTGTGTTTTTCCGGGTATTTTTAAAATATGTTAAAAAGTTCGACCGGATATAAATACCCACTTTTTCCCCTGCCGGGAAATTTCCAATTGTTGGATTTTTCCGTAGTTTAACGACGTTCTAAGTAGTGCAAGTAACGCGATGGACCCTCTAGAAGACAACAAACCTTAACTCGATTATGTGACCGTCTTGAACTGCCCTTTGAACCTTCGGGTTTGGGGTAGTACGGCGTGCCACATGTGAGGCGTTGGCTTGACTCTTCTACGGCTGGACCGTTGGTACTGAGGCACGAACTGAATGTTGTTAGACTTATTTCATGTGTTGAGTTGTTTCGGGAAAACTTGGGTGTTCGAATGTTCAATCGGAAAGTTTAACATTTTCTGTTTATCCGGAATGTGATACAACAATTGGAATTCACAAAAAGTTATGTGATAACTGAATGAATGTTATAAACATAGCACTTTAGTCTCACTAGATCGGTTGCCACAGAATTTTGATGTGATCAAAAGTCCGTAGCAATCACGTAGCGTACGCGGATACTCGCCGGGTAAACTTAATAGACATCCTCACTCCATTGCCCCGGCCAAGTGACTGTAGGAGAACCCCGTCGCCGAAAGCATCCGTTCGGGTGCTCGCGGTAGCGGTGTTCCGCCTTGGTGCACTTCGTCGACGGCATCGGGGGTGCGGCCGTCTACTGAAGTTTGCGACGAGCATTCGATCAGGATGTCGGAAATCTTGTTGAATTGCCCGACTTGATATTGAAAAGAGTTTTCGATAAATGAGACTAAAATGCGGGGTTTATAATTGTTAGGCATGCGATGTCTAAGGAATTCATTTGATTAGGCATGCGATGTCTGAGTAGGTTGCGGATTCCAACTGTTGTAGTTTTACACTTTCTTTTCTGTGACCGTAAGTGTAATATATGATATCGCCGGTTTCGTTGCTATATGTCAACGACAATTGGGATGCGCATATTTACTTACGTTGATGACATGTGATGTTATGTGTTGCTGGATATGTTATATTGGATCGTCGTGTTCGAATAGCCGGGGTTTTTTTATATGAGATGAGTGATTTTCGTTTTCATTCATGTAAAATCTTGTATGTAATATTCTTTTATTGGGGCACTTCCAGGTTGCGGAAGTTGTCACCGTTGATGTATATTATTTACTTTTCCGCATTAGGATAGACCTAAGGAGGGGAGCACAAGTAACCGGGTTCTGGGGTCCAGAGGGAGACCAACTCGAGGAGTCGAGTCCGGGTCTTCTAACCCTAGAATTGGTAGGGTTGCTTGCTGCTCTCGTAGGGATCTAGGGGTGTGGGTTTGGCTATTCATCACGACCGTGGAATCCGTGTTTTATACTGGCTCGTATTGAAAACACGGACGTCCTAGTATATCTAATATTTCATATGTTTCTTCTGTTGCGATATCTGTGATGTGATCATGTGATGTTCTGTGATAGATACTATATATAGTATATATGATATATTATATAGACGTTACTTATGTTTTACACCCGCGCTAGCCCTGCCCCGCTCTGCCGTTAGTTACCTAACCTAACGGTGCACGAGGGGACATCAAGGCGAATGCGGATGGCATAAGTGTACGTCGTATTTATCTGTGATGTTTAGGTATTTAAATGATGGGACTTCATTAATATGATTAATGAAATAAAAGAAACCTAAGATGTTGTAGAATCGAATTTCAAAATAAAACAGGTAGCTACAGTTCTTGCTTTGCACAGCGGTATATATGATATATCCTGCACCTTATTCGATAAGGAAAGGACCGAGATCCCTTCACCGGGAGTGACTCCTTTAGCAATAACTGGCAGATGCTACACACTCGATTTGTATTTTGATTGCTTTTAAGAGTTTTTGCTTTGCACAGTGATATATATGATATATCCCGCACCTCATTCGACGAGGAAAGGACCGACGATACCTTCACCGGGAGTGACTCCTTTAGCAAAACTAGAAAAGCCTCATAAACACTCCATTTTAAAATCATTTGATTCTACAACGATATAAAGTTCATTGCGCAAAAGGTTTTCTTAAAAACCTGTCGCAGCCCTCCGTCATTTCAGATAAGTAATAGTTAGTATTCGTGCTGCGTTTGTTGACTCAGTCAAGGCGTAGTGTGCGGTAGCTGATTAGTGCTTATCTGCAAAGCATATGATGCGATTGGATTAGGGTAGTCGTGCGACCTTGTTGACTCAGTCAAGGGTCGTGCGGGTGGGTTTAATTCAATCGAGAAATGACGGGTTGAACTTTACTTGCGGTCTATGGTTTGTTGACTCAGTCAAGGTCATAGATCGCTTGGGGCAAAAATATCGGGAATTTCAAGTGTTGAAATTTGCAATGAGATTGCATACCTTCTATGAGATAGTTGGATCCCGATACCCACTGTGAGTAAGAGTTACTCCTGGGAGAGTTTTACACATTACAATTAGCCGATCAAGTAGGTGTCTAGAAAGGTGTTAACGAGGTTACGCCTCTGGGAAAACGAGGTTTACATTAATTAGGTTCGTGCGAAAGCACGGGGGACCTCCCTCAAAGTACCGACACTGGCCTGGCTGAAAGATTGGCGAACTTGTAGTGTGTAATTAATCCCGGCTAGTCTTTCCTTTTAGGGTTTGAAGGAAGATTTGATAAAAAGCAGTGGGAGCCATCCTGATTAGATAAAATAATAACCAATCTGATCTTGCAAGAGCGCACGCTGAGTGTTTTCTTCTCTCTCTCTCCTGGTAGCGACCATATTACGCCTTAATCAAGATAATAATACGGATATTTGACCGAACCCGCTTGTTATACTGAGCTGGGGAACGTTGGTCCCGCTCCAACTTATAATTGTTATAAGACAAAGCAGGAAATAGGGGAATACCAGATTTCCCGTGCCGCCCAAACGAAGAGAATGCATGATGATGCATCATCTTCGGGTGTGTTCATTATACAGAACTGTTTCTCAATGTCCTTTACGTCCTAGGTATATGATACCGGATCAGGATCCCGGATATGTAATCTGTTACATAGGGCTACAGAAAGGTAAAGAACTGAGAACGGGTGATAAGTTTCATGAGGCAGAAAACGGGGCAAGAGTTGCAGCCAAGTCTGTCGGTCACTGTCACCCTGTATTACCAGTACATTGATTCTGAACAAATGCTATTAGATACCGAACCTGATATACAAAATCATATCAGTCTCTTTATTAATAAAGAAATGATAAAATTTTGTATTGTTGGATAATGTTTTGAACATTTCCTATATCAAAAGTTGATCGGTTCAGGCACGTTATCTAAAAGCATTAATGTTCTAAATCAAATTACAGTTCTTAGTATACAGAACACACACAAGAGGAGAAGTTCAGAAATGAACGAATTCTTCTTGAGGTATTGTAGACTAGGTCAGATCAATGTGACCCGACTAGCTAGAGTTACATATAGATGCATATTTAAATCAGTTTGAATTTACATCTTGTGAAACTCGCCAGTCATGTCACAAAGATAAAATGACCATAGCTGTGTTTATTGGAAACAGAGAAAGAGTTAGTGAACTCTTGGGACTGATACATGATGATGTATGCAAGGTCTCCTGTCTACACATGCCAGGACTGGTTCTTTATACTTCATTACATTCTCTGATGATCTTTCGAGATTCAGACCTATGTTCCTGTTGAAACACAAGTCCGAACCTTTTGAGATATTCACAGAATATAAGTTAGAAGTAGAGAACCAAAATATGGGTATAAGTATTATGTCCTTTGATGTGATCAAGGAGGAGAATACTTGTGCATGGAATTCCTGGACTATTCTAAAGGAGAATGAGATTCTCTCTCAGCATTACTCCTCTGTATACACCATAGCACGATGGTATATCGGGGCGGAGCAGATACACCCTATTTGATATGGTGTGCTCTATGATGAGTACTACTGAGTTACCTTTTTCCTATTGGGTGTTATGCACTTGAGAAGTTGCATACCTATTGAATAGGGTTCCAATCAAATCAGTTGCCTACCACTCCATATGAGATATGGAAAGGGAAGAGCCCATATCTTAAGTTAGTTAAGATTTGGGGTTGTCCGGCTTATGTCTAAAAGCAAAATCCGGACAAGCTCGAGGCAAGGTCAGTCATGTAGAACTGGAAAGGTTCCAGCTATACAAACTGCAGCTGATGATTTGACAGAACCAAAGGATTCAATAGTTTCCAACGAACCTCAGCCTGTCTGCCGATCTAGTAGGGTTCCTCACCCACCTGAGAGATACTTCGGTTTCTCTATGACAGTGGGAGCAAGGAATGCATCATGAGATGATGACCCAACTAGTTTCGAGCTGGCCATCAAGAGTGGGACTCTGTAAGAATGGCTGGATGCTTAGCGATCTGAGATGGAATCCTTATACACCAATAAAGTATGGACTTTAGTTGCTATATCTGAAGGGTTAAATCCCCATCAGGAGCAAGTATATCTTGAGAAGATTACTTGGTGTACATGGAAAAGTTGAGACTTTCAAAGCTAGACTTGTTAAAGGTTTTCGTCATCGACCAGGCGTGGATAATGATGAAACCTTTTCCAGTGGCTATGCTTAAGTCCATCCGGATCCTACTTGCCACGGCTACATACCATGACTACTATATCTGGCGGTTGGGTGTCATGACTGCTTTTCTAAATGATGTTTTAGAAGAGAGAGTCTATAAGTACACAGTCAGAGGGCTTCATAAACAGTGGGAGCAGCGGAAACGTGTACAAGCTGCTTTATAGGATAAAGCAGGCATCGCAGAGTTGGAACGACTGTTTTGATGTGTAAGTCAAAGAGTTTGACTTCATCAAAATGGTAGATGAACCTTGTATATACGAAAAGGTAGTAGGGAGTATGGTAGTGATCCTCGTAGAGTACGTGGATGACATACTCTTGATAGGGAAGGAGTTTCCTATGCTACGCTCGGTCGATCTCCTCTTATCACATGGATTCTCCATAAAGGATCAAAGTGATACCTCCTAAATCCTGGATTTTGGATCTATGAGATAGATCTAATTGGATATTAGGATACTCACTAGTTGTAGTGAGATGGTATCAATAGGTCCTGGGGAGAATCACTGGAAAGGTTCCAGGGTGATAAAGACGACTGAATGTCAGTCGCAGGCATTGTCTTTACCCTAAGTAAAGGGACGGTATGTTGGAAGAGTTCCAAGCTAGATACCGTGACTTACTAGACGATAAAGGCTGGATATATCGCTACTTAAGATGCCACCAAAGAGGAAGTCTGGGTGTATAATAGTTCATGAGATGAACTTCGTTCCTCCCATTGTGTGACAATGGAGTTGTGGTTTATGCCAAGGAACACCCGTCCCATCAGTGATCCAGACATATTCTAAGGCAGTATCACCTGATCATGGAGATGGATGATCTCCAAGGTGATCGAGGATGGAGAGCAGACTCAGAGGACAACACGGCGGATCCACTCACAAAGGCCTTTTCCCAGAGAGAGATTTTTATGGGATGGTTGAGTATGAGATACTACAACCACTGCTACAGATGGCCCTAGTGCAAGTGGGAGATTGTTAGTAATATGTATGCCCTAGAGGCCATTACTATACATGGGATGTATACTGTAGTGGATGCTTGGACATATATAGGGAGGACTTTCTTGCTCGACATGATAGTATGCTATCTGGTTGCTCTTTACCTTAACGTGTACACAGATTATCTCTCTGTTACATGTTGGTAAAGCCCTTAGGATGTGTACTTGACTACCTGGACTGTGATGCGGATCATACCAGTGGGGACATGGTAGTCTATAAGTACATCCTTCAAGGTCCCTAGTCGTGGGTGTATCGAGACGAGGCATCGATATACCAGAGTAGACTAGCGTATACCTTCTTGACCCATACAGATGGGCGATGGATGATTCCATATCCATTGGTGTTTGACATCGGAGATGATATACGGGTGCTCTGTAGAGACTGGGTACACTGGACGGACTCGCCGAGAACTCCCAGATGGTATTATACCTCACGTCAGATGGCAGTTCTCTGGTGACACTGGTACAGGTTAGTCTGTAGACCCGAGATCGTCATAGAGTCTTGTGTGATTCCCACTGTGCTTTGATTTCCACCTTACCACGTCCAAGAGGGCGTGCAAAACGGTGGCTTTTGGGTACAGTCCCGAATCACATGGAGGCAATGAGCGATAGGAGGGGATTTGTCTCTCCCGGTATAGGGAGTTGATGTTGCGCTGTGTTCGATTGGCTATAACCGGAAATCCCTGGCCAGGATTGCCGAGATTTACTGGTAAGTGTTACCAGTAGTTTCTCGAACTGTTATAGACCTCATATCGACACGACTTATCGAGCAATTGGGGTCTGACGTTTACCACCCCTAGACGAGATATGCGACATATCAGACGACGAGACCGGACTGTACGGTAAGTGTTACTGGTTGGATTCACAGGAGTGTGAGCGGGCTTGCTCGTCGATCTTCTGATCGCTCAATACCTGGGTGGCCGTTATGTTTAGCAGACCGCTTGCGGCTTGTGGGTGTTTGATATGATCATCATCTGCTGCCGGCGTATTGACGAGTCTTTAGAGTCCTACACAGAGGTTTCCTGGCTCAAGCGAAACGAAATAGGAGCGCATATGAGATATGTGCGGGACCGAGAATAATGCGTGTATGTGATACCGTATTCCATTCTCGCGATGAATGTATCGATTGGTTATATGCGATATAACCTAGTTATCGAATCAAGGATTGATTCGATAAGCCGATACATAAGATACTAGTCGGTTATATGCGATATGACCGGATCGTTAAATCAAGTGTTGATTTAATGATTTAATGTATAATTATATATTTGATATATTACTTTGCATTAACTAGTATTGGTTCACTTTAAATGGATTTTCTCACTTGAATTGTGCAAATTGTATATGTGATATATTTTTGTGCACATGATTGTATCATGTTTGATGATACATGCATACTTAGTTAAGTGTATGATTGAACCATGGTTGTGTAATGGTTAGGGTTTTGTATTTATTAACTATTTATTTATTTATTCATTCTTCATTTGGAAAGAAAATAAAATGGTTGATTATTTTGTTCTTTTCTTTGAAGCTTCAAGAAGCTTTGACCATTTTGTCTTCATCTACAAAACCTAACCATTCACTAACCCTAGTTGATTCTCTACACTTAACCAAGGATAAGTATATGATAAGTATTGATTTTATTTTCCTTTTTAATAATAACTTATCATATCATCTTCTTTTTCTTCATCTTCTTCTTCCATGAAGAAAGCTTGCTACATCAATGGCAAGTGATGAAAACAAGTGAGAAATCCAATTCTAAAGTGAACCCACTTCCTATTTCTTCATCCTCTACCTCTTGCCAAGTAGTATAGGGTGTTTCCTTCACAAGTTTTCATGGTTTGGTGAAGGTGGAGCTTGATCTAGTGATGCCTCGACGTAGATCATCTTCGGCATCGTCGTCGATGACCTAGCCCGCCATTTCTCCGATGAAGCCGACGCTAGAGCCCGGGATCCCATTTGGACAGCGAGGAGACTTCATTGCGGAGCTATGGAGGTGGAGGACCAGATCTACAAAGGTTGTATTTCCATTCTTTTAGTTATATTGTTAACTAGTTGCTTTTGTCGCCTAAACTTCTAGCCAACGATCCATAGTCTAGGGTTTCTCGGCACCGTAAATTTTGAAATTGGCATGGTTGATGCCTTGTGAGACCTCTAGTGTGTGCCTAGGAACCCTACAATTATCACACGATAATAGTTAGGTCATGATTCCCACTGTGAGTAGGATTACTCCCGGGAGATTTTCACTTCACAACTAGCTAACCCATTAGGTGTTTAGAAAGGCGTTAACGGGGTTATGCCTATGCAGAAATGTGGTTATTTAATTAGGTTCTTGCGAAAGTACGGAGAGCCTCCCTCAGAGTACCAACACTGGCCCGGCTGAACATTTAGCGAATTTGTGGGGCGTACATGATCCCGACTAGTTATTCTTTTAAGGTTTGAAGGAGAATTTGAGGAAACAGTAGGAGCCATCCTGATTAGATAAATTAAAAACCAATCTAATCTTGCAAGAGCACACTCTATGTGTTTCTTTTCTCTCTCTCCAGGTAGCAACCATGTCACGCCTTGATCAAGATAATAAAATATATGACTTAACCAAGCCATCCTGATTAGAGAACGTCGGTTCGGCTCTAACTTGTGACAACAGTCATGAGTATGGGCGAGGGAAAGAGAATGCAAGGACTTCATTATGACCCTGATGAAGGAGAAGTATTCTAATGCATCTTCTTCAGGTGTATTGGTTATTGAGAACAGTTTTTCGGTCAGTCCTACCTCTTGGGTACTAGATACCGGATCAGGATCTCATATCTGTAATTTATTGTAGGGACTGAGAAAAAGTAGGATGGTTGGACCGGATGATATGTCCCTCAGAGTTGGGAATGAAACATAAGTTGATGCTGCTGCCGTCGGCAAATATCACATGGTGTTGCCAAGTGGCAACACTGTAATTTTGAACAACTGTTAGTATGTACCATCCATGCTTTGCAATATTATATCCATTTCTTTATTAAATAAAGAAGGATATAATTTTGTTTTGGATAGAAATACCATGAACATTTACCTAAATCAGGTATTGATTGCAGAAGGTACATTATGTAATGGTATATACGTTCTTAATCTAAACACAGTTTTCAATATAAACACATGCAAAAGGAAAAGTTCAGATACAAACGAAACCTACTTGTGGCATTGTAAACTTGGTCATATCAAGAGACCGGACTGGCTGAGTTGCATAAAGATGGATATTTGGAACCGTTCGAATTTACATCTTATGAAACTTGCCAATTTTCTCTCAAAAGAAATTAAGATGATCAAAACCCCGTTCACAGGACACAGAGAAACGTTACAGAGCTCTTGGAACTCATATAGAGTGATGTGCGTGGTCCAATATCTACACATGCAAGGGGTGGGTTCTCGTACTTCATTACATTCACTGATGATCTCTTTAGATTCAGATATGTATTTCTGATGAAACACAAATCTGAAACTTTTAAGAAATTCAAAGAATTTAAAAGTGAAGTAGAGAACCAGACTGGCAAAAGTATTAAAGTCCTACGATCTGGTCGAGGAGGTGAATACTTGAGCACATAATTCCTTGATTACTTAAAAGAGAATGGAATTCTCTCTCAGCTTACTCCTCCGTATACCCCATGACACAACGGTATATCGGAGCGGAGGAACCGAACTCTATTGGATATGGTTTGTTCCATGATGAGTAGTGTTGAGTTACATCTTTCATTCAAGGGATATGCGCTAGAGTTAGCAGCGTATTTATTGAATAGGGTTCCGACCATATCCATGCTTACCACTCTATTTGAAATATGGGAGGGGAAGAGACCATACCTTAATTTTATTAAGATACGGGGTTGTTCAGTTTTTGTTAAAGTACATAATTCGGATAAACTCAAGGCACAATCTGTACTGTGTAAGTTTGTGGGATATCCTAAATATTCAAAAGGATATTTGTTCTACCATACCGAGGAATAGAAGGTGCTTGTTGCTCGTCAAGCCACCTTTTAGAAAGGGAATTTCTTGCAAAAGAAATCAGTGGGAGCACGGTAGAACTAGAAGAAATTAAGGACAACAAACTATAACTGAAAATTTGGTAGAACCGCAGGATTCAATTGTCCCGGACGAACCTCAGCCACTCCGCAAATCTAGTAGGATTTCTCATCCATCCGAGAGATACTATGGTTTTCTCATAAACGGGGATCGAGAAGATTACATCTTAGAAGAAGATGACCCTACTATTTTCGAGCAGGCCATTACTAGTAGGGACTCTGAGAAATGGCCGGATGTTATTTGATCCGAAATGGAGTTCATGTGCACCAACAAAGTTTGGACTTTGGACATTGCACCATCAGAGGTAAAACCTGTTCGCTGCAAATGGATCTTCAGGAAGAAGATTGGTGCAGATGGACAGGTTGAAACCTATATGGCTAAACTTGTTGCAAAAGGTTTTCGTCAAAAACCAAGTGTGGACTATGACGAAACCTTTTTTCCAGTGGCTATACTAAAATCTATTCGGATCCTACTTGCCATTGCTGCCTTCCATGACTATGACATCTGGTAGGTGGACGTAAAAACGACTTTTCTAAATGGAAGTTTAGAAGAGAGTGTTTATATGGATCGGCTAGAGGCTTCATAGACAGTGGGTGCAGTGAGAAGGTGTGCAAGTTGCTTAAATCCATTTATGGATTAAAGCAGGTATCGCGGAGTTAAAACATCTGTTTTGATGAAACAGTCAAGGAATTTGACTTCATCAAAAACGTTGATGAGCCTTGTATATATTAGGGTTCCTAGCGTCCTGGCCGCCAACCGCGGCCGTTGCGGAATGCAAAACCTTAACTTTTAAAACTTTGACGCTAGAAACCACTACCTAGAATCTAACCAAACATTAAACTAGCAAGATAAAGGAGATCTAGCTACTGTGATAAGAGGTTATACCAAAAGATCCGTGTCTTTCGGTCTTCTACCCTCTTCCTCAGCTCCGTGGGGACTCCGTGATCGAGCTTGATGTCCGGTCCTCCTCTGTTGAAGATGATCCACCCGAGAGATGTGGTTCATGGCTGTAGCTCCACTCAAAAACCTAGTGGAGCAACTAAAGACTCTATGTAACGACTCTGAATTTACTGTACTGAATTTCTATTTTAATGTACAAAAATGAGTTTACAGCTTGAGTTTGAGTTACAAGTCAATTTTTTTAAATAACAGCAAGAAATAACTTGTAGCTCACTGGTAAAGCCTTGCACTGCTGTGACGTAGCCCCTGTGTTCGATTCCCATCAGACACATTATTTTTTCTGAATTTTTCTTTTAACTTTTTGGAAGCCCAAAAGATTGCACGTGCAATACACAGGGAAATGAAAAGTTCAAAAAAATCAAACAGGCACAAAATGGAGTAAACTCTGAACAATACACGTGGCACAAATCTAGCGACCTAAACCTTAAATCGATAGGCCAAATGCCCATTAAGGCCAGCACCGATGGTTGATCTAAGCCCAAAGAGCCTCGGGCTTTGCACACTAGTCCTTTCACCTATCCCTAACTCCGTACTGTTTGATTTTCCTGCAATCAAACAGAGACACTTCATTACACAATTAAACCACATTTTAATGCTTTTTAATCCACCATTTTAATTCTAAAACCCTAATTCTCTACTATAAATACCATCCCCTACCTTGGCTCAGTACCATTTTGAAAATTATAGCAAAATTCTCTCAAAAAGTTCCTAAGTACAAGTGGAGTAAAGAGAAGTTAGCAAGCAAGCAACTTCCAGCGAAGATCGAAGCAACTTCCGGCGAAGATCGAAGCAACATCCGGAGCTCCCGCGACGCTACGACGATACCCTTCTCTTCTTCTATCTCTTCTTAACATAATCAAATAGTAAGTCCCTCCCAAACTCCTTTTCTCTTCTTTGAAATTATTTTTAATCAAAATCGGTAAAAGTGGAGTTAATACCAATATCTATTTTCTAAACCCTAGAAACTCCCTTTTTTCTTATATATTGTTCATCCAAATTCTTACACGATACTTGTAATCATAATACCAATATTTAGAATAAATTTTAACCAAGAATATCATGAAAAATAATTTTAATTTCACTTTTTAATTAAAATACCATGAAATTTAATATCATCCCTTTTAGTTTTGTTAAAACTATACCTGTAGGAAAAACTTCACGGGGCAACGACCTACTCCTCACGTACATTCTTATTTCATAGCATGATACCTTTTTGTATGAATTTTTGTACGAACAAAATATTACATTAAAATACCACTTACTTTAAAAACCAGTTTTCTTTTAAAACAGTATTTCGATTGCTTTGCGATTATGTCTCTACAACTCTTGTTAGGGAATCTGCTAATGGATGGTGCGAATTATCGCACATTCTTGGGCAAGTAAAGCGAGATGCAGACCTTCTCACGGAGCATTCGGTCTAGAAAGGTTTTAAATACGGTTTTTTAAGAAAACGAATTTTCTAAATAAATAAAGAAATTTAATTTTTAATAATTAAATAAAAATTACAAATCCTTATTTTCAAAATATAATAAATTTATTTTCTAAAAATGAAAGATTAACAAGTTTCAATAAAATACCATCAAGTTACCAAAAGACAACTCTTTTTAATAAAATACCATGAACTTCCAAAGTTAATTGTTTATCACTAAAGTACCTTAAATCCTTAAAACTCATGCTCATGAAAACCCTAATAATATAAATAATCCCTCGAGATTTATTTTTAACTATATTATAATATTTTTTTATAAAACCCCCTCGAGTTATATAAAAACAATATTTAAGGACTTTAGTAAATATAGGTTTAAGCAGGATCAATTATCTTGAGCCCCAGAGAGCCGGAGAAAGTGAGTGCTTGCCTATTTAAGGTAGAAAACTTAACGGAGTTATCAATGGTAATTGTCTTGGAAAAAGACACAAATCCTGCCGTCCATGTGCAGCAGTGACCGATAACCCCCGAACCTAATTCAAGATCCAAATCAGTCTATAAGAGTCTGACTCAGTATGAGTACAATTAAAATCCGAATCCAATATCAAACATGAATACTTGAACATGAACATGAACATGAATACTTGAAAATCAAACAACAATATCAAACATGTATACTTGACTTGACTTGACAAAACCATGGTTATAACTTGACTACTTGATTACATCCTGAACATGACTACTTGAACATTTTTGTATCCATGGTTTCGAGAAGTCTGATAATTATAATCTATACAACATATTACGCGGGGATAAAGGGGTAGATTGGTATGGAACGTATATCGTGGCACGAGAGATCACTTAAAAGACACCTATATGAATTCTCGTGCCGTTGTCCCATGGGTTATGACGGGACCTTGTACTACATGTTACCATAGTCCACGGGGTAAGATGGACTCCTCTCGTATACATGAATACCTTCTGTATCAAGCTACAAACAACCACGTTATAATAATCATCATATACCTGTACAATTTCCCTTTTCATTCACATTACTTGTTAAATTCTCTTTCTTCTTTTATGACTTACCGAGCGCTAGTTCGCTGACGACATTCCTTTCTATTTCTTTCTTTGGAATGTTCGTTAGGAGGATAGGACTCTTAGGAGATCGAGCCTAGCCAGGAGGACTTAGACCAACTCGCGGCTCAGCCTGACTTCTAGTTCCTTGTACTTACTTTCATTTTGTATGCCACTATTTAGGCATTGCTTTAGTCATTGTATCTATTCTTTTCAAACAGTTGTATGTAAAGATGAATGTAAATAAAATTCTACTATTTTATATCACTTATCATTCTTATACATTTTATATATTGCTTAATTACGCTTAACGTATCTATTTCTTAGTAAATACGTTGCGGCCTGCCACGTCACCGTATCCGTCTACTGGGAAGCAGGGCGCGACAGGTTTTGTTGGCGGCCCATGCAGGTCAGTTTTGCATGAAGTCTTAAGAAATATACCACAAGAATAATAAGAATCAACAACTATACATTCCTTACATTTCTGATTTCTTGAATCTATCTTAACCATTCCTTTTCTATCAAGGTCATGGATTCACCGAACAACACCAACACGAACGTCTATGGCAACACTCCACCGCCTACTCTACCACCACCAGCTACCGTTGCAGCTCCCTTCAATGAGCAAACAGTACTGCTCGAGGGGATCAAGAGCCTCCTGGAGGGTCAGCAGCAGCAGACTGCTATCCTCATGCACCGCCCAGAAGCTGAGGCACCCGGAGTCAAGAAATTTCGGGCACTGCACCCAAAATATTTCTCTGGGAAAGAGAGACCACTGGAGGCAGAAGAATGGGCTCAATCGATAGAAGACGATCTGGCAGCAGCTCAAGTGCCAGATATTTCCTGGATGAGAGTTGCGAAGCCGACTGACAGACAATGCCAGAATTTGGTGGAAGGCTGAAGAAAGCCGTCTCACCCAACCGATTGAGTGGAAAACGTTTCGCGACCTCTTTGATGCGAAGACTTTCCTGAGACTGCCCATTTCGACATGGAACAGCAATTCATTCATCTACAACAAGGCTCGATGTGGGTCAAGACTGTGGATGAATACGATGCTGAGTTTACCATGCTTAGCAGATAAGATATTGTCTCAAATTCAAATTCCTGAGTCCACTCATTACACTGCTAACACAAGGTCGTAACATATTCGCTGCACACCTGATTCCTACTGCTGAGATCCGGACACGACGATTTCAGCAAGGGTTGGACCCGAAAATCCAAGCTACACTTTCTACAAGGGATTTCCGAACCCATGATCTTACTTTGAAGGCTGCTAGACGCTATGAGGCAGTGGTGAAGAAGAAGGGCAGACCGCAGACTGCCAGTTTGAAACGTCCTACCACTCAGATGATAGGAGTAGCCTCTTCTAGGCCAACATTTGCACCGAGGAGACCAGGAGGAACATTTAACTGGCCCAGTACAGGCTTTTGCTTCTACTGCAAAAGAACTGGACACCTGGAGAAAGATTACAGGCGTGCAAATGGCCTGTGTTTGGTTTGTGGCGCATCCACTCATGCCATAGGAGCATGTCCATACCATTTCAACACAGCTCATGTACCCAGACCCACAATCACGATCCCGTAGCGGCCAACCATTCAGGCTCCTGCACCTCGTTTAGCTCTACCTGCACCCGCTCCACGTAGACCTCCTGCACAGCCTCAACGACAGTTCCATCAGGCATAGAGAAACATGCCTCAAAGGCAAAGAAACATGCCCCAAGGATAGAGGATGTGCCTCCAGCAAGGAGGAATGTACCATGACGACAGGCTTTTACCATGACGGTCGAGGAGGCCGAAGCCACCGGCCAAGTAATCATTGATAATTCCCAATCCTTTCAAACCTTTTCAATCCTTGTATATCAATATACTTTTCCTATACCTAAACATATCCCATACAATTTAGGTACAATCTTAGTAACCTCTTTACCTACTCTAGCTCTCTTCGACACTGGAGCATCACATTGCTTTATGTCGCAACGGTTCGTCTGAACTCATGCGATTCTAGTTAAGCTGCTTGTATCCAGCTGGAATGTCAGTTCAGGGAACGGTGTTCTAAAAGCAACTATGGGATACGACCTGTGTCCAGTGGTCGTCTGTAGCAGAGAATTTTATGCGGACTTCAAGGTACTGGACATACCAAACTTCGACGTAGTCTTGGGAATGGACTGGCTGGGAACTTTCTTCACTACCATCGACTGTCGTCAAAGAAGAGTAGTGTTTGAAATACAAGATCATCCAGTGTTCTATTTCAAGAGTGGAGACCGTACCTTGGAACCTAGCATATACTAGGCAAAACCAAAGAAGGCAGTGGTTGCAGCATTGCAAGCGGAAGAATCGAAGCCAGAAATAGTTCGAGAGTTTGAGGATGTATTCCCGGAAGATATATCAGGTTTGCCTCTCGATCGAGCTCTTGAATTTAGCATCGATTTACAACCAGGTGCGCAACCGGTAATCAAAGCTCCGTACCGGTTAAGTCCAGAAGGATTGAAGGAAATCCGTATTCAGTTAGACGAACTCCTGAAGAAAGGTTGGATTCGTCCCAGTACTTTAAGTTAGGGATCTCCGGTTTTACTGGTGAACAAGAAAGAAGGTTCATACAGGATGTGTGTGGATTACCGATCTGTGAACGAAGTGACGATTAAGAACAAGTATCCACTACCGCACATCGATGATCTTTTCGATCAACTAAGTGGATCTTGTGTATTTTCGAAGTTAGATTTTCGTTCGGGTTATCATCAGGTGAAGGTCAAAGAGTTCGACATCCCGAAGACGGCGTTTAGGACTCGATATGGTCATTATCAATATCTTATAATGCCATTTGGATTGACAAATTCACCTGCTATGTTCATAAATCTGATGAACCAAGTTTTTCGAGAGTACTTAGATAGGTTCATTATCATTTTCATCGACGACATCCTAGTGTATTCAAAGAATCGGAAAGAACAAGCCGAGCATTTACGGATTGTCCTGGAGACATTGCGACAACATCTGCTCTACGCCAAGTGCAGCAAGTGTGAATTTTGGTTAGATCAAGTCGGATTTCTCGGACATATTGTTTCAGGAGAAGGAATCCTAGTAGATCCAGCTAAGGTGTCATCTGTTAACGAGTGGCCGACACCAAAGACGGTGAAAGATATACGAAGTTTCTTGGGATTAGCAGGATACTACCGACGATTCATTGAAGGTTTTTCGAAGATTGCAGCATCCTGACCAAGCTCACAAGTAAAGATGAAGCATTCGTGTGGTCAGAAGCATGTGAAAATGTTTTTGTAGAACTCAAGTCAAGATTAACTTTTGCTCCTATTCTTGTAATACCGGATCAATTTGGAGGTTTCATCGTACATTGTGATGCGTCCGGTAAAGGATTAGAATGTGTTCTACACCAGCTTGGAAAATTTGTAGCTTTTGCATCAAGACAACTGAAAGTTCATGAGTGCAACTATTCAACACATGATATGGAGTTGGCAGCCATTATCTTCGCACTTAAGATTTAGCGCCACTATCTTCTGGGAGAACGAGTGGATATATACACTGACCACAAGAGTCTGAAGTATGTATTTACTCAGAAGGAACTAAACACGCGGTAGAGAAGATGGCTAGAACTCATGGCGGACTTTGACATCAACCTACACTATCATCCCGAGAAGGTGAATGTGGTTCCTGATGCACTTAGCCGCCAGGCATTAGCAATGAATCTCACCGCTCAGTGGAAGCTACAGCAGGAATTGCACGGGTTGGCGATCGAAATAGTTATGCCAGGTAACGCTTCGTATTTAATGAACTTACAAGTCCAGTCAACTCTTGTCAATCAAATCAAGGCTGCTCAAGCAAATGATGCCAAGTTACAAAAGAACCGAGAACAAGTAGAAAATGGACTTCGAACCGACCTCATCATTCACAAAGATGGATCCTTGAGATATGGAAGTCGATTGTGTGTGTCACACGGCCCAGTTCGAGAAGAGTTGATGAAAGAAGCTCACGGCTCTCCTTATTATGTACACCCCGGTGTTACAAAGATGTATAAGGATCCACGACAATACTACTGGTGGCATGGAATGAAGCGCGAAGTAGCCAGAAGCGTACCTAAGTGTTTGGTGTGTTAGCAAGTAAAGACTGAACATCACAGAACTGCTGGTCTACTTCAGCCGTTACCAATCCCAGAATGGAAATGGCAATACATTACTATGGACTTTGTGACCGCCCTTCCTCGCAGCACGAAGGGTAACGACGCAGTATGGGTTATTGTGGATCGACTCACCAAGTTAGCTCACTTTATTCCCTTTTGAGTTGGCCAATCTACCGAGACGTTTGCAAAGAAGTACATGGAGGTAAGCATAAATGTAAAGTAAGATTTAAACCTTCAAAGTGTACTATAATTGATACCCATAAACTCATGCAGAAGATCGTGAGATTACATGGATGTCACTACCCGGAAAAGGTACGCGACTGGCACTTGAATCATGTGAAGTTTATAGTACGCCGCCTAATTCAAGTAAGCCACAGCCCAGAAATCTAAACCTTTTTAGGGAAAAATAGTGGAGGTGAATTTTTGAAATAACGGCATAATGAAATCAAGATCTTTCTTTAAAACATAAGTTATATCTTATGAAAATGCAATACTTTATATTTATCTTGAAAACATTTTTCGTCGTTTGAAATTTGGGCAGCACCTCCTTTGTAAATCTTAAACCAAAAGCAATAATAAATATAGGCATCCCCAAATGGGAGCTAGCTCTTCGCCAATTGGCGGAAAAACCACATAATGATATAAATATACAACGCCGAAGGCTAGGATCAAAACACACTAAATAAGCAAGAAACTAAGCATCATCAAGAAAACCATAAATAACAATAAATACATGAGTGTGACTCTAAGCCCGAAAGAATATACAATAGCGTTCTCTAAGTCTACAAATATACAAGTCTGGTTGATGGAACTCTTAACTAGATACAACTTAATAATATACAAGTACAATGGTGGTCACGATGTAAGTGTGTTCCACCTAACAAAGCAATCATCCTGGAGAAGGCAGTGTGCCAACAAGCCACAACGGAACCTGTGCGGTCAAACCTGTAAGAAAACTGTAGCACAACGGGGGTGAGTTGCTAACTCGTGAGTAGAAGACATCACCGAGTAGAAACCGAATGCATGACTATCTCCTAGGTCATACAGTACGATACAATAATAACAGTAACACGATAACATCGAGTAGCAGTAAAGGTAATAATATAAGCATATGTGTAAAGCCAAGTACTCGTGTCCGTGTCATAAAGTAACTACATGCCTTGTGTATCATGTATAAATGCATCATCCAACGTGTGTCCAGCAACGACACACAAAATCATGATAGAACCTGAGTGCCAAGTATCGACACTTGAAAACATCATGAAAACCGTGTCCATCAGCGACACATAATCCTCATATCTCGGGCTTCGTCAGTCCGGATCGGCCCATATCATCTGATCTCACGACTACGGTCGGTATCCTCCGGATATCCGCCGCGCCAACTATCATCGGTCGGTAGTGATCCCTTGCCGGGCTCAATGTCTCAATCTCTATACGGCCTTCTTGCCCCGGGGTACCGCACCGGGTCCATCATGTACCCGCAGACGGTGTCTTCTCGCTCCTCATGGCAGGTAATCATATATCACATATGCTTCAGAACTGAGAAATCTCATGGTAGACGTCACACAACATATCAAGGAAAACCATATTTTTCTTTTAAAAAGAGCATAAGTTTTCAATTTCACATATGGTTTCCCAAATCCAGAGATCTCATGAAATACTGCAATCATATAATCATGTGTCAATAAGAAAACAATGAATATCGGCATAAAGCCCCTCCACAGTGCATAAACAGAATGTATATATGAATGCTTGCGGCATCTAAGTAAGGAATGCAATATCTAAACTAGCAAGTGAGATCATGAATGCTAAACAATACTAGTAAACTATAATTTATCAGATAGTACGAATGAAAAAATGGTTCTCTAATGTGTACGTGGCATGACAATTACCAATGATGATGTGTGTGAGCCGACCAGTAAGTGTACGTGGCATGACAATTACCAATGATGATGTGTGTGAGCCGACCAGTAAGTGTACGTGTAACATACGCATCATTGGTAATGGTGCATGTGTCCTAGCAGACGAGATCGTAACAGCTAATGAAAGCACATGTATATATATGCAATGAAATAGAATTAACATAAACATAGCAGAAAAGTAGATAGTAAACGCAGCAAGATAAGATATACATAGATATATACGAGCTATGCCATTTATCGTGTTTAAATAGCACGAACGTTGTTTTTAGAAAAGTAGGGACTACGGTGTTTATGAGAAAAGAGATGTCTTTTGAAAATCTGTAGCGTCTTTAGGTTTATCCTTTGAAAATGCCTTCGATTCGTTAGTTTTGAAAATAGGTATGACCCGAGCCTAAGCTAACATCTATCTAAGCAACTAAAGACTAAACTAAGAAACGAGTCGAAAGCGATAAGAAGGTCTATAGCATTTTTCGAGTCGATATATCTAGTAGTCGGCGATCCAGCCTTATAGCATCACGTACGGTATAATCTATCATACGGCATCATCGAGTCAAGAGTGCGGATCAATCATCATATATATCTCGTACGGTATAATCCGTCGTATGGCATCCTCAAAATCAAGGGTACGGGCCAATATCATATATCTAATATTTCGTACGGTATCATCCATCGTACTATATCATAAATAGGGGTACGAATCTAAGGTCTCGTATAATCTATTGTCTCATCAATCACATGTTATCGCATGTTATGTATATAACGCCCAACGATCCTTAATTTATCGCATCATTTACGATGTCTCATATCAACTCATGTATCACGATCTCTTGACATTCAGTTCGATCGTAACTGTTCCCCTCCGAAAGGCGGCGCACAGGACCGCGATGTCCTGACGCTGAGATTCGGGGCAGATGCTATTTGGTTTTATCTGTCCACCTCTCCGAAGATGCCAAGTTGATTTATGGCACCGTGTATCGGAGGTTTAGACGGATGCAGCCGATGTAGCAGACTTCGTCAGATTCCCCCTCGCTTGAGGGGTTTTTGATTGTGGGGACGCTCTCCCCTGCAGGCGCAAGCCCCTGCAGTTAATTACGCTACCGCATCGAGGTAACAACTTTCTCCTTCTCCAGAATTTCACTTCGTGTCGTGTGTGTTTGTTTTGTTTGTGGTTGCCCGTGGATTGTATACGGAGACTGAGTAATGCTGTCGCCCGTAGGACGTGGATTAGTCCAAATCCGTATTTACTTAGATTTGGGTTTGGTGTTTTAGTTTAAGGATACGTTAGCCGTATTGAGGCTAAGATCAACTTAAACGTTCGTTAAGGATACGTTAGTCTGATTTAAGACTAAGATCAACTTAACGTGGTGATCGTTTAGATCTGACAAAAGAGCGTTTGGGCTCTATTGTTCCAGTTTGGGAGATTCATAGTCCAATTTGGGACTAAAGTCTGTTTGGAGGATACGTTAGCCATTTTTGAGGCTAAGATCGACTCAAACGTTTGTTAATGATACGTTAGTCCAGTTTGAGACTAAGATCAACTTAACGGGATCGTTTAGATCCGACAAAAGAGCATTTGGGCTCTATTGTTCCAGTTTAGGGACATAGTGGTCCATAGCATTTATGGCCGTCGGGACCCGTCACCTCTCTGACATCGTTGAAGAATTACAACGATAGGTGTCAGAGGAGTTCAGAGATGTACCCTTGAACCAGAGTTGATTTGGGGTTTTATCATTCATTTAAATGTCTAAGGATGCGTTAGCCGTGTTTGGGGCTAAGATCAACTTAAACGGGACCGTTTAGATCCGGCAAAAGAGCATTTGGAGGCTCCATTGTTCCAGTTTAGGGACGTAGTGGTCCACTTTCCAGTTTAGGGACGTGGTGGTCCATCGCCAGTTTAGGGACGTGGTGGTCCATGTTCCAGTTTAGGGACGTTTCGGTCCGATATTAGTTTAAGGACGTCTCGGTCCAATATTAGTTTAGGGACGTCTCGGTCCACGAGTTTAAGGACCCCACAGTCCATATGGGTGTGTGGTCGTCGGGACCCGTCACCTCTCTGACATTGTTGAAGAATTACAACGATAGGTGTCAGAGGAGTTCAGAGATGTACCCTTGAACCGGATATGGATTGGTTTAGGAGAGCCGTTTTGCTCAGTTAATTTAGTTTAAGGACTTATGGCCACGATTGGGCTAAGTCCAGTTAAAAATGTCCAATATTTTATTTGCATTTGTTTTTATTTTTATTTGGGCTTTGCCCAGAAAAGATGCAGGGCATCAATTTGTTTTGGGCTCTGCCCATTATAAATGATGCAGAGCATCAATTTCATTTGGGCTCTGCCCTTGTATAAAGGATGCAAATCATCAATTTATTTGGGCTCTGCCCATTTATTGCCTTGCAATTTATTTTGGCCTGTCAGGTCATTTTGATTTGGGCCTGGCCCTTTTAGTAATGCATTGCATTTGTGCAAAGCACTGTTAATTTAAGAATCTTTTAGATTCAAGAACCGATGGTTCATAAAAGAAGTGCAAAGCACTATTTGATTTAGATCTAAGAAAAAACAAGTTTTTTCTTGTTTTTCTTATCTCAGAGAACCAAAAGTTCATAAAAGTGCAAAGCACTATTAATTTAAGAACCTTTTATGTTTAAGAACCGATGGTTCATAAAACAAGTGCAAGACACTATTTGATTTAGATCTAAGAAAAAATAAGTTTTTTCTTGTTTTTCTTATCTCAGAGAACCAAAGGTTCATGAAAGTGCAAAGCACTATTAGTTTAAGAACCTTTTAGGTTCAAGAACCGATGGTTCATAAAACAAGTGCAAGACACTATTTTATTTATTTATTTATTTATTGTTGAAGATCCATGATCTTGTTCATAAGAGAATTTTCTCTTCTTTTAAAGGTTTTTACCTTTTTTTTATTTTTCAAGAGTTCTCAAAAGTTCTCTTCTCTTTTTTTTAGCAAGATGTTCCTTCTTTTGAAATGAGGTCTAGGGTCCTTTTTATAGTGCCCATAAATTAGTTAAAGTTTGTTAAAGAGATAATTCTTTGAGTGATTTGGGGAATTTTCCCCACCGTTGGATCTTTAATCCGAAGGGCTCTGTTTTACAGAAGAAATCTTCTTATTTTAACAAAAACAGAAAAGATTTCCTTAAATCTTCATTCTGTTTTTTGCGCAACTCCCCAGCGCGTGACACGTGTCGTGCAGCGCTTGCGCAACTGCGCAGACACGTGTCGCGCAACATTTTTTTTTTACTGCGCAGCGCACTGCGCAATTTTTTTTTTTGGAAATTTGCTCTGATGGAGTACGCTACCTTGGGCGTTGCGCTCCTTGCGCTACTGTGTCTGATTTTGACATGCGGCGCTCTGCGCGGCATTGCAGGGGATCCGAAGCGTTATTTCATTTATTTTAACTTTTATTTTCACTTTAATTTTCAAGACAGAGCTTTGCTCTGATTGGAGAAAAACAGAAACATTGCTTCTTTTCCCACCTTGGAATTTGAACAGAGCTTTGCTCTGATTGGGGTAAACAGTAACGACTTAAAACCACATAATATATCATATCCTCATCATACATACATATATATATATATCACATACCCATATATGTGTATATATACATACATATATATACATACATATACATACATATATATACCCACATATCATATCAAGTGTGTGTGCGTGCGACAAAGTAAACTGACGACTCAAGACTAAGGAACTAAACTAAGAGTAAATTATCCTACAAGTACGCTTAATCTAACCTATAGTCTCCTAGTAACCCTATTTGCTAGGTATCTAAGTCTCGCATAAACATATATATAATATATATACTCTATTCTACGGTTGCGGGGGTACTATACGCCATCCACCCGACTTCCTCCGTAGATATAAATCTACTCACCTTCGATCCTCGCTTGCTGAAGTCGATGACGTTTTGCTCTCCCTTGTCGTCCCGAAGTCCATGCGAAAGTACCCATAGTTTACAACACGTAATATCGTAAACAGAATTAAACACGAAAACCAAAGCGGAGAAACGCACATAGGTTAGAACCTATGGTCTACACATGTAAGAATAACCAAACAACTCTCGACATCGACATACAAATGTCAATCGACTGAGATAAAACACAAATACCAAAACTCAAATCATTAAAAGTCGCAAACCGAAATCAGAAACTTTGAAAAACACTTCCAGATTTTGCCTCAGGTGAAATTAGCCAATTTTGCATATGTGGAGGATTTAATTAACTGATATAGGAGTCACAGACCAAGCATGAACCCCATCACCTATACCGAGGCCGCAAATTGCGGCCATCTTGGTTAGATTTGCGGCCAAGTCATCAAGTTAGGGTCTCGGGTCTTCAGGGTAGCTTCTAGGTCACCTGCACGACTCACTGTAATCGCTATATATTTTTCAGGTCCTTCGGGTCATAGCAGATCCCTAAATATCATCACAAATTCCACAAAATCTGATATCGGCAAATTTCAAAGTTCAAGTTTTGGGGTTTCTATACTTAGTTTGATCCAGGATTGACACTAGAAGGGTTGTAGTCATGTCTAAATTTCAATTACACCCTTACAACTCCAAATCTTCCCTAAACCTAATCTTGGAAAATTCTAACATCACCGATCCTCATTAGCTTAACTCTAAACTACTATAGGATATTAGAAACACTAAAAACTTAACTAGAAGTGTAGGGATTATCTCATTTGGCAACTCAAGAAAATTTTTGGGTTGTCCAAAGTGCTCAAAACCTTGACTTGATTGGTCCATGGTGTTTGTAGTGAGGTTGTGATCAATTTTTGTGAAGGTGGCATGAGTTTGAGGTGGTTTTAGAGGTGGTATAGGGTGGTAGTGGAGGTGGAGGGAGTGGAGAAGGAGGAGGTGATGAAAATGGTGAGATGAAGATGATGGATGCTTAAGAGAGCCATGGTGAGAATAATCCTCCTCACACTCTCTCTCTAAGCCCATACCCTCATGTCCTATGGTCCCCCCTTCTCTCTCCAAAATATCTTCTCATTTCTTTTCTTTTTTTTTTTCCTTTTAAAACAAAATCATTTAAATAAAAATAGAAGAGCCATGGTTCAAAACAAAATATAACAAGTATTTTGCAATATGTTTTGTTGCATGCCATGAACATAAACAAGATTAATGCATGATTAGCGAAATATTAATCGAGTTTAGTACTCAACTTGCATACAAATAATTGTATAATAATTTGTAAAATGCCCAAATCACATAATTTCTTTCAAAATCAATAATTTATATCAATTTTCCAAATTTTTTTCCAATTTATAAGTATATAATCATACAACTTCATTAAAACCAATTTCAATATCTTTATAATATTCATGAAATTTAATATTTCAATTATTTAAATTCCAAAAATAATGTTTTATTTTCTGAAATGTTATAATTTTCCCCTCTTAAATAAATTTGGTCCCCGAATTTAAATTTAAACCTCCTAAATATTTAAAACATTTCAGCAAAACAATCAAATCGTCGGGGCTCCGAAATCATGAATACATAAGATATATCATAGCGCAACATATGCGCATGAAAATGAGGGCAAAACTCAAAATCAAAACTCCGTCAAGCGCCATGCAATCATCGGAGTTAATGCGAAAATATCGTTTTCAAAATCCATTGTCAAGATCAAGTATAATGTAGTTATAACTATGATATATATATATAGTATGCATCATTGTGAAATCGTCAACACAACTGAAATAAGGTGCATGAAAAATTCCTTTTCAAATCGTCGTGCGATGCGCACATCACGGCATAAGTAGCGGACGTGCATTTTAAAGAAAATAGCTATGTATATATGTATATCATTTGTTTAACATACACGTCCCGCGTTTTTGAAAATGAATTTGAGAGGGTTTTATTTGTAAAATTTTCGTGTCATCGTGGACACGTAGGAAAATATTGAGACTATAGCTCCTTTTGAAAATCCCCTCGGTAATATTGATGCATGCAAAAATATTCAGGTACTGTCCTCAGACTAGTCCTGCTCGGTTATTAAACCATATGGTATATATCATAAAAACATGCTGCTCAAAAGGAAATCAATCCCAAAAATGTATACAAAGAATACCACATGTGTCTGGTGCGCACGGAATCGAAATCAAATACAGGTGCCACGAATGCGCATAGTAACAAAACTAAGTACAACGGGTGTGCACGAAAACATCTGTCAAGTGCAACGGATGTTCCTGTCAACAATACCGGGTGCACCTAATGTGCACGAAGAATCTCGATTAAGTGCATTTGGTGTGCACAAAATCACTTCAAGTGCGTCAAGTGTACGCAAGAATCTCAATCAAGTGCACAAGGTGCACGAAAACAAATATCGAATATCAAAGTCGAAATCAACGGTATACGACATACACTAAATCAATTTAAGTATATCGCGGTATATAAACTCATAAACATGCGCATCTGTGCGCACAAAACCACATCAAAGTACAGAAAGTTGGTTTAAACCACACCGGATGCATAAGTCAAAATCATGTGCATACTATATGCACGAAATCAACTCAAATATATCGGAGTATATGAAATCAAAATCAAGTGCAATGAGTATTCACAAAAACGAAAATCAGAACAACTGATACATGAAAATATGAATCAAGTGCAACTGTGGTGCATATAGAAAATATCAATCATGAAACAAATCGTCAAAATACCGAAGTCAGAATGACTAAAATGTGATATCTGAATCACCAAGGCGCAATTCGTAATAACTGACGTCGAGGTGCCCCTCCTCCAATATCGAAAGGTGCCGGTGCATCCAAGGCATGGTAGAGCAAAAATATCTACTTGCCTCTTGCCCACTGTCTGGCGTCCTCTGCTCTTAGATCCTTATTTCTCTCTGTAGATCACCAGTTACATGACTCCTCGGCTTGACAGCCTGATTCGGAGTAATGACGGAAATAATCCCGTTCTGACGCTTCTCTGAGGATCTCCTTACCAATTACATGGTTATTCGTGACGTATCTCGTCAATGATGGCAATCTCTGGCCCACTGAGTGTGCGTGATAAAATAGATCCCGGTTCAAGTCTTTATCATGAAGTAATCCCGAAAGATCCTGTCAAGGTCTCTTCCCAATCTCGTCTCTGCCGGACTGCCCGGAAGTTGGCACTCTTTACTTAGTCCGTCTCTTGTTCCGAAACAGCTGCATTATCATCACGACATTCTTCTGGAAAGGTGGCCGTGTCCAACGCCTCTACGTGCGCAGTAAATCTCTGACATCAACGGAGAGGAATGAAAATTCGTCAAAATCTCGCATGATCTTTTTACTCTGCTTCTCTATAGTATGGACCAATTCGGAATCATCTCTTTGTTGCTGTGTGGACTGTGCTTCAATTGGTTGTAATCGTATTTGGAGTCTCTTTCGAAGATATAAACTTGGCATCTCTAATATCCTGTAGAAGGCATCTGGCCAATTGCATCCTCGGGAACTCATCCATCATCGGAGTAATGCGCCTTTGCTCGTCCTTTCTCGATTGACTCACAACACGTCTGTGTGAGGTTCCCTTCTAGCTGAAGATAGCCAATTGATGACTTTGCATCGGAGTATCCAAACGAACAAACTGTCCTGGTCACTCATCCAAGGGTGACTAGCGGTCTTCTATCACATCTCCGTGTATGACCTCATGCTGTATTAGCTTCATAGGTCTGGGGGCGATATCTTATCAAACTCAACAACAGCTGGCTCATCTGTCTGTACGGTAGACAATGCCTCAATCATCTGGAGTAGACAGTACGTCAATAGTCTTCACAATCTGGCTGGCCTCTAGCAATGACTCGATCATCTAGTGCAGATATCGATCGTTCGCGTCAACGAGAAAACATAGTAAAACAATATATCAACGCGTTCGTGTATCATCGGAATACATCCTGGTCAGTCCTCATCCCTGACAAGCTCGTGCTGACCACAACTCTAGCCGCAACTCTCTCTGCTCATGTAACCAAGGTAACAGAAACCACAGTCCGATATCGATGAGGATAGATCATAGGAACGAATAGAAATATGGTGCATTTGAAATGTACATCCTAAGGCTACTTAAGCGAAGTAGCATATCGTAAGTATGCCGCGGAACATACACACGGTATGCCACTGTTCATCTCAGAAAACTGCATTTTAATACTCCCATTCATGATCTATTTTGTTATTTATCGGTACTTTTAACCAGTGTCTGCTCAGTAATTACAGATTACAGGTGTTCGCAATAAAATATTGGAAACACATTCAAAATCTAGGATATAACGTTTGGGAGCCGACACTGCAAACAGAACAGGAAACCGACCGATATCCAAAGAGCTTTTGCAAAATAAATGTGTGCACACAATTTTGGTCCAACACATACAAGTGTACACATGCTCTTTGGCATATGGACCATGACATGGTGGGGCTGCCCGTGGCACACAAGAAATGATGGATTGTGCAAGTGGTGGGCATATATGGTGTGATGTGCAATAAATGCATAAAGTGTTGATGTGATACTTTGCATCAAGTTTCCCTCCAATTCTCTGCATGCAAACCAGGGTTCAACTGATAAAACAAGCAGCATAAGAGTGATGTTGGAGTAGACACTTGACCACACAACCAATACGAGCCTCAGTGCTCGGTTTTGGACCGGCGAGACCCCATGAAAATCCGAGCTCGCCGGCCCCCCTTGCTCAAAACGTCCCCATCTTTTCACTGTCCCTTTCTTGCAGTCACATCACCTCATTCTTATTACTTGTTTAATCTTTTTTGGTGCCTATATAAGCCGGATCAGTGAGCAAGGAAGGCCTCTCTCTCATTCTCTCACATATGTAATATATAGTTTTGTTTTAGTTCATTTTTGGTTTAAGCTTGAGAGTTGTGTGGTCTTAACTTGGTCTCTTCTTCTTCTTCCCTCTTGAAGCTTTCTTTGGAGAGTTTCATTATGGAGGTTGAACAAGTTACTAATATCTTGTAACTCACTTTCAAGTGTTAATATATTGCCTTGTTATTGTTTATTTACTTTCATTTCTTTACTTGCTTTGTTTTTCTTTTTATTATGATGCTTAACTAATCTTCTTGGTGGTGGTAATGGTAAGGAAGTGAGATGAAAGGCTTTGCCTCCTCCTCCTCTTGTTTATGTTTAATGTGCTTTAATGTAACACCCTAGTTCATTTATACCAATTCCAGTTCTCATATTTCTTTATTCGTGGTGTTTTCTTGATTTATCATATTTTGGGTGCGAATGGTATTTTACATTTTAAATTGCATTCGACCCGACCCACTTGCTTGAAACTTGTTTGATTCATATTTATGAATCACCCTAACTTGTTGTGTAGACTTGTGCATTTTCAACTTTATCGCATACTGGCATTTTACCTGGCATGGCATCTTTTACCATATAACATTTTAAGTCACGAAAAATAAATTAAAATTGCATTTCATAGCCTGCATGATACCCCTAACCCCGTGGTAGCATCCGCACATCTTGTTCTCGTCCCGTTCAGCGAAACGGACGTGTTTGGATAGCTACGCGCACGTACGTGCATCTGTTCTTGGGGGTATGCATTTTCATTGACTGAGCATTCATTTTGAAATTTGGAAGTTGCATAAATTTTTCGTATTTTAATCTGAAGTTTTAGACCCGACCTGGGCGCATTTTAGAATATTTTGTATCCCGCCTAAATTCAAATTTATTTAATATTGTATTTTAATTTTACCTTTAAAATCTTGTTAACAATTAACAAGCAAATCTTTTTAAAAAAATTTTTAGATATAAAATCCTACTTCATCATAACAATTAATATCTTTTAAAATTTGTATAAATCTCTCTTTACCTTTCCAGCGCTCTCCTTTCTGACGTGGTCCCCTTTCTCTCTCTCCTATCTCTTTCTCTCTCTCCCACAAAACGCCAATTTTATATCTCCTAACTGTTCCCCTTCTCTCTCTCTCTCCTCTCGATCTCGCCATCTCTCTATCTCTCTCCTCTCGCATTTTCTCTCTCTCTTCCTTCCTCTCGTTCCTTTCCCGCGACCGCCTCGCCTCAAACCCATCGTTCCTCGCCTCCTCAACCGTCGCTGTTGTCACCTTCACGGCCACCTCCTTCCCGACCTCGTCACCCGTTCGACCACCAGCAACTCTCTATTTCCCTGCATGCCTCATGGATGGTGCAGCCCTCATCTTCCTCTTCTCAACTACAAATCCAAAACCCTCACCTTTCACCAGCCGCGTCACCACCATCGCCATCCCTTACTGCCGCTGTTTTCATCTTCTTCCTTCAACCCACGCATCCAAATCTGAGAACCCATCAGCCGTAGCCATTGACTTGCTTCCTGCGCCGAACCCAAGCAATCATCGCCAAAACCCAAGCAATCATCGCCGACCTTGCCTTTTCCACTGCCGATTGCCTCCCATTCGACGCGACTCCGAGACGAGAACCGAGGCTCCAATGTGTGGCCTGCATTTGCGTGAACGAAGTGATCATTTCTTTGCCTCTAGATCCCCATTCCGTCAGTGTTCGATTGTGCGCGCAAAGTGTTCGACGAAATGCCCCAACGGAGATTTTCCGTCGTTTTCTCGCATTCTTGCTGCGTGCCGTGCAACCGTGGATCCCTGAGGCAAGTAAAACTTGCTACATGCTACTTATATTATTTTTATACATATTTAATGCATGATTAAACCTGTAAATTAAATCTAAGGCCATTTGTTCCATTTTAACACTTCGATGTCCATTTTATCATTTTAGATTTATAACCTAAAACATATCATGTTGCATTTTGATTTACTATATATAGTACCAACATCCGTATTTAAATCACATAATAATTATTTGCATAGCCTATAGTACCCTTTTAATAGTTTCTACCCTATCGGACACCCGTTTGCATCCATTTAACCTATTTTATATATAATTGCATCTCTAGATCATTTAACCCATAATAACGAGATTTTAACATTCCATATTTGTTTAAGTGTATTTTACTTAATATTGGAACCATAACCCTAACTCTAATCGATAACCGTGCATCCATTTATTTTAATCTGTACCTATTTGCATACCACATTACAATGTTCCATTTTATTGTTCCATTAGTACCTTATACTTGTTTTGTATACCCCTGCTTATTTTTAGTTTGATTATGAGCACCCACATGACATTTTGTGCACCCCTGACATGACTTGTTACACCTACTACTTAACATAACATGATACCTATATACTACCTGACTTGACCTGATGTACCATAGTTTTACCTGTTACCTGATCTTGTTACTAATGCCAACAAACCTGACCTGTTGTCTCTACGGATATTTCCTGTTGTCTATCCAGACAAACATGTACCTGCTTGACCCTGTGTTGGCATTAGCTCCAGATTTATTAATACCTGACTTGAACACACAACTTGAGGGTATGGGGAAATCAATGATGAAACTCGACTTATAACTCGACAGTTCGATACCTTTACTGATCAGTCTTACGGGCTAGGCCAGCCCCGGGGTGATGCTGCTGACATCACTCGTCATTAGCTACTATCCTTTACTGCCTTGCGGCACGTCTCGGATTCAGCCCGAGAGTCATAGACCGTGATCCCGGGCACACACGGGATACTATCCACTCTTTACTGCCTTGCGGCACGTCTCGGATTCAGCCCAAGAGTCATAGACCGTGATCCCGGGCATGCACGGGATACTATTGAGTTACATCGATGATTCATCAAATTGATTTCAAAGACTTGGGAGTAGATAACCCAGTAGAACAGTTTAGAATGCTCACTACACATCACCTGTGCCTTACCCTTCACTGTCACTTTATATTACTGTTATACCTGTTTTACTGTTCATACACATACCTGTATGTCTTGCCACCCCTGTTTATTTTATTGCTTGATATTATGACGCACTGACGTTTGGGTTTTGTATGGCCCAGATCCTCTACCTTTGTTGCAGACTGATCAGGAGTACTGCCGCTATTAGACAGAGCAGTGAGGATCCTGTTGGTATCTAGATCTACTTTCCAGGTGTTTAGTTTATTGGATCTTTGCTTCCGCATATTATATTATTTCTTGACTCATTTATTCTGGCTCATCGACATGTATTAGATAGATTAGTTTACTTTACTGTTCTTGATATCTCTACAGCCGTAATGTGACTGTGGAAGGATATTTCCTATCCACAGGTAGCATGGTTGGCTATGTCACGTGCCTATCTTAGCGTACTCTTGGAAGCGGGGCGTGACATGGTTCTTTTGGTATCAAAGCCATAGGATATAGGTTAATCGGGTTTGATTTTTTTGTAGTTGGGTATTGGACCCAATACACGAATCAGAATACTCGTGATTAGGAACATGTCCTGCCACATTGCTATCATGACTCTTGAATCATATCTTTCTTTTATCCTTCGCCTTGACGATATGCAAACCACTTTGCATCTCGACTTGAAATATTTTGGTTCCCTATTGTTTCTCCCTGTTCTTTGATTCTGATACTAGGATTTGGGTGACTTGAGTGGAGTTATGTGATTGTAACCATGAACTGCAGCATGGTTACAATGCAGTACTCTATTTAAGTAACTTGGAATTCTAGTTTTGATTCATTTCCTTGTTTTATGATCTTTATATTACCTTGCTTCTCTCGGTTTCATTGCTTACCAGTTCTTATTTTATCGCTAGCTTGAATCATGTTTACCGTGCTTAATCCTCTTCAGTATCTTGACTTCGGATGAAGTCATCTCGGTATCTTGCTTGTTTATGTTTTCCCCGCATTAAAATTATTCAATTCTGGTGCATCCCTTGTTTGTTGTTGTCTTGGGAATAGATTTTCGTGGCACTTTCCACGCTCATATTGATTGTAAAGAAAGGAAAGTGATTTTCCAGATTCCCGGACATCCGGAGTTTGTTTTGCTGGAGGAAGCAGTTCTGTCGGGCCAGTCGAGTTTAGAGCTAGGCCGACAAACAATGTTCTTTCGTCGATGGAAGTTGATAAGAAAGAAGCGCCGGCTATAGTTCAAGAGTTCATGGACGTGTTCGAGGACATCTCGGGTTTACCGCCAAAATGAGATGAGGAGTTCGCGATCGATATTATTCCTGGTGTAGCGCCAGTCTCTAAAGCGTACTATCCAATGGTACCAGTGGAGTTGGAAGAAGTCAAGAAGCAGGTCACTGAATTACTTGAGAAAGGTTGGATTCACAGCAGTAATTCACCTTGGGGAGCTCCAGTTCTTCTAGTAAAGAAGAAAGATGGCACAAGGAGGATGTGCATCGATTATCGGGAATTTAAACCGGGTGACTATTGAGAATAAGTACCTAATCCCTCGCATTGGCGAATTGTTCGAGCAATATAGTAGCGCGAGGGTATTCTCAAAGCTGGAATTGCGATCCGGATATCATCAGATCCGAGTTAAATCAGAAGATATTTGCAAGACTGCGTTCCAAACTCGGTATGGACATTACGAGTATTTAGTGATGCCCTTCGGAGTAATAGATGCACCGGCGATATTTATGGACTTGATAAACCGAATCTTTTCACCATTCTTGGACCAGTTTATAGTGGTGTTCATTGATGATATTCTGGTTTACTCGAAGAGTATTGAAGAGCATGCGGAACACTTGAAGATCGCACTGCAGACATTGAGGCAAGAAAGATTGTATGCAAGGATGGTCAAGTGCGAGTTTTGGCTTGAAGAAGTGAAGTTTTGGGACATGTCGTGTCTGGAGTTGGAATCGCCGTTGATCCTGAAAAGATTACCGCGGTTTGAGATTGGCCGATTCCGAAGAACGTTGCAGAGATCAGAAGCTTTCGTGGACTTGTCGGGTATTACAGAAGGTTCGTGGAGAACTTTGCTTGTCTAGCGGAGCCTTTGACCAAGTTTACGTGGAAAGGAAGTACCATTTGTGTGGACGGATAAGTGTGCATCAGCTTTTGAGGCGCTGAAGCAAAGGTTGATAACCGCTCTTGTTTTAACCATGCCAGACAGTTCCGGAGGATTGGTGATTCACAACAACGCATCTGGGAAAGGATTGGGACGTGTTTTGATGCAGCATGGGAAGGTTATAGCGTACGCATCGAAACAGTTGAAGACCTATGAGAAGAATTACCCAACTCATGATTTAGAGCTAGCAGCTGTGATTTTCGTTATGAAGATTTGGAGACACTACGTATTGGGTGAAAAGGTCGAAGTATACACCGATCACAAAAGCCTAAAGTACGTGTTCACACAGAAAGAGCTTAATATGAGGTAGCGTAGATGGTTGGAGCTGATGGCTGACTATGATCTTGATCTTAAGTACCATCCGGGAAAAGTTAATGTAGTGCCGGATGCGCTTAGTCGGTTGCCAGCAATTCAGATGTTGACTGCACAGAAGGAACTTATTGAAGACTTTCGAAAATTTGATTTGGAGGTTGTGCTACCGCATTCTTCGGGACAGTTGATGCAGCTGCAAGTACAGTCGTCGTTGATCGAGAATATTAAAGCAGCGCAGTCGCAGGACCCAAGATTGCAGAAGTTTCGAGAACAGGTTGAAGCTGGACTTCGAACAGACTTACTGATCGATGAAGATGGTTCGTTGCGTTATGGTAGCCGTTTGTGTGTGCCAAAGGGAGATATTCGCGAAGAGCTTATGAAGGAGACGCACAGTTCAGCATATTCCGTATATCCAGGAGGCACGAAGATGTACCGAGATATACGACATCATTTCTGGTGGGAAGGTATGAAACGGGAGATTGCCCGCTTGTAGCAAGGTGCTTGGTGTGTCAGCAAGTTAAGGCTGAACATCAAAGGGTTGTTGGTTTATTGCAACCACTTCCGATTCCTCAGTGGAAGTGGGAACATATAACCATGGATTTTGTGACGGCTTTACCGCGGAGTCCAAAGGGCAACAATGCAGTTTGGATGATTGTTGATCGATCGACCAAGGTAGCTTATTTCATGCCTTTTCGAGTTGGTCAATCAACAGAAACTTTGGCAGAACGGTACATGCAGGAGATTGTAAGATTGCATGGAGTACCGGTGAGCATCGTGTCCGACCGTGACACTCGTTTCTTATCACACTTTTGGATGAGCTTACAGGAAAGTTTGGGGACTCGTTTGAAGTTTAGCACAGCTTAT
The DNA here is from genome assembly GCA_030015575.1 of Agapanthus africanus. Classification (NCBI taxonomy): domain Eukaryota; kingdom Viridiplantae; phylum Streptophyta; class Magnoliopsida; order Asparagales; family Amaryllidaceae; genus Agapanthus; species Agapanthus africanus. The sequence continues at coordinate 414,118,964 of CM057338.1, read as the reverse complement.
CATCCTCAGACAGATGGCCAGTCGGAGAGAATGATCCAAACTCTTGAAGACATGCTGAGAGCTTGCATGTTAGACTTCAAGAGTTCATGGGAGGATCATCTACACTTGGTAGAGTTTTCTTACAATAACAGTTTCCAGGCGACTGTTGGAGATAGTGCCCTCAGAGTCAATTATTGGATCACAGGAACGTGATTGCAATGATTGAGGGAGGACCTATCCCGGTAGGACAGTCTTACTCGAGATGATAGTATGCTATCTGGTTTATCTTTATCATCGTGTACTGCTTTAGGTGACCTGACATGTCGCTATTACACGTTGATAGAGCCCCTAGGATTCTTGCTTGACTACCAGCAGTATGATGGAGATCATATACGTGGGAGCTGGTAGTCTATAAGCACATCCTTAAAAGGTCCCTAGTCGTAGGAGTTTCGAGACAGGGCATCGATACTCCATTAGTAGACTAGTGTATACAGTCGAGACCCCGACGAGGGGCGGTGGTCGGTCTCACAAGCCACTGGTGTCAGTTGGTTCACCTAAGATGTATACAGGTGCTCATTGGGTTATGAGTACACCGGACAGGACTCGCCGGGAACCTGCTAGTTGGTCTTATACCAGATGTCAGATAGCAGTTCCCTGGTGACATGTGTACAGGTTAGTTCATCGACCTGAGATCGTCATTTGTCTCGTGTGAGTTCCCACTGTGCTTTGATTACTACCCTACCACGGCTCAAAGGAGTCGTGCAAACAGGTTTTAGTTGGGTACAGTCCCGAGCCACATGGAGGCAGTGAGCGGATCTGCAGGGGTTCGTCTCTCCTGGTATTGGGGGTGAGGTCACGCTGTGTCTAGGAGAGCCATTACACAAAGCCCTCGGCCGAGGCAGGAGATTTACTGGTAGGTATTCCAGTAGTATCTCAGGGTGTTCTGGGCTACACTCCGACACGACTTGTACCGCTTTTGGGGGTCTGACTTTTACCAACCCCCTAGGCCCGACATGCGATGCTCATAGACGAACGGACCGGACTGAACGGATATTGTCACTGACAGGCTCAGTAGGGTGTCAGGATGAGTTCGCTCATCGACGTCCCTTTTGGTCAATAGCTGGTGGCCCGTCATGTATTGGCTAATACCTCTGACGTGCTAGTGGTTAAATCCACAGCCATAGTATTGACGAGTCTTTAGAGTCCACCACACTTTCAGTTACTCAAGCTTTCGGGCGAAACGCTGTAGAGGCCGTATGGAGATATGGTAGGGTCCGATCAGATACGTGCGGTATTGCACGGATCAGGATCGAACAGTTTTGTACTAGTGGCCGTATAGTTATATGGCAGGGTTCGATCTGATACATGCGGTATTGCACGGATCAGGATCGAACGGTTATTACTAGCCGGCTTTGGTTTAAGCCGGATCCTAGTTTAGTACAGTGTAGATTTTGTCTCATTGCATTTATGTCCGGTCAGAATACAGATGCGGGTGTGTATGCACAGTATCGGGGTTTTCCTGTAATTTATTACGGGACCAGTTTTCTGGAGTTGCCAGTTTGCATTCCGTTCCGGCCGGTTTTCGTTTGTTCTTTCCCGGCCGGACTTTTCCGATGGAGGGGGTTATTTGCAATTGTGCAAATAACATTTGTGGAGGGGGGTTTCTTGCATATATATTCATTATGATAGGATTAGCATCTTTTGCTTTGTCATCCAGATGGTGCATTTATGAGATTTGAAGTGATTAGAAGTTTTAAGCATGGTTGATGTTATCTTTGCTTTATGTTGTGGTCACCCTTCACTTTATCCTACACTCACCTCCCTTAGTTGATTCCTCCCACCATTTCCCACATGATATAGGCCGGCCACTTTGAGAGGAGGGGATGAGGAAATTTCATTTTGTAGTGTGGGAAAATTATCATCTCATTTGGATACACCAAAGTTCATCTCCATTTTGTTCATTACTTCCCTCCATCCAATGGCAACTTCATTACCCCAAAAAGAGACAAGCATCTTCTACACTACATTCTACAACATTCCTTGGGCATGTCGACTTGCCGGCTTCATGCCCGAGTTGCCTCGGTATTGAGGCGGGAGCCCGTAAAAGACGCAGGCAATGTGGTGCCCTTCCGGCGAGGAGGCGACGATATGGAGACTAGACTTTCCGCGGGAGATCGGGACGATGACGAGAAGACCGGAGGACTCGGATCACTTGGTATACTTCTCTTCCCATCTCTTGTTTTCTAGCATTAGGTTAATGGTTTACGATCCGGGTTTTCATTGTCCGCGGTAGCGCCGGTTTCCGAGTAAGAAAAAATTTTGATTCCGCATTTTGGCCTCGGATAGACGGCCGGGGCGCTGCCGTGGCGCAACATGGTATCAGAGCCATGCCATTAACCTTGTCTAGTTTGTTCTAATGTGTTTTACTTATCCGATCGACCGAAATTCCAAAAACCTCATTTTTGTTCACATCAGTTTCTGTTGAAAATTTTTGGTGTCTAAAAATTTTTCAGGTTGTATAAAACTAATGTACTGGAAATTCTAAGACCTCTGTAAAAATTCGACACACTCAGTCGATGGATGAAGCGCGGAACCGCGGCCAAACCCCTCCTTGGGCCGCGGTTCCGCCGCACTATACTGTCCTCACTGTGTCCAATTTTTACAGTGAGCTTGTGGGCTGATTTTGTGGGTTTTGGGATATTAAATTTGGGCCCAGATTTTCTGTGACTGCTACAGTATTGCTTGGGGGCCCACTTGTTAATTGTTTGATTGATCGGATATTTTAAACACATTATTTCACAGTATTTACATTATATCTGCGACCGTGAATGTCACTTGATCGGTAAATCCTGTCTAACTGCTATAGCCCGGTTAGACGGATTTGCGAACGTGACTTTCACGTTGATGTTTTGTGTTTATGCTGTGATGTTGCGGTTCGGTCGTGGGGGATAGCCTGGATGCAATGCTAGTACAGTTTTGTTGTATTATGTACATTTGATATTGCGGGGCGAGCGTCCGACATGTGGACTGCCGTCACTGCCTGTTTGTATTATTCTTTTGGGGCACGGCCTGGTTGCGGTCGATGTACCCGGTGTATGTATATTTTACTTTCTGTACTAGGATTACCCCGCGGAGGGGTGCACGGATAGCCGGGTTCTAGAGGGCAACGGGCCCGCATCTCATGGCATTGAGACGGAGGGGGCTTCACTCTAGGATTGGCGGGCTATTCGCCGCACTCGTAGGGGGTACAGGTTGACCCAGGAGGGGTGCCCAAGTTACCGGATTCCATGAAGTGCTGGGTGGTCCATTCACGGTGCTGAAGGGGGCTGCCTCGCTTCAGGTTTTGGCGGGTGACTTGCCGCGCCCGTAGGGGTCTAGGATTTCATTGCACAGGCTATCCACACGACCAGGGAAACGTCGGGTTTCAGCAGCGGCTCTGTGAAACCCGGGGCTGTATATGTTAGTAGATATTGTATATGTTTTGCATCCGTGCTAGTCCAGTCCCCGCTCTGTCCTTAGTTAAGTAACCTAACGGGTGATGACGGGACCCAGTGGCGAATGCGGATGGCATATACGTACATCAGTATATTTTCGTTCTTTGTGGTGTGATCCATTGATGGGACTGCGTTGATTCGGATCAATGCATGATAAACAAACCTATTCTGATGTTGTTGGAACACTTTTCAAAAAGCTGTTATTGCAAGGACGTTCACTTTTGTTTTGCATCGTGGTATTCATTTGGAATATCCTGCTCCTCAGTCGACGAGGCAAGGGCCGAGATCCCTTCACCGGGAGTGACCCCTTGGACAGAAGTTTGCGTCAGGGCATTAACTTCACTATAGCCGATTACTTTTGCTTTGCATCGTGGTATTCAGTTGGAATATCCTGCACCTCATTCTACGGGGAAAGAGCCGAGATCCCTTCACCGGGAGTGACCTCTTTAGTAAAGGTTTTCGTCACTATATTTTTATAAAAGGCTATGCAGTTCCTTCAACGATATCAAGTTCATTACGTTAAAGGTTTTTCGCCAAAAACAAGCCGTAGCCCTCCGTCATTTCCTACAGGTATTATTTAGTATTCGTGCTGCGTTTGTTGACCTAGTCAAGACGTAGTGTTCGGTAGCTGAGTGGTACTTGTTTGTTGCATAAGTGGGATTGGTTAAGACAGTCGTGCGGCCTTGTTGACCTAGTCAAGGGCATGTACGGGTGGGTTTAATGCAATCCAGAATAATGACGGGTTGAACTTGACTGGCGGTTTATGGTTTGTTGACCTAGTCAAGGTCATAAACCGCTTGGGGTAAAAATCACATCGGGAGTTTCAAAAGAACTGAAACTTGCCAGGCATGCGCATACCTTCTGGAGTGTGGTGACTTGAGTGGATTTCGTCAAGTTATCATGCGATGATAGTTGGATCCCGATTCCCACTGATGAGTTAGTTTACTCCTCGGGTGACCCCGACTAATTCTTCTTTCAGGTTTGGAGGAGAATTTGAGGTACAGTGGGAGGTTTCCTGATTAGATAAATTGGTAACCATTCTGATCTAGGTTAGAGTGCACGCTGAGTGTTTCTTTTCTCTCTCTCTGGCAGCGACCATTGACCCGACCCTGGACTTTGACTCAGTGACCAAGTTGACCGAACCTTCTTAACACAGGCTTTTGGATTGTCAGAGTTGCAGACCTCATTGCCACTCCTACTTTTACCCTTTTCTCCAGGACACCCCGTATTACTACGAACGTCCACTTCCATTGGACAAAACCATCGTATGGTTATATACGAACTCGAAGGAATTCGAGGATGGTTTCCGGTTCTGGAGAAAACGGATAGGATTATTCAGTTGTCTTTTCCCTTTTACCTTCTCTCGAGTTGTGAGTACTTCTTGGTTTAGGAGATAGCACACCTATTACGTAAATTGGATAGTCTTCTTCCAAACCTTAGGCTGGTGCTGACCGGTAGGGAATGAAGAAAACCAATTAGCCTAAACGGTGTGCAGAAGGTATTAAGATTAAGACAAAGCAAGGGATTAGTAAGAGGGCAAAGTAAATTGCGACTGCTATTCACGACTGAACCAAGTATTTCTTCGCCAATCCTAAATCACCTTTGTATTTCTCCAGGACACTCCGTATCACTACGAAGATCCACAGTTTATTTGGATACTCCATCGTATAGTTATATACGAACTCGAAAGGAACTTGTTCCAGTTCGGGGATGGATTCTGGTTCAGGAGAAATAGGAATAAGGTTTATTCGGTTGTCTTTTATCTTCACCTTCTCTCGCTTTGCGAGTGCTCCTAGGATTAGGACAGTACACCTTTTATGCTTATTGGATAGTCTTCTTCCAAACCATAGGCTGGTGCCGAACGGTAGGGAAGGAAGAAAACCATTTGGCCTAAAGGGGTATGCAGGCGGTAATGACTAAAGACATATAAAGGGATTTGGACAGATGGCAAAGAGATATACGGTTATAGTTGTGAATCTGGATAATGGTAGAGGCATTGCTAGGAATACCAGGATACCCCATCGAAACATTTCAATGTTTCAGTTTCACTGTGTAATGTTAAAAGAAAACTGATTTCCCGATTAGATACTTACTCCAGGGTATGTATTTACCAGGTATGATTCTCACATCTGTATGGTTTTACAGATGATGAGTGGGAGTAAGTCATTGGGAATAGGGTGATCATCCTCATTATATCAGGATTCGTTATAATCGGTGATATTTGAGGAGATCATCTGGGCTGTTTGCCGGTCGGCAAATATTTGGTTTTGAATATCCGCTGTTGTGCACCAATTTATCTGTACGTCTATTTTCATAGAGTGAGATATACCTTTTGATATTATGTCGATGACATTTACCTATATCAGTGGATGGTTAGGTAAGGAGCATTAAACAGCGGTGTAATTCTTCTTAACCATAAGTACAGTTTTCAACCTACGACGCACAGTGAAAGAGTTGTTAGACTTAGCGGACTTATACAGAGTATTGTATGTTGTCCAGTGTCCATTAGGACAGAGGGGTTGGTCCTCATACTATATTCTGTTTACTTTTAACTTCTCTAGTTCTTAGACATGTGTTTCGCAGGAACACAGGGTCTAAGTTTTGAGGAGTTATAGGTATTTGAATAGAGTAGAGAACCAGGTGTAGCAAGTATCGGGATTCTTCAAAGTGATCGAAGATGTAGATACTTATGTATGGTGTTCAGTTGATAGTAATGATTAAGAGAACTAGCTTCTCTTTCAGGTTACTCATAATTGGAAACATTCCTAAGTTGAGTAACGCTGATCGGCCTCCTTCCATTTAGTTGACATGCACTGGAGACAGCTGCATGATTTGAATCTAGTTCAATTAAATCAGTGCCTCGGTTCTATATTCGATATAGATCAGTTCATATCTTAACGTTGTTAAGGTACGGGGAGTTGTCCGGCTTATGCTTAAAACCAAACACTGGACAACTCAAGGCACGTTTCTGTAATGGCTGTTTGTGGGTTGACCCAGGCTATGACGAGGGTTGACTTTCTACCATCTGGCAGATCAATAGAAATATTGTTCTAGACTCGCCATAGTTTTATTAAAAAATGGATTTTTTCAAAAACAGTAGTGGGAGTATGGTAGAACTGGAAGTGATTCCAGAACCGCAAACGATTACTGAAGATTTGATAAGGAACCTAAAGATTCAATCTGATTTGACATTCCATTGGCCACTTCGCAGATAAGGTGGGTAACTTCAGGCACCCGAGAGGTACTCCGGTAGCCTCAAGGACGGTGACAGGGAAGTTCTTGTTTACCCACACTTGCCATTGTTGTTGTTCCAGGCTGCGAGACCCGGCAGGAGGATGAGTATAGCGTCGTTCTAAACTAGCTTTGGAAGTGCACGTCTATATGACTCTGCCAGAGGGTTGTCGTAGTCAGTGGGAGCAGCGGAAGCATTGGTGGACATCAGGCTTATGTCTATTTATAGACTAAAGCAGATATAGCGGAGATAGATCATCTATTTCTGATGTGACAGTCATAGGTTTGACTTCATCAGAATAGGGGATGGATCTGTTGAGAAGGTAGTAGGGTGTGATGTCATGGTATTTGGATGACATACACAGAGTAGGAAGTGATATTCCTATACTACGATCGGTTATATTTTGGTTGTCACACAGTGGTTTCTCCACACAGGACTTGGATATTGTATCAGACATTCTGGTTACTAGATCTATGGTTTTAGATCTAGATTTGGGTAGTTTCCCAATCTGGGTACCTTGACAGCATTCTATGAGTATTTAGAATGGAAGACTCCTGGCACGGTAGTGTACCTACAGGTAATGGAGTCACCCTCTCTAAAGGTGTCTTACAGACTAAAGAGGAGAGGGATGTGCATGATTGGCAGATCACTTGCTTAGGCAATTGAGTCAATCATGAGATGTCAAGTACCACACCAGATGTTGTTCTTGCAGTAGATGCAATAAGTTGATATTAATCCAATCCTGGAGAAACAATCGGAAGCAGTTTTAGAACATAAGTTGATGTTCTAGGGATATGATAACGCCAGCCTCTTTTAGGAGACGGTTATCATTCCAGGCTTCCAAGATGATATGGATGGCAGAGTGGCTGTCAGAGTTATATTTTCTCCTTCTGACAAGGTGCAGTATATTGGACATGTGGTCCAGGTGTATACTGAGGGAAAGGCATGGCGCAGGATACTGATTAAGTTCAGTTGACGATACAGTCTAAGAAGTCTGGATTTGGAGTTCATTTATGAACTAGGTCCCATCAGACATCCAGACGTTCCAAGATAGGTATTGCTCATTTCGGGAGATGGCTTTCTCCGCGAACTTGAGATATAGAGAGACATAGAAAGAAACTTCACAGCGGATCCACTCACTGAGGCTATTCCTCGAACGCAATAGTTTCGCAAACGAGCTTTGTGAGACTGACTAGTAGAGGAGTTGGGTGTTCGGTATCACACGGGCTGTGAGTATGCGGCATCGCAATAATTAGCCTTGAGTGCAAGTGGGAGATTGTTGGAGATAGTGCCCTCAGAGTCAATTATTGGATCACAGGCACGTGATTGCAATGATTGAGGGAGGACCTATCCCGGTAGGACAGTCTTACTCGAGATGATAGTATGCTATCTGGTTTATCTTTATCATCGTGTACTGCTTTAGGTGACCTGACATGTCGCTATTACACGTTGATAGAGCCCCTAAGATTCTTACTTGACTACCAGCAGTATGATGGCGATCATATACGTGGGAGCTGGTAGTCTATAAGCACATCCTTAAAAGGTCCCTAGTCGTAGGAGTTTCGAGACAGGGCATCGATACTCCATTAGTAGACTAGTGTATACAGTCGAGACCCTGACGAGGGGCGGTGGTCGGTCTCACAAGCCACTGGTGTCAGTTGGTTCACCTAAGATGTATACAGGTGCTCATTGGGTTATGAGTACACCGGACAGGACTCGCCGGGAACCTGCTAGTTGGTCTTATACCAGATGTCAGATAGCAGTTCCCTGGTGACATGTGTACAGGTTAGTTCATCGACCTGAGATCGTCATTTGTCTCGTGTGAGTTCCCACTGTGCTTTGATTACTACCCTACCACGGCTCAAAGGAGTCGTGCAAACAGGTTTTAGTTGGGTACAGTCCCGAGCCACATGGAGGCAGTGAGCGGATCTGCAGGGGTTCGTCTCTCCCGGTATTGGGGGTGAGGTCGCGCTGTGTCTAGGAGAGCCATTACACAAAGCCCTCGGCCGAGGCAGGAGATTTACTGGTAGGTATTCCAGTAGTATCTCAGGGTGTTCTGGGCTACACTCCGACACGACTTGTACCGCTTTTGGGGGTCTGACTTTTACCAACCTCCTAGGCCCGACATGCGATGCTCATAGACGAACGGACCGGACTGTACGGATATTGTCACTGACAGGCTCAGTAGGGTGTCAGGATGAGTTCGCTTATCGACGTCCCTTTTGGTCAATAGCTGGTGGCCCGTCATGTATTGGCTAATACCTCTGACGTGCTAGTGGTTAAATCCACAGCCATAGTATTGACGAGTCTTTAGAGTCCACCACACTTTCAGTTACTCAAGCTTTCGGGCGAAACGCTGTAGAGGCCGTATGGAGATATGGCAGGGTCCAATCAGATACGTGCGGTATTGCACGGATCAGGATCGGACAGTTTTGTACTAGTGGCCGTATAGTTATATGGCAGGGTTCGATCTGATACATGCGGTATTGCACGGATCAGGATCGAACGGTTATTACTAGCCGGCTTTTGTTTAAGCCGGATCCTAGTTTAGTACTGTGTAGATTTTGTCTCATTGCATTTGTATCCGGTCAGAATACAGATGCGGGTGTGTATGCACAGTATCGGGGTTTTCCTGTAATTTATTACGGGACCAGTTTTCTGGAGTTGCCAGTTTGCATTCCGTTCCGGCCGGTTTTCGTTTGTTCTTTCCCGGCCGGACTTTTCCGATGGAGGGGGTTATTTGCAATTGTGCAAATAATATTTGTGGAGGGGGGTTTCTTGCATATATATTCATTATGATAGGATTATCATCTTTTGCTTTTTCATCCATGATGGTGCATTTATGAGATTTGAAGTGATTAGAAGTTTTAAGCATGGTTGATGTTATCTTTGCTTTATGTTGTGGTCACCCTTCACTTTATCCTACACTCACCTCCCTTAGTTGATTCCTCCCACCATTTCCCACATGATATAGGCCGGCCACTTTGAGAGGAGGGGATGAGGAAATTTCATTTTGTAGTGTGGGAAAATTATCATCTCATTTGGATACACCAAAGTTCATCTCCATTTTGTTCATTACTTCCCTCCATCCAATGGCAACTTCATTACCCCAAAAAGAGACAAGCATCTTCTACACTACATTCTACAGCATTCCTTGGGCATGTCAACTTGCCGGCTTCATGCCCGAGTTGCCTCGGTATTGAGGCGGGAGCCCGTAAAAGACGCAGGCAATGTGGTGCCCTTCCGGCGAGGAGGCGACGATATGGAGACTAGACTTTCCGCGGGAGATCGGGACGATGACGAGAAGACCGGAGGACTCGGATCACTTGGTATACTTCTCTTCCCATCTCTTGTTTGCTAGCATTAGGTTAATGGTTTACGATCCGGGTTTTCATTGTCCGCGGTAGCGCCGGTTTCCGAGTAAGGAAAAATTTTGATTCCGCATTTTGGCCTCGGATAGACGCTGCCGTGGCGCAGCCGTGGCGCAACACTTATCACACTTTTGGATGAGCTTACAGGAAAGTTTGGGGACTCGTTTGAAGTTTAGCACAGCTTATCATCCTCAGACAGATGGCCAGTCGGAGAGAATGATCCAAACTCTTGAAGACATGCTGAGAGCTTGCATGTTAGACTTCAAGGGTTCATGGGAGGATCATCTACACTTGGTAGAGTTTTCTTACAATAACAGTTTCCAGGCGACTATTCAGATGGCTCCATTCGAAACTTTATATGGTCGCAAGTGTCGTTCACCTGTTTGTTGGGACGATGTAGGAGAACGAAGATTGTTAGGACCGGATTTGATCGTGCAAACAGTTGAGAGGGTTAACACTATCCAGAATCATATGAAAGCAGCATAAGACCGACAAAAGAGTTGGGAAGATACATCAAGAAGACCTCTAGAGTTTGCCGTTGGTGATTTGGTATTCCTGAAGTTATCACCGACTAGAGGGGTGATTCGTTTCGGAAGTCGAGGCAAGCTTAGTCCTCGATTCGTTGGACCTTTCGAGATTTTGGAGCGTGTTGGAGAAGTGGCATATCGATTGGCTTTACCGCAATCCTTGGAGAATGTTCATGACGTGTTTCACGTATCTCAACTCCGTAAGTATGTTCGAGATGAAACACACGTGCTGGATCATTCGGAGCTGACTGTCCGAGAAGATTTGACTTTTGAGGAGCGACCGATGTCGATTGGGGATCGAAGAGAAAATGTTCTTAGAAACAAGGTTATCCCCTTGTGCTTGTTTCTTGGGGTAATCGCTCACATGGAGAATCAACTTGGGAATGAGAAGATGAGATCCGACAGAAGTTTCCAAATCTATTCTTGTAGTGTGTTGATTGTTTATCTTTTCTTGTTCTTGGAATTTCGAGGACGAAATTCTTTTGTAGTTGGGTATAATGTAACACCCTAGTTCATTTATACCAATTCCAGTTCTCGTATTTCTTTATTCGTGGTGTTTTCTTGATTTATCATATTTTGGGTGCGAATGGTATTTTACATTTTAAATTGCATTCGACCCGTCCCGCTTGCTTGAAACTTGTTTGATTCATATTTATGAATCACCCGAACTTGTTGTGTAGACTTGTGCATTTTCAACTTTATCGCATACTGGCATTTTACCTGGCATGGCATCTTTTACCATATAACATTTTAAGTCATGGAAAATAAATTAAAACTGCATTTCATAGCCTGCATGATACCCCTAACCCCGTGGTAGCATCCGCGCATCTTGTTCTCGTCCCGTTCAGCGAAACGGACGTGTTTGGATAGCTACGCGCACGTACGTGCATCCGTCTTTGGGGGTATGCATTTTCATTGACTGAGCATTCATTTTGAAATTTGGAAGTCGCATAAATTTTTCATATTTTAATCTGAAGTTTTAGACCCGACCCGGGCGCATTTTGGAATATTTTGTATCCCGCCTAAATTCAAATTTATTTAATATTTTATTTTAATTTTACCTTTAAAATCTCGTTAATAATTAACAAACAAATCTTTTTTTTTAAAATTTTAGATATAAAATCCTACTTCATCATAACAATTAATATCTTTTAAAATTTGTATAAATCTCTCTTTACCTTTCCAGCTCTCTCCTCTTTGCCGTGGCCTCCTTTCTCTCTCTCCTATCTCTTTCTCTCTCTCCCACAAAACGCCAATTTTATATCTCCTAACTGTTCCCCTTCTCTCTCTCTCCTCTCGATCTCGCCATCTCTCTATCTCTCTCCTTTCGCATTTTCTCTCTCTCTTCCTTCCTCTCGTTCCTTTCCCGCGACCGCCTCGCTTCAAACCCATCGTTCCTCGCCTCCTCAACCTTCACCGTTGTCACCTTCACGGCCACCTCCTTCCCGACCTCGTCACCCCTTCGACCACCAGCACCTCTCTATTTCCCTGCATGCCTCGTGGATGGTGCAGCCCTCATCTTCCTCTTCTCAACTACAAATCCAAAACCCTCACCCTTTACCAGCCGCGTCACCACCATCGCCATCCCTTACTGCCGCTGTTTTCATCTTCTTCCTTCAACCCATGCATCCAAATTTGAGAACCCATCAGCCACAGCCATTGCCTTTCTTCTTGCGCCGACTCCTTACCATCGCCAAAACCCAAGCAATCATCGCCGACCTTGCCTTTTCCACTGCTGATCCCCTCCCATTCGACATGACTCCGAGACGAGAACCGAGGCTCCAATGTGTGGCCTGCATTTGTGTGAACGAAGTGATCATTTCTCTGCCTCTAGATCCTCATTCCGTCAGTGTTCAATTGTGCGCGCAAAGTGTTCGACGAAATGCCCCAACGGAGATTTTCCGTCGTTTTCTCGCATTCTTGCTGCGTGCCGTGCATCCGTGGATCCCCGAGGCAAGTAAAACTTGCTACATGCTACTTATATTATTTTTATACATATTTAATTGCATGATTAAACCTGTAAATTAAATCTAAGGCCATTTGTTTCATTTTAACACTTCGATGTTCATTTTATCATTTTAGATTTATAACTTGAAACATACCATGTTGCATTTTGATTTACTATACATAGTACCCACATCCGTATTTAAATCACATAATAATTATTTGCATAGCCCATAGTACCCTTTTAATAGTTTCTACCCTATCGGACACCCGTTTGCATCCATTTAACTTATTTTATATATAATTGCATCCCTAGATCATTTAACCCATAATAACGAGATTTTAACATTCCATATTTGTTTAAGTGTATTTTACTTAATGTTGGAACTATAACCCTAACTCTAATCGATAACCGTGCATCCATTTATTTTAATCTGTACCTATTTGCATACCACATTACAATGTTCCATTTTATTGTTCCATTAGTACCCTATACTTGTTTTGTATACCCATGCTTATTTTTAGTTTGATTATGAGCACCCACATGACATTTTGTGCACCCCTGACATGATTTGTTACACCTACTACTTGATATGACATGATACCTATATACTACCTGACTTGACCTGATGTATCATGGCTTTACTTGTTACCTGATCTTATTACTAATGCCAACAAACCTGACCTGTTGTCCCTACGGACATTTCCTGTTGTCTATCCAGACAAACCTATACCTGCTTGACCCTGTGCTGGCATTAGCTCCAGATTTATTAATACCTAACTTGAACACACAACTTGGGGGTATGGGGAAATCAATGATGAAACCTAACTTGTAACTCGACAGTTCGATACCTTTACTGATCAGTCTTACGGGCTAGGCCAGCCCCGGGGTGATGCTGCTGACATCACTCGTCATTACCTACTATCCTTTACTGCCTTACGGCACGTCTCGGATTCAGCCCGAGAGTCATAGACCGTGATCCCGGGCACGCACGGGATACTATCCACTCTTTACTGCCTTGCGGCACGTCTCGGATTCAGCCCGAGAGTCATAGACCGTGATCCCGGGCACGCACGGGATACTATTGAGTTACATCGATGACTCATTAAATTGATTTCAAAGACTTGAGAGTAGATAATCCAGTAGACCAGTTTAGAATACTCCCTACACATCACCTGTGCCTTACCCTTCACTGTCACTTTATATTACTGTTATACCTGTTTTACTGTTCATACACATACCTGTATGTCTTGCTACCCCTGTTTATTTTATTGTTTGATATTATGACGCACTGACGTCTGGGTTTTGCATGGCCCAGATCCTCTACCTTTGTTGCAGACTGATCAGGAGTACTGCCGCTATTAGACCGAGCAGTGAGGATCCTGTTGGTATCCAGATCTACTTTCCAGGTGTTTAGTTTATTGGATCTTTGCTTCCGCATATTATATTATTTCTTGACTCATTTATTCTGGCTCATGGACATGTATTAGATAGATTAGTTTACTTTACTGTTCTTGATATCTCTACAGCCGTAATGTGATTGTGAAAGGATATTTCCTATCCACATGTAGCATGCTTGGCTATGTCACGTTCCTATCTTAGCGTACTCTGGGAAGCGGGGCGTGACATTTAACATGATTATAACTTAAGGATTGTTTTATATATTGATGTGATATGGTATTTAGAAACCATGGTTATTTGTAACCTCTTCATATACCATATTCACCCCCTTCCTTATTTAACAATGTTTAAGTTAGAATCAAATTTGTGTTAAGTTTGCTAAGTTTGGATACGGTATTTTGTGACCGAGTGCTTGACAAACCCTCGGTTTTCATATACCTTATACCATCACAACCCTTAGCAAAGTTAACACTAAAGCTATTTGCTCTCACTCACTAATTGTGTTTTTGATGTTGTGGTAAGCTTGCTATCCCTTGTGCTTAGTGTTGTTACCCTAAGCTCGGATATACAATGGTAAGTGAACAAAACGGACTAGTTTCGTGTTGCGGAGAATATCAGAATTTGACGACTTGTGCCTCGCAACCACTTTGACAAGTCGTGCTTCATGCTGGGATCAACGTAAGAATGGACAACTCATGATCAAAGGAGCGTCGAGGGAATCTTCGCGATTCGATCTTCCGAGCCAAAGCCACAACCATTCTCTCTTAACTTGTTTTCCTTGTTTCTTTGTTTTCGCATTCTTTCTATTTTTTGTGACAACCAACTCAATTCATTAATTTGTTGAACCTTAAATCACAAGACCTAATACACAATTCCTTGTGGATCGACCCGTACTTGCCGGCTTTCTATAATGCACCGTGCACTTGCGGTTTATAAATAGTAAAACGAGAACGAACTCGCGTGCGCATTCCATTTCCTTAATTTCATATCCGTTTCCAAAACATACGCATTTGCGTGCGCGGGGAAATTCCCAACAAGTTTTTGGCGCCATTGCCGAGGAGTTGGTAGTATTGGGTATTGTTATTTCTGGTTCTTACTAACTCATTAACTACTAACTCAATTTTTTCAAAAATAACACAACTAACAAATTCTTTTAACTTGTTCTTTATTCTTTAGACCTACTGTCATCCTGTAATTAATTTAAAAAATCAAGTTATACCATAAGAGCACTTAGCTATCCTAGAGAACTGACCAAAAATTCCACCACCTAGCTCCAAAACAAAACCGGCGACATCTAAGAAATATCCGAGCTCCCCGGCCTGTTTGTGTGATTTTGGGTTTTTTCTTTTTTGGTGATCTCCAGTGCAGTGTTTGTACTCTATTGGTATTGTTTGACTTTTATAATTTTAAGTGTGCAGGAATTGGGGCATATATATCGCTTTTTGACACTAAATATCGTATTTTCCAACATTTCAGGTTTTTAAGGAATTACGACCCGCGATCGTGCGGAGCGAGGCTCAAATTCAATTGCAAGACGTTAGTGAAGTACAATGCCAAAGATCCGGATAGTTTGACCCGCGCAAGCGAACAATCAAAGACTCGGATCACTTTCAAAGGGGGTTTCTTAAACCAAATCACATCGGTACGTATTTCCTAACACATTCTTCTCAAATCCGACGCATTCTAATATTTCTATCTTATGCAGGGTTCTTCGCACAAGCTTGCCGCCAATTGCATAGAGAACTAACCGTATTTGTTGCAACGCTTACACTTAAACTGAAAAAGAATTACTTAAATTGCTTGATTTTTTAAATTCTTTTTATTGATTGCACATTTGCATCTTAATACGGATATAAGGGCAAAAAGACCAAACAAGATACGGTAAAGGATTTCATCACCTTTTTCCGTAGCCCACAAATCACAAAACTGCATTCTTGCATACCCACAGTAATTTAAAATCAACTAGACTTTGACTTTAAGGACATCGTGCTCATTAGGAAAAGTTAACTGTGTTTAGAACACCGTTTAACGGTATATCGTTCACGGGGTGTCTAGGCAAGTGTTCAAGAAAAATGGTTATCTAATTAAGGAATTTCGCGAAAGCGTTGGAAAACCTCCCCTTCTTTCTTGCACTTACCTGGCTTCATGATCCGTATATCTTGATCCCGTTTCTCGACATAGTTTTATTTTGACAATCAGGTTTTTGAGCAGGTGTAGCTGACTAGCATAACATAAACTGCCAGGGGTGTGATATTTTTTGTTTTTGTGATATTTTGTGAATTCTTGTTAATATGGACGATACACGATTTAATTCAATTTTCACGATTCTTATTCTTTTGTTTATACTCAATCCCAATACACTTGTTCAAATTGCCAAAATTCTTCCGACATTTATGACAACTGTTCTTTCTTAGGGGGTGACCAACCGTCCCAGACTTTTGATAATGGTCACCCACCCAACACGCTTGAACCCAGTCCAACTTCAACCATAGACCAAATGATTGAACATTTAGAGATAGAGGTCGACAGATTAACTGCTTTAGCATCACCACCATCACAACCCCTCCAACCTGAAACAATTGAACCATCATTAGGGAATGCTAGTGAGATGGATGCTAGGTTGACCACTTTAGAGAAGGGTATTGAAGTAATGACTGCGGTCGAGAATCAATCAGCTTCTACGCTAGCCTTGTTCATACGGCAGTCTGAGCAATTGTTTCTTGCTCAAGCTCAATCATTGGCTAGAATAGAAGAACACACGAAACATTTAGCTGTGAGAATTCTAGGGAGTGAACACAGTCAATTGGAACCCAATAGTGTTAATGTCTGTCATCTAGGAAGTCATCCAAGAGAGATAAACGATCAAACGAATTTTGATGATTTCATAGATGATGATGCAAATGAATTGACTGAGTGTGACCAGGACACACAGGAAAGCCTACTAAGTTAGTCCACCACTGACCTTCAGGTATCCACTGAATCTCTTGTCACTTGTGATTTAGAGATTGATTTAACCGAAATTATACTTGATGAGGAAATTCTTGAACCGACTGATTTTTGCACTCCAATTTTAAAAGAGGAATCTTGTGATTTTGACGGGTATGTTTGGATGGATTGTCAGAAGAGATCAATGATCAGGAACCCACAATTTTTGTATCACCTAGTGATATTGTTTCGAAAGAAATGTTAGTGTGGGAACCTACGTTTTTGGATGACATATACCTATCCATTTGTGAATGTGATGAGAAAGAAATTGTATTGGGAGAGTCTGTGAGCTATAATGATACGAATAGGATTGTGAAAAATCATAGGGAGGAAGACAGCATTGAAGAATATTCTTTCATATCAAGTTTTGAGGAAATTTTTGCGGATGGACTAGATATACTTGGTGAGTTTGAGTCAGGATCCATTTGGGAATATCCTAAGAACCTTTCTTTTGCCGAACTTTTTGCGGATGAACTCCAGTTTTTGAACGAACCTGACTTTGAAACTCCACATATACTTCTTGAAAATTCAATTCATTCGAACAACAATTCTTTTTCCTCTTCAAAACTTTGTCTTCACCTTCAGCATCTTCTGATCCCTACTTTTACACGTCTATGCCCTTCACTAAAATCTAACATATACCTTTTCTTTTTCTTTTTCTTTTGTATATACATATTCTTTTGCTAGTCATAGCACTATATAGACAAAAGCTTTAAATGGCTGGTATTAATTTATGGACTAACCCAATCTTTTAACTTATATATGCTGTAATTAGTCTTAGGTTTTTTTTCTTTTCTTTAAATAAAATTCTCACCCTGATGTCTAAGTCTAGCTACTGGAGACGGGGGCAACGATGAGGACATCGTAAAACTTAGGTTTGGGGGTGAGCACTGCTGCATCACATACATATTAAAAAACCCATAAAAATTGAAAAAATTTCCAAAAAATATAAAAACTTCGTCATGTTAGGTAGCGGGGGAACTTAGATTCGAAGTCTGGTAGTTCGGTTAATAAGTTAGAAATAACTAAATCATTGTTGTGAGACCGACGACCCGAAAAATAACCCTCCTTTATCTTTAACCACAGCTGATATACGTCTTTTATAACACTTTACACGTGTCGTATGTTTTTGAGAATTTGATGAAAGTCTAACATGTCTCGAACTTTTGAAAAATGATAAAACATCTCTAGGATCAAACATGTTTGTTCCGAGTTAAGTAATATCAAGAATAGTTCATAAAGTAAAGTGAATATGAAGGATATTATTGATGTTTTAATAGAAACTAAAAGTTTGAAAAATAACCCATCTGGAATCTTGTTGGAGTAATTACACACCTTATCTACTTATAACGTTTTCGGATTTAAAAGAAAATGCTGGCTATATCTCCATCAGAATCATTTAAAATAAAATGAGTCTTTTGTTTTGTGGCCTTGGTAACTTGGGTAATTAAGTCATTGGGGTGTCTCCACACCTAATGCCCTAAAACCATCTGGTTTGGGAGTCATTGACCCAAAACTCGCTAAGTTTTAAAGCGCCAAATAAAACAAGCTAAGCAAGTGTTCTCTCCGAGTTAAAAGTCCTCATGGTTCTTTGTGGGAGAATAATCTTGGCGGAGATGAGTTTTTCTATTAAAATAGTTTTTTCGCGGAGATTTGAAGGTATATTTATTAAGACGTTTTGCACGATAACGAAGGATGTGTATGAACTACAACAGGTGAAAGGCTGGAGTGAAAACTAAGACTTAGGTTCTCTGTTAAAAATGATATATATTCTGACTTGAAACCTAACTGGAGAATCAAACTTGAGAAAATCTTAACTCCTTTCAAACTCGTGTGATCCTTCAGAAGTTCATCTTGGTCTTTAATTATGACATGATGACCCTAACCAAAGTTCTTAAAACCTTATGGACACTATCTGCTCAATCACGTAAAGACGCGTATGAGCTTATGTTAGACAAATTGTGAGGAGTGAAAAATAGGGTTTGACATTTCTAAATTAGGGTAATAGAACTTTTAGCTTTGATCTCTAACCTTAAGATTATAATCAACAGTTTCCGCGCAACGCTAGCTTGACTGGATTTTGTGGGTGTAATCCGCTGAAAATCCTCAGGAGACAACACTCCTCCTACTAGGGACACCTAGAGGTTTAACGGCTTGTTGCACGTGGTCAGTGCAATCACGTTCCCTGCGAAAGTGAGGCTAGGATTTTTTGTTTTGCTCGGGACGAGCAAAATATAAGTTTGGGGGTATTTGTTCATCTCAGAAAACTGCATTTTAATACCCTCATTCATGATCTATTTTGTTATTTATCGGTACTTTTAACCAGTGTCTGCTCAGTAATTACAGATTACAGGTGTTCGTGATAAAATACTGGAAACACATTCAAAATCACGGATATAAAATTTGGGAGCCGACACTGCAAACAAAACAGGAAACCGACCGATATCTAAAGAGTTTTTGCAAAATAAATGTGTGCATACAATTTTGGTCCAACACATACAAGTGTACACATGCTCTTTGGCACATGGACCATGACATGGTGGGGCTTCCCATGGCACACAAGAAATGATGGATTGTGCAAGTGGTGGGCACATATGGTGTGATGGGCAATAAATGCATAAAGTGTTGATGTGATACTTTGCATCAAGTTTCCCTCCAATTCTCTGCATGCAAACCAGGCTTCAACTGATAAAACAAGCAGCATAAGAGTGATGTTGGAGTAGACACTTGACCACACAACCAATACGAGCCTCGGTGCTCGGTTTTGGACCGGCGAGACCCTATGAAAATCCGAGCTCGCCGGCCCCCCTTGTTCAAAACGTCCCCATCTTTTTACTGTCCCTTCCTTGCAGTCACATCACCTCATTCTTATTACTTGTTTAATCTTTTTTGGTGCCTATATAAGCCAGATCAGTGAGCAAGGAAGGCCTCTCTCATTCTCTCACATATGTAATATATAGTTTTGTTTTAGTTCATTTTTGGTTTAGGCTTGAGAGTTGAGTGATCTTAACTTGGTCTCTTCTTCTTCTTCTCTCTTGAAGCTTTCTTTGGAGAGCTTCATTATGGAGGTTGAAAAAATTACCAACATCTTGTAACTCACTTTCAAGTGTTAATATATTGCCTTGTTATTGTTTATTTATTTTCCTTTCTTTACTTGCTTTGTTTTTCTTTTTATTATGATGCTTAACTAATCTTCTTGGTGGTGGTAATGTTAAGGAAGTGAGATGAAAGGCTTTGCCTCCTCCTCCTCTTGTTTATGTTTAATGTGCTTTAACATGATTATAACTTAAGGATTGTTTTATATATTGATATGATATGGTATTTTGAGACCACGGTTACTTGTAACCTCTTCATAGACCATATTCACCCCCTTCCCTATTTAACAATGTTTAAGTTAGAATCAAATTAGTGTTAAGTTTGCTAAGTTTGGATACGGTATTTTGTGACCGAGTGCTTGACAAACCCTCGGTTTTCATATACCTTATACCATCACAACCCTTAACAAAGTTAACACTAAAGCTATTTGCTCTCACTCACTAATTGTGTTTTGATGTTGTGGTAAACTTGCTATCCCTTGTGCTTAGTGTTGTTACCAGCCCGGACATACAATGGTAAGTGATCAAAACGGACTAGTTTCGTGTTGCGGAGAATATCGGAATTTGACGACTTGTGCCTCACAACCACTTTGACAAGTCGTACTTCATACCGGGATCAACGTAAGAACGGACAACTTATGATCAAAGGAGCGTCGAGGGAATCGTCGCGATTCGATCTTTCGAACCAAAGCCACAACCATTCTCTCTTAACTTGTTTTACTTGTTTCTTTGTTTTCGTATTCTTTCTATTTTTGTGACAACTAACTCAATTCGTTAATTTGTTGAACCTTAAATCACAAGACCCAATACACAATTCCTTATGGATCGATCCGTACTTGCCGGCTTGCTAAAATGCACCGTACACTTGCGGTTTATAAATAGTAAAACGAGAACGAACTCGCGTACGCATTCTGTTTCCTTAATTTCATATCCGTTTCCAAAACATACGCGTTTGCACGCGCGGGAGAATTCCCAACAGTCACTCTACTTAAGTCACCTACTCCATCAATCAAGGTCTACCTACGCGACGAAAGTTCGGGTCTAATACCCCCTCGGCCAAGTCTAAATTCTGTAAGGTCAAGCCTAGGTTCCGAATATATATATACGCCCTAGACTCCGCATAGTTAAACCTAGACTCGAACCAAAGTTAAACCTAACGCTCTGATACCAACTTTGTCATGACCCAAAAAAGGTACGCGACTGGCCCTTGAATCATGTGAAGTTTATAAGACCCCACCTAATTCAAGTAAACCAAAAGCCCAGAAATCTAAACCGTTTTAGGGAAAAATAGTGGAGGTGAAGTTTTGAAATAACCGCATAATGAAATCAAGATCTTTCTTTAAAACATAAGTTATATCTTATGAAAATGCAATACTTTATATCTATCTTGAAAAAAATTTCGTCGTTTGAAATTTGGGCAGTACCTCCTTTGTAAATCGTAACTCGAAAGCAATACAAGCAATAATAAATATAGGCATCCCCAAGTGGGAGCTAGCGCTTCACAAATTGGTGGGAAAACCACGCAATGATATAAATATACAACGCCGAAGGCGAAGATCAAAACATAGTAAATAAGCAAGAAACTAAGCATCATCAAGAAAACCAGAAATAACAATAAATACATGAGCGTGACTCTAAGCCCGAAAGAATATACAATAGCATTCTTTAAGTCTACAAATATACAAATCTGGTTGATGGAACTCTTAACTAGATATAACTGAATAATATAAAAGTACAATGGTGGTCACGATGCTAGTGTGTCCCACCTAACAAAGCAATCATACTGGAGAAGGCAGTGTGCCAGCAAGCCACAACGGAACCTGTATGGTCAAACCTGCAAGAAAACTGTGGCACAACGGGGGTGAGTTGCTAACTCGTGAGTAGAAGACATCACCGAGTAGAAACCGAATGTATGACTATCTCCTAGGTCATACAGTACGATACAATAATAACAGCAACACGATAACATCGAGTAGCACTAAAGGTAATAATATAAGCATATGTGTAAAGCTAAGTACTCGTGTCACAAAGTAACTACATGCCATGTGTATCATGTATAAATGCATCATCTAACATGTGTCCAGCAACGACACACAAAATCATGATAGAACCCGAGTGCCAAGTATCGACACTCGAAAACATCATGAAAACCGTGTCCATCAGCGACACATAATCCTCAAATCTCGGGCTGCGTCAGTCCGGATCGGCCCATATCATCTGAATCTCGGGCTCCATCAGTCCGGATCGGCCCATATCATCTGATCTCATGAATACGGTCGGTATCCTCCGGATATCCGCCACGCCAACTATCACCGGTCGATAGTGCTCCCTTGCCGGGCTCAACGTCTCAATCTCTATACGGCCTTCTTGTCCCGGGATACCGCACCGTGTCCACCATGTACCCGCAGACGGTGTCTCCTCACTCCTCATGGCGGGTAATCATATATCATATATGCTCCAAAGCCGAGAAATCTCATGGTGGACGTCACACAACATATTAAGCAAAACCGCAATTTTCTTTTAAAATGAGCATAAGTTTTCAATTTCATATGCGGTTTCCCAAATTGAGAGATCTCATGAAATACCGCAATCTCATAATCATGAGTCAATAAGAAAACAATGAATATCGGCATAAAGCCCCTCCACAGTGCATAAATAGAATATATATATGAATGCATGCGGCATCTAAGTAAGGAATGCAATATCTAAACTAGCAAGTGAGATCATGAATGCTAAACAATACTAGTAAACTACAATTTATCAGATAGTACGGGTGAAGTAACGGTTCTCTAATGTGTACGTGGCATGGAAATTATCGATGATGATGTGTGTGAGCCGACTAGTAGGTGTATGTGCAACATACACATCATCGGTAATGGCACATGTGTCCTAGCAGACGAGTTCGTAACAGCTAATGAAAGCACATGTATATATATGCAATGAAATGGTATTAATATAAAAATAGTAGAAAAGTAAATAGTAAACGCAGCAAGATAAGATATACATATCTATATACGAGCCATACCGTTTAACATGTTTAAATAGCACGAATCGTTGTTTTTAGAAAAGTAGGGACTATGGTGTTTTTGAGAAAAGAGATGTCTTTTGAAAATCCGTAGCGTCTCTCAGTTTATCCTTTGAAAATGCCTACGATTCGTTATTTTTAAAATTAGGTATGACTCGAGTCCAAGATAACATCTATCTAAGTAACTAAAGACTAAACTAAGAAACAAGTCGAAAGCGATAAGAAGGTCTATAGCATTTTTTGAGTCTATATATCTAGTAGTCGGCGATCCAGCCTCATAGCATCACGTACGGTATAATCTATCGTACGACATCATCGAGTCAAGAGTGCGGATCAATCATCATATATATATATATATATATCGTACGGTATAGTCCGTCGTACGGCATCCTCAAAATCGAGGGTACGGGCCAATATCATATATCTCATATTTCGTACGGTATCATCCATCGTACTATATCATAATCAGGGGTACGGATCTAAGGTCTCGTACAATCTATTATCTCATCAATCACATGTTATCGCATGTTATGTATATAACGCCCAACGATCCTTAATGTATCGCATCATTTACGATATCTCATATCAATTCATGTATCATGATCTCTTGACATCCAGTTCGATCGTAACGACTCAAAACTACATAATATATCATATCCTCATCATACACGTATATGTATAGTATATATATATCACATACCCATACATGTACATATATATACATATACATATACCCACATATCATATCAAGTGTGTGCGCGCGCGATAAAGTAAACCGACGACTCACGACTAAGGAACTAAACTAAGAGTAAACTATCCCACAAGTACGCTTAATCTAACCTATAGTCTCCTAGTAACCCTATTTTCTAGGTATCCAAGTCTCGCATAAACACACACACACACACACACACACAAACATATATAATATACCCTATTCTACGGTTGCGGGGGTGCTATACGCCATCCACTCGACTTGCTCCGTAGATATACATCTACTCACTTTCGATCCTCGCTTGCTGAAGTCGATGATGCCTTGCTCTCCCTTATCGTCCCGAAGCCCATGCGAAAGTACCTACAGTTTACAACACGTAGTATTGTAAACATAATCAAACATGAAAACCAAAGCGGCACACGAAACGCACATAGGTTAGAACCTATGGTCTACGCATGCAAGAATAACCAAACAACTCTCGACATCGACGTACGAACGTCAATCGACTGAGATAAAACACAAATACCAAAACTCAAGTCATTAAAAGTCGCAAACCGAAATCAGAAACTTTGAAAAACACTTCCAGATTTTGCTTCAGGTGAAATTAGCCAATTTTGCATATGTGGAGGGTCTAATTAACTGATATAGGAGCCACAGAACAAGCACGAACCCTAATCGCCTATACCCAGGCTGCAAATTGCGGCCATCTTGGTTAAATCTGTGGCTAAGTAATCAAGTTAGGGTCTCGGGTCTCTAGGGTAGCTTCTAGGTCACCTGCACGACTCACTGTAATCGCTATATATTTTTCAGGTCCTCCGGGTCATAGCAGATCCCTAAATATCATCACAAATTCCACAAAATCCGATATCGACAAATTTCAAAGTTCAAGTCTTGGGGTTTCTATACTTAGTTTGGTCCAGGATTGACATTAGAAGGGTTGTAGTCATGTCTAAATCTCAATTACACCCTTACAACTCCAATTCTTCCTTAAACCTCATCTTGGAAAATTCTAACATCACCAATCCTCATTAGCTTAACTCTAAACTACTATATGATATTAGAAACACTAAAAACTTAACTAGAAGTGTAGAGATTACCTTATTTGGCAACTTAAGATAATTCTTGGGTTGCCCAAAGTGCTTAAAACCTTGAATTGATTGGTCCATAGTGTTTGTAGTGAGGTTGGGATCAATTTTTGTGAAGGTGGCATGGTGGTTTGAGGTGGTTTTGGAGGCGGTAGAGGGTGGTAGTGGAGGTGGAGGGAGTGGAGAAGGAGGAGGAGATGAAAATGGTAAGATGAAGATGAGGTATGCTTAAGAGAGCCATGGTGAGAATACCCCCCCTTTCTAAGCCCATACCCTCATTTCCCATAATCCCCTTTCTCTCTCCAAAATATCTTCTCATTTTTTTATTTTTTTTTATTTTTAAACAAAATCATTTAAATAAAAAGAGAAGAGCCATAGTTCAAAACAAAATATAACAAGTGTTTTGCAACATGTTTTGTTACATGCCATAAACATAAGCAAGATTAATGCATGATTAGCGAAATGTTAATCG
This sequence comes from Agapanthus africanus, assembly GCA_030015575.1. Classification (NCBI taxonomy): domain Eukaryota; kingdom Viridiplantae; phylum Streptophyta; class Magnoliopsida; order Asparagales; family Amaryllidaceae; genus Agapanthus; species Agapanthus africanus. Next base: position 414,093,641 of record CM057338.1, on the reverse strand, counting down.
AATTTAGTACTAAACTTGTATATAAATAATTGTATAATGATTTGTAAAATGCCCAAATCACATAATTTCTTTCAAAATCAATAATTTATATCAATTTTCCAATTCTTTTCCAATTTATAAGTATATAATCATACTACTTCATTAAAACCAATTTCAATATCTTTATAATATACATGAAATTTAATATTTCAATTATTTAAATTCCAAAAATAATGTTTTATTTTCTGAAATTTTACAATGGAGTACTTGTTTGCATCGTCTCTGATCATGATACCTGATTCCGATCACAGTTTTGGCAGAGTCTGCAAGCTAGCTTGGGAACGAGTCTGAACTTCAGCACGGCTTACCATCCATAAACGGACGGACAGTCCGAGCGAACAATTCAGATTCTAGAGGACATGCTAAGAGCTTGTATGTTAGACTTCGGAGGTTTGTGGGAAGATCAGCTACACCTTGTGGAGTTTTCATACAACAACAGCTATCAAGCAAGTATTGGAATGGCACCATTCACAGCACTCTATGGACGGAAGTTTCGTTCACCACTAAGTTGGGACGACATTGGAGATCGTGAACTCCTTGGACCAGAGATTATCATGGCAACTATGGACGTAGTTCGCACGATCAGGGAAAGAATGCACATAGTCCAAGACCGACAGAAGTATTGGACAGATGCAAAGCGGCGACATCTAGAGTTCCAACATGGAGACCATGTTTTCTTAAAGATCTCTCCAAACAGAGGTGTCACGTCCCAAAAGTATGGAACATGACCGGCACCTAGACTACGAACGTCTCAAGGAGTACGTACTCTAAGTAAGCCGAGCCCAGAAATCCAAACCAAGAAAAGCAGTAGAGAGTAAGAAGAACCATATCAAATCAACCTGTATGCAACATAATATACAACGCCTAAAGGCAAGGATCACAACAGAAAAGGAAACTCCAACCAGCAAGAAATCCTTAGAAATATAACGCACGACTCTAAGGTCGAAAGAATAAACATCACTGGTCTCTATCTCAAATAAGTACAAGTTTGGTTGATGGAACTTCTAGATACAACTGAAATATAATATACAATGTATAATGATGGGTATGATACAAATAACCCACCTACTAGCAAGTCACCTGAAAAAGATGTGCCCGCAAAACCGTAATGAAACCCGTACGGCAACACCTGCAAGAAACTGGGGCACAACGGGGGTGAGTTGCCAACTCGTGAGTAGAAAAAGATCTACGAACAGAAATTGCATGTATGACGCAATCCTAGGTCATACGATCAATATATATAATCCTCAAAAATATAACCAGCAATCTATAAACATGACTAGAGTAAATATCTAACCCAAGTGTAATCCCATGTGCCTGTGTCAGTGCATCAGGTGACAATATATCATATGGATAATGTATGAATGCATGAAACAGAATGCATGTACCGAAGAAAACTGCTTTCATAAATTTGTGAGATTTCTGTATTTTTAAAATGAGGTATCATAAATGAAATCAGCATAACAGTGCCTAGCATCAACACAAAACATAAATCTCAATATCTCGATATCTTTGTATCACAATCTCTGTACCTCAATATCTCAAATCTCAATGTCTCAATCATAATATCCAGGGTGCCGTCAGTCCAGATCGGCCCCTAACATCCATCTCATGACCAAGACGGTATCCTCCGGATATCCGACGTGTCGGGTAATATCACCGGTCGGTAGTGCTCCCCTGCCAGGCTCAACGCCATCTCCTGCGATCTTCCTGCCCCGGGGTACCGCACCGGGCCCACCATGTACCCGAAACGGTTCATCCGCCTCCTCGGATCGGGTCTCGAAATCCATCAGCAAAACTCATGGTGGACGACTCATACATCATGGAAAAACCGCATTTTTATTTAAAAAGAGAGAAAACAGTTTATATGTATGTTTTGCGGTTTTCCTCAAAATCCAGAAAATCTCATGGAAACCTGAATCCAAATCATCAATAGCATGTGAAATCATGAATATAAGCATGAGAATCCATGAATACAGCATATAATGAATAACAGTATGCATGAAGTGACAAGTAATAACTACAATGTCAAGCTGGTATATATGGCAAGTACACTAATATCATGTCACTGCTAGCTAACAAGCTAACTCAAGCAATAATATTCTCTATGTGTGCGTGACATGGCAATTACCGATGAAGATGTGTGTGCGCTGGCAAATAAGTGTACGTGGTACATACGCATCATCGGTAATGGTGCTGGTGTCCTAACAGCATGATATCAATAATGGAATATAAATCACAACAGTATGCGATGCAAAGCAACAATAATAATATGCGGGAGATGAAATACAGAACACCATGATCGCTAAACCGCATCTAATGTCATAAAAGCCATATAGCAATACCACTATAAGGCTGAGCTAAAGCTAACAGTAGGTAAGGGAAACCGCCTAACCTCTGAGTCGATACATATATATATACATACACACACACACACACACACACACACATATAGTCGGTGATCCCGTCTCGAAAATATCACATCCGATACCATATCTCTATAATCAGTTATTCCCAAATCAGGAGTGCGGATCAAACATCAAATTATAGCTCGTACGTAAATCCGTCGTACGGCATCCCCAAATCTGTGCACGGTTAATATCATAATCATTATATCATTCATCTGGTATTTTCTTTATCAAATATCATCATCTGGGTACTGACTTATGTCTAGTACAATGCAAACATCATCACTATAATTATGATCTGACTACTGATCGACAGTCTCGTATAAATCGATAACATCATCACGTATCATCACAAGGGGTAACATCGCCGAATGCGGCCTATCAAAATTATCTTGTCATATCATATCATATCATATCTCGTAGCATAATGACATGTCGATCTTTTATATATATAAATCACTATTCTTATGGCATCATCATCCAAAACCCACTAAAACATCAAGACATATCTCTAATACAAATTTTACCATATCACCGATATCATAATCTCAGATCAAACTCATCGACTGTGAACACATAGTCCCATACCCATGTGACCACATACCTATATAGAATCCCGCCTATGCACAAATGAAGTAAGGATGTATGCAAGTATGTATGTGTGTATATGTACGTGTAGTGCACCCACTACCTAGGGTTCTCGCGACACTAAATCATCCAAGTCCACCAATTATCCATCCTAAACATCAAATAATTCCCAAACAACAATAATAATTGTAGGTGTGTATACGCATCCGTATACATCACCTCGGACTGCGGGGGTGCTATACGCCATCCACCCGACTTCTCCCCGTAGATATAAATCTACTCACCTTGTTATATGTGTGCCGGTGCCGATGTCACCATTTGCATCTCCAACGCTTCGACGCCACGTGGGGTACCTACAAGGATATCACATGCTAAAACACATAAAAACCATGTCGGAAACCAAAATGGTGCACGCTACGCCCATAGGTAAAAACCTGTGGCCTTGCGTGAAAACACAGTCAATGCTCACTGGTCGTTAGCGTTCAAACGCCACCCGACGGAAACGAATCACCAAATACCCAAAATCCATACGAAATCAAGTCGTACATCATACGCCAACTCATGAAAATCAACTCAGATTCTATCCTAACTGGAATCAGTTAAAACTAGACATACAGGGGGTCAAGTTTACATGAAATAGGGCCGTGCACGCAAAACGAGGCAATTCCCTCCTGCTCTTGCCGCAAATTGCGGCCAGAAGGAATAAAACTGCGGCCAGAAAATGGAGGTTGGGGCTAGGTCTTTGGGTGTTGGTTTCTATCTGCCTGCACAGCCTACAGCCAAGTCAATTTTATTTTAGAGTTCCCGGGGTGAAAGCAGATCTCAGAAAGGTCACAAAATCGACAAAAACGCTAAATTACACCGATTCTAAACTTTCAGGTGTGACACTGGAATCTGGGGTAATCTTGCTTACAATGGTCTCAAATACACCTAATAAGGTTACCCTAGCAATCAAAACCATCACTTGGCCACATCTCACTCAAAATCACTAAACTAGCACTAAACTACATAGCAAACACTAAATTTTCAGCTAAATAACCATATATTTGCAAGCTAGAAGTCGGGTTAAGGGGTTATACCTATGGATATCCTAAGATATAGGAGAAGAGAGGAAGAAGAGGGATGATTGCTGCTGGAGAGTTGCTGCAGTTGCTCCTGTAGCAGCTGCTGCAAATGTTGCTTTTTTTACTGATGCTGAAGCTGTTGCTTTGGCTGCAGCTGCTGCTTGAAATTCCCTTTTCTTTCTTCTTTGTTGTTCCAGCAGCAGCTACTGCTGTAGATGTTGTTGTGGTGTCTTTGGTGAGGTGTGGGAGTGATGTAGTGTATGAAAGTGGTGTGTGGTGTTGTAGTATATGATGTTGGGGCTGTTTCTTGCTGCTGTTGCAGCTTCAGAGCTGTTTCTGGTGTCTGAAAGATGTTGCTACTGCTGTTGATTAATGTAGCAGCTGATGTTTTTGTTTGATGTTGGGGGTGTGGTGATGTGTGAGGTTGTAGTATGATGAGGGTGTGGGGTTGTTTGAAGGAAGTTGCTGCTGTGGCTGCAGAAGATGATACAAATGGGGATGAGTTTTGTGTGCTGGGGTGTTGTTTTCAAAGATGTAGCAGCTTGTAGCAGCAGCCTTGGTGGCTGATGTGGTGTAGGATTAGAGAGAGTGATGTGAGTGAGAAAGAGATGTGAGTGTGAGTGAGTGAGAGCGAGAGATGTGAGGCAAAAAGTTTTGAAATGAGATGAGGTGACATAACCTAGGAGCCTCCCTTCTCTCTCTCCAAATAAAAGCTCAACCATCATGGCGCTCTCTCTCTCTCTCTCTCTCCCTCCTTGACACAAGTCAACCTAACCCTAATCACCTTTAACCAAAACCGAAACCCTAATTAACCCAATTATCCTAATCAATTGGTTCAACCTACCATGGTCATCTAAGCATGGTTCAACCCAAGGTTACCATGACCAAAACATGAAACTGTAAGTGCACGGCGGCGCCCCGGCCGTCAATCCAACGACGGAATGCGGAAGTGGTGATAAACTTTAATTTTTGCGGACGCACCACCGCGCACTAAACCCCGGATCGGGCCATTAAACTTATTCTAGCTAACTACAAGACGGGTTAGAGATATACCGACTGATCCGAGTCCTCCGGTCTTCATCTCCACTCCGATCTCCTCGCGGGATCTCCGTCCGTCTCCTCCTCGTCGGAAAGGGCACCACGAAGCCGGGTACTTATACGGGCTCCCACCTCAATACCGAGGCAACTCGGGCGCGAAGTTGGCTAGCCGACGCGCCCAAGATTTGCTGTAGAATGTAGTGTAGAGTGCATGTCTCACTTTGGGGTTATGTTGCCATTGATGGAGGTGAAGGAAGAATGAACTTTGAGGGAAATGATGCTATCAATATTTAGCAAGCAAAATGAGATGATCAAAAATGCAACACCAAAAATCAACCTCTCTCTTTTTCCCTCTATGAAGTGGCCGGCCATAAACTAATGGGAAATGGTGGTGGAGTGATAACAAAATCCAAGAGGGAGGTGATGGTAGGAGATGAGAAGAGGTGACCATAAACAAAACATTATCATCACAAACTTACATCAAACCCATACCCTTTCTAATCTCATTTAATGCAAGTGATGGAGGGAATCAAAGATGCTATCATAATCTCTCATCTCACAAATAAACCCTCCACAAAATGTTATTTGCAAACTTGCAAATAACCCCCTCCATCGGAAAAGTCCGGCCGGGAAAGAACAAAGGAAAACCGGCCGGAACGGAATGCAAACTGGCAACTCCAGAAAACTGGTCCCATAATAAATTACAGGAAAACCCCGATACTGTGCATACACACCCGCATCTGTATTCCGTCCGGATACAAATGCAATGAGACAAAATCTACACTGTACTAAACTAGGATCCGACTTAAACTAAAGCCGGCTAGTAATATCCGTCCGATCCTGATCCGTGCAATACCGCACGTATCTGATCGAACCCTGCCATATAACCATACGGCCACTAGTACAAACCGTCCGATCCTGATTTGTGCAATACCGCACGTATCTGATCGGACCCTGCCATATCTCCATACGGCCTCTACAGCGTTTCGCCCGAAAGCTTGAGTAACTGAAAGTGTGGTGGACTCTAAAGACTCGTCAATACTATGGCTGTGGATTTAACCACTAGCACGTCAGAGGTATAAGCCAATACGTGACGGGCCACCAGCTATTGACTAAAAGGGACGTCGATGAGCGAACTCATCCTGACACCCTACTGAGCCTGTCAGTGACAATATCCGTACAGTCCGGTCCGTTCGTCTATGAGCATCGCATGTCGGGCCTAGGGGGTTGGTAAAAGTCAGACCCCCAAAAGCGGTACAAGTCGTGTCGGAGTGTAGCCCAGAACACCCTGAGATACTACTGGAATACCTACCAGTAAATCTCCTGCCTTGGCCAAGGACTTCGTGTAATGGCTCTCCTAGACACAGCGCGACCTCACCCCCAATACCGGGAGAGACGAACCCCTGAAGATCCGCTCACTGCCTCCATGTGGCTCGGGACTGTACCCAACTAAAACCTGTTTGCACGACTCCTTTGAGCCGTGGTAGGGTAGTAATCAAAGTACAGTGGGAACTCACACGAGACAAATGACGATCCCCAGGTCGATGAACTAACCTGTACACATGTCACCTGGGAACTGCTATCTGACGTCAGGTATAAGACCAACTAGCATGTTCCCGGCGAGTCCTGTCCGGTGTACTCATAACCCAATGAGCACCTGTATACATCTTAGGTGAACCAACTGACACCAGTGGCTTGTGAGACCGGCCACCGCCCCTCGTCGGGGTCTCGACTGTATACACTAGTCTACTCTGGAGAATCGATGCCCTGTCTCGAGACTCCTACGACTAGGGACCTTTTAAGGATGTGCTTATAGACTCCAGCTCTCACTTATATGATCGCCCTCATACTCCTGGCAGTCAAGCAAGAATCCTAGGGGCTCTATCAACGTGCAATAGCGACATGTCAGGTCACCTAAAGCAGTACACGATGATAAAGGTAAACCAGATAGCATACTATCATCTCGAGTAAGACTGTCCTACCGGGATAGGTCCTCTCTCAATCATTGCAATCACGTGCCTGTGATCCAATAATTGACTCTGAGGGCACTATCTCCAACAATCTCCCACTTGCACTCAAGGCTAATTATTGCGATGTCGCATACTCACAGCCCGTGTGATACCGAACACCCAACTCCTCTACTAGTCAGTCTCACAAATCCCGTTTGTGAAACTATTGCGGTCGAGGAATAGCCTCAGTGAGTGGATCCGCCTTGATGTTTCTTTCTATGTCTCTCTATATCTCAAGTTCGCGGAGAAAGCCATCTCCCGAAATGAGCAATACCTGTCTTAGAATGTCTGGATGTCTGATGGGACCTAGCTCATAAGTGAACTCCAAATCCAAACTTCTTAGACTGTATCGTCAACTGAATCTAATCAGTATCCTGCGCCATGCCTCCCTCAGTATTGCCTTGGACCACCTGTCCAAAATACTGCCCCTTGTCGGAAGGAAAAATATAACTCTGACGACCTCCTTGTCGTCCAGGTCACCTTGGAAGCCTGGAATGATAACTGTTTCCCGAATGGGGCTTTCGTTATCTTATCCCTAGAACAGTCACTTATGTTCTAAAACTGCTTCCGACTGTTTCTCCAGGATTGGATCAATGTCAACTTATTGCATCTAGTGCAAGAACAACATCTGGTGTGGTACTTGACATCTCGTGATTGACTCAATTGCCTAAGCAAGTGATCTGCCAATCATGAACATCCCTCTCCCCTTTAGTCTGTAAGACACCTTTAGAGAGGGTGACTCCATTACCTGCAGGTACACTACCGTGCCAGGAGTCGTCCATTCTAAATACTCTTAGAATGCTGTCAAAGTACCCTGATTGGGAAACCACCCAAATCTAGATCTAAAAACATAGATCTAGTAACCAGTATGTCTGATATAATGTCCAAGTCCTTTGTGGAGAAACCACTGTGTGACGACCAAAGTATAACCGATCGTAGTATAGGAATATCACTTCCTACTACCTTCTCAACAGATCCATCCCCTATTCTGATGACGTCAAACCTATGACTGTCACATCAGAAATAGATGATCTATCTCCGCTACATCTGCTTTAGTCTATAAATAGACATAAGCCTGATGTCCACCAATGCTTCCGCTGCTCCCACTGATTACGACAACCCTCTGGCAGAGTCATATAGACGTGCATTTCTAAAGCAAGTTTAGAACGACGCTATACTCATCCTCCTGCCGGGTCTCGCAGCCTGGAACAACAACAATGGCAAGTGTGGGTAAACAAGAACTTCCCTGTCACCGTCCTTGAGGCTACCGGAGTACCTCTCGGGTGCCTGAAGTTACCCACCTTATCTGCGGAGTGGCCAATGGAATGTCAAATCAGATTGAATCTTTAGGTTCCTTATCAAATCTTCAGTAATCGTTTGCGGTTCTGGAATCACTTCCAGCTCTACCAAACTCCCACCGCTGTTTTTGAAAAAATCCATTTTTAATAAAACTGTGGCGAGTCTTGAACAATATTTCTATTGATCTCCCAGATGGTAGAAAGTCAACCCTCGTCATAGCCTGGGTCAACCCACAAACAGCCATTACAGAAACGTGCCTTGAGTTATCCAGAGTCTGGTTTTAATCATAAGCCGGACAACTCCCCGTACCTTAACAACGTTAAGATATGAACTATTCTATATCCAATATAGAACCAGAGGTACTGATTTAATTGAACCAGATTCAAATCATGCAGCTATCTCCAGTGCATGTCAACTAAATGGAAGGAGGCCGATCAGCGTTACTCAACTTAGGAATGCTTCCAATTATGAGTAACCTGAAAGAGAAGTAAGTTCTCTTTATCATTACTATCAACTGAATACCATACACAAGTATCTACATCTTCGATCACTTTGAAGAATCCCGATACTCGCTACACCTGGTTCTCTACTCTATTCAAATACCTATAACTCCTCAAAACTTAGACCCTGTGTTTCTACGAAACACATGTCTAAGAACTAGAGAAGTTAAAAGTAAACAGAATATAGTAGGAGGACCAACCCCTCTGTCCTAATGGACACTGGACAACATACAATACTCTGTATAAGTCCACTGAGTCTAACAACTCTTTCACTGTGTGTCGTAGGTTAAAAACTGTACTTATGGTTAAGAAGAATTACACCGCTGTTTAATGCTCCTTACCTAACCATCCACTGATATAGGTAAATGTCGTAGACATAATTTCAAAAAGGTATATCTCACTCTATAAAAATAGACGTACAGATATATCAATTTGAAATTGGTGCATAACAACGGATATTCAAAACCAAATATTTGCCGTCCGGCAAACAACCCAGGTGACTTCCTCAACTATCACCGATTACAACGAATCCCGATACAATGAGGATGATCACCCAATTCCCAATAACTTACTCCCACTCATCATCTGTAAAACCATGCAGATGTGAGAATCATACCTGGTAAATACATACCCTGGAGTAAGTGTCTAATCGGGAAATCAGTTTTCTTTTAACAGTACACAGTGAAATTGAAACATTGAAATGTTTCGATGGGGTATCCGGGTATTCTTAGTAATGCCTCTTCCATATTCACGACTGTAACCGTATAATTCTTTGCCACCTCTCTAAATCCCTTTATATGTCTTTAGTCATTACCTTCTGCACACCCCTTAGGCCAAATGGTTTTCTTCCTTCCCTACCGTTCGACACCAGCCTATGGTTTGGAAGAAGACTATCCAATAAGCATAATGGGTGTACTGTCCTAGTCCTAGGAGCACTCGCAATGCGAGAGAAGGTGAAGATAAAAGACAACTGAATAAACCTTATTCCTATTTCTCCTGGACCAGAATCCATCCCCGAACTGGAACAAGTTCCTTTCGAGTTCGTATATAACCATACGATGGAGTATCCAATAAACTGTGGATCTTCGTAGTGATACGGAGTGTCCTGGAGAAATACAAAGGTGATTTAGGATTGGCGAAGAAATACTTGGTTTGGTCGTGAATATCAGTCGCAATTTACTTTGCCCTCTTACTAATCCCTTGCTTTTGTTTTAATCTTAATACCTTCTGCACACCATCGTTATGCTAATTGGTTTTCTTCATTCCCCACTGTTCGGCACCAGCCTAAGGTTTGGAAGAAGACTATCCAATTTGCGTAATAGGTGTACTATCTCCTAAACCAAGGAGTACTCACAACTTGAGAGAAGGTAAAAGGGAAAAGACAACTGAATAGTCCTATCCGTTTTCTCCAGAACCGGAAACCATCCTCGAATTCCTTCGAGTTCGTATCTAACCATACGATGGCTTTGTCCTATGGAAGTGGACGTTCGCAGTAATACGGGGTGTCCTGGAGAAAAGGGTAAAAGTAGGAGTGGCAATGAGGTCTGCAACTCAGACAATCCAAAAGCCAGTGTTTAGAAGGTTCGGTCAACTTGGTCACTGAGTCATAGTCTAGGGTCGGGTCAATGGTCGCTGCCAGAGAGAGAGAGAAAAGAAACACTCAGCGTGCACTCTATCCTAGATCAGAATGGTTATCACTTTATCTAATCTGGAAACCTCCCACTGTACCTCAAATTCTCCTCCAAACCTGAAAGAAGAATTAGCCGGGGTCACCCGAGGAGTAAACCAACTCATCAGTGGGAATCGGGATCCAACTATCATTGCATGATAACGTGATGGAATCCGCTCATGCTATCACACTCCAGAAGGTATGCGCATATCTGGCAAGTTTCAGTTCTTTTGAAACTCCCGATGTGATTTTTACCCCATGCTTTTATGACCTTGACTAAGGCCAACAAATCATAAGTCACATGTCAAGTTCTACCCGTCATTGTCCAGGTTGATTTGAACCCACCCGTACAAGCCCTTGACTAAGGCCAACAAGGCTATACGACTGTCCCAAACCAACGCATCTATCTATGCAGCATATGAATACCCAACAGCTACCAAACACTGTGTCTTGACTATGGCCAACAAATACAGCTTGAATAATATTGATTACCCATATGAAACGACGGAGGGCTACGAATGGTTTCTGGCGAAAACCTTTAACGTAGTGAACTTGATATCGTTGAAGGAACTGATAGCTTTTTAGAAAATATAGTGACGAAAACCATTACTAAAGAGGTCACTCCCGGTGAAGGGATCTCGGCTCTTTCCCCGTAGAATGGGGTGCAGGATATTCCAAATAAATACCACGATGCAAAGCAAAAGTAATCGGCTATAGTGAAGTTAATGCCTTGACGCAAACTTCTGTCCAAGGGGTCACTCCCGGTGAAGGGATCTTGGCCCTTGCCTCGTCGACTGAGGAGCAGGATATTCCAAATGAATACCACGATGCAAAATAAAAGTGAACGTCCTTGCAATAACAGCTTTTTGAAAAGTGTTCCAACAACATCAGATTAGGTTTGTTTATCTTGCATTGATCCGAATCAATGCAGTCCTATCAATTGATCACACCACAAAGAACGAAAATATACTGACGTACGTATATGCCATCCGCATTCGCCACTGGGTCCCGTCATCACCCGTTAGGTTAGCTAACTAACGACAGAGCGGGGACTGGACTAGCGCGGATGTAAAACATATACAACAGCTACTAATATATATACCAATATATTATATTCGCTCAAGGCGTGATAAAATGCAACATCACAGAAAAGTACAGCATCACAGAACAATACAGATATCTGGGATCCCCGGGTTTCACAGAGCCACTACTGAAACCCGACGTTCCCCTGGTCGTGTGGATAGCCTGTGCAATGAAATCCTAGACCCCTACGGACGCGGCAAGTTACCCGCCAAAACCTAAAGCGAGGCAGCCCCCTTCAGCACCGTGAATGGACCACCCAGCACTTCACGGAATCCGGTAACTTGGGCACCCCTCCTGGGTCAACCTGTACCCCCTACGAGTGCGGCTAATAGCCCGCTAATTCTAGAGTGAAGCCCCCTCCGTCTCGATGCCATGAGATGCGGGCTTGTTGCCCTCCAGAACCCGGCTATCCGTGCACCCCTCCGCGGGGTAATCCTAGTACAGAAAGTAAAATATACATACAACGGGTACATCGACCGCAACCAGGTCGTGCCCCAAAAGAATAATACAAACAGGCAGTGACGGCAGTCCACATGTCGGACGCTCGCCCCGCAATATCAAATGTACATAATACAACCACAACTGTACTAGCATTGCATCCAGGCTATCCCCACGACCGATCCGCAACATCACAGCAATACATAGAACATCAACGTGAAAGTCACGTTCGCAAATCCGTCTAACCGGGCTATAGCAGTCAGACCGGATTTACCGATCGAGTGACATTCACGGTCGCAGATATAATGTAAATACTGTGAAAAATGTGTTTAAAATATCCGATTGATCAAAAATTAACAAGTGGGCCCCAAAACAATAATGCAGCACTCACAGAAAATCTGGGCCCAATATTAATATTCCAAAACCCCTAAAATAAGCCCAGAAGCCCACTGGAAAAATATGATGCAGTGAGGATACAAATGTGCGGCGGAACCGCGGCCCAAGGGGGGTTTGGCCGCGGTTCCGCGCTCCAGGTGTCGACTCACTGTGTCGAACTTTTCCAGTATGCTTAGAATTTCTTGTACATCAGTTTTCTACAACTTGAAAAATTTTAGGAGACCAAAAAATTTCAACAGAAAACTGTCGTGAACTAAAATAGGGTTTTTGGAATTTTGGTCGATCGGAACTGAAAAACACATCAAACGAAGCTAGACGAAGTTAATGGCGAGGCTCTGATACCACTGTAAGTGCACGGCGGCGCCCCGGCCGTCAATCCGACGCCGGAATGCGGAAGCGGTGATAAATTTTAATTTTTGCGGACTTAGCAAACCGGCACCACCGCGCACTAAACCCCGGATCGGGCCATTAAACTTATTCTAGCTAACTACAAGACGGGTTAGAGATATACCGACTGATCCGAGTCCTCCGGTCTTCATCTCCACTCCGATCTTCTCGCGGGATCTCCGTCCGTCTCCTCCTCGTCGGAAAGGGCACCACGAAACCGGGTACTTATACGGGCTCCCACCTCAATACCGAGGCAACTCGGGCGCGAAGTTGGCTAGCCGACGCGCCCAAGATTTGCTGTAGAATGTAGTGTAGAGTGCATGTCTCACTTTGGGGTTATGTTGCCATTGATGGAGGTGAAGGAAGAATGAACTTTGAGGGAAATGATGCTATCAATATTTAGCAAGCAAAATGAGATGATCAAAAATGCAACACCAAAAATCAACCTCTCTCTTTTTCCCTCTATGAAGTGGCCGGCCATAAACTAATGGGAAATGGTGGTGGAGTGATAACAAAATCCAAGAGGGAGGTGATGGTATGAGATGAGAAGAGGTGACCATAAACAAAACATTATCATCACAAACTTACATCAAACCCATACCCTTTCTAATCTCATTTAATGCAAGTGATGGAGGGAATCAAAGATGCTATCATAATCTCTCATCTCACAAATAAACCCTCCACAAAATGTTATTTGCAAACTTGCAAATAACCCCCTCCATCGGAAAAGTCCGGCCGGGAAAGAACAAAGGAAAACCGGCCGGAACGGAATGCAAACTGGCAACTCCAGAAAACTGGTCCCATAATAAATTACAGGAAAACCCCGATACTGTGCATACACACCCCATCTGTATTCCGTCCGGATACAAATGCAATGAGACAAAATCTACACTGTACTAAACTAGGATCCGGCTTAAACTAAAGCCGGCAAGTAATATCCGTCCGATCCTGATCCGTGCAATACCGTACGTATCTGATCGAACCCTGCCATATAACCATACGGCCACTAGTACAAACCGTCCGATCTGTAAGTCCACGTTGCGACCCCCGGTTCTTACGGGGAGGCGGAAACGGTATAAAAATCAAATTTTAGTGCAAGAGGCAACATGGACTATGCAAGGTCGGGATCGTTGTCTAAACTAAAACTAGCAACCTAGCTAAAGAAGTTTAGCTACTCGGATGAAGATGGTTATACCTAGACTTGAACTCCTTCGTCTTCAAACTTTGTAGAGGTTGATGGTTCTCCTTTGTCGCCTTCTTCCGTCGAAGATGGATCCACCTCGAAGGCTCGACCTTTGGGCTCTTTCTCGTACTTGGAGTGAACTAGAATCGCCGGCTTGCTAGACCCTTGATCCTAGAGTGAGTAGAGAGTGTTTAGGGTTTGCTTTTGTTTTTCAAGAGAAGGATTCTCAACTCATGAGAAGGTTTCTCTTGACTAGAGGAAGAAGAAGATGAGGATGAAGAGAGAGAGTGAGAATGATAGAAATGAGCTCCCCTTTTTCCTTTTGCAACCATATCAAAATGAAAAAGGTTTAATCAAATAATAATAATAATCAAAATGAAAAAGGTTTGATGGATAGTTTAGAATGACTAATATCATTACAAGCATTAAATGAATAAAGCAAGAATGAAAAGGCATCTTGCATTTGTAATGATGGTAGTCAAATGTTCAACCATGGTCAACAAGTCAACCATGGTCAACAAGTCAACAAAAACTAACCATGACACAATTTCATTTTATTATATATTATTAAATGATATAATACAAATCCATTAGGGTTTGGAAAAAGACGACTGTCAACTGTGCATACGCACCCGTTCCGAAACCCTAATGGAAATCATCTTCCTCCTCCTCAAATAACTGTGCATACACACCTGCATTCTTGTTCCGAGGAACATGAATACTGAGAGATAAAAGCAACCCCAAATACTATACCAGTATCCGGCTCAAACCAGAGCCCGCTGGTAATATCTGTCCGGACTCCAAACGTGCACAAGTGCGCGGATGAGAACGAACCCTGTCGCAAAACCATGCGACCTCCACTCTGTTTTGCCCATAGGCGAATACCCTCTGTGTGGGACTCTAAAGACTCGACACTACGCTGGCAGTGGGTTTAACCACAGACCGCAAGCGGCACTAGCTGTGCGTAACGGTCCCCAGGTAGATGTCGACAAGAAGGCTGACGAGGTGAAACCCCATCGGTACTCCTACTGAGTCTGAATGTGACAGTCTCCGTACAGTCCGGTCTGTTCGTCTGATACATCGCATGGCGGGCCTAGGGGGCGGTAAACGTCAGTCCCCCAATAGCGGTACAAGTCGTGCCGGAGCGAAGCCCAAAACACCCTGAGATAACACTGGAAACCTACCAGTATATCTCGTTTGCCCTGGCCAGGGACTACTCGTGTAATGGCTCTCCTAGACACAGCGCGATGTCAACCCCCAATACCGGGAGAGACGAATCCTGTCTAACCGTCACTGCCTCCAAGTGCTTCGGGACTGCACCCAACCACCACCTGTTTGCACGACTCCTTTGAGCCGTGGTAGGGTAGTGATCAAAGTGCAGTGGGAACACACTTGAGGCGAAGTGCCAGTGTCAAGTCAGCGGACTAAGCTGTACTCATGTCACCTGGGAACTGATGACTGACGATAGGTATAATACCAACCTGTCAGTTCCCGACGAGTCCTGTCCAGTGTACTCGTAACCCAACGAGCACCCGTATACTATCTCCAGTACGACGTACTGATGGCTGTGGGACAGACCATCTCCCACACTGGGATGAGAAGCGCATACGCTAGTCTACTCCGGAGTATCGATGCCCTGTCTCGATAGTCCTGCGACTAGGGACCTGTATAAGGATATGCTTATAGATTACCCAGCCCCCACTAGTGTGACTGCCATCACAACGCTGGTAATCAAGCAAAGATCCTAAGGGCTCCACTAATGCGTATAAGTGATATAGTAAAATAAACACAAGTACACATTGAAGTAGAGACAAACCAAGTAGCATACTACTATTTTGAGCAAGATTGTATATACAAGGTGAATATCCCAAGCATCCATTAAGTAATATACAAACTAGTATGATACAGTAATGGCCTCTAGGGCATATACACTAACAATCTCCCACTTGCACTAAGGCCATATACTGGCGTATCGAAGACCTATCATCTCGATCAGCCGCTCGAACTGAGTCTGGGGCAGGGCCTTGGTGAATGGATCTGCAGTGTTGTCTCCTGAAGCAACTCTCCGAACCTCGATCTCCTTGCGATCCACGATCTCCCTGATCAGGTGATACCGCCTCAAGATGTGCCTGGATCTCTGATGGGATCTGGGTTCCTTCGCTAAAGCTATAGCCCCATTGTTGTCGCAATACAGAGGTATTGGATCAACAATGGACGGAACCACCTGAAGTTCTTTCAAGAACTTCCTCATCCAGACAGCTTCTTTTGCGGCATCAGATGCAGCGATGTATTCCGCTTCCATCGTCGAGTCTGCAACGGTTTCCTGTTTGGAACTCTTCCAACACACCGCCCCTCCATTGAGGGTAAAGACAAAGCCCGACATGGACTTGGAATCATCCTTGTCACTCTGGAAGCTGGAGTCAGCAAAGGCCTCGATCTGGAGGTCTTTTCCGCCATACACCAAGAACATCTCCTTAGTCCTTCTCAGGTACTTGAGAATGTTCTTTACCGCTATCCAGTGTTTCTCCCCAGGGTTTGACTGATACCGGCTTACCACACTCAGTGCATAAGCTACATCCGGTCTGGTACACAACATCGCATACATTATAGAGCCTACCGCAGAAGCGTAGGGTATAATAGACATGCGATCCCTCTCCAAATCAGTCTTGGGAGACATCTCTTTAGAGAGGGTGATCCCGTGACAAGCCGGTAGGTTACCGCGCTTGGAATCTTCCATACTGAATCTCTTCACTATGGTGTCGATGTACCTGGACTGAGAAAGTCCTAATATCCTCTTGGATCTATCACGATGGATCCGGATCCCCAGGATGTATGAGGCATCACCCAGGTCTTTCATGGAGAAGCTTTGTAACAAGAACCCCTTGACAGATTGTAGCATAGGAATGTCATTTCCTATTAAGAGAATGTCATCCACGTATAAAACGAGGAATACTACAGTTCTCGCTACAAATCTACTGTAGATGCATGGTTCATCTGGATTTTTGATAAAGCCAAATTCTTTGACCGTCTCATCAAAGCAGATGTTCCAACTCCGCGATGCCTGCTTTAGTCCATAGATGGACTTAAGCAACTTGCACACCTTTCCGCTGCTCCCACTCTGAATGAAGCCCTCTGGCTGGTCCATATAGACACACTCCTCTAAATTTCCATTTAGAAAAGCTGTCTTT
This sequence comes from Agapanthus africanus, assembly GCA_030015575.1. Taxonomy (NCBI): domain Eukaryota; kingdom Viridiplantae; phylum Streptophyta; class Magnoliopsida; order Asparagales; family Amaryllidaceae; genus Agapanthus; species Agapanthus africanus. The sequence goes on along the minus strand of CM057338.1, from coordinate 414,076,352 downwards.
ACGTCCATTTGCCAGATCTCATAATCGTGGAAGGCAGCGATGGCAAGAAGGATCCGAATGGATTTCAGCATGGCTACTGGAGAGAAGGTTTCGTCATAGTCCAAGCCAGGTCTTTGACGAAAACCCTTTGCTACCAGCCTAGCTTTATAGGTCTCAACCTGTCCATCTACACCAATCTTCCTTTTGAAGATCCACTTGCATCCTACGGGTTTTACCCCGTCTGGAGCAATGTCCAACGTCCATACCTTGTTGGTGTACATGGACTCCATTTCGGTCCGCATTGCATCCAGCCATTTCACTGAGTCAACGCTCTGAACGGCCTGCTGGAAGCTAGTAGGCTCATCATAATCTATGATGCAATCCTCTCTATCCCCGTCTATGAGAAAACCGTAGTATCTTTCGGGCGGATGAGACTGCCTACTACTTCTGCGGAGCGGCGTAGGAATGTCCTGTTCTGTTGAACCCTCTGGTTCCACTAAGCTTTCAGTAACAGTCTGTGGTTCTGGAACTTCTTCCAGTTCTATTGTGCTCCCACTTATCTGGGTTTCCAAAAACTCAGTTTCCAAGAAGCGGGCATGCTGAGAAACAAAAACCTTTTGTTCCTCAGCGGAATAGAAAAGATACCCCCTGGAGTTCCTTGGGTATCCCACAAACTTACACTGTACTGAACATGCCTCAAGCTTGTCCGCATGCTGCCTTTTTACAAAAGCTGGACATCCCCATACTTTAAGATACTTGAGACAGGGTTTCTTCCCAGTCCACATCTCATAAGGGGTGGTAGGCACAGTCTTGGTGGGAGCCTTGTTCAAGAGATACGCAGCTGCTTCTATTGCATATCCCCAGAATGATCGCGGCAACTCAGCGTTACTCATCATGGACCGAACCATATCCAATAGGGTTCGGTTCCGTCTCTCCGATACACCGTTATGTTGCGGAGTGTATGGAGGAGTAAGCTGAGAGAGAATACCATTCTCTTTTAAGTAATTCAGGAATTCGGCACTTAAGTATTCTCTACCTCGATCCGATCTTAGAATCTTAATACTTTTGCCGGTCTGTTTCTCTACTTCATTCTTATACTCCTGGAATTTTTCAAAAGCCTCGGACTTATGTTTCATTAAGAAAACATAACCGTACCTTGAGAAGTCATCCGTAAAAGTAATGAAGTAAGAATGTCCGCTTCGGGCATGTGTAGACATTGGACCGCACACGACACTGTGTACGAGTCCCAAGAGCTCGCTCGCTCTTTCTCCATGTCCAGTAAATGGAGTCTTTGTCATCTTTCCCTTGAGACAGGATTGACAAGTGGCATACGACTGATATTCGAACGCATTCAAATACCCTTCTGTATGTAACTTCGTCAACCTTCTCTCATTGATGTGACCCAATCTACAATGCCATAAGAAAGTCTGGTTTATTTCTGGAGACTTTCTTTTGTGTGTATTCTGGACATTAAAAATCTGTGGTTGGTTCAATACGTATATACCATTACTCAAAGTACCTGACCCAATCAAAACTTGATTAAGGCGAATGTTTACAACATTACTTACAAACGCAAATTCATAACCTTCTTTAGAAACTAAAGATACAGAAATGATATTACAAGTTGCGTTGGGTACAAAAAAGCAATTACGCAAAACCAAAACATGTCCATCTGACATTCCCAGGTGATAGTCCCCCACGGCTTTAGCATCCATGCTAGCTCCGTTTGCAACTCTGAGGGTCATGTCACCTGCTTTCAAAACACTACGGTTTCTCAACGCCTGCAAAGAATTACAGATATGAGATCCTGATCCGGTATCCAATACCCAGGAAGTAGAGTTTATAGAAAGACAGTTTTCAATAACATACACACCTGAAGCTGAAGCTGCAACCTGCTTCAATTCCTGTGTTCTGGCCTTCCAGGCCCTGCAATCATTCTTCCAGTGTCCTTTCTTATGACAAAAGAAGCATTCTTCCTTATCCACAAGCTTCCCCGCTATCTTTGTTGCTTTTCCTTTTCCCTTCGTATCCACTTTACTAACACCGCCCCTTGGTTTGGCGGGGGCTTTCTTCTTCTTTCCCTTGGCTTTCGCCTTGGACCTAGAAGAAGATGATCCTCCTACAAACAAAGTGGATGTTTCCCTACCTTTCTGTAGGGTGCCCTCTGCGCTCCTCAGCAGGTTGAGGAGCTCTGAAAGTTCAACCTCCTTTTCTTGTAGGTTGAAATTCATTATAAACTGGGCGTAAGTGGAAGGAAGGGACTGGAGAACTATATCCGTATATAGCTCACTCTCCAATGTGATCCCTAGGTCAGCGAGCTCCTCAATGTAGCCGATCATCTTTAGCACGTGCTCGGCTACTGATGATCCGACGGCCATTCTTGTCGAAAACAACTTTTTCGACGCTTCGTATCTTGCGATACGTGATTGCTCTCCATACAGTTCTTTTGTATGAAGCAATATGGACTCCATGTCCATATTCTCATGCCTCCTCTGATGTTCGTTGTCCATCGAGGCAAGCAGGAGGCACTTGGCCTTCGCGCTATCAATCTCCCAAGTCTTGCGGATTTCCTTATCCGCGACGCTGGAAGTTGGACCAGGGACAGGGGGAGCTTTGGTGGTAAGAAGATACCCCAGCTTGTCATAAGTGATTGCTATCTTGACATTCCTGAGCCAATCTTTGTAGTTTGGCCCTGTCAGCTTGTTTTTATCTAGGAGTAACTTAAGTCCAGTCATGTTGATTGGTCGCTGCAATTAGGAGAGAGAAGAAGAAACACTCAGCATGATGCTCTTGCAAGTTTAGAGTGGTTTTTAGTTTGTCTAAACAGGATGGCTCCCACTGTTTCTCGAATCCCTCCTCAAACCATAAAGGAAGAATTAGTCAGGATCAATCCCACCGTACAATACTTGCTTAACCGTTCGGCCAGGCTGGTGTCGGTACTTCGAGGGAGGTTTTCCAACGCTTTCGCGAAGTTCCTTAATTAAAGAACCTCTTTTCCCTGGGGGCGTAGCCCCGCTAACACCTTTCTAGGCACCTACTAGGTTTATAGCATTGATCGTTAAGTGAGAAATTTCCCGAGGAGTAGCATATACTCACAGTAGGATCGGGATCCAAATATCATCGCGTGACGAAACTGAAGGAATCCTACCAGAATCACCACACTCCAAATGGTATGCAAATCTAGCAAGTTTCAGTACTTATGAAACTCCCGATGTGGATTTTTGCCCCATGCTCTTATGACCTTGACGAAGGTCAACAAATCATAAGTCACATGTCAAGTTCTGCCCGTCATTATCCAGGTTAATTTGAATCCACCCGCATATACCCTTGACGAAGGTCAACAAGGTAATGTGAGTGTCCCAAACCAACGCATCTATCTATGCTACATATGAATACTTAACAGCTACCAATCACTATGCCTTGACGAAGGTCAACAAACACAGCTTGAATACTATTTGAATATTCATACGAAACGACGGAGGGCTACGAATGGTTTTGGCAAAACCGTGAACGTAGTGAACTTGATTTGGTCGATGGAACGAGATAGCTTTTAAATGGAGTGGCTCAAGCTCCGCATTTTAAAAGTTAGTTTTGAAAAGAACCGAGTGGTTTTTCGAAAGTGTTCCAACGACTTTAACTTGGTTTATTATCTTGCATTAGTTCTTTTAATGCGTGATATTCTTGCATTAGTACTTTTAATGCGTCCCATCATTTAATCCTACCATTGCAGAAAACAACCAAAATATGACGTACGCTTATGCCATTCGCATTCGCCACTGGGCCCCGTCATTACCCGTTAGGTTACTTAACTAACGACAGAGCGGGGGCTGGGCTAGCGCGTCTGTAAAACATAAGCAACGCCTAAATAGTTATAGATATAGCAATAGTAGACATTACAGATCACAGATGAATGCATTGGATATACTAGCAATCCGCAATCCTTTCGAGCCTGAAACGAAAAGCGGATAACACGGTCGCGGTGAATAGCCAAATACCCCACCCAAGACCCCTACGGGTGCGGCAAACTACCCGCCAAGTACCCGAAGCGTAGCAACCTCCCTCATCTCCATGAGTAGGCCACTCGACACTTCGGCATACCCGGTAGTTTGTGCACCCCTCCATGGGTCTAACCTAGGAGCAAAAACAGTAAAAAGAATTATACAATGACGGCTACAACCCCGACCCGGTTGTGCGGCCAAACAAATAATATTATTACATCAATTTACATTTACAATGAATGAAAGAAAAACAAAAGCTCATCTCACATCCACCCCGGCTATTCACCCGCGACAGTCCAACACATTCATATACACATTCCAGCACATTACAGATCATGTATAACCCCGACTAATCGTCTTATAGCGATTAGCCGACGTTCAATACATGCAAACATCACAGATATAACCATCATAGTCAAAGTGCAGTGAAGTTCGGAAAAATACGGAATTATAGGCCCCCAAAAGTAAATTTTAGTTCTGGAAAATCTGGGCATATAATATATATCCTAAAAATCCCAAAATCAACACAGAAAGACACTGCACGAAAAACGATGCAGAGAGGACATCAAACCGCGGCGCTTCCGCGGCACGAGCCTACCTCGTGCGGCGGAAGGGCGGCGGTTTGGATGAATCTCTGTGTCGTTTTTCATGGGTGTTTTTAAAAAACCCTGAGATGAATTTACAAATATAAAGTTTTTCATTTTGAGCCCAAAAAATTTCAACAGAAACTCAGGTTTTGAAAAATATGGTTTTTGGGTTTTTTACGGTTCCGAACTTCGTTACACTTTACTACCAAGCTAGTTTAAGTTTAGTTAGGCTCTGATACCACTGTAAGTCTACGTTGCGACCCCCGGTTCTTACGGGGAGGCGGAAACGGTATAAAAATCAAATTTTAGTGCAAGAGGCAACATGGACTATGCAAGGTCGGGATCGTTGTCTAAACTAAAACTAGCAACCTAGCTAAAGAAGTTTAGCTACTCGGATGAAGATGGTTATACCTAGACTTGAACTCCTTCGTCTTCAAACTTTGTAGAGGTTGATGGTTCTCCTTTGTCGCCTTCTTCCGTCGAAGATGGATCCACCTCGAAGGCTCGACCTTTGGGCTCTTTCTCGTACTTGGAGTGAACTAGAATCGCCGGCTTGCTAGACCCTTGATCCTAGAGTGAGTAGAGAGTGTTTAGGGTTTGCTTTTGTTTTTCAAGAGAAGGATTCTCAACTCATGAGAAGGTTTCTCTTGACTAGAGGAAGAAGAAGATGAGGATGAAGAGAGAGAGTGAGAATGATAGAAATGAGCTCCCCTTTTTCCTTTTGCAACCATATCAAAATGAAAAAGGTTTAATCAAATAATAATAATAATCAAAATGAAAAAGGTTTGATGGATAGTTTAGAATGACTAATATCATTACAAGCATTAAATGAATAAAGCAAGAATGAAAAGGCATCTTGCATTTGTAATGATGGTAGTCAAATGTTCAACCATGGTCAACAAGTCAACCATGGTCAACAAGTCAACAAAAACTAACCATGACACAATTTCATTTTATTATATATTATTAAATGATATAATACAAATCCATTAGGGTTTGGAAAAAGACGACTGTCAACTGTGCATACGCACCCGTTCCGAAACCCTAATGGAAATCATCTTCCTCCTCCTCAAATAACTGTGCATACACACCTGCATTCTTGTTCCGAGGAACATGAATACTGAGAGATAAAAGCAACCCCAAATACTATACCAGTATCCGGCTCAAACCAGAGCCCGCTGGTAATATCTGTCCGGACTCCAAACGTGCACAAGTGCGCGGATGAGAACGAACCCTGTCGCAAAACCATGCGACCTCCACTCTGTTTTGCCCATAGGCGAATACCCTCTGTGTGGGACTCTAAAGACTCGACACTACGCTGGCAGTGGGTTTAACCACAGACCGCAAGCGGCACTAGCTGTGCGTAACGGTCCCCAGGTAGATGTCGACAAGAAGGCTGACGAGGTGAAACCCCATCGGTACTCCTACTGAGTCTGAATGTGACAGTCTCCGTACAGTCCGGTCTGTTCGTCTGATACATCGCATGGCGGGCCTAGGGGGCGGTAAACGTCAGTCCCCCAATAGCGGTACAAGTCGTGCCGGAGCGAAGCCCAAAACACCCTGAGATAACACTGGAAACCTACCAGTATATCTCGTTTGCCCTGGCCAGGGACTACTCGTGTAATGGCTCTCCTAGACACAGCGCGATGTCAACCCCCAATACCGGGAGAGACGAATCCTGTCTAACCGTCACTGCCTCCAAGTGCTTCGGGACTGCACCCAACCACCACCTGTTTGCACGACTCCTTTGAGCCGTGGTAGGGTAGTGATCAAAGTGCAGTGGGAACACACTTGAGGCGAAGTGCCAGTGTCAAGTCAGCGGACTAAGCTGTACTCATGTCACCTGGGAACTGATGACTGACGATAGGTATAATACCAACCTGTCAGTTCCCGACGAGTCCTGTCCAGTGTACTCGTAACCCAACGAGCACCCGTATACTATCTCCAGTACGACGTACTGATGGCTGTGGGACAGACCATCTCCCACACTGGGATGAGAAGCGCATACGCTAGTCTACTCCGGAGTATCGATGCCCTGTCTCGATAGTCCTGCGACTAGGGACCTGTATAAGGATGTGCTTATAGATTACCCAGCCCCCACTAGTGTGACTGCCATCACAACGCTGGTAATCAAGCAAAGATCCTAAGGGCTCCACTAATACGTATAAGTGATATAGTAAAATAAACACAAGTACACATTGAAGTAGAGACAAACCAAGTAGCATACTACTATTTTGAGCAAGATTGTATATACAAGGTGAATATCCCAAGCATCCATTAAGTAATATACAAACTAGTATGATACAGTAATGGCCTCTAGGGCATATACACTAACACGATCCTGATTTGTGCAATACCGCACGTATCTGATCGGACCCTGCCATATCTCCATACGGCCTCTACAGCGTTTCGCCCGAAAGCTTGAGTAACTGAAAGTGTGGTGGACTCTAAAGACTCGTCAATACTATAGCTGTGGATTTAACCACTAGCACGTCAGAGGTATAAGCCAATACGTGACGGGCCACCAGCTATTGACTAAAAGGGACGTCGATGAGCGAACTCATCCTGACACCCTACTGAGCCTGTCAGTGACAATATCCGTACAGTCCGGTCCGTTCGTCTATGAGCATCGCATGTCGGGCCTAGGGGGTTGGTAAAAGTCAGACCCCCAAAAGCGGTACAAGTCGTGTCGGAGTGTAGCCCAGAACACCCTGAGATACTACTGGAATACCTACTAGTAAATCTCCTGCCTTGGCCAAGGACTTCGTGTAATGGCTCTCCTAGACACAGCGCGACCTCACCCCCAATACCGGGAGAGACGAACCCCTGAAGATCCGCTCACTGCCTCCATGTGGCTCGGGACTGTACCCAACTAAAACCTGTTTGCACGACTCCTTTGAGCCGTGGTAGGGTAGTAATCAAAGTACAGTGGGAACTCACACGAGACAAATGACGATCCCCAGGTCGATGAACTAACCTGTACACATGTCACCTGGGAACTGCTATCTGACGTCAGGTATAAGACCAACTAGCATGTTCCCGGCGAGTCCTGTCCGGTGTACTCATAACCCAATGAGCACCTGTATACATCTTAGGTGAACCAACTGACACCAGTGGCTTGTGAGACCGGCCACCGCCCCTCGTCGGGGTCTCGACTGTATACACTAGTCTACTCTGGAGAATCGATGCCCTGTCTCGAGACTCCTACGACTAGGGACCTTTTAAGGATGTGCTTATAGACTCCAGCTCTCACTTATATGATCGCCCTCATACTGCTGGCAGTCAAGCAAGAATCCTAGGGGCTCTATCAACGTGCAATAGCGACATGTCAGGTCACCTAAAGCAGTACACGATGATAAAGGTAAACCAGATAGCATACTATCATCTCGAGTAAGACTGTCCTACCGGGATAGGTCCTCTCTCAATCATTGCAATCACGTGCCTGTGATCCAATAATTGACTCTGAGGGCACTATCTCCAACAGAAACAAGTGCAACAAGTGTAGAAAATGTCATGTGCACATTTTTGCACAAAAAGCCAAAAATCCAATTAGCGATTTTTAATTACGATTAACACTAAAGTCGTATATAATTCATCATAAAAACTGTAAAATGGCATATTTCCACAAAATACCCTATTTTAGAATTTCCAAAATTTTCCTCCGGAATTTTCACCATTTATCGGCATTTAATTATACCGACTATTAAAATATTCATTAAAAATTTATATTAAATTATGAAAATTCCCAAAAATAATATTTTATTTTTTTGAAATGTTACAGTCTTCCCCCTTAAAGAAATTCGGTCTCCGAATTTAAATTTAAACCCCCAAATTCTAAAACATTTCAATAAAATATCCAAGTCAACGGGGTTCCGAAATCATCAATCTATGGAACGCACCGTAGCGCAAAACATGCGCATGCGTAACGAGCAGATAACTCGAAAACAAAACTCCGTCAAGCATCTCGCAATCATCGGAGTCAAGGTGAAAACACGAACGCCAAATCCAAGGCAAAACCGATAGGCTAGAAATCGGAACTATACATATAAATATCAAATTTGTACATGTAAATATCTGAAGAAAATGTATGCCAAACTCTTTAAAGTCGATATGCAATGCGCATAGCACTGCACAGTGGCGGACGTCTCTATAAGAAATAATTATATATGTATATATCTTTTGTTTAATATGCACGTCCCGCCGTTTTGAAAATAATTTAGAAGGGTTCCCTCGTTTTAAACGTTTCGTGTCGTATCGAACACGTATGTAATAATGAGACTATAGCTCGCTTTTGGAAATCCCTTTGAAATCTATCAATGCATGCAAAATATATCCAGGAACTGTCCTCTGACTAGTCCTGCTCAGTACGAAAACACATAGCAAATATCATAAAACGTACTGCTCTATAGAAATCAATCCCAACATATGAAAACCCTGTGCGTCCGGTGCGCACGGAAATCAAAATCCATACATGTGCCAAGCAGGTGCACAAAAACAACATCAAGGTGCAACGGGTGTGCACACAACATCGGTCATAGGCAACGTGCGTGCCTAACCGCAAAATCAGGTGCATCTGTCATGCACGAAAAATCTCGATTTAGTACATCTGGTGTGCACCAAATCGCATCTCATATCCCGTGCCCAACATGCGCTAAAAATCCAAATCTGGTGCATACAGTGCACAAAACAAATATGGAGCATCACCACCAAAATCGAAGTCCAGTGCATCCAAGTGCACAAAATACGAAACACTGCACTGCAAGCATATGTGAACTATACCGAGTGCAAAAACCAAATCGTGTGCGTGCATACGCACAAAATAAACTCAAATGTCTAAACCCCATAAAACGACAAACATGTGAAACCGAGGCATGAAAACGATATCAAGTGCAACAACTGTGCAAGAATCGTAAATACTCAGTAAGTGCAACCATGGTGCATGAAAACACATATCATGAAACCCAATCATCAAAACCAAATCATGCGAATAAATCGCCCAAAATACTGAAACAAGTATGGCGGAATAGTCCCGCTCAAGCGCACCCTCCAAGAATCTCTGGCCAACTGTCGTGATTACTCATAGCATATCTCGTCGACGATCCTGAAATATGGCCTGCTGGTGTGCGTATCATGACCACTCCTGGGTCCAAGTCTTCTCTGTGGATTACCAAGCTCACGATCCATCGGCTCATCGGCCCTGTCAAGTGTGCTAACGGGGACGATTCCGTTCTGGCACTTCTCTGGTCATCTCTCGGTCAATCATCGTAACCACTCGTAAAGCAGCATATCACTGGCGTCGGCCTCTGGTTCTCTGAACGCACGGGACACATCTGATCCTGGATGCAAATCATTGCAGCAGTGTCCTGGAAAGAATCCTGCTCAAGGTCTCTTCCAAGTCTCGTCTTTGCCAACTGTCCGGAAATCATCGTCCTTACTATATCTGCTTCTTGTTCCGGAATGGCTGCATACTCATCGCAACTCCTTTTGGAAGGTATATCCAGTACTATGTCTCGGCATGCGTATCGCATCTCTGGTGTCGGCGGAGTGGAACGTCATCATATCTAGATCTTGTACGAATCTCTTACCACTCTTCTCTAACGTCGACTGCTTCGGACTTGTCTCGTCGTGGCTGCATGGACTGAGCTCCAACGGCTATCCTCGTATCTGGAGTCTCCCAAGAAATGCATCTCACCGCCTAGCATCCGAATTAAGTCGAGCCATCCGATCGATTCGTCAAAACCTCATAATCCCCCAAGAGCTCAACATCTTGGGTACAGTATAATAGTATCGAGTACATACCACAGCATCGGTGGTCCAGCCGTAGAAGGGTAAACCCAAGCCTCACTAATGGCACCGCAGAACTGCCGCAAACCCTAAGGTTCAAAGGCTTTCACACGGCCATTAAGTCGAGTTAGGGTTTCATTCTTCTAGAGGGACCATAGAATTGCCTGCATGTCTTTCCGAATACTTTAAACTTGGAATAGTAGGTTTCTGACATTCGATCGTCTTTGTCGACTCTCAACGTCTCCGCGTGAAGTCGTCTCTAGCTGGCATCAATCTATCTGATGACCTCGCATCGGGTTAGCGAACAACCACACGTCCTAGTAATTCATCCTTGGTGACTAGCGACCTTTCATCATCTCTTAGTACAATCTCGTACTGTAATAGCTCCAACATCTGGGACGATATCTCGTCGTTCGCAGCAATAACTGGCTCACTTGTCTGAACGTTGAACCGTGCCTCAATCACCATGAGTAAGCAATACACCAACGGTCATCAACATCTGGCTGGCCTCTATCAGTAGCTCGATCCTTTGGTGCTGATCGGCACATCCAAGTAACCTCGTACAGCGATCCATCCAACGCTCGTGGCGTGAAAACATCATAAGAAGACACATCTCCGCAATCGTGTGTCGCCGGAATTACGCCCTGGTCAGTCCTCGTTCGTAACGAGCTCGTGCTGACCGCAATTCTAACTGTAGCTCTCCCTGCCCGTAATCGTGGCAGCAAAACCATAACTGGTACCGATGAGGCTAGATTAGGAATGAATATGATACTGAGCAAGGAAATGTACATCCTAAGGCTCCTTAAGTGGAGTGGCGTGTCGTAAATATACCGCGGAACATACCCACGGTACGTCACTCTACTTTAGTCACCTATTCCATCAACCAAGGGTCATCCTATACTCCGAGGGTAAAACCTAACGCTCTGATACCAACTTTGTCACGTCCCAAAAGTATGGAACATGACCGGCACCTAGACTACGAACGTCTCAAGGCGTACGTACTCTAAGTAAGCCGAGCCCAGAAATCCAAACCAAGAAAAGTAGTAGAGAGTAGGAAGAACCATATCAAATCAACCTGTATGCAACATAATATACAACGCCTAAAGGCGAGGATCACAACAGAAAAGGAAACTCCAACCAGCAAGAAATCCATAGAAATATAACGCACGACTCTAAGATCGAAAGAATAAACATCACTGGTCTCTATCTCAAATAAGTACAAATTTGGTTGATGGAACTTCTAGATACAACTGAAATATAATATACAATATATAATGATGGGTATGATACAAATAACCCACCTACTAGCAAGTCACCTGAAAAAGATGTGCCCGCAAAGCCGTAATGAAACCCGTACGGCAACACCTGCAAGAAACTGGGGCACAACGGGGGTGAGTTGCCAACTCGTGAGTAGAAAAAGATCTACGAACAGAAATCGCATGTATGACGCAATCCTAGGTCATACGATCAATATATATAATCCTCAAAAATATAACCAGCAATCTATAAACATGAATAGTGTAAATATCTAACCCAAGTGTAATCTCATGTGCCTGTGTCAGTGCATCAGGTGGCAATATATCATATGGATAATGTATGAATGCATGAAACAGAATGCATGTACTGAAGAAAACTGCTTTCATAAATTTGTGAGATTTCTGTATTTTTAAAATGAGGTATCATAAATGAAATCAGCATAACAGTGCCTAGCATCGACACAAAACATAAATCTCAATATCTCGATATCTCTGTATCACAATCTCTGTACCTCAATATTTCAAATCTCAATGTCTCAATCATAATATCCAGGGTGCCGTCAGTCCAGATCGGCCCCTAACATCCATCTCATGACCACGACGGTATCCTCCGGATATTCGACGTGTCGGGTAATATCACCGGTCGGTAGTGCTCCCCTGCCAGGCTCAACGCCATCTCCTGCGATCTTCTTTCCCCGGGGTACCGCACCGGGCCCACCATGTACCCGAAACGGTTCATCCACCTCCTCGGATCGGGTCTCGAAATCCATCAGCAAAACTCATGGTGGACGACTCATACATCATGGAAAAACCGCATTTTTATTTAAAAAGAGAGAAAACAGTTTATATGTATGTTTTGCGGTTTTCCTCCAAATCCAGAAAATCTCATGGAAACCCGAATCCAAATCATCAATAGCATGTGAAATCATGAATATAAGCATGAGAATCCATGAATGCAGCATATAATGAATAACAGTATGCAAGAAGTGACAAGTAATAACTACAATGTCAAGCTGGTATATATGGCAAGTACACTAATATCATGTCACTGCTAGCTAACAAGATAAATCAAGCAATAATATTCTCTATGTGTGCGTGACATGGCAATTACCGATAAAGATGTGTGTGCGCCGGCAAATAAGTGTACGTGGTACATACGCATCATCGGTAATGGTGCTGGTGTCCTAACAGCATGATATCAATAATGGAATATAAATCACAACAGTATGCGATGCAGAGCAACAATAATAATATGCGGGAGCTGAAATACTGAACACCATGATCGCTAAACTGCATCTAATGTCATAAAAGTCATATAGCTACACCACTCTAAAGCTAACAGTAGGTAAGGGAAACCGCCTAACCTCTGAGTCGATACATACATACACACACACACACACACACACACACACACACACACACACATAGTCGGTGATCCCGCCTCGATAATATCACATCCGATACCATATCTCTATAATCAGTTATTCCCAAATCAGGAGTGCGGATCAAACATCAAATTATAGCTCGTACGTAAATCCGTCGTGCGGCATCCCCAAATCTGGGTACGGTTAATATCATAATCATTATATCATTCATCTGGTATTTTCTTTATCAAATATCATCATCTGGGTACTGACCTATGTCTAATACAATGCTAACATCATCACAATAATTATGATCTGACTACTGATCGACAGTCTCGTATAAATCGATAACATCATCACGTATCATCACAAGGGGTAACATCGCCGAATGCGGCCTATCAAAATTATCTTGTCATATCATATCATATCATATCTCGTAGCATAATGACATGTCGATCTTTTATATATATAAATCACTATTCTTATGGCATCATCATCCAAAACCCGCTAAAACATCAAGACATATCTCTAATACAAATTTTACCATATCATCGATATCATAATCTCAGATCAAACTCATCGACTCATCTCAATCCCAAGTATCATCCTCAAATCCGTATATGAACACATAGTCCCATACCCATGTGACCACATACCTATATAGAATCCCGCCTATGCACAAATGAAGTAAGGATGTATGCAAGTATGTATGTGTGTATATGTACGTGTAGTGCACCACTACCTAGGGTTCTCGCGACACTAAATCATCCAAGTCCACCAATTATCCATCCTAAACATTAAATAATTCCCAAACAACAATAATAATTGTAGGTGTGTATACGCATCCGTATACATCACCTCGGACTGCGGGGGTGCTATATGCCATCCACCCGACTTCTCCCCGTAGATATAAATCTACTCACCTTGTTATATGTGTGCCGGTGCCGATGTCGCCATTTGCATCTCCAACGCTTCGACGCCACGTGGGGTACCTACAAGGATATCACACGCTAAAACACATAAAAACCATGTCGGAAACCAAAATGGTGCACGCTACGCCCATAGGTAAAAACCTGTGGCCTTGCGTGAAAACACAGTCAATGCTCACTGGTCGTTAGCGTTCAAACGCCACCCGACGGAAACGAATCACCAAATACCCAAAATCCATACGAAATCAAGTCGTAAATCATACGCCAACTCATGAAAATCAACTCAGATTCTATCCTAACTGGAATCAGTCAAAACTAGACATACAGGGGGTCAAGTTTACATGAAATAGGGCCGTGCACGCAAAACGAGGCAATTCCCTCCTGCTCTGGCCGCAAATTGCGGCCAGAAGGAATAAAACTGCGGCCAGAAAATGGAGGTTGGGGCTAGGTCTTTGGGTGTTGGTTTCTATCTGCCTGCATAGCCTACAGCCAAGTCAATTTTATTTTAGAGTTCCCGGGGTGAAAGCAGATCTCAGAAAGGTCACAAAATCGACAAAAACGCTAAATTACACCGATTCTAAACTTTCAGGTGTGACACTGGAATCTGGGGTAATCTTGGTTACAATGGTCTCAAATACACCTAATAAGGTTACCCTAGCAATCAAAACCATCACTTGGCCACATCTCACTCAAAATCACTAAACTAGCACTAAACTATATAGCAAACACTAAATTTTCAGCTAAATAACTATATATTTGCAAGCTAGAAGTCGGGTTAAGGGGTTATACCTCTGGATATCCTAAGATATAGGAGAAGAGAGGAAGAAGAGGGATGATTGCTGCTGGAGAGTTGCTGCAGTTGCTCCTGTAGCAGCTGCTGCAGATGTTGCTGTTTTACTGATGCTGAAGCTGTTGCTTTGGCTGCAGCTGCTGCTTGAAATTCCCTTTTCTTTCTTCTTTGTTGTTCCAGCAGCAGCTACTGCTGTAGATGTTGTTGTGGTGTCTTTGGTGAGGTGTGGGAGTGATGTAGTGTATGAAAGTGGTGTGTGGTGTTGTAGTATATGATGTTGGGCTGTTTCTTGCTGCTGTTGCAGCTTCAGAGCTGTTTCTGGTGTCTGAAAGATGTTGCTACTGCTGTTGATTAATGTAGCAGGTGATGTTGTTGTTTGATGTTGGGGGTGTAGTGATGTGTGAGGTTGTAGTATGATGAGGGTGTGGGGTTGTTTGAAGGAAGTTACTGCTGTGGCTGCAGAAGCTGATACAAATGGGGCTGAGTTTTGTGTGCTGGGGTGTTGTTTTGAAAGATGTAGCAGCTTGTAGCAGCAGCCTTGGTGGCTGATGTGGTGTTGGATTAGAGAGAGTGATGTGAGTGAGAAAGAGATGTGAGTGTGAGTGAGTGAGAGGGAGAGATGTGAGGCAAAAAGTTTTGGAGTGAGATGAGGTGACATAACCTAGGAGCCTCCCTTCTCTCTCTCCAAATAAAAGCTCAACCATCATGGCGCTCTCTCTCTCTCTCTCTCCCTCCTTGACACAAGTCAACCTAACCCTAATCACCTTTAACCAAAACCAAAACCATAATTAACCCAATTATCCTAATCAATTGGTTCAACCTACCATGGTCATCTAAGCATGGTTCAACCCTAGGTTACCATGACCAAAACATGAAACAAGTGCAACAAGTGTAGAAAATGTCATGTGCACATTTTTGCACAAAAAGCCAAAAATCCAATTAGCAATTTTTAATCTCGATTAACACTAAAGTCGCATATAATTCATCATAAAAACTGTAAAATGGCATATTTCCACAAAATACCCTATTTTAGAATTTCCAAAATTTTCCTCTGGAATTTTCACCATTTATCGGTATTTAATTATACCGACTATTAAAATATTCATTAATAATTTATAATAAATTATGAAAATTCCCAAAAATAATATTTTATTTTTTTGAAATGTTACAAGAGGAGTGATCCTCTTTGGTAAGAGGGGTAAGCTAAGTCTGAGATACATAGGACCGTTCGACATATTCGATTGAGTTGGAGAAGTGGTATACCGTTTAGCACTTCTATCCATTGGAAGGAGTGCACAATGTGTTCCACATATCCCAGCTACGACGATATGTGAGCGACCCCAGCCACATACTTGATCACTCAGAGCTCACCGTACAGACTGACTTAACTTGTGAGCAACAACCCGTTGAGATCCTGGACCGAAAGGTAAAGACATTGCAGAACAAGAAAGTAAACTTGGTCCGAGTGATGTGGAGAAAGAATTCGCCAGGAGAATCAACATGGGAACGAGAAGAAGACATGTGTGCAAGATACCCCTACCTCTTTGAAAATTAGTCCATATGTAATTGTAAATTTCGAGGACGAAATTTTTATAAGGAGGGTAGAATGTAACGACTCTGAATTTACTGTACTGAATTTCTATATTAATGTACAGAAATGAGTTTAAAGCTTGAGTTTGAGTTATAAGTCAATTTTGTTAAATAACAACAAGAAACAACTTGTAGCTCACTGGTAAAGCCTTGCACTGCTGTGATGTAGCCCCTGTGTTCGATTCCCATCAGACACATTATTTTTTCTGAATTTTTCTTTTAACTTTTTGGAAGCCCAAAAGATTGCACGTGCAGTACACAGGTAAATGAAAAGTTCAGAAAAATCAAACATGCACAAAATGGAGTAAACTCTGAACAATATACGTGGCACAAATCTAGCGACCCTAAACCTTAAATTGACCGGCCAAATGCCCATTAAGGCCGGCACCGACGGTTGATCTGAGCCCAAAGAGCCCCGGGCTTTGCACACTAGTCCTTTCATCTACCCCTAACTCCTCTGCACTATTTGATTTCCCTGCAATCAAACAAAGACCCTTCATTACAAAATTAAACCACATTTTAATGCTTTTTAATCCACCATTTTAATTCCAAAACTCTAATTCTCCACTATAATACCATCCCCTACCTTGGCTCAGCACCAATCTGAAAATTATAGCAAAATTCTCTCAAAAAGTTTCTAAGTACAAGTGGAGTAAAGAGGAGTTAGCAAGCAAGAAACTTCCGACGCAAATCGAAGCAACATTCAAAGCTCCCGCGACGCCACAACGACACCCTTCTCTTCTTTTACCTCTTCTTAACATAATCAAACAGTAAGTCCCTCCCAAACTCCTTTTCTCTTCTTTGAAATTCTTTTTAGTCAAAATCGGTAAAAGTGGAGTTAATACCGATATCTATTTTCTAAACCCTAGAAACTCCCTTTTTTTCTTATATATTGTTCATCCAAATTCTTACACAATATTTTTAATCATAATACCAATGTTTAGAATAAATTTTAACCAAGAATATCATGCAAAATAACTTTAATTTCACTTTTTCATTAAAATACCATGAACTTTAATATCATCCCTTTTAGTTTTGTTAAAACTATACCTTTAGGATAAACTTCACGAGATAACGACCTACCCCTCACGTACACTCTTGTTTCATATCACGATGCCTTTTTGTATGAATTTTTGTACGAAGAAAATATTACATTAAAATACCACTTATTTTAAAAACCGGTTTTCTTTTAAAACAGTTTTTCGATTTCTTTGCGATTATATCTCTACAACCTTCGTTAGGGGACCCGCTAATTGATGGTGCGGATTATCGCACATCCTTGGGCTAGTAGAGCGAGATGCAGACCTTCTCACGGAGCATTCAGTCTCTAAAGTTTTTAAATACGTTTTTAAGAAAAAAGAATTTTCTAAATAAATAAAGAAATTTAATTTTTAATAATTATATAAAAATTACAAATCCTTATTTTCAAAATATAATAAACTTATTTTCTAAAAATGAAAGATTAACAAGTTTCAATAAAATACTATCAAGTTACCAAAAAACAACTCTTTTCAATAAAATACCATGGACTTCCAAAGTTAATTGTTTATCACTAAAATACCTCTAATCCTTAAAAATCATGCTCATGAAAACCCTAATAATATAAATAATCTCTCGATATTTATTTTTAACTATATTATTGAAAGTATGTCTTAGCACCACTACTAGGTTTCTAAAGGCATCAAGTATGCAATTTTAAAAAATCTAGTGGGCTAAGCTATACTAATCTAGAATCGAACTAGAGAATTAAGATCTATAAATCAAGTAAACAAGTTTTACACTAAGTGAAGAGGATTACAACTTTTGTAAACCAAGTCCTTCACTTCTAAAGCTCCAAGTAGTAGTCCCTACGCTCCAAGCAGTGGTCCTTAGAACTCTTCTTGGCTCCACTTGAAGAAAAGGAACGAGCTTGCTCACCGATCTTCGAGGCCAAAGATGATCCATCTTGAAGTTACTCTAACTCAAGCTACATCTTCACTAATTAAGGAATTAGTGAAGCAAACAACCTACACTAATGGGCTAGATGAGAGTAGGTTGATGAAGTAGGAATTTTGCTCACTTTAGAATTTCTTTTCTCTTTTTCTTTTTTACTCAAGGAAAATCAAGAGAGGAAGAAGATGAACTTATGAAGAACTAGGCTGAAGAAAATATCACAAGTGATATTTGTAGAGAGTTAACCATGGCTAAGGATAAATGTTAGGTTTAAAAATATCTAAAGTAAAACAAAAATTAGTAGAATGAGTCATGGCTTCTACATGCTTCCACAAACATCTTAAACCATGTTCATTTCCACTTCATTTTTGATTTACTTTAAAAATAAATCCTCAATATTATCCTAAGCCATAGTGTGAGTCTCATACACCCATGTCTTATGTATCATCTACCATGACACAATAGTAATTTATATATAAATAAACATACATACATACATATATATCATATATATATATATCATTATACATAAAAGCAAGAGAAGAAAATCATTAGTGAACTAATATTAGTTAATATATATTAGTTAATATATATTAATATATCAAATATATAATAATCCGGCTATATCATATATATATAACCGACCAATATCATTTATATGTATATCAATTTATTAAATCAACACTTGATTCAATAACCCGGTTATATCACATATAATCGACCGATATAATATATCACGAGATTAGAATATGGTATCACATACACGTATTTAATCAAGGTCCCGCACATATCACATATGTGCCCTACTTCGTTTCGCTTGAGCTAGGAAACCTTTGTGTCAGACTCTAAAGACTCGTCAATACGCCAGCTGTAGGGTTCCTAGGCACTCTCAAGGGGTCTCACAAGGCATCAACCATGCCCGTTTCAAAAATTACGGTGTCGAGAAACCCTAGACTACGGATCGTTAGCTAGATGTCTAGGCGAAACATGAAACTAGTTAACACTTAACTACAAGAACGGAAATACAATCTTTGTAGATCCGGTGCTCCACCTCCATAGCTCCGTGATGATGTCTCCTCGCTGTCCAAAACGGATCCCGGGCTCTAGCGTCGGCTTCATCGGAGAATGGACGGGCTAGGTCATCGACGACGATGGCGAAGATGATCTACGTCGAGACATCGCTAGATCAAGCTCCACCTTCACCAAGCCATGAAAACTTGTGAAGGAAACACACTCTACTACTTGGCAAGAGGTAGAGGATGAAGAAATAGGAAGTGGGTAGACTTTAGAATTGGATTTCTCACTTGTTTCATCAAGTCACCATTGATGAAGTAAGGTTTCTTCATGAAGAAGAAGAAGAGCAAGAAGATGATAGAATATCATAAGTATTGAATAATTAGAAAATAAATGAAATACTTATCATATACTAACCTTAGTTGAGTGTATAGAATAGACCATGGTTAACTTGAATGGTTAGGGTTAAGTATAAGACAAGAGTGAAGACTTAGTCAAAGCTTCAAGAAGATTCAACTAACAAACAAAATAATCCACCATTCATTTATCCTTTCCAAAATGAAAAAGAAAATAAATAAATGAATAAATAAGTAAATGGAAAAACAAAACCCTAACCATTAGTTTAACCATGGTACATTCTTTACACTTAACCAAGTAAACATGTATCATCAAACATGATACAATCATTTGCACAAAAAGTATATCACATATACAACTTGTACATCCAAGTAAGAAAATCCATTTAAAGTGAACCAATACTAGTTAATGCAAAGTAATATATCAAATATATAATTATACATTAAATCATTAAATCAACACTTGATTTAACGATCCGGTCATATCGCATATAACCGACTAGTATCCAATGTATCGGCTTATCGAATCAATCCTCGATTCGATAACTAGGTTATATCACATACAATCATTCGACACATTCATCGCGAGAATGAAATACGGTATCACATACACGCATTATTCTTGGTCCCGCGCATATCTCATATGCGCTCCTATTTCGTTTCGCTTGAGCCAGGAAACCTCTGTGTAGGACTCTAAAGACTCGTCAATACGCCGGCAGCAGATGATGATCATATCAAGCACCCACAAGCCGCAAGCGGTCTGCTAAACGTAACGGCCACCCGGGTATTGAGCGATCAGAAGATCGACGAGCAAGCCCGCTCACACTCCAGTGAATCCAACCAGTAACACTACCGTACAGTCCGGTCTGATCGTCTGATATGTCGCATATCTCGCCTAGGGGTGGTAAACGTCAGACCCCAATAGCTCGATAAGTCGTGTCGATATGAGATCTATAACAGTTCGAGAAACTACTGGTAACACTTACCAGTAAATCTCAGCAACCCTGGCCAGGGATTTCTGGTTATAGCCAATCGAACACAGCGCAACATCAACTCCCTATACCGGGAGAGACGAATCCCCTCCTATCGCTCATTGCCTCCATGTGACTCGGGACTGTACCCAAAAACCACCGTTTTGCACGCCCTCTTGGACGTGGTAAGATGGAAATCAAAGCACAGTGGGAACCACACAAGACTCTATGACGATCTCGGGTCAACAGACTACTCTGTACCAGTGTCACCAGAGAACTGCCATCTGACGTAAGGTATAATACCATCTGGGAGTTCTCGGCGAGTCCGTCCAGTGTACCCAGTCTCTACTGAGCACCCGTATATCATCTCTGATGTCAAACACCAATGGATATGGGATCATCCATCGCCCATCTGTATGGGTCGAGAAGGTACACGCTAGTCTACTCTGGTATATCGATGCCCCGTCTCGATACACCCACGACTAGGGACTTTGAAGGATGTACTTATGGACTACCATGTCCCCACTAGTATGATCCGTATCATAGTCCAGGTAGTCAAGTACACATCCTAAGTGCTTTACCAACATATAACAGAGAGACCATCAGTATACACGTTAAGGTAAAGAGCAACCAGATAGCATACTATCATGTCGAGCAAGAAAGTCCTCCCTATATATGTCCCAGCATCCACTACAATATACATCCTATGTACAGTAATGGCCTCTAGGGCATACATATAACTAACAATCTCCCACTTGCACTAGGGCCTTCTGTAGCAGTGGTTGTAGTATCTCATACTCAACCATCCCATAAAAGTCTCTCTCTGGGAATAGGCCTTCGTGAGTGAATCCGCCATGTTGTCCTCTGAGTCTACTCTCCTAACCTCGATCCCTTAGAGATCAACCATCTCCATGATCAAGTGATACTGCCTTAGAATATGTCTGGATCACTGATGGGGCCTGTGTTCCTTGGCATAAGCCACAACTCCATTGTCACACAATGGGAGGAACATAGTTCATCTCATGAACCAATATACACCCAAACAACCTCTTTGGTAGCATCTTAAGTAGCGATGTATCCTGCCTTTATCGTCTAGTATGTCACGGTATCTAGCTTGGAACTCTTCCAACATACCGTCCCTTTACTGAGGGTAAAGACAATGCCTGTGACTGACATTCAGTCGTTTTTATCACCCTGGAACACTTCCAGTGATTCTCCCCAGGATCGATTGATACCATCTCACTACAACTAGTGAGAATCCTAACATCCAATTAAATCTATCTCATAGATCTAAAACTCAGGATTTAGGAGGTATCACTTTGATCCTATATGGAGAATTATGTGATAAGCGGAGATTGATCGAGCGTAGCATAGGAAACTCTTTCCCTATCAAGAGTATGTCATCCACGTACTCTACGAGGATTTTCACCATACTCCCTACTACCTTTTTGTTTATACAAGGTTCATCTACCATTTTGATGATGTCAAACTCTTTGACTAACACATCAAAACAGACGTTCCAACTCCGCGATGCCTGCTTTATCCTATAAAGCATCTTGCACACGTTTCCGCTGCTCCCACTGTCTACGAAGCCCTCTGGCTGTGTACTTATAGACGCACTCTTCTAAAACATCATTTAGAAAAGCAGTCATGACACCCAACCGTCAGATATCGTAGTCATGGTATGTAGCCGTGGCAAGTAGTATCTGGATGGACTTAAGCATAGGTACTGGAAAAGGTTTCATCATTATCCACGCCTGGTCGATGATGAAAAACTTTAACAAGTCTAGCTTTGAAAGTCTCAACTTTTCCATCTACACCAAGTAATCTTCTCAAGATATACTTGCTCCTGATGGGGATTTAACCCTTCAGATATAGCAACCAAAGTCCATACTTTATTGGTGTATAAGGATTCCATCTCAGATCGCTAAGCATCCAGCCATTCTTACAGAGACTTACTCCTGATGGCCAGCTCGAAACCAGTTGGGTCATCATCTCATGATGCAATCCTCGCTCCCACTGTCATAGAGAAACCGAAGTATCTCTCAGGTGGGTGAGGAACCCTACTAGATCGGCAGAGAGGCCGAGGTTCGTTGGATTCTACTGAATCCTTTGGTTCTATCAAATCATCTGCTGCAGTTTGTATAGCTGGAACATTTCCAGTTCTACATAACAGACCTTGCCTCGAGCTTGTCCTGATTTTGCTTTTAGACATAGGCCGGACAACCCCAAATCTTAACTAGCTTAAGACATGGGCTCTTCCCTTTCCATATCACATATGAAATGGTAGGCTTTGATTTGATTCGAACCCTAATTCAATAGGTATGCAGCTTCATAAGTGCATAACTCCCAAAAGGAAATAGGTAACTCAGTAGTACTCATCATAGAGCACACCATATCGAATAGGGTGCAATTGCTCCGCCCCGATATACCATCGTGCTATGGTGTATACGGAGGAGTAATGCTGAGAGAGAATCTCATTCTCCTTATGAATAGTCCAGGATTTCCGTGCTCAAGTATTCTCCTCCTTGATCTCATCAAAGGACATAACACTTTTACCCGTATTTTGGTTCTCTACTTCTGGCTTATATTCTGTGAATATCTCAAAAGGTTCGGACTCATGTTTCAACAGGAACATATGTCTGAATCTTGAGAGATTATCAGAGAATGTAATGAAGTATAAAGAATCAGTCCTGGCATATGTAGACAGGAGACCTTACATACATCATCATGTATCAGTCCCAAGAGTTCACTAACTCTTTCTCTGTTTCCAATAAACAGAGCTATGGTCATTTTATCTTTGTGACATGACTGGCGAGTTTCACAAGATGTAAATTCAAACTGATTTAAATATGCATCTATATGTAACTTTAGCCAGTCGGGTCGCATTGATATGACCTAGTCTACAATGCCACAAGAAGGATCCGTTTATTTCCGAACTCTTCCTCTTGTGTGTGTTCTGTATACTAAGAACTGTAGTTTGATTTAGAACATCAACGCTTTTAGATAACGTGCCTGAACCGATCAACTTTTGATATAGGAAATGTTCAAAACATTATCCAACAATACAAAATTTTATCATTTCTTTACTAATAAAGAGACTGATATGATTTTGTATATCAGGTTCGGTATCTAATAACATTCGTTCAGAATCAATGTATTGGTAATACAGGGTGACAGTGACCGACAGACTTGGCTGCAACTCTTGCCCCGTTTTCTGCCTCATGAAACTTATCACCCGTTCTCAGTTTTTCTACCTTTTTGTAGCCCTATGTAACAGATTACATATCTGGGATCCTGATCCGATATCATATACCCAGGATTCAGAGGATACTGAGAAACAGTTCTGTGTAACGACACACCCGAAGATGATGCATCATCATGCACTCTCTTCGTTTGGGCGGCACGGGAAATCTGGTATTCCCCAATTTCCTGCTCTTTCTTATAAAAATTATAAGTTGGAGCGGGACCAACGTTCCCCAGCTCAGTATAACAAGCGGGTTCGGTCAATAATCCTATTATTATCTTGATTAAGGCGTGATATGGTCGCTACCTGGAGAGAGAGAGAAGAAAACACTCAGCGTACGCTCTTGCAAGAATAGATTGGTTATTATTTTATCTAATCAGGATGGCTCCCACTGCTTTTTATCAAATCTTCCTTCAAACCCTAAAAGGAAAGACTAGCCTGGATTAATTACACACTACAAGTTCGCCAATCTTTCAGCCAGGCCAGTGTCGGTGCTTTGAGGGAGGTCCCCCGTGCTTTCGCACGAACCTAATTAATGTAAACCTCGTTTTCCCAGAGGCGTAACCTCGTTAACACCTTTCTAGACACATACTTGATCGGCTAATTATAATGTATAAAACTCTCCCAGGAGTAACTCTTACTCGCAGCGGGTATCGGGATCCAACTATCTCATAGAAGGTATGCAATCTCATTGCAAATTTCAACACTTGAAATTCCCGATAATATTTTGCCCCTAATGTTCTATGACCTTGACGAATGCCAAACAACCCATAGTCCACTTAGTCAAGTTCAACCCGTACATTTCTTGATCGAATTAAACCCACCCGCACGACCCTTGACGAATGCCAAACAATGCCGTACGAATACCCAATCCAATCTGCATCATATGCATAAGCAGATAAATACTAGTTAGCTACCGCACACTACGCCTTGACGAATGCCAAACTACCGTAGCACGAATACTAACTAGTACTTATCTGAAATGACGGAGGGCTACGACAGGTTTTTCTGAAAACCTATTGCGTAATGAACTTGATATCGTTGTAGGATCGAATGAATTTTGAAATGGAGTGTTTTTGAGGCTTTTCTAGTTTTGCTAAAGGAGTCACTCCCAGTGAAGGGATCGCCGGTCCTTTCCTCGTCGAATGAGGTGCGGGATATATCATATATATCACTGTGCAAAGCAGAAACTCTTAAAAGCAATCAAAAGACAAACCGAGTGTGTAGCATCTGCCAGTTATTGCTAAAGGAGTCACTCCCGGTGAAGGGATCTCGGTCCTTTCCTTATCGAATAAGGTGCAGGATATATCACATATACCGCTGTGCAAAGCAAGAACTGTAGCTACCTGTTTTATTTTGAAATTCGATTCTACAACATCTTAGGTTTCTTTTATTTCATTAATCACATTAATGAAGTCCCATCATTTAAGTACCTAAACATCACAGATAAATACGACGTACACTTATGCCATCCGCATTCGCCTCGATGTCCCTTCGTGCACCGTTAGGTTAGGTAACTAACGACAGAGCGGGGCAGGGCTAGCACGGGTATAAAACATAAGTAACGTCTATATAATATATCATATATACTATATACTGTATCTATCACAGAACATCACAGATATCGCAGCAGAAGAATCATATGAAATATTGGATATACTAGGATGTCCGTGTTTTCAATACGAGCCAGTATAAAACACGGATTCCACGGTCGTGATGAATAGCCAAACCCACACCCCTAGACCCCTACGAGAGCGGCAAGCAACCCTACCAATTCTAGAGTTAGGAGACCCGGACTCGACTCCTCGAGTTGGTCTCCCAGTGGACTCCAGAACCCGGTTACTTGTGCCCTCCTCCTTGGGTCTATCCTAGTGCGGAAAAGTAAATAATATACATCAACGGTGACAACTTCCGCAACCTGGAAGCGCCCCAATAAAAAGAATATTACATACAAGTTTTTACATGAATGAAAATGAAAAACACTCATCTCACATAAAAAACCCCGGCTATTCGAACACGACGATCCAATATAACATATCCAGCAACACATAACATCACATGTCATCAACATAAGTAAATATGCGCATCCCAATTGTCGTTGACATATAGCAACGAAACCGGCGATATCACATATTACACTTACGGTCACAGAAAAGAAAGTGTAAAACTACAACAGTTGGAATCCGCAACCACCTCAGACATCGCATGCCTGACCAAATGAATTCCTTAGACATCGCACGCCTAACAATTATAAACCCCGCATTTTAGTCTCATTTATCGAAAACTCTTTTCAATATCAAGTTGGGCAATTCAACAAGATTCCCGACATCCTGATCGAATGCTCGTCGCAAACTTCAATAGGCGGTCGCACCCCTGACGCCGTCAACGAAGTGCACCAAGGCGGAACACCGCTGCCGCGAGCACCCGAACGGATGCTTTCGGCGACGGGGTTCTCCTACAGTCACTTGGTCGGGGTTATGGGGTGTAGCTGTCTATTAAGTTTACCCGGCGAGTATCCGCGTACGCTACGTGATTGCGACGGACTTTTGATCACATCAAAATTCCGTGGCAACCGATCAAGTGAGACTAAACTGCTATGTTTATAACATTCATTCAGTTATCTCATAACTGTTTGTGAATTCCAAGTATTGTATCACATTCCAGATAATTAAAAAATGTTAAACTTTCCGATCGAACATTCAAACACCCAAGTTTTCCCGAAACAGCTCAACACATGAAATAAGTCTAACAACATTCAGTTCATGCCTCAGTACCAACGGTCCAGCCGTAGAAGGGTCAAGCCAACGCCTCACATGTGGCACGCCGTACTGCCCCAGATCCGAAGGTTCAAAGGGCAGTTCAAGACGGTCACATAATCGAGTTAAGGTTTGTTGTCTTCTAGAGGGTCCATCGCGTTACTTGCACTACTTAGAACGTCGTTAAACTACGGAAAAGTCCAACACTTGGAAATTTCCCGACAGGGGAAAAATTGGGTATTTATATCCGGTCGAACTTTTTAACATATTCTAAGATTATCCGGAAAAGCACACAGACAGAATTCGACAATCCGATCGATACACCGAGTCCCCAATACAACCCAGAAAATACAACTCTGTAAAAAAAAATATTAAAAATCCCCAGGAAAACCAGCACAAACAACTAAGAATTACTGTGCAAAATTGGATGCACAAAACGACAAAATGGCCGCGGATCCGCCGCACGAGCCATGCTCGTGCCGCGGAACTGCGGCTCATTGAAGGAATTAGGAACACGAATTTTACAGTAACCCTTATAATTGCCTGCTGATTTCTCTGCATATTTTTAATATCGAAAAACTCCAGAATTTGGAAAAAGTCCAGAGAGCATGTTTGTGTTAGGATTTCGGGTTCGTTCGGACTTCAAACTCCGTCTAGATTTCACCTAAGGCTCTAGCTAGGCTCTGATACCACTGTAGGGTTCCTAGGCACTCTCAAAGGGTCTCACAAGGCATCAACCATGCCCGTTTCAAAAATTACGGTGCCGAGAAACCCTAGACTACGGATCGTTAGCTAGATGTCTAGGCGAAACATGAAACTAGTTAACACTTAACTACAAGAACGGAAATACAACCTTTGTAGATCCGGTGCTCCACCTCCATAGCTCCGTGATGATGTCTCCTCGCTGTCCAAAACGGATCCCGGGCTCTAGCGTCGGCTTCATCGGAGAATGGACGGGCTAGGTCATCGACGACGATGCCGAAGATGATCTACGTCGAGGCATCGCTAGATCAAGCTCCACCTTCACCAAGCCATGAAAACTTGTGAAGGAAACACACTCTACTACTTGGCAAGAGGTAGAGGATGAAGAAATAGAAAGTGGGTAGACTTTAGAATTGGATTTCTCACTTGTTTCATCAAGTTACCATTGATGAAGTAAGGTTTCTTCATGAAAAAGAAGAAGAGCAAGAAGATGATAGAATATCATAAGTATTGAATAATTAGAAAATAAATGAAATACTTATCATATACTAACCTTAGTTGAGTGTAGAGAATAGACCATGGTTAACTTGAATGGTTAGGGTTAAGTATAAGACAAGAGTGAAGACTTAGTCAAAGCTTCAAGAAGATTCAACTAACAAACAAAATAATCCACCATTCATTTATCCTTTCCAAAATGAAAAAGAAAATAAATAAATGAATAAATAAGTAAATGGAAAAACAAAACCCTAACCATTAGTTTAACCATGGTACATTCTTTACACTTAACCAAGTAAACATGTATCATCAAACATGATACAATCATTTGCACAAAAAGTATATCACATATACAACTTGTACATCCAAGTGAGAAAATCCATTTAAAGTGAACCAATACTAGTTAATGAAAAGTAATATATCAAATATATAATTATAAATTAAATCATTAAATCAACACTTGATTTAACGATCCGGTCATATCGCATATAACCGACTAGTATCCAATGTATCGGCTTATCGAATCAATCCTCGATTCGATAACTAGGTTATATCACATACAACCATTCGACACATTCATCGCGAGAATGAAATACGGTATCACATACACGCATTATTCTCGGTCCCGCGCATATCTCATATACGCTCCTATTTCGTTTCGCTTGAGCCAGGAAACCTCTGTGTAGGACTCTAAAGACTCGTCAATACGCCGGCAGCAGATGATGATCATATCAAGCACCTACAAGCCGCAAGCGGTCTGCTAAACGTAACGGCCACCCGGGTATTGAGCGATCAGAAGATCGACGAGCAAGCCCGCTCACACTCCAGTGAATCCAATCAGTAACACTACCGTACAGTCCGGTCTGATTGTCTGATATGTCGCATATCTCGCCTAGGGGTGGTAAACGTCAGACCCCAATAGCTCGATAAGTCGTGTCGATATGAGGTCTATAACAGTTCGAGAAACTACTGGTAACACTTACCAGTAAATCTCAGCAACCCTGGCCAGGGATTTCCGGTTATAGCCAATCGAACACAGCGCAACATCAACTCCCTATACCGGGAGAGACGAATCCCCTCCTATCGCTCATTGCCTCCATATGACTCGGGACTGTACCCAAAAACCACCGTTTTGCACGCCCTCTTAGACGTGGTAAGATGGAAATCAAAGCACAGTGGGAACCATACAAGACTCTATGACGATCTCGGGTCAACAGACTACTCTGTACCAGTGTCACCAGAGAACTGCCATCTGACGTATGGTATAATACCATCTGGGAGTTCTCGGCGAGTCCGTCCAGTGTACCCAGTCTCTACTGAGCACCCGTATATCATCTCTGATGTCAAACACCAATGGATATGGGATCATCCATCGCCCATCTGTATGGGTCGAGAAGGTACACGCTAGTCTACTCTGGTATATCGATGCCCCGTTTCGATACACCCACGACTAGGGACTTTGAAGGATGTACTTATGGACTACCATGTCCCCACTAGTATGATCCGCATCATAGTCCAGGTAGTCAAGTACACATCTTAAGGGCTTTACCAACATGTAACAGAGAGACCATCAGTATACACGTTAAGGTAAAGAGCAACCAGATAGCATACTATCATGTCGAGCAAGAAAGTCCTCCCTATATATGTCCCAGCATCCACTACAATATACATCCTATGTACAGTAATGGCCTCTAGGGCATACATATAACTAACACCAGCAGTAGGTAATGATCACATCAGTCACCCACAAGCCGTCAGCGATACTAGCTGGACGTAACGGCTACCCAGGTATTAAGCGAATAGAAGATCAACAAGCAAGCTTGTCCAAACTCTCATGAAGCCTATAAGCAACACTTACCGTACAGTCCGGTCACTTCGTTTGATATGTCGCATATCAAGTCTACGGGTAGAATCGTCAGACTCCAGTAACTTGACAAGTCATGCCGATGTGTGGCCTATAACCGTTCGAGAAACTACTGATAACATTTATCAGTAAATCTCATCAGCCCTGGCTAGGGACTTGCTGTTATAGCCAATCGAGCATAGCACAATATCAACTCCTTATACCGGGAGAGACGAAACCCCTCCTATCGCTCATTGCCTCCATGTGACTCGGGACTGTACCCAAAATCCACCTGTTTGCATGACTCCTTTGATCTGTGGTAGGGAGGAAATTAAAGTATAGTGGGAACCACACAAGACTCTATGACGATCTCGGGTCTACAGACTAACCTGTACTAGTGTTACCAGAGAACTACTATCTGACGATAGGTATGGTACCATCTATGAGTTCTCGGCGAGTCCTGTTCGGTGTACCCATTCTCTAATGAGCACTTGCATACAATCTCTGATGTCAAACACCAATGGTTATGGGATCAACTATTGCCCCATACAAGGTCAAAATCGTACACACTAGTCTACTCTGGAATATCAATGCCCTGTCTCGATATCCCCTCGACTAGGAACTGTTAAAGGGTGTGCTTGCAGACTACACAAGCCCCACTAGTATGATTTGCATCATAGTCCTAGTAGTCAAGCTAACATTTTAAGGGTTTTATCAACATGTATCATAGAGACATAATAATAATAAGTGTATATGTTATGATAAAGTGCAACCAAATAGCATACTATCATGTCGAGCAAGAAGTCCTCTATATATATGTCCATGTATCCACTATGATATACAATAATGTATAATAATGGTCTCTAGGGCATACATATGACTAACAATCTCCCACTTGCATTAAGGCTAGTTGTTGTAGTATCTCATACTCAACATCCCAAAAAGTCTCTCAAATTGCGTTTGGGGAAGGGCCTTTGTGAGTGGATCCGCCGTGTTGTTATTTGTGTCAACTTTCCTGATCTCGATCTCCCGGCGATCTACTATCTCCCGGGTAAGGTGATACCGCCTAAGAATATGTCTGGATTGCTGATGGGACCGGGGTTCCTTGGCCAAAGCCATAATTCCATTGTTATCATAATACAAGGGTATTGGATGCTCAATGGATGTAACCACACCAAGTTCAGGTATGAACTTATTCATCCAGACAGTTTCTTTGGCAGCATCGTTGGTAGCGATGTATTCAGCCTCCATCGTCGAGTCTGCCACGGTATCTTGCTTGGAACTCTTCCAACATACCACCCCTCTATTGAGGGTGAAGACAAAACTCGAGACCGACTTACTGTCATCCTTATCACTCTGGAAGCTCAAATCGGTAAAGGACTCCACGTGGAGTTATCCATTACCATATACCAAGAACATTTCTTTAGTCATTCTCAAGTACTTAAGAATGTTCTTCACAGCTGTCCAGTGCTTCTCCCCAGGATCTAATTAATACCTACTTACTACACTAAGTGCGAAAGCTACATCTGGTCTGGTACATAACACCGCGTACATGATTGACCCAACTAAAGAAGCATAGGGTATCCCTTGCATACGATCCCTCTTCAAATCAGTCTTAAGAGACATCTCTTTAGAGAGGGTGATTCCTAAACAAGCGGGTAAATTACCACGCTTAGAATCTTCCATACTAAACCTCTTTAGTATGTTGTCAATGTACCTGGATTGGAACAATCCCAACATCTACTTAGATCTATCTCTATAGATCTTAATCCCCAGGATGTAGGAGGCATCACCTAGATCTTTCATGGAGAACTTTAGTGATAAGAAGAGCTTGACCAAGTATAGCATAGGAACATCATTTCCTATCAAGAGTATGTCATCCACATACAATACGAGGAAGACAACCTTATTCTCTACAACCTTCTTGTATATACAAGGTTCATCTACGTTTTTTATGAAGTCAAATTCTTTGACTGCTATACTAAAACAGATGTTCCAGCTCCGCGATGTCTGCTTTAATCCGTAAATTGATTTAAGCAGTTTGCACACCTTTCCGCTACTCCCACTATCTACGAAGCCCTCAGGCTGTGTCATGTACACGCTCTCTTCTAAATCACCATTTAGAAAAGCAGTCTTGACGTCCATCTGCTAGATTTCATAGTCATGGTATGAAACAATGGCAAGTAGGATCCTTATGGACTTAGCATAGCCACTGGAGAAAAGGTTTCATCATAATCGACACCTGGTCGTTGAAGAAAACCTTTTGCTACAAGTCTAGCTTTGAAGGTCTCAACCTTTCCATCTACACCAAGTTTCTTCTTAAAGATCCATTTGCTCCCGATGGGTTTTACCCCTTCACGAAAAACTTCCAAAGTCCATACTTTATTGGTGTACATGAATTCCATCTCAGATCGCATAGCATCCAGCCATTTTACAGAGTCTCCACTCGTGATGGCCTGTTAGAAACTAGTTGGGTCATTATCTTCCATGATGCAATCCTCGCTCCCACCATTTATGAGAAAACTGTAGTATCAATTAGGTGGATGAGGAACCCTACTAGATCTGCGGAGTGGCCGAGGTTTGTCAGAGACTATCGAATCCTCCGGTTCTACCAAATCATCGGTTATAGTTTTTGTAGCTGGAACTTTTTCCAGTTCTACCTCATTACCACTAATTCCTTCACAAGAAATTCCTTTTCTAAAAAGGTGGCATGTCGAGAAACAAACACATTTTGTTCCTCAGTATGGTAGAAGATATACCCTCGCGAATGCTTGGGATATCCTACAAACTTGAACAGAACTGACCTTGTCTCGAGCTTGTCCAGATTTTGCATACTAATGTAAGCCGGACAACCCCATATCTTAGTAAAATTAAGACATGGTCTCTTCCCTTTCCATATCTCATATGGAGTGGTAGGCACAGATTTAGTCGGAACCATATTCAATAGGTATGCAGCTGTCTCAAGTGCATAACCCAAAAGGAAATAGGTAACTCAGCAATACTCATCATAGAGCGTACCATATTTAATAGGGTGCGATTCCTCCGCTCCGATACTCTATTGTACTGTGGTGTATATGGAGGAGTAAGCCTAGAGAGAATCCCATTCTCTTTTAAATAGTCACGGAATTCCGTGCTTAAGTATTTTCCTCCCCGATCAGATCGAAAGATTTTAATACTTTGACCCGTTGGTTCTCAACTTCGCACTTATATTCCTTGAATTTCTCAAAAGATTCAGATTTATGTTTCATCAGGAACACATGTCCGTATCTTGAGAGATCATCAGTGAATGTAATAAATTACAAGGAACCATTCCTGGCATGAGTAGATATAGGACCACATACATCACTATGTATCAGTCCCAAGAGTTCAGTAGCTCTTTCTCCATGTCCAGTAAACGGAGTTTTGGTCATTTTGCCTTTGAGGCATGACTGGTAAGTTTCATAAGATGTAAATTCAAACGGATTCAAATATCCATCTTTATGCAACTTAGCTAGTCTTGTCGTATTGATATGACCTAGTCTATAATGCCACAAGAAGGCTTCGTTCATTTCTGAACTTTTTCTCTTGTGTGTGTTCTGTATATTTAGAACTGTGGTTTGATTTAGAACGTATATACCGTTATTCAATATACCAAACCCAATCAACACTTAATTTAAGAAAATGTTCAAAGCATTTTTCTCAAGTACAATTTTATATCCTTCTTTATCTAATAAAGAAATTGATATTATGTTGCACATCATCTTTGGTACGAAATAACAGTCATTCAGAATCAATATATTACCATTTGGTAATACAAGATGATATTTGCCAATTGCTTTAGCAGCAACAGTTGCTCCATTCCCTACTACTAGAGATTTACCACCCTTTCCTAGTTCTCTACTTCTTCTTAACCCATATAACATATTATATACGTGGGATCCTGATCCGGTATCTAATACCCAGAACGTAGAGCATACTGAGAAACAATTCTCGGTAATGAGCACACCCGAAGAAGATGCATCATCATGCTCTTTCTTCGTTCGGGTTGCATGGGAATCCGTATATTTCTCTATTCCTTACTCAAACTTATGACAATCATAAAATAGAGCGAAACCAACAATCTCCAGCTCAGTATAATAAGCGGTTTCAGTCAATACATCCATATTATTATCTTGATTAAGGCATGTCATGGTCGCTACCTGGAGAGAGAGAAGAAAACACTTTAGCGTGCGCTCTTACAAAATTAGATTGGTTATTATCTTATCTAATCAGGATGGCTCCCATTGTTTTTTTATCAAATCTTCTTTCAAACCCTAAAAAGTAAGACTATCCGGGATTAATTACACTCTACAAGTTCGCCAATCGGTCAGCCATGCAGGTATTGGTACTCCGAGGGAGTCTCCCCATGCTTTTGCATAGAACTAATTAAATAACCTTATTTTCGCAGGGGCATAACCCCGTTAACACCTTTCTTAAACACCTACTGGATTAGCTAATTGTAAAGTGCAAAACTCTCTCAGGTGTAACTCTTACTCGCAATGGGTATCGGGATCCAACTATCTTATAGAAGGTATGCAATCTCATTGCAAATTTCAACACCTGAAATTCCCAATATCTGTTTTTACCCCTAACGTCCTATGACCTTGACAAAAGTCAACAAACCATATGCCGCTAGTCAAGTTCAACCCGTATATTTCGTGATTGAATTAAACCCACCCGCACGACCCTTGACGAAGGCTAACAAAGTCGTACGACTACCCTACTCCAATCGCATCATATGCGGCAGATAAGTACTAATCAGCTACCGTACACTACGCTTTGACGAAGGCCAACAAACGCAGCATGAATACTAAAATAGTCCTTATCTGAAATGACGGAGTGTTACGACAGGTTTTTAAGAAAACCTTTAGCGTAATGAACTTGATATCGTTGTAGAATCGAGTGATTTGAAAATGAGTGGTTTTAAGCTCTGCTTTTAAAATCGAGTAGTTTTCAAAACAAACCGAGTGGGTTGTAGTATTTGCTAGCTTTTGCTAAAGAGCTCATTCCCGGTAAAGGGATCTCGGTTCTTTCCTCATCGAATGAGGTGCTGGATATCCACAAAGGAATACCGCTATGCAAAGCAATAACTAGAGCTACAATTTTGAAAATTTTGATTCTACAATATCTTTTATGTTTCTTTTCTTTCATTAATCTCATTAATGACTTCCATAATTTATGTTTCCTAAACATCACAGAAGAAACGAAAATAGAACGTTTGCTTATGCCATCCGCATTCGCCACGGGGCCCCGTCATGCACCATTAGGTTACTTAACTAACGGCTGAGTAGGGGCTGGACTAGCGCGGGTGCAAAACATAAGCAACATTTATTATATATATCATGTATATATAGCATTCATCTCAGGCAGTTATATGATCACATCACAGAACCTAGGCAGCAAAAGTAAACATATGAAATATTGGATATACTAGGAGGTCCGTGTTTTAAATTCAGCCAGTAAAGAAAAACACGGATTTCATGGTCGTGATAAATAGCCAAACCCACATCCCTAGACCCCTACGAGAGAGGCAAGTGACTCTGCCAATTCTAGAGTTAGGAGACCCGGTCTCGACTCCTCAAGATGGTCTCCCACAGGACTCTAGAACCCGGTTACTTATGCTCCCCGTCTTGGGTCTATCCTAATGCGGAAAAGTAAATAATATACATCAATGGTGACATTATCCTCAACCCGGAAGTGTCCCAATAAAAGAATATTACATACAAATTTTTACATGAATAAAAATAGAAAAACTCTCATCTCACGTAAAAAAACCCGGCTATTCATTCACGCCGATCCAATATAACATATCTCAGCAACACATAAACATCACATGTCATCAACGTAAGTAAATATGCGTATCCCGAAAATCATTGACGTATAGCAACGAGATCGGGGATACACCACATATTACACTTACGGTCGCAAAAAAAAAATGAAAACATACAATAATTAGAATCCACATATCCTTAGACATCATAAACCCGGAATATCTCATATCTCGGATTTCATGCCTAACACTTTAAATCTTGCATTTATGTCTCGAATTGAAAACACTTTTCAATAGAAAGTTGGGTAATTCAACAAAATTCCTGATTAATGATCGAATACTCGTCGGGAACTTTAGTAGATTGCCGCACCTCCGGTGCCGTCAACGAAGTGCACTTAGGCGGAACACCATGGCTGCGAGCACCCGACTGGATGCTTTTGGCCTCGGGGTTCTCCTACAGTCACTTGGTCGGGGCTATAGGGCATGGCTATCTAGTAGTGTTTCCCGGCGACTATCCGCGTACAATATGAGATTGTGATGGAGTTTTGATCCGAATCGAAACTCCGTAGCAATCGATCAAAAGAGATTAAAACGCGAGATTTACAAAACACAAACTAGTTTTCACAAAACTAATTAATGTGGATTCCAAATATGGTATCAGAGCCAAGCTAGAGCATTAGGCGATGTCTAAACGAAGTTAAAGTGTTGATCGAGTTTCGAAACCCCAAAAATTCCAAGTTTCTGTAAAATTTTTCAAAAGTTGATATTTTCCAGATTAAAAATATTCAAAAAATCATGTAGGGTTTTTAATGGAGCCACAAGAAATACGAAGCTCTAACTCCTCTAAACCACCGCGGAACCGTGGCCCAAACCCTAGTTTGGCCGCGGTTCTACCGCAAGTTTTAATAATTATAATATTTTTTCATAAAAGCCCCTCGAGTTATATAAAAACAATATTTAAGTACTTTAGTAAATATAGGTTTAAGCAGGATCAATTTTCTTGAGCCCCAGGGAGCCAGAGAAAGTGAGTGCTTGCCTATTTAAGATAGAAAACTTAATTGAGTTATCAATGGTAATTGTCTTGAAAAAAGATACAAATCCTGCCGTCTATGTGCAGCAGTTACCAATGTCTCTCGAACCTAATTCAAGATCCAAATCAGTATATAAGAGTCTGACTCAGTCTGAGTTTAATTCAAATCTGAATCCAATATCAAACATGAATACTTGAACATGAACATGAATACTTGAAAATCAAACAACAATATTAAACATGTATACTTGACTTGACATGACCGAACCATGGTTATAACTTGACTTGACAACTTGATTACATCTTGAACATGACTACTTGAACATTTTTGTATCCATGGTTTCGGCAAGTCTAATAATTATAATCTATACAACACATTACGCGGGAATAAAGGGGTAGATTGGTACGGAACGTATATCGTGGCACAAGAGGTCACTTAAAAGACACTTACATGAATTCTCATGCCGTTGTCCCGGGGTTATGATGGGGCCTTGTACTACATGTTACCATAGTCCACGGGGTAAGATGGACTCCTCTCGTATACATGAATACCTTTTGTATCAAGCTACAAACAACCACGTTATAATATACCTGTACAATTTCCCTATTCATTCACATTACTTGTTAAATTCTCTTTCTTCTTTTGGGACTTACCGAGCGTTAGTTCGCCGACGACATTCCTTTCTATTTCTTTCTTTGGAATGTTCGTTAGGAGGACAGGACTCTCAGGAGATCGAGCCTAACCAGGAGGACTTGGACCAGCTCGCGGCTCAGCCTGACTTCTAGTTCCTTGTAATTACTTTCATTTTGTAAGCCACTGTTTAGGCACTGATTTACTCATTGTATCTTTTCTTTTCAAACAATTGTATGTAAAGATGAATGTAAATAAAGTTGATGTTATTTTATATCACTTGTCATTCTTGTACATTTTATATATTGCTTAATTACGCTTAACGTATCTATTTCTTAGTAAATACGTTGCGGCTTGCCACGTCACCATATCCGTCTACTGGGAAGCGGGGCGTAACACTCTAGGTTACTAATCTAGAGTGTCTAGTGATATAATATGTGGTTATAGTATTTTTCAATCTCTCTTCCTCCCTTATTTCTCAACACATGAAAGGGTAGGGAGGAAGATGAAGAAGGAGCTCAAGAAAAGTGCTTGTGAGGAGAAAGAACCAAAAGATGAGAATGAATCAAAAATCAAGAGAGAAAAATATCAATCATGGTTTTGTAAAACCATTTTTTCAATATAATAACACAACCATACTTGAATAGTTTGCACAACTGAATTTACATTTCATTTGTCAATACTATTTAAGTATGGTTCACACCATTCTCTCTTTTACACCTCATTTTCTCTTTTACACCTCATTTCCATTTTACAAATAAAATGGAAAATACATGATGAGGTGTCCTCCTTCTAGAATGTCTTTCCGTATAAATACGGAATATACTCTACCGTATATACATACCCGTACTCGTATCAAAATACGAACACCCAAAGAGATAGAATACTACAAAGAACATAATATTAGAATATACATATCGAAATGTGTATATGTAAATTATTAAATCAATACCTGATTTAATAATCCGGCTTAATCTTAAGCCGGCCAGTATTATCAACCGTCCGATCGAAAGCCCGGATAACACTAGAATATACATATCGAAATATGCATATGTAAATTATTAAATCAATAACTGATTTAATAATATGGCTTAATGCTAAGCCGGCTAGTATTATCATTCGATCGGAACCCTGCATGTATCAAAATACGGCTACTACATCATTTCGCCTGAACCAGGAAAACCTTCTGTGTTGGACTCTAAAGACTCGACAGTATTCTTACAGTGGGTTTAACCACAAGCACGTCAGCAGCACTAGCTGTACGTAACGGCTACCCAGGTACCCGTCGAAAAGGAAGGCCAACGAGCAAGCTCATCCGAACCCCTACTAAGTCTATCCGTGACAATCTCCGTACAGTCCGGTCTCTTCGTCTAAGAGTATTGCATACCAGGTTTAGGGGGTGGTAAGCGTCAGACCCCTGATAACCTGATAAGTTATATCGATTTGGCTCAGGACCAATCCGAGAAACTACTGATCTAACCATTAGTAAATCTTAACTGCCTTAGCCAAGGTCTTATGGTTCTAGCCAATTGGACACAGTGCGATATCGATTCCTAATACCGGGAGAAACGAATCCCTGACAATCACTCACTGCCTCCATGGGGCTCGGGACTGTACCTAACTAAAACCTGTTTGCACAACTCGGTAGAGCCGTGGTAGGGTAGTGATTAAAGCACAGTGGGGACTCACACGGGACAAATAATGATCTCAGGTCTAAAGACTAACTCATGTCACCTGAGAACCGCTATCCGTTGATAGCTATAATACCATCTAGAGGTTCTCGGCAAGTACGTCCAATGCACTCACCCCCAGTGAGCACTTGTATACAATCTTATGCGATCACACCAATGGCTGCAGGACCAACCACTGCCCCTCGTCGGGGTCTAGAAACGTATACACAAGTCTACCCTGGAATATCGACGCCCGGTCTTGATACTCCTACGACTTGGGACCTTTAAGGATGTGCTTATGGACTACCCAGCTCCCACAAGTATGATCACCATCATAACGCTGGTAGTCAAGCAAAATCCTATGGTCTTTATCAACATGTATCCGCGATATGTGGTATCGAATATAACATATGCACATGTTAAGATAAAGACAAACCAAAATAGTATACTACTGTAACAAGTCTTTATCAACATATATAAGTAATACAAAGCAGTAAGAAAAACAAATACACATGTTCATATAATGACAACTCAAATAGTATACTATACAACTGAGCAAGATTGTCATGTACATATATATCCCTAGCATCCTATACAATATAGGCCTCTAGAGCATACATATCCAACAATCTCCCACTTGCACTAAGGCCTGTAATTGGCGTACCGAATACCCAACGTCTGTTCTAGGGCCAGTTGTTGGCGTATCGCATACCCAACATCTCAAAAAGTCGCTCGAACTATGCTTGAGGGAGGGCCTTGGTAAATGGATCCGCTGTGTTGTCTTTCATATCTACTCTCCGGACCTCGATCTCCCTGATCAGGTGATACCGCCTTAAGATGTGCCTAGATTTCTGATGGGATCTTGGTTCCTTCCCTAAAGCCATAGCCCCGTTGTTATCGCAATACAAAGGTATTGGATCAATAATGGACGGAACCACCTCAAGTTCAGTAATGAACTTCTTCATCCAGACCGTTTCTTTTGCAGCATCTTTGGCAGCAATGCATTCAACCTCCCTCATCGAGTTTGCGACAGTGTCTTGTTTGGAACTCTTCCAACAGACCGCTCCTCCGTTGAGGGTAAACACAAAATCCAAGACAGACTTGCTGTCATCCTTGTCACTCTGGAAGCTTGAGTCGGTAAAGGAATCGACCTGGAGGTCTCCATTACCGTAAATAAAGAATATCTCCTTAGTCCTTTTCAGGTACTTGAGAATGTTCTTCACAGCTATCCAATGATTCTCACCTGGGTTCGACTGATACCGGCTCACCACGCTAAGTGCGTAAGCTACATCTGGTCTGGTACACAGTATCGCATATATTATAGATTCTACCGCCGAAGCGTAGGGTATAGTACTCATGCGAATTCTCTCCTCATCAGTTTTGTGAGACATCTCTTTGGAGAGGGTGATTCCATGCAAAGCGGGTATATTACCACGCTTAGAATCATCCATAGTAAATCTCTTTAGTATGGTCTCCATGTACCTGGACTGTGAAAGTCCCAACAATTTCTTGGATCTATCTCTGTATATCTTAATCCCCAGAATGTACGAGGCATCACCCAGGTCTTTCATGGTGACAGGAACAGCTTGACCGATTGTAGCATAGAAATGTCATTTCCTATCAAGAGAATGTCTTCCACATACAAGACTAGGAATACGATAGTTCTTCCTACAATCTTCTTATATATACAAGGCTCATCCTCGTTTTTAATAAAGTCAAATTCCTTGACTGTCTCATCAAAACAGATATTCCAGCTCTGCGATGCCTGCTTTAATCCATAAATGGATTTAAGCAATTTGCACACCTTCCCGCTGCTCCCACTGTCTATGAATCTCTCCGGCTGATCCATATAAACACACTTTTCTAAACTTCCATTTAGAAAAGTCATTTTTACGTCCATCTATCAGATATCATAGTCATGGAAGGCAGCAATGGCAAGTAGGATCTGAATGGATTTCAGCATAGCCACTGTAGAAAAGGTTTCATCATAGTCCACTCCTGGTCTGTGACGAAAACCTTTTGTAACAAGTTTAGCCTTATAGGTTTCTACCTGTCCATCTGCACCAATCTTCTTTTTGAAGATTATAACAACTCTGAAATCCCTGTACAAAAATTTCTTGTTATTGTACAGAAAAGGGTGTTACAGCCTGTGTAAGAGTTATAAGTTAAATTTGTTCAATAAAAACAAGAAACAACTTGTAGCTCACTGGTAAAACCTCTGCACTGCTGTGACATAGTCTGTGTGTTCGATTCTCATCAGACCCAATTATTTTTAAGATTTTTCTTTTTAATTTTTTCGGAAGCCCAAGAGTTGCACGTGCAATTCACGGAGAAACGAAAAGTTTCAGAAAAATCAAACAGGTGCAAAGAGGAGTAAACACCCAACTTGACACGTTGCACAGATCTCGAGACAGACCAATCAAATCCGACCGCCCGTTTTGCTTTTTTTCCCGCTGCCGCCGGTCCCGATGCGCCCAATTGCCTCCGTGCCTGTTTGATTCCCCTGCAATTAAACAGTGACCTTTAAATTCACCATTTAACACTATTTTAATTCTTTTAATCCACATTTTTAATTCCTAAATCCTAATTCTTCACTATAAATACCACCCCATGCCCTAACTCTTCCCCATTCTGAAATTTCTATCAAAAATTCTCTCAAACTCTCTAAGTACCAAGTGGAGTTAAGCACCCAAGAGGAGTAGCAAGCCAAGCTCGATGACCGGAGCATCTCTGACGAAACCATGACCCCCGAAAGCTTCTTTTCTCTCTTGTTAACCATTGTTGCCGCCAAAATTTTGGCTCAAAACTTGCTCCCTTATAAAATAATAACAATAAAATAAAAATAATAATAAAGGGAAA
Organism: Agapanthus africanus; assembly: GCA_030015575.1. Lineage (NCBI taxonomy): Eukaryota > Viridiplantae > Streptophyta > Magnoliopsida > Asparagales > Amaryllidaceae > Agapanthus > Agapanthus africanus. Next base: position 414,034,781 of record CM057338.1, on the reverse strand, counting down.
GCTCCGCATACAAAGCATGTAGGTACTGCCTCGGATAGAATTAAATCCTATGATGGCGCCTCACGTGCTCCTTACGCGGGCGCCGATGTGCAAAACAAAAACAGAAATTTATTAAATAAGAGTTAAAAACTCTGAGGTAGCACCTCACATGCCTTGCATGAGAGCGCCAGCGTCAAGAGTTAGAAACTCAGAGGCAGCGCCTCACGTGCCCTACATAAGGGCGCTGACGCCAGAACTAAAATTTCTCTGCCATTGGATCAAAGATCCAACGGAGATGATAAATCATCGGAGCACGGAATTAAATTCTGATTGAGAAAATACTCCCCAAATCTTTCTAAACAAGAAAGATTGTACTCTGCAAATCAGAGCACCGTTGGATTAAAGATTCAATGGTGATTAAAAATCACCAAGATACAGAATAAGCTCTGTATGGGAAAATATTTTCCCAATCTTTCTAAACAAGAAAGATTGTGCTCTGTAAATCAGAGCACCGTTGGATCAAAGATCCAATGGTGATTAAAAATTACCAAGATACAGAATGAGCTCTGTATGGGAAAATATTTTCCCAATCTTTCTAAACAAGAAAGATTGTGATCTGTAAATCAGAGCACCATTGGATCAAATATCCAATGGTGATTAAAAATCACCAAGATACAGAATAAGTTCTGTATGGGAAAATATTTTCCCAATCTTGTTAAAAACAAGAAAAATATCTTCTGTAAAACAGAAGTTCTTGGATCAAAGATCCAACGGTGGATAAAATCCCCAAATCAATTAAGAAACCTCTCAACGAGAGATTTCCTTAACTGAATCAACAAATTTGCCTCCACTATATAAAGGCCCCAAGACTTCAAGTCTTGCATACACACAGAGAGAGAGAGAGAGAAACCCCCCCCCCCCCCATAAACTTTAAAAGTTCAAAAAGAAGAGCAAGCAAAAAGAGCTTGAAGAGAGAAGAAAGAAGAAGAACTTTCTTCAAGGCAAATAGAGATCATAGTACCTCATCTGCGTACCCAAGGGTTTAAACCTTTATAAAAGAACATAGTTCTTTCTCTGGATCTGAGATTCATGAGACAAGTCTCCCACAAATGAGAATTTAATTCTCGTAGGGATGAATTTATTCTTGGGGGTTGAAGATCCAGGGGAGAACAAAGAATTGAACTCTTCAGAAAAATGCATAAAGAAGGAACCAGCGTCGAGCGCCTCACGTGCCCCCTCACGTGGGCGCTGCTGAGATAAAGAGTGCTTAGCACTCGGTGATTGGCGCTCAGCGCTGAGCGCCTCACGTAAAAAAGAGTGCTCTACACTCATTGGCTGGTGCCCAGCGCCAAGCGCCTCACGTAAAAAAGAGTGCTCTACACTCATTGGCTGGTGCCCAGCGCCAAGCGCCTCACGTGTCCTTCACGTGGGCGCTGTTTAATATAAAACGCTCTGCCCATAGAGCCTAACGCCACAAAGAGTGTTTAACACTCCATAAAAAACAAAGAAATATGGTGAGAGTCAGAGCCCATATCAATGCCCAGCATTGTTGCACATAAAAGGGACCAAACACATAAAAGTGTTCAACACTTTATTGAAAACTGAATGGACTGAGCCCAAGTTGACCAAAAGTCCCTAATTCAGATCAACCGAGCCTATGTACTCACAATTTCTTTAAATTGGCCTTAGTCCCAGACCTGACTACAGATCTCCTAACCGACATTAGTTCAAGGGTACATCTCCCCACACCTCTGATATATGTCGTTGTAATCCTTCAACGTCTTCAGGGAGGTGGCGGGTCCCGACAACCAACAATTCTATGGACCGCAACGTCCTTAAACTAACAATGGACCGTAACGTCCTTAAACTAGCTATGGACCGTAACGTCCTTAAACTAGCAATGGACCGCAATTTCTTTAAACTAACAATGGACTGTAATGTCCTTAAAGTAGCTATGGACCGTAACGTCCTTAAACTAAAACGGTATAGCCCAAACGCTCTTCCGTTGGATCGAAAATGATCCCGAACCCCCGTTAAGTAGATCCCAATCCAATATCGGATTAACGTATCCTTAACAAATATTTAAGTTGATCTTAATCTTAAACAAGGTCAACGATCCTTAAATTAAACCAAACCCAAATCTAAGAAAATACGGATTTAGACTAATCCACGCCCTACGGGCGACAACGCAAATTAGTCTCCGTATACAATCCACGGGCAACCAAAAATAAAATAAACACACACGACATGAAGCGACCTTCTGGAGCAGGAGAAAGTGGTTATCTCTATGCGGTAACGTAATTAACTGCAGGGGCTTGCGCCTGCAAGGAAGAGCGTCCCTACAATAAAAAAACCCCTAATAACGAGGGGGAATCTGACGAAGTCTGCTACAACGGCCGCATTTGTCTAAACCTCCGATACACGGTGACATAAATCAACTTGGCATCTTCGAAGAGGTGGAAAGATAAAACGAAATAGCATCTGCCCCCAAAATTTAGGCCAGATGTCCTAACATCCCGGTCGCGTCTTTCGGCGATAAACAGATTCCGGCACGCCCGGTGGGACCTTTTCCTCTTTCCACTCTACACTTCGTGTGTCGTGTTTTTCCGTGATTAAATAATCACGGTATATATGTTTGTGGTTGCCCTTGGGTGATGGGATACTGAAGCCGGCGTTTCGTGTTTTCCGAGAATGGCATTTGCTTTCACTCACCGCAACTCAGGCTTTGTCACATCTGGCGGAGTCAAGTATGGGTCACTTGCAGCCTCAAATCTCTGCAATCCGGCTCTTCAAGAAATCAACGGGCTTATCTTTGGGTCGATACTCCCACCTCTCACCCTCAGTGCCTCAACGCCGATGGAGGAAGCCCAGAGGAAGTCTGTCTTCCACAGGCTGGCTCTCCAAGCAGCAGCTTTGCCGAAGGAATCAGTCCTCAAACAATTGGCACATGCCAAGAACCAAGGTCGACGCAGGGGGCAGAATATTCAAGCTCTCAAAGGAAACAGGAGGCAAGCTCTAAAAAATCTTGAAGCTAATCAAATCCCGGCTGTAAGAAACGGTCGACGTCGATATCGGCATCATACAAAATGAGCTGGGGGCAGTTCTCTGTATGGTCCTGTTTCAACCCCAGTGGTGAATGTTATTGTTCTAACCAGGAATAGCTTCAAACTGTTTTGAAGGGTCAGACAAAATTCTCCTACCGCAATATTGATGAAATCTCCGCAGCCCATGGAGATCCCACGAGAGCAGAAACCAGTTCGCTCCCTAAAACAGCTTTCCTCATCTATATATAAGGTGTGGAAGCAGGTGAAGGTCTCTGTCGTCAACCGTGGCTCTTCCCCTAGACATCAGTCAAATTCTGACAAATCCCCTTTTAGATACAAGGGGATTCATCCCAAGACGGATCCTGATACAGCGGTTCCTCCCAAAACTATAGCGGCTTTTCACAAAAAAGAGAGGCCTAATAAAGCTTAAGTGCCCAAAGCAAACTCCAAAGGCCAAAACTCCAAACACCCCAAGCCTGGGGGCATGGTAGTTCACATAGTCTATATGGTAGATTCCAAAGACGAAGTTCGAGCTTCTACCAGTCACCGACCTCAAACTCGGTCCCTGACAAAAGTTCAACTGCAACGTAAAAAGCTGCAGGAGATGCTCGCTCAGGCGGCAGCAAACACTAATCCATCGCCTAAGGAAAATCCTGAGGATGCACCCGAAGAAAGAGTAGAGAAAAATTCGGATATTGATTTCTTAAAGCGCGCTCTAAAAAAGAGAGATGAAGAAGCGACATAAATGTCTACTAAAATGAACCATATGGCCCTTCTGATTCAGAATATGGCTGGAATGATGGTTCAATCGGAACAACTGGCAGATGAACCACCGGTAGTCGGTCTTAAAGATAAGGATGACATTTCAAATCCTCTGTAAACCTCATCAATGGCTGAGGAGGAAATGATTTCTAAAAGAAAAGTTGGACACATATATCGCTCAGCAAGTCAAAACTCACTACGCCAGTGAAGCATCAAATAGGCCAATCAAGACTGGTCGACCGTATCCGGCGTGCTACGATCAAATACAGAACTCGCCAGAATACATACTTTCGACTCCACATATGCAAAGGAACCGAGAATCCTCACCAGCACATCGCGCGATTTATGTGCGGTAACACTGGAGAGAATGATATACTTTTCCCCTAACAGTTCGTCAGCGGTCTGGCGGGCATCGCCTTCGAATGGTGTGTAGAACTCCCAAATGATTTCGTGAAGGGCTTCAACGAAATGGATATGCTCTTCTGTCAGGAATTTGCTAATGAGAACGAACATACTACCGTGACGGCGCTGATCAACGAAAGGGTTAAACCGAATGAGACTTAGGTTCAATATGTTACCCGATAACGAAATCTCTGGTCAAATACAAGCAACGCATCGATGAAGTTGTAGCCATGGGAATGCTCATAGCCACCCTTGACACAAATTCAAAGGCGTCCTCGTATATGGCCCTCTTCAAGCCGACGACCTTCTAAGAACTCATGGATAAAATGACTCTATTGGATTGAATGGGTCAAGACTCTTTCTCATCTGATGATGACGAGTGAAAAGAGGAGGCAAGATGGCGTTTGTCGCCTATGCTCAACAAAATAAGCGGCTCTGAAGCAACCTGTCGCCAAAATAGCGACGGCGTGGGTACTCGTTCCCCCCGAGATATACATAGGGGGCATATTCCTCACTGGCGGAAGAATCTCTATGTAGAATGGTGTTTCCTTCTCAAAGGACAGGAAGGATATTAAGGGTCCTACAAACAGGTCCTACAATCTAGTGGAATACCTCACTAAAAAAAACAAAAAAATGGTATGTCCACAAGCAAAATGGGCACAGATGAAAACCCGAAAGGGCGCTGTGAGTAAAAACAACAGGATTGCCGACGAGCTTGTAAAAACCTGGAAAGGCGCAATCTCGTCAAAAAAAAAGGTATGTCCATAAGCAAAATAGCCACGGATGAAAACCCGAAAGGGCGCCATGAGTAAAAACAGCAGGACTACCGGCGAGCTTGTGAAAACCCGGAAGGGCGCAACCTCGTTAAAATAAATACACTTACGAGATCCTCACGACTCGTAAGAAGAATCCCCCTGTGAGACCTTCACGGCTCATAGGATTCAAAAGCCTTAAGTTACAGGGATCTAGACCTGTTCTTAAGCCGTCATATCCCCAAATTGCCCTACAGGCGGTCCATATTGACCCTTGTATACAATCCAGGGACACGAATAAATATTTCTTTGCCAAGTTCTACAAATGGAAAGAAATATCCCCATATGGTGAATAACACTTGTAGGTCCTCTCGACTTATAAGGAGAAAACACTCTTGGAAGATCCTTACGACATACAAGAGAAGACATCATTTAGGAATCCCCATAATTCTTAAGGAGAAAATACGCCTACGAGATCGTCACGACTCGTAGGGAGAAAACCTTTTATGAGACCCTTAAGGCTCATAAAGTCAAAAGTCTTAGTCAATAGAATCCTAACCCTGTCCACTAAGCCACCTTTGTCCAAATCGACAGGGGCAAATGATGATTCACTCCTGGCACTATCCCAGTTGTAGCGATACTGACGCCTAAACAGGTATCAAACTCCAAGTCAACCTCTTTGGAAAGTGCCGTCCCTACAACCATCTAATGAATAAGGGGACCCCGTTCGTTTGGGATCGCAAATGCGAAAGTGCACTGGACGAAATCAAGCAATATCTGCAGAACCCGCCGGTACTGATCGCTCCGGTCAAGGGAAAGCCCCTCATCCTGTACACAACAGCCCTTGAAGGTTCTTTAGACGCGTTATGGGCACAGGAGAACGACCAGGGGAAGGAGGGAGTTCTCTATTATTTGAGTCGAGTTCTCCTGGGAGCAGAAAACAACTACTCCCCCATCGAAAAGTATTGCCTGGAATTGATCTTCGCAGTAACGAAGCTTCAACATTATGCCTTAGCAAATGAGGTCCATCTCATATCAAAGGTGGATCCTCTCAAGTATTTGATGTCAAGAGCCATGTTAACAGGAAGGCTTTCCAAATTAGCTCTCCTCTTGATGGAGTTCTCGATAGTATATCGACCCCTCAAGGCAATAAAAGGCCAGGCCATTTTTGACTTTCTCGCTTAGCATCTGATACCTGCCGACTCTCCCTTGAACTGCGAGTTGCCGGACGAACACGCGTTTGACACAATTGACAGGGAGAAAGAAGGGAATGATACCCGATGGGAACTCTACTTAGATGGAGCGTCCTCCCTGAAGAAGCGAAAGCAAAACGCCCCCATGATTAAAGCCGGGGTGGGCCTTATCTTCGTGACTCCATAAGGAGGGATTATGCATTTTTCCATTTCCTTAACGGAGCCAAGAATAAACAATGAAGCTGAATATGAAGCTTTGATAGCAGGTCTCGAGATTGCTGTCGACATGGGCATCGAAAACCTCCTCATATATGGAGACTCCCAGTTAGTCGTCAGCCAAGTAAATGGCGACTACAAGATGTGCAATCTAGAACAGATCAGGTATGGTGAAAGAGTGCAGCAATTGCTGACACAAATTCCCTCTTACAACCTGGAAAGCATACCGCGTGTGGAAAATAGCAAGGCGGATGCGTTAGCCAAGCTCGCTAAAGAACTGGCCGACGAAAACCTCGATGACGTAAAGATCATTGTGCAAAGTCGCCGGATTCTCGCTCCAGCAGAAATATTTCTGAAGTCGTCTAAAGAAGAGGAAGCAACCGAATAAGAGGCCTTCCAATTGGAGGATGAAGAAAGGGTGAAGGATTAGAGAGAAGTCTTCATAAACTACTTCAAATCCCATCAAACGCCCGAAGACGCGTCATCAAGACATCAGCTCATGAAGAGAGCCCTGTCTTTCGCCTTCGTCAATGGTACTCTTTATAAGAGATCAGTCGATTGTCTATGGATGAGATGCCTAGGACCGGAAGAAGCAAAAAGGGTCATTCAAGAAACTCATGACGGACTCTGCGGTTCCCATCAAGCTGGGCCAAAGATGAAGCTGAAGATCAAAAGAATGGGTTACTACTGGCCCACGATGATTCAGGACTGCCTCGAATATGTGAAGCAGTGTCACTCGTGCCAAATTCACGGGGACTTCATTCACCAGCATCCGAATCCGCTACACCCAACATTGGTTACCTAGCCATTCGAAATGTGGGGAACCGATATAATCGGGCCCATCGAACCGGCGTCATCCAAGGGATACCGGTTCATACTAGCAACAACCGATTACTTCTCTAAGTGGGTAGAAGCAATACCGCTAAGAGAGGTGAAGACGGAGAACATCCTCCATTTCTTCAAGACACACGTCCTCTACCGGTTCGGCACTCCGCGGAGAATTATCTTTGATAATGGCCAGCCTACAGAAGCTATAAGATCAGCCGCTTCGCACAACAGCATAAAATAGATTAGAGATACTCTTCAGTCTATAACCCCCGAGCTAACGGTCTAGCTGAGGCTTTCAACAAGACCTTGACAAAGATCATAAAGAAAACGGTGTCTTGAAATAAAAAGGACTGGCACGAGAGATTGCATGAAGCTCTCTGGGCCTATCGGACCACGTTCAAGACGGCCACGAATACAACACCATTCGTGTTAGTATTCGACACGGAAGCGGTACTTCCCTTGGAGATAGAGCTACCCACTCTACGAGTGGCGGTTCGGTACGAACTGACGGATGAAGAAAATGCCCATCTTCGGCTTGAGGAGCTCGATGCCCTCGATGAAACTCATCTCATGGCGCAACAAAACCTATAAGCTTACAAAGCAAGGATGACGCGCTCATACGAAAGACTGACTAGGCCGAGAACATTCTACCAAGGCGAACTCGTGCTAGTCATAAAAAGACCTATGATCCCCAACCGTGCCAAACGGAGGAAATTCAAGCCGAACTACGAGGGCTCGTACATCATAGACAAGGTCTACCAAGGTGGAGCCTACTTGCTCATGGATATGCATGGCGCAAGTCCCTTCCGACCAATAAACGGCCGGTTCCTGAAAAAATACTACGCCTGAAAAGTCACGGCCCATGTCAATGATAGATGACGACGCCTATGTCCGCTCGCTATCTTCTTGAGTTAAGGCTCTAAGAGTAATACCCAATAGTACTCCATCTCAAACATGGAGAGCAACAGACCATAACGTCCTTAAACTAGCTACGGACCGTAATGTCCTTAAACTAACAACAGAACATAATGTCCTTAAACTAACGATGGACCGGGATGTCCCTAAACTAACATTGGACCGAGATGTTCTTAAACTAACAATGGACCGTAATGTCCCTAAACTAACGATGGACCGGGATGTCCCTAAACTAACGATGGACCGGGATGTCCCTAAACTAACAATGGACAGTGATATCCTTAAACTAAGTACGCCGCCTCAAAACTCGGCGATAATGGAATGCAAGTCCACAAGTCCCAGCGGTGAGGACTGCAACTCAAATCCTACCGGCAAAATGGATGGATCACATGCGGCAAAACTATTCTCGAGAGTTTCATCGTTCATTCAAAAAAAAGGTACGTTCACAAGTGAAATAGGCACGGATGAAAACCCGAAAGGGCGCCGTGAGTAAAAACAGCAGGACTACCGGCGAGTTTGTGAAAACCCGAAAGGGTGCAATCTTGTTAAAATAAAGACACTTACAAGGTCCTCTCGACCCTGTGAGGAGAAATACCCGCGTGAGATCCTTACGCCTTACAAGGGAGCAACACACTTAGGGATACCCACGATTCCTAAGGAGAAATACCATTTACGAGATCCTTATGACTTGTAAGGAGAATCCCCCTTATGAGACCCTCACTGCTCATAGGATTTAAAAACCTTAAGCTACAGGGATCTGAACCTGTTCTTAAGCCATCACATCCCCAGTCGCCCTACAAGCGGTTCAATATTGACCCTTGTATACAATCTACGGGCACAAATAAACGTTTCCATCACCAAGTTCCACCAATGGTGCGAAATTTCCCCATTTGGCTAACGATACTTGTAAGTCCTCTCGACTTATAAGGAGAAAACACTCTTGTAAGATCCTTACGACTTATAAGAGAACAACACACTCAAGAATCCTTACGATTCTTAAGGAGAAAACGCACCTACGAGATCCTCACGACTCGTAAGGAGAAACATCTTTATGAGACCCTTACGGCTCATGAAGTCAAAAGCCTTAGTCGATAGGATCCTAACCCTATTTGCTAAGCCATCTTTGTTTGAATCGATAAAGGCACATAATGATTCGCTCCTGGAAATATCCCAGTGGCTGCGATGCTGATGCCTAATTCGGTATCAAATTCCAAGTCCCTTCACGGCATTTGCTCCTGGCAATATTCCAGTCACAGCGATACTGATGCTAAGATTGGTATCAGGTCTTGAGTTCCATATTCGCAGCAAAAAGTCAGCGAGCTATAAATGTATATGAAATAGCCGAAATGATAGGGCAACTTGCAACAAAAATCAGCAAGTAAAATATATGCATATAAAAATAGCCGAAATGATTGGTCAACTCGCAATAAAAAGCAGCGAGTAAAGAAAAAGAAAAATAGCTGAAAGGATTGGGCACCGCGAAAAAATAGCCGAAATGATCTGGCAATCACGACTTTCACGATATAAAAAGATGAAATGATAGAGCATCACGGAAATAAAAAATGAAATGAAACGTTTTTTGCCTTACAAGCGGTTCAATATTGACCCTTGTATACAATCCATGGGCACAAACAGAAAGGGAACCATATCGTCTCACCAGGTTTCGTCAAAGGGAAGACAGATCTCAATGGCTACATCTACAGCCTAGAAATCAACAACGACTTTCCTTCTCGTTCCAACCTGAAGCAGATGTGACGTCGACAAACGGAGCCACGGCGAAGTCCCTTAGTTCCAAATCTCGACGGTTCACAGATAGCCTAGAGACTACCTCGGAGCCACGACGAAGTCCCCTAGTTCCAAATCTCGATGGTTCACAAACAACCTAGAGACTACCCCGGAGCCATGGCAGAGTCCCTAGTTCTAAGTCTTGACGGCGACATCTACAGCCTAGAGATCAACAACAGCGTTCTTCCTCCCTCCAGCAGGATACAGTCGCGACATCAACAAAACGGAGCCATGGAAAAGTCCCCTAGTTCCAAACCTCGATGGTTTATAGACAACCCAGAGACAACCTCGACATTCATCGCAATATTGCAGACACAATATCAACAAACGAAGCCAAGGAAAATCCCTTGCTTCAGGGTCTTGACGGCAACTCAAATGAGACCTGAAAAGACTATCGGAGATCATCCTGCTCCAATGCAGAGTAGTCATGACTCATCGGGGCTCCCAAACTGAGCCTAACCTCAAGTAAAAAAGCGCCATGGAATATCCCTAACGCTTGCTCTTTAGACGGTAATATCACCTGGAAGATTTCTTGAAGACGTCTTGTCCAGCCCCCGAAGGGATCAGAGACACGACAGTCGTGGGGCTACCCGAACAACAAGATTGCATATCGGGGAATATATTGGCCAACGCGACAGTGCGACGGGTAGAAAACCCTAGTACCACAGATGCTCTTAACTTCTATCCAATGCTTCTCACCTGGGTTTGACTGATACCTTCTTACAACTCTAAGTGCGTAAGCTACGTCTGGTCTGATACATAACATCACATACATTATAGATCCTACAGGCGAAACGTAGAGTATAATGCTCATGTGAGCCCTCTCATCATCAGTCTTTGGAGACATCTCTTTGGAGAGGGTGATCCCGTGACAAGCGGGTAAATTACCACGCTTGGAATCTTCCATACTAAAGCACTTTAGTATGGTGTCAATGTACCTGAACTGTGATAGTCCCAACATTATTTTAAACCTATCAAGATAGATCTTAATCCCCAGAATGTAGGAGGCATCACCCATGCCTTTCATGGAGAATTTCTGCGATAAGAAGAGCTTGACTGATTGTAGCATAGGGATATCATTTCCTATCAGGAGTATGTCATCCACGTATAATATGAGGAAGAATACTCCTCCTACAATCTTCCTATAAATGCATGTTCATCTACATTTTTGATAAAGTCAAATTCTTTACCTGTCTCATCAAAGCAGATGTTCCAACTCCGCGATACTTGCTTTAATCCATAAAATGGATTTAAGCAACTTGCACACATTTCCGCTGCTCCCACTGTCTAAAAAACTCTCTGGCTGATCCATGTAAACGCACTCTTCTAAATTTCCATTTAGAAAAGAGATTTTCACGTCCATTCGCCAGATATCATAGTCATGAAAGGCAGCAATGCAAAACAGGATCCGAATAGATTTAAGCATAGCCACTGGAGAAAAGGTTTCATCATAGTCCAATCCTGGTCTTTGACGAAAACCTTTTGCAACAAGTTTAGCTTTATAGGTTTCTACCTGTCCATCTGCGCCAATCTTCTTTTTGAAAATCCATTTGCATCAAACGGGTTTTGCCCCAGGAGGAGCAACTTCTAAAGTCCATACTTTGTTGGTGTACATGGATTCCATCTCGGATCTCATAGCGTTCAGCCACTTCACCGGGTCTTTACTCATGATAGGATACTAAAAACCAGTAGGCTCATCATCGTCGATAATGCAATCCTCTCGATCTCCGTCTATGAGAAACCTATAGTATCTCTAAGGAGAATGAGAATGCCTACTGAATCTGCGGAGTGGCGTCGGTTCGTCGGGCTTTATTGAAACCTCAGGTTCCTCTGAGGCTTCAGCAGTAGTTCGTGGTTCTGAAATTTCTTCCAGTTCTACCGCGCTCCCACTAATTTCTTTTGCAAGAAATCCGTTCTTTAAGAAGACTATGTGGCGAGCGACAAACACCTTTTGTTTTTCAGTGTGGTAGATAAGATATCCTCATGAATTTTTGAGATATTGTACAAACTTGCATAAAACTGATCGTGCCTCGAGCTTGTTCGAATTCTATTTTTTGAAAAAAGCTGGACACCTCCATATCTTAAAATACTTAAGACATGGTCTCTTCCCACTCCATATCTCATATGGAGTGGTAAGCATAGACTTAGTTGGAACCCTATTCAATAGGTATGCAGTTGATCCTAGCGCAAAAACCCAGAAAGAAAGTGGCAACTCAGCACTACTCATCATGGAACGCACCATATCGATTAGCGTGCGATTCTTCTCTTTGATACACCGTTATGCTGAGTTATATACGGAGGAGTAAGCTAAGAAAGAATTCCATTCTCTTTTAAACATTCAAGGAAAGTGGTACTTAAGTATTTTCCATCCTGATCAGATTGAAGTATCTTGATACTTTTACCTGTTTGTTTCTCCACTTTATTCTTATACTCCTTGAATTTCTCGAAGGCCTCGAATTTGTTTTATTAAGAATACATGTCCATACCTTGAGAAATCATCAGTAAAAGTGATGAAATAGGAGTAACCGCTTCGTGCATGTGTAGAAATCGGACAACATACATCGCTGTGTATGAGTCCCAAGAGCTCAGTGGCTCTTTCTCCGTGTCCTGTGAACGGAGATTTGGTCATCTTTCTTTTGATACATGATTTAAAAGTTGCATATGATATATTCGAACGGATCCAAATATCCATTTTTATATAACTTAGTCAGCATTGTTTCATTAATATGACCAAGTCTACTGTAACGACTCTGAAATTCCTGTACAAAAATTTCTTGTTTATTATACAGAAAAGAGTATTACAGTCTGTGTAAGAGTTATAGGTTATTTTTGTTAAATAAAAGAAAGAAGTAACTTGTAGCTCACTGGTAAAGCCTCTACACTGCTGTGACATAGCCCGTGTGTTCGAATCCCATTAGACCCAATTATTTTTAAGATTTTTCTTTTTAATTTTTCGGAAGCCCAAGAGTTGCATATGCAATTCATAGAGAAACGAAAAAAATTCAGAAAAATCAAACATGCGCAAAAAGGAGTAAACCCTGACTAAACCACGTGGCACGAATCTCGAGGCAATTGCCCAAGATCCGACGCCCATTCTTGGGATTTGGCCGGCGCCGACGAGTGAGATGTGCCCAATTCCCTCCGTGCTTTGTACACTAGTCCCTTCGACCTCCCTCAACTCCCATGCACTGTTTGATTTCCCTGCAATTAAACAGATACCTTCAAATTCATCAAATAACACCATTTTAATTCACTTAATCCAAATTTTTAATTCCCAAACTCTTAATTCTTCACTATAAATACCACATTATGTCCTGGCTCTCCTCTATTCTGAAAATTTCTATCAAAATTATCCCAAAAGTTCCTAAGTGCAAGTGATGTCAAGTGGAGTTAGCAACAAGCTCTTTTCATCGAAGATCAAAGTCGTTTCCGGAGCTTCCGCGACGCCACGGAATCCCTCCTCTTTTCCTTAATCTCTTCCCAACGCTACACAACGTGTAAGTCCATCTTATCTCTTCTTCTTTCATTTCAAAACATCTTATAAAAATATATCGGTAAAGTGGAGCTAACTCCGATACGTGTGATTTTAACCTTTGTACTCCCATCTTTAAAGCACAATAGGCCAAACTAACTTTCTCACACTACTTGTAACTTTATTTACAATCATTTAGTTTTGAGTTTAACCAAAATTTTCATGTGAAGCAGTTATATAACGCACTTTTCATTAAAATACCATGAACTTTAGTATAACCCTTATTTCGATAATTGTTAAAAATACCTTTAGAAAAACTTCACGGGGTAACGACCTACCCCATAGGGACACTATGGTTTTATAGCACGGTATTCTAAACATATGGCTAATCTAAATAATAAGTTATACATTAAAATACCACACCTTTTCAAAACGGTTTTTTTAATCGAGATTCTTAAATCCTTGGCAATTACGCCTCTACAACTCTCGTCAGGGGACTCGCTAATGAATGGTACAGATTATTGCACATCCTTGGGACGGTAGAGCGAGATGCATAACTCCTCACGGAGTATTCGGTCTCGAAAGGAAATAAAAATACGGTTTTTAAGAAATACGAATTTCTAAATAAAAACTAAAATTTGGAAAATTATATAAAACTATGAATTCCTATTTTCAATAAAAATATATTATGAAACTATATTTTTAAAATGAAAGATTAAAATATTAATAAAATACCATCAAGTTTCCAAAAGGGCTAGTTTTCATAAAAATTCCCTAAACTTTTAAAAGCTAGATTTTATCATTAAAACACCTCAACAATTAAAATACATGTTCATGAAAACCCTAAATATTATAAATCACCATCGAGGTTGTATTTTAAACTATATTAAAGTATTTTTCATAAACCCCCTTGAGATATGCAAAACAATATTTTAAGGACTCTAGAATAATATAGGCTTAAGCGGTATCATTTCTCTTGAGTCTCGGGGAGCCGGAGAAAGTGAGTGCTTGCCTATTCAGATTAGACAACTTAACGGAGTTTTCAATGGCAACTGTCTTGGAAAAATACACAAATTCTGCCGTACATGTGCAGCAGTTGCCGATTACTCCCGAACCTAAGAATTTCCAAGAACCAAATTCTTTCATAAGATTTCGATTTCAACCTGAATCCAAACTCAAACCAGAATCCAAAATCAAACACGAATTTGAATACTTAATCATGAACCTGAACACTTGAATTCAAAAATCAAATTCAAACTGTAGGGTTTTTTTTGTCACCCCATTGAGATGGGAATATGCGCGTGCTTGTCAGGCGCATTACAGATTCCCCCTGCCTAGGATAGACCGGGGTTTAATGATTGTGGGGATCCGAATCTCCGGCAGCTGCGGACTAAGCTGGCGTTAATTACCCATCGCCTTTGGAGCGAGAGAACCTTCGATTAACGGGCTAACTGGTCATGCGAACTCAATGTGCAGTGTCGTGTTTTGAATGGGTTTTGGATATATCGGGGGCCCTGCAGAGTTTTTACGGGGGTCCCGCTACCCGGATAGCGGGCTGGGGGTCAAAGGGGTTAGCAGCCCCCTTGCGGGGTGCGGGATAACGCCCCGTTAGAAATTTTTTCTAACAGGGACAGTGTCGTGGAGCATGTGTGTGTGCAAATATGTATACATATGTATATGTATATGTATGTACATAAAAAGAGGGAGAAAAGGCATCTAAGGGATGCGTGGGGCCAGTGCCTTGAGCGCTATGCGCTTAGGTGCTATACGCTCAGGCGCAACCGCGCCATGTGTCGACACGTGGACGCTTTGCGCATGAGCGCTGGGCGCTGGAGCGCAAGCGCGCCACGTGTCGGCAAGTAGGCGCCTTGCGCTCGGGCGCAGTCCGCTGGAGCGCAAGCGCGCCACGTGTCGGCACGTGGGCGCCTTGCGCTCGGGCGCAGTGCGCTTGAGCGCAAGCGCGCCACGTGGGCGCCATGCGCTCGGGCGCAGGGCGCTGGAGCGCAAGCGTGCCACGTGTCGGCATGTGGGCGCTTTGCGCTCGAGCGCTAGCGCGCCACGTGTCGACACGTGGGTGCTAGGCGCTTGAGCGCTTGGGCGCCGGCGGGGAAAAGAGGGCTTTTAGTCCCAGAAACTCTCGAAAGAGAAATTAGAGTGGAGTTAAACTCCTAAGATGTTTTGGGGTTGATAAAAGGGGTTTTTCTTCTTCCTCCTCTATTGACAGGATCTTGAAGATCAAGAGATGTGGGATGTTAAAGATCTCTTCTTTTTGAGATATGATGGTAGATCTAAGTTCCTCTTCATGGGTTTTGTGGTGAAAAACTATTTAGTTTTGGAAAAGGAAGAGTAAAACTCTTGATTTAATTCAAAAGGAAGAAGAAGGTTTGAAACCTTCAGAAAGGGGAAAGAGACACAAACCCTAGGTTTTTTGAGAGAATGAAGAGTGTTTATTTATTCATCATCATGTTGCCTTTTATAGGCTTAAATATTTACATATAGCCCCTTTGGCTTCACAAAATGGCATTTGCCCCATCCCATGGCTCATGCGCCATTTCATTTTTGCACATAAGCCATGGGCTTACAAAATATTTGCTTTATGCCCATTTTGCATACATTCATGTATATAAAAAATTACATAAAAATTATTTATTACATGATTTTGTTGTTAGCATGGGGAGGCTGGCCGCGGGCTCGACTTGGGCATGGGCCCGCTTGAGCTGGGCTTGGGCCCACCTAGCTTGGGGGTTGACCTTGACTTTGACTCGGTCAACCAGGGTGCAAATTTTTACCCCAACAAATTGCCCCCCATCAATGAATGCACACAGCATATGTGGGTCGTGTGCATGAAATTGATGGATCTTCTTTTGCATGGAGGCGACTTGCTTTGGTTCCCACTTTTTGGATATACTGCCCTTTTTACGACATGAACGGTCGATTCTGCCCTTTTTGTGACTTGGACAGTCGGCGCTTGATACGTCTCCGAGACGGAGTGTCCGTGGTAGACGTTTCCCTAGCCTGGAGTGATCTGGTTCCTGCTTTGTAGGAAGCCTGCACTGCCCTTTTTTACGACATGGACGGTCGACGCTCTAATTCGGAGCGATTTGGGTTCCCGATTTGTAGGAAGCCTGCACTACCCTTTTTTACGACATGGACGGTCGACGCTCTAATCCGGAGAAATTTGGGTTCCCGATTTGTGGGAAGCCTGCACTGCCCTTTTTGCGACATAGACGGTCGACGCTCTAATCCGGAGCGATTTGGGTTCCCGATTTGTGGGAAGCCTGCACTGCCTTTTTTGCGACATAGATGGTCGACGCTCTGATCCGGAGCGATTTGGGTTCCCGATTTGTGGGGAGCCTGCACTGCCCTTTTTGCGACGTAGACGATCGATGTTGGAATTGGTTGGTTTGATTTGAGTTGGCATCAGCATCGCTACACTGGAATATGGTACCAGGAGCGAATCATCGTCTGTCTTTGAGAGGATTTTGGGATTGGTATTTTTGTCGGCATCTGCATTGCTGCACTGGAATAATGCTAGGAGCAACTCATCATCTGCCGCGGGAGGATTTAGGAATTGGTTTTTTTTTGTTTGGCATCTGCATTGCTGCACTGGAATATGGTACCAGGAGCGACTCATCATTCGCCACTTGGGGTTTGGGTTTGGTTGGCATCTGCATCGCTGCACTGGAATATGGTACCAGGAGCGACTCATCACTCGCCATTTAGGGATTGGGATTTTGAATTTGGTTGGCGTCTGCATCGCTACACTGGAATATGGTACCAGGAGCGACTCATCATTCGCCACTTGGAGTTTGGGTTTGGTTGGCGTCTGCATCGCTGTACTGGAATATGGTACCAGGAGCAACTCATCATTCGCCATTGGGGTATGGGATTTGGAATTTTGTTGGCGTCTGCATCGCTGCACTGGAATATGGTACCAGGAGCGACTCATCATTCGCCGTTTGGGGATTGGGGAGCGATGGCTTAAGAGACAGGTTTAGATCCTTATCACCTAAGGCTTTTCAATTTTATGGGCCGTGAGGGTCCCATAAAAGCATTTTCTCCCTACGAGTCGTAAGGATCCCGCAGGTGTATTTTCTCCTTAGGAGTCATGAGGACTCCCAAGTGTGTTTTTCCTTTGTGAGTCGTAAGGATCCAACGAAGGTTTGTTCTCCTCATGTATCGTGAGGACACATGAGTGGGTCTTCCCAATGGAGCATAATTCCGAGGGCGGAGACCGGCCACGTAACTGGTGATTGCGATGGGGCATAGGCATGGTGAGAATTATTTAAGCCCGTGGATTGTATACAGTAGTCAATTTGGGGACTGGCCGTAGGGCCGGAAGAATTTTGGAAATTTGAATTTTTGTTGGCTTCTGCATCGCTGCACTGGAATATGGTACCAAGAGCGACTCATCATTCTCCTTTGTTTCGTTTTTTTTTTTTGCGTTTTTTTTTGTTTTACCGCGATTGCTCTATCATTTCAGCTTTTCTTATCGCGAAGGTCGCGATTGCTCTATCATTTCGGCTTTTTATTCGCGTTTGTCCCATCATTTCGGCTTTATTTTCATTTTTATTTTTACTCGCTGATTTTTATTGCGAGTTGACCCATCATTTCGGCTTTTCTTTTTATTTATTTATTTACACATTCCCTTTTTTTATTTACACACATTTTTTTTACATTCCCAGTTTAACGACTTAGAGGTCGACTGTCCCCAGTTTAATGACGTGGTGGTCGACTGTTTTCAGAGAAAGGCATATGTCTGAGAGAATCGGTTTCACGAAGAACTTCGGTCTCCGTTTGTATGAAATTGGCGGTCACACCTTGACTGTTTACTAACACGCCTTTAGACAGCTCTATCTCTCCTGCCTTGTATTGCTTTTCGACCCAATCTTTGAAGACGAAGCAGTTCTCAGTGGCATGACCTATCACTCTGTGATAGGGGCAGTATTTGGGGTCGTCGGTCATATTCGCTTCATGCGGTCTTTTGGACTCTGGCAGTTGTAGACCGTTCTTCAGGGCGTCTTTGAATATTTTACGGATTTTATCCCTTCTGAAGGAATAGACCTTATTTAGCTTCTCTTTGAGTGGAGATTCTCCTCCCTCTCCGAACACTGGCTTCCGAGGTTGGTTGGCACTAGGCCCGCTCATCCTTTTCTTATTTCGGTTAGCCGAAGTGTTAAAAGATTCAGAATCGTCGGAATTCCCACCTTTGCGATTATCCTCCTTTCGGTTTCTCCAGGACCTATTGTTATTTTGGGAATCCCATGAGGACTCCTGCTTTGAGCACTCCAGCATCTGAACTTTCCTGGTTAGCTCTTGGAATGTTTTGAGACCCGTGGTGCATAGAAACGGGGCCATCCAATTGTTGAGATTTCCGACGAGGAGACTGACGGATTGGTCTTGCTCTATCGGCGGTTCGCATTTGACGGAGAGATTGCGCCATCGGGTTATAAAATCCGTGCTGCTTTCATTGTTCTTGGGCTTGGTCCTTACAAGCTCGGCAATGGTGATCTTATCGCTGACGCACATGAACCTTTGTCAAAACAAAGATTCCATTTGGATTAAAGTAGTAACGGAGCCATCCGGTATGCTCGCGTACCAGTCAAAAGCAACATCGGTCAGGCTATTAACGAACTGGCGGAGGAGAAGCGCATCATTGCCCCCGGTATTCCCGCATGAGGCTTTAAAGTGGGCGATGTGCTGATTCGCTTCGAATCTTTCGAATTTGGGGATGACATAGCCGCTAGGAAATTCTACCAGATCATACTGAGCAGGATATGGTCTCCCACTATTGCTGATATCTTTTTGCGCTTCGGCTTCAGCTACCAATGATTTGACTTTGTTGGCAATCAAATCCATGATTTGATCTTGAGTTAGCGGGCTACTGTCATCATTAGCCAAGACATTTCCCAAGATAGGATGCGACTGACTTTCATGCGGCCCGCCCACCTTTGGATTTGAGGGAATAGGCGTCGGCTGCCTTGGGACACCGTTTCCGGGTTCACGAGCAGAGCCCTGCGCTTGATTGGGCGGCTGAGAGGCAAGTCGGGCCGTGAGCTGCATCACGACATTCGTCAGGTCGTCAATTTTTTAGTAGAGCTTGGCCATCTCCTTGTCTTTGCTTCTGAGCTGTTTTCGGAGCTCTTGGAGAAGTTGCTGCTCTGCGGTCTTAGGATGGAAAGTTGGCTCATCTTCGCTCTCCGAGCCCGACTTCTAATGAACCGAGGGCTCTCTCTGCCTATCAGCTTCAATGGGAGGATTTTCATCACCCTCCGGAGGACGCTGGTCTTGAGAAGTGACAGCTATATTCACACCAGGTTGGATTTGAGATGTGGTGGCCCCATCCTTGCTTTTACTGCGAAGGTTGTCGCTGGGACGCGTACCCACCATGTAGACGGTGTGGATAACACATTCGGCCATCCTTTCATCATTGGCAGCTGGTTTCGCGGAGCGGTCCGGACTTTGGAAATTCACAAATTTTAACATGGCTGGAGCCCTAGCCCTTTTGCTGGCTTTGTATCTGAGCCGCTTCTGCCTCAGCTTCTCTGCCTTAAGCGCTTGGCCGGCTTCTGCTCTCCGGGAAGCCGCCATAGGCTGAGTGATGGGGAGCTTGAAGAAGATACCCAATTGAGCAGTTGTCAGGGGCATCGCCGGATCTTACCCGAGATGCCTTGTTGCTTTGATGGTGTTGATGGCCTTACCCCCTTGCCCCCGGCTGGGGCCAAGGAAAGTCGTTTAAACACCGACTTGCGTTTGAGTTGGGGCATCTTCGAGACCACCACATTTGGCCTCTTCCCTTTTGAGACCGGTTTGTCCGTTACCGGAGCTTGAGGAGTTGGGACGACGTTAGCTGACACGAACAGGATAGAGCCGAATGGTAGCGGCGGCTCTTCCCATTGTGTTCCGAGACTCGCCGGGAGGACCGTCCTGGAGTCTATTTTCATTGTGTATGAGATGGTAGTTGAGTTCATCTTTGGAGCCATTGTTGAGAAAAGATTGCTTGAGAACCTGCATGAAAAAGCATTATTTTAGTATAAACATAGAAATGTATATCAATTGAGTTTGCATGAACGTTTAACCCGAAATATGGTAGGAGAGATTAGTCCCACCGGGCATGCCAGAATCTGTAGGGTGTTTTTCGTCACCCCATTGAGATGGGAATACGCGCGCGCTTGTCAGGCGCATTACAGATTCCCCCTGCCTAGGGTAGGCCGGGGTTTAATGATTGTGGGGATCCGAATCTCCAGCAGCCGCGGACTAAGCTGCCGTTAATTACCCCTCGCCTTTGGAGCGAGAGAACCTCCGATTAACGGGCTAACTGGTCATGCGAACTCAATGTGTCGTGTTTTGAAGGGGTTTTGGATATATCGGGGGCCCCGCAGAGTTTTTACGGGGGTCCCGCTACCCGGATAGCGGGCTGTGGGTCAAGGGGGCTAGCAGCCCCCTTACGGGATGCGGGGCAGCGCATCGTTAGAAAATTTTTTCTAATAGGGACAGTGTCATGGAGCACGTGTGTGTGCAAATATGTATACATATGTATATGTATATGTATGTACATAAAAAGAGGGGGGAAAGGCATCCAAGGGATGCGTGGGGCCAGCGCCTTGAGCGCTGTGTGCTTAGGTGCTGTACGCTTAAGCGCAAGCGTGCCACGTGGGCGTCTTGCACGTGAACGCTGGGCGCTCGAGCGCAAGCGCGCCACGTGTCGGCACGTGGGCGTCTTGCACTCGGGCACAGAGCGCTGGAGCGCAAGCGCGCCACGTGTCGGCACGTGGGCGCCTTGCGCTCGGGCGCAGTCCGCTGGAGCGCAAACGCGCCACGCATCGGCACGTGGGCGCTCTGCGCTCGAGCGCTAGCGCGCCGCATGTCGGCACGTGGGCGCTTTGCGCTCGAGCGCTAGCGCGCCACGTGTCGGCACGTGGGTGCTCGGCGCTTGAGCGCTTGGGCGCCTGCGGGGAAAAGAGGGCTTTTAGCCCCAGAAACTCTCGAAAGAGAAATTATAGTGGAGTTAAACTCCTGAGATGTTTTGGGGTTGATAAAAGGGGTTTTTCTTCTTCCTCCTCTATTGACAGGATCTTGAAGATCAAGAGATGTGGGATGTTAAAAATCTCTTCTTTTTGAGATCTGATGGTAGATCCAAGTTCCTCTTCATGGGTTTTGTGGTGAAAAACTATTTTGTTTTGGAAAAGGAAGAGTAAAACTCTTGATTTAATTCAAAAGGAAGAAGAAAGTTTGAAACCTTCAGAAAGGGGAAAGAGGCACAAACCCTAGGTTTTTTGAAAGAATGAAGAGTGTTTATTTATTCATCATCATGTTGCCTTTTATAGGCTTACATATTTACATATAGCCCCTTGGGCTTCACAAAATGGCATTTTGCCCATCCCATGGCTCATGTGCCATTTCATTTTTGCACATAAGCCATGGGCTTACAAAATATTGGCTTTATGCCCATTTTGCATACATTCATGTATATAAAAAATTACATAAAAATTATTTATTACATGATTTTGTTGTTGGCATGGGGAGGCTGGCCGCGGGCTCGATTTGGGCATGGGCCCGCTTGACCTAGGCTTGGGCCCACCTAGTATGGGGGTTGACCTTGACCTTGACTCGGTCAACCGGGGTTCAAATTTTTACCCCAACACAAACTTGTATACTTAACTCGACTTGACCGAACTATGGTTATAACTTGACATGAACTTGACATCTGAATACATGATTACATCTTGAATATGAACCTGTACATTTTTTATATCCATGGGTTCGGCCAAGACCTATAATCTTAATACTATACAATACAATATGCAGCAATAAAGAGGTAGATTGATATGGAACGTATATTGTGGCATGAAAGGTCACTTAAAAAACATCTATATGAATTCACGTGCCGTTGTCCCATGGGTTATGATAGGGCTTTGTACTACATGTTACCATAGTCCACGGGGTAAGATGGACTCGTCTCGTATACATTAATACTTTCTTTAACAAACTACAAATAACCATGTTAGAATAACTATCATATACTTGTGAATGATCATACACAATTTTACCTGTTCTCTGTTCATTTGGTTTCTATTCACATTATATACTATCTTCTCTTACTTATTTTGGGACTTACCGAGCGCTAGTTCGCTGACGACATTCTTTTCTGTTTCTTTCTTTGGAATGTTCGTCAGGAGGACCGGACTCTGAGGAGATAGAGCCGAGCCCGGAGAACTTAGACCAGTTTGCTACTCAACCAGACTACAAGCTCCTTCCAGCTTGCATATACTTTCAGTATGCCATTGTTTAGGCATTTGCTTTTATTATTGTATCTTTTATTTTCCGACATTTAGATGAAAATTTGAATGTAAATAAAGTTGATGTTTTATTTCATTACTCTTGTTATTCATACACATTGTTATATTGCTTAATTACGCTTAACGTATTTCCATAGAAAATACGTTGTGGGCTTGCCATGCCACCGTTTCCGTCTACTGGGAAGTAGGATCTGAAGCCTTTCTTTTGAGTGTGTTTTGGACATTGAAAACTTGACGTTGATTTAGTATGTATATACCGTTATCCAGTGTGCCTGACCAATTCAGTTCTTGATTTAGGTGAATATTCATGACATTTCTTTCAAGTGAAAAATTATATCTTTCATTAGAAAACAAAGATACCGATATAATATTACACAACATACATGGTATACAAAACAACTATACAACACCAAAATGTGTCCACTCGTCAAACCCAAGTGATAATCTTCCACTGCAACAGTATCTACATCTTCTCCGTTGCCAACACTGAGGGTCATATCACCCGCCTTCAGCACTCTACGGTTTCTCAGTGTCTGCAAAGAATTACATATGTGAGAACCAGAACCGGCATCTAGTACCCATGATATGGAGTTAACTGAAAAACATTTTTCAATTATGAACACACCTGAAGCCGAAGCATCGGCTTACTTTCTGTCCTTACCCTTGGCTTTAAGAACCTTGCAATCCTTCTTCCAGTGACCCTTCTTGTGACAGTAGTATCACCCATCCTTTCCTGCTTTTACTCTCCCCGAATTGTTCGTTCTTGCACCTTTTTGACACCTCCTTTCGGCTTGATGGGGTTCTTCTTCTTCTTCCCCTTTGCTTTCACTTTAGATTTAGAAGAGGAAGATTCCTCAATAATAAGAACACGTGTCTTATCATTTTTAAAGGAGCTCTCAGCTACCCTCAACATGTTGAGAAGCTTTGGAAGATCCGCTTCCATTCCGTGCATGTTGAAATTCAACACGAATTGAGAGAAGATGTGAGGAAGGGATTATAGAATCAAGTCAATGTATAACTCGTTCTCTGACACGCATCCCAGGTTTGCGAGTTTTTCAATGAAACTGATCATCTTTAGAACGTGTTCTACTACAGGTGATCTGACAGCTAATCTCATTTGGAATAATTTCTTTGAGGTCCCGTACCTTGTGATATGAGAGTGCTCTCCATACGAATCCTTACAATGAAGAAAAATGGATTTGATGTCCATATTCTCGTACTGCTTCTGAAGTTTATTATTCATTGAAGCCAGCACAATGCACCTAGTTTTTTCGCAATCCAGGTCCCACGTTTTGCGGACCTTGATGTTCGCAACTGTGGAATCCAGACCTGGGAGGGGGAGCGGTACAGGTGAGGACATATGCCATTTTATCATAAGTGAGTGCAATATTGATGTTCCTCGGACAATCTATATTGTTTGGCCCAGTCAGTGTATTTTTTTGAGTAATAGTTTAAGTCCCGTCATGGTTACTGCCAGAGAGAGAGAGAGAGAGAGAGAGAGAAAAGAAACACTCAACGTATGCTCTAACAAAATTAGATTGATTTATTATCTTATCTAACCAGGATGGCCCCCATTGTTTTCTCGAATTCTCCATCAAACCTTAAAAAGAGAATTAGTCGGGATCATTTACACTTTACAAGTTCGCTGACCGTTCAGCCAGGTGGGTGTTGGTACTCTGAGGGAGGTTCTTCGTGCTCTCGCACGGACCTAATTAAAATAAACCTCGTTTCCACAGAGGCGTAGCCCCGTTAACACTTTCTAGATACTTAATAGGTCAGCTAATTATGAAGAGAAAAATATCTCCCAAGGGTAATCCTACTCATCAGTAGGATCGGGATCTAACTATCATTACATGATGACCTAGATGGAAGCCACTCTAGTCACTATTGGGGTCAAAAATTACACCCTGGTTGACCAAGTCAAAATCAAAGTCAACCCCAAGTAAGCAGGCCCAATCCCAGGTCAAGTTGACGCATTCCTAAGTCGAGCCCCGCGGCTTGCCTCTCCCATGCCAAAATGAAAACTATGTAATATGTAATTTTGATGAATAAATGTATGAAAAATGGACAGAAAGTCAAAATTTTGTAAACCCATGGCTTATGTGCAAAAAAAAGCACATAAGGTATGGGGTGACACAAGTGCCATTTTGCAAAGCCAAGTGGCTATATGTAAAGTGTGTAGTCTATAAAGACAAACATGAAGAAAAAATCAAGTACAACTTTTTATTCTCTCAAAAATTAGGGTTTGCGCCTCCATCCTCACTCTCTCAAGTTCTCCCTCTTCCTCTTCATTTTCCAATTAAATCAAGAGCTTAGAACTCTTTTTCTCAAAACTAAAGAAAGTTTTACCATAATCCCATTGAAAGAGATTTTAACCCTCATATCCACCCCCTCCCCCCCAAAAAAGGAGAAGATTTCCGTTACCTTCTTCTCCCTTCTCAAAATCCAATTTGAGAGAGGGAGAAGAAGGGAAACCCACCCAAGGCTCCATTAAGAGAAGAAAAGGGGTCTCCTTTCATCACCCAAGATCTAAATCTTGTTGTTTAAGAGAACCCATTTCGGTTTCTTCTCAAAAGAGAAAGGAAAAATTCTTTTGGAGTTTAACTCCATAATAAAAATCCTTTTAGGAGTTTAACTCCATAATAAAATCTTTTGAAGTTCAACTCCACAATTAAAATTCTTTTGGAGTTTAACTCCACAATAAAAATCCTTTTAGGAGTTCAACTTCACAATAAAAATCCTTTTGGGGAGTTTAACTCTATTTAAAATCTTTTGGAGTTTAACTCCATATAAAAACTTTTGGGAGTTTAACTCCAAATAAAACTGTTTTGGGAGTTTAACTCCAAATAAAATCTTTTGAAGTTTAACTCCATAAAAAAAAGATAAAAAAAGAAGAGTCTTTTAGAGCCTTGAAGGGAGTGGGAGCTTCCCTTCTCACGTAAGGGGGAGGCTCTTAGTGGGAGCCCTTGCTCCCTCTCACGTGAGGGAGAGGGAGCTCCCACTAAGTGGGAGCTTTCCCTCTCTCATGTGACGGGGGGGGGGGGGTTCCCCTCCCCCGCTTTTTCTATTATTTTTTCAAAAAAAATATATAAAAATAAAATAAATAAAATAATTTTTTTCTTTAAAAAAATGTTTCTTTGAATAATTAAAAAAAATCATTTGTCACAAATAGAATAAATAAAAAAATGAACACGTCCCTATTGTTTAAAAAAACATACCAACAAATCGCATTAAATTCGCATGACCAGTTTGACCCGTTAATCAGAGGTTCCCACGCTCTAAGAGCGAAGGGTAATTAACGACAGCTTAGTCCGCCGCTGCCGGAGATTCAGATCCTCACAACCAATAAACCCCGGCCTACCCTAGGCAGGGGGAATCTATAATACGCTTGACAAGCGCACGCTTTCCCATCTCAATAGGGTGACGAAAAACACCCTACAGGTTCTGGCACGCCCGGTGAGACCTTTTCTTTCCTCCCATATTTCGGGTTTAACATTCATGCGAACTCAATCAACATATATATCGATTGCCTGTATTGAAATCATGTTTCTTTGTGCAGGTTAACATTTTCCAATTGGAATTTTCGGACGTAACAAAATGTCTCTAAGGACAAGATCAGCTCTCAACATAGCTCCCATCATCTACACGATGAAGATGGACGTCAGGACGGTCCTTCTGGCCAGTCTCGGGCGACAGTAAAAGGAGACGTTACCATTTGGTTCTATTCTGTTCATGCCAGCTAATGCCATCCCAGCTCCTCAAGCTCCAGTAACAAACAGACGGGCCTCGAAAGACAGGAGGCCAAATGTGGTGATCTCAAAAGCACCTTAGCCCAACCATAAATATATCTCTGAACAACCCTTTGTTGCTCTAGCTGGAGGCAAGGCCATCGATACCAATAAAGCAATAACGCGTCTCGGGCAAGCTCCAGCGGTGCCCTTGACAACTGCTCGATCGGGTATCTTCTCTAAACTCCCCGTCAATCAACTCACAATGGCTTCCTGGATAACGAATGCACGCCTAGCCCTCAAAATCGAGAAGCTAAGACAGAAAAGGCTTAGATACAGAGTCAACAAAAGGGCTAGGGCTCTTGCTAGGTTGAACTTCATAAGTTTCCAAGAATAGGGTTACCCTGCAATAACAGCTGAACCGGCTGTGAAGCTCGCTAACTCTTTTGAACCGCTGAAATTGTTTCAGAAGAAAGCCATGACCGCAGAGTCAAGAAAGCTGCGATCCGGACAGTGCCGCCTAAGGCCTAGTCAGACCAACAGTCTTCTGTCGCCTGTCCTTCTCAGCAGAGGAAGGGCGATGACGGGTCCGAAAAATCAGCCGTCAAAGATAAAGAGATGGCTGGATATGTGGTCCACACTGTCTACATGGTGGGCACGCGCAGCAAGAGCAAGGACAGGGCCACCACATCTCAAATCCAATCTGGTGTGAATGTGGCTGCCACTTTCTAAGACCAGCCTCCTCTGGAGTGGGGCTGATAAGAAGAAAGATCTCTTAGTTCATGGGGAGTCGGGCTCGGAAAGCGAAGATGAGGCAATCTTTCGTCCTAAGACCGCCGAGCAGTAACTTCACCAAGAGATCCAGAAGCAGCTCAGAAACAAGACAAGGAGATGGCCAAGCTCTACTCAAAGATTGACGACTTGACAAACGTCGTCTTACAGCCCACGGCCCAAGTTGCCTCTCAGCCGCCCAATCATGCGCAAGGCTCTGCTCATGAACCGAGAAACGGTGTCCCGAGGCAGCCGACACCTATTTCCTCAAATCCAAAGGTGGGCGAGCCGAATGAAAGCCAGCCGCATCCCATCTCGGGAAATGTCTTGACTACCGATGATAGCAACCCACTAACGCAAGATCAAATCATGGATTTGGTAGCCAATAAAGTCAAAACATTGGTAGCCGAAGCCGGAGCGCAAAAGATGTCAGCAGTAGCAGGAGACTATATCCTGCTCAGTATGATCTAGTAGTGTTTCCTAGCGGCTATGTCATACCTAAATTCGGAAGATTTGATGGGACAGGAAATGCGAATCAGCACATCTCCGACTTTGAAGCCTCATGCGGGAATACTAGGGGCAATGATGCGCTCCTCCTCCGCCGGTTTGTTAATAGCTTAACCGATGTCATTTTTGACTGGTACAGGAGCATACCGGATGGCTCTGTTACTACCTTCGTCCAAATGGAATCTCTGTTTCGACAAAGGTTCATGAGTGTCAGCAATAAGATCACCATTGCCAACCACGTAAGGACTATTCCAAAGAATAATGAAAGCAGCACAAATTTTATAACCCGATGGTGCAATCTCTCCGTCAAATGTGAACCGCCGATAGAGCAGGACCAATCTGTCAGCCTCCTCGTTGGAATTCTCAACAATTGGATGGCCCCATTTCTATGCACCGCGGGTCTCAAAATATTCCAAGAGCTGACCAGGAAAGTTCAGATGTTAGAGCGCTCAAAGCAGGAGTCCTCCTTTGATTCCCAAAATAATAATAGGTCCTGGAGAAACCAAAAGGACGATAATCGCAAAGGCAAAAATTCCGACGATGCTGAATCTTTTAACATTTCGGCTAATCGAAATAAGCGAACGAAGAGCGGGCCTAATGCCAACCAGCCTCGAAAGCCGGTGTTCGGAGAGAGAGGAGAATCTCCAATGAAAGAGAAGCTGGATAAGATCTATTCCTTAAGAAGGGACGAAGTTCGTAAAATATTCAAGGATGCCCTAAAAAACGGACTACAATTGCCAGAATCAAAAAGATCTCAAGAAGCGAATATGACAGACGACCCCAAATATTGCCTCTATCATAGAATGATAAGTCATGTCTTTGAGGACTGCTTCGTCTTCAAAGATTGGGTCGAAAAACAATACAAGGCAAGAGAGATAGAACTGTCTAAAGGCGTGTTAGCAAACAATCAAGCTGCGACCGCCTATTTCATACAAATAGAGACCGAAACCCTTCGGGAACCTGCGTCTTTCAGTCGTCTGCCCTTTTTTGAAAGGAACGGGCCAAGGCAACAAGCTAAAAGCCCAATGAGAAACATTACCAATGAAGAAGTGGTAAATGGGAATACAACCCATACGGTCTACATGGTAGAGCCCAGAGGAACAAGCTATCCTACGCCATATAGCCATGACAATGACATGGTTGTTGCAATCCAACACCGGTTCGATCCAGATGATGAAGAGCCCACTCAGGCCATTAAGCAAAAGGAGCCCGTGGTTCCTGCGGAATTGAGCTCAGTAAGTAAGGATGACCCGTTTATCATGCCCGGAGCTATAGAGCAAGTATTATTCCAATGGCTTCAAAAGCAGCTTCAAGACAGAGACGAGAAGTTGGCGAAGGTCCATTCCAAAGTAGACGAGCTTGAAAACGTCGTGGCAGATCTCACGACCCAAATCGTCCGATTGCAATTGCAGCAAAATCAAAATTTGGTTCATAAGCTAGGGATTGATATCCTGAAACAGCCCACCGATGCCCCCTCTAGCCCAAGAGCGGAACACCTTTGCAAAAAATGGCCGTAATCAGCCTCCAGTCCCTCTGATACGTACACTGAAAGTGGTAAGCGGACAACAGGCGAACCAAAGACTGATCGGCCTCGAGAAATAGCATCAGGACAGGCACCTACTCTAATGGAGAGAAAGAAGAAAGTATACTCCTTCAGGAGGGATGAAGTACGCAAAATATTCAAGGACGCCTTGAAAAACGGTCTGCAACTGCCTATTCCAAAGAAGCCATATGAAATGAACATGACTGACGATTTCATGTACTGCCCATTTCATAGGATGATGAGTCATACCATCGAAGACTGCTATATTTTTAAAGATTGGGTAGAGAACCAATACAAGGTTGGGAAAAACCTACCGTCCTAGGATGTATCGGCAAACCACCAATTTACGGTCATCAATTCAACCCCGCCAAGATCAAAATTCAAGAGCTTAGATAAGCAGACACCATTGACCATCATGTCGTTAAACTGGGAACAGTCGACCGCCATGTCGTTAAACTGGGAACAGTTGACCACTACGTCGTTAAATTAGGAACAATCGACCCCTAAGTGGTTAAACTGGGGATGTAAAAAATGTGTAAATAAATAAAAATAAAAAAAAGCTGAAATGATGGGGCAACTCGCAATAAAAATCAGCGAGTAAAATAAAAATGAAAATAAACAGCCGAAATGATAGGGCAATCGCGACCTTCACAATAAGAAAAGCTGAAATGGTGGAGCAATCGCAGTAATAATAAAAAAAACTTGTTTACAAATAAATATCCCAAACCTTCAAACGGCGAATGATAAGTCGCTCCTGGTATCATATTCAAGTGCAGCGATGTAGATACCAACCAAAATCCAAATCCCTAAATTCCCAAATGGCGAATGATGAGTTGCTCCTGGTACCATATTCCAATGCAGCGATGCAGATGCCAACAAAATTCCAAACCCTTAAACGGCGAATGATGAGTTGCTCCTGGTACCATATTCCAGTGCAGCGATGCAGAAGCCAACCAAAATCCAAATTTCCAAAATTCTCCCAGTTTTATGGTTGGTCCCTAAATTGACCACCGTATACAATACACGGGATCAAATAATTTTCATCACACCCATGTCCTACCGTAATCACCAGTCACACGGCCGGTCTCCGACATCAGAATTATACTCCATTTAGGAAGATCCACTCATGTGTCCTTACGATACATAATGAGAACAAAACTTACGAGATCCTCTCGACTTGTAAGAAAACACCTTCATGGGATCCTTATGACTCACAAAGGAAAAACACACTTGAGGGTACCCATGATACCTAAGGAGAAAATACACTTACGAGATCCTTTCGACTCGTAGGGAGAAAATGCTTTTCTGGGAACCTTATGGCTCATAAAATTGAAAAGCCTAAGGTGATAGGGACTTAAACCTATCTCTTAAGCCATCGCTCCCCAACGGGCAGAGACAAATGTTGAATTTCTCCTGGCACCTGTGCTCCAGTGTTAGCAACGCTGATGCCGACCCCTACCCCAAAATTCCAAACTTACGATCCAATAGACTCCAAGTCTTTAAACTAGGAACAGATGACCTCTAAGTCGTAAACTGGAAACAGATGACCCCTAAGTCGTTAAACTAGGAACGAGGGAAATCCCCTCACGTAAAGTGATGATTCACTTTTAGTACCATATTCTAGTGTAGCGATGCTGATATCAACACAAATCCCATATTCTCTGCGGCAAATGATGATTCGCTCCTGGTACCATATTCCGGTATAGCGATGCTGACGCAGAACAAAAACCCAAATTCTAAGTCTCAGGCTCAAAAGCCCCGCTGGATGGATAAGAAACTTCCAAATCAAATCAAATCAACCAGTCAACCAATGACCTCCCCGTTGGAATCAAGCTATGCCTCGGAATAAAGTCAACCAACGACCTCCATGTCGGAATTATGCTCCGTCTCGGAATCAAGTCAATCAACGACCTTCCCATCGGAATCAAGCTCCGCCTCGGAATCATGTCAACCAACGACCTCCCTGTCGGAATTATACTCCTCCTTGGAATCAAGTCAACCAACAACCTCTGCGTCGGAATCATGTTTCTTCTCAGAATGTACCCCGTGTTGAAATCATGCTTCGGCTCGGAGTATCTGCCTTCCCTGTCGGAATTATGTTTCGCCTAGAAATCAACCTCTGCATCGGAGCTATGTTTCGTTCAGAATATCAACCTCTGCATCGGAATCATATTTCGTCTCAGAATGTGCCCCGTGTCAAAATCATGTTTCACCTCAGAGTATCTGCCTTCCCTGTCGGAATTATGCTCCGTCTCGGAATCAAGTCAACCAATAACCTCTGCGTCGGAATCTTGTTTCGTCTCAGAATGTACCCCGTGTCAAAATCATGCTTCGCCTCGGAATATTTACCTTCCCTGTCGGGATTATGCTCCTTACCTCGGAATGATGCTTCGACCACCGGAATTATGCTCTGTTCTTCGAAATGATGCTCCGACTCTAGAATTATACTCCGCAAATCGGAATGATGCTCCGACCCCAAGAATCATGCTCCTGGAAAGATGCTCCGCCCTCAGAATGATGCTCCACCACAAAGTCAAACTTCTGCAAAACAAGATCCATCAATTTCATGCACACAACTCATACACGCGGTGTGCATTTATTGATGGGGGGCACATTGTTGGGGTCAAAAATTACACTCTGGTTGACCAAGTCAAAGTCAAAGTCAAGCCCAAGTAAGCGGGCCCAAGCTCAGGTCTAGTGGGCCCATGCCTAAGTCGAGCCCCGCGGCCGGCCTCTTCCATGCCAAAATGAAAACTATTTAATATATAATTTTGATGTAATTTTTATGAATAAATGTATGAAAAATGGGTAAAAAGCCAAAATTTTGTAAACTCCATGGCTTATATGCAAAAAGAAATAAGCACATAAGACATGGGGTGGCACAAGTGTCATTTTTCAAAGCCCAAGGGGCTATATGTAAAGTGTGTAGTCTATAAAGGCAAACATGATGAAAAAATCAAGAACAACTTTTCATTCTCTCAAATATTAGAGTTTGTGCCTCCATCCTCACTCTCTCAAGTTCTCCCTTTTTCTCTTCATTTTCCAATTAAATCAAGAGCTTAGCTCTCTTTTTCTCAAAACTAAATAAAGTTTCACCATAAACCCATTGAAGGAGAGTTTAACTCTCATATCCAACCCTCCAAAAAGGAGAAGATTTCCGTTACCTTCTTCTCTCTTCTCAAAATCGAATTTGAGAGAGGGAGAAGAAGGGAAACCCACCTCTCAAGGCTCCATCAAAAGAAGAAAATGGGTCTCTTTTCATCACCCAAGATCTAAATCTTGGAGTTTCAAGAGAACCCATTTGGGTTTCTTCTCAAAAGAGAAAGGAAAAATTCTTTTGGAGTTTAACTCCATAATAAAAATCATTTTAGGAGTTTAACTCCATAATAAAATCTTTTGAAGTTCAACTCCACAATTAAAATTCTTTTAGAGTTTAACTCCACAATAAAAATCCTCTTAGGAGTTTAACTCCATTTAAAATCTTTATGAGTGTAACTCAATAATAAAATCATTTGGAGTTCAACTCCACAATAAAAATCCTTTCGGGAGTTTAACTCCGCTTAAATTCTTTTGGAGTTTAACTCCATATAAAAACTTTTGTGAGTTTAATTCCAAATAAAACTGTTTTATGAGTTTAACTCCGAATAAAATCTTTTGGAGTTTAACTCCATCAAAAAAAAAGAAAAAGAAAAAAAAAGGATCTTTTGGAGCCCTGAGGGGAGTGGGAGCTTCCCCCCTCACGTGAGGGGGAGGCACCCACCCTGCTCCTTCTCACGTGAGGAAGAAGGAGATCCAACTAAGTGGGAGCTTTCCCCCTCTTACGTGAGGGGGAGGGGAAACCCCCTCCCCCGCTTTTTTTTATTTTTTAATAAAATATATAAAAATAAAATAAATAAAATAATTTTTTTCTTTAAAAAAATGTTTCTTTGAATAATTAAAAAATTCATTTTCACAAATAGAATAAAACATACCAACACAACACATTGATTTCGCATGACTAGTTTGATCCGTCAATCGGAGGTTCTCTCGCTCCAAGAGCGAGGGGTAATTAACGGCAGTTTAGTCCGCGGCTGCCGAAGATTCGGATCCCCACAACCAATAAACCCCGGCCTACCCTGGGCAGGGGGAATCTGTAATACGCCTGACAAGTGCGCGCATTCTTATCTCAATGGGGTGACGAAAAACACCCTACAGGTTCTGGCATGCCCGGTGGGACATTTTCTTACCTCCCATATTTTGGGTTAAACATTCATGCAAACTCAATCAACATATATATCGATTGCATGTACTGAAATCATGTTTCTTTGTGCAGGTTAACATTTTCCAATTGCAATTTTCGGACGCAACAAAATGTCTCTAAGGACAAGATTAGCTTTCAACACAGCTCCCATCTCCTACACGATGAAGATGAACATCAGGACGGTCTTTCCGGCCAGTCTCGGGCGACAGTGGGAGGAGCCGCTGTTACCATTTGGTTCTATTATGTTCGTGCCAGCTAACGCCATTCCAGCTTCTCAAGCTCCAGTAACAAACAGACGGGCCTCGAAAGGCAGGAGGCCAAATGTGGTAATCTCAAAAGCACCTCAGCCCAACCATAAATCTATCTCCGAACAACCCTTCGTTGCTCCAGCTGGGGGCAAGGCCATCGATACCAACAAAGCAATAACGCGTCTCGGGCAAGCTCCAGCGGTGCCCTTGACAACTGCTCGATCGGGTATCTTCTCTAAACTCCCCGTCAATCAACTCACAATGGCTTCCTGGATAACGGATGGCCGCCTAGCCCTCAAAATCGAGAAGCTAAGACAGAAAAGGCTCAGATACAGAGTCAACAAAAGGGCTAGGACTCTTGCTAGGTTGAACTTCATAAGTTTCCAAGAAGAGGGTTACCCCGCAACAACAGCTGAACCGGCTGTGAAGCTCGCTAACTCTTTTGAACCGCTGAAATTGGTTCAGAAGAATGCCATGACCGCAGAGTCAAGAAAGCTGCGATCCGGACAGCGCCACCCAAGGACCCAGTCAAACCAACCGTCTTCAGTCGCCTGTCTTTCCCAGAAGAGGAAGGGCCACGACGATGGTCCGAAAAATCAGCCGTCAAAGATAAAGAAATAGCTGGATATATGGTCCACATTGTCACATGGTGAGCACGCGCAGCAAGAGCAAGGACGAGGCCACCACATCTCAAATCCAATCTGGTGTGAATGTGGCTGCCACTTTCCAAGACCAGCCTCCTCTGGAAGGTAATGAAAACCCTTCCAGTAAGGCTGATAAGCAGAGAGATCTTTCAGTTCATGAGGAGTCGGGCTCGTAAAGTGAAGATGAGCCAATCTTTTATCCCAACACCACAGAGCAGCAACTTCACCAAGAGCTCCAGAAGTAGCTCGGAAACAAAGACAAGGAGATAGCCTAGCTCTACTCAAAGATTGACGACTTGACAAATGTCGTCTTATAGCTCACCGCCCAAATTGCCTCTCAGCCGCCCAATCAAGCGCAGGGCTCTGCTCATGAACCAGGAAACGGTGTCCTGAGGCAGACGATGCCTATTCCCTCAAATCCAAAGCTGGGCGAGCCGCATGAAAGCCGGCCGCATCCCATCTCGGGAAATGTCTTGACTACCGATGACAGCAACCCGCTAACGCAAGATCAAATCATGGATTCGGTAGCCAATAAACTCAAAACATTGGTAGCCGAAGTTGGAGCACAAAAAGATGTCAACAATAGTGAGAGACTATATCCTGCTCAGTATGATCTGGTAGAGTTTCCTAGCAGCCATGTCATCCCCAAATTCGGAAGATTTAATGGGACGGGAAATGCGAATCAGCACATCGCCTAATTTAAAGCCTCATGCAGGAATACTGGAGGCAATGATGCGCTCCTCCTCCGTCGGTTCGTTAATAGCTTAACCGATGTCGCTTTCGACTGGTACGCGAGCATACCAGATGGCTCTGTTACTACTTTCATCCGAATGGAATCTCTGTTTCGACAAACGTTTATGAGTGTCAGCGATAAGATCACCATTGCCAACCTCGTAAGGACCAAGCCAAAGAATAATGAAAGCAGCATGGATTTTATATTCCGATGGCGCAATCTCTTCGTCAAATGTGAATTGCCGATAGAGCAGAACCAATCTGTCAGCCTCCTCATCGGAATTCTCAACAATTGGATGGCCCCGTTTCTATCCACGGCGGGTCTCAAAATATTCCAAGAGCTGATCAGGAAAGTTCAGATGTTGGAGCGCTCAAAGAAGGAGTCCTCCTTTGATTCCCAAAATAACAATAGGTCTTGGAGAAACCGAAAGGACGATAATCGCAAAGGCGGAAATTCCAACGATACTGAATCTTTTAACATTTCGTCTAACCGAAATAAGCGAGGGATGAGTGGGCCTAATGCCAATCAACCTCGGAAGCCAGTGTTCGGAGAGGAAGGAGAATCTCCACTGAAAGAGAACCTGGATAAGGTTTATTCCTTCAGAAGAGACAAAGTCCGTAAAATATTCATGGATGCCCTACGAAACGGTCTATAATTGCCAGAATCAAAAAGGCCTCAAGAAGCGAATATGACCGACGACCCTAAATATTGCCCCTATCAAAAAGTGATGAGTCATGCCATTGAGTACTGCTTCGTCTTCAAAGATTGGGTCGAAAAACAATACAAGGCAGGAGAGATAGAACTGTCTAAAGGCGTGTTAGCAAACAATCAAGCTGTGACCGTCTATTTCATACAAACAGAGACCGAAACCCTTCGGGAACCTTCTTCTCTCAGTCGTCTGCCCTTCTCTGAAAGGAACGGGCCAAGGCAACAAGCTAAAAGCCCAGAGAACAACATTATCAATAAAGAAGTGGTAGATGGGTACACAACCCATACGGTCTACATGGTCGAGCCCAGAGGAAAAAGTCGTCCTACGCCATATAGCCATGACAATGACGTGGTTGTTGCAATCCAACACCGGCTCAATCCAGATGATGAAGAGCCCGCTCAGGCCATTAAGCAAAAGGAGCCCGTGGTTCCTATGGAATCGAGCTCAGGTAATAAGGATGACCCGGTTATCATGCTCGGAATTATAGAGCAAGTATTATTCTAATGGCTTCAAAAGCAGCTTCAGGATAGAGATGAGAAGTTGGCCAAGGTCCATTCCAAAGTCGATGAGCTGGAAAATGATGTGGCAGATCTCACGACCCAAGTCGTCCGATTGCAATTGCAGCAAAATTAAAATTTGGTTCATGAGCTAGGGATTGATATCCTGAAACAACCAACCGATACCCCCTCCAGCCTAAGAGCGGAACACCTTTGCGAAAAACGGCCGCGATCAGCCTTCAGTCCCTCTAATACGTACATTGAAAGTGGTAAGCGGACAGCAGGCGAACCAAAGACTGATTGTCCTCGAGGACCCGCATCAGGAAAGGCACCTACTCTAATGGAGAGAAAGAAGAAAGTATACTCCTTCAGGAGGGATGAAGTCCGCAAAATATTTAAGGACACCTTGAACAACGGTCTGCAACTGCCTATTCCAAAGAGGCCACATGAAATGAACATGACTGACGAACCCATGTA
This sequence comes from Agapanthus africanus, assembly GCA_030015575.1. Taxonomy (NCBI): domain Eukaryota; kingdom Viridiplantae; phylum Streptophyta; class Magnoliopsida; order Asparagales; family Amaryllidaceae; genus Agapanthus; species Agapanthus africanus. The sequence continues at coordinate 413,998,037 of CM057338.1, read as the reverse complement.
CTGCTCAAATCATAGGATGGTGAGTCACACTATTGAAAACTGCTATATTTTCAAAGATTGGGTAGAGAACCAATACAAGGCTGGGAAAAAACTACCGTCTTCGGATGTACCGGCAAACCACCAAGTTACAGTCATCAACTCAACCCCGCCAAGATCAAAGTTCAAGAGGCTTGGATAAGCAGACACCATTGACCACCACGTCGTTAAACTAGGAACAGTTGACCACCACGTCGTTAAACTGGGAACAGTTGACCCCTAAGTCGTTAAACCGGGGATGTAAAAAAATATGTAAATAAATAAAAATAAAAAAAACTGAAATGATGGGGCAACTTTCAATAAAAATCGGCGAGTAAAATAAAAATGAAAATAAACAGCCGAAATGATGAGGTACACGCAAATAAATAGCCAAAATGATAGGGCAATCGCGACCTTCACGATAAGAAAAGCTGAAATGGTGGTGCAATCACGGTAATAATAAAAAAAACTTATTTACAAATAAATATCCCAAACCTCCAAACGGAGAATGATGAGTCGCTCCTGGTATCATATTCCAGTGCAGCGATGCAGACGCCAACCAAAATTCAAATCCCCAAATTCCCAAATGGCGAATGATGAGTCGCTCCTGGTACCATATTCCAGTGCAGCGATGCAGACACCAACAAAATTCCAAACTTTTAAACGATGAATGATGGGTCGATTCTGGTACCATATTCCAGTGCAGCGTTCCAGAAGCCAACCAAAATCCAAATTCCCAAAATTCTCCCAGTCCTACGATTGGTCCCTAAATTGACCACCGTATGCAATACATGGGGTCAAATAATTCTCATCACACCAATGCCCTACAGCAATCACCAGTCACACGGCCGGTCTCTGACATCGGAATTATACTCCGTTTAGGAAGATCCACTCATGTGTCCTTACGATACATAAGGAGAACAAAACTTACGAGATCCTCTCGACTCGTAAGAAAACACCTTCGTGGGATCCTTATGACTCACAAAGGAAAAACACACTTGGGGGTACCCACGGCTCCTAAGGAGAAAATACACTTACGAACTTCTTTCGACTCGTAGGGAGAAAATGCTTTTCTGGGAACCTTATGGCTCATAAAATTGAAAAGCCTTAGGTGATAGGGACCTAAACCTGTCTCTTAAGCCATCGCTCGCCAACAAGAAGAGACAAATGTTGAATTGCTCCTGGCACCTGTGCTCCAGTGTTAGCAATGCTGATGCCGACCCCTACCCCAAAATTCCAAACTTCCGATCCAATAGACCCCCAAGTCTTTAAACTAGGAACAGATGACCTCTAATTCGTTAAACTGGAAACAGATGACCCCTAAGTCGTTAAACTGGGAACGAGGGAAATCCCCTCACGGAAAGTGATGATTCGCTACTAGTACCATATTCTAGTATAGCGATGCTAATGTCAACACAAATCCCATATTCTCTGCGGCAAATGATGATTCACTCTTGGTTCCATATTCCAGTATAGCGATGCTGACGCCGAACAAAAACCAAAATTCCAAGTCTCAGGATCAAAAGCCCCGCTGGATGGATAAGAAACTTCTAAATCAAATTAAATCAACAAGTCAACCAATGACCTCCCCATTGGAATCAAGCTATGCCTCGGAATAAAGTCAACGAACGACCTCAAGTCGGAATTATGCTTCGTCTTGGAATCAAGTCAATCAACGACCTTCCCATCGGAATCAAGCTCCGCCTCAGAATCATGTCAACCAATGACCTCCCTGTCGGAATTATGCTCCTCCTCGAAATCAAGTCAACCAATAACCTCTGCGTCGGAATCGTGTTTCGTCTCAGAATGTACCCCTTGTCAAAATCATGCTTCGCCTCGGAGTATCTGCCTTCCCTGTCGGAATTATGCTTCGCCTAGGAATCAACCTCTGCATCGGAACTATGTTTCGTTCAGAATATCAACCTCTGCGTCAGAATCATGTTTCGCCTCGGAGTATCTGCCTTCCCTATCGGAATTATGCTCCGTCTCGGAATCAAGTCAACCATTAACCTTTGCGTCGGAATCATGTTTCGTCTCAGAATGTACCCCGTACCGAAACCATGCTTTGCTTCAGAATATTTACCTTCCCTGTCGGGATTATGCTCTGCACCTCGGAATGATGCTCGGACCCCCGGAATTATGATTTGCTCTTCGGAATGATGCTTCGACCCTGGAATTATGCTCTGCAAATCGGAATGATGCTCTGACCCTGGGAATCATGCTCCTGGAAGGATGCTCCGCCCCCGGAATGATGCTCCACCATAAAGTCAAACTTCTGCAGAACAAGATCCATCAATTTCATGCACACAACTCATATACGCGGTGTGCATTTATTGATGGGGGGCTGTTTAGTCGAAAATATCGTGCATTTGATATGATATTTTCCTTACTATTTTTATATAATAAAAGGTGTTTATTATAAATATGACACATATGAGGGTTTATTTGTAAAAATACTATTTTCATATGTTTATATATCATAATTAACATTATGAAGGAAAATGTAAGCATATAATATCTAGTCCATTTAAATATACATACCATATCAAATATGTTTGACCGATTCTCTTAAAACTATAATATCATATCAAATGGTTAGGATAATATCTCAATAAAAACAAATTCTACTAACATTATTTATTGAGATATTGTGCAGAAATTATATCAGGACTGAAATCAAGGAAATCTGAGTTGGCAAGATTAAATCTGCCGAAATATTCAAGTGAATCGAAGAAGTCAATTCTGGCAGTGACTTAGAGAAGATTTCCAAACTCTAGATATTCAAAAGATCACCACATGACAACTGAATGAATCTACAGAAATTTGAACCAAAGATCCCACCAAAGAGCGGCTAAACCGCTGCTAAAATGAGCATATTGCGGTGGTAGAGGATTGATCTTACGGCTTGTCCTTTGGAAGTCTAGGAGCGGTCTAGTGACTTGACCTAGGTAACCTTAGTTCTAGGGTTGTTTGTGCATTTTTGTGTGATTTGTCTAAGTCCGACACACTTTTCAAAACAAACCAATTTTAAATCACACATACGCTGCCATTTGCGCTAAACCCGCTTAGTGCATGCTTGGCTAGACACGGGATTCTAGTGCCCGTCTTGTCCGTTCCTGCTATCGACTCCGAAGTCGGTACTTCTTCATTTTCTTTTTACCCTCCACCCACCACATCGACCGAGATGGACGGTTCTCCATCAGATTATAATACCACCCTGCCACCACCCGTCGGTGCACAGAATCCAACGCGCATTTCTCTCCAAGAGAGATGCTATCCTATATGCGGTCCCCTTCCTACTTGTTTATCTATTCCACCAGCCAATGGAGATAATTTTGAAATTAAACCCCACTTCATCAACCTGTTGCCTAAATTTCACGGGCTCGAGTCTGAAGACGCATACGTTTTTATCACTAAATTCGAAAACGTATGCGCAATGATGGGTACGTCATAACTTTCAGGGGATGCTATGCGCTTACGTCTTCTCCCTTTCACTTTGTGCGATTTAGCCGAAAAATGGATTTATAACACAGCCGCATACTCTATTACCAATTGGGATGTATTCGTGATAGCATTCCTTAAGAAATTTTACCCCAATCATAAGACCGCCCGTGTTCGGAGCGAAATCAACCAGTTTACCCAGCTTCCCAATGAACCATTTTGGAAGTGTTTTGAACGGTTTAAGGATCTGCTTGTCCAATGTCCTCATCATAGAATACATAGATGGGATCTGTGCCGAATTATATATGAAGGTATTAATCCAGCGACAAAGCAGATGCTTGAAACCATGTGTCAATGCAATTTCATGTCCAAAGACGATGGTGAAGCCTGGAAATATCTGGAAGATCTCGCTGAAAACACTTTGCAGCGGGAAAGCGTTAGACCACCTTCATCTAGGGGAGGCATCCATCAGCTCGATGTTTCCATCGCAGTAAAAGCCGAAATGGCAGCGATGCAAAAGAAACTCGACGCTATAGAGAACAAATTCTCATCAATCTCCCTAAACCAGGTAATGCTCCCCAAGACCGTGTATGGTTTCTGTTCCGATCCATCACATTTGACGGAAGAATGTCCTATGAATGCACCGTTTCAAAGTTAAGAACACACTAATGCTACTTTTCAGCAGTGACCTAGAAAGGATCCTTATTCTTCCACGTACAATCAGGGATGGAGGAATCATCCTAATTTTTCTTGGAACCAAAATCAAACCCAAAATCAAAACCAGTTCCAAAGCAATTATCAAATACCTCCTCAGCAGTAGCAACCACACCCACAGAGTCAGCACCCCTTTCAATCGCAACCTTTTCAGAATCCGGCCAATAATTCTTTCCAAACGGCCAGTACCGAAAACTCATCTGCGCTTGAACAAAGTGTGGATATGTTTATTAAATATTCCATGCAATCAACGGATGAAATCAAGTCTTCTATCCGAACTTAACACATACCACCAACTCCCACGGTGAAAATATAAAATCGATAGAAGCACAACTTGCACAAATAAATGCCGCAATGAGTGCGAGAGAAAAATGGAAACTTCTGTCTCAATCCCTACCGAATCCTGTCCACTCACAAAATCATAATGTGAGTGTCGTTACCATGTTGAGATCTGAAAAAGTGATGGATAACTACGTAGGTGAACATGTTGATGACGTTGGGGATATTAATGATACCCCGGCTTCTACTTCTTCCTCTAATTCGTCTAGTCTTCTACCTTCTTCCGAGCCTATTCTCCGTTTTCCCCAAGGCTCGAACACTTCGCCCACTTCCTCGAATCTACCTAAAACGATCCCCACTCCAATTTTGGAATCAATTCCATCCCCACAAACTTCTCCAATGTTGGACCCGACCCTAATTGATAAAGCACCTTATCCATACAGGTTAAGGGGCAACAGACCAAGTCCACAAATGGAGAAAATTGTGGAAATTTTTAAGTAAGTTAACATAAACATTTCTCTCCTAGATACTATTCAACAAGTTCCGTCTTATGCAAAAATTCTAAAGGACTTGTGCACTAGGAAGAGAAAAACTCAAGTGCCGAAAAAGGTATTCATGATGAGTAATGTAAGCACAGCTTTTACACAACAACTATCCAAGAAACGAAAAGATCCCGGAAGTCCTACAATAACTATTTCTATTTGGGGTAAAAATATCAATCGTGCTCTACTTGACCTCGACGCTAGTGTTAACTTGCTTCAATATTCCGTCTATGAGCAGCTAGGTATAGCAGAGTTGAAACATGCCCACTGCACTCTCTAGATGGCAGACCGATCTACCGCCCAACCTAGGGGTGAACTAGAGGATGTGTTAATTAAAGTCGGGGAATTCATATTCCCTGTGGACTTTATTGTTTTAGATACACAGCCTGTGGCGAACCCATGCAACCAAATCCCGGTGATACTCGGTCGACCTTTCCTAGCAACTTCCAATGCTGTCATTAATTGTCGTAACGGTTCTATGAACTTATCCTTCGGGAAGATGACAATTGAGCTTAATATTTACAAGCTAGGAATTCAACCATCTGAACCTTCTGCTCATTTAATCGATGTTAGTTCCATCAACGAGATAGCTTCCGACAGCTGCGAAGCGGAAGTACTTTGCTATGATGATCTCGACAACACTAGTGCGACATTGTTTGATCTGGAAAATTATTATAGTGAAGATATATTCGATGAGTCCATCCCCGAGTTTGAATCTTTTGACTCGTCGCAAAAGTCAGTAGCACTTTCCGAGTCAATATCCTATGCAAGTTATGAACCTCTTAGGGAGTCCGAGTATCATTCCCTTACCCCTACCTTTTATCGTCTCTCCACCGACACTAGATATCAAACCGCTACCTTCTCATCTTAAATATGCATATTTAGGTGAGAATGAGTCTTTACCCATGATAATATCCGCTTCTTTATCTTTAGAGCAAGAGAACGCTCTCTTGACGTTATTGAGATCAAATCGACAAGCATTTGGTTGGACAATGGTTGACATCAAAGGGATTAGTCCCTTAATTGTTGAACATTATATACATCTGATGGATGAAGCCAAGCCAACCTGAGATCCACAAAGACGGTTAAATCCCGTTAAGAAGGAGGCAATAAAGAAAGAAATCGTCAAATGCTTAGATAGTGGTATAATTTACCCAATATCTGATAGCCAATAGGTAAGTTCTATTCATGTAGTCCCTAAAAATTCTGGCATAACGGTCATAACTAATGAGGCTAATGAGTTGATCCAAACACGCACCCAAACTGGATGGCGCGTATATATTGATTACAGAAAACTTAATGCCGCAATGAGGAAAGATCACTTCCCTCTGTCTTTCATTGACCAGATGTTGGAACGATTAGATGGACATGAGTACTATTGTTTCTTAGACGGATACTCTGGCTATAACCAGGTCCCTATTGCCGAAAAGGATCAAGATAAAACATTTACTTGTCCTTTCAGTACTTTTTCTTATAGGCGCATGCCCTTTGGGTTATGCAACGTTCCTGCTACATTTCAGCGGTGTATGATGGGGATATTCTCAGGCATGGTTGAGAATTTTCTGGAGATATTTATGAACGATTTCTCTATATTTGGGGACTCCTTTGAGGAATGCCTACGTCATGTTGACGCGGTTCTTACCCGCTGTAAGGAGAAGATCTTAACTTCGAATTGAGAAAAATGTCATTTCATGGTCCAAGAAAGTATTGTCCTTGGACATATCATTTCACAAAAAGGCATTGAGGTTGACATAGCTAATTGATGTCATCCATAACCTTCCTCCTCCCAAATGCGTCAAAGATATACGATCTTTCCTTGATCATGCAGGATTTTATAGGAGATTCATTAAGAATTTTAGCAAAATGGCTAGACCCTTAACTCTTCTCTTGGCCAAGGATACAACATTTTACTTCAATTCGGATTGTTTGGCTGCTTTTGAATCGCTTAAAAGATCTCTTATTACAGCCACCGTTCTATCATCTCCGGATTGGAACCACCCGTTCGAGCTTATGTGTGATGTATCAGATTTTGCTATTGGTGTGGTCTTAGGACAGCACAATGATAAGATGCCACATGTAATTTACTATGCAAGTAGATCCTTGAATGATGCACAAATTAATTACATGACTACTGAGAAAGAACTCTTGGCAGTTGTATTTGCATCAGAAAAATTCAGGCCTTACTTGATTGGCTCGCCAATAGTGGTTTACACTGATCACTCCACCCTACGACACCTTTTATCGAAGAAGGATGCTAAAGCCAGGCTAATACGTTGGATCCTGTTGTTACAAGAATTTGATCTGTCATACGAGACAAGAATGGATGTGAAAACGTTGTAGCCGACTATCTTTCACGCATCAATTCTTCACCAACATTGGCCGTGCCAATAAACGATTTATTTCCTGACGAACAGCTCTTGACCGTATCCTGCGAATCTTGGTTCGTGGATATTGTGAATTATCTAGCGACGGGACTTATTCCTAGCAATTGGTCGAAACAAGACAAATTTCGATTTCTATCCCAATTAAAACATTTTTACTGGGATGAAACTTATTTGTTCAAGTATTGTTCTGATCAAATCATTCGCAGATGTGTCCCTAACGATGAATTCAAGAGTGTATTGTCTTTTTGTCATGATCAGGTATGTGGCGGTCATTTTGGTCCATGTAAAACGGCGGAGAAAGTTTTGCAATATGGCTTTTATTAGCCAACATTATTTAAAGATGCTTATGATCATTGCAAAACTTGTCATCGGTGTCAACACTTGTGTCGGATTTCACGAAGAAATGAGATGCCGCTCCAACCTATCTTGGTTGTAGAGATATTCGATGTTTGGAGTATTGATTTTATGGGTCCTTTTTCCCAACACTTTTGGGAATTTATATATTTTGTTAGCGGTTGATTATGTCTCAAAATGGGTGGAAGCAATACCGTGTCTCACTAATGACAACAAGGTTGTTATTAAGTTCCTTAAAGAAAATATCTTTTCGCGATTCGGGCACCCTCGCGTTATAATTAGCGACAACGAGACGCATTTCTTTAATCGGTCTTTCGAGGTTTTGATGCGGAAATATTCAATCAACCATAAATTTTCTACGCCCTATCATCCCCAAAAGAGCGGGCAAGCTGAAATTTCCAATAGGCAGATAAAATATATTTTGGAGAAAACGGTTTCTAAAAACCGTAAAGATTGGTCAACCAAATTGACGGATGCTCTTTGGGCATTTCGTACCGCTTATAAGACCGATCTCGGTATGTCTCCATACCGCCTAGTATTTGGAAAGGCTTGCCGCCTTCCTGTCGAGATCGAGCATAAAGCAATGTGGGCTATTAAAGAGCTTAATTTCGATTTTGATCAAGCCTGCAGCTATCGGGAGCTGCAATTAAATGAGCTAAGCGAACTCCGCGATGAAGCTTATGATAATGCGGTTATAGTAAAGAACCGGACTAAAGTGTTCCACGATAAAAACCTTTTTAGAAAAACCTTCACACCGGGACAACAAGTCCTTCTTTGCGATTCCCGTCTTCATCTTCATCCGGGTAAGCTAAAATCTCGTTGGAAAGGACCTTTTGTGGTGCGGTATGTATACCCGCACGGGGCAGTAGAAGTCGAAAATATTCAAAACGGTTCAATTTTTAAAGTAAATGGGCATAGATTGAAACTGTATTTTTCTGCTAACCCAGCGGAAGAGCTCCTGTTTTTACAGGAGCCGCTTTATCATAACTGAATTTCCTCCGCCTCACCTCCATGTTTCGATAACATTTTCTCATTTTAAGAATGGAGGTGAGTGAAGAAGGACTTAACTGAATATCTATGCGTGCCAAAGTATAAATTTGGGGGTAGTTTTCATTTGACTATTATTTTACCCCTCTTAATTTCTCTCCCAAAGTCTACAGGTCTATGCATTCAAAAATGACATCAGTGATGACACTGCTGAAAACAGGTTTGGGAGGAAGGTTTGTATTCACTAAATTATCTTTTGGCACTATACAAAATTTTATATATAATAAAAGAGTAGAAAGTAAAAAAAAAAATTGTATATGAAAGATAGGAAAAGTTTAAGAAAAGCAAGAAAGTTAGATGTTTTCTTAAATGAAACTAGTAATAAGTAGTTATGAGCCGTTGTCCCAACGGTTAATAAGATGAAGGAAATTACTAATCTGAGGATAAAAATAAGTTTGAAAAATAGTCCCTATTCTTGAGGCCAAACATTTTAACGTTGATATCATACTATACACACTTACACACATCTTGAAGCTTGGGATAGTAGAGGATAACTTGAAATGCTCTTGTCTAAAAGCTTTAGTATGAAGGAAAATAAAAAAATATAAGTGGTGAAGAAAAAAATGAACACTGATTTTGTAATTGCTTAAGTCAGCATAAAAAGATATAGCGAGGGTGCTTTATCACCTAGTTCCTTAGACCAACTAGTTTGGGAGCTACTGCTAAGCCTTAGTTGTTGCGAAATGAGAAATTACGCCTAAATGCGTAAGCACATTTTGTAATCGGTCGGTTAGTACCTTAAGAAGTAATAACGGTCGCATGAAGAATGTGTGAGCAATTTTATCAAAAATATCCACCAACTATAAAGTATTTTGGAAGATGGACAACAGTATGATAGCTTGAATTGAATTCTCTAAGTATAGAGATGTCTTTTACACACACGTAGGAATAGATGATCAATGTTTGGAAGAAAGATAGAGAGGAAGACTAAATATGATGTTTTATTGAGAGATGATGTGATTTCTAACTTTTTTCACGATCATTAAGATAGGGCTCATAACAACCGAAAAACTAGTGTAGTTGGAAACTCTTATTTTCAAGTTCTTTCGTTTATAATTCTTATCTTTGTATGTAACTTTCACTACCTTTCTTTTATTATAGGATTTTGTGGGTGTAATCCGCTAAAAACCCTCAGGAGAAAACACTCTTCCTACTAGGGACACCTAGAGGTTTAACGGATTGTTGCACGTGCTCAGTGGAATCGTGCTGCCTACGAAAGTGTGCTACTTAGGTTTTTCTTTTTCTTTTTCTCCTTCACTTGAATAACTAGTTTGCTCGGGACGATCAAAATTAAGTTTGGGGGTATTTGTTCAGTCGAAAATATCGTGCATTTGATATGACATTTTCCTTACTATTTTTATATAATAAAACGTGTTTATTATATATATGACACATATAAGGTTTTATCTGTAAAAATACTATTTTCAACATTATGAAGGAAAATGTAAGCATATAATATCTAGTTCATTTAAATATGCATACCATATCAAATATTTTTGACCAATTCTCTTAAAACTATAATACTATATCAAATGGTTAGGATAATATCTCAATAAAAACAAATTCTACTAACATTATTTATTGAGATATTGCGGAGAAATTATATCAGGACTGAAATCAAGAAAATCCGAGTTGGCGAGATTAAATCTGCCGAAATATTCAAGTGAATCGAAGAAGTCAATTTTGGCAGTGACTTAGAGAAGATTTCCAAACTCCAGATATTCAAAAGATCACCACATGACAACTGAATGAATCTACAGAAATTTGAGCCAAATATCCCACCAAAGAGCAGCTAAACCGCGGCTAAAATGAGCATATTGCGGCGGTTCCGCCGCAATATTGAGGTGAACCGCCGCAATATTGAGGAGTTGGGATTCAAGATTTTTTTTGGGTAGGATCCTAACAGCTAGTTACCATATTAGGAAACTAGGGATTCTGGCTTTGAGACTATTTAAAGGACCGAGAGCCTCTTGGAAAAATCATCAAACCGACGAGATCATGAAGTCCAAGACGGCTCAAGAATCCAGGTTGATCATCAGCTGTTCATCTACCTCCTTAAGAAGAGATCGAGAAGCAAACTAAGATTTTGTAATCACTTTCTAAAGGAACAAAGTGTAATTGATCAAGTTGATTAATAAAGGTAGTTGTTTTATTCTTATTGCATTTTATTTTCTTTATTTACATCATGATCTCTATCCGTTCTTTTATCTCCATCATGCACGAGTAATTCTCCGCTTGTTAGGGTTCATAGGATTAGGGTAGATCAATGGATGATTAAAAATCCTTTAACTCCTTTTACGTACTATAAAGGTTATAAACTTTATCAAAAGAATAGTCAACATCCTAATCGGACGCGCTATCAATTCATTGATATTCACGACCTGATTAGAGATTAGATTAACGATTGCTTTGGTAAAGGCTAGACATGAACGGAGATCCATGTCAAGATAAGGGTTAAGAGTGGAAACCCTTTTCCCTCCAGAAACCCTAATCTACATGCATCACTGTCAATCTAGTTTTAAATCTATTAAAGAATAAAAGGAGTAATATTTGATTAATCATTCATGACTACTAATTAACGAACCCTACAAGCCCTCTTCTAAAATAAAACCTACATCCGTAGTTAATCTAGATCTATATCCTACATCCGTGATTGATGTAGATCTAGAATCTACAACCATTCTCCACTTTTCATTATTCTTCCTCCTTTCCTAATCAATACGCCTAAAGTAAAATTAAAAGATTCAACGTTTCCCTGAGGACGACCCGTACTCATCTCGGTCTAGCTACACGCGACACCGTTATTGATTGCGGTTATTCTACAAACACACTTTTTCATATCAATCTGGGGCGCTTTGTTGAGGTCAAAAATTACACTCTGGTTGACCAATTCAAAGTCAAATTGAACCCCAAGTAAGCGGGCCCAAGCCCAGGTCATGTGGTCCCATGCCCAAGTCGAGCCATGCAGCCGGCCTCTCCCTTGCCAAAATGAAAACTATGTAATATGTAATTTTGATGAATAAATGTATGAAAAATGGGCAGAAAGCCAAAATTTTGTAAACCCCATGGCTTATGTGCAAAAAGAAATAAGCACATAAGGTATGAGGTGGAACAAGTGCCATTTTACAAAGTCCAAGGGGTTATATATAAAGTGTGTAGTCTATAAAGGCAAATATGATGAAAAAAATCAAGAACAACTTTTCATTTTCTCAAAAATTAAGGTTTGTGCCTCCATCCTCACTCTCTCAAGTTCTCCGTCTTTCTCTTTATTTTCTAATTAAATTAAGAACTTAACTCTCTTTTTCTCAAAACTAAATAAATTTTCACCATAAACCCATTGAAGGAGAGTTTAATTCTCATATCCAGCTTCCCCCAAAAAGGAGAAGATTTCTGTTACCTTCTTCTCCCTTCTCAAAATCCAATTTGAGAAAGGGAGAAGAAGGGAAACTCACCTCCTAAGGCTCCATCAAGAGTAGAAAAGGGATCTCCTTTCATCACCCAAGATCTTAATCCTGGAGTTTCAAAAGAACCCATTTGGGTTTCTTCTCAAAAGAGAAAGGAAATATTCTTTTGGAGTTTAACTCCATAATAAAAATCCTTTTAGGAGTTTAACTCCATAATAAAATCTTTTGGTGTTCAACTCCACAATTAAAATTCTTTTGGAGTTTAACTCCACAATTAAAATCCTTTTAGGAGTTTAACTCCATTTAAAATCTTTAGGAGTTTAACTCTATAATGAAATCTTTTGGAGCTCAACTCCACAATAAAAATCCGTTTGGAAAGTTTAACTCCACTTAAAATCTTTTGGAGTTTAACTCCATATAAAACTATTTTGGGAGTTTAACTCCAAATTAAATTTTTTGGAGTTTAACTCCATCAAAAAAAAGAAAAAGAAAAAAAAGTGTCTTTTGGAGCCCTGAAGGGAGTGGGAGCTTCCCCCCTCACATGAGAGGCACATGAGGGAGAAGGAGCTCCCACTAAGTGGGAGCTTCCCCCCTCCTTCACGTGAAGGGGAGGCTCCCACTCCCCATCACGTGAGGGGGAGGCTCCCACTTGGTGGGAGCCCCTCCTCCCTCTCACGTGAGGGAGAGGGGGTTTCCCCTCCCCCGCTTTTTTTTTAATTATTTTTAAAAATATAAATATAAAAATAAAATAAATAAAATGATTTTTTTTAAAAAAATGTTTCTTTGAATAATTAAAAAAATCATTTGTCACAAATAAAATAAATATAAAAAAAAGAACATGTCCCTATTATTTAAAAAAAAACATACCAACACATCACATTGATTTCGCATGACCAGTTTGACCCGTCAATCGGAGCTTTGCTTACTCCAAAAGCGAGGGGTAATTAACGGCAGTTTAGTTCGCGGCTGCTGGAGATTCGGATCCCTACAACCATTAAACGCCGGCCTACACTAGGCAGGGGGAATCTGTAATATGCCTGACAAGCGCGCGCATTCCCATCTCAATGGGGTGACGAAAAACACCCTACAGTCACCCCACTCCATAAGGTATGCTCAATCTGCAAGTTTCCTTTATGTTTGAAACTTCATATGTGGTTTTTGCCCCAAGCTCTTATGATCTTGATGAAGGCCAACAAATCATAAGACGCAAGTCAAGTTCTTCCCATCATTGTCCTGATTGATTTAGACCCACCTGTACTCACTCTTGACGAAGGCCAACAAGACTGTATGGCTGTCCTAAACCAATGCATCTATCTATGCTATAAACAAGCAACACACCGCTACCATTTACTATGCCTTGAAGAAGGCCAACAAACATAGCATGAAGATGATGTGCTGCCCATTTGAAATGATGGAGGGCTATAGCTGATTTTTGTGAAAATCTTGAAGGTATTGAACTTGATATCGTTGTAGGAGCGATAGCTTTGAAAATGAGTGGTTCAAGCTCCGCATTTTAAATGAGTGTTTTGAAAAGAATCGAGTGATTTTTCAATTTGTTCCAACATCTTTTTATATTTATTATCTTGAATTAATAAGGATTAATGTGGTCCCACCAATTTAAATCCTATCACACCAGAAAACAACGAAAATAGAATGTATGTATATGCCATCCGCATTCGCCACGGGGCCCCATCATACACTGTTAGGTTACTTAACTGCTGGCAGAGCGGGGGCGGGGCTAGCACGGATGCAAAACATATACAACATTTATTAATATATATATATATATATATATATAGAACCATTTGTCGCAGGCATGATAAGCATTACAGATATCAACATCACAGAGAACGGAAAAATAGATCAATTAGGAACTTTGCATTTCATCGAACAACCTATGAAATGCAATCCTCCACGGTCATGTGAATAGCCGAGTGTGAACTATTCTAGACCCCTTCGAGTGCGGCAAGCTATCCGCTAATCCTAGAATTGGGTGACCCAAGTCTCGACTCCTCGAGATGGCCACCCACTGAATTCTAGAACTCGGTAGCTTGTGCACTCCTCCGCGGGTCATTCCTAGATGCAGAAATGAAAAATAATATACAATCGGTGACATCATCCTCAACCCGGATGTGCCCTAATAAGAGAATATATATCAATTATTACATGAATTACAAAATTCACTCACATCTCACATCTAAATTCACACCGGGCCATTCACACGACGATTTATCGAACCATTTGCAACACAGAAACATCACAAGATATGTGCAACCCCTTCTAATCGACATATAGCGATTAGAAGACGTTTAACAACACATATTCACATCACAAAAGCAAGTAAACAAATCTACGACGTTAGAATTCTGCACACTATTAGCAAACATGCCCAATTTTCCAAGACCCAGTCCACTAAAGTCCCAAAAACTTTTGTTTTAAGCCAATCCGGGAGTCGAAATGAACTCAAAATCCGCCCGAATCTTCACGGGGTCAAAGAACACGAAATTAATATATGTCTAGGGGGCCTCAGGAGGTACCCACCCCTCAGGGCTACCATGAGGTGGCCTCTAGGGCTGGGCAGACCTGAGAGCACCCATATGGGGTGCTCTCGGGTCCCCACCCCTAAGGCCACCACTTGGTGGTCTCGAGGGTGGGCCCGACCTTTGGTCCCCCTCAAGAGTTACTTGGAGCACCCAAGCACTGCTCTGCGGCTTCTCGGTTCAAACAGTAAGCCTGTGGGGTTTGCAAACTTGTCAAAACATTAATTTTTGGGACTGTTTTTGTCGGCAGTTCGTGCGCGACAAAAACAATAGATTTCTAACGTCGTAAAGAGCTATCTAAGGCTTATAGAGTGGCTCTGATACCATGTAAGTCTATGTTTCACACTCTACTTGTTTTGTAGAGAGGCAGAATTTTCAAAAATCAATTTTGAAGCATGCAACAAAGATTATAACTTAAGAACTACCATAAGCCCTAATAGCAAAACTTCATAGATGTTTATCTACTATGATAGAAATATTATACCGATAGATTCGTGTCCTTCGGGTCTTGACTCCTCTTCTTAAGCTCCTTTGAGATCCTTGATCAAGCTTGGTCATCAGCCTCCTCGAACCTAGATGATCCACCCGAAAGTTCTTGATTCAAGCTTCTACTTCCAAAAAGAAGTAACTAAACTAACTAGTTTGCTAATCCAGTTTGTTTAGTTGATGTGGAGATGGTTAGTTGTATTTTTTCTATCTCAAAACCTTATGGCTCTCAACACATGAGAATGTTTGGGGTTGAGGAGGAAGATGAACTCTAGAAAAGAAAGAGAATGGTAAGATGTGAATGAGTTGAAGAATAGCTAGATTCAAAAGATATCAAGCATTTTTCTTTTATTAAAAATACTAGCCATACTTCAATAGCATTCACAAATGAATAAATAAATATAATAGCCATGCTTCATGCCATGCTTGAAGCTACCTTACCCCTCCACCTCATTTTCTATTTTTAATAAATAGATAAATACATGATGACATGTCATCTTCTAGAATGTATTTTGTATAAATACAAAATGCATTCTACCGTATATACATACCCGTATTCATATCAAAATACGAATACCCAAGAGATAGAATAATACTACTAATATAATACTTGTATTAAACCAATATCTGGTTTAATGAACCGGTTTAATCCTAAACCCGCTAGTATTATAATCCGTCCGATTAAATTCTGCGCAACTAGTACACACAATTAACTGGAATCCTGCACGTATAAACATACGGCCTTGACATCGTTTCGCCTGAACCAGAGAAACTCTCTGTGTGGGACTCTAAAGACTCGACAGTACGCTGGCAATGGGTTTAACCACAAGCACATCAGCGGCACTAGCTGTACGTAACGGCTACCCAGGTACCCGTTGAAAAGCAGGCCGACGAGCAAACTCATCTGAACCCCTACCGAGCCTAATCGTGACAATATCTGTACAGTCCGGTCTGTTCGTCTGAGAGTATCGCATACCGAGTCTTAGGGGTGGTTAACGTCAGACCTCTACTAACCTGATAAGTGGTGTTGGTGTGGCTCAAGACCATTCGAGAAATTACTGATCTAACTATCAGTAATTCTCAACTGCCCTTCTCAGGGGCTTATGGTGTTGACCAATCAAACACAGTGCGATATCGACTCCCTATAACGGGAGAGACGAATCCCTAACAATCACTCACTGCCTCCATGTGGTTCGGGACTATACCCAACTAAAACCTGTTTGCACGACTCTTTTGAGCCGTGGTAGGATAGTAATCAAAGCACAGTGAGAACTCACATGAGACAAATGATGATCTCAGGTCTACAGACTACCTGTACACATGCCATATGAGAACTGCCATCTATCGCTTGATATAATACAATCCAACGGTTCCTGGAGAGTCCGTCCAGTGTACCTACCCACACTGAGCACATGTATACAATCTTAGGTGAAACACACCAATGGATGTGGGACTAACCATTGCCCCTCGTCCGAGTCTAGAAACGTATACACCAGTCTATTCTGGAATATCAATGTCATGTCTCGATATTCCTACGACTAGAGACACTTTAAGGATGTGCTTATAGACTACCCAGCCCCCACAAGTCTGATCGCCATCACAACGCTGGTAGTCAAGCACATCCTACGGACTTTATCAATATGTAAAAGCAATACATAATAACTAGTAAAACATACACACATGTTAAGATAAAGGCAAACCAGATAGCATACTATCAGTTCGAGCAAGATTGTCATATGTACACACACACACATATCCATAGCATCCATTACAAATAATGGCATCTAGGGCATACATATATCCTACAACAACATGGTCTCCTCACTACGACAGAGTACGGATTTGGTCACGGTTTTAACCGTGACCATAAATATATATGGTCACGGTTAAAACCGTGACAAAACCGTCGTTTAAAACCCTGTCACGAGAACCCTAGTCACGCCCGTAACCATGACCATATGTTTTTTAAGTCACGGTTATAACCGTGACCATATACGCGGCGTTACCAAAAATGGTTCAAACAACTAAATGAAACTTGTGTGGGGTCTACATATATGGTCATGGTTAAGACCGTGACCAAGTTATGGTCACGGTGTAAACCGTGACAATAGATATATGGTCACGATTATAACCGTGACCAAAAGGTTAAAGCGTAATGTATAATACCTGCTATAGAAGGTAACCGTGACTATATAGTCCCTATGGTCACGGTTTAAACCGTGACCATAAGGGAAACTATAGTGAAGGTTACCTGCTACTAGCAGGTAACCGTTATTATATCCTATGGTCACAGTTGTAACCATGACCAAATACATTATCAATTTTTTTTAAACTGAAATCTGTGCACCCCACGCGCGCTACTTTTCAATTATAACCAGTGATTGATAATAATTATATGATCAAATCTCACACAATTTTAACAATCAAAAAGTAATATGATTAGAATCAAACGTAATTATAAACAAAATATATACACCAAACGGTATAATCAATAAAGCAATAAAACAAATGTTTGTATAAAAAAATCGATAATCTATGGTCGTTGGGACGATTCAGCTCCATCGTCCCGTGACCTGAACATACTCCCAGACTCGTCATGTATAGCCTTCCTGATGGCCTCCGTGTTCAATCGCCTCAGCTCCTCGATCTGCGCCTGAAGCGTATCCACCAGCATATTCTGTTGCTCTACCCAATCTCGAAGCCGACGAATCTCCTCGTGCGACACAGCGACCGCATTTGTCCGCATCTGGGCCACAGCATAATCGTGGACAGACAAACGCCTAGCAAAGTGTCGGTGAGCTCCGGGACCAACCCCACGCTCATAGCCATCGTAATGTCCGCCAGATATCGAATCCAGAACAGCGACAATGGCGGCAATTGAGTTGTCGGGGCCAAGTCCTAAGGCGTCCGTCCTCTCCTTGAACTAGCCTGTGAAGAAGATATATATATATATAACTTAAATACAATATCGACTTGATTATCTGAAACTTACCATGTACTCGCCTGTACCCTTATGTAACGCGAATCATCCCCTGACAGTAGTGTAGTTGGCGGAATCTTTCTTTTTCTACGATAAAATTAGGATTTAGTTTAATAAGTAATTTTCGACAAAGAAACCATATATTCTTAAACGTCAAAATACTCCAAGCTGGTGTTGAGCGATAGCCTGCGACCGCTTCATTTGGATCGGAATAGCGTGTTCTCTGACGCTGTTGTTTCGGTTCTCCCTGGTGCGAACCGACGCTGCCTTGCAAATATAAAGAAGATAATATTATATATCACAAAATATGATTTCATGTTATATTATTATAATCTTAAAAATTAACTTTATACTTGAACATCATCACGCTCGTAATGCGTGACCAGTTGCGGTCAATCCTCTCTCGGTATTTCCTGAAAAATGACCTCCATCATCGCCTCCGCTCCTCCTTAGTAGCCGCAGCCAAGGGAATTTAATGTTGCTTCCTTACTTTATATCAACGTCTCCTCTTGATACCCTGACACTCGGATATGACCCAGTTTATGGCCCGATGTGCATCGAACGAAGTAGAACGCCATCCTCGCCGATGACGCCAATGAATCTGTAATGTCCCAGCTTCAGAAATTAGAAAAATTTAAATATCTATCTATCTATCTATATATATATATATATATATATATATATTTAACAATGATTAAATTTAAATGTATAAAAGGTTATGTGATACCGTGGCCGTTGCAAAAACTGCCGAACATAGTCGCTCTGGCTTGGGCTCCATCTAATATGGAGCGGATACCTATAGTAGGTACGGATCTCTGCTCCCATGTAATCCCTCCACTTGGTCAAGTAGTCACCAACGGGCACACCTAACACTGTCCTGGAGTAGCACCTGGGGCTGGTCTGGAGGAGGAGGGCCCAGTAGGACCCCTCGTCCTAACACTGGTGGAGCCTGAAAAAAGATAGATATACGGATACAATATTATAATATTTAGAGTATGCATATAGTGTTGGGTTATGCCAGCGCCCTGGCCATCAAACCGTGGCCGGTTGTGGAACAAAAATTTATAAAATTGGCACTAAAACAACCCGATGCCCGGATGTACCCTAAACCTTAATCTAGCAAACTAAATAGGAGTTTAGAAAGGTTATACCGAATGATCCGTGTCCTTCGGTCTTGAACATTTATCCCAAACTCCTAGAGGCCTCCATGTTCAAGCTTGATCTCCGGTCTCTTGTTCATATCAGAATTTTGCATTATTATATCTCCCATTCTTAATCATATTACAAATAAATAGGTGCTTTTGATCCATGTCTTCTAAATAGTTACAGGTTACAGGTTCTCAGAACAATACAGTGAAATTCATGAAAAGACGTTACAAAAGTGAGACTACGACCAATAATAGATGAATCCGTATGATGCCGCCTAACAGTTCAAGGAACAAATGAAGATCAGTAAACAGTTCAATGCACAAAACACAAGGGCAGCACAAGATTCAAAGATTCAACGTGAAGCTTACGGTAAAAGTCCACATAATTCTGCACTGTTGGAAATCTGGAAGAAAGTAGAAATGATTCTGAGGAACCAAGTGAAGAAAACAGAAGGAAAAAGCAACATGAAGCATCCCTAAAGAACTGAGTCCAAGAGCCCACAATACGGCCGCGGAACCGCGGCCAAACAAGGCTTTCTGCCGCGGAACAGCGGCCGTGCAACGCACGTGTCGGTGGGTGTTGGTGCTTTGACCCGGCTTTCTTAGGGTAGTTCTGTAAATTCAAATATGGACCAGATGTAAAACCTAGGATTTCTCCTATCTATAAATAGGAAAGCCAGAAGCCTAATTAGACATGCCTCCTTTTATTTTCTAGATTAAAATTTTATTTCCTTGTAATCGTTGAAGAGATCATCAATAAAGTAAGGTTTGTTTTTTTCTATCGTGCAATTTTTTTATCAGAATTTAATTCCTGCATTTTTTATCTGTCTTTTATTATCTGCAAGTTAGATAGTCTTCTAATATAAAAATTATAAAAATGAATTTCATCATAACATTCCTAATGAGTGAGTAATTCCTCACTTGTTAGGGTTAGGATAGGGAAGGTCTGAGAGAAGGAAATCTCTCTCACTCCTTTCTTTGCCTCTATAATTTTAATTAATACGGACTCTATTTAAATTAACCACACACCGCTCACTATGGCATCCTATCCTACAAGATAGCGGTGATTCCCTATATAGACCGGTTGTGGTTGATTTAAATAGAGGTTAGGGCTAAGAGTTAAGAAAGGACGGACAAGGACCAAAAGGAAGAAACTACGTTTCTTCCTAGTCGTGCTAATCCCCTTTGTTGACTATTACCCTAACACCTATATTCTTAACTAGGGCAAAGAAAGTAGTGAGTAGAATCCCTTTTCCAAACTAACCTAATCCTAACCCTAGCAAGACTTTAAATCAAATTAATCTCATTCTTAGATTTTAAAACAAAACCTTACCAAAAATAGGACTTAACTCGTTAGAACTTAAAGAAAGAACACCATTTCCCTATGGACCGACCCGTACTCAACCGGCTAGCTACCAAGTGACACCGTCTTGATTGCGGTATTCTTAATTTTAAAACGCACACGCAAAATCCTTACCAATCATCTCTCTCTATCGAAGATGATCCATCTGAGAGTCTGTATTTCGAGCTCCTACTTCATAGCCGAGGTAACTAGGGTACCTAGTTTGCTAAACTAGATAGCCTAGAAGATGTAGAGTCTAATGATGGATTGATTTGACTCTAAACACCTTAGGTTTCTCAACACATGAGACTTTTAGGGTGGAGGTAGAGAAAGAAGAAGCATGAGGAGATAAGAGTGTGAAGAAAAGCAACTCAAGAAAAAATGGCTAAGTGTTGTGAGATAAAATGATTGAATCAACTAAAGAAAATATCTCACAACCCTACAAATATCAAGCATGCCTTAATAGTGCCACCATAGTCACCCCATGAGTCACTGCATGAGTCACCACAAAGCCATGCTTGAATTAATGCCACAACATCTCATCCTCCACCTTATTAACCATTTAATCCTAAATGGTTAAAGCTAAATGAGGTGGCATCATCTAGAATCTATCTTTTAATAAATTACAAGATACCTTTCATCCGTATATACTTAACCGTATCCGTATTCCAAAAAATACGAATACAAAGAGACGAAAATAATCCAACAATATAATACCAGAATCCGGCTTAAACCAAAGCCCACTAGTATTATCAGTCCAAATCAAGATACATGCACAAGTGCATGTATATGATCGAACCTTGCCGTAAAACCATACGGCCTCTATATCGTTTCGCCCGAAGCAGGGAAACCCTTTGTGTGGGACTCTAAAGACTCGTCAATATGCTGGCAGTGGGTTTAACCACAAGCACGTCAGCGGCACTAGTTGTACGTAACGGCTACCCAGGTATTGAGCGAAAGGAAGGCCGACGAGCAAACTCATCCAAACCTGTCACGCTTCACTTCCCGGTATACCGGGACTGGTCCGCTATGTATTTACAGTGAAGTAAATACGCTAAGCGTATCTAAGCAATATAAAAATAAGCACAAGAGACAAGAGATATAAACTGAACAACAACTTTATTTATTAACATTCTTTTGTACAATGCATGAAAAGTAAATACAACTGAATAAAAAGCAATGCTTAAACAACGGAATAACAGAAATGAAAGTACTGAATGGAAGGTGTACAATGACTAGAGCTCGGGGTCTTCACTGAACTGGTCCAAGTCTTCAGCAGTGGGTTTGATCTCTGACGGGTCCAAAACACCTGACGACATTCAAAGAAGAAAGAAATAGAATGTCGTCAGTGAACAGGTCGCTCGGTAAGTCCCAAAGATAAGAGGAAAGTAGAATAGACAGAATAAGAAGGTATCTTTTAAAGTTGTATTATATTATGGTAATGTTGTATTAACGCTGTTGTTTATAGCTTGGAACAGAAGAATACCAGTGTATACGAGAGGAGTCTCTATATGCCAGAGACTAGAGGCAAGTATAGTACAAGGAACCGTTTATGCCACGGTACAACAACAACTGGATTCATGTTAGGTGTATTAAGTCTTACAGTCTCGTGCCACTTCTAACACCTTCCGTACCAATCTACCCCTTAAACCCCGAGATGTCTTGTTTGTATTGTTTGTTTTGTAAATTGTATTGATTGTATAATTGGATGACTGACCGAAACCATGATATCAGTAAACGGATGTAACCGTAGAATCATGTAAATGGAATGTATATCCATGGTTCAGTTAAGTCAAGTTGTATAATGGATTCATGGATTCCTGTTGAATTGGAATATTGAAGATTGTATTATAGATTGTACTTGAATCATATTCAAGTCAGATTATAATGAGACTCACTCTGAGTCAGACAATTAGAAAAGTAAATTGAAGTCCTGATTGTTTTGATGTTATCGGTAACCACTGCACATGGGCCGATTACCGTATTGATAACATCGTTGTTAAGTTTTCTACCTTAGATAGGCAAGCACCCACTTCTCCGACTTCCTGAGGCTCAAGAGATTGGTCCCGCTTAAACCTATATTTGCTAGGGTCCTTAGGGTAATTTATAGAACTTGAGGTGGTTTTATGTAAAAATACTTTTATATACTTTTCAAAATACACCTCAAGTATTTATTATTCATCTTTAGAGTTGTAATGAATATAGATTTTATATTGTGATATTTCTAGTGCAAATATCCTAATTTCATAAATAAAGGTATTTATTTGTAATATTGATTTGTATGGAATTCATGGTATTTTAGTGAAAATGATTCTTGTGACATTTTTAGAAAAAGTGGAATATTTGTAATAATTCAAAATAGATATTTTTATATTACATATACATATATTTATATGAAAATAATTTTAGTATATATATAATATTCTAGAAATCTCGTTTTCTTAAGATGTCGTATTTTAAATCTTTCGAGACCGAATGCTCCTTGCGGAGGTCTGCATCTCGCACCACTAAGCCCGAGGATGTGTGATAATCCGCACCATCCCGAACGGGTTCCCCAGATGGGTTGTAGCGGCGCTTTGCAAAAATTTGTATAAATACTAATCATTAAGAAAAAACGGTTTTATTAATTATGGTATTTATTTGCAAAGATGTCGATTTCCCGTATTCTATGTTCTAGGGTCTCCTATGTCAACTAGACTGCTCCTAACTGGTCCAAAGCGATAAGTTGTGAGATATCTCTCAAATCGCCTCTTCACCGCCAATTGTGGCCAGATAAGTACAAGTGAAGAAAGGAGGGATCCGCTCACGAATTATCATGAGACGAGCCTTTTAAAGCTACCTTTCTCACTTGTCTAGCCTGGGCACCACAAAGTCAGGTTTAGATAAACGACTGAATGCCCACAACCTTCCTCTGTCCTAATGAGCGCGACAGTTCTTAATTGGCTGAGTCTAGATATTTTTATTATTAGCTCAAAGGTTATTTATTTGTAAAGATTTCGATTTTCCATATTCTATGTTCCCGAGGGTATCGTGCTATGTTGCATATGAGTGTGTGAGGAGGTAGGTCGTTACCTCGTGATCTAGTTAAAGGTATAACAAGTTTAATGGTTTAAATGTATAATTGAAACAATGTGGTATTTAAATGAAAAATACGATAAAGTGAAATAGCCATCATTTTATGAAATGAAACTTGATCAATTTAGTTGATTAGTGTTTAATAGTCAACATGAGGAAGTTTAAGCATAATTGTATTAACGAGAAGCGAAGTTTTATAAGAAAATCGAATCGGAAATCGGATTTGTTCCGATTCCGTCGGGTTTTCTAAATCTGTATTTTTAGAATGGAAAAAAAAGTTAGAAATGGGACTTACGGGTTTTGGACAATAACGAAAATGAGATGGAAGGAGAGGAATCGCCGGTGCGTCGCTTCGTCGTCGAGAGCTCCTAGAAAGATCGCCGGAAGTTCGCTGGGAATTTCATGGGTAGTAGGAAATTTTGGAGTTATCTCGTGTGGACTGTTGGGCTTCTATAAAATTTAAAACAAATAAATATTAAAAAATAATGTGGGGCATGAGATTTGAACTCTGGTGGCTTGGTTCAGCAATGCAAGGTATTACCAATGAGTTACAAGCTTCTTTTTGTAATTATGGAGTAAAATAGATACTTAAAGTGGTGACAACAACATTAAATACTCCAAGTATACTTTAAATTTAAAGCAAATTTATGTACACTACAAATGGAGTTGTTACAAAACCTCTACTGAGCCTGTCCATGACAATATCCGTACGGTCCGGTCTATTCGTCTAAGAGTATCGCATATCGCGTGTAGGGGGGTGGATAAAGTCAGACCCCTAATAACGTGACATTTCGTGTCGGTATGAAACCCATCATCACCTGAGAAACTACTGATCCCTAATCAGTAATTCACGACTACCTTGGCTAAGAATTTTTGGTGAAGGTCACCCGTGCACAACGCGACATCAACCCCTAATACCTGGAGAGACGAATCCCCGACGATCCGCTCACTGCCTCCATGTGGATCGGGACTGTACCCAATTAAAACTAGTTAGCACGACTCCTTTGAACCGTGGTAGGATAGTAATCAAAGCACAGTGGGAACTCACAAAAGTCAAATGACGATCTCAAGTCGACTGACTAACCTGTACACATGTCACCTAGGAACTGCTATCTGACAGTAGATATAATATCAACTAGCATGTTCCCGGCGAGTCCGTCCAGTGTACTCATAACCCAATGAGCACCTGTATACTATCTTAGGTGAACAAACTAACACCAATGGCTTGTGAGACTTGGCCACCGCCCTCGTCAGGGTTTCGATCAGTATACACTAGTCTACTCTGGAGTATCGATGCCCAGTCTCGATACTCCCATGACTAGGGACATTTAAGGATGTGCTTATAGACCACCCAGCTCCCACGTATATGATCGCCATCATAATACTGGTAGTCAAGTAAGAATCCTATGGGCTCTATCAACATGTAATAGTGATTTGTAATACCATATAAAGCATGTACATGATGATAAAGACAAACCAGATAGCATACTATCATCTTGAGTAAGACTGCTCTATCCGTATAAGTCATCTCTCAATCATCACAATCGCGTGCCTGCGATTCAATAATTGACTTGAGGGCACTATAGCCAACAATCTCCTACTTGCACTTAAGGCTAATTATTTCGATGTCGCATACTCACAGGCCGTGTAATACCGAACACCCAACTTCTCTACTAATCAGTTTCACAAAGCCTGTTTGTGAAACTGTTGTGTTCGAGAAATAGCCTCAGTTAATGGATCCACTCCAATGTTTCTTTCTATATCTCTCTATATCTCAATTTCACAGAGAGTGACTATCTCCCGAAATGAATGATACATGTCTTAGAATTTTTCCGGATAGCTGATGGTACCCAGTTCACAAATGAACTACAAATCCAACAAACTTCTTAGACTGTATCATCCACTGAATTTAATCAGTATATTGCGCCATGCCTACCTCAGTATTCGCTTGGACCACCGGTCAAACATACTGTCCCTCAAAAGAGGGAAAACGATAACTCTGACAGCCAGTCTGTCATCCAGGTCACCTTGGAAGCCTGAAATATAACCGCCTCCCGAATGGGGCTGCCGTTACCATATACCAAGAACATCCACTTATGTTCATAATTGCTTCCCAACGTTTCTCGAGGATTAGATTAATATATATGCTTATTGCAGCCTGTGCAAAAGTAATATCTAGTGTGGTACTTGATATCTTATGATTTCCTCAATTCTGAGATTCATTTGGAGGAGGGACTTTTGCCTCTGGAAAATTAGCCAATTTGGCTAAAAGCAGTGTTAAACACTAAGGAACAACAGTGTTAAACATTGGAAATACGATTATCAAATTAGTGTTAAACACTAGAAATGTGATTCTCAAATTAGTGTTAAACACTAAAAGATAACAGTGTAAAACATTCTCAAATTAGTGTTAAACACTAAAAGATAACAGTGTTAAACACTGGCAACAAAATTGTCAGATTAGTGTTAAACACTAGAAGAGGAAGTCATCAAAAGGTGGGGCCAGATCTCTTTTATTTTGTTCTGCAAACAAGTATTAAACACTTTTAAGTTTCATAGCCGTCACGTGTGGGCACGTGACGTATACTTATGCCCTGATTTATTAGAACATTTATTAGGGGTCACGTGGTAACACGTGAGAGCACCCGAGTCAGATTTTGCCTTTGCTTTTGTTCTATGTATAATGGGGGTCACGTGGGAGCACGTGAGACATTGCATCAAAGCTTTCTCATTTCTGGGATCTTTTCACGGGTCACGTGGGGACACGTGACCCTAGTTCTTTGCATGTATGGAGATCTCTTTAGTCTCTTTATTTTATTTTGAGAATTAAATTCTCTGTAGGGTTAAACCCTGATCATGATTTGGAGGATTTAAATTCCTATTATGAAAGAATTAAATTCTTATGTATGGTCAAACCCTAATTTTCTTTTAGAGGAATTAAATTCCCATATATGTAAAAGAATTAAATTCTTGTATAGGGTGAAACCCTAACTTCATTTTTTAAGAGGAATTAAATTCCTGTGAATTTGAGAGAATTAAATCCTCAATTAAGGTTAAACCCTAGTTTTGTCCATCTTAAAGGAATTAAATTCCTGTAGTTCTAAGAGAATTAAATTCTCATATACGGTTGAACCCTAGTTTTATCTTGGAGGAATTAAATTCCTATAACTTTGGGAGAATTAAATTCTCATATAGGGTTAAACCCTAACTTTGTTTTGGGAGAATTAAATTCTCTAAACTCAATTCCTCCTATAAGTTTTGGATCTGTATGGCAGGATCTCAACCCGATGAGAATTAAATTCTCAACTTATGGGGAGATGTGCTCTTTGCAGATCATCAACCAGAGGAAGAACTAAGTTCTTTTGTGCAGAAGAGTTAAACTTTTGGATTTGAGAATTAAATTCTCTGTTTGAAGTTTTGATCCCCTTTCTTTTCTTACCTAGGGTTTTTCTTTGTTGAGAATTAAATTCTCCTTTCTTTTCTCTCTGAAGTTTCAAGATTCCAAAACTCTATCTCCAAAACTCTATATCCCCCTTCTCTTCTCTTGGCTCCTATTTATAGGAGAAGGAAAAGAATAAATTTGTTTAGTAAATTTTTCATTGAAACATTTTGTTTGTTTTCATAGTTAATATGAGCCTTTAGATCATTAAGTGAATTTTATTCACCGTTGGATTTTCAATCCAAAGATATTCTGTTTGTTATTTCTGGTGAGATTTAGGGAAATCTTTCCTTGTCTAAGATTTTTCCATAAATTGGTGATATTTAATCACCCCTGGATTTTTAATCCAACGGTTCTCCTTAATCCTTTCCCATTTGGAAAGATTTTAGAGAAATTTAGAATTTTAATTCTATTAAACTGTAAGGCTTTCAAAGCCTGTCACGTGCTGGCACGTGACCCTTGGTCACGTGTGAGCACGTGACCTTCGTTGAGGTATTTCCTAATTTTTAGAATTAATTTCTATTAAGCTATAAGGCTTTCAAAGCCTGTCACGTGCTGGCACATGACCCTCGGTCACGTGTGAGCACGTGACCCCCAATTGAGCCCTTTAACAGCCGCATGTTTATGCTGCTGTTTAGTGAGATTTTAACCATCACGTGTCAACACGTGACCATTGGTCACGTGTGAGCACGTGACACCTCGTTGAGGTATTTTCTGATTTTTAGAATTAAATTCTATTAAGCTGTAAGGCTTTCAAAGCCTGGCACGTGCTGGCACGTGACCCTTGGTCACGTGTGAACACGTGACCCCAATTGAGTCATCTTTCAGCCTTTTGTTTTTCGTTTCTGTTTAGTGAGATTTTAACCATCACGTGTCATCACGTGACCATTGGTCACGTATGAATACGTGATACCTCATTGAGGTAATTCCTGATTTTTTAATCAGGAAACAAATGCCCCCACAACGTTGCTCTCACGTGTCTGCACGTGAGTGCAACGCTGTCACTTTTGTGACCGTTGGATCTGTCTAGGGAGTAGGGTAGATGAAACGTTTTCCATCACATCCTATAAATGCAGGGGTCTCTTCAGAAGCGCCTCCACTCTTTCATCTTCTTCCTTGCAACTTTTTCCTTTTGAGAATTTAATTCTCTTTTCTCAGAGCTTAGTTCTCTGCTTCGAAAATTTCCAAAGTTTAACTCTGTTAAAAAGATTCCCTTTTCTTTGGTAATGATCTTGAATGGCTGAAGAACTTTTGTAGAAATCTTCGTTGGATTTTAAATCCAGATCAAGGGTTTTTCCCCTTTAACAAGAACACACACATTTTTTTTATTTTAAGTTCTTTAAAAAGAAAATCCTTCAATCCCTAAACAACGGATCTTGCTAAGGTTTCTCTGGCCTTCAGGGGTCAATGGTGATGTTTGCCTTTTTCCATGGAATTTAATTCCATCTCAAAAATGTTTCTGGGAATTTAATTCCCCTTTTTCAAAAGGAATTTTATTCCTATGAAGAACTCAGTTCTTCCCATAGAGCTCCTTGGGTTTTCTTGCCATGAGTTGTCTTCTTCACAACCAAGAAGAAGAAGTTTGCAATGTCTCTTTCTGGGAATTTAATTCCCTTGATTCTGTTTGATTTGTCACAGAGTCCAAGATGGATTTCTTTTTAGGGGAATGTGTAGGGTCATTTGAAATCCATTGCTTATTTAATTAGAACCTTCCTTTTGTCTCATTATAAGTGCTTGGCCTCATTATTAGCAAGCCGTCATCTTGATTTTGTGGGACCCATGTGTTTTGTAACCAATGGTCCCATAAAATGAGTCCGTTGTCGCTTTCTTCCACTGTCTTTATATATATATATATATATATATATATATATATATATTTATAATCATATATATATATACACTGTTGGCTTCGCTTTTAACAGTTTTTCCTTATTTTATTTCAGGTACAATGGCTTCCGTTCCGTACTTTCCTTTCACTCGCTCGGAGGCCGCTTTTCCTCAGTCGCCATCTGACGAGGAAGTGATGGCGATGATCAAGGCTCATGACCCGAACTGCACCAACTTGCTTTTGTGGGGGACCTAGTATGGTCACATCATCCGTGGTCGCCGAAGCTTCCTTTGCGAAGTACCGTCGGAGCCTACTTATCCGTTCCTGCCGATGGATCCTCCAAGGACAGTTTTTGCCGTGGAGATGCCGAATTGGACCCTGATGGGACGGCTTGAGCCTTCGACGACTGGCATCCCGAATTATCCTATCCCGGCCATAGATATTCTGGGACGCCGTATTTGCCAGGGCGAGGCCCAACCATAGGGCAGATCTACAAAATAGGGCTCACCCCTCGACAATCCATGGGCTACCTTCTTTGGGCTCGCTACATCCTATCTGCCCACCGCGCGCGACTGCAGAAGGTTGGGCTTTATCAGGCGATCTATGCGTCCCTCTTCCATTACCCATCTCCTCACGTCTGGTGGGTTAAGGCCTTCCTGAACCAGTGGAATCTCCCAACCAACACTTTCCTTTAGGGGGACCGTGAAGTTTCGATTTCTTTGGAAGAATTTCATGAGATCACGGGGCTGCCAATCAGAGGGACACTTTACAAGGAATTGCTGCCTTCTGAAGAGTACGTCTTTGAGACTGAGCCCGCAACGCTCGACGGCTTGTCTACCGAGAACATCGTCCGCCACAAGCGTCCGAGTTTGATCAAGGCGCTGGGTATCTTCGACAAACTGTTCACAGAATCTGAGGAGCAGGGCGTCACTTTCAAGAGCTTCATCGCTTGCTTCCTTCGCGAGGATGTCCTGTCGAAGACGGCTCCAAAGTTTGCAAACATCAACGACCCCTTTGGGTTTGGTTTGAACAGGCGGTCGACTAAGGAATCGGATTTACCGCAGTATTATATTCCCATTATGTCGCCGGTATCTTTCGAATCGATCGCAGCTCCCGGCATGGACGAGGAGACATTCTTTGTGGGTTTTATCAGTGTCTGGCTTAGCTTGTTCGTCATCCCCATGCATCGCCGCTTCATGAGAGTCTCGATTATCTATCCGGCTCATCGTATTACTGAGGGGATACGGCTGGCCGTAGGCATCCCAGCGCTATCACACCTTTATCATGGATTGGGCGCCGCCGCTAACACCTCAACTCCCGGCATGGACATAGTAAACTTTTCTCTCCATTACTTCACGTCTTGGATTGAAATGCATGTGTTGGGGGCTTTTGCTGCGCATCAAAGACCTGCATTTTATGACGCTTATGCCTTTCCGCGACTCATGCAGCTGGTGGACGCTGCTGCTCCCGACCCGACTCAGTTTGGGGCTATTCGCGTGTTGATTGCTCCCTATGCTAGCACGGGCAGACTGGTATTTGTTGATCGGGTTCTATCTGCTCCTTATGGTCCGATTCAACAACTTCACGACCAGTCGAAAGGCGAGGTGCCTTCTCTGAAGCCTCGGGAGGCCACGCACTTGTATACGATCATACCAGGCTATCTGGTATTTCGTCAGAACAGCGCGGCTCTTTTTATGGGGTACAATCCGCATCGCTTCGCCCGGCAGCTTGGATATGATCAGGGCGTTCCCTTCGAGGCTTTTACAGTTGCGCCGGTTCCTTCACCCGACGTTGTTCATGATGCTGCTCATCACTTCGTGAGGCTGAACACTGGTTCTTACTTCATGATCCCCGAAGCCGATCATATTCCCCGATGCGTGGGGTCCTTTACGGGCTGGTATCTTCATTGGGTCAACCCAGTTATTGCTGAGGAGAAGAGGTTGCTTCTTGGCTATGGCGCTCCCGCTCCGGCTCAAGCCATGGGAGTTCCGCCGCGGCCGTGTGCACCGGTCCGCTTCCCCTTGAGGGACACCAGTGTTGCGCTCATTCCAGGGGAGTCAGAGGTGGACCTTACTCCCACAGTTGGTATGCCATTGGATACCCGGGCTCAGTCAAAGGGTAAAAGGGCGCCAGTAGTAGTACCACCGCCGGCGGCATCAACAATGGCCGTGTCGTCTTCGGCAGTACCGCCAAGCGAGGGTGCCGGTAGCGAGGGTGTTGAAGGTGAGGTTGGTCGGCGTCATGCCAAGGCTCCACGGGGGAGGAAACGGTCGTCTTCGGCGGTCGGTTCTGAATCCAAGCGGCGAAGGAAGGTGTCTACCAACCTGCTCGACTCTTTAGTAGAGTCTGAGCCCATTCTTCAGGATGAACTGTTGGCCATGCAAGAGTCGGATGCTGGCTTACTTTTTCCGAGTTCAACTGCCGAGGAAGCCGCACAATTGGCTGAGGCTATAAGACGTTCTAAAGAATAGTCTCAGAACGTAAGGGTTCCGAAGAAGCCATATCCCGCCGTAATCTTTTATGAAGACCCTTCGTGGATCCGGCGGCGGTTCATCGGCCCTTTGGAGGAATGGGGTGAAAGGGCCCTTAAATAGGCTGCTTCGGAGGATGTTGCTGATGCGCTTTCATTGTGGACTGTCGGCCACGAGTCCACTCTTGAACCTCGGAGAGCACACCTCCTTGAGAAGGAGCATCGGCTTGAACAAGCCATATTGAAAGCTTCCTTACGCATCGGTACATTCCTGTATTTCTTTGTAATACTTCATATTGTCTGCACTTGTACATATATATTCTTATTCTTGTGTGAACTGTGCAGAGACTTCGGCGATGGGGGAGGTTCCCATGGGCTTACTGACGGTAAAGCCTGTTGACACTCCTAATGAAACATTGCTCGATGTGGAGGGGGTTAATGACACTGTCCCTCTCGCGATAGAGCCTCCTGCGGTGGTTCTTGCTCCCGAAGCACTTGCTCCCGCGGGAGAGGCACCTTTGGTGGTTGCCGTTCCAACGGATCTCCCTGAGGGCGGCCCAGAGGCTGAGATGGAGGTAGTCGAGGCCATCCTCCTTTCGTTGGAGCCCGCAGTGGCAGCTGCTGCTCCTTCCTCAGAGGCCGTTACACCAGCCCGCGTCCCTGATATTGTGCCCGAGGTCGCGGCGGAGGTCGTTAAAGCTGCTATTCCTACAGCTCAGAACGGGAGGAGCGTGGAAGGTAACCTTTTACATTTTAAACTAGTAATCTTTATGTTATCTGAACTCTTTTGTTTTTCCAGAGTTGCGCGGATTGGCGTCTTCGATTGCCGACTTGTCTCCCAGGCAGTCTTTTCTGCGCCTGTTGGAGATGGCTGCTCCACAAGCGATATCTCCTCAACGCATCGTCCTCTCGTCTGGGCAAGGTTAGTGTTGTTCACCATCTTTTCATAGCATTGTTGTTATTTTGCAAAATGACATTGATGACTTTTACAGTTTTGAAGGCCGACGACGAGGTTGAGGTTCTCGAAGGGCCAGGGGAACCTTCAGCTCCTTCTTGCATGACTGTGGGTAAGTGAAGTCTCAATATTGTCCCACTTGTTCTTTTGCTTAAAAGTTTCACCGATCTTTTATAAATCTGAACAGCCCTGCCAGTTCTTACAGCGCTGGAGTCGCGCATCGCTATGCCGCCCGACCCTTATGCTTTGCGAGCCTCAGACCGTTTGGCAAAATTAAGCCTCGACTCCCTGTCATCCCTGATCGAGAAGCTTCGTGCGGGCAATGTAATCACAGCAGAAGCGTTTGCTGCTGAAGCTAACGGTTCTCTTCCCTTTCTTGCTACCTATCATAGTGAGGCCGTGGTGCAAGTCTGGGTTGAGTTTTGCCGTCAGGTGGAGGCTTGTCTGCACGTGCTCGAGTGTACCCACCTTTCTTCGGAGGCTATGGCTGCGAAAGCTGGCTTGCGGGATCTAATTGAGTGGTGCACGGCGAACATGGTGTCGTGCGAGAAGAGGCTCGGCCGGAAATTCTCGGAGAGGGAGCTGGCTTCGAAAGTGCTGGATGAGCTCCAAGCCAACCTTACAGCCAAGGCCAACAAAGCGTATGAACTATGGTGAGTGCTTCAAGAGGCCATCGAGGAGGTGGTGGCCATCGACAAGGCCGCCGTGTTTACTCGCGAAAGGGTTCAGGCTCACAAAGCTATCGAGAAAGAGCTCGAGGGCCGGCTTGCCTCATATCAGGCCCAGCAGGCTCAGGCGGAGGCCCGTCTTCTGGCGATACTGAATCACGATGGCGTGGCCGAGCGAAAAAAGGATGTGCTGACCAAGCTGCTAAATCGCCCGCCGACCTGAAGACTTGTATATCTTTTTTCTTCTTTCTTTTGTACATACTCCGGAATGAGAGTATATTTTTGTTCTTTCATGAATTGTACTTTGTATCCATTTTGGTTCATGAATAAAAAGACGTATTTTTCTTCCCAATGGTGTGTCCCTTTTTATTGAATGTATTCTGCGGATAGTCTATCCTGATCTCTTTGCAGGAAAACGATGGCGTAGAATTCATGGTTAAGATCTGCCTCCTAATACTTTTCAACTTTATGAGCCGTGAGGGTCTCATAAAGAGTTTTTCTCCCTACAGGTCGAGGGGATCCCATAGGTGTAATTTTTCCTTAAGAATCGTGAGGATTCCTAAGTGTATTTTCTCTTGAAAGTCGTAAGGATCTCAGAAGAGAATTTGCTCCCTTACGAGTCGTGAGGACCCTCAAGTGATGGGTGAAGTTGCCCTTATCCGCATTTCACGAGATCAGGGGTTCTCTGGATGCTTCCCACGGGTTCACTGCCGTGTTTGGTGAGGACCAAGCTCCGCTCTGGATGTTTTCCAGGGTACCGTAGTTTAAAGACATCGCGGTCGAGGTTAAGGACATCATAGTCCGTGGATTTAAGGACTCCACAGTCCGTTTCTAGTTTTAAGACATTACGGTCGAGGTTAAGGACATCATAGTCCGTGGATTTAAGGACTCCACGGTCCGTTGTTAGTTTTAAGACATCATGGTCGAGGTTAAGGACATCATAGTCCGTGGATTTAAGGACTCCACAGTCCGTTGTTAATTTTAAGACATCACGGTCGAGGTTAAGGACATCATAGTCCGTGGATTTAAGGACTCCACAGTCCGTTGTTAGTTTTAAGACATCACGGTCGAGGTTAAGGACATCATAGTCCGTGGATTTAAGGACTCCACAGTCCAATTTTTGCTCTGAATGCTTCCCACGGGTTCACTGCCGTATTTGGCGAGGACCAGGCTCCGTTCTAGATGCTTCACACGGGTTCACTGCCGTGCTCTGCGAGGACCAGGATCCGCTCTGGACGTTTCCCACGGGGTCATTGCCGCGTTCCACGTAACTAGGAATTTTGCTCTAGATGCTTCCCACGGGTTCACTGCCGTGTTCGGCGAGGATTAGGCTCCACTCTGGATACTTCACACGGGTTCACTGCCGTGCTCTGCAAGGACCAGGATCCGCTCTGGACGTTTCCCATGGGGTCAGAATTGACGTTATCCGCGTTCTACGTAGCCAGGAATTTTGCTCTAGATGCTTCCCACGGGTTCATTGCCGTGTGATTGGTAGAGATTCTGCGTGTTCAAGTTTAGTTAATTACCGCAATCAAGACGGTTTCGCTTGTAGCTAGCCGGTTGAGTACGGGTCGTCCGCCGGGAGATGGGAATCTTTTTCTATGTGCTTTAACGAGTTAAGTCCAGTTTTCCAGATTTTGTTGTGATTAATTAAGTGTTAAAATGATATGTAAAGATAGCTTGTTAGGGTTAGGATTAGGTTAGTTTGAGTTAGGAGTCGCTCACCTCTTTCGTTGCCACTCTTAATATCGGTGTTACGGTAATCGGCAACAACGGGGATTAGCATGACTAGGAAGGAACTTGCGAGTATAAGCTAGGCTTTCCAACGCATAAGTTCTTCCTTTTGGTGCTTGTCCGTCCGTTCTTGGCTCTTATCCATAACCTCCGGCTAATTCAACCACAACCGGTCTCACTACGGAATCACCGCTATCATGTAGGATAGGGTGCCGTAAGGAGCGGCTTGTGGTTCAATTAACGGGAGCCGATTTTAAGATGTTGGGCAAGGAAAGAGTGAGAGAGATTTCCTTCTCGCAAACTTCCCTTATCCTACCCTAACAAGTATGAAACTACTCACACATCATAATGAAAAGAAAACAAAACAAAAGAGGAAGATAGAAAGAAGGAGATTAGAAGATAACAACTAGCTATTTGTGACCTCAGCTTGGCAAGGATCAAGCGTAAGCATCATGGTTGTTTAAGGATAAAGGAAAAGAGAAAAGAAACAACAAGAAATAACAACAACTAAGTTAACAAATGAAAATTACAAGCAATAATAATTTAACTAAAGAACAAGACAAGCATGATAAGTAAAGAGAACTCCTTTATTCATTCTTCACTCACAAAAGCTCACTACAAGATTTTTAATGGAGAAGAGATGCGAGGAGGAAGAAGAACAACACTAAAACCTAAAAAATAAATACAAGATTATGCACCCTTTGGCTTCACAAGTTCTGGACTATTTATAGGCAGGCAACAGAAATTCTAGGGCAACATTCTGGACCCATGTAAAAAGACAAATCTACCCCCAAAAAATCATCAAGTGTGGCGCCTGTATGGCCGCGGAACCGCGGCCTAGACCCCCTATTGGCCGCAGTTCCGCGGCCGTATGGAGCAGTTGGGCCCTCCAACTTTCTGTGCTGGCCTGGTTTTCTCTATACTTTATTCTGGTATATGTGTTTTCTCAGATTTTCTTCACGATTTTTCCAGAATTTCTGTTGAGTAAAAGGTGATTTGATGTGGATCTTTTTGTCATGATTTCCTCGAGCTCCGCGTAGATTTCTTGGATCTTGTGTTGCCATTGAGCCTTGTGCATGAAAATGACATTGATTTGCCATTTTGTCTTTTAATCTGATGTGCGGCAACATACGGATAAAGAGCGGAGACCCGTGTTTTATCTGTGGTTAGCAGGAACCCGGGTTTTGTCGTGTTTTTCCATGGATTTCACCGTTTAGAGCCGAGAACCTGTATGCTGCAATTGACTAGCAAACACGGCTCAAGAGTACCTACCGATATGCAATGTGATAAAAATTGGGCGGCATGAAAATGCAAAAATCTAATATGAACAAATACCCCCAAACTTATCATTTGCTCGTCCCGAGCAACGCCAATTTATTCACAAAAAATTTCCTAACCTCACTTTCGCAGGGAACGCGATTACACTGAGCATGTGCAACAAGCCGTTAAACCTCTAGGTGTCCCTAGTAGGAGGAGTGTTGTCTCCTGAGGGTTTTCAGCGGATACTACCCACAAAATCCGGTCAAGCTAGTTTTGTAAAATAACTAAGATTCAAACCCTAAAGTTTTGTTTCAGAAAATAACAATTCTATTATCCTAAGT
Source organism: Agapanthus africanus (assembly GCA_030015575.1). NCBI lineage: Eukaryota > Viridiplantae > Streptophyta > Magnoliopsida > Asparagales > Amaryllidaceae > Agapanthus > Agapanthus africanus. The sequence goes on along the minus strand of CM057338.1, from coordinate 413,961,591 downwards.
CTAGACTATCGAACCTTTATTTTTCACACCTCGCTTCTTATTTAACTACAGATTTTATATGTCTTTACGTGCAGTGCAAATAGTGTCGTTAAGCTCCAGAAGGGTCGAATAAAGTCCTCATAATAAAGCCCGGATAAGAATTTTGAAAGGATCACATAAGTTTTATAAAGAGTTAAGCATTTTTCAAGTTTCGTTTTCCAGTAAGATTTCCACTTCAGAATTTCTATCTTCCTTAACAGGAAACTAGGTCTTATCTTTCACTCCACCTTTTTCTTGTTTTCATTTCATACACACCTCTGTGAACGTGCAATAGTCTTTATCATAGAGTAAAACCTTCATATCTCCGCTAATTTTTTTTATAAAAGCCTGTCTTTTATCAAGATTATTCTCACACAAAGAACCGTTAGGAATTTTAACTCGGAGAGAACACTTGCTTGACTTTGTTTTAATCTGGACTTTCTAGGTTTCTTAGCGAGCTTTGGGCCAATGCTCCCAAACCAGTTGGTTTTAGGGCATTAGGTGTAGAAACACCCCAGCGGACTTAATTACTCAAGTTACCTAGGTCCAAAAACAAAAGACAGTTTGGCGTGAAAATCAGATGATTTAATACAAACGGAGATATAACCGGCAGTTCAGTTATTTTTTTGGATCAAAGACATGTTTAGTGGGTTCGGTGTGTAATCATTCCAATCAAGTTTCAGATGGGTTATTTTTCAGACTTAGTTCCAATTAAGGCATCAATAACATTCCTTCATATTCACTCACTTCATAAACTATTCTTGATATTACTTATTTCAGAACAAACCTATTTGATCCTCAGAAAATCATTCATCCATTTAAAATTTTTTCGACATAAAAGACTTGTCATCTAATTTCCAAAAACTCACGACACGTGGAGTGTGATGTAAAGACGTATATCAGCTATAGTTAACTTCAAAGGAGAGTTATCTTTCAGGTTTTCAAAATCTAAATATAAGATTTAGTTATTCTTATTTTATCAAACAAAACCGTCGAAATGTCGAATCAGAGTCCTCCCACTAGCTAACTTGACAGAAAAGTTTTTATGTTTTTAGAAAATTTTCAGATTTTTATGGATTTTAATATGCAGATGCAAAATATACATATGAATGCGAATGTAAGAAATGCGTACCGAGCGTACCCCCAAACTTAAACTGGACAGTGTCCTCACTGTTATTGCATGAAGAGATCATTTGAAGGGTCAAAATTGTCGGTTAGTGATACACAATTTTTTTTGTTTTTGTTTTTAAAGAAAAGAAAAAGAATATACACAAATATATACAAAATGGTTTATACATACCCCCAAACTTATTTGGAACAGTGTCCACTGTTCTTGGCTGGATAACCGAAGTTTGGAGGTAGGCAGAGGAAGATCAGGCAGGGTAAACCGGCTCCTGTAAGACCAGGAGCTCCTCTGTTGGTTCGGTGCTAAGGTACGGTTTGAGTCGGTGTCCATTCACTTTGAAAAATGAACCGTCCTTCGGATTTTCCAAATCCACAGCGCCCTGCGGATATACATTCCGCACAAAATACGGCCCTTTCCAGCGAGATCTGAGCTTTCCTGGATGGAAGTGAAGTCGGGTGTCGTAAAGCAGTACCTGCTGACCAGGTACGAAGGTTTTGCGCAAAAGGTGTTTATCGTGAAACACCTTCGTTTGATTCTTAACGACAACCGCGTTATCGTAAGCCTCATCCCTAAGCTCGCTCGGTTCGTTCAACTGCAGCTTCCGATGGCTGCCCGCATCTTCGAGAGACAGATTCAACTCTTTTATCGCCCAAAATGCGCGATGCTCTATTTCGACAGGTAGGTGGCAGGCTTTTCCGTACACAAGCCGATAGGGAGACATGCCAAGGTCGGTCTTATAAGCGGTTCGAAAGGCCCAAAGGGCATCAGTGAGTTTCAGCGACCAATCCTTACGGTTCTTGGAAACCGTCTTCTCCAGTATCTGCTTGATTTGCCGATTTGAAACTTCGGCCTGCCCGCAGGTTTGGGGGTGGTAGGGCGTAGAGAGCTTATGATTAATGGAGTATTTCCGCATCAAGGCCTCGAAAGTCTTATTGCAGAAATGACTTCCATTGTCGCTAATGATCGCTCGGGGGTGCCCAAAATGGGAGAAAATGTTTTCTTTAAGAAACCTAACAATAACCTTGTTGTCGTTAGTCCGGCTGGGCACAGTCTCGACCCATTTAGAGACGTAATCAACAGCGAGAAGGATGTACAAATTCCCAAAAGAGCTGGGAAACGGCCCCATGAAATCTATCCCCAAACATCGAAAATCTCCACAACCAAGATCGGTTGGAGTGACATCTCGTTCCTCCGGGATATCCGGCCCATGTGTTGGCACCGGGAGCAAGTCTTGCAATAGTCATGAGCGTCTTTGAAGAGTTGTGGCCAGTAGAAACCACATTGCAAGATCTTCTCAGCTGTCTTTCTGGGGCCAAAATGCCCGCCACATGCTTGATCGTGGCAAAATGACAGCACACTCTTGAATTCCTCGTCAGGGACACACCGACGAATAATCTGGTCGGGACAGTACTTGAACAAATAGGGTTCGTCCCAGTAAAAGTGTTTTACTTGGGATAAGAAGCGAAGTCTGTTCTGACTTGACCATTCTGTCGGTAGTAATCCCGTGGCCAAATAGTTCACAATATCTGCGAACCAGGGTTCGCAAGATACTGTCAAGAGCTGTTCATCCGGGAAAACGTCGTTGATCGGAATTGGAAGCGAAGGCGAAGAAGGAAGTCGTGAGAGATGGTCGGCAACTACGTTTTCACATCCTCATTTGTCCTTAATGACAAGGTCAAACTCTTGAAGCAAGAGGATCCAACGTATTAGCCGAGATTTTGCATCTTTCTTCGCAAAAAGATGGCGCAGAGCAGAATGGCCTGTGTAGACAATGACTGGAGAGCCGATGAGGTAGGGCCTGAACTTTTCTAAAGCAAATACAACAGCTAAGAATTCCTTCTCAGTTGTTGTATAATTGAGTTGGGCGTCGTTCAGGGTTCGGCTCGCATAATAGATTACGTGCGGCATCTTGTTGATGTGTTGTCCAAGGACAGCACCAATGGCAAAGTCGGATGCATCGCACATAATCTCAAATGGGTGCGTCCAGTCAAGTGAAGAAAGAACGGGAGCAGAAGTGAGTGAGCGTTTTAATGACTCGAATGCAGTCACACAGCTCGAGTTGAAGTCGAATGGCGTGTCCTTGGCCATCAAAAGAGTTAAGGGCCTAGCAATCTTGCTAAAGTCCTTGATGAACCGTCTATAGAAACCGGCATGGCCAAGGAAGGCTCGGATATCTCTGACGCATCGGGGAGGAGGGAGATTGGAAATGACCTCAATCTTCGCTTTGTCAACCTCTATGCCATTTTGCGAGATGATATGTCCTAAGACAATACCTTCGCGCACCATGAAGTGGCACTTCTCCCAATTCAAAGTGAGATTCTTGTCCTTACATCGGGTAAGGACAGCGTCAAGATGCAGCAAACACTCGTTGAAGGAATCGCCGAAGATGGAGAAATCATCCATGAAAATCTCCAGAAATTTTTCCACCATGTCTGAGAAGATTCCCATCATACACCGCTGGAAGGTAGCGGGCGCATTGCATAACCCAAAGGGCATGCGACGATATGCGAATGTGCCGAAAGGACAAGTGAAAGTGGTCTTGTCCTGGTCTTTTTCGGCGATGGGAATCTGATTATAGCCGGAGTAGCCATCAAGAAAGCAGTAGTACTCGTGTCCGGCCAATCGTTCAAGCATTTAGTCAATGAAAGGTAGCGGAAAGTGGTCTTTCCGCGTTGCGGCGTTGAGTTTCCTGTAATCAATGCACACTCGCCACCCAGTTTGGGTGCGAGTAGGGATTAACTCGTTCGCCTCGTTAGTGATGACCGTTATACCTGATTTCTGAGGGACAACGTGGATGGGGCTAACCCACTGGCTATCAGAGATAGGGTAAATGATACCACTATCTAGACATTTTATAATCTCCTTCTTCACAGCCTCTTTCATGACTGGATTGAGACGTCTTTGTGGATCCCGGGCTGGTTTGGCATCATCCATCAGATGAATGTGATGCTCAATGATCAGGGGACTAATCCCCTTGATGTCCGCCATGGACCAGCCAAAAGCTTGCCTGTTGCTGTGCAAGACCGCAAGAAGGGCTGTCTCTTGCTCTGGAGCTAGAGAAGCCGAAATGATGACAGGGAGGGTCTCGTTCTCACCTAAGTAAGCGTACTTAAGGTGTGACGGCAAAGGCTTGAGTTCGAGCGATGGAGGTGAAACGATTGAAGGCAAGATTGGTGCAGAGGTCTCGAACTCAAAGGACTCCAGCAAAGGTTCAAAACGAGTGTACGCGACCGAGTTGGATGGTTTAGGTAACTCATCCGGAAATTCGAAAGATTCAAACTCGGGTTGTGCAAGGCTAAGATCGTTCGAGAACGTGAAACACTCGTAGTCGTTGTCGGGCACAGAAACAGCAGCACGTTCGAGGAGGAACGCACTAGTGGCGTTAAGATTATCGTGATCAAACAGAAACTCCTCGAATTCACATTCTTCTGGGGTGATCTCCTGGATCGAGCAGACGTCCAGTATATGAGCATTAGGTTCGGCGGGCTGATTCCCCAACCTAAAAATGTTGAGTTCAATCGTCATATTTCCAAAAGAGAGGTTCATCGAACCATTGCGACAATTGATCACAGCATTTGAGGTTGCAAGGAATGGGCGACCGAGTATCACCGGAATTTGATTCCGGGGGTTAGCTATAGGCTGTGTGTCTAATACAATGAAGTCAACGGGAAATATGAAGTCCCTGACTTTTATTAACACATCCTCTAGCTCACCCCTAGGATGGGTGATTGATCGGTCGGCCATTTGGAGAGTGCAGTGCGTGGGTTTCAGCTCTCCTACGCCTAATTGCTCGTATACTGAGTACGGAAGCAGGTTAACACTGGCACCAAGATCTAATAGTGCGCGGTTGATGTTCTTATCCCCAATAGTAATAGAAATCGTAGGACAGCCAGGGTCCTTCCGTTTTTGTGGTAAAGATTGGGTAAGGGCATCACCCACAGCACTAGCCAAGAAAACTTTCTTAGGTACCTGAGACTTCCTCTTTTTCGTGCACAAGTCCTTTAAGATTTTTGCGTAGGACGGGACTTGTTGGACAGCATCTAAAAGAGGAATGTTAATGTTAACCTGCTTAAATAACTCCAGAATCTTCTCCATCTGAGGATTTTGTTTATTAGACCTCAACCGGTTTGGAAATGGAACATTTTAAAAATTGGTTGAGTCTAATGTTGGAGGAGGAGATTGTGGAGTTGGAACGGATCCCAGAACAGGTGTTTTCGTGGAGTGAGAAGTGGGTCCGTTCAGAGCAGAAGAAGAGAAAGGAGAGCCTTATGAAGAACGGAGAATAGGCTCAGAAGATGAAGAAGTAGGAGAAGAAGAAGAAGAAGCGGCCGGGGTGTCATCGTTGATCCGTGTGCCAATGTTGTTTTGCAGCATCCTTCCCGATCTCAATGTGGTCACGGCACTCACATTATGATTCTGTTGTTCAAGAGCAACATGTACATTATGTGGGTGACCGGGATTTGGGAGTGGCTGGGACGGGAGCTTTCCCTTCTCTCGCTCGCTTAAGGCCGCATTCAGCTGTGCAATCTGGGCCTCGATGGTCTTGATGCTTTGTCCGTGAGCGGCAGTGTGTTGCACTAAGGACTGAATGGAAGACTGGATATTTGTGGTGGATTGTGTCGATTGTTTAACGAACGCCTCCAGACTTCGTTCGAGCGAGGAAACCTTATCGTTGTTTGACGGAACAAAGTTGTTTGGTGGAAAAGAATTGTTGGGTGCAAAGTTGTTCGTCTGATTTTGGAAAGGTTGGGGTTGGAAGGGCTGCTGAAACTGAGTTTGTTATTGCGCTTGTTGTTGCGGAGGAGGGGCCCTCTGGAAATTGTTGCCTTAGAATTGAATCTGATTCTGATTCTAGGCGAAATTGGGGTGGTTCCTCCAACCGGGATTGTAAGTGGAAGAGTATGGATCATTCCTCGGTCTTTGCTGAAATGCAGCATTAACCTGATCCTGTCCTTGCGATGGTGGATTGTAAGGACACTCTTCAGTTAAGTGAGAAGGATCGGAACAACAAGCGCAGATGGTACGAAGGGGGAGAACAGGGGCAGGAGCATGAGAAGAAAATTTGCTCTCTATCGCTTCAAGCTTTCTTGTTATTGCAGCCATTTCAGCTTTTATCGCAATAGAGATATCAAGTTGGTGAATTCCTACCCTAGACTGACCGGTAGAAGTGGAGGTAGAAGAAGAAGAAGTCGGTCTGGTGCTCTCCCATTGTAGCGTTTGCTCCGCAAGGTCGTCAAAGAATTGCCACGCTTCCTCGTCAGATTTCGATAGGAAGTGGCCCTGACAGATGGTTTCCAACAACTGCTTCGTTGCTGGGTTCAGGCCCTCATATAAGGTTTGGCAAAGTTGTCATTTCTCTATACCGTGGTGAGGACACTGAACAAGAAGGTCTTTGTACCGGTCAAAGCACTTCCAGAAGGGTTCAGAAGGAAGCTGAGAGAATTGGTTGATTTCATTTCAAATCCTTGTGGTTTTATGATTCGGATAAAATTTCTTTAGAAACGCTTTTACAAACTCGTCCCAACTGGTTATGGAGTGGGAAGCGGTGCTATACAGCCATTTTTCAGCAAGATCGCATAAAGTGAACGGAATGACCCGTAGACGTATAGCATCGTCCGACAGTTGGGTAGTTTTCATCATGGCACACACGTTTTGAAATTTATTGATGAAGATATAGGCATCTTCAGATTCAAGCCCATGAAATCGTGGGAGCATGTTGATGAAGTGGGGCTTAATTTCAAAATTATCCCCATTGGCCGGTGGAAGAGAAAGGCAGGTGGGAAGTGCAGAACGGGTGGGATAGAAACGATCCTGGAGCGCGATTCGCTGCGGCGCTACAACAGGCGGTGGTGGTGGGTTATTGGTCTCCGTAGGAGGTGGAGCCAATCCAGGGATAGTCAAAGAGATGTTCGGATTAAATCCTGACATCGCGGAAGAAGAGGTTGGTGATGGTGAAGGTGAAGATGTATGAACAGAATTCCGGTCAACGTCGGAGTTGGCCGGCAAAGGAAGGGGTGAAAGAGGAGTGGACGGAGTTTCGACGTCTGAGTCGATCGCGTAGTCGGTAGCGACTAACGTAACGCGGACTAGACGGGCGCTAGTGTCCCGAGTCCAAGCGGACATACACTAAACGAGTTTAGTATAGTCAAAGCGGAGAAGGTGAGGGTAAGAAAACGTCAATGGAGAAAACGATGGGTGGTGGGTGAAAAATGGATTTGGCGACAAAGGGCAAGTTTTTATAAAAGTTTTTTGATTTTTTCCTTTTTGTTTTTTTTTAGAAAGAGCTTTACAGAAATATGTACGGACTTACGGCTTTAAGCAATCACAAATAAGATATGCACAATCTCACCTAGATCTAGGGTCACCTAGGTCTGCTAGACAGCTCCTAACTGTTCCAGAGGGCTAGAAATAGGACCTCAAACCGCCTCTTTTCCGTCTAATGCGGCCAGATAAGTGCCAGGTAAGTGGGAGGTTGTCCAACGCTTTCGCGAAGTTCCTTAATTAAATAACCACTTGCCTTCGTCACACTTGCTTAGGCACCGCAAAAGTCAGATAGGATAAACGGCCGATGCCTGTAACTAGTCCTCTGTCCTATTGAGCGCGAAGTCCTTAGGGCTGAGTCTAGTATTTTTTAATTTAACAATGGTCAATGCATATGCTTTTTGTGATTTTTGGGGTCCTGGGAAGGGTGATGAAATCCCCACCCAATCTGAATTGGTTTCAAGCCCCTTAAGTCCGTATTAATTAATGCAAAGCGATAACAAATCAACTGCAAACATTTTTTATTTTTAGCGCGGCGCAAAGAATCCTGCACAAGAACAGTTTATTGGAAGGGGAAGAGAGTTTGCGCCAAGAATGCTGCAGAAAACACAATTTATTGGAGTCCAGAGGAGTGGGAAAGGAGAGAGACTCACCAAAAAAAAACTGAAACCCTGAAGCCAACAGATGGCCGCGGTTCCGCGGCCAAACGCATGCAACTGCCGCGGTTCCGCGGCTATCTTGAGGCTTTGAAGCTTCAATTTTCTTGTATGTGCTTCCTTGGTTGTCCTCTGCTTGTCTAATGTGCTGAATTTTGACTTGATTACTGTATCTGCTCCAGATTTTTACAGTAGACCGTTTGCTTCGTTTTGATCCGTCACGGTGTAGCCGCGAAATGTGGGTCTATCTTCCCACGTCTTTGGCACTGAACTCGAACTCCGTATTATCCTGCACACTTGCACAAAAACTAATCAAAAATAACAAGATGATTTTTTTTACAAAGTATATTTTTTTGTTTTGTTTTTCGGTTATATTTATATTCCCAAGTTAACCCGAAATTACACAAAGAAATAAACTACCGTCTCCCCGGCAACGGCGCCATTTGATTGGTAGAGATTCTGCGTGTTCAAGTTTAGTTAATTACCGCAATCAAGACGGTTTCGCTTGTAGCTAGCCGGTTGAGTACGGGTCGTCCGCAGGGAGATGGGAATCTTTTTCTATGTGCTTTAACGAGTTAAGTCCAGTTTTCCAGATTTTGTTGTGATTAATTAAGTGTTAAAATGATATGTAAAGAGAGCTTGTTAGGGTTAAGATTAGGTTAGTTTGAGTTAGGAATCGCTCACCTCTTTCGTTGCCACTCTTAATATCGGTGTTACGGTAATCGGCAACAACGGGGATTAGCACGACTAGGAAGGAACTTGCGAGTATAAGCTAGGCTTTCCAACGCATAAGTTCTTTCTTTTGGTGCTTGTCCGTCCGTTCTTGGTTCTTATCCATAACCTCCGGCTAATTCAACCACAACCGGTCTCACTACGGAATCACCGCTATCATGTAGGATAGGGTGCCGTAAGGAGCGGATTGTGGTTCAATTAACGGGAGTCGATTTTAAGATGCTGGGTAAGGAAAGAGTAAGAGAGATTTCCTTCTCTCAAACTTCCCTTATCCTACCCTAACAAGTATGAAACTACTCACACATCATAATGAAAAGAAAACAAAACAAAAGAGGAAGATAGAAATAAGGAGATTAGAAGATAACAACTAGCTATTTGCGACCTCACCTTGGCAAGGATCAAGCGTAAGTATCATGGTTGTTTAAGGATAAAGGAAAAGAGAAAAGAAACAACAAGAAATAACAACAACTAAGTTAACAAATGAAAATTACAAGCAATAATAATTTAACTAAAGAACAAGACAAGCATGATAAGTAAAGAGAACTCCTTTATTCATTCTTCACTCACAAAAGCTCACTACAAGATTTTTAATGGAGAAGAGATGAGAGGAGGAAGAAGAACAACACTAAAACCTAAAAAATAAATACAAGATTATGCACCCTTTGGCTTCACAAGTTCTGGACTATTTATAGGCAGGCAACAGAAATTCTAGGGCAACATTCTGGACCCATGTAAAAAGACAAATCTACCCCCAAAAAACCATCAAGTGTGGCGCCTGTATGGCCGCGGAACCGCGGCCTAGACCCCCTATTGGCCGCGGTTCCGCGGCCGTATGGAGGAGTTGGGCCCTCCAACTTTCTGTGCTGGCCTGGTTTTCTCTGTACTTTATTCTGGTATATGTGTTTTCTCAGATTTTCTTCACGATTTTTCCAGAATTTCTGTTGAGCAAAAGATGATTTGATGTGGATCTTTTTGTCATGATTTCCTCGAGCTCCGCGTAGATTTCTTGGATCTTGTGTTGCCATTGAGCCTTGTGCATGAAAATGACATTGATTTGCCATTTTGTCTTTTAATCTGATGTGCGGCAACATACGGATAAAGAGCGGAGACCCGTGTTTTATATGTGGTTAGCACGAACCCGGGTTTTGTCGTGTTTTTCCATGGATTTCACCGTTTAGAGCCGAGAACCTGTATCCTGCAATTGACTAGCAAACACGGCTCAAGAGTACCTACCGATATGCAATGTGATAAAAATTGGGAGGTATGAAAATGCAAAAATCTGATATGAACACCGTGTTCGGCGAGGACTAGGCTCCGCTCTGGATGCTTCACACGGGTTCACTGCCGTGCTCTGCGAGGACCAGGATCCGCTCTGGACGTTTCCCATGGGGTCAGAATTGACGTTATCCGCGTTCTACGTAGCCAGGAATTTTGCTCTGGATGCTTCCCATGGGTTCACTGCCGTGTTTGGAGAGGACCAGGCTCTGCTCTGGATGCTTCGCACGGGTTCACTGCCGTGCTCTGCGAGGACCAGGATCTGCTCTGGACGTTTCCCACGAGGTCATTTCCGCGTTCCACGTAACCAGGAATTTTGACTTTATCCGCATTTCACGGAGTCGAGGTTTGACTCTTGGTTATCTGTGCACCACCGAGTTATGGAACTAGGGGTTGCCGCTGTTCCGCTTTGCTTGACGTTGTGTCTGTCGTAATGAGACGAACGTTGAGATAATCTCCAGGCTATCTGTGAACCGTTGAGATTTGGCTTCTTCTTCTTATGAAACATGGGGAGGAAAGGTGTGGTTCCTTCTTTGTTTGCGCCCCTGGATTGTATACTGGGATTGCTGTGATATCACCTGTAGGGCATAAATTTCATTTTCATTGTTTTTATTTTATTTCTTTCCGCGATGCTCTATCATTTCAGCTTTTTATATCGCGAAGGTCGCGATTGCCCAATCATTTTGGCTATTTTTCGCGATGCCCAATCATTTCGGCTATATATTTTTTATTTTTTTATTTTTTTATTCGCTGCTTTTTATTGCGAATTGCCCAATCATTTCGGCTATTTTCCATGCATGCATTTTTACTTGCTGATTTTGTCCCAAGTTGCCCCATCATTTCGGCTATTTCATACGCATGTGTGGCTTGCTGCCTTTTCGCTGCAAGTTTGGAATTAGACACCGATTTTGGCATCAGCATCGCTACAACTGGGATATGGCCCAGGAGCGAATCATCATTTTCCTCTGTCGATATCGAACAAAGGTAGCTTAGCGAACAGGGTTAGGATCCTGTCGACTAATACTTTTGACTTCATGAGCCGTAAGGGTCTCATAAAGGTATTTCTCCCTACGAGTTGTGAGGATCTCGCAGGCGCGTTTCTCCTTAGGAGTCATGAGGATTCCTAAGTGCATGATCTCTTATAAGTCGTAAGGATCTTACAAGAGTGCTTTCTCCTTATAAGTCGAGAGGACTTACAAAGGGTTGTTCACCGTGTAGACATATCCCTAGTCACGGATGGGACTTCGTTAGGGAAATGTTTATTCGCGCCCATGGATTGTATACAAGGGTCAGTATTGAGCCGCTTATAGGGCAGTATTGAAGGTTGTGGGGGCTGCTTAAGAACAGGTTCAGATCCCTGTAGCTTAAGACTTTCAAATCTTATGAGCCGTGAGGGTCCCATAAGAGGGTTCTCCTTACGAGTCATGAGGATCTTGCAAGTGTAATTTCTCCTTAGGAATCGTGGGGATCCCTAAGTGTGTTTCTCCCTTGTGATTCGTAAGGATCTCCCGCAGGTGGTTTCTCCTCACAAGGTTGAGAGGACCCTGCAAGTGTCTTTTAACGAGGTTGCGCCCTTTCGGGTTTTCACAAACACTCGCCGGTAGCCCTGCTGTTTTTACTCACGGAGCCCTTTCGGGTTTTCATCCGTGCCCATTTTGCTTATGGACATACCATTTTTCTCTTTTTTAATTCTTTTTCTTTCTTTTTTTTATTCGAACGAGGTTGCGCCCTTTCGGGTTTTCACAAGACTCGCCGGTAGCCCTGCTGTTTTTACTCACGGAGCCCTTTCGGGTTTTCATCCGTGCCTATTTTGCTTATGGACATACCGTTTTCTTTCTTTTTATTTTTTTTGTATCAGCTTTGGGATGCTGCAATCCACCGTAGTTTATCGACATCTCGGTCAACAGCTAGTTTTAGGACATAGTGGTCCGTTGTTAGTTTTAAGGACGTTTCGGTCCGTTGTAAAGTAAGCCGGTTACTACTTATAGAGTTTGGGCTTAGGAAGATAGCGAGCGGACATAGGTGTCGTCATCTATCGTTAACCTAGGCCGTGACTCGTCAAGCGTAGTACTTCTTCAGGAAGCGACTATTTATTAGCCTGAAGGGCTTTTCGCCATGCATGTCCATGAGTAGATAGGATCCACCTTGGTAGATCTTGTCTATGATGTACGGGCCTTCATAGTTCGGCTCGAATTTTCTCCGCTTGGCGCGATTGGGGATCATGGGTCTTTTGACCACTAACACGAGTTCGCCTTTGCAGAATGTCCTCGTCCTAGTCAATCTTTCGTAGGAGCGCCATCTTTGCTTTATAAGCTTTCAGATTTTGTTGCGCTATGAGCCGGGTTTCATCAAGGGCATCGAGCTCCTCAAGCCGAAGGTGAGCATTCTCTTCGTCCGTTAGCTCCTAATGAACTGCCACTCATAGAGAGAGTAGCTCTATCTCGAGGGGGAGTACCGCCTCTGTACCGAATACCAATGCGTATGGAATTGTGTTCGTGGCCGTCTTGAACGTAGTTCGATATGCCCAGAGAGCTTCATGCAGTCTTTCGTGCCAGTCCTTCTTATTTCGGGACACCGTCTTCTTTACGATCTTCGTCAAGGTCTTGTTGAAAGCCTCAGCTAGACCGTTAGCTCGGAGATTATAAACTGAGGAGTATCTCCAGTCTATGTTATGTCGTTGTGCGAAGCGGCTGATTTTGTGGCTTCTGTAGGCTGGCCCGTTATCGGATATGATCCGTCTCGGAGTTCTAAACCGATAAATGACTTGTGTCTTGAAGAAATGGAGGATATTCTCCATCTTCACTTCCCTCAGTGGTACTGCTTCTGCCCATTTGGAGAAGTAATCAGTCATCGCCAAAATGAATCGATGTCCTCTGGACGATGCTGGTTCGATGGGGCCGATTACGTCAGTCCCCCACATTTCGAACGGCCAGCTAGCCACCGTTGGATGTAGAGGATTTGGATGCTGATGGATAAAGTTTCCATGGATCTGGCATGAGTTGCATTGCTTCGCATACTCTAGGCAGTCCTGGATCATCGTGGGCCAATAATAACCCATTCGTTTGATCTTCAACTTCATCTTCGGCCCGGCTTGGTGAGAACCGCAGAGTCCGTCATGAGTTTCTTGAACGACTCTCTTCCCCTTTTCAGGTCCCAGGCATCTCAACCACAGAGAATCAAATGACCTCTTGTACAGAGTATCGTTGACGAAGGCAAAAGATAGGGCTCGCTTCATGAGCTGATGTTTTGAGGACGCATCTTCAGGCGTTCGACGGGATTTGAAGTAGTCTATAAAGACTTCTCTCCAATCCTCAACCGTTTCTTGGTCTTTTATTTGCAGGGCCGTCTGCTTGGTCGCTTCCTTTTCCTCGGATGATTCCGGAGATATTTCTACCGGTGCGAGGACCCGACGGCTTTGTACCACGATTTTTACGTCATCGAGGCCCTCATCGGCCAATTCTTTAGCAAGTTTGGCTAATGCATCCGCTTTGATATTTTTCACACACGGTATGCTTGCCAAGGTGTAGGAAGGAATCTGAGTTAGCAGTTGTTGTACTCTCTCACCGTACTTCACCAACTCTGGTTTGCATGTTTGGTAGTCACCATTTACTTAACTAACGACCAATTGGGAGTCTCCATATATGAGGAGGTTTTCAATTCCCATGTAGATAGCGATCTCGAAACCTGCTATCAAGGCTTCATACTCGGCTTTGTTGTTCGTCCTCGGCTCATTTAAGGAGAAGGCAAAGCGCATTATCCCCCCTTATGGAGTTACGAAGATGAGGCCTACCCCCGATTTGATTATGGGTGTGTTTTGTTTGCGCTTCTTCATAGAGGATGCTCCATCGAAATAAATTTCCCACCGGGTGTCACCCCCATCGATCGTGTCAAACGCATGTTCGTCTGGCAATTTGTAATTCAAGAGGGAATCGGCCGGTATCGGATATTCAGCGAGGAAGTCAGCGATGGCCTGGCCTTTTACTGCTTTAAGAGGCTGATAAGTTATTGCAAACTCCATTAAGAGTAAAGCCCATTTAGCGAGTCGCCCTGTCAATATGGCCTTTGACATCAAATACTTGAGGGGATCCACCTTTGATATGTGACGGACTTCATGCACCAATGCGTAGTGCCTGAGTTTCGTTATCGCGAAGATCAACGCCAGGCAGTGTTTTTCGATGGAAGAGTAATTGCTTTCTGCCCCCAGGAGAACTCGACTCAAGTAGTAGAGAGCTCTTTCTTTCCCTTGGTCGTTCTCTTGTGCCCATAATGCGCCTAAAGAACCTTTGAGGGCTGTTGTATAAAGAATGAGAGGCTTTCCCTTGACCGGAGCAGCCAGCACTGGCGGGTTCTGCAGATACTGCTTGATTTCGTCCAGTGCACCTTGGCATTTGTGATCCCAGACGAATGGGGTTCCCTTCTTCATCAGGTGACTGTAGGGACGACATTTCCCTGAAAGATTGGCTATAAATCGCCGGATATACGCGAACTTTCCTTGGAGAGACCACAGTTGCTTGAGAGTCTTTGGCCCTTGATCTTTGACGGATCTATCTCGATGCCTCGGTGTCGGACGATGAATCCTAGGAATTTGCCTGAGGACACTCCTAATGCGCATTTGAGAGGGTTCATCTTCAGGTTGTATTGCCGAAGGCGTTGAAATACGATCTTCAGATGCTCTAAATGTTCCTCGTATGATTTGCTTTTCACCACAAGGTCATCGATATAGCATTCGGTGATTTCATGTATGAGGTCATCGAAGATCTTCGTCATGGCCCTCTGATAGGTGGCACCAGCGTTCTTTAGACCAAAGGGCATCACCTTAAAGTAGAATATACCCAAAGGGGTCCGGAAAGCAGTGTTCTTCTGGTCCTCAGGATGCATCTTTATCTGATTGTATCCTGACGATCCGTCCATGAAGAAGAAGACTTCGTGAGTAGACGTATTGTCTATCATCAGCTCGGTGACCGGTACTGGGAAGTCGTCCTTCGGGCAAGCTTTATTGAGATCTCGAAAGTCCACACATATGCGCACTGTCCCATTTTTCTTCATCACCGGGACGATGTTGGCGATCCAATCAGGGTACTGAACCTCCTGGATGAAGCCAGAGTCGATCAGCTTCTTGACCTCGGCGTTGATGCTCATCTCAAGCTCGAGCCGCATTCTTCTCGGTGCTTGTTTGATTGGCTTGACGTCTGGAGATATTTCCAATTTGTGGACAGCAATCTCTGGATCTAGTCCTGGCATTTCAGAATAATTCCATGCGAAGCAATCTTTATGCTGCATAAGCACGTCTTTTAGCGCAGCCACCCTTTCTTCAGATAGCAGCTCACTGACGAATGTCGGTCGCGGGTCATTTGCCGTCCCCAAATCAATTTTCTTGAGGTTATCCGCAGTGGTATGTATTCCATCTTCCAGCTCTTTTGGCGCCGGTGGAAACTCTGAGATCACTTCGTCATCATTGTTTTCGAAGCACCAGGGGAGGTTACCCCTATCCTCAGGCTCTTCTTTTGATAGCGTTATCATATAACAAGTACGATCTCGCTTCCAAGACCAATGTTGATCTGGTTCTATTCTCTCTGTATGCGCGGCTTTGGGTTCATGCTTCTGCGGCGGGTTTACACTCCAACTGCTGGATAATGCGAACCTGCCTTGCTGATACTGATCTTCGACCCAGTTCTTGAAGGTGAAGCAGTCTTCAATAGGATGTCCTATTGCTCTATGATAGGGGCAATAGTCCGGGTGAGAGACCTTATTGGCTTGCTCGGGGTATTTAGACTCCGGAAGTGTAATCATTTGATGTCTTATAGCGAGATCAAGTATCTTCCGTGTTTTGCTCTGAGGAAAAGAGTATGCTCGACCCATCTTCTTTATAAGAGAAGAGTCCGGATTGTTCGATTCCCGATCGCGTGGCTTCTTGGTCCCGCTTTGTTGCTGTCGAACGCCTTTCCCGCTCTTTGATTTATTTTTGCCTCTGCGTCGGGCCTTTTGTATGACAGGTTGATAAGGAAGAGCATTGTCATTCTCCGTGACCTGCTGAAAGAGGCGCTGCATCCTGGCTTTCTCGTAAATGGCCATTGCACGGTTATGGTCATCCCGGATCTTTTGACCCGCTTCCCTGATAAGCTTGTCCATTCGTTCTTCAAATGACGGACTCAGCATTTTGATTGCAGGATCTCGTTTTGGATCAGGGTCAGCATTTTCTGACAGGGCGTCCTCTTCTTCATCGAAGTCTTATATAATGTAGCTACCATGGACTCGTTCCCGTTTCCCGGATTTCAGATATCCGAGCCCGAGTGTTTTCATTCTCCCGTTGGGCAACTTGCGCTGAGTTCCAGGGACATCCCAAATCCTGTTGTAGAACCGAGCTTGTCGAATGGTCTGTTTGAAGGGTACCCCTTGGCGCTTCAAGAGCCTTCTCAAGCCTTCTGAGTAATATCTAGGCAGACGGATGGGCTGGAGTCTGTCGAGCGTAGAATCGGCGCCATGCTAGATTTCTTTCTCCACTTTGGTTTCCCCATATCGGTAGAATAGGATCACCTTTTCACCCTTTCGCCTGGGAGGGACGTAAAATGTCTGCAGTTCTTGCACACTATAAGCTTTAAGTGCATCGAGCTCTTTGTAATGCTTCGGTGGAACCATGATAATTTGCAGATTCTGATTATTGCCAGCGAAAGCTTGTATTGACGACTGAGTGGAGAATACAGCATTAACCTCGTCTTCCGAGTCGCTGCCGAAGATCAACAAGGGGCGGACGGTCCCGGGTTGTTCCGTCGAGGCAGCCCTGAATAAACTATCTCTTCTTCTCCCTCGGTATCACTCCCGAAGACTGCAATAGTGGTGATATCTTTGTTCTTCGGTTGGTGACATCTTTCCGTATCCTCAAAATCTGGCAAGAAGTATTTTGTATCTTCGTATTTTCGGATTTCCTTCACGGAGAAAGGGTTCAACTCCCTGTTCCCCTCCGAATGGCGGCCAAGACATGGACTGTCTTGCCTGAGATTCGGGGCAGATGCTAATTGGTGTTATCTGTCCACCTCTCCGAAGATACCAAGTTGATTTATGGCACCGTGTATCGAAGGTTTAAACGGATGCGGACGATGTAGCAGACTTCGTCAGATTCTCCCTCGTTTGAGGGGTTTTTGATTTTGGGGACGCTCTTCCCTGCAAGCGCAAGCCCCTGCAGTTAATTGCGCTATCGCACCGCGGTAACAACTTTCTCCTTCTCCAGCTGGTCACTTCGTGTCGTGGGTGTTTGTTTTGTTCGTGCTTGCCCGTGGATTGTATACGGAGACAAATTTATGTTGTCGCCCGTAGGACGTGGATTAATCCAAATCCGTATTTTCTTAGATTTGGGTTTGGGGTTTGGTTTAAGGACACGTTAGCCATATTTGAGGCTAAGATCAACTCAAACGTTTGTTAAGGATACGTTAGTCTGATTTGAGACTAAGATCAACTTAACGGGATCGTTTAGATCCGACAAAAGAGCGTTTAGGCTCTATTGTTCCAGTTTAGGGACATAGTGGTCCATTGCATGTATGGCCGTCGGGACCCATCACCTCTCTGACGACGCTAAAGGATTACAACGACATATATCAGAGGAGTTCAGATGTACCCTTGAACCAAAGTCGATTGGGGGACCTATAGTCCAATTTGGGACTAAAGTCTGTTTGGAGGTTTTGGTTTAAGGATGCGTTAGCCATATTTGAGGCTAAGATCAACTTAAACATTTGTTAAGGATACGTTAGTCTGATTTGAGACTAAGATCAACTTAACGGGATCGTTTAGATCCGACAAAAGAGCGTTTGGGCTCTATTGTTCCAGTTTAGGGACATAGTGGTCCATTGCCAGTTTAGGGACATGGTGGTCCATCTCCAGTTTAGGGACATAGAAGTCCATCTCCAATTTAGGGACATAGTGGTCCATCGGTAGTTTAAGGACTTTGCGGTCCATAGGTAGTTTAAGGACGCATAAGTCCATGGGTTTAAGGACCCCACAGTCCATATGGGTGTGTTTAAGGACGCATTAGTCCGTTAGTTTAATGACGCATAAGTCCGCGGGTTTAAGGACCCCACAGTCCGTATCTTGGTTTAAGGACGCATAAGTCCATGAGTTTAAGGACCCCACAGTCCGTGTTGATGTGTGGTCATCGGGACCCGTCACCTCTTTGAAGACGTTGAGGAATTACAATGCCAAGTATCAAAGGAGTGAAGAGATGTACCCTTGAACCGGGGTGGATTAAATAGTCTTTGGCCCAATTTGGGATCAAGACTAATTAATTATATTATGAGCCCATTAGCCCAATTAAATCTGAATTGAGGACTTATGGCCATCTTGGGCTAAGTCCAATCATGTTTGGAATATTGGCTTCCTGTTGGTCCATTGAAGGAGAGGCTTTGCCTCTGGCCATTTAGCCAATTGGGCTAACGTTAATTCAACAATGTTGAACACTGGGATCAAGTTAATGTTTTAACACTAAAAGACAGTTGGTGTTAAACACCAGCAACAGGGGGTTCAAATTAGTGCTAAACACTAGAGCAAATCAGTGACAAACACTAGCGGCAGAAGCTTCAAATTAGTGTTAAACACTAAGAAAATTAATGTTAAACTCTGTCAACAGAGATTTAATTTAGTGTTAAACACTAAGAAATTCAGTGTTAAACACTGCAAGAAAGCTCTTTAATTAGTGTTGAACACTAAGGCAAAACAGTGTTTAACACTGGGCTCAAGGGTTCCAATCTAGTGTTAAACACTGAGGCAAGAGGGGTCACGTGTGGACACGTGAGAGCGCCCTGATTTCCTTTATTTTATTCTGCGGATCAGTGTTTAACTCTTTTAATTCTGACGGCCATCACGTGTGAGCACGTGATGGAGGCCCTCGCCCTGGTCTGTTAGAATGCTCATTAGAGGTCACGTGGTGACACGTGAGGGCGCCCTTAAGGGGGACCAGATTCCTTTGTTTTATCCTCAAATCTGCGAATAAGTGTTAAACACTTTTGTTTTTATTTTAGAGCATCACGTGTTGGCATGTGATGGGGGGTTTATGCATTGATAATTACAGCACTTGCTGAGGGGTCACGTGGGGACACGTGAGAGCGCCCAAAGCTTCTTTTCTTTTGTTTTGCCATTAAGTGTTAAACACTTTCATTTTTATTTTAGAGTATCACGTGTTGGCACGTGATGGGGATCTGTGCGCCAATTGTTAAAGCATTTACTGAGGGGTCACGTGATAACACGTGAGAGCGCCTAAAGCTTTCATTTCCTTTGCTTTTTCTTTCTGCGTTTTGGGAGTCACGTGGGAGCACGTGAGGCATTGCTTCAAAGCTTCTTTTCTTCAGGGATTTTTTCAAGGGTCATGTGGGGGCACGTGACCCTAGTTCTTTTCATGAATAGAGATCTTTTAAGATTGAATTCTCTGTAGGGTTAAACCCTAATTATGATTTTGGAGGAATTAAATTCCTATCGTGAAAGAATTAAATTCTTATTTAGGATAAAACCCTGATTTCTTTTCAAAGGAATTAAATTCCCAGATATGTAAAAGAATTAAATTCTTGATTAGGGTTAAACCCTAGTTTCATTTTAGGAGGAATTAAATTCCTGTGAGTTTGGGAGAATTAAATTCTCAAAACTCAATTCTTCCTCTGTGTTTTAGATCTGCATGGCAGGATCTCAACCCAATGAGAATTAAATTCTCAATTCATGGGGAGATGTGCACTTTGCAGATCCTCAACCAGAGAAAGAACTAAGTTCTTTTCTTTAAATAAGAGTTAAACTCTTTTGAGAATTAAATTCTCTTTTGAAGCCTCTCTTTTCTTTCCTAGGGTTTTTCTTTTGCAGAGAATTAAATTCTCCCCTCTTTTCTTTTTTCTCTTGAGAATTAAATTCTCCTCCCTCTGTTTTTCTCTCAAAAAAAAGTAGATCCCCTCTCTTCTTTTCTTGGCTCCTATTTATAAGAGAAGGAAGAGAATCAATTTGTTTAGCAAATCTCTCATTGAAAGATTTGATTTGATTTCATGATTAATATGATCCTTTGGATCACACAGTGAATTTTATTCACCGTTGGATTTTAAATCCAAAGATATTCTGTTTGTTATTTCGGTAAGATTTGGGGAGATCTTTCCTTATTTGAGATTTTTCCATAAATTGGTGATTTTAAATCACCCTTGGATTTTTAATCCAACGGTCCCCATAATCCTTTTCCATTTGAAAAGATTTAGAGAAGTTTAGAATTTTAATTCTATTTCGAAAGATTTTAGAGAAGTTTAGAATTTTAACTCTATTAAACTGTAAGGCTTTCAAGCCTATCACGTGCTGGCACGTGACCCTTGATCACGTGTGAGCACGTGACCCCCAAATTGGTTCCTTTAACAGCCGCTTGTTTATGTTGTTGTTTTAACCATCACGTGTCAACACGTGACCATTGGTCACGTGTAAGCACGTGATACCTCGTTGAGGTATTTTCTGACTTTTAGAATTAAATTCTATTCATTGTTTTAGAGGCTTTAAAAGTCCATCACGTGTCTGCACGTGACCCATGGTCACGTGTGAGCACGTGATGCCCCATTGGGGTCTTTTCTGAGTTTTTATTATATCTTTTAACTCCTCCAGCGGGTTCTTAAAGGTTCATCACTTGTGGACACGTGATGCCCCATAACTTTTGATCCCGGATGAATTATATGGCCCATAATATATCAAATCGAAGGGTTTTTCGAGATGCTTCCAATACCATCAGAATTTAATAGTTCCTCCTTCGGGAACTTATCAAAATACAGGCCGGAAGATATTGGTTCGCATTTCCTTAAGCGTATCGCTGCCATTTGATACCTTGGACTCTTCTGTGCAGAAATTTTTGGCGGGAACAAATGCCCCCCACTACTTTGCCCACGTAAGTATATTCGTGGGTGAAGTAGTGCAAAGTAATGCATAGCGTATGACCAGTTTCGGGTTGGTATATTACTTTCAGAATCTTGATCTGAGAAGATAACGAGCGGACACAAGCGTCGTCATTTATCATTGACTCAAATCTCGACTCTTAAGAGATATATTTCCAAACTCTTAACTCCATGAGCCGCACCTTTCTATCTCTTTATATCTTACTCTGGCGTGAAGTAGTTTATATGCTCATGAGTAGCTTTTCCATTTCAGTGGCATGTAGCTTTGGCGAGTGTGGCTCATAGATGGTCCATCTTGACCTCTTTGCAGGGCGGTGATGGCTTAGGAGATAGGGTTAGGATCTGCCACCTAAGACTTTTCAACTTTATGAGCCATGAGGGTCTCATAAAGACTTTTCTCCCTACGAGTCGAGAGGATCTCGCAGGTGTATTTTCTCCTTAGGGGTCGTGAGGACTCCTAAGTGTGTTTTCTCTTGAAAGTCGTAAGGATCTCACAAGAGAATTTTCCCTCTTACGAGTCGAGAGGACCCGTAAGCGGTTGTTTCCCTCCTTGTCGAGATTCGACTTTGGAGAGTGTGACCCGTGGATAGTATGCAAGAGACCGTTTTGGATCGCCTTGCAGGGCCCCAGTACTTAGGAAACAGGTTTTTTAATCCCTACTGCCTAAGGCTTTATCTCACGAGTCGAGACGAATCGAGAAGTTCTCGCAAAGACATCAATTTCCTCTCGAGTCGAAACGGATCGAGCAGATCTCGCAAGAATATCCTAACGTCACAGTTAACCTCTGCTCTTTACGACAGAAGTCCGTTAGGGTCTGTGGTACTTAGGGTTTTGGCCGTCGTACCGTCGCATGAGCTGATATATTCCTCGATAGGCAATCGTGCTGTTCGAGTAGCCCTGCGACCGCCGTGTCTCTGATCCCTTCGGGGGCTGGACAAGACGTCTTCAAGCAATCCTCCTTGGTAGTTTGACCGTCGGAAGAGCCAGCGTTAGGAATTTGCCATGCCGCTTTTTACTTGAGGTTGGCTCATTTTGGAGAGCCCCGATGAGTCATAACCACTCCGCGCTGGTGTGGGATGATCTCCGATAGTCTTTCAGGCTTTATATGACTTGCCGTTAAGACCCTGAAGCTAGGAATTTGGCCTTTGCTTCGTTTGCTGGCATTGCGTCCTCTGTATCGAGACGAATGTCGTGGTTGTCTCTAGGTTGCTGGTGAACTGTCGAGGTTTGGAACTAGGGATTTTGCCGTGGCTCCTTTTGGTGATGTTGCGTCTGCTGTGTCGAGACGAACGTCGAGGTGGTGACCACTCCGCACTGGTGCGAGATAATCTCCAATTGTCTTTCAGGCTTTATATGACTTGCCGTTAAGACGCATGAAGCTAAGAATTTGGCCTTCGCTTCGTTTGCTGGCATCGCGTCCTCTGTATCGAGACGAATGTCATGGTTGTCTCTAGGTTGCTGGTGAACCGTCGAGGTTTGGAACTAGGGATTTTGCCGTGGCTCCTTTTGGTGATGTCGCGTCTGCTGTGTCGAGACGAACGTCGAGGTGGTGACCATTCCGCGCTGGTGCGAGATAATCTCCGATTGTCTTTCAGGCTTTATATGACCTGCCGTTAAGACGCATGAAGCTAGGAATTTGGCCTTCGCTTCGTTCGCTGGCATCGCGTCCTCTGTATCGAGACGAATGTCATGGTTGTCTCTAGGTTGCAGCTGAACCGTCGAGGTTTGGATCTAGGGATTTTGCCGTGGCTCCTTTTGGTGATGTTGCGTCTGCTGTATCGAGACGAACGTCGAGGTGGTGACCACTCCGCACTGGTGCGAGATAATCTCCGATTGTCTTTCAGGCTTTATATGACTTGCCATTAAGACGCATGAAGCTAGGAATTTGGCCTTCGCTTCGTTTGCTTTGGAGTGTCCGGATCCTGTTGGAGGAAGAACGCTGTGGTGACATCTCGTCTGCTGTATCAAGACGATCGTCGAGGTGGTGACCACTCCGCGCTGGGATGAGCTCCGGTGGTCTTTCAGGCTTTATATGACTTGTCGTTAAGACCCTGAAGCTAGGAATTTGGCCTTTGCTTCGTTTGCTGGCATTGCGTCCTCTGTATCGAGACGAATGTCGTGGTTGTGACCACTCCGCGCTGGTGCGAGATGATCTCCGATTGTCTTTCCAGTTTTATATGAGTTACCGTCAAGACGTTGAAGCTAGGAATGTGGCCTTCGCTTCGTTTGCTTTGACTGTATCTGCTGTATCGAGACGAATGCTGAGGTGGAGCTGGGATTTTGCCGTCACTCCGCTTTGTTTCGACCATGAGGTCTTTTGTTGATGTTGCTTCTGCATCCTGTTGGACTGCGAAGGAACGCCATTGTTGACATCTCGTCTACTGTATCGAGACGAATGTTGAGGTGGAGCTGGGATTTTGCCGTCGCTCCGCTTTGTTTCGACCGTGAGGTATTTTGTTGACGTTGCATCTGCATCCTGCTGGACTGCAGAGGAACGCCATTGTTGACATCTTATCTGCTGTATTGAGAAAAATGCTGAGGTGGAGCTGGGATTTTTTCGTCGCTCCGCTTGATGGTGTAACATCTGTGTCATGCTGGAATGAGGAGGCCCACCGTTGTTGGTCTTCGGGCTGCAGATGTGGCCATTGAGATTTGGAACTAGGGACTTTGCCATGGTTCCGTTTCGTTGCGACTCTGAGGTCGATTGTTGACGTCATGTCTGTATCTGGTTGGAGTGAGGAGAAACGCCGTTGGTGATCTCTAAGTTGTCGATGTTGACGTCGAGACCCTGAAGCTCGGGATCTTCGTTTGCTTCATTTGTTGACATCGTGTCTGTAATATTGCGACAAATGTCGAGATTGTCTCTAGGTTGTCTATGAACCGTCGAGATTTGGCTTCGCTTTTTGATGGAGCCTGTTGGGAAGGTATGGTTCCCTCTTTATCTGTGCCCCTGGATTGTATACAGGGATCGATGTGATTTCACCTGTAGGGCAAAAAGTTTCATTCTTTCATTTTTTTTATTCTTTCCGCGATGCTCTATCATTTCAGCTTTTTATATCGCGAAAATCGCGATTGCCCAATCATTTCGGCTATTTTTCGCGGTGCCCAATCATTTCGGCTATTTTTTTTTCTACTCGCTGTTTTTTATTGCGAGTTGCCCAATCATTTCGGCTATTTTTCATGCATACATTTTTACTTGCTGATTTTGTTTGCAAGTTGCCCCATCATTTCGGCTATTTCGTATGCATGCGTGGCTCGCAGATTTTTCTATCGCGAGTGAGGGATTTGCGATCTGATACCAATCTTAGCATCAGCATCGCTGCGAATGGAATATTGCCAGGAGCGAATCATCATTTGCCGTAAAAGGATTTGGAATTTGATACTGTTTTGGGCATCAGCATCGCTGCAACTGGGATATTGCCAGGAGCGAATCATCATTTGCCTCTGTCGATGTTGAACAAAGGTGGCTTAGTAAACAGGGTTAAGGGTCCTGTCGGCTAAGGCTTTTAACTTCATGAGCCGTAAGGGTCTCACAAAAGTATTTCTCCCTACAAGTCGTGAGAATCTCGTAGGTGTGTTTTCTCCTTAGGGATCGTAAGGATTCCTAAGTGTATGTTCCCCCGTAAGTCGTAAGGATCTTACAAAAGGGTTTTCTCCTTATAAGTCGAGATGACTTATAAGGGTTGTTCACCATATGGACATATCCCTAGTCACGGGTGGGACTTTGCTGGGGAAATGTTTATTCACGCCCGTGGATTGTATACAAGGGTCAATATGAGCCGCTTGTAGGGCAAAATCGAAGGTTGTGGGGGTTGCTTAAGAACAGGTTAAGGTTTCTGTAACTTAAGACTTTCGAATCTTATGAGCCGTGAGGGTCCCATAAGAGAGTTCTCCTTACGAGTCGTGAGGATCTCGCAAGTGTAATTTCTCCTTAGGAATCGTGGGGATCCCTAAGTGTGTTGCTTCCTTTGTGAATCGTAAGGATCTCACGCGGGTGGTTTCTCCTCACAAGGTCGAGAGGACCCTGTAAGTGTTTTAACGAGGTTTCGCCCTTTCGGGTTTCCACAAACACTCGCCGGTAGCCCTGCTGTGTTTACTCACGGAGCCCTTTCGGGTTTTCATCCGTGCCCATTTTGCTTATGGACATACTTTTTTTTTAACGAGTCTGCGCCCTTTCGGGTTTTCACAATACTCGCCGGTAGCCCTGCTGTTTTTACTCACGGAGCCCTTTCAGGTTTTCATCCGTGCCAATTTTGCTTATGGACGCACGGTTTTTTTTTTTTTACCACGCCAACCTGAGGATGCCGCGGGTTGGGAGTAGTTTAACGACGTTTCGGTCATTTGTAAGTTTTAGGACATTGCGGTCCATCATTAGTTTAAGGACGTTTCGGTCCGGCGTCGCCGTATTTGAGGCGAATCTCTAGTTTACTGACTTTTCGGTCTACAGCCAGTTTTAGGACATAGTGGTCCATCGTTAGTTTAACGACGTTTCGGTCTATAGGGCTTTCCCTATGAATGAGCATGATGCCCCCGGCATATCCACCTTTCTCGGAGCATGTGGTTGTGGCGGGCTTACCTTACAGTTTTCGGACAGCGCGAACTTGCCCTGTTGGTATTGGTCTTCAACCCAGTTTTTGAAGATGTAGCAATTTTCGATCGGATGGCCCAATACTTGGTGGTAAGGGCAGTAATTAGGATTGTTGACCTCATTCAATTGTAGCTGGCATTTCGGCTCCGGTAGAATGATAAGCCCGTCGCGCACTGCTAGTTCGAACAGCCTCCTTGTTTCATATCGGGGAAATGAGTAAGGACGTTTCAACTTTTCATAGAGGGGTTGTCGCTTGTTGTTTTGGCAAACAACCGGTCTAGGGCTATTCAATTGTTGTTGAGCGTTGGCGACGAAGGCCGTTTTTTCCTTCCCTTTATCCTTTTTGTTTGATCCCTTATTTGCGGGTCCGAGATTCTTTCCGGGTAGAGTGCAATTGCACGGCTGAATGTTCTCACAACTCCTTAACTCTTTCATTTTAGAGATGGACTCCTTGAAAAGAGGGCCGAGGACTACTTTTTCGTCGGAATCGCTCCCGAATGTGAGAACTCGCGGTCCCTCGGGATCAACCCTATGACAATTACCGGCAATTCTTTTACGCTCATCTGTCACATTTTTCTGCTGTCTACGAGCTTCACGCTTTGTCCTGTTGAAGTGTTGCCTGTGAGCGACATACCCTTGCCACCAACACTTAAAGGAGTTACAGTCCTCAGTAGGATGTGCGATCTTCTGATGATATAAGCAGAAGTTAGGATGTACTTCCGCTTCATCAAGATGTATGCCACCAGGAGACTTTTCTCTGAAAGTAGGCAGCCTCATCCCCATCGATATAGCTTTAGCAAATCGTTTCCTTGTCTTGATCCTGCTTTCATTTGCGGCGGATGTACTTTGACCTGGTGGGAGTGTTTCGACCCTTTTGTCCAGTCGCCGGCGTTTGGCCTTTTCAAATATGGCCATCTCGCACTCCCAATCAGCTTTACTTTTTAGACAAATCTCATCTAGAAAAGCGTCGATCATTTCGTCTGACGGCCACACGAATTCTGGCTCAGGCTCTGCCCCCAGTTTCTCAGTGCAAGGAGTTTTTTCATCGTCCGTAAATGAGTGGGAGATCACGTGACAAGTTGCCCCCGGTGCGTCCGTCCTCTTTGGAGTGTGCGGCTGTGGTGGGTTTACTTTCCACTTTTCAGACAGCGCGAACTTTCCTTGTAGGTACTGATCTTCTATCCATCCTTTAAAGACGAAGCAATCCTCGATCGGGTGACTTACCGTTTGGTGGTAAGGACAATAATTGGGATCGTTGACATCACCTGGCTGCAACGGACGCTTTGGACTCGGCAGATTGATGAGTCTGTTGCGCACTGCCAGCTCGAACAGTCTTCTCGTTTTATCCTGGGGAAACGAGTAAGGACGTCCCAGTCTCTCCTCGAGGGATGGGCGTGGACGCACGTTGTTTTGGCGAACAACCGGCTTTAAGTTGCTCGGTTGTTGTTGAGCGTTGGCGACGAAGGTTGCTTTCCCTTTGCCCTTTTCATTCAAAGGCTCCATCTTTAAAAAGGAAGGCCTATGGCCCATCTGGTCCATTTGGGCCAGCTTATCAATCAAGACCTGGAAGGTGGTCGGCTTGAAGAACATCATGAACTGTGAGATGGTCGCTTGCGGATCAAGGGTACCCACAAACATGCCTACTGCAGGAGCCTCTTCTATGCGTTGTTCGCATTACCATAGGTTCCGCCATCGTGTTGCGTATTGGACCCATGTTTCGCCTGGCCTTATCCTGGCATTAATCAGTGCTGTTATCGGGGTGCGTCCACTAGCACTCGCGAATCTCTGTGTAAACAGTAGCTCCATCTCCGTAAATGTCTTGATAGAGTCATTTGGGAGTTCAGAGTACCACTCAAATGCCATTTCCGACAGGCTGCCAACAAACTGGCGGAGCAACAATTTATCATCACCTCCAGTGTTGCCGCACATGGCTCTAAATTGAGCGACGTGCTGATGCGGATTTCCCGTCCCCTTATATACATGGAACTTAGGGATCGTATATCCCGGCGGGTAACTAATTTGGTCATACCATCCCGGGTAGGGTCGTCCGGTTCTAGCAATTTGCCCAGCCGCTTCATTTTCCTGGTGAGCTCGTATTTGCTGAGCTATATGGTCATCCAGTGCGGCCTTGGAAATGGTTTCTTCCTTGGCTGCTGAAAGAGCCAGAGGAGGATTCGATGTCTCTCCTTTGTCATCTTCAAGGACAATCGGAGGATCTTCAGCAGGAGGATCTTGCTGGATCATCATCCCTACCATATCTTGGAAGAGAAGCGCCATTTGTTTTATGTTAGCCGCTTGCTCTGCGGCTTCTTTGTCCTTCTTTTCGAGGACTCTGCGTAAGAAGTCAGCATCAGTTTCTTGTTCGTGACGCTGCTCTGATGATGCCTCTGGGCTTTCTTTTGGCTCGGTAAGTGCGGCCATTGTAGTCAGCATCTCTTGAAGCTTCTGATGTTGCTGTTCTTGAGCTTTTGTCACGGATCGGGTGAGCGGTCGGTGACCCGTCGAAGCATGGCTTTCCTCCTTTCCGGAAGCCATATAAACGGTGTGCAGCACCATGCCCCCAGACTTGGGGCGTTTGTGCTCTGTGCTTTTACGGTTCGCCATGTTCACAGGGGCTTTTTGCGGCCTCCTTTTCTTTTGAGTGGTTGACGTTGAGGGAGCCGTCGCAGTGGGTACCTGAGTAGCTGTTGCTTTTTCTGGTCTGATAGAGTAGTCTTTCTTCTGCCGAACTTTCATCTTTTTCTGTCGGCGGAGATAGTCTTGATCCATCGCGGAGTCTTGGACTTGACGCTAGACCTTGTAAATTTCAGATGATAGCCGTTGAGAGGACTGTTCTGGCTTAGCTTCTGCAACATTTTCCACCGGAGGAGGGGATCTTTTTAGTACGGCGGTAGGAGAGTTTCTGCGCACCGTGTTCAGCAATTCAAAGCTGTTCCCGATTGGAACAGTAGCATCGGTCTCCACCGTTGGAGAGGGTGGAGTAAGTCCAGACGAAGAGATGCCCCCAGCCTTTCTTACTCGGTGCCAGTGACGACGTCGAGCATGTCGTGCGGATGAGATCACCTCCGTTGTTGGATAAGCTTCTTCATGCCCCCTCTGAGCAGGGGAAGCAGCTTTGAGGACCTCGCCTGGAGCAGCAACGGGAATGGCCAGCCTTGTAAAAATTGACTTCTTGGAAGGAGGAGCCTTTCCAATGATTTCGTCCGCTTGAGCCGGGATAGCTATCCGCTTTGGGATGGCAGCTTCGGGTATCGCGGGTTTGCAGACGTTCTGGCCCAGTCTGTTGAAAACTGAGGTATTGAAGCTGGGCGACCTGTTGAGAGGGGTCGCGGCAGTGGTAAGTCGATCAAAGACCGACTTCTTTGGGGCTTCTTTCAACGTCATTGTGGCATTGAAGCTCAACGGTGGGAGCATGGTCCCGAAGAATAATCCAGTGGTGTCCTGAGTTACCTGTTCCACTGGCATCTTGAAAAGGGAGGCCGCTTGGGGCCCATAAGTCACTCCTCCAGCAAGGACCGAGCGAGAGTTGCAGTTGCAGGCAGTGCAGTTCGAAGCCATTGATCTTCTGTTTTCTGCACGGAGCAAGACACCAAATCTTAGTACCTCGAATCCACAGGCAACCACAGTAAACCGCGATTCGTTCGCGAACACGACACACGAAGTGTGGAGTGGAAAGAGGAAAAGGTCCCACCGGGCGTGCCAGAATCTGTTCCCCTCCGAATGGCGGCCAAGACATGGACTGTCTTGCCTGAGATTCGGGGCAGATGCTAATTAGTGCTATCCGTCCACCTCTCCGAAGATGCCAAGTTGATTTATGGCACCGTGTATCGAAGGTTTAAACGGATGCGGACGATGTAGCAGACTTCGTCAGATTCCCCCTCGTTTGAGGGGTTTTTGATTGTGGGGACGCTCTTCCCTGCAGGCGCAAGCCCCTGCAGTTAATTACGCTACCGCACCGCGGTAACAACTTTCTCCTTCTCCAGCTGGTCACTTCGTGTCGTGGGTGTTTGTTTTGTTTGTGCTTGCCCGTGGATTGTATACGGAGACAAATTTATGTTGTCGCCCGTAGGACGTGGATTAATCCAAATCTGTATTTTCTTAGATTTGGGTTTGGGGTTTGGTTTAAGGACACGTTAGCCATATTTGAGGCTAAGATCAACTCAAACGTTTGTAAAGGATACGTTAGTCTGATTTGAGACTAAGATCAACTTAACGGGATCGTTTAGATCCGACAAAAGAGCGTTTGGGCTCTATTGTTCCAGTTTAGGGACATAGTGGTCCATTGCATGTATGGCCGTCGGGACCCATCACCTCTCTGACGACGCTGAAGGATTACAACGACATATATCAGAGGAGTTCAGAGATGTACCCTTGAACCAAAGTCGATTGGGGGACCTATAGTCCAATTTGGGACTAAAGTCTGTTTGGAGGTTTTGGTTTAAGGATGTGTTAGCCATATTTGAGGCTAAGATCAACTTAAACGTTTGTTAAGGATACGTTAGTCTGATTTGAGACTAAGATCAACTTAACGGGATCGTTTAGATCCGACAAAAGAGCGTTTGGGCTCTATTGTTCCAGTTTAGGGACATAGTGGTCCATTGCCAGTTTAGGGACATGGTGGTCCATCTCCAGTTTAGGGACATAGTGGTCCATCTCCAGTTTAGGGACATAGTGGTCCATCGGTAGTTTAAGGACTTTGAGGTCCATAGGTAGTTTAAGGACGCATAAGTCCATGGGTTTAAGGACCCCACAGTCCATATGGGTGTGTTTAAGGACGCATTAGCCCGTTAGTTTAATGACGCATAAGTCCGCGGGTTTAAGGACCCCACAGTCCGTATCTTGGTTTAAGGACGCATAAGTCCATGAGTTTAAGGACCCCACAGTCCGTGTTGATGTGTGGTCATCGGGACCCGTCACCTCTTTGAAGACGTTGAGGAATTACAACGCCAAGTATCAAAGGAGTGAAGAGATGTACCCTTGAACCGGGGTGGATTAAATAGTCTTTGGCTCAATTTGGGATCAAGACCAATTAATTATATTATGAGCCCATTAGCCCAATTAAATCTGAATTGAGGACTTATGGCCATCTTGGGCTAAGTCCAATCATGTTTGGAATATTGGCTTCCTGTTGGTCCATTGAAGGAGAGGCTTTGCCTCTGGCCATTTAGCCAATTGGGCTAACGTTAATTCAACAATGTTGAACACTGGGATCAAGTTAATGTCTTAATACTAAAAGACAGTTGGTGTTAAACACCAGCAACAGGGGGTTCAAATTAGTGCTAAACACTAGAGCAAATCAGTGTCAAACACTAGCGGCAAAGGCTTCAAATAAGTGTTAAACACTAAGAAAATTAATGTTAAACTCTGTCAATAGAGATTTAATTTAGTGTTAAACACTAAGAAATTCAGTGTTAAACACTGCAAGAAAGCTCTTTAATTAGTGTTGAACACTAAGGCAAAACAGTGTTTAACACTGGGCTCAGGGGTTCCAATCTAGTGTTAAACACTGAGGCAAGAGGGGTCACGTGTGGACACGTGAGAGCGCCCTGATTTCCCTTATTTTATTCTGCGGATCAGTGTTTAACTCTTTTAATTCTGACGGCCATCACGTGTGAGCACGTGATGGAGGCCCTCGCCCTGGTCTGTTAGAATGCTCATTAGGGGTTACGTGGTGACACGTGAGGGCGCCCTAAGGGGGGACCAGATCCCTTTGTTTTATCCTCAAATCTGCGAATAAGTGTTAAACACTTTTGTTTTTATTTTAGAGCATCACGTGTTGGCACGTGATGGGGGGTTTATGCATTGATAATTACAGCACTTGCTGAGGGGTCACGTGGGGACACGTGAGAGCGCCCAAAGCTTCTTTTCTTTTGTTTTGCCATTAAGTGTTAAACACTTTCATTTTTATTTTAGAGTATCACGTGTTGGCACGTGATGGGGATCTGTGCGCCAATTGTTAAAGCATTTGCTGAGGGGTCACGTGATAACACGTGAGAGCACCCAAAGCTTTCATTTCCTTTACTTTTTCTTTCTGCGTTTTGGGAGTCACGTGGGAGCACGTGAGGCATTGCCTCAAAGCTTCTTTTCTTCAGGGATTTTTTCAAGGGTCACGTGGGGGCACGTGACCCTAGTTCTTTTCATGAACATAGATCTTTTAAGATTGAATTCTCTGTAGGGTTAAACCCTAATTATGATTTTGGAGGAATTAAATTCCTATCGTGAAAGAATTAAATTCTTATTTAGGATAAAACCCTGATTTCTTTTCAAAGGAATTAAATTCCCAGATATGTAAAAGAATTAAATTCTTGATTAGGGTTAAACCCTAGTTTCATTTTAGGAGGAATTAAATTCCTGTGAGTTTGGGAGAATTAAATTCTCAAAACTCAATTCTTCCTCTGTGTTTTAGATCTGCATGGCAGGATCTCAACCCAATGAAAATTAAATTCTCAATTCATGGGGAGATGTGCACTTTGCAGATCCTCAACCAGAGAAAGAACTAAGTTCTTTTCTTTAAATAAGAGTTAAACTCTTTTGAGAATTAAATTCTCTTTTGAAGCCTCTCTTTTCTTACCTAGGGTTTTTCTTTTGCAGAGAATTAAATTCTCCTCTCTTTTCTTTTTTCTCTTGAGAATTAAATTCTCCTCCCTCTGTTTTTCTCTCAAAAAAAAGTAGATCCCCTCTCTTCTTTTCTTGGCTCCTATTTATAGGAGAAGGAAGAGAATCAATTTGTTTAGCAAATCTCTCATTGAAAGATTTGATTTGATTTCATGATTAATATGATCCTTTGGATCACACAGTGAATTTTATTCACCGTTGGATTTTAAATCCAAAGATATTCTGTTTGTTATTTCGGTGAGATTTGGGGAGATCTTTCCTTATTTGAGATTTTTCCATAAATTGGTGATTTTTAATCACCCTTGGATCTTTAATCCAACGGTCCCCATAATCCTTTTCCATTTAGAAAGATTTAGAGAAGTTTAGAATTTTAATTCTATTTCGAAAGATTTTAGAGAAGTTTAGAATTTTAACTCTATTAAACTGTAAGGCTTTCAAGCCTATCACGTGCTGGCACGTGACCCTTGATCACGTGTGAGCACGTGACCCCCAAATTGGTTCCTTTAACAGCCGCTTGTTTATGTTGTTGTTTTAACCATCACGTGTCAACACGTGACCATTGGTCACGCGTAAGCACGTGATACCTCGTTGAGGTATTTTCTGACTTTTAGAATTAAATTCTATTCATTATTTTAGAGGCTTTAAAAGTCCATCACGTGTCTGCACGTGACCCATGGTCACGTGTGAGCACGTGATGCCCCATTGGGGTCTTTTCTGAGTTTTTATTATATCTTTTAACTCCTCCAGCGGGTTCTTAAAGGTCCATCACTTGTGGACACGTGATGCCTCATAACTTTTGATCCCGGATGAATTATGAGGCCCATAATATATCAAATCGAAGGGTTTTTCGAGATGCTTCCAATACCATCAGAATTTAATAGTTCCTCCTTCGAGAACTTATCAAAATACGGGCCGGAAGATATTGGTTCGCATTTCTTTAAGCGTATCGCTGCCATTTGATACCTTGGACTCTTCTGCGCAGAAATTTTTGGCGAGAACACTCCCTTGTCACAGTATACTCAAGACCATCCTTGAAGTACTTCATACACTGGTGTTGTGTAGAAGGGATGATGTTGTACTCATCAAACTAAGGCCGGCCGAGCAAAGCATTATAACAAGTCTTGGCGTCAATGACGTGAAATTTAATATCCGTGATGAGTAGCCCGAAGTGCAGCGTCAGTATTACAGTCCCGAGAGTCCGTGATGACTGGGAATTGAAACCGGAGATGGTAATTTTATCGCGAGCGAGATGCTGGACGTGTTGGATATAGTGCCCTCAGAGTCAATTATTGGATCGCAGGCACGTGATTGCAATGATTGAGAGAGGACCTATATCGGTAGGACAGTCTTAGTCGAGAGGTTTGTATACTATCTGGTTTGTCTTTATCATCGTGTACATGCTTTAGGTGACATTGTAGTTCACTATTACACGTTGATAGAGAATAGTATGCTACCATAGTTTATCTTTATCATCGTGTACTGCTTTAGGTGACCTTATAGGTCACTATTGCACGTTGATAGAGCTCATAGGATTCTTGCTTGACTCCCAGCAGTATGATGGCAATCATATACGTGAGAGTTGGGTAGTCTATAAGCACATCCTTAAAGTGGTCTTTAGTCGTGGGAGTATTGAGACTGGGCATCGATACTCCATTAGTAGACTAGTGTATACAGTCGAGACCCCGACGAGGGGCGGTGGCCGGTCTCACAAGCCATTGGTGTCAGTTGGATCACCTAAGATGTATAAAGATGCTCATTGGGTTATGAGTACACCGGACAGGACTCGCCGGGAACATGCTAGTTGGTATTATACCTGACGTCAGATAGCAGTTCTCTGGTGACATGTGTACATGTTAGTTCATTGACCTGAGATCGTCATTTGTCTCGTGTGAGTTCCCACTGTGCTTTGATTAGTACCCTACCACGGCTCAAAGGAGTCGTGCAAACAGGTTTTAGTTGGGTACAGTCCCGAGCCACATGGAGGCAGTGAGTGGACGGCAGGGGTTTCGTCTCTCCCGGTATTGGGGGTGAGATCGCGCTGTATCTAGGAGAGCCATTACACGAAGTTCTTGGCCAAGGTAGGAGATTTACCGGTAGGTAATCCAGTAGTATCTCAGGGTGTTCTGGGCTACACTCCGACACGACTTGTACCACTTTTGGGGGTCTGACTTTTACCAACCCTCTAGGCCCGACATGCGATGCTCATAGACAAACGGACCGGACTGTACGGATATTGTCACTGACAGGCTCAGTAGGGTGTCAGGATGAGTTCGCTAATCGAACTCCCTTTTGGTCAATACCTGGTAGCCCGTTACGTACGGCTAATACCTCTGACGTGCTAGTGGTTAAATCCACAGCCAAAGTATTGACGAGTCTTTAGAGTCCCCCACAGATAGTTTCTCAAGTTTTGGGCGAAATGTTGTAGAGGCCGTATGGATTTATGGCAGGGTTCGAACATACGCGTGCACTTGTGCACGTGTAGTGTTTCGAACGGATAATACTAGCGGGCTTTGGGTTAAGCCGGATCCTAGTATTATACTGTGTAGATTTTGTCTCATTACATTTGTATTCGGTTGGAATACAAATGCGGGTATGTATATACAGTCGCGGGGTTATCCTGTAATTTATTACGGGATCGCTTTTTTGAAGTTGCCAGTTTGCATTCCGTTTCGGCCATTTTTCTCTTCTTTCTTTCATGGCTGTTTTTTTCCCTTTGAGGGGTTTTCTGCAAAAGTGGGGATTTACAAAATGCAGGGGCTTTTTTGTGGTGCGCGGGCTGCAGAATTCATGCAGAATTCTTGATGAAGCCTCTTGAGTTTTCTAGAGAGCTTGGCTTCATTTTTTGTGCCTTTTTGATGCATTAACTGTGATGGATATTGGTGTGACATTTCTTCCTCATTATCACCCATTTTTCCTTCTTGCTTTTTGCACATACCCCTCCTCTTCTTAGGATGGTCGGCCACTACATGAAGGGGCTGTCCAAATTTTTAAGGAGAAGATTGATCTCATTTTTTCTTGCACAAAAATTCCTTAGCTCCATTTCCAAAAGCTCATTTTTCATCTCCACCAAAATGGCAACTTCAATTAACCCTTGAGACAAAGTGATCTACGTATATTCTACAGCAATCTTGGACACGTCAGCTAGCAAACTTCGTGTCCGAGTTGCCTCGGTTCAGAGGTGGGAGCCCGTAAAAGGACTCATTGATGTGGTGCCCTTCCGACGAGGAGACCGGAGATCGGAGATGCCGTGAGGAGCTTGGGATGGTGGCCAAAGACCGAAGGACAAAGATCGATCGGTATAGCCTTTCTATCCCTTCTCAAGATCGCTAGTTGTAGATTAATGGTTCGATCCGAGAAAAAGTATACGATAGCGCCAGTTTCAAGTTAAGAAAAAGTTTTTGTTTCTGCATTTTGGCCTCGGACAGATGGCCGGGGCACTACCATAGACTTACATGGTATCAGAGACACGCCATTAACCTTTACTAGATTGCTCTAACGTATTTAAAATATCGATCGGACAAAAATTTTGAAACCGTGATTCCAAATTTATCAGTTTCTGTCGAAATTTTTTTGTTGTCGAAAAATTATTTTGTGTATTGCAGAAAATCAGGCAAGGTTTTCAGATAACACTGCAGAAAATTGGTAGCATGATCTTACTGTAGCACTGTGGAACCGCGGCCTTAACCCTGTTTTAGCCGCGGTTCCGCCGCAGCACAGTAGCTTCATTGCACCATTTTTTCTACAGTGCTCCCTTACTTGGAAATGGGGTTTCTGGAATATTTTGTTTGGTCCCGGATTATTTTGGGTGCAGCAGTTGTGCTTGGGGCCCACTTCGGGAAATTTTGTCAATCGAAAATTTAAATATGTTAGTTCACAGTATTTACATTATATCTGCGACCGTGAATGTCATTTGATCGGTAAATCCTGTCTAATTACTATAGCCCTTTTAGAAGGATTTGCGAACGTGATATCCACGTTGATGTTCTGTGTTGTGCTGTGATGTTGCGGATTTTTCGTGGTGGATAGCCTTG
The DNA here is from genome assembly GCA_030015575.1 of Agapanthus africanus. Lineage (NCBI taxonomy): Eukaryota > Viridiplantae > Streptophyta > Magnoliopsida > Asparagales > Amaryllidaceae > Agapanthus > Agapanthus africanus. The sequence continues at coordinate 413,925,403 of CM057338.1, read as the reverse complement.
ATGCAATGTTAGTACAGTTTGGTTATATTTGTACATTTGATATTGCGGGGTGAGCGTCCGACATGTGGACTGCCGTCACTGCCTGTTTGTATATTATTCTTTTGGGGCACGACCGGGCTGAGGTCGATGTACCTGTTGTATATATTTTACTTTCTGTACTAGGATTACCCTGCGGTGGGGTGCACGGATAGACGGGTTCTAGAGGGCAACGAGCCCGCATCTCATGGCTTTGAGATAGAGGGGGCTTTACTCTAGAATTGGCGGGCTGTTCACCACACTCGTAGGGGGTATAGGTTGACCCAAGGAGGGGTGCACAAGTTATCGGATTCCGTGAAGTGTTGGGTGGTCCATTCACTTTGTTGAAGGGGGCTGCCTCGCTTCAGGTTTTGGCGGGTAACTTGCCGCACCCGTAGGGGTCTAGGATTTCATTGCACAGGCTATCCACACGACCAGGGGAACGTCGGGTTTCCGTAGCGGCTCTATGAAACCTGGGGATCCTAGATTTTCTGTATTGTTCTGTGATGCTTATTACATTTCTGTGATGTTGCATTTTTATCACGCCTTGAGCGAATATTATATATTGATATATATACTAGTAGATGTTGTATATGTTTTACACCCGCGCTAGTCCAGTCCCGCTCTGTCGTTAGTTAAGTAACCTAACGGGTGATGACGGTACCCAGTGGCGAATGCGGATGGCATATACGTATATCGTATTTTTGTTCTTTTGTGGTGTGATCAATTGATGGGACTGTATTGATTCGAATCAATGCAAGCTAAACAAACCTATTTTGATATTGTTGGAACATTTGTCAAAAAAAAGCTGTTATTGCAAGGACGTTCTCTTTTGTTTTGCACAGTGGTATTCGGTTATGAATATCCAGCACCTCAGTCGACGAGGCAAGGGCCGAGATCCCTTCACCGGGAGTGACCCCTTGGACAGAAGTTTGCGTCAGGGTAATAACTTTACTATAGCCGACTGCCTTCTGCTTTGCATAGTGGTATTCAGTTGGAATATCCTACACCTCATTTTACGGGGAAAGAGCCGAGATCCCTTCACCGGGAGTGACCTCTTTAGAAAAGGTTTTTGTCACTATATTTTTATAAAAAGCTATCTGGTTCCTTCAACGATATCAAGTTCATTACGTTAAAGGTTTTTCGCCAAAAGCCATTCGTAGCCCTCCGTCATTTCAGAAAGGTAGCACTTAGTATTCATACTATGTATGTTGGCCTACGTCAAGGCATAGTGTATGGTAGCTATTTGTTACTTTTCTGTTGCATAGATAGATGCGTTAGTTTGAGACAGTCGTACTACTATTTTGGCCTTTGTCAAGGGTATGTACGGGTGGGTTCAAATTAACCTGGATAATGACGGGTATAACTTGACATGTGACTTATGATATGTTGGCCTACGTCAAGGTCATAAGAGCATGGGGTAAAAATCACATCGGGAGTTTCTAAAGAAACTGAAACTTACCAGATATGCGCATACCTTCTGGAGTGTGATAACGTGAGTGGATTCCATCACATTATCATACGATGATAGTTAGATCCCGATTCCCACTGTTGAGTTGGTTTACTCCTCGGGTGATCCCGACTAATTCTTCTTTTAGGTTTGGAGGAGAATTTGAGATTACAGTGGGAGGTTTCCTGATTAGATAAATTGATAACCATTCTGATCTAGGTTGGAGTGCACGCTGAGTGTTTCTTTTCTCTCTCTCTTTGGCAGCGACCATGACCCGACCCTATACTATGACTCAGTGACCAAGTTAACCGAACCTTCTTAAACACTGGCTTTTGGATTGTCAGAGTTGCATACCTCATTGCCACTCCTGCTTTTACCTTTTTTCTCCAGAACACCCCGTATTACTACGAACATCCACTTCCATTGGATAAAACCATCGTATGGTTATATACGAACTCGAAGGAACTTGTTCCAGATTTGAGGATGGTTTCCGGTTATGGAGAAAATGAATAGGACTATTCGGTTGTCTTTTCCTTTTACCTTCTCTCAGGTTGTGAGTGCTCCTTGGATTAGGACAGTACACCCATTACGCTAATTGGATAGTCTTCATCCAAACCATAGGCAGGTGCCGAACGGTAGGGAATGAAGAAAACTATTTAGCCTAAAAGGTGTACAGAAGGTATTAAGAAAAGACAAATAAAGGGATTAGTAAGAGGGCAAAGTAAAATTGCGACTGCTATTCACGACCAAACCAAGTATTTCATTACCACTCCTACTTCACCTTTGTATTTCTCCAGAACACTCCGTATCACTACGAAGATCCACAGTTATTTGGATGCTCCATCGTATGATTATATACGAACTCGAAGGAACTTGTTCCAGTTCGGGGATGAATTCTGGTTCAAGAGAAATAGGAATAAGATTTATTTAGTTGTCTTTTATCTTCATCTTCTCTCAGGTTACGAGTACTCCTAGGATTAGGAGAGTACACCCATTATGCTTATTGGATAGTCTTCTTCCAAACCATAGGCTGGTGCCGAACGGTAGGGAAGGAAGAAAGCCATTTAGCCTAAAGGGGTGTACAGAAAGTAATGACTAAAGACATATAAAGGGATTTGGAGAGATGGCAAAGAAATATACGGTTACAGTTGTGAATCTGATAATGGAAGAGGCATTACTAAGAATACCCAGATACCCTTTCGAAACATTTATATGTTTCAGTTTCACTGTGTATTGTTAAAAGAAAACTGATTTCCCAATTAGCCATTGCTCCAGGGTATGTATTTACCAGGTATGATTCTCACATCTGTATGGTTTTACAGATGATGAGTGGGAGTAAGTTATTGGGAATTGGGTGATCATCCTCATCATATCGGGATTCGTTGTAATTGGTGATATTTGAGGAAATCACCTGGGTTGTTTGCCGGACGGCAAATATTTGGTTTTGAATATCCGTTGTAATGCACCAATTTCAAATTGATATATCTGTACGTTTATTTTTATAAAGTGAGATATAACTTTTTAAAATTATGTCCATGACATTTACCTATATCAGTGGATGGTTAGATAAGGAGTATTAAACAGCGGTGTAATTCTTCTTAACCATAAGTACAGTTTTCAACCTACGACACACAGGGAATGAGTTATTCAACTCAGGGGGCTTATACAGAGTATTGTATGTCATCCAATGTCCACTAGGACAGAGGGGTTGGTCCTCGTACTATATTCTGTTTACTTATGATTTCTCTAGTTCTTAGACAAGTGTTTCGTAGAAACACAAGGTCCAAGTTTTGAGAAGTTATAGGTATAAGAATAAAGTAGAGAACCAGGTATTGCAAGTATCAGGATTCTTCAAGGTGATCGAAGATGTGGATACTTGTGTATAGTATTCAGTTGATAGTAATGATTATGAGAAACTTGTTTCTCTTTCAGGTTACTCATATCTGGATGCATTCCTAAGTTGAGTAACGTTGATCGGCCTCCTTCCGTTTAGTTGACATGCATTGGAGACAGCTGCATGATTTGAATCTGGTTCCATTTAAATTAGTGCCTCTGTTTCTATATTGGATATAGAATAGTTCATATCTTAAAAATGTTAAAGTACGGGGAGTTGTCCGGCTTATGCTTAAAACCAGACTCTGGATAACTCAAGGCACGTTTCTGTAATGGCTGTTTGTGGGTTGACCCGGGCTATGATAAGGGTTGACTTTCTACCATCTGGAAGATCAATAGTGATATTGTTCTTGACTCGCCACAGTTTTAGTAAAATGGATTTTTTGAGAAAACAGTAGTGGGAGTATGGTAGAACTGGAAATGATTCCAGAACCGCAAACGATTACTGAAAATTTAATAGGACCTAAAGATTCAATCTGAATTGACATTCCATTGGCCACTCCACAGATATGGTGGGTAATCTCAGGCACTCGAGAGGTACTTCGGTATGCTCAAAGACGGTGACAGGGAGGTTCTTGTTTATCCAGACCTGACACTACTGTTGTTCCAGGCTATGAGACCCAGCAGGAGGATGAGTATAGCGTCGTTCTAAACTAGTTTTAGAAGTGCATGTGTATATGACTCTGCCAGAGGGTTGTCGTAGTCAGTGGGAGCAGCGGAAGCATAGTGGACAAGTGGCTTATGTCTATTTATTGACTAAAGAAAATATAGCGGAGATAGATCATCTATTTCTGATGTGACAGTCATAGGATTGACTTCATCAGAATAGGGATGGATCTGTTAAGAAGGTAGTAGGGTGTGATGTCCTGGTATTTGGATGACATACACAAAATAGGAAGTGAAATTCCTATACTACGATCGGTTATACTTTGGTTGTCACACAGTGGTTTCTCTACATAGGTTATGGATATTATATCAGATATTCTGGTTACTAGATCTATGGTTTTAGATCTAGACTTAGGAAGTGTCCCAATCAGGGTACCTAGACAGCATTCTAAAGGTATTTAGAATGGATGACTCCTGGCATGGTGGTGTACCTGCGGGTGATGGAGTCACCCTCTCTAAAGGTGTCTTACAGACTAAAGGGGAGAGGGATGTGCATGATTGGCTCACTTGCTTAGGCAATTGAGTTTATCATGAGATGTCAAGTACCACACCATATGTTTTTGCATTAGATGCAATTAGTTGATATTAATCCAATCCTGGAGAAACGTTCGGAAGCAGTTTTAGAACATAAGTTGATGTTCTGGGGAAATGATAACGACAGCCTCCTTCGGGAGACGGTTATCATTCCAGGCTTCCAAGGTGACCTGGATGACAGAGTGACTGTCAGAGTTATAGTTTTCCCTCTGACGAGGGGCAGTAGTTTGGACAGGTGGTCCAAGCGGATACTGAGGGAGGCATGGCACAAGTTACTGATAAGGTTCAGTTACTAAGAAGTTTGGATTTGAAGTTCATTAATGAACTAGGTCCCATCAGATATCCAGACATATTCTAAGATAGGTATTGCTCATTTCGGGAGATGGTTTTCTCTGCGAACTTGAGATAAAGAGAGACATAGAAAGAAACATCAGGGCGGATCCACTCATTGAGGCTATTCCTCGAACACAATAGTTTTGCAAACGGGCTTTGTGAGACTGATTAGTAGAGGAGTTGGGTGTTCGGTATCACACGGGCTGTGAGTATGCGACATCGCAATAATTAGCCTTGAGTGCAGGTGGGAGATTGTTGGATATAGTGCCCTCAGAGTCAATTATTGGATCGCAGGCACGTGATTGCAATGATTGAAGGAGGACCTATACCGGTAGGACAGTCTTACTCGAGAGGTTTGTATACTATCTGGTTTGTCTTTATCATCGTGTACATACTTTAGGTGACATTGTAGTTCACTATTACACGTTGATAGAGAATAGTATGCTACCATGGTTTATCTTTATCATCGTGTACTGCTTTAGGTGACCTTACAGGTCACTATTGCACGTTGATAGAGCCCATAGGATTCTTTCTTGACTACCAGCAGTATGATAGAGATCATATACGTGAGAGTTGGGTAGTCTATAAGCACATCCTTAAAGTGGTCCCTAGTCATGGGAGTTTCAAGACTGGGCATCGATACTCCATTAGTAGACTAGTGTATACAGTCGAAATCCCGACGAGGGGCGATGGCCGGTCTCACAAGCCATTGGTGTCAGTTGGATCACCTAAGATGTATACAGGTTCTCATTGGGTTATGAGTACACCGGACAGGACTCGCCGGGAACATGCTAGTTGGTATTATACTTGACGTCAGATAGCAGTTCCCTGGTGACATGTGTACAGGTTAGTTCATCGACCAAAGATCGTCATTTGTCTCGTGTGAGTTCCCACTGTGCTTTGATTACTACCCTACCACGGCTCAAAGGAGTCGTGCAAACAGGTTTTAGTTGGGTACAGTCCCGAGCCACATGGAGGCAGCGAGCGGATCAGCAGGGGTTTCGTCTCTCTCGGTATTGGGGGTGAGATCGCGCTGTGTCTAGGAGAGCCATTACACGAAGTCCTTGGCCAAGGCAGGAGATTTACTGGTAGGTATTCCAGTAGTATCTCAGGGTGTTCTGGGCTATACTCCGACACGACTTGTATCACTTTTGGGGGTCTGACTTTTACCAACCCCCTAGGCCCGACATGCGATGCTCATAGACAAACGAACCGGACTGTACGAATATTATCACTGACAGGCTCAGTAGGGTGTCAGGATAAGTTCGCTCATCGACCTCCCTTTTGGTCAATACCTGGTAGCCCGTTACGTACGGCTAATACCTCTGACGTGCTAGTGGTTAAATCCACAGCCAAAGTATTGCCGAGTCTTTAGAGTCCCCCGCAGACTGTTTCTCAAGTTTCGGACGAAACGTTGTAGAGGCCGTATGGATTTATGGCAGGGTTCGAACATACGCGTGCACTTGTGCATGTGTAGTGTTTCGAACGGATAATACTAGCGGGCTTTGGTTTAAGCCGGATCCTAGTATTATACTGTGTAGATTTTGTCTCATTGCATTTGTATTTGGTTGGAATACAAATGAGGGTATGTATATACAGTCGCAGGGTTATCCTATAATTTATTACGGGATCGCTTTTTTGAAGTTGCCAGTTTGCATTCCGTTTCGGCCATTTTTCTCTTCTTTCCTTGGCTGATTTTTCCCTTTGAGGGGGTTTTCTGCAAAAGTGGGGCTTTACAAAATGCATGGCTGATTTTTCCCTTTGAGGGGGTTTTCTGCAAAAGTGGGGCTTTACAAAATGCAGGGGCTTTTTTGTGGTGCGCGGGCTGCAGAATTCAAGCAGAATTCTTGATGAAGCCTCTTGAGTTTTCTAGAGAGCTTGGCTTCATTTTTTGTGCCTTTTTGATGCATTAATTGTGATGGATATTGGTGTGACATTTCTTCCTCATTATCACCCATTTTTCCTTCTTGCTTTTTGCACACACCCCTCCTCTTCTTGGGATGGCCGGCCACTACATGAAGGGGCTGTCCAAAGTTTTGAGGAGAAGATTGATCTCATTTTTTCTTGCACAAAAATTCCTTAGCTCTATTTCCAAAAGCTCATTTTTCATCTCCACCAAAATGGCAACTTCAATTAACCCTTAAGACAAAGTGATCTACGTATATTCTACAGCAATCTTGGACACGTCGGCTAGCAAACTTCGTATCCAAGTTGCCTCGGTTCAGAGGTGGGAGCCCGTAAAAGGACTCATTGATGTGGTGCCCTTCCGACGAGGAGACCGGAGATCGGAGATGCCACGAGGAGCTTAGGATGGTGGCCAAAGACAGAAGGATACGGATCGATCAGTATAGCCTTTCTATCCCTTCTCAAGATCGCTAGTTGTAGGTTAATGGTTTGATCCGGGAAAAAGTATACGATAGCGCCAGTTTCAAGTTAAGAAAAAGTTTTTGTTTCCGTATTTTGGCCTCGGACAGACGGCCGGGACGCTACCGTAGACTTACAGGATGCTCATGCAGATTTCCTTCAATACTCTCACGTTGAGGAGATTGACGGAAGACCCATTGTCAACCAGGATTTTGCCTATCTTTATGTCGTGACAGTATCAGGAGACATAAAGGGGACGATTGTGCTCGCACGTCCTAAGGAGGAGATCTTCATCGCTGTAGGTAATATCGGCTGTGTGCACTTCTTCCAGCTCGTCCTTCATCTTTTCTTCGGTGAGAAAAGCTTGGAATTGTCCTGGCTCTTGTAGCACCTTGATCAATGAATCTCTTACTTCTTTTGATAGTAAAAGGGCGTCGAGAATGCTGAGCTGTGAGGGTAACTTTCTCAGGTGCGCCAGAACATTGTAGTCCACCTTAGTTTCCTTCGGCGGGTCCTTGGCATTCAGCTCTTTCATGACTTGGTCATCTAGGGCGATATCCTCAAAGACCTTTTCTTTTCCCTTATCTTTTCTATTCGTGGGTCCGAGATTCTTTTCTTGAAGCGTGCGGTTGCGCAGATGAATATTTTCACAGGCCTTTGGTTCTTCCTCTTTCCCCAAGGGGGATTCTTTAAAGAGAGGGCCAAGAGCCATTTTCTCGTCAGAGTCGCTCCCGAAGGTAAGAACCCGTGATCCTCCGGCGTTGACTGTGCGACAGTTGCCGGCAGTTCTTTTACGCTCCCCGGTCGTACTTCTCTGCTCCCGACGAGTTTTGCGTTTCATCCGCCTAAAATGTTGCCGGTGAGCAACATATCCCTGCCACCATCTTTTAAAAGCATTGCATTCCTCAGTGGGGTGTGCGATCTTTTGATGATATAAACAGTAGCTCGGATGCATTTCGGCTTTACCAAGAGTACTTCCTTCAGAGGGTGGTAGCTTCATTCCCACTGATATGGCTTTCGTAACCTTTTTCCTCATCTTGAACTTGTTTTTATCTGCGACAGATATCCTTTGATTTGGCAGGAGTGTCTCAACTTTTTTGTCCAGTCGCCGGCGTTTGGCTTTTTCAAATATGGCCATCTCACATTCTCGGTCAGCTTTGCTTTTCAAATGAATTTCATTCAGGAAAGCGTCAATCATTTTGTCTGACGGCCATAGAAGTTCTGGCTCGGGGCCTGCCCCTAGTCTCTCAGTGCAAGGAGCCTCTTCATCATCTATCAATGAGTGAGAGATCGCATGGCAACTTGCTACATAATCCTCATATTCATCTGATGAGTCTTCTCCATCATTTCCGTCCTTAAGGACGTGGCTGAGAAACTCTTGGAGCGTGATTGGAGTACGCGCCTTCTGGTTATACTCTTCCAGCGAGTCAATCTGCTTTTGTAGGTCCGTGCGCTTGTCATCAGGCTTCACAGACTTCTTGGATTTCTTCTTCTTTTTCGAAGATTTTGACGGCTGGATGTGAACACTTTGGCTATCACCACCGACCTTTGGAGTTGGGCGCGGCTTCAGCATTCCTTCGATGATCTGGGGTTCTAGCGGATTCTTCCACCTGATCGCCAGGCATGTCTGGAGATCACTCAGCATCCTTTTGGTTTTGGCTGAAAGGGCCACCTCCCATGAAGCTTCTTCAACAAAAGAGCACGTTGCCCCCGGTGTGTCCATCTTCTTAGGAGAATATGGTTGTGGTGAGCTTGCCTTCCACTTCTCAGAAAATGCAAACTTGCCTTGTTGGTACTGATCCTCGATCCATCCCTTAAAGACGAAGCAATCTTCGATTGGATGGCTTACCGTTTGGTGGTAAGGGCAATAATTAGGATTATTCGCTTCACCGGGCTACAATGGTCGCTTTGGATTCAGTAGATTGATGAGCTTGTTGCACATCGCCAGCTCGAATAGTCTCTTCGTTTTGTCTCGTGGGAATGAGTATGGACGCTTCATTTTCTCATTATAATAGCGCCGTCTCTCTTCCAGTTGATCTGTTAATTTTGAGGCACTGGGCTGCTGTTGAGTATTCGCAACGAATGTCGCCTTCCCTTTACCCTTTTCGTTCCGCAGCTCCGGCTTCGGATGAGACGGTTTGTGACCCATCTGATCCATCTGGGCTAGCTTGTCGATTAAAGCTTGGAACGTGGTCTGTTTGAAGAACATCATGAACTGTGAAATAGTTGCATGAGGGTCTAGGGTGCCCATGAACATGCTCACCGCTGGTGCTTCTTCGATGGGCTGTTCGCACTTTGACCACAGATTTCGCCATCGGATTGTGTATTGAACCCAAGTTTCGCCCGGCTTCACCCTTGTATTGATCAACGCCGTTATTGGGGTGCGTTCGCTGGCACTCGTGAATTGCTGGGTGAATAACAACTCCATCTCTGCGAAAGTTTTGACGGAGTCGTTTGGAAGCTCGGAGTACCACTCAAATGCAGTCTCCGACAAGTTGCCGACGAATTGACGGAGCAAAAGCTTATCATCGCCCCCGGTGTTTCCATAAAGAGCCCTAAATTGAGCGACATGTTGGTGCGGATTTCCTGTCCCTTTGTATACGTGGAATTTGGGGATCGTGTAGCCCGGCGGGTACTTTATCTGATCATACCAGCCTGGATACGGTCGTCCAGTTTTGACAACTTGGCCGGCTGCTTCATTTGCCTGGTGAACTCTTATTTACTGAGCAATATAGTCATCCAGGGTGGCTTTGGAGATAGTTTTCTCTTTGGCTGCTGAAAGAGCTGAAGGAGGATTCGACGTTTCCCCTTTGTCGTCTTCAATAATGATCAGAGGGTCTTTGGCTAGAGGATCCGGCTATAACATCATCTCGACCATGTCTTGGAAGAGAAGTGCCATTCGCTTTATGTTAGCCGCTTGCTCTGCGGCTTCTTTGTCCTTCTTTTCGAGGACTCTGCGAAGGAAGTCAGCATCAGTTTCTTGTTCGTGACACTGCTCCGCGGATGTTTCCGGGCTTTCTTTTGGTCCGGTGAGTGCGGCCATCGCGGTCAACATCTCCTGAAGCTTCTGCTGTTGTTGTTCCTGAGCTCTGGTGAAGGATCGGATGAGTGGTCGGTGGCCCGTAGAAGCGCGGCTATCCTCTTTCCCGGATGCCATATAGACGGTATGCACCACCCTGCCCCCAGACTTAGGGTGTTTGGGCTCAGTGCCTTTGACATTTGTCGCAGACATGGGGACTTTCTCCGGCCTCCTTCTTTTATGAGCGGTCGAAGTTGAGGGGGCCGTTGCAGTGGGCACCCAAGTGGTTGTCGTCCGTTGTGTTTTGACAGGACGGTGCTCTTTCTTCTGAGCCTTCAGCTTCTTCTGTCGGCGGAGATAGTCCTGATCTACAACCGACTCTCGGACTTGTCGCCAGATCTTGTAAACTTTGGAAGACAGCCGTTGAGGGGACTGCTCCCGCTTTGTTTCTGTGACAATCTCCACCGGTGACGGAGATCTTTTCAGTACGGCAGTAGGCGAATTCCTGCGTATTTTGTTCAGCAGCTCAAAACTGTTCCCGGTTGGGATAGCAGCATTAATTTCCACCGTTGGAGCTGGTGGAGTTAGCCCAGAGGGAGAGTTGCCCCCGGCCTTCCTTACTCGGCGCCAGTGGCGACGTCGAGCGCGTCGAGCTGTTGGGATGATTTCAGCTTAAGGGGAGACTTCGTCTTGCCCCCTGCTTTGGTGAAGGATTGTTGCTAGCGTCAACCTCTTAAAGACCGAGGTCCGTTGAGTAGCAGGAGCGGGAGTGGGAGTTGGGACAGTCAGTCTTGTAAAGACCGACCCTTTGATAGGAGAAGCCGCCTTGACGACTTCAGGGGCAGAGTTGGTTACTCTTTTCGGAATAACCTTCTTTTGAGGTGCAGGCTTTATCGTGGACCCACCTGAACTTTAACCCAATCTGGAGAAGACCGAGGTGCAGATGTTGGATGACCCGTCAAGAGGGGCCGCAGTAGCTGTAAGCCAATCGAAGACCGACTTCTTGGGAACTTCCGGTGTTGGCACAGGTGCGGTGAAGCTCATTGGCGGGAGCATGGTCCCGAAAAAAATCCTGTGGTGGCTTGGGTGACCTGTTCCACCGGCATCGTGAACAGGGAAGCCGTCTGGGGCCCGTAAGATATGCCCCCGGTTGAGGTAGGACGTGGTTGCAGTTGCATATGGAACACTTTGAGCAGGTGAACGCCATTGATCTTTTGCTTTCTGCACCAAGCCAAACGCCAAATCTTAGTACCTCGAAATCCAAGGGCAACCATTAGCAAACCGTGATTCGTTCGCGAACACGACACACGGGGTGTGGAGTGGAAAGAGGAAAAGGTCCCACCGGGCATGCCAGAATCTGTTCCCCTCCGAAAGACGGCGCAAGACGGACGTCTTGCCTGAAATTCGGGGCAGATGATAATTGGTGCTATCCGTCCACCTCTCCGAAGATGCCAAGTTGATTTATGGTACCATGTATCAAAATTTTAAACGGATGCGGCCGATGTAGCAGACTTCGTCAGATTCCCCCTCGCTTGAGGGGTTTTTGATTGTGGGGACGCTCTTCCCTGCAGGCGCAAGCCCCTGCAGTTAATTACTCTACCGCACCGCGGTGACAACTTTCTCCTTCTCCAGATGGTCACTTCGTGTCGTGGGTGTTTGTTTTGTTTGTGATTGCCCGTGGATTGTATACGGAGACTAAGTTATATTGTCGCCCGTAGGGCGTGGACTAGTGCAAATCCTTATCTTTCTTAGATTTGGGTTTGGGGGTTTGGGTTTAAGGATACGTTAGTCTCATTTGAGACTAAGATCAACTTAAACGTTTGTTAAGGATACGTTAGTCTAATTTCAGACTAAGATCAACTTAACGGGGTCGTTTAGATCCGACAAAAGAGCAAATGGGCTCTATTGTTTAGTTTAATAACATTGCGGTCGATAATTAGTTTAAGGACATTGTGGTCTGATGTTAGTTTAAAGACGTCACGGTCGAGGTTAAGGACATCATAGTCCATGGGTTTAAGGACTCCACAGTCCGTTGTTAGTTTTAAGACATCACGGTCGAGGTTAAGGACATCATAGTCCATGGGTTTAAGGACTCCACAGTCCGTTGTTAGTTTTAAGACATCACGGTCGAGGTTAAGGACATCATAGTCCATGGGTTTAAGGACTCCACAGTCCGTTGTTAGTTTTAAGACATCACGGTCGAGGTTAAGGACATCATAGTCCATGGATTTAAGGACTCTACAGTCCGTTGTTAGTTTTAAGACATCACGATCAAGGTTAAGGACATCATAGTCCATGGATTTAAGGACTCCACGGTCCGTTGTTAGTTTTAAGACATTACGGTCGAGGTTAAGGACATCATAGTCCATGGATTTAAGGACTCCACAGTCCGTTGTTAGTTTTAAGACATCACGGTCGAGATCAAGAACATCATAGTCCATGGATTTAAGGACCCCACAATCCATAGAAATGAATGGTTGTCGGGACCCGTCATCTCTCTGAAGACGTTGAAGGATTACAACGACAGATATCAGAGGAGTGAAGAGATGTACCTTCAAACCAAAGTGGATTAAATGATCTGTAGCCCAGGTTGGAGCTAAGACCGATTAATTAAATTATGAGCACATTGGCTCAGTTAAGTCTGAATTGAGGACTTATGGCCAACTTGGGCTAAGTCCAATTAAGTTTGAAGAATTGGTCCTTTGTTGAACCATTAGCACTTGTCTGGGTTCAAGCCCACATTATTTAGCAATGCTAAACATTTTCATCTTTGATTTCCTCAATTCTGAGATTCATTTGGAGGAGGGACTTCTGCCTCTGGAAAATTAGCCAATTTGGCTAAAAGCAGTGTTAAACACTAAGGAACAACGGTGTTAAATATTGGAAATAAGATTATCAAATTAGTGTTAAACACTGGAAATGTGATTCTCAAATTAGTGTTAAACACTAAAAGATAACAGTGTAAAACATTCTCAAATTAGTGTTAAACACTAAAAGATAACAGTGTTAAACACTGGCAACAAAATTGTCAGATTAGTGTTAAACACTAGAAGAAGAAGGCATCAAAAGGTGGGGCCAGATCCCTTTTATTTTGTTCTGCAAACAAGTGTTAAACACTTTTAAGTTTCATAGCCGTCACGTGTGGGCATATGATGTATACTCATGCCCTGATTTATTAGAACATTTATTAGGGGTCAAGTGGTAATACGTGAGAGCACCCGAGTCAGATTTTGCCTTTGCTTTTGTTCGATGTATAATGAGGGTCACGTGGGAGCACGTGAGGCATTGCCTCAAAGCTTTCTCATTTCTGGGATCTTTTCAGGGGTCACGTGGGAACACGTGACCCTAGTTCTTTGCACTCATGGAGATCTCTTTAGTCTCTTTATTTTATTTTGAGAATTAAATTCTCTGTAGGGTTAAACCCTGATCATGATTTGGAGGAATTAAATTCCTATTATGAAAGAATTAAATTCTTATATAGGGTCAAACCCTAATTTTCTTTTAGAGGAATTAAATTCCCATATATGTAAAAGAATTAAATTCTTGTATAGGGTGAAACCCTAACTTCATTTTTTAAGAGGAATTAAATTCCTGTGAATTTGAGAGAATTAAATCCTCAATTAGGGTTAAACCCTAGTTTTGTCCATCTTAAAGGAATTAAATTCCTGTAGTTCTAAGAGAATTAAATTCTCATATAGGGTTGAACCCTAGTTTTATCTTGGAGGAATTAAATTCCTATAACTTCGGGAGAATTAAATTCTCATATAGGGTTAAACCCTAACTTTGTTTTGGGAGAATTAAATTCTCTAAACTCAATTCCCCCTATAAGTTTTGGATCTGCATGGCAGGATCTCAACCGATGAGAATTAAATTCTCAACTTATGGGGAGATGTGCTCTTTGCAGATCATCAACCAGAGGAAGAACTAAGTTCTTTTGTGCAGAAGAGTTAAACTTTTGGATTTGAGAATTAAATTCTCTATTTGAAGTTTTGATCCCCTTTCTTTTCTTACCTAGGGTTTTTCTTTTTTGAGAATTAAATTTTCCTTTCTTTTCTCTCTGAAGTTTCAAGATTCCAAAACTCTATCTCCAAAACTCTATATCCCCCTTCTCTTCTCTTGGCTCCTATTTATAGGAGAAGGAAAAGAATAAATTTGTTTAGTAAATCTTTCATTGAAAGATTTTGTTTGTTTTCATAGTTAATATGAGCCTTTAGATCATTAAGTGAATTTTATTCACCGTTAGATTTTCAATCCAAAGATATTCTGTTTGTTATTTCTGGTGAGATTTAGGGAAATCTTTCCTTGTCTAAGATTTTTCCATAAATTGGTGATATTTAATCACCCCTGGATTTTTAATCCAACGGTTCTCCTTAATCCTTTCCCATTTGGAAAGATTTTAGAGAAATTTAGAATTTTAATTCTATTAAACTGTAAGGCTTTCAAAGCCTGTCACGTGCTGGCACGTGACTCTTGGTCACGTGTGAGCACGTGACCCTCGTTGAGGTATTTCCTAATTTTTGAATTAAATTCTATTAAGCCGTAAGGTTTTCAAAGCCTGTCACGTGCTGACACGTGACCCTCGGTCACGTGTGAGCACGTGACCCCTAATTGAGCTCTTTAACAGCCGCATGTTTCTGTTGCTGTTTAGTGAGATTTTAACCATCACGTGACCATTGGTCACGTGTGAGCACGTGACACCTCGTTGAGGTATTTTCTGATTTTTAGAATTAAATTCTATTAAGCTGTAAGGCTTTCAAAGCCTGTCACGTGCTGGCACGTGACCCTTGGTCACGCGTGAGCACGTGACCCCAATTGAGTCATCTTTCAGCCTTTTGTTTTTCGTTTCTGTTTAGTGAGATTTTAACCATCACGTGTCATCACGTGACCATTGGTCATGTGTGAGTACGTGATACCCTATTGAGGTAATTCCTGATTTTTTAATTAGGAAACACGGACAACTCCATATACCTTAACATCGTTAAGGTATGATCCATTCTATATCCACTATAGAAACAAATGCACTAATTTAATTGGAACCAGATGCAAAAATCATGCAGCTGTCTCCAGTGCGTATCAATAAAATGGAAGGAGGCTAAGCAACATTACTATTCTAGGAATGCATCTATATATGAGTAACCTGAAAGAGAAGCAAGTTCTCAAAACCATTAATTACAACGGAATACCTAGCACAAGTATCTACATCTTCGATCACCTTGAAGAATCATGATACTTTGCAACATATGGTTGTCTACTTTATTCTTATACCTATAACTTCTCATTATTTGTACCCTGTATTTCAAATAAATACTTGTCTAAAACTAGAGAAGTCATAAGTAAACATAATATAGTACGAGCACCCACCCCTTTGTCCTAATGGACACTGGACAACATACAATACTTTGTATAAGTTCCTTGAGTTCAATAACTCAAACCCTGTGCGTCGTAGGTTGAAAACTGTACTATGGTTAAGAAGACTTACACCGTTGTTGAATGCACCTTACCTAATCACCAACTGATATAGGTAAATGTCATAGATATAATTTCAAAAATTTATATCTCACTTTATAAAATAAACGTACAGATATATCAGTTTGAAATTGGTGCATAACAACGGATATTCAAAACCAAATATTTTCCGTCGAGCAAAACCCAGGTGATTTCCTCAAATATCACCAATTACAAAGAATTCTGATATGTATTGAGGATCTAATCACCTAATTCCCAATATCTTACTCCTACTCATCATCTGTAACGCTATACAGATGTGAAAATCAAATCTGGTAAATACATACCCTGAAGTCAGAATCTAATTGGGAAAACAGTTTCCAATTAACACTGCACGGTAAAACTGGAACATGAAAATTTTTCGAAGGGGTATCCGAGATTCCTAGTAATGCCTCTTCCACTATCCAGATTCATGACAGTAATCGTATATTTCCTTACCCTCACTCTAATCCCTTTATATATCTTTACTTCTTACCTTCTGTACACCATATTTAGGTTAATTGGTTTTCTTCCTTCCCTACCATTCGGTACCAGCCTAAGGTTTGGAAGAAGACTATCCAATAAGCATAATAGTTGTACTATCCTAATCCTAGGATCTTTCGCAACCTGATAGAAGGTAAAGGGAAAAGACAACTGAATAATCCTTATTCTATTTTTCCAGAACCAGAAACCATTCTCGAACTAGAACAAGTTCCTTCGAGTTCGTGTGTAACTATACGATAGCATATCCAATCAATATGGATCTTCGTAGTGATACAGAGTGTTCCAGAGAGATGCAAATGTGAAGTAGGAGTGGTGATGATATACACGGCTTCGTCGTGAATGATAGTAGTCGCAATTTCGTTTGCCCTTAATCTAATCCCTTTATATGTCTTTACTTATTACCTTCTGTACACCACACTTAGGCTAATTGGTTTTCTTCTTTCCCTACATTTAGGCACATGCCTATGGTTTGGAAGAAAATTATTCAATAAGCGCAATAGGTGTACTCTCCTAATACTAGGAGCTCTCGCAACCTGAGAGAAAAGATAACTGAATAATCCTATTCAATTTCTCCAGAACCAGAATACATCCTCGAACTGGAACGAGTTCCTTCGAGTTCGTATGTAACTATACGATGTAATATCCAAGAAATGTGGATCTTCGTTATGATACAGAGTGTTCCGGAGAAATGCAAAGAGGATGTAGGAGCGGCAATGATATATGCGACTAAATGACAATCTAAAAGCCAAAGTGTTTTAAGAAGGTTCGGTTAACTTGGTTCATGAGTTTTAGTTTAGGATCGGGTAATGGTCGCTGCCAAAGAGAGAGAGAAAAGAAATACTCAGCATGCACTCTAACCTAGATCAGAATGGTTAATCACTTTATCAAATCAGGTTGTCTCCCACTGTTTCATCGAATTCTCCTCCAAACCCAAAAGGAGAATTAGTCGGGATCATCTAAAATCACCCGAGGAGTAGCACCTACTCATCAGTGGGAATCGGGATCCAACTATCATCGCATGATAAGCTGATGGAAGGCACTCAAGTCACCACACTCCAGAAGGTATATTCATGCCTGGAAAGTTTCCTGTATATTTGAAACTTCCAATGTGGTTTTTACCCCTAGGACCCAAGTGACCTTGACGAATAATCAACAAATCAAAAGGTCCTAGTCAAGTTCAACCCGTCATTATCCAAGATTGCATTAGACCTACCCATATGACCCTTGACGAATAATCAACAAACACAGCATGAATACTAAGTAGCAATTATCTGAAACGACGGAGGGCTACAGCTGGTTTTTGGCGAAAAACCTTTAACGTAATGAACTTGATATTGTTGAAGGAATCCAAGTGGTTTATAAATATATAGTGGCACAAACTTTTGCTAAAGAGGTCACTCCCTATGAAAGGATCTTGGCTCTTTCTTCATTGAATGAGGTGCAGGATATTCCAAACTGAATACCACGATGCAAAGCAAAAGAATCGACTATAGTGAAGTTATTATGATGACGCAAACTTTTGCTCAAGAGGTCACTCCAGATGAAGGGATCTCGGCTCTTGCCTCGTCGAATGAGATGCAGGATATTCATAACCGAATACCACTGTGCAAAGCAAATGGAAACATCTGTAATGTCTGTTTTCAAAAAACTTGGTTCCAACGACATCATATAGGTTTGTTTTTCCTTGCATTGATCAAAATCAACGCAGTCCCATCAATTAAACATATCACACCAGATAAAGGAACGAAAATAAAATATACGTATATGCCATCCACATTCGTCACTGGGCCCCGTCATCACCCGTTAGGTTACTTAACTAACGGCAGAGTAGGGGCTGGACTAGCGCGGGTGCAAAACATATACAACATATATTAGTATATATATAAATATATATAACATTCATCCCAGACATGATATAAACAACATCACAGAATCTCAGCAAGCAACACAGAGTGGTGAATAATCCTGAAGCCTCGGGTTTTATTTGAGCCGCAAATGGGGCCCGACGTTCCCTGTCATGTAGATAGCATGTGCAATGAAAACCTAGACCCCTACGAGCGCGGCAAGTTACCCGCCAATCGCAGAAGTGAGGCAACCCCAATCAACTAAGTGAGTGGGCCACCCAGCACTTCAGGGAATTCGGTAACTTGAGCACCCCTCCGTGAGTCAACCTGTACCCCCTACTAGTGTGGCGAATAGCCCACCAATTCTAGAATGAGGCCCCCTCTGTCTCAACACCATGAGATGCGGGCCCGTTGCCTTCTAGAACCCGGCTAATCGAGCACTCCACCGCGAGGTAATCCTAGTACAGAAAAGAAAAGAAATATATGTACAAAGGTGACATCGACCTCAACCCGGTCGTGCCCCAAACAAATAATATACAAACTGGCAGAGACGACAGTCCACATGTCAGACGCTCACCCCGCAATATCAAATGTACAAATGAATCTGAACTGTACAACTATCATTGCACCACTGGCTATCCGCTACGATAATCCAACCACAATCTCAGCACAACACAGAATATCAACATGAATGTCATTTTTGCAAACCCGTCTAAAAGAACATATAGCAGTTAGACGAGTTATATCGCTCTATTGATATTCATGGTCGCAGATAGTAATGTATGTACTGAAAAACACACAATTAAAATTTCGATCGACTAAACTTTTCCAAATTGGCCCCCAAATGCAAAACCAGCATTCAAACAAATCTGGAAAAAAAATAAATATCCCAAAAATCATATTTCCATGAACTAGAGCCCCAGAAAAAATGGGGCACTGTAGAAAAAAAACGCGGCAATTCCTCGGCAAAACGTGCCATTTGGCTTGGGTTCCGCGGCGGAATTTTGGAGTTACGTGCCTGTAGGGTGTTTTTCGTCACCCCATTGAGATGGGAATACGCGCGCGCTGGTCAGGCATAGTATAGATTCCCCCTGCCTAGGGTAGGCTGGGGTTTATTGATTATGGGGATCCGAAGCTCCGGCAGCCGCGGACTAAACTGCCGTTAATTACCCCTCGGCTTTGGAGCGAGAGAACCTCCGATTAACGGGTCAAACAGGATATGCGAACTCAATGCGATGCGTTGGTGCGTGTTTTTTTTTTGCTTTATTCCATTTGTTAAAAAAAAGAAATATATATATATATATATTTATTTTTTCTATATATATGAAAAAAATAAGTAGAAAAATATTTAGAGAAAACTTTTTTTATTTTAATTTTAAAATATTATTTATAATTTATTTTTATTTATTTAATATTTATTTATTTTTAAATTAAAAAATGGTTAAATTAAAGAAAAGAAGGAAGAACGAAGAAGAAAGAGAAAAATGGGGGAAGTAGCGACCATGTTTTCTAATACCTAATAAAATATATTTTATTTATATTTCTACTATCAAATAATTATTTATGTGTTTCTTTTATAAAAGAATTATTTTTAAAGCAATGTTAATAATTTTCAAAGCATTAAATATGATTAAAGGAAATTTCTAAAATCTATTTATTATTTTTAAAGGTTTAAAAAGATTTTATAATGCCTTAAAATAATCTACATATTTTTATTATCAATAAAAGTAATTAATTCGTAATTAAAAACATTTTAAAGGATAAACTAGATATTCTATAATTTTAGTAACTAGCTAAAACCATAAAAACGGTTATATTACTTAGTTTTAGCCCAAAACTATTTTTATATTAAAGATAATAACAAAATATATTTGCTGGAATTTTCCAATAGTTTTTCCGTATTTTAAAACATTTTTACCAAATTTTTCAGAGCCAAATCAATATTTTAAATAATCTGCTGTTTTATTTATTTTTATTAATTATTAATTTAATTTTTTTAAAGCCTTTTTACCTGGACCGTTGGATCCAAGATCCAACGGCCCAGAGAACGCTGACGGCGCCCATGTGGTGGGGACCACGCGAAAGCGCGTGATCCCCACACACGGCTGTGGGCGAATCGTAGGGCGACATGTGGCATGGCGGCGGCATCCAACGGCCACGAATTCGTGGCGGCTGGCACAATCATCTTCTGATGATTAGGGCAGCGCGATCTCAGCCGTTGATCTCATTCCAACGGCTGAGGTAAAGAGGCGGTGGCGGCTGATCATTGACTAATGATTCTGAAATGATTGGGGCGCAGATTTTCGTGTATATTTTAACGGAAATTTTGGATTTTTATGGTTGGTGAAAACGCTATAAATAGACACCTTCAAATCTAAATTTCTCACACCTCAGAACTCGAAAAATTCTGGAAAAAAAATACCGGTTCCTTCGTATCGACGACGCCGACGCTACGGCTCCATCCAATCGCAGAGGAAAAATCGGGACGCGGATCTATTGAGGATTTAGTACGAGACTACGTTTTCAACTCTTCGACATCCGACTCAAACAAAAGGTAGGATCCGCCCCTCTCTCCTTTTTCTGTCACCTTCTTCTATCTCAATAACCTAGTTCCAACTTCTAATCATCAACCCCCATTTAAAATGGTGTTATAATATTTGTGCATACCCTTTTTCCTTATACCCTTAATCATGATAATATTAACCCATATTTTAAAACGGTGTTTAAATTTCCTCTGTACACAAAAGTATATTGCATACCCATAATACCTGGAATTTGTCATAACCCATGAATTGTTATATCCCCTCTGTCATACCCATACCATAAAAATGATCTCGAAATAGGTTACTTCCATAAGATACTCTCGTTTAATTTAAATATTATATTTGTTTAAAATATCTATAAGAAATAAAGATATGTAAAATAAATATTTTAGATACAGCAATCGTATATTTTACTTACAAATATTTTTAAAAAAACCCCTCAACTTTTTAAGAAAGAAAATATTAAACTTAAATAACGATATCTTTTCAAAAGGGAATATTTAGTATCTTATTAAAAGGTAATTTTAAAATAACACCAATCTAGGACAAAGGAAAGGTTGTAGGCATCGATCGTTTATCTAAACCAGACTTTGTGGTGTCTAGGCAAGTGTGTCTAAAGCGAGTGGTTACTTAATTAAGGCCACTACTTGTAGTGGAGAGCCTCCCACTCACCTGGCACTTACCTGGCCGCAATTGGTGGTGAAGAGGCGATTTGAGGACCTCATAACTTGTCCTTTTTGAATATTAGGAGCAGTCTAGATTTTCAAATAAAAACCTTTTGCAAAAGATTTTCAAATAAACACCACAACCTTTTATCGAAAGGATATTTTCTGTAAAATATTATGCTTTTCCAAAATAATAAATATCCCAAATATCATGGTTTTTCTTAGAAGTAATAAAAGATATTTAAACCTTATTATTTTAACTAAGCTTTCTCTAAAGGACACGAAGTACTTTACAAATTCTAGAATATAAAACGAGTGGTTGTGGAAGGCCATATTAAACGAGATCAATACTTTTTAGTTTCCCAGTTTATGACAACATGACATATACAAAACATGATACGGTTAGGGTTAGAATGCGCGGACCTAGGTGTGGAATACTTTATGAAGATCCCTGCAAGCAGGGTGACCAGTCCAATATATGGGCGACTATACAAATATGAAGATCCCGATATTCCGGGTGACCAGTCCAATATATGGGCGACTATACAAATATGAAGATCCCGATATTCCGGGTGACCAGTCCAATATATGGGCGACTATACTAATATGAAGATCCCGATATTCGGGGTGACCAGTCCAATATATGGGCGACTATACAATGTGGAAATTCCATGCCTAAAGGTATACGCACTAACTCTAATTCGTCAAAACCCTTATACTGAACCACGGGGATAGGTAGTTTGATTAGGCAAGGATAATTCGGAACTTGGATTCCCCTACTGCTCGATCATGATCCCGGGAAGTGAAACGGTACATTTCACTTCCCCAGTTGTTGTTCCATGGCCACAACGGAATAATCGCGAGTATCCGGACCCTTGTTTAACAAACTAAAACGTTTACAATACCTATTGATACTCAACACCAAACCCACATCATGTGATATACCTACCTGTTACCTTATCTACCTTTCTTCATGAGACACAAGTTATTCAGTATCTTGGATGTGGATATTTTACCAGCTTAGACATGTTGTTTATTATGGAACTGAAGGGTGGTATTACCTGTGCACTTGAGTGATATTCACACTAGACAAAGCTCCATCATAGTCATGGGACACCTTTCGGGGATGTTCACGCTACCACATTGATTGCCATTTCAGGCACGAGCACCAGCTCATACTGCTTCCAGCTAGTCATGGGATACCTCAAGGATACGAGTATGTTCACCCGTCAATTCTATCAATACACACCTTGTTTAACCTGATCCAACTCTTAGACTGAATATCCGTTTGACTTGACTTGAACCTTTACCAAACATATACAACCTACTCATATTCACATATCTAATTTGTATATAACCTCATACCTTTATACACATGTTCATCATATTCGTTATATACACATGTTCGTTTTTATACCTTTACTTTCTTATGAAGCAATCCTACCCGAGTATAACTCGCTGACGGACCTTCATTTTCTTCCTCTATCTTTGGAATGTCCGTCAGATAAGAATGAGTATTACAACGAAGATCAAGGTGTGAAGCCAACTTATGAAGATTATGCAGACTGGAAGATGGAAGATTAGCTAGTTTTAATTTTTGTTGTTGCCCACATGTTTAGGGCTTTTGTTTCTCCTTTGATATAATTAAACTACTTAGTTTATTTTATTCTTTCTTTTGGGATGTAATAAAGTTTGGTTAATGGAAATAAAATACCTTTCGCTGTTATTATTTTTGTTTTGGTACGCATCCTGCATATTAAATATGCATACGCTTAACGTAACTGTATTGAATAGACCACCTTCAATACAGTTAGGTTGCGGAACTTACCACGTCATCCTTCTCCTTCTTTTGGGAAGCGGGACGTGACACTCCCATTTAATGGGAGCCTCCCCTCACATGCTTAGCATGTGACCCCTCCCATGCTAGCATAGCATGAGGGGGTCATCACATGCTTAGCATGCGACCCCTCACATGCTAGCATAGTATGAGGGGCCATCACATGCTGAGCATGTGACCCCTCACATGCTAGCATGTGAGGGTGGGCCATCATATGCTTAGCATGCATGTGACCCCTCACATGATAGCAGGGGGTCATTACATGCTTAACATGTAACCCCTCACATACTTAGCATGCGACCCCTTGTGAGAGGGGTCTTCACATGCTTAGCATGTGACCCCTTACATGCTAGCATAGCATGTGAGTGGGGGCCATCACATGCTTAGCATGTGGCCCTCACATACTAGCATGTGAGGGGCAAAAAGGGCTCCAAACTTTTTTTAATTTTTTTAATTTTTTAGCATGGAGCTGAACTCCAAAAGAAGTTTTTTTGTGGAGTTAAACTCCAAAAAAAGTTATAAATGGAATTCAACTCCAAAAAAAGATTTTTATTATGGAGTTAAACTCCAAAAGAATATTTGTTTGTGGAGTTAAACTCCAAAAGAATTTAAATGGAGTTGAACTTCGAAAGAATTTTTATTGTAGAGTTGAACTCCGAAAGAATTTTAAATGTGGAGTTAAACTCCGAAAGATTTTATATGGAGTTAAACTCCTAAAAAGATTTAATGTGGAGTTAAACTTCCCAAAAAAAAAGATTTTTACTGTGGAGTTAAACACCAAAAGAATTTCTGTAGTGGAGTTAAACTCCAAAATAATTTTATTTGTGGAGTTAAACTCCAAAAGATTTTCTCCTTTCTCTTTTGAGAAGAAACCTAAAATGGGTTCTCTTGAAACTCCAAGATCTAGATCTTGGATGATAAAAAAAAGGACCCTTTTTCTTCTCTTGATGGAGTCTTTGGAGGTGGATTTATGGTAGAACTTTATTTAGTTTAACAAAAAAGAAGAGCTAAGCTCTTAATTTAATTGGAAAATGAAAAGAAAGAGGAAGAACTTGGAAGGAGAGAGTGGAGGCACAAACCCTAGATTTTGAGAAAATGAAGAGTGTATATTTTATTCATCACCATATTGCCTTATATAGGCTTACACATTTACACATAGCCCCTTGGGCTTTACAAAATGACATTTTGCCCATCACATGACTCATGTGCTCTTTATTTTTGCACATAAGCCATGGGCTTTACAAAAATTTTGCTTTATGCCCATTTTGCTTACATTCATGCACAAAAAATTACATCAAAATTATTTGTTACATGATTTTTATGTTGGCATGGGGAGGCTGGCCGCGGGCTCGACTTGGGTATGGGCCCGCTTGACCTGGGTTTAGGCCCACCTGGCTTGGGGTTGACCTTGACTTTGACTTGGTCAACCGGGGTTCAAATTTTGACCCCAACAAAGTGCCCCCCATCAATAAATGCACACCGTGCATATGAGTTGTGTGCATGAAATTTATGGATCTTGAACCTGGACTTTGAAGTGGAACATCATTCCGGGGGCAGAGCATCCCTCGGGGAGCATGATTCCCGGGGATCGGAGTATCATTCCGATTTGCGGAGCATAATTCCAGGGTCGGAGTATCATTCTGTAGGGTCGGAGCATAATTTCGAGGATCGAAGTATAATTCCCAAGAGTAGAGGCATGATTCCGAGGATCGGAGCATCATTCCGAAGAGCGGAGCATGATTCCCATGGGTCGGAGCATAATTCTGAGGATCGGAGCATCATTCCGGAGAGCGGAGCATGATTCCGGAGAGCGGAGCATAATTCCGATGAGCGGAGCATGATTCCAAAGGGTCGGAGCATAATTCCGAGGATCAGAGCATCATTCCGGAGAGCAGAGCATGATTCCAGGGATCAGAGCATAATTTTGATGAGCAGAGCATGATTCCAAAGGTTCGAAGCATAATTCTGAGGATCGGAGCATCATTCTAAGGGGTCAGAGCATAATTCCGAAGAGCGGAGCATGATTCCAGGGATCGGAGCATCATTCCAAAGAGCGGAGCATGATTCCAAGGATCGGAATATCATTCCGAAGAGCGGAGCATCATTCCAGGGATCGGAGCATCATTCCAAAGAGTGGCAGACATTCTGACCGAAGCATAATTTCGATGCAGAGGCTGATTCCCAGGAGAAACATAATTCTGACAGGGAAGGCAGATACTCCGAGGCAAAGCATGATTTCGACATGGGGTGCACATTCTGAGATGAAGCATGATTTCGATGCAGAGCTTGCTGGTTGACTTGATTCCGAGGCGGAGCATAATTCCGACGAGGATGTCGCTGGTTGATTCCGAGCCGAACCATAATTCCGACAGGGAAGGCAGATACTCCGAGGCAAAGCTTGATTTCGACGCGGGGTACACTTTGAGACAAAGCATGATTCCGGCACAGAGCTTGTTGGTTGACTTGATTCCGAGACGGAGCTTAATTCCGACAAGCAGGTCGCTGGCTGATTCCGAGCCGAAGCATAATTCCGACAGGGAAGGCAGATACTCCGAGGCGAAGCTTAATTTCTACGCGGGGTACACTCTGAGATGAAGCATGATTCCGGCGCAGAGCTTGCTGGTTGACTTGATTCCGAGACGGAGCTTAATTCCGACGAGGAGGTCGTTGGTTGATTGTGAGCCGAAGCATAATTCCGACAGGGAAAGTAGATACTCCGAGGCAAACCTTGATTTCGACGCGGGGTACACTCTGAGACGAAGCATGATTCCAGCGCAGAGCTTGTTGGTTGACTTGATTCCTAGACGGAGCTTAATTCCGACGAGGAGGTCGCTGGTTGATTCCGAGCTGAACCATAATTCCGACAGGGAAGGCAGATACTCCGAGGCAAAGCTTGATTTCGACGCGGGGTACACTCTGAGACGAAGCATGATTCCGGCCCAGAGCTTGTTGGTTGACTTGATTCCGAGACGGAGCTTAATTCCGATGAGAAGGTCGCTGGTTGATTCCGAGCCGAAGCATAATTCCAATAGGGAAGGTAGATACTCCGGGGCGAAGCTTAATTTCGACGCGAGGTACACTCTGAGACGAAGCATGATTCCGGCGTAGAGCTTGTTGGTTGACTTGATTTCGAGACGGAGCTTAATTCCGACAAGGAGGTCGCTGGTTGATTCCGAGCCGAAACATAATTCCGACAGGGAAGGTAGATATCCCGAGGCGAAGCATGATTTCGACACGGGATAAATTCTGGGACGAAACATGATTCCGCCGCAGAGGTTGTTGGTTTGATTTGATTTGGGTTGACATCAGCATCGCTACACTGGAATATGGTACCAGAAGCGAATCATCATTTTCCATGAGAGGATTTTTTTTGGGCTGCATCTGTATTGCTGCACTGGAATAATGCCAGGAGCAATTCATCATTTTTCCCGGGAGGATTTGGGAATTGGTTTTTGCTTTGCATCAATATCGCTACACTGGAATATGGTACCAGGAGCGAATCATCATTTGTGCTTGCTTATCAGGAAGCGATGGCTTAGGAGACATGTTTTAGGTCCCTATTACCTAAGACTTTTCAATTTTGTGAGCCATAAGGGTCTCACAAAGCATTTTCTCCCTACGGGTCGTAAGGATCCCGTAGGTGTATTTTCTCCTTAGGAGTCGTGAGGACCTCCAAGTGTGTTTTTCCTTTGTGAGTCGTAAGGATCCCATGAAGGTTTGTTCTCCTCATGTATCGTGAGGACACATGAGTGGGTCTTTCCAGATGGAGCATAATTCCAAGGGCGGAGACCGGTCGCTGGACTGGTAATTGCAGTTGGGTATGGGTATGATGAGTTATTTGAGCCCGTGGATTGTATACGGTAGTTAACTTGGGGACCAAACGTAGGGCCGGAAGAATTTCGGGACTTTGTTGGCGTCTACATCACTGCATTGGAATATGGTACCAGGAGCGACTTATCATTCGCCGTTGGGACATTCAGAGTTTGGTTGGCGTCTGCATCGCTGCACTGGAATATGGTACCAGGAGCGACTCATCATTCGCCGTGTGGGGATCTCCCTCGTTTCCAGTTTAACGACTTAAGGGTCATCTGTTTCCAGTTTAACGACTTAGAGGTCATCTGTTTTCAGTTTAAATACTTAGGGGTCTATTGGATTGGAGTTTAGAATTTTGGGATTAGGGTAGATCAGCGTTGCTAACACTGAAGCACATGTGCCAGGAGCAATTCATCATTTGCCATTCCCTGTTGGGGAGCGATGGCTTAGGTGTCAGGTTTAGGTCCCTATCACCTAAGACTTTTCAATTTTATGAGCCGTAAGGGTCCCATAAAAGCATTTTCTCCCTACGAGTCGAAAGGATCCCGTAGGTGTACTTTCTTCTTAGGAGTCATGGGGACTCTCAAGTGTGTTTTTCCTTTGTGAGTTGTAAGGATCACACGAAGGTTTGTTCTCCTCATGCATCGTGAGGACACATGAGTGGGTTTCCCCAATGGAGCATAATTCCAAGGACGGAGACCTACCGTTGGACTGGTGATTGCGGTGGGGCATTGCGTCTGCAGAGGATTATTTGAGCCCGTGGATTGTATACGGTAGTCAACTTGGGGACCAACTGTAGGGCCGGGGGAATTTTGGAAAATCGGATTTTGGTTTGCGTCTGCATCGCTGCACTGGAATATGGTATCGGGAGCGACATCATCATTCGCCGTGGTGTTGTTTTTTTTTTGTTGTTGTTTTTTTGTTGTTTTTTTTGTTTTACCGCGATTGCTCTATCATTTCAGCTTTTCTTATCGCGAAGGTCGCGATTGCCCTATCATTTCGGCTTTTATTCGCGGTTGCCCTATCATTTCGGTTTTATTTTTCATCTTTAATTTGCTCGCTGATTTTTATTGCGAGTTGCCCCATCATTTCGGCTTTTCTTTTTTTATTCATTTATTTACACATTTTTTTACGTTCCCAGTTTAACGACGTAGAGGTCGACTGTTCTTAGTTTAATACGTGGTGGTCGACTGACGGGGAGCTCAGAGAAGATACCAGATTGAGCAGTTGTCAGGGGCACCACTGGAGCATGCCTGAGATGCCTTATTACTTTATCGGTGTTGATGGCCTTGCCCCCAGCTGGTGCCAAGAAAAGTCGTTCAAATACCGACTTGCGTTCGAAGATGGCATTGAAAATTGTTAACCCCTGCACAAAAAGCATGATTTCAGTACAGACAATCGATATGTATATTGATTGAGTTTGCATGAACGTTTAACCCGAAATATGGGAGGAGGGATAGGTCCCACCGGGCGTGCCAGAATCTGTAGGGTGTTTTTCGACACCCCATTGAGATGGGAATACGCGCGCGCTGGTCAGGCGTAGTACAGATTTCCCCTGCCTACGGTAGGCTGGGGTTTATTGATTATGGGGATCCGAATCTCCGGCAGCTGCGGACTAAGCTGCCATTAATTACCCCTCGGCTTTGAAGCGAGAGAACCTCTGATTAACGGGTCAAACTGGACATGCGAACTCAATGCGATGCGTTGGTGTGTGTGTGTATTTTTGCTTTATCCCATTTGTTAAAAAAAGGTATATATATATATATATATATATATATATATATATATAAAATAAGTAGATAAATATTTAGAGAAAACTTTTTTTTTATTTTAATTTATTATTTTTTAATTTTAAAATATTATTTATAATTTATTTTTATTTATTTAATATTTATTTATTTTTAAATAAAAAAAAGGATTAAAATAAAGAAAAGAAGGAAGAACGAAGAAGAAAGAAAGAAAGAAAGAAAAGGGGGGGAAGCTTAGGCTTCCATTTAATGGGAGCCTCCCCTCACATGCTAGGCCATCACATGCATAACATGTGACCTCTCGCATGTGAGGGGGGCCATCACATGCTTAGCATGTGACCCCTCACATGCTTAGCATGTGACCCCTCACATGCTTAGCATGTGACCCCTCACAAGCTAGAATGTGATGGGGCAAAAAGGGCTCCAAATTTTATTTTATTTTTTTAACATGGAGTTGAACTCCAAAAGAAATTTTTTTGTAGAGTTAAACTCCAAAAAAAGTTTTAAATGGAGTTCAACTCCAAAAAAAGATTTTTATTGTGGAGTTAAACCCCAAAAGAATTTTTGTTTGTGGAGTTAAACTCCAAAAGAATTTAAATGGAGTTGAACTCCGAAAGAATTTTTATTGTAGAATTGAACTCCGAAAGAATTTTAAATGTGGAGTTAAACTCCGAAAGAATTTTATATGGAGTTAAACTCCTAAAAAGATTTAATGTGGAGTTAAACTTCCCAAAAAAAAGATTTTTACAGTGGAGTTAAACTCCAAAAGAATTTCTGTAGTGGAGTTAAACTCCAAAATAATTTTATTTGTGGAGTTAAACTCCAAAAGATTTTCTCCTTTCTCTTTTGAGAAGAAACCCAAAATGGGTTCTTTTGAAACTCGAAGATCTAGATCTTGGATGATAAAAAAAGAGACCATTTTTCTTCTCTTGATGAAGTCTTGGGAGGTGGGTTTATGGTAGAACTTTATTTAGTTTTAAAAAAAAGAAGAGCTAAGCTCTTGATTTAATTGGAAAATGAAAAGAAAGAGGAAGAATTTGGAAGGAGAGAGTGGAGGCACAAACCCTAGAGTTTGAGAGAATGAAGAGTGTATATTTTATTTCATCATCATGTTGCTTTATATAGGCTTACACATTTACACATAGCCCCTTGGGCTTTACAAAATGACATTTTTCCTATCTCATGCCTCATGTGCTCTTTCTTTTTGCACATAAACCATGAGCTTTACAAAAATTTTGCTTTATGCCCATTTTGCTTACATTCATGCACAAAAAATTACAACAAAATTATTTGTTACATGATTTTTATGTTGGCATGGGGAGGCTGGCCGCGGGCTCGACTTGGGCATGGGGAGGCTGGCCGCGGGCTCGGGCCCACCTGGCTTGGGGTTGATCTTGGCTTTGACTTGGTCAACCGGGGTGCAAATTTTGACCCTAACAGCGCTCAAATTTTTTTCTTAGCTCTAGTTTTGTCGGCACATAATTTTAAGATACCCAAAAAAAATTTTTGAACAACTTTGAAATTCGACAGAAAGCAAGCTAATATGGAAATACAATTCGGAAAAATTTGTCGATTGAGATTTTAACCTTGTGCAAACTAGCTAGTAAAGGTTTATGGGTTGGCTCTGATACAATGTTGGGTTATGCCAGCACCCTGGCCATCAAACCGTAGGCGATTGCGGAACAAAAATTTATAAAACTGGCGCTAGAACAACCCGATACCCTGATATACCCTAAACCCTAATCTAGCAAACTAAATAGGTGTTTAGAAAGGTTATACAGAATGATCTATGTCCTTCGGTCTTGAACCTTTATCCCAAACTCCTAGAGGCCTCCATGATCAAGCTTGATCTCCGGTCTCCCTCTATCGAAGATGATCCACCTGAGGGTCTGTATTCCGAGCTCCTACCTCATAGCCTAGGTAACCAGGGTACCTAGTTCTCTAAAATAGATAGCTAGAAGATGTAGAGTCTAATGATGGATTGATTTGTCTCTAAATACCTTACCTTTCTCAACACATGAGATTTTTAGTGTGGAGGTAGAGGAAGAAGAAGCATGAGGAGATGAAAGTGTGAAGAAAAGCAACTTAAGAAAAAATGGCTAAGTGTTGTGAGCTAGAATGAATGAATCAACTAAAGAAAATATCTCACAACCCCAAAAATATCAAGCATGCCACAATAGTGCCACCATGAGTCACCACATGAGTCACCCCATGAGTCATCACAAAGTCGTGCTTGAATTAATGCCACAACACATCATCCTCCACCTCATTAACCATATAATCATAAATGGTTAAAGATAAATGAGGTGGTATCTTCTAGAATCTGTCTTGTAATAAATTACAAGAATGCCTCTCATCCGTATATACATACCCATATCCGTATTCCGAAAATTACGAATACAAAGAGACAAAAATAATCCAACAATATAATACCAGAATCCGGCTTAAACAAAAGCTCACTAGTATTATCCGTACGAATCATGATACGTGTATAAGTGCACGTATATGATCGAACCCTGTCGTAAAACCATACGGCCTCTACATCGTTTCGCCCGAAATAAGGAAACTCTCAGTGTGGGACTTTAAAGACTCGTCAATACACTGGCAGTGGGTTTAACCACAAGCACGTCAGCGGCACTAGCTGTACGTAACGACTACCCAGGTTTTGAACGAAAGGAAGGTCGACGAGCAAACTCATCCAAACCCCTACTGAGCCTGTCCGTGACAATATCCGTACGGTCCGGTCCGTTCGTCTAAGAGTATCGCATATCGCGTCTAGGGGGGTGGATAAAGTCAGACCCCTAATAACGTGACATTTTATGTCAGTATGAAACCCATCACCACCTGAGAAACTACTGATCCCTGATCAGTAATTCTCGACTATCTTGACCAAGGATTTCTGGTGATGGTCACCAGTGCACAACGCGACATCAACCCCCAATACCGGGAGAGATGAATCCCCGACGATCCGCTCACTGCCTCCATGTGGCTCGAGACTGCACCCAACTAAAACTAGTTAGCATGACTCCTTTGAGCCGTGGTAGGGTAGTAATCAAAGTACAGTGGGAACTCACACAAGATAAATGACGATCTTAGGTCGACAGATTAACCTGTACACATGTCACCTAGGAACCGCTATCTAACAGTAGATATAATACCAACTGGTATGTTCTCGGAGAGTCCGTTCAGTGTACTTATAACCCAAGGAGCACCTGTATACTATCTTAGGTGAACAAACTACACCAATGGCTTGTGAAACCTGGCCACCGCCCCTCATCAGGGTCTCGATCAGTATACACTAGTCTACTCTGGAGTATCAATGTCTAGTTTTGATACTCCCACGACTAGGGACATTTAAGATGTGCTTATAGACCACCCAGCTCCTACGTATATGATCGCCATCATAATGCTGGTAGTAAAGCAATAATCCTATGGGCTCTATCAATATGTAATATTGATTTGTAATACCACATAAAGCATGTACATGATGATAAAAACAAATCAGATAGCATACTATCATCTTGAGTAAGACTGTTCTATCCGTATAGGTTCTCCCTCAATCATCGCAATCGCGTGCCTGCGATTCAATAATCGACTTAAGGGCACTATAGCCAACATATAGAATTTGAAAATTTTAAATTACAATCGTTATTTAAAAGATTTAAGCAATAAATATTATACCTGACATTCCCGGCGTGGCGGCAGAATCGACGCCAGACCCCGTCCCATCAGCACCATACATGACTGCAAACAATAAACTGTTAGATAATTCGATAGGATTATTTTAATAGAAAACTGAAATATGAATAGATAGTTATATACCATGTGTAGGAGGAGTGACTGGGGTAGGAGGATCTGCTACCCCACTAATAGGGGTAGGCAGTGGATCCTGTGATGTTGCGGCTGCTGAGGGTAGTGGGGGTCCTATAGCAGGGACGTAGGTAGGAGGGGCCACGATAGGAGGGGCGGTAGGAGTGTCTTCGGTAGGAGGGGTGCAAGTACGTAGGGTGCGGATAAGGGTAGGCGTCGTCGCCGCTGCCGCCGTAGCAACTGACATCTCGCCAATCTCGTCTAGACGTCGTTTCCTATGACGTCTAGAGCCGGATCTAGAGCCTCCCATCAGAGCCTGCATATTTATTCAAATATTAAAAATATGCTTATAAACATTATGTGATTTAAAACATTTAGTTCAATTTCATTACTTAGCACGTTTGTTCGATACATTAGCTGAAGATTCATTGGGTGGATTATCGAAATCTTGATACGTGACAATCACTTGGCCGATGTCATGTCTTACTAACATAGATGGATGGCATAGAATGGTTTGGATCGTTGGTGCATTCAATAGATAGACTGAGACGTGTTATCGCCTCTTCCTCGTCACTCTCATCTTCAGAATCACCCAACATCGGCACATTATAATAATCTCTTGGTTTTCAATGACAAACAACACTCTAGTCAGCCTTCTTCAGGTCCCGAGAATAATGTATTTGTGTTTCCATCGATGGAAAGATAAAGTTATCGTATTCGTAGGTTGTCCGTTTGGTGTTTACCAAAGTGAGTTTGTATTCATCGACCTTCATATCCCGTTCAGACTTGGTATCGTACCATCTGTATTGGAATATAAAAAATGGTGCAGCCTTATGAATGTATGAGACCACTATAATCTGTTCAAGAACACTATAATAGGAATTTCCTCTGTCATCGGAGGTTATGACGCCGCTATTTTGCGTAGCTCTAATGTGTTCCGTCCTTTCGATCTCAAATTTGTAGTCAGAAACCCCGTATCTGTTGTAAAACGTAGCTGCAATCGATGGACCGATTAAAAGGTCCTATACCTCTCTATCAATCTTCTCACTACGATTTATTTGTCCGTCAACTTCTTCTCTATACCAAGCGACGAAAGTGCGTCTCTGTTCTTCCTCGATTCTGTCATCCGACCACGTCCTAAGATTCGATTTCTTGAATATAGTTTTGTGCACTCTGTTTGTTAATTTACAGTTATATCGGTTAGATTATACTCAATTTTAAACGGTTTAAATGGATGAAATTAGAAAAACTTACTCTGCATATTTAGCAAAACATTCGCTGTTTAGCAAGATGAACGCATATAAACCGCCAATGAGATCGTAAGACATGTTTTTTATAGCCTTCCTGCTCCAATTGGACCATCAGGAACACGCGGCGGTTTGTTCAGCTTCGTCCTGATATCATCGTTTAGGAAACAAGCACAGAAAGATGTCACTTCTTCCAAGAGATCACCTTCCGCAATTGAATCTTCAGGACGATACTTGTTGCGGATATAGTTTTTTAAAGTTAATAGATATCTGTTGAAAATAATAGATATTAATAATCCATGATAATGTTTTGCAATTTCAATGATTAATAATAAACATTTTCATACCTCTCGATGGGATACATCCAACGATAATGCACCGGACCGCTAATCTTGACCTCAGTTTTCCAAATGGACGGACATGTGAACAATAATGTCGAAAAATGAAGGTGGAAAGATAGTTTTGAGTTCGCAAAGGATCATAGGAATATCTTTTTCGAGCTCTGCTATCTCATTGACGTTGACGTTTTTGGAACACGGTTGTCGACAATACGTGCAGAAGTCGTTAAAAACTAGACCAACTTCAGATTTTACCGATACTCTCAGGCATAAAGGAAGAAGATGTTGCGTCAATATATGGTAGTCGTGGCTCTTGAGACCTACGATTTTTCCATTTTCTATTTGCACCTGTTTGGAAATGTTTGATGAGAAACCATCACGGACTTTCAATTCTTTCAACACCCGCAGGAATCGCCGCTTCTCCTCTTTGTCCAGGTTGTAGATTACTAGTGGGATCGCGTAATAATCTGGTTCACCAGCATAGGCAGAGAATGCAATTCTTTTTTAATGGACAAACCATCAAAATCCGTCAAATCACGGCGGGCGTTGAGATTTTCCTTCGTTTTTCCATTCTTACAAAGCAGAAGATTGATGACGTGTTCAGAGACGCCCTTCTTGATATGCATAACATCTAAATTGTGGCAGAGCGATAGATCGGACTAGTATGGAAGTTGAAATAAACTATTTAACATCTTCCAACCGGTTGGGCATCGCATCGCATCTTTGTTTTGTTTCTTTCCGAATGTGATATTCTGATAATCTCTCCATTTTTTCAATGTGTCGTTACCGTACAATGGTTTAGAAGGCCTACCGGTCTCCGTCTTACCGTTGAACAATTCTTTATTCTTTCTGAATCTATGAGTTATAGGCAAAAAACGTTGGTGGCCCATAAACGACTCTTTCCTGCTAAACTTCAAGCATATGACGCTCGTATGCGTATGACAACTGGGACAAGTAAGCTTACCTTGAGTTGTCCACCCTGACAGCATGCCGTAGGCTGGAAAATTATTAATAGTCCACAACAAAGCATCCCGGATCTGAAAAAATTGTTTACCATCCGCGTCATAGTTTCTCACGCCAAGTTCCCACAACAACTTTAATTCATCGATCAAGAGTTGAACATACAGGTCGATGTTTTCCCAAGAGACGATGGACCGTCGATTAAAATCGCCAACGTAAAATAAGACTGTGTCATAGCCCTCCATGGCGGTAGGTTGTATATAGGCACCATAACGGACCAAGTACTGTGAGTACGCCGGCCGCGAACCATCCTAAATGGACTGAAACCGTTGCTCACAATTTCTAGCCTCACGTTATGAGGTTATATGCCGAATGAAGAATGTTTTTCATCTAAAACTTCCCATGATATCGAATCTCTGGGATGACTCATTTTTCCTTTTTTTACGAGGCGTTTTATGGTGCCGCTGCATTTCGGACGTCGTCTCCTCACTCATAAATAACCATTGAAGTTTTGGTATTAATAGAAAATGACGAAGAATCTTCACGGGCACATCACTCGACTGAGGGTCTTTCTTAGGCTTGAATCAGCTAGTCCCACATACGGGGTAGTTTCTGAGTGTTGTGTGTTCATTCCGGAACAAAACACAATTATTCTCATATGCATGTATCTTATGATACTTCAAGCCGATATTTATGATTATCTTTTACGCCTTGTACCAGCTCGGTGGCACTTCATTTCCATCAGGAAAAGTTTTCTTTAGGAATTCTAAGAGATCGGTGAAAAACTGGTCACTCCATCTATTCTCGCACTTGATCTTGAAGAGACGTACAAAAATGACAGTATTGAAAACCCTATGCAATTTGGATATAGCGAGATTCTAGAGTCAGCCTTGTACTTCTCCAATAACGAGAGTCCAGTGCTTTCCGTATCATAAGGAAATCCAGCGGCATTTATAAGGTCATCCATGTCATCGATCGGTACGAGTACATCATCATTTTCTTCGACGGCTTCATCTTCTTCAAACTGCCATTCCTCTTCCTCCTCTTCTTCTACTATCCCTTACCACTCTGCGGTTTTCATTTCGATGAATTTGTTTCTCGTCTCTTGCACATATGCCTCGTCTTCCGTTACAACAACTTTTTCTCCGTAAAGTTCCCACGTAGTGTAATCTCTAATGAAACCATATTTCACGATGTGTAACCCAACTTTCAACTTCTTGAGCAATCGCTTATTCATACACTTAGAGCAAGGACAATAGATTTTGTGCTCTTTCGGTAACCCAAGACATGCGTAGGAAAAATCGTTGAAAAAGTTAACACCGTCAACGAAAAAGCGGTCGACTCTCGAGAGAGTATCGACGTACATCCAACTCTTGTCGTGGAGGTGTGGGAATGCCATATTGGAACAGCCCGGACGAAGCAAGATTCTTATAGACAAAACGCATCGGATTAAGATTTCTTAACAGATACAAGATAGATGGGATACTAAGAAGTGTTAGTGCTAGGTTTAACTGACGACTTGGTTAATTTAAATTTCAATTGACGATTTACCTATAAAGATTATCAAGGACCGGGAGCAAATGCTCATAGATAGAGAGTTGGATTCTTCTTCCCAGAAAGATGATGATGATATTAAATGTTCTATATTGGATGTCGAGGGTAACGGCTGTCGGGGGTAAGATATCTATCTCATTAAGAATGTATAAAGCATACACCCATTCACTTGTGCTTTCATCCGTTTCGAGAAAATTTCGGCAGCACCTCCCCGCTGTTCTCCGAGTACACCGTAATAGAACGGATAATTGTTTCAATGCTATGAAACACCATTGAAATGAACATATAATCTATCGTTGTACACGGAGAACCAGCGGAAAGGTACCGACGAAATATCCCAAAACGAATGAAAAACAAAAGTAAATGTAAGTGTCTGCTTTATACATTCCTAACTTGTCCACACGGGACAAATCTTTCAGTTATCATACGATCGAATATTAACTCTCATCACATAGACTACGCGGTTGTTAGAAACCGAACGATAATGTCCGGTGTTTAACAAGTTTCGTATAGTTTTATATCACGATGAACACCGAACGTATGTTAACTGATAGACGGGAACTAAGTCACGTTTTTATTTTCACATATGATTGGCTACAATAATACGAAAATTTCATATTTTCATTGACTATCATACGCGCAAGTTAAATATTTAATTTGAACTAGTTTTATATTTACGTTTTGATTTCAATATGCTGAAGTTCTTATTTTAGGGTAATGTTTTTAAAACTTAGGGTTTTCTTAATCGAGTTTAAGAATTTGGACTTAGGGTTAGGATAAGAGTGGTATTTGATAAGAGTTCAATGTAGATAATAATGATCGAAAATGAATTATGGTTTGGCGTTGTACATGTGTATGTGTATGCGCGCGTGTGTGTATGCTTGTGTGTGTATTACACTAAAATACCCTTAACTATTGGGGGTTTCACGAAACTATTTTAACAAATTTAAATAAACAACTCATATTCTTAAATAACTAAGTTAATATAAAATTCACTAAAATACCCTTAATTATTGTTGTTTTTCACTAAATTATGATTAAGTTTTTAAGTACACCACCCCTTCACTCAACTTTATGTTTTAACGCTAAAATATAATTAACTTTTATAACTATATCACTAAAATACCCTTAACTATTCTTTCATTTCACTAAACTACCTATTCCTAACCCTTACCCTAACCCCAACCCTTGACGTTAACCCCAACCATAACCCTAACCACTGACCCTAACCCCTAATTAACTACCCTAACCACTGACCCTAACCCAAACCCAAACCAAAAACCCTGACCCAAAACCCTAACTCGGTCTCTAACCCTAGCCCAAAATCCTAACCCTAACCCCCTAATTAACTATTCTAACCACTGACCCTAGCCTTAACCCAAAACCCTCACTCAATCCCTATCCCTAACCCCCCAACCCCCTAATCGGTCATAAAATTGGAATTAAGAAAATCAACAAATTAAAAATTAAACTACTAACCTAGATTGGAAGAGAGGAGGCGAGACAACACGACGATGAGGCAGGACAGACGACGACTTCGAGCGAGGCCGGCGTAGGCGATCTAGCCATGGAGCAGGCGATCGAGACGACGATGGCGACTCCACTGAAGGCGATCCGAACGAGGAGGCTCCAGGAGAGGCGACAACAACTCCGATCGACGAAGGCACGAGACTCCGGTCGATTTGGGGGGAAATTTTTAAAGGAGTTTTTTTTTTTTGGTTGAAAAAAGGGGGATCGAGGGTTAATAAGTGGGGATTGGAATTTTATTGCTCGGTAGGTTGTGGGGGCCGCATCATCTTCGATATAGTCCTGGTTAAAACCATGATCAATTCATTTAAGACCGTTACTCAAAATTGGACATGGTTTTAACCGTCATCAAATTCCCGTTACCTTTGAGCACTTTTGTAGTAGTGTCTATCTTGTGAAAGCAAACTCTTCCTTGTCAATCATTGAAAAACATCCACTTTGAAGCAACTTAATGTGTGGATTTAAGCTTTTAAGGGATTCAGTACTCATGCGAATTGGTACGAGGAAGGATAGATAGGAACATGCAGGACAACGACAACCTACTTAATATATTTGCGCCTTACTCTCCCTATGTCTCACCTCATCAGTTATCTCTTTCTCTTTAGTCCTTTCTCTCTTCCTGTATCTAATCTCTTAAGACATCTGCCCCTCGCTCTTCTTCAATTATTCAATAAACCTGCGAGATAACCACTTCACTCAAAAGATTAAGCTGATGGGTTTGCTGGCTGACAATGCACATCAAATTAGGCTACTGCTTGCAGGCCCTTGGGTCACATAATTATGGCTTGCTTTAAAAGCAGAATAATTGGAATAATAAACATGTTTCAAATTGTGATCGAGGATGTTGAACCTAGTTCTTGTGAGACCCAATGCGCTGATATTGGTGCTGTGTTCTATAACCACTTCGCCGTTAATTTAAGCCGGTGGGATTTCTGCTAATAATATTTGTTCAGTAAAACCTATCGTTGGAGGAAACATATTCAAATGAAATCCATTCAATATTCTTGCATAACTATGGGCAAAATTCTGCTTCATTTAAGGCCTGTTCACAATGGGGCTTGACAATTACTTTCCCTCAAATTTGATCCTTTGTCTCAGTGCCATCCCTAATGTTTCAATGGGAATCTGAAATTTGTGCTTTTGTTGTGGATGGTTGTATGTTGTAGTTTCACATGCCATATGTCATGCCATTGTACTTTTTCTTAATTTAGTTATTATTCCTTCATCGTTGGCTTAAATACCTTTCGAGCCTAGAATAGCGTACTATCTGCTATCTGCTTACAATTTTTTGTTATGTTTTCGTGCCTCTGAGTACTCTGCCTAACCGATTGTGTATATTTCTGCAGAATAATCCATCTGACTTTAGTTGATAGACTTCTACAATCCGGAGTTGATATCTGTAATATCGAAAGACCCTGAACTGCAATTGAATGGTAATATTGCATAGTCTGATTCCTAATGCTGGACAATTCGTCTTTTTTCCTTTTATTATATGTTAATTGACATCAATGACGCATAGCTTGAACTTGAAGTGTTTCCCCCCTCCTTAGTATGGGACAAATCAAACTGCATTGGAAAATAATCATGAAATTTATGCATAGTTACACATGCTCAAGTAGCAACCATCGCTCCATGTTTAAAGCTGACAGTTATTACCCAATGTTCACAAAATGCCTTATAAAAATCGGATTTCTCTAATTCATATATTTAAAAGTTAGACCACACAGTAAGTAATAACTCAAAATCCAATACATAGTATGCATCATAATAGCAGGAATGCCTATGGTAAGAAGTCAAACCGACTATGTAGCCGCAACGTTATGTGCGACATGACAGAATTGAAGCTAGAAGGTAGATTAATCAAATAATTTCCACTAGTTTCATTTCATTTCAGGTCGATTTATTTGATGGTCTTTCAATAGGATTTATCTTTAGCCAAAAAATGCATTTCAAAGTTTCAGGAGCCATGAGTTTTTTTATACATAATTTCACCCTTGGGAATCCAAGTGAAATATGAAGCAGAATGAAAGCATTAGAGAGGATTCTTGGTCATAATATGTGTATTCAGAAATGGTGACATTGTTGGAATTATTGGAAGAAATTACCTTACAAGCATTAGAAAAGGTTTTAAGTAGATAAGGAAGTCAAGAAAATTTTCATTGGGATATGCAACCTAGAGACTTGGAGTCCCTTTCGATATGAGCAAAAGCTTGTGATAGGGTCAAATTGAACCTTCTATATGTTCGCAAAAGATCTGAATTCTGTGAAAGTTGATTTCATAAGTTGAAGGTTGCATCTCAACCACAACCACTCAATCAAATAGATTTCTTGTTGTCATCCTTTGAATTTTTCAACGCGTAGTATCAAGTAGTATCAATCAGAGTAAATGGCTTCTAGCATTATCAATGAAGTAGCATCAATCATCTATCGAGTATGGCTTGAGGTTTCTTCCTGATAATTTATAAATGCATTTTCACGACACAAACCATTGTTTGTTGTAGAAACCATTGTTGTTTGTAGAAGTCTGGCATAGACCAATTCCACAAAGTACAATTATATTTAGGTTGTTCTTTGTGTCGTAATTATATGGACTTTGATTTTCTATCCATCAAATATGGTGTTTCTTTTTATCCGTGGCGGGAGTCTTGGTTGTTAATTGGTTAATTGATATATATTTCTACAATTGTGTGTGGGGGTGGGTGACATGACGTGTCGTTTCCTACCTGAAATTAGAGAAATAAAGACTGCCTCTCTCGTGAACCTTATATATTTAGATAATTGTGATTGTCGATAAAATGTCTGATAGATAATTATTTTAGTCTGTTGGAAGTCTTTTTCTGATCCATTATGACGGTTCAATATGCTCATTTTTCCATTCGCCGTTCACTTCAGAATATCCTTGGATGGCTAACTAATAGTATTCAATAGTTGATGGAGGCGTGGTTCTTCTTCGGATGCTGTCCCTCATCGATCTGTTGCGAGCGTTACTGGACGGTTGAGATTGGATTTGAAGGTTGTCTCCTTGAGCGTGTGGATCTCAATAGGTTGAGTTTGAGATGGAAGCCGAGCTATCTGCAAAGAAGTCCTGGGATGGACGATCAAGTCAGCCGAGAAATTTGAGCAGAGTAGAGGCTTATTGGATTCAAGTTGCCGTAACTGAACCGTCTGAGAGAGGGGTTTTATAGTGGTCGCATGGAACGAGCAGGAGCGAGATCTTCTCCTTTGGTTCCGCCCCTGACGTTACGCATGCGTGAATGACGGGATCCTTTCATTAATGACGGGATACGCTCATTAATAGAGGGACGTACCAGCGTGGGACGTGGGGCGGCGGTTATCTCGCTTTGGCGAGATACGCGGAGGCAGTAGGGCTCTGCAATCTCGGAGCTCGGAGACGAGCGGGAGGGCGAGGAAGCTCGGCATGCTCGGAGCTCGGAGACGAGCGGTTGGTAGTCTCCTAGGTGAAAGTGGAATGTTTTCAGGTGGTTTCCCGAAAGGTCGGGTACGTTCACCGAGAAGAAACCCCGGGGAATGTACCCGATGCGGCTCATTTATTCCACCTCAGTAGAGTCCGGGACACGTCATCTGCCGCGTGTCGTAATCTGAGGAGACACCACTTGTGAGTATCATCATTAGCCCCCCACTCTTGTTCCGACCTATCCAAGGGTCGGGTCGAGAGTGGTCTGATATTTGTAAATTGTTAAATTTGTAATTTGGCTAAGACATAATTAAAAGATTTGAGGCGTAAATATCGAATTCAAAGGTTGTCTGAAAACTGTCTACTGCGGTTTTGTTGTCTGAAACGGTTGTGTCTGTTCAACTCTATAAATAAGTTTTTCTCTTCACAGATTTTGCATTTTCTTCTCATTTATCTTCCAGGAGAGTTTCAGGGGCTTTGTTGTATTTTAGGGATGATCGTCTTTTGCTGTACTCCTATAATGTGAGCAATATCACCTTTCGGAAAGTGTATCATACACGCCTCAAAGCTTTTAATTATGTCTTAACCAAACCACAAATTTAACAACCAGTAGGAAAACAACCAATAGCTTCGACTGATTTCTCTCTATTATTCATGTTTTCACTCGGATTTGGTTGGCTTAACTGGTACACCAGATGAAGTCAGACAAGTTGCCCGTGCCTATCGAGTTTATTATATGAAGATGGAAGAGGAGGTTGCGGATTA
Organism: Agapanthus africanus; assembly: GCA_030015575.1. Lineage (NCBI taxonomy): Eukaryota > Viridiplantae > Streptophyta > Magnoliopsida > Asparagales > Amaryllidaceae > Agapanthus > Agapanthus africanus. The sequence continues at coordinate 413,883,075 of CM057338.1, read as the reverse complement.
CCTTGTTGACCACTCAATTGTCATGTAAGTGGATCTAGATTGTTTGATGTTTACCAATCGTTTTCTCGTATATGTAGTTAAAATATATGATAATTTGCAAGAAGCTGGAGAAATCATAATTTGTGATCATAGCTGTCATAGATAGGTGTCTGCCAATCAACATTTTTAGCACCTTATTTTTTAGGTGTGGGGGTGGGGCCGAGGAGGGGTGGCTGCTAAAATAAGCTACAGATTCTTGATATGCTTATTATATCATTTTTTTGTAGGATATATGGTGTACTCATTGACCCATGAATTTGTTTGTTTTTACCGAACCAATCTCAACACCTGCATTTTCCATTAGAGATCATATCATGTTTTTCTTTTTCTAATGGCAGTCCTAGCCAAAATAGTATGTCATTTTGACAAGCTATCAACTTTCAGGTACTCGATGGACCCAAACATGAACTCCGTTAAGTTTTTCAGTAAAAAACACGATGTTGATTCTTTAGCTGAAGGTATAATCAAAGAGATATCAGTGCATGGAAAGCAAAAGAAATGATCGTTGCATCCGCTTCTTCCGAGAAGTTCAGTTTCGCCGTTACAATCTACGCATAAAAAATTGTGCCTTTAACTCCTGTACAAATGCAACATGAAGTTGTGTTTTTAACTTCTATAACTGGATCACTTATTTATACTCCGTATGTTCGTGTTTTAGGTTTTGATCCAATTAGCCAATACTTCGACAAGATGGTACAGTTACATAATTCTTTGAGATTTCATCATTTATTTATGTACTAGTTTTTCGGCAAAACACGGATCACAATTTTCTCCATCCACGTATAAACATCATACCAATATTCTGCATATTAATTTTAGGGTGTTTATTGATGCGTATTGCTATAATTTGTGTTGCTACTCTTACACGTTTAAAAATAAAATTTTTGAGTGGTTAATACTGACGTTTAAATTGGCTAAAACGTTATGTAAATTTTTAAAAAAAATATTTTTCTTTTACTTTTATTTTTAGGGGTTTAGATAGTCTTTTAAATAAAAAAAAAACAATCATCTTATTCTTCCTACTTATTTCATCAATTTTATTTGATCCTAAAATCTAATATAAAAAAACAAGTAATAAATTGCCGGGTATGCGGTTTAAACAGGAAGTAGAAATCCAATATCAAATAGCATATTAACGACTGGCTAGTTAGCGGCTTGATAAGGAAAGAATCTTCTAAAATTTTAAAACTATGTAAGTTTGTTCTTATTATTAATTTTAATGTTTATCTCTTTCTAACTTAAGTTCACTATATTATTTTATATATCTGTTTAGTATGGAATATTGTAGTGGTTGTTCTTTACTACATTATGAGATAGGCTATAGAGATAAGTGAGGGGTCGACATTGAGGACAATGTCAGAAATAAGTGTGGGGGTGGTTTTGTACATAGTTTTTCATTTTCTTTTTAAGTTAAATTTTTTTTAAAAAATAAATAAATATAAATATAAATATATATATATATATATATATATATATATATATATATATATATATATATTAGAAAATTTTGAAAATAGAAATGAAAACGTGAAAATGTATATAAAAGAGAAGGATTTTAAGAAAAATAAGAAAAAGAGACGTGTTGAAATGGATCTAGTAATAAGTAGTCATAAACTCGTTCCCAAAAATCGAGTGATATGAAGGAGTTACTGGGTTTGAGAAAAGAAATGAAAGTGGAGCATATTCTTGAGTCCAACTTAGTGAATATACATCCTACAAACTGTACATACACACATCTTCAAGCTCAGAATAGTAAAGGATTTCATGACATATCATTGTTTGAAAGCCTCAGTAAGAAAGAAAAAACGGTATTTGAAGCTAACTATGAAAAGAAAAAAAAATATCGTTGAAAAAAAGGAAAAAAATTATATATAAGTTTGGATTGTAACTTCCTTAAAAATATAGAAAAAATATACAGCGAGAGTGCTTTATCACCCACTGCCTTAGAATAACTGGTTTGGTAGTCACAGCTGAGTCCGAGATAGTTACAAAACTAGACGTATATGTATGAAGCTATTTACACCTTAATAAGTTCACATATTCGGTAATCGGTTGATTAGTGCATAAGCAAGCATTAGCGGTCTCATGAATGGTGTGTGAGCAAATTCATTCATCCTTAATAAAAAAAGCAGTACTGAGATAATTAGGGCAATAGTACGATTGCTTGAATTGAATTCTTGGAATGTAGGGATGACATTTTTGTTGGATATAGTGTCATCAAGGCAATTATTATGATTGCAAGCAGGCGATTATGATAATTAAGGGAGGACCTATACGGGTATAACAGTCTTACTCGAGATGATAATACGCTATCTGGTTTGTATTCATTATTGATGAAGCCCGTAGGATTGTTACTTGACTACCAGCATTATGATGGCGATCATATATGTGGGAGCTGGGTTGTCTATAAGCACATCCTTAAATGTCCCTGGTCGTGGGAGTATCGAGACTGGGCATCGATATTCCGGAGTAGACGAGTATATACGCTTCTAGACCCCAACGAGGGGCGGTGGCCGGCCTCACAAGCCATTGGTGTTACGTCACCTAAGACAGTATACAGGTGTTCACTGGAGGTGAGTACACTGGACCGACTTGTAAGTCGATGTCGGGCACTGCGCGGGTTCGCGGGGAGGCGGAATTTTCAAAAAACGATTTTTCTATGCTTCGCAACACCGACTAAACTCCAGGATCCTTAAGAAGACCTTCACTAACTAAACTAACTAGGAGGTTCTAACTACTATGAAAAGTGTTATACCTCCCTGAACTATGTCCTTCGGGTCTTCTTCTTCTCCTCCTCTTCTTTAGCTCCTAGAAGAATGGATCGAGCTTGCAATGTCGGCTTGCTTGTGTCGAAGATTATCCACCCGAGAGTATGTACTTCAAGCTCCAAGCTCTAAACCGAGATAACTAGGGTACCTAGTTCGCTAAACTAGATAGCCTAGAGTGATGTAGAGTATCTAAAGGAGTGTTTTATCTCATAAGATCCTATGTTTCACAACTTATGTGAGGGTTAGGATCTTTGAGGAAGAAGGAGAGGGTTCTTGGAGAGAGAATGAAGATGAACAAATGAACTAAGGTTAGCAAGTGAAGAATGGCTCCCTCTCACTTCACTTATTGAAGCATGGATTATTTTCCAATACAAATAATCAACCATGCTTCAATAGTGAAGCCAAATAAATAAACAAATACATAAAGCCATGCTTCACCCATGCTATGTATGTCTCCAAATATCCACCTCATTAATTTATTTCATAAAATAAATAATCCAAATAATGAGGTGTCTCCTTCTAGAAGCATGTCATTTAAAATTACAAGAATGCCCTCACCGTATATACATACCTGTATTTGTATTCCAAAAAATACGAATACAATGAGATGATAACAATTCAATAACATAATACTAGGATCCGACGTAAACCAAACACCACTAGTATTATCCGTCTGAAACGACATCCGTGTAGCCAGTACACGTATATAATCGGAACCCTGCCGTAAAACCATACGGCATCTACATCGTTTCGCCCGAAGCAGGGAAACCCTCTGTATGGGACTCTAAAGACCCGACAGTACGCTGACAGTGGATTTAATCACAAGTCCGTCAGCGGTACTAGCTGCACATAACGGCTACCCAGGTATCTGTCGATAAGAAGACTGATGAGCAAACTCATCCGAGCTCCTACTGAGCCTATCTGTGACAATCTCCGTACAGTCCGGTCTGTTCGTCTAAGATACTCGTATATCGGGCCTAGGGGGATGGTAAACATCAGACCCCTAACATTGCAATAAGACGTGCCGGGATAGAGCCTAATACACATTGTGAAACTACTGAAGTGCCTACCAGTAAATCTCGATTGCCCTGTCCAGGGACTTTGTGTAATGGCTTTCCGAACACAGCGCGATATCAACCCCCAATACCGGGAGAAACGCGTCCTACCTAACCGCTGCTGCCTCCAAGTGCTTCGGAACTGCTCCCAACTACTACCTGTTTGCACGACTCCTTTGAGCCGTGGTAGGGTAGTAATCTAAGTATAGTGGGAACACACTCGAGACGAATAGCGATGTCAAGTCAATGGACTAACCTGTACTCATGCCACCCGGGAACTGCTGCCTGGTGATAGGTATAATACCAACTAGTAGTCCCCAACGAGTCCGTCCAGTGTAACTCATAACCCAATGAGCACCTGTATACTATTTCCAATACGACGTACTTATGGCTGTAGGACAGACCATCTCCCCTGCTGAGATGAGAAGCGTATACACTAGTCTACTCTGGAGTATCGATGCCCTGTCTCGATAATCCTATGACTAGGGACCTGTATAAGGATGTGCTTATAGACTACCCAGCCCCCACCAGTGTGACTGCCATCACAACGCTGGTAGTCAAGAAAAGATCCTAAGGGATCTACCAATATGTATAAGCGATATACTAAAAGAAACACATGCATATATTGAGATAGAATCAAACCGGGTAGCATACTACCATTTTGAGCAAGACTGCTGTTATAACTGTAAATATCTCAAGCTTCCAATATGTAATATACAATCTAGTATGATACGATAATGGCCTCTAGGGCATATATCACTAACAATCTCCCACACTAAGGCCATGTATTGGCATATCGCAGACCTATCATCTCGATTAGCCTCTCGAACTGTGTCTGAGGGTTGGCCTTTGTGAGTGCATCTGCAGTGTTGTTCTCTGTCTTTACTCTCCACACCTCGATATCCCGGTGATCAACGATCTCCCTGATCAGGTGGTACCGCCTCAAGATGTGTCTGGACTTCTGATGGGACCTTGGTTCCTTCACTAAAGCTATAGTGTCGTTGTTGTCACAATACAGCGGTATTGGATCAACAATGGACGGAACCATCTGAAGTTCTATTACGAACTTCTTCATCTAGAATGCTTCTTTCACGGCGTCACATGCAACGATATACTCCGCTTCCATCGTCGAGTCAGCAACGGTGTCCTGCTTAGATCTCTTCCAACAGACCGCCCCTCCATTGAAAGAAAAGACATAACCCGACATGAACCTGGTGTCATCCTTGTCACTTTGGAAGCTGGAGTCGGCGAAAGCCTCGATCTAGAGTTCTTCTCTGCCGTACACCAAGAACATTTCCTTAGTCCTTCTCAGGTACTTGAGAATGTTCTTCACTGTTGTCCAGTGCTTCTCCCCTAGGTTTGACTGATACCTGCTTACAACGCTCAGTGCGTAAACTACCTATGGTCTTGTACACAACATCGCATACATTATAGAGCCTACCGCAGAAGTATAGGGTATAATAGACATGCGATCCCTTTCTAAATCAGTCTTGGGAGACATCTCTTTGGAGAGGGTGATTCCATGACAAGCCGGTAAATTCCTGCGCTTTGAATCTTCTATACTGAATCTTTTCAGTATGGTGTCGATGTACCTTGACTGTGAAAGTCCTAACATCCGTTTAGATCTATCACGATAGACCTGGATTCCCAGAATATAGGAGGCATCACCCAGGTCCTTCATGGAGAACCTTTGTGACAAGAATCCTTTGACTGATTGTAGCATAGAAATGTTATTTCCTATTAGGAGAATGTCATCGACATACAAGACAAGGAACACCACAGTTCTCGCTACAATTTTACTATAAATACATGGTTCATCTGGATTTTTGATAAAGTCGAATTCCTTGACCGTCTCATCAAAACAGATATTCCAACTCCACGATGCCTGCTTTAATCTATAAATGGATTTAAGCAACTTGCACACTCTTCCGCTGCTCCCACTCTCTATGAAACCCTCCGGCTGATCTATATAGACACACTCTTCTAAATTTCCATTCAGAAAAGTGGTCTTTACGTCCATCTGCCAAATTTCATAATCGTGGAAGGCAGCAATGGCAAGAAGGATCCGAATGGATTTAAGCATAGGCACTGGAGAAAAGGTCTCATCATAGTCCAAACCAGGTCTTTGACAAAAACCTTTTGCAATAAGTCTAGCCTTATAGGTTTCAACCTGTCCATCTACACCAATCTTCTTTCTGAAGATCCATTTGCAGCCTACGGGTTTTACCCCTTCTGGAGCAATGTCTAAAGTGCATACTTTGTTGGTGTATATGGACTCCATTTCGGTCCGCATTAAATCCAACCATATTACCGAGTCTCTACTCTTAATGGCTTGCTGGAAGCTAGTTGGCTAATCATCGTCGATGATGCAATCCTCTCTATCCCCGTCTATGAGAAAACCGTAGTATCTCTCGGGAGGATGAGACTTCCTACTAGTCCTGCGGTATGGCGCGGGGATGTCCGGTTCTTTTGAAACTTTAGTTCCACCATGCTTTCAGTAATAGTTTGTGGTTCTGGAATTTCTTCCAGTTCTATTGTGCTCCCACTTATTTCTTTTTCAAGAAATTGAATTTCTATAAAGTGGGCATGCCGACAAACAAAGACCTTTTATTCCTCCGCGTAATAGAAAAGATACCCCCTGGAGTTCTTTGGGTATCCCACAAACTTACACAGTACTGATCGTGCCTCGAGCTTGTCTGCATGCTGCTTTTTTACAAAACCTGGACATCCCCATATCTTTAAATACTGAAGATATGGTTTCTTCTCACTCTACATCTGATATGGTGTGGTAGGCACTGACTTAGTAGGAACCTTGTTTAAAAGATATGCAGCTGATTCTAGTGCATAACCCCAGAAGGATTGCGGTAACTCAGCATTACTCATCATAGAACGTACCATATCCAATAAGGTTCAGTTCCGTCTTTTTGATACACCATTGTGTTGAGGTGTGTATAGAGGAGTAAGATGAGAGAGAATTTCATTCCCTTTTAAATAACCCAGGAACTCGACACTTAAGTATTCACCATCTCGATCAGATCTAAGTTTCTTGATACTTTTGCCTGTTTTTTTTCCACTTCATTCTTATATTCCTGGAATTTCTCAAAGGCCTCGGATTTATGTTTCATCAAGAATACATGTCCATACCTTGAGAAATCATCCGTAAAAGTAATGAAATGGGAATAACCACTTCTTGCATGTGTAGACATTGGACCACACACGTCGCTGTGTATGAGTCCCAACAGCTCGCTCGCTCTTACCTCGTGTCCAGTAAACGGAGTCTTTGTCATCTTTCCTTTGAGACATGATTGACAAGTTGCATAAGAATGATATTCGAACGGATCCAAATATCCCTCTTTATGTAACTTTGTCAACCGTGTTTCATTGATGTGACCCAGTCTACAATGTCATAAGAAAGCCTGATTTAATTCTGGAGACTTTCTTTTAAGTGTGTTCTGGAAGTTGAAAACCTGAGCTTGATTTAACGCGTATATACCGTTATCTAGTGTACCTGACCCAATCAAATTTTGATTAAGGTGGATGTGGACGACATCGCTTACAAATGTAAAATCATAACCTTCTTTAGAAAGTAAAGATACATAGATGATATTACAAGCCAGACTAGGTACACACAAACAGTTACGCAAAATCAAAATCTACCCACTTGTCAATCTTAGGTGATATTCCCCTATGGATACATCGTCCACGCCCATTCCGTTAGCAACCCTGAGAATCATATCACCTGCCTTGATAACTCTACGGTTTATCGGAGCCTGTAATGAATTACAAATATGAGATCCTGATTCGGTATCCAGTACCCGGGAAGTAGATTTAATTGACAGACAGTTTTCAATCATAAACACACCTGAAGCCGAAGCCACAACGTGCTTCGAATCCTGGTTTCTGGCTTTCCAAGCCCTGCAGTCCTTCTGCCAATGCTATTTCCCGTGACAATAGAAACATTTCTCCTTCCCTACTGTTAGCCCCGAAACTTTTGTCCTACCCTTTCCCTCTACCTTACTAAACCGCCTATCGGCTTGGTGGAGGCCTTCTTCTTCTCTCCCTAGTATTTCGTCTTGGATCTAGAAGAGGATGATTTCCCAATAAGCAGAGCGGGTGTCTCTCCGGATTTCTTCAGAGTGCCCTTAGTGCTCCTCAACATGTTGAGGAGTCCTGGAAGTGAAACTTCCTTCCCTTAAATGTTGAAATTCAAGATAAACTGGGTGTAGGTGGAGGGGAGGAACTGTAGAATCAAGTCAGAATATAACTCGTTCTCCAACGTGGTCCCAAGGTCCGCGAGCTCTTCAATATATCTAATTATCTTAAGGACGTGGTCCCCCTACAGATGACCCGATAACCAACCTTGCCTGAAACAATTTCTTCGAGGTCTCGTATCTTACGATACGAGATTGTCTCCATATAAATCCTTGGTATTGAGGAAGATGGAAACTAAGTCCATATTTTCGTGCCGCCTCTGGTATTCATAATCTATTGAGGCTAACACGAGGCACTTGGCTCTCGCACTGTTTTTTTCCCATGTCTACGGATATCAGCATCTATGATGGTAGAATCTGGACCTGGGATGGCGGGGGCTTTGGTAGTAAGGAGGTAGCCCAGCTTGTCATAGGTAATGGCCATCTGGACATTTCTTAGCCAATCATTATAATTTGGCCCAGTCAATTTATTATTATCTAGCAGTAACTTAAGCCCGGCCATTTTGGTTGCTGTTGTCAGGAGAGAGAGAAGAAATACTCAGCATGATGCTCTTACAAGTTTAGATTGGTTATTAGTTTATCTAAACATGATGGATCCCACTGTTCCTCGAATCCTTCCTCAAACCATAAAAGAAGAATTAGTCAGGATTAATCTCACTCTTACAATTCTTGCTTAATCTTTCAGCCAGGCTAGTGTTGGTACTTCGAGGGAGATTTTCTAACGCTTTCGCGAAGTTCCTTAATTACATAAGCTCTTTTCTCTGAAGGCATAGCCCTGCTAACACCGTGCTAGGCACTTATTTGGTTTATAGCATTGATTGTTTAGTGAAAAATCTCCCGAAGAGTAGCGGATACTCACAGTAGGTACGGGATCCAAATATCATCGTGTGACAACCTTGAAGGAATCCTACCAAAATCATAACACTCCAAATGTTATACAACACTAGAAAATTTCAATTTTCTTAGAAACTCTCGATGTGGATTTTTGCCCCCAAGCTCTTATGACCTTGACGAAGGCCAACATATCATAAATTGCAAGTCAAGTTATACCCGTCATTTTCCAGGTTAATTTGAACCCACCCATGCATACCCTTGACGAATGCCAAAATAGTAGTACGACTGTCCCAAACCAACACATCTATCTATGCGACAGATGAATACGCAGCACCTACCAATCACTATACCTTGGCGAAGGTCAAAATACATAGCTTGAATACTACTAAATACCCATCTGAAATGACGGAGTGCTACGAATGGTTTTGGAGAAACCGTAAACGTAATGAACTTGATATAGTCGAAGGAACCATGATATCTTGTAAAAGGAGTGGTTTAGGCTCCGCATTTAAAAGTTGCTTTTTGAAGAAAACCGAGTGGTTTTGAAACCGTTCCAACGATTTAAGCTTTGGTTTGTTTTTCTTTCATTAATCAATGTTAAAGCGGTCCCATTATTTAACCCTATCATTGTAGAAAAAAAACGAAAATAGAATGTACACTTATGCCATCCACATTTGCCATGGGGTCCCGTCATGCACCGTTAGGTTACTTAAATAACGGCAAAGCGGGGGCTGGACTAGCGCGGATGCAAAACATAAACAACGTTTATTATATATCATATATATATATATATCCATTTGTCTCATGCAATAATAGGCATTCCAGATCACAGACGAATATATTGGATATACTAGGAATTCCGTGTTTCGTTTAAGCCTAGAACAAAAGATTCCACGGTCGTGATGAATAGCCAAACCCCACCCTAGACCCCGGGTGCGACAAACTACCCACCAAATTTCCGAAGTGAAGCAACCTCCCTCAATAAAATGAGTAGGCCACTCGGTGCTTCAAGAATCCGGTAATTTGTGCACCCCACCTTGGATTTATCCTAGGTGAAAGAAACAGAAAATGAAATGATACAACAGTGGCTGCAACCTCAACCCGGATGTGCCCCGCAAAATAATATTACATCACATTTATAAATTTACATGAATGAAAGAAAAGAAAACACTCTTTTCACATCCCCGACTTTTCATCCACGACGATCCAATACTCCATATACACAAACCATCAACAGATACTAATATGTGCAACCCCCACTAATCGACGTATAGCAATTAGCGGACGTTTCGAAACACATATACAAACTAAAACATGTAAACGATGTTAAAATTGCGACTTCGAAATACTCTGTATTGCCCCAACACTAAGATAACAATATATGAAATCTGGGCAAAATCAAACAGAATCTGAAACACTAAATCCAAGATTCCAGAACGCCACAAAAATTACGAGACCAAAGTTCATATACAAACCGGCCAGGCCGAGAAAATTAAGGATGTGTGTTAGGGTCGAAAATTGCACCCCGGTGGACCAAGTCAAAGTCAACCCCAAGCCAAATGGGCCCAAGCCCAGGTCAAGTGGGCCCATGCCCAAATCGAGCACGCGGCCAGCCTCCCCATGCCAACATAAAAATCATGTAATGAATAATTTTAATGTAATTTTTTATGCATGAATAGGCATAAAGCCAAATTTTTGTAAAGCCCATGGCTTATGTGCAAAAAGAAATGGCACATGAGCTATGGGATGGGCAAAATGCCATTTTGTAAAGTCCAAAGGGCTATATGTAAATATGTAAGCCTATATAAGGCAACATTATGATGAATAAGAGATACACTTTTCATTCTTCTCAAAAAGGTTAGGTTTTTTGTGCCTCCTTCTCTTTCCTCAAGATTCTAAACCTTCTTCTTTTTTGAATTAAATCAAGAGTTTTACTCTTTCTTTTCCAAAACTAAATAGTTTTTCACCAAAAAACCCAGAAAGGGGAACTCAGATCTCCCATTAGATCTCAAAAGGAGAGATTTTTAAAATATCATACTTCTTGTTCTTCAAGATCCGGCCAACAGAGGAGGAAGAAGGAGACCCACTTCCAAGAACCCTATTTTGGGGAAGATCCAGGGCTCAAGGGAGAAGCCCCTTCCATCAGCTCCAAAATATCTTAGGAGTTCAACTCCTCAAAAATATATACATATATATACAAAATAATAAATATTTCCTTTTTGGAGCACAGCTCCCAGTGCAGGGACCAAGTCCCTTCTGCTGCTGACGCCGAGCACCCGCGTGCCAGGCCCGTGGGGCGCTGGCGCTCTGGCGCCCAGCGCCAGCGTTCCAGGCACGTGGTGCGCTGGCGCTCTGGCGCACAACGCCAGCGTTCCAGGCATGTGGGGCGCTGGCGCTCGGGCGCACAGCGCACGCGTGCCAGGCACGTGGTGCGCTGGCATACAGCGCCCGCGTTCCAGGCACGTGGGGCGCTGGCGCTCTGGCGCATAGCGCCCGTGTGCCTGGCATGTGGGGCGCTAGCGCCTTCTCCCACGCATCCTTTGGATGCCCTTTCCCTTTATATATATGTGTGTGTGTGTATACACACACACACATACTACACAACACTGTTCCCGTTAGAAAAAATTTCTAACGGGGCGCTGCCCCGCACCCCGTAAAGGGGCTGCTAGCCCCCTTGACCCCCAGCCCGCTATCTGGGTAGCGGGACCCCCGTAAAAAACTCTGCGGGGCCCCCGATATATCCAAAAACCCTCCAAAACACAACACTGCACATTGAGTTCGCATGACCGGTTTGACCCGTCAATCGAAGGTTCTCTCACTCCAAAGACGAGAGGTAGTTAACGGCAACTTAGTCCGCGGCTGCTGGAGATTCAGATCCCCACAAACATTAAACCCCCGTCTACCCTAGGCAGAGGGAATCTGTAGTACGTCTGACAAGCGCGTGCGTATTCCCATCTCAATGAGGTGATGAAAAACACCCTACAGATTCTGGCACGCCCGGTGGGACTTATCTCTCCTCCTATATTTCGGGTTAAACGTTCATGCGAACTCAATCAACATATATGTCGATTGCCTGCACTGAAATCATGCTTCTTTGTGTAGGTTAACAAATTTCAAATTGCGATCTATGGAAGCAACAAAATGTCCCCAAAGATGAACTCAGCTCCCGTCTCCTACACAATGAAGATAGACGCCAGGACGGTCCTCCCGGCAAGTCTCGGACGACAGTGGCAAGAACCGCTGCTACAATTTGGGTCTATTCTGTTTGTCTCGGCTAATGCCATCCCTGCTCTTCAATCTCCGGTAACTGACAAACCGGCCTCGAAAGGCAAGATGCCAAATGTTGTGGTCTCGAGGGCGCCCCAACCCAGACACGAGTCGGTGTTCAAACGGCTCTCCATGGCCCCAGCTGGGGGCAAAGTCGTCAGAACAAAAAAAGTTGCCAGGTGTCGCGGGCAAGCCCAGGCGATACCTTCGACGGACATGCGGGCTGATGTTTTCTCAAGCCTCCCCATCACTCGGCCTATGGCGGCTTCCCAAAGAGCAGAAGCCTGCCAAGCACTCAAGGCAAAGAAGCTGAGGCAGAAGCGGCTCAAATATAGAGCCAACAAAAGGGCTAGGGCTCATACTAGGCTGAGTTTCATGAGGCTCCAAGAACGGGGTTACCCCGCCAAAGATAAAGAGACGGCTGGATATGTGGTCCACACTGTCTACATGGTCGGACATGAAGAAACGAACCCTCCTATGCTTCACAGCCATGGTGACGATATGGTGGACGCTACCCAACGTCGACTCGGTCTAAATAATGAAGAGCTCCCTCAGGCCAATAAGCTAAAAGAGCCCGGGGTTCCTGCGGAATTGAGCTCAGGCAATAAGGATGACCCAGTTGTCATAACCGGAACTACGGAACAAGAATTATCTCGATGGCTTCAGAGGCAGCTTCTGGACAGGGATGAGAAGTTAGCCAAGGTATAGTCTATGGTCGACGAATTGGCAAACGTCGCGGCAGATCTCGCGACCCAAGTCGCCCGATTGCAATTACAGCAGAATCAAATTTTGGTTCATGAGCCAGAGATTGATACCCGGAGGCAGCCAACTGATACCCCCTTCAGCCTAAGAGCGGAGCGCCTTCGTGGAAAACGGCCGCGATCAGCCTCCAGTCCTTCCGATACATACACCGAAGGGGAATCGCCTCTGAAAGAGAAACTGGATAAGGTCTATTCCTTCAAAAGGGACAAAGTCCATAAGATATTCAAGGACGCCCTAAGAAACGGTCTACAACTGCCAGAATCAAAGAGACCGCAAGAAGCGAATATGACCGACGACCCAAAATATTGCCCCTATCACAGAGTGATAAGTCATGCCATTGAGGACTACTTCGTCTTTAAAGATTGGGTCGAAAGTCAATACAAGACGGGAGAGATAGAACCGTCTAAAGGCGTGTTAGCAAACAGTCAAGTTACGACCGCCGATTTCATACAAATGGAGACCGAAGCCTTTCATGAACCTAATCCCCCAGACATGTGCCATTATCTGAAAAGGGCGAACCAAAGACTGAACGGCCTCAAGGACCAGCATCAGTAAGGGAACCTACTCTAATGGAGAGAAAGAAGAAGGTGTACTCTTTCAGGAGGGATGTGGTCCGCAATATATTCAAGGAAGCCTTGAACAACGGTCTGCAACTGCCTATTCCGAAGAGGCCACATGAAATGAATATGACCGGCAATCCCGTATACTGCCCATATCATAGGGTGGTGAGTCATACCATTGAAGACTGCTGTGTTTTCAAAGATTGTGCAGAGGACCAATACAAGCTTGGAAAAACCTCACAGCCCTCGGATGTATCGGCAAGCCACAGAACTACGGTCATCAACACAGCTCTGCTAAGATCAAAGTTCGAAGAGCTGGGATAATGTCACGCCCCGCTTCCCGGTATACGACGAAGGGGACGCGACAAGGTCTGCTACGTATATACTCAGAAGTATATACGCTAAGCGTATCTAAGCAATATAAAAGTAATCACAAGAGACAAGAGATATAAAAATAACAGCAACTTTATTTATTAACATTCTTTTGTACAATGCATGAAAAGGAAATACAACTGAAGTAAAAACAATGCCTAAACAATGGCATAACAGGAAATTAAAGGTACTGAATGGAAATATACAATGTTTAGAGCTCGGGCTCTTCGAGGAACTGATCCAAGTCTTCACTGGTGGGCTCGATTCTGCAGTGTTCAGATCACCTGACGACATTCAAAGAAGAAAGAAATAGAATGTCGTAAGCGAACAGGTCGCTCGGTAAGTCCCAAAGTTAAGGGAGAAATAGAAAAGTCATAAGAATGTATCTTTTAAAGTTGTATAATATTGTGTTAATGCTGTTGTTTATAGCTTGGTACAGAAGGATGCTAGTGTATACGAGAGGGGTCTTTATATGCTAGAGACCAGGGCAAACTGAAAGTACAAGAAACCGTTATGCCACGGTACAACAACAACAGGATTCATGTTAGGTGTCTTAATCTTACTGTCTCGTGCCACTTTTAACACCTTCCGTACCAATCTACCCCTTAAACCCCGTGGTGTTTTGATTGTATTGGTATATTGTATTGTATAAGTTGTATAGTTGGATGACTGAACGAAACCATGATATCAATAATGGATGTAATGGATGTAAACTGGATTCATGTAAATGGAAAGTATATTCATGGTTTGGTTCAGTCAAATTGAATAGATTGATAACTGGATTCATGAATTCGTGTGTTCATGTTGAATTGTAATATTGTAGATTTATATGGTACTTGAATCATATTCAAGTCGGATTATGATCAGAATCAAATCCGAGTCAGACAGTTATAAAAGTAAATTGAAGTTCTGATATTTACTAGGGTCCTTAGGGTAATTTATAAAACTTGAGGGGATTTTATGTAAAAATACTTTTGTATAGTTTTCAAGATACACCCCAAGTATTTATTACTCGTCTTTAGAGTTGAAATGAAGGTGGATTTTATATTGTGATATTTCTAGTGAAAATATCCTACTTTTATAAATAAAGGTATTTATCTGTAATATTGATTTATTTGAAGTTCATGGTATTTTAGTGTAAAATTTATTCTTGTGATTTTTAGAAAAAGTGGAATATTTATATTATAATAAAATAGATATTTAAATGATAAATATATATATATATATATATATATATATATATTTATACAAAAATAATTTTAATAAATATTTTATATTCCAGAAATCTCTTTTTTTCTTAAGATGTCGTATTTTAAACCTTTCGAGACCGAATGCTCCTTGCGGAGGTCTGAATCTCGCACTACTAAGCCCGAGAGTGCATGATAAACCGTACTATCCCGAACGGGTTCCCCAAAATGGGTTGTAGTGGCGCTTTGCAAAGATTTTATAAATACTAATCTTTTAGAATATGGTTTTATTAAGTAAAAGGTATTTATTTGTAAAAATGTCAATTTTCCGTATTTTAGATTCTAGGGTTTCCTAACTCAACTAGCCTATTTCTAAATGGTCTAAATGACAAGCCGTTAGATACCTCAAATCGCCTCTTCACCGCCAATTGTGGCCAGGTAAGTATAAATGAGGAAAAGAGGGATCCGCTCACGAATCACCGTGAGACGGGCCTTTTAAAATTACCTTTCTCACTTGCCTAGCCTAGACACCACAAAGTCAGGTTTAGATAAACGACCGATGTCCAAAACTTATCGTATTTTCCTAATAAGAGATATTTATTTAAAAGTGTTTCAAGGCTAAAACTTTTAGGAATGGTTTTATTAAGAATATGGT
Organism: Agapanthus africanus; assembly: GCA_030015575.1. Taxonomy (NCBI): domain Eukaryota; kingdom Viridiplantae; phylum Streptophyta; class Magnoliopsida; order Asparagales; family Amaryllidaceae; genus Agapanthus; species Agapanthus africanus. The sequence continues at coordinate 413,867,365 of CM057338.1, read as the reverse complement.
ATTTAAATGAAAGTATTGTTTTATCGTATTCTAAGTTTTTGATGATATTGTTTTAGATTGTATATGCGTGTGTGTGGAGGTAGGTCATTACCTCGTGCTCTACTTTACATGTATAGCAAGGTTAAGGGTGTTAAATGTGAAATCGAAACATTATGGTATTTAAGTAAAAATACGATAAATTGGAAAGGCTATCATTTCATGTAATGAAACTTGTTCAAATTATTTGTTAAGTGTTTAATAGTCAACAATAAGTTGTTTAAGCATGATTGAATTGGTGAGAAGTGAAATTTTATAGAAAACTGAATCGGAAATCGGATTTGTTCCGATTCCGTCGGGTTTTGCAAATTCGTATTTTTTTGAGAATAAGAAAGAGGGATAGAATGGAGACTTACGGGTTTGGACAAACACGAGAGTGATAAGGAATAAGAGGGTTCGTTGGTGCGTCGATTCGTCGCCGAGAGTTCCTAGCACGATCACCGGAAGTTCGCCGTCGATTTCGTCAGGGTTTCGCCTTTCGCTCGTTTTCAAAGTACACAATATTTTCTTGAGATTTTGAGAGAGTGGGCTCAGAATTTTAGGATGAGAGGTTAGGAGGTAGGGGTGTATTTATAGGGTTAGGGTAGGTGTAGGGTTTTAAATAAAAATGTAAAAATAATTGTAAAAATCATTAAAAATTGGAGTAATTGGTGTTTATTGTGCTTTCTGGAAACGATCTAACCATTTAAAGTATGCAGGGGTGTACAGAAGACCAAGGGGTGCAAATTTCATTCAGGGAACTCGGCGGTCCGGCCGAGTCCCACCGGCGGCGCCGGCCCGAGTCGGCGGTCCGCCGGCCGACTCGGCCGAGTCCGGTGGTCGGGAGGTGGGGGGTCGCCGAGGGTAGCCACTGCAACATCTAACTTTTCATGGGTAGTGGGAAATTCTGAAGTTATGGCTGTTGGACTGTTGGTATTCTAGAAATTTTAAAACAAAATAATATAAAAAATAATGTGGGGCAGGGGATTTGAACTCTGGTGGCTTGGTTCAGCAGTTCAAGGTATTACCAATGAGCTACAAGCTCCTTCTTGTAATTATGGTGTGAAATAAATACATAAAGAGATATCAGCAACATTAAATACTCCAAGTATACTTTGAATTTAAATCAATTCTTTATATATTAAAAATGGAGTTGTTACAGATAAGCAAGCACATATGACCACCACGTCGTTAAACTGGAAACAGTCGACCACCACGTCGTTAAACTGGAAACAGACGACCACCACGTCATTAAACTGGGAACAGTCGACCTCTAAGTCATTAAACTGGGAATGTAAAAATGTGTAAATAAAACAAAAAAAATAATAAAAGCCGAAATGATAGGGCAACTCGCAATAAAAATTAGTGAGTAATAATAAAGAGGAAAAATTAAGCCGAAATGATGGGGCAACCGTGAATAAAAGCCGAAATGATAGGGCAATCGCGACCTTCGCGATAAGAAAAGCTGAAATGATAGAGCAATCGCGGTAAATAAAAAAGGCGAATGATGAGTCGCTCCTGGTACCATATTCCAGTGCAGCGATGCAGATGCCGTCCAAAACCCAAACTCTCAAACGGTGAATGATAAGTCGCTCCTGGTACCATATTCCAGTACAGCGATGCAGACGCCAACCAAACTCTAAATGTCCCAACGACGAATGATGAGTCGCTCCTGGTACCATATTCCAGTGCAGCGATACAGACGCCGTCCAAAACCTAAATCCCTAAGTGGCGAATGATGAGTCGCTCCTGGTACCATATTCCAGTGCAGCGATATAGACGCCAACCAAATTCCAAATCCCATACCCCAATGGCGAATGATGAGTCGCTCCTGGTACCATATTCCAGTGCAGCGATGCAGACGCCAACCAAATTCCAAATCCCATACCCCAACGGCGAATGATGAGTCGCTCCTGGTACCATATTCTAGTGCAGCGATGCAGACGCCAACAAAGTCCCAAAATTTTTCCGGCCCTACGGTCTGGATCATACATTCTGCAAAATCGTATACAATCCACGGGCGTAAAACGATCTCAATCTCTCCCAAGTCCTACCGGCGAGACCACATTCAAAGTCCCGCCACCGCGAAAAGAAAAAAAAGGTATGTCCACAAGCAAAATGGGCACAGATGAAAACCCGAAAGGGCTCTGCGAGTAAAAACATCAATGTGGTCGGCCAAACTTTGGTCATTTGGACTCGTTTTTCCATGGTGTTCAATCTACAATATTAAGAGCACTCTGCAACTGTTTAAATAATTTTTAGAGCCTCTGAAAAAATCGATAGAAACATGGATTCTAGTTTCGATGTTTCAGAGTTATTTCGGTTTTGTAATTCTATACATCGTCTAAACTGCTAGTTAAGGTTTAGTAGGCTCTGATATCACTGTAACTCAATGTTGCGCACCCCGCGGGTTCGCGGGGAGACGGAATTTGCAAAAAACGATTTTTCTATGCTTCACAGCACCGACTAAACTCCAGGATCTCTACGAAAACCTTAACTAACTAAACTAATTAGGAGGTTCTAACTACTATGAAAAGTGTTATACCTCCTTGAACCATGTCCTTCGGGTCTTCTTCTTCTCCTCCTCTTCTTTAGCTCCTAGAAGAACGGATCGAGCTTGCAACGTCGGCTTTCTCGTGTCGAAGATGATCCATCCGAGAGTATGTATTTCAAGCTCCAACCTCTAAACCGAGATAACTAGGGTACCTAGTTCGCTAAACTAGATAGCCTAGAGTGATGTAGAGTATCTAATGGAGTGTTTTATCTCATTAGATCCTATGTTTCACAACTCATGTGAGAGTTAGGATCTTTGAGGAAGAAGGAAAGGAAATTTGGAGAGAAAATGAAGATGAACAAATGAACTAAGGTTAGCAAGTGAAGAATGCCTCCCTCTCACTTCACTCATTGAAGCATGGATTATTTTCCAATACAAATAATCAACCATGCTTCAATAGTGAAGCCAAACAAATAAAAAAATACATAAAGCCATGCTTCACCCATGCTATGTATGTCTCCAAATATCCACCTCATTAATTTATTTCATAAAATAGATAATCCAAATAATAAGGTTACTCCTTGTAGAAGCATGTTATGTAAAATTACAAGAATGCCCTGACCATATATACATACCCGTATTCGTATTCCGAAAAATATGAATACAATGAGATGATAACAATCCAATAATATAATACTAGGATCCGGGTTAAACCAAAACCCACTAGTATTATCCGCCCGAAACGTCATCCGTGTAGCCAGTACACATATGTGATCGGAACCCTGCCTTAAAACCATACGGCCTCTACATCGTTTTGCCCGAAGCAGGGAAACCCTCTATGTGGGACTCTAAAGACTCGACAGTATGCTGGCAGTGAGTTTAACAATAAGTCCGTCAGCGGTACTAGCTGCACGTAACGGCTACCCAGCCATCTGTCGATAAGAAGGCCGATGAGCAAACTCATCCGAACTCCTACTAAGCATATCTGTGACAATCTCCGTACAGTCCAGTCTGTTCATCTAAGATGCTCGCATATCGGGCCTAAGGGGATGGTAAATGTCAGACCCATAACAGCGAAATAAGTTGTGCCGGTATAGAGCCCAATACACCTTGAGAAACTACTGGAGTGCCTACTAGTAAATCTTGATTGCCCTGGCCAGAGACTTTGTGTAATGGATTTCCGAACACAGCACGATATCAACCTCCAATACCGGGAGAGACGGATCCTATCAAACCGCTACTACCTCTAAGTGCTTCGGAACTGCACCTAACTACTACCTGTTTGCATGACTCTTTTGAGCCGTGGTAGGATAGTAATCTAAGTGCAGTGGGAACACACTCGAGACGAATAGCGATATCAAGTATATAGACTAACCTGTACTCATGCCACCCGGGAACTGCTAAATGACGATAGGTATAATACCAACCAGCAGTCCCCAATGAGTCCATCCAGTATAACTCATAACCCAATGAGCACCTGTATACTATCTCCAGTACGACATACTTATGGCTGTGGGACAGACCATCTCCCCTGCTAGGATGTGAAGCGTATACACTAGTCTACTATGGAGTATCGATGCCCCGTTTCGATAATCCCACGACTAGGAACTTGTATAAGGATGTGCTTATAGTTTACCCAGCCCCCACCAGTGTGACTGCCATCAAAATGCTGGTAGTTAAGTAAGATCCTAAGGACCCTACCAATATGTATAAGTGATATGCTAAAAGAAACACATGCACATATTAAGGTAGAATCAAACCAGGTAGCATACTACCATTTTGAGTAAGACTGTTATTATAATTGTGAATATCCCTGTTCACCGCTGGAAGATGGACCGGGACGTTAGGACGTCTGGCCTGAATTCTGGGGGCAGATGCTACTTAGATTTATCCGTCCACCTCTCCGAAGATACAAAGTTGATTTATGACACCGTATATTGGAGGTTTATCAGATTCATCTGGACAGACGCGACCGTTGTAGCAGACTTTATCAGATTACCCCTCATTTTATGAGGGGTTTTTAATTGTGGGGTTGCTCTTCCCTGCATGCGCAAGCCCCAGCAGTTAATTACGTTACTGCATTGCGATAACCACTTTCTCCTACTCCGGAAGTTCACTTCGTGTCGTGTGTGCTTTTGTTTGTTTTGGTTTCCCGTGGATTGTATACAAAGACTAATTTATGTTGTCGCCCATAGGGCGTGAATTAGTCCAAATCCGTATATTTTTATATTTGGGTTTGGGTTGATTTAAGGATCGTTAATCTGGTTTGAGATTAAGATCGACTTAAAACGTATGAGCGTTCGGGCTCAAGTTTTTTAGTTTAAGGATATCGCGGTCTATTATCACCAAGTTTGAGGCATAATGTTAGTTTAAGGACGTTTCGGTCCATTATCGCCGTCTTTGGGGGTGAATATTAGTTTAGGGACATTTCGGTCCATTATTCATCTTGCGCGCACGTGTATTTGTTACGTAACGAAGTGAACAATGGAGATATGGAATATGCCCAATTTGGGGCACGATCCGATTTGAGGCATGCATGTCAATTAGGAAGTGCATCAGTGAAAGAAGTTGTTGGTCATTAGGACCCGCCACCTCTCTGAAGACGTTGAGAAATTACAACATGTATCGGAGGTGTGGAGAGATGTACCTTTTTGAACTAAATCCCGTATTTGATGGAAAAATAGTTGTTGTGGACCTAAGAATCATTAGTCATATTTGAGACTAAGATTACTTTAAGATACATAGGATGAATATCTTTTTGGATATCATCAATGGAAGACCACTAGTCATTTTTTAGACTAAGATCAGTTTGGGAAACCATGAGCAATATGTGCTCGGTTGATTTAAAATCAAAGAGGTTTAACCTCAGGAAACTTAGCCGATTTGGGATGAGATATAATTACTCCACAGTGCTAAGCACTGAGACATACAGTGCTCACGTGCGTTTCACGTGGGCACTGGATTAGTGCTAAGCACTAGAGTCCTGTGGTACTCATGTGTGAAACACGTGAGACGCTCAGATGTGAGCGGTTTTAGTCATTTTTGATCATGGAGTGCTGAGCACTCTACATGATACTCACGTGGGAAGCACATGAGCTCTAGGCGTTGGGCTTTATTTGTTCGTTTCCCTCTTTTTACAGAAGTGCTAAGAAGTTGGATAGAGCTCTTGTGTCTTTCACTTGACTGCTTCCTTTTAAGGTGGCTGCCTAATTGACAAAGAAGTTTTTCTTTGCTATTTAGGCACCCACGTGGGAAACATGTGTAGCGGTTTTTGTTTTTGCTTATTTTGAGCACTCACGTGGGAAACATGTAAGGCAGTTTTAGGTTTTCTTTTTCTTATTTTGAGCACTCATGTAGGAAACATGTGATGCAGATTTAGCTTCTTCTTCTTTTTCTTATTTTGAGCACTCACATGGGAAATATGTGAGGCAGTTTTGGCTTTGCTTTTGCTTATTTTGAGCACTCACGTGGAAAACACGTGAGGCTCCATAACAATGTTGAGACGCCAAGTTATTCTTATTGTTTGTTTTCAGAGATATTTGATCTCTATTAATGAAATTTTTAGTCATTGATGATCGTGTTGTATCATCGTTATTGCTTGTATTGAAGAACTAAGTTCTTTTTGTAGGGTTAAACCCTAATTCTTAGAGGAATTAAATTCCCATATGCTATTGTTCTTTTCTTTTTTTAACTTAGTTCTTTTCTCCTAAGTTTTGAATATGTAGAACAGAATCGCCCCGATGAGAATTAAATTCTCAACTTTTGGGAAGATCTGCTTCTGCCAATCTCAACCAGAGAAAGAACTGAATTCTTATATGAAGGGTTAAGCCCTTAGAGAGGTAAAAAAGAGACTCTGTGATCTCTGTGTTTTTTTTACCTAGGATTTCAATGAGGCAAGTCTTCTTCTTCTTTAAGAATTAAATTCTCTTTCTTTTTTAAGAGCTCACTGTATATTTTTTGCAGAAGCTTGTGGGGAGTTTTGTTTGTATATTCTCTCTCTTTTCTCTCCGTGTGTTCCTCTCTTTTTTTCTATCGCCTTGCTCCTATTTATAGGAGAAGAGAAAAGATCAAGTTATTAAGAAAATCTCTGATTGAGAGATCATGATTGATTTCATAATCAATCCAAAATGATCATTTTAGATCAATTGGTGAATTTTATTCACCGTTGGATTTTTAATCCAAAGGCTCTCTGTTTAACAGAAAAGTTTTCTTGTTTATTTAACAAGATTAGGAAATATTTTCTCTAAGATAGAATTTCATTCTATCATATGATCGGTGGGTGATTTTATAATCACCGTTGGATCTTTGATCCAAGTGTCCTCTGTTTAACAGAGAAGATCTTTCTAGTTTAAGAAAGATCAGGGAAATATTTCCCATATAGAATTTTAATTCTATCATACAGAATCAGATGTGAATATTTTAAAATTGGGGTGCTCACATGCTTGGCATGTGAGCGCTGCTAAAGAATGTGGCAGGAGAACTCACGTGTTTAAAACGTGACCCCTAGTGTGGGTTTTATCCTGTTTATTTTCAGTGCTCATATGCTTTGCATATGAGCGCTCACGCGATTAACACGTGAGACTTGTTTGGCCATTGGTTATTTATGTTTAGCGCTCATATGCTTTGCATATGAGCGCTCACGTGTTTAACACGTGAGGCCGGTTTGGCGTTTAGGTTTATTTTATTCGGCGATCATATGCTTTGCATATGAGCGTTCACGTGTTTAACATGTGAGACTAATTTGACCCTTAATTATTTGTTTTCGGCGCTTATATACTTTGCATATAAGCGCTCACGTGTTTAACACATGATGCTAGTTTGGCCTTTAAGTTTATTTTATTCAGCGCTCATATGCTTTGCATATAAGCGCTCATGTGTTTAACACGTAAGCCAATTTGACCCTTAGTTATTTGTTTTCAGCGCTTATATGCTTTGCATATGAGCGCTCACGTGTTTAACACGTGAGGCCAATTTGACCCTTGGTTATTTGTTTCCAGCGCTTATATACTTTGCATATAAGCACCCTCGTGTTTAACACGTGATGCCAAACTATGAGGATTCTTTTCCTCTTTCTTTTCTCTCCTTCTTTTTTTTATAAGGGAACAAATAGCTCTTTGCCAAAAAATTTGGCGGGAACAAATGCCCCCCATTAGCTTGCCCACGTAAGCTTATACGTGGGTTAAGTAGTGCAAAATAATGCATTACCATAGAATTGATGGCTTAGGAGACAAGTTTAGGATCCCTGTCGCCTAAAACTTTTTCATTTTCATGAGCCGTAAGGGTCTCAAGCAGGTTCTTCTCCCTATGAGTCGTGAGGATCTCATAGGTGCATATTCTCCCTAGAAATCGTGAGGATTCCTAAGTGTCTTTCACCTCAGTGGGTTATAAGGATCTTACGTAGGTATTTTCTTCTTACGAGTCGAGAGGACCCGCAAGTGGCTTCTTCACTTCATTGGCATGTAACTTGGACGAATGTGGCCCGTGGATAGTGTGCAAGAGTCAGTTTGGACCTTCTTGTAGAGCAGAGATAGCTTAGGAAATATGTTTAGATCTGTCGCCTAAGACTTTTCAACTTTATGAGCCATGAGGGTCTCATAAATATTTTTCTTCCTACGAGTCGAGAGGATCTCGTAGGAGTATTTTTCCTTAGAAGTCGTGATGACTCCTATGTGCGTTTTCTCTTGAGAGTCGTAAGGATCTCATAAGAGAATTTTCTCCTTATGAGTCGAGAAGACTGGCAAGTGGTTTTTCCTCCTCATCGGTATACGACTTTGGAGAATATGGCCCATGGATAGTATACAAGAGTCAGTTTGGACCTCCTTGTAGGGCCACAGTGCTTAGGAAACAGGTTGATATCCCCGTCGCCTAAGGCTTTTCACCTTCATGAGCCGTGAGGGTTTCATAAAGATATTTTTCCCTACAAGTCGAGATGAGTCAAGAGGATCTCGCAGGTGTATGCTAACGTGAAATATGGATAACCTCTATTCTTTACGACAGGGGTCCGTTAGGTTTGTCGTACTAGGGTTTTAATCCGTGGTACCGTCGCATTGACTGATGTATTCCTCGATATGCAGTCTTTAAGCTGCTGTTCGAGTAGCCCCGCGACTGTCGTGTCTCTGATCCCTTCTAAGGATGGACAAGACGTCTTCAAGTAATCTCCTTAGGTCATATTACCGTTGGAAGATCAAGCTTTAGTAATTTTCCATGACGCTTTTTACTTGAGATTAAGCTCAATTTATAGCCCCGATGAGTCATAACTACTCCGCTCTGGTGTGGGATGATCTCCGATAGTCTTTTAGGCTTATATGAGTTACCTTCAAGACCCGAAGCTGGGAATATGCCATTGCTTCATTTTTTTTAATGATGTCGTGCCGATTCTTTGCTGAAGTAGGGTAGACATCTGTAGGACCTCTATGCTGTATGTATTGCAACTGAATTCCGGAGCTAGGAATATGCCATCGCCCCACGACTATCGTGTTGCTGATCCCTTCGGAGGTTAGACAAGAAGTCTTCAAGTAATCTCCTTAGGTTATATTACCATTAGAAGATCAAGCGTTAGGAATTTGCCATGACACTTTTACTTGAGGTTAGGCTCAATTTGGAGCCCCAATGAGTCATAACCACACCCTTCTAGGGTGGGATGATCTCCAATGGTCTTTCGGGTTTTATATGAGTTTTCGATAAGACCCGAAGTTAGGAATATATCGTTGCTTCATTTTTGTTTCGACGATGATGTGCCATTTCTTTGTTGAAGTAGGGTAGACATCCGTAGGACCTCTATTCCATTGCTCCCGTTTTATTTGATAGTTACGCCTACGTCCTGCTGAGATAAGGAGGGGAACACTGAGATAGCCTCTAGGTTATATATGCGCCGTCGAGACTTGGAATTAGGATTTCGCCGTGACTCCATTTTTGATTTGACCCTTGGGTCTTTGTTGACGTCATGTCTGCATCCTGTCAGAATGAGAAGGAACGTCGAGATAGTCTTTAGGTTGTGTATGGACCGTCAAGACTTGGAGCTAGGGTTTTACTGTGACTCCATTTTTTATTTGACCCTTGGGTCTTTGTTGACGTCGTGTCTGCATCCTGTCGGAATGAGAAGATATGTCGGGATGATCTCTAGACTGTAAATGTCACCGTCGAGGTCTGGCTCTCCCTTTGACGGAGCCTGGTGGGAAAATATGGTTCCCTTTTTCATTTGTGCCTATGGATTGTATACATGGGTCAGTGTAGACTCACCTCCAGGGCAAAGAAATTTTCCTTTTATTTTAGATTTCCGCAATGCTCTATCTTTTCAGCTTTTCATATCGCGAAAGTCGCAATTGCCCAATCATTTCGGCTTTTTTTATCCGCGGTGCCCAATCATTTCGGCTATTTTTATATTTTTACTCACTGCTTTTTATTGCGAGCTGCCCAAACATTTCGGCTATTTTTTTTATTCATATTTTTAAAAAAAAATTTAAAATTCTTTTTACTCGCTGCTGTTTTTATTGCGAGTTTAGAATCTGATACCAACCTTGGCATTAGCATCGCTACGACTGGAATATTTCCAGGAGCGAATCATCATTTGCTGTGAAAGGACTTAGAGTTTGTCACCTGTTTAGACATCAGTATCACTGCAACTGAGATATTGCCAGGAGCGAATCATCATTTGCCTTGAGGGGACTTGAAGTTTGATACCTTTTTAGGCATTAACATTGCTGCGACTGGAATATTACCAGGAGTGGGTCATCATTTGCCTTTGTTGATTTGAACAAAAGTGGATTAGTAAACAAGATTAGGATCCTGTCGACTAAGGCTTTTTGACTTTATGAACCGTAAGGGTCTCATAAAGGTATTGCTCCCTATGAGTCGTGAGGATCTCGTAGGTGTATTTTCTCCTTAAGAATCGTGGGGATTCCTAAGTTTGTGCTCTTTATAAGTCATAAGGATCTTATAAGAGTATTTTCTCCTTATAAGTCGAAAGGACATACAAGTGTCGTTCACCATATGAGGACATTTCTCGTCATTGGTGGAACTTGGCGGGGAAATCGTTTATTTGTGCCCGTGGATTATATACAATGGCCAATATTAGACCGCGTGTAGGGCAACTTTGGGGAATGTGACGGCTTAATAACAGGTTGCTTAAGGCTTTTGAATCTTATGATCCGTGAGGGTCTCATAAGAGGAATTCTCCTTATAAGTCGTGAGGATCTCGCAAGTGTAATTTCTCCTTAGGAATCATGAGGATTCCTATCTGTGTTGCTCCTCTGTGAGTCGTAAGGATCTCACGCGGGTATTTTCTCCTCACAAGGTCGAGAGGACTTTGCAAGTGCATATGAATTTTTTATTTTCCGAGTTTGCGCCCTTTCCGGGTTTTCACAAACTCGCCGGCAGTCCTGCTGTTTTTACTCACGGCGCCCTTTCGGCTTTTCATCCATGCCCATTTTGCATGTGGACATACCTCTTTTTTTAATAAGATCGTACCCTTTCGGGTTTTCACAAACTCGCTGGTAGCCCTGCTGTTTTTACTCACGGCGCCCTTTCGGGTTTTCATCCGTGCTCATTTTGCTTGTGGACATACCTTTTTTTTAAACGAGATCGCGCCCTTCCGGGTTTTCACAAATTCGCCGGTAGCCCTGCTGTTCTTACTCACAGCGCCCTTTCGGGTTTTCATCCATGCCCATTTTGCTTGTGGACATATCGTTTTTTTAACGAGATCGTGCCCTTCCGGGTTTTCACAAAACTCGCCGGTCGCCCTACTGTTTTTACTCACGGCGCCTTTTCAAGTTTTCATCCGTGCCCATTTTACTTATGGACATACCTTTTTTTTAACGAACGATGAAACTTTTGAAAGTAGTTTCACCGTGGGTGACCCATCTATTTACTGGTGGGATTTGGGGGTGGATTCATCGCTAAAGTAGCTGCGTAGCCAGCGGGACTTGAGTTGCAACCTCTGCCGTTGAGATTTCGATTGCAATATAGATCTCAAGGAAGTATATCACCATTTTGGAGGCGACGTGCTAGTTTAGGGACATCTCGGTCCGTTATCGCCATGTTTGAGGCAAATTTTAGTTTTAAGGACTTCTCGGTCCATTGCTGCCATATTTGAGGCGAATAATTAGTTTAAGGACTTCTCGGTCCGTTGTCGCCATGTTTGAAGCGAATAATTAGTTTAAGGACTTCTCGGTCCGGTATCACCATTTTTGAGACGAAGTTTTCTCGGTCCGATGTCGCCATATTTGAGGCGAGATTCTAGTTTAAGGACATCTCGGTCCGTAATCGCCATGTTTGAGGCGAATTTTTAGTTTAAGGACATCTCGGTCCGTTATCTCCATGCTTGAGGCGAATTTTTAGTTTAAGAACATTTCGGTCCGGATTGCGAAGTTTGAGGCAAATTTTTAGTTTAAGGACATTTCGGTCCGTTGTTGCCGTGTTTGAGGCGAATGCCTAGTTTGAGGACTTCTCGGTCCGTTGTTGCCATGTTTGAGGCGTCATTTTGTTTAAGGACATCACGGACTATCATTTCCCTTTTGGGGACGAGTATTATTTTAGGGACATCTCGGTCCATTATCGCCATATTTGAGGCGAAGTTTTCTTGAACACTATTTTCATAGTTTTGACTCTGGAAGATAGAGAGCAGACACAAGCGTCGTCATCTATCATTGACCTTAATCATGACTTATCAAGCGTAGTATTTCTTGAGGAATCGGCTGTTTATTGGCCGGAAGGGTCTTTCGCCATACATATCCATGAGCAGGTAAGCTCCGCCTTGGTAGACTTTGTCTATGATGTACGAGCTTTCATAGTTTGGCTCGAATTTCCCCCGTTTTGCACGATTGGGGATCATCGGTCTTTTGACGACTAGCATGAGCTCGTCTTGGCGGAATGTTCTTGGCCTAGTCAGTCTTTCGTATGACCGTGTCATCCTTACCTTATAAGTCTTCAGGTTTTGCTGTGTTATAAAGCGAGTTTTGTCGAGGGTAATTTCCTCAGGGATTTTTTCTTTTGCTTTGTCTTTTTTGCTCGAACCCTTGTTTGTAGGTCCGAAGTTCTTTTCACGCAGCATGCGGCTACGCACCTAAATGTTCTCACAGTTCTTCTCCCCTTCTTCTTTTTCGGAGGTGGAGTCTTTAAAGAGAGGGTTGAAGGTCATTTCGTCTTCACAATCGCTCCCGAAGGTAAGAACATGGGTTTTTTTTCCTTTCCAGACTGGTATCAACCATATGACAGTTGCCAGTTGTTTTCTCATGCGCACTTGTTAAACTTTTTTGCTGTCGACGAGTTTCGCGTTTCATCCTCTTGAAGTGTTTTTGATGGGCAACATATTCTTGCCACCACTTCTTGAAGGCAGTGCATTCTTCAGTGGGATGAGTAACCCTCCGAGGATATAAGCAGTAGTTTGGATGTGAATCCACTCCGTCGAGGCATATGACCTCGGGAGAGATTCCCATGAGAGGTGGTAGCTTCATTCCCCTTGACAGGGCTTTGGCGAAGCGCTTCTCTGCTTTGATCCTGCTCTTATTTGTAGCAGGTGTGCTTCGGTTTGGTTGGAGTACTTTACGACTCATCCTTACCGCAGCTTCTTCATCCTGACACTGACGCTTAGCCTTTTCGTATATGGTTGTTTCGCGTTCTCGGTCAGCTTTGCTTTTTCAAAAAGCTTTGTTTAACAGCCTATCGATCAGGTCTTCTGGCAGTTCCGGGGATTTTAGTGCTGATTCTGCCCCCAGTTCCTCTGCGTTGTTTTCTGACACTGAGGGAGTTTCTTCGTCATTTAACAACGAATGGGAGATCATGTGGCAACATGCTACATAGTTTTCGGTTTTTTCTGATGAGTCATTTTTCTCATCGTTGTCACTATCTTCGTTCTTAAGAATATGCTTGAGGAACTCTTCGAAGGTAACCGGTATCCGCGCCTTCTGGTTGTACTCCTCCAGCGCGTCGATGTACTTTTGAATGTTTGTGCACTTGTCGTCATACTCGGCAGGCTGCACAGGCTTCTTGGTCTTCTTATTTTTCTTCAAAGACCTTGAAGGCTTGACTTAGGAATTTTTCCTTTTGTCAACAATTTTTGGTACGGGACGTGGTTTCAACGTCCCTTCGATGACTTCGGGCTCAAGTGGGCTTCTCTACATGACTGCCGGACATGCATGTAGATCCTTCAGCATTCTTTTGGTTTTAGTTGAAAGAACGATTACCAATGGAGTTTCTTCTATGAGCGAGCATGATGTCCCCGGTGCATCCACATTTTTGGGAGTGTGCTTCTATGGCGGGTTCACCCTCCAGTTCTCAGAAAGCGCGAACTTCCCCTGTTGATACTGATCCTCGACCCAGTTCTTGAAGACGTAGCAATCCTCAATTGGGTGGCTCACCATTCTGTGATAGGAGCAGTAGTTGGGGTTGTTGACGTCGTCGGGTTATGGTAGACGTCGTGGGTCTGGCAATGTGATGAGTTTTTTATGCATTGCCAACTCAAATAGTATCCTCGTCTTATCACGGGGAAACGAGTAAGCGCGTCCTAACCTTTCTTCCAGGAATAGGCGTGGACGTGCATTATTTTGGCGAGCTGCCGGTTTTGGGTCACTCAGTTGTTGTTGAGTGTTGGCGACGAAGGCTGCTTTCCCTTTACCCTTGGCGTTTCGAGGGTCCATATTTGAAGAGGAAGGCCCGTAGCCCATTTAGGCCAGTTTATCGATCAAAGCCTAGAAGGTCGTCGGCTTGAAGAACGTCATGAACTGGGACACAGTCGTTTGCGGATCTAGGGTCCCGATGAACATGCCCATGGCAGGGGATTCTTCGATGCGTTGTTCGCATTTTGACCATAGGTTTCGCCACCGGATCGCGTATTGGACCCGGGTTTCTCCCAGTTTTACCTTGGCATTGATTAATACCATGACCGGGGTGCGCTCGCTTGCACTAGCGAACCGCTGTGTGAACAATAGTTCCATTTCTATGAATGTCCTCATGGAGTCATTTGGGAGCTCCGAGTACCATTCAAAGGCTGTCTTTGATAAGCTGCCAACGAACTGGAGAAGCAACAGTTTGTCGTCGCTTCCAGTGTTACCGCACAGAGCTCTGAACTGCGTGACGTGTTGATGTGGGTTGCCTGTCCCCTTATACACATGGAACTTAAGGATCGTATATCCCGGCAGGTACTTGATTTGATCATACCAGCCTGAATACGGTCGCCCAGTTTTGACGATTTGGCCGGCCGCTTCATTCGCTTGATGAGCTCGTATTTGTTGAGCGGTGTAATCATCAAGAGCAGCCTTGGAGACTGTTTCCTCCTTAGCTGTTGATAGAACTAGAAAAGGGTTTGATGTTTCCCCTCTATCATCCTCGATGATTATCGGTGGATCCTCGGCTGGAGGGCCAGATCATCATTCTAACCATGTCCTAGGACAGAAGCGCCATCTACTTTATGTTAGCAGCGTGTTCCGCGGCCTCCTTGTCCTTTCTTTCAAGCACCCTTCGTATGAACTCTGTATCGGTCTCCTGCTCTTGGCGCTGCTCACTTGCTGGTTCCAGACTTTCTTTCTATCCGGTGAGTGCTGCCATTTTCTTCAGCATCTCCTAGAGCTTCTGTTGTTGCTCATGAGCTTTTGTCAATGACCAAGTTTGCGGTCGATGAGCCACGGAAGCACGGCTTTCCTCTTTCCCGGAAGCCATGTGGACCGTATGCACGATCATGCCCCCAGACTTGGGGCGTTTGGGTCCAACACCTTTGGAATTTGCCACAGGCGGTAGGATTTTCTCCGGCCTCATCCTTTTGTTGGAGGTCGAAGTTGAAGGAGCCGTTGTAATAGGCACCTGTGTATAAGAAGCCCCTTGCTGTATGACAGAGGAGTGGTCTTCCTCTTGCCGAGCCTTCGATTTCTTCGGTCGACGAGAGTAGTTCTGGTCAATCATGGAGTCCTGGACTTTCCGCCAGACCCTGTGAATTTGGGAGGAGAGCCATTGTTGGGGCCACTCCGGCTTTGCCTGCACTGTGAATTTTCCTGTTAAAGACCGACGTCATTGGCAAGATTTGATTGGAGACGGTTAGCCTCTTGGAGACCAATCGCCTGACTGGTGAAGCACTTTTGACGGCTTCATTTGCAGCAGGAATTGTGAGGGCTGTACTTTCTGGGGTAGCCTATTCGGGAATCACGGGCTTCTTTTCCGTCCTGCTTGAGCTTTGGCCTAGCCCATTAAAGACTGAGACCCCCCTTTTGGACGGCTCATTGAGAGGAGCTGTTGCGGTCGTCAGTCGGTGGAAGACCGACTTCTTGGGAACATCGGGTTGCGGTGTTGAGGCACCGACGCTCATTGGTGGGAGCATGGTCCCAAAGAACAATCCGGTAGTAGCTTGAGTTACCTGCCCCACCGGCATTGAAAAGATGGAGACCGCATTGGGCCCGTAGTCACTCATCCAGTTGGGGTGGAGCAGGAGTTGCTGTTGCAGGTTGTGCAGTTGGAAGCCATTGATGTTCTCTTCTTCTGCACAGGAGCAAGACACCAAATCTTAGTACCTCGAATCCAAAGGCAACCATAACGAACCGTGATTTTGTTCGCGAAACACGACACACGTAGTGTGGAGTGGAAAGAGGAAAAAGTCCTACTGGGCGTGCCAGAATCTGTTCATCGCCGGAAGACATACCAAGACATCGGGACGCCCGGCCTGAATCCAGGGGGCAGATGCTATTTAGATTTATCTGTCCACCTCTCCGAAGATACCAAGTTGATCTATGGCACCATATATCGGAGGTTTGGACTGACAAGACCATTGTAGCAGATTTTATGAGATCCCCCTTCATTTTATGAGGGGTTTTTGATTGTGGGGATGCTCTTCCCTGCAGGCGCAATCCCCTGCAGTTAATTACGTTACCGCATTGCGATAACCACTTTCTTCTGCTCCGGAAGTTCACTTCGTATCGTGTGTGCTTTTGTTTATTTTGGTTGCTCGTGGATTATATACAGAGACTAATTTATGATGTTGCCCGTAGAGCGTGGATTAGTCCAAATCCGTATATTTTTAGATTTGGGTTTGGGTTGATTTAAGGATCGTTAATCTAGTTTGAGATTAAGATCGACTTAAAACATATGAGTGTTCGGGCTCAAGTATTTTAGTTTAAGGACATCGCGGTCTATTATCGCCATGTTTGAGGCGTAATGTTAGTTTAAGGATATTTCGGTCTATTATCGCCGTCTTTGGCGGAGAATATTAGTTTAGAGACATTTCGGTCCATTATTCATCTTGCGCGCACGTGTATTTGTTACGTGACGAAGTGAATAATAGAGATATGGAATGTGCCCAATTTTGCGCATGATCCGATTTGAGGCATGCGCGTCAATTTGGAAGTGCATCAGCGAAAGAAGTTGTTGGTCATCGGGATCCGCCACCTCTCTGAAGACGTTGAGAATTACAACGACATGTATCAGAGATGTGGAGAGATGTACCCTTTTGAACTAAATCCCGTATTTGAGGGAAAAGAGATTATTGTGGACCTAAGAATCATTAGTCGTATTTGAGACTAAGATTACTTTAGGAGACATAGGATGGATATCATTTTGGATATCATCAATGTGAGACTACTAGTCATTTTTGAAACTAAGATCAGTTTGGGAAACCATGAGTAATATGAGCTCAGTTGATTTAAAATCAAAAAGGTTTAACCTCAAGAAACTTAACCGATTTGGGCTAAGATATAATTTCACCACGGTGCTAAGCACTGAGACATACAGTGCTCACGTGCGTTTCACGTGGGCACTGGATTAGTGCTAAGCACTAAAGTCCTGTGGTACTCATGTGTGAAACACGTGAGGCGCTCAGATGTGAGCATTTTTAGTCGTTTTTGACTAATCATGGAGTGCTGAGCACTCTGCATGATACTCACGTAGGAAGCACGTGAGCGCTAGGCTTTAGGCTTTATTTGTTCATTTCCTTCTTTTTACAGAAGTGCGAAGCACTTGGATAGAGCTCATGTGTGTTTCACGTGACTGCTTCTTTTTGGGGCGGCTGCCTAATTGACAAAGAAGTTTTTCTTTGCTCTTCAGGCGCCCACGTGGAAAACACGTGAGGCGGTTTTTGTTTTTTCTTATTTTGAGCACTCACGTGGGAAACAGTGAGGCAGTTTTAGCTTTGCATTTGCTTATTTTGAGCACTCACATGGAAAACACGCGGGGGCGGTTTTAGCTTCTTCTTTTTTTGCTTACTTTGAGCACTCACGTAGAAAACATATGAGGTAGTTTTGGTTTTGCTTTTGCTTATTTTGAGCACTCACGTGGGAAACACGTAAGGCTCCATAACAGTGTTGAGACGCCAAGTTATTCTTGTTGTTTGTTTTCAGAGATATTTGATCTCTATTAATGACATTTTTAGTCATTGATGATCGTCTTGGATTATCATTATTGTTTGTATTGAAGAACTAAGTTCTTTTGGCAGGGTTAAACCCTAATTCTTGGAGGAATTAAATTCCCATATGCTCCTGTTCTTTTCTTTTTTTTAACTTAGTTCTTTTCTCCTAAGTTTTGAATCTGCAGTACAGAATCGCCCTGATGAAAATTAAATTCTCAAATTGTGGGGAGATCTGCTTCTGCCAATCTCAACCAGAGAAAGAACTGAGTTCTTATATGAAGGGTTAAGCCTTTAGAGAGGCAAAAAAGAGACATTATGATCTCTATGGGTTTTTTACCTAGGGTTTCAATGATGCAAGTCTTCTTCTTTGAGAATTAAATTCTCTTTCTTTTTCAAGAGCTCACTGTATATTTTTTTTTTGCAGAAGCTTGCGGAGAGTTCTATCTGTATATTCTCTCTCTTCTCTCTCGATGTGTCCCTTTTTTTTCTATCTCCTTGCTCCTATTTATAGGAGAAGAGAAAATATCAACTTGTTAAGACAATCTCTGATTGAGAGATCATGATTGATTTTATAATCAATCCAAAATGATCTTTTTAGATCAATTGGTGAAGTTTATTCACTTTTGGATTTTTAATCCAAACGCTCTCAGTTTAACATTAAAGTTTTCTTGTTTGTTGTTCAGTCAAAAATATTGCAATCTTTAACATAACAATTTTCTCACTTTTCTAATCATCTAAGGATGTTTGTTATAATTATAACACGTATTACAAGTTCATC
Organism: Agapanthus africanus; assembly: GCA_030015575.1. NCBI lineage: Eukaryota > Viridiplantae > Streptophyta > Magnoliopsida > Asparagales > Amaryllidaceae > Agapanthus > Agapanthus africanus. The sequence continues at coordinate 413,848,759 of CM057338.1, read as the reverse complement.
TGGAAAATATCAATTACCACGTGTTATACATTATAATCAACATTTTGGAAGAAAATTGTGTGTTTATTATTTCACGCATGATATTGTATATCTCAACATTCTTCATCGAGAATTTGTGCAGAAAATTATTTCAAGACAGATATCGGAATCGCAAATTCGCCGACAAAATACAGGAAATCAAAGAGTTAAAATCTGGCAGAGATTCAGAAGAGATAAGAAGATTCTAGATATCACCTGAACACCAATTGACCAACACCAAACTACACAAGAAAAATGAAGCAACGATCTCACGAATCGGCCGTGGATACGCGGCCGAGCCAGGCCGATACGCTGCGGATCCGCGGCCGAGTTGTGGGCTCCGGTGACGATACTTTTCCAGAAGCTTCATCTCAACTTCCTAGCTTGCTGAGGACGCTCCATTGTAACAACATTTTTCTGCAAACTTCCCTACAACAGCCTACCTTCTTGAGGAAGCTTGATAACTACCTTATTCTAGAAGTTTCCCTACAACTACCTAGCTTCTTAGGGAAGATTGATCTAGCTTCTATTAGAAGATTGGTGAAGGGCTATAAAAAGGGACCTAAGCCTATATTAATGAGGTTGTTGATGGTAGTCGATTTCTAGTACACAAACCAAAACCAAATCCAATTCAATTCCAAATCAAGATCCAAATCAAGAATCGTTGAGAACAACATCAAGCGAAGAAATTCAAGATCATTTACACGAAGCCGATCGTCATCAAGAGCACGAGATTCTCGACAGGTCCAAGTCTCACGGAGATCGAGCAAGGCGAAATTCGACGAAATAGTTACCTCTTCAAGGGAGCGATCAAGAGCAATTCTTGTAACCTCGGATTGAAGGAATGTGTAATTAGAAGTTGATTAATAAAGGTGATCATTTGTTAATTCTCGTTTTCTTTAAACTTTCGCATTATGAAATTTCTAGTTCTTGATTCTTCCATTTTTATGATGCGTGAGTGAAATCTCCGCTTGCTAAGCATTCGAAGGAATTCGGTAGATCAAATGGTGATAAAATCTTATACACATCTTAAGTCTTATGAAAATTATGAACTTTAGGAAAAAGAATCGTCAATGACCAAATTTGGAACGAGATCACCGTTCTTGATAATTTTGTTGCAATTTGGGATTAAATGACTGATGATTATCTTTGCTAAAGACTAGATTTGAATGATGATCAATGAAAAGACAAGGGATGGTGAAAGAGAAACCCTAGTTTCTTCAATAGATCCCTAATCTTCATTCATCGCCATCGTTCTAGCTATAATTCATCAATAGATAAGATAAGTCATTATTAATATTCATCATTGCTACTAATTCCTATCGAATCCTACAAGCTATTCTACATTTTCTTGATAACTAAAATTGATTTTGGACACTTTCTTAATTACTAAATCTTTAACTCTTTCTTGATTTTTCTTGAAAATATTTCATCTAATAAATCTTGATTCATCTTCTTGAATTTTCTTTACTGTTTTCTTTCGACTCAACTAAATCAAGAACGAATAAATACACAAATCTCAGTGGACGACCCGTTCTCGTTAATGAACCACAACAACACCGTTATTGATTGCGGCTATAAATTCTTTGATTGCGATAACACTTTTCATACGGATCATAGAAAATCGATCAATCAAATGGCGCCTTTGCCGGGGATGCGTGCGTAATTTGTTCGTTCTTGCTATTTGAGTTGAAATATTATTATTCCATCAAAAATTTGAATCAAAATCGCAACGTGTGCTTAATGATTAGTGTGTGAATTTTGCAAGGAAATCTGGAATTACTACAGCAGTGAGAAAATTATTCAGATCATTTCATCTAGGACCGAGGATCAAAGGGAGTAGCAGTACAAAATTTCGTTCAAAGAACTGTTCATACGACCGCGGAAGCGCGGCAAGAAGCTACAATCCGCGGCGGAACCGCGGTTGTTTTGACTATTTAGGGTTCCATAATTCTCTGGTATATTCTATACTTTCTTATCTCTTCTCTGATCTATCCAATAACAACTTTTCTGCAGTATTCTTTGCAAAAATTCGCCGCTAAAAAAAATAAAAATTTGTTGTGTGTTTTGATATTGGTTGTTTGTGCATATTGTAATACGGAAATTAAGGGGCAAAAACCAAATTTAGATTGGGTGGGGAATTCATTACCTTTCCTAAACCCCACAAATCACAAAATTAGCATTCGCATCACCCTCATTAACTAAAAAATATCTAGACAAGACTCTAAGGTCCGTCGCGCTCAATTAGGATAGAAGAAGGTCGTGGGTAATCTATTGCTTATCCGCATTTCTTTTGTGGTGTCTGTTGGATATATATATGCCCTAGAGGCCTTCATTGTATAGACTGTTAGGGATATGTATGTACATGACAATCTTGCTTATGATATTAAGCTATTTGGTTTGTCTTTATCTTAAACGTGTGATATATTTTACTTATAAACATGTTGATAAAGCCCATAGGGTGTTTTCCTGACTACCGGCGTTGTGATGGCAGTCATACTTGTGGGAGCTGGATAGTACATAGGCACATCCTTAAAATGTCCCTGGTCGCAGGAGTATCGAGACTGGGCATCGATGCTCCAGAGTAGACTAGTGTATACATATCTAGACCCTGACGAGGGGCGATGGATTGGTCTCGCAGCCATTGGTGATGTGCACCTAAGATTGTATACAGATGCTCACTACATGTGAGTACACCGGACATGACTCGCCGAGAACTGACTGGATGGTACTATACCTAACGTCAGATAGCAGTTCTCAGGTGACATGTGTGCAGATAGTCTGTTGACTTAAGGTCGTCATTTGTCTCGTGTGAGTTCCCACTGTGCTTTTATTACTACTCTACCACGGCTCAAAGGAGTCGTGCAAACAGGTTTTAGTTGGGCACAGTCCCGAGCCACGTGGAGGCAGCGAGCGACTGTTAGGGATTCGTCTCTCCCGGTCTAGGGAGTTGATATCGCACTGTGATCGGTTGGTCATTACCATAAGTCCCTGGCCAGGGCTGATTGAGAATTACTGATGGACTGATCAGTAGATTCTTGGATGGTCTTGAGCCATGCCGGCACGACTTGTATGGTTATTAGGGGTCTGACTTTCACCACCTCCCTAGACCATACATGCGATACTCTTAGACGAATAGACCGGACTGCGCAGGTATTGTCACGGACAGGCTCAGTAGGAGTTCGGATGGGTTTCCTCATCGGCCTTCTTATCGACATCTACCTGGGGACCGTTGCGTACAGCTAGTGCCGCTTGCGGTATGTGGTTAAACCCACTGCCAGCGTAGTAGTCGAGTCTTTAGAGTCCCACACAGAGGGTTTCCCTACTCCAGGCGAAACGATATAGAGGTCGTATGGTTTTACGATAAGGGTTCGGACGCATACGTGTGTTTACACACGTACGACGTTCGGACAGTTTTTTACTAGTCGGCTTTGGTTTAAGCCAGATTCTAGTATCAGGTTATTATATTTATACAGTCTAAAGTTTTTCCGTGTTTTCACGGATAGGATGGGCGTTCTCGTAATTTTACGGGAAGCTTCTAGAAGCATGGTGGCTTGAGGGTTTAGGTGGCATTTTCATTAAATGCATTTGTGACTTATTTGTATGATTCATCCATATCATTAATGCATCATTAAATGGTTAATGACTCATATAGTGAATCACACAAATAGAATTAATGAAGCATGATGAATAATCATATTTATTCATTTATTTGATAAATCATTATGCTTCATATATTCAAGTGAGAAACAATTTCATTATCATTATCATGTTCACCTTCTCTCTCCTCAAGCTCACTCTTTCTTCAAACCCTAATCGTACCACTCATGTGTTGAGATCAAGAATTAGAATAGACTAATTAATCCATAACCTCACTTTATATCACCTAGGTTCCTTTGATTAGCAACTAAAGAAACTTAGTTACCTCAAGATTAGAGGTGAAGCTTAGATTAGGGCTCTCGGGTGGATCATCATCACGTAGAGGAGGCCGAGGAGGACGTAGAGAACGAAAAGACGAAGGACAAGGTTCACTAGGTATAATCTCTTCTCACAGTAGTTAAGAACTTCTATGTAATTGTTAGATATCGTTTAGTAAAGATTCTTCGGTTAGTCGATGTTTGCATATAGAACAAGATCGTTTTTCATATTTCCGCCTCCCCGCAACTCGTGGGGTGTTGTACATCGACTTACAGTGGTATCAGAGACTCGCTAAATAATAATTAACTCATTTGGAAAGTCGTAAGAATTTCGAACGCAAAACGAACCGAAAAATATATCGTATTCACATAGTTTCTGTCGAATTTAAATTGAGGTCTAAAATTTTTTCAGGGGCCTCTAAAAATACAAGCAGGGAAACCTAAGAACACTGGAGAAATTTGGGTGCATGAATCGGCCAAACAGCCTCGGAACCGTGGCCGATCCCACCGATCCGCCGCGGATCCGCGGCCGAGTTGAGCCCGATTTACCCCAAATCTCCCCAGTTACTCTTCTGTGAATATTTTGTCTTTTCTGGAATGTTTATTTTTTGCTCAAGTCTCAGCTTTACAGAGAAGTTTTGGAGTAGAATCTAATGTGTTTGATCGATCGAAATTATACGATGTTTGCTAATTTGATTATATCTGTGAACTGTTTAATGTGTTCGTAAACCTCCCCCAACTGCTAGTATATCGGTTGGTAAGGGGTTGCACATTTCTGTAATGTTTTAACTGTTTGTGATTATGAACTGTATTGGATTGTTGTGATGATTAGCCAGGGTTTTAAGAGGGTTATTATATTCATTTATTCGATGTAATTGTAATATGTTGTAATATTATTTTGCGGGGCACATCCAGGTTGCGGTTGTAGCCACCGTTGTATTATTTCATTTTACTATTTTTGCTCCTTGGATAGACCCAAGGTGGGGTGCACAAACTACCGGGTACTTTGAAGTGTTTAGTGGCCTACTCACGTTGTTGAGGGAGACCGCTTCACTTCGGGTACTTGGCGGGTAGTTTGTCGTACCCGTAGGGGTCTAGGGTGGGGTAATGGCTATTCATCACAACTGTGTAATCCGTCTTTCGTTGCAGGCTCAAAAGAAACGCGGATTGCTTGTATATCCAATAATGTTCATCTATGATCTGGAATGCCTATTATTGCGTCTGACGAATGTACAATATCTATATATGATAGCTATTTAGACGTCACTTATGTTTTACACCCGCGCTAGCCCAGCCCCCGCTCTGCCGTTAGTTAAGTAACCTAACGGGTGATGACGGGACCCCGTGGCGAATGCGGATGGCATAAGAGGACGTTGTATTTTCGTTGTTTTCTGTAATGATAGGTTAATAATGGGACGCATTATCATTAATGCAAAGAAAATAAAACCTAAACAAAATCGTTGGAACAATTTCAAAACCACTCGGTTTTCTTCAAAAAGCAAATTTTAAATGCGGAGCTTAAACCACTCCTTTTAAAAAGGGCTATCTTGGTTCCTTCGATTATATCAAGTTCACTACGTTAACGGTTTTTTGCTAAAAACCAGCCGTAACGCTCCGTCGTTTCAAATAAACAGCACATCGTATTCATGCTATGTTTGTTGGCCTACGTCAAGGCATAGTGTATGGTAGCAATGTGTTGCTTATTTGTTGCATAGATAGATGCATTAGTTTAGGACAGACGTACAGTCTTGTTGGTCTACGTCAAGGGCGAGTACGATGGACCTAAATTAATCAGGACAACGACGGGTAGAACTTGACTTGCGTCTTATGATTTGTTGGTCTACATCAAGGTCATAAGAGCTTGGGGTAAAAATCACATCGGGAGTTTCAAACATAAAAGAAACTTGCAGATTTAGCATACATTCTGGAGTGTGGTGACTAAAGTGGCTTCCATCTAGGGCATCATGCAATGATAGTTGGATCCCGATCCCACTGATGAGTAGGATTACTCTCGGGAAATTTTTCTCACTTAACAATCAATGCTATAAACCAAGTAGGTGTCTAGAAAGGTGTTAGAGGGGCTACGCCTCCAGGGAAAAGAGGTTCTTTAATTAAGGAACTTCGCGAAAGCGTTGGAAAACCTCCCTCGAAGTACCAACACTGGCCTGGCTGAAAGGTTAAGCAAGTATTGTAACGTATGATTAAATCCTGACTAATTCTTCTTTTAGGTTTTGAAGAAGGATTTGAGGAAACAGTGGGAGCCATCCTGTTTAGATAAATTAATAAACCAATCTAAACTTGCAAGAGCATATGCTGAGTGTTTCTTCTCTCTCTCTCTCTCTCTCTCTGGCAGCTACCATGACAGGACTAAAACTATCACTTGAAAAAAAATATATACTGACCTGGCAGAACTATAAAAATTGGCTAAGGAACGTTAACATTGCACTGACTTATGAAAAAGTAGCATATGTTACCACCGCTGTTCCCCTCTTATCCCAGGACAAGATTCCTCAGTTGCGGACAAGGAGGTTCGCAAAACCTGAGATCTAGACTGTGAGAGAGCTAAGTGTATCGTGCTGGTGTCCATGAATAATGAACTCCAGAAACAGCACGAGAGTATGGATATTATATCCATCTTTCTCCATTGCAAAGAATTGTATGGGGTGCACTCCCGTATCGCGAGGTACGAGACCTCAAGGAAACTTTTCCAGATGTGGTTGGCTCCAGGATCACCTGTAGGAGAGCACGTCCTAAAAATGATCAGCCTCGTTGAGGAACTCGCAAACCTGGGATGCGTGCTAGAGAATGATTTGTACATCGACTTGATTTTACAGTCCCTTCCCCACACCTTCTCTCAGTTCGTGCTGAACTTCAACATGCACGAAATGGAAGCTGATCTTCCAAAGCTCCTCAACATGTTGAGGGTAGCAGAGACCTCCTTGAAAAAGGAGAAGACCCCCGTTCTGTATGTTGGCCAATCATCCTCTTCTAAATCTAAAGCGAAAGCTAAATGGAAGAAGAAGATGAAAACCACCAAACCGAAAGGCGGGGTCAAGAAGGTGCAGGGAACGAACAAGGCAGGAAGGGTGAAGGCGGATAAGAACGAGTGCTATTATTGTCACAAGCAAGGGCACTGGAAGAAGGATTGTTTGGCCTTCAAAGCCAAGGACAAGAAGCAAGTTGTTGCTTCTGCTTCAGGTGTGTTTGTAATCGAAAATTGTCTTTCAGTAAACTTTACATCATGGGTACTTGATACCGGTTCTGGTTCTCACATCTGTAATTATTTGCAGGATCTGAGAAATAGTAGAGCACTGGGGACAGGTGATATGACTCTCCGGATGGTCAATGGAATGCATGTAGATGCTATTGCAATAGGGGAATATCACCTAGGGTTGACTAGTGGGCACATTTTGGTGTTGTACAGCCGTTTTTGTATTTCCAGTATGCTGTGTAATATTATATCAGTATTTTTGTTATCTAATGAAGGATATAATTTTGCGCTTGAAAGAAATGTCATGAACATTCTCCTAAATCAAGAAATGATTGGGTTTGGCACACTGGAAAACAGCATATACATACTTAATCAACCTCAAATTTTCAATATTCAAAACACACTTAAAAGAAAGGCTCCAGATTCAAATCAAGCCTTCCTATGGCATTGTAGACTTGGTCATATAAACGAAACAAGGTTGACAAAGTTACATAAAGATGGATATTTAGATCAGTTTGAATATTCATCATATGCAACTTGTCGATCATGTATCAAAGGAAAAATGACCAAATCTTTGTTCACCGGACACGGAGAAAGAGCCACAGAACTCTTGGGACTTGTATACAGTGATGTATGTGGTCCAATGTCTACACATGCACGAAGCGGTCACTCCTACTTCATCACTTTTACTGATGACTTCTCTAGGTATGGACATGTGTTCTTAATGAAGCATAAATCCGAGGCCTTTGAGAAGTTTAAGGAGTATAAAAATGAAGTGGAGAAACAGACTGGTAAAAGCATCAAGACACTTCGATCTGATCGAGGTGGAGAATACTTAAGTACCAGTTTCCTTGAATGCTTAAAAGAGAATGGAATTCTCTCTCAGCTTACTCCGCCTTATACACCTCAGCATAATGGTGTATCAGAAAGAAGGAATCGCACGCTACTAGATATGGTGCGTTCAATGATGAGTAGTGCTGAGTTGCCACTTTCTTTCTCGGGTTTTGCTCTAGAATCAGCAGCATACCTATTGAATAGAGTTCCGACTAAGTCTGTGTCTACCACTCCATATGAAATGTGGAGCGAGAAGAGACCATATCTCAAGTATATCAAGATATGGTGGTGTCCGGCATATGTTAAAAAGCATAATCCGGACAAGCTCGAGGCACGATCGGTTTTGTACAAGTTTGTAGGATACCCCAAGCATTCAAGGGGTATCTGGTCTACCACACTGAAGAACAAAAGGTGTTTGTCGCTCGCCACATTATCTTCTTAGAAAGCGAATTTCTTGCAAAAGAAATTAGTGGGAGCGCGGTAGAGCTGGAAGAAATTCCAGAACCTCAAACTGCTGCCGAGGACTTAGTAGAACCTCAGGTTTCAATAGAACCTGACGAACCAACGCCACTCCGCAGATCTAGTAGGCTTTCTCATCCTCCTGAAAGGTACTATGGGTTTCTTCTAGATAGGGATAGAGAGGATTGCATCATCGATGATGATGAGCCTACTAATTTTCAGCAGGCTATCACGAGTAAAGACTCGGTGAAGTGGCTGGATGCTATAAGATCCGAAATGGAATCCATGTACACCAATAAAGTATGGACTTTAGAAGTTGATCCTCATGGGGTGAAACCAGTTGGATGCAAATGGATCTTTAAAAAGAAGATTGGTGCATTTGGACAAGTGGAAACCTACAAAGCTAGACTCGTTGCAAAACGTTTTCGTCAAAGACCAGGATTGGACTATGATGAAACCTTTTCACCAGTAGCTATGCTTAAATCCATTCGGATCCTACTTGCCATTGCTGCCTTCCATGACTATGAAATCTGGCAGATGGACGTAAAAACAGCTTTTCTAAATAGACATTTAGAAGAGAGTGTTTACATGGATCAACCAGAAGGTTTCTTAGACAGTGAGCGTAGCGGAAAAGTGTGCAAATTGCTTAAATCCATTTATGGATTAAAGCAAGCATCGCGGAGTTGGAACATCTGCTTTGATGAGACATTCAAAGAATTTGACTTTATCAAAAATGTAGACGAGCCATGTATTTATAGGAAGATTGTAGAAGGAGCAGTAGTCTTCCTCGTTTTGTACGTTGACGACATACTACTGATAGGGAATGATGTCCCTATGCTACAATCAGTAAATCTCTTCTTGTCACATAAATTCTCCATGAAATTCTTGGGAGATGCATCCTACATTCTGGGCATTAAGATCTATCGTGATAGATCCAATAGAATGTTGGGACTTTCACAGTCCAGGTATATTGACACTATACTAAAGAGATTTAGTATGGAAGATTCCAAGCGCAGTAATTTACCCGCTTGTCACGGGATCACCCTTTCCAAAGAGATGTCTTCAAAGACTGATGAAGAGAGGGCTCGCATGGGCATTATATCCTACGCTTCGGCAGTATGATCTATAATGTATGCGATGTTATGTACCAGACCAGATGTAGCTTACGCACTTAGTGTGGTAAGCAGGTATCAATCTGACCCAGGTGAGAAGCATTGGATAGTGGTAAAGAACATTCTCAAGTACCTGAGAAGGACTAAGGAGATGTTCTTGGTTTACGGTAATGGAGACCTCCAAATCGAGGCTTTTACCGACTCTGGCTTCCAAAGTGAAAAAGATGACTCTAAATCCATTTCGGGTTTTGTGTTTACCCTCAATGGAGGGGCGGTATGTTGGAGGAGTTCCAAACAGGATACCGTCGCAGACTCAACTATGGAGGCTGAGTATATAGCTGCTAGTGAAGCCGCGAAAGAAGCTGTCTGGATGAGGAAGTTCATCTCTGAACTTCAGGTGGTTCCGTCCATTGCCAATCCAATACCTTTGTATTGTGATAACAATGGGGCTGTAGCATTAGCGAAGGAACCAAGGTCCCATCAGAAATCCAGGCATATCTTAAGGCGGTATCACCTGATCAGGGAGATCGTGGATCGTCGAGAGATCGAGGTGCAGAGAGTGGACACAAAAGACAACAGGGCAGATCCATTCACCAAGGCCGTCCCTCAAGTCCAGTTCGAGAGGCTGTTTGAGATGTTGGGCATGCGGTACGCCAACAACTGGATCTAGTGCAGACAGTGGGTACTCATTGCGCCAATTATAGGCCTTAGTGCAAGTGGGAGATTATTGGATATATATATGCCCTAGAGGCCTTCATTGTATAGACTGTTAGGGATATGTATGTACATGACAATCTTGCTTATGATATTAAGCTATTTGGTTTGTCTTTATCTTAAACGTGTGATATATTTTACTTATAAACATGTTGATAAAGCCCATAGGGTGTTTGCCTGACTACCGGCGTTGTGATGGCAGTCATACTTGTGGGAGCTGGATAGTACATAGGCACATCCTTAAAATATCCCTGGTCGCAGGAGTATCGAGACTGGGCATCGATGCTCCAGAGTAGACTAGTGTATACATATCTAGACCCTGACGAGGGGCGATGGATTGGTCCCGCAGCCATTGGTGATGTGCACCTAAGATTGTATACAGATGATCACTACATGTGAGTACACCGGACAGGACTCGCCGAGAACTGACTGGATGGTACTATACCTAACGTCAGATAGCAGTTCTCAGGTAACATGTGTGCAGATAGTCTGTTGACTTAAGGTTGTCATTTGTCTCGTGTGAGTTCCCACTGTGCTTTGATTACTACCCTACCACGGCTCAAAGGAGTCGTGCAAACAGGTTTTAGTTGGGCACAGTCCCGAGCCACGTGGAGGCAGCGAGCGACTGTTAGGGATTCGTCTCTCCCGGTCTAGGGAGTTGATATCGCACTGTGATCGGTTGGTCATTACCATAAGTCCCTGGCCAGAGCTGATTGAGAATTACTGATGGACTGATCAGTAGATTCTCGGATGGTCTTGAGCCATGCCGGCACGACTTGTATGGTTATTAGGGGTCTGACTTTCACCACCTCCCTAGACCATACATGCGATACTCTTAGACGAATAGACCGGACTGCGCAGATATTGTCACAGACAAGCTCAGTAGGAGTTCGGATGGGTTTCCTCATCGGCCTTCTTATCGACATCTACCTGGGGACCGTTACGTACAGCCAGTGCCGCTTGCGGTCTGTGGTTAAACCCACTGCCAGCATAGTAGTCGAGTCTTTAAAGTCCCACACAGAGGGTTTCCCTACTCCAGGCGAAACGATATAGAGGTCGTCTGGTTTTACGATAAGGGTTCGGACGCATACGTGTGTTTACACACGTACGACGTTCGAACAGTTTTTTACTAGTCGGCTTTGGTTTAAGCCAGATTCTAGTATCAGGTTATTAGATTTATACAGTCTAAAGTTTTTCCGTGTTTTCACGGATAGGATGGGCGTTCTCGTAATTTTACGGGAAGCTTCTAGAAGCATGGTGACTTGAGGGTTTAGGTGGCATTTTCATTAAATGCATTTGTGACTCATTTGTATGATTCATCCATATCATTAATGCATCATTAAATGGTTAATGACTCATATAGTGAATCACACAAATAGAATTAATGAAGCATGATGAATAATCATATTTATTCATTTATTTGATAAATCATTATGCTTCATATATTCAAGTGAGAAACAATTTCATTATCATTATCATGTTCACCTTCTCTCTCCTCGAGCTCACTCTTTCTTCAAACCCTAATCCTACCACTCATGTGTTGAGATCAAGGATTAGAATAGACTAATTAATCCATAACCTCACTCTATATCACCTAGGTTCCTTTGATTAGCAACTAAAGAAACTTAGTTACCTCAAGATTAGAGGTGAAGCTTAGATTAGGGCTCTCGGGTGGATCATCTATCACGTAGAGGAGGCCGAGGAGGACATAGAGAACGAAAAGACGAAGGACAAGGTTCACTAGGTATAATCTCTTCTCATAGTAGTTAAGAACTTCTATGTAATTGTTAGTTATCGTTTAGTAAAGATTCTTCAGTTAGTCGATGTTTGCATGTAGAACAAGATCGTTTTTCATATTTCCGCCTCCCCGCAACTCGTGGGGTGTTGTACATCGACTTACAGTGTCTAAGGCAAGTGTGTCTAAGGCAAGTGGTTACTTAATTAGGCCCGCTACTTAGGTAGCGGATACTTCCCACTTACCTGCCACTTACCTGGCCACAGGAGGGATAAAGAGGTAGTAGAGGATTTATCCTGCGATTTGTCTTCTGAAAGTCTGGGAGCGGTCTAGTGACTTGACCTAGGTGACCATAGATCTAGGGTTGATTGTGCATTTTTGTTGTGATTTTTCTAAATCCGTCTTTTTCAAAAACAAACCAAAAACAAACCACTTTCTCTAATTATCACAAACGCTGCCACTTGTGCTAAACCGTTTAGTACATGTTCGGCTGGACACGGGATTCTAGTGCCCGTCTTGTCCGCATTTCTCCTATCGACTCCGAAGTCAGTAATTCTACATCTTCTTTTTCTCCACCCACCATATCGACCGCGATGGACGTATTTCCATCAAACTTTAATAACACCACTCTGCCACCGCCCGCAGGTGTGCAGAAACCACCGCGCGTCTCTCTCCAAGAGAGATGCTACCCTATTCGTTGTCCTCTTTCTACTTGTCTTTCTATTCCACCAGCCAATGGGGATAATTTCGAAATCAAACCACATTACATCAATCTTTTACCTAAATTTTACGGTCTCGAGTCTGAAGATGCATACGTTTTTATTACCAAATTTGAAAACGTATGTGCTATAATGGGCATTTCACAACTTTCTGTGGATACCATGCGTTTACGTCTTCTCCCGTTCACTTTGTGCGAGCCGAAAAATGGCTTTATAATACAACTTCACACTCTATTTCAAACTGGGATGAATTCGTCATAGCATTCCTTAAGGAATTTTATCCCAATCATAAGACCGCCCGTGTCCGTAGAGAAATCAATCAATTTACACAGCTTCCCAATGAACAATTTTGGAAGTGTTTTGAACGATTCAAGGATCTGCTAGTCCAATGTCATCATCATGGAATCTATCGATGGGATCTGTGCCGAATCATATATGAGGGAATTAATCCAACAACAAAGTAAATACTTGAATCCACGTGTCAAGGCAATTTCATGTCTAAAGAAGATGGTGAAGCTTGGAAATTTTTAGAAGATTTTACTGAAAAAACTTTGCAATGGGAGAGTGTTAGTCAACCATCATCTAGGGGTGGTATCCATCAACTTGATGTTTTCATAGCAGTCAAAGCCGAAATGGCAGCAATGCAAAAGAAACTTGAAGCTCTGGAACACAAATTTTTATTAGCCTCCCTAAACCAGGTCACACTCCCTAAAACCGTGTGTGGATGCTGTTCCGATCCATCACATTTGACAGAAGAATGTCCTTTGAATTCTCCTTTTCAAGGTCAAGAACACACTAATGTTGCTTTTCAGCAACGACCTAGAAACGATCCTTATTCTTCCACTTATAATCAGGGTTGGAGAAATCATTCTAATTTTTCTTGGAACCAACACCAAACTCAAAATACGGTTCCAAACCAAAATAACTTTCAAAGGGTCTCTCCACAACAACAGCAACCACTACAACTGAGTCGGCGCCCCTTTCAACCACAAAATTTTCAAAATCCGGCCAACACTTCTGCACCGTATAATAATTCTTTGCAATTGGCCGGTACCGATAATTCCTCTTCACTCGAACGAACCTTGGATTTATTCATGAAACATTCCATCCAAGTGTCGGCTGATATAAGGTCTTCGATCGATGATATAAAGAAGAACTCCGCCTCCCACGGTGAGAGTATTAAATCGATAGAAGCACAAATTGCACAATTAAATGCCGAAATGAGTGCTAGAGAGAAAGGGAAACTTCCATTTCAACCCCTACCGAATCCTGGGCATTCACAACACTACAATGTGAATGCCATTACAACGTTGAGATCTGGAAGAGTGCTGAATAATCAAATCGGTGAACAGATTGATACTGATAATGATGAATCTATCAATGACACCCCGGCTTCCACTTCCACTTACACTTCTGACCCTATTTCATCTTCTTCCGAGCCTATTCTCCGTTTTCCTCAAGGCTCAAACCCTCAGCCCACTTCTTCTAGTCAACCAAGGACGATCCCCACTCCAATTCTGGGATCTGTTCCACCCACACAACCTTCTCCAATGTTGGACCCAGCTCTTACTACTAAAGCTCCTTATCCAAATCGGTTAAGGAGAAACAAACCAAGTCCACATATGGAGAAGATTATGGAAATGTTTAAACAGGTTAATATAAATATGCCTCTCCTAGATGCTATACAACAAGTTACGGCTTATGCGAAAATCCTAAAGGACTTGTGCACTAGGAAGAGGAAGACTCAAGTGCCCATAAAGGTATTCATGACGAATAATGTTAGCACGGCTTTTATCCCACAATTACCAAAGAAACGTAAGGACCCCGGATGTCCTACAATCTCTATTTTTATTGGGGGTAAAAATATTAACCGTGCTTTACTCGACCTTGGCGCAAGTGTTAAGCTGCTTCCACACTCTGTCTATGAGCAGTTAGGGATTGGAGAGTTGAAACTAGCTCATTGTACTCTCCAGATGGCAGACCGATCCATCACCAAACCTCGGGGTGAGCTTGAGGATGTGTTGATAAAAGTCGGGGAATTTATATTCCCTGTGGATTTCATTGTTTTAGATACACAGCCTGTAGAAAACCCATGGAACCAAATTCCGGTGATTCTCGGTCGACCCTTCCTTACCACTTCCAATGCTGTCATTAATTGTCGAAACGGTTCCATGAACCTATCCTTTGGAAAAATGACAATTGAGCTTAACATTTACAAGATTGGAAGTCAGCTATCTGAACCCGTTGCTCATATTCTTGATATCTGTTCTGTCCACGAGATAGCTCCCGAAAGCAGCAAGGTTGATGAACTTTGCTTTGATGATCTCGATGACATTAGCACATCATTGTTTGATCTTGCACATCATAGTGAGGACACTTTTGACGAGTCCACTCCCAAATTTGAACTTTCTGACTCATCACAAAAGTCAGACACACTTTCCGAGTCTGTATCCTTTGCAGGCTATGAACTTCTTCGAGAATCCGAATGTCATTCACTTACCCCACCTTCTATTGTCTCTCTGCCGACATTAGATCTCAAATTGTTACCTTCTCACCTTAAATATGCATATTTAAGTGAGAATGAGTCTTTGCCCATGATCATATCTGCTTCTCTAGCCTTAGAGCAAGAGAACGCTCTTTTGATGGTCTTGAGATCTAATAAGCAAGTTTTTGGTTGGACAATGGCTAACATCAAAGGGATTAGTCCCTTGATTGTTGAACATTATATACATTTGATGGATGAAGCCAAGCCAACCCGAGAACCACAAAGACGGTTGAATCCCGTCATGAAGGAGGCGGTAAAGAAAGAAATTGTCAAATGCCTTGACAGTGGTATCACTTACCCAATCTCTAATAGCCAATGGGTAAGTCCTATTCATGTAGTCCCTAAGAAGTCCGGCATCACGGTCATAACTAATGAGGCTAATGAGTTGATCTAGACACGCATTCAAACTGAGTGGCGTGTATGTATTGATTATAGAAAACTCAATGCCGCAACGAGAAAAGACCACTTCCCTCTACCTTTTATTGACCAGATGTTGGAACGATTAGCTGGACATGAATATTATTGTTTCATGGACGGATACTCTGGCTATAACCAGGTCCCTATTGCCGAAAATGATCAAGATAAAACCACATTTACTTGTCCTTTCAGTACTTTTGCTTATAGACGGATGCCCTTTGGGTTATGCAATGCTCCCGCTATATTTCAGCGGTGTATGATGGGGATATTTCGGACATGGTCGAGAATTTTCTGGAGATTTTCATGGACGATTTCTCGATATTCGGGGACTCTTTTGATGATTTTCTATCTCATCTTGACGCAGTTCTTACTCGTTGTAAAGATAAGAACTTAATTTTGAATTGGGAAAAATGCCATTTCATGGTCCAAGAGGGTATTGTGCTTGGACATGTCATTTCACGGAAAGGCATTGAAGTCGACAGAGCTAAAATAGATGTCATTCATAACCTTCATCATCCCAAATGCGTCAAAGATATACGATCTTTTCTTGGTCATGCAGGATTTTATAGGAGATTCATTAAGGATTTTAGCAAAATTGCTAGACCCTTAACTCTTCTCTTGGCCAAGGATACCAAATTTCACTTTGACTCGGACTGTGCGGCTGCATTTGACTCACTTAAAAATTCCCTCACTACAGCCCCCGTTCTATCATCTCCTGATTGGAACCACCCGTTTGAGCTAATGTGTGATGCATCAGATTTTGCTGTTGGTGCAATCTTAGAACAGCACATTGATAAGATGCCACATGTGATTTATTATGCAAGTAAGACCTTGAATGATACCCAAATTAATTATACAACTACCGAGAAAGAACTCTTGGCAGTTGTATTTGCATTAGAAAAATTCAGGCCTTACTTGATTGGCTCGCCGATTGTGGTTTACACTGATCACTCCGCCCTAAAACATCTTTTATCAAAGAAGGATGATAAAGGCAGGTTAATACGTTGGATCCTATTATTACAAGAATTTGATCTTGTCATTCGAGATAAGAAAGGATATGAAAACGTGGTAGCCGACCATCTTTCACGCATCTCTTCACCAACTGTGACCTTGCCAATTAATGACTCTTTCCCGGACGAACAGCTCTTGACCGTATCCGGCGAACCTTGGTTTGTGGATATTGTGAATTATCTTGCAATGGGACTTATTCCAAGCGATTGGTCTAAACAAGATAATTATCGATTTCTATCCCAAGTAAAGCATTTTTACTGGGATGAACCTTATTTGTTTAAATATTTTCCTGACCAAATCATTCGCAAATGTGCCCCAATGATGAATTCAAGAGTGTTTTGTCATTATGTCATGATCGGGCATGTGGAGGTCATTTTGGTCCACGTAAGACGGCGGAGAAGGTTTTGCAATGTGGTTTTTACTTGCCTACATTATTCAAAGATGCATTTGATCATTGCAAAACCTGTCCACAATGCCAAAACATGGGTCGGATTTCTAAAAGAAATGATATGCCATTTCAACCGATCTTGGTTGTTGAAATTTTCGACGTTTGGGGTATTGATTTTATGGGTCCTTTTCCCAACTCTTTTGGGAATTTGTACATATTGTTAGCGGTTGATTATGTCTCGAAATGGGTGGAAGCTATTTCATGTCGTACTAATCACAACAAGGTTGTCATTAAGTTTCTTAAAGAAAATATCTTTTCGCGATCTGGACACCCTCGCGCTATCATTAGCGACAACAGTACACATTTCTGTAATCGGTCTTTCGAGAATTTGATGCGAAAATATGCAATCAACCACAAACTTTCAACGCCCTATCATCCCCAAACGAGCGGGCAAGCTGAGATTTCCAACAGGCAAATCAAACTAATTTTGGAGAAAACAGTTTCTAAAAACCGGGAAGATTGGTCAACCAAATTGACGGATGCTCTTAGGGCATTTCGTACCGCTTATAAGACCGATCTTGGCATGTCTCCTTATCGCCTAGTGTTTGGAAAAGCTTGCCACCTTCCTGTCGAGATTGAACATAAAGTAATGTGGGCCATTAAAGAACTTAACTTCGATTTGAATCAAGCCTGCAACTTTCGGAAGCTGCAATTAAATGAGCTAAGCAAACTCCGCGATGAAGCTTACGATAATACTGTGATAGTAAAGAATCGGACTAAGGTATTTCACGACAAAAATATTTTGAGAAAAACTTTTACCCCAGGACAATAAGTCCTTCTTTACGATTCCCGTCTCCATCTTCTCGTTGGAAAGGACCATTTGTGGTGCGGTATGTCTACCCGCACAGGGCGGTTGAAGTTGAAAATAGAAAAATAACGGTACAATTTTCAAAATGAATGGCCATAGATTAAAACCGTATTTTTCCACTGACCCCACGGAGGAGCTCCTGTTTTTACAGGAGCCGCTTTATAATGACTAATTTTCCTCCACCTCACCTCCATGTCTCGGTAATATTGTCTCATTTTTAGAATGGAGGTGAGTTATTTAATAAATAAAAAATATTTTAAAAATGATGAAAACTTGTACATAAATAAAAAATAAGTTTGGAAGAAGATTTTCACTTTCATTTATTCTTACCCCCGTTAATAACTTTTCCTCCCAAGTCTACAGGTTTTTGAGATTTAACAGATGACAACAATGATAACACTGCTGTAAACAGGTTTGGGGGAGGTTTGTGCTTATTTACACATATCTGTGCATTACACTTTGCATAAGCACAAAAATTTTCAAAAAAAAAATTCTTTTATAATAAAAGATTAGAAAGTGAAAAATTACATTTAAAAGAATGGAAAAGTTTAAGAAAACCAAGAAAGTTAGATATTTTCTTAAACGAAACTAGTAATAAGTAGTTATGAGCTGTTGTCTCAAGGGTTAGTAAGATGAAGGAAGTCACTAATCTGAGGATAACAATAAGTCTGAAAAATAGTTTATATTCTGGAGACCAAACATCTGAACGTTGATACCCTACTATACGCACTTACACACGTCTTGAAACTCGGGATAGTAAAGGATACCTTGAAATGCTCTTGTCTAAAAGCCAAAGTACGAAGAAAATAATAATAAATAAAAAATAAAAGTTTAAAATGGTTAAGAAAAAAAATAAACACTAGTTTTGTAATCACCAAGGCAGCATAAAAAAAATATAGCGAGGGTACTTCATCACCTAGTGCCTTAGACCAACTGGTTTGGGAGTCACTGCTAAGCCTTATGTGTTGCAAGACGAGGAAATTGCTAAGTACGCCTAATATGTGAGCACATTGAGTAATCGGTTGGTTAGTACCTCAAGAAGTATTAACGGTCGCATGAAGAATGTGTGAGTAATTCCATCTAAAATTTTCACCGACTAAAAAGTACTGAGCTAGATGGACAAGAGTATGATAGTTTGAATTGAATTCTCTGAGTGTAGGGATGTCTTTTACACATACGTAGGGGTATATGATCGGTGTTTGGAAGAAAGGTAGGGATGAAGAATAAAGGCGATGTTTTATTGAGGGATGATGTGATTTCTAACATCTTTTCATGACTACTAAGACAGGGCCCATGACAACCGAAAAGTTAGTGTAGTTGGAAACTCTGATTTTCAAAATCTTTCTTTTATAATTCTTATTTTTATATGTAACTTTCACATTCTTCCTTTTATTATAGGATTTTGTGGATGCAATCTGCTGAAAACCCTCAGGAGACAACACTCCTCCTAATAGGGACACCTAGAGGTTTAAAGGCTTGTTGCGTGTGCCCAGTGCAATCGTGTTGCCTATGAAAGTGTGCTAGTTAGTTTTTTCTTTTTCTTTTCTCCTTCTCTTGAATAAAAGAAGTTTGCTCGAGACGATCAAAGTCAAGTTTGGGGGAATTTGTCCAGTCGAAAATATTGCAATTTTTAACATAACAATTTCCTCTCTTTTCTAATCGTCTAAGGATGTTTGTTATAATTAAAACACGTATTACAAGTTCATCTGGAAAATATCAATTACCACGTGTTATACATTATAATCAACATTTTGGAAGGAAATTGTGTGTTTATTATTTCACGCATGATATTGTATATCTCAACATTCTTCATCGAGAATTTGTGCAGAAAATTATTTCAGGACAGATATCAGAATCGTAAATTCGCCGACAAAATAAAGCAAATCAAAGAGTTAAAATCTGGCTGAGATTCAAAATAGATAAGAAGATTCCAAATATCACCTGAACACCAATTGACCAACACCAAACTACATAAGAAAAATGAAGCAACGATCTCACAAATCGGCCGCGGATACGCGGCCGAGTCAGGCCGATCCGCCGCGGATCCGAGGCCGAATTAGGGGCTCCGGTGACGATACTTTTCTAGAAACTTCATCTCAACTTCCTAGTTTGCTGAGGACGCTCCATTGTAACAACCTTGTTCTAGAAACTTCCCTACAACAGCCTAGTTTCTTGAGGAAGCTTGATAACTACCTTATTCTAGAAATTTCCCTACAACTACCTAGATTCTTAGGGAAATTGACCTAGCTTCTAGTGGAAGATTGGTGAAGGGCTATAAAAAGGGACATAAGCCTACATTAATGAGGTTGTTGATGGTAGTCGATTTCTAGTACAGAAACCAAAATCAAATCCAATTCAATTCCAAATCAAGATTCAAATCAAGAATCGTTGAGAACAACATCAAGCGACGACATTCAAGATCATTTACGTGAAGCCGATCGTCATCAAGAGCACGAGATCCTCGACAGGCCTAAGTCTCACGGAGATCGAGCAAAGCGAAATTTGACGGAATAGTTACCTCTTCAAGGGAGCGATCAAGAGCAATTCTTGTAACCTCGGATTGTAGGAATGTGTAATTAGAAGTTGATTAATAAAGGTGATCATTTGTTAATTCTCGTTTTCTTTAAACTTTCGCATTATGAAATTTCTAATTCTTGATTCTTCCATTTTCATGATGCGTGAGTGAAATCTCCGCTTGCTAAGGATTCGAAGGAATTCGGTAGATCAAATGGTGATGAAATCCTATACGCATCTTAAGTCTTATGAGAATTATGAGCTTTAGGAAAAAGAATCGTCAATGACCAAATTTGGAACGAGATCACCGTTCATGATAATTTCGTTGCAATTTGGAATTAAATGATTGATGATTCTCTTTGCTAAAGGTTAGATTTGAATGATGATCAATGAAAAGACAAGGGATAGTGAAGAAGAAACCCTGGTTTCTTCAATAGATCCCTAATCTTCATTCATCGCCATCGTTCTAGCTATAATTCATCAATAGATAAGATAAGTCATTATTAGTATTCATCATTGCTACTAATTCCTATCGAATCCTACAAGCTATTCTACATTTTCTTGATAACTAAAATTGATTTTGGACACTTTCTTGATTACTAAATCTTTAACTCTTTCTTGATTTTTCTTGAAAATATTTCATCCAATAAATCTTGATTCATCTTCTTGAATTTTCTTTACTGTTTTCTTTCGACTCAACTAAATCAAGAACGAATAAATACACGACAGTGGACGACCTGTTCTCGTTAACGAACTACAACAACGCCATTGTTGATTGGGGCTATAAATTATTTGATTGCGATAACACTTTTCATACGGATCATAAAAAATCGATCAATCATTTGTTTAACAAGATTAGAAAATATTTTCCCTAAGATAGAATTTCATTCTATCAGATGATCGGTGGGTGATTTTATAATCACCGTTGGATCTTTGATCCAAGGGTCCTCTGTTTAACAGAGAAGATCTTTCTAGTTTGAGAAAGATCAGGGAAATATTTCCCACATAGAAGTTAAATTCTATCACACAGAATCATATGCGAGTATTTTAAGATTGGGGCGCTCACATGCTTTCCATGTGAGCGCTGCCAAAGAATGTGGCAGGAGAACTCACGTGTTTAAAACGTGACCCCTAGTGTGGGTTTTAGCCTGTTTATTTTCAGTGCTCATATGCTTTGCATATAAGCACTCACGTGTTTAACACGTGAGGCCAGTTTGGCCATTGGTTATTTATATTCAGCGCTCATATACTTTGCATATGAGCGCTCACGTATTTAACATGTGAGGCCAGTTTGGCCTTTAGGTTTATTTTATTCAGCGCTCATATGCTTTGCATATGAGCGCTCATGTGTTTAACACGTGAGCCAATTTGACCCTTAGTTATTTGTTTTCAGTGCTTATATGCTTTGCATATGAGCGCTCACGTGTTTAATACGTAACACGTGAGACCAATTTGACCCTTAGTTATTTTTTTCCAGCGCTTATATGCTTTGCATATAAGCGCCCACGTGTTTAACACGTGATGCCAGACTATGAGGATTCTTTTCCTCTTTCTTTTCTCAACCTCTTTTTTTTATAAGGGAACAAATAGCTCTTTGCCAAAAAATTTGGCGGGAACAATCCCAAGCTTCCAATATGTAGTATACAATCCAGTATGATACAATAATGGCCTCTATGGCATATATCACTAACAGGACTCACCGAGAACTTTTATATGGTATTATATCTATCGTCAGATAGAAATTCTCAGGTGGCATGAGTACAGGTTAGTCTTTTGATCTGAAATAGTCATTTGTCTCGCGTGAGTTCTGTTCAGTCGAAAATAGTGCACTTTTAACATGACAATTTTCTTACTTTTCTTAATCATCTAAAGGTATTTGTTATAAATATAACACATATTAGAAGCTCATCTGCAAAATACCATTTACCATGTGTTTATATATTATAATCAACATTATGAAGGAAATTGTATGTTGTATATTTTACGCATAATATTTTGTATCTCAAACATAACTAACATTCTTCATTGAAATATTGTGCAAGTTTAGCTTAGGTCATATATCTGGAATCAAGAATCTGTCGATAAAGTAAAGAAAGTAGAAGAATCAAATACTGGCAGAGACTCAGGAAAGATAAGAAGGTTACAGACATCAAATAAATACCCAAATATTAACAAGAGAAGATTCCAGAAGAATGAAGCCAAGAACCCACCGAGTCGTGGCCGAGTCGGCCGAGTTGCCGCGGTTTAGTAGTCAAGAAAAGGAGTTAGGGTTCAAGATTCTTCTGGAAGCTTCTGTGCAACAAACATAGTTTTTTGGGATTTACTGTTACTGGATTTAGGGTTTTAAAAAGGACCGAGGGCTACATCCAATGGGGATCTAATCTCTTCAAATAAAATCAAGAAAAGAGCCAACAAATCTCTACATCAAATCCAATATCAAAAAGAGGATCTAAGATCTAAGATCAAGAATCTTCGATCTTATGATCCAAGATCAAGAAATCATCGAGAAATTCATCAAGCGACATCAATCAAGTCTCCTTTACACGAAGCCAATCATTATCAACGAGCAAGCGATCCAAGACAAGTCCAAGACTCGATATGATCAAGCGATGTGAAGATCAACGGAACATTTACTTCTGCATGGCAGAGATCGAGAACAATTCTTCTTCCTCTTGTAATCTAAACTCAAAGAAATGTATTGTGAGGTTGAGTAATAAAGGTAGATCATCAGTTTTATCAATTCGCTTTCTTTTAATTTCCGCATTATGAATTCTTTCTCTATTCTTTCTTTTATTTTCATGATGCGCGAGTAATTCTCCGCTTGATAGGATTCGTAGGATTAGGGTAGATCAATGGGTGAGAAAATTCTATACTCCTTTTAAGTCTTATGAAATTTATAAACTTTAGCAAAAGAATCGTCAACGTCCTTATCGGGCGTGATATCAATTTCTTGACAATCTTGACCACGATTTGAGATAAGATTGACGATCTTTTTGGTAAGGGTTAGATATGAATGGAGATCAATGAAAGGACAAGGGTCAATAGAGGAGAAACCCTAGTTTCTTCCAAAGAACCCTAATTCTAATTCATCGCCATCAATCTAGTTTTAAATCTATCAATAGATAAGAGGAGTCGTCTTTATTAGTCATCCAGGGCTACTAAATCCAATCGAATCCTACAAGCCTTTTTCATATTAATTTTTTTTGATAATTCAATTAGATCTTGAACCATTTTCTTGATAATTTAATTAGATCTTGAGACTATTTTCTTGATTTTCTTGAAACTATTTTCTTGATTTTCTTGAAACTATCTTCTTGATTTTCTTGATTTTCTCTTTTCTATTTCTTTCAACCGATCTAAAGCAAGAACTATAAAATTCCACGAATCCCAGAGGATGACCCGTACTCACTAAAGGTTCGCTACACGCAACACCGTTATTGATTGTGGTTATTTTACTACTACTTTTTCCTTCACAAAATTACAAACCAATCAAATGGCGCCGTTGCCGGGGATCCGTGCATAATTTTTCCTTTCTTGCTATTTCGATTGAAATATTATTAATCCATCAAAATATAAATCAAGAACGCATCTTATACTTAACAATTAGTGTGTGAATTTTGCAAGAGGATCTGGAATCATTGTAGCAGGGAGATAAAGATTCAAAAGCATTCATCAAGACCATAGGAGCAAGGGAAGCAACTGTAGAAAAACAAGTTTCAAGAACCCTCAAGTTAGCGGCGGAACCGTGGCAAGAAGCTCATTCTCGCGGCGGAACCGCGGTGGCTTGGGTGACTTAAGGCTTCAAATCTCTCTGGTATATTTTCTATCTTCTTCTCTCTCCTCTGAAAAATCCTATAACAATTTTTCTGCAGGATTCTTTGCAAAAATTCGCCGCTTAAAAAAAATCTTGTTGCGTGTTTTGTTTTTGGGTTGTTTTTGCATATTGTAATACGGAAAATTAAGGGAAAAGACCAAATTCAGATTAGGTGGGGATTTCATTACCCTTCCTAATCCCCACAAATCACAAAACTAGCATCTGCATCACCCTTCATTAATTAAAAAATATCTAGACCAAGACTCAAAGGACTGCCGTGCTCATTAAGGACAGAGGAGGGTCGTGGGTAATCTACTACTTATCCGCATTTCTTTTGTGGTGTCTAGGCAAGTGTGCCTAAGGCAAGTGGTTACTTAATTAGGCCCGCTATTTCGGTGATTCGTATAGTGGATACCTCCAACTTATCTAGCACTTACCTGGCTACAAGAGAGATAAAGAGGTAGGAGAGGATTGATCCTGCGATTTGTCCTCTGGAAGTCTAGAAGCGATCTAGTGACTTGACCTAGGTAACCTTAGATCTAGGGTTGATTGTGCATTTTTATGATTTGTCTATGTCCGACTTTTCCAAAAACAAACCTTTCTTTTTACGTAATTTTCACAAACGCTGCCACTTGCGCTAAACCCGCTTAATGCATGCTCGGCTGGACACGGGATTCTAGTGCCCGTCTTGTCCGCGTTTCTTCTAACGACTCCGAAGTCGGTACTTCTTCATCTTCTTTTTCCTCCCCACCAACAACATCGACCGAGATGGACGGTTTTCCATCAAATTTTAATAACACCACTCTTCCACCACCCGCGGGTGTGTAGAATCCACCGCGCATCTCTCTCCAAGAGAGATGCTACCCTATACGTGGTCCCCTTCCTGCTTGTCTTTCTATTCCATGAGCCAATGGGGATAATTTTGAAATCAAACCACACTTTATCAACCTTTTGCCTAAATTTCACGGGCTTGAGTCTGAAGACGCATACGTTTTTATCACCAAATTCGAAAACGTATGTGCTATGATAGGCACTTTACAACTTTTTGTGGATGCTATGCGTTTACGTCTTCACCCGTTTACTTTGTGCGATTTAGCCGAAAAATGGCTTTATAACACAACCGCACACTCTATTGCCAAATGGGATGAATTCATTGTAGCATTCCTTAAGAAATTTTATCCCAATCATAAGACCGCTCGTGTTCGGAGCGAAATCAATTAGTTTACGCAGCTTCCCAATGAACCATTTTGGAAATACTTTGAACGGTTCAAAGATCCGCTTGTCCAATGTCCTCATCACGGAATCCATAGATGGGATCTGTGCCGAATTATATATGAGGGCATTAATCTAACGACAAAACAGATGCTTGAAACCATGTGTCAATGCAATTTCATGTCCAAAGACGATGGTGAAGCTTGGAAATACCTGGAAGATCTTGCTGAAAATACTTTGCAGTGGGAAAGCGTTCGACCACCATCATCTAGGGGAGGTATCCATCAGCTCGATGTTTTGATCGCAGTAAAAGCCGAAATGGCAGTGATGCAAAAGAAACTCGAAGTTATGGAAAACAAATTTTTATTAGCCTCCCTAAACCAGGTGACGCTCCCTAAAACCGTGTGTGGATGTTGTTCCAATCCATCACATCTGACGGAAGAATATCCTTTGAATTCTCTGTTTCAAGGTCAAGAACACACTAATGCTTCTTTTCAGCAGCGACCTAGAAACGATCCTTATTCTTTCACATATAATCATGGTTGGAGGAATCACCCTAATTTTTCTTTGAACCAACACCAAACTCAAACTCAAAATACGGTTCCAAACCAAAATAACAATCAAAGGGTTCCTCCACAGCAACAGTAACCACCACAGAGTCAGCACCCCTTTCAACCACAAACATTTCAAAATCTGGCCAACAATTCTGCACCTTATAATAATTCCTTCCAAACGGCCAGTACCGAAAACTCCTCTGCACTCGAACAAACCTTGGATTTGTTTATGAAACATTCCATGCAAACGTCGGATGATATAAAGTCTTCTATCCAAACATTAACGAAGGACTCCGCCTCCCACGGTGAGAGTATAAAATCAATAGAAGCACAAATTGCACAATTAAATGCCGCGATGAGTGCTAAAGAGAAAGGGAAACTTCCATCTCAACTCCTACCGAATCCCGGCCACTCATAACATCATAATGTGAATGTCATTACCACATTGAGATCTGGAAGAGTGCCGAATAACCAAGTCGGTGAACAGGTTGATAATGAGGAACCAATCAATGATACCCCGGCTTCCACTTCTAACCCTATTTCATCTAGTCCTCCATCTTCTTCTAAGCCTATTCTCCGTTTTCCTCTAGGCTTGAACCCTCCGGCCACCTTCTTGAGTCAACCTAACACGATCCTAACTCCAATTCTGGAATCCGTTCCACCCCCACGATCTTCTCCAATGTTGGACCCAACCCTTATTGATAAAGCTCCTTATCCAAATAGGTTAAGAGGAAACAAACCAAGTCCAGAAATGAAGAAGATTATGGAAATTTTTAAGCAAGTTAACATAAATATCCATTTCCTAGATGCTATACAACAAGTTCCGTCCTATGCGAAAATTCTAAAGGACTTGTGCACTAGGAAGAGGAAAGTCCAATTACCTAAAAAAGATTTCCTTGCGAGTAATGTGAGCACTGCTTTTACACAGCAACTACCCAAGAAACGTAAGGACCCTGAGAGTCCTACAATATCTATTTCTATTGGGGGTAAAAATATCAATCGTGCTCTACTCGATTTAGGTGCTAGTGTTAACTTGCTTCCATATTCTGTGTATGAGCAATTAGGTATCGAAGAGTTAAAACCGTCGCACTACACTCTCCAGATGGCAGATTGATCTATCACCCAACCTAGGGGTGAGCTAGAGGATGTGTTAATCAAAGCCAGGGAATTTATATTCCTAGTGGGCTTCATTGTTTTAGATACACAGCCTGTAGCGAACCCACGGAACCAAATTCCGGTGATTCTAGGTCGGCCCTTTTTAGCTACTTCCAACGTTGTAATCAATTGTCGAAACGGCTCTATGAACCTATCCTTCGGAAAGATGTCAATTGAGCTTAACATTTACAAGTTGGTAAGTGAACCCTCCGACCCTTATGCTCAAATATGTTCTGTCGAAATAATGGATTCCAACAGCAGTGAATTAGAACAGCTTCACAATACTGCTCTAGAATCCCTTAATACGTTGTTGTTTGACCCCGCTATGTATTATACACATACGGACCCTTCTATTGAGCTGTCCAGGTCAACATCTAATGCTTATTATGAATATTTTATGGAGTCTGAATATCATCCCGTTCTTTATGATGAGATTATTCTTCGGGATATCGATGAAAGGTTTGAAGAAATTTTCGCTGATGAACTAGCATTCTCATAAGACATGGGATTTGTGATGAATCAACCCCAAACTAAAGAAGTTGAACCACCATCCCTTCTTCTTAACAATAACAAGAATGCAAGTCAAAGGAGTCGTGCAAACAGGTTTTAGTTGGGTACAGTCCTGAGCCACATGGAGGCAGTAGTTGATTGTCAGGGATTCGTCTTTCCTGATATTAGGAGTCGATGTCGCGATGTGTTCAGTTGGCTATCACCAGAAATTCATGACTACGGTGGATGAGATTTACTGATAGTTGATCAATAGTATCTCTGTTGGTAATGAGCTTAACTCAGACATGACTTATCGGGTTAATAGGGGTCTGACGTTATCCACTCCCTAGACCCGATATGCGATACTCTTTGACAAATAGACCAGACTGTACGGAGATTTTCACATTCAGGATCAGTAGGGTAAGGACGTACTTGATTGTCAACCCCTCTTCCGGCAATTACCTGGGTAGCCGTTACGTACAGCTAGTGTCGCTGACGTACTTGTGGTTAAAGCCACTGCCAGCCTATTGTCAAGTCTTTAGAGTCCCACACAGAGGGTTTTCCCTATTCAGGCGATAGATCTAGGAGCCGTACATTGGTACGTGCAGGGGTCTAATTAAATACGTGTACGGGATACACAAACTTTAATCGGACGGTTGATAATACTAGCCGGCTTAGGATTAAGCCGGATTATTCAATCAGGTTTTGATTTAATAATTTATGTATGTATTTTGATACATAAATTTTAGTATTATTGTTCACTATTTATTTTCTCTATTTGGTGCTATCTGTATTTTTATAAGGATACGCGTATATGTAGCGATACGTATACCGGGTGAGATATACCGTATTTATACGGGAATGCTTCTAGAAGAAGGACACCTCATATTTGATTTTCTTTTTAGAAAATTAAATAGAAATGAGGTGGAAATGATGTGGCATGAGGAATGAGTGCAAACATGTAGAGAAGTATGACTTGGATTTTATATTGATAAAATCATTTGGATGCACTATTCATGCATGGTTGAATTATTTGTACCCATTCTTTTCTACATGCGTTGTTGGATTTTCATTACACTCTTTGCGAGCTTCATGCTTCATAGTTGCAAGTGTTAGCAACCATCATCCTCACCTCTTCTCCTTCTTCTTTCTCTTACTCACTTGAGTTTGAGAATGTGAGAGAAAAATTTAGTGAAATATTCCTACATCACCGACCATCCACACCTAGCAAGTTTGGATCATCGGTTAGAGCTCTTCCGGTTTCTCTCGGGTCGATCATCTTCTGCGATGGTGGTCGATTTTCAAGCCCATTCCCGGCGTCTACGAGTTTGGAGGGGTCTTCCACAATTGGGTGTACACGCGACAAAAGTTGTAGTTTCTCAACCCTTACATTTCTAATTAGCTAGTTTAGGTTTTTGGATCGTATCCTGCATTTTACGGGAGTTTGGTGCTCGCGTAAATTTTTGTTTTCGCTTCCGCCTAGGCCGCGGCCTCCGCGGTGCGGGTACCGAACTCCAACATGGTATCAGAGCCACTCCATAAACCTTAACTAGATAGTTTGCACTTATTTAGAGTTTCGATCGACGAATTTTTCCGAATCACATTTCTAAATCATTATCCACTGTTCGAATTTTAAAGTTGTTCAAAAAATTGTTCAGATTGCCTTAAAATTATGTGCAGGCGAAACTAGAAACCAGGAAAATATTTGGACACATAAGCCCAAAATTTGGCCGCGGAACCGCCGCCGAATATGCCATTTGGCGGCGGTTCCGCGGTTAATTTTGGCTGTTGTGCCCAAATTTTTTCTGGTGCTCTAGATTATGAAAATGTGATTTTTGGAATATTTGGTTTTGTCCCAGATTTGTTGGAGTACTGGTTTGTACTTGGGACCAATTCGGAAAACTATAATCGATCGAAATTTTGAATTCGTGGTTTTCAGTGTATTTGTTAGTTTCTGCGACCGTGAATATCATAGCGCGGTATAATTCGACTAGTTGCTATATGTACAATCAGACGGTTTTACGAACATGATATTCGCGTTGATGTTCTGTGTTGCACTGATATTATAGATGGATTTTCGCGATGGATAACCTTGTGTGCAATGTTAGATGTACAGTTTAGATTCATTTGTATATTCATTATTGCGGAGCGAGCATCCGACATGTGGATTGTCGTTTCTGCCAGTTTGTATATTCTTTTATTGGGGCAGACCGGGTTGAGGTCGATGTCACCTTTGTATATATTTTTCTTTTCTGTACTAAGATTACCTCGTGGAGGAGTGCTCAAATAGCTGAGTTCTAGAGGGCAACGGGCCCGCATCTTATGGCGTTGAGACTGGAGGGGCCTTACTTTAGAATTGGCGGGCTATTCGCCGCACTCATAGGGGGTATAGGTTGACCCCACGAAGGGGTGCTCAAGTTACCGGATTCCGAGAAGTGCTGGGTGGCCCATTCACTTTGTTTATTGGGGTTGCCTCACTTCCGGAATTGGAGGGTAACTTGCTGCAGTCACAAGGGTCTGGGTTCTTCATTGCACTGGCTATCCATACGACCGGGAGACGTCGCGTCTTATTTATGGCTCCAATGAAACGCGGGGCTCTTAGATTATCCGCTATTCCATATTGTTGTTCGCAAACTTGTGATGATTTTTATTTGCCTGTGATGATTATTATCTGCCTGCGATGTTGATATATATATATATATATATATATATATATATATAGTATATGCTTCTATATGTTTTGCATCCGCACTAGTCATGCCCCCACTCTGTCGTTAGTTAAGTAACCTGACGGTACATGATGGAGCCCCGTGGCGAATGCAGATGGCATATAAATAGCATATTATTTTGGTTGTTTCTTTTAAGGTTTGGAAACTTAAAATGATAGGAACACATTATCTGAATAATGTAAGGAAAATAAACCTAAATGATGTTGCCGGAACCAATTTTAAAACTACTTGGTTTTCTTCAAAACTCATGGTCGTATTCTTTTGTTTTGCATAGAGGTATTCAGTTAGGAATATCCCGCACCTCATTCTATGAGGGAAGAGCCTTGATCCCTTCATTGGGAGTTCGCTCTTAAGAAAAAGTTTATATTACTAGTTTTAAAAAGCGGAGCTTAAACCACTCCATTTCAAAGCCACTTGAGTTCCTTCAACGATATCAAGTTCATTACGTTAAAGGTTTTTCGGCAAAAACCAGCCGTAGCCCTCCGTCATTTCATATTAGTATTGCTTAGTATTCATGCTATGTTTGTCGTTGCCATTCGCCGAGGTATAGCGTGCGGTAGCTCTGTAATACTTTTCTGTCGCACGGATATGTGGATTGGTTAGGATAGTCGTTCGACCATGTTGACCTTGTCAAGGGTCTGTGTTGATGGGTCTAATGCAATCAGGATAATAACAGGTTGAACTTGACTAGGACCCTTTGACTTGTTGACTTTGTCAAGGTCACTTGGATCCTCGGCGTAAAAACCATATCGGGGGTTTCAAATATACGGGAAACTTACCAGGCATGCGCATACCTTCTGGAGTGTGGTAACTTGAGTGGATTCCGTCAGGTTATCACATAATGATAGTTAGGTCTCGATTCCCACTGATGAGTATGTATTACTTCTCGGAAGATTTTTCACTTAACAACTAACTAATCTATTAGGTGTCTAGAAAGTGTTAATGAGGTTATGCCTCTGCGAAAACGAGATTATTAATTGGGTCTGTGCGAAAGCACGGGGAACCTCCTTCGGAGTACCAACACTGGCTTGGCTGAACGGTTAGCGAACTTGTAAAGCGTATATGATCCCGACCAGTTCTTCTTTTAGGGTTTGAAGAAGAATTTGAGGAAACGGTGGGAGCCATCCTGATTAGATAAAGTGAAAACCAATTTAATCTTGATAGAGTGCATGCTGAGTATTTCTTTTCTCTCTCTCTCTCTGGTACAACGACCCATGACTTACCATAAAAACTCATGAACCAAGTTAACCGAACCTTCTTACACACTTGGGGTTTGGATTGTCATGATTCACGACAAAGTCACACATAACCCTGCCACTCCTACTTTACCCTTTGCATTTCTTCAGAACACTTCGTATCACTACGATGATCCATATTGCTTAGAACGACCATCGTATAGTTACATACGAACTCGAAGAAGTTACTTTAGTCGAGAATGGCCACAGTTTCTAGAGAAATTGAATAGGATTATTCGGTTGTCTTTTCCCTTTACCTTCTCTCAGGTTGCGAGAGCTCCTTGTATTAGGAGAGTACACCTATTGTGCATATTGGATAGTCTTCTTCCAAACTTTAGGCTGGTGCCGAAAGGTAGGGAAGGAAGTGTCATGACCCAAATTTAGGCACGTGACCGGCACTTAAACCACGTGACGTCAACAGGCATACGCAATTTAAGTAAGCCGAAACCCAGAAATCTAAACCACCAAAAGGAATAAGTGATGAAAACATTGTTAAAAACCTTCGGAAATCTAAAGTAAAAATCTTTAAACATAAGTTCACTTTCTTAAAAATTTCGACAGCACCTCCTTTGTAAAAACTAGGCCCGAAACGGGTACAACATAAAATATAAATAAAGCATCCCCAAATAGGAGCAAATCACGCCCAACGGCGGAAATAACCACCACAAGCATATATACGACGCCGTAGCGAAGGAATATAAATGAAAACAGCATAAGTAGGTAAAACTACATAACAAAGACCAGCTCCCATGAGCACGGCACCCAGAGTCACAAAATAATACAACATTGATCCTCACAACTCGTCTCTAAGTCAATACATGAAGTGGTAGATGGAGAGTACTAGATACAATAAGGGATATCCAATGTACATAAACGGACAACCACGAACCCACCTATAGCAAAGGCTCAAGCCAACTGTAGCGGTATCCGCCGAAAAAGATACAATATGAAGCCCTGCCGCAACTCTCTGAGGGTCAAACCTGCAAAACACTGTGACACAACGGGGGTGAGTTGCCAACTCGTGAATAGTAAATAACATCATACTGTAATTGCAAGTATGCATGAACAACGATAATCTATCACATGCAATCTGATAGCATAAGTAAGGCAATATGGATATGCAGCAATCATGATCAAGGTACACCATTAGGGTACTACATTTACATGAATCAAAATGCATATCAAGAAAATCCTGAGTGTGGGATAAATAATAAACCTCATGCACGAATCATCAGCATGGAAAAAACTCGGTGTCTATCAACGACACCTTAAATCCCAATACCTCAGGCGCCGTCACTCTGATCGGCCCTCATATCTGCAAATCTCATGGAACCTGAGTATCCAACATCGACACTTGAAACCTCATGAAAACATATGCATGTGTATATATATACATATATGAGGATATCTATCTTGTGTGTCCATCAACGACACATCAAAATCATGGAACCTGAGTGTCCAACATCGACACTCGAAATATCATGAAACCCGTATCCAGCATCGACACGTAAATCCTCATATCTCAGGCACCGCATCCTCAGATCGGTCCTCATATCCATCTCATATCATAACTCTAAAACGGTGTCCTCCGGACATCCGTCGAGTTCTATACAATCACCGGTAGGTCGTACTCCCTCTGCCAGGCTCATCGTCTACACCACGAAAAATCACCTCTTGCCCCGGGGAACCATACCGGGTCCACCATGTACCCACAGACGGTGCTTCCCGCTTCTCGAATCGGGTTTCTAACACAAGTCTCAGAACCGAGAAAACTCATGGTGGACGCACTGAAATATCATATCAAGAGAAACCGGGTTTTTCAAAACAACGCATACTTTCTTGAAATATCCCCACGGTTCTCAAATCAATAATCACATGAAATCCATATCTCAATGCGTAAATCCATGAATCATGATATATGCAACATAGAACAGTAATATGAGCATATCAAGAGAAAACCGCTATTTAAATGCATTAAGTTATTAAATATATCATGCGGTTCCCAATTTCTCCAAAATCCAACGCAATATAATATAAAGGTGAACATATAACTATAGCAAGGTGTATGTGTAAGCATTTAGGTATGCATGTATGCTATACTTCATATGCGCAATCGCACAAGAATCAATGTCTCAATGTCACTAATCAATACAATATCACATATGTAATTGTGTTGTGCGTGTCATGGCAATTACCGACGGTGTGTATGTAGCATACAATATGTGCTCGTGCAACATGAACCGTCAATAATAGTGCAGTATCCAATGAGTACAAGTCCAGGCACAACAAGTAATAATATGCGATGAAGTTCATGCACAATCTCTATATGTGCATATAAACATGCGGCTAATATCATATCATATCTAGCCCTGACGCTTAACGCCATACGGGCAATTTCCCCGTAGATGTTAAATCTACTCACCGATGGTCTCGAGCTAAGTAAGTCCAACCACCTGCTTCCCTTTCTTCGCAACGTCCGAAGTCCCCGTTTGCGATCCTAAAATTTCACAAGCACAACACATAAAGCTAAATATTCTGCGCCGACACAAAGACAACGAAACGCAAGGATAACGTCCATAAGATAAACACACTGTGCACCTAGTGCACAAAACGCTCACGACATCGCCACAACCTAAGCTAGGCTCGCTAAACGATACAACCATCAAGCTAAGAACCCGATCGTACCGATCGCGCATTCACAACACAATATATATCGTAGAAGTCAATATATACCATCGCAACGTCCATTAGAACCTACGTCCTATTTTTACCGAAAACCTAGTAAGCATCCTTTTAACTATTTTAGCTCAAATCTAGAAGTTAAACAATTCTAGTGGCCACAATCATCACATAATAGCTTAAATAAGTCACACAAACCCTTACTACAATTTTAATCTCATCCATATAAGATTTAGTAAAAGTTAGTTTGCAATCAAGCTTAATTAGACAATTAGGAAAAATAACAACTTACAATTTCACAACTAGGTTAGGTTTTCCATGTCTAAACAACTCAATTAACCATTACAAACAATCAAAACCCTAACTTGATCTTCAAAACCCTTTCTTGAATTCCTAAACATGCTAATTAAAGCCATATTTAAATATATAATAAGCTAGCTTAATGTATTTAAACAACAACTAAACCTTAGGGTTAGGATTTTATACCTCACAACTTGATTCTCAAACTTGCAAATAGACTTCCAAAATAGCCTCCAAAATTCTAACGTTCTTCATGAACCAAGCAAGATTTAGGCTAAAGAATAATAGGTAAGGATTTGTTTTAGAGTTTGTAGGATTTTTTGTTGATTTTTGATGAATTTTTTGAGCTTTTAGAAGTGGAAATGGAGTGGGGGGAAAGTTGGGGCAGCCAAGGGGGGCTCGGCCAAAACAAAGGAGAGGGGAAAGTTGTGGATGAGTGTGGAAATTTCTAGTCTAAGTTCACCATTAAAGCTCAATTAATACACTTCCCATCATGCCACTTCTTAATCATTTCTTTTAAAATTTTCTTTAAACCCTCGAAATATCTAGAAGTCTTAAGATATTTTGAAAAGAAGACAAAAATGCTTAATCTTGTAATTAAGTTGGCATGGTTCACATTAGCATAATTAACCTAATCCAATTTGTAATTACCACTAATTAAGTGTATAATTAAAAGCTTATAATAATATTTTAATTAAGGAAAAATATTTAAGTGGACTAAAAATTATAAGCGACTAACTAAATACTGCATGCTAGCAATTTCCTAATTAAACTAGGTGCAGTTAAGTCTATACTGAAAAATGACCACTTCTTGGTTTTCATGGAAAACACAAATTATTTACCTATTATCGGAAAATTCGCTTAAACGATTTATAAAACGTTACAGGAAGAAAATCAATTAGCCTAAGTTCGGTGTACAGAAGGTAAAATATAAAGACATATAAAGAGATAAAAGTGAGGGCAAATGAAATTCCGACTACTGTCATGAATCCGGATAATGGAAAAAGGCATTACTTGGAATACCCGGCCACCCCCTATGAAACATTTTAATGTTTCAGTTTTTCTGTGTACTTATAAAAGATAATTGTTTTCCCAATCAATTCTGACTCCAGGGTATGTATTTACCGGATTTGGATCTCACATCCGTACGGTGTTACAGATGATGAGTAGGAGTAGAATATTGGGAAATGGGCGATTTGATTCTCAGTATCGGAATTCGTTGCAATTGGTGATATTGGATTAAATCTCCTGGTTTTGCCTGACGACAAATTTTTGGTCTCGAATAACCGTTGTTATGCACCAAATTTTAAAATGAAATATCTGAACTTTTATTTTATAAAGTGAGATATACATTTTGAAAAATTGTGTTATAAACATTTACCTTTATCAGTTGAGGATAAGGTAAGGTGCATTGAATAACGGTGTAAGATATTCTCGACCAAAATACAATTTTCAATTTGCAAAACACAGAATTTGAGTTAGTATACTCTTGAGACTTATACATGAAAATGTATGTTGTCCAGTATCCTTCGGGACAAGGGATTGGTACTCTTACTTCATTCAGGTTTATCTATGAATTCTCTGATTTTAGACACGCATTCGTTGTAATGCAAGGTCCAAAGATTTTGAGAAGTTTATAGATATAAGACTAAAGTAAAGAACCATATATTGAAAGTATCAGGATTCTTCGAAGTGATCGAAAATGTACATATTTATGCTAGGTATTCCATCATAGTGTTAGTGATATGCCCTAGAGGCCATTATTGTAACGACTCTGAATTTACTGTATGAAATTCTTCAATTTAATGTACAGAAAAGAGTTTACAAGCCTGAGTACACTTTAAAAGTTAATTTTTGTTTAAGAACAGGAAGAAACAACATGCAGCTCACTGGTAAAGCCTTGTACTACCGTGACGTAGCCCTATGTTCGAACCCCATCAGACACATTATATTTTTTGATTTTTTCTTTTAAACTTTTTGGAAGCCCAAAAGTTTACACGTGCAATGCACATAAAAATGAAAAGTCAGAGAAAACAAATATGTGCAAAATGTTGTAAATACTGAGATGGACACATGGCAACAATCCACCGGCCCCCTTCAACTAAACGACCAGCGAGATAGCCTCTAGGGCCGGCGCCGACGGCCTCCCCGGGGAAATGATGCTCGGGTTTAGCACACAAGTCCCTTGTCCTACCCGCATCACCCATGCAATGTTTGATTACTCTGCAATCAAACAGAGACCCCTCAATTCCCCAATTTATCATATTTTAATACATTTTAATTCACTCTTTTAATCCCAAAACCCTAATTCCACACTATAAATACTATCTCATGCCCTAGCCCTTCATCATTCTGAAAATTCTAGCCAAAATCCTCAAATTTTCTCAAGTACAAGTGAAATAGAAGAGGAGTTAGCCAACGATCAACGTCCGGTGAGGAATCGAGGCTATTATGGCAACCCCGCGACCCCGTGACAACCAATCTTTCTTCTTCAATCATTCCCTTAACCTAATTCACTTGTAAGTCCCTCCCAATCCATATTCTTCCTCTTTAAAAATTTCTTTTCAAAAAATGTCGGTAAGTGGAGTTAATACCGACATCTTATTCTAAATCCTAAAAATTTCACTATTTCTTCCATATCTTTCATCCAAATTCTTACTCTATGTTTATAACCATAAAAATAATGTTTAGAACCAACTTTCACTCAAAAACATCATGCTAAATAATTTTAATCTATCTTTTACATGAAAATACCATGAACTTTATATACGTCATCTTTTATTCCTTTATTTGAATATACCTTTAGAAAACTTTACGGGGTAATGACCTACCCCTCACATACACATATATTTCCATAGCACGATGTCCCTTAAATATATTTTTGTTACCATATTACATCAAAATAATATGTACTATAAAAACGGTTTTCTTTTAGATTGTATTTAAAATCCCTTTGCAAATATACCTTTACAGCCTTTTTTAGGGAACCCGCTATTAGTTGGTGTGGATTATCGCTCATCCTTGGGCTAGTAGAGCGGGATGCAGACCTCCTCACGGAGCATTCGGTCTCGAAAGGGTTTTGATACGATTTTTAAGAAAAAGGAAATTTTCTACTTAATAATAAAATTTAATTTTTAATAATTATATAAATATTATAAAATCCATATATTTTCAAAATATAATAGCTTATATTTTTTCAAATAATAGAATTATAAGTTTCATCAAAATACCATCAAAATATCAATACAAGACAAGTTTACAGTAAAATACCATGAACTATTCAAGTTAAGGTAATTGTCGCTAAAATATCTTAATTCTTAAAATACACATCCATGAAAACACTAAATAATATAATTAATTTCTCGAGATTATTTTGAACTATATAAAAAAATATTTTTCATAAAACCCCCTCGAGCTATATAAAACACAGTTAAGGACTATAGTAAATATAGGTTTAAGAGGGATCAATTCTCTTGAGCCTGAAGGAGCCGGAGAAAGTGAGTGCTTGCCTATTTAAGGTAGAAAAACTTAACGGTGTTATCAATAGTAATTGTCTTAGAAAAATACACAAATCTTGTCGTCCATGTGCAGCAGTTATCGATAACTCCCGAACATAATTCATGATCCAAATCAGTTCTAAGTGTCTGACTCAAGTATGAGTCTAAATCAAGCTTGAATTCAACTCAAACCAGAATCCAATTCAAACATGAATCCAAACCGTAACATGTATACTTGAACCTGAACCTGAATACTAGAACAATATCAATATGCAAACATGACTTGACCTAACCGACCTATGGCTATAACTTGACTTGATTACATGACTACTTGTTTACATCCTTAACCTGATTACATGAACAACTTGTATCCATGGTCTCGGCAAGTCTGATAATTATAATCTATACAATACTTTACACATGGTTAATGGGGTAGATTGGTACGGAATATATTAAAAGTGGCACGATAATGGTCACTGAAAGACACCTACATGAACTCTCGTGCCGTTGTCCCGTGGGTTTTGATCGAGCCTTGTACTTACATGTTACCATAGTCCAGGGACAGTTGGACTCCTCTTGTATACACTAATACCTTCTGTACCAAGCTACAAACAACTACGTTAGAGTAATAAACTAATACTTGTATAATTTAACAGTTTTCTTCCACATTACTTGTTGTATTCCTTTCTTTCTTTTGGGACTTACCAAGCGCTAGTTCGCTGACGAAATTCCTGTCTATTTCTTTCTTGGAATGTTCGTCAGGAGGACAGGACCCTCAGGAGATCGAGCCCAATCAGGAGTACTTGGATCAGATTG
This sequence comes from Agapanthus africanus, assembly GCA_030015575.1. Taxonomy (NCBI): domain Eukaryota; kingdom Viridiplantae; phylum Streptophyta; class Magnoliopsida; order Asparagales; family Amaryllidaceae; genus Agapanthus; species Agapanthus africanus. The sequence goes on along the minus strand of CM057338.1, from coordinate 413,809,817 downwards.
AGGCACAGCCAGACTACTAGCTTTACTTGTACTTACCTTCCAGTTTGTATGCTACTGTTTAGGCATTCCTTTTCTCATTGTATATTTCCTTTTCAAATCAGTTGTATCGTAAATATGAATGTAAGTAAAAGTTGATGTTCATTTTATATCTCTTGTCATTTCTTGTGCATTTCAAATATTGCTTATTTACGCTTAATGTATTTATTTCTGAGTAAATACGTCGCGTGCCCGCCACGTCTCCTTCCCTGTACACCGGGAAGCGGGGCGTGACAGGTTTTGTTGGCGACCCAAGCAGGCCAGTTCTGCATGGAATCCTAAGCAATATATCACAAGAATAATAAGAATCAGCAACTATACATTATTTACATTTCAAATTCCTTGAATCTATCATAATCTTTCTTTTTCTATCAAGGTCATGGATTCTCCCAGCAACACAAGCACGAACGTTAATGGAAACACTCCACCTCCTACCCTACCACCACCACCTACCGTTGCAGCTCCCATCAATGAGTAAACGGTATTGCTTGAGGCAATCAAGAGCCTCTTGGAAGGTCACCGGCAGCAGACAGCTATCCTCATGCACCGCCCAGAGGTCGAGGCATCCGGAGTCAAGCAATTCCGAGCAATGCACCTGAAACATTTCTTTGGGAAAAAGAGCCCACTAGAGGCAGAGGAATGAGCTCAGTATATCGAGGATGATCTGGCAGCAGCACAAGTGGCAGAGATTGCTTGGGTGAGAGTTCCAAAGCTGCAACTAACAAATAACGCCAGAGTCTGGTGAAAGGCTGAAGAAAGCCGAATCGCCCAACATATTGAATGGAGGACATTTCGCGATATGTTCGACGCAAAATATTTCCCTGAGACTGTCCATTTCGACATGGAACAACTGTAATACCCAGCCCTTTTATACCAAAATCTGTATTTTGTTAATCTAGAACTTTATTTAATTTATTTATAATTTTATTTTATTTTTTTTATTTATTTTAAAGTCCCATTTCTTTTATTTAATTAAAACCAAATCCTAACCTAACTAATTTTTCCTCAAGCCCAACCCTTCTTTTCCCTCCACTTTATTTAATTTTCCCTGCGGCCCACTTCCACATTTTCCACCAAATTCCTTTTTTAATCCCCGGCCCTCATTTCCTTTCCCATTTCTTTTAATTCTCTTATTTTATTTTAGCCCACTCCCCCAGCCCAATGCTCCTTCTTTTCTTTCTTTAGTCCGACGGCCCGGCCCAACCGCTTCAGCCCTCACCCGCACCCGTTACACCCTACCCGACCCGCCTTCTCCATCCTCCCCAACGGCTCTCTCCCAATTTCCCGCTCCCTGCCCTTCGCGATCCGCCTCCTCCCCACTTGCTCGCGCGAGCGTTACCCACGACGCGGACCCTTTGTCCCCTCTACCCTTCACCACCTCTCCTCTCTCGTGCACACCCATACGCACACTCTCATCTCGCACTTTCTCCCTTCTCTGTTCCCGCTCCCTCTCTCGAACCCACGGCCGCGCTCGCCTAGCCACCGCCGACGACCTACCACCCTTCAAAACTCCTTCCCTCGCTCTCCTCTGCAACCACCACTCAATACCCAAAACCACCGAGCTCCCCCACTTCCTTCTCGTCTCCTTCACCTGCTTCCCCGACTCACTCCCCTGCACCCACTCGGGTCTCTACACACCGCCGTCCCCTCACCGCCGGCTCTCCTCCACCCTCGTCCCCATTTCTCCCCTTCTCCACCATCTCCCCACCGTCAACTCCACCATCCTTCACTGCCTCCTTCTCTAATTGACCCACCTCCATAATCGACCGACCACCGCCTGCCTCCCCGACGACGACGTCGACGACTGCAGCCACCTCGTGCCCACGTCGCTTCGCCTCGGCCTTCACCACCTCGCAGCATCATCATCATCATCACCATTGCCATCATCTCTCTTCGATTCCCCACTCTCAATCTCTCCCTCTGTCTCTAAACCTCTCTCTCTCTCACTCTCTATTTCTCTGTCTCCCTCTCTCTCTAAACCTCTTTCTCTCTCTCACTCTCTATTTCTCTCTCTCTCTATAAACCTCTCTAATCTCTCTGTACATCCCTCTCTCTCTCACATCCCTCTCTCTCTGCCTACTCTCTCTCTCTCTAGCACTCTCTATCTCCCCTCCAACTCTCATCCGTCTCTCCCTCTTCCATCAACCAATCACCACCATAACATCGCTTGAGATCGCAACAGCCCGTCACCAAGCGTCGTTGCCGAGACTCGTGTTCGAGCCAAGTCAAGTGCCGAGCCGCGCGTGTGTCACGATCGTGCCGTTGCTGCTGCCGTACCTTCGTCGACACGTGTCCAGGAAAGTATTTTACTTGCTTACATGCTATATACTCAAGTTCCAATCTTTAATTGCATAGATCATAATATTACAATTTTAGATCAATTATGTGTCATACCTGTTCGACGTGTGTTCCCAATAAAAATGCTCACCTAATTTGACGGAACTAAATGGAATAGTTTGGCCCGTATGGCCATGAATCTAGTGTGTGAATTTCATTGGATAATATGACCGTTAACGACTAAAACAACTACCCCCAAGTTTAATCATAAAACTGTAATTTTATTGTACCTGAAAACCGTTAAATTCACCATAAATCATATACATACTAGAATGGTGTGTTCGAGGGCTCAAATCGAAGCCGACTCGACGAAATTTAACCCTATACTGGTTTCCTGGTATTCCTGTACTTAAATTGTGATGATTTTTGGATCGGAGTGCGACTCTGGACTGCAGTCCAGAGCGACTCCAGTTGTTGCTTGCTGTTCCGTAATGGGTACCACAAGATCTCCTTAACTCGTAGATTGCGGAACTCCACTGGTTATTATAGGTAAATCTGTTATATAGACAACACAATTGTTTTCATTCTGTTTCGTTACCGTTTGTTATTTAATCTGTAATTTAATAGATCGGGACACATAACAGTCCCAGCAGAATCAGAACTGACATATTAGTGTTAAATAGTGTATAACTCCCGACGTGCAGATGCGATTGACGATCCGTCTGTTGTGTTGAAAACCTTACTTAAAACCCTAGATTTCATCCAACTGTAGCATCGCTAAAATCTGATTCCAACTGGGATTAAAATGCGTTACGAAATGGATTTCTGATTCTGAAACCGGATTTCCAGCCGCGAGCGCTTAAAATGAAATGGTTATAACTAATGATCCTGGAACCCGATTGGCTTGAAACTAAATTAGATGGATAGATAACTGAACATACTGATTATTACCTGTTTATCGCTTCGCTAAACTGTACACGTACGTTTCATGATAAATCGTGCAAGTGATAGAATGCTATTTTATGACACCTTAATCATGCTTTATATACTGTTTACGTATCATATCATACCCATATCATTGTAGTGATAACCTAGTGATATCTTGCATTTACCCAGTGTTATATTTTAGTGATGATTGTGGCAAGTACGTCAGTGTTCGTGTATCTATGATTAAGTGAAAGTGATTCGTACTTGTACACAATCAGTGACCCTATTATTCTATTGCATTGTCGACGTCTGTGGGATGCGTGTACGTGTGACTATAAGTGGTATGGGACACTTATGGAAGCGCTTGCACGGGTGTCACAGATAAGGCATCCGACACTGCCATTTATCTTAGGTATTAGTCGGGACGTGCTTGATGGAGGTCCTGCCTCCAGTTCTCGCGCAGACTTGTCACGGATCGATTAGTATTTAGGGTTATGGTTAGCGTTTGATGTAGACCACGGGGTGTGGGGTAGTTTAAGTGTGAGTTCAACAGAATCTCGGGAGTCCCATGCCGACTTATATATTTAGGGAGATATATTGAGATTTACAGGGTATGTGATATTCACCGTGATATACATGTTACATGTTGGGCCCGTGGTCCCTTGCCCTTGGGTTCTACCCTTGGGTGGAGGACACTCGCGAGTGGTTGATTCTCACACTTGGACTGACGATAGGCTTAGTGACCTGTACAGTGAGACTTAGAGACTGATAGGGATACGGACATTTATATACCTTATATACTGTGTTGACATACGTGACATATCGTTCTACTGCTTTACTGCTCTGCTGCATTGATTACTGCACATTCATATTCATGCTGTCATTGATTTAGTGTTATTCATATCTATTACCACTGTTAGAACTGTCACTTGATTTTTTTATATATTATATTGCTATTGTGTCACTCTGACGACCTGAGTATGCATGCTCAGTGTGAGGAGAAGATCTAGCCTGGACCAGGATTATACGTATATTACAGACATCTCGATTTGATATCCAGAGTTATATCTATATTTGTTCCCCTCAGGTCAGTTATTTACATTGTTTCCTTCAGTTACTGCTCTTTCTTTACCTGCGCATTATTTACTGTTTACCATGAAAAACTAGAAGCCGAAGTGTGACTACGACAGGACTTTTCCTTGACCGTAGGAGCATGGCTGGCTTTGTCTACCCCTCGTATTCCATATTTTGGGAAGCAGGGCGTGACATGGTTTAGAATGGTATCAGAGCTGGTCCCTCAATAGTAGGTCTGTGGTTCGAGGACGAACCATTGTTCAAAGGTGGGGAGAATGTCGGGACCCGGTTCTTGCTCACGGAGCAAAGTGCCACACGGAACAAAGTGCCACACCAAGTGTCGTGTTAAGTGGGCGGGGGCCACCTCTTGAATCTGTGGAGGCCACCTCTTGAGTCCGTGGGACCCACTGTAGAACAATGGGGACTCTTCGGAATACATTCCGAAAGGGGGCAGATCTGTACTATAAATGGAATGAACCACTCTTCAATACAGAGGCGCCTTTTAAGTGAACCGATACTACAGGAGCTTGAGAACTCTGTAGTTAAGCGTGCTTGAGCCAGGGAAGTTCTGGGATGGGTGACCTCCTGGGAAGTGGCCCCTGGTCGGGTCCGGTTCGCCCCGAAGGAAAAAACCGTGCGGCTTCGGCCAGAGCGGACAATACTCTCTGTATTGGAGGTGGGGCGTGACAGAATGGTATCAGAGCCCAGGTTTTGCGTCGATTGGGATTGCAGTTTTCCGTGTATAGTTTGGCAATCTAAGACATCCCTCGGTCTAGGTTGTAAACTTGTCATTCTTGATCCATATTCACATCGTGTGTTCAGCTATCCATTCACTAGGGTTTCAGGTGACTTGACAAGGATACGTGGTTGCAATTGCACTACCGTACTCTATTCAAGTGACTTAAAGTCATACAGTTGATTTTTCCCCACTTGTAATAAATTCATCACCTCTAATATTCTTGAATCTTTGTCCTATCCATATTATATTTTGATTCGTTTAGCGTGTGACTTATATCATTCTCGAAATTGTTGTTTCAGGATCATGTCTTCCAACAACTCTCCATCTATCTCCGCTCCCCAGAATCAGACCATTGAGATTCTGAGTGTACTGCAAGGTCTAAAGGAAGCCCAGGAGCGAACAAACGACTTGTTGGCTGAAGGACTGAGAAGACAGGTGAGTCAGACCCCAGCGGGAGTCACCTAACATAAAGGGATTTCCGTTTGAGGAGAAAAGGAGAAGAAGATGAAGTGTCAATTTGTTTCCCCGCGACAGAAGCAGCAGAAGATCCCATGTTGTGGGTATTGTAGGAGACCAGGACATCTTCAGAGGGATTGTCGCCGCGCCCAAGGAAAATGTCTGATATGCGGGTCCAACAAACATCTTATCAACGGTTGCCCAGAAAGGAAGGAGCTAAAAGGAGGAGACTCATCCACACTCTCCACTGCTGCCAAGTGAGGATTACTGCGTAGTTCGAATTTCGAGGATAAAGCGGACCCAACACAGGATTCAACTCGCGTAACGATGATGCAGCGTTCTGGCAATCAAAGAAGAATTTTATGTTTTCCAATTTCAGTATTATGTTGTCATCCTCTTATAAACATTTCTTTCCGTTTGAACCTTTGTATCCGTCGAACTTTTAGTTGAATGAAATAAAATTTGAATCGAAATATATGCATCATTCCCTTGTCATTTCCCTTGTTCATACTATTCATTAGCACAACATTTTAATCTTGATTCTTTTAAAATTCCTGCCACCGCATATTTTCCTATACTTCATACCCTGAGCTTTTTCCTTGATGTATTCCACTGTCTAATCATGACTTTTCTTTTCAGACCATAGCCCACCCTGGAGCAGCGCCGCACCTGGATGAGGATGCACAATCTTGCATTTCCTTAGACCACAAGCTGTTGAGTTCTGACGATGAGATCAACGTTCCTCAGGTCGATTTCGAAAACAGCGATTCCGAAGACGAAGGAGCAGCCGCCCCAGTGTTTAACATGATAGCTGATTCCGACGAAGAAGAAGGAGACCCTGAAGAGAACCCGATAGAGGAAGATCCCGATGAGGACCCGATAGAAGAAAATCCAGTTGAGGAAAATCCCGTGGAAGAAAACCCAGAAGGAGAGGATCACATGGAATCGGACCTCGATGAAGAAGCTCTATCCGAGGAAGAAAGACCCGATGGACAGGAGCCTGCTGTGAAAGAACTCCCAATGGCGATGCCCGCGAGGCGATATGGAAATGGACGCCTTTACCTGAGTGCGGGAGCCTACCGCAACCTGCTGAATCTCCACAACCGCGACTGACGGAATTTCTTTTGATGTTGTCTTTCTGGCCAAATAAAATGTGTATAGTTTAGGGCCACTTTTCGTCTTTGAGAATGCCTTGTTTCAAATTTTCTTGAATGAAATAAATCTTCTGAATTCGTAAATCTTTTGATTATTGGTTCGCTTGATACTTGTTTATTGCCCATATCCATTTATTTTTCTGCTGAGATCCCTGACTGTCCACCCCTACTCATTGTATAGTTTTCACCCTCGTTTCGATTAGAAAGTACCACACCCTGATCCTTGGAATGAGCCACCCTTCATCCCTCGTCTGTGCCCCGTTGAGATCCTTCTGGGAGAAGAATAGTTCCTGTGAAACTTCCGAGTTCACTAACACTTCAAATTTTGATTCGTGTGTTGTACCGACTGTTGTTTCCCCCACACTTTTCCTTTTGTATCCCTTGTTGCTCATCCTTACTTCCTGTGCTGACCCTATCCCAATCTCCTTAACATTCAGCCTAAAGCCGCCACACTCCGACCTTCTGATTGAGCCACACCTTCTTATAATCACTACCCTAGCTAGCCCTATTCATATTGGTGATTTCTCTATTACCCCAAATATATTTAGAGACATTATTATTCAAAATTTAGTTTTCATTATTTTAAATTTATCAATGAGTGTGTGTTATTGATTACTCTGTTTTATGTATTTTAAGTACACTATTAGTATTCTCATTTTCAGTAGCGCAACCTTACACCACGCACATTTTGTTCCATGTTTCTTATTTTCACTATATGGGTTTTCTAAGCTATTTTAAAACTATTTGATCGATACGTTTTCCTAAAATGGTTTAACCTACCGACTAAACTTCCACTACTTTATTCTTGTTATCTTATTTTCGGGTTGTGTGCCTATGATTCCTATTATAAATGATTGTGCCTTATACTTATTTTTTCTATCGTGCTACCTTTAATGTACTTATACGTGCACATGTTTGGATTTCGATTTTATTGAATACGCTTTGATTATTTTTGTTCATCATTGTTATCTATGTTCTTGTGTACTTGTAGGTTGCTCTTATAGTTATTCCTACCTTATACGTATTTAGGATTATCTTCTGTATGCTGTTCTTACATGTTTATGCCTTCAAATTTCTTCGTCCACGGATTTCTAATAAACCTTTATGTGTTACTTTGCAATATAATAGCTTTCGCATATGTTTATATAACTTATCTTTTACTTTAAATTTCGAGGACGAAATTTTTGTAAGGGTGGTATGATATAATACCCAGCCCTTTTATACCAAAATCTGTATTTTGTTAATCTAGAACTTTATTTAATTTATTTATAATTTTATTTAATTTTTTTAGTTATTTTAAAGTCCCAATTCTTTTATTTAATTAAAACCAAATCCTAACCTAACTAATTTTTCCTCAAGCCCAGCCCTTCTTTTCCCTCCTCTTTATTTAATTTTCCCTGCGGCCCACTTCCACATTTTCCACCAAATTCCTTTTTTAATCCCCGGCCCTCATTTCCTTTCCCATTTCTTTTAATTCTCTTATTTTATTTTAGCCCACTCCCCCAGCCCACTGCTCCTTCTTTTCTTTCTTTAGTCAGCCGGCCCGGCCCAACCGCTTCAGCCCTCACCCGCACCCGTTACACCCTACCCGACCCGCCTTCTCTATCTTCCCCAACGGCTCTCTCCCAATTTCCCGCTCACTGTCCTTCGCGATCCGCCTCCTCCGCCCTCGCTCGCGCGAGCGTTACCCACGACGCGCACCCTTTGTCCCCTCTACCCTTCACCACCTCTCCTCTCTCGTGCACACCCACACACACACTCTCATCTCGCACTTTCTCCCTTCTTTGTTCCCGCTCCCTCTCTCGAACCCACGGCCGCGCTCGCCTCGCCACCGCCGACGACCTACCACCCTTCAAAACTCCTTCCCTCACTCTCCTCTGCAACCACCACTCAATACCCAAAACCACCGAGCTCCCCCACTTCCTTCTCGTCTCCTTCACCTGCTTCCCCGACTCACTCCCCTGCACCCACTCGGGTCTCTACACACCGCCGTCCCCTCACCGCCGGCTCTCCTCCACCCTCGTCCCCATTTCTCCCCTTCTCCACCATCTCCCCACCGTCAACTCCACCATCCTTCACTGCCTCCTTCTCCAATTGACCCACCTCCATAATTGACCGACCACCGCCTGCCTCCCCGACGACGACGTCGACGACTGCAGCCACCTCGTGCCCACGTCGCTTCGCCTCGGCCTTCACCACCTCGCATCATCATCATCATCATCACCATTGCCAACATCTCTCTTCGATTCCCCACTCTCAATCTCTCCCTCTGTCTCTAAACCTCTCTCTCTCTCTCTCACTCTTTATTTCTCTGTCTCTCTCTCTCTAAACCACTTTCTCTCTCTCACTCTCTATTTCTCTGTCTCTCTCTCTCTCTCTCAACCTCTTTCTCTCTCTCACTCTCTATTTCTCTCACTCTCTATAAACCTCTCTAATCTCTCTGTACATCCCTCTCTCTCTCGCATCCCTCTCTCTCTGCCTACTCTCTCTCTTTCTAGCACTCTCTATCTCTCCTCCAACTCTCATCCGTCTCTTCCTCTTCCATCAACCAATCACCACCATAACATCGCTTGAGATCGCAACAGCCCGTCACCAAGCGTCGTTGCCGAGACTCGTGTTCGAGCCAAGTCAAGTGCCGAGCCGCGCGTGTGTCGTGATCGTGCCGTTGCCGCTGCCGTACCTTCGTCGACACGTGTCCAGGCAAGTATTTTACTTGCTTACATGCTATATACTCAAGTTCCAATCTTTAATTGCATAGATCATAATTTTACAATTTTAGATCAATTATGTGCCATACCTGTTCGACGTGTGTTCCCAATGAAAATGCTCACCTAATTTGACGGAACTAAATGGAATAGTTTGGCCCGTATGGACATGAATCTAGTGTGTGAATTTCGTTGGATAATATGACCGTTAACGACTAAAACAACTACCCCCAAGTTTAATCGTAAAACTGTAATTTTATTGTACCTGAAAACCGTTAAATTCACCATAAATCATATACATACTAGAATGGTACGTTCGAGGGCTCAAATCGAAGCCGACTCAACGACCTTTAACCCTATACTGGTTTCCTGGTATTCCTGTACTTAAATTGTGATGATTTTTGGATCGGAGTGCGACTCTGGACTGCAGTCCAGAGCGACTCCAGTTGTTACTTGCTGTTCCGTAATGGGTACCACAAGATCTCCTTAACTCGTAGATTGCGGAACTCTACTGCTTATTATAGGTAAATCTGTTAGCTAGACAACACAATTGGTTTCATTCTGTTTCGTTACCGTTTGATATTTAATCTGTAATTTAATAGATCGGGACACATAACAGTCCCAGCAGAATAAGAACTGACATATTAGTGTTAAATAGTGTATAACTCCCAACGTACATATGCGATTGATGATCCGTCTGTTGTGTTAAAAACCTTACTGAAAACCCTAGATTTCATCCAACTGTAGCGTAGCTAAAATCTGATCCCAACTGGGATTAAAATGCGTTGCGAAATGGATTTCTGATTCTGAAACCGGATTTCCAGCCGCGAGCGCTTAAAATGAAATGGTTATAACTAATGATCCTGGAACCCGATTGGCTTGAAACTAAATTAGATGGATAGATAACTGAACATACTGATTATTACCTGTTTATCGCTTCGCTAAACTGTACACGTACGTTTCATGATAAATCGTGCAAGTGATAGAATGCTATTTTATGACACCTTAATCATGCTTTATTTACTGTTTACGTATCATATCATACCCATATCATTATAGTGATAACCTAGTGATATCATGCATTTACCCAGTGTTAGATTTTAGTGATGATTGTGGCAAGTACGTCAGTGTTCGTGTATCCGTGATTAAGTGAAAGTGATTCGTACTTGTACACAATCAGTGACCCTATTATTCTATTGCATTGTCGACGTCTGTGGGATGCGTGTACGTGTGACTATAAGTGGTATGGGACACTTATGGAAGCGCTTGCACGGGTGTCACAGATAAGGCATCCGACACTGCCATTTATCTTAGGTATTAGTCGGGACGTGCTTGATGGAGGTCCTGCCTCCAGTTCTCGCGCAGACTTGTCACAGATCGATTAGTATTTAGGGTTATGGTTAGCGTTTGATGTAGACCACGGGGTGTGGGGTAGTTTAAGTGTGAGTTCAACAGAATCTCGGGAGTCCCATTCCGGCTTATATATTTAGAGAGATATATGGAGATTTACAAGGTATGTGATATTCACCGTGATATACATGTTACATGTTGGGCCCGTGGTCCCTTGCCCTTGGGTTCTACCCTTGGGTGGAGGACACTCGCGAGTGGTTGATTCTCACACTTGGACTGACGATGGGCTTAGTGACCTGTACAGTGAGACTTAGAGACTGATAGGGATACGGGCATTTATATACCTTATATACTGTGTTGACATATGTGACATATCGTTCTACTGCTTTATTGCTCCGCTGCATTGATTACTGCACATTCATATTCATGATGTCATTGATTTAGTGTTATTCATATCTATTACCACTGTTAGAACTGTCACTTGATTTTTTTTATATATTATATTGCTATTGTGTCGCTCTGACGACCTGAGTATGCATGCTCAGTGTGAGGAGAAGATCTAGCCTGGACCAGGATTAGACGTATATTACAGACATCTCGATTTGATATCCATAGTTATATCTATATTTGTTCCCCTCAGGTCAGTTCTTTACATTGTTTCCTTCGGTTACTGCATCTTTCTTTACCTGCGCATTATTTACTGTTTACCATGAAAAACTAGAAGCCGAAGTGTGACTACGGCAGGACTTTTCCTTGACCGTAGGAGCATGGCTGGCCTTGTCTACCCCTCGTATTCCATATTTTGGGAAGCGAGGCGTGACAACAACAGTTCATCCACTTACAGCAAGGTTCAATGTGGAACAAATCTGTGGATGAATACGATACTTAGTTTACCATGCTTAGCAGGTAAGATATGTCTCAATATTCAATTTCTTGATATCACATACTACACTGCTAACACAAGGTCATAACAGGTTCGCGGCACACCTGATCCCGACTGCTGAGATCCGGGCAAGACGATTTCAGCAAGGGTTCGACCCGGAAATCCAAGCTGCACTAGCTACAAAGGATTTCCCAACCCATGATCTCACTCTGAAGGCTGCCCGACACTTGAGGAAGTGGTGAAGAACAAGGGCAAACCTCAGACTGCCGGTATGAAATGCCCTACCACTCAAATGGCAGGAGGAGCCTCTTCCAGGCTAACTTTTTCACCCAGGAGACCGGGAGTAACCTTTAACCGGCCTAGTCCAGACTTTTGCTTCTATTGCAAGAGGAATGGACACCTGGAGAAAGACTGCAAGCGTGCGAATGGCCTGTGCTTAGTTTGTGGCGCATCCACTCATGCCATCGGAGCTTGCCCATATCGTCTCAACCCAGCTCCCGCACCCCGACCAGCAATTACCGTTCTACAATGTCCAGCTATTTAGGCTCCTACATCTCGTCTAGCTCTACCTGCTCCACCTCCACATGGTCCTCCTGCACAGCCTCCTCGTCAATTCCATCAGGCCCAGAGGAACATGCCTCAAGGGCAGAGGAACATGCCCCATGGACAGAAGAATGTGCCTCCAGCAAGGAGGAATGTACCCCAGCATTAGGCTTTCACCATGACCGTTGAGGAATCCGAAGCCACTGTCCAAGTTATCATTGGTAATTCCTAATCCTTTTATCTTTTCAATACTTGTATATTTCTATATTTTTCTCTGTATCTAAACCAACCTCACACAACTTAGGTACTATACTAGTAGCCACCCTTCCTGCACTAGCACTGTTCGACACTGGAGTGTTACACTACTTCATGTCCCAACATTTTGTGAGAACGTATGAAATTCCCGTTAAGCCACTCATTTCAAGCTGGAATGTCAGTTCCGGAAATGGAGTATTGAAAGCAACTATGGGATTGGAATAGTGTCCAGTTGTAGTTTGCGGACGAGAATTCTACGCGAATTTCAAAGTACTGAACATCCCAAACTTCGATGTTGTGTTAGGAATGGATTGGGTGGGAGTTTTCTATACTACGATTGACTGCCGTCAAAGGAGAGTAGTATTTGAGATACCAGATCACCCAGTCTTTTACTTCAAGAGTGGAGACAGAACTTTGGAGCCAGGAATCTTCCATGCCAAGCCAAAGAATATAGAAGTATTTACTCTACCGGCGGAAGAAGAAAAGCCAGAGGTAGTTCGAGAGTTCGTGGATGTGTTTCCTGAAGATATAACAGGTTTGCCTCCCGATCGAGCTCTTGAATTCAGCATTGATTTACTACCTGGTGCACAACCGGTGATCAAAGCTCCGTACCGGTTAAGTCCTGAAGGATTGAAGGAGATCCGAACTCAGTTGGACGAACTTCTAAAGAAAGGTTGGATTCGTCCCAGTACTTCAAGTTGGGGATCTCCCATTTTGCTTGTGAAAAAGAAAGAAGGTTCATATAGAATGTGTATAGATTACCGAGCTCTGAACGAAGTGATGATAAAGAACAAGTATCCAATACCGCGCACCGATGATCAATTTGATCAGCTAAGTGGGTCTTGCGTTTTTTCAAAACTAGATCTTCGTTCGGGTTATCATCAGGTGAAGCTCAAAGAGTCTGATATTCCTAAAACGGTGTTCAGGACTCGCTATGGTCATTACGAATATCTCGTGATTCCATTTGGAGTGACCAATGCACCTGCTATATTTATGAATCTGATGAACCAAGTTTTCCGAGAGTATTTAGACAGGTTCGTTGTTATTTTTATCGACGACATCCTGGTGTATTCAAAGAATCGGGAAGAGCACACTGAGAATTTGCGGATTGTCCTGGAGACATTGCGACAGCATCAAATCTAGGCCAAGTACAGCAAGTGCGAGTTTTGGCTAGATCAAGTCGGATTTCTCGGATATATTGTTTCAGGCAAAGTAATCTTAGTAGATCCAGCTAAAGTGGCAGCTGTCAGCCAATGGCCGACACCAAAGACGGTAAAGGATATTTGAAGTTTCTTGGGTTTAGCAAGATATTGCCGAAGATTCATTGAATGTTTCTCGAAGATTGTAGTACCCCTGACCAAGCTCACACGTAAAGATGAAGCATTCGTGTGGTTAGAAGCATGTGAACAAGCTTTTATAGAACTCAAGTCAAGATTGACATCAGCTCCTATTCTCGTAATACCGGATCAATTTGGAGGTTTCTTCGTGCATTGTGATGCGTCCGGCAAGAGATTAGGATGTGTTCTACATTAGCATAGGAAAGTTGTAGCCTTTGCATCAAGACAGCTGAAAATTCATGAGCGCAACTATCCAACACATGACTTGGAGTTGGCAGCCGTTATCTTTGTACTTAATATTTGGCACCACTATCTTCTGGGAGAACAAGTGGATATATACATGGACCATAAAAGTCTGAAGTGTGTATTTACTCAGAAGGAGTTAAACATGCGGCAGAGAAGATGGCTAGAACTTATGGCGGACTTTGACATCAACCTATAGTATCATCCAGGGAAGGTAAATGTAGTTCCTGATGCACTTAGCCGTCAGCCATTATCAATGAATCTCACCGCTCGGTGGAAGCTATAGTAGAAATTGCACGGGATGGAGATCAAGGTAGTTATGCCAGGTAATGCTTCAGGGTTGATGAATTTATAAGTTCGGTCTACTATTGTCAATCAGATCAAGGCAACTCAAGCAAGTGATGCCAAGCTGCAAAAGATCCGAGAACAGGTAGAAAGTGGACTTCGAACAGACTTTATCATCCACGAAGACGGATCCTTGAGATATGGAAGTAGATTGTGTGTACCACAAGGTCCTGTTCGAGAAGAGTTGATGAAAGAAGCTCACAGCTTTCCGTACTCAATACACCCCGGTGGTACCAAAATGTATAAGGATATACGGCAACACTACTGGTGGCATGGAATGAAGCGTGAAGTAGCCAGAAGCATAGCCAAGTGTTTGGTGTGTCAGCAAGTAAAGGCTGAACATCACAGAACTGCTGGTCTACTTCAGCCGTTACCAATCCCAGAATGGAAATGGCAGCACATTATCATGGACTTTGTGACTGCCCTTCCTCGCAGCACGAAGGGTAATAACGCGGTATGGGTTATTGTGGATCGACTCACCAAGTTGGCTCACTTTATTCCCTTTCGAGTTGGCCAATCTACCGAGACGTTAGCAAAGAAGTACATGGAGGTAAGCATGAATCTAAAGTAAGATTTAACCTCAAAGTGTACTATTTTTTAATAACCATGAACTCATGCAGAAGACTGTGAGATTATATGGAGTACCAGTTTGCATCGTCTTCGATCGTGACATCAGATTCCGATCACAATTTTGGCAGATTTTGCAAGCTAGCATGGGAACGAGTCTGAACTTCAGCACAACTTATCATCTATAAACGGACAGACAGTTTGAGCGAACAATTCAGATTCTGGAGAACATGCTAAGAGCTTGTATGTTAGACTTCGGAAGTTCCAGGGAAGATCACCTACACCTTGTGGGGTTTTCATATAACAACAGCTATCAGGCGAGCATTGGAATAACATAATTTGTAGCTCTCTATGGAAGGAAGTGTCATTCGCCACTAAGTTGGGAACTCCTTAGACCAGAGATGATCGTAGCAACTGTGGATGTAGTTCGCATGATCAGGGAAAGAATGCGCATAGCTCAAGACCGACAGAAGCATTGGGCTGATGCAAAGCGTCGACATCTGGAGTTCCAACCTGGAGATCATGTTTTCTTAAAGATCTCTCCAAACCGAGGAGTAATCCGTTTTGGCAATAGGGATAAGCTCAGTCCAAGGTATATAGGACCATTCGACATTCTCGAATGAGTCGGAGAAGTGGCATATCGTTTAGCACTACCATCCTCATTGGAAAGAGTACACAGTGTGTTCCACATATCACAGCTTCGAAAATATGTGAGCGACCCCAGCCACATCCTTGATCACTCCGAGCTCACTGTACAGACGGACCTAACTTGTGAGCAACAACCCGTTGAGATCCTAGACAGAAAGGTGAAGACACCGTGGAACAAGGAAGTAAACTTGGTCCGAGTGATGTGGAAAAAAGATTCACCAGGAGAATCAACATGGGAACGAGAAGATGACATGCGTGCAAGATACCCTTTCTTATTTGTAAATTAGTCCTTATGTAATTGTAAATTTCGAGAACGAAATTTTTATAAGGAGGGTAAAATGTAACGGCTCTGATTTTACTATACGAAATTTTTCATTTTAATATACAGAAAGGAGTTTACAAGTCTGAATACACTTTAAAAGTTAATTTTTGTTTAAGAACAGCAAGAAACAACTTGTAGCTCATCGGTAAAGCCTTGCACTGCTGTGACGTATCCTTGTGTTCGAACCCCATCAGACACATTTTATTTTTCTGATTTTTTCTTTTAAATTTTTTGGAAGCCCAAAAGTTTACACGTGCAATGCACATAAAAATGAAAAGTCTGAGAAAACAAACATGTGCAAAATGTTGTAAATACTGATATGGACACATGGCAACAATCCACCGGCCCCTTCGACTAAACGACCGGCGAGATCGCTTCTAGGGCCAGCGCCGACGAGCCCCCCGTAGCAAATGATGCCCGGGTTTTGCACACAAGTCCCTTGGCCTACCCCCATCACCCCTGCACTGTTTGATTACTCTGCAATCAAACAGAGACCCCTCAATTCCCCAATTTATCATATTTTAATGCATTTTAATTCACTCTTTTAATCCCAAAACCCTAATTCCACACTATAAATTATATCCCATGCCCTATCCCTTCCTCATTCTGAAAATTCTAGCCAAAACCCTCAAATTTTCTCAAGTACAAGTGGAATAGAAGAGGAGTTAGCTAACGACCAACTTCCGGCAAGGAATCGAGGCTATTTCGGCGACCCCGCGATGCCACGATTACGAATCTATCTTCTTCAACCTTTCCCTTAACCTAATACACTTGTAAGTCCCTCCCAATCCCTATTCTTCCTCTTTAAAAATTTCTTTTCAAAAAATGTCAGTAAGTGGAGTTAATACCGACATCTTATTCTAAATCCTAAAAATTTCACTATTTCTTCCATATCTTTCATCCAAATTCATATCCTATATTTATAACCTTAAAACTAATGTTTAGAACTAACTTTCACTCAAAAATATCATGTTAAATAACTTTAATCTACCTTTTACATGAAAATACCATGAACTTTATATACGTCATCTTTTATTCCTTTGTTTAAATATGCTTTTAGAAAACTTCACGCGGTAATGACCTACCCCTCACATACACATATGTTTCCATAACACGATGTCCCTTGAACATATTTTTGTTACCATGTTACATCAAAATACAATGTACTATAAAAAACGATTTTCTTTTAGATTGTATTTAAAATCCCTTTGCAAATATGCCTCTACAACCCTTTTTAGGGGACCCACTATTGGATGGTGCGAATTATCGCACATCCTTAGGCTAGTAGAGCGAGATGTAGACCTCCTCACGGAGCATTCAGCCTTGAAAGGGTTTTAATACGATTTTTAAGAAAAAGGAAATTTTCTACTTAATAATAAAAATTGATTTTTAATAATTATATAAATATTATAAAATCCATACATTTTCAAAATATAATAAATTATATATTTTCAAATAAAAGAATTACAGGTTTCATCAAAACACCATCAAGAGATCAATATAAGACAAGTTTACAGTAAAATACCATGAACTATTCAAGTTAAGGTGATTGTCACTAAAATACCTAAATTATTAAAATACACATCCATGGAAACCCTAAATAATATAATTAATTTCTCGAGATTATTTTGAACTATATAAAAAAATATTTTTCATAAAACCCCCTCGAGCTATATAAAACATTGTTAAGGACTTTAGTAAATATAGGTTTAAGAGGGATCAATTCTCTTGAGCCTCAAGAAGCCGGAGAAAGTGAGTGCTTGCCTATTTAAGGTAGAAAAACTTGACGGTGTTATCAATGGTAATTGTCATAGAAAAAGACACAAATCCTGCTGTCCATGTGCAGCAGTTACCGATAACTCCCGAACATAATTCAGGATCCAAATCAGTTCTAAATGTCTGACTCAAATATGAGTCTAAATCAAGCTTGAATTCAACTCAAACCAGAATCCAATTCAAACATGAATCCAAACCCTAACATGTATACCTGAACCTGAACCTGAATACTAGAACAATATCAACATGCAAACATGACTTGACCTGACCTGACCGAACCATGGCTATAACTTGACTTGATTACATGACTACTTGTTTACATCCTGAACCTGATTACATGAACAACTTGTATCCATGGTCTCGGCAAGTCTGATAATTATAATCTATACAATACATTACAAGGGGTTAACGGGGTAGATTGGTACAGAATGTATTAAAAATGGCACGATGATGGTCACTAAAAGACACCTACATGAACTCCCGTGCAATTGTCACATGGGTTTTGATGGGGCCTTGTACTTACATGTTACCATAGTCCACGGGACAGTTGGACTCATCTTGTATACACTGATACCGTCTGTACCAAGCTACAAACAACTATGTTAGAGTAATAAACTGATACCTGTATAATTTAACATTTTCCTTCCACATTACTTGTTGTATTCCTTCCTTTCTTTTAGGACTTACCGAGCGCTAGTTCGCTGACGACATTCCTATCTATTTCTTTCTTGGAATGTTCGTCGGGAGGACAGGACCCTCAGGAGATCGAGCCTAGTCAGGAGTACTTGGATTAGATTGAGGCACAACCAGACTACTAGTTTTACTTGTACTTACCTTCCAGTTTGTATGTCATTATTTAGGCATTGCTTTTATCATTGTACATTTCCTTTTCAAATCAGTTGTATTGTAATGATGAATGTATGTAAAAGTTGTTGTTCATTTTATATCTCTTGTCATTTCTTATGCATTTCATATATTGCTTATTTACGCTTAACGTATTTATTTCTGAGTAAATACGTCGCGTGCCCGCCACGTCTCCTTCCCCGTCCATCGGGAAGTGGGGCGTGATAATTATTGTATCATACTGGATTGTATATTACATTTTGGAGGCTTGGGATATTCACAGTTATAATAACAGTCTTTCTCAAAATGGTAGTATGCTACTTGGTTTGATTCTACCTCAATATGTGCATGTGTTTTTTTTAGCATATCGCTTATACATATTGATAGAGCTCTTAGGATCTTTGCTTGGCTACCAGTGTTGTGATGGCAGTCACACTAATGGGGGCTGGGTAGTCTATAAGCACATCCTTATACAGGTCCCTAATCGTAGGATTATCGAGATGGGGTATCGATACTCCAGAGTAGACTAGTATATATGCTTCTCATCCCAGCAGGGGAGATGGTCTGTCCCACAGCCATTGGTACGTCATACATGAGATAATATACAGGTGCTCATTGGGTTATGAGTTACACTGGACGGACTCATTGGGAACTGCTGGTTGGTATTATACCTATCACCAGGTAGCAGTTCCCGGGTGGCATGAGTACAGGTTAGTCTGTTGACTTGATATCACTATTCGTCTCAAGTATGTTCCCACTGCACTTATATTACTACCCTACCATGGCTTAAAGGAGTCGTGCAAGCAGGTAGTAGTTGGGTGCAGTCTCGAAGCACTTGGAGGCAGTAGTGGTTATATAGGATTCGTTTCTCCCGATATTAGGGGTTGATACCGCGCTGTGTTCAGAAAGCCATTACACAAAGTCCTTGGCCAGGGCAAGCGAGATTTACTAGTAGGTACTCCAGTAGTTTCTTAGGGCGTATTGGGCTCTACTCCGGCACGACTTATTAAGCTGTTAGGGGTCTGACGTTTACCATCCCCTATGCCTGATATGCGAGTATCTTAGACGAACAGACCGGACTGTACAGAGATTGTCACAGATTGGCTCAGTAGGAGTTCGGATGAGTTCGCTCATCGGCCTTCTTATCGACAGATACCTGGGTAGCCATTACGTGCAGCTAGCACCGCTGACGGACTTGTGGTTAAACCCACTGCTAGCGTACTGTCGAGTCTTTAGAGTCCTACACAAAGGGTTTCCCTGCTTCGGTCAAAACGATGTAGAGGCCGTATGGTTTTACGGCAAGGTTCCGATTGTTAGTTATATGTGTGCCCTAGAGGCCATTACTGTACATACGATGTATATTGTAGTGGATGCTTGGACATATATAGGGAGGACTTTCTTGCTCGACATGATAGTACGCTATCTGGTTGTACTTTATCTTAACATGTACTCTGATTGTCTCTTTTGTTACATGTTGATAAAGCCCTTAGGATTTGTACTCGACTACTGGGACTATGATGAGATCATACTAGTGGGGCCACAGTAGTCTATGAGTACATCCTATAACTGTTCCTAGTCGAGGGTGTGTCGAGGCAGGGCATCGATACACCAGAGTAGACTAGCGTATACGCATCTTGACCCATATGATGGGCGATGGATGATCCCATATCCATCGGTGTTTGACATCAAGGATGGTGTACGGGTGCTCAGTGGAGACTGGGTACACTGAACGGACTCGCCGAGAACTCCTAGATGGTATATATACCTATTGTCAGATAGCAGTTCTCTGGTGACACTTGTACAGGTTAGTCTGTAGACCCGAGATTGTCATAGAGTCTTGTGTGGTTCCCACTGTACTTTGATTTCCTCCCTACCACGGCTCTACTGAGTCGTGCAAACAGGTGGATTTTGGGTACAGTCTCGAATCATATGGAGACAGTGAGCGATAGGAGGGGTTTCGTCTCTCCCGGTATAGGGAGTTGATGTCGCGCTATGTTTGATCGGCTATAACACCTAAATCCCTGGCCAGGGTTCTCGAGGTTTGCTAATAAGTGTTATCAGTAGTTCCTCGACCTGTTATGAGCCATAAATCAACATGACTTATAAAGTTACTGGGGTCTGACATTTACCACCCCTAGACTTCATATGCGACGTATCAGACGAAGAGACCGGACTGTACGGTAAGTGTTGCTTACAGGCTCGTAAGGGTTGTGATGAGTTCGCTCGTCGGCCACCTTTTAGTCAATACCTGGTAGCCCGTTATGTATTGGCTTATACCTCTAACGTGCTAGTGGTTAAATCCACAACTAAGGTGTTGACGAGTCTTTAGAGTCCCCCACATTTAGTTACTCAAGTTTTCGGGCGAAAATGATGTAGAGACCGTAAGTTGTTACGGCAGCCGTAAATTGTTGCGGCAGGTTTTCGATTATGTTCGGTAATTGTTACAGGAATAATAATCGAAAGAATAATACTGGACGGATACCGGTATTATATTATTGGATTAATGGTATTCGTATTTTTCGGAATTCGGATACGGGTATACAGTATACGGTATACGGTATACGGAGGAGGGGTATTTTTGTAATTGTTACAAAATACCTTCTAGAAGATGCCACCTCATAATGACATAATAATGACATCATTTATTTTGTGAAAATAAATAAGTGAGGTGTAAATTGAAAAGTATAAGCATGATAGAAGTGGATGTACTAATTAAGCATGATACTTCTTTCATAATGCATGCTTTAATTAGTGCTAAATTCTTTTCTTTCTTTTTTCTATCATGCTTAAACTTTTTAATTATAAATGAAATTATTCTCTCCTCCATTTCTTCTTATAAATACCTTCACATGAGATGTGAAATCAAGGCATTCAATTCCTTAACAAAATTATGATAAGTGTATCATAACAAGTTCATAAGAAGAGAGAAAGAAAAATGATGGTGATCATTCTTCCTAGCTTTAACCCTCACATGAGATGTGAATCAAAAGCTTAGGATTTCAAGTTAATCCAATACAATTCTACATCAAATCTTGGACGCGTCGGCTAGCCAACTTCGCGCCCGAGTTGCCTCGGTATTGAGGTGGGAGCCCGTAAAAGACGTAGGCGATGTGGTGCCCTTCCGGCGACGAAACGAGCCGAGGAGTCCACAAAAGAGAAGAAAGGAGCCGAGGAGTCCACAAAAGAGGAGAAAGGAGCAAAGGAGTTGCATCAAAGAGAAGACCCGAAGGACCGTATCATCAAGGTAAAATCCCTAACATAGTAGATAAGATCTCTAGTTGGGGTTTACTAGTTGTGGTTTAGACAAGATCTTCGGTTAAGTGCGTGTTGCATGCTAAGAAATTTTTTGTTCACCGCTTCCGCCGCACCACAAGAGTTGTGGGAGCATGCAGCAATCACCAACATGGTATCAGAGCTACTAGACATGAGATGTCGACCTATGGGGGTTCTTACTGTGTGACGGTGTGGCGAAGCATAGGCTCTTACCCCCAAGGTGTCCCGAGACCGGAAGGAGTTCCGGCGGGTTGTAGTCCTCGCGAGGGGGCATGCGTAAAAAGTAGCGTCTGAGGGACCCGTTGGCGCCACGGCAATCCCATGGGATGGGGTTGCTTCCTGACCAACATGGTATCAGAGCCTAACTAAACCACAATTAGATGACAGAAACTGGTTCGGAGTGCGGTTTTGGACTGCTGTCCAGAACAGTTCTGGCTGTCAATTCTCGTTTTGCAATGCTTTCAATCTTCTGTATGAAAATGTTAGTATGCGGAACTATATATCATAGTGAAGATAAATCTGTTAGCTAACCAATGAAAGTGATTTCATTCGTTTCTAATGTCGTTTACTATTTAAAATGTATTTTAAATCAACAGAACGTATTGCAGTCCCAAACAGGGACAGAACGTATACCCCTGTGGTTTTCAGTGCATAACTTCCAGTACCCAATGGATATTATTGATCCGTAGGATGCGTTGGAAACCTAACTGATAAACCTAAATTTTGTTCAACTGTAGCGTCGCCTAATTTTGAGCACAACAGGGTGAAAACTGTGTTGCGAACTGGACAATCAGTTCAGAAACTGAAATTCCAGCAGCAAACACTTCAAATGAAACGACTGTAACTTGCAATCCGACATTCTCCAAGTGCCGAGTGGCCTACTCAATTGTTGAGGGAGGTTGCTACACTTCGGGAATTTGGCGGGTAGTTTGCCGCACCCATAGGGGTCTAAGGGGGTTTTTGGCTATTCATCACGACCGTGGAACCCGTTTTTCTTTAAGGGCTTAAATGAAACACGGAATTCCTAGTATATCCAATGCATTCATCTGTGATCTGAAATGGCTATATTTATATATGAGATATATATATTAAACGTTGCTTATGTTTTGCACCCGCGCTAGTCCAGCCCCCGCTCTGCCGTTAGTTAAGTAACCTAACGGTGCATGACGGGGCCCAGTGGCAAATGCGGATGGCATAAGCGTACGTTCTATTTTTCCGTTTCTTTTCTGTGATGTTTAGGAAACGTAAATGATGGGACAGCATTAACGTGATTAATGTTAAAAAGAAAGAAACCTAAAGATGTTGAAGAATCAAACTTTTTAAAAAAGGGTAACTCTAGTTTTTGTTTTGCATAGTGGTATTCTTGAATATCCTGCAACTCATTCGATGAGGAAAGGGCCGAGATCCCTTCACCGGGAGTGACCCCTTTAGCGAAACTGGAAAATGTTACAAAGAACTCGAATTGATTTTATAGTTAATCTAGCTTTGCTTTGCATCGTGGTATTTTTATATCCAGCACCTTATTCGATAAGGAAAGAGCCGAGATCCCTTCACCGGGAGTGACCTCTTTAGCAAAATTAAAAAGATACTACAAAACCATTCGATATTTAAAACTGGAGCTTAAACCACTCCTTCCCACTTGATTCTACAACGACATCAAGTTCAAAACGTTAAAGGTTTTCATAAAAAACCATTCGTTGCCCTCCGTCATTTTAGGAAGCAGAGTACTTAGTATTCGTGCCACGTTTGTTGACCATAGTTAAGGCGTGGTGTACGGTAGCTAAGTGATGAATTCCTACAAAGCATTTGATGCGATCGATTAGGGCATTCTCATGACTTTGTTGACCATAGTTAAGGGTCATGTGGGTGGGCCTAAATCAATCACGAAATGGCGGGTTGAACTTGACTAGTGCTTATGATTTGTTGACCATAGTTAAGGTCATAAGTCACTAGGGGTAAAAATCATATCGGGAATTTCAAGAAGTTAAAATTTGCAATGAGATTGCATACCTTCTATATGATAGTTGGATCCCGATCTCACTGCGAGTAAGAGTTACTCCTGGGAAAATTTTACACAAAGACAATTTGACGAAATTATAGGGTGTAATTATTCTCGGCCAATCTTACCTTTTAGGGTTTGAAGGAGGATTTGATAAAAACAGTGGGAGACATCTGGATTAGATAAATAACCAATCTAATCTTGCAAAGAGCATACGCTAAAGTGTTTTCTTCTCTATCTCTCTCCAGATAGTGACCATATCATGCCTTAATTAAGATAATAAATACGGATATATTGACTGAACCCGCTTGTTATATTGAGCTGGGGAACGTTGGTCCCGCTCCAACTAATAATTGTTATAAGACAGAGCAGGAAATAGGGAAATACCAGAATTCCTTTGCCGCCCAAACGAAGAAAGTGCATATGATGCATCTCCTTCGGGTGTGTTCATTACAAAGAACTGTTTCTCAGTATCCTCTGCATCCTGGGTATTTGATACTGGATCAGGATCCCAGATATGTAATATGTTACATAGGGCTACAAAAGGGTAGAAAAACTGAGAACGGGTGATAAGTTTCATGAGACAGAAAACGGGGCAAGTGTTGCAACCAAGTCTGTTGGTCACTGTCACCCTGTATTAAGAATACATTGATTCTGAACAAATGCTATTAGATACCGAACCTGATATACAAAATCATATCAATCTCTTTATTAGTAAAGAAATGATAAAATTTTATATTGATGGATAATGTTTTGAACATTTCCTATATCAAGTGTTGATCGGTTCAGGCACGTTATCTAAAAGCATTAACGTTCTAAATCAAACTACAGTTCTCAGTATACAGAACACACACAAGAGGAAGAGTTCAGAAATGAACGGATCCTTCTTGAGGCATTGTAGACTAGGTCAGATCAATGCGACCCGGCTGGCTGAAGTTACATTCTAGATGTATATTTAAACCAGTTTGAATTTACATCTTGTGAAACTTGCCAGTCATGTCACATAGATAAAATGACCATAGCTCTGTTTATTGGAAACAGAGAGAGTTAGTGAACTCTTGGGATTGATACATAATGATGTATGAAAGGTCCCCTGTCTACATATGCCATGACCGGTTCTTTATACTTCATTATTTTCTCTGATAATCTCTCAAGATTCAGACATATGTTCCTGTTGAAACATAGGTCCGAAGCTTTTGAGATATTCACAGAATATAAATTGGAAGTAGAGAACCAAAAACGGGTATAAGTATTATGTCCTTTGATGAGATCAAGGAGGAGAATACTTGAGCATGGAAATCCTGGACTATTCTAAAAGAGAATGAGATTCTCTCTCAGCATTACTCCTCCGTATACACCATAGCACGATGGTATATCGGGGCGGAGCAATTGCACCATATGTGATATGGTGTGCTCCATGATGAGTACTACTGAGTTTCCTATTTTCCTTTTGGGAGTTATGCACTTGTGAAGCTGCATACCTATTGAATAGGGTTCTAATCAAATCAGGTGCCTACTACTCCATATGTGATATGGTATGGGAAGAGCCCATCTCTTAAAGATGTTAAGATTTGGGGTTGTCCGGCCTATGTCTAAAAACCTAATTCCGGACAAGCTCGAGGCAAAGTCAAAACTGTGGAAGTTTGTTGGATATCCCAAACATTAGCAAGGGAATATCTTCTACCTAACAGAGGAACAAAAATTGTTTTGTTTCTCAGCATACCACCTTTGTGTGAAAGGGAATTTCTTGTAAAGAAATTAGTGGTCATAAGGTAGAACTGGAAGGCGTTCCAGCTATACAAACTACAACAGATGACCTAACCGAGGAACAAAAGATGTTTTGTTTCTCAGCATGCCACCTTTGTGAAAGGGAATTTCTTGTGAAGAAATTAGTGGTCATGAGGTAGAACTGGAAGGAGTTCCATCTACAGCAAATGATTTGGTAGAACCAAAAGATTCAATAGACTCTAACGAACCTCAGCCTATCCACCGATCTAGTTAATTTCCTCACCCACCTAAGAGACACTTCGGTTTCTCTATGACAGTGGGAGCGAGGATTTCATATTACTCCAGCGTATCCCGAGATCGGAAGGTGTTCCGACTGGTTGTAGTCCTCGTAAGGGGGCATGCGTAGAAAATAGCTGCTGAGGGACCTTTTGGTGCCACGGCGACCCTATAGGATGGGGTTGTTGCCTGACCAAAATGGTATGACCTAACTAGTTTCGAGCAGGCCATCAGGAGTAGGACTCTGTAAGAATGGCTGGATGATTAGCGATCTGAGATGGAATCCTTATACACCAACAAAGTATGGACTTTGGTTGCTTTATCTGAAAGGTTAAATCCCCATCAGGAGCAAGTATATCTTGAGAAGATTACTTGGTGTACATGGAAAGGTTGAGACTTTCAAAGCTATGCTTAAGTCCATCCAGATCCTACTTGCCACTGCTACATACCTTGACTACGATATCTGGTGGTTGGGTGTCATGACTGCTTTTCTAAATGAAGTTTTAGAAAAGAGTGTCTATAAGTACACAGCCAGAGGGCTTCGTAGACAGTGGGAGCATCGGAAAAGTGTGCAAGATGTTTTATGCGATAAAACAGGCATCGCGGAGTTGGAACATCTATTTTGATGTGGTAGTCAAAGAGTTTGACTTCATCAAAATATTAGATGAACCTTGTATATACATAAAAGATGGTAGGGAGTATGGTGGTGATCCTCGTAGAGTACGTGGATGACATACTCTTGATAGGGAAGGAGTTTCCTATGCTACGCTCAGTCAATCTCCTCTTATTATAAAGATTCTCCATATAGGATCAAATGTGATACCTCCTAAATCTGGGGTTTTGGGTCTATAAGATAGATCTAAATGGATATTAGGATACTCACTAGTTGTAGTGAGATAGTATCAATCGATCCTGGGGAGAATCACAGCGGAGTTGGAACATTTATGGTAGTCAAAGAGTTTAACTTCATCAAAATGGTCGAACCTCGTGGTATGGTGTATGGTGGTAATCCTCGTAGAGTACGTGGATGACATACTCTTAATAGGGAAGAAGTTTCCTATGATACACTCGGTCAATCTCCGCTTATCACATAAGATTCTCCATACAAGATCAAGGTGATACCTCCTAAATCCTAAGTTTTGGATTTATGAGATAGATCTAATTGGATGTTAGGATTTTCACTAGTTGTAGTGAGATGGTATCAATCGATCCAGGGGAGAATCACTGGAAAGGTTCCAGGGTGATAAAGACGACTGAGTGTCAGTCGCAGTCATTATCTTTACCCTTAATAGAGGGACGGTATGTTGGAAGAGTTCCAAGCTAGATACCGTGACATACTAGAAAGGCAAAATACGTCATTATTAAAGATTCTACCAAAGATAAAATCTGGATATATATAAAAGTTCATAAGATGAACTTCGTTCCTACCATTGTGTGACAATGAGGTTGCGTCTTTAGCCAAGGAACTACCGTCCCATCAGAAATCCAGATATAATTCTTAGGCAGCACCACCTGATCATAGAGATGGTTAATCTCCAGGGAGATCGAGGTTAGGAGAGTAGATACAGAGGACAACAGAGCGGATCCACTCACTAAGGCTTTTTCCTAGTAGAGACTTTTATGGGATGGTTGAGTATGAGATACTTAAACCACAGCTGATTGTTTGGTATGTGATACCACAACAGATGGCCCTAGTGCAAGTGGGAGATTGTTAGTTATATGTGTGCCCTATAGGCCATTACTGTACATACGATGTATATTGTAGTGGATGCTTGGACATATATAGGGAGGACTTTCTTGCTCGACATGATAGTACGCTATCTGGTTGTACTTTATCTTAACATGTACTCTGATTGTCTCTTTTGTTACATGTTGATAAAGCCCTTAGGATTTGTACTCGACTACTGGGACTATGATGAGATCATACTAGTGGGGCCACAGTAGTCTATGAGTACATCCTATAACTGTTCCTAGTCGAGGGTGTGTCGAGGCAGGGCATCGATACACCAGAGTAGACTAGCGTATACGCATCTTGACCCATATGATGGGCGATGGATGATCCCATATCCATCGGTGTTTGACATCAAGGATGGTGTACGGGTGCTCAGTGGAGACTGGGTACACTGAACGGACTCGCCGAGAACTCCTAGATGGTATATATACCTATTGTCAGATAGCAGTTCTCTGGTGACACTTGTACAGGTTAGTCTGTAGACCCGAGATCGTCATAGAGTCTTGTGTGGTTCCCACTGTACTTTGATTTCCTCCCTACCACGGCTCTACTGAGTCGTGCAAACAGGTGGATTTTAGGTACAGTCCCGAATCATATGGAGACAGTGAGCGATAGGAGGGGTTTCGTCTCTCCCGGTATAGGGAGTTGATGTCGCGCTATGTTTGATCGGCTATAACACCTAAATCCCTGGCCAGGGTTCTCGAGGTTTGCTAATAAGTGTTATCAGTAGTTCCTCGACCTGTTATGAGCCATAAATCAACATGACTTATAAAGTTACTGGGGTCTGACATTTACCACCCCTAGACTTCATATGCGACGTATCAGACGAAGAGACCGGACTGTACGGTAAGTGTTGCTTACAGGCTCGTAAGGGTTGTGATGAGTTCGCTCGTCGGCCACCTTTTAGTCAATACCTGGTAGCCCGTTATGTATTGGCTTATACCTCTAACGTGCTAGTGGTTAAATCCACAACTAAGGTGTTGACGAGTCTTTAGAGTCCCCCACATTTAGTTACTCAAGTTTTCGGGCGAAAATGATGTAGAGACCGTAAGTTGTTACGGCAGCCGTAAATTGTTGCGGCAGGTTTTCGATTATGTTCGGTAATTGTTACAGGAATAATAATCGAAAGAATAATACTGGACGGATACCGGTATTATATTATTGGATTAATGGTATTCGTATTTTTCGGAATTCGGATACGGGTATACAGTATACGGTATACGGTATACGGAGGAGGGGTATTTTTGTAATTGTTACAAAATACCTTCTAGAAGATGCCACCTCATAATGACATAATAATGACATCATTTATTTTGTGAAAATAAATAAGTGAGGTGTAAATTGAAAAGTATAAGCATGATAGAAGTGGATGTACTAATTAAGCATGATACTTCTTTCATAATGCATGCTTTAATTAGTGCTAAATTCTTTTCTTTCTTTTTTCTATCATGCTTAAACTTTTTAATTATAAATGAAATTATTCTCTCCTCCATTTCTTCTTATAAATACCTTCACATGAGATGTGAAATCAAGGCATTCAATTCCTTAACAAATTTATGATAAGTGTATCATAACAAGTTCATAAGAAGAGAGAAAGAAAAATGATGGTGATCATTCTTCCTAGCTTTAACCCTCACATGAGATGTGAATCAAAAGCTTAGGATTTCAAGTTAATCCAATACAATTCTACATCAAATCTTGGACGCGTCGGCTAGCCAACTTCGCGCCCGAGTTGCCTCGGTATTGAGGTGGGAGCCCGTAAAAGACGTAAGCGATGTGGTGCCCTTCCGGCGACGAAACGAGCCGAGGAGTCCATAAAAGAGAAGAAAGGAGCCGAGGAGTCCACAAAAGAGGAGAAAGGAGCAAAGGAGTTGCATCAAAGAGAAGACCCGAAGGACCGTATCATCAAGGTAAAATCCCTAACATAGTAGATAAGATCTCTAGTTGGGGTTTACTAGTTGTGGTTTAGACAAGATCTTCGGTTAAGTGCGTGTTGCATGCTAAGAAATTTTTTGTTCACCGCTTCCGCCGCACCACAAGAGTTGTGGGAGCATGCAGCAATCACCAACACCGATCACATACGTGTACTGGCTACATGGATGTTGTTCGGACGGATAATACTAGTGGACTTTGGTTTAAGCCGGATCATAGTATTATATTATTGGATTATTATTATCTCATTGTATTCTTATTTTTCGGAATACGAATACGGATATGTATATACGGTGAGGGAATTCTTGTAATTTCATAAGAGATGCTTTTAGAAGGGGACACCTCATTATTTGGTTTATCTATTTTAAGAAATAGATTAATGAGGTGGAAATAGGAGACACCCATGGCATGGGGTGAAGAATGGCTCTTTGTATTTGTTTATTAGTTTGGACTCACTATTCAAGCATAGTTGATATTTTCTATTGGAAAATATTGCATGCTTGAATGAGTGAAGTGTGTGAGCCATTCTTCACTTTCTATAACCTTTGCTCATTTGTTCATTCTCTTTCACTCTCCATACTTTCCTCTCCTTTTTCCTCAAGACCCTAACCCTCACATGAGTTATGAACCCTAGGGTCTCATGAGATAAAATACTCCATTAGATACTCTACATCTTCTAGGCTACCTAGCTTAGCGAACTAGGTACCCTAGTTACCTCGGTTTAGAGGTTGGAGCTTGAGGTATAGACTCTCGGGTGGATCATCTTCGACACGAGGAGGCCGACGATCAAGCGTGATCCAGATCTTCGAGGAGCTCAAGGAGAGGAGGAGAAGAAGACCCGAAGGACAAGGTTCTATGAGGTATAAAACTCTCACCGAGTAGTTAAATCTCCAAGTAGATTTAGCTAAATAAGGTTTCTATTAAGATCCTGGAGTTTAGTCGGTGTTGCAAGTAAGAAAAATCGTTTTTTGTAAATTCCACCTCCCCGCGAACCTACGGAGTGCGCGACATCGACTTACAGTGATATCAGAGCCTACTAAACCTTAACTAGCTAGTTAGAAAGTAGTTAGAATTTCGATCGACGGAAAATTTGCCCGAAATCATTTTTCCAATCATGCTTGCTGTCGATTTTCAAAACTGCTCAAAAAATTATTTCAGTGGCCTTAAAAATACATGCAGGCATTTTAGTGAACAGGGAAATTTTTTTGGATCGTAATCCCCCCACTAGACCGCGGAACCGTGGCCAAATATGCCATTTTGCCGCGGTTCCGCCTCTAAGTTAGGGCCGATTCACCCATAATTTTTTCTGGGGTTCTATTGTGTGGAATTGTGATTTTTGGCATATGTGTTTTCTACCAAGATTTGTTTGTGTATTGGTTTGTGCATGGGGTAGACACGGTTTATGTTTATCGATCAAAATTCTAAAGTTCTTGGCTAATTGTGATTCGGTGATTATATATGCGTTGCTAAACGTCTGCTAATTGCTATATGTCGATTAGTGGGGGTTGCATATATCTGTATTGTGATGGTTTGTGTATATGAAGTATTGGATCATCGTTGATGAATAGCCGGGGGATGTGAGAAGAGTGTTTTCTTTTCTTTCATTCATGTAAATTTGTAATTAATGTAATATTCTTTTACGGTGCACATCCGGGTTGAGCTTATAGCCACCGTTGTATTATTTCATTTACTTTTTCTTGCACCTAGGATAGACCCAAGATAGGGTGCAAGAACTACCGGGTTCTTGAAGTGCTAAGTGGACTACTCATTTTATTGAGGGAGGTTGCTTCACTTCGGGAATTTGGAGGGTAGTTTGCCGCACCCGTACGGGTCTAGGGTAGGATTTGGCTATTCATCACGATCGTGGAATCCGTCTTTCATTCTAGGCTAAAATGAAACACGAAAATTCTAGTATATCCAATATATTCATCTGTGTTGCTGTGATCTGGAATGCCTATTATTGCGTGAGACGAATGGATATATATATATAATAACTATTGCTTATGTTTTGCACCCGCGCTAGTCCAGCCCCCACTCTGCCGTTAGTTAAGTAACCTAACGGTGCATAACGGGACCCCATGGCGAATGCGGACAGCATAAGCGTACGTTCTATTTTCGTTTCTTTCTGCAATGATAGGGTTAAATGATGGAACCACATTAACATTGATTAATGCAAGAAAAAAAAACCAAAGTTTAAATCATTGGAACAATTTCAAAACCCCTCGGTTTTCTTGAAAAACAACTTTTAAATGTGGAGCCTAAACCACTCCTTTTAAAAGCTATCATGGTTCCTTCGACTATATCAAGTTCATTACGTTCACGGTTTTGTCAAAACCACCCGTAGCCCTCCGTCATTTTAGATGGGTATTCAGTAGTATTCAAGCTATGTATTTTGACCTTCGCCAAGGCATAGTGATCGGTAGCTGCTGGGTATTCATCTGAAACATAGATAGATGCGTTGATTTGGGACAGTCGTACAACTATTTTGGCCTTCGCCAAGGGTTTGTATGGATGGTTTCAAATTAACCTGGATAATGACGGGTAGAACTTGACTTGAGTCTTATGATATATTGGCCTTCGTCAAGGTCATAAGCGTCTAGGGGGAAAATCCACATCGGGAGTTTCTAAAGAAAATGAAACTTACTAGTGTTGCATACCATTTGGAGTGTGATGATTTTGGTAGGATTCTTTTAAGGTTGTCACACAATGATATTTGGATCACGATCCTACTGCGAGTATCCGCTACTCTTCAGAAGATATTTCACTAAACAATCAATGGTATAAACCATGTAGGTGCCTAGAACGGTGTTAGCGGGGCTACGCCTCCAGGAAAAAGATCTTATGTAATTAAGGAATTTCGCGAAAGCGTTGAAAAACCTCCCTTGAAGTACCAACACTAGCCTGGCCGAAAGGTTAAGCAAGAAATGTAGGGTGAGATTAATCCTGACTAATTTTTTTTCATGGTTTGAAGGAGGATTCGAGGAACAGTGCGAGTCATCCTGTTTAAATAAATCAATAACCAATCTAAACTTGCAAGAGTATCATGCTGAGTGTTTCTTCTCTCTCCTAATTGCAGCGACCAAAATGACCGGGATTAAGTTACTGCTAGATAATAATAAATTGACTGGGTCAAACTATAAAGATTGGCTAAGAAATGTCCAGAGGCCATTATTTATGACAAGCTGGGCTACCTCCTTACTACCTAAGCCCCCGCAGTCCCAGGTCCAGATTTCACCGTCGCGAATGTTGAAATCCGTAAGACATGGGAAAAAGACAGTGTGAGAGCCAAGTGCCTCGTGTTAGCCTCAATGGATTATGAACACCAGAGGCGGCACGAGAAGATGGACTTAGTTTCCATCTTCCTGCATACCAAGGATTTATATGGAGAGCAATCTCATTTCGCAAGATATGAGACCTCGAAGAAATTGTTTCAAACGAGATTGGCTGTCGAGTCATCTATAGAGGACCACGTCCTTACGATGATTAGCTATATTAAAGAGCTCGCGGAACTTGGGACCACATTAGAGAACAAGTTATATACTGACTTGATTCTACAGTCCCTCCCCTCCATCTACGCACAGTTAATCTTGAATTTCAACATTCAAGGGAAAGAAGTTTCACTTCCAGAACTTCTCAACATGTTGAGGAGCACTGAAGGCACCCTACAGAAATCTAGGGAGACACCCGCTTTGCTTATTAGGGAACTTCCTTTTCTAGATCCAAGGCGAAAGCCAAGGGAGAGAAGAAGAAGGCCTCCACCAAGCTGATAGGAGGTGTTAGTAAAGTAGAGGGAAAGGGCAGGACAAAAGTTTTGGAGCTAACAGTAGGGAAGGAGGAATGTTTTTATTGTCACCGGAAAGGGCATTGGCAGGAGCACTGCAGGTTTTGGAAAGCCAGAAACCAGGATTCAAAGTACATTGTGGTTTCGGTTTTAGGTGTGTTTATGATTGAAAACTGTTTGTCAATTAACTCTACTTCCTGGGTACTAGATATCAGATCAGGATCTCATATCTGTAATTAATTACAGACTCTGAGAAACCGTAGAGTTATCAAGGCAGGTGATATGACTCTCAGGGTTGCTAACGGAATGAGCATGGATGCTGTATTCATAGGGGAATATCACCTAGGATTAACAAGTGGGCAGATTTTGAGTTTGCGTAACTGTTTGTGTGTACCTAGTCTGGCTTGTAATATCATATCTGTATTTTTACTTTCTAAAGAAGGTTATGATTTTACATTTGTAAGCGATATCGTCCACATCCACCTTAATCAAAGTTTGATTGGGTCAGGTACACTAGATTACGGTATATACGTATTAAATCAAGCTCATGTTTTCAACGTCCAGAACACACTCAAAAGAAAGTCTCTAGAATTAAATCAGGTTTTCTTATGGTATTGTAGACTGGGTCACATCAATGAAACACGGTTGACGAAGTTACTTAAAGAGGGATATTTGGATCCGTTCGAATATCAGTCTTATACAACCTGTCAATCATGTCTCAAAGGAAAGATGACAAAGACTCTGTTCACTGAACACGGGGTAAGAACCAGCGAGCTCTTGGGACTCATACACAGCGACGTGTGTGGTCCAATGTCTACACATGCAAGAACTGGTTATTCCTACTTCATTACTTTTACGGATGATTTCTCAAGGTATGGACATGTATTCTTGATACATAAATCCGAGGCCTTTGAGAAATTCCGGGCATACAAGAATGATGTGGAAAAACAAACCGGCAAAAGTATTAAGACACTTAGATCTGATCGAGATGGTGAATACTTAAGTGCCGAATTCCTGGATTACTTAAAAGAGAACGGAATTCTCTCTCAGCTTACCCCTCCATAAACTATAGGGTTGCTATGCACGCGCACAAGGGTCTACGAGGCATCAACCATGCCCAATTAAAAATTTAGCCGTGCCGAACAACCCGAATACGGATCTTTAAACTAGAGATTAGGCGAAAACTAACATGCTAAACATTTTAACACTAAGTGAGAGGGATTACAACCTTTGTAGATCCGGTCCTTCACTTCATATACTCCGTGTTGTGGTCCCTTCGCTGCGATCATCGGGTTCCGGACTCTTGAGAGGTTCCACGAAGAGAAAGATGCAACCTTTGCTTCCGATCTTCGATACTAAGATGATCTACCTTGAAGTTCCGTTAACACAAGCTAACACTCATGAAATGATGTGAACACCCTCATCTAATGGCAAGGGAAGATGAGGATGATGAAGTAGGATTTTTGCTCTCTTTATTTATCTTTTTCTCATATTTATTCATCACTTTTGAAAAACTAGTAAAGCTTTTTCATGAAGAGAATGAAGGAAGAAGATGAACAATAATAATAATCATCCTTTTGTGATGAATAGAAAAAGAATTATATGATGAATAATGCAACCATGGTTGACTAAACCCATGTAGAGAATTAACTAGGGTTAGGGTTTGGGTTGGGTTAAAGCATGAGTCACTTACAAATATCTTTCACAAAACAAAACCAAAACCTTCTAGAAACATCTAGAAAGCTTAACCCTAATCCAAACCCTAATCATGTTTAAACTCCACTAAACAAGTTGCATTAGTTATCATATCATGTTACAATATTATATATCACATATATAATATTTATCGTAACAAAATAAAAATAATACAATTAACATATATCGCATATATATCAATGTATTACCCGAGTGAGAAAAAGAATCTTTTAGTGAGCTAATATTAGTTAATGTAATTTAATATATCATATATATTATTATACATTAAATTATCGAATCAACACTTGATCCGACAATCCGGCTATATCGCATATAACCGACTAATATTTATCCGTACCGATTCATCGAATCAACACTTGATCCGATGACCCGGCTGATATCAAATATCGCGAGAATACAATACGATATCACATACCGCATTATCCTCGGTCCCGCACATATCTTATACGTGCCCCTACTCCGTTTTGCCTGAGCCAAGAAACCTCTGTGTAGGACTCTAAAGAATCGTCAATACGCCGGCAGTAGGTGATGATCATATCAAACACCCACAAGCTGCAAGCGGTCAGCTAAATATAACAGCTACCCAGGTATTGAGTGCTCAGAAGATCAATAAGCAAGCCTGTACATTTTCCTGTGAATCCAAACAGTAACACTCCCGTACAGTCCGGTCTCGCCGTCTGATATGTCGCATATCTCGCCTAGGGGTGGTAAACGTCAGACCCCAGTAGCTCGATAAGTCGTGTCGATATGAGGTCTATAACAATTCGAGAAACTACTGATAACACTTACCAGTAAATCTCAGCAACCCTGGCCAGGGATTTCCGGTTATAGCCAATCGAACACAGCACAACATCAACTCCCTATACCGGGAGAGATGAATCCCCTCCTATCGCTCATTGCCTCCATGTGATTCGGGACTGTACCCAAAAGCCACCTTTTTGCACGCCCTCCTGGATGTGGTATGATGGAAATCAAAGCACAGTGGGAATCACACAAGACTCTATGACGATCTCGGGTCAACAGACTACTCTGTACCAGTGTCACCGGAGAACTGCCATCTGACGTATGGTATAATACCATCTGGGAGTTCTCGGCGAGTCCGTCCAGTGTACCCAGTCTCCACTGAGCACCCGTACACCATCCTTGATGTCAAACACCGATGGATATGGGATCATCCATCGCCCATCATATGGGTCAAGATGCGTATACGCTAGTCTACTCTGGTGCATCGATGCCCTGTCTCGATACACCCTCGACTAGGAACAGTTATAGGATGTACTCGTCGACTACCGTGGCCCCACTAGTATGATCTCATCATAGTCCTAGTAGTCGAGTACATATCCTAAGGGCTTTATCAACATGTAACATAGAGACAATCAGAGTACATGTTAAGATAAAGTACAACCAGATAGCATACTATCATGTCGAGCAAGAAAGTCCTCCCTATATATGTCCTAGCATCCACTACAATATACATCGTATGTACAGTAATGGCCTCTAGGGCATACATATAACTAACAATCTTCCACTTGCACTAGGGCCATCTGTTATGGTATCGCATACCCAACAATTAGTTGCGGTTGTAGTATCTCATACTCAACCATCCCATAAAAAGTCTCTACTGGGAAAAAGGCCTTTGTGAGTGGATCCGCGCTGTCGTCCTCTGTGTCTGCTCTCCTAACCTCGATCTCCCTGAAGATCAACCATCTCCATGATCAGGTGATACTGCCTAAGAATTATATCTGGATTTCTGATGGGACGGGCGTTCCTTGGCTCAAGCCACAACTCCATTGTCACACAATGGTAGGAACGAAGTTCATCTCATGAACTTATAAATATCCAGACTGCCTCTTTGGTAGCATCCTTGGTAACGATGTATCTTGCCTTTAATCGTCTAGTATGTCACGGTATCTAGCTTGGAACTCTTCCAACATACCGTCCCTCTACTGAGGGTAAAGACAATGCCTGCGACTGACATTCAGTCGTCCTTATCACCCTGGAACCTTTCCAGTGATTCTCCCCAGGATCGATTGATACCATCTCACTACAACTAGTGAGTATCCTAACATCCAATTAGATCTATCTCATAGATCCAAAAACCCAGGATTTAGGAGGTATCATTTTGATCCTATATGGAGAATTGTTGTGATAAGCGGAGATTGACCGAGCGTAGCATAGGAAACTCTTTTCCTATCAAGAGTATGTCATCCACGTACTCTACGAGGATCACCACCATACTCTCTACTACCTTTTTGTATATACAAGGTTCATCTACCATTTTGATGAAGTCAAACTCTTTGACTACCACATCAAAACAGATGTTCCAACTCCGCGATGCCTGTTTTATCATATAAAACATCTTGCACACGTTTCCGCTGCTCCCACTGTCTACGAAGCCCTCTGGCTATGTACTTATAGACGCTCTCTTCTAAAACATCATTTAGAAAAGCAGTCATGACACCCAACCACCAGATATCGTAGTCATGATATGTAGCCGTGGCAAGTAGGATCTGGATGGACTTAAGCATAGCTTTGAAAGTCTCAACTTTTCCATGTACACCATGTAATCTTCTCAAGATATACTCGCTCCTGATGGGGATTTAACCCTTCAGATAAAGCAACCAAAGTCCATACTTTGTTGGTGTATAAGGATTCCATCTCAGATCACTAAGCATCCAGCCATTCTTACAGAGTCCCACTCCTAATGGCCAGCTCGAAATTAGTTGGGTCATCATCTCATGATGCAATCCTCGCTCCCACTGTCATAGAGAAACCAAAGTATCTCTCAGGTGGGTGAGGAACCCTACTAGATCGGCGGAGAGGCTGAGGTTCGTTGGAAACTATTGAATCCTTTGGTTCTACCAAATTATCAGCTGTAGTTTGTATAGCTGGAACATTTCCAGTTCTACATAACAGACCTTGCCTCGAGCTTGTCCAGATTTTGCTTTTAGACATAGGCCGGACAACCCCAAATCTTAACAAACTTAAGATATGGGCTCTTCCCTTTCCATATCACATATGAAGTGGTAGGCAACTGATTTGATTTGAACCCTATTCAATAGGTATGCAACTTCTCAAGTGCATAACTCCCAAAAGGAAATAGGAAACTCAGTAGTACTCATCATAGAGCACACCATATCACATAAGGTGCTATTGCTCCGCCCCGATACACCAACGTGTTGTGGTGTATTCGAAGGAGTAATGCTGAGAGAGAATCTCATACTCCTTTAGAATAGTCCAGGAATTCCGTGCTCAAGTATTCTCCTCCTTGATCACATTAAAGGACATAATACTTTTACCCGTATTTTGGTTCTCTACTTCTAACTTATATTCTGTGAATATCTCAAAAGGTTCGGACTTGTGTTTCAACAGGAACATATGTCTGAATCTTGAGAGATTATCAGAGAATGTAATGAAGTAAAAAGAACCGGTCCTGGCATATGTAGACAGGGGACTTTCATACATCAGTATGTATCAATCCCAAGAGTTCACTAACTCTTTCTCTGTTTCCAATAAACAGAGCTATGGTCATCTTATCTTTGTGACATGACCGGCAAGTTTCACAAGATGTAAATTCAAACAGATTTAAATATGCATCTAAATGTAACTTAGCTAGTCGGGTCGCATTGATATGACCTAGTCCACAATGCCTCAAGAAGGATTCGTTCATTTCTGAACTCTTCCTCTTGAGTATGTTCCATATACTAAGAACTGTAGTTTGATTAAGAACGTCAATGCTTTTAGATAACGCGCCTGAACCGATCAACTCTTGATATAGGAAATGTTCAAAACATTATCCAACAATACAAAATTATATCCTTTCTTTATAATAAAGAGACTGATATGATTTTGTATATCAGGTTCGGTATCTAATAACATTCGTTCAGAATCAATGTATTCTGGTAATACAGGGTGATAGTGACCAACAGACTTGGCTGCAACACTTGCACCGTTTTCTGTCTCATGAAACTTATCACCCGTTCTCAGTTCTATACCTATCTGTAGCCCATGTAACAGATTACATATACGGGATCCTGATCTGGTATCACATACCCAGGACGTAAAGGATACTGAGAAACAGTTCTCCATAATGAACACACCCGAAGATGATGCATCAACATGCACTTTCTTCGTTTGGGCGGCACGGGAAATCTGGTATTCCCCAATTTCCTGCTCTGTCTTATAACAATTATAAGTTGGAGCGGGACCAACGTTCCCCAGCTCAGTATAACAAGCGGGTTCGGTCAATATATCCGTTTTATTATCTTGATTAAGGCGTGATATGGTCGCTACCTGGAGAGAGAGAGAAGAAAACACTCAGCGTATGCTCTTGCAAGATTAGATTGGTTATCTAATATATCTAATCAGGATGTCTCCCACTGTTTTAATCAAATCTTCCTTCAAACCCTGAAAGGAAAGACTAGCCGGGATTAATTACACGCTACAAGTTCGCCAATCTTTCAGCCAGGCCAGTGTCGGTACTTTGAGGGAGGTCCCCCGTGCTTTCGCACGAACCTAATTAAAGTAAACCTCGTTTTCCCAGGGGCGTAACCCCGTTAACACCTTTCTAGACACCTACTTGATCGGCTAATTGTAATGTGTAAAACTCTTCCAAGAGTAACTCTTACTCGCAGAGGGTATCGGGATCCAACTATCTTATAGAAAGTATGCAATCTCATTGCAAATTTCAACACTTGAAATTCCCAATAATATTTTGCCCCTAGCGATCTATGACCTTAACTAAGTCAACAAACCATAAATCGCAAGTCAAGTTCAACCCGTACATTTCCCGATTGAATTAAACCCACCCGTACGACCCTTAACTGAGTCAACAAGGCCGTACGAATACCCTAATCCAATCACATCTTATGTTTTAGCAGATAAACATTACTTAGCTACCGTACACTATGCCTTAACTAAGTCAACAAACATAGCACGAATACTAAATAATATCTATCTGAAAAGACGGAGGGCTACGCAGGTTTTTCAGAAAACCCTGAGCGTAATGAACTTGATATCGTCGTAGAATCGAGTGATTTTAAATGGAGTGTTTTTGAGGCTTTTCTAGTTTTGCTAAAGGGGTCACTCCCGGTAAAGGGATCGTCGGCCCTTTCCTCATCGAATAAGGTGCAGGATATTTCACAAATACCACTATGCAAAGCAAGAACTATAGAAGGAATCAAAAGACAAACCGAGTTTGTAGCATCTGCCAGTCATTGCTAAAGGAGTCACTCCCGGTGAAGGGATCTCGGTCCTTTCCTTATCGAATAAGGTGCAGGATGTTCTACAAGGAACACCGCTATGCAAAACAAGAACTAGAGCTACCAGTTTTTAAACAAGTTTCCACAACATCTTAGGTTTCTTTTATTTCATTAATCTCATTAATGAAGTCCCATTTTAATATGCTTCACAAGCATCTCTTTTGAAACGAAATCTGCAATATAACATATATCTCATATATATAATATAAACATTCGTCTCAGGCAGTAATATGATCTCATCACAGAACATTGCAGCAGAAGAACATATATGAAATATTGGATATACTAGGACGTCCGTGTTTTCAATACGAGCCTGTATAAAACACGGATTCCACGGTCGCGATGAATAGCCAAACCCACATCCCTAGACCCCTACGAGAGCGGCAAGCAACACTGCCAATTCTAGGGTTAGGAGACCCGGTCTCGACTCCTCGAGATGGTCTCCCACTGGACCCTAGAACCCGGTTACTTGTGCTCCCCGCCTTGGGTCTACCTAATGCGGAAAAGTAAATAATATACAACGGTGACATCTTCCGCTACCTGGAAGTGCCCCAATAAAAGAATATTACATACAAAAGAATTTTACATGAATGAAAAAGAAAAACTCTCATCTCACATAAAACCCCCGGCTATTCAAACGCGACGATCCAATACAACATATCACAGCAACACATAATATCTCATATCATCAACGTAAGCAAGTATGCGTATCCCGATTGTCGTTGATGTATAGCAACGAAGCCGGCGATACACCACATACCACGCTTAAGGTCACAGAAAAGAAAGTGTAAAACTACAACAGTTGGAATCCGCAACCTTCTTAGACATCGCATGCCTAACCAAATGAATTCCTTAGACATCGCATGCCTAACAATTATAAACCCCGCATTTTAGTCTCATTATCGAAAACTCTTTTCAATATCAAGTTGAGCAATTCAACAAGATTCCCGACAACCTGATCGAATGCTCGTCGCAAACTTTAGTAGACGGCCGCACCCCAGATGCCGTTGACGAAGTGCACTAAGGCGGAACACCGCTGCCGCGAGCACCCGAACGGATACTTTCGGCGACGGGGTTCTCCTACAGTCACTTGGTCGGGGCTATGGGGCATGGCTGTCTATTAAGTTTACCCGGCGAGTATCCGCGTACGCTACGTGATTGCGACGGACTTTTGATCACATCAAAATTCCGTGGCAACCGATCATTTGAGACTAAACTGCTATGTTTATAATATTCAAATTAGTTATCTCATAACTACCTGTGGATTTCAAATATTGTATCACATTCCAGATAAAAAGACAAAGTTAAACTTTCCGATCGAATCATCAAACACCCAAGATTTCCCCAATATATCTCAACACTTGAAATCAGTTTAAAAACATCCATCACATGCCACAGTACCAATGGTCCAGCCGTAGAAGGGTCAAGCCAACGCCTCACATGTGGCACGCCTTACTGCCCCAAACCCTAAGGTTCAAAAGGCAGTTCATGACGGTCACATAATCGAGTTAAGGTTTGTTGTCTTCTAGAGGGTCCACCGTGTTACTTGCATGACTTAGAACATTCTTAAACATGAGAAAAAATCCAACTTTTGAAAAATTTTCCGACAGGGGAAAAAGTGAGTTATTGATATCCGTTCGAACTTTTTAACAGTTTCTAAAATTATCCGGACAACACATAGACAAAATTAGACAATCCGATCGAATAATCGAATCCCCAAAATAACCCCAGAAAAACTCAACTGTTGAGTAAAATATAAAAATTTCCAGAAGATTCAGCACTTCAAGACAAGAATTACTGTGCAAGCCACGTGGTGTAACTCAGCAAAGTGGCCGCGGAACCGCCGCGAAACCCAGGATTGCGCCGCAGTTCCGCGCTTAGTTTGTCGAGTTAGCATCACGTGCTTCACAGTAACACATAGAATTCCCTGCTGAATTTTTTGGCAATTTTTAATTCACAAAAATCCAAAGTTTCAGAAAATTTCCAGAGAAGGGGTTATATCGGGTTTTCCGGGTTCGATCGGACTTTAAACTTCGTCTAGACT
Source organism: Agapanthus africanus (assembly GCA_030015575.1). NCBI lineage: Eukaryota > Viridiplantae > Streptophyta > Magnoliopsida > Asparagales > Amaryllidaceae > Agapanthus > Agapanthus africanus. Next base: position 413,767,595 of record CM057338.1, on the reverse strand, counting down.
TCGCCTAAAGCTCTAGCTTGGCTCTGATACCACTGTAGGGTTGCTATGCACGCGCACAAGGGTCTACGAGGCATCAACCATGCCCGATTAAAAATTTAGCCGTGCCGAACAACCCGAATACGGATCTTTAAACTAGAGATTAGGCGAAAACTAACATGCTAAACATTTTAACACTAAGTGAGAGGGATTACAACCTTTGTAGATCCGGTCCTTCACTTCATATGCTCCGTGTTGTGGTCCCTTCGCTGCGATCATCGGGTTCCGGACTCTCGAGAGGTTCCACGAAGAGAAAGATGCAACCTTTGCTTCCGATCTTCGATACTAAGATGATCTACCTTGAAGTTCCGTTAACACAAGCTAACACTCATGAAATGATATGAACACCCTCATCTAAATGGCAAGGGAAGATGAGGATGATGAAGTAGGATTTTTGCTCTCTTTATTTATCTTTTTCTCATATTTATTCATCACTTTTGAAAAACTAGTAAAGCTTTTTCATGAAGAGAATGAAGGAAGAAGATGAACAATAATAATAATCATCCTTTTGTGATGAATAGAAAAAGAATTATATGATGAATAATACGACCATGGTTGACTAAACCCATGTAGAGAATTAACTAGGGTTAGGGTTTGGGTTGGGTTAAAGCATGAGTCACTTACAAATATCTTTCACAAAACCAAAACCAAAACCTTCTAGAAACATCTAGAAAGCTTAACCCTAATCCAAACCCTAATCATGTTTAAACTCCACTAAACAAGTTGCATTAGTTATCATATCATGTTACAATATTATATATCACATATATAATATTTATCGTAACAAAATAAAAATAATACAATTAACATATATCGCATATATATCAATGTATTACCCGAGTGAGAAAAAGAATCTTTTAGTGAGCTAATATTAGTTAATGTAATTTAATATATCATATATATTATTATACATTAAATTATCGAATCAACACTTGATCCGACAATCCGGCTATATCGCATATAACCGACTAATATTTATCCATACCGATTCATCGAATCAACACTTGATCCGATGACCCGGCTGATATCAAATATCGCGAGAATACAATACGATATCACATACCGCATTATCCTCGGTCCCGCACATATCTCATACGTGCCCCTACTCCGTTTTGCCTGAGCCAAGAAACCTCTGTGTAGGACTCTAAAGAATCGTCAATACGCCGGCAGTAGGTGATGATCATATCAAACACCCACAAGCTGCAAGCGGTCAGCTAAACGTAACAGCTACCCAGGTATTGAGCGCTCAGAAGATCAACAAGCAAGCCTGTACATTCTCCTGTGAATCCAAACAGTAACACTCCCGTACAGTCCGGTCTCGTCGTCTGATATGTCGCATATCTCGCCTAGGGGTGGTAAACGTCAGACCCCAATAGCTCGATAAGTCGTGTCGATATGAGGTCTATAACAGTTCGAGAAACTACTGATAACACTTACCAGTAAATCTCAGCAACCCTGGCCAGGGATTTCCGGTTATAGCCAATCGAACACACCACAACATCAACTCCCTATACCGGGAGAGACGAATCCCCTCCTATCGCTCATTGCCTCCATGTGATTCGGGACTGTACCCAAAAGCCACCTTTTTGCACGCCCTCCTGGACGTGGTATGATGGAAATCAAAGCACAGTGGGAATCACACAAGACTCTATGACGATCTCGGGTCAACAGACTACTCTGTACCAGTGTCACCGGAGAACTGCCATCTGACGTATGGTATAATACCATCTGGGAGTGCTCGGCGAGTCCGTCCAGTGTACCCAGTCTCCACTGAGCACCCGTACACCATCCTTGATGTCAAACACCGATGGATATGGGATCATCCATCGCCCATCATATGGGTCAAGATGCATATACGCTAGTCTACTCTGGTGCATCGATGCCCTGTCTCGATACACCCTCGACTAGGAACAGTTATAGGATGTACTCGTCGACTACCGTGGCCCCACTAGTATGATCTCATCATAGTTTCAGTAGTCGAGTACATATCCTAAGGGCTTTATCAACATGTAACATAGAGACAATCAGAGTACATGTTAAGATAAAGTACAACCAGATAGCATACTATCATGTCGAGCAAGAAAGTCCTCCCTATATATGTCCTAGCATCCACTACAATATACATCGTATGTACAGTAATGGCCTCTAGGGCATACATATAACTAACATAAACACCTCAACACAACGGTGTATCAGAAAGACGAAACCGAATTTTATTGGATATGGTACGTTCTATGATGAGTAACGCTGAGTTACCGCGATCCTTCTGGGGTTATGCACTAGAATCAGCTGCGTATCTTTTGAACAAGGTTCCTACTAAGTCAGTGCCTACCACACCATATCAGATGTGGAGTGGGAAGAAACCCTATCTTAAGTATCTGAAAATATGGGGATGTCCAGCTTTTGTAAAAAAGCAGCATGAGGACAAACTCGAGGCACGTGTAAGTTTGTGGGATACCCAAAGAACTCTAGGGGGTATCTTTTATATTACACGGAGGAAAAAAAAGGTCTTTGTTTCTTGGCATGCCCGCTTTTTGGAGACTCAATTTATTAAAAGAGAAATAAGTGGGAGCGCAATAGAACTGGAAGAAATTCCAGAACCACAAGCTATTACTGAAAGCATAGTGGAACCAGAAGTTTCGAAAGAACCGGAAATCCCCGCACCACTCCACAGGACTAGTAGGCAGTCTCATCTGTCCGAGAAATACTACAGTTTTTTCATCGACAGGGATAGAGAGGATTGCATCATCGACGATGATGAGCCAACTAGCTTCCAGCAAGCCATTCAGAGCAGAGACTCGGTAAAATGGCTGGATGCAATGCGGACTGAAATGGAGTCCATGTACACCAACAAAGTATGGACTTTGGACATTGCTCCAGAAGGGGTAAAACCCGTAGGCTGCAAATGGGTCTTCAGAAAGAAAATTGGTGTAGAAGGACAGGTTGAAACCTATAAGGCTAGACTTGTTGCAAAAGGTTTTCATCAAAGACCTGGTTTGTACTATGATGAAACCTTTTCTCCAGTTGCTATGTTCAAATCCATTCGGATCCTTCATGCCATTGCTCCCTTCTACGATTATAAAATTTGGCAGATGGACATAAAGACCGCTTTTCTAAATGGAAATCTGGAAGAGTGTGTTTATATGGATCAGCCAGAGGGTTTCATAGAGAGTGGGAGCAGCGGAAAAGTGTGCAAGTTGCTTAAATCCATTTATGGATTAAAACAGATATCGCAGAGTTGGAACATCTGTTTTGATGAGACGGTCAAGGAATTCGACTTTATCAAAAATCCAGATGAACCATGTATTTATAGTAAAATTGTAGTGAGAATTGTGGTATTCATCGTCTTGTACGTGGATGACATTCTTCTGATAGGAAATGACATTCCTATGCTACAATCAGTCAAAAGATTCTTGTCACAAAGGTTCTTCATGAAGGACCTGAGTGATGCCTCCTACATTCTGGGGATCCAGATCTATCGTGATAGATCTAAACGGATGTTGGAACTTTCATAGTCAACATACATCGACACCATACTGAAGAGATTCGGTATGGACGATTCAAAGCGCGGTAATCTACCAGCTTGTCACGGAATCATCCTCTCCAAAGAGATGTCTCCCAAGACTGATTTGGAAAGGGATCGGATGAGTATTATACCTTACGCTTCTGCGGTAGGCTCTATAATGTATGCGATATTGTGTACCAGACCAGATATAGCTTACGCACTGAGCGTTGTAATCAGGTATCAGTCAAACCCAGGAGAGAAGCACTGGACAGCAGTGAAGAACATTCTCAAGTACCTAAGAAGGACTAAGGAGATGTTCTTGGTGTATGTTCAGTTGATAAAACTGCACATTTGTTATTACATTTTTCCTAATATTTCTATATTAAAAAAGGTCTTTATTATAATATATCATACATATGAGGGTTTATCTGTAAAAATACTATTTTTCATGTTTTGATATATTATAATTAACATTTGGTAGGAAAATGTATGCAAAGATACCATTGACCAAATCTTAATGGTGAAATTAATATCTCAATAAAACAAAACTCCACTAATATTATTTGTTGAGATTGTGCAGAATTTTTCAGGTCTAAAAATCAAGGGAATCAAAGTTGTTAAAGCAAACCTGCCTAATTAAGAAAGAAAACTAAAGAAATCAAATCTGGCAGTAACTACGAGAAGATTTTCAGCTTCTGAGATTCAAAAGATCACCACGTGGCAATATAGATGAAGCTCCAGAAAAATCACCAAATGATCCTCATATTTGGCCGCGGATCCGCGGCCAAACCACCCTAATGGCCGCGGATCCGCCGCGGTTTTGAAGACTTAGGAGATGGAATTTTTTCTGTTGGATATTAACTACTTCTGTAACGTTTTGAAAATCGTTTCGGTGAAATTTCGAAAAAACGGTAAAATAAGGGGGTTTTCTGTAAAAAAGTCAAAATACAAATATCTTTATTATAAAATTAAATATACATATTCTAGCTATGTAATTGCTAGTATTTGGTATTTATTGACCCACTGGTGAAATTTCAAATTTTCTGAATTTTTTTCCGAAATTAATTATTTTAATATTATTTTAAGCCGTCACTAATACATTTAATCAGGGAAAATTACAAATTGGAATGAGTTGAAACAAATTTTGTGCATCATAAAACATTAAATAAAATTTTATCATGTGGTTTTTGAAATGAAATCGTTTGCCAAAACGGTTTAGAAAATATCGAAGAAAAAGGCTTTTTTCGGTGAAATTAGTGTTAATGGGAATTGGGGTAATACATTTATCTTTTTCCCTCACCCCCCCCACACACACACACTCACACACCCATATTCAGCAGCCCTCTCCAAGTTTTCCCCCACTTCTTGATAGAAGAAAAGAAATCAAGAAAAAAGAAAACAAAGGAAATAAGAAAATAGTAAAAAGAGTATGGTCTTTTGTTGACTTGGTCTTCTTTTCTCCCCTTGACTTCACACACCCACCCCCACACCACACCTCACCCCTCTACTCTCCTGGCCGAAACTGATCTGTTGGCAGACCCCCATTTTCTTCAAGTCTTCATCTTCCTTCACCTCCAAATTCATTCAAAAATCAACCAAAATCAACACAAATCAAAGCAAACTCAAAATCTAATCCCTACCCATTATTCCTTTGCCATTCAAGCTTGGATCTTGGTGAAAAGAGAGCATTTTGGGAGGCTAGATTTCTTGTGAGATCAATAAAATTATGGAGGTATAATTTTAACATTATAGTTAAATTGTGATTATTGCTTATGTTAGCTTAATTAAGTGTTTAATTAGGTGTTAACTTGGTTTATCCTTCAAGTTGAAATTGTAAGGAATTGGGTTTGGATCAAGATAAGGGTTTTAATAAATTGTTCATGCTTTAATTGTGTAGTTGAACCTCTTAAGGTTTGGAAAACCTAATCTTGTTGCTATTATGTAAATTGTTGCATTTAATTTGTCCAAATCAAGTTTTTAACCAAACTAGGTTTTTGGAATTTGATTAAATAATGGAGACAAAAATCTAATTAGGGTATTCATGGCATTATTAACATTTTAAAGTGTAGTTTAATACTTTAGTTCATGAAAATCCAAGCTAGATTGTAGTTTGTGCATTTTTGCTATAAAATTGTTAAAATTTAGGTATTTTGTAAACTAGAATTTTATGGTTTTTGGAATTTAACAAGATTAAATTATGGGAATAGTTTTTATGACTTATGTAAGATATTTAGTGAATATTGTGGCCGCTAGATTCGTTTATACATCGAGTTTTGTACTAAAACGGTGATTTGTGCTTGCTAGATTTTCGGAAAAATGACTTTTTAAGTGAAATTGGGGTTTTTGTGAATTTTAAGCTATTTTATATTATAATTAGTGCTTGTAATTGTACAAATGAGTGCGTTGGGAGTTTTCTCAATGGTTTGGCGTTTGTACGTCGATGTCGAGGGTTTTTGGGTCGATTTGTGAAAGCAACCATAGGTTTTGACCTATGTGGGATTCGTGCGTCGTTTTGGTCATAAGTCGGATTTTAATGCGATATGGTGTGTTATGATATGTAGGTACCCCATGTGGACTTCGAGACGACAAGCAAGCGCGTGGCGACGTCGGCACCGGCGAGCGAGGACCAGGTGAGTAGATTTATATCTACGGGGAGAAGTCGGGTGGATGGTGTATTGCACCCCCGCAGTTCGTGGTGATGTATACGAACACGTATACACACATATATATATTGTTTATATATTGTTGAGTTTATTGATCATAAATATGGATGGTTTAGTATCGCGAAACCCTAAAGTAGTGGTCGCACCATACATGCACACACCCACCCATACTTGCATACATTCTTCTTCCATTTGTGTTTACGGGAATATATATAGTTATGTGTTCACATAGGTATGGGACTATGTGTTCACATACGGATTTGAGAATGATACTTTGGATTGAGATGAGTCGATGGGATTTGTGTTGAGGTTGTGATATCGGTGATATGGCCCGATTCGTACTTGAGGTACGTCCTGGTGTTATAGCGGATCTTGGGGCGACGATACGGGTGAATAGTGTTATAAATAAAATGGTCGACATGTGATCGTGATATGAGACATGATATGCTAGAATATTGATATTAGGCCGTATCGGGCGATGTATACCCCTTGATGATGATATGTGCTGACGATATCGGTTTGTACGAGATTGTCGATCATTAGTCAGATCATGAGTATATTGAGGATATCAGTATTGTACTAGACGTAGATCAGTACCCCGATCATGATATTTGATAAAGAGGATACTAGGTGAATAGTATGATGAATGTGATACTGACCCGTACCCCGATTTGGGATGCCGTACGACGGATTTACGTACGAGCTATATATTGATGATTGATCCGCACTCTTGATTTGGGTGTCTGATTATAGATACGGTATCGGATATGATATTATTGAGGCAGGATCACCGACTATACATATACAGGTATGTATATGTATCGACTCAGATGATAGGCGGTTTCCTTACCTGTAGTTCAGCTTGTTAGTTCAGCCGTATAGTTTAGTGTAGTTGTTAGATTAGATTAGACTCCTACCTATTTCAAAACTAGCGGATCGTGGGTATTTTAAAAGACAGGTCAAGGGATCTACGGATATTTCAAAAGACGTATCCTTTCTTAAAACTACCGTAGCCCTATTTTCAAAACCCCACGATTCGTGTTGTTTCAAATGTCACCACTGTTTAATATTTAGCTCCCGCTCATTTTGGTTGCTCGCTCCGCATCACATACTTACATTGTTATTTCATATTGCATTGTTGACATTATGCTGTTAGGACACCAGCACCATTACCGATGATGCGTATGTACCACATACACTTACTTGCCGGCTCACACACATCTTCATCGGTAATTGCCATGTCACGTACACCTTAGAAAATATTATTGTTTAACTTAGCTTGATAGCTAGTAGTTTGACATAATATTAGTGTACTTATCTTATATGCCAGCTTAGATATTGTAGTTATTACTTGTCACTTCATGCATACTGTTATTCATTGTTATGCCGTATTCATGGATTCTCATGCCTATATTCACTGTTTACATGCTATTGATGACTTGGATTCAGATTTCATGAGATTTCTTAGATTTGGAGGAAAACCGCAAAAACATAAATAAACTTTTTCTCTCTTTTAAAATAAAAAGTGCGGTTTTCCCATGATGTATGAGTCGTCCACCATGAGTTTGCTGATGGATTTCGAGACCCGATTCAAGGAGTGGAGGAACCGTTTCGGGTACATGGTGGGCCCGGTGCGGTACCCCGGGGCAAGAGGATCGTGTTGTTGACATTGAGCCTGGCAGGGGAGCACTACTGACCGGTGATATTACCCGATGCGTCGGATATCCGGAGGATACCGTCGTGGTATTGAGATGGATGGTACGGGCCGGTCTGGACTGACGGCGCCCTAGATATTGTGATTGAGACATTGAGATTTCGAGATATTGAGGTACAGAGACTGTGATACAGAGATATCGAGGTATTGGGATTACGTTTTGTGCCGATGCTAGGCACTGTTTTATGCTGATTTCATTATGATACCTCATTTTAAAAATACAAAGGAAATCTCACTAAATTATGAAAACAGTTTCTTCATTAACATGTATTCTGTTTTCATGCATTCATACCTCATTCATATGATATATTGCTACCTGAGGCACTGACACGGGCACATGGTATTACACTTGGGTTAGATATTTGCCCTAACCATTGTTATGGGTTACTGGTTATATATTTGAGGATATATTATGATCATTGACCTAGGTTGCGTTATTTATGCAATTTCTTTCCGTAGATGTTTTTCTATTCACGAGTTGGCAACTCACCCCCGTTGTGCCCCAGTTTCTTGCAGGTTTGCCGTACAGGTTTCATTACGGTTTTGCGGGCATAGTTTCCTTCGGGTGATTTGCTAGTAGGTGGGTTTACTTGTATCGTACCCCCATTATATATCTTGTATATCATTATTCTGTTGTATCTAGAAGTTCCATCAACCAAACATGTATTTATTTTTGAGATAGAGACCAGTGATGTTATTCTTTCGACCTTAGAGTCGCGCGTTGTATTTCTGTGGTTTTCTTGTGGTTTTGAGTTTCCTTTTGAATTTTGATCCTCGGCATTGGCGTTGTATATTATATTGCTTGTGTGGTTGTGGCCGTCGATTGACGAAGAGATAGCTCCCGCTTGGGGATGCCTTTTTATTGATTTCGTATACTATTCATGTTGTATCCCATTTGGGGGCCAGTATTTACAAAGGAGACTCTGCCGAAATTTTCAGGAATTTTTTTATGTTTTTAAAAACTGCATAATTCGGCTTATGCTATTGAAAGTACTTGCTTTAAGTTGGTTTTTCCTGCACTCTACATCTTTTCTTGGTTTGGATTTCTGGGTTTTCGGTTTACTTAGATTACGTACGCCTCGAGACGTTCGTAGTTTAAGTGTCGGTCATGTTCCGTACTTTCGGGTCGTGACAAAGTTGGTATCAGAGCGTTAGGTTTTACCTTCGGAGCGTAGGATGACCCTTGGTTGATGGAATAGGTGACTAAAGTAGAGTGACGTACCGTAGGTATGTTCCGCGGCATATTTACGATACGCTACTCACTTAAGAAGCCTTAGGATGTACATTTCTTTGCTCAGTATTATATTCATTCTGATCTAGCCTCATCAGTACCAGTTATGGTTTTGCTGCCATGATTACGGGCAGGGAGAGCTACAGCTAGAGTTGCGGTCAGCACGAGCTCGTCACGAACGAGGACTGACCAGGGCAAAATTCCGGCGACACACGATTGCGGAGATGTGTCTTTTTACTGTGTTTCCGCGCTACGAGCATTTGGCGGATCGCCTTTATGAGGTTACTCGGATGTGCTGATCGACACTAGAGGATTGAGACACTGACAGAGGCCAGCCAGATTTTGATGACCGTTGGTGTATTGCTTACTCATGATGATTGAGGCACTGTTCAGCGTGCAGACGAGTGAGCCAGTTGTTGCTGCGAGTGACGAGATATCGCCCCATATGTTGGAGCTATTGCGGGACGAGTAGTACGAAGAGATGATAGAAGGTCGCTAGTCACCCGATGATGAATGACTAGGACAGGTGGTTCGTTCGCCTACCCCGATGCGAGGTCATCAGATAGATTGATTCCAGCTAGAGACGACTTCACGCGGAGACGTTGAGAGTCGACAGAGACGATCGAATGTCCGAAACCTATTATTCCAAGTTTAAAGTATTCGGAAAGACATGCAGGCAATTCTATGGACCTTCTAGAAGAATGAAACCCTAACTCGACTTAATGACCGTGTGAAAGCCTTTGAACCTTCGGGTTTGCGGCCGTTCTACGGCGCCATTAGTGAGGCTTGGATTTTCCCTTCTACGGCTGGACCACCGATGCTGTGGTATGTACTCGATACTATTAAACTGTGCCCAAGATGTTGAGCTCATGGGGGATTATGAGGTTTTGACGACTCGATCGGATGGTTCGACTTAATTCGGATGCTAGGTGGTGAGATGCATTCTTGGGAGACTCCCGATACGAGGATAGCCGTTGGAGCTCAGTCCATGCAGCCGCGATGAGACGAGTCCAAAGCAGACGACATTAGAGAAAAGTGAAGTAAGAGGTTCGTACCAGATCTAGATGAGATGACGTTCCACTCCGCCGACATCAGAGATGCGATGCGCATGCCGAGGCATGGTACTTGGATTTACCTTCCAGAAGGAGTCGCGATGAGTATGCGGTCGTTCCAGAGCAAGATGCAGATATAGGAAAGGACGATGACTTCCGGACAGTTGGCAGAGACGAGACATGGAGGAGACCGTGAGCAGGATTCCTTCCAGGACACTGCTGCAATGATACTTGCACCCAGGATCAGATGTGTCACGTACATTCAGAGAGCCAGAAGCTGACGCCAGCGATATGCTGCCTTACGAGTCTCGCGATTATTGACCGAGAGATGACCAGAGAAGAGCCAGAACGGAATCATCCCCGTTAGCACACCTGACAGGGCCGATGAGCCGATGGACCGAGAGATTGGTAATTCACAGTGAAGACCTTGACCCAGGAGTGGTCATTGTTACGCACACCAGCAGGCCAGAGTTCATGATCATCGACGAGACGTCCCACTAGTGACCGCGACAGTTGGCCCGAGATTCTTAGAGGATGCACTTGAGCGGTACTATTCCGCCATTATTGATTTCGATGTTTTGGGTGATTTATTCGCATGATTTGATTTTGATGATTGAGGATTTACGATCTTTGCACATTGTTGCACTTGATATCGTTTTCGTGCTTTGGTTTCACATGTTTGTGATTTTACGGTTTTAGACATTTGAGTTGATTTTGTGCGTATGCACGCACACGATTTGATTCCTGCACTCTGTATAGTTTATATATGCTTGCAGTGCAGTGATACGCCTTTTGTGCACTTAGATGCACTGGACTTCGATTTCTATTGTGATATTCGATATTTGTTTTGTGCACCTTGTGCACCTGATTTGATTTTGCGCATGTTCGGCGCTTGATATTGGATTTCATGATTTCGTGTATGATGGATGCACCTGCGTTAGATTTTCGCACATGTTGAGCGCATGTTTTGAGATGTGATTTTGGTGCACACCAGATGCACTAAATCGAGATTTTTCGTGCATGTCAGATGCACCTGATTTTGCTGTCAGGCACACATGTTGCCTACGACAGATGTTTCTTGCACACCCGATGCACTTAGATGTTGTTTCTGTGCATATGTATGGCACATATATGGATTTTGATTTCCGTGCGCACCAGACGCATGTAATATTCATACGCGTATTTTGGGATTGTTTTTTCTTATAGAGCAGTACTTTTTATGATATTGCTATGTGTTTTCGTACTGAGCAGGACTAGTCAGAGGACAGTATCTGAATATATTTTGCATGCATTAATAGTTATTGAAGGGATTTCCAAAAAGCGAGCTATAGCCTCAGTATTTACCTACGTGTCTGATATGACACGAAATGTTTAAAATAAAGAGACCCTTCGAAATTGTTTCCAAAACCGCGGAACGTACATTTCAAACAAAGGTATATATGCATATAGTTACTTTCTTATGATAGACGTCCGCCACTGTGCAGTGTTATACGCGTTGCACAGCGACTTAAAGAAATTTGGCATGCATTTCCTTCAGATACTTACATATATAGATTCGATATTTACATGTATAGTTTCGAGTTATATCATATTGGTTTTGCTTTGGATTTGGCATTGATGTCTTCCCCATGACTCCGATGATTGCGGGATGCTTGACGGAGTTTTGATTTGAGTTATATGCTCATTTTTCATGCGCATGCGCTGCACTACGAATTGTTTTATGTATTTACAATTTCGGAGCCCCGACGACTTGATGGTTTTGGTTTAGATGTTTTAGTATTTGGGTGGAGTTTTAATTTAAATTCGGGGACCGAATTTCTTTAAGGGGGGAAGATTTTAACGTTTTGAAAATCGTTTCGGTGAAATTTCGAAAAAATGGTAAAATAAGGGGGGTTTCTGTAAAAAAGTCAAAATACAAATATCTTTATTATAAAATTAAATATACATATTCTAGCTATGTAATTGCTAGTATTTGGTGTTTATTGACCCACTGGTGAAATTTCAAATTTTCTGAAAATTTTTCCGAAATTAATTATTTTAATATTATTTTAAGCCATCACTAATACATTTAATCAGGGAAAATTACAAATTGGAATGAGTTGAAACAAATTTTGTGCATCATAAAACATTAAATAAAATTTTATCATGTGGTTTTTGAAATGAAATCGTTTGCCAAAACGGTTTAGAAAATATCGAAGAAAAAGGCTTTTTCGGTGAAATTAGTGTTAATGAGAATTGGGGTAATACATTTATCTTTTTCCCTCACCCCACACACACACACACACACTCACACACACCCATATTCAGCAGCCCTCTCCAAGTTTTCCCCCACTTCTTGATAGAAGAAAAGAAAAAAGAAAACAAAGGAAATAAGAAAATAGTAAAAAGAGTATGGTCTTTTGTTGACTTGGTCTTCTTTTCTCCCCTTGACTTCACCCACCCCCACACCACACCTCACCCCTCTCCTCTCCTGGCCAAAACTGATCTGTTGGCAGCCCCCCCATTTTCTTCAAGTCTTCATCTTCCTTCACCTCCAAATTCATTCAAAAATCAACCAAAATCAACACAAATCAAAGCAAACTCAAAATCTAATCCCTACCCATTATTCCTTTGCCATTCAAGCTTGGATCTTGGTGAAAAGAGAGCATTTTGGGAGGCTATATTTCTTGTGAGATCAATAAAATTATGGAGGTATAATTTTAACATTATAGTTAAATTGTGATTATTGCTTATGTTAGCTTAATTAAGTGTTTAATTAGGTGTTAACTTGGTTTACCCTTCAAGTTGAAATTATAAGGAATTGGGTTTGGATCAAGATAAGGGTTTTGATAAATTGTTCATGCTTTAATTGTGTAGTTGAACCTCTTAAGGTTTGGAAAACCTAATCTTGTTGCTATTATGTAAATTGTTGCATTTAATTTGTCCAAATCAAGTTTTTAAGCAAACTAGGTTTTTGGAATTTGATTAAATAATGGAGACAAAAATCTAATTAGGGTATTCATGGCATTATTAACATTTTAAAGTGTAGTTTAATACTTTAGTTCATGAAAATCCAAGCTAGATTGTAGCTTGTGCATTTTTTGCTATAAAATTGTTAAAATTTAGGTATTTTGTAAACTAGAATTTTAGGGTTTTTGGAATTTAACGAGATTAAATTATGGGAATTGTTTTTATGACTTATGTAAGATATTTAGTGAATATTGTGGCCGCTAGATTCGTTTATACATCGAGTTTTGTACTAAAACGGTGATTTGTGCTTGCTAGATTTTCGGAAAAATGGCTTTTTAAGTGAAATTGGGGTTTTTGTGAATTTTAAGCTATTTTATATTATAATTAGTGCTTGTAATTGTACAAATGAGTGTGTTGGGAGTTTTCTCAATGGTTTGGCGTTTGTACGCCGATGTCGAGGGTTTTTGGGTCGATTTGTGAAAGCAACCATATGTTTTGACCTATGTGGGATTCGTGCGTCGTTTTGGTCATGAGTCGGATTTTAATGCGATATGGTGCGTTATGATATGTAGGTACCCCATGTAGACTTCGAGACGACAAGTAAGCGCGTGGCGACGTCGGCACCGGCGAGCGAGGACCAGGTGAGTAGATTTATATCTACGAGGAGAAGTCGGGTGGATGGCGTATAGCACCCCCGCAGTTCGTGGTGATGTATACGAGCACGTATACACATATATATATATTGTTTATATATTGTTGAGTTTATTGATGATAAATATGGATGGTTTAGTATCGCGAAACCCTAGAGTAGTGGTCGCACCATACATGCACACACCCACCCATACTTGCATACATTCTTCTTCCATTTGTGTTTACGGGAATATATATAGTTATGTGTTCACATAGGCATGGGACTATGTGTTCACATACGGATTTGAGAATGATACTTGGGATTGAGATGAGTCGATGGGATTTGTGTTGAGATTGTGATATCGGTGATATGGCCCGATTCGTACTTGAGGTACGTCCTGGTGTTATAGCGGATCTTGGGGCGACGATACGAGTGAATAGTGTTATAAATAAAATGGTCGACATGTGATCGTGATATGAGACATGATATGCTAGGATATTGATATTAGGCCATATCGGGCGATGTATACCCCTTGATGATGATATGTGCTGACGATATCGGTTTGTACGAGATTGTCGATCATTAGTCAGATCATGAGTATATTGAGGATATCAGTATTGTACTAGACGTAGATCAGTACCCCGATCATGATATTTGATAAAGAGGATACTAGGTGAATAGTATGATGAATGTGATATTGACCCGTACTCCGATTTGGGATGCCGTACGACGGATTTACGTACGAGCTATATATTGATGATTGATCCGCACTCTTGACTTGGGATGTCTGATTATAGATACGGTATCGGATATGATATTATTGAGGCGGGATCACCGACTATACATATACAGGTATGTATATGTATCGACTCAGATGATAAGCGGTTTCCTTACCTGTAGTTCAGCTTGTTAGTTCAGCCGTATAGTTTAGTGTAGTTGTTAGATTAGATTAGACTCCTACCTATTTCAAAACTAGCGGATCGTGGGTATTTTAAAAGACAGGTCAAGGGATCTACGGATATTTCAAAAGAGGTATCCTTTCTTAAAACTACCGTAGCCCTATTTTCAAAACCCCACGATTCGTGTTATTTCAAATGGCACCATTGTTTAATATTTAGCTCCCGCTCATTTTGGTTGCTCGCTCCGCATCACATACTTACATTGTTATTTCATATTGCATTGTTGACATTATGCTGTTAGGACACCAGCACCATTACCGATGATGCGTATGTACCACGTACACTTACTTGCCGGCTCACACACATCTTCATCGGTAATTGCCATGTCACGTACACCTTAGAAAATATTATTGCTTAACTTAGCTTGATAGCTAGTAGTTTGACATAATATTAGTGTACTTATCTTATATTCCAGCTTAGATATTGTAGTTATTACTTGTCACTTCATGCATACTGTTATTCATTGTTATGCCGTATTCATGGATTCTCATGCCTATATTCACTGTTTACATGCTATTGATGACTTGGATTCGGATTTCATGAGATTTCTTGGATTTGGAGGAAAACCGCAAAAACATAAATAAACTTTTTCTCTCTTTTAAAATAAAAAGTGCGGTTTTCCCAAGATGTATGAGTCGTCCACCATGAGTTTGCTGATGGATTTCGAGACCCGATTCGAGGAGTGGAGGAACCGTTTCGGGTACATGGTGGGCCCGGTGCGGTACCCCGGGGCAAGAGGATCGTGTTGTTGACGTTGAGCCTGGCAGGGGAGCACTACCGACCGGTGATATTACCCGACGCGTCGGATATCCGGAGGATACCGTCGTGGTCTTGAGATGGATGGTAGGGGCCGTCTGGACTGACGGCGCCCTAGATATTGTGATTGAGACATTGAGATTTCAAGATATTGAGGTACAGAGATTGTGATACAGAGATATCGAGGTATTGGGATTACGTTTTGTGCCGATGCTAGGCACTGTTTTATGATGATTTCATTATGATACCTCATTTTAAAAATACAAAGGAAATCTCACTAAATTATGAAAACAGTTTCTTCATTTACATGTATTCTGTTTTCATGCATTCATACCTCATTCATATGATATATTGCTACCTGAGGCACTGACACGGGCACATGGAATTAAACTTGGGTTAGATATTTGCCCTAACCATTGTTATGGGTTGATGGTTATATATTTGAGGATATATTATGATCATTGACCTAGGTTGCGTTATTTATGCGATTTCTTTCCGTAGATGTTTTTCTATTCACGAGTTGGCAACTCACCCCCGTTGTGCCCCAGTTTCTTGCAGGTTTGCAGTACAGGTTTCATTACGGCTTTGCGGGCATAGTTTCCTTC
This sequence comes from Agapanthus africanus, assembly GCA_030015575.1. Classification (NCBI taxonomy): domain Eukaryota; kingdom Viridiplantae; phylum Streptophyta; class Magnoliopsida; order Asparagales; family Amaryllidaceae; genus Agapanthus; species Agapanthus africanus. Next base: position 413,751,494 of record CM057338.1, on the reverse strand, counting down.
GGGTGATTTGCTAGTAGGTGGGTTTACTTGTATCGTACCCCCATTATATATCTTGTATATCATTATTCTGCTGTATCTAGAAGTTCCATCAACCAAACATGTATTTATTTTTGAGATAGAGACCAGTGATGTTATTCTTTCGACCTTAGAGTCGCGCGTTGTATTTCTGTGGTTTTCTTATGGTTTTGAGTTTCCTTTTGAATTTTGATCCTCGCCATTGGCGTTGTATATTATATTGCTTGTGTGGTTGTGGCCGTCGATTGACGAAGAGCTAGCTCCCGCTTGGGGATGCCTTTTTATTGATTTCGTATACTATTCATGTTGTATCCCATTTGGGGGCCAGTATTTACAAAGGAGACTCTGCCGAAATTTTCAGGAAATTTTTGATGTTTTTAAAAACCGCATAATTCGGCTTATGCTATTGAAAGTACTTGCTTTAAGTTGGTTTTTCCTGCACTCTACATCTTTTCTTGGTTTGGATTTCTGGGTTTTCGGTTTACTTAGATTACGTATGCCTCGAGACGTTCGTAGTTTAAGTGTGGGTCATGTTCCGTACTTTCGGGTCGTGACAACTTCCTTCCAAATTAGGAAGCTATGTTTCTGGCTTTGGGACTATAAATAAAGACCGAGAGCCTCTTGGAAAAATCATCAAGTCGACGAGATCACGAAGTCCAAGACGGCTCACACATCCAGGCTGATCATCAACGGTTCTTCTACCTCCTTAGAAGAGATCGAGAAGCAAACTAGTCTTTGTAATCATTTTTTAAGGGAACAAAGTGTAATGAGTTTTGTTGATTAATAAAGATAGTTCTTTTTCTTATTCTATTTCTTTGTAGTTTAATCATGCATTCTCTCTCCATCTCTTCTTCTCCCAACATGCGTGAGTAATTCTCTACTTGTTAGGGTTCGTAGGATTACGGTAGGTTAATGGATGATGAAGATCCTTAAACTCTTTTTACGTCCTATAAAATTTATAAACTTTATCAAAAGAATCATTAACATCCTAATCGGGCGCGCTACCAATTCATTGTTAGTCTCGACAGTGATTAGAGATTAGATTAATGATTGATTTGGTAAATGCTAGATATGAACAGAGTTCCGTGTCGAGATAGGGGTTAAGAGTGGGATTCCTTTTCCCTCCAGAAACCCTAATCTACATGCATCACTGTCGTTCTAGTTTTAAATCTATTAAAGGATAGAAAAGGTAATCTTTAATTAATCATCCATAACTACTAAATCCTAATGAACCCTACAAGCCCCCTTCTTATATAAACTTACATCCGTAGTTAATCTAGATATATATTTTCCATCAGTGTTTAAACGTAGATCTAGATCCTACAACCATTCTTCAATATTCTTTTTTCTTCCTCCTCTCTTTCTCAACACATCTAAAGTAAGATTAAAAGGTTCCACGTTTCCCTGAGGACGAGCCGTACTCACCTCGGTCTAGCTACGCGCGACACCGCCCTGATTGCGGTTATTCTACATAATACACATAAATTCTAGATCAATCAAATGGCGCCATTGCCAGGGATACGTGCGTAATTTTTATTCTTACTATTTGTGTTGAATTCTTATTCGATCTATATCATAATTAAAACAAAACTGCAAATCATATATTTAACGAAGTGTGTGAATTTTTTGCAAGGAGATCTGGAGTCACGGACTTGAGGAAACAGAGAGACAGAGACATTCATTGAGATCCAGAGTAGTACAGAAGGCCACAGAAAAAAATTCATCAAGTGATCCCTCTCTTTTGCGGCGGATCCGCGGCAGGAGGTGCACATTGGCGGCGGAAGCGCGGCCAAGTAGAGGATCTAGGGTTCCACATTTCTCTGGTAAGATTCTAAGCTCTTTCTCTCTCCTCTGAAATCCAATAAAATCTCTTTTCTGCAGGATTTTTTGCAAAATATCGCCGCTCAAAAATCTTTTTGCAAAGTTTTGTGATTGGTTTTATTTTGCATATTTTAATACGGACTTTAAGGGGCAAAGACCAAATCCAGATTAGGTGGGGATTTTATCACCCTTCCTAAGCCCCACAAATCACAAACCGAGCATCTGCATCAACCCTACATTAATTTAAAAAATATCTAGACCAGACTCTAAGGACTGTCGCGCTCATTAAGGACAGAGGAAGGTCGTGGGTAATCTATCGCTTATCCGCATTACTTTTGTGGTGTCTAGGCAAGGGTGTCTAAGGCAAGTGGTTACTTAATTACGACTACTACTTACGTAGTGGACAACCTCCTACTTATTTAGCACTTACCTGGCTACAAGAGTAGTAAAGAGGCGGTAGAGGATTGATCCTACGGCTTATCCTTTGGAAGTCTAGGAGCGGTCTAGAGACTGTACCTAGGTAACCTTAGTTCTAGAGTTGTTTGTGCATTTTTGTATAATTTGTCTAAGTCCGACACACTTTTCAAAACAGACCAATTTTAAATCACACACACGCTGCCACTTGCGCTAAACCCGCTTAGTGCATGCTTGGCTGGACACGGGATTCTAGTGCCCGTCTTGTCCGCGTTCCTGCTATCGACTCCGAAGTCGGTATTTCTTCATCTTCTTTTCCCCCACCACACACCACCACGACCGAGATGGACGGCGCTCCATCATATTATAACACCACGCTGCCACCGTCCGTAGGTGAGCAGAATCCACCGCGCATCTCTCTCCAAGAAAGATGTTATCCTATCCGTGGTCCCCTTCCTACTTGTCTATCTATTCCACCAGCTAACGGGGATAATTTTAAAATTAAACCCCACTACATCAATCTGTTGCCCAAATTTCATGGGCTTGAATCTGAAGACGCGTACGTTTTCATCACCAAATTTGAAAATGTATGTGCAATGATGGGTACTTCACAATTGACTGTGAATGCTATGCGCTTGCGTCTTCTCCCATTCACTCTGTGCGATTTGGCAGAAAAATGGCTTTATAATACTGCCGCACACTCTATCACTAATTGGGATGAATTCGTAATAGCATTTCTTAAGAAGTTTTACCCAAACCATAAGACCGCCCGTGTTAGGAGCGAGATCAACCAGTTCACCCAGCTTCCCAATGAACCATTTTGGAAGTGCTTTGAACGTTTCAAAGATCTGCTTGTCCAATGTCCTCATCATGGAATCAATAGATGGGATTTGTGCCGAATTATATATGAGGGCATTAATCCAGCGACAAAGCAGATGCTTGAAACAATGTGTCAATACAATTTCATGTCTAAAGATGACGGCGAAGCTTGGAAGTATCTAGAAGACCTCGCTGAAAACACTTTGCACTGGGAAAGCATAAGACCACCTTCATCTAGGGGAGGAATTCACCAGCTCGATGTTTCCATCGCAGTGAAAGCCGAAATGGCAGCGATGCAGAAGAAACTCGACGCTATTGAGAATAAGTTCTCATCAGTCTCCCTAAATCGGGTCACGCTTCCCAAGACTGTGTGTGGTTGCTGTTCAGATCCTTCACACTTAACAGAAGAATGTCCTATGAATGCATCGTTTCAAACTAATGCTGCTTTTTAGCAGCAACCTAGAAACGATCCTTATTCTTCCACGTACAATCAAGGATGGAGGAATCATCCTAACTTTGCTTGGAACCAAAACCAACCCCAAAATCAAAATAAGTTCCAAAGCAATTATCAAAGACCTCCTCCACAGCAACCACAACCACAAAGTCAGCTCCCCTTTCAGTCACAAAATTTTCGAAATCCGGCCAACACTTCTACACCGCAAGTGGTCGGTACTGATAACTCTTCACTCGCACAAACTTTGGATATGTTTATGAAACACACCATTCAAATGTCGGCTGATATGAAGTCTTCTATTGATACCATAAAGAAAGACTCCGCCTCCCACGGCGAGAGTATTAAATCAATAGAAAACCAACTTGCACAGTTAAATGCCGCAATGAGTGCGAGAGAGAAAGGGAAACTCCCATCTCAACCCCTACCGAATCCTGGTCATTCACAAAATCATAATGTGAATGTCGTTACTACGTTGAGATCGGGAAAAGTGCTGAATAACCGAGTGGGTGAGCAATTTGATGTTAGTGACACCAATGATACCCCAGCTTCTTCTTCCCCTAATTCATCTAGTCTCCCACCTTCATCCGAGCCTATTCTTCGTTTTCCCCAAGGCTCGAACCCTTCTCCCATTTCCTCGAATCTACCTAAAACGATCCCCACTCCAATTCTGGGATCCACTCCATCCCCACAATCCTCTCCAATGTTGGACCAAACCCTTATTGATAAAGCACCTTATCCAAACAGGTTAAGGGGCAACAGACCAAGTCCACAAATGGAGAAGATTGTGGAAATTTTTAAGCAAGTTAACATAAACATTACTCTCCTAGATGCTATTAAACAAGTTCCGTCTTATGCGAAAATCCTAAAGGACTTGTGCACTAGGAAGAGAAAAGTTCAAGTACCTAAAAAAGTTTTCCCTGCGAGTAATGTGAGCACTACTTTTACACAACAACTACCCAAGAAACGAAAGGACCTTGGAAGTCCTACAATTTCTATTTCTATTGGGGGTAAAAATATCAATCGTGCTCTACTCGATTTAGGTGCTAGTGTTAACTTGCTTCCATATTCTGTTTATGAGCAATTAGGGATCGGAGAGTTAAAACCGGCGTATTGCACTCTTCAGATGGCCGATCGATCTATCACCCAACCTAGGGGTGAGCTAGAGGATGTGTTAATCAAAGTCGGGGAATTTATATTCCCTGTGGACTTTATCGTTATAGATACACAACCTGTAGCGAACCTACGAAATCAAATCCCGGTGATATTCGGTCGACCCTTCCTAGCAACTTCCGACGCAGTAATCAATTGTAGAAACGGCTCTATGACCCTATCCTTTGGAAAGAAGTCAATTGAGCTTAACATTTACAAGTTGGGAAGTGAACCCTCCGAACCCTATGCTCATGTATGTTCTGTCGAATTAATGGATGTCGACAGCAGCGAATTTGATCAACTTCATGATACTGACTCTTTTCATATGTTGTTGTTTGACCCAACTATGTATCATACACATACGGACTCTTCCACCGAGTTGTATGGGTCAACATCTAACGCTGATGATAAACTTTTTATAGAGTCCGAAGATCACCCCGTGCTTTTTGATGAAATTATTCTTCGGGGTATCGATGAAAGTTTTGAGAAAATTTTCGCTGATGAACTCGCATTTTTAAAAGACACGGGTGTTGAGATGAATCAACTCCAAGATAAAGAAATTGAACCTCCACCCCTTCTTTTGGACAATCACGATAATGCGAGTAATTCATCATCACTATCACTGTGTCGTCTCTTCAAATTGAGACGAGATCCTTTTCCATTACACCTCTTATCACCTCCCCACTTCTTCACGTCAAAAGGTGACATGTTCTTCCACCAACCTTGGTGCTTCATCGATAAAAATTTTGAATGGTTGGTGTTGACTTTCGGTCTTTGCAAAACTTGGCATTGACCGATAACCTTGACCCCCTCGTGTGATTTTAAAAGATTAACATTGTTTAACTCAAGTTTGGGGGGGTTATATTTTGGCTCTTGAAAGAAAAAGATTTTTTATAAGATTGTGAGCCAAAAATAAGTTTGGGGGAGGATTTCACTTGCATTATTTCTTGTCCCCTTTTTCCTCCCAAGTCTACAGGTTTTTGAGCTTAACGGATGACATCAGCGAGGACACTGCTGTAAACAGGTTTGGGGGAGGTTTGTGCTTATTTACGCATCAATTTGCATCATACTTTGCATAAGCACAACATTTTCAAAAATTAAAAAAAATTTCTTTTATAACAAAAGAGTAGAAAGTGAAATATTACATCCAAAAGATAGGAATAGTTTAAGAAAACCAAGAAAATTAGAAGTTTTCTTAAACGAACTAGTAATAAGTAGTTATGAGCCATTGTCCCAAGGATTAGTAAGATGAAGGAAGTCACTAATCTGAGAATAACAATAAGTCTGAAAAATAGTTTCTATTCTGGAAGTCAAACATTTGAATGTTGATACCCTACTATATGCACTTACACACATCTTGAAACTCGGGATAGTAGAGTATACCTTGAAATGCTCTTGTCTAAAAGCCAAAATATGAAGGAAATAAAAAAATGATTAAAATATAAAATGGTGAGAGAAAAAAATGAACACTGGTTTTGTTATCGCCAAGGCAGCAATAAAAAAAATATAGCGAGGGTGCTTCATCACCTAGTGCCTTAGACCAACTGGTTTGGGAGTCACTGCTAAGCCTTAGGTGGTGCAAGACGAGAAAAATACTAATCAACAAGCACATGAGTAATCGGTTGGTTAGTACCTCAAGAAGTATTAACGGTCGCATGAAAATGTGCGAGCAAATCCAATCAAATATTCATCAAATTAAAAAGTACTGAGGTAGATGGACAAGAGTATGATAGCTTGAATTGAATTCTCCGAGTGTAGGGATGTTCTATACATACACGTAGGGGTATATGATCGATGTTTGGATGAAAGGTAGGAATGAAGAATAAAGACGTTGTTTTATTGAGAGATGATGTGATTTCTAACATCTTTTCATGACTATTAAGATAGGGCTCATGACAACTGAAAAGCTAGTGTAGTTGGAAACTCTAAATTTTCAAAGTATTTCTTTTATACTTCTTATCTTTATATGTAAATTTCACCATCTCTCTTTTATTATAGGATTTTGTGGGTGTAATCCGCTGAAAACCCTCAGGAGACAACACTCCTCCTACTAGGGACACCTAGAGGTTTAACGACTTGTTGCACGTGCTCAGTGCAATCGTGTTTGCCTACGAAAGTGTGCTTAGTTTTTTCCTTTCTTTTTCTCCTTCTCTTGAATAAACTAGTTTGCTCGGGACGATCAAAGATAAGTTTGGGGGTATTTGTTCAGTTGATAAAACTGCACATTTGTTATTACATGTTTCCTACTATTTCTATATTAAAAAAGGTCTTTATTATAATATATCATACATATGAGAGTTTATCTGTAAAAATACTATTTTTCATGTGTTGATATATTATAATTAACATTTGGTAGGAAAATTTATGCAAAGATACCATTGACCAAATCTTAATGGTGAAATTAATATCTCAATAAAATAAAACTCCACTAATATTATTTGTTGAGATTGTGCAGAATTTTTCAGGGCTAAAAATCAAGGGAATCAAAGTTGTTAAAGCAAACCTGCCTAATTAAGAAAGCAAACTAAAGAAATCAAGTCTGGCAGTAACTGCGAGAAGATTTTCAGTTTCTGAGATTCAAAACATCACCACGTGGCAATATAGATGAAGCTCCAGAAAAATCACCAAATGATCTTCATATTTGGCCGCGGATCAGTGGCCAAACCCCCCTATTGGTCGCGGATCCGCCGCGGTTTTGAAGACTTAGGAGATGGGATTTTTTCTGTTGGATACTAACTACTTCCTTCCAAATTAGGAAGCTATGTTTCTGGCTTTGGAATTATAAATAAAGACCGAGAGCCTCTTGGAAAAATCATCAAGTCGACGAGATCACGAAGTCTAAGACGGCTCACGCATCCAGGCTGATCATCAACGGTTCATCTACCTCCTTAGAAGAGATCGAGAAGCAAACTAGTCTTTGTAATCATTTTCTAAGGGAACAAAGTGTAATGAGTTTTGTTGATTAATAAAGGTAGTTCTTTTTCTTATTCTATTTCTTTGTAGTTTAATCATGCATTCTCTCTCCATCTCTTCTTCTCCCAACATGCGCGAGTAATTCTCTGCTTGTTAGGGTTCGTAGGATTAGGGTAGGTTAATGGATGATGAAAATCCTTCTCTTTTTACGTCTTATAAAGTTTATAAACTTTATCAAAAGAATCATTAACATCCTAATCGGGCGCGCTACCAATTCATTGTTAGTCTCGACCGCAATTAGAGATTAGATTAATGATTGATTTGGTAAATGCTAGATATGAACGGAGTTCCGTGTCGAGATAGGGGTTAAGAGTGGGATTCATTTTCCCTCCAGAAACCCTAATCTACATGCATCACTGTCGTTCTAGTTTTAAATCTATTAAAGGATAGAAAGGGTAATCTTTAATTAATCATCCATAACTACTAAATCCTAATGAACCCTACAAGCCCCCTTCTTATATAAACTTACATCTGTAGTTAATCTAAATCTATATTTTGCATTATTGTTTAAACGTAGATCTAGATCCTACAACCATTCTTCAATATTCTTTTTTCTTCCTCCTCTCTTTCTCAACACATCTAAAGTAAGATTAAAAGGTTCCACGTTTCCCTGAGGACGACCCGTACTCACCTCGGTCTAGCTACGCGTGACACCGTCCTGATTGCGGTTATTCTACATAATACACATAAATTCTAGATCAATCAGTGTACGGCTGTGAAGATCTCCAGATCGAGGCCTTCACCGACTCCAGCTTTCAGAGTGACAAGAATGACTCCAAGTCCACGTCGGGATATGTCTATACCCTCAATGAAAGGGTGGTCTGTTGGAAGAGCTCCAAGCAGGACACCGTTGCTGACACGACGAAGGAAGCGGAGTATATCGCTGCATGTGACGCCGCGAATGAAGCGGTCTCGATGAAGAATTTCATGACAGAGCTTCAGGTGATTCCGTCCATTATTGATCCAATACCATTGTATTTTGACAACAACGACACTATAGCTTTAGCGAAGGAACCAAGGTCCCATCAGAAGTCCAGACACATCTTGAGGTGGTTCCACCTGATCAGGGAGATCGTTGATCGCCGGGAGATCGAGGTGAAGAGAGTAGAGACAAAGAATAACACTGCAGATCCACTCACAAAGGCCATCTCTCGGACACAGTTCGAGAGGCTAATCGAGATGATAGGTCTGCGATATGCCAAAACATGGCCTTAGTGCAAGTGGGAGATTGTTAGTGATATATGCCCTAGAGGTCATTATTGTATCATACTGGATTGTATATTACATTTTGAAAGCTTGCGATATTCACAGTTATAATAACAGTCTTGCTCAAAATGGTAGTATACTACTTGGTTTGATTCTACCTCAATACGTGCATGTGTTTCTTTTAGCATATCGCTTATACATATTGGTAGAGCCCTTAGAATCTTTACTTGACTACAAGAGTTGTGATGGAAGTCACACTAGTGGGGGCTAGATAGTCTATAAGCACATCCTTATACAGGTCTCTAGTCGTAGGATTGTCGAGACGGGGCATCGATACTCCAAAGTAGACTAGTGTATACGCTTCTTATCCCGGCAGGGGAGATGGTCTGTCCCACAGCCATTGGTACGTCGTACCGGAGATAGTATACATGTGCTCATTGGGTTATGAGTTACACTGGACGGAATCGTTGGGAACTGCTGGTTGGTATTATACTTATCGTCAGGTAGAGTTCCCGGGTGGCATGAGTACAGGTTAGTCCGTTGACTTGATATCACTATTTATCTCAAGTGTGTTCCCACTGCACTTAGATTACTACCCTACCACGGCTCAAAGGAGTCGTGCAAACAGGTAGTAGTTGAGTGCAGTACCGAAACACTTGGAGACAGTAGCAGTTAGATAGGATTCATCTCTCCCGGTATTGGGGGTTGATATCGCGCTGTGTTCGGAAAGCCATTACACAAAGTCCCTGGCCAGGGCAAGCGAGATTTACTGGTAAGTACTCCAGTAGTTTCTTAGGGTGTATTGGGCTCTACTCCGGCACGACTTATTGTGCTGTTAAGAGTCTGAAATTTACCATCCCCCTAGGCCCGATATGCGAGTATCTTAGACGAACAGACCGGACTGTACAGAGATGTCACAGATAGGCTCAATAGGAGTTCAGATGAGTTTGCTCATCGGCCTTCTTATCAACAGATACCTGAGTAGCCGTTACGTGCAGCTAGTGCCGCTGATAGACTTATGGTTAAACTCACTGCCAGCGTACTGTCGAGTCTTTAGAGTCCCCCACAGAGGGTTTCCCTACTTCGAGCAAAACGATGTAGAGGCCGTATGGTTTTACGGCAGGATTCCGATCACATACGTATACTGGCTACACAGATGTTGTTCGGACGGATAATACTAGTGGGTTTTGGTGTAAGCCGGATCCTAGTATTATATTATTGGATTATTATTAGCTCATTGTATTCGTATTTTTCGGAATACGAATACGCGTGTGTATATACGGTGAGGGTATTCTTGTAATTTCACAAGAGATGCTTCTAGAAGGGGACACCTCATTATTTGGTTTATCTATTTTAAGAAATAGATTAATGAGGTGGAAATTAGAAACATCCATGGCATGGGGTGAAACATGGCTCTTTGTATGTGTTTATTAGTTTGGACTTACTATTTATGCATGGTTGATATTTTCTATTGGAAAATATTGCATGCTTGAATGAGTGAAGTGTGTGAGCCATTCTTCACTTTCCATAACCTTTGCTCATTTGTTCATTCTCTTTCACTCTCCATACTTTCCTCTCCTTTTTCCTCAAGACCCTAACCCTCACATGAGTTGTGAACCCTAGGGTCTCATGAGATAAAATACTCCATTAGATACTCTACATCTTCTAGGCTACCTAGCTTAGCGAACTAGGTACCCTAGTTACCTCGGTTTAGAGGTTGGAGCTTGAGGCATAGACTCTCGGGTGGATCATCGTCGACACGAGGAGGCCGACGATCAAGCACGATCCGAATCTTCGAGGAGCTTAAGGAGAGGAGGAGAAGAAGACCCGAAGGATAAGGTTCTAGGAGGTATAAAACTCTTGCCGAGTAGTTAAACCTCTAAATAGATTTAGCTAGTTAAGGTTTCTGTTAAGATCCTGGAGTTTAGTCAATGTTGCGAAGTAAGAAAAATCGTTTTTTGTAAATTCCGCCTCCCCACCAACCCGCGGGGTGCGCAACATCGACTTACACATAGTAATATTGAGAACTTGATTCTTTTGCAGGTTACTCATCCGTGAGTGCGCTCCATGATGAGTAATGTTGTATTGGCCTTTTTTCCACTAGGTAATATGCACTGGAAACAGTTGCATGACATTTGAATCTGGTTCCATCTAAATTAGTGTCTTGATTCTATATGGACATAGAATGGTTACATATCTTGAGAATGTTAAGATATAGAGTTATATCATTTTTGTTTAAAAGCAGAATCCAGACAAATTCAAGGCACGCTTCGGTAATGGCTGTTTATGGATTATCTCAAGCATTCGCTGGGATTTTGTTTTCTACCATTTTCAAGATCAATAGCTATATTGTTCTTGACTCGCCACCTTTTTATAAAAGGAATATTTTTTGCAAAAGAAACTAGTGAGAGTATGGTAGATTTGGAAGTGATTCCAGAACCACAAACAGTTACCGAAAATTTAGTAGAAACTAAGAATTCAATTGGACTTAACAAACCATTAGCCACTTCACAGATTTTAGTAGGTGGCCTCAGACACCCGAGAGATACTTCGGTTTTCTCGTAGACGGTGACAGGGAGGTCAGCATCATGGTGATGATGACCCTATTAGTTATCAGTAGGTCATAAGAAGTAGTAACTTTCAGATGAGCAGATGCTTATATTCAAGATGGACTCCACGCACTTCAGCAAAATTATGGATTCTGAACTTTGATGGGTGCTCCTGAAGGGGTAAAACCCATAAGGAGCAAGTAGATCTTTCGAGATCTGTGCAGATGTAAAGGTACTAACCTAATAAGTCTAGACTTGTTGTAAAGAGTTTTCATCAAATACCCATTGTGGATTGTGATGAGACTTTTATTTCAGTGTCTATGCTGAAGTCCATATGGATATGACCTGACACTTATGTTCCCCCTGCTTGTTATCGGTAGGTCATAAGAAGTGGTAACTTCCAGGTGACCAGGTATTTCATACCCAAGATGGACTCCACGCACTTCAGCAAATCATAGATTTTGGAATTTTCTAGGTGCTCCTGAAGGGGTAAAACCCATTAGGAGCAAGTAGATCTTTCGAGATCTGTGTAGGTGGAAAGGTACTAATCTAATAAGGCTAGACTTGTTGTAAAGAGTTTTCATCAAATACCCATTGTAGATTGTGATGTGACTTTTACTTCAGTGTCTACGCTGAAGTCCATATGGATATAATTTGGCGTTGATGTAGTTTATGGTTATGATATCTGGAAGGTGAGTGACTATAACGTCTTTCCAAATGAGAATTTGGAAGTGCACGTGTATATGACTCTGCCAGAGGGTTATTATAGTCAGTGGGAGCAGCGGAAGGTGTGCAAGTTGCTTATGTCTATTCGTAGACTCAAGCATGGATAGCGGAGACGGATCATCTGTTTTAATGTGACAGTCAAGGTGATTGACTTCATCAAAACAATAGATGAACCTAGTAAGAAGGATGTAGGGAGTACTGTCCTGGATTTGGATGACATACTCCAAATAGGAAGTGATGTTTCTATACTACAATCGGTCAAACTTTGGTTGTCAAATAGTGTTTTCTCCATGTTGGATGTTGATAGTATATCAGAAATTCTGGTGACTAGATCTAGATTTGGAAAGTTCCCTAATCAGGTACTTAGACAGCATTCTAAAAGTGTTTTAGAATGGACAACTGCTGGTGTGATGGAGTACCCGCAGGTAATGGAGTCACCCTCTCTAAAAAGGATGTCTTCTAGACTGATGAGGAGAGGGATGGGCATGAATGACATATCATTTGTTTAGGCAATTGAGTCAATCATGCAATGTCTTGTACAAAACCAGATGGATAATGTATCAGGGATTCTGGTTTTAGATCTAAATTTGGGAAGTTTCCCAATTGGGTACTTGGACAGCATTCTAAAAGTATTTTAGTTTGGACGACTCCTGGCATGGTGGTGTACCCGCAGGTGATGGAGTCACCCTCTCTAAAAGGGATGTATTCTAGACTGATGAGAAGAGGAACTGGTATGGATGACATATCATTTGGTTAGGCAATTGAGTCAATTATGCAATATCTTGTACAACACCAGATATTGCTTATACAGTTGTTGTAGTAAGCATATATTAATTTAATCCTGGAGAAACAAAGGGAAGCTGTTGTGAACATAAGTGGATATTCTTGATATAAGGTAACAACAGCCTCCTCTGAAAGGCGGTTATCGGTTAAGGTTTCTAAGGTGACCTGGATGACAGAGATGCTGCAAGAGTTTTGAGTTTAGCCTTTTCTGAGGATCAGTATATTAGATAGCATTCCAATAGAGATACTGAGGTAACCGAGGATACAACCTAAGAAGTTAGTTGGATGGAGTTGTTCGATGATGAACTTGGTCCCATCAAGTATCCAGACAAATTCTTGAGGCGGGACATCGCTCAGTTTGGGAGATTGTTGATCTCCGCAAAGTTGAGATATAGAGAGCTAAAGTTGGGACATTATAGCGAATCCACTCATTGAGTCTATTTCTCGAATAAATTATGTTTCACAAATATAGTTTGCGAAACTGATTAATAGAGAAGTTGGGTATTCGGTAGCACACGAGCTGTGGGTATGCGATACCGCCATAATTGGCCTTAAGTGCAAATGGGAGATTGTTGGATATAGTGCCCTCAAGGCAATTATTATGATTGCAAGTAGGCGATTATGATAATTAAGGGATGACCTATACGGGTATAACAGTCTAACTCGAGATGATAGCACGCTATCTGGTTTGTCTTCATCATTGATGAAGCTCGTAGAATTGTTGCTTGACAACCATTATTATGATGGCGATCATATATGTGGGAGCTGGGTTGTCTATAAGCACATCCTTAAATGTCTCTAGTCGTGAGAGTATCGAGATTTGGCATTGATATTCCGGAGTAGACTAGTGTATAGGCTTCTAGACCCTGACGAGGGGTGATGGCCGGTCTAACAAGCCATTGGTGTTGCGTCATCTAAGATAGTATACAGGTGCACACTGGAGGTGAGTACACTGGACGGATTCACCAAGAACTTCTAGATGGTTTTATATCTATCGTCGGATGGAAATTCTCAGGTGACATGAGTACATGTTAGTCCTTTAACCTGAAATTGTCATTTGTCTCATGTGAGTTCCCACTGTATTTTGATTACTACCCTACCACGGCTCAAAGGAGTCGTGTAAACAGGTTTTAGTTGGGTACGGTCCCAAGCCACATAGAGACAGTGGTCGATTGTCAGGGATTCGTCTCTCCTGGTATTAGGAGTCGATGTCGCACTGTGTTCAATTGGCTATCACCAGAAATCCATAGCCACAGTGGATGAGATTTACTAATAGTTGATCAGTAGTATCTCTGTTAGTGATGAGCTTGACTCAGACACAACTTATCGGGTTAGTAAGGGTCTGACGTTATCCACCCCTTAGACGCGATATGCGATAATTTTTGACGAAGAGACCGGAATGTACGGAGATTGTCATATTCAGGCTCAGTAGGGTAAGAACGTACTTGATTGTCGACCCCTTTTCGGTAAGTACCTGGGTAGCCGTTACGTACAGCTAGTGTCGTTGACGTACTTGTGGTTAAACCCACTGCCAGCGTATTGTCGAGTCTTTAGAGTCCCACACAGAGGATTTTCCCAGTTCAGGCGATAGATGTAGGAGCCGTACGTTGGTACGTGTAGGGGCCTGATTAAATACGTGTACGGGATACACGGACTTTAATCGGACGGTTGATAATATTTGCCGGTTTAGGATTAAGCCGGATTATTAAATCAGGTTTTGATTTAATAATTTATATATGAATTTTGATACATATATTTTAGTATTATTGTTCACTGTTTATTTTCTCTCTTTGGTCATATTCATATTTTTATACGGATACGCGTATATGTAGTGATACGTATACCGGGTGAGGTATTCCGTATTTATATGAGAATGCTTCTAGAAGAAGGACACCGCATTTTTTATTTTCTTTTTAGAAAATTAAATGGAAATGAGGTGGAAAGGGGGTGGCATGAGACATGGGTGCAAATATGTAGAGATATATGACTTGGATTTTATATTGATAAAATCATTTGGATGCACTATTCATGCATGGTTGAAATATTTGTAGCCATTCTTTTCTACATGTGTTGTTGGATTTTCATTACACTCTTTGTGAGCTTCATGCTTCATGGTTGCAAGTGTTAGCAACCATTATCCTCACCACTTCTCCTTCTTCTTTCTCTTGCTCACTTGAGCTTAAGAATATGAGAGAAAAGTTGAGTGAAATATTCTTACATTACCGACCATCCACACCTAACAAGTTTGGATCATCGGTTAGAGCTCTTCCGGTTTTCCTCGGATGGATCGTCTTCGGTGAAGGTGGTCGATTTTCAAACCCGTTCTCGGCGTCTACGGGCTTGGAGGAGTCTTCCACAATTGGACGGACACGCGACAAAACTTGTAGTTTCTCAACCCTTACATTTCTAGTTAGCTAGTTTAGGTCCTTGGATCGTATCCTGGGTTTTACGAGCGTTTGGTGCTCGCGTAAATTTTTGTTTTCGCTTTCATCTCGACCGCGGCCTCCGTGGCGCGGACACAGAACCCCAACAATTTTTATACACACGTAGAGGTATAGAATCAATATGTAGAGAAGAGATAGGCAGGAAAGATTGGAATGATATGGAGGAAGTAACTTTCAGATTTGATCAAGACTATTAAGATATGGTTCATGAATACTGAAAAGCTAGTAAAGTTTAAAACTCTTCATTTTCATATTTTTCTTGATCTGTTCCTATCTTTATATGTAGTTTATATATTTTTTTGTTGCTTTTATTTTCTTTTCATTTTTGGGAGTTTATGAGTATTATCAGCTGAAAACTCTCAGAAGACAACACTTCTCCTACTAGGGCCACATAGTGGTTTAAAGGCTTGTTGCATACACTCAATCCAATCGTACGTCTGCAGTCCGCAAAAGATGCATAAGAGTAGAAGTAGGAGTACGATTTAGTTAGATTGTAGTTTAGTTTAGTTTAGTTTAGTTTAGAGTTTGGAATTCTAGATTTGCTCGAGAACTAGTAAAAGATAAGTGTGGGGGTATTTGATATATGCAATTTAATCCGCATTTTTCCAATACATTTACCGTTTATATTTCATATTTTATACTATTTTAGGTGTTCTTGTGAATAAATGCATATAACAGGACGTAATTGCAAAAAGACGAAAAAGTGCACTAAAGTGAAGATCACGTGTGTGTATTTTAGGGAGATAATCACAAAATAAAAGAAGATCACGTGTGTGCAATAAAAATCAATTCGGAGCCAAATCAAAAACTGAGAATCAATTAGCGGTTTTGGAACAAACTCTGGAAATCTAGAGATTAAAACAAATATTATGGAAGAAGCCAAAATATTTCAGGGGTTAAAATTTCGGCCGAAATGCCCATAATAGAAGATTCGACCGGTTTTTCAGAGCTTATTAAGTCCAGAATTTTAGCAACGATTCATTTTTTTAGTTATTCTGTAAAGTTTGTTTCAAGTCTCACAAAAGATTATATAAACTCCTATATAATTTAGGGTTTAAATAATCTCTCTCTTAGCAATAAACTTTAGAATTTTTTTTGAGAGATCAACTATTTGTAGGTTCTCTATTTTTCTAAATAAAGACGTTTAGTTTCTTTTTAACCAAGCTTGGCTAAACTTTGCATTTAGGGTTTTGATTTGTGTTCTAATATGGTGGGCATTTCAAATGTTCTTTTATTCTTGTTTTAATATGAATATCTATTCTGATCTATGTTATTCTCTCTTTATTCTTAATCTAAAAAATCTAATTTTTACAATAAAAAGTGGACGCCTTTAAGTAAAAATTAGGGATAAATAAGAAACATGGGACAAATTAGGTTCATGATAGCTGACGCCTAGAAATCTAATTAGGGACGGTAGAGATAATTATAAATTATAGATATTCAAACTAGTTATTAATTTGATTTAGGAGAAAACCTAAAATATGGTAATTGTAGCTTCTAGACCTACTGTTCCCGCCAAAAATTTCTGCGCAAAAGAGTCCAAGATATCAAATGGTAGCGATACGCTTAAGGAAATACGAACCAGTATCTTCCGGGCTATTTTTTGACAAACTCCCGAAGGAGAAACGGATAAATTCTGATTGTATTGAAAGCGTCTCGAAATAAGGGAGAGATGGCTTCTCTACCACTCCCATATAAATAAGAGGGCATACCTCTTGGAAAGGTAGAGTAAAAATCCTCAAAGGATTCAATACTCAAAGGAGCTTAGTTCTCCAAGATAGGAGCATGCTCCTCCATAATGCGCATATGCGCAAGCGCCATGTGCGCTACGTGCAACGCACGTGTGCCTGCCATGCGGCACTACGTGCAACGCACGTGCGCACCACATGAGAATATTTAAAAATATTAAAAGGAGCTTGTTCTCCATATATAGAAGCTTTGCTTCTCCTCATAATGCGCATGTGCGCCACGTGCAACGCACGTATGCCCGCCATGCGGCACCACGTGCAACGCACGTGCGCACAACAGATAGTGCCTTGCACTTGCTATGAACCTCTGGTTCTCAGATAAATAAATAAATAAAAATAGTGCCTTGCACTTGCTATGAACCTCTGGTTCTCAGATAAATAAATAAATAAAAATAGTGCCTTGCACTTGCTATGAACCTCTGGTTCTCTGAGACAGAAAGAAAGAAAAGATTTTCTTTTCTCTTCTTTGATCTAAATTTAGATCATTAAAAAGTGCTCTGCACTCATTTTCTTGAATCCAAAAGATTCTTGGTGCTTTGCACTATTTGAAGGGCCAGGCCCAAATCAAAATGACCTGACAGGCCAAAATAAATTGCAAGGCAATAAATGGGCAGAGCCCAAATAAATTGATGCTTTGCATCCTTTATACAAGGGCAGAGCCCAAATAAAATTGATGCCTTGCATCATTTCTAAAAGGGCAGAGCCCAAAACAAATTGATGCTCTGCATCCTTTCTGGGCAAGGCCCAAATAAAAATAAAAAAAAAGAAATGCAATGCAAAAGCAAATAAAATGTTGAACATTTCAACTGGACTTAGCCCAATTTTGGCCATAAGTCCTTAAATTAAATTGACTGAGCAAAATTGCTCTTCTAAATCAATTTACATCCGGTTCGAGGGTACATCTCCGAACTCCTTTGACATCCGTCGTTGTAATTCCTCAACGACGTCAAAGAGGTGACGGGTCCCAACGACCATACATCGATATGGACTGCGGGGTCCTTAAACTCGTGGACCGAAATGTCCATAAACTAACATCGGACCGAAATGTCCATAAACTAATATTGGACCGAGATGTCCCTAAACTAATATCGGACCGAAATGTCCATAAACTAACATCGGACCGGAACGTCCCTAAACTAATATCGGACCGAAACGTCCCTAAACTAATATCGGACCACCACGTCCCTAAACTGGCGATGGACCACCACGTCCCTAAACTGGAAAGTGAACCACTACGTCCCTAAACTGGAATAATAGAGCCTCCAAATGCTCTTTTGCCGGATCTAAACGGTCCCGCATCCTTAGACATTTAAATGAATGATAAAACCCCAAATCAACTCTGGTTCAAGGGTACATATCTGAACTCCTCTGACACCTATCGTTGTAATTCTTCAACGACGTCAGAGAGGTGACGGGTCCCGACGGCTATAAATGCGATGGACCACCACGTCCCTAAACTGGAATATGGACCACCACGTCCCTAAACTGGCACAATAGAGCCCAAATGCTCTTTTGTCGGATCTAAACGATCCCGTTAAGTTGATCTTAGTCTCAAACTGGACTAACGTATCCTTAACAAACGTTCGAGTCGATCTTAGCCTCAAAAATGGCTAACGTATCCTCCAAACAGACTTTAGTCCCAAATTGGACTATGAATCTCCCAAACTGGAACAATAGAGCCCAAACGCTCTTTTGTCGGATCTAAACGATCACGTTAAGTTGATCTTAGTCTCAAACAGGACTAACGTATCCTTAACGAAAGTTTAAGTTGATCTTAGCCGCAACGCGACTAACGTATCCTTAAACTAAAAACACCAAACCCAAATCTAAGTAAATACGGATTTGGACTAATCCACGTCCTACGGGCGACGGCATTACTCAGTCTCCGTATACAATCCACGGGCAACCACAAACAAAACAAACACACACGACACGAAGTGAAATTCTAGAGAAGGAGAAAGTTGTTACCGCGATGCGGTAGCGTAATTAACTGCAGGGGCTTGCGCCTGCAGGGAAGAGCGTCCCCACAATCAAAAACCCCTCACCCTGAGGGGGAATCTGATGAAGTCTGCTACATCGGCTGCATCCGTCTAAACCTCCGATACACGGTGCCATAAATCAACTTGGCATCTTCGGAGAGATAGACGGATAAAACCAAATAGCATCTGCCCCGAACCTCAGGCACAGGACGTCTCCACGTCGTCGGCCGCCGTTCGGAGGGGAACAGATTCTGGCACGCCCGGTGGGACCTCTTCCTCTTTTCACTCCACACTTCGTGTGTCGTGTTCGCGAACAAATCGCTGTTTGCTGTGATTGCCTGTGGATTCAAGGTACTAAGATTTGTTGTCTTGCTCTATGCAGAAAACAGAAAATCGATGGCTTCGAACTGCACCGTCCACAGCGATAACTCTCGCTCCCTCATTGCTGGAGAAGTGACTTATGGGCCCCAAGCGGCCTCCCTTTTCAAAATGCCGGTGGAGCAGGTAACTCAGGCCACCACTGGATTATTCTTCGGGACCATGCTCCCACCAATGAGCTTCAACGCCCCAATGACATTGCAAGAAGCTCCAAAGAAGTCGGTCTTCAATCGACTTACCACTGCCGCGACCCCTCTCAACGGGTCGTCCAACTCCACTGCTTCAGTTTTTAATGGACTAGGCCAGAGCTCTAACAGGCTTATGAAGAAGCCTGCCATACCAGAAGGCGTTATCCCGAAGCGGATAGCCATTCCAACTCCCGTTCCTAGCAAAATCACCAAGGTTGCTTCCCATGTTCAGAAGTCCGCTTCTGACAAGTTGGCCGTCCCCGTTCAACGGACGTCGATCTCTAAAAAGCCGGTACCAGTATATTTTGACCAACACAGGGGGCATGAGGAGGTCACCCCTATAGCTGAAACAACTCCATCAGCACGACATGCCCGACGTCGCTACTGGCGCCGAGTGAGGAAGGCTGGGGGCAACTCCCCCTCTGGACTTACTCCTCCAACTCTAATGGTGGAGATCGATACTGCTGTTCCGACCAGGAACAGCTTTGAGTTGCTGAACTCGGTGCGCAGAAACTCTCCTACTGCGGTGCTTAAGCGAACTCATTCATTTGTGAAGAATATTCCAGAGAAGAAGCTAGAGCAGCCCCTTCAACGGCCGTCCTCTAAAATTTACAAAGTCTGGCGACAGGTTCAAGAGTCGGTGATCGATCAAGACTTCCTCCGACGACAGAAAAAGATGAAGGTTCGGCAGGGGAAGGATTACTCTGTCAAACCACAAAAAGCAAAAGCTACTTGGGTGCCCACTACAACGGCTCCCTTAACCCCAATCACTCAAAAAAGGAGGCCGCAAGAAGCCCCTGTGTCTTTGGCAAATCGCAAAGAAACCGGACACAAACGCCCTGAGTCTGGGGGCATGGTGGTGCATACTATTTATATGGCTTCTGGAAAGGAGGAAAGCCGCACTTCTACGGGCCACCGACCGCTCACCCGATCCGTGACGAAAGCCCAGGAGCAACAACAAAAGCTTCAGGAAATGATGACTACAATGGCTGCACTCACTAAGCCAAAAGAAAGCTCTGAAACGTCTTCGGATGAGCGTCAAGAACAAGAAACCGACGCTGACTTTTTACGCAGAGTCCTCGAAAAGAGGGACAAAGAAGCTGCAGAGCAGGCGGCTAACATAAAACAGATGGCGCTCCTCTTCAAAGATATGGTAGGGATGATGTTACAGCCGGACCCTCCTGCTGAAGATCCTCCGATCGTCCTTGAAAACGACAGGGGAGAAACGTCAAATCCTCCGCCGGCTCTATCAACAGCCAAGGAGAAGGCAATCTCCAAAGTCGACCTAGACGAATATATAGCTCAGCAGATCCGGGTTCATCAGGCGAATGAAGCGGCTGGGCAAATTGTTAGAACCGGACGACCGTATCCGAGCTGGTATGACCAAATCAGTTACCCGCCAGGATATACGATCCCTAAATTCCACGTATATAAAGGGACAGGGAATCCGCATCAGCATGTCGCTCAATTCAGGGCCTTATGCGGCAATACTGGAGGCGATGACAAATTGTTATTACGACAATTCGTCGGCAGCTTAGCAGAAATAGCCTCTGAATGGTATTCGGAGTTACCTAACGACTCTGTCAAAACATTTGCAGAGATGGAACTGCTGTTTACACAAAGATTCGCAAGTGCCGGTGAACGCACCCCGATTACAGCACTGATAAATGCCAGGATAAGGCCCGGCGAAACGTGGGTCCAATACGCAACACGATGGCGAAACCTATGGTCGAAATGCGAACAACGCATAGAAGAGGCACCTGCGGTAGGCATGTTTGTGGGCACTCTCGATCCGCAGGCGACCATCTCGCAATTCATGATGTTCTTCAGGCCGACCACCTTCCAGGCCTTGATTGACAAATTAGCCCAAATGGACCAGATGGGCCATAGGCCTTCTTCTTCAAAGACAGAGCCTTGGAATGAAAAGGGCAAAGGGAAGGCAACCTTCGTTGCCAATACTCAACAACGGTCGAACAACTCAAAGCCGGTCGTTCGCCAAAACAACGTGCGCCCACGCCCATCCCTTGAAGAGAGGCTGGGACGTCCTTACTCGTTTCCGCAGAATAAAACGAGAAGACTGTTTGAGCAGGCAGTGCGCAACAGACTTATTAATCTGCCGAGTCCAAAGCATCTGTCGCAGCCAGGCGATCTTAATAATCCCAATTATTGCCCTTACCACCAAACGGTAAGTCACCCGATTGAGGATTGTTTCGTCTTTAAGGGATGGATCGAGGATCAATACCTGCAAGGCAGATTCACGCTGTCTGAAAGCTGGAAGGTAAACCCCCCACAGCCGCACTCTCCAAAGAAGACGGACACGCCGGGGGTAACTTGTTCTTTCGTTGAGGATGAAAACGATGGAGAAAACTTATCGGATGAATCCGAAGACTACGTAGCGACTTGTCATGTGATTTCTCATTCACTGACGGATGATGAGGAGGATCCTTGCGCTGAGAAATCAACGGCGGACCCTGAAACAGAAATTCCGCGGCCGTCGGACAAGTTGATCGATGCCTTCCTAAATGAAATTCGTCTGAAAGCAAAAGCCAATCAAGAGCATGAAATGGCCATACTGGAAAGAACCAAGGTATTCCCGTCAAATCAAAAGCCATACACTGCGGGTAAAAACAAATTCGAGACGAGGAAACGGTTCGCCAAAGCTCTATCAGTAGGAATGAAGCTACCGCCCTCCGAAGAAAATCCTTTCTCTGAGGTAGAGATGCACCCTAACTTCTGTTTATATCATCAGAAGATCATACATCCTACCGAAGACTGCGAATCCTTTAACTGTTGGTGGCAAGGGTATGTCGCTCAAAAGCGACACTTCGACAGGATAAAGTGTGAAGCTTGTGGACATCGGAAAAATGCGATAGATGAGCGCAAAAGAGCCACCGCCGACTGTCATATAGCCGACTTCAAGGGATCACAAATTATCACCTTTGGAAGCGACTCTGACGAAGAAGCTACCCCCAACTCTTCCATCGGGGAATCTATTTCAAAAATAAAGGAATTGAGAAGCTGCGAGAACGTTCAGCCGTGCAATCGCATGCTACTCAGAAAAAATCTCGGCCCCGTAAACAAAGGATCGAACAAAAAGGATAAAAGAAAAGGAAAAAAGGCCCTCGTCGCCAGCACTCACCAACAATCAGGTGACCCTAGACCGGTTGCTTGCCAAAGCAACAAGCGGCAATCCCTCCAGGAAAAGTTGAAACGTCCTTACTCGTTTCCGCAAGATAAAACAAGGGGACTGTTCGAGCTGGCAGTGCGCAACAGACTCATTAATCCGCCGAATCCAAAACGTCTGTTGCAGCCAGGCGACGTTAATAATCCTAATTATTGCCCTTACCACCAAACAGTAGGTCACCTGATCGAGGACTGCTACGTCTTCAAAAACTGGGTTGAAGACCAATACCAACAGGGCAAGTTCGCGTTGTCCGAAATTTGGAAGGTGAACCCGCCACAACCGCATGCTCCGAAAAATATGGACACGCCGGGGGCATCATGCTCATTCATAGAGAAAGCCTAACGGACCACTACGTCCTAAAACTGGATAACGGACCGAAACGTCCTTAAACTAACAACGGACCGAAACGTCCTTAAACTAACGGCGGACCGCAATGTCCTAAAACTTGCAAATGACCGAAACGCCGTTAAACTACTCCCAACCCGCAGCATCTTCAGGCTGACGTGTAAAAAAAAAAAAAAAAACAAAAAAAACGGTACGTCCATAAGCAAAATGGGCACGGATGAAAACCCGAAGGGGCTCCGTGAGTAAAAACAGCAGGGCTACGGCGAGTGTTCGTGAAAACCCGAAAGAGCGCGATCTCGTAAAAAAAAATAAAAAATAAAAAAATAAAAAAAAACAAAAAAAAAACAAAAAAAACGGTATGTCCATAAGCAAAATGGGCACGGATGAACACCCGAAAGGGCTCCGTGAGTAAAAACAGCAGGACTACCGGCGAGTGTTTGTGAAAACCCGAAAGGGCGCAACCTCGTTAAGAAACACTTATAGGGTCCTCTCGACCCTGTAAGGAGAAACCACCTGCGTGAGATCCTTACGACTCACAAAGGAACAACACACTTAGGGATCCCCACAATTCCTAAGGAGAAAATACACTTGCGAGATCCTCACGACTCGTAAGGAGAACTCTCTTGTGGGACCCTTACGGCTCATAAGATTTGAAAGTCTTAAGTTACAGAGACCTAAACCTGTGCTTAAGCAAACCCCCACAAACTTCCAATATTGCCCTACAAGCGGCTCATAATGACCCTTGTATACAATCCACGGGCACGAATAAATATTTCCTTAACAAAGTCCCATCCGTGACTAGGGATATGCTTGTACAGCAAACAACACTTGTAAGTCCTCTTGACTTATAAGGAGAAAACCCTTTTGTAAGATCCTTACGACTTACAAGAGAACATGCACTTAGGAATCCTCACGATTCCCAAGGAGAAAACACACCTACAAGATCCTCACGACTTGTAGGGAGAAATACCTTTGTGAGACCCTTACGGCTCGTGAAGTCAAAAGCCTTAGTCGACAGGACCCTTAACCCTGTTTACTAAACCACCTTTGTTCAACATCGACAGAGGCAAATGATGATTCGCTCCTGGCAATATCTCGGTTGCAGCTGCTGATGCCTAAATCGGTATCAAATTCCAAGTCCTTTCACGGCAAATGATGATTCGCTCCTGCCAATATTCCAGTCGCAGCGATGCTGATACCAAGATTGGTATCAGATCCCAAATCCTCTACTCGCGAAAAAAAAAATCAGCGAGCCCCAAAAAAAATGCATACGAAATAGCCGAAATGATGGGGCAACTTGCAAACAAAATCAGCAAGTAAAAATGTATGCATGCAAAATAGCCGAAATGATTGGGCATCTCGCAATAAAAAACAGCGAGTAAAAATAAAATAAACAGCCGAAATGATTGGGCAACTCGCAATAAAAAGCAGCAAGTAAAAATAAAGTAAACAGCCGAAATGATTGGGCACCGCGAAAAATAGCCGAAATGATTGGGCAATCGCGACCTTCGCGATATAAAAGCTGAAATGATAAAGCATCGCGGAAAGAATAAAAAAAATGAAAGAATGAAACTTTTTGCCCTACAGGTGAAATCACATCGATCCCTGTATACAATCCAGGGGCACAGATAAAATGGAACAATACCTTCCCAACAGGCTCCACCAGAAAGCGAAGCCAAATCTCGACGGTTCATAGATAACCTAGAGACCTTCTCGACATTTGTCGCAATATTACAGACACGATGTCAACAAACAAAGCAAAAGGAAGATCCCGAGCTTCAGGGTCTCGATGGCCACGTCTACAGCCTAGAGACCAACAACGGTGTGCCTCCTCATTCCAACAGGACACAGATGTTACACCATCAAGCGGAGCGATGGCAGAATCCCAGCTTCACCTCAGCATTCGTCTCGATACAGTAGACACAATGTCAACAACAGCGTTCCTCCGCAGTCCAGCTGGAGGCAGATGCAACGTCAACAAAAGACCTCACGGTCGAAACAAAGCGGAGTAACGGCAAAATCCCAACTCCACCTTAGCATTCGTCTCGTTACAACAGACGCAATGTCAACAACGGCATTCCTTCGCAGCCCAGCGGGGTGTACATGCAAAGTTAACAAAAGACCCCATGGTCGAAACAAAGCGGAGTGATGGCAAAATCCCAGCTCCACCTCAGCATTCGTCTCAATATACCAGACGCAGTGAAAGCAAACGAAGCGAAGGCCACATTCCTAACTTCGACGTCTTAACGGTAACTCACATAAAACCGGAAAGACAATCGGAGACCATCTCACATGAAGTGGTCACCTCCATGACGTTCGTCTCGATACAGTAGACGAAATGTCAACCTCAGCGTTCTTCCTCCAGCAGGGATTCAGACACGACAAAGCAAATGAAGCGAAGGCCACATTCCTAGCTTCAACGTCTTTACGGTAACTCATATAAAACCGGAAAGACAATCGGAGATCATCTCGCACCAGTGTGGAGTGGTCACCACTTCGACGTCCGTCTCGATACAGCAGACGAGATGTTACCCCAACGTTCATCTCGACACAGCAGACGTAACGTCATCAAACAAACGGAGCCACGGCAAAATCCCTAGTTCCCACCGCGACATTCGTCTCGATACAGAGGACGCAATGCCAGCAAACGAAGCGAAGGCTAAATTCCTAGCTTCAGGGTCTTAACGGCAAGTCATATAAAACCGAAAAGACAATCGGAGATCATCTCGCACCAGTGTGGAGTGGTCACCACTTCGACGTCCGTCTCGATACAGCAGACGAGATGTCACCCCAACGTTCGTCTCGACACAGCAGACGTAACGTCATCAAACAAACGGAGCCACGGCAAAATCCCTAGTTCCAAACCTCGGCGGTTCACCAGTAACCTAGAGACAACCACGACATTCGTCTCGATACAGAGGACGCAATGCCAGCAAACGAAGCGAAGGCTAAATTCCTAGCTTCAGGGTCTTAACGGCAAGTCATATAAAACCGGAAAGACAATCGGAGATCATCTCGCACCAGTGTGGAGTGGTCACCACTTCGACGTCCGTCTCGATACAGCAGACGAGATGTCACCCCAACGTTCGTCTCGACACAGCAGACGTAACGTCATCAAACAAACGGAGCCACGGCAAAATCCCTAGTTCCCACCGCGACATTTGTCTCGATACAGAGGACGCAATGCCAGCAAACGAAGCGAAGGCTAAATTCCTAGCTTCAGGGTCTTAACGGCAAGTCATATAAAACCGGAAAGACAATCGGAGATCATCTCGCACCAGTGTGGAGTGGTCACCACTTCGACGCCCGTCTCGATACAGCAGACGAGATGTCACCCCAACGTTCGTCTCGACACAGCAGACGTAACGTCATCAAACAAACGGAGCCACGGCAAAATCCCAACTCCACCTTAGCATTCGTCTCGTTACAAAAGACGCAATGTCAACAACGGCGTTCCTTCACAGCCCAGCGGGGTGTACATGCAATGTTAATAAAAGACCCCATGGTTGAAACAAAGTGGAGTGATGGCAAAATCCCAGCTCCACCTCAGCATTCGTCTCAATACACCAGACGCAGTGTAAGCAAATGAAGCGAAGGCCACATTCCTAACTTCAACGTCTTTACGGTAACTCACATAAAACCGGAAAGACAATAGGAGACCATCTCGCATCAGCACAGAGTGGTCACCACCTTGACGTTCGTCTCGATACAGCAGACGAAATGTCAACCCCAGTGTTCTTCCCCCAACAGGATTCGGACGCGCCAAAGCAAACGAAGCGAAGGCCACATTCCTAGCTTCAACGTCTTTACGGTAACTCATATAAAACCGGAAAGACAATAGGAGACCATCTCGCATCAACACAGAGTGGTCACCACCTTGACGTTCGTCTCGATACAGCAGACGAAATGTCAACCCCAGCGTTCTTCCCCCAACAGGATTCGGACGCGCCAAAGCAAACGAAGCGAAGGCCAAATTCCTAGCTTCAACGTCTTTACGGTAACTCACATAAAACCGGAAAGACAATCGGAGATCATCTCGCACCAGCACAGAGTGGTCACCACCTCGACATCCGTCTCGATACAGCAGACGAGATGTCGACCCCAGCGTTCTTCCTCCAGCAGGGATTCAGACATGACAAGGCAAATGAAGCGAAGGCCACATTCCTAGCTTCAATGTCTTTACGGTAACTCACATAAAACCGGAAAGACAATCGGAGATCATCTCGCATCAGCACAGAGTGGTCACCACCTTGACGTTCGTCTCGATACAGCAGACGAAATGTTAACCCCAGCGTTCGTCCTCCAACAGGATTTGGACACACCAAAGCAAATGAAGCGAAGGCCACATTCCTAGTTTCAACGTCTTTACGGTAACTCACATAAAACCGGAAAGACAATCGGAGATCATCTCGCACCAGTGTGGAGTGGTCACCACTTCGACGTCCGTCTCGATACAGCAGACGAGATGTCACCCCAACGTTCGTCTCGACACAGCAGACACAACGTCATCAAACAAACGGAGCCACGGCAAAATCCCTAGTTCCCACCGCGACATTCGTCTCGATACAGAGGACGCAATGCCAGCAAACGAAGCGAAGGCTAAATTCCTAGCTTCAGGGTCTTAACGGCAAGTCATATAAAACCGGAAAGACAATCGGAGATCATCTCGCACCAGTGTGGAGTGGTCACCACTTCGACGTCCGTCTCGATACAGCAGACGAGATGTCACCCCAACGTTCGTCTCGACACAGCAGACGTAACGTCATCAAACAAACGGAGCCACGGCAAAATCCCTAGTTCCCACCGCAACATTCATCTCGATACAGCAGACGCAATGCCAGCAAACGAAGCAAAGGCCAAATTCCTAGCTTCAGGGTCTTAACGGCAACTCATATAAAGCCCGAAAGACTATCGGAGATCATCCCCACACCAGCGCGGAGTGGTTATGACTCATCGGGGCTCTCCAAAATGAGCCTAACCTCAAGTAAAAAGCGGCATGGCAAATTCCTAGCGCTTGCTCTTCTGACGGTCAAACTGCCAAGGAGGATTGCTTGAAGACGTCTTGTCCAGCCCCCGAAGGGATCAGAGACACGGCAGTCGCAGGGCTACTCGAACAGCACGATTGCCTATCGAGGACTATATCAGCTTATGCGACGGTACGATGGCCAAAACCCTAAGTACCACCAACCTTAACGGGCTTCTGTCGTAAAGAGCAGAGGTTAAATGCGACGTTAAGATGTTCTTACGAGATCTGCTCGATCCGTTTCGACTCGTGAGGAAATTGATGTCTTTGCGAGATTTTCTCGATGCGTCTCGACTCGTGAGATAAAGCCTTAGGCAGTAGGGATTAAAAAACCTGTTCCTAAGCACTGGGACCCTGCAAGTCGGCCCAAAACGGTCTCTTGCATACTATCCACGGGTCACACTCTCCAAAGTCGAATCTCGATAAGGAGGGAAACAACCGCTTACGGGTCCTCTCGACTCGTAAGAGGGAAAACTCTCTTATAGGATCCTTACGACTTATAAGAGAAAACACACTTAGGAATCCTCACGATTCCCAAGGAGAAAATACACCTACGAGATCCTCATGACTCGTAGGGAGAAAAGTCTTTATGAGACGCTCACGGCTCGTAAAGTTGAAAAGCCTTAGGTGGCAGATCCTACCCCTGTCTCCTAAGCCATCACTGTCCTGCAAAGAAGTCAAGATGGGCCGACCATCTACGGGCCACACTTGCCAAAGCTACATGCCACTGAAATGGAGAACTTACTCATAAGCGTATGAACTACTCCACGCCAGAGTGAGACAAAAAAAGAAATAGAAGGATGCGGCTCATGGAGTTAAGGGTTGGAACTATATCCCTTAAGAGTTGAGATTTGAGTCAATGATAAATGACGACGCTTGTGTCCGCTCGTTATCTTCTCAGATCAAGATTCTGAAAGTGATACATCAACCCAAAACTGGTCATACGCCATGCATAACTCTGCATAACTCTGCACTACTTCACCCACGTACATACTTACGTGGGCAAAGTAGTGGGGGGGCATTTGTTCCCGCCAAAAATTTCTGCGCAAAAGAGTCCAAGGTATCAAATGGCAGCGATACGCTTAAGGAAATACGAACCAGTATCTTCCGGGCTATTTTTTGACAAACTCCCGAAGGAGAAACGGATAAATTCTGATTGTATTGAAAGCGTCTCGAAAAGACCTTCGATTTGATATATTATGGGCCTCATAATTCATCCGGGATCAAAAGTTATGAGTAAATGTCTATGCACATGTGATTTAAGGAAGAAGATGCGAACCAGTATTTTCCGAGCTGTATTTTGACAAACTCCGGAACGAAAAATAGCTAAATTCTGATGATATTGAAAGCATCTCGAAAAGACCTTCGATTTGATATATTATGGGCCTCATAATTCATCCGAGATCAAAAGTTATGAGCAAATGTGTTATACACGTGTAATCTAAAGTAATGCTCTACTACATGGGGAATGCATTTTTTAGTCCCACATTGGGAAAGGGAGAGATGGCTTCTCTACCACTCCCATATAAATAAGAGGGCATACCTCTTGGAAAGGTAGAGTAAAAATCCTCAAAGGATTCAATACTCAAAGGAGCTTAGTTCTCCAAGATAGGAGCATGCTCCTCCATAATGCGCATATGCGCAAGCGCCATGTGCGCTACGTGCAACGCACGTGTGCCTGCCATGCGGCACTACGTGCAACGCACGTGCGCACCACATGAGAATATTTAATAATATTAAAAGGAGCTTGTTCTCCATATATAGAAGCTTTGCTTCTCCTCATAATGCGCATGTGCGCCACGTGCAACGCACGTATGCCTGCCATGCGGCACCACGTGCAACGCACGTGCGCACAACAGATAGTGCCTTGCACTTGCTATGAACCTCTGGTTCTCAGATAAATAAATAAATAAAAATAGTGCCTTGCACTTGCTATGAACCTCTGGTTCTCAGATAAATAAATAAATAAAAATAGTGCCTTGCACTTGCTATGAACCTCTGGTTCTCTGAGACAGAAAGAAAGAAAAGATTTTCTTTTCTCTTCTTTGATCTAAATTTAGATCATTAAAAAGTGCTCTGCACTCATTTTCTTGAATCCAAAAGATTCTTGGTGCTTTGCACTATTTGAAGGGCCAGGCCCAAATCAAAATGACCTGACAGGCCAAAATAAATTGCAAGGCAATAAATGGGCAGAGCCCAAATAAATTGATGCTTTGCATCCTTTATACAAGGGCAGAGCCCAAATAAAATTGATGCCTTGCATCATTTCTAAAAGGGCAGAGCCCAAAACAAATTGATGCTCTGCATCCTTTCTGGGCAAGGCCCAAATAAAAATAAAAAAAAAGAAATGCAATGCAAAAGCAAATAAAATGTTGAACATTTCAACTGGACTTAGCCCAATTTTGGCCATAAGTCCTTAAATTAAATTGACTGAGCAAAATTGCTCTTCTAAATCAATTTACATCCGGTTCGAGGGTACATCTCCGAACTCCTTTGACATCCGTCGTTGTAATTCCTCAACGACGTCAAAGAGGTGACGGGTCCCAACGACCATACATCGATATGGACTGCGGGGTCCTTAAACTCGTGGACCGAAATGTCCATAAACTAACATCGGACCGAAATGTCCATAAACTAACATTGGACCGGAACGTCCCTAAACTAATATCGGACCGAGATGTCCATAAACTAACATCGGACCGGAACGTCCCTAAACTAATATCGGACCGAAACGTCCCTAAACTAATATCGGACCACCACGTCCCTAAACTGGAAAGTGGACCACTACGTCCCTAAACTGGAATAATAGAGCCTCCAAATGCTCTTTTGCCGGATCTAAACGGTCCCGCATCCTTAGACATTTAAATGAATGATAAAACCCCAAATCAACTCTGGTTCAAGGGTACATATCTGAACTCCTCTGACACCTATCGTTGTAATTCTTCAACGACGTCAGAGAGGTGACGGGTCCCGACGGCTATAAATGCGATGGACCACCACGTCCCTAAACTGGAATATGGACCACCACGTCCCTAAACTGGCACAATAGAGCCCAAATGCTCTTTTGTCGGACCTAAACGATCCCGTTAAGTTGATCTTAGTCTCAAACTGGACTAACGTATCCTTAACAAACGTTCGAGTCGATCTTAGCCTCAAAAATGGCTAACGTATCCTCCAAACAGACTTTAGTCCCAAATTGGACTATGAATCTCCCAAACTGGAACAATAGAGCCCAAACGCTCTTTTGTCGGATCTAAACGATCACGTTAAGTTGATCTTAGTCTCAAACCGGACTAACGTATCCTTAACGAATGTTTAAGTTGATCTTAGCCGCAACGCGACTAACGTATCCTTAAACTAAAAACACCAAACCCAAATCTAAGTAAATACGGATTTGGACTAATCCACGTCCTACGGGCGACGACATTACTCAGTCTCCGTATACAATCCACGGGCAACCACAAACAAAACAAACACACACGACACGAAGTGAAATTCTGGAGAAGGAGAAAGTTGCTACCGCGATGCGGTAGCGTAATTAACTGCAGGGGCTTGCGCCTGCAGGGAAGAGCGTCCCCACAATCAAAAACCCCTCACCCTAAGGGGGAATCTGACGAAGTCTGCTACATCGGCTGCATCCGTCTAAACCTCCGATACACGGTGCCATAAATCAACTTGGCATCTTCGGAGAGATAGACGGATAAAACCAAATAGCATCTGCCCCAAACCTCAGGCACAGGACGTCTCCACGTCGTCGGCCGCCGTTCGGAGGGGAACACCTACAAATGTATATAGACGATTAAACCGAGGTTAAATCTAGTGAACTAGAATTAAGGTTTTAATTAAATCTAAATGATATAATATAATTGATGGGATAAGATTAAATCAAATAATTTATTCTATACTTTTATGTTATTAATAGATAGATAATTAAACCTAGGAAAAAGAATAGAAGTTTTATAATATAAACAACCATATTAGAAAAACAATTCAAAAACCCTAGATCTACTTTTTATTATTCAAACCAACCTTTTTAATTCCTTATCTTTTTAAAGTTTTTAATCTAAATCAAGTATCTTATAAACTTGACTTTAGAATTAATTAAATCACACCTCTTTGTGGATCGACCCTCAAATATTACGATTGCACTACCGTATACTTGCGGTTTAATTTGGAAAACTATAAAATTTGCTCAAGTTCAAGAAATATCATTTCATTCCACATTTTGGTTAGGGCTGCTCCAGTATTCATCATGCCAAGGTGTTACAGTTGAATAATTACAAAATTTTGTTAATTGAATGTAACTGCATTAAGTTTAACTGATAGCTCCAAGATTTATTTATATCAGTTCTTGTTTTTAATTTATATATTTCCTTGAAGATAAAAATTGTACTCAAATTTTGCTGAAGTGAAAACTTTAAATCGAGATCTTTGCATTCGAGATGATTAATGGAAAATATGTCCATGTAAGTCTTGATGACGTAAAGCGTTGAAAATCAGTATTGTCGCTTTGAGAAATAAATAGATTTTGAATTGCATGGATATTCTTTCTGGAAACCTCCTAAATGAGAAACAAGCTCACCAATATATATATATATATATATATATATATATAATTGTTTTTTTTATCTTATTTTATGTCTAGCATTGTTCGGCAATTTGGCATCATGCATATCAATTATTTAATGTGCATGACGATTTGGTCCACGTACATTACTGCATTTTAACCTTAATAAAATATTTTGACCTTAAGAAAATAAAATCATATCATTAAGGTTCAAAACAGCCAAGTTTTGAAACAAATTGATAAAATTGTGTTTTCCACAACGATTTGAATAATTCCAAGAGGATATATATTAGAGGGGCTAAAGTGAAAACAGAGACGCAAGCGAAAACGAAGATACGTTTCTACCATTAGAAACGAGAGGACACATGACAGCACACCATTTATTCATTCATGTATAAGTTTATTCTGCAAATACGAGAATTTATATGATTACAATGGGATGTGTACCATCATGCTAGGAAATACATACGGCCAAAGTGTATCATAAAAAAGGGTGAATTGTCGAGAGACTCAAAACCCATGGTCGGTTTACCGCTAACAAAAAACCTCAGGCATCGAAGCGGTTGTCAAAATTTCTATGGAAATTTTTACTGTGGTATCTATATAGTTGACTGCTATATCCGATCAGCTCATACATATCGCAGGCATGAAGCAACTGCATACATATCGCAGGCATGAAGCAACTGCATACATATGGTATAAAAATTAGATATAGTTTCACACCCTTTTGGGGGCCAGGATTTTTGTCAACGGAAAAGCTTGACAGGGTTTTTGACAATTTACCCTAAAAAAAACCCACCACTTTTAGAGTAACGTTGAATGCTTGTATTGGTCTAATAAGTTCTGGAACAATACGGACCGGCCCATCACAAGTGGACGAAGTCACGGAGAAGTGGCCGAGCAATAAAGTTGACAAAGATCTGCTCCTCTCTCTCTCCCCCCCTCGAACATTGAGGCGCTCCGATCGCTGAAATCATCTTTCTCTCTCTCTCTAAAAAGCCATCGCAGGTAAAATCCCCAGATCTCTCCGCCAATTTTCATGGATTCTGATTTCAATGTAATTTTGACTTTTCTTTCAATTCGCTAGATCCACGCAGATCTCGCGATTAAAACTTTAGTTTTTGACCTGAAATCGATCGATAGATCTTGAGAATTGGGTAATCATAGTCTCAAAATGCTGCAATTTGACATTTTTATGATGAGATCTAGCTTAGTGTGACGAAAAGTTAGCTCCTTTATCATTTTTGCGTATCGGATCTGCGTGTTGTTTATGGTTTATGTGGGGGTTTGGGGATTTGAGGTTGTTGTTTTTCCTCAATCAGGACTTAGTTTGTTGATTTTAGATTATTAAGACCTAAATAAGAAACTATATAATCACAATGCTAATTATCGATAATGAGGTTTAAGGATTAATCTGTTGATTTCTTCTTGATTTTGAGCTTGTTGGATTCTAAAAGATTTTTAAGATATGTGTTCGATTTGAACAGCAATTTATCTTTTTTGGTTAAAAAAGGAAACTTCAGGTTTGTAGGCTGATCCTTTATACAATTGAGCTGCGAGATCTGATTGGAATTGTATCCATTATTAACTTCTAGATCTAAAAGCATATGCATTGTTAATATTGTTCAAACCTAAGAGATCTAATTATTTGTTTTGTTCTTATTAGGCCTGACTAATATATATTTTGACCATTTCTCCACTCTAGAGATCTCCAAAAATTTACATTGATTGTTTCAAGGGCAAGACAAGTGGAAAAATATGGCACCTAGCACAATTAGGAAGGCCCTCGGGACAGTGAAAGATCAGACCAGCATTGGAATCGCCAAGGTCTCGAGCAACATCGCCCCTGAGCTCGACGTGGTCATCGTCAAGGCCACGAGCCACGACGATGACCCTGCGGACGAGAAGTACTTTCGCGAGATTCTCAACTTGACCTCCTACTCTCGCGGCTACGTGAGCGCTTGTATCGCCGCTGTATCGAAACGTTTGAGCAAAACCCGCGATTGGATTGTCGCGTTGAAGGCCCTAATACTCGTACATAGGCTTATGGCTGATGGGGACCCGTCATTTCAGTTTGAGATATTTTATGCTACTCGAAAAGGGACCCGCCTTCTCAATATGTCGGATTTCCGTGACGAGGCTCACTCTAGCTCGTGGGACCACTCTGCCTTTGTTCGTACATACGCTCTTTATTTGGACCAGCGACTTGAGATCTTGGTCGCTGAGGAGAAGCAGCATGGGGGTGGCAGGGCCAATGGGAGGCCGTCACATTATTCAGATTTTGAAGGACCTGATTCTTACGGTGGTGGTGGACCTGGTGGTAGTTATGGGAGGTCTTCTCACTATTCATTGCCTCCATCAGGGGCCAATGGGGATTATCGGTATGAAGATAGATACAACTACAAGAGCCCGAACCGTACTTCTGAGGAGAAAAAGGCTCAGACCCCATTAAGGGACATGACGCCCGAGAAAGTTTTGGGAAAGATGCATCAATTACAACAGCTGCTCGATCGATTCCTTGCTTGTAGGCCCACTGGCACCGCAAAAAACAGCAGGATGATTCTCATTGCGCTTTACCCTATCGTCAGAGACAGCTTTCAGCTCTATGCCGATTTATGTGAGATTTTGGCTGTGCTCTTGGATCGATTTTTTGACATGGAATATGTTGATTGTGTCAAGGCATTCGAGGCTTATGCCAGTGCGGCCAAGCAAATCGATGAGCTCGCTTTGTTCTATGGTTGGTCCAAGGACATTGGGGTGGCTAGGTCATCCGAATTCCCAGTGGTTCAACGCATCACCGACAAGCTTCTAGAAACACTGGAGGAGTTTATGAGAGATCGAGGAAGAAGACCAGTCGAACCACCGAAAGCTCAGGAGGAACCGGCACCTGAGCCAGTTCATGTTGAGGAAGAACCAGCCGAGGACATGAACAGTATCAAAGCTCTTCCAGCGCCTCCGGTAGTTGAACCTCCACCCCCTGAGGAGAAAGTTGAATCTAAACCACAAGAGCCAGAACCCGACCTGGTGAATCTCAGAGACGATGCCGTATCAGCGGTCGACCATGAAAACAGGCTAGCGTTAGCCCTTTTCTCAGCAGGAGGCGCCACATCAGCTAGTAACGG
The DNA here is from genome assembly GCA_030015575.1 of Agapanthus africanus. Taxonomy (NCBI): domain Eukaryota; kingdom Viridiplantae; phylum Streptophyta; class Magnoliopsida; order Asparagales; family Amaryllidaceae; genus Agapanthus; species Agapanthus africanus. The sequence continues at coordinate 413,715,607 of CM057338.1, read as the reverse complement.
TTCTTGGGAAGCATTTCCTTCGGATAACAACAATCAAGTGACATCTGCTTGGCAGACACCAGCCGCTGAGAAAGGAAAAGCCGATTGGGAACTTGCGCTTGTCGAAACAGCTAGCCATCTTTCGAACCAGAAAGCCAATTTAGCCGGTGGCCTCGACCCCTTGATTTTGAATGGGATGTATGATCAAGGAGCAGTAAGGCAGCATGTTAATGCTCAAGCGAACGCAGGGAGTGCTAGTAGTGTAGCTTTGCCCAATCCAGGGCAAGCCAACACCAAGGTTTTGGCCTTGCCTGCGCCCGACGGCACAGTGCAAACTATCGGACAAGATCCTTTCGCAGCTTCTACCTCGATTCCTCCGCCTTCGTATGTGCAGATGGCCGATATGGAGAAGAAGCAGCAGTTGCTTACTCATGAACAGCTGATGTGGCAGCAGTATGCTAGAAACGGAATGCAGGGACAAGCGAGCCTGGTGAGGCTCGATAATGGCTATGTTTATGCTAACCCAGCCATGCCTTATGGAATGCCGCCGGTTAACGGAGGTGGAGGTTACTACTATCCACCCTATTGATACCTTTTTTTCACTTGCTATGTTGACTAAGGGATGTGTGATTCTCTCTTTATCTATTTGTGAGTGCATGGAAGATTTAGCGGCTGGTAGCAAGCAATACAGGTTCCCTCGGAGCGGTGTTTTCTCATCGAGCATATGCCTTTCTCGCTCGCTATTGCGATTACCATTTCGGACTAAGATAAACTTGTACTACTTGTGCTGATGTTTTATCCTTTTGATGGTGATATAGTAAATACATGTGTATCTGGATTGTTTAATAATAAACCTCTGTTTATGTTGCTAGTATATTGAAAAAATTTCATTTCTCTATTAATTTTATTCTAGTGAATATCCAAATGTTATGCAGCAATTTACATGTCCTTTTAATTGTCTGCATATATCTATAGTGTATGTAACTTATGTAACTTATGTGACTTGGTTTATTTGTTTGATGGTAAATTATTCATTTTTATCTTGTCAATTCACAACCCTTGTATGTTTTGTTAACTTTGTGTTATCCATATTCCCTTGTTTCATATCTACAGATTTAACTGCATTTAATGATGCTTGGTTGTTTATAATTTTTTGGATTTAATCTAAACATCTGCTGCTCAATCACATTTGTCTAAATGGCAGAGAAGGTTCTTGTAGAGTACTCATTTGAAGTAAAATCGTAGAAGCGGTTTTGATGTGATACACGGACGGTTAAAATTTAACAAAAGAAAAATGAAAGTTCTAAATTTTGAAGTTGGTTTTCTTTTGGTATGGTACCATGGACGGCGATATGATATGATATGAATAAAGGTAGTTATTATTTACTGAAAAAGTAACCAATAAAACAGAACAAGAACTGATGTGCAAAAACATCACAGCTGAGAATATTTATAGAAAAATCATTCATACATCTCTTCAGGGTAAAAAGAAAGAGCAAAAAAGAAGGAAACAGGATTGCAACATCATATCCTTTACAAATTAACTCTCCATTAATCATCAAGGAAATGAAACTGAAACAAAACCAGTGATTCTTTCATTACAGACCCTTGAGCTGACCATTTAGTCCGGTTAGCTCTGCCCATTTCTCCAGTGCATTCGCCGAAGACACGAAAGCAACTCTAGACGACTCGATATCTTGCTTATCAACTGAAAAAAGAAAAATGAACCCAAAAGATAAATTATAAAGATATTTTATCAGCCGTTCGATTTGCAGAGCAGGATACATAGGGCAAAACAGAGGAGGGGATCCATATCCGAGTACTCCACCTGATGAGATCAAAGATGCCAAAGAGGAATTGAATGCCTCGACCTCTGCCTTCTCCTCAGGATATGAGCTCAACTGAAATTTGAGAAAATAAAACAATTTTTTTAGAGATTTTTCTTAGATAATCAATCATGAAAGCATGCTGCTGTAATGATGTTAACCTTAACAAAAGCAACATTGACATTTTGTAACCAGTTGGCTCTGAGCTCTGAGTGAGAAAGTTGGGCTCTGAGCTCTGAGTGAGAAAAGAAGCAGCTGCAGAGAAATCATTGTTCTCAATTGCTTGCCCAACTTTGCTCAGCTTGAAAACAAGAGCTTGCAAATATCCTGCATTACAACAGTTATGTCAACATTTAAGAGAAAATTCATGAAGCCATAAAAATAAGGTACATTCATACTTGAAGATGAAGTTGTTAAATGGTGATATACTCTTGAATCGTTATGTAACATCAAAAATTATTTAGTATCAACTAGTAATTTAACACATTGCATCACTTTGAGTACAAAGTTGCGCCCAATATAGTTGTATGGACACAGATACAACATGATATGGCGACACGGCGATACGATACACAATTATATATATATATATATATATATATATATATATATATATATATATATATCAAACTACTGTGACAAGGAAAAAAATAGCAAATCTAACATACCATACCCTGATAATATACTTAAAAATATGTTTTTACAGACGTATAGATTACATACTATACGTATATAATATATATACAACGCATCCGATACACATCGTGCAAGTCTCTTGCAAGTGTCGGTGTCTGATACGCGTCGGATACGGATACGCCAACCCGCTGAAAGTGTTCGTGCAATCTAGGATGAGCAATAATAGGATCTAAATAATTTGAGAACCATTGTGCTCTCATTCTAACTTGTTCTTATAAATTTTTCAAATGAATTCTAGTTGCACCAAAAACTTACCATATAAACCTAAATGATTGCTAGGATAGTCAAAAACTTGGGGATGTACCATCATCTATTCATAAAAAAACATGTGCCATCTGTATCTTGTTTAGCATTTAAAATAAGGTAGTCAAATTTCGAGTCAAATTAGTTTTCTCTTTTAAGTCATATCGGGACTAATTATGTACCCCTCAGCTTGTTATCGGTGTTGATACATTTCCGAGTTGGCAAACAATCGGATCAAATTTTATCTTTATAAGTAATATCAAGACGAGACTGGTAAGCGCCGGATGAGATATACATGACCGATGTTAATGCATTTAACCTAACCAAGACCTTCTAAAATATCACATTTTGCTATATATATCAAGAAATTTGCTTGAAATGTAAAGAAAATCTAAAACCTGTTTCTTTTTTGGAGGAGTTGATGACTTGATGGAGGTCCTTTTCGGGTCTCCGTCAGATGTTGTCTTCCGTCGATCTTCCGGTGGATCTTCGATGTGATCTCCTGTTGCGTGTGGGTCTCAATGGGTTATGAGGAGATTTGTGGTTTTGAGGAGTTTGCGCCGAGTACTTGCAAGGAAGTCCCGGAATGGTTTGGTACCACCGAGGACCCTCCGACACTCAAGTTAGCACAAGATCCGAGTAGAGTAACGGCTAAGTGGGGTGAAAAAAGCTTATTTGACCCCTCTGTGATGGGGGTTTATATAGTGGCGGCGGCACGCAGTAGCAGGCGTGAGAATCTCGCCGGCAGTTACGCTCTCGACGTCACGTCCGCGTAATAAGCGGATCGCCCGTTAATGGGGATCGTGATGGCGTGGAACGTGGGATGTTTCCGGCGGAGAATCCGCGCATGACGAGATCTGCGGAGCGGCGGTTACACATGTGAGTGGTGGAGTTGGTCGGTCGGAGGGACCGAGGAAGATGGCCTCGGCGGGAGAGCTCGGGAACGAGCGGAAGGGTCGAGGCATCTTGGTCCTGTGGTAGCTCGGGACGAGCTGAGAGGCCGGGGAGGCCAATTTGCAGGGGGCTCTGAGGTGAGCCAGCTTGTGCTTGCAGGTCGGGTACAGAGATGGCCTGGTCGGCCCCTGTGGGCCCTTTCTTCTGAGTTCTGGGACATGCCATATGCCACGTGTCCTAATCTGAAAGATCGCCAATATAGAGCGTCATCATGACTCCTTGACTTTGAATCCTCTTCTCTCTATCTTTCTTCACTCTCTCAAGGAGCTCTTCATCATCATCTGCCTCCAATATCACAGCCCGAGAAGAACCCGAAAGCGAAATCAAAAGAACAGTGGTTATACAAGCAGAGAGAGCACCTCTTCTTCCCACAGAAAGAGAGTCACATTGAGCTCTCTCTTTCTCTTCATGGGTTGCACTTAGTTTCTTGATTGAAGAAGAAGAAGCAGAAGGTCTTGTGAGAGAGGAGATGGTGAAGGCCATTGTTGCCATTGTTTATCATGTATCTATAGATTATGGATATGAAAATGAAGTTGAAGAGAGCTGGGATTTATTTTTCCTTCTATTTTTTATTTTTCCATTTTTAGAAGAAAAAAGGAGATGAGATAAGATTGATTCACATGACATCCTACCAATGGTTTGGCCCATTCATCTCATGCCTTCATTCATTTTTGGATAAATTGTTGAGTAACATCTTAAATTATACTTAACACACTAGTTAATTACTTTTGTAGCCTTCAATTGTTCCAAGTGCAAATATCTAACAAATACCTCACTAAAATGTCAGGTCAGAGTAAAAAAGGCCATGATGGTGTTTTCTGACCGGCGGTTTCAATTGGAACGCAACCGAACGCTATGAACAGATAATGAAGTGTACTAAGAAAAAATAATTTAGGATTTAGGTGAGTCAGGGGAAAACTTTGGGGATTATATAGCAATTTACCCCTTTTTTTTTGTCCAATTGGTGGAAAATCTGTTTGCCCTCTCTTTAATTCATATATTTATCTATTTTTTAGGTCAAATTGGTGGAAATTGGTTTTTCTTAAGGGACACTCAAGTGAATGGAATGCATTTTTAAAAAAAAATTCAAATGTGACTTAAAAGACATTTTTGTATAGATGATGTTATGTTATAACTGTTCTACTACCTATAACGAAAATAGTTATATCCTATGTGGTGTCACTCAAACTATTTTCAATCACATCGATCTATTGCACTTTGCACACAAACCTTTCTAACATAAAAAATTAAATTATATGTTTTTATTTATTTATAAGTTACCAATAGCAATTAATTATACATGTATAATATGTACCATAAAAACTAGTGTAATTTTACAAAATTAGAAAAAGAAATAAAGCAGTGGACAAATGCTGCATGTCTCTCTAAAGTAAGTTTCCTTAAGTAGTCAAACAGAAACGTCATATGCCCCTTGTCTCCCTGTAAAATAAGTTTCCATGAAACATTTTTTATTACAAAAAATATATTTTCCCATAACTAAAAGTAGAAGTTGAGTGCTCACTTCACTTCCCACAAAGTATTTCTTAAAACTAAAAGCCATGACAATAACTTCATAGCTAAGAGACTGAAGGTAGTTGCTTTGAAAGTTTGAATATGTAAAGATATAAGTATTAATTAACTTTATAAAAGTAAAAAATAAAGCCTCATAAAGTCATGATCTAGGGATGTGATGGAGCACAAAAAAACTAAGATATAATCCAATGATCACTTTTTACTTACAAAAAAAAAAGAAGAATGAAAAAAAAATGGGGAAAAAAACAATTAACAAGTTAGGATTTTCTAATTTTATTAGGGTTAATCGCACAAAATGGACACAAGTGATTTATTAGCACAAAAACTAAAATTCTACTCTAAATTACACAAACTTGTTATTGAGTGTTTTTTGGGTTTTTACTTAAAGCCTCACCCAAAACTTAGTTAATTACATTAAAAAAAAAACCAAAACTTGGTAATTACTTATTACCCCCGAAAACTTTTAAGTTGCTTAAGTTTACCTGCTTCAAATTTTTCGTCCAAAAAAAATGGTCGTTAGCTAATTTATAACACCCCATTTACCCCACTTATAATGTCATTCCCTGCTTCTTAAAATACGGAATACGAGTGGTGACTAGGCCAGCCATACTTCTACGGTTAGGAAATAATCTCGTTGTAGTCACATTTCGGCTTCTAGCATTACATGGCAGTCAGTATACAGTACTAGAGTAAAAGGGATCACAGTTCACAACCTTATTACATCACAATAAAAGAGTTCGAGATACATTTATTTTGCATCAGGAAATAACTGACCAACGAAATACAATGTGCTTATAGCAAAAAAGGCGGCGCTGATGTTGCGGTCTAGACCTCCGCGATCTCGAATGACAGGTCCTGCTCCTTGACTGGGTCTAATTCGTTACTCAGGTCATCAGGACGACACATAAAGCAAAATAAATATATGATGTGCGTACAATATTATTAAACATGAAAGGTGCGACGGAATATAGAAACATGAGAATAATGAATATCATTTGAATATGCACAGCACGATATATATATCATGTCAGTAAATCAGGAAATGTGTATGTCACTACTTATCAGTCACTAAGTCAATGAAATCAATTGGTGGAAAAGATGCTCGTGTTTAACAAGGATCTCGTGCATGCCCGAGACTACAGTCCACTGTTGCCCGGGACATAACCCTGCAGCCGTGCCGCTAGGCACACGACCTAATGTGTGTGTGTGTTCACCGCCGAAAGAAGCGACCGGGACGCTAGGACGTCTGGCCTGAATTTTGGGAGCAGATGCTATTTGGATTTATCCGTCCACCTCTCTGAAGATTCCAAGTTGATCTATGGCACCGTATCTCGGAGGTTTAGACGGATGCGGCCGTTGTAGCAGACTTCGTCAGATTCCCTCTCGTTTGCGAGGGTGTTTTGATTGTGGGGACGCTCTTCCCAGCAGGCGCAAACCCCTGCAGTTAATTACGTTATCGCATCACGATAACCACTTTCTCCTGCTCCGGAAGTTCACTTCGTGTCGTGTGTGTTTTTATTTGTTTAGGTTGCCTGAAATCGCCGGTTCCGAATAAAATTTTTCCGTATTTTTCCCAATTTCCCTTGAATTTTTCTATTATATATATATATATATATATATTAATTATTACCTAAATTCTAAAACCAATCTTAATTCTACCCGGCCCAAACACATGCCCGACCCGACCTGACCCGACCCGCACCCGTTTCTCCTTCTTCCTCCCTCGTTTCCTTTTTCCCGCCATTTCCCTCGCAACCGTTTCTCGCGCCCACGCCTCTGCGACGCGCGTCCCGTTCGCTTCCCTAACGGCTGCTTCCCTTACGCCTCTCGCTCTTCACCCACGACCGTGAACCTCGCACCCACCAACGGCCACGACGCTCCTCGCCCACGACCGCGAACCTCACTCGCCCTCGACCTCGTCTCGCCTTACAAAACTTCACCTCCTCTGCAATCCGTGACCCCAAGTCCCCTTACCTCCTTCACTCAGCACCTCATCCCACCACCGGGCTCGACCTCGTCTCACCTCTCTCTCCTCCGTTGCAAAACTCGAGCAAATCCCTGCACCTCCTTCCCGCCACCATGACCCACCTCCATCAACTACCCTCGAGCTCCTCCATTGTCCTCATCCCCTACCTCCATGGGCCACCTCCGACCACCGCACAACCCCTCCATCGACCCCAGCTCCTCCTTCAACCTTCAACGCCAATGTCTACCCCGAGCTTCCCCTGCTCCGGAGCCTCATCCCCTACTGCCGATCAGCTGCGACTCCGCCCAGCAACCCGTCTCCATCGCCGAGGCCAAGCCTGAATCCTAGCCGTGTGTAGCCTTGTGCGTACCGTCGTCGTGGGTCACCGCCATCATCGTCTTCGTTACCGTCGGTCGTCGCAGGCAAGTATCTCCTACTTGCTTATCATGCTATATCTTGAACCTATGAGACAATTGAAATGGATTAGACAATTGATATTGGTATTCTTTAATTTCAATTAGATACAAATGAGACAATTGAAATTGCGTGTATGTGTGTATGTCCTATTGTTACCAACTAGTTTTCTACTATGACCTGTAATTGTTTGGAGTTATGCGTGATCATTTGGAATCGGGTCTAAAACCCGGAGCTAAGACATGTAGGGATCGTGGGGATCAAATCCCGTTTGAATTGATTAGACGAAACTCGAAGTTTCAATCGATAGTTTCATGTGTATACTACATTCTCGATCAAACGTCTTGAACCAAAACCTCGTTTGAAATTTCCCAAATTTACGATTAAAAGATCCATGTACTGTTATCTAGTAATGTGTATAAAACTGGTGTTAAAATATCGAAGTTCCAAACATGATATGATGCACTCAGGATGCATCGTCAAAACTGAATTTTCTGATCATGCAGCCTCGTTAACTTCATAATAAATTATATATAAGTAGGATCGTGGTGTACTTAGGCTCGTTGTAAAGAGAACTGAATAATCTATGAATCCATGTATACGGTTACTGAATATCATGTGGTTTAAATAGTGAAAACTGAATAGATTTATTGTTCTGGACTGTAGTCCAGAGCATCACTGCTTGTTGATACCCGATTTGAAAGGCTCTCATGTTCCTGTGTAAAAATGGTATTATGCGGAACCCTGTATCGTAGCAAAGATAGATCTGTTATTCAGCCGTTGGAAGTGGTTTCATTCGTTTTTACCGTCGTTTACTATTTTAATTGTATTTTAAATCATCAGTACATACAGCAGTCCCAAGAAGGGACAGAACGTATATCCCAACACTATACAATACATAACTTCCAGTACACTATGGATATTATCGATCCTTCTAGTTTGTTAGAAACCAAACTGATAACCCTAAATATTTTTCAACTATAGCGTGGTCTAATTTTGATCCCAACAGGGTGAAAACTGTGTTACAAAATGGACTTTCAGTTCAGGAACTGAATTTCCAGCAGAGAACACTTAAAATGAAACGACTGGAACTTGTGAACCCGAAACCCGATTGACTTGAAACTAATTTCGTTGAACTTCCTACTGAGTTTACTTGTTACCTCTTTTGCATCATTTTACTTAATTCTGTACGTATGATTTAATGCGATTTTTATAAGTTCATGAGACACATAATGACTTGTATTGCATGTAAATTATTTAGCGACATGATTCACAATTTAACCGGCTGTAATACCTCTAGCGATAGTGAGCGTCCTTATTAATCTTCGGTGTATAATGCATTTTTGAACGTGAATAGTTGGTTTAATTGTGTCAAGTACGCCCGTGAAAAGTGAATGATTCGTGATAGTGAATGATACAGTGAAAAGTGAATAAAACAGTGTTATTAGTGTGTACTTGTACACAACTAGCCCATACTCATAGATAGTGAAACCTGGGGGAAAAGGGGAAATCGAAGTGGAAAGGAACTTGTATTTAGCGAGGTCAGTGATTTAGAGAATGATCATTCGAACAATGACTCTTATATATTAGGTTTGGACGGTCCGGTTGACAGGGTTATATCCTGGGAAACAGCGGGCCGTAGTCTCGGGTACGTACGAGACCCTCGTTAAACATGATCATTCTTTTCCACGACTCGATTTCAAAAGTGACTTAGAGACTGATATGGACACAATTATTCATTGCATTGTTTAATGACATACTGATTACCTGCATTTATTGTCTCCACCATTTTTACTTTATTTTCCATTCCTCGTTATTATTATAATATATTGCTATGGTGTCGCCCTGACGACCTGAGTGTGCATGCTCAGAACTGGAGAAGAACCAGTTCAGGAGTCAGACCTATCCTTCGAGCTCGCAAAGATTTAGACGGTCACGCCTCCAGTACTTTTTACTGCTTTCCATAAATCGCCTTGTATAAACACTTGGTTAGTAGTTTCTTTTCTTTCGTTCTGTTGTAAATTGTGAACAATGGAAGTTGGTGCAATAAACTAGTGATGTGTTTCCTTTACTTCTGTACTGTGATTACTGATTACCATGTGATGCTAGAAGTCGAAGTGTGACTACGGCAGGATTATTCCGTGACCGTAGGAGCATGGCTGGCCTAGTCGCCTCCCGTATTCCGTATTTTGGGAAGCGGGGCGTGACATGGTTTTGTTGGTATCAGAGCGCCATGTTTAAAGTATTAAAAGATAACATTAACTATGCTTTATTATATTATTTTCACTTCACCATCCCTCACCTTCACCATTGTATCTAATCATATACGTTCATCTATCTTCTAGCGACATGACGTCCCCGAACGACCACTCCTCAGACTGTAGTTCTCAGGATCGCACCGAGAGGATCTTGAATGCACTGACGACCCTCGCGGAAGCCCAAGAGAGAAAAACGGACCTACTCGTCGAGGGTCTCAGGGCAATTTCTGCAATAGAGGGATCCTCCGCTCTCATCACCGCCCCCGAGGGCACCACTTCACCAGCTACTGCTGCCGGGACTGGCACCGTGTCGGATTTCCGGAGGTTACACCCAGCTGTGTTTTCGGGACTAGCCGAACCACTCGAGGCCGAACAATGGCTGGTCAGTATAGAGAACCCACTGACGGCTGTATGGGTACCCGATGGAGAGAAGGTGAATGTGATAAAGATCTAGCTGGAGGACGAAGCCCGTACTTGGTGGTCATTCGAAGAGAGCATACTCGATGGGCCGATCGAGTGGAGCAAGTTCAAAAAGTGTTTCTTGGACCACTATTTTCCTCCCACCGCCAAGGCAGAAATGGAAGAAAGATTTATCTTACTGAAGCAAAATGGCTGTCCCGTTGACGTGTATGCGGCAGAATTCAACCGTCTGAGCCGATTCGCTTCTTATATGGTCGCTTCAGAATCCACCAGGGCCAGGCGTTTCTTGCAGGGACTTGACTTTAAGCTATAGCAGTTGATCGCGTCACTCGAGTTGCAGACCTTCGCGCAGGTGCTCAACGCGGCACGAATTCAGGAGAAGCTAATTAATAAATTTAGGGCCCCAGCTCGAGTGATAGGAGGCCCCCAGTAGTTCCGCCGCGTACTCACACATCATCCCGAGGGGTTATACCAATCCATAGGCTAGGGACGACGCAGATGAAGCATCCATTCGTGCCCCGGCATCGTCCATAGAGTAATGCCTTAGTCTACGGCTACTAACACAGGGATGGACACACCCAGAAGGATTGTCGCCGTGCCAAGGGACAGTGTTTGATTTGTGGGTCCAACCAGCACCGGGTTAGTGGTTGCCCTCAGTGAATGGAGCTACAGGGAGGGTCGGGACTGCAGCAGCAGAGGTCACTGGAGCAGAGGCAAACCAACACAGGCCGCGGTCAAGGACGGGCTTTCACCTTGACCACCGAGCAGACAGAGGCCTCAGGTGAAGTTGTTACAGGTATTCTACTCGTTCATTCCATGCCAACTAGAGTACTGTTTGATTCTGGAGCATCACACTGTTTCATATCGGCACAGTTCGTTGATACACACTCCATACCACACGAACCATTAACCAAGGGTTGGGAAATACATACGGGTAATGGTCTTATAGTATCTAGTCGGGAATGTAGATCATGTCCAGTTGTAGTGTGTAGTAGGGAATTCTATGCAAATTTCCTTTTAATCGAAACTGGCAGCTACGACGCAATTCTCGGGATGGATTGGATGAGTACATTCCATGCAATTATTGATTGTCGAGCTAGGAATGTGAATTTCCGCATTCCCAATCACCCAGAGTTTGTTTTTGAAGGAGGAAGCGAGTCATTGGAGCCAGCCAAGTATAGAGCCAAACCGAAGGTATTGACGGCTATGGAAGTTGATGGACATCCCGCACCAGAAATCGTTCAGGACTTCCTTGACGTATTTCTTGAAGATCTGCCAGGTCTACCTCCTCCCCGTGTCCTAAGATTCACGATAGATTTGATTCTAGGTACAGCACCAGTTTCCAAGGCACCATACCGAATGGCACCAGTTGAGTTGGCAGAATTAAAGAAACAAATTGAAGAACTCCTGGAGAAAGGATTCATCCACCCAAGCGCTTCACCGTGGGGTGCACCGGTCTTGTTGGTGAAGAAGAAGGACGGATTGTTACGGATGTGCATAGACTACCGAGAGCTGAACAGTGTTACGATAAAGAACAAATGCCACATTCCGCGTATCGACGACTTATTTGATCAGTTGGGTGGGGCTAAAGTATTTTCGAAGTTGGATCTCCGTTCGGGCTATCACCAGATCAGAGTAGCGGATGAAGACATATGCAAGACGGATTTCAGGACCTGATACGGGCATTATGAGTTTCTTGTGATACCGTTCGGTGTTACCAATGCTCCAGCTATATTTATGGATCTGATGAATAGAGTATTTGCGAAATACTTGGACACGTTTGTCGTTGTATTCATCGACGATATACTAGTATACTCTAAGACCCGGGAGGAGCATGCCGAGCACTTGCGAACGGTATTATAAATTCTTCGGGAAGAGAAGCTATACGCAAAATTGAGCAAGTGCGAGTTCTGGCTCGACAAAGTGCAGTTCTTGGGACACGTTGTTTCGGGCGAAGGTATCTCAGTGGACCCAGTGAAGATAGAATTTGTTAGAGATTGGCCAACACCAAAGTCAGTGGCCGAGATCAGAAGCTTCTTAGGACTGGCAGGATATTATCGACGGTTCGTTCAAGACTTTGCATGAGTCGCTGAACCTTTGACAAAGCTGACGCGGAAGGAGGTACCGTATGTATGGACGGAGGAGTGTACTCGGGCTTTTGAAGTACTGAAGCAGAAATTGACCGCGACACCTATTCCTACAGTGCCAGATAATTCAGGTGGTTTGGTGATACACAGCGATGCTTCAGGGAAAGGCTTAGGCTACGTCCTGATGTAGCACGGTCGGGTAATTGCTTATGCCTCACGACAGCTGAAGAATCACGAGAGAAGCTATCCAACACACGACTTGGAGTTAGCCGCAGTGGTGTTCACACTAAACATATGGAGACATTACCTGTTAGGCGAAAGGGTGGAAGTGTACACGGATCACAAGAGTCTGAAATACGTGTTCACTCAAAAAGAACTGAATATGAGGCAACGCCGATGGCTAGAATTAATGGCGGACCATGACTTAGACTTACAGTATCATCCAGGAAAAGTAAATGTTGTACCCGATGCTCTCAGTAGCAGGCCAGCGGTCATGATGTTAACCAGTCAGAGGAGCATCATTGAGGATTTTCAGAAGTTCGATCTAGAGGTTGTTACACCGTGCAATCAGACAGTTTTGGCAGTTACAGGTGCAGTCTTCTCTTGTAGATCGTATTAAGGCTGCTCAAGCTGATGATCCTTGATTGCAGAAGTTCAGAGAGCAGGTAGAAGCCAGGCTGAGGACAGACTTACTCATACATCGAGACGATTCTCTGAGATTCGGTAGCAGACTCTGCGTACCCAAGGAGAATGTTCGAGAAGAAGTACTAGCTGAGGCTCATAATTCGGCTTATTCTGTGCATCCGGGAGGCACGATAATGTATCGAGATCTAAAGCAACACTTCTGGTGGAACGGGATGAAGCGAGAAATTGCACGGTTTGTATCCAGGTGTTTAGTATGCCAGCAGGTGAAGGCAGAACACCAGAGAATAGCGGGACTGTTGCAACTGCTTTCGATACCTGGGTGGAAGTGGGAGCACATCACTATGGATTTTGTGACTGCCTTACCATGGAGCCCTAGGGTCAACAACGCCGTCTGGGTTATCGTCGACCATCTTACGAAAGCTGCACACTTTTTACCCTTCCGGGTGGGACAGTCAACAGAGTCGCTTGCGGAGAAATACATGCAAGAGATAGTGCGACTTCACGAAGTTCCAGTCAGCATAGTGGCAGATCGAGACACCAGATTCGTTTCACACTTTTGGAAGAGCTTACAGGAGAGTCTGGGTGCCCGTCTTAAGTTCAGCACAGCCTATCATCCACAGACGGACGGACAGTTCGAGCGTACTATTCAGATGCTCGAGGACATATTGCAGGCTTGCATGCTAGACTTCCAGGGTTCCTGGGAGGATCACCTTCATCTAGTGGAGTTTTCTTATAACAACAGTTTCCAAGCTAGCATCCAGATGGCCCCATTTGAAGCACTTTATGGGCGGAAATGTCGATCTCCTGTTTGTTAGGAAGACGTGGGTGAGCGAAGATTATTGGGCCCCGAACTTATTGTTCAAACGGTAGACAAGATTCAGATGATCAGACAACGCATTAAGACGGCTCAGGACCGACAGAAGAGTTGGACGGATGCCAGCAGGAGAGCGCTAGAATTTGAGGTCGGAGATCATGTATTCCTAAAGATTTCTCCTACCCGCGGGGTTATCAGGTTTGGAGGTCGCGGGAAACTCAGTCCCCTTTTCATCGGACCTTTTGAGACGCTAGAGCGAGTGGGAGAGGTGGCCTATCGACTTGCCTTACCTCCATCGCTAGCTGGTGTGCACAACACTTTTCACGTATCTCAGTTGAGGCGCAATGTTCGGGACGGCAGCTACATTCTGGACCATTCGGAGTTAACATTGGGCACTGATCTGTCCTACGAGGAGCAGCCTACCACCATTCTCGACCATCGGGAAAAAGTACTGAAGAACAAAGTGATTCCCCTGGTTCAAATTTCTTAGAATGGTCGTTCACCAGGAGAGTCTACCTGGGAACACGAGGAGGACATCCGTGCACGTTTTCCGCATCTGTTTGTATAGTGTTGTTGTTCTGTTGTTTTCGTTTTTTAATTTCGAGGATGAAATTTTTGTAAGGAGGGTATGGTGTAAATCCCCGGTTCCGAATAAAATTTTTCCGTATTTTTCCCAATTTCCCTTGAATTTTTCTATTATATATATATTATATATTTATTTATTTTAATTATTACCTAAATTCTAAACCCAATCCTAATTCTACCCGGCCCAAACCCATGCCCGGCCCGACCCGACCCGCACCCGTTTCTCCTTCTTCCTCCCTCGTCTCCTTTTTCCCGCCATTTCCCTCGCAACCGTTTCTCGCGCCCACGCCTCGCGCCCACGCCTCTGCGACGCGCGTCTCGCTCGCTTCCCCAACGGATGCTTCCCCCATGCCTCTCGCTCCTCACCCACGACCGTGAACCTCGCACCCACTAACGGCCACGACGCTCCTTGCCCACGATCGCGGACCTCACTCGCCCTCGACCTCGTCTCTCCCTACAAAACTCCACCTCCTCTGCAATCCATGACCCCAAGTCCCCTTACCTCCTCCACTCAGCACCTCATCCCACCACCGGGCTCGACCTCGTCTCACCTCTCTCTCCTCCGTTGCAAAACTCGAGCAAATCTCTGCACCTCCTTCCCGCCACCATGACCCACCTCCATCAACAACCCTGGAGCTCCTCCACTGCCCTCATCCCCTACCTCCACGGGCCACCTCCGACCACCGCACAACCCCTCCATCGACCCCAGCTCCTCCTTCAACCTTCAACGCCAACGTCTACCCCGAGCTTCCCCTGTTCCGGAGGCTCATCCCCCACTGCCGATCAGCTGTGACTCAGCCCAGCAACCCGTCTCCATCGCCGAGGCCAAGCCTGAATCCTACCCGTGTGTAGCCTTGTGCGTACCGTCGTCGTGGGTCGCCGCCATCATCGTCTTCATTACCGTCGGTCGTCGCAGGCAAGTATCTCCTACTTGCTTATCATGATATATCTTGAACCTATGAGACAATTGAAATGGATTAGACAATTGATATTAGTATTCTTTAATTTCAATTAGATACAAATGAGACAATTGAAATTGCGTGCATGTGTGTATGTCCTATTGTTACCAACTAGTTTTCTACTATGACCTGTAATTGTTTGGAGTTATGCGTGATCATTTGGAATCAGGTCTAAAACCCGGAGCCAAGACATGTAGGGATCGTGGGAATCAAATCCCGTTTGAATTGATTAGATGAAACTCGAAGTTCCGATCAATAGTTTCATGTGTATACTACGTTCTCGATCAAATGTCTTGAACCAAAACCTCGTTTGAAATTCCCCAAATTTACGATTAAAAGATCCATGTACTGTTATCTAGTAATGTGTATAAAACTGGTGTTAAAATATTGAAGTTCCAAACATGATATGATGCACTCAGGATGCATCGTCAAAACTGTATTTTCTGATCATGAAGCCTTGTTAACTTCATAATAAATTATATATAATTAGGATCGTGGTGTACTTAGGCTCGTTGTAAAGAGAACTGAATAATCTATGAATCCATGTATACGGTTACTGAATATCATGTGGTTTAAATAGTGAAAACTGAATAGATTTATTGTTCTGGACTGCAGTCCAGAGCATCACTGCTTGTTGATACCCGATTTGAAAGGCTCTCATGTTCCTGTGTGAAAATGGTATTATGCGGAACTCTATATCGTACAGAAGATAAATCTTTTATCCAGCCGTTGGAAGTGGTTTCATTCGTTTTTACCGTCGATTACTATTTTAATTGTATTTTAAATCATCAGTACATACAGCAGTCCCAAGCAGGGACAAAACGTATACCCCAACACTATATAATGCATAACTTCCAGTACACTATGGATATTATTGATCCGTCTAGTTAGTTGGAAACCTAACTGATAACCCTAAATATTTTTCAACAATAGAGTGGCTTAATTTTGATCCCAACAGGGTGAAAACTGTGTTACGAAATGGACTTTCAGTTCAGGAACTGAATTTCCAGCAGAGAACACTTAAAATGAAACGACTGGAACATGTGAACCCGAAACCCGATTGACTTGAAACTAATTTCGTTGAACTTCCTACCGAGTTTACTTATTACCGCTTTTGCATCATTTTACTTAATTCTGTACGTATGATTTAATGCGATTTTTATAAGTTCATGAGACGCATAATGACTTGTATTGCATGTAAATTGTTTAGCGGCATGATTCACAATTTAACTGACTGTAATACCTCTAGCGATAGTGAGCGTCCTTATTAATCTTCAGTATATAATGCATTGTCAAACGTGAATAGTTGGTTCGGTTGTGTCAAATACGCCCGCGAAAAGTGAATGATTCGTGATAGTGAATGATACAGTGAAAAGTGAATAAAACAGTGTTATTAGTGCGTACTTGTACACAACTAGCCCATACTCATAGATAGTGAAACCTGGTGTAACGCTTTAGAAATCATTTAGGAAAATTTTCCTTTAATAGGTAAAATAAGCTGTGCTTTCTATATAAAACCTAGAAGAGATCATTTATCTGTATAGAATTCACTATACCTAGTTTAACTAGAAAATTGCTAGTTTGCGGTTTTTAGTTGTCACTTGAAAATTTTAGTTCACTTTAATATTTTTCCTTAATTAAAATATTATTATAAGATTTTAATTATGCACTTAATTAGTGGTAATTACAAATTTGATTGGGTTAATTATGCTAAAGTGAATCTATGCTAACTTAATCATAAGATTAAGCATTAATCCATCTATGCAAAATATCCTACAAATATCTAGATATTTGTTGATTTAAAGAAAACTTTAATGAGAAAAGAAAAGTTTAAGAGGTGGCATTGGATGGGAGGTGCATTATGAGCATTTATTGGTGTTTTTAGCTAGAAATTTCCACACAATTTCCTTCTCTCCAAGCTTTGGCCGATCCCCCCCTCCCCGTTGGCTGCCTCATTTCTTTCCCACTTCATTTTCACTCCTTCAAGCTTCATTAAATCATAAAAATCATCAAATAATCCTACAAACTCAAAAATAAATCCATACCCATTATTCTTTAGCCTAAATCAAGCATGGATCTTCATGAAAGCTAGCATTTTGGAGGCTAATTTGGATGTTTAAGTTGCAAGTTTGTGAATCAAGTGGAGGTATAAAATTCTAACCCTAAACTTTAATTGTTGTTTAAATACTTTAAGCTAGCTTATTAGATGTTTAATATAGCTTTAATTAGCATGTTTAGAAATTCAAGAAAAGATTATGAAGATCAAGTTAAGGTTTTGTTTGGATGAAATAGTTAAGTGAGATGTTTAGATAAGGAAAAACTTAACCTAGATATGAATTTGTTAATTGTTATTTCCCTAATCGTCTAATTAAGCTTAAGTGCAAACTAAACTTGTACTAATCTTATATGGGTGAGATTAAAATTGTAGTAAAGGTTTGTGTGGTTTAAGTAAGCTATTATGTGATGATTGTGATCGCTAGATTTGGTTAAACTTCTAGACTTGAGCTAAAATAATGAAAAGTATGTTTACTAGGTTTTCGGATAAATTAGGCGTGGGTTTCTATTGATGTTGCGATATTATATATATTAGTTTCCACAATATAT
This sequence comes from Agapanthus africanus, assembly GCA_030015575.1. Classification (NCBI taxonomy): domain Eukaryota; kingdom Viridiplantae; phylum Streptophyta; class Magnoliopsida; order Asparagales; family Amaryllidaceae; genus Agapanthus; species Agapanthus africanus. The sequence continues at coordinate 413,697,624 of CM057338.1, read as the reverse complement.
ATTGTGTTGTGAATGCGCGATCGGTACGATCGGGGTCTAGGCTTGGTGGTTGTGTCATCCTGGCTAGGGTTGTGCCGATATCGTACGTGTTTTGTGCGCTGAGTGCACAGTGTGTTTATCTTGTGGACGTTATCCTTGCGTTTCGTTGTCTTGTGTCGGCGCAGGATATTTAGTCCTATGTGTTGTGTTTTTGAAATTTTAGGATCACGAGCAGGGACTTCGGACGCGTTGAAGAAAGGGAAGTAAGTGGTCTGATTTACTTAGCTCGAGGTCATCAGTGAGTAGATTTAACATCTACAGGGGAATCGCCCGCATGGCGTTATGCGTCTGGGCTGGATTATATGACATGATTATTAGTTTCAAGTATTGCACATATAGATATTGTGCATGAACTTCATTTCATATTATTACTTGTTGTGCTGGGACTTGTACCCTTTGGACACTGCGCTATTATTGACGGTTCATGTTGCACGAGCACAAATTTTATGCTACACCCACACCATCGATAATTGCCATGACACGCACAACATCTATACATACGTGATATTGTATTGGTTAGGGACATTGAGACATGATCCTTATTTCCATTGTGCATATGAGATATAACATATCTGTATACCTGCATGCTTACGCATATACCTGGAGGGTATTGCATCATTATTAACATGTATATACACATATACCTAAAGGGTATTACATCATTATTGACATGTATATACACATACCTGGACATAGCTACACCTATACCTAGAGGGTATTGCATCATTATTGACATGTATATACACATACCTGGACATAGCTACACCTATACCTAGAGAGTATTGCATCATTATTGGCATGTATATACACATACCTGGATATAGCTACACCTATATCTAGAGTGTATTGTATCATTATTGACATGTATATACATATACCTGGACATAGCTACACCTATACCTTGAGGGTATTGCATCATTATTGAGATGTATATACACATACCTGGACATAGCTACACCTATACCTTGAGGGTATTGCATCATTATTGAGATGTATATACACATACCTGGACATAACTGCACTTATACCTAGAGGGTGCTGCAACATTATTGAGATGTATATACACATACCTGGACATAGCTACACCTATACCTAGAGGGTGCTGCATCATTATTGACATGTATATACACATATCTGGACATAGCTACACCTATACCTAGAGGGTATTGCTTCATTATTGACATGTATATACACATATGAGATATAGCTACATGTACATCTTGCATATATACTTACATGTACACACATATACTTTGCTATAGCTACATGTTATACTTTGCTATAGCTACATGTTCACCCTTATATGATGTTGCGTTGGATTTTGGAGGAATTAGGAATTGCATGATATATTTAATAACTTGTTGCATTTAAATAGAGGTTTTTCCTTTATATGCTCATGTTACTGTTTATGTTGCATATATTATATTTCATAAATTTCGCATTGAGATATGGATTTCATATGATGTTTTCTGGATATTTTACTCTTGAGAGTATATATCAGTTGTATGGGGCGCTGATATATACGTGTGTGTGTGTGTGTGTGTGTGTGTGTGTCACTGATATGAGACACTGTTATATATGTACATATATATATAATATATATCATCATAATGATCTATGCAAGTATTCTTATTCATTACTTGATGTTTTCTGGATTTGAGGACTGTGGTATTTTCATAAAATTATGCATTGTTTGAAAAACCCGGTTTCTCTTGATATGATATTTCGATGTGTCCACCATGAGATTTCTCGGTTATGAGATTTGTGATATATATCCGATGCGAGGAGTGGAGTGGGCCATGTGCGGGTACATGGTAGAGCCCGGTATGGTTCCCCGGGGCAAGAAGATCGTAGATGATGGCGATGAGCCTGGCAGGAGGGCTAGTACTTACCGGTGATAGTATTTGGATTCGGCGGTTATCGTGGGGATACCGACTGGAGTCATGAGGTGTACGGACATGACAATAGGGCCAGTCGTGGTGACGGTGCCTGACAGATGAGTATTTACGTGTCGATGCTGGACACGAGTATTTCATGATGTTTCGAGTGTTGATATTGGACACTCAGGTTCCATGATTTTTATGTGTCGTTTATGGACACACGGGATAGATATCCTTATACACACATACACACACAGGTATATGTTTTCATGATGTTTTCGGGTGTCGATGTTGGACACTCAGGTTCTATGAGACTTACAGGATATGAGGGCCGATCTGAGGATGCAGTGCCTTTGGTATTGGGATTTGGATTGTCTTGATGGACGCTGGTCCTGCCACGATGAGGATTCCGTGAGGATGACATATTTTATCCCATACTCAGCATTTATTTGATATGCATTGCTTCATGTTTTAGTAGTACCTGATAGAGTACCTTTCATAACTGTTGCATATACATAGTGCTATTTATTGTTATCAGCTTGCATGTGATAGATTATCGCAGTACGTGCATACCTGTGATTGCCTGCATATGTTATTTACTATTCACGAGTTGGCAACTCACCCCCGTTGTGCCACGGTGTTTTGCAGGTAGCCCTCAGAGTGGTAGTGGCAGGGCTTCTTCTTATCGTATTATCTTTTCCAGCGGATACCGCTTCGGCTGACTGTGAGCAATTTTGCTATAGGTGGGTTTTGCGGTTATCCGATGATGCTTATTGTATATCTTGTTGTACCTAGTACTCTCCATTTACCACTTTCATGTATTGACTTAGAGACGAGATGTGAGGACGATATTGTATATTATTGTGACTCAGGATGTCTTTTATGCAGTTTTATTTATATCGTCTTTTATTTCTTTGCTATGGCGTCGTATATCTGTTGTGGTGGTTGTTTCCGCCTTTGGGCGTGGATTTTGCTCCCTTTGGGGATGCTTTATTTTTATTCTATGTTGTACCTGTTTCGGGGCTAGTTTTTACAAAGGAGGTGCTGCCGAAATTTTTAAAGAAAGTAAATTTTGGACTTTAAAGATTTTCATTTGAGATTTCCAAAAGTTTTAACAATATTCTTATCACTTACTACTTTTTGATGGGTTAGATTTCTGGGTTTTCGGCTTACTTGAATTGCGTTATGCCTGTAGACATTACGTGGTTTAAGTGCCGTCATATGCCAAATTTCGGGTCGTGACAATGTTGGTATCAGAGCGCTAGATTTTACCTTTCGGAGTGTAGGATGACCTTAGTATGATGGAGTAGGTAGTTTAAGCAGAGTGATGTAGCGTATGTATGTCCACGACATACTTACGACACGGTACTCCACCTAAGTGACTTGAGTACTAATTGCTTGAAATTCCTTCCATGATGATACATATCTTTGTGATTCGATTTCCGTGTTCATATCGAATCCTATTTCTATTTCTAGCCTTTATGCCGCCGATGACTATGAGGGCTTAGAGAGGCAGCGAGAGCAGGTCAGATTTGACTCGTTTGGGACGGGGACTGACCAGGATGGTACGCTCGCTGTATAGGAGCAGATTGATCCACCTTAGATAGATCGTATCGCTAGGATATAGACAGATATGCAGGATTTGCGCCAGATGATGAGATCGATGGTTGAGGCCAGTCGAGTGCAGCAACAGGAGGTTGCCACCCCTGTTACCCAGTTATTCCTTGCTATCAGCACACAGCATTGTGTCACATATACAGCAGCAGTAGACGCAGACCTATTAGATGAGGAGCGTCTTCCCGAGACTTTGGGAGTTTCAGGACCGAGGAGGGCTTGTATAGGTGTATCAGCTCAGAGACAGATGCTTAGACGCCACGATAGATTTCATTCGGTTCGCGAGAGTAGCAGAGATTTGGGACGAGGCCAGTGGTTTAGCTCTTATCCACAGGAGGATCAGCAGTCATCGTATGGATGTTTCCAGTGCAGGAGTTTACATCACCTCATAAGGAATTGTTCTGTGGTATGCCAGAAGAGGGCAGCAGTACCATATGTTACCTTACCACCTTCACCTCAGGGAGCGTTGCCCCTTGCGCCTGTTGTCGCACCGCGTCAGACTTATGTTCAGAGAGGTCATGCTCGCGGAGGGTTCGTTCAGAGAGTACAGGGTGGTAGAGGAGGAGGACAGCCAGTTACTGGTAGAGGGCAGGCACAAGTGTTTGCTTCTACTCATCGGGACGCGCAGGCGTCCAATGTAGAGTTTTCAGGTATTCTTTTCTGTATGTTCCTTTGATGTGCATGTTTGTTTAATTCGGGATCTATGCACTCGTTTGTTCTACACACTTCGTGCCGAGGTTGGGCCGAGAGTCGTGTATGCTAGATCAACCGTTTGTTGTAATTACTCATGTCAGTGATTCCTTTGTTGCGCGACACGTGATTCGGTCATGTGCTAATCAGATAGGAGATAGAGATTCGTCCATCGATTTGATCCTTCTAGAGATGTTGGACCTTGACGTTCTCCTGGGCATGGACTGGTTAGCTACGTGCTATGCATCTGTGGACTGCCACGAGAAGACAGTCAGGTTTTGTTTTCCCGGCGAGTCAGTTCTTGTTGTGCAAGGGGACCGTGGTGCCACCCCTCACGGCTTGATTTCAGCATTTTTACGCTAGTCGGCTTTTAAGGAGAGGATGTCGAGGATTCTTGGCTTTCATTCGGGATACCGGAGCTACAGTAGATTCGTTGGACCGGGTTCCTATTGTGCAAGAGTTTTCCGACGTTGTTCCAGATGAGCCAGCGGAGCTTAGGGAGCTTAAGGATCAGCTGCAGAGTTGCTTGATAGGGGACTTGTGCGTCCAAGTGTTTCGCTTTGGGGAGCTCCTATTCTGTTCGTCAAGAAGAAGGACAGCAGTTTGAGATTGTGTATTGATTGATCATCAATTGAATCGAGTTACGATGCGGATTAGGCATCCTTTACCTCGCATTGACGATTTTTTTGATCAGCTCCAGGGTGCGGGACATTTTTTCTAAGTTTGATTTGGGATCAGGTCATCATTAGTTGCGGGTTCGGAGTGATGACATTCCGAAGACTGTTTTTGTGTGCGCTACGGGCTTTATGAGTTTTTGGTGGTGTCGTTGGACTCACCAATGCCCTAACAGCATTCATGGATGTGATGGACCAAATTTTTCAGGCCGTTCCTCGACTAGTTTTATTGTTGTGTTATTGATGAAATTCTGGTCTATTCCAAGAGTCAAGGGGAACATGAGCAACACTTGAGGATTTCTTTGCAGACATTGAGAGAGCACTAGCTGTTTGCTAAATTCTCGAAGTGTTCCTTTTGGCTTGATAGTGTTGACTTCCTAGGTCATGTGGTCACGGGAGACGGTATTCGTATGGACCCAAGGGAGATCGAGGCCGTACAGTTTTGGCCCACACCTGTTCTGTGACAGAGGTCCGCAGCTTTTTGGGCTTAGCCGGTTTTTATCGCCGTTTCGTGCAAGATTTCTTGAGTATCGCTGCACCGCCGACCGGACTGACCAGGAAGAGGGTTCCTTTTCTTTGGACTGAGGCATGCGAGCTGAGTTTTCAGCAGATGACGACTGCACCAATTCTACCTTTGCTTTCTGGATCGGGCGACTTTGTCGATTATTGTGGTGTTTCGTGAGTGGGGCTCGATTGTGTACTGATGTAGTATGATAGAGTTATTACTTATGCTTCCCGACAGTTGAAGGAGCACGAGCAGATTTATCCCACTCATGATCTGGAGATGGCTGCGGTAGTCGTGCGTTGGTGATTTGGAGACACTATTTATACGGAAAGTCGTGTCAGATTTTCACGGACCACCAGAGCTTAGTGTACATCTTCCTGCAGCGGGTTTTGATTGTTGAGGCAACGCCGTTGGATGGAGTTTGTGAAGGATTATGATTTTTGAGATCCTTTATTACCCGTGGAAAGGCGATTGTAGTAGCTGATGCTTTGAGTCGTAGGCCAGGGGTAGCTTGTTCCAGTTGTACGCAGTTCAGAGACAGTCTTCTGCAGATTTACAGTTCTTGTGCGACAGATGAGTACAGTTTGGTTCGCCTCTACTGAGGGGACAACTTGCTCATGTCCATGCCCGTCCACTTTTACTTAATCGTTTTCGTGAGGCACAGCCCGCCGATGCTCATTTGTCTGAGATTCTTGAGTATGTTCGGCTGGGTAAACATTTGGAGTTCTTGATTTATGACTAGGGAGTGCTACGTTTAAGGACTCTCTTGTGTGTACCAGATACTGATGGGTAGAGACGCGGGGTCCTAGAGCAGGCACATTAGTCAGCTTTCAGTGTTCACCCAATGCCACCAAGATGTAACGTGACTTGAGAGTTAGTTACAGGTGGGTAGGGATGAAGAGTGAAGTTTCGTATTTCGTTTTGAAGTGCTTGGCTTGTCAGCGAGCTAAGGTTGAGCATTTGAGGCCGGCTGGAGGGTTGTAACTTTTAACCGTTCCAGAGTGGGAATGGGAGAAGATCTCCATGAATTTCGTCATGGTGTCTACCCAGGATTAGACAGCGTATGACTCCATTTGGGTGAATTGTTGTCCGGTTATGCTTAGTATGCTCAGTTTACTCGTTGTTCTTCGGTAAGTTGTGCGTTTGCACGGAGTTCCTTCATGCGTTGTATCCAATAGAGGCACCCAGTTCGTTAGTCGTCTTTGGCAGAAGCTTCAGGAAGCCTTGGGTACCTATTTGAGCTTTAGCTCTGCTTTCCATCCGTAGGCCGATGGTCAGACAGAGCGGACTATACAGACTCTGGAGGATATGTTTGTGTGTACGTACTAATTGTTTGTTGGATGTTGGATCGTCACATGCCATTGATGGAATTCTCCTACAATAACAGTTATCAGGAGACGATTCATATGGCAACCTTTTAGGCCTTGTGTGGTAGGTTGCGTTGATCGCCAGTCTGTTTTACTGACTCCGCGAGAGCAGGATTTTTGGACCCCGGCTAGTCCAGAGACTTCGGAGATGATCCAGTTGATTCAGGTCAGGATGAGAGCAGCCCAGTGCAAATAGAAGTCTTATGCTGACCGTCGTTGTCGCAGACTTGAGTTCGCAGTGGGAGATCATGTATTCCTACGGATTTTTCCGATGAAATGGCGTGTTGAATTTTGGGAAGCTTAGCCCCTGATTATAGGTCCTTTGGAAATCCTCGAGTGAGTTAGTACCGTTGCCTATAATTTGGCACATCCACCCAGATTTTTGAGTATTCACCCCGTATTTCTTGTGTTGATACTTGCAAATACCTTCATGACCTGTCTCACATGATTCAGCATCAGACCATTTAGCTTGGACGCGATTTTTTTTCGTTCACCAGCAACCGATAGTGATAGTGGATCGGCAGGTGGAAAAACTTCGGTCAAGAGTCTTACCATCTGTGGAGGTTTTCTTTGGCCTAGCCATCTAGTGAGGAGATCACTTGGGAGGCTACGAGCGGGATGTGTATAATTTGCACTCATCTTTTTGAAGGTATGCATAGTAAGAATTTTAAATTCGGAGACAGAATTTCTTTAAGGGGGAAGATTGTAACGCTTTAGAAATCGTTTAAGCAAATTTTCCGTTAATAGGTAAAATAAGCTGAGTTTTCCGTATAAAACCTAGAAGAGATCATTTATCTGTATAGAATTCACTATACCTAGTTTAACTAGAAAATTGCTAGTTTACGGTTTTTAGTTGTCACTTGAAAATTTTAGTTCACTTTAATATTTTTCCTTAATTAAAATATTATTATAAGCTTTTAATTATGCACTTAATTAGTGGTAATTACAAATTTGATTGGGTTAATTATGCTAAAGTGAATCTATACTAACTTAATCACAAGATTAAGCATTAATCCATCCATGCAAAATATCCTACAAATATCTAGATATTTGTTGATTTAAAGAAAACTTTAATAAGAAAAGAAAAGATTAAGAGGTGGCATTGGATGGGAGGTGCAATTATGAGCATTAATTGGTGTTTTTAGCTAGAAATTTCCACACAATTTCCTTCTCTCCAAGCTTTGGCCAACCCCCCCTGGCTGCCCTATTTCTTTCCCACTTCATTTTCACTCCTTCAAGCTTCATTAAATCATCAAAAATTATCAAATAATCCTACAAACTCAAAAATAAATCCATACCCATTATTCTTTAGCCTAAATCAAGCATGGATCTTCATGAAAGTTAGCATTTTGGAGGCTAATTTGGATGTTTAAGTTGCAAGTTTGTGAATCAAGTGGAGGTATAAAATCCTAACCCTAAACTTTAATTGTTGTTTAAATACTTTAAGCTAGCTTATTATATGTTTAATATAGCTTTAATTAGCATGTTTAGAAATTCAAAAAAAGATTATGAAGATCAAGTTAAGGTTTTTTTTGGTTGAAATGGTTAAGTGAGATGTTTAGACAAGGAAAAACTTAACCTAGATATGAGTTTGTTAATTGTTATTTCCCTAATCGTCTAATTAAGTTTAAGTGCAAACTAAACTTTTACTAATCTTATATGGGTGAGATTAAAATTGTAGTAAAGTTTTGTGTGGTTTAAGTAAGCTATTATGTGATGATTGTGATCGCTAGATTTGGTTAAACTTCTAGACTTGAGCTAAAATGATGAAAAGTATGCTTACTAGGTTTTCGGATAAATTAGGCGTGGGTTTCTATTGACGTTGCGATGTTATATGTATTAGTTTCCATGATATATATTGTGTTGTGAATGCGTGATCGGTACGATCGTGGTCTAGACTTGGTGGTTGTTTCATCCTATTAGGGTTGTGCCGATATCGTACGCGTTTTGTGCACTGAGTGCACAGTGTGTTTATCTTGTGAACGTTATCCTTGCATTTCGTTGTCTTGTGCCGGCTCATGATATTTAGTCTTTTGTGTTGTGTTTGTGAAATTTTAGGATCGCGAGCAGGGACTTCGGACGCTGCGAAGAAAGGGAAGCAGGTGGTCGGATTTACTTAGCTCGAGATTATTGGTGAGTAGATTTAACATCTACAGGGGAATTGCCCGCATGGCGTTATGCCTCTGGGCTAGATTATATGACATGATTATTAGTTCAAGTATTGCACATATAGAGATTGTGCATGAACTTCATTTCATATTATTACTTGTTGTGCTGGGACTTGTTCCCTTTGGACACTGCACTATTATTGACGGTTCATGTTGCGCGAGCACAAATTGTATGCTACACCCAAACCGTCGATAATTGCCATGACACGCACAACACCTATACATACGTGATATTATATTGGTTAGGGACATTGAGACATGATCCTTATTTCCATTGTGCATATGAGATATAGCATACATGTATACCTGCATTCTTACGCATATACCTGGAGGATATTGCATCATTATTGACATGTATATACGCATATACCTAGAGGGTATTACATCATTATTGACATGTATATACACATACCTGGACATAGTTACACATATACCTAGAGGGTATTGCATCATTATTGACATGTATATACACATACCTGGACATAGCTAAACCTATACCTAGAGGGTATTGCATCATTATTGACATGTATATACACATACCTAGACATAGCTACACCTATATCTAGAGGGTATTGCATCATTATTGACATGTATATACACATACCTGGACATAGCTACATCTATACCTAGAGGGTATTGTATCATTATTGACATGTATATACACATATGAGATATAGCTACATGTACATCTTGCATACATACTTACATGTACACACATATATCTTGCTATAGCTACATGTTCACCCTTATATGATGTTGCGTTCGATTTTGGAGGAATTAGGAACCGTATGATATATTTAATAACTTGTTGCATTTAAATAGCGGTTTTTTCCTTTATATGCTCATGTTACTGTTTATGTTACATATATTATATTTCATGGATTTCGCATTGAGATATGGATTTCATATGATATTTTCTGGATGTTTTACTCCTGAGGGTATATATCAGTGGTATGGGAAGCTGATATATACGTATATATATATATATATATATATAAATATATATATATATATATCAGTGGTATGGGACGCTGTTATATATGTACATATATATAATATATATCATCATAATGATCTATGCAAGTATTCTTATTCATTACATGATGTTTTCTGGATTTGAGGACCGTGGTATTTTCATAATATTATGCATTGTTTGAAAAACCCGATTTCTCTTGATATGATATTTCGATGCGTCCACCATGAGATTTCTCGGTTCTGAGATTTGTGATATATACCCGATGCGAGGAGTGGAGTGGGCCGTGTGCGGGTACATGGTGGAGCCCGGTATGGTTCTCCGGGGCAAGAAGATCGCAGGTGATGGCGATGAGCCTGGCAGGCGGGCTAGTACTTACCGGTGATAGTATTTGAATTCGGTGGTTATCGTGGGGATACCGACTGAAGTCATAAGGTGTACGGACATGACATCAGGACCAGTCATGGTGACGGCGCCTGACAGATGAGTATTTACGTGTCGATGCTGACACGAGTATTTCATGATGTTTCAAGTGTCGATGTTGGACACCCAGGTTCCATGATTTTTATTTGTCGTTAATGGACACGATATATATATATATATACATATACATATATATACATATACACAGGTATATGTTTTCATGATGTTTTCGGGCATCGATGTTGGACACTCAGGTTCCATGAGACTTACAGGATATGAGGGCCGATCTGAGGATGCGGTGCCTTTGGTATTGGGATTTGGATTGTCTTGATGGACACTGGTCATGCCACGATGAGGATTCCGTAAGGATGGCATGTTTTATCCCATACTCAGCATTTATTTGATATGCATTGCTTCATGTTTTAGTAGTACCTGATAGAGTACCTTTCATGACTGCTGCATATACATAATGCTATTTATTGTTATCAGCTTGCATGTGATAGATTATCGCAGTACGTGCATACCTGCGATTACCTGCGTATGTTATTTACTATTCACGAGGTGGCAACTCACCCTCGTTGTGCCACAGTGTTTTGCAGGTAGCACTCAGAGTGGTAGTGGCAGGGCTTCTTCCTATCGTATCATCTTTTGCAGCGGATACCGCTTCGGCTGATTGTGAGCAGTTTTGCTATAGGTGGGTTTTGCAATTATCCGATGATGCTCATTGTATATCTTGTTGTACCTAGTACTCTCCATCTACCATTTTCATGTATTACTTAGAGACGAGATGTGAGGACGATATTGTATATTGTTGTGACTCAGGATGTCTTTTATGTAGTTTTATTTATATCGTCTTTTATTTCTTCGCTACGGCGTCGTATATCTGTTGTGGTGGTTATTTCCGCCTTTGGGCGTGGATTTTGCTCCCGTTGGGGATGCTTTATTTTTATTCTATGTTGTACCCGTTTCGGGGCTAGTTTTTACAAAGGAGGTGCTGCCGAAATTTTTAAAGAAAGTAAATTTTGGACTTTAAAGATTTTCATTTGAGATTTCCAAAAGTTTTAGCAATGTTCTTATCACTTACTACTTTTTGATGGGTTAGATTTCTGGATTTTCGGTTTACTTGAATTGCGTTACGCCTGTAGACGTTACGTAGTTTAAGTGCCGTCACGTGCCAAATTTCGGGTCGTGACACCTGGGGAAAAAGGGGAAACAAAGTGGAAAGAAACTTGTATTTAGCGAGGTCAGTGATTTAGAGGATGATCATTCGAACAACGACTTTTATATATTAGGTTTGGACTTAGCGGTCCGGCTGACAGGGTTATGTCCCGGGCAACAGCGGGCCGTAGTCTCGGGTATGTACGAGACCCTCGATAAACATGATCATCTTTTCCACGACTCAATTTCAAAAGTGACTTAGAGACCGATAGGGACACAATTATTCATTGCATTGTTTAATGACATACTGATTACTTGCATTTATTGTCTCCACCATTTTTACTTTATTTTCCTTACCTCGTTGTTATTATTATAATATATTGCTATGGTGTCGCCCTAACGACCTGAGTGTGTATGCTCAGACTTTGGAGAAGAACCAGTTAAGGATCGTTAATCTGGTTTGAGATTAAGATCGACTTAAATGTATGTGAGTTGTTAGGGATCGGTTGGTTTTTTGTTAAGGATGTGTTAGTCTAATTTGAGATTAAGATCTACTTAACAAGGTGTTAGGATCATTTTGTTTTAGATCCAACAAGAGAGCATTTGGGCTCTGTTCTTAGTTTAGGGACATTTCGGTCCATTTTCGCCATTTTTAGGCGAATATTAGTTTAAGGACGTCTCGGTCCGTTGATCACCATTTTGGAGGTGAGATTTTAGTTTAAGAACATCTCGGTCCGTTGATTACCATTTTGGAGGTGAGATTTTAGTTTAAAGATGTCTCGGTCCGTTGTCCATCTTGCGCACACGTGTATTTGTTACATGACGGGATGAACAACGATGTTGATATAGAATGTGCCCAATTTAGGGTGCAGTCTGATTTGAGGTGTGCACGTCAATTTGGAAGTGCACCAACGAGTTGTTGGTTATCGGGACCCGCCACCTCTCTGAAGACGTTGAAGAATTACAACAACATATATTAGAGCTGTGGAGAGATGTACCCTTAAACCAAATCCCATATTTGAGGGAAAAGATGGTGCTGCTGTAGACCTAAGGAATGCTAGTCATGTTTGAGACTAAAATTATCTTAGGAGATATAAGATGGGTATCATTTGGGATATCATCAATGGGAGACCACTAGTCATTTTTGAGATTAAGGTTAATTTGGGAAAACATGAGCACATGGGCTTGGGTGTTTTAGTATCACCGAGGTCTAACCTCAGAAAACTTTAGCCAATTTGGGCTAAGATTGATCCTCCAATAGTGCTAAGCACTGAGGAATACAGTGCTCATGTGCGTTTCACGTGGGCACTGGATTAGTGTTAAACACTAGAGTGTGGGGTGTTTTTCGTCACCCCATTGAGATGGGAATACGCACGCACTTGTCAGGCGCATTACAGACTCCCCCTACCTAGGGTAGGCTGGGGTTTATTGATTACGGGGATCCAAATCTCCGGCAGCCGCGGACTAAGCTGCCGTTAATTACCCCTCGCCTTTGTTGCGAGAGAACCTCCGATTGACGGGTTAAACTGGTCATGCGAACTCAATGTGCAGTGTGGTGTATTTTAAAAGGGGGGGTTTGGATATATCGGGGGCCCCGCATGTTGGAGATAGTGGCCTCAAAGTCAATTATTGGATCGCAGGTACGTGATTGCAATGATTGAGGCAGGAACTATACCGATATGACAGTCTTGCTCGAGATGATAGTTTGCTATCTGGTTTGTCTTTATCATCGTATACATGCTTTAGTTCACTATTGCATGATGATAGAGCCCGTAGGATTCTTGCTTGACTACCAGCAGTATGATGGCGATCATATACGTGGGAGCTGGGGTCTGTAAGCACATCCTTAAAGTGTCCCTAGTCGTGGGAGTTTCGAGACAGGGCATCGATACTCCAGAGTAGACTAGTGTATACAGTCGAGACCCCGACGAGGGGCGGTGGCTGGTCTCACAAGCCACTGGTGTCAGTTTGATCACCTAAGATGTATACAGGTGCTCATTGGGTTATGAGTACACCGGACAGGACTCGCCGGGAACATGCTAGTTGGTATTATACATATGGTCAGATAGCAGTTCCCTGGTGACATGTGTACAGGTTAGTTTGTCGACCTGAAATCGCCATTTGTCTCGTGTGAGTTCCCACTGTGCTTTGATTTCTACCCTACCACGCTTAAAGGAGACGTGCAAACAGATATTTTTTGGGTACAGTCCCGAGCCACATTGGAGGCAAGTGAGCGGATCGACAGGGGATTCGTCTCTCCCGGTATTGGGGGTGAGATCGCGCTGTGTCTAGGAGAGCCATTACACAAAGCCCTCGGCCGAGACAGGAGATTTACTGGTAGGTACTCCAGTAGTATCTCAGTGTGTTCTGGGCTACTTTCTGACACGACTTATACCGCTATTGGGGGTCTGACGTTACTAGCCCCCTAGGCCAGATATGCGATACTCATAGACGAACGGACCAGACTATATGTATATTGTCACTGTTAGGCTCAGTAGGGTTTTTGGATGAGTTCGCTCGTCAGCTTCCCTTCCAATCAATACATAGGCAAACCGTTACGTGCAGCTTGTACCTCTGACGTGCTAGTGGTTATACCCAGTGCCAGTGTATTGATGAGTCATTAGAGTCCCCCACAGACACTTTCCCAAGTTCGGGCGAAACGTTGTAGAGGCCATATAGGTTTATGGCAAGGTTCGGAAAATGCACGTGCGTTTTCGCACGTGTCCATTTTCGGGCAGATAATACTGGTCGGCTTTGGTTTAAGCCGGATCCGAGTATTATGCTGTGTAGATATAATATCTTTGTCTCAATTGCATTTGTATTCGATTGTAATACAAATGCGGGTATGTTTATACTGATACGGGATTATCCTGAAATTCGTTTCAGGATCACTTTTGGAAGTTGCCAGTTTCCAGTTTTCTATCAGCCATATTTTGACATTCGGTTAAATACGGATTTATCTTTTTTTTTAGATGTGTGTGGAAGCTTCTAGATGAGGTGACTAGGATGGTGACTAGGACGGTGAGGTGGCTTAGTGCATTAATGTTTTGGTGACTAAGGGTGATGATTCATTAGTTCTTAAATGAGTTCATATTATGTGTCATGGTGACTCCTTCTTTCATGATAAGTATCATTTCTTGTGGTCACCACTCCCTCCTCCTACACTCACCCCCTCCCCTCTATTTAGTGGCCAGCCACACCTTGAGGATTGATCATGGTTGTTGTTCATTAGGAAAAAAGATTATGATAGATTCGGGTTCATGAAAATTAGATAGCCTCTTTCTCATTTCACCCGATCCAAAAGGCAACTTCCATAACCGTTCGTCCGTGACTTTGGACGTAACGAGACAAAGTGTTCTACTCATTCTCTACTTCATCTTGGTCGTCTCTTTTAGTAAACTTGACGATCGAGTTGCCTCGGTTCAGAGGCGGGAGCCCGTTTAAAGATCCGTCGACGTGGTGCCACTTGGACGACAAGATTGGAGATTCAGGAGATCGGAGCAGCCGCAACAAAACGTGGGATGATGGTTAAAGACCGAAGGACTCGGATCATTCGGTATAATGTTTCTACCCCTTTGTAGTTTGTTAGTTTAGCTTTAATGGCTGATCCGGGTTACGGTACGCGATAGCGCCAGTTGTAAAAAGTTTTTGTTCCGTATTTGGCGTCTGTTAGACGGCTGTGGCGCTACCGTAGACTTACAGTGGTATCAGAGCCTAACCATTAAGCTATACTAAGTTGTGCTAACACGTTTAAAACATTGATCGAACCAATTTTCCGAAATCACAATTTTCAGCACACAAGTTTCTGTCGATTTTTTAAAGGGCCTAAAATTAATTTTGCATATCACAGAAAAGCGTGCAGGGTTGTCTAAGCATTGTGGAAAATTTTGGGCACGTGATCCCACAAGACCACCGCGGATCCGCGGTCAATCCTAGGGTTTGACCGCGGAACCGCGGCGCTTTAGTGGGAACAGTGCACCAAATTTTCCAGAGAGCTTCACATCAGGAAATTGTGGTTTTTGGTATATATCTTTTGGGCCCAGATTTTGTTACTGTACAGCAGATGTTTGTGGGGCCCACTTTGGGATATTTTGTCGATCAAAATTTAAACGTGTTAGTTTAGAGTACTTACTTTATATCTCCGACCGGGAATGTCATTTGATCGGTAAACCGCGTCTAATTGCTATAGTTCTTTTAGACGGGTTTGCAAACGTGACATTCGCGTTGATATTATGTGTTATGCTGTGATGTTGCGGATTTGTCATGGTGGTTAGCAGGGTGCAATGATAGTGCAGTTTGGATTTATTTGTACATTTGATATTGCGGGGCGAGCGTCCAACATGTGGACTGCCGTCACTGCCTGTTGTATAATATTCTTTTGGGACACGACCAGGTTGAGGTCGATGTACCCGTTGTACATATTTTTCATTTCTGTACTAGGTTTATCCCGCGAAGGAGTGCACGGATAGCCGGGTTCTGGAGGACAACGGGTCCGTATCTCATGGCTTTGAGAGGTAGAGGGACCTCACTCTAAAATTGGCAGACTATTCGCCGCACTCGTAGGGGGTACAGGTTGACCCAAGGAGGGGTGCTCAATTTACCGGATTCCGTGAAGTGCCGGGTGTTCCATTCACTATGCTGTGGGGACTACCTCGCTTCACGTTTTGGCGGGTAACTTGCCGCACCCGTAGGGGTCTAGGTTTCATTGCACAGGCTATCCACACGACCAGGGGAACGTCAGGTTTCAGCAGCGGCTCTGTGAAACCCGGGGATCCCAGTTTATCTGTATTATTCTTTGATGCTTATTACTTTTCTGTAATGTTGCATATTATCACGCCTGGAGCGATTATTGTATATTGGTATATATACTATTATATGTTGTATATGTTTTACACCCACGCTAGTCCAGTCCCCGCTCTGTCGTTAGTTAAGTAATCTAACGGGTGATGACGGGACCCAGTGACGAATGCGGATGGCATATACGTACATTTTATTTTCGTTCCTTTCTGGTGTGATTGATTGATGGGACTGCATTGATTCTTATCAATGCAAGGATAAAACAAACCTATATTTGATTTTGTTGGAACAAATTTTAAAAGGATGTTATTACAAAGATGTTTCCTTTTGCTATGCATAGTGATATTCAGTTAGAATATCCCGCACCTCATTCAATGAGGCAAGGGCCGAGATCTCTTCACCGGGAGTGACCTCTTGGGCAAAAGTTTTACGTCAGGATAATAACTTCACTATAGTCGATTACAAGTTGCTTTACATCGCGGTATTCAGTTGGAATATCCTGCACCTCATTCCACGAGGAAAGAGCCGAGATCCCTTCACCGGGAGTGACCTCTTTAGCAAAAGGTTTTCGCCACTATATTTTTATAAAAAGCTATCAGGTTCCTTCAACGAGATCAAGTTCATTACGTTAAAGGTTTTTCGCCAAAAACCAGCCGTAGCCCTCCGTCATTTCTTTTGGGTATTCAGTAGTATTCAAGCTATGTATTTTGACCAACGCCAAGGCATAGTGTTTGGTAGCTGCTGGGTATTCATCTGTTGCATAGATAGATGAGTTGGTTTGGGACAGTCGTTCTGCCATTTTGGCCAACGTCAAGGGCATGTGCGGGTGGGTTCAAATTAACCTGGACAATCACGGGTAGAACTTGGCATGTGACTTATGATATTTTGACCAACGCTAAGGTCATAAGAGCATGGGGCAAAAATCATATCGGGAGTTTCAAACATACAGGAAACTTGCCAGGCATGCGCATACCTTCTGGAGTGTGATAACTTGAGTGGCTTCCATCAAGTTATCATGCGATGATAGTTGAATCCCGATTCTCACTAATGAGTTGGTTTACTCTTCGGGTGATCCCGACTAATTCTTCTTTCTGGTTTGGAGGAGAATTTGAGATAACAGTGGGAGGTTTCCTGATTAGATAAAGTGATAGCCATTCTGATCTAGGTTAGAGTGCACGTAGAGTGTTTCTTTTCTCTCTCTCTTTGGCAGCAACCTTTGACCGGCCCTAGACTATGACTCAGTGACCAAGTTGACCGAACCTTCTTAAAATATTGGCTTTTTGATTATCCGAGTTGCATAAGTCATTACCGCTCCTTCTTTTACCCTTTGTATTTCTCAGAACACCCCGTATTACTACGGACATCCACTTCCATTGGATAGATCTATCGTATGGTTATATACGAACTCGAAGGTACTTCTTCGTGGATGGATCCAGGTTCAGGAGAAATTGAATTAGTTTATTCAGTTGTCTTTTATTATCACATTTTCTCAGGTTGCGAGGGCTCCTTAGTTTAGGAGAGTACACCTATTAGGCTTATTTGGATAGTCTTATTCCAAACCATAGGAAGGTGCCGAAAGGTAGGGAATGAAGAAAACCAATTAGCCTAAATAGGGTGTGCAGAAGGTAAAAACTAAAGACAAAATAAAGGGATTAGAAAGAGGGCAAAGTAAATTGCGACTGTTATCATTCACGACCAAACCGCGTACTTCATCGCTACTCCTATTTCACCTTTGCTTTTTCCCCAGTTCGGGGGAAATAGAATAAGGTATTATTCAGATTGTCTTTTATCATCACCTTCTCTCAAGTTGCGAGTACTCCTAGGATTAGGAGGGTACACCTATTATGCTTACTGGATAGTCTTCTTCCAAACCATAGGCTGGTGCTGAACGGTAGGGAAGGAAGAAAACCATTTAGCCTAACGATGGTGTACAGAAGGTAACGACTAAAGACAAATAAATTGATTTTTTGTAGAGATGGCAAAGAGATATACGGTTATAGTCATGAATTTGATTATGGAAGAGGCATTACAAGGAATACCAGGATACCCCTACGAAACATTTTCATATTTCAGTTACACTGTACATTGTTAAAAGAAAACTGATTTCTCGATTAGATACTTACTCCAGGGTATGTATTTACCAGGTTCCATTCTCATATCTGTATAATTTTACAGATGATGAGTGGGAGTAAGTTATTGGGAATTAAGGTGATCATCCTCATTATATCGGAATTCGTTGTAATTGGTGATATTTGAGGAAATCGCCTGGGTACAGTTTTCAACCTACGATGCACAGGTTTTGAGTTATTCAAACTCAGCGGACTTATACAGAGTATTGTATGTTGTCCAGTGTCCATCAGGATAAAGGGGTAGGTCCTCGTACTATGTTCTGTTTACTTATCACTTCTCTAGTTTTTAGACAAGTGTTTCGTAGAAATACAATGTCTAAGTTTTGAGAAGTTGTGGGTATAAGAATAAAGTAGAGAACCAGGTATCGCAAGTATCGGGATTCTTCAAAGAGATCGAAGATGTAGATTCTTGTGATTGGTATTCAGTTGATAGTAATGGTTTTGAGAAACTCATTTCTCTTTCAAGTTACTCATAATTGGATGGATTCCTAAGTTGAGTAATGCTGAGTAGCCACTTTCCATTAAGTTGATATGCACTGGAGACAGTTGGATAATTTGAATCTGGTTCCGATTAAATTAGTGCCTCCATTTCTATATTGTATATAGAATGATTCATATCTTAAACGATGTTAAGATACGGGGAGTTGTCCGGCTTATGCTTAAAACCAGACTCTGGATAACTCAGGGCACGTTTCCGTAATGGCAGTTTGTGGGTTGACCCGGGCTTAGACGAGGGTTGACTTTTCTACCATCTGGAAGATCAATAGTGATATTGTTCTTGACTCGCCATAGTTTTAGTAAAAATGATTTTTTTCCAGAAAACAGTAGTGGGAGTATGGTAGAACTGGAAATGATTCCAGAACCGCAAACGATTACGGAAAATTTAATAGGACCTATATATTCAATCAGGTTTGACATTCCATTAGCCACTCCGCAGATATGGTGGGTAGCCTCAGACACCCGAGAGGTACTAAGGTAGCCTCAAGGACGGTGACAGGGAGATTCTTGTTGACCCAGACTTGACACTACTGTTGTTCCAAACTATGAGACCCGGCAAGAGGATAAGTATAACGTCGTTCTAAACATGCTTTAGAAGTGTACATAGATATTATTCTGCCAGAGGGTTGTCGTAGTCAGTGGGAGCAGCGGAAGCATAGTGGGCAAGTAGCTTATGTCTATTTATAGACTTAAGCAGATATAGCAGAGATAAGATCATCTAATTTTGATGTGACAGTCATGGGTTTGACTTCATCAGAATAGGGGATGGATCTGTTAAGAAGGTAGTAGGGTGTGATGTCCTGGTATTTGGATGACATACACAAAGTAGGAAGTAAAATTCCTATACTACGATTGGTTGTACTGTGGTTGTTACACAGTTGTTTCTTCACAAAGGACATGGATATAATATCAGACATTCTGGTAACTAGATCTATGGTTCTTAGATCTAGATTTGGGTAGTTTCCCAATTTGGGTACTTTGACAGCATTCTAATGGTATTTAGAATAGATGACTCCTGGCATGGTGGTGTACCTGCAGGTGATGGAGTCACCCTCTCTAAAGGTGTCTTAGAGACTAAAGGAGAGAGGGGTCTGCATGATTGGCAGATCACTTGCTTAGGCAATTGAGTCAATCATGAGAAGTCAAGTACCACACCAGATGTAGTTTTTGCACTAGATGTGATAAATTTATATTAATCCAATCCTGAAGAAACATAAGGAAGCAGTTTTAGAACATGGGTATATGTTCTACGGATTTGATGACGGCAGCCTCCTTCGGGAGACGGTTATCATTCCAGGCTTCCAAAGTGACATAGATGATAGAGTGATTGTCAAAGTTATAGTTTTCCCTCTGACGAGGGACAGTATTATGGACAGGTGGTCCAAGAGGATACTGTGGGAGGCATGGTGCTGGAAACTGATTAGGTTCAGTGATCGATACAGTCTAAGAAATTTGAATTTGGAGTTCATTTATGAACTAGGTCCCATCAGATATTCAGACATATTCTAAGACAGGTATTACTCGATTCGGGAGATGGCTTTCTCCGCGAATTTGAGATTTAGAGAGATATAGAAAGAAACATCAGGGCGGATCCACTCACTGAGGCAATTTCTCGAACACAAGAGTTTTACAAACTAGCTTTGTGAAACTGATTAGTAGAGGAGTTGGGTGTTCGGTATCACACGGGCTGTGAGTATGCGACATCGGAATAATTAGCCTTAAGTGCAAGTGGGAGATTGTTGGAGATAGTGGCTTCAAAGTCAATTATTGGATCACAGGTACGTGATTGCAATGATTGAGGCAGGACCTATACCGATATGACAGTCTTGCTCGAGATGATAGTTTGCTATCTGGTTTGTCTTTATCATCGTATACATGCTTTAGTTCACTATTGCATGATGATAGAGCCCGTATGATTCTTGCTTGACTACCAGCAGTATGATACATCGGCCGAGGGGGAATCTGACGAAGTCTGCTACATCGGCCG
Organism: Agapanthus africanus; assembly: GCA_030015575.1. NCBI lineage: Eukaryota > Viridiplantae > Streptophyta > Magnoliopsida > Asparagales > Amaryllidaceae > Agapanthus > Agapanthus africanus. Next base: position 413,676,722 of record CM057338.1, on the reverse strand, counting down.
CATCTGTTTAAACCTTCGATACATAGTGCCATAAATCAACTTGGCATCTTCGGAGAGGTGGACGGATAGCACCTATTAGTATCTGCCCCGAATCTCAGTGCCAAGACGCCCCAGTCTTTTGCGCCGTCCTTCAGAGGGGAACAGATTCTGGCACACCCGGTTGGACCTTTTCCTCTTTCCACTCCACACTTCGTGTGTCGTATTCGCGAACGAATCGCGGTTTGTTAATGGTTGCCCTTGGGTTTCAAGTTACTAAGATTTGGTCTCTTGCTCAACAATGGGGTTCAACTGCACGAACTGCTCCAACTGCAACTGCAACCGACGCTCCGCCTCACCTGGAGGTGTAGCCTATGGACCTCAGGCGGCATCACTATTCATGATGCCGGTGGAACAAATCACCCAGGCTACTACTGGACTATTTTTCGGGACCATGCTCCCGCCAGTAAGCTTCACTTCCCCAGTGCCCGTACCAAAAGCTCCTAAGAAGTCGGTCTTCGATCGACTTACAGCTGCTGCGGCCCCTCTCAACGGGTCGCCCAACACCAATGCCTCGGTCTTCTCCAGACTAGGCCAAAACTCCTGTGGGCCCACGATGAAGCTTGCGGTCACAAAGAAGGTTATTCAAAAGAGAATAGCCAAACCTGCTCCTGAAGTCGTCAAGACGGCTTCTCCTGCGAAGGGGTCGGTCTTTACAAGACTAGCCATCCCAGTTCCCGCCCCTGCTACTAAAAGGACATCAGTCTTTAACAGGCTGACACCAGCAGCAGCCCCTCACCTGAACAGGGGGCAAGACAAGGCCATCCCCATTACAGAGCCAATTCCCACAACTCGACATGCTCAACGTCGCCACTGGCGCCGAGTGAGGAAGTCCGGAGGTAGTTCCCCTTTTGGGTTAACTCCACCAGCCCCGACGACGGAAGTTAATGCTGCTGTTCCGACTGGGAACAGCTTTGAACTGCTAAATAAAGTGCGTATGAATTCTCCTACCGCTGTACTGAAGAGGTCTCCACCTTCGTTGGAAAAGGCTGTAGGATCAAAGCTAGAACAGCTCCAATCCCCTCAACAGCTGTCCTCCAGAATCTATAAAGTCTGGCGGCAGGCCCGAGACTTGGTGATTGATCCAAATTTCTCCCGCCAGCACAAGAAGCTGAAGGTCCAACAGGAAGTCAGCCATCCTGCTAAGCCACGAAAAGCTGTCTGGGTGCGCACCTCGACGGCTCCCTCAACTTCGACCGCAACTGCGAAAAGAAGGCCGGAGAAGAACCCTGTGTCGGCGAAAAAAGCCAAAAACACTGAACCCAAACACTCTAAGTCTGGGGGCATGGTCATCCATACCGTTTACATGGCGTCTGGGAAGGAGGATAGCCGCGCTTCAACGGGCCACCGACCACTCACCCCATCCATCACAAGAGCCCAGGAGCAGCAGCAACAGAAGATCCAGGAGATGCTGACTGCGATGGCTGCGCTCACCGGACCAAAAGGAAGCCCGGAGGCGCCATCGGAGCAGCGTCGCGAACACGAGACCGATACTGAGTTCTTTCGTAGAATGCTTGAAAAGAAGGACAAGGAGGCTGCAGAACTGTTAGTTATATGTATGCCCTAGAGGCCATTACTGTACATACGATGTATATTGTAGTGGATGCTAGGACATATATAGGGAGGACTTTCTTGCTCGACATGATAGTATGCTATCTGGTTACTCTTTACCTTAACGTGTATACTGATTGTCTCTCTGTTATATGTTGGTAAAGCCCTTAGGATATGTACTCGACTACTGGGACTATGATGAGATCATACTAGTGGGGCCACGGTAGTCGACGAGTACATCCTATAATTGTTCCTAGTCGAGGGTGTATCGAGACAGGGCATCGATGCACCAGAGTAGGCTAGCGTATACGCATCTTGACCCATATGATGGGCGATGGATGATCCCATATCCATCGGTGTTTGACATCAAGGATGGTGTACGGGTGCTCAGTGGAGACTAGGTACACTGGACGGACTCGCCGAGAACTACCAGATGGTATTATACCTTACGTCAGATGGCAGTTCTTAGGTGACACTGGTACAGAGTAGTCTGTTGACCCGAGATCGTCATAGAGTCTTGTGTGATTCCCACTGTGCTTTGATTTCCATCATACCACATCCAAGAGGGCGTGCAAAAAGGTGTCTTTTGGGTACAGTCCCGAATCACATGGAGGCAATGAGCGATAGGAGGGGATTCGTCTCTCCCGGTATATGGAGTTGATGTTGTGCTGTGTTCGATTGGCTATAACCAGAAATCCCTGGCCAGGGTTGCTGAGATTTACTGGTAAGTGTCATCAGTAGTTTCTCGAACCGTTATAGACCTCATATCGACACGACTTATCGAGCTACTGGGGTCTGACGTTTACCACCCCTAGGCGAGATATGCGACATATTAGACGACGAGACCGGACTGTATGGGAGTGTTACTGTTTGGATTCACAGGAGAATGTACAGGCTTGCTTGTTGATCTTCTGAGCGCTCAATACCTGGGTAGCTGTTATGTTTAGCTGACCGCTTGCAGCTTGTAGGTGTTTGATATGATCATCACCTACTGCCGGCGTATTGACGATTCTTTAGAGTCCTACACAGAGGTTTCTTGGCTCAGTCAAAACGGAGTAGGAGCACATATGTGATATGTGTAGGACCGAGGATAATGCGGTATGTGATACCGTATTGGATCCTCGCGATATGAGATATCGACCGGGTATATGTGATATAGCCGGGTCATCGTATTAGTCGGTTATATGCGATATAGCCGGATTGTCGGATCAAGTGTTGATTCGATAATTTAATGCATAATAATATATATGATATATTAAATTACATTAACTAATATTAGCTCACTAAAAGATTCATTTTCTCACGGGATAATACATTGATATATATGTGATATATGTTAAATGTATTATTTTCAATAGTTACAAAATATATTGTATATGTGATATATAATATTTTAACATGTTAGGGTTACAAATTTAACATTGGATTAGGGTTTAAACTTGGTTAGGGTTTGGATTAGGGTTAGCTTTTGCATGAAGCTTTCATGAAGCTTCATGAAGCTTTGACTTTGTGGTTGCTTGATATTTTTGTGAGATATTATGTTAACCCAATCCAAACCATTAACCCTAGTTAACTCTCTACAAGAGTTAACTCTCTCATGCTTAACCCTTGGTTAGATTTGTAACCACTACAATAATTCATTGTTCATCACAAAAGAAAAGAAGGTTATCATCTTCATTGATCTTCTTCTTCCTTGAGCTTCTTTATGAAAAAGCTTTCTTTTGTGATGAAAGTGAGTGAGAAAAAGATTATAAATGAGAGCAAAAATCCTACTTCATCATCCTCATCTATCCTTGCCATTTAGATGAGGGTGTTCACTTCATTTTATGAGTGTTAGCTTGTGTTAATGAAACTTCAAGGTAGATCATCTTAGTATCGAAGATCGGAAGCAAAGGTTGCATCATTCTCTTCGTGAAGCCTCTCGAGAGTCCAGAACACGATGATCGCAGCGAAGGGACCTCAACACGGAGCTTAAGAAGTGAAGGACTGGATCTACAAAGGTTGTAATCCCTCTCACTTAGTGTTAAAGAGTTTAACATGTTCGTTTTCGCCTAAACCCTAGTTTCAAGATCCGGCTTCAGGTTGTTCGGCACGGCTAATTTTTTAATCGGGCATGGTTGATACCTCGTCGACCCTTGTGCGCGTGCTTAGCAACCCTACAGTGGTATCAGAGCCAGGTTAGAGCTTTAGGCGAAGTGTAAGCGAAGTTTAAAGTCCGATCGAAACACGAAACCCTAATCCGAACCCTTCTCTGGACATTTTCAGAAAATGTGATTTTTTCCAAATTAAAAATTCTCAAAAAAATCAGCAGGGTATTATAGGAATTACTGGAAAATACGAGACATTAATTCCATCATATATCCACGGAACCGCGGCCATGACCTACCTTTGGCCGCGGAACCGCGGCCGTACAGTGAGATGATGCTTTGTACTTTGTACAGTAATTATTATTAGTGGTTCCTAATTCTTATGGGTATTTTTATTTCTGCTCAAGTGTTGAGTTTTTCAGGGGTGTATTGGGGACTCGTAGATTCGATCGGATATTTTAACTTTGTTTTGTTTTTCCAGGTAATTTTTAGAAACTGTTAAAAAGTTCGACCGGATATCAATAACTCACTTTTTCCCGACCCGGAAAATTTCCAAGTGTTGGATTTTTCCGTTGTTTAAGAATGTTCTAAGTCGTGCAAGTAACGCGATGGAACCTCTAGAAGACAACAAACCTTACTCGATTATGTGACCGTCTTGAACTGCCTGTAAACCTTAGGGTTTGGGGCAGTACGGCGTGCCACATGTGAGGCGTTGGCTTGACCCTTCTACGGCTGGACCATTGGTACTGTGGCATGTGATGGATGTTTTTAAACTGATTTCAAGTGTTGAGATATATTGGGGAAATCTTGGGTGTTTGATTATTCGATCGGAAAGTTTAACATTGTCTATTTATCTGGAATGTGATACAATATTTGGAATCCACAGGTAGTTATGAGATAGCTAATTTGAATGTTATAAATATAGCAGTTTAGTCTCAGATGATCGGTTGCCACGGAATTTTGATGTGATCAAAAGTCCGTCGCAATCACGTAGCGTACGCGGATACTCGCCGGGTAAACTTAATAGACAGCCATGCCCCAAAGCCCCAACCAAGTGACTGTAGGAGAACCCCGTCGCCAAAAGCATCTGTTCGGGTGCTCGCGGCAGCGGTGTTCCGCCTTAGTCCACTTCGTCGATGGTATCGGGGGTGCGGCCGTCTACTAAAGTTTGCGACGAGCATGCGATCAGGACGTCAGGAATTTTGTTGAATTGCCCGACTTGATATTGAAAAGAATTTTCGATAATGAGACTAAAATGCGGGGTTTATAATTGTTAGGCATGCGATGTCTAAGGAATTCATTTGGTTAGGCATGCGATGTCTAAAGAGGTTGCGGATTCCAACTGTTGTAGTTTTACACTTTCTTTTCTGTGACCGTAAGCGTAGTATGTTGTGTATCGCCAGCTTCGTTGCTATACATCAACGACAATCGGGATACGCATACTTGCTTACGTTGATGATATGAGATATTATGTGTTGCTGTGATATGTTGTATTGGCTCGTCGCGTTTGAATAGCCGGGTTTTTTTGTGAGATGAGAGTTTTTCTTTTTCATTCATGTAAAATTCATTTGTATGTAATATTCTTTAATTGGGGCACTTCCGGGATGAGGTTGATGTCGCCACTTGTATATTATTTACTTTTCCGCATTAGGTAGACCCAAGGAGGGGAGCACAAGTAACCGGGTTCTAAGGTCCAGTGGAAGACCATCTCGAGGAGTCGAGACCGGGTCTCCTAACCCAAGAATTGGTAGTGTTATTTGCCGCTCTCGTAGGGGTCTAGGGATGTGGGTTTGGCTATTCATCACGACCGTGGAATCCGTGTTTTATACAGGCTCGTATTAAAACACGGACGTCCTAGTATATCCAATATTTCATATATGTTCTTCTGCTGCAATGTTCTGTGATGAGATCATATTACTGCCTGAGACGAATGTTTATATTATATATATGAGATATATGTTATATTGCCGATTTCGTTTCAAATGTGATGCTTGTGAAGCATAAAAAAATGGGACTTCATTAATGAGATTAATGAAATAAAAGAAACCTAAAGATGTTGTAGAAACTTGTTTAAAAACAGGTAGCTCTAGTTCTTACTTTGCATAGCGGTGTTCCTTGTAGAACATCCAGCACCTTATTCGATAAGGAAAGAGCCGAGATCCCTTCACCGGGAGTGACCTCTTTAGTGAAACTAGCAGATGCTACAAACTCGGTTTGTCTTTTGATTGCTTCTATAGTTCTTGCTTTGCATAGTGGTATATATGATATACCCTGCACCTTATTCGATAAGGAAAGGGCCGACGATCCCTTCACCGGGAGTGACCCCTTTAGTAAAACTAGAAAAGCCTTAAAAACACTCCATTTAAAATCACTCGATTCTACAACGATATTAAGTTCATTACGCAAAGGGTTTTCTGAAAAACCCGTCGTAGCCCTCCGTCATTTCAGATAAGTACTGGTTAGTATTCGTGCTGCGTTTGTTGACCTTAGCCAAGGCGTAGTGTGCGGTAGCTGATTAGTGCTTATCTGTATAAGCATATGATGCGATTGAGTTAGGGTAGTCGTGCGACTTTGTTGACCTTAGCCAAGGGTCGTGCGGGTGGGTTTAATTCAATCGGGAAATGACGGGTTGAACTTGGCTAGCACTTATGATATGTTGACCTTAGCCAAGGTCATAAGATGCTAGGGGCAAAATATTATTGGGAATTTCAAGTGTTGAAATTTGCAATGAGATTGCATACCTTCTATGAGATAGTTGGATCCCGATACCCGCTGCGAGTAAGAGTTACTCCTGGGAGAGTTTTGTTAGTAGTATGTATGCCCTAGAGGCCAGTATTGTACAGATGATGTATATTATATTGGATGCTTGGACATATATAGAGATGACTTTCTTGCTCGACATGATAGTATGCTATCTGGTTGACCTTTATCTTAACATGTACACTTGTCTCTTTATACTGTCTTATAGTTACATGTTGGTAAAGCCCTTAGGATGTGTACTTGACTACCTGGACTATGATGCAGATCATACTAGTGGGGACATGGTAGTCTATAAGTACATCCTTCAAGGTCCCTAGTCGTGGGTGTATCGAGACGAGGCATCGATATACCAGAGTAGACTAGCGTATACGCTTCTCGACCCATGTGATGGGCGATGGATGATCCCATATCCATTGGTGTTTGACATCAGAGATGGTATACGGGTGCTCAGTGGAGACTGAGTACACTGGACGGACTCGCCGAGAACTCCCAGATGGTATTATACCTCACGTCAGATGGCAGTTCTCAGGTGACACTTGTACAGGTTAGTCTGTAGACCCGAGATCGTCATAGAGTCTTGTGTGATTCCCACCGTGCTTCGATCTCCACCTTACCACGTCCATGAGGGCGTGCAAAACGGTGGTCTTTGGGTACAGTCCCGAGTCACATGGAGGCAATGAGCGATAGGAGGGGTTTCGTCTCTCCCGGTATTGGGAGTTGATGTTGCGCTGTGCTCGATTGGCCGTAACAGGGAAGTCCCTGGCCAGGGCTGATCAGAGATTTACTGGTAAGTGTTACCAGTAGTTTCTCGACCCGTTATGAGCCTCACATCGGCACGACTTAACAGGTTATTGGGGTCTGACGTTTACTACCCCTAGACTTGATATGCGACATATCAGACGAAGAGACCGGACTGTACGGTAAGTGTTACTGGTCGGATTCGCAGGATTGTGAGCGGGCTAGCTCGTCGATCTTCTGATCGCTCAATACTCGGATGGCCGTTACGTTTAGCAGACCGCTTGCGGCTTGTGGGTGCTTGATATGATCATCATCTGCTACCGGAGTATTGACGAGTCTTTAGAGTCCTACACAGAGGTTTCCTAGCTCAAGCGAAACGAAATAGGAGCGCATATGAGATATGTGCAGGACCGAGAATGATGTGTGTATATGATACCGCATTTCATTCTCGCGATATATGTTTCGATTGGTTATATTCGATATGACCTAGTTATTGAATCATTGATTCGATAAATCGATGCATAGAATACTAGTCGGTTATGTGCGACATGACCGGATCATTGAATCAAGTGTTGATTTAATGATTTAATGTATAATTATATATTTGATATATTACTTTGCATTAACTAGTATTGGTTCACTTTAAACGGATTTTTCTCACTTGATGCACATTGTATATGTGATATACTTTTGTATACATATTTGTATCATGTTTGATGATACATGATCTTGTTGTTAAGTATAAAGAATTAAACCATGGTTAAAAGTTGATTAGGGTTTTGCATTTTCATCTATTTATTTATTTATTTGTTTGAAAAGAATTATGATGAGAATGGTGGCTCTTTTTGTTTTAAGTTGAAGCTTCATGAAGCTTTGACTTTTGTAACCATCCTTATCTTCATGCTTAACCCTAACCCTCTCTAGTGACCATGGTTTATTCTCTACACTTAACCTAGGTTAGAACATGATAAGTATTTATTTTTATTATTCTTTTTAAGAAGACTTATCATATTCTTTCTTCTTGATCTCCTTCTTCTTCAAGAGAGAAAACTAGTTGCCATCAATGGCAACATGAGCAAAAGTGAGTGAAATCCAAATCTAAAGTGTACCCACCTCCTATTTCTTCACCCTCTACCTCTTGCCAAGTTGTTTTGGGTGTTTACTTCACAAGTTTCACAAGTTTGTGAAGTCGGAGCTTGAACTAGTGCAACCTCGACGTAGATCGTCTTTGACACAAAGCCGACGACCTATTCCGCACATTATTCCGATGAAGCCGACGAATGAGTCGAGGGTTCATGATGGACAGTGAGGGCATGATCACGTGGAGCTAAGGAGGTGGAAATCCGGATCTACAAAGGTTGTAGCATCTAACCCATAGTTAAGTAGTTAACTAGTTTTCCGTTTCGCCTAAACATCTAGTCTAAAGATCCGTAGTCTAGGGTTTCTCGGCACCAAATTTTTTAAATTGGCATGTCCGATGCCTTGTGAGACCTTACTTGAGTGCCTAGGAACCTTTCACTGGTATCAGAGCCTAGCTAGAGCCTTAGGCGAAGTCCAGACGGAATTTGAAGTCCGAACGAACCCGAATCCCGATCACAAAAATGCTCTCTGTCCCGATTTTAAAAATGTGGATTTTTGTGTATTAAAAATGTCCAGGAAATTCAGTAAACAATTCTAAGGATTACGGTAAAAACTCAGGCTCATGATTCAATTAAACGGCGGCGGAACCGCGGCAGAAGCCCTGCTTCTGCGGCGGTTCCGCGGCGGTTTGTTGACATCATCATTCACTGTTTGTACTGTAATTCATTATTTCTGGTGCTGGATTTTCTGGAATTTTTTAATATTTATTCAAGAGTTGAATTTTCAGCAGTTGTTTTGGGGATTCGGTGTTTCGATCGGGTTATCAAATTTTGTCTATTTGGTTTTCCGGATAAATTTTAGAATATGTTAAAAAGTTCGACCGGATATAAATACCCAATTTTTCCCCTGTCGAGAAATTTCCAAGTGTTGGATTTTTCCGTAGTTTAACGACGTTCTAAGTAGTGCAAGTAACGCGATGGACCCTCTAGAAGACAACAAACCTTAACTCGATTATGTGACCGTCTTGAACTGCCCTTTGAACCTTCGGGTTTGGGGCAGTACGGCGTGCCACATGTGAGGCGTTGGCTTGACCCTTCTACGGCTGGACCGTCGGTACTGAGGCACGAACTGAATGTTGTTAGACTTATTTCATGAGTTGGACTGTATCGGGAAAACTTGGGTATTCGACTGTTCGATCGGAAAGTTTAACATTATCTGTTTATCTGGAATGTGATACAATAATTGGAATTCACAAACAGTTATGAGATAACTGGATGAATGTTATAAATTTAGCAGTTTAGTCCCATTTGATATTGAAAAGAGTTTTCAATAATGAGACTAAAATGCGGGATTTATATCTGTTAGGCATGCGATGTCTAAAGAAGTTGCGGATTCCAATTGTTGTAGTTTTAAACTTTCTTTTCTGTGACCGTAAGTGTAGTATGTTCATATCGCCGGTTTCGTTGCTATACGTCAACGACAATTGGGGTATGCATACTTACTTACGTTGATGACATGTGATGTTATGTGTTGCTGGATATGTTATATTGGATCGTCGTATTCGAATAGCCGGGGGTTTTTATGTGAGATGAGTGTTTTTCATTTTCATTCATGTAAAAACTTGTATGTAATATTCTTTTATTTGGGGCACTTCCAGGTAGCGGAAGATGTCACCTTTTGTATATTATTTACTTTTCCGCATTAGGATAGACCCAAGGAGGGGAGCACAAGTAACCGGGTTCTGGGGTCCAGAGGGAGACCAACTCGAGGAGTCGAGTCCGAGTCTCCTAACCCTAGAATTGGCAGGGTTGCTTGCCGCTCTCGTAGGGGTCTAGGGGTGTGGGATTGGCTATTCGTCACGACCGTGGAATCCGTGTTTTATACTGGCTCGTATTGAAAACACGGACGTCCTAGTATATCCAATATTTCATATGTATATTCTGCTGCGATATCTGTGTTGTGACTCTGTGATGGATTTATTATATGATATATATGATATATTATATAGACGTTACTTATGTTTTACACCCGCGCTAGCCCTGCCCTGCTCTGTCGTTAGTTACCTAACCTAACGGTGCACGAGGGGACATCGAGGCGAATGCGGATGGCATAAGTGTACGTCATATCTATCTGTGATGTTTAGGTATTTAAATGATGGGATTTCATTAATGTGATTAATGAAAGAAAAGAAACCTAAGATGTTGTGGAATCGAATTTTTAAAATAAAACAGGTAGCTACAGTTCTTGCTTTGCACAGCGGTATATATGATATACCCCGCACCTTATTCGATGAGGAAAGGACCGAGATCCCTTCACCGGGAGTGACTCCTTTAGCAATAACTGGCAGATGCTACAGACTCGGTTTGCTTTTGATTGCTTTTGGGTTTTTGCTTTGCACAGTGATATATATGATATATCCCGCACCTCATTCGACGAGGAAAGGACCGAGATCCCTTCACCGGGAGTGACTCCTTTAGCAAAACTGGGAAAAGCCTCAAAATCACTCCATTTCAAAACTTCATTTGATTCTACAACGATATCAAGTTCATTACGCTCATGGTTTTATGAAAACCTGCATAGCCCTCCGTCATTTCAGATAAATCCTACTTAGTATTCGTGCTACGTTTGTTGACCTCCGTCAAGGCGTAGTGTGCGGTAGCTAACTAGTATTTGTCTGCTTATGCATATGATGCAGATTGGATTAGGGTAGTCGTACGACCTTGTTGACCTTCGTCAAGGGTCGTGCGGGTGGGTTTGATTCAATCAAGAAATGACGGGTTGAACTTGACTTGCACCCTGTGGTTTGTTGACCTCCGTCAAGATCATAGGATGCTTGGGGCAAAATATTATCGGGAATTTCAAGTGTTGAAATTTGCAATGAGATTGCATACCTTCTATGAGATAGTTGGATCCCGATACCCGCTGCGAGTAAGAGTTACTCCTGGGAGAGTTTTACACAGTGCAATTAGCCGATCAAGTAGGTGTCTAGAAAGGTGTTAACGAGGTTACGCCTCTGGGAAAATGAGGTTTACATTAATTAGGTTCGTGCGAAAGCACGGGGGACCTCCCTCAAAGTACCGACACTGGCCTGGCTGAAAGATTGGCGAACTTGTAGTGTGTAATTAATCCCGGCTAGTCTTTCCTTTTAGGGTTTGGAGGAAGATTTGATAAAAAGCAGTGGGAGCCATCCTGATTAGATAAGATAAAAACCAATCTGATCTTGCACGAGCATACGCTAAAGTGTTTTCTTCTCTCTCTCTCCAGGTAGCGACCAGTTCATGCCTTAATCAAGATAATAATTTGGATGTATTGACCGAACCCGCATGTTATACTGTGCTGGGGAACGTTGGTTCCGTTCTTTCCTATAAGAGTTATAGGAATGAACAGGATATAGGGGAATACCAGAATTCCCATGCCACCCGAATGAAGAAAGTACATGTTGATGCATTTTCTTCGGGTGTGTTCGTTACTGAGAACTGTTTCTCCATTTCCTCTACGTCCTTGGTATTGGATACCGGGTCGGGATCCCATATATGTAATCAGTTACATGGGCTAAGGAAAGGTAGAGAACTTGGAGAAGGTGATAAAGACATTAGAGTTGGAAATGGTGCAATTGTTGCAGCTAAGACTGTCGGGGAATATCACCTTGTATTACCAACTGGTAATACATTGGTTCTGAACGAATGCTATTACATGCCGAACCTGATATGCAACATTATATCAGTTTCTTTATTAAGTAAAGAGGGATATAATTTTGTATTACAGGACAATGTTATGAACATTTTCCGTAACCAAAAGTTGGTTGGATCAGGCACGTTATGCAATGGCATTTATGTTCTAAATCAATCAACAGTTCTGAGCATAACAAACACACACAAGAGGAAGAGTTCAGAACTGAACGAATCCTTCTTGTGGCATTGTAGACTGGGTCACATCAATGTGACACGACTAGCTAAGTTGCATAAAGATGGATATTTAAATCCGTTTGAATTTTCATCTTATGACACTTGCCAGTCATGTCTCAAAGGCAAGATGACCAAGACTCCGTTTACGGGACACGGAGAAAGAGTTACCGAACTCTTAGGACTGATACATAGTGATGTATGCGGTCCCATGTCTACACATGCCAGGGATGGTTCTTCGTACTTCATTACATTCACTGACGATCTCTCTAGATTCGGATATGTGTTCTTGATGAAACACAAATCAGAAGCTTTTGAGAAATTTAGAGAATATAAACAAAAAGTTGAGAACCAAACCGGAAAAAGTATTAAAATCCTACGATCTGATCGAGGAGGTGAATACTTGAGCATTGAATTCCTGGACTTCCTAAAAGAGAATGGGATTCTCTCTCAGCTAACTCCTCCGTATACACCACAGCACAACGGTGTATCGGAGCGGAGAAACCGCACCCTATTAGATATGGTGCGCTCTATGATGAGTGTAGCTGAGTTACCTGTTTCCTTCTGGGGATATGCACTGGAAACGACATCATACCTACTGAACAGGGTTCCCACCAAATCTGTGCCTACCACACCATATGAGATATGGGAAGGGAAGAGACCATATCTTAACTTTATAAAGATATGGGGTTGCCCGGCCTATGTCAAAAGACAAAAACCGGACAAACTCGAGGCAAGATCTGTTTTGTGTAAGTTTGTTGGATATCCCAAACATTCGCGAGGGTATATCTTCTACCACAGTGAGGAACAAAGAGTGTTTGTTGCTCAACATGCTACCTTTTTAGAAAAGGAATTTCTTGCAAAAGAAATTAGTGGCTCTGCGGTAGAACTGGAAGAGGTTCCAGCTGAACAAAACACAACAGAAGATTTAGTGGAACCAGAGCATTCAGTAGCTTCCGACGAACCTCAGCCACTCCGCCGATCTAGTAGGGTTCCTCGCCAACCTGAGAGATACTACGGTTTTCTCATAGATGGTGGGAGCGAGGATTGCATCATGGAGGATGATGACCCAACTAGCTTCGAGCAGGCCATCACGAGTGGGGACTCAGTGAAATGGCTGGATGCTATGCGGTCTGAGATGGATTCCATGTACACCAACAAAGTATGGACTTTGGAAGTTGCTCCTGAAGGGGTAAAACCCATTGGGAGCAAGTGGATATTCAAGAAGAAACTTGGTGTAGATGGGAAAGTGGAGACTTTCAAAGCTAGACTTGTAGCAAAAGGTTTTCGTCAAAGACCAGGTGTGGACTATGACGAGACCTTTTCTCCAGTGGCTATGCTTAAATCCATCCGGATCATGCTTGCCATCGCTTCTTATCATGATTACGAAATCTGGCAAATGGATGTTAAGACCGCCTTTCTAAATGGTGATTTAGAAGAGTGCGTGTACATGACTCAGCCAGAGGGCTTCGTAGACAGTGGGAGCAGCGGGAAGGTGTGCAAGCTGCTTAAATCCATTTATGGATTAAAGCAAGCATCGCGGAGTTGGAACATCTGCTTTGACGTCGTTATCAAAGAGTTTGATTTCGTCAAAAATCCAGATGAACCTTGTATCTACAAGAAGGTGGCAGAGAGTAAGGTTGTCTTCCTCGTATTGTACGTGGACGACATACTCTTGATAGGAAATGATATTCCTATGCTGCAATCGGTCAAGCTCTTCTTATCACAAAGATTCTCAATGAAAGATCTTGGTGATGCCTCCTGCATATTGGGAATTAGGATCTATAGAGATAGATCCAAACGGATTTTGGGATTGTCCCAATCCAGGTACATTGACACCATACTAAAGAGGTTTAGTATGGAAGAGTCCAAGCGTGGGAATTTACCCACGATCTCTGGAGTCACTCTCTCCAAAGAGATGTCTCCCAAGACTGATTTGGAGAGAGCTCGCATGCAAGGGATACCCTATGCTTCGGCAGTAGGCTCTATCATGTATGCGATGCTATGTACCAGACCCGATGTAGCATACTCACTAAGTATAGTGAGCAGGTATCAAGCTGATCCTGGAGAGAGTCACTGGACAGCTGTGAAGAGCATTCTCAAGTACTTGCGAAGGACTAGAGATATGTTCTTGGTGTATGGTAACGGAGAACTCCAAGTGGAGTCCTTTACCGATTCGAGCTTCCAGAGTGATAAGGACGACTCTAAGTCACAGTCGGGCTTTGTCTTTACCCTTTACGGAGGGGCGGTTAGCTGGAAGAGTTCCAAGCAGGAAACCGTGGCAGACTCGACGATGGAGGCTGAATACATCGCTGCCAACGATGCTGCTAAAGAAGCTGTCTGGATCAAGAAGTTCATTTCTGAACTTGGAGTGGTTCCATCCATTGAGCATCCAATACCTTTGTATTGCGATAACAATGGAGCGGTGGCTTTAGCCAAGGAACCCAGGTCCCATCAGCGATCCAGGCATATTCTGAGGCGGTATCACCTGATCCGGGAGATAGTTGATCGCCGGGAGATCGAGGTCAGGAGAGTTGACACGAAGAACAACACGGCGGATCCACTTACGAAGGCCATTCCCCAGACACAGTTTGAGAGACTCTTCGGGATGCTCGGTATGCGATACTACAGCAGCTGGCCCTAGTGCAAGTGGGAGATTGTTAGTAGTATGTATGCCCTAGAGGCCAGTATTGTACAGATGATGTATATTATATTAGATGCTTGGACATATATAGAGATGACTTTCTTGCTCGACATGATAGTATGCTATCTGGTTGACCTTTATCTTAACATGTACACTTGTCTTTTTATACTGTCTTATAGTTACATGTTGGTAAAGCCCTTAGGATGTGTACTTGACTACCTGGACTATGATGCAGATTAAACTAGTAGGGACATGGTAGTCTATAAGTACATCCTTCAAGGTCCCTAGTCGTGGGTGTATCGAGACGGGGCATCGATATACCAGAGTAGACTAGCGTATACGCTTCTCGACCCATGTGATGGGCGATGGATGATCCCATATCCATTGGTGTTTGACATCAGATATGGTATACGGGTGCTCAGTGGAGACTGAGTACACTGGACGGACTCGCCGAGAACTCCCAGATGGTATTATACCTCACGTCAGATGGCAGTTCTCAGGTGACACTTGTACAGGTTAGTCTGTAGACCCGAGATCGTCATAGAGTCTTGTGTGATTCCCACCGTGCTTCGATCTCCACCTTACCACGTCCATGAGGGCGTGCAAAACGGTGGTCTTTGGGTACAGTCCCGAGTCACATGGAGGCAATGAGCGATAGGAGGGGTTTCGTCTCTCCCGGTATTGGGAGTTGATGTTGCGCTGTGCTCGATTGGCCGTAACAGGGAAGTCCCTGGCCAGGGCTGATCAGAGATTTACTGGTAAGTGTTACCAGTAGTTTCTCGACCCGTTATGAGCCTCACATCGGCACGACTTAATAGGTTATTGGGGTCTGACGTTTACTACCCCTAGACTTGATATGCGACATATCAGACGAAGAGACCGGACTGTACGGTAAGTGTTACTGGTCGGATTCGCAGGAGTGTGAGCGGGCTAGCTCGTCGATCTTCTGATCGCTCAATACCCGGATGGCCGTTACGTTTAGCAGACCGCTTGCGGCTTGTGGGTGCTTGATATGATCATCATCTGCTACCGGAGTATTGACGAGTCTTTAGAGTCCTACACAGAGGTTTCCTAGCTCAAGCGAAACGAAATAGGAGCGCATATGAGATATGTGCAGGACCGAGAATGATGTGTGTATGTGATACCGCATTTCATTCTCGCGATATATGTTTCGATTGGTTATATTCGATATGACCTAGTTATCGAATCATTGATTCGATAAATCGATACATAGAATACTAGTCGGTTATGTGCGACATGACCGGATCATTGAATCAAGTGTTGATTTAATGATTTAATGTATAATTATATATTTGATATATTACTTTGCATTAACTAGTATTGGTTCACTTTAAACGGATTTTTCTCACTTGATGCACATTGTATATGTGATATACTTTTGTATACATATTTGTATCATGTTTGATGATACATGATCTTGTTGTTAAGTATAAAGAATTAAACCATGGTTAAAAGTTGATTAGGGTTTTGCATTTTCATCTATTTATTTATTTATTTGTTTGAAAAGAATTATGATGAGAATGGTGGCTCTTTTTGTTTTAAGTTGAAGCTTCATGAAGCTTTGACTTTTGTAACCATCCTTATCTTCATGCTTAACCCTAACCCTCTCTAGTGACCATGGTTTATTCTCTACACTTAACCTAGGTTAGAACATGATAAGTATTTGTTTTTATTATTCTTTTTAAGAAGACTTATCATATTCTTTCTTCTTGATCTCCTTCTTCTTCAAGAGAGAAAACTAGTTGCCATCAATGGCAACATGAGCAAAAGTGAGTGAAATCCAAATCTAAAGTGTACCCACCTCCTATTTCTTCACCCTCTACCTCTTGCCAAGTTGTTTTGGGTGTTTACTTCACAAGTTTCACAAGTTTGTGAAGTCGGAGCTTGAACTAGTGCAACCTCGACGTAGATCGTCTTTGACACAAAGCCGACGACCTATTCCGCACATTATTCCGATGAAGCCGACGAATGAATCGAGGGTTCGTGATGGACAGCGAGGGCATGATCACGTGGAGCTAAGGAGGTGGAAATCCGGATCTACAAAGGTTGTAGCATCTAACCCATAGTTAAGTAGTTAACTAGTTTTCCGTTTCGCCTAAACATCTAGTCTAAAGATCCGTAGTCTAGGGTTTCTCGGCACCAAATTTTTTAAATTGGCATGTCCGATGCTTTGTGAGACCTTACTTGAGTGCCTAGGAACCTTTCAAGTTTTACACATTACAATTAGCCGATCAAGTAGGTGTCTAGAAAGGTGTTAACGGGGTTACGCCTCTGGGAAAATGAGGTTTACTTTAATTAGGTTCATGCGAAAGCACGGGGGACCTCCCTCAAAGTACCGACACTGGCCTGGCTGAAAGATTGGCGAACTTGTAGCGTGTAATTAATCCCGGCTAGTCTTTCCTTTTAGGGTTTGAAGGAAGATTTGATTAAAACAGTGGGAAACATCCTGATTAAATATATTAGATAACCAATCTAATCTTGCAAGAGCATACGCTGAGTGTTTTCTTCTCTCTCTCTCCTGGTAGCGACCATATCACGCCTTAATCAAGATAATAGTACGAATATATTAACCGAACCCGCTTGTTATACTGAGCTGGGGAACGTTGGTCCCGCTCCAACTTATAATTGTTATAAGACAGAGCAGGAAATTGGGGATTACCAGAATTCCCGTGCCGCCCAAACGAAGAAAGTGCATGCTGATGCATCATCTTCGGGTGTGTTCATTACAGAGAACTGTTTCTCAGTATCCTTTACGTCCTGGGTATGAGATACCGGATCAGGATCCCGCATATGTAATTTGTTACATGGGCTACAAATAGGTAGAGAACTGAGAACGGGTGATAAGTTTCATGAGATAGAAACGGTGCAAGTGTTGCAGCCAAGTCTGTTGGTCACTATCACCCTGTATTACCAGAATACATTGGTTCTGAACAAATGTTATTAGATACCGAACCTGATACAACATCATATCAGTCTCTTTATTAGTAAAGAAGTGATATAATTTTTTATTGTTGGATAATGTTTTGAACATTTCCTATATCAAGAGTTGATCGGTTCAGGCACGTTATCTAAAAGCATTAACGTTCTAAATCAAACTACAGTTCTTAGTATACGGAACACACACAAGAGGAAGAGTTCAGAAATGAACGAATCCTTCTTGAGGTATTGTAGACTAGGTCAAATCAATGCGACCCGACTAGCTGAAGTTACATTTAGATGCATATTTAAATCTGTTTGAATTTACATCTTGTGAAACTTGCCGGTCATGTCACAAAGATACGGTGACCATAGCTCTGTTTATTGGAAACAGAGAAAGAGTTAGTGAACTCTTGGGATTGATACATGCTGATGTATGAAAGTCTCCTGTCTACACATGCCAGGACCGGTTCTTTGTACTTCATTACATTCTCTGATGATCTCTCAAGATTCATACATATGTTCCTGTTGAAACACAAGTCCGAAGCTTTTGAGATATTCACAGAATATAAGTTAGAAGTAGAGAACCAAAAACGGGTATAAGCATTATGTCCTTTGATGTGATCAGGGAGGAGAATACTTGAGCACGGAATTCCTAGATTATTCTAAAGGAGAATGAGATTCTCTCTCAGCATTACTCCTCCGTATACACCACAGCACGTCGGTGTATCGGGGCGGAGCAATAGCACCCTATGTGATATGGTGTGCTCTATGATGAGTACTTCTGAGTTTCCTATTTCCTTTTCGGAGTTATGCACTTGAGAAGCTGCATACCTATTGAATAGGGTTCAAATCAAATCAGTTGCCTACCACTTCATATGTGATATGGAAAGGGAAGAGCCCATATCTTAAATTTGTTAAGATTTGGGGTTGTCCGGCCTATGTCTAAAAAGCAAAATCCGTACAAGCTCGAGGCAAAGTCAGATCTGTGGAAGTTTGTTGGATATCCCAAGCATACGCAAGGGAATATATTCTACCTAACCGAGGAACAAAAATGTTTTGTTTCTCAACATGCCACCTTTGTGAAAGGGAATTTCTTGTGAAGAAATTAGTGGTCATGAGGTAGAACTGGAAGGAGTTCCAGCTATACAAACTACAGCAGATGATTTGGTAGAACCAAAGGATTCAATAGTAACCAACGAACCTCAGCCTCTCCGCCAATCTAGTAGGGTTCCTCACCCACCTGAGAGATACTTCGGTTTCTCTATGACAGTGGGAGCGAGGATTACATCATGAGATGATGACCCAACTAGTTTCGAGCTGGCCATCAGGAGTGGGACTCTGTAAGAATGGCTGGATGCTTATCGATCTGAGATGGAATCCTTATACACCAACAAAGTATGGACTTTGGATGCTCTATCTGAAGGGTTAAATCCCCATCAGGAGCAAGTATATCTTGAGAAGATTACTAGGTGTACATGGAAAAGTTGAGACTTTCAAAGCTATGCTTAAGTCTATCCAGATCCTACTTGACACGGCTATATACCATGACTACGATATCTGGTGGTTGGGTGCCATGACTGCTTTTCTAAATGATGTTTTAGAAGAGAACGTCTATAAGTACACAGCCAGAGGGCTTCGTAGACAGTGGGAGCAGCGGAAACGCGTGCAAGATGCTTTATGTGATAAAGCAGGCATCGCGGAGTTGGAACATCTATTTTGATGTGGAAGTCAAAGAGTTTGACTTCATCAAAATGGTAGATGAACCTTGTATATACAAAAAGGTAGTAGGGAGTATGGTGGTGATCCTCATAGAGTATGTGGATGACATACTCTTGATAGGGAAAGTGTTTCCTATGCTACGCTCGGTCAGTCTCCGCTTATCACAAGGATTCTCCATATAGGATCAAAGTGATACCTCCTAAATCCTGGGTTTTGGATCTATGAGATAGTTCTAATTGGATGTCAGGATACTCACTAGTTGTAGTGAGATGGTATCAATCGATCCTGGGGAGAATCACTGGAAAGGTTCCAGGGTGATAAGGACGACTGAATGTCAGTTGCAGGCTTGTCTATACCCTCAGTGGAGGGACGGTATGTTGGAAGAGTTCCAAGCTATATACCGTGACTTACTAGACGATTAAAGGCAAGATACATCGTTACCAAGGATGCTACCAAAGAGGCAGTCTGGATATATATAATTTCATGAGATGAACTTCGTTCCTACCATTGTGTGATAATGGAGTTGTGGCTTTTGCCTAGGAACTCCCGTCCCATCAAAAATCCAGATATAATTCTTAGACAGTATCACCTGATCATGGAGATGGTTGATCTCCAGGGAGATCGAGGTTAGGAGAGTAGACACAGAGGACAACAGCGCGGATCCACTCACGAAGGCCTTTTTCCCAGTAGAGACTTTTATGGGATGGTTGAGTATGAGATACTTCAACCGCAGCTAATTGTTGGGTATGTGATACCGCAACAGATGGCCCTAGTGCAAGTGGGTGATTGTTAGTTATATGTATGCCCTAGAGGCCATTACTGTACATACGATGTATATTGTAGTGGATGCTAGGACATATATAGGGAGGACTTTCTTGCTCGATATGATAGTATGCTATCTGGTTACTCTTTACCTTAACGTGTATACTGATTGTCTCTCTGTTACATGTTGGTAAAGCCCCTAGGATATGTACTCGACTACTGGGACTATGATGAGATCATACTAGTGGGGCCATGGTAGTCGACGAGTACATCCTATAATTGTTCCTAGTCGAGGGTGTATCGAGACAGGGCATCGATGCACCAGAGTAGACTAGCGTATACGCATCTTGACCCATATGATGGTCGATGGATGATCCCATATCCATCGGTGTTTGACATCAAGGATGGTGTACGGGTGCTCAGTGGAGACTGGGTACACTGGACGGACTCGCCGAGAACTCCCAGATGGTATTATACCTTACGTCAGATGGCAGTTCTCAGGTGACACTGGTACAGAGTAGTCTGTTGACCCGAGATCGTCATAGAGTCTTGTGTGATTCCCACTGTGCTTTGATTTCCATCATACCACGTCCAAGAGGGCATGCAAAAAGGTGTCTTTTGGGTACAGTCCCGAATCACATGGAGGCAATGAGCGATAGGAGGGGATTCGTCTCTCCCGGTATAGGGAGTTGATGTTTTGCTGTGTTCGATTGGATATAACCAGAAATCCCTGGCCAGGGTTGCTGAGATTTACTGGTAAGTGTTATCAGTAGTTTCTCGAACTGTTATAGACCTCATATCGACACGACTTATCGAGCTACTGGGGTCTGACGTTTACCACCCCTAGGCGAGATATGCGACATATCAGACGACGAGACCGGAATGTACGGGAGTGTTACTGTTTGGATTCATAGGAGAATGTACAGGCTTGCTTGTTGATCTTCTGAGCGCTCAATACCTGGGTAGCTGTTACGTTTAGCTGACCGCTTACAACTTGTGGGTGTTTGATATGATCATCACCTACTGCCGGCGTATTGACGATTCTTTAGAGTCCTACACAGAGGTTTCTTGGCTCAGGCAAAACGGAGTAGGAGCACATATGTGATATGTGCAGGACCGAGGATAATGCGGTATGTGATACCGTATTGGATCCTCTCGATATGAGATATCGACCGGGTATATGTGATATAGCCGGGTCATCGTATTAGTCGGTTATATGCGATATAGCCGGATTGTCGGATCAAGTGTTGATTCGATAATTTAATGGATAATAATATATGTGATATATTAAATTACATTAACTAATATTAGCTCACTAAAAGATTCATTTTCTCACGGGATAATACATTGATATATATGCGATATATGTTAAATGTATTATTTTCAATTGTTACAAAATATATTGTATATGTGATATATAATATTGTAACATGTTAGGGTTACAAATTTAACATTGGATTAGGGTTTAAACTTGGTTAGGGTTTGGATTATGGTTAGCTTTTTCATGAAGCTTCCATGAAGCTTCATGATGCTTTGACTTTGTGGTTGCTTGATATTTTTGTGAGATATTATGTTAATCCAAACCATTAACCCTAGTTAACTCTCTACAAGGGTTAACTCTCTCATGCTTAACCCTTGGTTAGATTTGTAACCACTACAATAATTCATTGTTCATCACAAAAGGAAAGAAGGTTATCATCTTCATTGATCTTCTTCTTCCTTGAGCTTCTTTATGAAAAAGCTTTCTTTTGTGATGAAAGTGAGTGAGAAAAAGATTATAAATGAGAGCAAAAATCCTACTTCATCATCCTCATCTATCCTTGCCATTTAGATGAGGGTGTTCACTTCATTTTATGAGTGTTAGCTTGTGTTAACGAAACTTCAAGGTAGATCATCTTAGTATCGAAAATCGGAAGCAAAGGTTGCTTCATTCTCTTCGTGAAGCCTCTCGAGAGTCCAGAACACGATGATCGCAGCGAAGGGACCTCAACACGGAGCTTAAGAAGTGAAGGACCGGATCTACAAAGGTTGTAATCCCTCTCACTTAGTGTTAAAGAGTTTAACATGTTCGTTTTCGCCTAAACCCTAGTTTAAAGATCCGGCTTCGGGTTGTTCGGCACGGCTAATTTTTTAATCGGGCATGGTTGATGCCTCGTAGACCCTTGTGTGCGTGCCTAGCAACCCTACAAGAACAAACGACCAATATAAAGCAGATGGCTCTTCTGTTCCAAGACATGGTAGGCTTGATGATCCAGCCGGATCCCCCAGCCAAAGATCCTCCGATTATTCTTGAAGACGACAGAGGAGAAACATCAAATCCACCTCCGGCTCTTTCAACAGCCAAAGAGGAAACAATCTCTAAGGCCGCTCTGGATGACTATATTGCTCAACAAATACGAGTTCACCAGGCAACTGAGGCACCCGGTCAAGTTGTCAAAACGGGGCGACCATATTCGAGCTGGTATGATCAGATCAAATACCCGTCGGGCTACACGATCCCAAAATTCCATGTCTACAAGGGGACAGGCAATCCCCATCAACATGTTGCCCAGTTCAGGGCTCTTTGTGGCAACACCGGCGGCGATGATAAGCTCCTGCTTCGCCAATTCGTCGGCAGCTTATCGGAAACGGCGTTTGAATGGTACTCCGAGCTTTCGAACGAATCCGTCAAAACTTTCGCTGAAATGGAGTTGTTGTTTACCCAGCATTTCGTAAGCGCTGTAGGGTGTTTTTCGTCACCCTATTGAGATGGGAATATGCGCGCGCTTGTCAAGCGTACTACAGATTCCCCCTGCCTGGGGTAGGCCGGGGTTTATTGATTGTGGGGATCCGAATCTCCGGCAGCCGCGGACTAAGCTGCCGTTAATTACCCCTCGCCTTTAGGGCGAGAGAACCTCCGATTAACGGGTTTAAACTGGTCATGCGAACTCAATGTGCGGTGTGCGTGTGTTGTGTTTTGAAAGGGGTTTTGGATATATCGGGAGCCACGCAGAGTTTTTACGGGGGTGCGGGGCAGCGCCCCGTTAGAAATTTTTTTCTAACAGGGACAGTGTCGTGGAGTATGTGTGTGTGTAAATATGTATGCATATGTACATATATTTATGTATGTATACATGTATATATATATATATATATATATGAAAGAAAGAGAGGAAAAAGACATCCAAAGGATGCGTGGGGCAGCACCTTAGGCGCTGTGCGCCTGGGTGCTGTGCGTCTGGATGCTGTGCGCTCAGGCGCTAGAGTGCCACGTGTCGGCACGTGGGCGCTCTGCACTTGAGCACTGGGCGCTCGAGCCCAAGTGCGCCACGTGTCGGCACGGGGGCGATCTACGCTCAGCGCAAGCGCGCCACGTGTCGACACGGGGGCGACTTGCGCTCGAGCGCTTGCGCTGGTGCGCAAGCGCGCCACGTGTCGGCACCGGGACGACTTGCGCTGGAGCGCTTGTGCTGGAGCGCAAGCGCGCCACGTGTCGGCACGGGGGCGACTTGCGCTCGAGCGCTTGCGCTGGAGCGCAAGCACGCCACGTGTCGGCACCGGGGCGACTTGCGCTAGAGCGCTTGCGCTTGAGCGCAAGCGCGCCATATGTCGGCACGCGGGCGCTCTGCGCTTGAGCACCGGCGAGAAAAAGAGGCTTTTAGCCTAAAAAAAAAGATTTCTCGAAAGAGAAATCAGAGAGGAGTTGGACTCCTGAGTGTGTTTTTGGGGTTAATGGAAGGGGTTCTTCTTCTTCCTCCTCTGTTAGCTGGATCTTGAAGATCAAGAGATGTGAGATCTCAAAATCTCTCCTTTTTGAGATCTGATGACAGATCCAAGTTCCCCTTTATGGGTTTTGTGGTGAAAAACTATTTTGTTTTTGAAAAGGAAGAGTAAAACTCTTGATTTAGTTCAAAAGAAAGAAGAAGGTTTGAGACCTTCAGAAAAGGGAAAGAGATACAAACCTTAGGTTTTTTGTGAGAATGAAAAGTGTTACTTTATTCATCATCATGTTGCCTTTTATAGGCTTACATATTTGCATATAGCCC
The DNA here is from genome assembly GCA_030015575.1 of Agapanthus africanus. NCBI lineage: Eukaryota > Viridiplantae > Streptophyta > Magnoliopsida > Asparagales > Amaryllidaceae > Agapanthus > Agapanthus africanus. The sequence continues at coordinate 413,652,478 of CM057338.1, read as the reverse complement.
CTTGGGCTTTACAAAATGACATTTTGCCTATCCCATGGCTCATGTGCCATTTCATTTTTGCACATAAGCCATAGGCTTACAAAATATTGGCTTTATGCCCATTTTACATACATTCATGTATAAAAAATTACATAATAATTATTTATTACATGATTTTGTCGTTGCCATGGGGAGGCTGGCCGTGGGCTTGACTTGGGCATGGGTCCGCTTGACCTGGGCTTGGGCCCACCTAGCTTGGGGGTTGACCTTGACTTTGACTCGGTCAACCGGGGTGTAAATTTTTACCCCAACAAATTACCCCCCATCAATAAATGCACACAGCATATGTGGGTCGTGTGCATGAAATTGATAGATCTTCTTTTGCGTGGAGGCAACTTGGTTTGGTTCCTACTTTTTGGGATGCACTGCCCTTTTTACGACATGGACGGTCGGCGCTTGACGCATCTCCGAGATAGAGTGTCCGAGGTAGACGTTTCCCTAGCCTGGAGTGATCTCGTTGACGTGCCCCCGGCGCGGAGTGTCACTGGTCGACGTTTCCCCGAGGCGGAGTATCGGCTAGTTGACGTGTCCCCGAGACGGAGTGTCTGTTGTCGATGTGCCCCCGGCACGGAGTGTCTGCTTGACGTTTCCCCGAGGCGGAGTATCGGCTGGTTGACGTATCCCCGTTAAGGAGTGTCGGTGTTGGACGTTTCCCTGATGCGAAGTGTCTGTGTTGGATGTTTCCCCGATGCAGAGTGTCGCTTGCTGACGTGTCCCCGGCATGGAGTGTCTGCTTGACGTTTCCCCGGCGCGGGGTGTCGTTGTTTGACTTTTCCCCGGCACGGAGTGTCGCTGATCGACTTTTCCCCGGCGTGGAGTGTCGGGTTGACTTTTCCCCGGAAAGGAGTGTCGCTGATCGACTTTTCCCCGGCACGGAGTGTCGGGTTGACTTTTCCCCGGCACGGAGTGTCGCTGATCGACTTTTCCCCGGCACGGAGTGTCGGGTTGACTTTTCCCCGGCACGGAGTGTCGCTGATCGACTTTTCCCCGGCGCGGAGTGTCGTGTTGACTTTTCCTCGGCACGGAGTGTCGCTGATCGACTTTTCCCTGGTGCGGAGTGTCGCTGGTTGACTTTTTACCGGCACGGAGTGTCGCTGATCGACTTTTCCCCGGCGCGGAGTGTCGGGTTGACTTTTCCCCGGCACGGAGTGTCGCTGATCGACTTTTCCCCGGCGCGGAGTGTCGGGTTGACTTTTCTCAGCACGGAGTGTCGCTGATCGACTTTTCCCTGGTGCGGAGTATCGCTGGTTGACTTTTTCCCGGCACGGAGTGTCGCTGATCGACTTTTCCCCGGCGTGGAGTGTCGGGTTGACTTTTCCCCGGCACGGAGTGTCGCTGATCGACTTTTCCCCGGCGCGGAGTGTCGGGTTGACTTTTCCCCGGCACGGAGTGTCGCTGATCGACTTTTCCCCGGCGCGGAGTGTCGGGTTGACTTTTCCCCGGCACGGAGTGTCGCGGATCGACTTTTCCCCGGCGCGGAGTGTCGGGTTGACTTTTCCCCGGCACGGAGTGTCGCTGATCGACTTTTCCCCGGCGCGGAGTGTCGGGTTGACTTTTCCCCAGCACGGAGTGTCGCTGATCGACTTTTCCCTGGTGCGGAGTGTCGCTGGTTGACTTTTCCCCGGCACGGAGTGTCGCTGATCGACTTTTCCCCGGCGCGGAGTGTCGGGTTGACTTTTCCCCGGCACGGAGTGTCGCTGATCGACTTTTCCCCGACGCAGCGTGTCGGGTTGACTTTTCCCCGGCACGGAGTGTCGCTGATCGACTTTTCCCCGGCACGGAGTATCGCTGTTGGACGTTTCCCAGGTACGGAGTGTCTGCTGTTGGACGTTTCCCCGGTACGGAGTGTCTGCTGCTGGACGTTTTCCTGAGACGGAGTGTCTACTGTTGGACGTTTCCCCGGTACAGAGTGTCGCTTGTTGACGTGCCCCCGAGACGGAGTGTCTGCTTGACGTTTCCCCGTTACGGAGTGTCGTTGTCGGACGTTTCCCTGATGCGGAGTGTCTGTGTTGGACGTTTCCCCGATGCAGAGTGTCTGTATTGGAATTGGTTGGTTTGATTTGTTTGATTTGAGTCGACATCAGTATCGCTACACTGGAATATGGTACCAGGAGCGAATCATCATCTGCTTTTAAGAGAATTTTGGGATTGGTATTTTTGTCGGCATCTGCATTGCTGCACTGGAATAATGCCAGGAGTAACTCATCATTTGCCCTGAGAGGATTTGGGAATTAGGGTTTTTTGTTTGGCATCTGCATTGCTGCACTGGAATAATGCCAGGAGCAACTCATCATTTGCCCTGAGAGGATTTGGATTTGGTTTGTTGGCATCTGCATTGCTGCACTGGAATAATGCCAGGAGCAACTCATCATGTGCCCCGGGAGGATTTGGATTTGGTTTATTTGGCATCTGCATTGCTGCACTGGAATAATGCCAGGAGCAACTCATCATGTGCCCTGAGAGGATTTGGATTTGGTTGCTTAGGAGACAGGTTTAGATCCCTGTCACCCAAGGCTTTTCCATTTTGTGAGCCGTAAGGGTCTCACAAATCATTTTCTCCCTACGGGTCATACGGATCCCGTAGGTGTATTTTCTCCTTAGGAGTCGTGGGGACTCCTAAGTGTATTGCTCCTTTGTGAGTCGTAGGGATCTCATGCGGGAATTTTCTCCTCACAAAGTCGAGAGGACTTTGCGAGTGCATTTCATTTCTTTCCTTTTTACGAGTTTGCGCCCTTTCGGGTTTTCACAAACTCGCCGGCAGTCCTGCTGTTTTTACTCACGGAGCCCTTTCGGGTTTTCATCCGTGCTCATTTTGCTTGTGGACATACCGTTCTCTTTTTTTTTTCTTTTTTTTTTGGAGAGATCGGGATTGTATACGGTTTTGCAGGATGTATGATCCAGACCGTAGGGCCATAAAATTTTAGGACTTTGTTGGCGTCTGCATCGCTGCACTGGAATGTGGTACCAGGAGAGACTCATCATTCGCCGTTGGGGTATGGGATTTGGAATTTGGTTGGCGTCTGCATCGCTACACTGGAATATGGTACCAGGAGAGACTCATCATTCGCCACTTGGGAATTGGGGAGCAATAGCTTAGGAGACAGTTTCAGATCCCTATCGCCTAAGGCTTTTCAATTTTATGGGCCGTGAGGGTCCCATAAAAGCATTTTCTCCCTGTGAGTCGTAAGGATCCCGCAGGTGTATTTTCTCCTTAGGAGTCGTGGGGACTCCCAAGTGTATTTCTCCTTTGTGAGTCGTAAGGATCTCACGCGGGAATTTTCTCCTCACAAAGTCGAGAGGACTTTGCGAGTGCATTTCATCTCTTTTTTACGAGTGTGCGCCCTTTCGGGTTTTCACAAACTCGCCGGCAGTCCTGCTGTTCTTACTCACGGAGCTCTTTCGGGTTTTCATCCGTGTCCATTTTGCTTGTGGACATGCCTTTTTTATTTCTATTCTTTTTTTTTGGTGGGACTTTGAGTGTGGTCTCACCGGTAGGACTTGGGAGGGACTGGGATTGTTTTACGCCCGTGGATTGTATACGGTTTTGCAGGATGTATGATCCAGACCGTAGGGCCGGAAAACTTTCGGGGCTTTGTTGGCGTCTGCATCGCTGCACTGGAATATGGTACCAGGAGCGACTCATCATTCGCCGTTGGGGTATGGGATTTGGAATTTGGTTGGCGTCTGCATCGCTACACTGGAATATGGTACCAGGAGAGACTCATCATTCGCCACTGTTTTTTTTTTGTTTTTTTACCGCGATTGCTCTATCATTTCAGCTTTTCTTATCGCAAAGGTCGCGATTGCCCAATCATTTCGGCTATTTATTCGCGGTTTCCCCATCATTTCGGCTTTATTTTCATGCTTATCTTTACTCGCTGATTTTTATTGCGAGTTGCCCCATCATTTCGGCTTTTCCTTATTTTTCTTTTATTTACATATTTTTTTGTTTATTTACATACATATATATATTTTTTTTACATTCCCAGTTTAACGACTTAGAGGTCGACGGTTCCCAGTTTAACGACGTGGTGGTCAACAGGTGTTCCCAGTTTAACAACGTGGTGGTCCTTTTTGCTTATCCCAGCTCCTTGAACTTTGTTCTTGGCGGAGCTGTGTTGATGACCTAGCTCCGTGGCTTGCTGATACATCCGAGGATTGTGAGGTTTTTCCAAGCTTATATTGGTCCTCTGCCCAATCTTTGAAAATATAGCAGTCTTCGATGGTATGACCCACCACTCTATGATATGGACAGTATACAAGATTGCCGGTCATGTTCATTTCCTGCGGCCTCTTTGGAATAGGCAGTTGCAGACCGTTGTTCAAGGCGTCCATGAATATTTTGCGGACTTCATCCCCCCTGAAGGAGTATACCTTCTTCTTTCTCTCCATTGGAGTAGGTGCCTTTACTGATGCTGGTCCTCGAGGCCGATCGGTCTTTGGTTCGCCCTTTTCCGATAATGGTACATGTCTGGGAGGATTAGGTTCCCGAAAGGCTCCGGTCTCCATTTGTATAAAATCGGCGGTCGTAGCTTGACTGTTTGCCAACACGCCTTTAGACAGTTCAATCTCTCCCGTCTTGTATTGCCTTTCGACCCAATCTTTGAAGACGAAGCAGTCCTCAATGGCATGACCTATCACCCTGTGATGGGAGCAATATTTTGGGTCGTCGGTCATATTCGCTTCCTGCGGTCTCTTTGGTTCTGGCAGTTGTAGACCGTTTCTTAGGGCGTCCTTGAATATCTTGTGGACTTTGTCCCTTTTGAAGGAATAGACCTTATCCAGTTTCTCTTTCAGAGGCGATTCCCCTTCGGTGTATGTATCGGAGGGACTGGAGGCTGATCATGGCCGTTTTTCGCAAAGGTGCTCCGCTCTTAGGTTGAAGGGGCTATCAGTTGGCTGCCTCCGGGTATCAATCCCTGGCTCATGAACCAAAACTTGATTCTGCTGTAATTGCAATCGGACGACTTGGGTCGCGAGATCTGCTGCGACGTTTGCCAATTCGTCGACCTTGGACTGTACCCTTGCTAACTTCTCATCCCTGTCCTGAAGCTGCCTCTGAAGCCATCGGAATAATGCTAGTTCTGTAGTTCCGGTTATGACAACCGGGTCATCTTTATTGCTTGAGCACAATTCCGCAAGAACCACGGGCTCCTCTGGCTTATCGGCCTGAGCAGGCTTTTCATCATTTAGCTCGAGCCGATGCTGGGTAGAGTCAACCATATCATCACCATGGCTGTGAAGCGTAGGCGGGTTCGTTTCTTCATGTCCGACCATATAGATAGTGCGGAACACATACCCAGCCATCTCTTTATCTTTGGCGGCAGATTTCGCGGAGCGGTCCGGGCTTTAGAAATTCATAAATTTTAACATGGCCAGAGCCCTAGCCCTTTGGCTCTGTATCTGAGCCGTTTCTGCCTCAGCTTCTCTGCCTTGAGCGCTTGACAGGCTTCTGCCCTTCGGAAAGCCGCCATAGGCTGAGTGATGGGGAGCCTAGAGAAGATACCTAATTGAGCAGGTGTCGAGGGCACCGCTGGAGCTTGCTCAAGACGTGTTGTAGCTTTATTGGTGTTGATGGCCTTGCCCCCAGCTGGGGCCAAGGAAAGTCGTTCAGACACCGACTTGCGTTTGTGTTGGGGCGCCCTCGAGATCACCACATTTGGTCTCCTGCCTTTCGAGACCGGTCTGTCTGTTGCTGGAGCTTGAGGAGCTGGAATGGCGTTAGCTGGCACGAGCAGAATAGAGCCGAACTGTAGCAGCGGCTCCTCCCACTGTCGCCCAAGACTGGCCGGGAGGACTGTCCTGGAATCCATCTTCATCATGTATGAGATGGGAGCTGAGTTCATCTTTGGAGACATCGTTGAGAGGTGATTGCTTGAAAACCTGCATGAAAGGGCATTATTTTAGTATAAATATCGATATGTATATTGATTGAGTTCGCATGAATGCTTAACCCGAAATATGGGAGGAGAGATTAGTCCCACCGGGCGTGCTAGAATCTGTAGGGTGTTTTTCGTCACCCCATTGAGATGGGAATACGCGCGCGCTTGTCAGGCGTACTACAGATTCCCCCTGCCTGGGGTAGGCCGGGGTTTATTGATTGTGGGGATCCGAATCTCCGGCAACCGCGGACTAAGCTGCCGTTAATTACCCCTCGCCTTTAGGGCGAGGGAACCTCCGATTAACGGGTTTAAACTGGTCATGCGAACTCAATGTGCGGTGTGCGTGTGTTGTGTTTTGAAAGGGGTTTTGGATATATCGGGAGCCACGCAGAGTTTTTACGGGGGTCCCGCTACCCGGATAGCGGGCTGGGGGTCAAGGGGGCTAGCAGCCCCCTTGTGGGGTACGGGGCAGCATCCCGTTAGAAATTTTTTTCTAACAGGGACAGTGTCGTGGAGTATGTGTGTGTGTAAATATATATGCATATGTACATATATATATGTATGTATACATGTGTGAGTGTATATATATATATATATATATATAAGAAAGAGGGGAAAAAGACATCCAAAGGATGCGTGGGGCACCACCTTGGGCGTTGTGCGCCTAGGTGCTGTGCGCTCAGGCGCTAGAGTGCCACGTGTCGGCACGTGGGCGCTCTGCGCTTGAGCGCAAGTGCGCCACGTGTCGGCACGGGCGAGTTGCGCTCGAGCGCTTGCGCTGGAGCGCAAGCGCGCCACGTGTCGGCACCGGGGCGACTTGCGCTGGAGCGCAAGCGCGCCACGTGTCGGCACGTGGGCGCTTTGCGCTTGAGCGCTGAGCGCTGGAGCGCAAGCGCGCCATGTGTCGGCATGCGGGCGCTCTGCGCTTGAGCGCCGGTGAGAAAAAAAGGCTTTTAGCCTAAAAAAATATTTCTCGAAAGAGAAATCGGAGAGGAATTGGACTCCTGAGTGTGTTTTTGGGGTTAATGGAAGGGGTCCTTCTTCCTCCTCCTCTGTTTGCTGGATCTTGAAGATCAAGAGATGTGAGATCTCAAAATCTCTCCTTTTTGAGATCTGATGACAGATCCAAGTTCCCCTTTGTGGGTTTCGTGGTGAAAAACTATTTTGTTTTTGAAAAGGAAGAGTAAAACTCTTGATTTAATTCAAAAGAAAGAAGAAGGTTTGAGACCTTCAGAAAAGGGAAAGAGATACAAATCCTAGGTTTTTTGTGAGAATGAAAAGTGTTGCTTTATTCATCATCATGTTGCCTTTTATAGGCTTAGATATTTGCATATAGCCCCTTGGGCTTTACAAAATGGCATTTTGCCTATCCCATGGCTCATGTGCCATTTCATTTTTGCACATAAGCCATGGGCTTACAAAATATTGGCTTTATGCCCATTTTACATACATTCATGTATAAAAAATTACATAATAATTATTTATTACATGATTTTGTCGTTGCCATGGGGAGGCTGGCCGTGGGCTTGACTTAGGCATGGGTCCGCTTGACCTGGGCATGGGCCCACCTAGGTTGGGGGTTGACCTTGACTTTGACTCGGTCAACCGGGGTGTAAATTTTTACCCCAACAAGCGCCAACGAGCGTACTCCAATAACAACTTTGATCAATGCAAGAGTAAAGCCGGGCGAAACTTGGGTTCAATATGCAATCCGATGGCGGAACTTATGGTCAAAATGCGAACAACGCATCGAAGAAGCGCCAGCAGTAGGCATGTTCGTGGGCACCCTAGATCCTCATGCAACTATTTCACAGTTCATGATGTTCTTTAAACCAACCACGTTCCAGGACTTGATTGACAAATTAGCCCAAATGGACCAGATGGGCCATAGACCGTCTCCTCCAAAGCTGGATTCTCGAAATGAGAAGGGGAAAGGAAAAGCGATCGTCGTCGCCAATGCTCAACAACAGCCGAGCAACTTGAAGCCAGTTGTCCGTCAAAACAATATGCGTCCACGTCTATCCCTCGAGGAAAGGCTAGGACGTCCTTACTCGTTTCCTCAAGATAAAACGAGAAGACTGTTCGAGCTGGCAGTGCGCAACAGACTCATCAATCTGCCAGATTCAAAACGTCCGTTGCAGCCAAACGACGTCAATGATCCCAATTACTTCCCCTACCACCGAGTATTGGGTCATCTGATCGAAGATTGCTACGTCTTCAAAAACTGGATTGAAGACCAATACCAATAAGGCAAGTTCGCGTTATCCGAAAGATGGAAGGTGAACCCGCCGCAACCTCATATCCCTAAAAAGGTGAATATGCCGGGGGCAATGTGCTCCCTTGTTAAAGAAGCCCCATGAGAGGTCGTTCTTTCAGCCAAAACCAAAAGAATGCTGAATGATCTCCAAACATGCCCGGCGATCAGATGGAAAAACCCGCTGGAACCGCAGATCATCGAAAGGATGCTGAAACCGCGCCCAACTCCAAAGATTGGTGGTGATGGCCCGAGCACTCACACCCAGCCATCAAAATCTTCAAAGAAAAAGAAGAAGAGATCCAAAAAGCCCATGAAGCCTGGTGACAAGCGCACGGACTTACAGAAACAGATTGACGCGCTAGAGGAGTATAATCAGAAGGCACGGACTCCCATCACGCTCCAAGAGTTCCTCAGCCACGTCTTTCAGGAGGAAGATGATGGAGAAAGCTCGTCGGATGAATCTGAGGGTTACGTAGCAAGTTGTCATATGATCTCCCACTCATTTACAGAAGATGAGAAAACTCCTTGCACTGAGAACCTGGGGGCAGATCCTAAACCGGAACTTCTGGGGCCATCAAATGAAACGATTGATGCATTCCTCAACGAAGCTCTTTTGAAGAGTAAAGCTGATCGGGAACGCGAGACTGTCATATTTGAAAGGGCCAAGCGCCGGCGACTAAACGAAAGAGTTGAGACACTCCCGTCAAATCAAAAGACATCCGTTGCGGATAAAAACAAATTCAAGACGAGAAAAAGGTTTGCTAAAGCCATATCAATGGGGATGAAACTACCACCCTCTGAAGGAAACATTGCCTGCAAAGCAGAAATGCACCCTTCCTACTGCTTATATCATCGAAGGATTTCGCACCCCACCGAAGAGTGCAAAGCTTTCAATAGATGGTGGCAGGGGTATGTTGTTCACCGGCAACATTTTAAGCGGGAGAAGCGCAAAACTTGTCGGGAGCGGAAAAGTACGACCGAGGAGCTTAGAGGAACTACCAGCGATTGTCGCATGGTTAACGCCGGGGAAGCGCAAATTCACACATTCGGGAGCGACTCTGACGAAGAGATGGCTCTTGGCCCTCTCTTTAAAAATTCCACCTCGGGAAAAGAGGAAGAGCCGAAGGCCTGCGAAAATATCCGGCTGTATAATCGTACGCTACCCGAAAAGAATCTCGGACCCTCAAATAAAAAAGATAAGGGAAAAGAAAAGGTCTCTGAGGATATCGCCCTAGATGACCAAGTCATGGAAGAGCTAACCGCCAAGGACCCGCCAAAGAAAAATAAGGTGGACTACAACGTTCTGGCACACTTGAGGAAGTTACCCTCGCAACTCTCGATGCCCTCTTACTATCAAAAGAAGCGAGGGATTCATTGATCAAAGCGCTACAAGAGCCAGAGCAATTCCAAGCTTTTCTCACCGAAGAAAACATGAAGGACAAGCTGGAAGAAGTGCACACAGCCGATATCACCTTCGGCAATGAAGACCTCCTCCTTGGGACGTGCGAGCACAACTGTCCACTCTATGTCTCGGGATACTGCCACGATATAAAGATAGGCAAAATCCTAGTTGCCAATGGGTCTTTTGTTAATCTTCTCAACGTGCGAGTGTTGAAGGAAGTTTGCATAAGCGTCCAGCACCTCGCTCGGGATAAGATCACCATCTCCGGGTTCGACTCTCAATCATCATGGACTCTTGGGTCTGTGATACCGACGTTACGCTTCGGGCTACTCGTCACGGACATTAAATTCCACGTTATAGACGCCAAGACATGCTATAATGCTTTGCTCGGCCGACCCTGGTTACACGAGTACAACATCATCCCTTCTACACAGCATCAGTGTATGAAATACTTTAAGGATGGTCTCGAATATACCGTAACAGGAGGGTTGAACCCATTCTCCATAAACGAAGTCCGCAAGTACGAAGATGCAAAATACTTCTTGCCAGATTTCGAAGACACGGAGAGGTGTCACCAGCCGGAGAACAAAGTTATCGCCACCATCCCTGTCTTCGGGAGTGATACTGAGGAAGAGGAAGATATGGTTTATTCGGGTCCACTCCAACGCAACAAGCTAGGACCGTCCGCTCCCATGTTGATCTTTGGCAGTGACTCGGAAGATGAGGTCCATACTATATTTTCTGCTCGACCTTCAATACAAACATTCGTTGATGAAGAGCAAAGTTTGCAAATTGCTATGGTTCCGCCCAAATATCATAAAGAACTGGACGCGCTTGATACCTATAGTGTGGAAGAGCTGCAGACGTTCTATGTCCCTCCCAGGCGAGAAGGTGAAAAGGCGATCCTATTTTACCGCTCCGGGGAAATTAAAGTGGAGAAAGAAATCTGGCACGGCGCAGATCCTACACTTGACAGGCTCCAGCCCATCCGTCTGCCTAAATATTATACAGAAGGCTTGAAAAGGCTATTGAAGCGCCAAGGGATACCCTTCAAACAGACCGCTCGAAGAGCTAATTTCTATGATAGGATCTGGAACGTTCCCGGAACTCAGCGCAAGTTGCCTAACGGGAGAATGGAACCAATCGGGCTTGGATATGTTCGATCCAAGAAACGGGAGCTACTCCGCGACTGCCACGTCATACATGACTTTGATGAAGAAGGAGATGCTCAATGGGAGGATGTTAACCTTGAACCAGAAAAGCCCCCGACGTGAAAGTGCCCAGTCCGTCGTTCGAAGAACAAATGGACAAGCTTATAAGGGAAGCTGGTCAAAAAGTTTGAGACGACCATAACCGCGAAATGGCTATCTACGAGAAAGCCAGGACGCAACACCTTCTCCAATAGGCTGCGAAAGATGAAAATGCCGCTCCCTGTCAACCTGTCGTAAACAAGGCCCGACGCAGAGGCGGAAACAAGTCAAAAAGCGGAAAAGACACTCAACAACGACAAAGCGGAACCAAAAAGCCACACGAGTGGGAATCGAGCGGTCCAGATTTGTCCCTTATGAAGAAGATGAGTCGAGCATACTCTTTTCCTCAAGACAAGACAAAGAAGATACTTGACCTTGCTATAAGACATCAAATGCTTACACTTTCGGAGTCCAAACACCCTGAGCAAGCAGGCGAGGTCTCTCACCCAGACTATTGCTCTTATCACCGGGTAATAGGACACCCTCTCGAAGACTGCTTCACCTTCAAGAACTGGGCCGAAGATCAGTATCAACTCGGCAAGTTCGCTCTATCTGACAGCTGGAGGGTAACGCCACCATAGAAGCATGAACCCAAAGACACGAGAGCAGAACCAGATCCACATCGGTCTTAGAAGCGAGCTCGTACTTTTCATATGATAACAATATCAAAAGAAGAGCCCGAGAATATGGATGACCTTCCCTGGTGCTTCGAAAACAGCGATGACGAGGTGATCTCAGAATTTCCACCAGCGCCGAAAGAGCTAGAAGATGGAATACACACCACTGCAGATAACCTTAAGAAAATTAAGTTAGGGACGGCGAACGACCCGCGACCGACATTCGTTAGTGAGCCGTTGCCTGAAGAAAAGGTGGCTGCACTAAAAGACGTGCTTATGCAGTATACAGATTGCTTCACATGGAATTATTCCGAAATGCCAGGACTGGATCCAGAGACTGCTGTACACAAACTGACGATATCCCCGAACATCAAGCCAATCAAACAAGCACCGAGAAGAATGCGACTCGAGCTTGAGATGAGCATAAACACCGAGGTCCAGAAGCTGATCGACTTCGGCTTCATCCAAGAGGTTCAGTACCCTGATTGGATCGCCAACATTGTCCCGGTGATGAAGAAAAATGGGACAGTGCGCATATGTGTGGACTTTCGGGATCTCAATAAAGCCTGCCCGAAGGACGATTTCCCAATGCCAGTTACCGAGCTGATGATAGATAACACGTCCACTCATGAGGTTTTCTCCTTCATGGACGGCTCATCAGGATATAATCAGATAAAGATGCATCCCGAAGACCAGAAGCACACCGCTTTCCGGACCCCTTTGGGTATATTCTGCTACAAGGTGATGCCCTTCGGTCTAAAGAACGTCGGTGCCACTTATCAAAGGGCCATGACGAAGATCTTCGATGACCTTATACATGAAATCGTCGAATGCTATATCGACGACCTCGTGGTTAAGAGCAAATCATACGAGGAGCATTTAGGGCATCTGAAGACCGTATTTCAACGCCTTCGACAATACAACTTGAAGATGAACCCTCTCAAATGCGCGTTCAGAGTTTCCTCGGGCAAATTCCTAGGATTCATCGTCCGACACCGAGGTATCGAGATAGATCCGTCGAAGATCAAGGCGATCATGGAAATGCCCCCGCCAAGGACTCTCAAACAATTGCGATCTCTCCAAGGGAAGCTCGCGTATATCCGGCGATTTATAGCCAATCTCTCAGGCAAATGTCGTCCTTATAGCCACCTGATGAAGAAAGGAACCCCGTTCGTCTGGGATCACAAATGCCAAGGCGCGCTGGACGAGATCAAGCAATATCTGCAGAACCCGCCAGTGCTGGCTGCTCCGGTCAAGGGAAAGCCTCTCATCCTGTATACAACCGCCCTCGAAGGTTCCTTAGGTGCATTATGGGTACAAGAGAATGACCAAGGGAAAGAAAGAGCTCTCTATTACTTAAGTCGAGTTCTCCTAGGGCAGAAAGCAACTATTCCCCCATCGAAAAACACTATCTGGCGTTGATCTTCGCGATAACAAAACTCAGGCACTATGCATTGGCATATGAAGTCCGTCACATATCGAAGGTGGACCCTCTCAAATATTTGACGTCAAAGTCTATATTGACAGGTCGGCTCGCTAAATGGGCCCTGCTCTTGATGGAGTTCTCAATAACTTATCAACCTCTTAAGGCAATGAAAGGCCAGGCCATCGCCGACTTCCTCGCTGAGCATCCGATACCTGCCGATTCTCCTCTGAATTGCGAGCTGCCAGACGAACATGCGTTTGATGCGATCGACGGTAGTGATACCCGATGGGAACTCTATTTTGATGGAGCTTCTTCCGTAAAGAAGCGCAAACAAAGCACCCCTATAATCAAATCAGGGGTAGGCCTTATCTTCGTGACCCCGCGAAGAAGGATAATGCGCTTTGCTTTCTCCTTGACAGAGCCGAGGACGAACAATGAAGCTGAATACGAAGCTTTGATAGCAGGCCTCGAAATCGCCATCGACATGGGAATTGAGAAGCTCATCATATACAGAGACTCCCAACTAATCGTTAGTCAAGTAAATGGCGACTACCAGACGTGCAAGCCAGAGCTGGTTAAGTATGGCGAGAGACTACATCAACTGCTGACTCAAATTCCCTCCTATATGCTGGAAAGCATACCGCGTGCAGAAAATAGCAAGGCGGATGCATTAGCCAAGCTCGTTAAAGAAATGGCTGATGAGAACCTCGATGATGTAAGAATCATGGTACAAAGCCGTCGGGTGGTTGCCCCAGCAGAAATATCTCCGGAATCATCCAAAGAAAAAGAAGCGACTGAGCAAATGGCTATACAAATAAAAGACCAAGAAAAGGCTGAGGATTGGAGAGAAGCCTTTGTAGACTACTTCAAATCCCGTCGAACACCTGAAGATGCGTCCTCAAGACACCAGCTTATGAAACGAGCTCTGTCTTTCGCCTTCGTCAATGATACTCTGGACAAGAGGTCGTTTGATTCTCTGTGGTTGAGATGTCTGGGACCTGAAAAGGCGAAAAGAGTCGTTCAGGAAGTTCACGACGGACTCTGCGATTCTCACCAAGCAGGCCCGAAAATGAAGTTGAAGATTAAACGGATGGGCTATTATTGGCCCACAATGATTCAGGACTGCCTCGAATATGCGAAGCAATGCCACTCATGCCAGATTCATGGGGACATTATCCATCAGCACCCAAATCCTCTACATCCAACAGTAGCTAGCTGGCCGTTCGAAATGTGGGGGACTGACGTAATCGACCCCATCGAACCAGCATCGTCCAGGGGACATCGATTCATTTTGGCGACGACTGACTACTTCTCCAAATGGGCAGAAGCAGTACCGCTGAGGGAAGTGAAGACGGAGAATATCCTCCATTTCTTCAAGACGCACGTTATTAATCGGTTTGGAACTCCTCGATGGATCATCTCTGATAACGGGCCAGCCTACAGAAGCCACAAGATCAGCCGCTTCGCGCAACAACACAACATAGACTGGAGATATTCCTCAGTTTATAATCCCCGAGCTAACGGTCTAGCTGAGGCTTTCAACAAGACCTTGACGAAGATCGTGAAGAAGACGGTGTCCCGAAATAAGAAGGACTGGCATGAGAGACTGCAAGAAGCTCTCTGGGCGTATCGAACTACGTTCAAGACAGCCACGAACACAACGCCGTACGCGTTGGTATTCGGTACAGAAGCAGTACTCCCCCTCGAAATAGAATTACCCTCTCTACGAGTGGCAGTCCATTACGAGCTGACGGATAAAGAAAATGCTCACCTTCGGCTTGAGGAGCTTGATGCCCTTGATGAAACCCGGATCATAGCGCAACAAAATCTGGAAGCTTATAAAGCAAAGATGACGCGCTCATATGAAAGATTAACCAGGCCGAGGACATTCCGCCAAGGCGAACTCGTGCTAGTGGTCAAAAGACCTATGATCCCCAATCGCGCCAAGCGGGGAAAATTCGAGCCGAACTATGAAGACCCGTACATCATAGACAAGGTTTACCAGGGTGAAGCCTATCTACTCATGGATATGCACGGTGAAAGGCCTTTCAGGCCAATAAACGGTCGCTTCCTAAAGAAATACTACGCTTAATGAGTCACGACCTAGGTCAATGATAGATGACGACGACTATGTCCGCTCACTATCTTCCTAAGCCCAAACTCTATAAGTAGTAGCCGGCCTTCTTCAACAACGGACCGAAACGTCCTTAAACTAATGACGGACCACCACGTCCTAAAACTAGCTGTTGACCGAGATGCCGATAAACTACAATGGATTGCAACGTCCTAAAGCCGATATATATAAAAAAAGAATAAATAAAAAAAATGGTATGTCCATAAGCAAAATGGGCACGGATGAAAACCTGAAAGGGCTCCGTGAGTAAAAACAGCAGGGCTACCGGCGAGTGCTTGTGAAAACCCGAAAGGGCATGACCTCGTTATATAAAAAGAATAAAAAAAAGAGAAAATAAAAAAAACGGTATGTCCATAAGCAAAATGGGCATGGATGAAAACCCGAAAGGGCTCCGTGAGTAAAAACAGCTGGACTACCGGCGAGTGTTTGTGAAAACCCAAAAGGGTGCAACCTCATTAAAGGACACTTACATGTTCCTCTCGACCTTGTGAGGAGAAACCACCTGCGTGAGATCCTTACGACTCACAAGGGAGCAACACACTTAGGAATCCTCACGATTCCTAAGGAGAAATTACACTTGCGAGATCCTCATGACTCATAAGGAGAACTATCTTATGGGACCCTCACGGCTCATAAGATTTGAAAGTCTTAAGTTACAGAGACCTGAACCCGTTCTTAAGCAACCCCCCACAACTTTCGATGCTGCCCTACAAGCGGCTCAATACTGACCCTTGTATACAATCCACGGGCGCGAATAAACATTTCCCTAACCAAGTCCCATCCGTGACTAGGGATATGTCCACTTGGTGAACAACCCTTGTAAGTCCTCTCGACTTATAAGGAGAAAACCCTTTTGTAAGATCCTTACGACTTACAGGGGAACATGCACTTAGGAATCCTCACGATTCCTAAGGAGAAAACACACCTACGAGATCCTCACGACTTGTAGGGAGAAATACCTTTGTGAGACCCTTACGGCTCATAAAGTCAAAAGCCTTAGTCGACAGGACCATAACCCTGTTTACTAAGCCACCTTTGTTCGACATCAACAGAGGCAAATGATGATTCGTTCCTGGCAATATTCCAGTTGTAGCGGTGCTGATGCCGAAATCGGTGTCTAATCCCAAGCTTGCAGCGAAAAGCCAGCAAGCCACACATGCATACGAAATAGCCGAAATGATAGGGCAACTTGCAAACAAAATCAGCAAGTAAAAATGTATGCGTGCAAAATAGCCGAAATGATTGGGCAACTCGTAATAAAAAGCAGCGAGTAAAAATAAAATAAATAGCCGAAATGATTGGGCACCGCGAAAAATAGCCGAAACGATTGGGCAATCGCGACTTTCGCGATATAAAAAGCTGAAATGATAGAGCATCGCGGGAAGAAATAAAAAAAACAAACAAAATTATGAAAGAGTGAAACTTTCGCCCTACATGTAAGATTGCATCGATCCCTGTATACAATCCAGAGGCACAAAAAAAGGGTGCCATACCTTCCCACCAGGCTCCATCCGAAAGGGAGCCAAGTCTCGATGGTTCACTGACAACTTAGAGACCACTTCAGCATTCGTCTCGTTACGCCAGACGCAATGTCAACAACAGCGTTCCTTCGCAGTCTATCAGGATGCAGATGCAACGTCAACAAAAGACCTCATGGTCGAAACAAAGCGGAGTTACGGCAAAATCCCAGCTCCACCACGACATTCGTCTCGATACAGTAGACGAAATGTCACCCCAGCATTCTTTCCCCCAGCAGGATCCGAACGCGCCAAAGCAAACGAAGCGAAGGCCAAATTCCTAGCTTCAGGGTCTTGACGGTAACTCATATAAAACCTGAAAGACTACCGAAGATCATCCCACATGGAGTGGTCACCTCCTTGACGTTCGTCTCGATACAGCAAACGAAATGTCACCCCAGCGTTCTTTCCCCCAGCAGGATTCGGACGCGCCAAAGTAAATGAAGCGAAGGCCAAATTCCTAGCTTCAGGGTCTTGATGGTAACTCATATAAAACCTGAAAGACTACTGAAGATCATCCCACATGGAGTGGTCACCTCCTCGATGTTCGTCTCGATACAGCAGACGAAATGTCGCCCCAGCGTTCTTTCTCCAGCAGGATTCAGACACGACAATCAAACAACGGAGCCACGGCATAATCCCAACCCCACCGCGACATTCGTCTCGATACAGCAGAAGCAATGCCAGAAAACGAAGCAAAGGCCAAATTCCTAGCTTCAGGGTCTTGACGGTAACTCATATAAAACCTGAAAGACTATCGGAGATCATCCCACACCAGCGCGGAGTGGTTATGACTCATCGGGGCTCTCCAAAATGAGCCTAACCTCAAGTAAAAAGCGGGATGGAAAAATTCCTAACGCTTGCTCTTCCAACGGTCAAACTGCCTAGGAGGATTTCTTGAAGACGTCTTGTCCAGCCCCAGAAGGGATCGGAGACACGACAGTCACAAAGCTACTCGAACAGCAAAACTGCCTATCGAGGAATACATCAGCTAATGCGACAGTACAATGGACAAAACCCTAGTACCACAGACCCTAACGGACCTCTGTCGTAAAGAGCAGAGGTTAACTGTGACGTTAGGATATTCTTGCGGGAACTACTCGGTTCGTCTCGACTCGTGAGGAAATTAGTGTCTTTGCGAGAACTTCTCGATTCGTCTCGAATTGTGAGATAAAGCCTTAGGCAGCGGGGATTAAAAAACCTGTTTCCTAAGCACTGGGACCCTACGAGTCAATCCAAAATGGACTCTTGCATACTATTCACGGGTCACACTCTCCAAAGTCGAATCTCGACAAGGAGGGAAACAACTGCTTACGGGTCCTCTCGACTCGTAAGAGGGAAAACTCTCTTATAAGATCCTTACGACTTATAAGAGAAAACGCACTTAGGAATCCTCACGATTCCTAAGGAAAAAACACACCTACGAGATCCTCTCGATCCGTAGGGAGAAAAGTCTTTGTGAGACCCTCACGGCTCATAAAGTTGAAAAGTCTTAGGCAACAGATCTGAACCTGCCTCCTAAGCCATCACTACTTCTTGAACAAGCCAAGACAGGATGCTCGCTCTATCATCTGTCGACCATGTTTACTAAGGTAACATGCTGATAATAAAAGAAGGGAGAAAGCAGAGAAATGACACGAGACATTATGAAGAATGTATATCTTTTATTCATGAATTCGATCGAGTACAAGATACATTGTGTTAAATAATAAAAGAAACAAATACAAGTTATTTACAATTACAAATGATACAAAATGTTCATGGAGAAGGAAGCGTCTTCAACAAATCCGCAAGTTGCTCTCGCACTTCTCATGAGCGGCTGCCGCAGCCAACTCTGCTTCCACCTGGGCCCGCTGCTGCAAGTAGGATAAAAGCTGTTCTTCAACGGCTCGCTGAGCTGCTTCGCAACCTTGGGCATCACGCTAAACGGCATCAAGCTTCTGCTTCAATGTTAGCCCATCAGAAATACTTTGCAGAAGGCCCTCGAAGATAGCCTTCACCCGGGCAGCGTTCGCGTCGACCTCGGCACGCAGTCGAGCAGACTCGCTTGAGGTCTCTTGGCATTCCCACCGCCTTAAAGCCGCTTCTTGTTCCAGATGGCGGAAGTAAGAAGCGCTCTGCTCAATCCATGCCGCCCGTTGAGTACTCATGGCCTAAACCTCGGGGGCAGGGCGCATAAGCTCCAGCTGATGTAGGCGGGCCTCGATCTCCCTGCAGTGGCTAACCCAAGACTCGACGATGCCTTCATTGTGGAAATTTACAACCGTCGCCATCATCGGATTAACCTCCACAGCGAAATCTACGGCGGACGTAGGGCCTTCTGCGTCAAGCTATTCGACGCATCCGCTCAGCATACTCAAACTCATCGCAGCACCCTTTGAAGATGGACATCGGGAGAATGGGCCTGCCGGCATCATAATGCGGGACTCAAAAAGGATCGGAGTCGGAGTGACAGCTACAGAACAAAACACAATCAAATGATGATTCAAGGAATATAAGAAAGTCATCAATGATGGAGTTTACTATACCAGCTGCAGCAGGCGGCAAAGCCGGGAGGACCGGTGGCGCAACTGATCTCTCATCTCCTCCTTCGATCTGTAGCACTGCTATCAGGGCAAGGAAGAATCAGAAACAAGTTCATTATTGGAAAAAGAAAGAGCTTTAATTGAGAACTATACTCACCAGCTCCACTGGAGGAAGCAAGCTCCGATGGGAAGGAGAAGTGTGGGTGCAACACCTGGTACAGGTGATCAAAAAGCACTTCTGCAAAGACGCAATAGTACGACATCATTACATAAATTATGCAGCCAAGATAAGATTGATAAGTCACAAATCTATACCTTCCAACATTTGCGACGGTACGAAGGAGGGTAGAGTGGTGGCCACCGTTAGGGCAGTAACTGACGGCGCTCCCTCGAGTAAAGGGGCATCTGCACTAGCCGCACCTGCGTTAGAAACAAGATAAGCCCTGTCAGAAAAGTTACAGAATAAAAAAAAGGATGGTAACCCAAAATTTACCTAATGAGTCACCAACCGAAACGGCGGCGTCTCCCTCCTCCATTGACATGGGTTCACCTCCCGTTGCCTTATCGCCAGACTCTACGGGAGCCGTCGTCACGCTCGCGACGTCGGAAGACGACAAGGAGCCGTAAACAGGGAGAGCGATGATCAGAGCGGCGCTCGACTCTTGAGAAAGAACGGCTGTCTCGTGCTCAGCGATTATGCTCGTCTCATCCACTACCACCTCGGGCTCGGCGGTCGCAGCCGTCTCGTCCACAACCGCCATGGGTTCATCGGTCGCAGCCGCTCCATCCGCTGTTGCCCCAGGCTCGGTTGTAGCAGCCGTCTCAACCGCCGCCCCCTCGGGCTTGGCATCGGCAACCTTCTCGGGCATAATAGGCGTGACTGTCTCGTCAGCAACTAGCTCGGGCCCGGCAACTACAACTGCACCGCCTACCATCGCCTCGGTTTCGGCTGTTGCCTTCTCCACCGCCCCCTCAGGCTCGACGGTTTCCTCCGCTCCTTCAGTTAGACTTAGCCCTGCAGGACAAGATGTATAAGAACCGATAGTTTTACAACTTTTATAGCAAAGCCTCGAAAAGCACATTACCTGAGGTGGATTGGTCGTTGGTTTCTCGGGCTGCACGCACCGCCCGTCTAAGAGCAGTAGACAAGGCGACCGGTGGCTCCTCGGAAGGAGTATCAGCGGGAGTAACGGCACTTGGGCCCGTTCCAGCGGCCAAAGCAGCGCTGCGCTCCTTTACTGTGCGCCTCAAGCGTTTCCTCTCCTCCCGGGCCATCACGACGGACCTTTTGGAAGCCTCTTTCAGCAAGGTGTCGTCGTCCGCGTTCAGAGTTGCCTCCAGAGCCTTCAAGGCATCCATCATCGGCTTTTTGAGTTGGGTCTCTTGCGGCAATTCCGAAGAGGCCGGAACATCGGTAGCTGGCCCGAAGAGAAGTCCCGCATCAGTTTGCGAGATAGGTCTTGTGGTCCCTGCGATAAGACAAAAAGGGGGTCAGATCACTCATACGAAATGGAAAGAAAGGCATAGTAAACCGAAACGTACCAAGGCCTAAGGACTCCCTGAGTCGTTCCTCCTCCTGGAAATTTTTGAGGGAAGTAGCGATGGCTTCTTCGGTAGAAATGCCTGTTTAAAAAGGAAAAGCGTTAGTCAAAGACAATAATAAAAGTACGATGAAATGACGAAGAACACAACTAGTGATTACCTGATTGTGCAAGTTTGGCTAACCACGCATCGCGCCTTGCCAATCGCTCTGAAGCTGCTATGGAGGCCGCCATATCAGTGTCGTCTGGCGGCACAAATAATCCCTCGTTGGACCCGTACTCACCCAAGCCCTCGCTATAAGGAGCATGAGGTTCCTGACCAAACACAACGTCAGTAGAGAGGATCGACTTCTTCTTCCTCTTCTGCACGCGAGCCCCGGGGGCACCCAAAATCAATTTGCGCTTCGTGGGCACCTTGGGACGGCGAGTCCCGATGTCTGAGCCCACGCCGGATTCTGGCGAAACCACATTCACCATCTCCACCGGAACACGGGGCGCTGGGGGTACGTCCACGGTATCACGAGGCAATCTGCGCGGAGGGCTCAGCACGCGCGGTGGCTCAGCTCCAGCATCTCTCAGCGGAGGAATGACAGGGATCCTTGGCCTCAGGGGAGCTTTGCGGTCGCTGCCAGGGGGCACACCCTTGCGGTCAACCAACAACCGCTTCTCTTCCCGGATGACGGCACCCATCGCGTGCGCGTACCAAGCCACGTACACGTTGAGGGCCCTTGGAACGCAAGTCGGCTCGCTAATGAAGAAATGGGAGCCCGTGTTTAGCCGCATGAAGTGATGTAATGCATTCCGTATCCCCTCTCCAGTGGCCGCAGGCTCTTCCAAGAACGCCTCTAGTGGGACCCCTTGGTTATAACTTAACTGCTGGGCGAACCGATGGGGGTTGTACCTCATGAAGAGCGCCATATCGTTTTGCCTGAATACCAGGAAGCCCGGCCGGATGGAGTATAAATGTAGAATCTCCCTGGCTTTCAATATGGAGGCCTCGTCCTTGAAACCATCACGCAACGCCAACACCGCCTTGGAAGTCTCCGGGCCGATGGTCATGACCTTGTCCGTGAAAGAAATGCTCGCTCCGACCGTGCGCGGACGAAGAAGCAACCCCCTAGCCTCCCGCGGAGACGGATTCACAATAGAGGCGCCGATCAGCCGCAAAACTCTCGGGAATCTGTACTTCTCGTAAAGCGAGGATCTTTTATAAACACCAAATACCCCGAGCACATGCATTTCCATCCACGAAGTAAAATAGTGCATCGGGAAATTGGCGGGTTGCACCCTAGGTTCATTTGCGTCCGCCGCCACGCCGAGTCCATGGTACAAGTGGGCCAATCCAGCGATCCCAATCGATAATTGTATGCCAGCCACCATCCGATGAGCTGGGTAAAAGATAGACGACCTCATGTAACGCGGGTGCATGGGGAGCATGAACCAGCATAGCCATAACCCCAGAAATCCGAGGAAGAAGGTCTCCTCGTCGATGCCCGGGGCGACGATTTCTGATAAGGTAATGATTGCGGCGTCAGGAAGGTAAAAACCCTTTTGGTCATCCTCCAATACTGGTCGACGATCTAAACCGAAGCCGAAGGGGTCGTCGAGCTTGGCGAACTTTTCACTCCGCTGCGATAGAATCTCCGGTCGAAGAAAGCGGACGATGAAGTCTGCAAAACTAACTCCCCGGCCACCCGATTCCAAATAGAGACTTTCATACATATTCAGCACCCTTACCAGGCTCAGAAACTGGTGCTGAATAGCATTCTTCGGCGTTAGGCCCATTACCAGCGTCTTGGTGGCGAAGACATATTCATCAGGAGGAAGTAGCTCTTCATAATGCTCCCCCCTCACCGGCAAACCGGAAATCTCAGCAAATTCTTCCAGGGGGATGGAGATTTCCCTGTCCATCAGAAGAAAGGTATGGGTAGGGATGTTCCATTATTCCATGAATGCCTTAACCCACCACGTCGGAGGAATGGGGTACTCGAACAATGAGGCGTAGACTGCGGGGTACAGACCGATCTTCAGCAAATGCGTCTTCTTCGCTGACAGGATATACCTAGCCCACTGCAAATACCCGACCGATTGTCAGGGGGTCAATCCGATGTTATAAGGTTGTCCCCAAGGGCGTGCCTCACCCTGGCATATGCGCCGCCCCAAAATGTCCACGGCTGCCGGCGGCTGCATGGGAATGGAAGCAATCGAAGGCTGGAGAAGATCCTCCGAATTCCAGTTCACGACCTCCACGGCATACTTCACCGGGGGTGCATCCGCATATGGGATCGACGAGATTGGCTCTGACGGCGTCGTGCAAGAAAAGCTTCGGCGACCCTTGATGATTTCACTGTACCCTCTACTCCACAGGTGAAGGCTCTTATATTCAGGGTCGTGATCCTTAATGAGGGCGAGAACTTCCCGGTCCACTGGAGCCTCAGGAAATCCTCCCTCTGAGCGGAAGAACGGGAATGAAAGATCAACAGACATGTTGCCTGCAAGAGAAAGCGGAGTTCCATTATCAGTATCATAATTTAATTTTAAAAGCCTGACACTTGATACTTTAAAATTTGTACCACACTGCAATGCAGTGGAAAGGGGACCAAAAGTGGACCCACAAAATCCAGATGACAATGCATCAGTTAATAAGACAGCCCCATCATTGGATGAGACTGTCAATTAATGAGGAAATCCCCAAAAGAATATTCTCATTAAATAAGAAATCCCTTGAGACAAGGAGAAAATCTCCCTTTTCAGAGCAAGGCTCTGTCACAGAGTGACACTTATCAAACTCTGGTCTCAAGGGAATAAAATTCCTTAAAGAGCCTAGCTCTGTAATAATGATGGAAAAATCCATCAAAGGAAAATTAATTCCTAAAAAAATTAAAACCTGGGATCTTAAAGATCCATGAAAACTCTTAAGAGTTCATCATCAAAAGATCAAAAAGATCTATATTTTGTCCAAGAGCAAAGCTCTGTTCAGGGGTTAAGAAACCCTGAAGCAAATTCTTGAGAGCAAAGCTCTGTTTGTGAAACCCCAAAGGGTTTTCTTTAGATCAAAGATCTATGAGAGCAAGGCTCTGTTGGTTAAAATTAATTTAATTTAAATTTAAATTTTTACCTAAAAGTTTTAAGAGTTTAACTCTTGGAGTTCTTGAAAGTAAGAGCAAGGCTCTGAAAATAAAATTCTGGAAGATGATAAACATCTGAAGAGGACCAAGGGTCCTATTTATAGGCGCTTAAGCGCCCATTCAACTCCTGAGTTGATCTGACGGTTGGGATCTTGCCACCGCTGCACTCACGTGTGCGCCACGTGAGCGCAACGGTGGGGGGGCATTTGTTTTCCCCAATCAGAGCAAAACTCTGTTTGAATTTCAAAATTTCAAAAATTGAAGCAACGCTTCAGATTCCTTGCGCTGCGCGCAACGCGCCACGTGTCAAAAACAGACACGCCAGCGCTGCGCCCAAGACAGCGCACCCAATCAGAGCAAGGCTCTGTTTTAAAACAAAAAATAAAGGAAGCAACGCTTCAGATGACTTGCGCTCTGCGCTGCGCGACACATGTCAGCGCAGTTGCGCTGCGCTCTGCGCTGCGCGGCACGTGTCAAGCGCAGGTGCGCTTGCGCCAACTGTGCCGGCATTTAAACAATAAAATTCTGGAAAGATCTTTCCAATCTTATTAAAAACAAGAAGATTACCTTCTGTAAAACAGAAGCCCCAGGATCAAAGATCCAACGGTAGGGAAACATCCCTAAATAAATCAGAGAAAGATCTCTTTAACTAACCTAGCAAACTAATTGGCCCTATATAAAGGCCCCTAGACTCCAAGTCTCAGATAGACAGATATACAGAACTCCTCTAAAAAATTTTGAGAAAAGCTCGAAGAGAAAAAAGGTAAACCTTTGGAAAAAAGAAGAATTTCTTCTAAAAAGATCAAAGATCTAAGAACAAGATCAAGATCTTCATCACAAAAAAGAAAAAAGATCAAAAAAAGATCCAATCATAAAAAATTAAAGAAGTAATTTACTTCATCCCTAGATCTTTTGATCTATATAAAGGCACGGTCTTTTGATGAACCATTGGTTCTTGAATTTTGAGGTAGAACCTCTTTTGAACAAGAAAAAACTCGTTTCTTTGATCTAAATTTGATCAAGATGCGCTCTGCGCTATTAAACAGTGCCCTGCACTCTTAATTTGCGCAGTTGCGCTCCTTGGACTGGCGCAAGTCACCAGAGAGCGCCACGTGTCAATCTGCGTCTTGCGCTCCTAAAAACAGAGCGATGCGCTCTTAGATTGGCGCACTGCACCAGAGCGGGCCACGTGTCAGCAGCGCCCTAGCGCAGCGCATTGGCGCAGCGCACTGCGCTAACAGACTTGCGCTCACCAGATCGTGACACGTGTCACCTCCACATGCGCTGGCGCCTTGCGCTCTTTAATTGGCGCAGAGCGCCTGACAGGCCATGTGGCGCACTGTCAGACCATTAAATGCTCTGCATTATTAAAAAGGGGCAGAGCCCAATTAAAAGGTCTAACAGACCAAAGCAAATGCTACACATTATTAAAAAAGGGCAGAGCCCAATTAGAAGGCCTAACAGGCCTAATCTGAATGTTGTGCATTCTTTAAAAAAGGGCAGAGCCCAAGCAAAGGCCTAAACATGCCACTCATGAACAAAATGTTAAACATTTTCAAATAGACTTAACCCAATTCTGGCCATAAGTCCTCAAATTAAATTGAACTGAGCACAACTGCTCTCCCAAATCAATTTACACCCGGTTCAAGGGTACATCTCTGAACTCCTCTGATATTTGTCGTTGTAATCCTTCAACGTCGTCAGAGAGGTGACGGGTCCCGACAACCATACATTGCTACGGACTGTGGGGTCCTTAAACTCATGGAACGAAATGTCCTTAAACTAATATTCGTCCCCAAAATGGAAATGTTGGACCGAAATGTCCTTAAACTAATATTCGTCCCCAAAATGTGAATGTGGACCGAAATGTCCTTAAACTAATATTCATCCCCAAAATGGGAATGTCGGACCACCGTGTCCTTAAACTGGAGATCGACTGAAATGTCCCTAAACTAAACAATAGAGTCCAAATGCTCTCTTGTTGGATCTAAACGATCCCGTTAAGTTGATCTTAGTCTCAAATTAGACTAACGTATCCTTAACTAACGTTTAAGTTGATCTTAGCCTCAAATATGGCTAACGTATTCTTAAACCAAAACCCCAAAACCAAATCTAAGAAAATACGGATTTGGACTAATCCACGTCCTACGGGCGACAACATAAATTAGTCTCCGTATACAATCCACGGGCAATCACAAACAAAACAAACACCCACGATACGAAGTGACCAGCTGGAGAAGGAGAAAGTTGTTACTGCGACGCGGTAGCGTAATTAACTGCAGGGGCTTACGCCTGCAGGGAAGAGTGTCCCCACAATCAAAAACCCCTCGAACGAGGGGGAATCTGACGAAGTCTGCTACATCGGCCGCATCTGTTTAAACTTTCGATACATGGTGCCATAAATCAACATGGCATCTTCGGAGAGGTGGACGGAAAGCTCCTATTAGCATCTGCCCCGAATCTCAGTGCCAAGATGCCCCAGTCTTTTGCGCCGTCCTTCGGAGGGGAACACCGCTCAGGGTTTTGTAGAGCATGAATGAGAACATCTCTAAGCTCTTGAGATAGAACCAAGGCATCGTAGATGCTAAGGCGAGACGGAAGCTTTCGGAGGTGAGCCAAGACATTATAGTCTACTAGGGAAGGACTCGAATCTTCATGAGCAAGTTCTCTGCCATCTTCTTCATTAGCGACTTGTTTTTCCTTCCCTTTTGGGGCGTTGCCCTGATTTGGCGGTAGAGCCCTGCCGCTTCTGAGCTAGATTTGGTTGGCCTTTGTGGCGAGCTCCTCGTCCTCTTCGGGAAAACAGAGCTCCTCCTCAGAGTCGCTGCCAAGATGGATGGCGTAGTAGGTCTCTACTGGGATCTCTTCATTGGAGTCTTCTTCTAACTCCTCCAGAATTTCAGCCGCTCGTACAGGGAGGATCTCCTTCAATTGAATCAGAGTTCTTTCCTTTTGTTCATAGTCTTCGAGGGAATCGATATATTTTTGAATGGTCGATCTCCCTGCAGACACTTTTTCGCGCCGAGCTGCACTTTTCTTCTTCTTGAGCTTCTTGGATTTTGAGCCTGATGGAGCCGCATTGGCAACTGGACTGGTAGGCTTCTTCTGTCCTTCCCATTCCGTCTTGGGCTCTTTCTGAAGCAGCTTTAGCATCTTCTTCATCTTATTAGATATGTGCTTACTCCAAGGAGGCTGCGGTGAGTCGGTCTCAGTTCTCAGGGCAGGGGGTTCGGCTGTCTGCTCCCAGAAGGCTTCAGCTTCTATCTGTATAAAGTTGGTGGTTGCAACTTGATTGTTCACCAACACACTTTTGGACAGATCGATCTCTCCAGCCTTGTACTGCTTCTCGACCCAGTCTTTGAAGATATAGCAATCCTCGATCGCATGGCTCACTACTCGGTGGTATGGGCAATACAGGGGATTGTCGGTCATTTTTGCTTTTTAAGGTCTTTTCGACTCCGGCAATTATAGACCGTTGTTCAAGGCATCTTTAAATATCTTGCGGACCTTGTCCCTCCTGAAAGAGTAAACTTTGTTCTTTTTCTCCTCTAGGGAAGGCCCTTCTCCTCCCAGTACTGGCTTTCGAGACCGGTTGGTTTTGGATTCGGCCGCCCTTCGCTTTTTTTCATTGTCAGACACATTGAAGACATTGGTGCTGCCGGGATTCCCACTTCTACGGTTGTCGTCCCGCTTGCTTTTCCAAGTCTTGTCTCTCTGAGAGTCCGGGGTAGACTCTTGCTTCGAGCGTTCCAGCATTTGGACTTTCTTGGTTAGCTCTTGAAACGTCTTGATGCCTACTGTACACAAGAATGGGATCATCCAATTGCTGAGGTTCCCAATAAGAAGGCTGACGGACTGGTCCTGCTCCAGCGGCGGTTCGCACTTGACCGTGAGATTACGCCATCGGGCGATAAAGTTGGTGTTGCTTTCATTCTTCCCCGGCTTGGTCCTCACAAGGTCAGCAATAGAGATTTTATCACTGACACTCATGAACCTTTATCGGAACAGAGACTCCATTTTGGAAAAGGTAATAACGGACCTGTCTGGTATACTTGCGTACCAGTCGAAAGCGACACCGGTCAGGCTGTTGATAAACTGATGAAGAAGGAGCGCATCATTGCCCCCCTGTATTTCCGCACGATGCTTTAAAGTGGGCAACGTGCTAGTTTGCATTTCCCTTCCCGTAAAATCTTCTGAACTTAGGAATGACGTAGCCGCTCGGGAACTCGATCAGATCGTACTGTACGGGATATGGCCACCCACTACTGCCAATTTCTTTCTGAGCTTCAGCTTCGGCCACCAATGTTTTAACTTTGCTGGTGACCAAATCCATTATCTGATCTTGTGTTAACGGGATGGTGTTATCTGGGGCCAAGGCGTCCTCAGAAGCGGAATGTGGCCGGCTTTCGTGTGGCTCAACGAATCTTGGGCCCAGAGGGACAGGTATCGGCTGCTTCGGATTGTCATCATCAGGCTCATGAGTAGCGACTTGTGCTTGATTGGGAGGCGCTCGAGCAATTTGAGCCGTAAGCTGCATCACAACGTTCGTTAGATCGTCAATTTTCGAATAGAGTTTGGCTATCTCTCTATCTTTGCTCTTGAGCTATTTTCGAAGCTCTTGAAGCAGCTCTTGCTCCGCGGTCCTGGGGCGGAAAGTCGGCTCTTCCTCGCTGTCTGAGCTTGACTCTGCCTGGACCGAAGGGTCCTTCTGCCTATCGTCCTCATCGAGAGGGTTTTCATCATCTAGCGGAGGCGGCTGATCTTGGGAAGCGGCAACCACATTCAAGCCAGATTGGACTTGGGATGTGGTGGCCCCATCCTTGCTTTTGCTGCGAAGGTTGTCGCTGGGGCGCCCGCCCGCCATATAGACCGTATGGATAATATATCCAACCGTCTTTTTATTATCGGCGGCTGATTTCACAAATCGCTGTCTCGACTCCCCTGTTTCGGTAGCGGGCAGTCGGTTGAAGGCGGCTGGCCTGACCGGATTCTTGAATGGTGCTGACGCTTCCTTTTCGGTTTTGCCCCGCTGCTTTCGCGCAGCACAGAGCGCCTGATAGACTCTTGAAGAGACAGTGTCATACTTTCTCTGTTGGGGCCGGGACACGTCTCTTTGTAGCGACGTTCGGACCGCGGTCTTCTTGATTCTGGCGGTTATGCCATTTTTCTGAACCCACTTCAGAGGTTCGAAGGAATTGCTAATTTTTAAGGCCGATCCAGCCGTCGTCGCGGGGCGACCCTGCTCCTGGAACCTCACAAGATTCCACCTGGCCGGAGTCCTGGCCCTCTTGTTGGCTCGATACCTGAGCCGCTTCTGCCTTAACTTTTCTGTTTTAAGCACTTGGCAGACTTCGGCCTTTCGGGAAGACACTGTAGACCGATTGATAGAGAGGCCAGAGGAGACGCCCGATCGTGCATTTGATGGAGTCATCACCTGAGCTCGTCCGCAACGTTTGATGTTGCCCTTTGTATCGGAAGCCTTGCCCCCGGCTGGGGCACCAGATAGTCGTTCAGACACCGTCTTAAGTTTCGGTTGTGGTGCCTTAGCGATCCCAACATTCGGCCTCTTGCCCCTTGAGACCGGCTTGGCTACCTGTTTTGCCAGGATTTCTGCCAGATGAGCGCTACCGGCAGGATAGATGACGACGGAACCAAACTGGCGAGGCAGTTCCTCCCACTGTCGACTGAAGCTTGCGGGGAGAACCACACGAGCATTAACCTTGACCACGTACGGAATTGGGGTCGCGTCGGAAGCTGAATTCGTCTTAGAAGACATCGTCATTGAAAGTTGATTGCTTAAAGACCGGCATGAAAGAGCATTATTTTAGTATAAATATAGATATGTATATTGATTGAGTTCGCATGAACATTTAACCCGAAATATGGGAGGAGAGAAAAGTCCCACTGGGCGTGCTAGAATCTGTAGGGTGTTTTTCGTCACCCCATTGAGATGGGAATACGCACGCGCTTGTCAGGCGCATTACAGACTCCCCCTGCCTAGGGTAGGCTGGGGTTTATTGATTACGGGGATCCAAATCTCCGGCAGCCGCGGACTAAGCTGCCGTTAATTACCCCTCGCTTTTGGAGCGAGGGAACCTCCGATTGACGGGTTAAACTGTTCATGCGAACTCAATGTGCAGTGTGGTGTGTTGTGTTTTAAAAAGGGGGGTTTGGATATATCGGGGGCCCCGCAGAGTTTTTACGGGGTCCCGCTATGCGGATAGCGGGCTGGGGGTCAAGGGGCTAGCAGCCCCTTTGCAGGGTGCGGGGCAGCGCCCCGGCCCAAATTTTTTTTGAGAAGGATAGTGTTGTAGAGAGTGTGTGTACATATATATAAAATAAAAAAAAGGGAAAGGGCATCCAAAGGATCCGTGGGAAAAAGCGCCAACGCTTTGTGTGCTAGCGCTTTGAGCGCAAGAGCGCTAGCACCCCACATGCCAGGCATGTGGGCGCTCGGGCGCTAGCGCTTTGGGCGCTAGCGCTCTGAGCGCAAGAGCACTAGCGCTTTGAGAGCTAGCACCCCATGTGTCAGCACGTGGGCGCTCGGACGCTAGCGCTTTGGGCGCTAGCGCTTCCCACGTGTCAGCAAGTGGGCGCTCGGGCGCTAGCGCTTTGGGCGCTATCACTTTGAGCGCAAGGGCGCTAGCGCTCTGAGCGCTAGCGCCCTACGTGTCAGCACGTGGACGCTCGGGCGCTAGCACCCCACGTGTCAGCACGTGGGCGTTCGGGTGGCAAAAGGGACTTAGTCCCTGCAATGGGAGTTGTACTCCCAGAAAGGAGCACTTATTTTTTTTTTTTTTGTGTGTGTGTGTGTGTATGAGGAGTTAAACTCCTAAGATGTTTTGAAGCTGATGAAGGGCTTCTCCCTTTGAGCCCTTGTTCTTCCCCAAAGTGGGGTTTCCGGAGATGGGACTCCTTCTTCCTCCTCTGTTGGCCGGATCTTGAAGATCAAGAAGTATGAGATTTTAAAAATATCTCCTTTCTGATATCTGATAGAAGATCTGAGTTCCCCTTTGTGGGTTTTGTGGTGAAAAACTATTTTGTTTTTTAAAAGGAAGAGTAAAACTCTTGATTTAATTCAAGAGAAAGAAGAAGGTTTTAGAACCTTGAGGAAGGAGAAAAATCTCAGATCTGGATTCCTTTTTGGAGAGAGAAAAATTTGTTGAGATATTTCATTATCTTTGCCTTTATGGGCTATACACTTTACATATAGCCCCTTGGGCTTTTCAAAATGGCATTTTGCCTATCCCATGGCTCATGTGCCATTTCTTTTTGCACATAAGCCATTGGCTTTACAAAAATTTGGCTTTATTCCTATTTTTCTTACATTTATTCGTAAAATAAAATAAAATAAATACAACAAAATCATTTATTACAAAACTTTTATTTTGGCATAGGAGGAGGCTGGCCGCTTCATGTTCGGGCTCGACCCGGGCATTGACTTACTTGACTTGGGCTTGGGCCCACCTGGCTTAGGGTTGACTTTGATTTTGACGTGGTTAACCGGGGTGCAAATTTTGACCCCAACATAGAGTTTTATGGCGCTCACGTGACACACGTGAGGCACCCCAAATATGGGCGCCAGACTAGTGTTAAACACTAGAGTTTTATGGCGCTCACGTGACACACGTGAGGCACCCCAAATATGGGCACTGCTCTTTAGGGTTTTCCCCCCTCTTTTATATAAGTGCTAAGCACTTGGCTCTCGTGCAAAGCACGTGGGTGTCCCCTTTTCCTTTATTGATGCTGGAGTACTATAGTTTCTTCTTTATTTTACTTATTTTCCTCTTAAACAAATCACGTGGTAAACACGTGAGGAAGTTTTGGTTAGTTTCCTTGTTCGTTTGAAGCACTCAAGTGGGAAACACGTGAGGCTTCGAAATAGTGCTAAGTACTAATGATTTGGCCTTGGAGGTCTTGGATCACTATTTTTTATTGAAGAACTAAGTTCTTTATATAGGGTTAAACCTTAATCTTTTGAAGAATTAAATTCCTATGTGTTCCCTCTCTTCTTCTCCCCTTTTTCATGTAACTTAGTTCTTTCCCCCTAGGTTTTGAATCTTGCAAAGCAAAATCTCCCCGATGAGAATTAAATTCTCAACTTGTGGGGAGATTTGCCTGTGCAAATCTCAACCAGAGAGAAGAACCGAGTTCTTATATGAAGGGTTAAACCCTTAGAGAGGCAAAAGAGAGGTGTTTTCTTTTTATTTAGTGTTTCAAAAAAGCAAGTCTTTTATTTGAGAATTAAATTCTCCCGTTCCTCAAAAGCTCACTGTATATTCTTTTTTTTATGCTTCTAGGGAGTTCTCTCTCTCTTTTTCTTTTTTTTCCTCCTCGAGACTTGAAGTCTCGGGTTCTTTATATAGTGGAAAGAAGTTTGTTTAATTCTTAGAAAATCTCTCATTGAGATATCCCAATTGATTTAATTGGTCTCAGAATTGATTTGGGAAATTTTACCCACCGTTGGATCTTTGATCCAAGGACTTCTGTTTTATAGAAGATATTGTTCTTATTTTTAACAAGATTGGGAAAATTTTCCAATATATAGAATAAAATTCTATCGAGCGGTGACATTTTAATCACCATTGGATTTTTAATCCAAGGGTGCTTAATTTAACAGAGTATAATCTTTCTCTGTTTAGAACGATATAGAAAATATTTTGGATCTTTGATCCATTAACTCTCTGTCTAACAGAAAATATTATTCCTAACAGAATTTAATTCTATGTTTAGTCACCGTTGGATCCTTAATCCAACGGTTCATTAAGTAGAATTTAATTCTACGTAAGGAGGTGTCCTCACGTGTTTAGCATGTGAGGCTTTGTTTAGATTATCTGTAGTTTGATTGCAGCGCCTATATGCGCTCACGTGTTTAACACGTGAGGCTTTGTTTAGGCTATCTGTAGTTTAACTGCAGCGCCTATATGCTTTGCATATAGGCGCTCACGTGTTTAACACGTGAGATTTTGTTTAGCCTATCTGTAGTTTAATTGCAGCGCCTATATACTTTGTATATAGGCGCTCACGTGTTTAACACGTGAGGCTTTGTTTAGCCTATATGTAGTTTAATTATAGCGCCTATTTATAAGTGCTCACGTGTTGGCACGTGAGGCTTGTTTAGCCTCCTTATAGTTTTAATGGTAGCGCCTATATGCCTTGCATATAGGCGCTCACGTGTTTAACACGTGAGTCTTGTTTAGTAGGGAGTTTTCCCCTTTCTTTCTCTCATTTTCTTCTTCTCTTTTTTTATAAGGAAACAAATAGCCCCACAGCACTGCTCTCACGTGGCTTGCACGTGAGTGCAACGCTGTCTATTTTTACAGTCGTTGGATTGCCTAGGGGAACGGGGAAATGAACCGTTCCCATCATGTCATATAAATACAAGGGCTTGGCTCTTAAGATGGCCACTGTTTTTTCGTCTTCTTCCTTAACTTTTCTATTGAGAATTTAATTCTCCTTTCAGAGCTCACTCTCTGCCCGTTGAAATTTCAGAGTTAAACCCTGTTAAAAAAAACTCTTTTGGGTAAAGATCTTGAACAATATTTATCTCTTAGGAACAAAAATCCCCTTTCTCTAATTTTTTCTGGATTTTAAATCCACTGCAAGAGCTTTGCTCTCTTCTGGAACCGATCTCTTAGAGATCAAAAAGACATAATCTTTTGTGTAGTAAACCCCAATGTCTTCGAAGATCGGGAGTTTCTCCTCTGATCTTTGAAGATCTTTGGAATTTTAATTCCATTTTTTTTCGTTTCCCATCATGGGGGTTTCTGGAATTTAATTCCATTGCTTAAAAGGAATTTGATTCCTCATCAAAGAGCTTGGCCCTGAAAGATCAAGAAAGCCTTTTGGGAATTGTATTCCGTGGTGTTCTTGAGTATATTTTCATTATAGAGTTTTACCCTTATTTCAAAAAATTTGAACTTGTTGGGTATTTTAACAGAACTCATTTTTCTTTGAGGATGCCCAGAGTTTGTTTAAACTCCAGTGTCTATTTAATGAGAATCCTTTTTGATTCTTACAATGATTATCTTGTCTCATCATTGGTGAGCCGCCATATTGATTTTGTGGGGTCCATTGGTTTTGCAGCCAGTGATCCCGTGAAACAAACATCATGTTTTTTAATTTAATTTAATTTTATTATTTATTATTGTTATATATATATATATATATATATATTTTTAAAATGGGTGTCACGCCCCGCTTCCCGGTGTACGGCAAGAGGGCGCGACAAGGCCCGCTACGTATTTACTCAGAAGTAAACACGCTAAGCGTATCTAAGCAAAATAAAGTAAAGTATACAAGAGACAGGAATGTAAATGAACAACAACTTTATTTATTAAACATTCTTTCACAAGTACAACTGAAATGTAAATACATGAGTAGAAAGCGATGCCTAAACAATGGTATAACTGAAATGAAATAAATATGTACAAGTGTCTAAAGCTCCGGGTCAAAAGCAAACTGCTCCAAATCCTCAGTACTGGGCTCGGTCTCTAATGCGTCCGAAACACCTGACAACATTCCAAAAAAAGAAGAAAGGAATGTCGTCAGTGGACAATCGCCCGGTAAGTCCCAAAGATGAGTAGAGATAGAATAGACAGAAAGAGAATAAGAATAGTAATGTTTGATTATATTGTTAACGCAGTTGTTTGTAGCTTGGTACAGAATATGCCAGTGTATACGAGAGGAGTCCCACTTTTCCGGAGACTAAGGTATACGAAGCACAATGAACCGTTCAGCCACGGTACAACGGCAATGGTTATTCAGGTTAGGTATATTAAGGTTACAGTCTCGTGCTGCTTCTAACACATTCCGTACCAATCTACCCCTTATAAACCCCGCGATATCTTTTGTATTGATTGCATTGGTTTGTTAAATAGATAGATGACTTGCCGAAACCATTATATCAGTAAATAGAATGGATATAAATAGAGAGTCATGTAGATGGAGTATATCCATAGTTCGGTTCAGTCAATATAGATTGATATAGATTGAGTAGACGGATTCATGGATTCATGTTGTATTGTAGTTTACACTTGAATCATATTCAAGTCAGATTGATTAGATTGAGACGCAATCTGAGTCAGACACTTTGAAAAGAACTTGAAATCCTAAATTAGTTTTGATGTTATCGGTAACTGCTGCAAATGTACGGCAGAATTTGTGTCTTTTTCCAAGAAAATTACCGTATTGATAACACCGTTTGTTAGATTGTCTATCTTAGATAGGCAAGCACCCACATTCTCCGTCTCCCTGAGGCTCAAGAGAATTGGTCCCGCTTAAACCTATATTTACTAGGATCCTTATTGTAATTTAGTATAACTTGAAAGGGTTTTATGTAAAAATAATTTTGATATAATTTCAAAATACACCTCAAGTATTTAATTATCGTCTTTAGGGTTTTCATAGATGTATATTTTATAAAAGTGTAATTTCTAGTTAGTAGAACCTAGTTTTCGTTGTATATGGTATTTTATTGAAATATCGGTATTTTGCATTGAAATGCAATGGTATTTTCGGGTAATGGTGATTCCTTTGATTTAGAAAACTTGGAATATTTATATAATATAATAAAAATAGATATTTTGATAATAGTTATATATATATATTAAAAATAAATTTTTTTTTTTTAGAAATCTCATTTTCTAAAGAAAAATGTATTAAAATTCCATCGAGATCGAATGCTCCTTTTGGAGGTCTGCATCTCGCTCTACTAGGCCCAAGGATGTGCGATAACCCGCACTATCCCGAACGGGATCCCCAAAAGTGGGTTGTACAAGCGCAATTGCAAGGAATTGATTAATACACTTTTTAAAGAAATGGTTTTGCAAGTTTGATGGTATTTATTTGTAATGCCGTATTATCCCATAACTAATGTCCCAAACTTTCATCGTGCTATGTCAAAGATGTGTGTTGTGATGAGACCGGTCATTACCTCGTGAGTTGTCTAAAGATAATACAAGTATTATGTTGATTTGTGTCGAAAATAAAGTATGTGGTATTTTACCGTAAAAATACGATAAAAATTGAATAATTATTCTTTTAATAGAAAACTTGTTTTAATGTGTCTGTTAAAGTTTTTAAAACAATATATGAGAGTATGGTATTTTATTGTTTAAGAAAAGAGAATTTTTAAAGAAAAACCGAATCGGAAGTCGGATTAACTCCGCTTCCGTTGGCTTTTAGAAATGAAACTTTTTAAGATAGTAGAAGAGAGGAGGAGAGGGGACTTACTTGCTAGAGAACAAGAGAAGAGAGAGGGAAAGCTAAGGAATGTGTCGGGGCGTCGTTACGTCGCCGGAATCTCCTCGGAACTTCGTCGGAACTTCACCCTTTGCTAACTCCACTTGCACACTATAAGGACTTGAGAATTTTTGAGAGTTTTAGCAGGGAATTTCTGAGTGAGGATGGGTGAAATGGAGTGTGGTATTTATAGGAAAAATTAGGGTTTAGAGAGTTAAAGAATGTATTAAAATTTGCATTAAAATTGGATTAAAGGGTATTTTATTGTTCTCTGTATGAATGCAGAGTATTCAAACAATATGGGAGAAGTGGGGTAGGCCAAGGGGTGATAGGGAAAAAATATCAAAGCATTCCTTACGGTTTAGCCCGGCGGTGTCGGTCTAGGAGGCCATCTCGCCGGTCCAAATCCGGTGGTTGGTGCTTGGATCGTCGCTACGTGTCCCTCTCGTTTCATATACCCTCATGCATATGTTTAATTATTCTATAACTTATCATATTATGTGTAGTGCACGTGTAAACTCTTGGGCTTCTAAAAGATTAAAAGAAAATTAAATAAAAAGATAATGTGGCTGGGGGGATTCGATCTCATGGGCTACGTCACAGCAGTGCAAAGTTTTACCAATGAGCTACAAGTGTTTTCTTACAGTTCAAAAGTAAAAAAAATACTTATAGTGTACACAGGTTGCAAATACTCTAATTGTACCTTAACTTTTAAACAATTTTTTTATATTGAAATTGGAATTGTTACAGCCTACCCTCCTTACAAAAATTTTGTTCTAAAAATTTACAATTATTATAAGAACTATTTACAAACAAGTGAGGGTATCTTGCATGCATCTCACCTTCCATTTCCCATGTTGATTCTCCTGGTGAATCTTTTCTCCACATCACTCGAACCAAGTTAACTTTCTTGTTCTGAAGTGACTTCACCTTTCTATCCAGGATCTCAATAGGTTGTTGCTCATAGGATAAGTCTGGTTGTACAGTGAGCTCGGAGTGATCAATAATATGGCTGGGGTCACTCACATACCTTCTGAGTTGGGATATATGGAATACATTGTGCACTCATTCCAATGAAGGTGGCAGTGCCAAGCGATATGCCACTTCACTGACTCGTTCGAGTATGTCAAACGGTCCAATATCCCTCGGACTAAGCTTACCCCGTCTTCCAAAACGAATCACTCCACGGTTCGAAGATATCTTCAGAAATACATGTTCTCCCGGTTGAAACTCCAAGTGACGGCGCTTTGCATCATCCCAGTGCTTCTGTCGATCTTGGGCTATGCGCATTCTTTCCCTGATAGTACGAACCACATCGACAGTTGCTACTATCATCTCAGGTCCAAGGAGTTCTCCATCTCCGATGTCGTCCTAACTTAATGGCGATCGGCACTTCCTTCCATATAGCATTGCAAAAGGTGTCATTCCTATACTTGCTTGGTAGCTGTTGTTGTATGAAAACTCCACAAGATGTAGGTGATCTTCCCACGATCCTCCGAAATCTAGCATACACACTCTTAGCATATTTTCTAAGATCTGAATAGTTCGCTCAGACTGACCATCTGTTTATGGATGATAAGCTATGCTGAAGTCAGACTTGTTCCCAAACTTGCTTTTAGACTTTGCCAAAATTGCGATCGAAATCTAGTGTCATGATCGGAGACAATGCAAACCGGTACTCCATGTAATCTCACAATTTCCTGCATGAGTTTATGGGTATCAGAGATAGTACACATTGAAGAGTTTAAATCTTACTTAGATTCTTACCTCCATGTACTTCTTTGCTAGTGTCTCGGTAGATTGGCCAACTCGAAATGGAATAAAGTGAGCCGACTTTGTGATTCGATCCACAATAACCCATACCGCATCGCTACCTTTCATGCTGAGAGGAAGTGCAGTCACGAAATCCATTGTGATGCGTTGCCACTTCCATTCTGAGATAGGTAATGGTTGAAGTAAACCAGCAGTCCTGTGATGTTCAGCTTTTACTTGCTGACACACCAAGCATTTTGCGACGCTTCTGGCTACTTCACGCTTCATTCCATGCCACCGGTAATTTTGACGCGGATCTTTGTATATCTTTGTACCTCCAGGGTGTACTGAATAAGGAGAGCTGTGAGCTTCTTTCATCAACTCTTCTCGCACAGAACCTTTTGGTACACACAATCTACTGCCGTATCTCAAAAATCCGTCTTCATGGATGATGAAATATGTTCGAAGTCCACTTTCTACTTATTCTCTGATCTTTTGCAACTTAACATCACTTGCTTGAGCTGTTTTGATCTGATTGACAATGGTAGATTGAACTTGTAAGTTCATCAAACTTGAAGCATTACCTGGCATGATCACCTCAATCTCCATTTGATGTAAGTCTTGTTGAAGCTTCCACTGTGCGGTGAGATTCAATACTAATGGTTGGCGACTAAGGACATCAGGTACTACATTCACCTTCCCTGGATGATATTATAGGTTGATGTCGAAGTCCGATATGAGTTCTAACCATCTTCTCTGCAGCATATTCATCTTCTTCTGAGTAAACACATATTTCAGACTTTTGTGGTCCATGTATATGTCCACACGTTCATCAAGAAGATAATGGCGCCAAATCTTAAGAGCAAAATTTACGGCCGCCAACTCTAAATCATGCGTCGGATAGTTGCGCTCATGAATCTTCTGCTGTCTTGAAGTATAAGCTACCACTTTACCGTGCTGATGTAGAACACATCCTAATCCCTTACCGGATGCATCGTAATGCACTTCGAAACCTCCAGATTGGTCCGGTATGACGAGAATAGGTGCTGATGTCAATCTTGGCTTGAGCTCTATAAAAGCTCGTTCGCATGCTTCTGACTACACGAATTCTTCATCTTTACATGTGAGCTTGGTCAGGGGTGTTGCAATCTTTGAAAAGCCTTCAATGAACCTTCTGTAATATCCTGCTAAACCCAAGAAACTTTGAATCTCCTTCACTGACTTCGGTGTCGGCCATTCGCTTACAGCTGATACTTTAGCTGGATCTATAGAGATTCCATCGCCTGATACAATATGTTCGAGAAAACCGACTTGATCTAGCCAAAACTTGCACTTGCTGTACTTGGCATAGAATTGATGATGTCGTAGAGTTTCTAGGACAATTCGTAGGTGCTCGGTATGTTCCTTCCGACTCTTAGAATACACCAGGATGTCGTCGATGAAGATAACAACAAACCTGTCTAGGTACTCATGGAAAACTTGATTCATTAGGTTCATGAATATAGATGGTGCGTTGGTCACTCTAAATGGTATCATAAGAAATTCGTAATGTCCATAGCGAGTTCTAAATGTCGTTTTATGGATATCAGATTCTTTAACCTTCACTTGATGATAATCCGAACGAAGATCTAACTTGGAGAAAACTCAAGATCCGCTTAACTGATCGAACAGATCGTCGATACGCGGGAGTGGATACTCGTTCTTTATAGTTACATTGTTCAGAGCTCTATAATCAATGCACATTCGATATGAAACTTCCTTCTTCTTCACAAGTAGAACTGGAGATCCCCAACTTAAAGTGCTAGGACGAATCCATCATTTCGCCAATAATTTATCCAACTGAGTACGGACCTCCTTCAAACCTTCAGGGCTTAGGCGATACAGTGCTTTAATCACCGGTTGTGCTCCAGGTACTAAATCAATGCCGAATTCAAGAGCTCGATCGGGAGGCAAACCTGATATGTCTTCAGGAAATACATCGTCGAACTCTCGAACTACCTCTAGCTTCGATCCTTCCTCTGCTTGAAGTGTTGCAATTACTGCCTTCTTCGGTTTTTCCTTGTATGTGCTTGGCTCCAAAGTACGGTCTCCACTTTTGAAATAGAAGACCGGATGTTCTGGAATCTTGAACACTACCCTCCTTTGAAGACAATCGATGGTAGCGTAAAAAGTTTCGAGACAATCCATACCCAAAACAACATCGAAATTCGGTATGTCCAGCACCTTGAAGTCATCATAGAATTCTCTGCTGCAGACGACCACCGGACACAGGCCGTATCCCATTATTGCCTTTAGAACGTCATTCTCTGAACTAACATTCCACCTGGATACGAGATGTCTGACTGGAATCGCATGAGTTCGGACGAACCGTTGCGACATAAAGCAATGAGATGCTCCAGTATCGAAGAGTGCTAGTGCAGAAAGTGAGGATACTAAGATTGTACCTAAGTTATGTGGGATAGGTTTTAGGTATAAGGAAAATATATGGATATGTATATATGGATGGAAAATAAATCTTGAAGGGAAAGTGTTACCAATGATGACTTGGCCGGTGGCTTCAGCCTCTTCCACAGTCATTGTGAAAGCCTGTCGCCTCGGCACATTCCACCTTGCTGGAGGAGCATTCCTCTGTCCGTTCCTTGGTCCTTGAGGTAAGTTCCTTTGAGCTTGATAGAACTGACGAGGAGGAGGTGCAGTCGGTCCATGAGGAGGTGGAGCAGGTAGTGCAAGTCGTGGAGCAGGTGCCTGGATGGCTGGGCACTGCTGATAAGTGATTGCTGGCCTGGGTGCAGCGTTTGGGTTGTATCTACGAGGACAAGACCCAATGTCATGAGTAGCTGAGCCACAGACTAAGAAAGGCGATTTGCACGCGGCAGTCTTTCGCCAAATGTTCATCCCTCCTGCAGTGGGTGCAAAAGGCTGGGTTGGGCCGGTTGTTCGGTACTTCCGTTCTCCTAGGCACAAATGATGGCCTTGAAGAGGCTCCTCCTGCCATCTGAGTGGCAGGGTGCTTCTTCCCGGTAGATTGAGGTCTGCCCCTCATCTTCACTACTGCTTCGTATCAGCGGGCAGCTTTCAGGGCCATCTTGTGGGTTGGGAAATCCCCTGTAGCTAAGGCAGCTCGGATTTCCGAATCTAACCCTTGCTGAAATCTTCTGTATCTGATCTCAGCAGTTGGTATCAAATGTGCCGCGAACCTGTTAAGGTCTTATGTTAGCTGTGTAATATATGATATTTGAAAATCGAATATTGAGACATATCTTACGTACTGAGCATGGTAAACACAACACCATATTCATCCATAGATTTGGTCCACATCGAACCCTGTTGTAGATGGATGAATTGCTGCTCCATGTCAAATCGGGCAGTCTCTGGAAAGTACTTCGCGTCGAACATGTCGCGAAAGGTCCTCCATTCGATAGGTTGTTCAAGGCGGCTTTCATCCGCCTTCCACCAGACTCGTGCATTGTCAGCGAGCTGCAGCTTCGTAACTCGAACCCAAGCGATCTCTGACACTTGCGCTGCTGCCAGATCATCCTCAATACTCTAAGCTTATTCCTCAGCTTCTAGAGGGCTCTCTTTTCCCAAAATTGCTTGGGGTGCAAAGCCTAGAATTGCTTTACCCCAGGTGCTTTTGTTTCTGGACGGTTCATCAAAATAGCAGTCTGCTGCTGCCGTCCCTCCACGAGGCTGCGGATCTCCTTAAGCAGTACGGTCTGCTCATTGATCAGAGCAGCGACGGTAGGTGTAAGTGATAGAGGTGGCAGAGTGTTGTTGAAGTTGGTACTGGTGTTGTTTGGGGAATCCATAACCATGAAAGAAAAATTTAGGTTAGGACAAATTCAAAGTATATGAAATTGTAAGATCCAAGGAATATAAAATGTAAAGAATGTTTTTAGTTGCTAATTCTTGTGTTATATTGCTTAGGACTTCATGAAGAATTGACCCGCATGTCCATGCAGAATTGAAATGCATGTCCATACAGAGCTGACCTGCATGGGCCGCCAACAAAACATTTCACGCCTCGCTTCCAGGTGTACGACAAGAGGGCGCGACGAGGCCCGTTACGTATTTACTCAGAAGTAAACACGCTAAGCGTATCTAAGTAATATAAAGTAAAGTACACAGGAGACAGGAATGTAAATGAACAACAACTTTATTTATTAAACATTCTTTGACAGGTACAACTGAAATATAAATACATGAGTAGAAAGCGATGCCTAAATAATGGCATAACTGAAATGAAATTAATATGTACAAGTGTCTAAAGCTCCGGGTCAAAAGCAAACTGCTCCAAATCCTCAGTACTGAGCTCGGTCTTTAATGCGTCTGAAACACCTGACAACATTCTAAAGAAAGAAGAAAGGAATGTCGTCAGCGAACAATCGCTCGGTAAGTCCCAAAGATGAGTAGAGATAGAATAGACAGAAAGAGAATAAGAATAGTAATGTTTGATTATATTATTAACACAGTTGTTTGTAGCTTGGTACAGAATATAATATAATAAAAATAGATAATCTGATAATAGTTATATATATATAATTAATAAAAATAAATTTTATTTATTTTTTTGTAGAAATCTCATTTTCTAAAGAAAAATGCATTAAAATTCCATCGAGATCGAATGCTCCTTTCGGAGGTCCGCATCTCGCTCTACTAGGCCCGAGGATCTGCGATAACCCGCACCATTCTGAACGGGGTCCCTAAAAGTGGATTGTAGAGACGCAATTGCAAGGAATTGATTAATATACTTTTTAAAGAAATGGTTTTGCAAGCTTGATGGTATTTATTTGTAATGTCGTATTATCCCATAACTAATGTCCCAAACTTTCATCGTGCTATATCAAAGATGTGTGTTGTGATGAGGTAGGTCATTATCTCATGAGTTGTCTAAAGATAATACAGGTATTATGTTGATTTGTGTCAAAAATAAAGTATGTGGTATTTTACCGTAAAAATAAGATAAAAATTGTATAAATGATTCTTTTGATAAGAAACTTGATTTAATGTGTTTGTTAAAGTTTGTTAAACAATATATGAGAGTATGGTATTTTATTGTTTAAGAAAAAGA
Organism: Agapanthus africanus; assembly: GCA_030015575.1. NCBI lineage: Eukaryota > Viridiplantae > Streptophyta > Magnoliopsida > Asparagales > Amaryllidaceae > Agapanthus > Agapanthus africanus. The sequence continues at coordinate 413,609,694 of CM057338.1, read as the reverse complement.
GAATTTTTAAAGAAAAACCGAATCGGAAGTCAGATTAACTCCGTTTCCGTCGGGTTTTAGAAATGAAACTTTTTAAGATAGTAGAAGAGAGGGGGACAGAGGACTTACTGGCTAGAGAACAAGAGAAGAGAGAAACGAAGCTAAGGAAGGTGCCGGGGCGTCGTTACGTCGCCGGAATCTCCTGGGAACTTCGCCGGAACTTCACCCTTTGCTAACTCCACCTGCACACTGTAAGGAATTGAGAATTTTTTAGGGTTTTAGCAGGGAATTTCTGAGAGGATGGGTGAAATGGAGTGTGGTATTTATAGGAAAAAATAGGATTTAGAGGGTTAAAGAATGTATTAAAATTTGCATTAAAAATTGGATTAAAGAGTATTTTATTGTTCTCTGTATGAATGCAGAGTATTCAAACAACATGGGAGAAGTGGGGTAGGCCAAGGGGTGCTCGGGAAAAAATATCAGAGCATTCCTTACGGTTTAGCCCGTCGATGCCGGTCTAGGTGGCCATCTCGCCGGTCCAAATCCGGTGGTTGGTGCTTGGATCGTCGCCACGTGTCCCTCTCGTTTCATATACCCCCGTGCATATGTTTGATTATTCTGTAACTTATCATATTACGTGTAGTGCATGTGCAAACCCTTGGGCTTCTAAAAGATTAAATGAAAATTAAATAAAAAGATAATTTGGCTGGGGGATTCGATTACAGGGGCTACGTTACAGCAGTGCAAGGCTTTACCAATGAGCTACAAGTGTTTTCTTGCTGCTCAAAAGTAAAACAAATACTTATAGTGTACACAGGATTGCAAATACTCTAATTGTACCTTAACTTTTAAACAATTTTTTGTACATTGAAATTGGAGTTGTTACAATGGGTTTTTTCTTTTCCCCTCTTGTTTCAGGAACGATGACATCACTTCTTGACTTCCCTTACACTCACTCAGAAGTCGCTTTTCCGCAATCGCCATCGGACGAGAAAGTTATGGCGATGATTAGGACGCATGACAAGGGCCATACAAGTCTTCTCTTATGGGGGTGTGGTACAGTCATATCATTAGGGGCCGCCGTAGCTTTACTTGTGAAGTGCGAACAGAACCTATCCGCTCGATGTCATTAATAGAGCGTCCGCGCACGGTTTATGCAGTGGAAGCGGTTAATTGGACCCCCACGGGCCGGCTTGAGCCGTCGACGACTGGGATACCTAATCAACCTATGATGACCATTGATATCTTGGGGCGTCGGATATGCCAGGGCAAAGCTCGACCCTGGGGGTAGGTGTATAAGGTAGGCGTTACCCCGCGCCATCCAGTGGGCTACCTTTCTTAGGCTCGATACATTCTCTCCGCCCAATACGCACGGCTGCAGAAGGTTGGGTTGTACCAAGCAGTGTATGCGTCATTATTCTAATATCACGCCCCTCATGTCTGGTGGGTTAAGGCTTTCTTGAACCAATGGAATCTTCCCACAAATACGTTCTTGCTAGGGGATCGTGAAGTCTCGATCTCACTGGAGGAGTTTCATGAAATTTCAGGGTTGTCGATCAGGAGAGAACATTATGAAGAGTTACTGCCTCCTGATGAGTACGTGTTTGCTACGGTGCCCGCTATGCATGACGGCCTGACGACTGAGAACACCGTTCGTCACAAGCACCCAAGTCTAATCAAGGCCCTGGGTATCTTTGAAAAACTTTTCGTGACATCGGAAGGGCAAGGTGTCACTTTTGACGCTTTCATTACCTTCTTTCTCCGCGAGGATGTCTTATCCAAGAAGGCTCCAAAATTCGCGAAAATTGAAGACTTTTTTGGATTCAGGCTGAAGAAACTGCCGGCCAAAGAGAAAGACATGTCGTAGTTTTACATTCCAAACTCGTCGGCCGTAGCCTTCGATGCGATCGTGGCCCTGGCGTGGATGAAGAAACTTTCTTTATCGGTTTTATCAGTCTCTGGCTTAGCTGGTTTGTCATGCCGATGCATCAACATTTCATGAGAGCCTCCGTCCTCTACCCTGCTCACCGCATATCTGAAGGAGCGCGATTAGCTGTTGGTGTTGCGGGGTTATCGCATTTATATCACGGGTTAGGCACTGCTACTAATACTTCGAGCCCGGGTGCAGATACTGTGAATTTCTCCCTCCACTACTTCACATCGTGGATCGGGATGCACGTGTTAGGAGCGTTCACTGCTCACCGACGGCCAGATTTTTATGATTCATATACCTTCCTGCGGATCATGAGGTTGGTTGATGCTTCCGCTCCCGATCCGACCCAGTTAGAGACTCTCCACGTACTGCTCAATCCATAATCGAAAGAAGGCAGAATGGTTTTTAGCGATCATGTCCTCTCTACTCCAGCAGGGCCCATACATCAATTGTTTGATTTGTCAAAGAATAGGGTTCCAGTTTTAAAGCCTAAGGAGATTATGCATCTATACTCAATCAGACCGGGTTATTTGGTGTTCCGCCAGAATGACATTGCTCTCTTCATGCGGTATAATCCGCATCACTTCACCCAGCAGTTAAGCTACAACCAGGGCATTCCTCTCGAGGCATTTTTAGTTGAGACCGCCCTCTCCCTGGAGGTTACTCGCGATGTCATTCACCATTTCATGCAGTTAAACGCTGGCTCTCTCTTCATGATCCCGGAGCCCGACTATCTTCCGAGGCCTGTGGGGTCCTTCAAGGGTTGGTATTGCCATCGGGTTGGCCCCATCATTGCAGAGGAGAGACAGGTGCTTTTCGACTGTAAAGCTCCCGTTCTGGCTCAAGTCACCAGCGCCTCATTGCGGCCACGGTCGGTGGTTCGCCTTCCTCTGAGGGATAGCGGTTCGGTGCTTATCCCTAAAGTCGTAGAAGTAGAATCAGCCCCTCGCACTGCTGGTATGCCGGTGCGTACTAGAGCCGAGGCGGAAGTTCCTGATAAAGCACCAGCGGTGGTGTCACCCAAGGGTGATACTGAAGGTGAAGTTGGGCAGCGCCATGCCAAAGCACCAAAGGGGAGGAAGCGCTCTTCCACTAGCATTAGCACAGGCTCCAAAAGAAGAAAGAAATCGGTCGCCGGCCTATTCGACACTTTGCTTGAATCCGAGCCCTTTATTCAGGATGAGCCGATATCTATGGAGGAGCTGGACGACGGTCTTCTCTTTCCTGGTTCGTCTGCCGAGGAGGCCGCGCAGTTGGCCGAGGCTTTAAGGTGCTCACGATATGAGACTGAAAACGTGCGCCTCTCGAAGAAAGCCTTCCCCCCGTTGTATTCTATGACGTTGACCTATTATTACCTAGGGTACCCATGGGTCCTTTGTTAATGGAAAAAGAACGGGCTCTCAAACAGCCCATCTCGGTTGTTTCTGAAGACGAGCTTGCACTACAGACGGGCCGTCATTTACTTGCGATTGAAACCCGGCGAGCGCATTTGATCAGAAAAGAACAACAGCTCGAAAAAGCCACACTTCAAGCTTCCTGGCGTATTGGTATGCGTATTTTTTGTGTCTTTCTTTTGGCAAGTAATTTGTATTATTTTCACGTCTCCTTATCTTTGCAAAAACTTTGCAGGGACTTCTGCAGCGGAAGTGGGTTTGAGCCTAGATCGAGCCATGACTGCGGATTCTACGAATATCTCCCGTGACGCACCGGAGGGTGTAGAGGGGATTACTGAAGCTACTATCCCTGCTGTAGAGCTTCCGGTGATGACTTCTGTTCCTTCAGCGTCTACTCCTCCAGCAGAGGTGGTCTTGCCGGCTATAGATCCCATGGATATCTCTAGTGACACACCGGAGGGTGTAGAAGAGATTGCTGAAACTGTTATCCCTGCCTTGGGGCCTTCAGCGGCGGCTTTTGTCCCTCTATTGGAGACTGCCATGCCGGCTACAGATTTCACAAATATCCTTCGGGATGCATCTGAGGGTGTAGAGGAGGCTGCTGAAGCTGCTATCCCTCCAGTTCAGGGAGGGCGAAGTATCGAAGGTAATCTTATATACATACACATTTTGTTTAACAACCCCTTCGTTATCTGAACCTTTCCTTCCCTCAGATTTGCGGGAGCTGGCGGCTTCCATCGTGAATCTTTCCCCGAGGAAAACCTTCCAGCGATTGCTTGACATGGTGGCCCCACAAGCGATACTCCATAAAACATAGTGCTCTCTTCTGGCCAAGGTCGATATTCTTTTGCCCTTTTTGTTTTATATTTTTATAATGATGCTGATATGCCCTTCATTTTAAACCATAGTTCTGGAAGCCGACGACGAAGTCGAGATTCTTGATGGACCTGGGGATCTCTCAAACCAGCCTTGCATGACTGTGGGTAAGTAGCGTTTTATCTTTGGCTTCGTTTTGTTTACTCTATATTTGGAAATACAACTGACCGCACATATATCTTCACAGCTTTGCCAGCTCTGACCCCATTAGAGTCTCGGATCCCCATGCCACCAGGTCCTTACGCCCGACGCGTATCTGAGAGGATGGCAAAACAGAGCGTTTATTCCCTAGCGGCTCTCATCGAAGTCTTTACGCTGGTACTTTTGTCGCGGCCGAAGAATTCGCTGCTGAAGCCAACGTTTCCTTATCTATTCTTGCCAGACTCTTTCAAGTCAGCAAGTCCTTATCATGACAAGGCATTGGTGCATGCCTGGGTCGAGTATTGTCGCAGAGTGGAGGCCTGTTTACATGGGATTGAATGCGTACGCCTTCCCTCCTACATTTTGTCTGTAAAGGCGAGCCTGCGCGGTTGGATCGAACTATGTGCAGCCAATCTTCAGTCATGTGAGAAAAGGCTTAACCGGAAGTTTTCGGCAAGGGAGTTGGCTTCAAAGGCTTTAGGGGAGCTTCAACCCCAACTCACTGTCAAGACCACTCGTGCATACGAAATTTGGCGGGTGCTTCAAGAAGCCATTACAGAGGTGGTGGCTCTTGACAAAGCCATTATTTTTACACGTGAGATGGTTGAAACACACAAGATCGCCGAGAAAGAGCTTGAGAGTCGGTTTGCTTCATACTAGAATCAACAGACACAGGCAGGGACTCGTCTTGCGGCACTGATAGAGCTCGAAGCAGAAGTCCAGCGGAAAAACGATGAACTTGCTGGCTTATTGAACTGTCCGTCGACTTAGACATTTTTGTCGCTGTATATTCTTCTTTTTTTAACTTGTATTCATTTTGATTCATAAATAAGAGTATCTTGTATTCATTTTGATTCATGAATAAAAGACATATTACGTTTCATACTAGCGCTTCTCTTTCCTTCAATGTCTTGACTTGGCGTAAAGTAGTTTATTCACTCATTCCGGAGTTTCTAGTTTACGGACTCATTTCGGAATTTGTTCAGTTTACATCCCTTGGGTTTATAGGCAAACTTGTCTTAACGTTATAGATAACCCCTGCTCCTTGCGACAGAGGTCCGTTAGGTTTTGTGGTACTAGGGTTTTAGTCCGTGGTACCATCGCGTTGGCTGATGCATTCCCGGATATGCAGACTTTACGCTGCTGTTCGAGTAGCCCTGCGACTGTCGTGTCTCTGATCCCTTCGGGGGCTGGACAAGACATTATCAAGTAATCTTCTTAAGCAGTATGACCATTGGAAGAGCAAGCATTAGGAATTTTGCCATGTCGCTTTTTACTTGAGATTAGACTTAGTTTGGGAGCCCCGATGAGTCATAACCACTCCGCACTGATGTGGGATGATCTCCGATAGTCTTTCAGGTTTTATTTGAGTTGCCGTCAAGACCCTGAAGCTAGGAATTTTGCCTTCGCTTCCTTTTTATGTGGCTGTTTTGGAGCCTTTGTTGACATTGCATCTGCTATAACGAAAAGAATGTCGAGGTTGTCTCTAAGTTTTATGTGAACCGTCGAGACTTGGAGCTGGGATTTTGCCGTCACTCCGCTTTGTTTCGGCTATTTGGAGCCTTTGTTGACGTTGTGTCTACATCCCGCTGGAATGAGAAGGTATGCCGTGGTTGTCTCCAGGTTGTATATGAACCGTCAAGACTTGGAGCTAGGAATTTTCCATGGCTCTGCTTTGTTTCGACTCTTAGGTCTTTTGTTGACGTTACGTCTATATCCTGCTGGAATGAGAAGGTACGCCAGGGTTTTCTCTAGGTTGCATAAGAACCCTCAAGACTTGGAGCTAGGAATTTGCCATGGCTCCGCTTTGTTTCGACTCTTAGGCTTTTTGTTGATGTTGCGTCTACATCCTGCTGGAATGAGAAGGTACGTCGGGGTTGTCTCTAGGTTGCATATGAACCCTCAAGACTTGGAGCTAGGAATTTGCCATGGCTCCGCTTTGTTTCGACTCTTGAGCCTTTTGTTGACGTTGTGTTTACGTCCTGCTGGAATGAGAAGGTACGTCGAACTGATCTCTAGACTGTGGATGTTGCCGTCGAGATCTGGCTCTCCCTTTGACAGAGCCTAGTAGGAAAATATGGTTCCTTTTTTCATTTGTGCCCATGGATTGTATACAGGGGTCAGTGTAGACTCACCTGCAGGGCAGAGGAAATTTTATTTTATTTTATTTTTATTTTCGCGATACTCTATCTTTTCAGCTTTTCATATTGCGAAAGTCGCGATTGCCCAATCATTTCGGCTATTTATCGCGGTGCCCAATCATTTCGGCTATTTTTATATTTTTACTCGCTGCTTTTTATTACGAGTTGCTCAAACATTTCGGCTATTTCATATGCATATATTTTTTTGCTCGCTGATTTTTATTGCGAGTTGCCCCATCATTTCGGCTATTTTTATATGCATTTTTTGCTCGCTGATTTTTATTGCGAGTATGGAACTTAAGATCCGATACCAATCTTGGTATCAGCATCGCTGCGACTAGAATATTGCCAGGAGCGAATTATCATTTGCCATGAAAGGACTTGGAGTTTGACACCGATTTAGGCATCGGCAATGCTGCAACTGAGATATTGCCAGGAGCAAATCATCATTTACCTATGCTGATTTGAAAAAAGGTGGCTTAGTACACAGGGTTAGGATCCTGTCGACTAAGACTTTTTGACTTTATGAGCCGTAAGGGTCTCATAAAGTTATTTCTCCCTACGAGTCGTGAGGATCTCGTAGGCGTATTTTCTCCTTAGGAATCGTGAGGATTTCTAAGTGTGTGTTCTCTTATAAGTTATAAGGATATTATAAGGGTGTTTATTGCTTATAAGTTGAGAGGACTTACAAGTATCGTTAACCATATGAGGACATTCCTCGTCATTAGTGGAACTTGGTGGGGAAAATCGTTTATTTGTGCTCGTGGATTGTATACAAGGGCTAATATTGGACAGCCTATAGGGCAACTTGGGGAATATGACGGCTTAAGAACAGGTCCAGGTCCCTGTAGCTTAAGGCTTTGAATCCTTTGAGCCGTGATGGTCTCATCGGGGGAGTTCTCCTTACGAGTCGAGAGGATCTCGTAAGTAAATTTTTTACGAGATTGTGCCCTTCCGGGTTTTCACGAATTCGCCGGTAGCCCTGCTCTTTTCACTCACGGCGTCCTTTCGGGTTTTCATCCGTGCCCATTTTGCTTGTGGACATACCTTTTTTTAACGAGATCGCGCCCTTCCGGGTTTTCACAAACTCGCCGGTAGCCCTGTTGTTTTTACTCACAGCGCCCTTTCGGGTTTTCATCCGTGCCTATTTTGCTTGTGGACATACCGTTTTTTTAACCCATCTTTTTGCCGATGGGATTTAAGGGTGACTTCACCGCTGGAGTAGCTATGTAGCCGGTGGGACTTGAGTTGCAACTTCTGCTGTTGAGACTTCGATTACAACACAGATCTTAAGGGTGGATATCGCCGTATTTGGGGGCGATGCGCCATGTTTGAGGCGGCGCGCTAGTTTAAGGACATTTTGGTCCATTGTTATTTTAAGGACATCTCGGTCCATGGCCAGTTTAAGAACGTAGTGGTCCATTATCACCATTTTTGAGGTGGAGCTTTAGTTTAAGGACATTACGGTTCGTTGTCGCCATGTTTGAGGCAAAGTTTTTCCAAATACCACTTAGAGTTTTGACTCAGGAAGACAGCGAGCGGACACGAGCGTCGTCATCTATCATTGACCTAAGTCGTGACTCGTCAAGCGTGGTATTTCTTAAGGAATCGGCCGTTTATTGGCCGGAAAGGTCTTTCGCCATGCATATCCATGAGTAAATAAGCCCCACCTTGGTAAACCTTTTCTATGATGTACGGGCCTTCATAATTTGGCTCGAATTTCCCCCGTTTGGCACAATTGGGGATCATAGATCTTTTGATGACTATCACGAGTTCGTCTTGGCGGAATGTTCTCGGCTTAGTCAGTTTTTCGTATGAGTGCGTCATCATTGCCTTGTAAGCTTCTAGGTTTTGCTGCGCCATGAGGTGAGTTTCATCGAGGGCGTCGAGCTCCTCAAGCCGAAGATGGGAATTTTCGTCATCTGTTAGCTCGTATCGAATCGCTACTCGGAGAGAAGGGAGTTATATTTTCAAAGGAAGGATTGCTTCAGTGCCGAATACCAATGCGTATGGTGTTGTATTCGTAGCCGTTTTGAACGTCGTTCAGTACGCCCAGAGAGCTTCGTGCAGTCTCTCGTGCCGGTCCTTTTTGTTTCTAGACATTGTTTTCTTTATAATCTTGGTCAAGGTCTTGTTGAAAGCTTCAGTTAGACCGTTGGCATGAGGATTATAGACTGAAGAGTACCTCCAGTCTATTTTATGCTGCTCTGCGAAACGGCTGATTTTATGGCTCCTGTAGGCTGGCCCATTATCCAAGATTATCCGTCACGGAGTGCCTAACCGGTAGATGACATGTGTCTTGAAGAAATGGAGAATATTCTCCATCTTCACTTCCCTTAGTGGTACTGCTTCCTCCCACTTAGAAAAGTAGTCAGTCGTTGCCAGTATGAACCGGTGTCCTTTGGATGATGCGGGCTCAATGCGGCCGATTATATCGGTTCCCCACATTTCGAACGGCAGCTAGCTACCGTTGGGTGTAGCGTATTTGGATGTTGGTGGATGAAGTGCCCATGAACTTGGCACAAGTGACACTACTTCGCATATTTGAGACAGTCTTGAATCGTTGTGGACCAATAGTAACCCATTTTCTTGATCTTCAGCTTCATCTTTGGCCCGGAGAACCGCAGAGTCCATCGTGAATTTCTTGAATGACTCTCCTTGCTTCTCCTGGCCCCAAGCACCTTAGCCACAAACCGTCAAGCGATCTCTTGTATAGAGTATCATTGACGAAAGCAAAAGACAGAGCCCGTTTCATGAGCTGATGTCTTGACGATGCGTTTTTGGGCGTTCAATGGGATTTGAAGTAGTTTATGAAGACTTCCTTCCAATCCCTGACCTTTTCTTCATCTTCTATTCGAAGGACTGCTTGTTTGGTCGTTCCTTTTCCTTCAGATGGCTCCATTGAATCCTCTGAAGATATTTCTGCTAGCGCGAGAACCCGGCGGTTTTGCACAACGATCCTTACGTCATCGAGGTTTTTGTCAGCCAGCTCCTTAGCAAGCTTGGCTAATGCATCCGCCTTACTATTTTCTGCACGCGGTATGTTTTCCAGGATGTAAGAGGGGATTTGCGTCAGCAGTTGATGCACTCTCTTAACCATATTTTATCAACTCTGGTTTGCACGTCTGATAGTCTCCATTTACTTGGCTAACGACCAGCTGGGAGTCTCCATATATGAGGAGGTTTTCGATTCCCATATCGACAGCGATCTTAAGACCCGCAATTAAAACTTCATATTCAGCGTCGTTGTTTGTTCTTGGTTCCATTAAGAAAAGGGCGAAACACATTATCCCTCCTTGCGGAGTCACGAAGATGAGGCCCACCCCTGCTTTGATTATAGGGGCGTTATGCTTCCGCTTCTTTAAGGAAGATGCTCCATCGAAGTAGAGTTCCCATTAGACATTATTTCCTTTCTCCTCCGCTCCGATTATGTTGAATGTGTAAGTCGATGTAGTACACCCCAGTACTTATGGGGAGGCGGAATTTTCAAAAACAATCAAGTTTAAACAACGAACATCGACTAACCGCTTGAATCGAAGCTAAACTATAAATAACCGTATTCTAAGAGTTTCATTTCACTTGTGATTAGGGATTATACCTAATGAAACCGGTCCTTCTTCTTTGGGTCCTCCTTTGTTCTCCTCGACCTTCTCTAGGTAGTAGACGATCCACCCGAGAGCAAAACACCAAGCTAAACCTCTAACTTGAGGTAACTAATCAACTTTGATTGCTAATCAAAGATGAAAGGATGATATAGAGTGAAGGTTATGGATTGTTTAGTCTAACTAATCCTTTGATCTCAACACATGAGGATTAAGGATTAGGGTTTGAAGATGAGAGCTTGAGGAGAGAGAATGTGTGATAAGATAATGAGAGAAGAGAGAGAGTGTATCATAATATTATGAAGCATTCTTATTTTCAAATAATCAATAAAGGAAATGAATAAGCATGCTTCATAAAATATCTTGTGATGATTCATTAGCATGAGTCATTAAGCAATAAATGTGCATTAATGAAGTGAATGAATCACCACCATGACTCACTCTCTTATCCAAAAGAAACCTCCTTAGTCACATCTTCTAGAAGCTTCTCGAGTAATTACGAGAACGCCCCTCCGATCCGCAAAAATACGGAAAAACTTTAGACTGTAAAAATCCAATAACCGGATACCAGTAACTGGCTTAAACCAAAGCCGACTGGTAAAAACTGTCCGAAAGTCGTACGCGCGTAAACGCACGTATGCGTCCGAACCCTTTGTCGCAAAACCATGCAACCTCTATATCGTTTCGCCTGGAGTAGGAAACTCTCTGTGTGGGACTCTAGAGACTCGACTACTACGCTGGCAGTGGGTTTAACCACAGACCGCAAGCGGCACTAGCTGTACGTAACGGTCCCCAGGTAGTTGTCGATAAGAAGGCCGATGAGAAAACCCATCCGAACTCCTACTGAGTCTGATGTGACAATCTCCATACAGTCCGGTCCGTTCGTCCATGACTATCGCATATCGGGCCTAGGGGGGCGGCAAGCGTCAGTCCCCTAATAGCGGTATAAGTCGTGTCGGAGTGTAGCCCATTACACCCTGAGAAACTGCTGGAACCTACCAGCAAATCTCGCTTGCCCTGGCCAGGGACTTTGCGTAATGGCTCTCTGACACAGCACGATATCTACTCCCAATACCGGGAGGGACGAATCCTGTCTAACCGCCACTGCCTCCAAGTGCTCGGGACTGCACCCAACTGCTACCTGTTTGCACGACTCCTTTGAGCCGTGGTAGGGTAGCAATCTAAGAACAGTGGGACACACTCGAGGCGAAGTAGCAGTGTCAAGTCTGCGGACTACGCTGTACTCATGTCACCTGGGAACTGTTCACTGACGACTGGTATCAAACCAACCAACAGTTCCTTGTGAGTCCTGTCCGGTGTACCCGTAACCTAACGAGCACCTGTATACTATCTCCAGTACGACGTACTGATGGCTGTGGGACAGACCATCTCCCCAACTGGGATGAGAAGCGTACACACCAGTCTACTCCGGAGTATCGATGCTCTGTCTCGATAATCCAACGACCAGGGACCTGAATAAGGATGTGCTTGTAGACTACCCAGCCCCCACTAGTGTGACTGCCATCACAACGCTGGTAGACAAGCAAGATCCTAAGAGCTCTATCAATACGTATACTCACATATTAAGATAGAAAAACCAAGTAGCATACTACCATATTTAGCAAGACTGTTATATACATGTGAATATCCCAAGCTTCCATTAAGTAATATACAAGCTAGTATGATACAGTAATGGCCTTCTAGGGCATAAACACTAACAATCTCCCACTTGCACTAGGGCCATGTACTGGCATATCGTAGACCAATGATCTCGAGCAGCCTCTCGAACTGAATCTGAAGAAGGGCCTTCGTGAATGGATCAGCAATGTTCTCTTCTGAAGCAACTCTCCGAACCTCGATCTCCTGACGATCAATGATCTCCCTGATCAGGTGATACCGCCTCAAGATGTGTCTGGACTTCTGATGGGACCTTGGTTCCTTCGCTAAAGCTATAGCTCCGTTGTTGTCGCAATACAGAGGTATTGGATCAACTATGGTAGGAACCACCTGAAGTTCTGTTAGGAACTTCTTCATCCAGACTGCTTCTTTTGCGGCATCGCAAGCAGCTATATACTCCGCTTCCATCGTCGAGTCAGCAACGGTGTCCTGCTTGGAGCTCTTCCAGCACACCGCCCCTCCATTGAGGGTAAAGACATAACCCGACATGGACTTGGAATCGTCCTTATCACTCTGGAAGCCGGAATCAGCAAAGGCCTCCAACCTGAGGTCTTTTCCGCCGTAAACCAAGAACATCTCCTTAGTCCTCCTCAGGTACTTGAGAATGTTCTTTACTGCTATCCAGTGTTTCTCCCCTGGGTCTGACTGATACCGGCTTACCACGCTTAGTGCGTAAGCTACATCTGGTCTGGTACACAACATCGCATACATTATAGAGCCTACCGCAGAAGCGTAGGGTATAATAGACATGCGTTCCCTTTCCAAATCAGTCTTGGGAGACATCTCTTTGGAGAGGGTGATTCCGTGACAAGCCGGTAGATTACCGCGCTTAGAATCTTCCATACTGAATCTTTTCAGTACAGTGTCGATATACCTGGACTACGAAAGTCCCAACATCCTCTTGGATCTATCACGATAGATCCGGATCCCCAGAATGTAAGAGGCATCACCCAGGTCTTTCATGGAGAACCTGTGTGACAAGAATCCTTTGACAGATTGTAGTATAGGAATGTCATTTCCTATCAATAGAATGTCATCCACATACAAGACGAGGAATACGACACTTCTGGCCACGACTTTACTATATATGCACGGTTCATCTGGATTTTTGATAAAGTCATATTCTTTGACTGTCTCATCAAAACAGATGTTCCAACTCCGCGATGCCTGCTTTAGTCCGTAAATGGACTTAAGCAGCTTGCATACTTTCCCGCTGCTCCCACTCTGATTGAAACCCTCTGGCTGATCCATATAGACGCTCTCTTCTAAATTTCCATTCAGAAAAGCCGTCTTTACGTCCATCTGCCAGATTTCATAATCATGGAAGGCAGCAATAGCAAGAAGGACCCGAATGGATTTGAGCATAGCCACTGGAGAAAAGGTTTCGTCATAGTCCAAACCAGGTCTTTGACGAAAACCCTTTGCAACAAGTCTAGCCTTATAGGTTTCCACCTGTCTATCTACACCAATCTTTTTCTTGAAGATCCATTTGCATCCTATGGGTTTTACCCCATCTGGAGCAAAGTCCAAAGTCCATACTTTGTTGGTGTACATGGACTCCATCTCGGTCCGCATTGCATCTAGCCATCGTACCGAGTCGCCGCTCTGGATGGCCTGCTGGAAGTCAGTAGGTTCATCATCATCTATGATGCAATCCTCTCTATCCCCGTCAATGAGAAAACCGTAGTATCTCTCAGGCGGATGAGACGGCCTACTACTCCTGCGGAGGGGTGCGGGAATGTTCTGTTCTTCTTGAACCTCTGGTTCTACCAAAATTTCAGTAGCAGCTTGTGGTTCTGGAATTTCTTCCAGTTCTATTTCGCTCCCATTTGTATCCTTTTCTAAAACTTGTTGTTCTAGAAAATGGGCATTACGAGAAACAAAAACCTTTTGTTCCTCTGCGTAATAGAAGCAATATCCCTTGGAGTTCTTTGGATATCCTACAAGCTTACACAGTACTGATCGTGCCTCGAGCTTGTCCACATACTGCTTTTTTACAAAAGCTGGACATCCCCAAATCCTTATATACTGAAGATAGGGTTTCTTCCCACTCCACATCTGATATGGTGTGGTAGGCACAGTTTTGGTTGGAACTCTGTTCAAAATATATGTCGCTGATTCTAGCGCATATCCCCAGAAAGATCGCGGTAACTCAGTATTACTCATCATGGATCGTACCATATCCAATAGGGTTCGATTCCGTCTCTCCGATACACCGTTGTGCTGTGGAGTGTATGGAGGAGTAAGCTGAGAGAGAATTCCTTTCTCTTTTAGGTAACCTAGGAACTCGGCACTTAAGTATTCTCCACCTCGATCAGATCTTAGTGTCTTAATACTTTTGCCTGTTTGGTTTTCCGCTTCACTCTTGAATTCCAGGAATTTCTCAAAGGCCTCTGATTTATGCTTCATTAAGAAAACATATCCATACCTAGAGAAATCATCTGTAAAAGTAATGAAGTAGGAATAACCACCTCTCGCATGTGTAGACATTGGACCGCATACATCGCTGTGTATGAGTCCTAAGAGCTCGCTCGCTCTTACTCCTTGTCCAGTGAATGGAGTCTTTGTCATCTTTCCTTTGAGACAAGATTGACAAGTGTCATAAGTTTGATATTCGAACGTGTCCAAATATCCTTCTCTATGCAACTTAGTCAACCTTCTCTCATTGATGTGACCCAGTCTATAATGCCATAAGAAAGCTTTATTTAAATCTGGAGACTTTCTTTTTAGTGTGTTCTGGACATTGAAAATTTGGAGTTGGTTTAACACATATATGCCGTTATTTAGAGTACCGGACCCAATCAAACCATGATTAAGGTGGATGTTGACAACATCTCTTACAAACGTGAAATCATAACCTTTATTTGATAACAAGGAAACTGATATGATATTACACGTTAAGCTGGGTACAAAATAACAGTTATGTAAAACCAAAATGTGTCCACTCGTCAATCCTAGGTGATAATCCCCGACGGACGCAGCTCCCACGCTAGCTCCGTTAGCAACCCTGAGGATCATATCACCTTCCTTCAGCATTCTACGGTTTCTCAGTGCCTGCAATGAATTGCAAATATGAGATCCTGATCCGGTATCCAATACCCAGGAAGCAGAGTTGATTGACAGACAATTCTCAATTACAAACACACCTGAAGTCGAAGCCACAGCTTGCTTCGGTTCCTGGTTCTTGGCGTTCCACGCCTTGCAATCCTTCTTCCAGTGCCCTTTCCTGTGACAATGGAAGCACTCATCCAGGCCAACTACCGGTGCTGTAAACTTTTTCTTTCCTTTCTTTCCCACCTTACTAACACCTCCTCTAGGTCTGGGTGCGGCCTTCTTCTTCCTTCCTTTGGCCCTAGCCTTGGACCCGGAAGAAGATGCACCGCCAACAAACATAGCGGGTGTTTCCCTTGCCTTCTGCAAGGTGCCCTCTGCACTCCTTAACATGTTCAGGAGTTCCGCAAGTTCAACTTCTTTTCCTTGAAGATTGAAGTTGAGGATAAACTGGGCGTAGGTGGGAGGAAGGGACTGGAGAACAAGGTCTGTATAGAGCTCATTATCCAAAGTCGTCCCAAGGTCTGCGAGCTCTTCTATGTAGCCAATCATCTGTAGGACATGTTCACCTACCGATGACCCGACAGCCAACCTCACTCGAAACAATTTCTTAGAGGTCTCGTATCTTGCTATACGAGATTGCTCTCCATAAAGTTCCTTTGTATGGAGAAATATGCCATCTAGGGACATATCCTCGTGCCTCCTCTGATGTTCATTGTTCATCGAGGCAAGCACGATGCACTTGGCTCTCGCGCAATCTAAATCCCAGGTTTTGCGGATTTCCTTATCCGCATTGCTGGATTTGGGACCAAGGACAGCAGGTGCTGTAGCGGTGAGGACGTACCCCAGTTTGTCATAGGTCAAAGCCATCTTGACATTCCGCAGCCAATCTTTATAGTTTGGCCCTGTCGGTATATTTTTCTCTAAAAGTAACTTAAGTCCAGTCATTTTCAGGGTCGCTGCAATTAGGAGAGAGAGAAGAAAACTCTTTAGCATGATGCTCTTGCAAGTTTAGAATGGTTTTTAGTTTATCTAAACTGGATGGCTCCCACTGTTTCTCGAATCCTTCCTCAAACCATAAAAGAAGAATTAGCCAAGACTATTCTCACCGTACAATCCTTGCTTAACCGTTCAGCCAGGCCGGTGTCGATACTTCGAGGGAGGTTTTCCAACGCTTTCGCGAAGTTCCTTAATTAAATAACCTCTTTTCTCTGGGGGCGTAACCCCGCTGACACTTTTCTGGACACCTACTAGGTTTATAGCATTGATCGTTAAGTGACGAATATCCTGATAAGTATCATATACTCACAGTAGGATCGGGATCCAAATATCATCGTCTGATAATGTTGTAGGAATGCTACCAACATTCATCAAACTCAAAATGGTATGCATCTCTTTGCAAATTTCAGTTTCTTTAGAAATTCCCGATATAAGTTTTTACCCCATGCTCTTATGACCTTGGCGTTGGTCAAAATGTCATAAGTCACATGTCAAGTTCTACCCATCATTATCTTGTTAATTTGAACCCATCCGTATATATCCCTGACGTTGGCCAAATGATAATACGACTGTCCCAAACCAACTCATCTATCTATGCAACAAATGAATATCCAGCAGCTACCAAACACTATGCCATGACGTTGGCCAAAACTGCATAGCTTGAATACTACTGAATACCCAAATGAAATGACGGAGGGCTACGACTGGTTTTGGCGAAACCGTGAACGTAGTGAACTTGATATAACCGAAGGAACCTGATAGCTTTTAAAAGGAGTGGTTAAGACTCCGCATTTAAAAAATATCTGTTTTAAAAATAACCGAGTGGTTTCTTTAAATTGTTCCAACGATTTAAACTTTGGTTTGTTTTACTTTGCATTATAGATAATGCGTCCCATCATTAACCTATCATTGCAGAAAACAACGAAAATACAACGTCCTCTTATGCCATCCGCATTCGCCACGGGGTCCCGTCATCACCCGTTAGGTTACTTAACTAACGACAGAGCGGGGGCTGGGCTAGCACGGGTGTAAAACATAAGTAGCGTCTAAATAGCTATCATAAATATAGATATTTTACATTCGTCTGACGCAATGATATTCATTCCAGAACACAGATAAACAATATTGGATTTGCAAGCAATCTGTATTTCTTTTGAGCCTGCAAGAAAAGACAGATTACACAGTTGTGATGAATAGCCGTTACCCCACCCTCGACCCCTACGGGTACGGCAAACTACCCACCCGGCAGTCTGTGTACCCCACCTTGGGTCAGTCCTAGGAGCAAAAACAGTAAAATGAAATAATACAACGGTGGCTACAACCGCAACCTGGAAGTGCCCCGCGAAAATAATATTACAACAAATTACATTTACAACAAATGAATTAATCAATAACCCATTGCGAACCCCGGCTATACACCACAACAGTCCAATACAGTTTATATGCACAAACAGATATAACCATTTCAGAAATGTGCAACCCCCTGCCAACCGACATACTAGCAGTTGGGGAAGGTTTACGAACACATTAAACAATCACAGATATAATCCAATACGCAAATACTGTACAATTCGATCGAATAAACAACATCAATATTGCTCCAAAATCTGCTCTGTTAAACAGTAACCTGAGCAATAATTAAACATTCCAGAAAACCCAAAACACCACAGGGGACCCACCCAAAAAAAACGAGCTCCTGACTCGTCAACTCGGCCGCGGTTGCGCGGCGGATCGGTGGGATCCGCCGCCCTTCCGCGGCGCTTTAGACGAATCAGAAGCCCAAATTTTTTGGGTGTTCTACTGTGGTCATGTCAAGCTCTCTGAACATACCTGAAAAATTTTCTGACTTCATTTTAACTTCGACAGAAACTTGACAGAATTAGGGTTTTGCGGCTTTGTTTTTCCGTTCGAAATTCGTACAAATTTGCAATTTAAGTTATTTATTGTTTAGCGAGGCTCTGATACCACTGTAAGTCGATGTAGTACACCCCAGTACTTATGGGGAGGCGGAATTTTCAAAAACAATCAAGTTTAAACAACGAACATCGACTAACCGCTTGAATCGAAGCTAAACTATAAATAACCGTATTCTAAGAGTTTCATTTCACTTGTGATTAGGGATTATACCTAATGAAACCGGTCCTTCTTCTTTGGGTCCTCCTTTGTTCTCCTCGACCTTCTCTAGGTAGTAGACGATCCACCCGAGAGCAAAACACCAAGCTAAACCTCTAACTTGAGGTAACTAATCAACTTTGATTGCTAATCAAAGATGAAAGGATGATATAGAGTGAAGGTTATGGATTGTTTAGTCTAACTAATCCTTTGATCTCAACACATGAGGATTAAGGATTAGGGTTTGAAGATGAGAGCTTGAGGAGAGAGAATGTGTGATAAGATAATGAGAGAAGAGAGAGAGTGTATCATAATATTATGAAGCATTCTTATTTTCAAATAATCAATAAAGGAAATGAATAAGCATGCTTCATAAAATATCTTGTGATGATTCATTAGCATGAGTCATTAAGCAATAAATGTGCATTAATGAAGTGAATGAATCACCACCATGACTCACTCTCTTATCCAAAAGAAACCTCCTTAGTCACATCTTCTAGAAGCTTCTCGAGTAATTACGAGAACGCCCCTCCGATCCGCAAAAATACGGAAAAACTTTAGACTGTAAAAATCCAATAACCGGATACCGGTAACTGGCTTAAACCAAAGCCGACTGGTAAAAACTGTCCGAAAGTCGTACGCGCGTAAACGCACGTATGCGTCCGAACCCTTTGTCGCAAAACCATGCAACCTCTATATCGTTTCGCCTGGAGTAGGAAACTCTCTGTGTGGGACTCTAGAGACTCGACTACTACGCTGGCAGTGGGTTTAACCACAGACCGCAAGCGGTACTAGCTGTACGTAACGGTCCCCAGGTAGTTGTCGATAAGAAGGCCGATGAGAAAACCCATCCGAACTCCTACTGAGTCTGATGTGACAATCTCCATACAGTCCGGTCCGTTCGTCCATGACTATCGCATATCGGGCCTAGGGGGGCGGCAAGCGTCAGTCCCCTAATAGCGGTATAAGTCGTGTCGGAGTGTAGCCCATTACACCCTGAGAAACTGCTGGAACCTACCAGCAAATCTCGCTTGCCCTGGCCAGGGACTTTGCGTAATGGCTCTCTGACACAGCACGATATCTACTCCCAATACCGGGAGGGACGAATCCTGTCTAACCGCCACTGCCTCCAAGTGCTCGGGACTGCACCCAACTGCTACCTGTTTTGCACGACTCCTTTGAGCCGTGGTAGGGTAGCAATCTAAGAACAGTGGGACACACTCGAGGCGAAGTAGCAGTGTCAAGTCTGCGGACTACGCTGTACTCATGTCACCTGGGAACTGTTCACTGACGACTGGTATCAAACCAACCAACAGTTCCCTGTGAGTCCTGTCCGGTGTACCCGTAACCTAACGAGCACCTGTATACTATCTCCAGTACGACGTACTGATGGCTGTGGGACAGACCATCTCCCCAACTGGGATGAGAAGCGTACACACCAGTCTACTCCGGAGTATCGATGCTCTGTCTCGATAATCCAACGACCAGGGACCTGAATAAGGATGTGCTTGTAGACTACCCAGCCCCCACTAGTGTGACTGCCATCACAACGCTGGTAGACAAGCAAGATCCTAAGAGCTCTATCAATACGTATACTCACATATTAAGATAGAAAAACCAAGTAGCATACTACCATGTTTAGCAAGACTGTTATATACATGTGAATATCCCAAGCTTCCATTAAGTAATATACAAGCTAGTATGATACAGTAATGGCCTTCTAGGGCATAAACACTAACAGAATGCGTGTCCGTCTGGAAATTCACAATTTAAGGGAGAATCGGCTGGTATTGGATGCTCAGCGAGAAAGTCAGCAATGGCCTGACCTTTCACTGCCTTGAGGGTCGATACGTTATCGAGAACTCCATCAAGAAGAGGGCCCATTTGGCAAGCCTTCCTGTTAGTATGGCCCTTGACATCAGATATTTGAGAGGATCCACCTTTGATATGAGATGGACCTCATGTGCCAAGGCATAGTGCATGAGCTTCGTTATCGCGAAGATCAGTGCCAGACAATGCTTTTCGATGGGGGAGTAGTTATTTTCTGCCCCCAGGAGAACTCGACTCAAATAGTAGAGAGCTCTCTCTTTTCCCTGATCGTTCTCCTGTGCCCATAGCACGCCTAGAGAACCTTCAAGAGTCGTTGTGTATAGGATGAAAGGCTTTCCTTTGACCGGAGCGGTCAATACCGGCGGGTTCTGCAGGTATTTCTTGATTTCGTCCAGTGCACTTTGGCATTTATGATCCCAAATGAATGGGGTCCCCTTCTTCATTAGATTGTTGTAGGGGCGGCATTTGTCTGAGAGGTTGGCTATGAACCACTGGATATACGCGAGCTTTCCTTGGAGAGACCGCGGTTGTTTAAGAGTTCTTGGCATGGGCATTTCCATAATTGCCTTGATCTTTGATAGGTCTATTTCGATGCCTCGGTATCGTATGATGAATCCTAGGAATTTGCCTGAGGAGATTCCAAACGCGCATTTCAGAGGATTCATCTTTAGATTGTATTTCCGAAGACGCTGGAACACTATATTTAGATGTTCCCAGTGCTCCTCGTACGATTTGCTTTTCACCACAAGGTCGTCAATATAGCATTCGACAATCTCATGTATGGGGTTATCAAAGATCTTCGTTATGGCCCTCTAGTAGATAGCGCCTGCGTTCTTCAAACCAAAGGGCATTGTTCCCTTCCGAATGGCGGCCAAGACAGGGACGTCTCGCCTGTGATTCGGGACAGATGCTATTTGGTTTTATCCGTCCACCTCTCCGAAGATGCCAAGTTGATTTATGACACCGTGTATCGGAGGTTTGGACGGATGCGACCGATGTAGCAGACTTCGTCAGATTTCCCCTCACTTGAGGGGTTTTTGATTATGGGGACGCTCTTCCCTGCAGGCGCAAGCCCCTGCAGTTAATTACGCTACCGCGTCGCGGTAACCACTTTCTCCTTCTCCAGAAATTTCACTTCGTATCGTGTATGTGTTTGTTTTGTTTGTGATTGCCCGTGGATTGTATACAGAGACTAAGTTATGCTGTCGCTCGTAGGACGTGGATTAGTCTAAATCCGTATTTACTTAGATTTGGGTTTGGTGTTTTAGTTTAAGGATACGTTAGCCGTGTTGAGGCTAAGCTTAACTTAAACGTTCGTTAAGGATACGCTAGTCCTGTTTGAAACTAAGATCAACTTAACGTGGTGATCCATTTAATATATGGCCGTCGGGACTCATCACCTCTCTGACGTCGTCAGAGGATTACAACGATAGGTGTCAGAGGAGTTCAGAGATGTACCCTTGAACCAAAGTCGATTTGGAGTTTTATAGTCCATTTGAATGTTTAAGGATACGTTAGCCGTGTTTGGGGCTAAGATCAACTTAAACGGGATCGTTTAGATCCGGCAAAAGAGCATTTGGAGGCTCTATTGTTCCAGTTTAGGGACGTAGTGGTCCATAGGTATTTTTAAGGACGTGGTGGTCCATGTTCCAGTTTAGGGACGTGGTGGTCCATGTTCCAGTTTAGGGACATGGTGGTCCATAGGTAGTTTAGGGACGTTGCGGTCCATGTTCCAGTTTAGGGACGTGGTGGTCCATGTTCCAGTTTAGGGATGTGGTGGTCCATGTTCCAGTTTAGGGACATGGTGGTCCAACATTCCCGTTTGGGGACGAATATAGGTTTAAGGACGCATTAGTCCATGAGTTTAAGGACCCCACAGTCCGTATTGTTGGTTTAAGGACGCATTAGTCCGTGAGTTTAAGGACCCCACAGTCCGTATGACCAGTTTAGGGATATAGTGGTCCATAGGTAGTTTAAGGATGCATAAGTCCATGGGCTTAAGGACCCCACAGTCCATATGGGTGTGTTTAAGGACGCATTAGTCCGTTAGTTTAAGGACCCCATAGTCCGTATCGATGTGTGGTCATCGGGACCCGTCGCCTCTCTAACGTCGTTGAAAGATTACAACGATAGGGGTTAGAGGAGTTCGGAGATGTACCCTTGAACCGGTTGTAAATTGATTTATGGGAGCAGCCGTGCTCAGTCAATTTAATTTGAGGACTTACGGCCATGATTGGGCTAAGTCCAGTTGAGAATATTCAACGTTTTGTTTGCATTTGGCCTGTTAGGCCTTTGTCTGGGCTCTGCCCTTTTTAAATGATGCACAGCATCTATTTTAGGCCATTTAGACCTTTTTAACTGGGCTCTGCCCTTTAAATAATGCATAGCATTTTTATTTTGGTATGATAGACCTTTTAATTGGGCTCTGCCCTTTCAATAATGCATTGCATTCAATGTTCTGACAATGCCCCCACGTGGTTTGTCAGGCGCTTTGCGCCAATTGAGGAGCGCAAGGCGCGAACTCATATGGTGGTGACACGTGTCATGCTCTGATGAGCGCAAGCGCAACAGCGCAGTGCGCTGTGTCAGTGCGCTGCACTGTTGCGCTGCTGACACGTGGCGCTCCCTGGTGGCTTGCGCCAACACAGGAGCGCAACAGTGCAATTTTGCCAGTGCAGAGCAATTGTTTTATCTTTTGATCGATTTTAAATCAAAGAAAACAAGTTTTTCTTGTTTTCAAAGAACCAATGGTTCATAAGAAAGTGCAAGGCACTATTATTATTTATTTTTCTTTTTATTGAGGATCATTGATCTTGTTCTCAGATCAATGATCTGTTCATAAGAGAATTTTCTTTTTTTTCTAAAGGTTTTTACCTTTTTTGTTCTTGAGGAGTTCTATCCAATTCTTCAGAGTTCTCAAAGATGATGTTGATGATTTTGAATTGAGGTCTAGGGTCCTTTATATAGTGCCCATAAATTTTGTTAGATTTGTTAAAGAGATCTTTCTCTGAGTGATTTGGGGAATTTTCCCCACCGTTGGATCTTTGATCCAAGGGCTTCTGTTTTACAGAAGAAAATCTTCTTGTTTTAACAAGAACAGAAAGATTTCTTTAAAATTTTAATTCTGTTTGGCGCAAATGCCCCAGTGCGTGACACGTGTCACGCAGCGCCCAGTGCAGTTGCGCTTGCGCACCTGCGCTGACACGTGTCGCGCAGCGCACAGCGCAGCGCAGCAGTGCTTGCGCAACTGTGCTGATACGTGTCACGCAGCGCAGCGCTTGCGCAAAAGCGACTGCGCTGACACGTGTCGCGCAGCGCAGCGCTTGCGCAACTGAAGCTTTGCTTCTTTAATTAAAGTTTGAATTTTAAACAGAGCCTTGCTCCGTATTGGGTGCGCTGCCTTGGGCGCTACGCTCCCTGCGCTGGCGTGTCTAATTTTGACACGTGGCGCTCTGCGCACAGCGCAGGAGATCTGAAGCGTTGCTTCATTTATTTTAACTTTAATTTTCACTTTAATTTGCAAAACAGAGCTTTGCTCTGATTGGGGGGAAACAGAAGCTTTGCTTCTTTTCCCGCCTTGGAATTTGAACAGAGCTTTGCTCTGATTAGGGTAAACCGGCATCACCTTATAGCAGAATATGCCTATAGGAGTTCGAAAGGCGGTGTGCTTTTGGTCTTCACGATGCATTTTTATTTGATTTTAGCCTGAAGATCCATCTATGAAGGAGAAGACCTCATGAGTGGACGTGTTATCGATCATCAGCTCGGTAACAGGTACTCAACTCGGTAAAAGGTACTGGGAAGTCATCTTTCGGACAAGCTTTGTTAAGGTCCCGAAAGTCCACGCAGATGCGCACTGTCCCATTTTTCTTCATCACTGGAACAATGTTGGCAATCCAGTCGGGATACTGAACTTCTTGGATGAAGCCGGAGTCAATTAGTTTCTTGACTTCGGCATTGATACTCATCTCGAATTCGAGCCGCATTCTTCTTGGAGCCAGTTTGACTGACTTGACATCCGGCGATATAGCCAACTTATGCACCGCTATTTTTGGATCCAGTCCCGGTATCTCGGAATAATTCCATGCGAAGCGGTCTTTATATTGCATAAGCACGCCCTTGAGTGTGTCCACCTGGTTTTTAGACAACAGCTCACTGACGAACGTGGGTCTCGGCTCATTTTCCGTGCCCAAGTCGATTTTCCTCAGGTTTCTGCTGTAGTGTGTATCCCATCTTCCAGCTCGTATGGTGCCGGTGGAAACTCTGAGATCACTTCATCCTCGTCTTTATTTGCGAAGCACCTGAAGGAGTCATTTATAGTCTCGTGCCCTCCCTCCTTTGAGAGTGTTACTACATGGCAGGTATGGATTTGCTTCCATTCTTGACGTTGAGCTGGTCCTGTCCTCACGATATAGGTCCTCTTTGGCTCATGATTTTATGGCGGGGTTACCCTGTAATACCCGGTTCATTTATATACGCCTATATCCGTATTTCTTTTAACCTATAAATTTTTATTTATAATTATTTATTGTTTTAAAACTCACAATCTATTATAGTACTACCCTTCTCCTTTCTCAAACCCTAATCCTAATTCCTCATGTTCCTGTCCCATTAATATAAACCTCAATTTATATACACCCATCTCTTTTCATATTTTTATTTAAACTCAAAACCCTAATTTTTCCCTTCAACCCATTTCTTTTACTCATTTAAAACTAAACCCAAATTTTTCCCTATTTTAAAAACCCCCAGCCCATTCTTTTTCCCCATTCTATTTCTTTAAGCCCGGCCCCTTCTTTTTCATTTGTCCTTGATTTTTATTCCTTGGCCCGGCCCGTTTTCTTTTTCCTTATAATTCCTTAAATTTTCACTGGCCCGGCCCTTCTCCTTCAACCCGACCCGACCCGGCCAAACAACCCTATTCCTCCTCCTTTCTCCCAACGGATACATTTCCCGCTCACCTCCTTCAACGCGCGATCCGCCTTCTCCACCGCGCCTTGCACCCACGCCCACGCCCCTGCTCTTGCGACGTTACACCCGCGACGCGCTCCCCTCGTCTCCCTTATCTCCTTCACACCTCGCTCCCCTCTCGTTTTCCAAATCCCTCATCTCTCTCCCTCTCGAAAACTTACGAACCCATTGCTCTGATCACTCGTCGCCCCTCCGACGACGACGACGAACCTCATCGTCGACCCTCATTCATCCTCCCTCGCAGCCGACACCTCCACAGAACACCCTGCACACACCGAGCTCCCTGCACCCATCTCGACCCCCACCTGCCTTTCGCCGGCGAGCCTCCTCTCACCGGTACCGCCGCGACGACACCCTACGTCGCCATCATCATCATCGTCGCCATCCCTATCTCTCTCTCTTTCTCGATCTCTCTTTCTCTCTCTGTGTTCCCTCTTTCTCTCTCTTCCTCACTCTCTCTGTGTTCCCTCTCTCTCTCTTCCTCACTCTCTCTCTGTTCTCCCCCCCTCTGCCTCGCTTTCTCACTCCGTCTCTCTCTCTCTCTCTCTCTACATCTCCCTCTCTGTTTCCCTCTCTCTCCAAGTTTCTCACAATTCCTCTGTATCTCTCAACTCCTCTGTCTCCCTCTCTCTTTCTCACTTTCTCTCTCTCTAAATCTATTTGCTCCTCTCTCTCTCAATCCCTCAACCTTTAAGTCTCTCTCTTTCCTCCTTCCCGCTACCTACTTCGCCATCACAACACAGCCGCATCCACGAGCCCCTTGTTGCGCCGCATCAACATCAAATCCAAGCTCGAGCCAAGGTCGAGACTTTTGTCACTAGTGGGCCGTGCCGGAATCGTCGTTGCTGTGCCACGCGTGTGTCGTTGCCGCTGCCGTGCATCACCAGAATGTCTCCAGGCAAGTTCTCTACTTGCTACATGCTAAATTATGTTGTTACAAACTAAAATTGTATAGATTCCGTAGTTACTTTTCCTGATAAATTATATGACGTACCTGTTCGATACGTGATCCCAATGAGAATACTTATCTAATTTGACGGAACTGGATTGTTTCTATTGGCCCTTGTAGTGATGAATACCGTGTACAAATTTCGCTGGAAAATACGACTATTAACGACTAAAACGACTACCCCCAAGTTTACCCGTAAAACTGGAAATTTCTTGTATCTGAAAACCGTTAAAATCACCATAAATTATATACATACTATAATGATGCGTTCGAGGGCTCAAATCGAAGCCGACTCGACGAACTATAACCCTATGTAAATTTCTAATTGTTTCTGTACTTAAACTATGACAATATTTGGATCGGAGTGCGACTCTGGACTGCAGTCCAGAGCGACTCTGTTTACTGTGTGCTGTCCCGTAATGAGAACCACCCAGTTTCCTTAACTCGTAGGTTGCGGAACTCCGCTTTTTATTAAAGTTGAAACTGTTAGCTAGATAACACAAGTGGTTTCATTCTGTTCCATTATCGTTTGTTATTTAATCTGAAATTTAATAGATGGGGACGTATAACAGTCCCAACAGAATCAGAATTGACATACTAGTATTGAACAGTGTATATCTCCTGACGTACATATGCGATTGAGGATCCGTCTATTGCGTTGAAATCCTTACTGAAAACCCTAGATTTCATTCAATTATAGCGTCACTAAAATCTGATCCCAACTGGGATTAAAATGCATTGCGAAATGGACTTCCAATTCTGAAACCGGATTTCCAGCCGTGAACGCTTAAAAGGAAATGGCCATAACTAGTGATCCTGAAACCCGATTGGTGTGAAACCAAATTTGCTGGATAGATAATTGAACATACTATTTATTCTCCTTTTATCATTTCGCTAAACTGTACACGTTTTATTTATGATAAATATTGCAAGTGGTAGAATACTGATTTATAATATTTTAATCATGCTTTATATACCGTTTCCTCATCATATCATACTTATGTCATTGCATTGATTATGTATTGATCATGTGTATACCCAGTGTTAGGTATTAGTGATGATTGTGGTAAGTACGTTATTGTTCGTGTATCAGTGAATAAGTGAAAGTGATACGTACTTGTACACAATCAGCGAACCTTATTGTTCTATTGCATTGTCGACGTCTGTGGAACGCGTGTACGTGTGACTATAAGTGGTATGGGACACTTATGGAAGCTCTTGCATGGGTATCACAGATAAGGCACCAGACACTGCCATTTATCTTAGGTATTAGTCGGGACGTGCTTGATGGAGGTCCTGCCTCCAGTTCTCGCACAGACTTGTCACAGACCGATTGGTATTTGAGGTTATGGTTAGCGTTTGATGTAGACCACGGGGTGTGGGGTAGTTTGAGTGTGAGTTCAACAGAATCTCGGGAGCCCCTTGCCGGCTTATATATATATGGAGATATATGGAGATTTACAGGGTACATGATTATTACCATGAGTTACATGTTGGGCCCGTGGTCCCTTGCCCTTTGGTCCTACCCTTGGGTGGAGGACACTCGCGAGTGGTTGACTCTCACACTTGGACTGACGATAGGCATAGTGACCTGTACAGTGAGACTTAGAGACTGATAGGGATAATGGCATTGATATACATTACTTACCGTTGTTGACATACCTGGTATATTATATTATTGTTTTACTGTTCACCTGATCCTTTAGACACTTCATTGATTACTGCATGTGCATATCTATACCATTCTGATTTAGTGTTATATATATATCTATTAGCACTGTTCGAGTTGTCACTTGTTTATATATATTATATTGTTATTGTGTCGCTCTGACGACCCGAGTCTGCATGCTCAGTGTGAGGAAAGGATTTAGCCGGAACCAGGACCGGACGCACATCACGGACACCTTGATTAGCTATCCAGGATTATACTCTTTTATTTCCATCAAGTCAGTTCTTTATATTGTTTCGTTTCAGTTACTGCATTTCTCATTGCCTGCGCATCATTTACTGATTACCATGTAAAGTTAGAAGCCGAAGTGTGACTACGGCAGGATGTATCCTTGACCGTAGGAGCATGGCTGGCCTTGTCAACCCCTCGTATTCCGTATTTTGGGAAGCGGGGCGTGACATGGTTTAGTTGGTATCAGAGCCAGGTTTTGCTTCGATTGGGATTGCAGTTTTCCGTGTATAGCTTGACAATCTAAGACATCTATCGGTCTAGGTTGTAAACTTGTTATTCTTGATCCATATTCACATTGTGTGTTCCGCTATCCATTCGCTAGGGTTTCGGGTGACTTGGTAAGGTTACGTGGTTGCAATTGTACTACCGTACTCTGTTTAAGTGACTTAGAATTCTACAGTTGATTTCCACTTGTAATAAATTTCATCACATCCGATGTTCTCGATTCCTTGCCCAATCCATATTATAATTTGATTCTTATATAGTCCTCAAAATTATTGTTTCAGGAATCATGTCTTCCAACGACTCTTCCTCTATCTCCGCTCCCCAGAATCAGACCATTGAGATTCTGAGTGTACTGCAAGGTCTGAAGGAAGCCCCGGAACGAACGAACGACTTGTTATCCGAAGGACTGAGAAGGCAGACGAATCAGACACCAGCGGGAGTTTCCAATCGTAAAGGGATCCCTGTTAGGTGAGGAAAAGAGAAGAAAATGAAGCGCCATTTTGTTTCCCCGCGACAGAAGCAGCAGAAGACCCAATGTTGTGGGTACTGTAAGAGGCCGGGACATCTTCAGAGGGATTGCCGCCGCGCCCAAGGGAAATGTCTGATTTGCGAATCCAACGAACATCTCATCAACGGTTGCCCAAAAAGGAAAGAGCTACAAGGAGGAGACTCGTCCACGCTCTCCACTTCTGCCAAGTGATGATTATTACGTAGTTTAAACCTCGAGGATAAGGCGGACCCAGCGCAGGATTCAACTCGCGTAACGAGAATGCAGTGGTCTGGTAATCAAAGAAGAATTTTCATGTTTTCTAATTCCAGTAGTAATGTTGTCATCCTCTTATAAATATTTCTTTCGTTTGAAATCTTGTATCCGTCGAACTTTTAGTTGAATGCCATAAAAACTTGAATCGTAATATATGTATCATTCTCTTGTCATTCCCCTTACTCATACTATTCATTATCACAACATTTTAATCCTGATTTTTCAGTTCCTGCCACCACATAGTTTCCTATACTTCGTACCCTTGGCTATTTTCTTGATGTGATCCACTGTCTAATAATGACTCTTTCTTTTCAGGCCATGGCCTACCCTGGAGCAGCGCCGCATCTAGATGAGGATGCACAGTCATGCGTTTCCTTAGACCGCACACTGATGAGTTCTGACGATGAGATCAACGGTCGCCAGGTCATTGGCGAAAACAACGATTCCGAAGACGAAGGATCAGCCGCCCCAGAGTTTGACATGATAGGCGATTCTGACGAAGGAGAACCTGAAGAGGACCCGATAGAGGAAGATCCCGATGAAGACCCGATAGAAGAAAATCCAGTGGAGGAAAATCACATGGAATCAGACCTTGATGAAGAAGCTCCAGCCGATGAAGAAGGACCAGAAGATCAAGACCCTGCTGTGGAAGAACTCCCAATGGCGATCCCTGCGAGGCGCTATGGAA
Source organism: Agapanthus africanus (assembly GCA_030015575.1). NCBI lineage: Eukaryota > Viridiplantae > Streptophyta > Magnoliopsida > Asparagales > Amaryllidaceae > Agapanthus > Agapanthus africanus. Next base: position 413,580,403 of record CM057338.1, on the reverse strand, counting down.
ATGGACGCCTCTACCTGAGCGCGCGAGCCTACCGCAACCTGCTGAATCTCCACAACCGCGATTGACGGGAATTCTTTTAGATGTTGTTTTATCTGGCCAAATAAATCTGTGTATAGATTAGGGCTACATTTCGTTTTGAGAATGCTTTGTTTAGAATCTTCTGGAATAAAATAAATTGCTGAGTTCGCTAATCTTTCGATCTTCTTAGTTCACTTGCTACTTGATTATTTCTTCTATACAATTATTTTCCCTATTGAGATCTGTCCACCCCTACTCCTTACATTGTCTTAACCCTCACTGAGATTAACTAGTACCGCACCCGACCTTTTAGAGGTCCACCCTTCATCCTTCGTCTATGCCTCGTTTGAGATCCTTCTGGGAGGAGAAATTTTTTTTTGTTTGTGAAATTTCCGAGTTCGCTAATCCTTCAAATTTTGATTCGTATGATGTACCGACTGTTGTCCTCCCCATACTTTTCCCCCTTGTAGCCTTTGTTTCTCATCCTTACTTCCTGTGCTGACCCGATCCCAATCTTCTTGATCTTCAGCCTAAAGCCGCCATACTCCGACCTTCTGAATGAGCCACACTTCCTTGTAATCATTACCCTAGCTAGCCCTATAACTCTTTGTGTTTTTCCTTTTACCCTATATATATATAGGGACATTATTATTCGAAAATTTGGTTTTCATTATTTTATATTTATCGAAGAGTGTGTTTTATCGATTATTCCCGTTTTACGCATTTCAAGTACTCCACTACTAGCTTTCCCATTATTTTCAGTAGCGCAACCTTACATCGCGTATATTTTCGTTACATGTTTCTTATTTTCATTATGTGGGTTTTCTAAGTTATTTTAAAACTATTCGATCAATAAATTATCCTAAAATGTTTTAACCTACCGACTAATCTTTCACTACTTTATTGTCGTTCTTTTATTTTTCGGGTATTGTGCCTATGTTTACTATTATAAAGGATTATGCCTTATACTCATTATTTCTGCCGTACTTATACGTGCACATATTTGAGTTTCGATTTTATCGAGTACGCCTCGAATATCATTGTTGGTTATTGTTGTTATTGCTATTCTCGTATACATGTAGTTGCCCCTATAGTTATTCCCGCCTTATACCTATTTAGACCTATCTTTTTGTATGTTGTTCTTACATATTTATACCTTCAAATTTCTTCGTCCACGTATTTCTAGTAAATCTTTATGTGTTAGTTTGCGATATAGTAGCTTTCGCTTATTATTTTTTGCTTGTCGTTTCTTTAAATTTCGAGGACGAAATTTTTGTAAGGGTGGTATGATGTAATACCCGGTTCATTTATATACGCCTATATCCGTATTTCTTTTAACCTATAAATTTTTATTTATAATTATTTATTGTTTTAAAACTCCCAATCTATTATAGTACTACCCCTCTCCTTTCTCAAACCCTAATCCTAATTCCTCATGTTCCTGTCCCATTAATATAAACCTCAATTTATATACACCCATCTCTTTTCATATTTTTATTTAAACTCAAACCCCTAATTTTTCCCTTCAACCCATTTCTTTTACTCATTTAAAACTAAACCCAAATTTTTCCCCATTTTAAAAACTCCCAAACCATTCTTTTTCCCCATTCTATTTCTTTAAGCCCGGCCCCTTCTTTTTCATTTATCCTTGATTTTTATTCCTTGGCCCGGCCCTTTTTCTTTTTCCTTATAATTCCTTAAATTTTCACTGGACCGGCCCTTCTCCTTCAACCCAACCCGACCCGGCCCAACAACCCTATTCCTCCTCCTTTCTCCCAACGGATACATTTCCCGCTCACCACCTTCAACGCGCAATCCGCCTTCTCCGCCGCGCCTCGCGCCCACGCCCACGCCCACGCTCTTGCAACGTTATACCCGCGACGCGCTCCCCTCGTCACCCTTATCTCCTTCACACCTCGCTCCCCTCTCGTTTTCCAAATCCCTCATCTCTCTCCCTCTCGAAAACTTACGAACCCATTGATCCGATCACGCGTCACCCCTCCGACGACGACGACGAACCTCATTGTCGACCCTCATTCATCCTCCCTCGCCGCCGACACCTCCACAGAACACCCTGCACACACCGAGCTCCCTGCACCCATCTCGACCCCCACCTGCCTTTCGCCGGCGAGCCTCCTCTCACCGGTACCGCCGCGACGACACCCTACGTCGTCATCATCATCATCGTCGCCATCCCTATCTCTCTCTCTTTCTCGATCTCTCTTTCTCTCTCTGTGTTCCCTCTCTCTCTCTATTTGTAACACCCAAGCCCAATGCTACTATTTTCAGTTACTGTTTGAGCATAATGTGGTACTCATTTCATTTAGCCTGCTTGATTATTACTTACTGTAAAAATTTACCCGGTAGAGTCATTTCTGCATATAACAAATTTTGGCATCTAAAATAAAATTAAAAATATTCATCATGGCCTACTTGACACCCCTAACCCCGTGGTAGTGTCCGTGCATCGTGTTCTCGTCCCGTTCAGTGAAACGGGTGAGTTTGGATGGCTACGCGCGCGCACACGTGTCCGTTTTGGGGGTATTTTTTTATCATAAGACACATCATTTTAAAATTTGGATCCCGCTTAAAATCCTATTATTTCAATTTCAAATTTTTGGACCCGACCCGGGCGCGATTTGGAAATGTTTTATTTAGCGCCAAAATCCCAAATTTTAATATTCTTATAACCTTCGAATATTTTTCTTAAACTATATATATTACTGTCCCCCCCAGATATTATAAATCTTTTATATAATTTCCTAACCTCCTACAGTCTTTCACCAATCATTTTCCTTTTAAATCTCCTGCGGGCCCCTCCTCCTCTCTCCACTTCTCTCTCTCTCTCTCTCTATCGCCATAATATCTCTCTCTCTCTATCTCTCATATCTCTCTCCCCCCCCCCTCAAATCTCTTTTCTCTCTCTCCTTTATTTAAATCCCTGTTCCCTCCTCTCCTTTTTTCTCACGAGAAAACCCAGAGAACCCCATCGCAGCGCTGCCCTAGCCACCGCCGTCTCCTTCCTCGCCGCCGCAACCCACGCCGGCACCACTGTCGCTTGCGCCCTCACCTCCTCACCTCACCAAGCCATCTTCCTCCTTTCCCCGCGTTCCCAGCCACCTGCTCACCCCGCCGCGACCACCTGCACCCGTTCCTACGTCTCGCCGCCGACGATCACCTCGTCGTCGCCTCCGCCGTCGTCCTCGTCATTCCCTCACCATCCTCGCCTTCTCTCTCATCGATTCCCGAGCACTTGCACACCCCGACTAGCACCACAGCCACCTGCACATCCCCTGTATACCGTCGGACCGCCGTCGGTCGCCGCCGACGACCCTGTTCCCGTGTCCCCGGCCTCGCAGACACACCCCTCGGTGAGATAACTTCCCTCCACTCTTCCCTTCCTTTTCCATTCTCGGCTAATGCATTCTTGAATCTACAGACCTCTTATCGCGGTTACTGTCGGCTGGCCGCCGGAGCTCCGTTGACGTCGTCAACCTTCACAACCTCTCTGCTGATCATCGTAAGCACCCTGCTCAGATCCTCTTTCCCTCCTTCTTTATATTTCCTTGTGTTTCTTTTCTCCCGTGTTTCATACCATGATGTTTCATTCACTGTTCACCTTTTCACCGGAATCTGACGATGCCGACGACGTGATCCGATGTTCCAGCGAGGTACCCCGATCCGTGTGGTTCCACTGTTCGTTGTTTGGGTTCAATCCGTGAACCGTGCGTCCGTCGCGAGTTTTCCCGCTGCGTTTACGTTCCGTTTTTCCTGGCTCGCGACCCATCGAGGCAAGTACCCCTTGCTACATGCTATACAATATTTACATATATATATATTGACACCCTAAACCTGTAAAATTTAACTTGGTACAATCGTTTTCCATTTTTGGGTACAATATTGCATTATATCATTTTACTGTTAAACATGGAACTTACAGTTTGCAAATTGAACCTAATAATCATATTTACCTGTTCAATCACATTTTATTGTTAAAATAGCTTGTGGCATTTATCCCTGTAGTTCTGTTACATTCGGACACTCGTATGCATTTAAGCTGAAATAGCTGTACTGAACCGTTACATAAATTATTGCACCTCTAAGGGTTCTTAACCCTGTTAACATGACTAAACGGCTATATTTGTCTTACTGCACTCTTGCAATCATCTCTGTAACAAATTGATAACTGTATTGCAAATTGAATGAAACTGTCTATTTCTTAATTCATTGCTTATCTCATGTTGTGATACCCATGCTAGATTATATAACTGATTGTGAGCACACCCACGATATTGTTTATATCTTGACCTGACATTGCTACACATATATATATTGATATCCCTGACATGGTACCGTATACTGTTGACTTGACATGATGTACCATGACCTGACCCGTTACCTGATCTTGTGTCTAATTCCAACAAACCTGACATGTAGTCCTCATGGACCGTTCCTGTTGTCTATCCAGACAAACCTGCTTTTACCTGATCCTGTGTTGGCATTAGTTCTTGATTACTGAATACCTGACTTGACATACAAAACTTGGGGGTATGGGGAAATCAAAGGTGAAACCTGACTTGTAACTCAACAGTTCGATACATGTTCTGATCAGTCTTACGGGCTAGGCCAGCCCCGGAGTGATGATGCTGACATCACTCGCCCATCCTGCTACCTGTTACTGCCTAGCGGCACGTCTCGGATTCAGCCCCGAGGGTCTTGACCGTGGTCCCGGGCATGCACGGGATACTATTGAGTTACATCGATGATTCATCAATTGATTTCAAAGATTTTAGAATAGAAAACCTGATAGAACAGTTTAGTTTACCCACTGCACGCTACCCTGTACTGGTATGATTCATATTATTGTTATTCTTGCTGTATTCATGTTTATATTACATTGCCTGCTATACTGTTCATATTATATTACTTGATGACATGACGCGCTGACGTCTGGGTTTTGCATGGCCCAGATTCCGTACCGCTGTTGCAGTCCGAGCAGGAGTACTTCAGCCAGCAGGCTGAGCTGTGAGTTCAGTAGTAGTTAGTTTTATTTCCTGCATTTATTTCCTGATGTGAGCCCGCATTATGGGACACACTTTTCAGTTATTTGTATTGGATCATTTGCTTCCGCATTTATTTATTATTGACTCCTGTTATTCTGGATTATGGACATGTTTTAGATAGTTTTATCTTGTTCTTGATATCTCTACAGCCGTAATGTGACTGTGGATGGATACTTCCTACCCACAGGTAGCATGGTTGGCTATGTCACGTTCCCAATCTAGCGTACTCTGGGAAGCGGGGCGTGACATGGTTCTTTTGGTATCAGAGACATAGGTTAGGCGGGTTGATTCTTTTGTAGTTGGGTATTGTACCCAATACACGAATCAGAATACCCGTGTTTAGGAAACATGTCCTGCCACTTTGCCGTTTACCATACTTGAATCACATTCTTCCTGATTATATCTTTTACGATGTGCAAACTTCCTTTGCATATCGACTCGAAAGCCTGATTTCTTGCTATCTCTAGGACTTAGGCGACTTGGGTGGAGTTAAGTAATTGTGGCTATGATACCGCGGTATATTTACAATGCGGTACTCTATTTAAGTATCTTGGAGTTCTAGCCTTGATCTATATTCAGAATCTATCATCATGCTAATGTTGGGTGTTTTGAGCTCAGGATTATGGCCGGTAAGAATTTGAAGACGTACCAAAGGCGTGTGGACGAAGCCTCCATGCTTGGCGTAACAAGGAGAATGCTGGAGAGTCAAAGAAACAGACCGAGCTGATCCAACAACAAGCGGACTCGTTTCAGGAAGGTTTGCAGATCGTTCAACAGTCTGTGAACAATATTGGAGCTAAGCCAGTTGACCGAGTAGGGACCGTAGCAGATTTGAAACGTTTGGGTCCGTTCACATTTACTGGTTTGGAGGAGCCGTTGCCAGCAGAGCAGTGGGTAGTTGACACAGAGAATTTGCTTGTTGCGGCACAGATTCCAGATGAGAAAAGAGTTAATGTGGTACGCATTCAGTTAGTGGACTACGCCCGAGAATGGTGGCTTGTGGAGGAGACCCGCTTGCCTAAGCCGATCAAGTGGGCGGATTTTTCTAAGAGTTTCCTGGAGAAGTTTTTCCCGCGGACTGCACAGGAGGAAATGAAAGAGAAGTTTATTGGGCTAAGGAAGAATGGAGCACCCGTGGATGTGCATGCAGCAGAATGGACGAGACTCAGCAGATTCGCTGGACCTTTAGTCGCCAACGATGCAGACAGGGCACGGAGGTTCATGCGCAGCTTGGATGTGGACATCCAGAGGCAGAGTGTCTCCCTGGGTGTGACCACTTTCTCACAAGTACTTGCGGCAGCTCGAGAACAGCAGAGCCTATCGGGAAAAACTGGGAGTTCACAGCAGACAGCAGTTGCGGTAAGGAAGCAGTTCTGTCGGGCCAGTCAAGTTTAGGGCTAGGCCGACAAACAACATTATTGCATCTATGGAAGTTGATAATGGTGAAGAGCCGGCGGTTGTTCGCGATTTTATGGACGTGTTTGAAGATATATCGGGTTTACCGCCGAAGCGAGACGTGGAGTTCGCAATTGATCTTATTCCTGGTGCAGCGCCTGTATCCAAAGCGTATTATCCAATGGCACCAGTAGAGTTGGAAGAAGTTAAGAAACAAGTTGCTGAATTGCTTGAGAAGGGTTGGATTCGAAGCAGTAACTCGCCTTGGGGAGCTCCAGTTCTTCTAGTAAAGAAGAAGGATGGCACGAGAAGGATGTGCATCGACTATCGAGAATTAAACCGGGTGACTATTAAAAACAAGTACCCTATCCCTCGCATTGGAGAACTTTTGAGCAGCTTAGTGGCGCGAAGGTATTCTCGAAGCTGGATTTGTGATCCGGATATCATCAGGTCCGAGTGAAAGCAGAAGATATTTGCAAGACGGCGTCCCGAACTCGATATAGACATTACGAGTACTTAGTGATGCCCTTCGGAGTAACGAATGCGCCGGCAGTATTCATGGACTTGATGAACCGAATCTTTTCACCGTTCTTGGATCACTTCATTGTGGTATTCATTGACGATATTCTGGTTTACTCGAAGAGTTTTGAGGAGCATGCTGAGCATTTGAAGATCGCACTGCAGACGTTGAGACAGGAAAAGCTTTATGCGAAGATGAGTAAATGTGAGTTTTGGCTGGAGGAAGTGAAGTTTTTGGGGCATGTTGTGTCTGGCGATGGAATTGCCGTCGATCCAGAAAAGATTGCAGCAGTTCGAGATTGGCCGATTCCAAAGAATGTTGCGGAGATAAGAAGCTTTCTTGGACTCGTCGGATACTACAGAAGATTTGTGGAGAACTTTGCTCGTCTGGCGGAGCCGTTGACCAAGCTTATGCGCAAGGAGGTAGCTTTGTATGGACGGATAAATGTGCGTTAGCTTTTGAGACGTTGAAGCAGAAGTTGATAACCGCCCCTATTCTGACCGTGCCAGACAATTCCGGGGGATTGGTGATTCACAGCGACGCATCTAGGAAAGGATTGGGTTGTGTTTTGATGCAGCACGGTAAGGTTGTAGCGTACGCATCGAGACAATTGAAGACCCATCAGAAGAATTATCCAACTCTTGACTTGGAGCTTGCGGCTGTGATTTTCGCTTTGAAGATTTGGAGACACTATCTTTTAGGCGAAAGGGTCGAAGTTTTTACAGATCATAAGAGCTTGAAGTATGTGTTCACACAGAAGGAGCTGAATATGAGGCAACGTAGATGGTTGGAGCTGATGGCTGACTACGATCTTGATCTTAAGTACCATCCGGGGAAGGTTAATGTTGTGCCGGATGCGCTTAGTCGGTTACCAGCAATTCAGGTGTTAACTACGCAGAAGGAGATCGTTGCAGATTTTCGAAGATTTGACTTGGAGGTTGTGCTACCACATTCTACGGGACAGTTGATGCAGCTACAAGTACAGTCATCATTGATCGAGGATAAAGCAGCTCAATCGCAGGATCCTAGACTGCAAAAGTTTCGAGAGCAGGTTGAAGCCGGACTACGAACAGACTTATTGATCCACGAAGATGGTTCGTTGAGGTATGGTAACCGTTTGTGTGTGCCAAAGGGAGATATTCGTGAAGAGCTTATGAATGAGGCACACAGTTCAGCTTATTCTGTACATCTAGGAGGCACAAAGATGTACCAAGATATTCGACAGCAATTCTGGTGGGAAGGCATGAAACGGGAGATTGCTCACTTTGTGGCTAAGTGCTTGGTGTGTCAGTAAGTTAAGGTTGAACATCAAAGGGTTGCTGGTTTATTGCAACCGCTTCCGATTCCTCGGTGGAAGTGGGAACATATAACCATGGATTTCGTGACGGCTTTACCGCGGAGTCCAAAAGGCAACAATGCAGTATGGGTGATTGTTGATCGGTTGACCAAGGCAGCTCATTTTATTCCTTTCCGGGTTGGTCAATCAACAGAGACCTTGGCGGAGCGGTACATGCAGGAGATTGTAAGATTGCATGGAGTACCGGTGAGTATCGTGTCCGATCGGGACACTCGGTTCTTATCACACTTCTGGAGGAGTTTACAGGAAAGTTTGGGGACTCGATTGAAGTTTAGCACAGCTTATCATCCTCAAACTGATGGCCAGTCGGAGAGAACGATCCAAACTCTTGAGGATATGTTGAGAGCATGCATGTTGGACTTCAAGGGTTCGTGGGAGGATCATCTACATTTGGTGGAGTTTTCTTCAACAACAGTTTTCAGGCAGCTATCCAGATGGCTCCATTTGAAGCTTTGTGTGGTCGTAAGTGCCGTTCACCTGTTTGTTGGGACGATATCGATGAACGAAGGTTGTTGGGACCAGATTTGGTTGTACAGACAGTTGAGAAAATTAACACTATCAGCAATCATATGAAGGCAACTCAAGACAGACAGAAGAGTTGGGCTGACACGTCAAGAAGACCTCTAGAGTTCGCCGTGGGTGATTTGGTATTCTTGAAGATATCGCCGACTAGAGGGGTGATTCGTTTTGGGAGTCGAGGAAAGCTTAGTCCTCGATTCATTGGACCCTTCGAGATCTTGGAGCGTGTTGGTAAGATAGCGTACCGTTTGGCGTTACCGCAGTTCTTGGCAAATGTGCACGATGTGTTTCACGTATCTCAACTACGAAGGTATGTTCGAGATGAAACGCATGTATTGGATCATTCGGAGTTAACAGTACGAGAAGACTTGACTTTTGAGGAGCGACCGAATGAAATTATGGATCGAAGGGAAAAGGTTCTTAAAAACAAGGTTATCCCTCTTGTACTGGTTTCTTGGGGAAATCGCTCGCATGGAGAGTCCACTTGGGAACGAGAAGATGAAATCCGGCAGGAGTTTCCTCACCTTTTCGTGTAGTTATCTATCTTTGTATTCTTGGAATTTCGAGGAAGAAATTCTTTTTGTAGTTGGGTATAATGTAACACCCAAGCCCAATGCTACTATTTTCAGTTACTATTTGAGCATAATGTGGTATTCATTTCATTTAGCCTGCTTAATTATTACTTACTGTAAAATTTTACCCGGTAGATTCATTTCTGCATATAACAAATTTTGGCATCTAAAATAAAATTAAAAATATTCATCATGGCCTACTTGACACCCCTAACCCCGTGGTAGCGTCCGTGTATCGTGTTCTCGTCCCGTTCAGTGAAACGGGCGAGTTTGGACGGCTACGCGCGCGTACACGTGTCTGTTTTGGGGGTATGTTTTTTTTATCATAAGACACTTCATTTTAAAATTTGGATCCCGCTTAAAATCCTATTATTTCAATTTCAAATTTTTGGACCCGACCCGGGCGCGATTTGGAAATGTTTTATTTAGCGCCAAAATTCCAAATTTTAATATTCTTATAACCTTCGAATATTTTTCTTAAACTATATATATTACTGTTCCCCCCAGATATTATAAATCTTTTATATAATTTCCTAACCTCCTACAGTCTTTCACCAATCATTTTCCTTTTAAATCTCTCGCGGGCCCCACCTCCTCTCTCCACTTCTCTCTCTCTCTCTCTCTCTCTCTCTCTATCTCTCATATCTCTCTCTCCCCCTCAAATCTCTTTTCTCTCTCTCCTTTATTTAAATCCCTGTTCCCTCCTCTCCTTTTTTTCTCACGAGAAAACCCAGAGAACCACATCGCAGCACTGCCCTAGCCACCGCCGTCTTCTTCCTCGCCGCCGCAACCCACGCCGGAACCACCCTCGCCTGCGCCCTCACCTCCTCACCTCACCAAGCCCTCTTCCTCCTTTCCCTGCGTTCCCAGCCACCTGCTCACCCCGCCGCGACCACCTTCACCCGTTCCTGCGTCTCGCCACCGACGATCACCTCGTCGTCGCCTCCGCCATCGTCCTCATCATTCCCTTACCATCCTCGCCCTCTCTCTCATCGATTTCCGAGTGCTTGCACACCCCGACCAGCGCCACAGCCGCCTGCACATCCTCTGCACACCGTCGGACCGCCGTCGGTCGCCGTCGACGACCCTGTTCCCGTGTCCCCGGCCTCGCAGGCACACCCCTCGGTGAGATAACTTCCCTCCTCTCTTCCCTTCCTTTTCCATTCTCGGCTAATGCATTCTTGAATCTACAAACCTCTTATCGCGGTTACTGTCGGCTAGCCGCCGGAGCTCCGTTGAAGTCGTCAACCTTCCCAACCTCTCTGCTGATCATCGTAAGCACCCTGCTCAGATCCTCTTTCCCTCCTTCTTTATATTTCCTTGTGTTTCTTTTCTCCCATGTTTCATACCATGATGTTTCATTCACTGTTCACCTTTTCGCCGGAATCCGACGATGCCGACGACGTGATCCGACGTTCCAGCGAGGTACCCCGATCTGTGTGGTTCCACTGTTCGTTGTTTGGGTTCAATCCGTGAACCGTGCGTCCGTCGCGAGTTTTCCCGCCGACGTTTACGTTCCGTTTTTCCCGGCTCGCGACCCGTCGAGGCAAGTACCCCTTACTACATGCTATACAATATTTACATATATATATTGACACCCTAAACCTGTAAAATTTAACTTGGTACAATCGTTTTCCATTTTCGGGTACAATATTGCATTATATCATTTTACTGTTAAATATGGAACTTACAGTTTGCAAATTGAACCTAATAATCATATTTACCTGTTCAATCATATTTTATTGTTAAAATAGCTTGTGGCATTTATCCCTGTAGTTCTGTTACATTCGGACACTCGTATGCATTTAACCTGAAATAGCTGTACTGAACCGTTACATAAATTATTGCACCTCTAAGGGTTCTTAAACCTGTTAACATGACTAAACGGCTATATTTGTCTTACTGCACTCTTGTAATCATATCTGTAACAAATTGAGAACTGTATTGCAAATTAAATGAAACTGTCTATTACTTAATTCATTGCTTATCTCATGTTGTGATACCCATGCTAGATTATATAACTGATTGTGAGTACACCCACGATATTGTTTACATCTTGACCTAACATTGCTACACATATATATATTGATATCCCTGACATAGTACCGTATACTGTTGACTTGACCTGATGTACCATGAGCTGACCCGTTACCTGATCTTGTGTCTAATGCCAACAAACCTGACATGTAGTCCTCATGGACCGTTCCTGTTGTCTATCCAGACAAACCTGCTTTTACCTGATCCTGTGTTGGCATTAGTTCTTGATTACTGAATACCTGACTTGACATACAAGGTATGGGGAAATCAAAGGTGAAACCTGAATTGTAACTCAACAGGTCGATACCTGTTCTGATCAGTCTTACGGGTTAGGCCAGCCCCGGAGTGATGATGCTGACATCACTCGCCCATCCTGCTACCTGTTACTGCCTAGCGGCACGTCTCGGATTCAGCCCCGAGGGTCTTGACCGTGGTCCCGGGCATGCACGGGATACTATTGAGTTACATCGATGATTCATCAATTGATTTCAAAGACTTTAGAATAGAAAACCTGATAGAACAGTTTAGTTTACCCACTGCACGCTACCCTGTACTGGTATGATTCATATTATTGTTATTCTTGCTGTATTCATGTTTATATTACATTGCCTGCTACACTGTTCATATTATATTACTTGATGACATGACGCGCTGACGTCTGGGTTTTGCATGGCCCAGATTCCATACCGTTGTTGCAGTCCGAGCAGGAGTACTTCAGCCAGCAGGCTGAGCTGTGGGTTTAGTAGTAGTTAGTTTTATTTCCTGCATTTATTTCCTGATGTGAGCCCGTATTATGGGACACACTTTTCAGTTATTTGTATTGGATCATTTGCTTCCGCATTTATTTATTATTGACTCCTGTTATTCTGGATTATGGACATGTTTTAGATAGTTTTATCTTGTTCTTGATATCTCTACAGCCGTAATGTGACTGTGGATGGATACTTCCTACCCACAGGTAGCATGGTTGGCTATGTCACGTGCCCAATCTAGCGTACTCTGGGAAGCGGGGCGTGACACTCTTCCTCACTCTCTCTCTGTGTTCCCTCTCTTTCTCTTCCTCACTCTCCTTCTGTTCTCCCCCTCTCTGCCTCGCTTTCTCACTCCGTCTCTCTCTCTCTACATCTCCCTCTCTGTTTCCCTCTCTCTCCAAGTTTCTCACAATTCCTCTGTATCTCTCAACTCCTCTGTCTCCCTCTCTCTTTCTCACTTTCTCTCTCTCTAAATCTCTCTGCTCCTCTCTCTCTCTCAATCCCTCAACCTTTAAGTCTCTCTCTCTCCTCCTTCCCGCTACCAACTTCGCCATCACAACACAGCCGCATCCACGAGCCCCTTGTTGCGCCGCATCAACATCAAATCCAAGCTCGAGCTAAGGTCGAGACTTTTGTCACTAGTGGGCCGTGCCGGAATCGTCGTTGCTGTGCCGCGCGTGTGTCGTTGCCGCTGCCGTGCATCACCAGAACGTCTCCAGGCAAGTTCTCTACTTGCTACATGCTAAATTATGTTGTTACAAACTAAAATTGTATAGATTCCGTAGTTACTTTTCCTGATAAATTATATGACGTACCTGTTCGATACGTGATCCCAATGAGAATACTTATCTAATTTGACGGAACTGGATTGTTTCTATTGGCCCTTGTAGTGATGAATACCGTGTACAAATTTCGCTGGAAAATACGACTATTAACGACTAAAATGACTACCCCCAAGTTTACCCGTAAAACTGGAAATTTCTTGTATCTGAAAACCGTTAAAATCACCATAAATTATATACATACTGTAATGATGCGTTCGAGGGCTCAAATCGGAGCCAACTCGACGAACTATAACCCTATATAAATTTCTAATTGTTTCTGTACTTAAACTGTGATAATATTTGGATCGGAGTGCGACTCTGGACTGCAGTCCAGAGCGACTCTGTTTACTGGGTGCTGTCCCGTAATGAGCACCACCCTGTTTTCTTAACTCGTAGGTTGCGGAACTCCGCTGTTTATTAAATGTGAAACTGTTATCTAGATAACACAAGTGGTTTCATTCTCTTCCGTTATCGTTTGTTATTTAATCTGAAATTTAATAGATGGGGACGTATAACAGTCCCAACAGAATCAGAATTGACATACTAGTATTGAACAGTGTATATCTCCTGACGTACAGATGTGATTGAGGATACGTCTATTGCGTTGAAAACCTTACTGAAAACCCTAGATTTCATTCAATTGTAGCGTCGCTAAAATCTGATCCCAACTTAGATTAAAATGCGTTGCGAAACGGACTTCCGATTCTGAAACCGGATTTCCAGCCGTGAACGCTTAAAAGGAAATGGCCATAACTAGTGATCCTGAAACCCGATTGGCGTGAAACCAAATTCGCTGGATAGATAATTGAACATACTATTTATTCTCCTTTTATCGTTTCGCTAAACTATACACATTTTATTTATAATAAATATTGCAAGTGGTAGAATACTGATTTATAATATTTTAATCATGCTTTATATACCGTTTCCTCATCATATCATACTTATGTCATTGAATTGATAACGTAGAGATCATGTGTATACCCTGTGTTAGGTATTAGTGATGATTGTGGCAAGTACGTTAGTGTTCGTGTATCAGTGAATAAGTGAAAGTGATACATACTTGTACACAATCAGCGAACCTTATTGTTCTATTGCATTGTCGACGTCTGTAGAACGCGTGTACGTGTGACTATAAGTGGTATAGGACACTTATGGAAGCTATTGCATGGGTGTCACAGATAAGGTACCAGACACTGCCATTTATCTTAGGTATTAGTCGGGACGTGCTTGATGGAGGTCCTGCCTCCAGTTCTCGCGCAGACTTGTCACAGACCGATTAGTATTTGAGGTTATGGTTAGCGTTTGATGTAGACCACGGGGTGTGGGGTAGTTTGAGTGTGAGTTCAACAGAATCTCGGGAGTCCCTTGCCGGCTTATATATATATGGAGATATATGGAGATTTACAGGGTACATGATTATTACCGTGAGTTACATGTTGGGCCCGTGGTCCCTTGCCCTTTGGTCCTACCCTTGGGTGGAGGACACTCGCGAGTGGTTGACTCTCACACTTGGACTGACGATAGGCATAGTGACCTGTACAGTGAGACTTAGAGACTGACAGGGATAATGGCATTGATATACATTACTTACCGTTGTTGACATGCCTGGTATATTATATTATTGTTTTACTGTTCACCTGATCCTTTAGACACTTCATTGATTACTGCATGTGCATATCTATACCATTCTGATTTACTGTTATATATATCTATTAGCACTGTTCGAGTTGTCACTTGTTTATATATATTATATTGCTATTGTGTCGCTCTGACGACCTGAGTCTGCATGCTCAGTGTGAGGAAAGGATTTAGCTGGAACCAGGACCAGACGCACATCACGGACACCTTGATTAGCTATCCAGGATTATACTCTTTTGTTTCCATCAGGTCAGTTCTTTATATTGTTTCGTTTCAGTTACTGCATTTCTCATTGCCTGCGCATCATTTACTGATTACCATGTAAAGTTAGAAGCCGAAGTGTGACTACGGCAGGATGTATCCTTGACTGTAGGAGCATGGCTGGCCTTGTCAACCCCTCGTATTCCGTATTTTGGGAAGCGGGGCGTGACATACCCTCCAGCTGTCGGACAAAGCGAACTTGCCTTGTTGATACTGGTTTTCGACCCAGTCTTTGAAGGTGAAGCAGTCTTCAAGGGGATGACCTATTGCTTGGTGATAGGAGCAATAATCCGGATGATAGACCTCATTTATTTGTTCAGGATGCCGAGACTCCGGAAGTGTCATTATTTGATACTTCATGACAATGTTGAATATTTTCATTATCTTGTCTTGAGGGAAAGAGTATTCCCGACCCATCTTCTTGATAAAGGACGAGTTCCAACTACGTTTTCCTTGATAGCGCGGCTTCTTAGATATACCCTGTTGTTTGCAAACGTTGTTTGCGCTCTTTGTCCTGTTTGTGCCTCTATTTCGGGATTTGTCCTTCTTGCGAGGACATACAACAAGCTAGGGATGGAGGGCGTTGTAGTCTTCTTTCTCTGCAGACTGCTGGTTGAGATGTTGCATCCTGGCCTTTTCATAAATAGCCATTTCGCGACTGTGGTTATCCTGAATCTTTTGACATGCTTCTTTTACTAGCTTGTCAACTTGTTCTTCGAACGATGGACTTAATGTTCTTAGAGCGGGATCTCGTTCTGTTTCAACGTTATGGTTATTTAAAAGAGCGTTCACTTCTTTACCATAGCTATTTATGACACGGCAGCCATGAAATCGCTCTCGTTTCTTGGACTGAACGTATCCGAGCCCAGTTGTCTTTATCTTTCCGTTGGGCATCTTTCGCTGAGTCCCGGGAATGTCCTAAATCTTGTTATAGAACTGGGCTTGTCGAGAGGTTTGTTTGAAGGGTACACCTTGCCATCTTAATAGCCTTTTCAATCACTCTGCGTAATATCTAGGCAGACGGATTGGTTGAAACCTGTCAAGCGCAAGATCGACACCATGCCAGACTTCTTTCTCTACTTTAGTCTCCGTAGATTGGTAGAAGAGGATTGCCTTTTCACCTCTTCGTCTGGGAGGGACGTTGAAAGTCTGTAGCTCTTGCATGTTGTATATATCAAGCGCATCAAGTTCTTTGCAATGCCGTGGCGGAACTTTGGTGATTTGTAAACTCTGATCAGCTCCACTAACAGTTTGTGCTGACGGGCGAGTGGAGAACACGGCGTTGGCCTCGTCCTCAGATTCACTGCCGAAGACCAAAATAGGAGCAGATGGGTCGGGCATGTTGCTTTGGGGTTGTCCACAGTAGACTATCTCCTCATCCTCCTCGGTATCGCTCCCAAAGATCGGGATAGTGGTGACGGCTTTTTGTTTATTCTCCGGCTTATGACATCTTTCCGTGTCTTTGAAGTCTGGTAGGAAGTACTTGGCGTCTTCATATTTTCGGACTTCATTTATGGAGAATGGATTTAGCTCCCCCGTAACGGTGTATTCCAAACCGTCATTGAAATACTTCATATACTGATATTATGTAGAAGGGATGATGTTGTAATCATACAGCCAGAGCCTGCCGAGCAAAGCGTTATAGCAAGTCTTGGCGTCAATGACATGAAATTCGATGTCAGTGACGAGCAATTCGAAGCGTAACGTCAGTATTACAGACCCCAGCGTCCGTGACGACTGTAAGTCAAACCCGGAGATGGTAATTTTGTCTCAGGATAAGTGCTGAACGTTCATGCAGATCTCTTTCAGCACTTTCATGTTGAGAAGGTTGACGTAGGATCCATTGTCAACAAGGATTTTGCCTATCTTGATGTCATGGCAATACCCGGTGACGTATAGAGGATGGTTGTGCTCGCACGTTCCGAGGAGGAGATTCTCATCGCTGAATGTGATGTCAGCTGTGTGAACCTCTGCCAGTTCGTCCTTCATCTTTTTTTCAGCTAAGAAAGCTTGGAATTGATCAGGCTCTTGCAAGGCCTTGATCAGGGAATCTCGTGCCTCTTTAGACAGGAGGAGAGCATCCAGTATGCTCAATTGTGAGGGCATTTTCCTCAGATGTGCTAAGACATTGTAATCCACCTTATTTTTCTTAGGCGGGTCCTTGGATGCGAGCTCTTTGACAACTCGACCATCGAGAGCAATTTCCTCAAGGATTTTCTCTTTTTCTCGAACCTTTGTTTGTAGGTCCGAGGTTCTTTTCAGGTAGCGTGCGGTTACGCAGCTGAATGTTCCTACAGTTCTTCCCCCCCCTCCTTTTTTGAAGGTGGAGTCTTTGAAGAGAGGGATGAAGGTCATTTCGTCCTCAGAGTCGCTCCCGAAGGTAAGAACTTGGAGTTTTTCCTTTTCCAAACTGGTATCGACCATATGACAGTTGCTAGTCATTTTCTCATGCGCATTCGTCGCACTTTTTCACTGTTGACGAACTTCATGCTTCATCCTCTTGAAGTGTTGTTGATAGGCAACGTATCCTTGCCACCACTTCTTGAAGGCACTGCATTCTTCGGTGGGATGAGTAACCCTCCGATGATATAGGCAATAGTTCGGATATGAGTCCTCTCTGTCGAGGCTTATGACCCTAGACGTGTTTCTTTTGAGAGGTGGCAGCTTCATTCCCACTGACAGGGCTTTGGCGAACCGCTTCTCTGCTTTGATTCTGCTCTTATTTGTGGCATGTATGCTTTGCCTTGGTTGGAGTACTTTACAACTCATCCTTGCCGCAGCTTCTTCATTCTGACGCTCACGCTTAGCCTTTTCATATATGGTTGTTTCGCGTTCTCGGTCAACTTTGTTTTTTCGAAATGCTCCGTTTAACAGCCTATCGATTGGGTCTTCCAACAGTTCCGGGGATTTTGGCGCCGATCCTGTCCCTAATTCCTCTGTGTTGTTTTCTGACGCTGAGCGGGCTTCTTCGTCATTTAACGATGAATGGGAAACCATGTGGCAACTTGCTACATTGTCTTCGGTTTCCGATAAGTCATTTTCTTCATCGTTGTCGCTCTCTTAGTTCTCAAGAATATGCTTGAGAAACTCTTCGAGGGTGACTGGTGTCCGCGCCTTCTGGTTGTACTCCTCCAGTGCATTAATGTACCTTTGTATGTTTGTGCGCTTGTCTTCATACTCTGCAGGCTGCACAGGCTTCTTGGTCTTCTTCTTTTTCTTCGAAAACTTTGAAGGCTTGACTTGGGGATTTTGCCCTTTATCGACAGTTTTGGGTACGGGGCGCGGTTTCAGCATCCCTTCAATGATTTTCGGTTCAAGTGGGCTTCTCCATCTGACTGCCATACATTCCTGGAGTTCTTTCAGCATTCTTTTGGTTTTAGCTGAGAGACCGAATTCCCATGGAGCTTCTTCCACGAGCGAGCATGATGCCCTCGGTGCATCCACCTTTTTGGGAGTGTGCTTCTGTGGCGGGTTCACCCTCCAATTCTCAGACAGCGCGAATTTCCCCTATTGATACTAGTCCTCAACCCAGTTCTTGAATACGTAGCAATCCTCAATTGGGTGGCTCACCATTCTGTGATAGGAGCAGTAGTTAGGGTTGTTGACATCGCCGGGTTGCGGTGGACGCCGTGGGTCTGGCAATGTAATGAGTTTGTTGCGCACTGCCAGCTCAAACAGTCTACTCATTTTATCACGGGGAAACGAGTAAGCACGTCCTAGCTTCTCTTCCAGGGATTTTTGCGAGCGTGCGTTGTTTTGGCGAGCAACCGGTTTCGGGTCACTCGGTTGTTGTTGAGTGTTGGCAACGAAGGCCGCTTTCCCTTTACCCTTTGCATTCTGAGGGTCCATTTTTAAAGAGGAAGGTCCGTGGCTCATCTGGTCCATTTGGGCCAACTTATCGATCAGAGCCTAGAAGGTGGTCGGCTTAAAGAACGTCATGAACTGGGACACAGTCGTCTGAGGATCCAGAGTCCTTATGAACATGCCCACGGCAGAAGCTTATTCGATGCGTTGCTCGTATTTTGACCATAGGTTCCGCCACCGGATTGCGTATTGAACCCAGGTCTCTCCTGGCATCATCCTGGCATTGATTAATGCCGTGATCGGGATGCGCTCGCTTGCGCTGGCGAACCGCTGCATGAACAGCGATTCCATTTCCGTGAATGTTTTGACGGAGTCATTTGGGAGCTCCGAGTACCATTCAAATGCCGTTTCTGACAAGCTGCCAAAGAACTGGCTAAGCAGCAATTTTTTGTCACCTCCAGTATTGCCACATAGAGCTCTGAACTGAGCGGCGTGCTGATGAGGATTGCATGTCCCCTTATACACGTGAAACTTGTGGATCGTATATCCTGGCGGGTATTTGATTTGGTCATACCAACCCGGATACGGTCGTCCAGTTTTGACGACTTAGCCAGCCGCTTCACTTGCCTGATGAGCTCGTATTTGTTGAGCTATGTAATCATCAAGGGCAGCTTTAGAGATCGTTTCCTCCCTGGCTGTTGATAAAGATGGAAGAGGGTTTGATATTTCCTTTCTGTCGTCCTCGATGATTATCGGCGGGTCTTCAGTTAGAGGTTCTGGCTGGATCATCATTTCAACCATATCTTGGAACAAAAATGCCATCTCTTTTATATTAGCAGCCTGTTCCGCGGCTTCCTTATCCTTTCTTTCCAGCACCCTTCGCAGGAACACTGTATCGGTCTCCTGCTCCTGGCGCTGTTCAGACGCCGCTTCCGGGCTTTCTTTCTACCCGGTGAGTGCTTCCATTTTAGTCAGCATCTCCTAGAGCTTTTGTTGCTGCTCCTGAGCTTTTGTCAATGACCGAGTTTGCGGCCGATGACCCACGGAAGCACGGCTTTCCTCTTTTCCGAAAGCTATGTAAATCGTGTGCACTATCATGCCCCCAGACTTAGGACGTTTGGGTCCATCGCCTTTGGAATTTGCCACCGGCGGTGGGAGATTCTCTAACCTCACCCTTTTGTGGGAGGTTGAAGTTGAAGGAGCCGTTGTAATAGGCACCCGTATTGAAGACGTCCCTCTCTGTATGATGGAGGGATAGTTTTCATCTTGTCGAACCTTCATTTCTTCTGCAATGCCCCGCTTTCCAGATTGCGCTAAAATCGGCACGTGACAGAGCCAACCATGCTACCTGTGGCTAGGAAACATCCCTCCACAGTCACATTACGGCTGTCTATAAGATATCAAGAACAGTAGAAATAAAATAAACTATCTAGTACATGTCCATGAGCCAGAATAACGAGTCAAGAAATAATATGCGGAAGCAATAAATCCAATGAGCAATAACATCAGGAAAGTAAAACATAACTAAACTGGATACGAACTGGATCCTCACTGCTTCGCCTAACGGCGGAAGTACTCCTGATCAGTATGTGACAAAGGTAGAGGATCTGAGCCATGCAAAACCCAGACGTCAGTGCATCATAATATCAACAATAATATAATCAGGGGGTAGCAAGACATGCAGGCACGAGTATGAACAGTAATAAAAGTAGAACAGTAACACGAATAAGGAACAGTGAAGGGTAAAAGTATATGTGATGTGCAGTGAGTAATCTGAACTAAGCTACTAGATTAATTACTCTCAAGTCTTTGAAATCAATTTAATGAATCATCAATGTAACTCAATAGTATCCCGTGCGTGCCCCGGACCACGGTCCAGATTCTCGGGCTGAAACCGAGACATGCTGCTAGGCACTAAACAAGAAACATGTACAAATGAATGATATCAGCAATATCATCCCAGGGCTGGCCTAGCCCCTAAAACTGATCAGTATAAGCATCGAACTGTCGAGTTACAAGTCATGTTTCATCATTGATTTCCCCATACCCCCAAGTTATGTGTTCAAGTTAGATATTAATAAAGTGGAGCTAATGCCAACACAGGATCAAGCAGAAACAGGTTTGTCTATACAGACAACATGATATGTCCATCGGGATAACATGTCAGGATTGTCGGCATTAGAAACAGGATCAGGTAACATGGCAAGTAGTGATATATCAGGTCATGTCAGGTAGTGTACATGTATCAAGTCATGTCAAGCAGTGGTGTATCAGGCCATGTCAAATAGTGCACAGGTATCAAGCGGGTGCTCATAATCAAACTGTAGCAAGTATTGAATCAGGGTGAAAGCACGGATGCACAATAAAAGCATGGATGCACAAATATCGATCAGGGGTTACATCATGACTAAGTAAGATGCATAATATCAAGCATGGGGTGCTAATGTATTAATAATATGAGTTAATGTAATATGGGGTGCAACTAGTTATGCAGAATTAATGGTATGGATACACAAATAAACATGGATGCATAAATAACTATCAGGGGTTACAACTATAGTTTCATGACAATGTAGGATGCACATTATGTAGCATGGGGCGTTAATGTAGCAGTAATATGAAATAACGTGATATGGAATGCAAATAGATATATAATTAATGGTATGGATGCAAAATTATCGATTAGGATTATATTTACAGTTTCAAGACTAAGTGGGATGCACATTATTAAGCATGGGGTGTTGCTACAATAATAACATGAATTAATATGATTTATAGATGCAGTTATATATATTTTAAATGATATGGATGCAAACGGGTATCCAAAAACGGTAAAACTTTAATATGGATGTATAATGTGATAAACGGGTAATATTTTACTCATATAGATGCATAATAATATACCTAGCATGTAGCAAAATGAATTAGCATGCGAATAGATATGTAAATAGTGATATGGATGCACACGGATGTCCGAAGACAGTAAAATAGTAAAATGGTAATGTGGGATGCATAATTAAACAATAAGTAATGTTATTATTCACATGTGTGCAATATATTGTAGTATAGCATGTAGCAAGATTAACTTACATGCACTAGATACGAAATAAATTGTACGGATGCAAACGGACGTCGTTTAACTGTAAAACTATAACATGGGATGCATAATTTTAAATACATGTATTATATTTATTCAAATGGATGTAAATATAGTAACATAGCATGTAGTAAGGTAAACTTGCCTCGATCGAATCACGCGATGGATACGCACGGCACATCCGACGTCGGTAAATCGTCGCAACGCACACGCGGCATGCGGGACGGGTCCAGGCAAGGTAAGAGGGTGATCACACAGGCAAGGTATGTTCACTGGATCACTCGGATCGTCAGCGATGAGTACGGCTCCGGCGGTGATTACCGGAATCAAGAAACAAGATCAAGAAAAAGAAAGAAGAAAGAAGAAGAAGAAGAAGTAAGAAGAAGAGGCCATGTATTAAATAAGGAAAGAAAAAAATAAATAAATAAAATATATATATGCAGAGGAGATAGAGAGAGTCGCGAGAGAGAGAGAGAGAAAGGGGTTGTTAGTTTGTTAGGAAATTAGTTTAGATTTAAATTTAAAAAAATCTTTTATTACTTAACTAAATTTTAATTTGTATTAGTTCATAAACTTAATATTATATAAATAAAATTTGATATTCTGGTAAATACAAACATAGTCCAAAACACGCCCGGGTCGGGTCTAAAATTCAGTTTTAAAATACGAAAAACATATGTGTCGACCAAAACTAAAATTAGATATCCGGGTAACGAAAATGTATACCCCCAAGAACGGATGCACGTACGTGCGCGTAGCCATGCAAACAAATCCGTTTCACTGAACAGGATGAGAACAAGATGCGTGGATGCTACCACAGGGTCAGGGGTATCATGCAGGCCATGCAATGTACTTTTGAAATATTTTATGTGACTTTAAATGTTATATTAAAATGCAGATGCCAGATAAAATTCTAGTATGCAAATGAAAGTGCACGAGTCCACGTATTAAGTCAGGATAAATCATAAACATGAATCAAGACATGTTTGAAGCATGTGGGTCGGGTCGGATGCAAATACAGATGTCAAAATACTATTCGCACCCAAAACACAGTAAATCAAGAAACTACCATAAATAAAGAAATACTTGACTAGAACTGGTATAAATGAACTATGGTGTTACATCTTCAGTCGGCAATAGTAGTCTTTGTTGATCACAGAATCTTAGACTTTCCGCCTAACCCTGTGGATTTGGGAGGACAGCTGCTGAGGGGGCTGCTCCGGCTTTGCCTGCGTCATGTTTTCAGCAGGTGGGGGAGATTTCTTAGCAACGTGATTGGAGAGTTCTTTCGCACCCTCCTAAGTAGATCAAAGTTGTTTCCGGTTGGAACAGCAGCGTCAATTTCTACCATTGGAGCTGGTGGGATGAGTCCGGAGGGGGAGTTGCCCCCAACTTTCCTCACTCGGTGCCAGTGACGACGTCGAGCATGTCTTGCAGACGGGACTACTTCAGTTATGGAAGCGGCTCCGTCATGCCCCCGGCTTTGATGAGGGGCTACTGTTGGTGCCAACCTGTCGAAGACTGACGTCCGTTGAGAGGGAACAACCAATCTTTCGAAAGCCGACTTCCTGGTAGGAGAAGCACTTTTGACGACTTCACCTGCTGGAGGAGTTGGGAGGACTATCCGTTTTGGGATAGCCCCTTCAGATATCGCGAGCCTCTTTGCGGGCCCACTTGAGCTTCGGCTCAGCCTGTTGAAGACTGAGTTGGAAGACTTGGACGACCCATGGAGAGGGGCCGTGGTGGCTGCAATTCGATAAAACTGACTTCTTTGGAGCTTCCTGTGGTGGTCCCGAAGAACAATCCAGTGGTGGCTTGAGTCACCTACCCCACCGGCATTGAAAAGATGGAGGCCGCATTGGGCCCGTATGTCACTCCTCTAATTAGGACGGAGCGGGAGTTGCTGTTGCAGTTTGTGCAGCTGGAAGCCATTGATGTTCATTTCTTCTTTCTGCACAGGAACAAGACACTAAATATCAGTACCTCGAATCCAAGGGCAACCATAGCAAACTGCGATTTTTATTCGCGAAACACGACACACGAAATATGGGGTGGAAAGAGGAAAAGGTCCTACCGGGCGTGCCGGAATTTGTTCATCGCCGAAAGACACGACCGGGACGCTAGGACGTCTGGCCTGAATTTTGGGAGAAGATGTTATTTGGATTTATCCGTCCACCTCTCCGAAGATGCTAAGTTGATTTATGGCACCGTATCTTGGAGGTTTGGACGGATGTGGCCGTTGTAGCAGACTTTGTCAGATTCCCTCTCGTTTGCGAGGGGGTTTTGATTGTGGGGACGCTCTTCCTTGCAGGCGCAAACCCCTGCAGTTAATTACGTTATCGTATCACGAATACTACTTTCTCCTACTCCGTAAGTTCACTTCGTGTCATGTATGTTTTTATTTGTTTAGGTTGCCCGTGGATTGCATATGGAGACTAATTTATGTTGTCGTCCGTAATGCGTGGATTAGTCCAAATCCGTATATCTTAGATTTGAGTTTGTTTTATTTAAGGATCGTTGATCTGGTTTGAGATTAAGATCGACTTAAATGTATGTGAGCAGTTAGGGCTCGGTTGGTTTTTTGTTGAGGATATGTTAGTCCAATTTGAGACTAAGATCTACATAATAAGGTGTTAGGATCATTTTTGTTTCAGATCCAACAAGAGAGCATTTGGACTCTGTTGTCTTAGTTTAAGGACATTTCGGTCCATTGTCGCCATTTTTTAGGCGAATATTAGTTTAAGAATATCTCGGTCCGTTGATCACCATTTTGGAGACGAGATTTTAGTTTAAGGACATCTCGGTCCGTTGGTCACCATTTTGGAGGTGAGATTTTAGTTTAAGGACGTCTCGGTCCGTTGATCACCATTTTGGAGGTGAGATTTTAGTTTAAGAATGTCTCGGTCCGTTGATCACCATTTTGGAGGTGAGATTTTAGTTTAAGGACGTCTCGGTCCTTTGTCCATCTTGCGTGCACGTGTATTTGTTACGTGACGGGATGAACAAAAATGTTGATATGGAATGTGCCCAATTTGGGGTGCAATCTGATTTGAGGTGTGCACATCAATTTGGAAGTGCACCAACGAGTTGTTGGTTATCGGGACCCGCCACCTCTTTGAAGATGTTGAAGAATTACAATGACATATATCAGAGGTATGAAGAGATGTACTCTTAAACCAAATCCCATATTTGAGGGAAAAAATGGTGCTGTTGTAGACCTAAGGAATGTTAGTCATGTTTGAGACTAAAATTATCTTAGGAGATATAAGATGAGTATCATTTGGGATATCATCAATGGGAGACCACTAGTCATTTTTGAGACTAAGGTAAATTTAGGAAAATATGAGCACAGGGGCTCGGTTGTTTTAGTATCACAGAGGTCTAACCTCAGAAAACTTTAGCCAATTTGGGATAAGATTGAGTCTCCAACAGTGCTAAGCACCGAGGAATACAGTGCTCACGTGCATTTCACGTGGGCACTGGATTAGTGTTAAACACTAAAGTTTTATGGCGCTCACGTAACACACGTGAGGCACTCCAAATATGGGCGCCAGACTAGTGTTAAACACTAGAGTTTTATGGCGCTCACGTGACACACGTGAGACACCCCAAATATGGGCACTGCTCTTTGGGTTTTATTCCCCCCTCTTTTATATAAGTGCTAAGCACTTGGCTCTTGTGCAAAATACGTGGGTGTCCCCTTTTCCTTTATTGATGCTGGAGTACTATAGTTTCCTCTTTCTTTTACTTGTTTTCCTCTTAAACAAATCACGTGGTAAACACGTGAGGAAGTTTTGGTTATTTTCCTTATTTGTTTGAAGCACTCATGTGGGAAACACGTAAGACTTCGAAATAGTGCTAAGTACTAACAATTTGGCCTTGGAGATCTTGGATCACTATTTTTTATTAAAGAACTAAGTTCTTTATATAAGGTTAAACCCTAATCTTTGGAGGAATTAAATTCCTATGTGTTCTCGCTCTTCTTCTTCCCTTTTTCATGTAACTTAATTCTTTTTCCCTAAGTTTTGAATCTTGCAGAGAAAAATCTCCCCGATAAGAATTAAATTCTAAACTTGTGGGGAGATTTGCCTCTGCAAATCTCAACCAGAGAGAAGAACCGAGTTCTTATATAAAGGGTTAAACTCTTAGAGAGGAAAAAGAGATGTTTTTTCTTTTTACCTAATGTTTCAAGGAAGCAAGTCTTTTCTTTGAGAATTAAATTCTCCTGTTCCTCAAAAGCTCACTGTATATTCTATTTTTTAAGCCTCTGGGGAGTTCTCTCTCTCTTTTCTCCTTTTTTTCCCTCCTCGAAACTTGAAGTCTCGGGTTCTTTATATAGTGGAGAGAAGTTTGTTTAATTATGAGAAAATCTCTCATTGAGAAATCCCAATTGATTTAATTGATCTCAGAATTGATTTGGGGAATTTTAACTACCATTGGATCTTTGATTTAAGGACTTCTGTTTTACAGAAGATACTGTTCTTGTTTTTAACAAGATTGGGGAAATTCTCCCATATATAAAATAAAATTCTATCGAGCGGTGACATTTTAATCACCATTGGATTTTTAATCCAAGGGTGCTTAATTTAACAGAGTATAATCTTTCTCTGTTTAGAACAATATAGAAAATATTTTGGATCTTTAATCCATTAACTCTCTGTCTAACAGAAAATATTCTTCCAAATAGAATTTAATTCTATGTTTAATCACCGTTGGATCCTTGATCCAACGGTTCATTAAGTAGAATCTAATTCTACGGAAGGAGGTGTCCTCACGTGTTTAGCATGTGAGGTTTTATTTATCCTATCTGTTGTTTGATTGCAACGCCTATATGCTTTGCATATAGGCATTCACGTGTTTAACACGTGAGGCTTTGTTTAGCCTATCTATAATTTAATTGCAGCGCCTATATATTTTGCATATAGGCGCTCATGTGTTTAACACGTGAGGTTTTGTTTAGCCTACCTATAGTTTAATTGCAGCGCCTATTTGCTTTGCATATAGGCACTCACTTGTTTAACACGTGAGGCTTTGTTTAGCCTATCTGTAGTTTAATTACAGCGCCTATTTATAAGAGCTCACGTGTTGGCACGTAAGGCTTGTTTAAACTCCTTATAGTTTTAATGGCAGCGCCTATATGCCTTCCATATAGGCGCTCGTGTGTTTAACACGTGAGGCTTGTTTAGTGGGGAGTTTCCCCATTTCTTTCTCTCATCTTCTTCTTCTCTTTCTTTTATAAGGAAACAATATATATATATATATATATATATATATATCATTAATATCGAATGATCATCCTCTAAATCACTGTACCTCGCTAAATACGAGTTCAATTCCACCTTAATTTTCTCATTCTCCAGATTATAGTATGTATTCAAGTATTAGATAGGTTGTGAACAAATACATATCGTTTTCACTGCTGTGACGTAGCCCTTGTGATCGAACCCCCCCAGCCACAATATCTTTTTATTTAATTTTCTTTTAATTTTTTAGAAGCCCAAGGATTTGCACGTGCACTACACGTAATATGATAAGTTACAGAATAATCAAACATATGCACGAGGGTATATGAAACGAGAGGGACACGTGGCAACGATCCAAGCACCAAGCACCGGATTTGGACCGGCGAGATGGCCTCCTAGACCGGCACCGCCGGGCTAAACCGTAAGGAATGCTCTGATATTTTTCCCCGAGCACCCCTTGGCCTATCCCACTTCTCCCATGTTGTTTGAATACTCTGCATTCATACATAGAACAAAAAAATACCCTTTAATCCAATTTTTAATGCAAATTTTAATGCATTCTTTAACCCTCTAAACCCTACTTTTTCCTGTAAATACCACACTCCATTTCACCCATCCTCACTCAGAAATTCCCTGCCAAAACTCTCAAAAATTCTCAAGTCCTTATAGTGTGCAAGTGGGGTTAGCAAATGGTGAAGTTCCGGCGAAGTTCCGAGAAGATTCCGGCGACGTAACGATGCCCCGGCACCTTCCTTAGCTTCCCCTCTCTCTTCTCTTGTTCTCTAGCCAGTAAGTCTCCTCTCTCCCTCTCTTCTACTATCTTAAAAAGTTTCATTTCTAAAACCCTACGGAAGCGCAGTTAATCCGACTTCCGATTCGGTTTTTATTTAAAAATTCTCTTTTTCTTAAACAATAAAATACCATACTCTCATATATTGTTTAACAAACACATTAAAACAAGTTTCTTATCAAAAGAATCATTTATGCAATTTTTATCTTATTTTTACGGTAAAATACCACATACTTTATTTTCGACATAAATCAACATAATACTTGTATTATCTTTAGACAACTCACGAGGTAATGACCTGCCTCATCACAACACACATCTTTGACATAGCACGATGAAAGTTTGGGACATTAGTTATGAGATAATACGACATTACAAATAAATACCATTAAACTTGCAAAACCATTTCTTTAAAAAGTATATTAATCAATTTCTTGCAATTGCGCCTCTACAACTCACTTTTGGGGACCCCGTTCGGGATGGTGCGGGTTATCGCACATCCTCAAGCCTAGTAGAGCGAGATGCAGACCTCCGAAAGGAGCATTCGATCTCGATGGAATTTTAATGCATTTTTCTTTAGAAAATGATATTTCAACAAAAAAATAAATAAAATTTATTTTTATTAATTATATATATAACTATTATCAAAATATCTATTTTTATTATATTATATAAATATTCCAAGTTTTCTAAATCAAAAGAATCACCATTACCGGAAAATACCATTACATTTCAATGTAAAATACCTATATTTCAATAAAATACCATATACAATGAAAACTATGTTCTACTAACTAGAAATTACACTTTTATAAAATATACATCTATGAAAACCCTAAAGATGATAATTAAATACTTGAGGTATATTTTGAAATTATATCAAAATTATTTTTACATAAAACCCCCACTACCTCCAAAGTCGCGACGCCACCACGTTGCCACCGTCGACCGGCCAAGCCCTGCGCCACCGACAACAGCAACCACCCGCTCCACCTTACTGATGAGCTCCGAGCTCCTTCCCTGCTCACCATCTCCGAGCACCAACCCCGAGCCCAAGCCACTGCACCCGAGTCGGAGCTCTCCGATTCACCAGCTCCAAGCCCCAGAGCTGCCTGAGCTCACCGCCGGCAGGCCCTCTGCATCTGAGTGCTTCACCGGAGTCACTGGCAACCCCTGTCGTGGCCGCCTCCACGCCAGTGCTGAGCCCAAGTACGCTCGATCCAGCTAAGTCGAGCGTGCATCGTGCCATGATCGTGCCGTGATCGTGCCCGTGTCGTGCCGTTCGCCGTCGTCCACCGTCGTGTCGTCGTCTATTGCTAGGCAAGTGGAACCCTCTTCCCTTGCTTATTCATGCTAAAAACCGTAGTAGTTGATTAAATTAACAAGGTTACATACTCC
Organism: Agapanthus africanus; assembly: GCA_030015575.1. Classification (NCBI taxonomy): domain Eukaryota; kingdom Viridiplantae; phylum Streptophyta; class Magnoliopsida; order Asparagales; family Amaryllidaceae; genus Agapanthus; species Agapanthus africanus. The sequence continues at coordinate 413,551,112 of CM057338.1, read as the reverse complement.
GGTGTAAATGTGTATGTGTATAGCGACATCGATGTCTAACCGTCAATTTAGTTTTATAGCAGACCACGTCGTTCAATTATATTAAGAGATGTTGTCCCTTATCATACCATTATAACATTCAAATTGAATAACCTTAGTTGGAACGGTTAATGAGAATGAATGTTTCATTTGATGCCTATACATAACCTATGTATGTGACACGACACTCTAGATGAAAAACCCTATTTAAAATGGCGAAATTTACAAGCTTCGAACCCTTTCATGATAACAGATGACTCGTAAGAATTCGAGGGAAAATAATTGTTTTCACCACTATGAATGATACCCCCGTCTAGTTGCATCAATCTGAAATTTTACCGCGCGTGTTACATTATTAAAATCATCGCAAATTCAGTACTGTTTGGAACGTGATGTTCTATGGCTTATATCGAAACCGACTCGATAACCTATAACCAACCCTAGTTTGTTTCTCGAAATTTTAGATCACTGTAACGATACGTGGTTGCGAACGCGGCACTGGACTGCTGTCCGGGGCAGCGTTTCAATTTGGATACTAGACTTTGAACACCTGTGCATCCCCGCTTTAGACTGAAAATCCATGGAGCCCCATATGAATACTTAAATAATTTAGTTATCTAACACATGAATCTGGTCCCGTGCCGTTTTACCTTCGTTTGATATTTAAATTGCATTTTAGAGTACCGATGTGTTCTGCAGTTTCTGCAGGGACCCTCCGTACACTGTTACATTAATCCAGACATAACTTCTAATACAGAAATGCTATTGATGATCCGTTTGATGCGTTGGAAACTTAATAGATATAACTAGATTTTATTCAACTGGGGAAACACCTGAATCTGAACATAATTATTAGTAAAAAGCGCGTGAAGTTGGACTTCCAGTTCTGAAACTGCAATTCCAGCCATCGATCGCTACCTTAATATGATGACAATTCCCTAATCTGATTCCCGTTTGACATGAAATTAATTTTACTGTTTAGATAATAAAATGTGCTTCGTACGTCCTTTATATTATTTTGGTCGATTCTATACGTATGATTCATCGTAAATTTTGCAAGTTATATGGTATTGGTCGTCATAAAATAGTGAGTATCTGTTCATAACATTTCTGTCTATTTTCGTGTTTTCTTTATACCTGCTGCATCGTGATCATTCACATTGAGACCTAGCGACTGTTTTGCATTGTCGATATTTTATTGTTAGTGATTATGTTGTGGCAAATACGACAGTGATATTGGTAAGTGGAAAAGTGATTGAAAGTGACAGCATACATATTTGTTCACAACCTATCTAATACATGAATGCATACTATAACCTGGGAAATGAGGAAATCAAGATGGAATTGAACTCGTATTTAGCGAGGTACAGTGATTTAGAGGATGATCATTCGCTAAATACGAGTTCAATTCCATCTTGATTTCCTCATTCCCCATGTTGCAGAATAAAATAACTAACCAACGAAATACAATGTGCTTATAGCAAAAAGGGCGGCGCTGATGTTAAGGTCTAGACCTCCGCGATCTCGAATGGCAGGTCCTGCTCCTTGACTGGGTTTAATTCGTCCTCTGAGTATGCACACTCAGGTCGTCAGGGCAACACATATAGCAATAAATATATGATGTGCATACAACATTATTAAACAGGAAATGTGCGACGAAATACAGAAAAATGAGAATAATGAATATCATTTGAATATGCACAGCGCGATATATGTATCATGTCAGTAAACCAGGCAATGTGTATATCACTACTTATCAGTCACTAAGTCAATGAAATAAATTGGTGGAAAAGATACTCGTGTTTAACAAGGGTCTCGTGCATGCCCGAGACTATGGCCCACTGTTGCCCGGGACATAACTCTGCAGCCGTGTCGCTAGGCCCACGACCTGATATATATATATATATATATATATATATATATATATATATATATATATATATATATATATATCATCTTCTAAATCATTGTACCTCGCTAAATGCGAGTTCAATTCCACCTTGATTTCCCCATTCCCTAGGTTACAGTTCAAGTATTAGATAGGTTGTGAACAAATACATATCGGTTTCACTTTCAATCATGTTTCCACTTATCAATATCACTTTCGTACTTGCCGCAACCCAATCACTAACACTTATATATCGACAATGCACAACAATCGCTAGGTCTCAATGTAAATGATCACTATGCAAAAGGCATAAAACAAATACAAAAATCAGGTAGAAATACACTGAACAGATATTCACTAAATTATGACACCCAACGCCATATGATTTACAAAATTTACCATAAATCACACGTATAGAATCGACTAAAACAATATAAAAAGAGTACGAAGTACACTTGATCATCTAAGCAGTAAAATTAGTTTTATGTCAATAAGATTTCAGGTTAGTGACTTACCCTCATTTTAAATTAGCGATCAATTGCTGGAATTCCAGTTTTAGAACTGGAAGTCTAACTTCATGCGCGGTTTACTAGGGATTGTATTCATATTCAGGTGTTTCCCCAGTTGAATAAAACCTAGTACTGTCTGTTGAATTTCCAACGCATCAGACGGATTAGTAATAGCCTTTCTGTACTAGAAAATATGTTCTGTTTAGTGTGAAGGTGAAAGAAATGTCACTGCAGAAACTGCAGAACACGTCGACATTCTAAAATACAAACAAAATATCAAACGACAGTGAAACGCAACAAGACAAGATTCATATGTTAGCTAACTAAATTATCTATGCGACTATATGGGACTCCGTGCATTTTCAGTTTTATGTAGGGATGTGCAGGTGCTTAAATTCAGGTATCCCCGTGGAATGCTGCCCCGGACTGCAGTCCAGAGCCGCATTCCCAGTCAATTCTCGTTACAGTGGCCTATCAGCATTGAAGGGCAAACTATAGAGGGTTCTAGCTTATCAAGTTGGATTCGTTAAGAACCCTAGAACATCAAGTTTTGATTTGTATTAAATTTTCAATGATTTTAATAAGGCAATATGCGCGGTAAAATTTCAGTTTTGATGTAACTAGACGGAGATACCATTTCATCGTGATGAAGTCAATATTTTTCTCTCAAATTCTTACAAGTTATTTATTATCATTAAAGGGATTTATGGGACATAAATTCCGCCATTTTTAAATGGGGTTTTCTTTAGGGTAATGCATCAAACACTTGCAATATATATATATATATATATATATATATATATATATATATATATATATATATCATGATCGATATTTCGTTTTCCTTCAACCAAATAAACGGTAATTAATTCTACCAAATAAACGGTAATTAATTCTTCCAGGCTCTACACAATAATAACATGCATTATCAACTCGATCATGTTGCAACCATCATAACTACGAGCGTAAATAAAATGTAACGATTATACGATATAATATATAAATGTGTTCATATTTTAGGTTACTCATTATAATATAATACGATAGCATGAGTAGTAAGTGAGGAGTTTCACTTGCCTAGCAATGGCTCGATAGTCGGGATGGCGACGACGAACGGTAGCAGCACAACAATGCGGCACGATCACGGGCACGATCACGGCAGCGACAACAAGCTTGGGCTTAGCTAGCTACGGGGTTCTGGGCTGATGGCGTTGGCTGGAGCTTGGTCGAACTCCGTGACGAAGATGGCGGTGACGTCAGAGAGAAGGCAAGCATCTTAAGGATGGCGGCTCTGCGGCGAGTTGAGAGGGGAGTGGAGGATGGGTTCGAAAGAGATGATGGCGGAGGTTGCGGTAGTGCTCAGGCGGTCGCTGTTGGGGAGAGGAGATCGGTGGAGGTAACGAGGAGGTGTTGCTGGTGGTCGTCGGTGATGAGGGTGGCCGGAGGAGAATGGGGTTGTTAGTGCACGGTGGGGATTCATGGAGTCGATGGAGGTTGTAGCACGGCTGTGGGGGAGCTCCGGGGGATGGAGTTGGGTCGGCTTGGGAACTCGAAAGAGTCGATGGTCGCTTGAGGTGGGTCGTCGGCGAGGTGGAGCTCGGACCTTGGAGATGATGGAGTTGAGTTTGAGAGAGGGAGAGAGGGGGGGGGAGAGAACGAGCAAGATGGGATAAAAAGTGAGAGGGGCTCGGTTAGAGGAGATCAACGTTAAGGAGATCGTGGGGGGTCGGAGGGCAAATCACGCGACCATTGGCGACGAGGTGGCGTAGGTCTCGCGGTGTGGATGAACGGGTCTCGCGGCGAGGGAGAGAGATGAGGGGAGCCGTTGGAGGGAGAGGATTTGGTGGAGGGGATCGCGGGAAGTTAGCGAGCAGGGGCGACGTCGACAAGGGCTGGGTCGTGGGAAAGCGCGAGAAGAGGGGGGCGTCGGGTTTGTGGCGGGAAAAACAAGGAGAAGAAGAAGAAGCGGGCATGGGTGAGTCAAGTCGGGTTTGGGTAGTTTAGGATTTAGATTAGGAAATTAAAATAATAAAGATATATAAAAAAATGCAAAAATAATAGGAAAAATTCTGGAAAAATACGGAAAATATATACATGAAATTGGGGATTTACATGTAACCCCATGACTCTATTTGATAAAACCATTATTTCTCTTTTATTCTTCATCTTCCTCTTCTTCTTAATCTTCAATCCAAATGTGAATTCAAAATTTGCTTCCGTAGAGATTGATGGAGTCTCTAACTAACATTTTCAAAGATGTAGGAAAACCCTAGATCTTTCAATTCACTTGATCTCAGCTGCCCTTTTGTCTTCAAGGTGCTTGAGAAAATCCTTCAACCATAAAAATAAATTATATCCCTCTTCATCTGGACCCTTTTACCTAAGTCAACCAATATCTTTCTCCTCTTCGTTTTAGGCTTTCCATTTAGACAAAACTTGCAACTAAGCCCACATTCGTATTTCTTCGCTTCATGGCTGGAGAAAATTGAGGAAAAAGAACCATATGACCCCTAGGCCGGTTGAAAATTAAATTGCTCCTTATATTTGGTCGAAAATTCCTTCTTACCGCTACAAGTATGGAGATTCAAATTTAGGACCTCCCTCCTGGCGAGAGACCGTCTTTGCCACTGGAGCTAAGCCACTTTGGCATTATAGAGTTAAATTAGGCAACCGTAGTTCAAATTTGAGTTTGAATGCTTTTGGATTTTGGTTGATAAGCAGAGAGGGGCGTATGCCAATAATCTTGTAGGATTGTTATTCATGACAACCTACGTGAGAGTTTTATACAATTAGCCCTTTTTATTATGGGAATTTCTAGGCTTAATTTCCATGTAAACCACTTACACAGCCTGCTTAAAACCATCTATTGTTAATACTCATCATCGAACCCTCAAAGTTTCACTCCGTTGAACAACACCCCAAGCCATTTAAATACATGACCCAACTATCCCCTTCTTTGTGCTAAAAATTCACCCATCCAAGTTTCACCAACTTGTCAAACACGAAGCCCCAACCTGCAGCCTCCACCTCTAATGAAACAACGTGAGCCTCCATTGAAATTTTGACTTGATCTCAATGACATCAGGATTTGAAATTCGGAGAAGAATCCCGGACGTGGAGAGGACCGGTCCCAATTTACAAAAAGTGGGGGCCGATATAGGAAGAGAATGGGCAACTTCGAGATAAAAGTCGGATCAAAAACTTGAAAAACTCAACAGCGGGAAGATTTTATGTGAGGGAGGAAAACTTTGGAGAGTTTTGATGACGAGTTTTCTTACGTTTTGAGCATTATTATTATTATTATTATTATTTTGCAACAGCATGTGGGCTTTGGGAGGGAGGGTAAGGCTGATAGGAACTTTTTTTCTATAATTGATTGAAAATCCGTCTTAAAATACACTTGTTATTTCCACTCTTTCTTAAAGGGTATATGTATTTTAGACCCGTACCCGAACTCTATTCCTATACCTGCAGACTCAATTAAGAAGACCGAGATGACTCTTGATAGCTGCTGCTCAGTCTCAAGATTCGCTTGCTTCCTCTTCCTCTTCACTGAAATTATTTGCAAATTAAAATTACAAAAAATAATAGGAATTAAAGGGGGCGTTTGCAATTGCCCATCTTCTATTGCCGCTGCTTCACTCTCATCTTCCTTTTTATAGGTATGATTTGAACTCCCTTCATTGGTAACTGCAGTGAAATTTCTTAAGCTTTTTTAGTGATTCATGCCATTTTTTAAGGTACCCATTTAGAAATTGTTATTGATTGCTGCGTCCATGCATTCCCAGATGAAATTTCAGGAGAAATTTTGATCTGGGCTGTGGTCGGATTTTGTTCCCTAATCAATTTCTTACCAAATCATGTTAATTTTAGTTAAGAAATGTGTTGCGGTCTCCAAAAATTGTAATCCAAGCCGGTTTGACAACCAAAATTGAGTTTCCCATATGGGTTCCCCAATTTTTAGAACTCCAAAAATGACTGGAGTTTTGCAAAGTTTCAGGCCGTTCTATTAAGATTTCAACGGTCTATGCATGAAAAACAAAAATGCTCTTTTAATTGTTTGTTTGTAGTTGCGAAAATGGGCAAATTTTATTCTCTGAGTTTGGAAAATTGTGAATTAGTGAATCCGACTGACTCATGTTGTATCCCGTATGTATCCAAAGATTTACTATTTAGACCGAGGAAATTAAGGAATGCTGATAGGCCAGCGGTCTTTCAAGATCATTACGAGTTATTTTGACTATTGTAAAATATATGGAGATTTTATGCAGAGAGCAGATTATTACTATTTATTTAGATTTTATGTCATTGTCGTTTGTTTTAGGACACACGTCACACGTCACACATCACCGTGCCGTGTTCTCTTCACACACCAACAAAAAATTAAAAATAAACTAGCAACATTCACATGCATTCACATGCAATGCATGTGGTGATGATGGAAAAAAAAATCATGTAGGCCTCCTTGTTGTTTATTAGTTTAAAGAATTTTTTAGTTTGTTTATTTTACAAAGAGAAAATATTTTTGTATTGACAATCATAGAAGTTTATAAAGGTAATTACATATATACGAGAGGAGGGGATAACATGGCATGTTCTTGGTCTAGAATCCTCACATGGATTTTTCTCTTCTTTCTTTTGCATTTTTTAATTAGAAAATGAGAAACATTTTGTGTTGCCCCATGAGCATGAGTCATAATAGTAGAGATAAATAAATAATACTCTCCCGTTTCATATTGTTTGTCTACTTTTGAACTATCACGGCCATTAAGAAAATTTAGAATTCACACAACTTAATTATAGCATGGATGCAAAATGTCCATTTTAACCTAAATGCTCATAACAAGTTAATGGAAGCATAGAGTATGCATGGGAAAAGATACTAAAGTATAGTCAAAGCATGGGGTTATAATTGAGGGTTAGTTTATACGTAAATCAATTAAATGTACATTGATAATACCAAATTTTTCCTGGAAAAATATTTTAAAACAAAAAAAAAGTTGAAAAGTGGACAAATAATATGAAAGGGAGGGATTGGATCTAAGATTTCAATAATGCGGCATTGAACTCAAATGTAGGAAAAATTATTCTAGGTATTGGCCCGTCACAGGAGAGAAATGTGGACACCCAAGAAGTTGCCTAAATGATGCCTGAAATATCCTCCCTTTCGCTCTCTTGCCGGAGTGCATTGCATCCATATATACCGAATAAAAATCTATCATAGAGAAGCGTATCATCAGAAATATGAGATGAGAAGCATTGCAATGGTGTGTTAGAAAAGGATACCATAAGCATCTCCAAATGCCTTCACTCCTAAAAGATAGCAAGCTTTCTTTGCGAAATGTTATCAATAAAATTCGGATAACGTACAGAAGAAACCTTCTCTTTTTTCAAAACGACCCCTAAAATTCCAACATACTTTGAAGGACGGCCATAAATGATCTTTTTTGCATAAAAAAATTCGAAAGTTCTTTTTATCTAAACCCAACCCTACTCCCTCCCACCCCCAACCACGTCCTTGTTAGTATTTGTTTCATAATCGGTTTTTACCGGATGGAATGTATAACCGCGATCAAACAGAGATACTCCGTGTCTTGCAATATGTATGCTAATAATCACATTTACATTTTTTCCTGTTATCCGGTCTTTGTAAATTCACCTACGACAGTGTAATAGAACTTTCTTTTTTAAATAAATAAATAAAATCAAAGTCATGAGTTGAACCCCAAGTCCCAACAATTGGCAGTCTCAATAAAGTCAAGTTGGAAGGAAAACGTCACAATTTCACTTGCTAAATAAAACCCTATTATTTCACAACTTTGCACTTATATACCTTATTATACCCTAAGGTATAAACGGTTGATACTTTGATCCATAGTCACAAATTCGCGATTCGGGAATTACTTTGATCCATAGTCACAAATTCGCGATTCGGGAATTATTCGGCGAGGTCCAAAATTCGGATTCGGAGAACTATTCGGAAAAAATCGGCGGGTATTCGGAAAAGATTCGGCAAGTATTCGGGAAATGTTTGGGAAGGATTTCGAGTAAGAAATTAATATATGAGGCGCTGGGTTTTGATATTGCGAATTATTCGCTGTTTATTCGAATAATTCGCCAATTATTCGAAGCGTTCGCCAGCGGCGATTAAATCCAAGATTTAATCGACCGATCAAAAATTCGCGATTTATTCGCGAATCATGTGGCTATGCTTTGATCCCTCTGTTAACCAGCCGTTAGAATATGCGGGTCGGTTCTATTCATGCAACTTTGTATTTTAGGGTATAGAAGTGCAGCGAAAAAATAATAGCTTATATAAATGCAAAGTTGGTGAAACATGGGTATTATTTAGCAATTAACCCCAATTTCACACCACAATTTTTTGAATGAAAATTCAACACAAAGAAGTGATCAAACACGACCAGGCACTAGCTTTTTTTCCTCATCTAATTTCTCCATAAATACCCAAAGCCAAATCAAAGTAATTGTATATCAAATTCCAAACTTAGCTCCAACACTAACATAATTTTTACAAAGAATTAGATGGCAGGAACAAAATTGTTTATCGTTTTCCTCGGGGTCGTGAGCGTAACAACAACGATATCGGCAGCTACAGACCATGTTGTCGGAGGCATGACGGGGTGGACCATCCCGTTGTCAGATTCTTCCTTTTACGCAATATGGGCGGCCTCTCAGACTTTCGCTGTCGGCGACACCCTTGGTAAGAAACCATGCGTTAGTATATAATAAAACGCTTTTATATAGTCCGACAATAAACGGATGAATTGTATTCGTGTGTGCAGGGTTCAATTTCACGACAGGGAAACACAACGTGGTCGAGGTGACGAAATCGAGCTACGATGCGTGCTCAAACAATAACCAGATAGGTTCCACTCTCAGCTCCGGACCAGCGACCGTCACCATAGCGACCCCCGGCAACCACTACTACATCTGTGGTGTCCTCAACCACTGCTCCCTTGGGCAAAAGCTCGCCGTTATCGTGGGCTCTTCTACTCCGGGGTCTGCCTCGGGCAACCCTGCAGGAAATGATACTCCTTCCACCCCTGTACCTCCATCAGGTGGGAACCTGAGCCCTAGCTCAGCTGTATCGTCATCGCTTTCGTTAGGTGGCTTTGTAGTCGGCTCTCTTGTATCGGCCGCCGCAATTTTTATGATTTGAATTCGTCCGATTACTTCATAGAGATTATTGTTTTCATTGTGTTTTTTTAGGGTTTGAGCTGTATTCATATAGATTGTAGTAAATAAAACCATGTTTATCAATTCTGGATGATGACATATGATGCTTCGGTTAGCAGAAATGACTGTAATCTTCATTCTATATACGAAAAGTTACCTGGAAGTTTCAAAATTGCATCTCAACTTTTCGGACGGTAAACATTAAGAAAACTCACCTAGAATGATAAAACTCAATCGATCGCACGTGCTTAAAACCGAGTTTTCCTACAAAATCAAATTTCTTACATTTTCCTTCCAAAAGGCTCATCGGTAATTGCTAAACATATAAACCAAAGCCTTTGCCCTTGGAATCTCTTCGAAAATGAACTTTTAAAGTTTACAGCTTCCATTGCTTTAAGGCTAAGTTATAGTAAAATAACCCTTAACTATCACAGTTTATTTACAGAAAGCTCTCTCAAAGTGCTATATTTAAGGCATTTAGTGGGGAAAAATCTATCAATAATTTAATACCACATGTTAAGGTTGTTTGATGCCACAAATAAAGACAGTTTAGTGAAAAACAACAATAGTTAGTTAAATGTAGTTTGCTGTAATATAGCCTTACTTTAACTATTTGATCCCTCATCTTCAATCTCAGAGTCCAAGCACTCTCTGCACCCGATGCTTGCGGCGGCGGAAACAGACCCAAGCGCAGCAACGATAAATCACATTCCCTGTCCGGTGTTCTTTTAGATGTCCGTCCCAAGTTCTGTTATTTTTTATGTAAATTCGTAGCCCAAGATGAATGCCCAAGTTTTGAGCCCACGACGTCCGCTTGCAGCGCACGTGAGGATCCAAGTCTTGTGATTGAAGCCGGCTGCAGATTGAGTCGGTACGGTTTAGTTGTTATTAGGATTTAAGCTTTTCTAATTAATTTAAATTCTTAAGCTTATCTCTAATTAGCCTCATCTCTTATATATACACAAATCAACAAAGCCTTGTATATATAAAAAAAAGGCTGCAAGACTTGATTGATGAGGGATTAATCCACAGAACAGAGAGTAAAGATAGGGGCTGCTGTGGCCAAGAAAACAAAAAAAAAAAGAGCCTTTATTTTTATTTTTATTTTGAAGTCCGCCACATGAATTAATTGGACGACAGGAGAGAGAGAGAGTTGCATTGAGAGACATTGTTTTGTATTTAGTTGAGATCACGAGGGGAACAATTATCTCTTATAATTTCTACTCACAGTGGAATTCTCGTCGGGGTTTGCAGGATTAGGTGCTAGTTGCGTCGAACCTGAGTAAATCTTGTGTGTTGTCGGTGTGTTTTTTCGTGTGATTTGATATACGACAGACATGTCCTTTTCAATCTACCCTAAAACAAACGTCTTGAACTTCCGCTGCGCATATATACACAATTCTTACAACAAATTCAAACTCATGTTTAAATCACCCTTAGCACCGATTAAATTGCGCATCGTGTCGCTTGTTGAATCTTTCGGCTCAAGAGAGCCATCAACAACAAGAGAATCGACCTCATGATTAGAATGGATAAGTTTATTGCAAGCCATGAAAGCCGAATACCACGATTCAAACCAATGGTGCGCCCTGTTGTTGGCGGGTCTAAGATAACATATCAGGTCGTCGTGTCGTTGACTTCTCGATGCTCTTCTTGGGATGCATCCTAGATTAAGCGCCGCTAGAGATCCCAAAATGGAAAACACACAAAGAAGAGTGTAGGCGTTACCATCACTAAATTTCAATTGAGCTAACAAACACAAACAAGGGTTAATTCAGTTAAGATAGCTAACACCAGTCCAAGTGATTTATTAGCACAAACACCCTCAAACGACACGAGCAAGACCCAGGTTTAAATCAGACGATCATTTGCGCTGTTTAGAGGTGAATTTGAGTGTTTTTAAGGGTCGGGGACGACGAACAAAGAGGGAGTTGAGCTAACCCTACATAATATAGTGTTCACAAAGCAATTAGTAGGGTACCTTCAATGCAAGGTTGGAGGAGATCTTCTTTCTCCGAGGTATCTTTCGTGCGAATGATGGTGCCGATGGGGTCGTTGGCTCGATCCCAGATGGTCTTCGGATCCATGTATTCCGCCTGCAACCATCACCGCCAAACTATCTACATTAATTAATAAATAAATAGATAATTGACTCTACAACTATTTTTAGGTTGTTAATCCACAATCCAATAGATTAAAACCTCATTTGTGACTGTCTGGAAATATTCATCTCCCTCCATTTACATTGATTTTCCAAACAAGTCATTCTTTTGTGATGAAGCATTAAGATTTTTACACTGTTAATCCACAACCTATAACCTTTAAGATTTTGGGTTATATATTATTTTTTCTTTCTTTCTATTTTTGATATAAATAGTAGTATTCCACAAAGTCTCATTGAAACAACTCCGCAGGCATCTAGAACTCGAATTCTTAACCTCATGCTTAAGCATTAAAGGATGTATTGATGTATCAATAATTAGAACAAAACCGCCCCCATTGAAATTTCAAATATATTTTGGGTTAATTGCACAAAACCACCGTGTAGTTTACCATGTATAGCACTTGTACCCATCTTAAGAGACTAATTAGCACGAACACCCCTAACTACATTTCACTACCATAACAACACGTAAACGTTTCTCTCCGAGCAATCCATTTTTCATACTCGGGTCGCGGGGTGTGGTGGAGGGTGGGGGTGGGGTTGTGCAATCAACTTATACATTTTTATGGACAATTTTTTGCATCAGGCCAAATTTTTAAAATAATTAAAAAAACATAACACTTTCAAAAGTATTTTCAAATGCAAGCCACTTTGACCAGGTAGATGCCACATCAGCGCTGACGCGGGTGCTTTATAAATTTTTTTATAAGGGACGCGATTTGAAGTTGCGCCCCCTACAAATGGGGCACACTGTCACGTCCTGTTTTTCAAAAGACGGAAGCAGGCGTATGACGAGGCCCACGACATATTTATTACGAGAATGTATATTTTTGAAACAAATACGCCAAACGTTTATAAGCAATATAAAATGTACAAGAATATACAAGTGAAATAAAATTCAATATCTATATATTTACATTTAAAGAGTTTACAACTGATTACAAGATATTAAAGTACAATACAAAGAGCCTTAAACGTGAGGCATACTGTAAAAATAAAGTGCAGGAAGAAAACTAATAGCCGGTCTGTGAAGCTAGCTGGGAGTACTCATTTTCAGTCGATACTCTAAGTAAATCGCGTTAAGACAAATAGAAAGACGAGAAATTTAAAAAATCATAATAGATATTTATAAGATAATCAAGAGTAGTTTTCAACAACGCCGCGAGCAAGCAGTCAAATAGAAGGAACATAGATAAGAATTGGATTGTCAAGAATGGTACAAAAATAAAAATGAAAATCGAATCTAAAATCAGAGAAAGATATAAGTTAACAAAGAAGTTAGGATTCGATAATCAAGAATAAGGATATGCGGTAGAACCTAGCTAAATCAAGAGAAAAGAGAATTAAAGGCAAAACTCCAAATCACTCAAATAGAATACCGCATTGTAATTATGCATTCATAGTTGAATCACATAACTCCATTTAAATTATCTAAATTCTACTATCAGAGTAAATGGAAAAAGATTTAAGAAAATAATAAGAAATCTAGAAGATTACAAAATAAAATCAAACGAAGATAAAAGGTTCTTAGTGTCAAGACACGATTATCAGGGAAAACAAGAAAATGGTTCAAAGGGATGAAATCATGGTGCAGATGTTAGACACACTTTGAAAGTGCGCCTCTTACAGATGCATGAGATGTACTTTGAAAGTGCGTCCTATACATTTTGCTTTAAAATATAAGGGACGCACTTTGAAAATGCGCGCCAATCATTTTGCTTTAAAATATATGGTGCACACTTTTAAGGTGTGCCCCATGCATTTGTAAAAGGCGCACTTTCAAAGTGCGTCTTATGCATTTATAAAAGGTGCACATCCAAACTGTGTCCCGTACAGTCACAAGAAATAAGACAATTTTTTGCATTAGTTGAGTCACAAACCTAGACCACTTGTTTAGTCATGGGACTGCATCTTTTATGGGCGCAGTTGGCAAATGCGCCCATAAAAACACATGCTTAGTCACAGATCTGCGTTTTTATGAGGCGCAGTTGGCAACTGCCCCGTAGAAAGAAACAAACCCACTCATGGGTCTGTGTCTGGAAAAACACAGACCCGTGACTGGTTTTCCTTGTATAAATAAGCGTTCACTTTTCCTCCCTATTTCAAATCTCTTTGCGCTCTCTTTTTCTCTCAAATCTCTCTCTACTCTTTTTCTATCTCAGATCCTGATCTCTAGCTCTCTCTCCGATCTCATTCTCGCTCTCTCTCAATATCGGGATCTTCATCTGAAGGATTGCCATCAATTAATGACATCAAGAGGAGTATCTCTTACACCGTCGTGAAAGTTGTAAACATAAGGATAAACTACGCTGGTTACGAAGGCATTCTCTATCGATTACGGAAGGGTATGAACTGGCCTATGAAGATCGATCGTGAAATCCTTCGGTTCTTGCACTTAGCCGTATTGGATGCGCTCCTGTCTCCCCCTAAAGAAGTAACCCATGACCACCGTAGGGAAGCAAATTGTCGTCTCCACTTCTTTCGTTCTATGGATCATCTTTCTAGTCGCGACATCGAGTACTCCGCAAGCTCTTTCTACCGCTTCTTTATGCACCGTCGGAGTTTGAACCATCTCGAACTTACTCGAGTTTCCGCGGTTGGTGATGAGGCCATTAATGCCATTACAGTGTAGATCAATTATGTTGTTATGGAGCTCGATGTTGAAAAGAATTTATTTCTGAAATTTTAGTGATAAATTCTGGCGTTGTTATTGTTCTTGCTATCTATTTTGTTTGCGATATTTGCTGTATGTTATGGATGTGTGTACTATGTGTGTGTAATATATTGTGTATGGACACGTGCTTGTGTGAGAGATTGTGAGACTTATTTTATCGGGTATGTATTTTGTATGGATGCGTGTTTATTTTAATGAATCCAGATGCTTTGTTAATAATATCAATTTGGATTAAAGTGTGTTTTGTAAAGAATTATCATTTGAATAAAATCGGACAGTACCTCCTTCGTAAATTTTGAATAAAATTCCTTGTACAACAATAGTAAAATAATTGCATCCCCACACGGGAGCTAACCCGACACCCGCACGGTGGAGACACAATCCACGCAAAATATACGACGCCGTAAGGCAAAGACCAATAAGCTGAAAGTAATAAACACTGTAAAATAAATAAAATTAAGCCGAGTCCACACGAGTTCGACTACATCATAATACAATACAATACTTCATGAAATCTAACGAAGTCGTCGCAACATCCCTGATGTCCTCTTCTTTTTCTCTACAGGATGTCGAGGCTGTGACGATCCGGCTTCATCAGCGGCAGGTGGCTGAGTTAGCTCTGGTTGTGCCCGTCTACATCCTGTTCGTGCATATGTGATCGGTGTAGGCATGGGTGGTGCAAGAATGGCCGATGCAGGCATAGGTAGTGCAGACATAGGAGGTGGACGTGTGAATCTGTGCCTCGCGAACACACTCTTGATGAGAGAGTTGATGTTTATAAAGCAGCTCGCTGAGTTCCTAATGCCACTAATCCCCTCATCAATTATATCCTCTAACGCATACATGGTTTGGACCTATATTGATGGTAAAAAATATAATGAATTTCATAAAAATAATATTATAGTTTTATAAGATTTGATATGAAGTTACCAAATCTCTCTCTATCGTACCTCGAGGCGTAAATAAGGTCGGTGGAAAGGTTGTTGTGAGGATGAATCTGCACGTGATCATCCAATACCAGGCATGGTATTGTTCTATCGGTATACCTGGATATATCTCATTGGCTATGTGGTTTGGACGATCGTACCAGCGATCCACCCAAATGAAAATAGCCTTAGAGGGAGGGTTTGAATAAGGCTTCTGTGGAAAATATTTAAACAAGTTTTAAAAAGGATTACCAAGTTTCTGCGGAAAATATTTAAACAAGTTTTAAACAAGAAAACTTAAAATGGCAATCAATCACAAGTACTGAAAATTAAAGAGCAAGAGCAATCACAAACACTGAGAATTGTTGACTAGAGTTTGCCACCTTCTGTGGTTAGTCCCCTCCTGAGACACCTTCTCAGAATTTCTGCACTATATTGGTGAAGTACACGAATCCCACTTCATAAGGATGTAAAGAACAAAATCCTTCTTTACAAAGATCTACCACTCGAACTTGTGATTCTCTAAGAAACAAGTCTTCTTCTTTTTTAGCTCATGATTCTCTTGCAAAGACACACTTTCTTCTTCAATCCACGTCTTTTTAGAATGATCTCTTTTTCCACTCTAAATACACAAATCGACCAAATAAGAAGCACTCTTTATCATAGATTACAATCGTTTTATTACAAACGATAAGACTCACTCACAATCCTATCGATCTCAAAAATTATCACTAGTTATGCACAAGGATTGTTTTGAGAAATTTTGGACAAGTTTAAGATTTTGAAGGAAATGAGAATTTTGAGAAGTTAAAGTGCGAAGAACGAGAAGATTTCTTTCAAAAAGATTTGCAATGAATGAATTAATTTTGAGTTGTGAGATTTCGATGGTATTTATAGAGGATCGAATAGGAAGTTATAGTAACTGCCAATAACTGTCAAAAACCATCATAAAATAGTTTATGATCGTTTAAAGAAAGTTAGGAACAAATTTGGCACAAGTATCCATTCGATTCAAAATTTAAAATTCAAAATAATAAGACAAACTGCCCGAGCTGGCGTCAGTGGGTGACGTCTGCCCCAGAGGAAAATTCCTTCTACTGACGTCAGTTGAACAAAAGTTTGTTCATCTGACGTCTGTGGAGATGTTAGTGAACTATATCCAGTAAGTGATATATTTTGAAATTGTGGATTTGACGTCAGGAGTGATGTCGGTAGTTCAAAAAATTAATGTGACCAATGTCGATGAATGACGTTAGTCTTCTGTCATGAAACTGATATTTGAACTTTGATTTGGCAGTTTGAATTCCAACGAATAACATTAACGTCTCTAAAAGAGAACAAGACGTCTTTAAAAGAGAACGAGATGTCATGGACATTAGAAATGAGTTGGAATGTGGTTTTTAACCTTTTGAGATCATCCCTAAATATGTATACAATGTTCACAACTTATATCTTTAATTTAGTTTTTCGATTAGCTTCATTTCCTTGACTTGTTATGTTGAGACATGATTGAATCTTGATTTGGCTTGAATCACGTTGTTGTTTGCATCGAGTCATTATACCATATCACCATTTTGAAGTGCAAATCATATTGTAGGAAATCTTGCTTGATATTGGATATTTTGTTGCAAACTGTACTCAAGATATAAACTTAGAAACGTCATCAGTAACATATTAATTCGTTTAAATAAAGTTTCGATCTAAATCATTGAAACTGAGGATCGTATGACACGGATGTCTAACACTAAATATGATACTCCACGAGCTATGCTTCTCCAAGCGTTCCACCTTGACGCGGCGTCTACTCCACAGTGCTTGGTATGAGCTGTCTCAAGCCGAACCGGCGAAGGACGTGTTTGGCACGTGCATCTGAATAATCTCGTTGTAAATGATCAGTTTCCTCACACACCAAAAGCCATCACCTTCCAAGCATAACGGATGCAGAATGCCTAACAGGTCAAGTGTGTACGGTGTCCACGTAACAGGTGTCTCCTCCATTACGTCGAACTCGTTGCGGTAGAAGCGGAGGCTGTGATCCGGTGTCACATCCCATGACCTGGCTATGTTCTACCTACGTAGAGTTTGCACACAACAGCAAGTTAATATTCGAAGAAAACTTGAAATTTTAAATATGCTCATAGGTTCAATTACGTACCGGCAACCATATGGCCTTTGGCCATCTAAAGCAAATTGGATCGTAATGGTCGGACGACCAATAAAGAGATATATCTATAATCATATCTAAAATAAAATATAAATTACAATGAAACTCAATTTAATCACGCAAAATAAGAGTAATGAGGCGTTTAAATAATTTATACCTGAAGAAGTATCAAGAAGCCCCCAAAACTTTTCTGCTCCATCAATACAGCCATCCTCATCTCGTTATAGAGGAATGACAGAACTGCACTCCCCTACGATAAATTGGAACACTGATCGAGATTCTCTGACAGCACCAGCCACGCAAGGCTAACTTTGCTCTTACTCTTGTCCCGGAATAAGCGAATCCCTATCTGAATTAAAATATAGGCATGTGCGTGCCCGCATGGACACGAGGATCTCCAGATAAGATCCTGCTGCTTTAGACTGAGTGTCAACACATGTAATCACCTGATGACTCTGCCAATTATAATAAGAGAACTTGTATCAGTAATATATAAATAACATATGAAATCCGAGATATAAATATTAAATTTTTTTACCTGTACTAATACGGTGTTGGCTGACCTGTGGTCAGCCTGCAAGTAGAGAACACTCGTATCTATAGGTTTGGGCTCTATAAGTATATCTGCACAATGAGAAAGTCGTATTATAATTACTTTGAAAAAATAAAGCATGCAGAACAAAGGATAAGGAAGTTTTCATGTTTGCATGTATCAATGTGTGTGCATGCGTGTGTATGTGTGTATGTATACTCGGGTCTATAATGTGATTACCAGTGGCAACGTGGTGCTGAAGGATTTTCACATCGTTTCTTGTTATGGCCATACTCATTGCAAATAATACATTTATTTTACCTATATCCTTCACGTGATTCATCCATAACCTTTGAAACGAGCAGAACGAGGTCGTCCTGCCTGTCTTCTACTGGTAGGCGATAATATCGTTGGACCATTGTACTCCTCCCAATATCCGCTATTAGGTACAGGGTAGAACAGCAGAGCTTAAACAGTTCTGTATTTGGATACATAATACCACTTCGAAATAAGACCGTGATGTGCAATGTTTCCCCGACTTTCTGCTCGGGTACATGCTGAGATTATATATGAACAAGGTAGCTTTTGCAGCTTGGGGATATTGCATGTGCAACTATAATTCCTACCATCAATGACTACGGTGTATTGTTTTCCATATTTGTCAGTCACCTGCCATTCAGACAAGCTGAATCTGTAACAACTCCAATTTCTATGTACATAAAATTCATTTAAAGTTAATGTACAATTGGGGTATGTACAATTTCTGTGAGTACTATAAATATTTGATTCAATTTTGAACAGCAAGAAAGAACTTGTAGCTCACTAGTAAGACCTTGTACTGCTGAACCAAAGCACCAGAATTCAAATCCCATCAGCCACATTATCTTTTTATTTTAATTTCCTTTAATCTTTTAGAAGCCCAAGAGTCTTCACGTGCATTACACGTAATAGGGTAAGTTACAGAATAAACAAACATGTCCACGAGGCTAGACCGAGTATCATGGACACGTGGCACCAAGACGAGCCCCGACTCGTTCGACTCGGGCCGGCGAACTCGTTGACTCGGCCGGCACCGCCGGTCCAACTCGGTCCAAACCTAAATTTTTTAACCCTTGCGACTCTTGGACTCCCCCATAACCCCTGTGTTATTTGTTTTTACTGCACATTTACATAGCACAATAAAACTCATATTTAATCCATTTTATTACAAATTTTAATACACCCTTTCACTATCCTAAACCCTAGATTTTTCCTATAAATACCACCCCTCAAATCACCACCCTCACTCACAAATCCCTACCCAAACTCTCAATAAAATTCCCAAGTTTTTTATGTGCAAGTGGAGTTAGCAAAGGGCGAAGCTCCGACGAACTTCCGATGACGATCGGAGGAGATTCCGACGACAAAACGACGCACCGGCACCTCCTACCTCTTCCTCCTTCTCTCCTCTAGTCAAATAACCTGTAAGTCCTTACTTCTTCCTCTTTTCTCTATTCTAAAAATATTCAAATATAAATCCGATGGAAGCAGAGTTAGTCCAACTTCCGATTCGGTTTTTCTTTAAAAACTATAATTTTTCTTAATCAAGATACCTTCATATCATCACATATTGTTCATTAAACACTAACAAATTTAATAAAACAAGTTGCACATCAAACTAATTATTTTTGTAACTTTTATTATACTTTTTAAGAAAAATACCATATAGTTTAGTTTCGACATAAACCATCATAATTTCTTGTTATACCTATAGATAGCCCATGAGGTAATAACCTATCTTCTCACAACACTCATATCTAATATAGCACGATGGAATTTGAGAATATAGATTTGGTAAAACACGAGTTTACATATAACTATCTTCAACTTATAAAACCTTTTTCTACAAGAAGTGTATTTCAACAAATCTTTGCAATTGCGCCTCTACAACCTATTTTGGGGAACCCGTTCGGGATGGTGCGGATTATCGCATATTCTCGGGCTTAGTAGAGTGAGATGCAGACCTCCGTAAGGAGCATACGATCTCGAAAGATTTTAATACAATTTTCTTTAAAAAAATGATTTCTATTATAAATAAAACTTATATTTTTAATAAATAAATATATATGTAATTAATGTCAAAATATCTATTTTTAATATTTATAATATTCCACATTTCCAAAATTCAAGAAAAACATTCCATTTACAAGAAAATACCATACAATTCCAATATTACAAATAAATACCATATATTATGAAATTAGGTTTTATTCACTAGAAATGTCACATTGATAAAATATATATCCATGAAAACTCTAAACACGATAAAAAAAACTTGAGGTATATTTTGATAATTATACAAAATTATTTTTACATAAAGCCCCCTCAAGTTATACTAAATTACAATAAGGACCCTAGTAAACATAGGTTTAAACGGGACCAGTCTCTTGAGCCTCAGGGAGCCATAGATATGGGTGCTTACCTATTTAAGATAGACAACTTAACAAACGGTGTTATCAACACGGTAATTGTCTTTGAAAAAGACACAAATCCTGCTGTCCATGTGCAGCTGTTACCGATAGCACCAAAACATAATTAAGGACTTCAATTTCTTTCCTAATTCTCTGACTTAGACTGAGTCTCAATATAATCAATCTGACTTGAATATGATTCAAGTATCAAACTTCAATACAACATGGATCTATGAATCCGTCTATTCAATCTAATCAATCTATATTGACCGAACCGAACCATGGATATACATCCATCTACATGATTCTCTAGTGACATCCATTTACTGATATCATGGTTTCGGCAAGTCATCCATCTACATACAATATACAATTCAAACAATACAAAGAATACAATCAAGACATCGCAGGGTTTATAAGAGGTAGACTGGTACGGAAGGTGTTAAAAGTGGCACGAGACTGTAACCATAATACACCTAACCTGAATTAAATTGTCGTTGTACCGTGGCTGAACGGTTCCTTGTGCTCCGTATACCTTAGTCTCCGGAATAGTGGGACTCCTCTCGTATACACTGGCATTCTTCTGTACCAAGCTACAAACAACAGCGTTAACACTAAATACAACTTTATAACAATATACTCTCTATTATGTCTATTCCATTTTTGTCTATTTACGGGACTTACCGAGTGATTTGTTCGCTGACGAGATTCTCTTTCTTTTTTTTGGAATGTCGTCAGGTGATTCGGACCTTCAGGAGATCAAGCCCACCTTCGAAGACTTGGATCAGCTAGCCTTCGACCCGGAGCTCTAGTTACTTGTACACATTTACATTCTATATTTTCCATTTCTATTATGCCACTATTTAGGCATTGCTTTCCATTCCATGTATTTATTTTTCAGATGTATTGTAAAAAGAATGTTAATAAATAAAGTTGCTGTCAATTATATCTATTTTCATTGTCTCTTGTGCATTTTACTTATATTGCTTAGATGCGCTTAGCATGTTTACTTCAGAATAAATACGTAGTGGCCTCATCGCGTCCTCTGCCCGTATACTAGATAGCGGGGCGTGACAGGTTTTGTTGGTGGCCCATGCAGGTCAGAGCTGTATGGAACCCTACCATGCAATTCAGCTCTGCGTGGACAATCTAAGCAATAAAACACAAGAACCAACAACTAAAAACATTCTTTAAAATTTATATTTCTTTCAATTTCATATACTTTGAATCTGTCCTAACCCAAATTTTTCTTTCAAGGTTATGGATTCCCCAAACAACACCAGCACGAATGTCAACAACACTCCCCCACCACTACCACTCACACCTGCCGTCGCTGCTCCGATCAATGAGCAGACGGTTCTGCTTGAGGCAATCCGCAGCCTCCTGAAAGGACAGCAGCAGCAGACTGCTATCCTGATGAACCGACCAGAGGCAGAAGCACCTGCGGGTGAAGCAATTCAGGACCTTGCACCCCCAAGCAGTTCGCAGGAAAAGAGAGCCCACTAGAAGCTGAGGAATGGGCTCAAAATATTGAAGATGATCTGGCAGCGGCACAAGTGCCAGAGATAGCTTGGGTCCGAGTTGCGAAGCTGCAGCTCACGGACAATGCACAGGTTTGGTGGAAGGCGGAAGAAAGCCGTCTTGATCAACCCATCAAATGGAAGACTTTCCGCGACATGTTCGACGTAAAGTATTTCCCAGTAACTACCAGGTTCAACATGGAACAGCAGTTCATCCACTTACAACAGGGTTCGATGTGGACCAAATCAGTGGATGAATACGATGCTGAGTTCACCATGCTCAGTCGGTAAGATATGTCTTGATAATTCGATTTTTAAATATCACATTTTACATAGCTAACACAAGTCCTTAACAGATTCACGGCACATTTGATTCCGACGGATGAGATCAAAGCCCATCGATTTCAACAAGAGTTAGATTCGGAGATCCAGGTTGCACTAGCCACAGGCATAGCCGAATAATTTGCGAATTATTCGGCGGATTCGCGAATAATTCATGAATTTTTGATCAGCCGATTAAATCTTCGATTTAATCACCGTTGCCTAACGGGCCGAATAATTCGTGAATTATTTCTGAATTATTTGAAAAAACAGCGAATGATTCACAAAATCAAAACCTAGCGTCTCATATATTAATTTCTTGCTTGAAATCCTTCCCGAACATTTCCCGAACACTTGCCGAATCTTTCCCGAATACCCGTCGATTTTTTCCGAATAGTTCTCCGAATCCGAATTTTCGACCTCACCGAATTTTACCCGAATGACGAATTTGTGACTATGGCCACAGGAGATTTTCCAACTCATGAATCGGCTCTGAAAGTTGCCCGCCGTTATGAGGCAGTGGTAAAGATGAAGGGAAGATCTCAATCTGCTGGAGTTAAGCGCCCTGCCAACCAGATGGCAGGAGGAGTCTCTTCAAGGCCACCATTTATACCTAGGAGTCCGGGAGTACCAATCAACCGGTCCAGCCCGGCCTTTTGTACCTACTGCAGGAGAGATGGACATTTGGCGAAAGACTGCCGGCGAGCCAATCGTCTTTGCTTAATCTGCAGCTCAGCTACTCATGACATTAGGTCTTGACCCCGAAGACACAACCCAATTGCTGCACCCAGGCCAGCAATCACTTACCAGCAGAGACCAGCCTTTCAGGCACCTACTCCAAGGCTCGCTCTCCCCGCTCCACCACCTAGAGGACCATCGACTGCACCTCCTCCCCATCAGTTCCATTAAGCTCAAAGGAACGTTCAGAGGAATGCTCCTCCGGCCAGGAGGAATGTACCATGGCGACAGGCTTTCACGATGACCATGGAAGAAGATGAGGCCACTGGCCAAGTCATCACTGGTAACCCTTTCTTCTTAAGCTTTTCTTTCAGTCTTAACACCCATCTATATATTTTTCTCTATACCTAAAACCTATCCCACATAACTTAGGTACAATCTTAGTAGTATCACTTTCTGCACTAGCACTATTCGATACTGGAGTATCTCATTGCTTTATGTTGCAACGGTTCGTTCGAACACATGCGATTCCAGTCACACCGCTAGTATCTAGTTGGAATGTTAGTTCAGGGAACGACGTTCTAAAGGAAATAATGGGATACAGCTTATGTCCAGTAGTCGTCTGCAGCAGAGAATTCTATGCTGACTTCAAGGTGCTGGACATACCGAACTTCGATGTGGTTCTAGGTATGGATTGGCTCAGAACATTTTATGCTACCATTGACTGTCGTCAAAGGAGGGTAGTATTCAAGATTCCAGAGTATCCGGTTTTCTATTTCAAAAGTGGAGACCGTACCCTGGAGCCAAGTACTTACAAGGCGAAACCAAAGAAGGCAGTGATTGCGGCAATTCAAGCAGAGGAAGGATCAAAGCCAGAAGTGGTTCGAGAGTTCGACGATGTGTTTCCTGATGATATATCAGGTTTGTCTCCCGATCGAGCTCTTGAATTCAGCATTGATTTAATACCAGGAGCACAATCGTTAATCAAAGCACTGTATCGACTAAGTCCATAAAGTTTGAAGGAAGTCCGAACTCAGTTGGACGAATTATTGGCGAAAGGATGGATTCGTCCCAGCACTTCAAGTTGGGGATCACCAGTACTGCTTATAAAGAAGAAGGAAGGTTCATACAGAATATGCATCAATTATAGAGCCTTGAACGAAGTAACGATAAAGAATAAGTATCCCCTACCGCGTATCGACGATTTATTCGACCAGCTAAGTGGATCTTGTGTCTTATCCAAATTAGATCTTCGTTCAGGTTATCATCAGGTGAAGGTCAAGAAAGATGATATTCATAAAACAACATTCAGAACTCGCTATGGTCATTACGAATTTCTTGTGATGCTATTTGGAGTGACCAACGCACCAGCAATATTCATGAACCTGATGAATCAAGTTTTTCAGGAGTACTTAGATAGGTTCGTTGTTATCTTCATCGACGACATCCTGGTGTATTCTAAGAGTCGGAATGAACACACCGAACACCTACGAATTGTCCTGGAAACTCTACAACAACATCAACTATATGCCAAGTACAACAAATGCGAGTTTTGGTTAGATCAAGTTGGTTTCCTCGGACATATTGTATCAGGCGAAGGAATCTCTGTGGATCCAGCGAAAGTTTCAGCAGTAAGAGAATGGCCGACACTAAAGTTAGTGAAGGGCATTCGAAGTTTCTTGGGTCTAGCTGGAAATTACAGAAGATTCATTGAAGGATTTTCGAAGATAGCAACACCCTTGACCAAGCTCACACGTAAAGATGAAGATTTTGTGTGGTCAGAAGCATGCGAACAAGCTTTCGTAGAACTCAAGTCAAGGTTGACATCAGCGCATATTCTTGTTATACCGGACCAATATGGAGGTTTCAAAGTGCATTGTGATGCATCCGGTAAGGGATCAGGATGTGTTCTATATCAGCATGGAAAGGTTGTGGCTTATGCTTCAAGACAGCTAAAGATTCATGAGCACAATTATCCGACGCATGATTTGGAGTCGGCAGCCGTTATCTTTACTCTTAAGATTTGGCGCCATTATCTTCTTGGTGAACGAGTGAACATATACACAGATCACAAGAGTTTGAAATATGTGTTTACTTAGAAGGAGATTAATATGCGGCAGAGACGATGGTTAGAACTCATGCCGATTTTGACATCAACCTGCAATATCACTCAGGGAAGGTGAATGTGGTACCTGATGCCCTTAGTCGCTAACCTTTAGCATTTAATCTCACCGCCCAGTGGAAGCTTCAACAGGAATTGCATCAGATGGAGATTGAAGTGATCATGCCAGATAACGCTTCAAGTTTGATGAACTTACAAGTTCAATCTACTATTGTCAATCAGATCAAAGCAGCTCAAGCAAGTGATGCTAAGTTGCAAAAGATCAGAGAACAAGTAGAGAATGGACTCAGAACAGACTTCATCATCCATGAAGATGGATCTTTAAGATACGACAGTAGATTGTGTGTACCAAAAAGTCTTGTTCGGGAAGAGTTAATGAAAGAAACCCACAGCTCTCACTACTCAGTACACCCTGGAGGTACAAAGATATACAAAGATCTGCGTCAAAATTACGGGTGGCATGGAATGAAGCGTGAAGTAGCTAGAAGCATCGCTAAATGCTTAGTATGTTAACAAGTAAAGGATGAACATCACAGGACTGCTGGATTACTTCAACCGTTACCTATCCCAGAATGGAAGTGGCAACACATCACAATGGATTTTGTGACTGCATTCCCTCGCAGCACAAAGGGTAACAATGCGGTATGGGTCATTGTGGATCGACTCACAAAGTCGGCTCACTTCATCCTATTTTGGGTTGGCCAATCAACTTAGACATTAGCAAAGAAGTACATGGAGGTAAGAATCTAAGTAAGATTTAAACTCTTCAAAATGTACTATCTCTGATACCCATGAACTCATACAGGAAATTGTGAGACTTCATGGAGTACCGGTCTGCATTGTCTCGATCGTGACACCAGGTTCTGATCGCAATTTTGGCAAAGTCTGCAAGCGAGCTTGGGAACAAGTCTGAACTTCAGCATGACTTATCATCCACAAACAGATGGTCAGTCTGAGCGAACTATTCATATCTTGGAGGATATGCTCAGAGCATGTATGCTAGACTTCGGAGGATCGTGGGAAGATCACCTACATCTTGTGGAGTTTTCATACAACAACAGCTACCAAGAAAGCATAGGAATGACACCTTTTGCAGCACTTTATGGAAGGAAGTGTTGGTCGCCATTAGGTTGGGACGACGTCGGAGATAGAGAACTTCTTGGACCTGAAATGATAGTAGCAACTGTTGACGTAGTTTGTACTATCAGGGAAAGAATGCGCATAACCCAAGATCGACAGAAACACTGGGCTGACGCAAAGCGCCGTCATTTGAAGTTCCAGCCGGGAGATCACGTATTTCTGAAGATATCTCCGAACCGCGAAGTGATCTGTTTTGGAAGACGGGTTAAGCTAAGTCCGAGATATATTGGACCGTTCGACATACTCGAACGAGTCGGTGAAGTGGCTTATCGCTTGGCACTTCCAGCTTCATTGGAAGGAGTGCACAATGTGTTTCACATATCCCAACTCAGAAAGTATGTGAGTGACCCCAGCCATATTCTTGATCATTCCGAGCTCACTGTACAGCCCGACTTATCTTGTGAGCAGCAACCTGTTGAGATCCTAGACAGGAAAGTGAAGTCACATAGGAACAAGGAAGTCAACTTGGTTCGAGTGATGTGGAGAAGAGACACTCCATGAGAATCGATATAGGAAAGGGAAAATGGGATGCGTGTAAGATATCATCACTTATTTGTAAACTAGTTCTTAAAATAAATTGTAAATTTTGAGGACGAAATTTTTGTAAGGAGGATAGGCTGTAACAACTCCAACTTCTATGTACATAAAATTCATTTAAAGTTAATATATAATTGGGGTATGTACAATTTCTATGAGTACTATAAATATTTGATTCAATTTTGAATAGCAAGAGAGAGCTTGTAGCTCACTGGTAAGACCTTGCACTGCTGAATCAAAACACCAGAGTTCAAATCCCATCAGCCACATTATTTTTTATTTTAATTTCTTTTAATCTTTTAGAAGCCCAAGAGTCTACACGTGTACTACACGTAATAGGGTAAGTTATAGAATAAACAAATATGTCCACGAGGCTAGACCAAGCATCAGGGACACGTGGCACCAAGACGAGCCCCGACTCGCTCGACTCGGGCCGGCGAACTCGTTGATTCGGCCGGCGCCGCCAGTCCAACTTGGTCCAAACCCTAATTTTCTTTAACCCTTGCGACTCTTGGACTCCCCCCATAACCCCTGTATTATTTGTTTTTACTGCACATTTACAGAGCACAATAAAACTCATATTTAATCCATTTTATTATAAATTTTAATACGCCATTTCACTACCCTAAACCCTAGATTTTTCCTATAAATACCACCGCTCAAATCACCCACCTCACTCATAAATCCCTGCCCAAACTCTCAAGAAAATTCCCAAGTCTTTTGTGTGCAAGTGGAATTAGCAAAGGGCGAAACTTCGATGAACTTCCGACAACGATCCGAGAAGATTCCGACGAAGAAACGACGCACCAGAACCTCCAACCTCTTCCTTCTTCTCTCCTCTAGTCAAATAACCTATAAGTCCCTACTTCTTCCTCTTTTCTCTATTCTAAAAACATTCAAAACTAAAACCCGACGGAAGCGGAGTTAGTCCGACTTCCGATTTGTTTTTTTTAAAAACTATAATTTTTCTTAATCAAGATACCTTCATATCATCACATTTTGTTCATTAAATACTAACAAACTTAATAAAACAAGTTGCACATCAAATTAATCATTTTTGTAACTTTTATTATATTTTTTCAGAAAAATACCATATAGTTTAGTTTCGACATAAACCATCATAATTTCTTGTTATACCTATAGATAGCCCACGAGGTAATAACATACCTCCTCACAACACTCATATATAACATAGCACGATGGAATTTGAGAACATAAATTTGGGAAAACACGACTTTACATATAACTATCTTCAACTTATAAAATATTTTTCTATAAGAAGTGTATTTCAACAAATCTTTGTAATTGCGCTTCTACAACCCATTTTGGGGAACCCGTTCGGGATGGTGCGGATTATCGCACATCCTCAGGCTTAGTAGAGTGAGATGCAGATCTCCGCAAGGAGCATACAATCTCTAAAGATTTTAATACAATTTTATTTAGAAAATATGATTTCTATTATAAATAAAACTTATATTTTTAATAAATAAATATATATGTAATTAATATCAAAATATCTACTTTTAATATTTTTAATATTCCATATTTCCAAAATTCAAGAAAAACATTCTATTTACAAGAAAATACCATACAATTCCAATATTACAAATAAATACCATATATTATGAAATTAGGTTTTATTCACTAGAAATGTCACATTGATAAAATATACATCCATGAAAACTCTAAAGACGATAATAAATACTTGAGGTGTATTTTGAAAATTATACAAAATTAATTTTACATAAAACCCCCTCAAGTTATACTAAATTACAATAAGAACCCTAGTAAATATAGGTTTAAGCGGGACCAGTCTCTTGAGCCTCAGGAAGCCGGAGATATGGGTGCTTGCCTATTTAAGATAGACAACTTAACAAACGGTGTTATCAACACGGTAATTGTTTTTGAAAAAGATACAAACCATGCCGTCCATGTGCAGCAGTTACCGATAGCACCAAAACATAATTAAGGACTTCAATTTCTTTCCTAATTCTCTGACTCAGACCTAGTCTCAATATAATCAATCTGACTTGAATATGATTCAAGCATCAAACTTCAATACAACATGAATCTATGAATCCGTCTATTCAATCTAATCAATCTATATTGACCGAACCGAACCATTGATATATATCCATCTATATGATTCTCTAGTTACATCCATCTACTGATATCATGGTTTCGGCAAGTCATCCATCTATATACAATATACAATTCAAACAATACAAACAATACAATTAAGACATCGCGGCGTTTATAAGAGGTAGATTGGTACGGAAGGTGTTAAAAGTGACACGAGACTGTAACCATAATACACCTAACCTGAATTCAATTGCCGTTGTACTGTGGCTGAACGGTTCCTTGTGCTCCGTATACCTTAGTCTCCGGAATAGTGGGACTCCTCTCGTATACACTGGCATTCTTCTGTACCAAGCTACAAATAACAGCGTTAACACTAAATACAAATTTATAACAATATACTCTCTATTCTGTCTATTCCATTCTTGTCTATTTACGGGACTTACCAAACGATTTGTTCGCTGGCGACATTCTCTTTCTTTTCTTTGGAGTGTCGACAGGTGATTCGGACCTTCAGGAGATCGAGCCCACCTTTGAGGACTTGGATCAGCTAACTTTCGACCCGGAGCTCTAGTTACTTGTACACATTTACATTCTGTATTTTCCATTTCTGTTATGCCACCGTTTAGGCATTGCTTTCCATTCCATGTATTTACTTTTCAGATGTATTGTAAAAAGAATGTTTATAAATAAAAGCTGTTCAATTATATCTATTGTCATGGTCTCTTGTGCATTTTACTTATATTACTTAGTTACGCTTAGCGTGTTTACTTCAGAGTAAATACGTAGCGGCCTCGTCGCGTCCTCTGCCCGTATACTGGGAAGCGGGGTGTGATAGGTTTTGTTGGTGGCCCATGCAGGTCAGAGCTGTGTGGAACCCTTCCATGCAGTTCAGCTCTGCGTGGACAACCTAAGCAATAAAACACAAGAACCAACAACTAAAAACATTCTTTACAATTCATATTTCTT
The DNA here is from genome assembly GCA_030015575.1 of Agapanthus africanus. Classification (NCBI taxonomy): domain Eukaryota; kingdom Viridiplantae; phylum Streptophyta; class Magnoliopsida; order Asparagales; family Amaryllidaceae; genus Agapanthus; species Agapanthus africanus. The sequence goes on along the minus strand of CM057338.1, from coordinate 413,521,224 downwards.
CCGATTTCATATATTTTGAATCTGTCCTAACCTAAATTTTTCTTTCAAGGTTATGGATTCCACAAACAACACCAGCACGAATGTCAACAACACTCCGCCACCACTACCACTCACACCTGCCGTCGCTGCTCCGATCAACGAGCAGACGGTTCTGCTTGAGGTAATCCGCAGCCTTCTGGAAGGACAGTAGTAGCAAACTGCTATCCTGATAAACCGACCAGGGGCAGAAGCACCTGCGGGTGAGGCAATTCAGGGCCTTGCACCCCAAGCAGTTCGCAGGAAAAGAGAGTCCTCTAGAAGCTGAGGAATGGGCTCAAAGCATTGAAGATGATCTGGCAGCGGCACAAGTGCCAGAGATAGTTTGGGTTCGAGTTGCGAAGCTCCAGCTCACGGACAATGTACGGGTTTGGTGGAAGGCGGAAGAAAGCCGTCTTGATCAACCCATCAAATGGAAGACTTACCGCGACATGTTCGACGCAAAGTATTTCCCAGAGACTGCCAGGTTCGACATGGAACATCAGTTCATCCACTTACAACAGGGTTCGATGTGGACCTAATCAGTGGATGAATACGATGCTGAGTTAACCATGCTCAGTCGGTAAGATATGTCTTGATAATTCGATTTTTAAATATCACATTCTACACAGCTAACACAAGTCCTTAACAGACTCACGACACATTTGATACCGATGGATGAGATCAGAGCCCGTCGATTTCAAAAAGGGTTAGATTCGGAGATCCAGGCTGCACTATCCACAGGAGATTTTCCGACTTATGAATTAGCTCTGAAAGTTGCCTGCCGTTATGAGGCAGTGGTAAAGATGAGGGATAGATCTCAATCTGCTGGAGTTAAGTGCCCTGCCAACTAGATGGCAGGAGGACCCTCTTCAAGGCCACCATTTATGCCCAGGAGACCGGGAGTACCAATCAACCGGTCCAGCCCAGCTTTTTGTACCTACTGCAAGAGAGATGGACATTTGGCGAAAGACTGCCGGCGAGCCAACCGTCTTTGCTTAATCTGCGGCTCAGCTACTCATGACATTGGGTCTTGTCCCCGAAGACACAACCTAATTGCTGCACCCAGGCCAGCAATCACTTACCAGTAGAGACCAGCCCTTCAGGCACCTGCTCCAAGACTCGCTCTCCCTGCTCCACCACCCAGAGGACCATCGACTGCACCTCCTCCTTGTCAGTTCCATCAAGCTCAAAGGAACGTTCAGAGGAATGCTCTTCCGGCCAGGAGGAACATACCACGGCGACAGGCTTTCACGATGACCGTGGAAGAAGCTGAGGCCACTGGCCAAGTCATCACTGGTAACCCTTTCTTCTCAAGCTTTTCTTTCAGTCTTAACACCCATCTATATATTTTTCTCTATACCTAAAAGCTATCAATTTGGGAGAACGAAATCTTCAAGGTTGTGTCATGAAATTCAGCAGTTGCGAAATTAGATCTGATATGCCTCATACAATAACGATGACTATGAGGTTCCGGCCATGACCTTATTAGTGCAGTCGGAATCCATTTCTTCCGGTCAGATATGAAAGTAATGTGCCTTTCTCGCACGGATGAACTGTAATTATAAATGCAAGTAATGAACCATTCCCAATTTTCTGTGCATATGCCAAAGGATAAAGATCATCATTTCCATCAGCACCGGTAGCAATTAGCAAAGTCCCTTTGTATCTGCCGAATAAAAATGTCCCATCAATACTGAGAACTGGATGGTAATAAGCGAAACCTTCAGTGGACGGTTCAAATGCCCAAAATACACCAGTAAAATATCTTGTACTTTTTGACATTGGTGCGTTCATAATTTTGAAGATAGTCCCGGGATTAGTTGATCTGATGGATGCTAAGTATCATGACAAAATTTTCATACGACTCTTCCTAATCTCCATATATTTTAGACAATGCTTTTTTCAATGCATGCCATGCCTTCATATAATTTATATCGATGAACAAGATTTCTTTTACAAGCACTTGGATCGTACAAGGGGTCATATCGACATTTGCTTTCATGAAAGGCAAGATCTTATCATACAAAAATCTAGAAGTGGCATATTTATTATTTGAATTCACTACAGGATTCACATAAATATGATTACCCGTATACATCTTAATCACAAAATATCATGTATGTGATTTTTTCAAGATATATGCATGATGCCTCCAAGGGCAGTTCACATCTGTTTTACAAACGATGGTATACATAGTCATGATAGTCTTGGTTGGTCTAAAATAAACTCCGTGTTTAATTGACCAAACACCGACCGTCTTAATTAGCTTTTCCTTATTCTCAAACACATTTCCCACCTTCAACCCACCGTCGGTATGAACTTCCGAAAGCCTATCATCACGAAATTTGACATTCTCCTTTACAGCTGTAAATAACATATGATCATCCGTCATGTTATCGGCAAGCGGATCTTCAAATGCATTGAAGTCATTATTAATACAAGAATTGGTCATCCACTGCCTATCATTCTTATCATCATGTATATGTGTAATTTTCATGCTATCTTGTGCTTAAATCTCCTCATCATCACTAGCATCATCATCATCATCATCACTGTCATCTTCGTTATGCTATAATACCGCTGGATCGGTAGCAGGTTCATCGGTTTCATGTGTGGAACTAACATTAGGGACATGCATGGTACTTGAAGTTCTTGTTGCATATTAACAAAATCCTGACCTATCGTCTGCAATCGGTCTCCCTCCCATATCGTATGGCTGCATGTGCTCAGTATTTGGGGAAGAAAATCGAAGCCAAAATTTGACGTAGGCATGCAATTATAACCGATCGGCAGTACAAAGGAACTGCGCACAAATTTATGAATACTTAGTAAACTATGCCGTACCTCCACTTTAAATAAACGGTATTCCACTAAATTTACATGCGGATAAAGGTATGCAAGGAAATACTTATTTCGTAAACTGCCAATTCACAGACGTTCCACTTGATGTGCCTTTACCTACGTAAGTTTGATATCTATACTGGTCATCATTGGTAGAAAACATAAAGCTGGTAGAATCATCGTTCATATTGAGTATGCGAGAACATTCTCCTTACGGGTCATGCTCGGATGCTTGAAAAGAAGGATCGGGCACTTCAAAAGAAGGTTCGGGAAGTTGAGAGGACGTCAATATATTCTTATTCACAAATAGCTCGATCGATTTCTATCCCAAACCAGGCATGACTTGTATATCCTCATCATCGGATACTTCAACGGCGGTGTATTCATGCTCCGTCGGCCATTTGCATATTAAGGAAATATTGAACTCTAATGGGTTGATTTTTGTACCTTTGTACACTACTTGCTTCAACTCGTTGTATGTGCTAGATTTTTTGACTCTCATCATCTTAGTTTTTCCTCCGACATATTCAGGAATGTTATATTTTCCAATCAATAATTGGCCATCAAAATAGCAAATTAGAGGAATGTAAGTATCCGTCATTCTTCCACCCGTCAGAAAAAATAACTTATGCTTTGAGAGTTCTTATCAAGCACCCTACTTATTTATCTACACATTTATACTCAAACTAACAATAAAATACAAATTTGTAGCATGTAACAAGTTGCAAGAACTTGTATCCTATTCGTTGATTAATTTTCTTCATCATTTGTTGCAAGTGCTTAATTAGAAACTAATAATAATTAGTTAACATCACGCGATTTATACCGTCACAAGTAAAATCGGGGGGATACCCCTAATAAGTTGAGGTGAAACCCAACTTTTATCGAAATATTTTCTCAACACCAAATTTGATATATATATATATATATATATATATATATATATATATGAATGGATGAATTTTATAGAAAAATTAGGGTTTCGCTAACCTCTGAATTTTGATGGTCTCGGTGTTGATGACGATGGCGAGAGTAGTGGTGAAGGTGATAACAATAGTGACGATGATGGTGATGTGGGTGAATTTCCACTAAAACCGCACCAAAGAGAAAGTGTGAGATCTAGAAAGAGGGAGAGAGAGATGAGAGATCGAGGGAGAGAGATCGAGAGAGAAAGAGAGAGTTACCTGAGATCTCGCGAGGGTGAGAGAGAAACCGAGACAGAGAAAGAGAGAGATATGAGAGAGAAGGAGATCCGAGAAGAATGAGAAAAAAAGATAAAGATTGAGAGATTTAATGGTCTCGGGTTGGGGGTATGGGACGCACTTTTAAAGAGTGCCCAATTGATTTTGTGTAAAATATATAGGGCACATTTTGAAAGTGCGCCCCATATATTTTAGAGAAATCAAATGCGCCCAATTGAGTTTGCATTGGGGCTTGCCACACAAATGAATGGGGCGCACTTTAGAAGTGCATCCCATGCAATTGTAAGAGGCGCAGTTTCTAACTCCGCCATTTATAATTTTTTTTAAAAATGTGCCAGTGCCAGCTCTAAGCTGGTGCTGACGTGGCGCCTACTTGGTTAGAAGTGGTCTATTTTTGAAAATACTTTTAAAAGTGGTCTTTTTTTAAATATATTTTAAAAAAATGGCCTAATGCAGAAAATTTTCTCTTTTACATTTTATAATTTTGGAAGAAATGCAATAAATGCACCTGAGAGTTGTCTTTAGAATACATGATCTCCTCAACTTTGATGACCACCAAAGGAAGCTTCTCTAGCCACTCCTCATTCTCTCTGGTACATTGTTTATGAACCTCATTAGCTAACCTGAACAAGGCCCAAATCAATTAAACAAATTTCAAGAAATAAGGAATGTGTAGCTCAAAGGCATTGGCAAGCAAAATCACCTAGATGGCCAAAAAGTCAACAATCTATAACCTTTTCTAATGATGGGCGCCGTACATTTTGATCAACATATTTTAAGATATCTATCCACAAAAGGTATGCGATTTCGAGACTTCTTGTATTTGCATTGGAGGATTATTGGCTCTGCCATAACCAATTAACCGTCAAAGAGTCAAAATCACACGTGACATGAAAATCAAGACGAACGATACAAATTAACTGTAGAAAGTTGACTTCTTGACCAGGAAGATAAACACCGTCCCATACCTTTGACACCCACATTTCTCAAATGAAATTGACATTTTCTAATTTTTTTTGTTCTTTTGAAGCTTGCCCAAAAACCTAACCTATGCACGCATCATACACACGCTCCTAGGGGTCCCACGGATTTACGCAGAACGTGTTAAATTATAAACACTTTACTTCCTAGGATTGATCTCCGCACACCTCTCTTGGAGGGGAAGACTATGAGCAACCGAGCTATGCTCGTGGTCAATTGACATTTATTTAAACTAAAATAGATTAAAGCAAGGAAATTGGCACCTAAAGATCTCTTGGATGAGGGAACCTCTCATGGGTTGGTGCCTTTCACTATGCCAAGCTCTCCTCATACACTCATATGGACTTGGCCCTGGTCTAGGAATTTTTTTGTAAGCAAATATTTTCTTCTTCTTCTTGACTTTACCAATTTGATTTTTGATTTTAAGGAACAATGCAATGTTTCTTGCTAAAATTGTGGTTGGGATTTTGGGGGTAGAGGGGGAGATGAGGAGAATGGGAGCTGAGAGTGATAGAGTTAGTTGGTAGGGTTGCCACTTCGATCCTTCGATGAGGAACAATGCATTATTGTCTTTTGTCAGTAACTATCCTTGGTATATAACCGCTTGTGACATTGAGCAAGTTGAGATATTCAATATGTTAAAATGACACTCTCACTGCATCGAAACTTCCTCCGTATGATGAGGATTGAGTGAAATATTTTTGTAATCTAACCCGCTCCAGCAGCCTCTCAGCGAACACTGGGAATCGAAGCTTGCAGAGTTTAATACCATGTTAAATATTCTTTCCATGGCAAATACTTTGAAGTAAAGAGTTATTTTTAAAATCCAACACCATTCATATTGCTTATTAAACTTATTTACACATGAACGAGGGGGTTCGATGTTAAGGTTTTTACGCTAGGTATGGGAGGAAGACGGGCAAGAAAAAGAACACACAATATCAATATTTAACGTGGTTCGACCAACGGCCTATATCTATGAGACAAATATGAGAATCTTTTCATTAATGATCAAGAATACCGGTACATTTTATATTCTCTCTCATCTTTGTAGGGTTATTTGGCGCGGCAGCAAGCTTTCGAAAGGCATCGTCCATGCCGTTTTCAAATTTTTGTCGTTCTAAAGAACCCTGACCCTAGAATCTTAACTAGAGATTTAAACAAACTAACATGTTAACATCTTAACATCTAAGTGAATGCGGAATACAACCTTTGTAGACCATTCCTTCACTTCAAATGCTCAGTGTAGAAGTCCCTTCGTTGCGAGTAATGATCTCCCGAACTCTTGAGAGGCTCCACAAAGTGAAAAATGCAAAATTGCTCGAAGTCTTTGAGGCCGAAGATGATCTGTGTCGAGGAGACTCAACCTCATGCTACCTCTTCACTAAAATGTGAATTAGTGAAGCAAGCATCCTAAACCAAATGCCTAATAGTAGAGGATGATGAAGTAGGAATCGGGCTCTCCTTAGATTTCTTTTTCTCACAATATTTCATCACTTAGAAAAAAGCTAGCAAGCCTTTTCTTATGTGGATGAAGATGAAGTGAAGGAAAAAAAAGACAATGAACTCATGAGTTGAAAATATGAACCATGAGTGAGTTAGTGTCATGCACTAACTCATATAGAGACTTAAGTAGGGTTAGGGTTTATGGTTAGGTTAATAAATATCTACAAGTGAAACAAAAAAAGTGGACTTGGTCAATATTTCCACAAGCTTCTACAAGCTTGTAGCCATGACAAAAATCCATTTATTTTTGAATTACTTAGATAAATATAAACCCTACATTATCCTAACCATAGTGTAAGTCTCATACACCCATGAAGCATGTGGTATCAAGCATGACACAATAAAATGTACATTAATATATATCACATATATACTACATGTACACATGTGAGAAAAAGAATACTTAGTGAGCAAATATTAGTTAATGTAAGTTAATATATCAAATATATAATTATACATTAAATTATCAAATCAACACTTGATTTGATAATCCGGCTATATCACATACAACCGACTAATATCATATGAATCATCTTATCGAATCAACACTTGATCCGATAACCCGGCTATATCTCATATAACCGACCGATATCACATATCGCGAGAATCGAATACGGTATCACATACTCGTATTAATCTCGGTCCCGCACATATCACATATGTGCTCCTATTTCGTTTCACATGAACCAGGAAACCTCTGTGTAGGACTCTAAAGACTCGTCAATACACCGGCAGTAGGTGATGATCATATTAAACACCCACAAGCCGCAAGTGGTCTGCTAAACATAACGGCCACCCGGGTATTGAGTGATCAGAAGATCAACAAGCAAGCCTGCTCATACTCCTGCGAATCCAATCAGTAATACTACTGTACAGTCCGGTCTCTTCGTCTGATATGTCGCATATCATAGCCTGGGGGTGGTATAACGTCAGACCCCAATAGCCTGATAATTCATACCGATACAAGGTCTATAACGGTTCGAGAAACTACTGATAAAACTTACCAGTAGATCTCAGCAAACATGGCCAGGGATTTCCTATTATGGCCAATCGAGTATAGCACAACATCAACTCCCAATACCGGGAGAGACGAATCCCCTCCTATCGCTCATTGCCTCCATGTGATTCGGGACTGTACCCAAAACCACCTTTTTGCACTATCTCTTGACCGTGGTATGGTGGAAATCAAAGCATAGTGGGAATCACATAAGACTCTATGACGATCTCAGGTCGACAGACTAACCTGTACCAGTGTCACCAGAGAACTGCTATCTGACGATAGGTATTATACCATCTAGGAGTTCTTGGCGAGTCCATCCAGTGTACCTAGTCTTCTACTGAGTCCCCGTATACCTTCTCTGATCTCAAACACCAATGGATATGAGATCATCCATCGCCCATCATATGGGTCAAGAAGCGCATACGCTAGTCTACTCCGGAGTATCGATGCCCTGTCTCGATACTCTTACAACTAGGAACAATTATAGGGTGTACTTGTGGACTACCCTTGGCCCTACTAGTATGATCTCCATCATAGTCCTGGTAGTCAAGTACACATCCTAAGGGCTTTATCAACATATGAGAGCAAGACAACATCACTTATACAAGTCAACATGTTAAGACAAAGTGCAACCAGATAGTATACTATCATGTCGAGCAAGAAATTCCTCCCTATATATGTCCAAGTATCCACTACAATATACATCACATGTACATTAATGGCCTCTACGGCATACATATAATTAATAATCTCCCACTTACACTAAGTCCATTTGTTGCGGTATCTCATACTCAACAATTTAGCAGTGGTTGTAGTATCCCATACTCAACCATCCCAAAATCTCTCAAATACTATTTGGGGAAGCAGGCCTTGGTGAGTGGATCCGCCGTATTATCCTTCGTGTCAACTCTCCTTACCTCGATCTTTTGGAGATCAACCATCTCTCTGATCAGGTGATACTTGCCTCAGAATAAGTCTGGAACGCTGATGGGACGTGCGTTCCTAGGCCAAAGCCACAACTCCATTGTTGTCATAATAACAGTTATTGGACACTCAATGGTAGGAACCTTGTTCATCTCATGAATAAGAAATGTCCAGATAACCTCTTTGGTAGCATCGTTGGTAGCGATATAGTCAGCCTTTATCGTCTTGTATGTCATAGTATCTAGCTTGGAACTCTTCCAACATACCGTCCCTCCACTGAGGGTAAAGACAATGCATGTTATTGACTTTCAGTCGAGCTTATCACTCTGGAAGCTCGAACCAAGAACATTCTTTTAGTTCTTCTCAAGTACTTAAGAATGTCCTCCACAGCTGTCCAGTGATTCTCTCAAGATCCGATTGATTCCTTATCACTACACCTAGTGAGTCATCTACATCTGGTCTAGTACATAATATTGCACACATGATAGAGCCTACTTCCGAAGTATAGGGCATCCCTTGCATGCGAGCTCTCTCAAAATCAGTCTTGGAAGACATCTTTTTGGAGAGAGTGATTCCTCAGTAAGTGGGCGAACCACCATGCTTAGAATCTTCCATACTAAATCCCTTTAGTATGGTGTTAATGTACCTGGATTTAGGACACTCCCAATACCCACTTAGATCTATCACCATAGATCATAATTCACAAGATGTAGTAGGTATCATCCAGATCTTCCATGGAAAACCCTCGCGATAAGAGGAGCTTAACCGAGTGTAGCATAGGAAACCATTTCCAATCAAGAGTATGCCATCTACGTACAATACGTGGAAGACAACCATACCCTCTACAACCTTCTTGTATATACAAGATTCATCTACCATTTTGATGAAGTCAAACTCTTTGACTGTCACATCAAAACAGATGTTCCAACTCCGCGATGCACGCATTGATCCTGATGGACTTAAGCATAGCTTTGAAAGTCTCAACTTTTCCATCTACACCAAGAATCTTCTCAAGATTTACTTGCTCCCGATGGGTTTTACCCCTTTAGGTGCAATATCCAAAGTCATACTTTGTTGGTGTAATTGGATTCCATTTTTGATCGCATAGCATCCAGCCATTTCACAGAGTCGCCACTCATGATGGCCTGCCCGAACCTAGTTGTGCCATCATCAACCATGATGCAATCCTCGTTCCCACTGTCACCGAGAAGGCCGTAGTATCTCTCAAGTGGATGAGGAACCCTACCAGATTCACGGAGAGGCCGAGGTTTGTTGGAGACTATTGAATCCTTTGGTTTCACCAAATCATCAGCTGCTAGTTTGTCTAGCTGGAACTCCTTCCAGTTCTACCTCATGTCCACTAATTTCTTCACAAGAAAAACCTTTTCTAAAAAGGTGGCATGCTGAGAAACAAAACACGTTTTGCTCCTCAGTTTGGTAGAAGATATTCCCTCGCAAATGTTTGGGATATCCAACAAACTTATACAGATTTGACCTTGCCTCGAGCTTGTCCGGATTCTGCCTTTCAACATAGGCCGGACAACCCCATATCTTAACTCGTTTAAGACATGGTCTCTTCCCATACCATATCTCATATGGAGTGGTAGGCATTGATTTGGATGGAACCCCATTTAATAGGTATGCAGCTTCTCAAGTGCATAACACTCAAAAGGAAACAGGTAACTCAGCAATATTCATCATAGAGCGTGCCATATCTCATAGGGTGCGATACTTCTACCCCGATACACCATGGTGCTATGGTGTACTCGAAGGAGTAAGTTGAGAGAGAATCACATTCTCCTTTTAGAAACTCCAGTAACTCCATGCGCAAGTATTATCCTCCTTGATCACATCGAAGGACTTTAATACTTCTACCCGTCTTGTTCTTAACTTCAGCTTATATTCCTTGAATTTCTCAAAAGTTTCTGACTCGTGTTTCAACAGAAACACATGTCCGAATCTTGAGAGATCGCCGATGAATGTAATGAAGTACAAAGAACCAACCTTGGCATTTGTAGACATAGGACCGTATACATCATCATGTATCCGTCCCAAGAGTTCAATAACTCCTTCTCTGTTTCCAGTAAACGGAGTATTGGTCATTTTATCTTTGAGACAAGACTGGAAAGTATCATAAGATGAAAATTTGAACAGATTCTCATATTCATCCTTATGTAACTTAGTTGGTCGTGTCGTATTGATATGACCTAGTCTACAATGCCACAAGAAGGATTCGTTCATTTCTGAACTACTCCTCTTGTGTGTGTTCTAGATACTTTGAACTGTGGTTTGATTTAGAACTTATATGCCATTACATAACGTGCCTGATCCAATCAACTCTTGATTCAGGAAAATGTTCACAACATTATCCTCCAATACATAATTATATCCTTCTTTAACTGAATAAAGAAACTGATATAATATTGCATATCAGGTTTGGTATCTAATGACATTTGTTCAGAATCAATGTATTTACCATTTGGTAATACAAGGTGATATTTTCCAACTGACTTGGTTGCAACAATTGCACCATTCTCTAACACTTATAGAACAATCACCTTTTCTCAGTTTTCTACCTGCCTGTAGCCCATGTAATAGATTACATATATGGGATCCTAATTCGGTATCTCATACCTAGGACGTAGAGGATACTGAGAAACAGTTCTTGGTAATGAACACACCCGAAGAATATGCATCAACATGCTTATTTCTCGTATGGGTGGCATGAGAATCCAGATATTCCCCTATTTTCTGCTCGGACTTATAACAGTTATAAGATAGAACGGAACCAACGTTCCCTAACTAAGTATAATAAGTAGGTTCGGTCAATACATCTATATTATTATCTTGATTAAGGTGTGACATGGTCGCTACCATGAGAGAGAGGGAAGAAAACACTCTGCGTGCGCTCTTGCAAGATCAGATTAGTTATTATTTTATCTAATCAGGATGGCTCCCACTGTTTTAGTCAAATCTTCCTTCAAACCCTAAAAGGTAAGACTATCCGGGATTAATTACACCCTACAAGTTCGCCAATCATTCGGCCAAGCCAGTGTCGGTATTTTGAAGGAGGTTCCCCGTGCTTTCGCACGGACCTAATTAAAATAAACCTCGTTTTCCCAGGGACGTAACCCCGTTATAACACCTTAGAATGTGTTTTGTAGCTAATTATATTTTAATGTATGGTTTTTAATAAAAAGTTTACCAAATTGGGTTTTAATTATTTTATCCTATTTATTGAGTATTTTATTAGGATTTTTCTAGGCACATACACACTTGTGCATGTAAACTAGGGTGTTAATTGTGGTTTAACCATTGCTTAATCTAGTTTTATACTTTGTTTAGGTGTTTTGGGTTTTAAGTGTTATGGTTGTTATTAGGAAATGAAAAATGATTTTTATTTAAAAGGGTTTTTATTTTGGTTTGAAGTGTTGACTTTGAGAGAGAGAGAAGCATGGGCTTGATGGTGTGAGCCATGCCTCATTATGATGAAAGAGAAAGAGAATGGAAGGGGTTGTTGGTTTTTTTCTCATTCTCACTTCTCACTCTCATAACTCTCATTCTTTCACTCATACACACACACTCACACCAGAAGCAGCAGCAGAAGACAGCAGCAGCAACAGCAGTGACAACAACAACAACAATAACAGCCCCAGCGCAAGGAGAAGCAGCAGGAGAAGCAGCAGCAACGCCAGGAGCCCCAGCAGCAGTAGCAACCCCTCACACACTTCTTCACCTGCTTCTTAGGGTTCTTTGGGTATATTTTCTGAACCCTTTTCCCTAGTTGCTTAGCTTGTGTGTTTGTTAGCTTCGACTAGTGTTAAATTAGCTAGTTAGTGCTAATTAAGGTGATTTGTGTGGAATGTTGGTTAAGTGGTGATTGTGTTGGTTAACCCTACATATTTAAGTGTTGTTAGGGTCACCTTAACTGAGTTTAGCCCAGATTACACTAAAATACCATAAGGTTTCTAAATTGTGCAATTGGGTGTTTTTTTAAAGTGATATACTGGGTATTTGTAATCTGCTGCTGGCCCGGACCTTTCAGGATAAATTTGAGAATACTGGAGCATACTCACTAGGTCTAGATACCACCACCAGAACACGAGCCCCTCATTCAAAATCCTGGTCGCAGATTTATTGAGTTTTGCCGCAATTTGCGGCCAAGTAGGGGACTTGGGTGCTGGGGTTTTGTGTAGGGCTCTCTGCTGTGTTGTCTAGTGTTTTGGCATGTCTAGTTTTGCAAGATTTGACCTGTAGGAAAATCTAGGATCATATATCGTTTTACATGTCCGTTGTGTTTGCGCGATACACTCGATACGTGAGTGGGTTCTGTGATCTAGTGTATCGCGGCGTGTCGCGATGGTTTTAGACGCGTACACACACGTTTTAGCGTAACGTGCACGCGCGTTTAGTTCGCGACGCGAGTTACTCGTTTTGGTTCGATATCGCGTTTCGCGGAATATTTGGCTTATATATGATTTCTGTATCTTATTTGCAGGTTTGCAGGTTGGGACTACGGACATTACTACAGGGGGGAGCAGATGGTAGGATTCACCTAGCGTGGAGCGTAGGTGAGTAGATTTAACATCTACAGGGGAATCGCCCGCATGGCGTTATACGTCTGGGCTAGGATTCTAATACCTGTCGCATATCCTACGTCATTGTTAGAATTGCGCCTTTACCATATTTCCTTGATATAGTTGTACTGTGACTAGCAGCCGTAGGACACTGCACACATTATTGACGGTTCCTGTTGCACGAGCACGGATTGTATGCTACACACACACCGTCAATAATTGCCATGTCATACACAACCCCTTATAGATTCTATTGCTTAGCACACATGACATCTAGCTTATCGGTATACCTTGCATATATTTTACTTATACCGGGGGGATATCCTACATATTTTACTTATACCCAGGGGGTATATGACATCAGTTCTTGTAGGTAGATACCTATACATTGCTACACCTGTATGTTACACACATATTCAGTTGCAGTCATATATTTACCTTTACTGATGTTACTTAGCTGTACCTTATTGGTTTCGCATACATCTGGTTTCAGCTACATATTCTCATTTATATGCTCGCATTTCAGATATATAGCATATGTTTATTCCTGGATTGCGCATTGTTTAGTTGGATTTTTCATGATGTTTTCTGGATTTGGGAACTGCGGGAGTTCATGAAATTATGCATACATTGAAAAACCTGGTTTCCTTGATATGATATTTGCGCATCCACCATGGGTTTTATCGGTGCTGATTAATTATACCCCATGCGAGGAGGCGTAGAGGCCGCATGAGGGTACATGGTGGGGCCCGGAGGTACCCCGGGGCGAGAACGGATCGCTAGATTTGTTAGACGGTGAGCCTGTCAGGGGAACCATACCGTCCGGTGATATTACCTTTACTCGGCGGTTATCTTGGGGATACCGACCAGAGTCTTGTACGTATGCATACGTCGAAAGGCGAGGGTCAGATCTAGGCACTCGTGCTTTCGGGACAGCGTATGATACGTACCTATCAGGATTTCTGTGTCGATACTTGGCACGTTGCCCACCCTGGTGCTTGTGGGGAGGCGGAAAACGGAATAAAAATCAAATTTTTACTACTTTAGGCAACATGGACTAGACAAAGAAGGATCTTTGCTAAACAAAAACAAGCTAAAGCTAACTAGAAACTAGCTAAGGGTAGAAAGGTTATACCTAGGGCTTTATGTCCTTCTCTTCTTGCTCCTAAGAGTAGTAGAAAGAGGTCACCTTTGTCGTCTTCTCACGTCGAAGAAAGATCCACCCGAAAGCCTCAACCTTTGGCTTCAACTTCAAGCTAGAAGTAACTAGGGTGCTAGAAGTGCTAGTCCTAGAACCCTAGATGAGAGTAAAGATTATCAAGAAGAGGTTTTTCTCAAGCTCAAGTGTTTCTCAACACATGAGAGGGGAGAGCTTGAGGGAGAGGAAGAACAAGAGAGAGAAAGTGAATGATAGAATGAGAGAATAAAACAACCATTCTCACATATATGTGTGAATTATTATAAATTGATAATTAGCTAGATAATTATCATGGTTAATCAAGACATGACCATTATCATTTCATATTTAATGCTAATTGCAAGAATCAAAGAGCATCTTTTATATGGAATGATGATGGTCAACATGTCAACTAAGGTCAACAAGTCAAGATAGTCAAATGGTCAACAACCATAACCATGCACAATTATATTAAACTAATATCAATTAACCATAATACACGCATAAGCATTAGGGTTAATAAAATGACGATGGTCATTAACCCTAATCAAAGTCCTCTCCCTCTGTCTCAAGCAACTGTGCATACACACCCGTATTCGTGATCCGAGGAACACGAATACAATGAGAAAAACCAATCCCAAATCATATACTAGGATCCGGCTTAAACTAAAGCCCGCTAGTATAAGCTGTCCGGACAGGAAACGTGCACAAGTGCGCGGATGTGAACGAACTCTATCGCAAAACCATGCGACCTCTACTCATTTTGCCTAAAGGCGAATAGCTCTCTGTGTGGGACTCAAAAGACTCGACACTACGCTGGCAGTGGGTTTAACCACAGACCGCAAGCGGCACTAGCTGTACGTAACGGTCCCCAGGTAGATGCCGATAAGAAGACTGACGAGGTGAACCCCATTTGAACTCCTACTGAGCCTGTATGTGACAGTTTCCGTACAGTCCGGTCTGTTCGTCTGATACATCGCATGGCGGGCCTAGGGGGGCGGTGAACGTCAGTCCCCTAATAGCGGTACAAGTCGTGTCGGAGTGTAGCCAAGAACACCCTGAGATAACACTGGAAACCTACCAGTATATCTCGCTTGCCCTGGCCAGGGACTACTTGTGTAATGGCTCTCCTGGACACAGCGCGATGTCAACTCCCAATACCGGGAGAGACAAATCCTGTCTAACCGTCACTGCCTCCAAGTGCTTCTGGACTGCACCCAAAAACTACCTGTTTGCACGACTCCTTTGAGCCGTGGTAGGGTAGTAATCAAAGTGCAGTGGGAACACACTCGAGGCGAAGTGACAGTGTCAAGTCAGCGGACTAAGCTGTACTCATGTCACCTGGGAACTGATAATTGACGATAGGTATAATACCAACCAATAGTCCCCGATGAGTCCTGTCCAGTGTACTCGTAACCTAACGAGCACCCGTATACTATCTCAAGTACGACGTACTGACGGCTGTGGGACAAACCGTCTCCTATACTGGGATGAGAAGCGCATACGCTAGTCTACTCCGAAGTATCGATGCCCTGTCTCGATAGTCCAACGACCAGGGACCTGTATAAGGATGTGCTTATGGATTACCAAGCTCCCACGAGTGTGAGCGCCATCACAACGCTGGTAATCAAGCAAAGATCCTAAGGGCTCTACTAATATGTATATCAGCGATATGCTAAAAGAAACACATGCATATATTAAAGCAGAGACAAACCAAGTAGCATACAACCATTTCGAGCAAGATTGTATATACAACTGTGAATATCCCAAGCTTCCATCAAGTAATATACAAACTAGTATGATACAGTAATGGCCTCTAGGGAATATACACTAACAATCTCACACTTGCACTAAGGCCATGTACTGGCGTATCGAAGACCTATCATCTCGATCAGCCGCTCGAACTAAGTCTGGGGCAAGGCCTTGGTGAATGGATCTGCAGTGTTATCTTCTGAAGCAACCCTCCGAACCTCGATCTCCTGGCGATCCATGATCTCCCTGATCAGGTGATACCGCTTTAAGATGTGTCTGGATTTCTGATGGGACCTGGGTTCCTTCGCTAAAGCTATAGCCCCGTTGTTGTCGCAATACAGAGGTATTGGGTCAACAATGGACGGAACCACCTGAATTTCTTTCAAGAACTTCCTCATCCAGACAGCTTCTTTTGCGGCATCAGATGCAGCGATGTATTCCGCTTCCATAGTCGAGTCAGCAACGGTTTCCTATTTGGAGCTCTTCCAACACACCGCCCCTCCATTGAGGGTGAAGACAAAACCCGACATGGACTTGGAATCATCCTTGTCACTCTGGAAGCTGGAGTCAGCAAAGGCCTCAATCTGGAGGTCTTTTCCGCCATACACCAAGAACATCTCCTTAGTCCTTCTCAGGTACTTGAGAATGTTCTTTACTGCTATCCAATGTTTCTCCCCAGGGTTTGACTGATACCTGCTTACCACACTCAGTGCATAAGCTACATCCGGTCTGGTACACAACATCGCATACATTATAGAGCCTACCGCAGAAGCGTAGGGTATAATAGACATGCGATCCCTCTCCAAATCAGTCTTGGGAGACATCTCTTTGGAGAGGGTGATCCCGTGACAAGCCGGTAGATTACCGCGCTTGGAATCTTTCATGCTGAATCTCTTCAGTATGGTGTCGATCTACCTGGACTGTGAAAGTCCTAATATCCTCTTAGATCTGTCACGTTAGATCCGGATACCCAGAATGTATGAGGCATCACCTAGGTCTTTCATGGAGAACCTGTGTGACAAGAACCCCTTGACAGATTGTAGCATAGGAATGTCATTTCCTATTAAGAGAATGTCATCCACGTATAAAACGAGGAATACTATAGTTCTCGCTACAAATCTACAATAGATGCATGGTTCATCTGGATTTTTGATAAAGCCAAATTCCTTGACCGTCTCATCAAAACAGATGTTCTAACTCCGCGATGCCTGCTTTAGTCCATAAATGGACTTAAGCAACTTGCACACCTTTCCGCTGCTCCCACTCTGAATGAAACCCTCTGGCTGGTCCATATAAACACACTCCTCTAAATGTCCATTTAGAAAAGCTGTCTTTACGTCCATTTGCCAAATCTCATAATCATGGAAGGCAGCAATGGCAAGAAGGATCCGAATGGATTTCAGCATAGCTACTGGAGAAAAGGTTTCGTCATAGTCCAAACCAGGTCTTTAACGAAAACCCTTTGCAACCAGTCTAGCTTTATAGGTCTCAACCTGTCCATCTACACCAATCTTCCTTTTGAAGATCCACTTGCATCCTACGGGTTTTACCCTATCTGGAGCAGTGTCCAACGTCCATACTTTGTTGGTGTACATAGACTCCATTTCGGTCCGCATTGCATCCAGCCATTTTACCGAGTCGACGCTCTGAATGGCTTGCTGGAAACTAGTAGGCTCATCACAATCTATGATGCAATCCTCTCTATCCCCGTCAATGAGAAAACCGTAGTATCTCTCGGGCGAATGAGACTGCCTACTACTCCTGCGGAGTGGCGTGGGAATGTCCTGATCTTTCGAACCCTCTGGTTCTACTAAGCTTTCAGTAACAGCTTGTGGTTCTGGAATTTCTTCCAGTTCTATTGCGCTCCCACTTAGTTCTTTTTCTATGAACTGGTGTTCTAGAAAGTGGGCATGGCGAGTAACAAAAACCTTTAGTTCCTCTTCGCAATAGAAGCAATATCCCTTAGAGTTCTTTGGATATCCCACAAACTTGCACTGTACTGAGCGTGCCTCGAGCTTGTCCGTATGCTGCTTTTTTACAAAAGCTGGGCATCCCCATGTCTTAATGTGATTAAGATAGGGTCTCTTCCCACACCATATCTGATATGGTGTAGTAGGCACAGTCTTAGTTGGAACTCGGTTCAAAAGGTATGCAGCTGATTCTAGCGCATATCCCCAGAACAATCGCGGCAACTCAGCGTTACTCATCATGGACCGTACCATATCCAATAGGGTTCGGTTTCGTCTCTCCGATACACCATTATGTTGCGGAGTGTATGGAGGAGTAAGCTGAGAGAGAATTCCATTCTCTTTTAAGTAACCCAGGAACTCGGCACTCAAGTATTCACCACCTTGATCAGATCTCAGTGCCTTGATACTTTTGCCTGTTTGTTTTTCTACTTCATTCTTATATTCCTGGAATTTTTCAAAAGCCTCGGATTTATGTTTCATTAAGAAGACATAACCGTACCTTGAAAAGTCATCCGTAAAAGTAATGAAGTAAGAATAACCGCTTCGCGCATGTGTAGACATTGGACCGCACACGTCGCTGTGCACGAGTCCCAAGAGCGAGCTCGCTCTTACTCCGTGTCCAGTGAACGAAGTTTTTGTCATCTTTCCTTTGAGACAGGATTGACAAGTTGCATATGATTGATATTCGAACGGATCCAAATATCCTTCTGTATGTAACTTAGTCAACCTTCTCTCATTGATGTGACCCAGTCTACAATGCCATAAGAAAGTTTTATTAATTTCTGGAGACTTTCTTTTGTGTGTATTCTGGACATTGAAAATCTGTAGTTGGTTTAAAACGTATATACTGTTGTTCAATATACCTGACCCAATCAAAACTTGATCAAGGTGAATGTTCACTACATTACTTACAAATGCAAATTCATAACCTTCTTTAGATAATAAAGATACAGAAATGATATTACAGGTTGCATTTGGTACATAATAACAACTACGCAAAACCAAAAAGTGTCCATCCGACAATCCCAGGTGATAGTCCCCCACGGCCTCAGCATCCATACTAGCACCGTTTACAACTCTGAGGGTCATGTCACCTGCCTTCAAAACTCTACGCTTTCTCAACGCCTGCAAAGAATTACAGATATGAGATCCTGATCCGGTATCCAATACCAAGGATGTAGAGTTTATTGATAGACAGTTTTCAATAACATACACACCTGAAGCTGAAGCTGCAACTCGCTTCAAATCCTGTGTTCTGGCCTTCCAAGCCTTGCAATCCTGTTTCCAGTGACCACTTTTGTGACAATAGAAGCATTCTTCCTTCCCCACCAGCTTTTCCGCTACCTTTGTTGCTTTTCCTTTTCCTTTCGTATCCACTTTACCGACACTGCCTCTTGGTTTGGCGGGGGCTTTCTTCTTTTTACCCTTGGCTTTCGCCCTGGATCTAGAAGAGGAAGATCCTCCTACAAACAAAGTGGATGTCTCCCTACCTTTCTGTAGGGTGCCCTCAGCACTCCTCAACATGTTCAGAAGTTCGGAAAGTTCAACCTCCTTTCCTTGCATGTTGAAGTTAAGAATAAACTGGGCGTAAGTGGAAGGAAGGGACTGGAGAATCAAATCAGTATAGAGTTCATTCTCCAACGTGGTCCCAAGGTCCGCGAGCTCCTCTATGTAGCCAATCATCTTAAGCACGTGTTCCGCTACCGATGATCCGACGGCCAACCTTGCCGAAAACAACTTCTTCGACACTTCGTATCTGGCGATACGAGACTGCTCTCCATACAGTTCTTTTGTATGAAGAAATATGGACTCCAGGTCCATATTCTCATGCCTCCTCTGATGTTCATTGTCCATCGAGGCAAGCACGAGGCATTTGGCCTTCGCACAATCGATCTCCCATGTCTTACGGATTTCCTTATCCGCGACGCTGGAGGTGGGACCTAGGACAGAGGGAGCTTTGGTGGTAAGGACATACCCCAACTTGTCGTAAGTGATTGCCATCTTGACATTCCTGAGCCAATCTTTGTAGTTTGGCCCTGTCAGTATGTTTTTATCTAGTAATAACTTAAGTCCGGTCATGTTGAATGGTCGCTGCAATTAGGAGAGAGAAAAGAAACACTTTAGCATGATGCTCTTGCAAGTTTAGAGTGGTTTTTAGTTTTTCTAAACTGGATGGCTCCCACTGTCTCTCGAATCCCTTCTCAAACCGTAAAGAAATAATTAGTCGAGATCAATCTCACCGTACAATACTTGCTTAACCGTTCATCCAGGCCAGTGTCGGTACTTCGAGGGAGGTTTTCCAACGCTTTCGCGAAGTTCCTTAATTAAGTAACCTCTTTTCCCTGTGGGCGTAGCCCCGCTAACACCTTTCTAGACACCTACTAGGTTTATAGCATCGATCGTTAAGTGAGAGTTTTCCCGAGGAGTAGCATATACTCACAGTAGGATTGGGATCCAAATATCATCGCGTGATAAAACCGAAGGAATCCTACCAAAATCATCACACTCCAAATGGTATGCAGCGCTAGCAAGTTTCAGTACTTATGAAACTCCCGATGTGGATTTTTGCCCCATGCTCTTATGACCTTGACTTTGGCCAAAATATCATAAGTCACATGTCAAGTTCTACCCATCATTCTCCTGGTTAATTTGGACTCACCCATACCTACCCTTGACTTTGGCCAAAATGGCAGCACGACTGTCCCAAACCAACGCATCTATCTATGCTGCACATGAATACCCAATAGCTACCAATCACTATGCCTTGACTTTGGCCAAAATACATAGCTTGAATACTTTTGACCATTCATGTGGAATGACGGAGCGCTACGAATGGTTTTGGCGAAACCGTGAACGTAGTGAACTTGATATAATCGATGGAACGAGATAGCTTTTAAAAAAGAGTGGTTCAAGCTCCGCGTTTAAAAGTTTAGTTTTGAAAAGAACCGAGTGGTTTTCAAAGTGTTCCAATCGACTTTTACTTGGTTTATTTTCTTGCATTAGTTCTTTTAATGCGTCCCATCATTTAATCCTACCATTGCAGAAAACAACCAAAATATGACGTACGCTTATGCCATTCGCATTCGCCAGGGGGCCCCGTCATCACCCGTTAGGTTACTTAACTAACGACAGAGCGGGGGCTGGGCTAGCGCGGCTGTAAAACATAAGCAACGCCTAAATAGTTATCATATATAAATATATAGCAATGATAGACATTACAGATCACAGATGAATACATTGGATATACTAGGAATCCGTAATACGTTCGAGCCTGCAACGAAAAGCGGATTACACGGTCGCGGTGAATAGCAAATACCCCACCCAAGACCCCTACGGGTGCGGCAAACTACCCGCCAAGTACCCGAAGCGAAGCAACCTCCCTCAACACCGTGAGTAGGCCACTCGGCACTTCGAGATACCTGGTAGTTTGTGCACCCCCTCCATGGGTCTATCCTAGGAGCAAAAACAGTAAAAAGAATTATACAATGACGGCTACAACCCCGACCCGGTTGTGCGGCCATACAAATATTATTACATCAATTTACATATTACAATGAATGAAAGAAAAAGAAACACTCATCTCACATCTACCCCGGCTATTCACCCGCGACAATCCAATGCATTCATATGCACATACCATCATCAAATACAGATCACAGATATGTATAACCCCGACTAATCGACATATAGCGATTAGCCGACGTTCAATACATATAAACATCACAGATATAACCTTTTAGTCAAAGTGTAGTGAAATTCGAAAAAAATACGGATTTATAGGCCCCCAAAAACAAATTTCTTTTCTGCAAAACCTGGGCACATATAAACCATCTTAAAAATCCCAAAACCAAACCAGAAGAACACTGCACCAAACTCGACCCAGAACCGAGTCAACTCGGCTGTGGTTGCGCGGCAATAACTTGCTATTGCCGCGGAACCGCGGCGCTTTGATCGATTCACTGGACCGGGTTTGGTGGCTTTCTTCACAAAACCCTGAGATGATTTTTGGAGTATGATTTATTTTATTTTGAACAGAAAAAATTTTAACAGAAAGTTAGGGTTTTGAAAACTCGGTTTTACGATTTTTCCGATCAAACTTCCATACACTTTTACTACTTAGCTAGTTTATGTTTAGTTAGGCTCTGATACCATAGTAAGTCCACGTTGCCCACCCCGGTGCTTGCGGGGAGGCGGAAAATGGAATAAAAATCAAATTTTTACTACTTTAGGCAACATGGACTAGACAAAGAAGGATCTTTGCTAAACTAAAACAAGCTAAAGCTAACTAGAAACTAGCTAAGGGTAGAAAGGTTATACCTAGGGCATTATGTCCTTCTCTTCTTGCTCCTAAGAGTAGTAGAAAGAGGTCACCTTTGTCGTCTTCTCACGTCGAAGAAAGATCCACCCGAAAGCCTCAACCTTTGGTTTCAACTTCAAGCTAGAAGTAACTAGGGTGCTAGAAGTGCTAATCCTAGAACCCTAGATGAGAGTAAAGATTATCAAGAAGAGGTTTTTCTCAAGCTCAAGTGTTTCTCAACACATGAGAGGGGAGAGCTTGAGGGAGAGGAAGAACAAGAGAGAGAAAGTGAATGATAGAATGAGAGAATAAAACAACCATTCTCACATATATGTGTGAATTATTATAAATTGATAATTAGCTAGATAATTGTCATGGTTAATCAAGACATGACCATTATCATTTCATATTTAATGCTAATTGCAAGGATCAAAGAGCATCTTTTATATGAAATGATGATGGTCAACATGTCAACTAAGGTCAACAAGTCAAGATAATCAAATGGTCAACAACCATAACCATGCACAATTATATTAAACTAATATCAATTAACCATAATACACACATAAGCATTAGGGTTAATAAAATGACAATGGTCATTAACCCTAATCAAAGTCCTCTCCCTCTGTTTCAAGCAACTGTGCATACACACCCGTATTCGTGATCCGAGGAACACGAATACAATGAGAAAAACTAATCCCAAATCATATACTAGGATCCGGCTTAAACTAAAGCCCGCTAGTATAAGCTGTCCGGACAGCAAACGTGCACAAGTGCGCGGATGTGAACGAACCCTATCGCAAAACCATGCGACCTCTACTCATTTTGCCTAAAGGCGAATAGCTCTCTGTGTGGGACTCTAAAGACTCGACACTACGCTGGCAGTGGGTTTAACCACAGACCGCAAGCGACACTAGCTGTACGTAACGGTCCCCAGGTAGATGCCGATAAGAAGACTGACGAGGTGAACCCCATCTGAACTCCTACTGAGCCTGTATGTGACAGTCTCCGTACAGTCCGGTCTGTTCGTCTGATACATCGCATGGCGGGCCTAAGGGGCGGTGAACGTCAGTCCCCTAATAGCGGTACAAGTCGTGTCGGAGTGTATCCCAGCACACCCTGAGATAACACTAGAAACCTACCAGTATATCTCGCTTGCCCTGGCCAGGGACTACTTGTGTAATGGCTCTCATGGACACAGCGCGATGTCAACCCCCAATACCGGGAGAGACGAATCCTGTCTAACAGTCACTGCCTCCAAGTGCTTCGGGACTGCACCCAAAAACTAGCTGTTTGCACGACTCCTTTGAGCCATGGTAGGGTAGTAATCAAAGTGCAGTGGGAACACACTCGAGGCGAAGTGACAGTGTCAAGTCAGCGGACTAAGCTGTACTCATGTCACCTGGGAACTGATAACTGACGATAGGTATAATACCAACCAACAGTCCCCGACGAGTCCTGTCCAGTGTACTCGTAACCTAACGAGCACCCGTATACTATCTCAAGTACGACATACTGACGGCTGTGGGACAGACTGTCTCCCACACTGGGATGAGAAGTGCATACGCTAGTCTACTCCGGAGTATCGATGCCCTGTCTCGATAGTCCAACGACCAGGGACCTGTATAAGGATGTGCTTATGGATTACCCAGCTCCCACGAGTGTGAGCGCCATCACAACGCTGGTAATCAAGCAAAGATCCTAAGGGCTCTACTAATATGTATATCAGTGATATGCTAAAAGAAACACATGCACATATTAAAGCAGAGACAAACCAAGTAGCATACTACCATTTCGAGTAAGATTGTATATACAACTGTGAATATCCCAAGCTTCCATCAAGTAATATACAAACTAGTATGATACAGTAATGGCCTCTAGGGCATATACACTAACAACGATGAGTTCATTGGTTGAGGTCGTTCGGGAGCTACGACAGGAGGTTGTCACCCCTGTTACTCAGTTGTCACTTACGATCAGCATGCAGCAGTCCGTCACCTACATAGCACCAGTGGTTGCAGCTCCAGTTGACGAGACACAAATTCCAGGACAGTGGAGGACTCGTACCAGTGTACCAGCCCAGAGACAGAGGTTTGGTCATCGAGACAGATTTCGTGGCCGTCGCGGGAGTAGCAGAGGCTTAGGATAAGGACAGTCGTTCAGCTCTCATTCCCAGGATGGTCAGTAGTCAGCGCGTAGATGTTTTCGATGCGGGAGCCTTCAGCACTTCGTCAAGGATTGTTCCTTAGCACCTCGTCATGATCGTTTTCAGAGAGGCCGTGGACGTGGAAGGTTCGCTTAGAGGGCACAGTCTACCAGAGGAGTTCAGCCAGCTGCGGGTAGAGGGCAGACACAGGAGTTTGCTTCTACTCATCGGGACGCGCAGGCGTCCAACGCAGAGTTCTCAGGTATCCTTATTTCGCATGTTCTTTTTATGTATTCATTTGTTTTTCATGCTTGTACCGTGGTTGGGTAGATTAGTCGTAGTTGTGCTAACTTCTGTCAGCGATTCTTTTTTTTGCGCGACACGTATTCAGTTGTGTCCCAATCGGATAGGAGATAGAGATTCGTCCGTCGTTTTGATCCTTCTAGAGATGTTGGATTTGACGTTCTCCTGGGCACGGACTGTTTAGTTACGTGTTAGGCGTCTGTGGACTACCGTGGGGAAGCAGTCAGGTTTGTTTTCCCGGAAGGTCAGTTCTTGTTGTGCAGGTGGATAGTTGTGCCGCCTCTCACAGCTTGAATTCAGCCCTTTTCGCTAGTCGGCTACTGAGGAGATGTCGTGGATTCTTGGCGTTCATTCGTGATACCGGAGCCACACTAGGATTGTTGGACCGGGTTCCTTTCATGCGAGATTTTTTCCGACGTTGTTCCGGATAAGCCGGCGAAGCTTAGAGAGCTTAAGGATCAGCTGCAGAGTTGTGGTTTGGGGAGTTTTGTGCGTCTGAGTGTTTCGCTTTTGAAAGCTCCTATTTCTGTTCGTCAGGGAGAAAGACGGCAGTTTGAGGTTGTGTATCGACGGATCGTCAATTGAACCGGCTTACGGTGTGGATAGGTATCCTTCACCTCGCCGTGACGATTTCCTCGATCAGCTCCAGAGTGCGAGACATTTTCTAAGTTTGCTTGGGATCAGGTCATCATTATTGCGGGTTCGGAGTGATGGCATTCCGAAGACTGCCTTGTGCGTGCGACGGGCCTTGTGTGTTTTTGTGAGTCGTTGGATTCACTGATGCCCTAGCAGCATTCGTAGATGTGATGAACCAGATTTCTTCAGGCCGTTCCTCAACCAGTTTCTGTTGTGTTATTTACGACATTCTGGTCTATCTAATGTGTCTTGGGGGACAGTAGTAGCACTTGAGGATTTGTTATGCAGATACTGGGAGAGTACCAGCAGTTTGCTATATTCTCGGAATGTTTCTTCAGGCTTGTTTTGTTTGACTCCTAAGTCTTGTAGTCACGGGAGACGGTTTTGTATGGTCCCGAGGGAGATCGTGACCGTACAGCTTAGGTCTAGACATGTGTGCAGGACGGAGATCCGCAGATTGTTGGGCTTAGCAGGTTTTACCGCCGTTTCATGCAGGATTGCTAGAGTAGTGCTGCACCGTTGACTGAATGGACCGGAAGGTAGGTTTCTTTTCTGTGGACTGAGGCATGTGTACGGAGTTTTCGGCAGTTGGAGATTCGGTTAACAACTGCATCAGTTCTTTCTTTGCCTTTGGTTCGGGCGACTTTGTTGTTTAACTGTAATGTTTCTTGAGTGGGCTTGAGTGTGTAATGATGTGACACTACAGAGTCATCGCTTTTGCTTCCCTACATTTGGAGGAAGTACGAGAAGGATATTCCACTCATGATCTGGAGATGGCCGCGGTGGTTTTGCGTTGGAGATTTGGGGACACTACTTGTTTGAGAGTCGTGTCAGATTTTCCACAGACCACTAGAGCTTAATGAACATCTTCCTGCAGCGGATTTTGATTGTTGTGTTAGTCTTCTGCAGATTTACAGTTTTTGTGTGATCGTTGAGTATAGCTTAAGTTCGTCTCTACGGAGGGGACAGCTTGCTCATGTCCACGCCCGACCACTTTCCTTAAATCGTTTTCGCGAGACGCTGCCCGCAGATACTCGTTCGTCAGTGATACTTGAGCATACTCGGCTGGGTAATGATTCGGAGACCTTGATTTGTGACAATGGTGTGCTAAGTTAGGGACGCGTTTGTGTACCTGATATCATCGGGTAGAGACGTGTAATCCTAGAGCAGGCACATCTGTCAACTCTCTATATGCATTCAAGTTCCACCAACATTTAGCGTGACTTGTGAGATAGTTACGGGTGGACATGGATGTAAGGAGAAGTTTCAGGTTTCGTTTCAAGGTGTCTGTTTTGTTGTGTGTTTGGTTTGAGCATCTGAGGCCGGCTGGAGAGTTGCAACCTTTTACCGTTCCGAAGTAGGAGTGGGAGCAGATCTCCATGAATTTCGTTATGGTTTCTACCCAAGTTTAGTCAGGGTGTGATTCCATTCGGATTCTTGTAGTCCAGTTTTACTCAGTTTGCTCAGTTGTTCTTTGTTAAGTTGTGTGTTTGTTTTGATTGTTGTCAGCAGTTGGGGGATCGTCACTTGCCATCGTTAGGGTTCTCCTTCGATAGCTGTTATCAGGAGACACTCCAATTGGCCACCTTTAGGTTTAGGGGTTAGATCGTGTCGATCACCAGTCTGTTTTTTTCTGACTCTGCGTAAGTAGGACCTTAGACCCCAGCTAGTCTAGAGACTTCGGAGATAGTCCAGTTGTGTTAGGTCAGGATGGGAATTGTCCATTGCGAACTGAGGTCTTATGCCGACTGTGTTGGTCATAGACTCGAGCTCGCAGGGACAGATCATGTATTCCTACGGACTTTCCGATGAATAACGTGTTGGATTTTAGGAAGCTTGTCCCAGGACTTTAGGTCCTTCTGAGATCTTATAAGCGAGTTAGTTTCGTCGTCTTTAATTTGGCTCTTCCACCCAGATTATTGGATTTTCACCCCGTATTCCTTGTGATGATGCTTTAAAATTACCTTCATGACCTTTCTCACATGATTTAGCACCAGACCTTTTGGCTTGGACGCGATCTTTCGTTCACCAGCAGCCAACTGTGTTAATGGCTCAGCAGGTGGAGGAACATCGGTCAAGGGTCTTGCTATCTGTGGAAGGTTTCCTTGGACGTAGCCGTATAGTGAGGTAATCAATTGGGAGGCTGCGAGCTAGATTTGAGGATTTTAATCTTCTCTTTGAAGGTACGCGTATCGGTATATTTTTAAAATTCGGGGACGAATTTCTTTTAAGGGGGGGAGATTGTAACCCTTAGAATGTGTTTTGTAGCTAATTATATTTTAATGTATGGTTTTTAATAAAAAGTTTACCAAATTGGTTTTTAATTATTTTATCCTATTTATTGAGTATTTTATTAGGATTTTTCTAGGCACACACACACTTGTGCATGTAAACTAGGGTGTTAATTGTGGTTTAACCATTGCTTAATCTAGTTTTATACTTTGTTTAGGTGTTTTGGGTTTTAAGTGTTATGGTTGTTATTAGGAAATAAAAAATGATTTTTATTTAAAAGGGTTTTTATTTTGGTTTGAAGTGTTGACTTTGAGAGAGAGAGAAGCATGGGCTTGATGGTGTGAGCCATGCCTCATTATGATGAAAGAGAAAGAGAATGGGAGGGGTTGTTGGTTTTTCTCTCATTCTCACTTCTCACTCTCATATCTCTCATTCTTTCACTCACACACACACACTCACACCAGAAGCAGCAGCAGAAGACAGCAGCAGCAACAGCAGTGACAACAACAACAACAACAACAACAACAACAACAGCCCCAGCGCAAGGAGAAGCAGCAGCAGAAGCAGCAGCAACACCAGGAGCCCCAACAGCAGTAGCAACCCCTCACACACTTCTTCACCTGCTTCTTAGGGTTCTTTGGGTATATTTTCTGAACCCTTTTCCCTAGTTGCTTAGCTTGTGTGTTTGTTAGCTTCGACCAGTGTTAAATTAGCTAGTTAGTGCTAATTAAGGTGATTTGTGTGGAATGTTGGTTAAGTGGTGATTGTGTTGGTTAACCCTACATATTTAAGTGTTGTTAGGGTCACCTTAACTGAGTTTAGCCCAGATTACACTAAAATACCATAAGGTTTCTAAATTGTGCAATTGGGTGTTTTTTAAAGTGATATACTGGGTATTTGTAATCTGCTACTGGCCAGGACCTTTCAGGATAAATTTGAGAATACTGGAGCATGCTCACTAAGTCTAGATACCACCACCAGAACACGAGCCCCTCATTCAAAATCCTGGCCGCAAATTTATTGAGTTTTGCCGCAATTTGCGGCCAAGTAAGGGACTTAGGTGCTGGGGTTTCGTGTAGGGCTCTCTGCTGTGTTGTCTAGTGTTTTGGCATGTCTAGTTTTGCAAGATTTGACCTGTAGGAAAATCTGGGATCATATATCGTTTTACATGTCCGTTGTGTTTACGTGATACACGCGATACGTGAGTGGGTTCTGTGATCCAGCGTATCGCGGCGTGTCGCGATCGTTTTAGACGCGTACACATACGTTTTAGCGTATCGTGCACGTGCGTTTAGTTCGCGACGCGAGTTTCTCGTTTTGGTTCGATATCGCGTTTCGCGGAATATTTGGCTTATATATGATTTCCGTGTCTTATTTGCAGGTTTGCAGGCAGGGACTACGGACACTACTACAGGGGGGAGCAGATAGTAGGATTCACCTAGCGTGGAGCGTAGGTGAGTAGATTTAACATTTTCAGGGGAATCGCCCGCATGGCGTTATGCGTCTGGGTTAGGATTCTAATACCTGTCGCATATTCTACGTCATTGTTAGAATTGCACCTTTACCATATTTCCTTGATATAGTTGTACCGTGACTAGCAGCCGTAGGATACTGCACACATTATTGACGGTTCCTGTTGCACGAGCACGGATTGTATGCTACACACACACCGTCAATAATTGCCATGTCACACACAACCCCTTATAGATTCTATTGCTTAGCACACATGACATGTAGCTTATCGGTATACCTTGCATATATTTTACTTATACCGGGGGGACATCCTACATATTTTACTTATACCCAGGGGGGTATACGACATCAGTTCTTATAGGTAGATACCTATACATTGCTACACCTGTATGTTACACACATATTCAGTTGCAGTCACATATTTACCTTTACTGATGTTACTTAGCTGTACCTTATTGGTTTCGCATACATCTGGTTTCAGCTACATATTCTCATTTATATGCTCGCATTTCAGATATATAGCATATGTTTATTCATGGATTGCGCATTGTTTAGTTGGATTTTTCATGATGTTTTCTGGATTTGGGAACCGCGGGAGTTCATGAAATTATGCATACATTGAAAAACCCGGTTTCCATGATATGATATTTGCGCATCCACCATGGGTTTTATCGGTGCTGATTAATTATACCCCATGCGAGGAGGCGTAGAGGCCGCATGAGGGTACATGGTGGGACCCGGAGGTACCCCGGGGCGAGAACGGATCGCTGGATTTGTTAGACGGTGAGCCTGTCAGGGGAACCATACCGTCCGGTGATATTACCTTTTACTTGGCGGTTATCTTGGGGATACCGACCGAAGTCTTGTACGTATGCATACGTCGAAAGGCGAGGGTCAGAGCTAGGCACTCGTGCTTTCACGACAGCGTATGATACGTACCTATCAGGATTTCTGTGTCGATGCTTGGCACATTGTTTTCATGATATTTCTTTTAATACCTTTGTATATATAACAGGGGATTAGCTGTTGTTATATATACCCTTACACCAATATTAGTGGAATGGGACGCTAATATATGTGTATTGCCCCCATCATATTTATTTCTGCAAATATATATACCTTTAGGATGTTAGAAACTTACTTGAGATTCGACTTGGGATATATGTGATTCATTGAGATTGGATAATAGATATGAAAGAGATTGTTGAATTATACATTCGAGATATAGGAGATTACTCGATATTGTACATTGAGGTGATGTGAGACTTATATGATGTGAGAGCCCAACTTGGGGGCTGATTTGAGGATTTGGGATTTGAGTGTCTTGATGGATTGTGATCCTACCACGATGTCAGGTTTCTGTGGAAATGACATATTCCACCCTATACCTCACACTTATCTATTTTATGCACAGTTTCATATATTGGTAGTACCTGTTAGTGTACCCTTATGATAGTTGCATACCTACATTCACATATCCCTATTGCATGGTTATTGCATACTATTGTCATGTTACTATTGCTTCACATATTGATTGTACCTGTTAGTGTACTTTCCATTATTTTGCATTTGCATGACATGTTATTACTGTAATCGCATATCTTAGATTCGTGCTGTACGTGCATTCCTGCGATTACCTGCATATGTTATTTACTATTCACGAGTTGGCAACTCACCCCCGTTGTGCCACAGGTGTTTCAGGTTGTTCCCCAGAGTAGTCGAGGCAGGCTATTCAGCTTTTCAGCTTTCATCTTTTGCTACAGATACCGCATCAGCTCACAGTACTATTTTGCTTAGGTGGGTTTTGGTGGTTATCTGTATTTTGTATTGTACATTCGTTGTACTCTCCATCTACTATTATGTTGTTGACTTAGAGACTTGGTGAGGACGTTACTGTATATTATTTGTGGGTTTGTTGTCTTTTATATACAGCTTTTTCTCTATTGTCCTTATTTCTTCGCTATAGCTTCATATTTTTGTGTTGTATTCATCTTGGCTGGTTTTTACAAAAAGGGGGTGTTGCTAAAATTTTAAAGAAATAAAGTAGGACTTTTAAAGAATTTGGGTTGCGATTTCAAATGTTTCAAAAACTTATATTATCTTTTCCGTATTTTTATGGTTTAGATTTCTGGGTTTTGGCTTTCTTTTACTACGTTACTGTTGGAGATAGTGCCCTCAGAGTCAATTATTGGATCACAGGCACGTGATTGCAATGATTGAGGGAGGACCTATCCCAGGAGGACAGTCTTGCTCGAGATGATAGTATGCTATCTGGTTTACCTTTATCATCGTGTACTGCTTCAGGTGACCTTGAAGGTCGCTATTACACGCTGATAGAGCCCCTAGGATTCTTGCTTGACTGCCGGCAGTATGTTGGCGATCATATACGTAAGAGCTGGTGGTCTATAAGCACATCCTTAGAAGGTCCCTAGTCGTGGGAGTTTCGAGACAGGGCATCGATTCTCCAGAGTAGACTAGTGTATACAGTCGAGACCCCGATGAGGGGCGGTGGCCGGTCTCATAAGCCACTGGTGTCAGTTGGTTCACCTAAGATGTATACAGGTGCTCATTGGGTTATGAGTACACCGGACAGGACTCGCCGGGAACATGCTAGTTGGTCTTATACCTGACGTCAGATAGCAGTTCCCTGGTGACATGTGTACAGGTTAGTTCATCGACCTGGGGATCGTCATTTGTCTCGTGTGAGTTCCCACTGTACTTTGATTACTACCCTACCACGGCTCAAAGGAGTCGTGCAAACAGGTTTTAGTTGGGTACAGTCCCGAGCCACATGGAGGCAGTGAGCGGATCTTCAGGGGTTCGTCTCTCCCGGTATTGGGGGTGAGGTCGCGCTGTGTCTAGGAGAGCCATTACACAAAGCCCTCGGCCGAGGCAGGAGATTTACTGGTAGGTATTCCAGTAGTATCTCAGGGTGTTCTGGGCTACACTCCGACACGACTTGTACCGCTTTTGGGGGCCTGACTTTTACCAACCCCCTAGGCCCGACATGCGATACTCATAGACGAATGGACCGGACTGTACGGATATTGTCACTGACAGGCTCAGTAGGGTGTCAGGATGAGTTCGCTCATCGACGTCCCTTTTGGTCAATAGCTGGTGGCCCGTCACGTATTGGCTTATACCTCTGACGTGCTAGTGGTTAAATCCACAGCCATAGTATTGACGAGTATTTAGAGTCCACCACACTTTCAGTTACTCAAGCTTTCGGGCGAAACGCTGTAGATGCCGTATGGAGATATGGCAGGGTCCGATCAGATACGTGCGGTATTGCACGGATCAGGATCGGACGGTTTGTACTAGTGGCCGTATGGATATATGGCAGGGTTCGATCTGATACGTGCGGTATTGCACGGATCAGGATCGGACGGATAATACTAGCCGGCTTTAGTTTAAGCCGGATCCTAGTTTAGTACAGTGTAGATTTTGTCTCATTGCATTTGTATCCGGTCGGAATACAGATGCGGGTGTGTATGCACAGTGTCGGGGTTTTCCTGTAATTTATTACGGGACCAGTTTTCTGGAGTTGCCAGTTTGCATTCCGTTCCGGCCGGTTTTCCTTTGTTCTTTCCCGGCCGGACTTTTCCGATGGAGGGGGTTATTTGCAAGTTTGCAAATAACATTTTGTGGAGGGTTTATTTGTGAGATGAGAGATTATGATAGCATCTTTAGATTCCTTTTCCATCTTTTCTTTTCTTGCATCATTACTTGTATTAATGAGATGAGATTGATTTGTGTTTAGATGTGAAGCTTGCTTTTGTGGATATGGTCACCATATGCTTTTACTACACTCACCCCTTTGTTAAATTCCTCCTTGTTATGGTCGGCCACATCTTGGAGTGAGAAAGAGAGGAATTCATTTTGATGAGGGAATTATCTATATCTCATTTGCATGCTTGCCACAAAAAGAAATCCTTCTCCTCTTCATGAGTTCATATTGATTCCTCCACCAAGGCAACATAACCCCAAATGAGACAAGCATCATCTACACTACATTCTACAGCAAATCTTGGGCACGTCGACTTGCCAGCTTCGTGCCCGAGTTGCCTCGGTATTGAGGTGGGAGCCCGTAAAAGATGCAGACGATGTGGTGCCCTTCTGGCAAGGAGGCGACGACCGGAGTTTCCGCGGGAGATCGGGACGACGACGAGAAGACCGGAGGACTCGGATCACTCGGTATATCTCTTACCGTTTCTCTTGATAGCTAGTATCGGTTAATGGTTACGATCCGGGTATATTGTCCGCGGTAGCGCCAGTTTAAAGCTAAGAAAAATTTTGATTCCGTATTTTGGCCTCGGATAGACGGCCGGGGCGCTGCCGTGGCGCAACATGGTATCAGAGCCACGCCATTAACCTTGCCTAGCTTGTTCTAATGTGTTTTACTTATCCGATCGACCAAAATTCCAAAAACCGCGTTTTGCTTGCATCAGTTTTCTGTCGATTTTTTCCGGGCTCTAAAAATTTTTCAGGTTGTAGAAAACTGATGTACATGGAATTATAAGCAAACTGCAAAAATTTGGTAAACTGATCCCTTTATAGGACCGCGGAACCGCGGCAATGACCCCTCTTTTGCCGCGGTTCTGCCGCAGTATATTGGTTCATTATACCAATTTTTTGTAGTGGGCTTTTGGGCTGTTTTTAGGGCTTTTGGAATATTCTGTTTGGGCCCAGATTTTCTGCAAGTGCTACAGTAATGCTTTGGGGCCCACTTGGTAAAATTTGATCGATCGGATATTTTAAACACATTATTTCACAGTATTTACATTATATCTGCGACCGTGAATGTCACTTGATCGGTAAATCCTGTCTAACTGCTATAGCCCGGTTAAACGGATTTGCGAACGTGACTTTCACGTTGATGTTCTGTGTTTATGCTGTGATGTTGCGGATCGGTCGTGGGGGATAGCCTGGATGCAATGTTAGTACAGTTTTATTTTATATGTACATTTGATATTGCGGGACGAGCGTCCGACATGTGGACTGCCGTCACTGACTGTTTGTATTATTCTTTTAGGGCACGACCTGGTTGCGGTCGATGTACCCGTTGTATGTATATTTTACTTTCTGTACTAGGATTACCCCGCGGAGGGGTGCACGGATAGCCGGGTTCTAGAGGGCAACGGGCCCGCATCTCATGGCATTGAGACGGAGGGGGCTTCACTCTAGGATTGGCGGGCTATTCGCCGCACTCATAGGGGGTACAGGTTGACCCAGGAGGGGTGCCCAAGTTACCGGATTCCATGAAGTGCTGGGTGGTCCATTCACGGTGCTGAAGGGGGCTGCCTCGCTTCAGGTTTTGGCGGGTGACTTGCCGCGCCCGTAGGGGTCTAGGATTTCATTGCACAGGCTATCCACACGACCACGGGAACGTCGGGTTTCAGCAGCGGCTCTGTGAAACCCGGGGCTTCCAGATATCTGTATTGTTCTGTGATGCTGTATATTTCTGTGATGTTGCATTTTATCACGCCTTGAGCGAAATATAATATATTGGTATATATATTAGTAGATGTTGTATATGTTTTACATCCGCGCTAGTCCAGTCCCCGCTCTGTCGTTAGTTAGCTAACCTAACGGGTAATGACGGGACCCATTGGCGAATGCGGATGACATATATATACATCAGTATATTTTCGTTCTTTGTGGTGTGATCAATTGATGGGACTGCGTTGATTCGGATCAATGCAAGATAAACAAACCTATTCTGATGTTGTTGGAACATTTTTCAAAAAGCTGTTATTGCAAGGACGTTCACTTTTGTTTTGCATCGTGGTATTCATTTGGAATATCCTGCTCCTCAGTCGACGAGGCAAGGGCCGAGATCCCTTCACCGGGAGTGACCCCTTGGACAGAAGTTTGCGTCAGGGCATTAACTTCACTATAGCCGATTACTTTTGCTTTGCATCGTGGTATTCAGTTGGAATATCCTGCACCTCATTCTACGGGGAAAGAGCCGAGATCCCTTCACCGGGAGTGACCTCTTTAGCAAAGGTTTTCGTCACTATATTTTTATAAAAGGCTATGCAGTTCCTTCAACGATATCAAGTTCTTTACGTTAAAGGTTTTTCGCCAAAAACCATTCGTAGCCCTCCGTCATTTCTTATGGGTATTATTTAGTATTCGTGCTGCGTTTATTGACTCCGTCAAGGCGTAGTGTACGGTAGCTAAGTGGTGCTTGTTTGTTGCATAAATGGGATTAGTTAGGACAGTCGTGCAGCCTTGTTGACTCCGTCAAGGGCACGTACGGGTGGGTTTAATGCAATCCAGATAATGACGGGTTGAACTTGACTAGGACTCTTTGATTTGTTGACTCCGTCAAGGTCACTTGAGTCCTAGGGGTAAAAACACACATCGGGAGTTTCAAAAGAACTGAAACTTGCCAGGCATGCGCATACCTTCTGGAGTGTGGTGACTTGAGTGGATTCCGTCAAGTTATCATGCGATGATAGTTGGATCCCGATTCCTACTGATGAGTTGGTTTACTCCTCGGGTGATCCCGATTAATTCTTCTTTCAGGTTTGGGGAAGAATTTGAGGTTACAGTGGGAGGTTTCCAGATTAGATAAAGTGATAACCATTCTGATCTAGGTTAGAGTGCACGCTGAGTGTTTCTTTTCTCTCTCTCTTTGGCAGCGACCATTGACCCGACCCTGGACTATGGCTCAGTGACCAAGTTGACCGAACCTTCTTAACACAGGCTTTTGGATTGTCAGAGTTGCAAACCTCATTGCCACTCCTACTTTTACCTTTTCTCCAGGACACCCCGTATTACTGCGAATGTCCACTTCCATTGGACAAAACCATCGTATGGTTATATACGAACTCGAAGGACTTCGAGGATGGTTTCTGGTTCTGGAGAAAACGAATAGGATTATTCAGTTGTCTTTTCTTTTCACCTTCTCTCATTGCGAGTACTCCTTGGTTTAGGAGATAGTACACCTATTACGCAAATTGGATAGTCTTCTTCCAAACCATAGGCTGGTGCCGACCGGTAGGGAATGAAGAAAACCAATTAGCATAACGATGGTGTGCAGAAGGTATTAAGTTAAGACAAAGCAAGGGATTGGTAAGAGGGCAAAGTAAATTGCGACTGCTATTCACGACCAAACCGAGTATTTCTTCGCCAATCCTAAATCACCTTTGTATTTCTCCAGGACACTCCGTATCACTACGAAGATCCACAGTTTATTTGGATACTCCATCGTATGGTTATATACGAACTCGAAAGGAACTTGTTCGAGTTCGGGGATGGATTCTGGTTCAGGAGAAATAGGAATAAGGTTTATTCGGTTGTCTTTTATCTTCACCTTCTCTCGCATTGCGAGTGCTCCTAGGACTAGGACAGTACACCCATTATGCTTATTGGATAGTCTTCTTCCAAACCATAGGCTGGTGCCGAACAGTAGGGAAGTAAGAAAACCATTTGGCCTAAGGGGTGTGCAGAAGGTAATGACTAAAGACATATAAAGGGATTTGGAGAGGTGGCAAAGAATTATACGGTTATAGTTGTGAATCTGGATAATGGTAGAGGCATTACTAGGAATACCAGGATACCCCATCGAAACATTTCAATGTTTCAGTTCAGCTGTGTACTGTTAAAAGAAAACTGATTTCCCGATTGGACACTTGCTCCAGGGTATGTATTTACCAGGTTGGATTCTCACATCTGTATGGTTTTACAGATGATGAGTGGGAGTAAGTTATTGGTAATTAGGTGACCATCCTCATTATATCGGGATTCGTTGTAATTGGTGATATTTGAGGAAGCCACCTGGGTTGTTTGCCGGTCGACAAATATTTGGTTTTGAATATCCGTTGCTATGCACCAATTTCAAACTGATATATCTGTACGTCTATTTTTATAGAGTGAGATGTACCTTTTTGAAATTATGTCTATGACATTTACCTATATCAGTGGATGGTTAGGTAAGGAGCATTGAACAGCGGTGTAATTCTTCTTAACCATAAGTACAGTTTTCAACCTACAACACACAGTGAATGAGTTATCAGACTCAAGGGACTTGTACAGAGTATTGTATGTTGTCCAGCGTCCATCAGGACAGAGGGGTTGGTTCTCGTACTATATTCGGTTTACTTATGACTTCTTTAGATTTTAGACAGCTGTTTCGTGGAAACACAGGGTCCGAATTTTGAGAAGTTATAGGTATTTGAATAAAGTAGAGAACCAGGTATTGCAAGTATCGGGATTCTTCAAGGTGATCGAAGATGTAGATACTTGTATATGGTATTCAGTTGATAGTAATGATTAAGAGAACTTGCTTCTCTTTCAGGTTACTCATAATTGGAAGTATTCCTAAGTTGAGTAACGCTGATCGGCCTCTTTCCATTTAGTTGACATGCACTGAAGACAGCTGCATGATTTGAATCTGGTTCCAATTAAATCAGTGCCTCTGTTTCTATATTGGATATAGAACAGTTCATATCTTGACATTGTTAAGGTATGGGGAGTTGTCCAGCTTATGCTTAAAACCAGACTCTGGATAACTCAAGGCACGTTTCTGTAATGGCTGTTTGTGGGTTGACCCAGGCTATGACGAGGGTTGACTTTCTACCATCTGGAAGATCAATAGTGATATTGTTCTAGACTCGCCACAGTTTTATTAAAAATGGATTTTTTCAGAAAACAGTAGTGGGAGTATGGTAGAACTGGAAGTGATTCCAGAACCGCAAACGATTACTGAAGATTTGATAAGAACCTAAAGATTCAATCTGGTTAGACATTCCATTGGCCACTCCGCAGATATGGTGGGTAACCTCAGGCACTCGAGAGGTACTTCGGTATGCTCAAGGACGGTGGCAGGGAGGTTCTTGTTTACCCAGACTTACCATTACTGTTGTTCCAGACTGTGAGACCCGGCAGGAGGATGAGTATAGCGTCGTTCTAAACTAGCTTTAGAAGTGTACGTCTATATGACTCTGCCAGAGGGTTGTCATAGTCAATGGGAGCAGCGGAAGCATTGGTGGACAGGTGGCTTATGTCTATTTATAGACTAAAGCAGATACAGCGGAGATAGATCATCTATTTCTGATGTGACAGTCATAGGTTTGACTTCATCAGAATAGGGGATGGATCTGTTAAGAAGGTAGTAGGGTATGATGTCCTGGTTTTGGATGACACACACAGAGTAGGAAAGGAAACTCCTATACTACGATCGGTTATACTTTGGTTGTCACACAGTGTTTTCTCTACACATGACTTGGATATTATATCAGACATTCTGGTTACTAGATCTATAGTTTTAGATCTAGATTTTGGTGGTTTCCTAATCTGGGTACCTTGACAGCATTCTATGAGTATTTAGAATGGACGACTCCTGGCACGGTAGTGTACCTGCAGGTGATGGAGTCACCCTCTCTAAAGGTGTCTTACAGACTAAAGGGGAGAGGGATACGCATGATTGACAGATCACTTGCTTAGGCAATTGAGTCAATCATGAGATGTCAAGTACCACACCAGATGTTGTTCTTGCAGTAGATGCAATAAGTTGATATTAATCCAATCCTGGAGAAACAGTCGGAAGCAGTTTTAGAACATAAGTTAATGTTCTAGGGATGTGATAACGACAGCCTCTTTTAGGAGACGGTTATCATTCCAGGCTTCCAAGGTGACATGGATGGCAGAGTGGCTGTCAAAGTTATAGTTTCTCCTTCTGACGAGGGGCGATATTTTGGACAGGTGGTCCAATGCAATACTGAGGGAGGCATGGCGCTGGGTACTGATTAAGTTCAGTCATCGATACAGTCTAAGAAGTTTGGATTTGGAGTTCATTTATGAGCTAGGTCCCATCAGATATCCAGACATACTCTCAGACAGGTATTGCTCATTTCGGGAGATGGCTTTCTCTGCGAACTTGAGATATAGAGAGACATAGAAAGAAACATCACAGCGGATCCACTCACTGAGGCTATTCCTCGAACGCAATAGTTTCGCAAACGAGCTTTGTGAGACTGACTAGTAGAGGAGTTGGGTGTTCGGTATCACACGGGCTGTGAGTATGCGACATCGTAATAATTAGCCTTGAGTGAAAGTGGGAGATTGTTGGAGATAGTGCCCTCAGAGTAAATTATTGGATCACAGGCACATGATTGCAATGATTGAGGGAGGACCTATCCCAGGAGGACAGTCTTGCTCGAGATGATAGTATGCTATCTGGTTTACCTTTATCATCGTGTACTGCTTCAGGTGACCTTGAAGGTCGCTATTACACGCTGATAGAGCCCCTAGGATTCTTGCTTGACTGCCGGAAGTATGTTGGCGATCATATACGTGAGAGCTGGTGGTCTATAAGCACATCCTTAGAAGGTCCCTAGTCGTGAGAGTTTCGAGACAGGGCATCGATTCTCCAGAGTAGACTAGTGTATACAGTCGAGACCCCGACGAGGGGCGGTGGCCGGTCTCATAAGCCACTGGTGTCAGTTGGTTCACCTAAGATGTATACAGGTGCTCATTGGGTTATGAGTACACCGGACAGGACTCGCCGGGAACATGCTAGTTGGTCTTATACCTGACGTCAGATAGCAGTTCCCTGGTGACATGTGTACAGGTTAGTTCATCGACTTGGGGATCGTCATTTGTCTCGTGTGAGTTCCCACTGTACTTTGATTACTACCCTACCACGGCTCAAAGGAGTCGTGCAAACAGGTTTTAGTTGGGTACAGTCCCGAGCCACATGGAGGCAGTGAGCGGATCTTCAGGGGTTCGTCTCTCCCGGTATTGGGGGTGAGGTCGCGCTGTGTCTAAGAGAGCCATTACACAAAGCCCTCGGCCGAGGCAGGAGATTTACTGGTAGGTATTCCAGTAGTATCTCAGGGTGTTCTGGGCTACACTCCGACACGACTTGTACCGCTTTTGGGGGTCTGACTTTTACCAACCCCCTAGGCCCGACATGCGATACTCATAGACGAACGGACCGGACTGTACGGATATTGTCACTGACAGGCTCAGTAGGGTGTCAGGATGAGTTCGCTCATCGACGTCCCTTTTGGTCAATAGCTGGTGGCCCGTCACGTATTGGCTTATACCTCTGACGTGCTAGTGGTTAAATCCACAGCCATAGTATTGACGAGTCTTTAGAGTCCACCATACTTTCAGTTACTCAAGCTTTCGGGCGAAACGCTGTAGAGGCCGTATGGAGATATGGCAGGGTCCGATCAGATACATGCGGTATTGCACGGATCAGGATCGGACGGTTTGTACTAGTGGCCGTATGGATATATGGCAGGGTTCGATCTGATATGTGTGGTATTGCATGGATCAGGATCGGACGGATAATACTAGCCGGCTTTGGTTTTAGCCGGATCCTAGTTTAGTACAGTGTAGATTTTGTCTCATTGCATTTGTATCTGGTCGGAATACAGATGCGGGTGTGTATGCACAGTGTCGGGGTTTCCCTGTAATTTATTTCGGGACCAGTTTTCTGGAGTTGCCAGTTTGCATTCCGTTCCGGCCGGTTTTCCTTTGTTCTTTCCCGGCCGGACTTTTCCGATGGAGGGGGTTATTTGCGAGTTTGCAAATAACATTTTGTGGAGGGTTTATTTGTGAGATGAGAGATTATGATAGCATCTTTAGATTCCTTTTCCATCTTTTCTTTTCTTGCATCATTACTTGTATTAATGAGATGAGATTGATTTGTGTTTAGATGTGAAGCTTTCTTTTGTGGATATGGTCACCATATGCTTTTTCTACACTCACCCCTTTGTTAAATTCCTCCTTGTTATGGCCGGCCACATCTTGGAGTGAGAAAGAGAGGAATTCATTTTGATGAGGGAATTATCTATATCTCATTTGCATGCTTGCCACAAAAAGAAATCCTTCTCCTCTTCATGAGTTCATATTGATTCCTCCATCAAGGCAACATAACCCCAAATGAGACAAGCATCATCTACACTACATTCTACAGCAAATCTTGGGCACGTCGACTTGCCAGCTTCGTGCCCGAGTTGCCTCGGTATTGAGGTGGGAGCCCGTAAAAGATGCAGACGATGTGGTGCCCTTCCGGCAAGGAGGCGACGACCGGAGTTTCCGCGGGAGATCGGGACGACGACGAGAAGACCGGAGGACTCGGATCACTCAGTATATCTCTTACCCTTTCTCTTGATAGCTAGTATCGGTTAATGGTTACGATCCGGGTATATTGTCCGCGGTAGCGCCAGTTTAAAGCTAAGAAAAATTTTGATTCCGCATTTTGGCCTCGGATAGACGGCCGGGGCGCTGCCGTGGCGCAACAGTTACGTCTTAGGGCGTTGCGTAGTACTAGGGCCGTCACGGGCCAATTTCGGGTCGTGACACCCATTAACACCTTTCTCGATACCTACTTGACCGGCTAATTGTAATGTATAAAACTCTCCCAAGAGTAA
The DNA here is from genome assembly GCA_030015575.1 of Agapanthus africanus. Lineage (NCBI taxonomy): Eukaryota > Viridiplantae > Streptophyta > Magnoliopsida > Asparagales > Amaryllidaceae > Agapanthus > Agapanthus africanus. The sequence goes on along the minus strand of CM057338.1, from coordinate 413,479,797 downwards.
CTCTTACTCGCAGTGGGTATCGGGATCCAACTATCTCATAAAAGGTATGCAATCTCATTGCAAATTTCAACACTTGAAATTCCCGATAATATTTTGCCCCGAGCGATCTATGACCTTAACAAGGTCAACAAAGCATAGACCGCAAGTCAAGTTCAACTCATCATTTCCTGATTGAATTAAACCCACCCGCACGACCCTGGACAAGGTCAACAAGATCGCACGACTACTCTAATCCAATTGCATCATATGCTAGCAGATAAGCACTAATCAGCTACAGCACACTACTCCTTGACAAGGTCAACAAACGCAACACGAATACTAAATACTACTTATCTGAAATGACGGAGGGCTACGACAGGTTTTTAAGAAAACTTTTTGCGTAATGAACTTGATATCGTTGTAGAATCGAGTGATTTTGAAAAAGGGGTGTTTTTTTAGGCTTTTACTAGTTTCGCTAAAGAGGTCACTCCCGGTGAAGGGATCTCGGCTCTTTCCTCATCGAATGATGTGCCGGATATTTCAAAATTACCACTATGCAAAGTAAAAAACTATAGATGCAATCAAAAGACAAACCGAGTGGGTTGTAGCATCTGCTAGTTTCACTAAAGAGGTCACTCCCGGTGAAGGGATCTCGACTCTTTCCTTATCAAATAAGGTGCTGGATATTCTATAAAGAATACCGCTATGCTAAGCAAGAACTAGAGCTACCAGTTTTTAAACAAGTTTCTACAATATCTTTAGGTTTCTTTTATTTCATTAATCTCATTAATGAAGTCTCATCAATTTATGCTTCCTAAGCATCATAGAAGAAACGAAAGCTGCAATAGTTATTATATATCATATATATAATATAGGTGCCACGCCCCGCTTCTCGGTATACGGCGAAGGGAACGGGATGAGGCCGCTACGTATTTACTGTGAAGTAAATACGTTAAGCGTATCTAAGCAATATAAAAGTAAAGCACAAGAGACAAGATATAATAAAACATCAACTTTATTTATTCACATTCTTTTTAGAATACATGGAAAAGTAAATACAACTGATAAAAAACAATGCCTAAACAATGGTATAATAGAAATGAAAAAAGTACTGAATGGAAAGTGTACAATGAACTAGAGCTCGGGGTCTTCACTGAACTGGTCCAAGTCTTCAGCAGAAGACTCGATCTCAGGAATGTCCAGATCACCTGACGACATTCAAAGAAGAAAGACAGAGAATGTCGTCAGCGAACAAATCGCTCGGTAAGTCCCAATGATAAGGGAGAAATAGAATAAACAGAATAAGAATGTAGCTTTTAAAGTTGTATTATATTGTTTTAGTGTTAACGCTGTTGTTTGTAGCTTGGTACAGAAGATGCCAGTGTATACGAGAGGAGTCCCATTTACACCGGAGACTTTGGTAACCCATAGTATAAGGCTCCGTCGATAATACCACGGAACAACGACATGGATGTAATTACGTCTTAAGTGACCACCTCGTTCCACCTTTAACATATTCCATACCAGTCTACCCCTTAAACCCCGTAGTGTTATCTTGATTGTATTGTTGTATTGTATTGTATTGTCTTGTATTGTAAACTTATAGATTATATAATTGGATGACTGACCGAAACCATGATATCAGTAAACGGATGTAACTGTAGAATCATGGATGTAACTGTATAATCATGTAAATGGAATGTATATCCATGGTTCGGTTCAGTCAAGTTGATAGATTGAATATCTAGAATAATGGATTCATGGATTCATATTGAATTGTAATATTGTAAATTGTAAATTGTAGATTGTAGATTGCACTTGAATCATATTCAAGTCAGATTATAATGAGACTCAATCTGAGTCAGACAATTAGAAAGGTAAATTGAAGTCCTGATTGTTTTGATGTTATCGGTAACTGCTGCACATGGGCGGCAGGATTTGTGTCTTTTTCAAAGACGATTGCCATGTTGATAACACCGTTTGTTAATTGTCTACCTTAGATAGGCAAGCACCCACTTCTCCGGCTCCTTGAGGCTCAAGAGATTGGTCCCGCTTAAACCTATATTTAGTAGGGTCCTTAGGGTAATTTATAGAACTTGAGGGGGTTTTATGTAAAAATACTTTTCTATAGTTTTCAAAATACTCCCTAAGTATTTAGTTATCGTCTTTAGAGTTGTAATAAATTTATATTTTATACATATGCCATTTCTATTGAGAATAACCTAATTTTCCTAATATATGGTATTAAAGTGTAATATTAAACTTGTATGGATTTCATGGTATTTTAATGTAAAAAGATTCTTGTGATTTTTGAAAAGAGTTGGAATATTTATAATAATTCAAAATAAATATTTTAATGTTACATATACATATATTTATATGAAAATAATTTTAGTATATATATAATATTCTAGAAATCTCGTTTTCTTAAGATGTCGTATTTTAAATCTTTCGAGACCGAATGCTCCTTGCGGAGGTCTGCATCTCGCACTACTAAGCCCGAGGATGTGCGATAATCCGCACCATCCAGAACGGGTTCCCCAAATGGGTTGTAGCGGTGCTTTGCAAAGATTTGTATAAATACTAATCATTAAGGAAAAACGGTTTTATTAATTATGATATTTATTTGTAAAGATGTCGATTTCCCGTATTCTATGTTCGCGAGGGTATTGTGCTATGTTTCATATGAGTGTGTGAGGAGGTAGGTCGTTACCTCGTGATCTACTTAAAGGTATAGCAAGTTTTGTGATGTTATATGTAGAATTGAAACTTTGTGGTATTTAAATGAAAATACGGTAAAATGAAATAACAATTACTTTTGATTATGAAACTTGATCAATATGGTTGATTAGTGTTTAATAGTCAACATGAAAAGGTTCAAGCATAATTGTATTAAAGAAAAGTGAAGTTTTATAAAGAAACCGAATCGGAAATCGGATTTGTTCCGATTCCGTCGGGTTTTGTAATTCCGTATTTTAGAATAAGAATAGCGAAGCTAGAATTGGGACTTACGGGTTTAGGAGAACAGGGAGAGGGAGATGGATCGGGAAGAGTCACCAGTACGTCGTTTCGTCGCCGGGAGCTCTTAGAGCCGTCGTCGGAATTTCCGACGGAGCTTCGCCTTTCGCTCACTTCGATTGCACACTAGGGTTCTAAAGAATTCTTGAGAGTTGGCTCAGAGTTTTGGGGTGAGGGGGTAGTGTGTAGGGTTGGTATTTATAGGGTTAAGTTAGGTGAAGAGTTTAAATTAAAAAATGTAAAAATACATTAAAAATTCATTAAAAATATAGTAAATGGGGCTTAATTGTGTCTCTGGAAGTTGTCTGAACATTTAAAGTGTGCAGGGGGTATGAGAAGACTAAGTGGCAGGATTTTTATGTTAGGGACTCGGCCGTCCGGCCGAGTCCAGCCGGCGGTGCCGGCCCTAGTCGGCCGGTCCGCCGGCCTACTCGGCCGAGTCGGAGGTCAGGGAGGTGGGGGGTCGTCTGGTGTAGCCTCTGGTACATTTAGTTTTTCATGTGTAGTGGGAAATTTTAGAGTTATCACGTGTTGACTGTTGGACTTCTAAAATTTTTAAAACAAAACAATATTAAAAATAATGCGGGGCATGGGATTTGAACTCTGGTGGCTTGGTTCAGTAGTGCAAGGTATTACCAATGAACTACAAGCTCCTTCTTGTAATTATGGAGCTAATTAATTACTTATCTTGTGCTCAGGCAATAAATACCCCTTTATGGATTTTTGAAAATTTTTTGTAAAAATTTGTATAGGAAATTTAGGGTTGTTACAATAGGCATTCATCTCAGAACATATCAAGTGATCGCATCACAAAATACCAGCAGCAGAAGAACATATATTAAATATTAGATATACTAGGAATTCCTTGTTTTAAATTAAGCCTGTATAAAACACGGATTCCACGTTCGCGATAAATAGCCAAACCCACATCCCTAGACCCCTACGAGAGCGGAAAGCAACCCTACCAATTCTAGAGTTAGGAGACCCGGTCTCGACTTCTTGAGATGGTCTCCCACTGGACCCTAAAACCCGATTACTTGTGCTCCCCGCCTTGGGTCTATCCTAATGCGGAAAAGTAAATAATATACATCAATGGTGAGATCATTCTTAACCCGGAAGTGCCTCAATAAAAGAATATTACATACTAGCTTTTACATGAATGAAAATGAAAAAAATCTCATCTCACATAAAAACCCCCGTCTATTCAAAACACGACGATCCAATATGACATATCACAGCAATACATAACATCACATGTCATCAACGTAAGTAAATATGCGTATCCCAATTGTCGTTGACATATAGCACCGAAATCGGCGATACACCACATATTAGACTTACGGTGGCAGAAAAGAAAATGAAAAACTACAACAATTGGAATCCGCAACAACCTTAGACATCATAAACCCAATTTATCACATACTTTGGATTTCATGCCCAACCAAATGAATTCCTTAGACATCACATGCCTAACAATTATAAACCCCGTATTTTAGTCTCAATATTGAAAACACTTTTCAATAAGCTATCGGGTAATTCAACAAGATTCCCGATAACCTGATCGAATGCTCGTCGGAAACTTTAGTAGATGGCCACACCCCCGATGCCGTCGACGAAGTGCACTAAGGCGGAACACTGCAGCCGTGAGCACCCGAACGGATGCTTTTGGCGACGGGGTTCTCCTACAGTCACTTGGTCGGGGCTATGGGGAGTGGCTATCTAATAAGGTTATCCGACGATTATCCGCGTACACAACGTAATTGCAACGGAGTTTTGATCAACATCAAAATCCCGTGGCAACCGATCAAATGAGACTAACTTTCTAGATTTATAAAATTCAAACTAGTTATCACATAACAAATTTTGTGGATTCCAAATATTGTATCACAACCACAGATAGCTAGATGAAATTAAACTTTTCGATCGAATAAACAAACACCCAAAATTTCCCAACAAGCTCAACACTTGAGCGGAGTTCAAAAAGTACCCAGAACGCGCCACAACTCTTATGAACCATCCGTAGAAGGGCCGACCCATGACTCACTCATGTCGCCACGGAATTGCGGCAAACCCTAGGGTATGACCGCGGTTCTGCGATCCAAAAAGTCGAGTTTGGGTATCGTTCTTCTAGAGGGTCCACATAACCGCTTGCATGTTTTTCTGAAGATTTTAAACTTGGAAAAATCCAACTCTTGGAAAATTTTCAGCGGGAAAAAATTGGGTTATTGATATCCGTTCGAACATTTTAATGTCGTCTAAATAACCCGAATACATATTAGAATTACGATTACGAAACACTCCGAATTTCCTTTGCATAAAGTTAACATCACATGCAAATTTAGCAAAAAATAGCAACACCTGAAACACCAAAAACCCAGAGACTGGAACACACTACAAAATTCAACCCTGAACACCCTGATCAAACCGAGCACACCGGTTTTAAGGTTCATCTGGCTGGCCAAAAACCGTCGAGAGGGGTTCAATTTTGTACTGTGTTCATGTTGCATCTCATACAACATTCTGCAGTTGGTAAAAAATTTTTTAGAGGCCATTTAAAATTCGACAGAAACCAGTTTTTAGTGTTTCAAGTTTTGGAGTAGTTTCGGTTTCGCAAGCTAACAAACATCATTTAAATCTCTAGCTTGGCTCTGATACCACTGTAGGGTTATTTGGCGCGACAGCAAGGTTTCGGGGGGCATCGTGTATGCCGTTTTCAAATTTTTGCCGCTCTAAAGAACCCCTAGAATCTTAACTAGAGATTTAAACAAACTAACATGTTAACATTGTAACATCTAAGTGAATGCGGAATACAACCTTTGTAGACCGGTCCTTCACTTCAAATGCTTCGTGTAGAATTCCCTTCGCTGCGAGTAATGATCTCCCGAACTCTTGAGAGGCTCCACAAGGTGAAAGATGCAAACTTGCTCGAAATCTGTAAGTCTACGGTAGTGCCCCGGCCGTCTGTTCGAGGCCAAAATACGGAAACAAAAACTTTTTTATAAACTTGAAACCGCCGCTATCGCAGACTTTAACCCCGGATCTAACCATTAACCTATAACTAGCAACTAGTGAAAGGTTAGAAAAGCTATACCGATCGATCCGTATCCTTCGGTCTTTAGCCACCATCCTTAGCTCCTCGCGGCATCTCCGATCTCCGGTCTCCTCATCGGAAAGGGCACCACATCTTCGAGTCTTTTTACGGGCTCCCGCCTCTGAACCGAGGCAACTCGGACACGAAGTTTGCTAGCCGACGTATCCAAGATTGCTGTAGAATATGTGTAGAACGCTTTGTCTCGAGGGTTAATGAAGTAGCTTTTTTGGAGGTGAAGGTGGAAATGAGCATTTGGAAATGGAGCTAAGGAATTTTTCTTTGCAAATGTAAATGAATCATCATCCCACCAAAAATTGGGACAGCCATATGGCTCGGCCATGGAAAAAGAATAGGAGAGGGGTGAGCACAAGCTAGTGTGAATGGTGACCATAAGAAAAGAAAACCTCACATCAAAATCTTTTCCAATCCTTTTCACAATAAATGCAAACCTTGAACCAAGCATATCTAGAAAGATCAAGAGTCTTCCTCAAAAATTCTGGAGCCCCATGCACCACAAAAAAAAACCCCATTTAGTAAAAATTCACTTTTACAAAAAGACCCCCTCAAAGGAAAATTCAGCCATAGAACAAAAGAAAAGGAATTTGGCCAAATCAAGAAAGCAAACTGGCAACTTCAAAAAGCGATCCAGTAATAAATTACAGGATAACCACGCGACTATATATACATACCCGCATTTGTATTCCGACCGAATACAAATGCAACGAGACAAATCTACACTGTATAATACTAGGATCCGGCTTAAACCAAAGCCTGCTAGTATTATCCGTCCGAACCACGTGTACATTCGAACCCCGCCATAAATCCATACGGCCTCTACAACGTTTCGCCCAAAACATGAGAAACTGTCTATGAGGGACTCTAAAGACTCGTTAATACATTGGCTGTGGATTTAACCACTAGCACGTCAGTGGTACTAGCTGTACGTAACGGGCTACCAGGTATTGACCAAAAGGGAGGTCGATGAGCGAACTCATCCTGACACCCTACTGAGCCTGTCATTGACAATATCCGTACAGTCCGGTCCGTTAGTCTATGAGCATCGCATGTCGGGCTTAGAGGGGGTTGGTAAAAGTCAGACCCCTAAAAGCGGTACAAGTCATGTCGGAGTGTAGCCCAGAACACCCTGAGATACTACTGGAATACCTACCAGTAAATCTCCTGCCTTGGCCAAGGACTTCGTGTAATGGCTCTCCTAGACACAGCGCGATCTCACCCCTAATACCGGGAGAGACGAAACCCCTGCCGATCCGCTCACTGCCTCCATGTGGCTCGGGACTATACCCAACTAAAACCTGTTTGCACGACTCCTTTGACCCGTGGTAGGGTAGTAATCAAAGTACAGTGGGAACTCACATGAGACAAATGACGATCTCAGGTCGATGAACAAACCTGTATACATGTCACTAGGGAACTGCTATCTGACGTTAGGTATAATACCAACTAGCATGTTCCCGGCGAGTCCTGTCCGGTGTACTCATAACCCAATGAGCACCTGTATACATCTTAGGTGAACCAACTGACACCAATGGCTTGTGAGACCGGCCACCGCCCCTCGTCGGAGTCTCGACTGTATACACTAGTCTACTCCGGAGTATCGATGCCCTGTCTCGAAAACTCCCACAACTAGGGACCTTTTAAGGATGTGCTTATAGACCCCAGCTCCCACGTATATGATCGCCATCATACTGCTGGAAGTAAAGAAAGAATCCTAAGGGCTCTATCAACGTGTAATAGCGACCTGTAAGGTCACCTAAAGCAGTACACGATAATAAAGATAAACCAGATAGCATACTATCATCTTGAGTAAGACTGTCCTACCGGCATAGGTCCTCCCTCAATCATTGCAATCACGTGCCTGTGATCCAATAATTGACTCTGAGGGCACTATATCCAACAATCTTCCACTTGCACTCAAGGATAATTATTGCGATGTCGCATACTCACAGCCCGTGTGATACCGAACACCCAACTCCTCTACTAATCAGTCTCACAAAGCCCGTTTGCGAAACTATTGCGTTCGAGGAATAGCCTCAGTGAGTGGATCCGCCCTGATGTTTCTTTCTATGTCTCTCTTTATCTCAAGTTCGCGGAGAAAACCATCTCCCAAAATGAGCAATACATGTCTTAGAATATGTCTGGATATCTGATGGGACCTAGTTCATAAATGAACTCCAAATCCAAACTTCTTAGACTGTATCGTCAACTGAATATAATCAGTTTCCTGTGCCATGCCTCCCTCAGTATCTGCTTGGACCTCCTGTCCAAACAACTGCCCCTCATCAGAGGGAAAACTATAACTCTGACAGTCACTTTGTCACTCAGGTCACCTTGGAAGCCTGGAATGATAACTGTCTCCCGAAGGAGGATGCCATTATCTTATCCCTAGAACATCAACTTATGTTCTAAAACTGCTTTCGATCGTTTCTCCAGGATTGGATTAATATCAACTTATTGCATCTTGTGCAAAAACAACATCCAGTGTGGTACTTGATATCTCATGATCAACTCAATTGCCTAAGCAAGTGATCTGCCAATCATGCGCATCCCTCTCCCCTTTAGTCTGTAAGACACCTTTAGAGAGGGTGACTCCATCATCTGCAGGTACACCACCATGCCAGGAGTCATCCATTCTAAAACATCTTTAGAATGCTGTCTAAGTACCCGGATTGGGACACTTCCCAAATCTAGATCTAAAACCATAGATCTAGTAACCAGAATGTCTGATATAATATCCAAGCCTTATGTGGAGAAACCACTGTGTGACAACCAAAGTATAACCGATCGTAGTATAGGAATTTCATTTCCTACTCTGTGTATGTCATCTAAATACCAGGACATCACACCCTACTACCTTCTTAACAGATCCATCCCTTATTCTGATGAAGTCAAACCTATGACTGTCACATCAGAAATAGATGATCTATCTCCGCTATACTTGCTTAAGTCTATAAATAGACATAAGCTACTTGTCCACTATGCTTCCGCTGCTCCAACTGACTACGACAACCCTCTGGTAGAGTCATATACACGTACACTTCTAAAGCTAGTTTAGAACGACGCTATACTCATCCTCCTGCCGGGTCTCACAGTCTTGAACAACAGCAATGGCAAGTCTGGGTAAATAAAAACCTCCCTGTCACCGTCCTTGAGGCTACCGGAGTAGCTCTCGGGTGCCTGAGGTTACCCACCATATCTGCGGAGTGGCTAATGGAATGTCAATACAGATTGAATCTTTAGGTCTTATTAAATTTTCAGTAATCGTTTGCGGTTCTGGAATCACTTCCATTTCTACCATACTCCCACTACTGTTTTCTGAAAAAATCCATTTTTATTAAAACTGTGGCGAGTCAAGAAAAATATCATTATTGATCTTCCAGATGGTAGAAAGTCAACCCTCGTCATAGCCCGGGTCAACTCACAAACAGCCATTACGGAAACATGCCTTGTGTTATCCAGAGTCTGGTTTTAAGCATTGTTAGTGTTTATGCCCTAGAAGGCCATTACTGTATCATACTAGTTTGTATATTACTTAATGGAAGCTTGGGATATTCACATGTATATAACAGTCTTGCTAAACATGGTAGTATGCTACTTGGTTTTTCTATCTTAATATGTGAGTGTACATATTGATAGAGCTCTTGGGATCTTGCTTGTCTACCAGCGTTGTGATGGCAGTCACACTAGTGGGGGCTGGGTAGTCTACAAGCACATCCTTATTCAGGTCCCTGGTCGTTGGATTATCGAGACAGAGCATCGATACTCCGGAGTAGACTGGTGTGTACGCTTCTCATCCCAGTTGGGGAGATGGTCTGTCCCACAGCCGTCAGTACGTCGTACTGGAGATAGTATACAGGTGCTCGTTAGGTTACGGGTACACCGGACAGGACTCACAGGGAACTGTTGGTTGGTTTGATACCAGTCGTCAGTGAACAGTTCCCAGGTGACATGAGTACAACGTAGTCCGCAGACTTGACACTACTACTTCGCCTCGAGTGTGTCCCACTGTTCTTAGATTGCTACCCTACCACGGCTCAAAGGAGTCGTGCAAACAGGTAGCAGTTGGGTGCAGTCCCGAGCACTTGGAGGCAGTGGCGGTTAGACAGGATTCGTCCCTCCCGGTATTGGGAGTAGATATCGTGCTGTGTCAGAGAGCCATTACGCAAAGTCCCTGGCCAGGGCAAGCGAGATTTGCTGGTAGGTTCCAGTAGTTTCTCAGGGTGTAATGGGCTTCCCTCCGACACGACTTATACCGCTATTAGGGGACTGACGCTTGCCGCCCCCTAGGCCCGATATGCGATAGTCTTGGACGAACGGACCGGACTGTATGGAGATTGTCACATCAGACTCAGTAGGAGTTCGGATGGGTTTTCTCATCGGCCTTCTTATCGACAACTACCTGGGGACCGTTACGTACAGCTAGTGCCGCTTGCGGTCTGTGGTTAAACCCACTGCCAGCGTAGTAGTCGAGTCTCTAGAGTCCCACACAGAGAGTTTCCTACTCCAGGCGAAACGATATAGAGGTTGCATGGTTTTGCGACAAAGGGTTCGGACGCATACGTGCGTTTACGCGCGTACGACTTTCGGACAGTTTTTACCAGTCGGCTTTGGTTTAAGCCAGTTACTGGTATCCGGTTATTGGATTTTTACAGTCTAAAGTTTTTCCGTATTTTTGCGGATTGGAGGGGCGTTCTCGTAATTGTACGAGAAGCTTCTAGAAGATGTGACTAAGGAGGTTACTTTGGATAAGATTGTGAGTCATGAGAGTGATTCATCATTATCATTATTGCACCATAAATGATAATGACACATGCTTAATGAATCACCTCTTTTCATTTATGAAGCATGCTTATTCATTTCTATTATTCATTATTCTAAAGTAAGAATGCTTCATAATATATTATGATACACTCACTATCTCATCTCATTATCATTATCATATTCTCTCTCCTCAAGCTCTCATCTTCAAGAGACTAATCCTTAATCCTCATGTGTTGAGATCAAAGGATTAGTTAGACTTAAACATCCATTACCTTCACTCTATATCATCCTTTCTTCTTTGATTAGCAATCAAAGTAGATTAGTTACCTCAAGTTAGAGGTGTAGCTTGGTGTTTTGCTCTCGGGTGGATCGTCTACTACCTAGAGAAGGTCGAGGAGAACAAAGGAGGACACAAAGACGAAGGACCGGTTTCATTAGGTATAATCCCTAAACACAATTGATAAGAAACTCTTTGTGTACGGTTATTTATAGTTTAGCTTCGATTTAAGCGGTTAGTCGATGTTCGTTCCTTAAACATGATCGTTTTTGTAAATTCCGCCTCCCCACAAGTACTGGGGTGTACTACATCGACTTACAGTGGTATCAGAGCCTCGCTAAACAATAAATAACTTAATTGCAAATTTGTACGAATTTCGAACGGAAAAACGAAGCCGGAAAACCCTAAATCTGTTCAGTTTCTGTCGAACTTAAAATGAAGTCCAAAAATTTTTCAGGTGTGTTCAGAGAGCTTGACATGACCACAGGAGAACACCGAAGAAAAATAGGCCCCTGAATCGCCTAACTCGCCACGGAACCGCGGCCTCAGCCTACTGAGTCGCCGCGCTTCCGCCGCCGAGTTGGCGAGTCAGGAACCCAATTTTCTTCTGTTGCTTCTCTGTGTAATTAGGGGTCTTCTGGAATATTTTAATTTTGCTCAGGTTTCCAGTATACAGAGCAGATTTTGGAGCAATATTAAAGATGTTTAATCGATCGAAATTGTACAGTATTTGCATATTGGATTATATTCGTGATTGTTTAATGTGTTCGTAAACCTCCCCTAACTGCTAGTATGTCGGTTGACAGGGGGTTGCACATTTCTGAAATGGTTATATCTGTTTGTGTATATAAACTGTATTGGACTGTTGTGGTGTTTAGCCGGGGTTTAGCAATGGGTTATTATTTAATTCATTTGTTGTAAATGTAATTTGTTGTAATATTATTTTGCGGGGCACATCCAGGTTGCGGTTGTAGCCACCGATGTATTATTTCATTTTACTGTTTTTGCTCCTAGGACTGACCCAAGGTGGGGTACACAAACTGCCGGGTGGGTAGTTTGCCGTACCCGTAGGGGTCGAGGGTGGGGTAACGGCTATTCATCACAACTGTGTAATCTGTCTTTTCTTGCAGGCTCAAAAGAAATACAGATTGCTTGCAAATCCAATATTGTTTATCTGTGTTCTGGAATGAATATCATTGCGTCAGACGAATGTAAAATATCTATATATATTGTAGCTATTTAGACGTCACTTATGTTTTACACCCGCGCTAGCCCTGCCCCCGCTCTGTCGTTAGTTAAGTAACCTAACGGGTGATGACGGGACCCCGTGGCGAATGCGGATGGCATAAGAGGATGTTGTATTTTCGTTGTTTTCTGCAATGATAGGTTAATGATGGGACGCATTATCTATAATGCAAAGAAAATAAACCAAGTTTAAATCGTTGGAACAATTTAAAAGAAACCACTCGGTTATTTTAAAAACAGATATTTTTAAATGCGGAGATTTAACCACTCCTTTTAAAAGCTATCAGGTTCCTTCGGTTATATCAAGTTCACTACGTTCACGGTTTCGCCAAAACCAGTCGTAGCCCTCCGTCATTTCTTATGGATGGTCAGTAGTATTCAAGCTATGCTTGTTGGCATACGTCAAGGCATAGTGTTTGGTAGCTGCTGGGGTATTCATTTGTTACATAGATAGATGTGTTGGTTTGGGACAGTCGCATTACCTTGTTGGCATACGTCAAGGGTATATACGGGTGGGTTCAAATTAACAAGATAATGATGGGCGGAACTTGACATGTGACTTATGATTTGTTGGCATACGTCAAGGTCATAAGAGCATGGGGCAAAAACTTATATCGGGAATTTCTAAAGAAACTGAAATTTGCAAAGAGATGCATACCATTTGGAGTTTGATGAATGTTGGTAGGATTCCTTCAACATTATCATACGATGATATTTGGATCCCGATCCTACTGTGAGTATATGCTACTTATCAGGATATTCGTCGCTTAACGATCAATGCTATAAACCTAGTAGGTGTCCAGAAAGGTGTCAGCAGGGTTACGCCCCCAGAGAAAAGAGGTTATTTAATTAAGGAACTTCGCGAAAGCGTTGGAAAACCTCCCTCGAAGTATCGACACTGGCCTGGCTGAACGGTTAAACAAGTATTGTACGGTGAGAATAGTCCTGGCTAATTCTTCTTTTTTGGTTTGAGGAAGGATTCGAGAAACAGTGGGAGCCATCCAGTTTAGATAAACTAAAAACCACTCTAAACTTGCAAGAGCATCATGCTAAAGAGTTTTCTTCTCTCTCTCCTAATTGCAGCGACCCTGAAAATGACTTGACTTAAGTTACTTTTAGAGAAAAATATACTGACAGGGCCAAACTATAAAGATTGGCTGCGGAATGTCAAAATGGCTTTGACCTATGACAAACTGGGGTACGTCCTCACCGCTACGGCACCTGCTGTCCCTGGTCCCAAATCCAGCAATGCGGATAAGGAAATCCGCAAAACCTGGGATTTAGATTGCGCGAGAGCCAAGTGCATCATGCTTGCCTCGATGAACAATGAACATCAGAGGAAGCACGAGGATATGTCCCTAGATGGCATATTTCTCCATACAAAGGAACTTTATGGAGAGCAATCTCGTATAGCAAGATACGAGACCTCTAAGAACTTGTTTCGAGCGAGGTTGGCTGTCGGGTCATCGGTAGGTGAACATGTCCTACAGATGATCGGCTATATTGAAGAGCTCGCAGACCTTGGGACGACTTTGGATAATGAGCTCTATACAGACCTTATTCTCCAGTCCCTTCCTCACACCTACGCCCAGTTTATCCTGAACTTCAACCTTCAAAGAAAAGAAGTTGAACTTCCGGAACTCCTGAACATGTTAAGGAGTGCAGAGGGCACCTTGAAGACATCAAGGGAAACACCCGCTATGTTTGTTGGCGGTTCATCTTCTTCCGGGTCCAAGGCTAGGGTCAAAGGAAGGAAGAAGAAGGCCGCACCCAGACCTAGAGGAGGTGTTAGTAAGGTGGGAGGGAAGGGAAAGAAAAAGAAAGCAGTACCGATAGTTGGCCAGGATGAGTGCTTCCATTGTCACAGGAAAAGGCACTGGAAGAAGGATTGCAAGGCATGGAACGCCAAGAACCAGGAACCGAAGCAAGCTGTGGCTTCGACTTCAGGTGTGTTTGTAATTGAGAATTGTCTGTCGATCAACTCTACTTCCTGGGTATTGGATACCGGATCAGGATCTCATATTTGCAATTCATTGCAGGCACTGAGAAACCGTAGAGTGCTGAAGGAAGGTGATATGATCCTCAGGGTTGCTAACGGAGCTAGCGTGGGAGCTGCGTCCGTCGGGGATTATCACCTAGGATTGACGAGTGGACACATTTTGGTTTTACATAACTGTTACTTTGTACCAAGCTTAACGTGTAATATCATATCAGTTTCCTTGTTATCAAATAAAGGTTATGATTTCACGTTTGTAAGAGATGTTGTCAACATCCACCTTAATCATGGTTTGATTGGGTCCGGTACATTAAATAACGGCATATATGTTTTAAACCAACTCCAAATTTTCAATGTCCAGAACACACTAAAAAGAAAGTCTCCAGATTTAAATAAAGCTTTCTTATGGCATTGTAGACTGGGTCACATCAATGAGAGAAGGTTGACTAAGTTGCATAGAGAAGGATATTTGGACTCGTTCGAATATCAATCTTATGACACTTGTCAATCTTGTCTCAAAGGAAAGATGACAAAGACTCCATTCACTGGACAAGGAGTAAGAGCGAGCGAGCTCTTAGGACTCATACACAGCGATGTATGTGGTCCAATGTCTACACATGCAAGAGGTGGTTATTCCTACTTCATTACTTTTACAGATGATTTCTCTAGGTTTGGACATGTCTTCTTAATGAAGCATAAATCCGAAGCCTTTGAGAAATTCCTGGAATACAAGAGTGAAGCGGAAAACCAAACAGGCAAAAGTATTAAGACACTGAGATCTGATCGAGGTGGAGAATACTTAAGTGCCGAGTTCCTAGGTTACCTAAAAGAGAAAGGAATTCTCTCTCAGCTTACTCCTCCATACACTCCACAGCACAACGGTGTATCGGAGAGACGGAACCGAACCCTATTGGATATGGTACGATCCATGATGAGTAATGCTGAGTTACCGCGATCTTTCTGGGGGTATGCGCTAGAATCAGCGATACATCTTTTGAACAGAGTTCCAACCAAAACTGTGCCTACCACACCATATCAGATTTGGAGTGGGAAGAAACCCTATCTTCAGTACCTGAAGACGTGGGGATGTCCATCTTTTGTAAAAAATCAGCATCCGGACAAGCTCGAGGCACGCTCAGTAGAGTGTAAGTTTGTGGGATATCCAAAGAACTCTACAGGATATTGCTTCTATTACGCAGAGGAACAAAAGGTTTTTGTTTCTCGTCATGTCCGCTTCTTAGAAACTGAATTTTTAGAAAATCAGAAGAGTGGGAGCGAAATAGAACTGGAAGAAATTCCAGAACCACAAGCTGCTACTGAAAGTTTGGTAGAACCAGAGGTTCAAGAAGAACAGAACATTCCCGCACCCCTCCGCAGGAGTAGTAGGCCGTCTCATCCGCCTGAGAGATACTACGGTTTTCTCATTGACGGGGATAGAGAGGATTGCATCATAGATGATGATGAACCTACTGACTTCCAGCAGGCCATCCAGAGCGGCGACTCGGTACGATGGCTAAATGCAATGCGAACCGAAATGGAGTCCATGTACACCAACAAAGTATGGACTTTGGACTTTGCTCCAGATGGGGTAAAACCCATAGGATGCAAATGGATCTTCAAGAAAAAGATTGGTATAGATGGACAGGTGGAAACCTATAAGGCTAGACTTGTTGCAAAGGGTTTTCGTCAAAGACCTGGTTTGGACTATGACGAAACTTTTTCTCCAGTGGCTATGCTCAAATCCATTCGGGTCCTTCTTGCTATTGCTGCCTTCCATGATTATGAAATCTGGCAGATGGACGTAAAGACGGCTTTTCTGAATGGAAATTTAGAAGAGAGCGTCTATATGGATCAGCCAGAGGGTTTCAATCAGAGTGGGAGCAGCGGGAAAGTTTGCAAGCTGCTTAAGTCCATTTATGGACTAAAGCAGGCATCGCGGAGTTGGAACATCTGTTTTGATGAGACAGTCAAAGAATATGACTTTATCAAAAATCCAGATGAACCGTGCATATATAGTAAAGTTGTGGCCAGAAGTGTCGTATTCCTCGTCTTGTACGTGGATGACATTCTATTGATAGGAAATGACATTCCTATGCTACAATCTGTCAAAGGATTCTTGTCACATAGGTTCTCCATGAAAGACCTGGGTGATGCCTCTTACATTCTGGGGATCCGGATCTATCGTGATAGATCCAAGAGGATGTTGAGACTTTCGCAGTCCAGGTATATCGACACTGTGCTGAAAAGATTCAGTATGGAAGATTCTAAGCGCGGTAATCTGCCGGCTTGTCACGGAATCACCCTCTCCAAAGAGATGTCTCCCAAGACTGATTTGGAAAGGGAACGCATGTCTATTATACCCTACGCTTCTGCGGTAGGCTCTATAATGTATGCGATGTTGTGTACCAGACCAGATGTAGCTTACGCACTGAGCGTGGTAAGCCGGTATCAGTCAGACCCAGGGGAGAAACACTGGATAGCAGTAAAGAACATTCTCAAGTACCTGAGGAGGACTAAGGAGATGTTCTTGGTTTACGGCGGAAAAGACCTCAGGTTGGAGGCCTTTGCTGATTCCGGCTTCCAGAGTGATAAGGACGATTCCAAGTCCATGTCGGGTTATGTCTTTACCCTCAATGGAGGGGCGGTGTGCTGGAAGAGCTCCAAGCAGGACACCGTTGCCGACTCGACGATGGAAGCGGAGTATATAGCTGCTTGCGATGCCGCAAAAGAAGCAGTCTGGATGAAGAAGTTCCTAACAGAACTTCAGGTTGTTCCTACCATAGTTGATCCAATACCTCTGTATTGCGACAACAGCGGAGCTATAGCTTTAGCGAAGGAACCAAGGTCCCATCAGAAGTCCAGACACATCTTGAGGCGGTATCACCTGATTAGGGAGATCATTGATCGTCAGGAGATCGAGGTTCGGAGAGTTGCTTCAGAAGAGAACATTGCTGATCCATTCACAAAGGCCCTTCCTCAGATTCAGTTCGAGCGGCTACTCGAGATCATCGGTCTTCGATACGCCAGTACATGGCCCTAGTGCAAGTGGGAGATTGTTAGTGTTTATACCCTAGAAGGCCATTACTGTATCATACTAGTTTGTATATTACTTAATGGAAGCTTGGGATATTCACATGTATATAACAGTCTTGCTAAACATGGTAGTATGCTACTTGGTTTTTCTATCTTAATATGTGAGTGTACGTATTGATAGAGCTCTTGGGATCTTGCTTGTCTACCAGCGTTGTGATGGCAGTCACACTAGTGGGGGCTGGGTAGTCTACAAGCACATCCTTATTCAGGTCCCTGGTCGTTGGATTATCGAGACAGAGCATCGATACTCCGGAGTAGACTGGTGTGTACGCTTCTCATCCCAGTTGGGGAGATGGTCTGTCCCACAGCCGTCAGTACGTCGTACTGGAGATAGTATACAGGTGCTCGTTAGGTTACGGGTACACCGGACAGGACTCATAGGGAACTGTTGGTTGGTTTGATACCAGTCGTCAGTGAACAGTTCCCAGGTGACATGAGTACAGCGTAGTCCGCAGACTTGACACTGCTACTTCGCCTCGAGTGTGTCCCACTGTTCTTAGATTGCTACCCTACTACGGCTCAAAGGAGTCGTGCAAACAGGTAGCAGTTGGGTGCAGTCCCGAGCACTTGGAGGCAGTGGTGGTTAGACAGGATTCGTCCCTCCCGGTATTGGGAGTAGATATCGTGCTGTGTCAGAGAGCCATTACGCAAAGTCCCTGGCCAGGGCAAGCGAGATTTGCTGGTAGGTTCCAGTAGTTTCTCAGGGTGTAATGGGCTTCCCTCCGACACGACTTATACCGCTATTAGGGGACTGACGCTTGCCGCCCCCCTAGGCCCGATATGCGATAGTCTTGGACGAACGGACCGGACTGTATGGAGATTGTCACATCAGACTCAGTAGGAGTTCGGATGGGTTTTCTCATCGGCCTTCTTATCGACAACTACCTGGGGACCGTTACGTACAGCTAGTGCCGCTTGCGGTCTGTGGTTAAACCCACTGCCAGCGTAGTAGTCGAGTCTCTAGAGTCCCACACAGAGAGTTTCCTACTCCAGGCGAAACGATATAGAGGTTGCATGGTTTTGCGACAAAGGGTTCGGACGCATACGTGCGTTTACGCGCGTACGACTTTCGGACAGTTTTTACCAGTCGGCTTTGGTTTAAGCCAGTTACTGGTATCCGGTTATTGGATTTTTACAGTCTAAAGTTTTTCCGTATTTTTGCGGATTGGAGGGGCGTTCTCGTAATTGTACGAGAAGCTTCTAGAAGATGTGACTAAGGAGGTTACTTTGGATAAGATTGTGAGTCATGAGAGTGATTCATCATTATCATTATTGCACCATAAATGATAATGACACATGCTTAATGAATCACCTCTTTTCATTTATGAAGCATGCTTATTCATTTCTATTATTCATTATTCTAAAATAAGAATGCTTCATAATATATTATGATACACTCACTATCTCATCCATTATCATTATCATATTCTCTCTTCTCAAGCTCTCATCTTCAAGAGACTAATCCTTAATCCTCATGTGTTGAGATCAAAGGATTAGTTAGACTTAAACATCCATTACCTTCACTCTATATCATCCTTTTTTCTTTGATTAGCAATCAAAGTAGATTAGTTACCTCAAGTTAGAGGTGTAGCTTAGTGTTTTGCTCTCGGGTGGATCGTCTACTACCTAGAGAAGGTCGAGGAGAACAAAGGAGGACACAAAGACGAAGGACCGGTTTCATTAAGTATAATCCCTAAACACAATTGATAAGAAACTCTTTGTGTACGGTTATTTATAGTTTAGCTTCGATTTAAGCGGTTAGTCGATGTTCGTTCCTTAAACATGATCGTTTTTGTAAATTCCGCCTCCCCACAAGTACTGGGGTGTACTACATCGACTTACAAGCATAAGCCGAACAACTCCCCGTACCTTAACATCGTTAAGATATGAATCGTCCTATATCCAATATAGAAACAGAGTCACTAATTTAATTGGAACCAGATTCAAATCATGCAGCTGTCTCCAGTGCATGTCAACTAAATGGAGAGAGGCCGATCAGCATTACTCAACTTAGGAATACATCCAGATATGAGTAACCTGAACGAGAAGCAAGTTCTCATAATCATTACTATCAACTGAATACCATACACAAGTATCCATATCTTCGATAGTCTTGAAGAATCCTGATACTTGCAATACCTGGTTCTCCACTTTATTCATATACCTATAACTTCTCAAAACTTGGACCTTATGTTTCTACGAAACACTTGTTTAAAAACTAGAGAAGTCATAAGTAAACCGAATATAGTACGAGGACCAACTGTAACAACCATAATTTTCATATATATTTTTCTGTACAATTTTTTTTAAAAAATTAATCCATAAAGTAGTATTTTAATCTGAGCACAAAATATATATATATATATATATAATTAATTATTTTGTTTCGTTTTTTAGTGTACATAAAATTGTTTTAAAATTAAAGTGTACTTGGAATATTTAATACTGCTGATATCATTTTAAGTATCTACTTTTCTACAATAATTACAAGAAGGAGCTTGTGGCTCATTGGTAATACCTTGCACTGCTGAACCAAGCCACCAGAGTTCGAATCCCATGCCCCACATAATTTTTATATCATTTTGTTTTAATTTTTTTGGGAAGTCAAACGGTCAAACAACCATAACTCACAAATTAATGCAATTTATAAAAAATAAAGTATACCAAAATTCCCCCCAGACAAAACCACACCCAACGAGACCCGACTCGGCCCTGACTCGGCCGGCGACTCGGCCAAATCGGCTGGCGCCGCCGGTCGGCCGAGTCGTCAACACGGAAAAATTCCGGGTTGACTTAGTCATACCCCCTGCATACTTTATTTTTTGTTAACAGTTACCAAATTCCCATTAAACCTCTTTTAATCCCAGATTTAATGAAATTTTAATGAATTTTTACATTTTAATATTTTTTTAAATCCAAACCCTAACCCTAGCCTAGCCCTATATAAAGACCCCTACCCTCTACCTTTTCACCTCACAATTCTAAGTCCACTCTCCCAAATTCTCGAGAACTTGGTACGAAGAGCGAGAAGCGAAGCGCTGCCGAAACTGACGACGGATTTCGGCGATCGGACTAGAACTTTCGCGACGTTTTCGCGCACCGATGACCACCACTTCCCTTAGCCTCCTTAGCTTTTCCAAACCCGTAAGTCCCATCTCTTCTATCTCTCTTCTCTTTAATAAAAAAATACGACTTTTTGGAACCCGACGGAAATCGGAACAAAACGATTTCCGATTCGGTTTTTCTGCAAATTTCCACTTGTCACTTAATACATAATACCTACCTATATTCATGTTGACTATTAATCACCCATAAACCAATTTAAACAAACTTTCTCACATGAAATGATAGCTTCTTTACAATATCGTATTCTTTTCATAAAAATACCATGAAGTTCATTTTTCATCGTTTAATCAATTCCCACACTTCTAAATAAGTTTATCTTGATCACTAAACTTATAGAAATCAAATTGAATGAATTTTCACACATGAAATGATAACGTTTTCAAATACCGTATTCTTGCGCTTTAATACCTTCAACTTTAGCATGTCGTGTTTTACCTCTAAACGTCATCAAAACTTAAAACAAGTCACGAGGTAATGACCTACCTCTACACACATACAAATATAACCCTAACTGATAAATGTCAAAACATAGAATACGACATTACAGGACTTTTCACTAAAATACTATATTCTTTATAACCTTTACTTGAAAGCTTTAAGTTGTATAAAATTTTAAATAAAATGAAAGCACGATAGGTCATGGACATCGATCGTTTATCTAAACTGTCTTGTGGTGTCTAGGCAAGTATGTCTAGGCTAGTGGTTTTTAATTAGGCCCACGACTGTGGTTCCTTCACACTTACCTGGCACTTACCTGGCCGCAATTGACGGTGAAAGGCGATTTGAGGTTTCTAATGACTCATCGTTTAGACCTTAGAAATAAGCTAGTTGGCTTAGGAAACCCTAATTTCACGTCCCGCTTCCCAAAGTACGCTAAAGTGGGCACGTGACATAGCCTACCATGCTACCTGTGGATAGGAAAAATCCTTCCACAGTCATATTACGGCTGTGGAGATATCAAGAACAGGAAAGTAAACTAACTACCTAGTACATGTCCATAAGCCAGAGTAAAAAGAATTAAGAGATAACAATATGCGGAATCCAAACATACAATAAATGAAACACCTGGAGTGAAACTACGTACCGACAGGAACTTCACCGCTCGTCTAACAGCGGCAAAACTCCTAATCAGTCTGCAGCAAGGTAGAAGAATCTGGGCCATGCAAAACCCAGACGTCAGCGCGTCAAGTCATCAAGTAATAACATAGTAAACAGGCAATCGAATATAAACATGAATAAAGCAAGGGTAACAATAATATAAACCAGAGTAGTACAGGGTAGTGTGCAGTGGGTAAACTAGATTGTTCTATCAGGTTCTCTGTTCTAAAGTCTTTGAAACCAAATTGATGAATCATCGATGTAACTCAATAGTATCCCGTACATACCCGGGACCACGGCCACAATATTCTCGGCTGCAGCCGAGACATGCCGCTAGGCACAAAACAGGAATGTGTACACTCGATAGTATCCCGTATATACCCGGGACCACAGCCACAATATTCTCGGCTGAAACCGAGACATGCCGCTAGGCACAAAAAAGGAATGTGTACACTCAATACAGGTAGTGAAATGTCGAGTTACAAGTCAGATTTCACCTTTGATTTCCCCATACCCCCAAGTTATATGTGTATGTCAAGTCAGGTATCCAGTAATCAAGAAACTAATGCCAACACAGGATCAGGTAAATAGGTTTGTCTGGATAGACAACAGGAACGGTCCATGAGGACTACATGTTATGTTTGTTGGCATTAGACACAAGATCAGGTAACAGGTAAAGCTATGGTACATCAGGTCAAGCCAGGTAATGTATAAAGGTGTCATGTCATGTCAAGAGTGTACGGTACCATGTCATGTCAAGTAGGAAGTGTAACAGGTCATGTCAGGAAGCACAAGATGTCATGTGGGTGCTCATAATCAAACTAACATAAGCATGTGTATAAATAAACAAGTATGAGTACTATCAGAATAATAAACTGGAACAAGTAATATGATATGCAAATAGATATAATTTCAAGGATATGGATGCACAGTTATCGATTAGGGTTATATTTATAGTTCCAATATTAATTAGGATGCAATTTATTAAACATGGAGTGTTAATATCACATTATTATGTAGTAATGTGATCTATGGATGCAATTATATGTATCATAAATACGATGGATGCAAACGGGTATCCGAAAAGTTATAAAACTATAAAATGGTAATGTGGGATGTACAACTAAGCAATATGTGATATAAATATTGATATAATAATATTAAATTGGATAGCATATTCAAAGCGATTAATAACTATAAAAGTGGTATTGATTAACCATGCACAAGAAAGTTCCGTTCAGAAATTCAGCGTCACCCTAATTTGTAAAATAGCTTAAAAATAACAAACGTTCTCCAAAAGCGACATGTCTTATACCAAAACAAAGATAATTCACTAAGGTTTTCATTTTTATAAATATAAGCATCTCTGGTTCTCCCTACAAAAAGTTATGAATATTCGAAGTTGAAAGTTTGCTGCTGGAATTTCCCTGGACAGCAGTTTGGAGACATTTTCATTTGCATTTTACATTATTTAAACAATTTATTTTGCTAGTAAATATTTCATATAGTTATAGTATTCTGAGTTAGCTTCGTAACGAACTAAAGAACGTATACTAATGATTTTTCTATGATTTATAATGAATTTTATAAGGTAAGGTGTACAGTAAATTTCAGATTTGTCGTACCGCTTTTTCAACGACGTTTCATGTGTAAACTATAATATTTTCAAATATATAATATTATAAAATGAAGATTATAAACTAATTAAAGATAATAATAAGAAATATTACGACGATATATATTTTAATTGATATGGATGCAATATAATGTAATCTAGTATGTCACAAGATAAGTTTTCATGATCTAGATTTAATATGATATAAACGGATGCAAACGGAACATCGAAACGTTATAAAATTAAACATGGGGCACTAAATTTAAACTATAGGTATGGTATTTATTTAGATAGGTATAAAATGAATTATATAGCATGTAGCAAGATTAACTTGCCTCGATGGGTCGTGAATCGGGAAAACGGAACGTTAACCGTCGGCGGGGAAAACTCGCGACGGGCGCACGGTTCACGGAATGAATCAAAACGACGAACAAAGGAACCACACGGGTCGGGGTACCTCGCTGGAACGTCGTGAAGCATCACCGACATGACGGAATTCCGGCAACAAAAGAACAGTTAAAAAAAAAAGAGAAACGAGACATGAAGTAAGAAGAGAAAGAATGATAAAGAGAAGTACGAGAGAATATATGAGAGAGAGAGAGAAAAAGTGGAGAGAGAGAGAGAGTGAGAGAGAGAAGAGGGAGAGAGAGAAAGTGGAGAGATAGAGAGAGAGAGAGAGCGAGAAGTGGGGCCCACGGGGTTAAAGGGAAGGTTGCGATTGGCTAAGAGAATAAATTGAGAAGGATATAAAAGATTGTAAAAATATTATATGGTTAACTAAATTATATATGATGGTTTAAATATATTAAAATCTGGGATTTTAGCGCAAAGTAAAACATTTCCAAATCGCGCCCGGGTCGGGTCCAAAAATTTGAAATTGAAATAATAGAATTTTAGGCGGGATCCAAAATTTAAAATGAAGTGTTTTATGATCAAAAAGCATACCCCCAAAACGGACACACGTACGTGCACGTAGCGTCCAAACTTGCCCGTTTCACTGAACGGGACGAGAACACGATGCACGGACGCTACAACAGGGTTAGGGGTGTCAAGCAGGCCAAGATGAATATTTTTAATTCTATTTTAGATGCCAAAAATTGTTATATGCAGAAATTAATTTCCGGGTAGAATTTACAATAATTAACCATCAAGCAAGATAAATGAAATAAGTGCCACACTACGTTCGAACGGTAACTGAAATTAGTAGCATTAGGCTCGGGTGTTACATTATACCCAACCACAAAAAGAATTTCGTCCTCGAAATTCTAAGAATACAAAGATAGATAACTACAAGAAAAGGTGAGGAAACTTCTGCCGGATTTCATCTTCTCATTCCCAAGTGTACTCTCCATGCGAGTGATTACTCCAAGAAACAAGCACAAGAGGGATTATCTTGTTCTTAAGAACCTTTTCCCTTCGATCCCTGATTCCAATCGGTCGCTCCTCAAAAGTCAAGTCTTCTCGTACTGTTAGCTCCGAATGATCCAATACGTGTGTTTCATCTCGAACATACCTACGGAGTTGAGATACGTGAAACACATCGTGCATATTCGCCAAGGACTGCGGTAATGCCAAACGATACGCTACCTCACCAACACGCTCCAAGATCTCAAAGGGTCCAACGAATCGAGGACTAAGCTTTCCTCGACTTCCAAAACGAATCACCCCTCTAGTCGGTGATATCTTCAAGAATACCAAATCACCCACGGCGAACTCTAGAGGTCTTCTTGACGTATCTGCCCAACTCTTCTGTCGGTCCTGTGCTGCCTTCATATGATTTCTGATAGGGTTAACCTTCTCAACTGTCTGCACAACCAAATCTGGTCCCAATAATATTCGTTCACCGACATCGTCCCAACAAACAGGTGAACGGCATTTACGACCATACAAAGCTTCAAATGGAGCCATCTGAATAGTTACCTGAAAACTGTTGTTGTAAGACAACTCCACCAAAAGTAGATGATCCTCCCAAGACCCCTTGAAGTCCAACCTGCATGCTCTCAATGTATCCTCAAGAGTTTGGATCGTTCTCTCCGACTGACCATCAGTTTGAGAATGGTAAGCTGTGCTAAACTTCAATCGAGTCCCCAAACTTTCCTGTAGACTCCGCCAAAAGTGTGATAAGAACCGAGTGTCCCGATCGGACACGATGCTCACCGGTACTCCATGCAATCTTACAATCTCTTGCATGTACCGCTCTGCCAAAGTCTCTGTTGATTGACCAACCCGAAAAGGAATAAAATGAGCTGCCTTGGTCAATCGGTCAACAATCACCCATATAGTATGGTTGCCTTTTGGACTTCGCGGTAAAACCGTCACGAAATCCATGGTTATATGTTCCCACTTCCACTGAGGAATCGGAAGTGGTTGCAATAAACCAGCAACCCTTTGATGTTCAGCCTTAACTTGCTGACACACCAAGCACTTTGCCACAAAGCGAGCAATCTCCCGTTTCATGCCTTCCCACCAGAAATGTTGTCGAATATCTCGGTACGTCTTTGTGCCTCCTGGATGTACAGAATAAGCTGAACTGTGTGCCTCCTTCATAAGCTCTTCACGAATATCTCCCTTTGGCACACACAAACGGGTACCAAACCTCAACGAACCATCTTCGGGGATTAATAAATCTGTTCGTAGTCCGGCTTCAACCTGTCCTCGAAACTTTTGCAGTCTAGGGTCCTGCGATTGTGCTGCTTTAATATTCTCGATCAATGATGATTGTACTTGCAGCTGCATCAACTGTCCCGTAGAATGAGATAGCACAACCTCCAAGTCAAATCTTCGAAAATATTCAACGATCTCCTTCTGCGTAGTTAACACCTGAATTGCTGGTAACCGACTAAGCGCATCCGGCACGACGTTAACCTTCCCCGGATGGTACTTAAGATCAAGATCGTAGTCAGCCATCAGCTCCAACCATCTACGCTGCCTCATACTAAGATCCTTCTGTGTGAACACATACTTCAAGCTCTTATGATTAGTAAAAACTTTGACCCTTTCGCCCAGAAGGTAGTGTCTCCAAACCTTCAAAGCGAAAGTCACAGCCGCAAGTTCCAAGTCATGGGTCTTCAACTGTCTCGATGCGTATGCTGCAACCTTCCCATGCTGCATCAAAACACATCCCAATCCTTTCCCAGATGCGTCGTTGTGAATCACCAATCCTCCGGAATTGTCTGGCAAGGTCAGAATAGGGGCGGTTATCAACTTCTGCTTCAACGTCTCGAAAGCGAACGCACACTTATCCGTCCGTACAAAAGGTACCTCCTTGCGCGTAAGCTTGGTTAACGGCTCCGCTGGACGAGCAAAGTTCTCCACAAATCTTCTGTAATACCCGGCGAGTCCAAGAAAGCTTCTTATCTCCGCAATATTCTTTGGAATCGGCCAAAACTCGCACTTGCTCATCTTCGCATATAACTTCTCCTGTCTCAACGTCCGCAGCGCGATCTTCAAATGCTCAGAATGTTCCTCAAAACTCTTCGAATAAACCAGAATATCGTCAATAAAAAAAAACCACGATAAACTGGTCCTAGAACGGTGAAAAGATTCGGTTCATCAAGTCCCTGAATACTGCCGGCGCATTCGTTACTCCGAAGGGCATCACTAAATACTCATAATGTCCATACCGAGTTCGGAATGCCGTCTTGCAAATATCTTCTGTTTTCACTCGGACCTGATGACATCCGGATCGCAAATCCAGCTTCGAGAATACCCTCGCGCCACTAAGCTGCTCGAAAAGTTCGCCAATGCGAGGGATCGGGTACTTGTTCTTAATAGTCACCCGGTTTAATTCTCGATAGTCGATGCACATCCTTCTTGTGCCATCCTTCTTCTTTACTAGAAGAACTGGAGCTCCCCAAGGCGAGTTACTGCTTCGAATCCAACCTTTCTCAAGCAATTCAGCAACCTGTTTCTTGACTTCTTCCAATTCTACTGGCGCCATTGGATAATACGCTTCGGATACTGGCGCTGCCCCAGGAATAAGATCAATTGCGAACTCCACGTCTCTCTTTGGCGGTAAACCCGATATATCTTCAAACACGTCCATAAAATCACGAACAACAGCCGGCTCTTCACTTTCACCACTTCCATTGATGCAAGAATATTATTTGTCGGCCTAGCCCTAAACTCGACTGGCCCGACAGAAAAACTCCCCTTCATCCCAGATAAACTCTGCTGCTCTCAGCTGCCGCAAGTACTTGTGAGAAAGTGGTCAAACCCAGGGAGACAATCTGCCTCTGGATGTCCACGTCTAGGCTGCACATGAACCTCCGTGCCCTGTCTGCATCGTTGGCAACTAAAGGTCCAGCAAAACTACTGAGTCTCGTCCATTCTGCTGCATGCACATCTACGGGTGCTCCCTTCTGCTTTAGTCCGATGAACTTCTCTTCCATTTCCTCCCGTGCAGTCCGCGGGAAGAACTTCTCCAGGAAACTCTTCAAAAAATCCACCCACTTGATCGGCTTGGGCAAACGGTTCTCTTCTACAAGCCACCATTCTCGGGCGTAATCCACTAACTGAATGCGTACCACATCAACTCTTTCTCATCTGGAATCTGTGCCGCAATAAGCAAATTCTCTGTGTCAACTAGCCACTGCTCTGTTGCAACGGCTCCTCCAATCCAGTAAATGTATACGGACCCAAACGTCTGAAATCTGCTACTGTCCCTACTCGGTCAACTGGCTTAGCTCCAACATTGTTCACAGACTGCTGAACGATCTGCAAACCTTTCTGAAACGAGTCCGCTTGCTGCTGGATCAGCTCGGTCTGTTTCTTTTGATTCTCCAGCATTCCCCTTATCACTCCAAGCATGGAGGCTTCGTCCACACGCCTTGGTACGTCTTCAAATTCTTACCGGCCATATTCCTGAACTC
This sequence comes from Agapanthus africanus, assembly GCA_030015575.1. Taxonomy (NCBI): domain Eukaryota; kingdom Viridiplantae; phylum Streptophyta; class Magnoliopsida; order Asparagales; family Amaryllidaceae; genus Agapanthus; species Agapanthus africanus. The sequence continues at coordinate 413,451,609 of CM057338.1, read as the reverse complement.
AAAACACCCAACATTAGCATGATGATAGATTCTGAATATAGATCAAGGCTAGAACTCCAAGATACTTAAACAGAGTGCCGTATTGTAACTATGCCGCGGTATCATAGCCACAATTAGATAACTCTACCCAAGTCGCCTAAGTCCTAGAGATAACAAGGATTCAGGTTTCGAGTCGATATGCAAAGGAAGTTGCAAATCGTAAAAGATATAATCAGGAAGAATGTGATTCAAGAATGGTAAACGGTAAGGTGGTAGGACATGTTTCCTAAACACGGGTATTCAGATTCGTGTATTGGGTACAACACCCAACTACAAAAGAATCAACCCGACTATCCTATGGCTCTGATACCAAAAAAACCATGTCACGCCCCGCTTCCCAAAGTATGCTAAAGTGGGCACGTGACATAGCCAACCATGCTACCTGTGGATAGGAAAAATCTTTCCACAGTCACATTACGGCTGTGGAGATATCAAGAACAGGAAAGTAAACTAACTACCTAGTACATGTCCATAAGCCAGAGTAAAAAGAATCAAGAGATAACAATATGCGGAAGCCAAAAGATATAATAAATGAAACACCTGGAGTGAAACTACGTACCGACAGGAACCTCACCGCTCGTCTAACAGCGGAAAAACTCCAAATCAGTCTGCTGCAAGGTAGAAGATCTGGGCCATGCAAAACCCAGACGTCAGCGCGTCAAGTCATCAAGTAATAACATAGTAAACAGGCAATGCGAATATAAATATGAATAAAGCAAGAGTAACAATAATATAAATCAGAGCAGTACAGGGTAGTGTGCAGTGGGTAAACTAGATTGTTCTATCAGGTTCTCTGTTCTAAAGTCTTTGAAACCAAATTGATGAATCATCAATGTAACTCAATAGTATCCCGTACATACCCGGGACCACGGCCACAATATTCTCGGCTGCAGCTGAGACATGCCGCTGGGCACAAAACAGGAATGTGTACACTCGATAGTATCCCGTACATACCCGGGACCACGGCCATAATATTCTCGGCTAAAACCGAGACATGCCGCTAGGCACAAAACAGGATTGTGTACATCCAATACAGGTAGTGAAATGTCGAGTTACAAGTCAGATTTCACCTTTGATTTCCCCATACCCCCAAGTTATATGTGTATGTCAAGTCAGGTATCCAGTAATCAAGAAACTAATGCCAACACAGGATCAGGTAAATAGGTTTGTCTGGATAGACAACAGGAACGGTCCATGAGGACTACTTGTTATGTTTGTTGGCATTAGACACAAGATCAGGTAACAGGTAAAGCCATGGTACATCAGGTCAAGCCAGGTAATGTATAAAGGTGTCATGTCATGTCAAGAGTGTACGGTACCATGTCATGTCAAGTAGGAAGTGTAACAGGTCATGTCAGGAAGCACAAGATGTCATGTGGGTGCTCATAATCAAACTAACATAAGCATGTGTATAAATAAACAAGCATGAGTACTATCAGAACAATAAACTGGAACATGTAATATGATATGCAAATAGATATAATTTCAAGGATATGGATGTACAGTTATCGATTAGGGTTACATTTATAGTTACAATATTAATTAGGATGCAATTTATTAAACATGGAGTGTTAATATCACATTATTATGTAGTAATGTGATCTATGGATGCAATTATATATATCTTAAATGCGATGGATGCAAACGGGTATCCGAAAAGTTATAAAACTATAAAATGGTAATGTGGGATGTACAACTAAGCAATATGTGATATAAATATTGATATAATAATATTAATATGGATAGCATATTCAAAGCGATTAATAACTATAAAAGTGGTATTGATTAACCATGCACAAGAAAGTTCCGTTCAGAAATTCAGCGTCACCCTAATTTGTAAAATAGCTTAAAAATAACAAACGTTCTCCAAAAGGGACGTGTCTTATACCAAAACAAAGATAATTCAATAAGGTTTTCAGTTTTATAAATATAAGCATCTTAGGTTATCCCTACAAAAAGTTATGAACATTCGAAGTTGAAAGTTTGTTGCTGGAATTTCCCTGGACAGCAGTTTGGAGACATTTTCATTTTCATTTTACATTATTTAAACAATTTATTTTTCAAGTAAATATTTCATATAGTTATAGTATTCTGAGTTAGCTTCGTAACGAACTAAAGAACGTATACTAATGATTTTTCTATGATTTATAATAAATTTTATAAGATAAGGTGTACAGTAAATTTCAGATTTGTCGTACCGCTTTTTCAACAACGTTTCATGTGTAAACTATAATATTTTCAAATATATAATATTATAAAATGCAGATTATAAACTAATTAAAGATAATAATAAGAAATATTACGGCGATATATATTTTAATTGATATGGATGCAGTATAATGTAATCTAGTATGTCACAAGATAAGTTTTCATGATCTAGATTTAATATGATATAAACGGATGCAAACGGAACATCGAAACGTTATAAAATTAAACATGGGCATTAGATTTAAACTATAGGTATGGTATTTATTTAGATAGGTATAAAATGAATTATATAGCATGTAGCAAGATTAACTTGCCTCGATGGGTCGCGAATCGGGAAAACGGAACGTTAACCGTCGGCTGGGAAAACTCGCGACGGGCGCACGGTTCACGGAATGAACCCAAACGACGAACAAAGGAACCACACGGGTCGGGGTACCTCGCTGGAACGTCGTGAAGCGTCACCGGCACGACGGAATTCCGGCAACAAAAGAACAGTTAAAAAAAATGAGAAACGAGACATGAAGCAAGAAGAGAAAGAATGATAAAGAGAAGTACGAGAGAATATATGAGAGAGAGAGAGAAAAAGTGGAGAGAGAGAGAGAGCGAGAGAGAGAAGAGGGAGAGAGAGAAAGTGGAGAGATAGAGAGAGAGAGCGAGAGAGAGAGAAGTGGGGCCCACGGTGTTAAAGGGGAGGTTGCGATTGGCTGAGAGAATAAATTGAGAAGGATATAAAAGATTGTAAAAATATTATATGGTTAACTAAATTATATATGATGGTTTAAATATATTAAAATCTGGGATTTTGGCGCAAAGTAAAACATTTTCAAATCGCGCCCGGGTCGGGTCCAAAAATTTGAAATTGAAATAATAGAATTTTAGGCGTGATCCAAAATTTAAAATGAAGTGTTTTATGATCGAAAAGCATACCCCCAAAACGGACACACGTATGTGCACGTAGCCGTCCAAACTCGCCCGTTTCACTGAACGGGACGAGAACACGATGCACGGACGCTACAACAGGGTTAGGGGTGTCAAGCAGGCCAAGATGAATATTTTTAATTCTATTTTAGATGCCAAAAATTGTTATATGCAGAAATTAATTTCCGGGTAGAATTTACAATAATTAACCATCAAGCAAGATAAATGAAATAAGTGCCACACTACGTTCGAACGGTAACTGAAATTAGTAGCATTGGGCTCGGGTGTTACACCTAACAACTAAAATACGGAAAACTATACTCTTTTGCAAATAAATACCCTATATTTATAAAACCGTTTTCCTAAATGAAAAGTATTTGTTAAACCTAAGCAAAACGCCGCTATAACCCACTTTTGGGGAACCCGTTAGGGATAGTACGGTTCATCGTGCACCCGCGTGCTAGTACTGCGAGATTCAGACCTCCGCAAGGAGCATTCGATCTCGAAAGGTTTAAAATACAGCATTTAAGAATAATGTGATTTTGGAAACTAAAATATTTATTTAAAATTATTCTTGTATTAATATATATTTAAATACCATTTAGACACCTATTTTATCATAATATAAAGTTTCCACTTTTTCCTAAAATTCCAAGATTAAAGGTTACATTAAAATACCATGAAATTCTAATAAAACAATTAATACTTTTATTAGGATATATTCACTAGAATAACACAAATAAAATTCACACCAATTATAACTATAAAGACGAATATTGAATACTTGAGGTGTATTTTGAAAACTATACAATAGTACTTTTTACATAAAACCCCTCAAGTTTTATAAATTACAAAAAGGCCCCTAACAATTATTGAACTTCCAATTACATTTCTTTTGGTTTGACTCGGGTTAGAGTCAGATTATTTCTGACTTGAATATGATTCAAGTCAATCTATATTCTTTATATTCCAACTTAATATGAATACATGAATCCCAGAATCCAGTTAACAATCTACTCGACTGAACCGAACCATGGATATTCCTTTTACATGTTTCCCAGTATTCCATTTACATGACTCTACGGTTATAACCGTTTCCTGATATCATGGTTTCGGTCAGTCGATCAGTCTATCATGCAATTAATACAAGGTTACAAGATAACAATACAAACAAGACATCGTGGGGTTTAAGGGGTAGATTGGTACGGAAGGTGTTAAAGGTGGCACGAGACGGTAAGATTAAGACACCTAACCTGAATCCAATTGCCGTTGTTCCGGGTTGTATAACAGAGTCTTGTACTTCCATTTGCCCTGGTCTCTAGCATACTGAGACCCCTCTCGTATACACTGGCATCCTTCTGTACCAAACTACAACAACAGCGTTAACACCATACTACTATAATATGACAATACAATACAACATTAAAATCTACTCTCTCTCTCTTACTCTCTGTCTATTTCTTCCTTATCTTTGGGACTTACCGAGCTACCTGTTCGCTGACGACATTCTATTTCTTTCTTCTTTGAATGTCGTCAGGTGCGTTGGACCAAGTTGAGATCAAGCCCACCAGTGAAGATTTAGAGCAGTTCTACGAAGATCCCGAGCTCTAGATATTGTACCTTGTTCTTTCCAGTATTTTCATTTACTGTTATGCCAATGTTTAGGCATTGCTTTTCATTTCAGTTGTATTTTCTTTTCATGCATTGTACAAAGAATGTTCTTAATAAAAGTTGCTGTTATTTCTATATCATTTGTCTTTTGTGATTTACTTTATATTGCTTAGTTACGCTTAGCGTATGTACTTCTGAGTATATACATAGCGGGCCTCGTCGCGCCCACTTCGCCGTACACTGGGAAGCGGGGCGTGACAGGTTTTGTTGGTGGCCCATGCAGGTCAGAGCTGTATGAATCCCTGTCATGCAGTTCTGGTCTGCGTGAACAACCTAAGCAATATAACATAAGAACCAGCAACTAAAACATTCTTTACAATTCATGTTCTCTGAATCTTGCAAATCTCTATTCCTTGAATCTTATCATTCCATGTATTTGAATCTGTCCTAACCCAAATTTTTCCTTCAGGGTTATGGATTCCCCGAACAATACCAGCACTAACGTCAACAACACCCCACCAGCACTACCTCTCACACCAGCTGTTCCTGCACCACCCACTGAGCAAACGATGCTAGTTGAGGCGATCCGCAGTCTTCTCGAGGGACAGCAACAAATTTTGAACCGTCCTGAGGCCGATGCACAGGGAGTAAAGCAATTCAGGGCTTTGCACCCAAAGCAGTTCTCTGGTAAGGAAGCCCCCTTGAAGCGGAAGAATGGGCACAAAGCATCGAAGACGATCTGGCAGCAGCTTAAGTGCCAAACAACGCTTGGGTCCGTGTAGCAAAACTACAGCTCACGGATAATGCTCGCAATTGGTGGAAGGTGGAAGAAACCCGTCTGGTACATCCGATTGAATGGAAAACATTTCGCGAGAAGTTCGACGCGAAATATTTCCCTGTGACTGCCAGGTTCGCTATGGAGCAGCAGTTTATTCATCTACAGCAAGAATCAATGTGGGACAAATCGGTAGATGAATACGATGTTGAGTTCACCATGTTGAGCCGATTCGCGGCACACTTGATACCGACGGACGAGATCAGAGCCCGTCGTTTTCAGCAAGGTTTGGACACAGAGATTAAGGCTACTCTAGTCACAGGAAAGTTTTTGACTCATGAGGAAGCCCTAGAAGCTGCCCGCAGTTATGAGGCAGTAATAAAAGAGAGGGACAGACCTCAGTCTGCAGGAGTCAAGCACCCTGCCAACCAGATGGCTGGTGGAGCCTCTTCCAGGCCATCGTTTGAACCCAGGAGGACTGAAGAAATTTGCCATTACTGCCAAAGAAAGGGACATTTGTGGAAGGACTGTAGATGCGCAAAAAGCCTGTGTCTAATTTGTGGCGCATCCAACCACGGAATTGGGAACTGTCCTTACAACAGCAACTCATCTCACACATACACCAACCAACCGCAGCGGCCAACCATCAAGGCTCTTGCAACTCGTCCTGCACTACCTGCTCCACCACCTGCACAGCCTGCTCGCCAATTCCAGCAGGCAATGAGGGACATGTCTAGAGGGCAGAGAAATAGGCCTCAAAGGTGGAATGTGCCTCCAGCTAGAAGGAATATACCACGGCGACAGACCTTCACTTTAGAAGCCGTAGAAGCCGAGACTGTAGGTCAAGGAAACACCGGTAAGCCTTTTTCATCATCATAACACTTTTATTAGCCAAACTTCCTAGCACTGTTATACACTTTTCTTTTACAAATTTCGAGGACGAAATTTTTATAAGGAGGGTAGAATGTAACAACCCTAATTTTCATATATATTTTTCTGTACAATTTTTTTAAAAAAATTAATCCATAAAGAAGTATTTTAATCTAAACACAAAATATATATATATATATATATATAATTAATTATTTTGTTTCATTTTTTAGTGTATATAAAATTGTTTTAAAATTAAAGTGTACTTGGAATATTTAATATGGCTGATATCATTTTAAGTATCTACTTTTCTACAATAATTAAAAGAAGGAGCTTGTGGCTCATTGGTAATACATTGCACCGCTGAACCAAGCCACCAGAGTTCGAATCCCATGTCCCACATAATTTTTATATCATTTTGTTTTAATTTTTTTGGGAAGTCAAACGAACAAACAACCATAACTCACAAATTAATGCAATTTATAAAAAATAAAGTATACCAAAATTCCCCCCAGACAAAAACACACCCAACGAGACCCGACTCGGCCCAGACTCGGCCAAATCGGCCGGCGACGCCGGCCGGAGTCGGCCGGTCGGCCGAGTCGTCAACACGGAAAAATTCCGTGTTGACTTGGTCATACCCCCTGCATACTTTATTTTTTGTGAACAGTTACCAAATTCCCATTAAACCTCTTTTAATCCCAAATTTAATGAAATTTTAATGAATTTTTATATTTTTTAATATTTTTTTTTAATCCAAACCTTAACCCTAGCCTATCCCTATATAAAGACCCCTACCCTCTACCTTTTCACCTCACAACTCTAAGTCCACTCTCCTAAATTCTCGAGAACTTGGTACGAAGAGCGAGAAGCGAAGCGCTGCCGAAACCGACGACGGATTCCGTCGATCGGACTAGAACTTTCGCAACGTTTTCGACGCACCGACGACCACTACTTCCCTTAGCCTCCTTAGCTTGTCCAAACCCGTAAGTCCCATCTCTTCTATCTCTCTTCTCTTTAATATAAAAATACGACTTTTTGGAACCCGACGGAAATTGGAACAAAACGATTTCCGATTCGGTTTTTCTGCAAATTTCCACTTGTCACCTAATACATAATACCTACCTATATTCATGTTGACTATTAATCACCCATAAACCAATTTAAACAAACTTTCTCACATGAAATGATAGCTTCTTTACAATATCGTATTCTTTTCATAAAAATACCATGAAGTTCATTTTTCTTGATTTAATCAATTCCCTCACTCCTAAATAAGTTTATCTTGATCACTAAACTTGTAGAAATCAAATTGAATGAATTTTCACACATGAAATGATAACGTTTTCAAATACCGTATTCTTGCGCTTTAATACCTTCAACTTTAACATGTCATGTTTTACCTCTAAACGTCATCAAAACTTAAAACAAGTCATGAGGTAATGACCTACCTCTACACACACACAAATATAACCCTAACTGATAAATGTCAAAACATAGAATACGACATTACAGGACTTTTCACTAAAATAGCATATTCTTTATAACCTTTACTTGAAAGCTTTAAGTTGTATAAAATTTTAAATAAAATGAAAGCACGATAGGTCATGGACATCGATCGTTTATCTAAACTGTCTTGTGGTGTCTAGGCAAGTGTGTCTAGGTTAGTGGTTTTTAATTAGGCCCACGACTGTGGTTCCTTCCCACTTACCTGGCACTTACCTGGCCGCAATTGACAGTGAAGAGGCGATTTGAGGCTTCTAATGACTCATCGTTTAGACCTTAGAAATAGGCTAGTTGGCTTAGGAAATCCTAACAACTAAAATACGGAAAACTATACTCTTTTGCAAATAAATACCCTATATTTATAAAACCGTTTTCCTAAATGAAAAGTATTTGTTAAACCTAAGCAAAGCGCCGCTACAACCCACTTTTGGGGAACCCGTTAGGGATAGTACGGTTCATCGTGCACCCGCGGGCTAGTAGTGCGAGATTCAGACCTCCGCAAGGAGTATTCGGTCTCGAAAGATTTAAAATACAGCATTTAAGAATAATGTGATTTTGGAAACTAAAATATTTATTTAAAATTATTCTTGTATTAATATATATTTAAATACCATTTAGACACCTATTTTATCATAATATAAAGTTTCCACTTTTTCCTAAAATTCCAAGATTAAAGGTTACATTAAAATACCATGAAATTCTAATAAAACAATTAATACTTTTATTAGGATATATTCACTAGAATAACACAAATAAAATTCACACCCATTATAACTATAAAGACGAATATTAAATACTTGAGGTGTATTTTGAAAACTATACAATAGTACTTTTTACATAAAACCCCCTCAAGTTTTATAAATTACAAAAAGGCCCCTAACAATTATTGAACTTCTAATTACATTTCTTTTGGTCTGACTCGGGTTCGATTCAGATTATTTCTGACTTGAATATGATTCAAGTCAATCTATATTCTTAATATTCCAACTCAATATGCATACATGAATCCTAGAATCCAGTTAACAATCTACTCGACTGAACCGAACCATGGATATTTCTTTTACATATTTCCCAGTATTCCATTTACATGACTCTACGGTTATAACCGTTTCCTAATATCATGGTTTCGGTCAGTCAGTCAGTCTATCATGCAATTAATACAAGTTTACAAGATAACAATACAAACAAGACATCGTGGGGTTTAAGGGGTAGATTGGTACGGAAGGTGTTAAAGGTGGCACGAGACGGTAAGATTAAGATACCTAACATGAATCCAATTTCCGTTGTTCCGGATTGTATAACGGAGCCTTGTACTTCCATTTGCCCTGGTCTCTAGCATACTGAGACCCCTCTCGTATACACTGGCATCCTTCTGTACCAAGCTACAACAACAGCGTTAACACCATACTACTATAATATGACAATACAATACAACATTAAAATCTACTCTCTCTCTCTTACTCTCTGTCTATTTCTTCCTTATCTTTGGGACTTACCGAGCGACCTGTTCGCTGACGACATTCTATTTCTTTCTTCTTTGAATGTCGTCAGGTGCGTTGGACCAAGTTGAGATCAAGCCCACCAGTGAAGATTTGGAGCAGTTCCACGTAGATCCCGAGCTCTAGATATTGTACCTAGTTCTTTCCAGTATTTTCATTTACTGTTATGCCAATATTTAGGCATTGCTTTTCATTTCAGTTGTATTTTCTTTTCATGCATTGTACAAAGAATGTTATTAATAAAAGTTGCTGTTATTTCTATATCATTTGTCTCTTGTGATTTACTTTATATTGCTTAGTTACGCTTAGCGTATGTACTTCTGAGTATATACATAGCGGGCCTCGTCGCGTCCACTTCGCCGTATACTGGGAAGCGGGGCGTGACACCAACCCCTCTGTCCTAATGGACGCTGGAAAACATACAATACTCTGTATAAGTCCTTTGAGTCTAACTACTCATTCCCTGTGTGTCGTAGGTTGAAAACTGTACTTATGGTTAAGAAGAATTACACCGCTGTTTAATGCTCCTTACCTAACCATCCACTGATATAGGTAAATGTCATAGACATGATTTCAAAAAGTTATATCTCACTTTATAAAAATAAACGTACAGATATATCAATTTGAAATTTGTGCATTACAACGGATATTCAAAACCAAATATTTGCCGTCCGGCAAACAACCCAGGTGATTTCCTCAAATATCACCAATTACAACGAATCCCGATATAATGAGGATGATCACCCAATTTCCAATAACTTACTCCTACTCATCATCTGTAAAACCATACAGATGTGAGAATCATACCTGGTAAATACATACCCTGGAGCAAGGACTGATTGGGAAATCAGTTTTCTATTAACAATACACAGTGAAACTGAAACATGTAAATGTTTTGAAGGGGTATCCGGGTATTCCTAGTAACGCCTCTTCCATTATCCGATTCATGACTATAACCGTATATTTCCTTACCATCTCTCCAAATCCCTTTATTTGTCTTTAGTCGTTACCTTCTGTACACCTTCGTTAGGCTAAATGGTTTTCTTCCTTCCCTACCGTTCGGTACCAGCCTATGGTTTGGAAGAAGACTATCCAATAAGCGTAATAGGTGTACTGTCCTAATCCTAGGAACACTCGCAATACGAGAGAAGGTAAAGATAATAGACAACTGAATAAACCTTATTCCTATTTCTCCTGAACCAGAATCCATCCCCGAACTGGAACAAGTTCCTTCGAGTTCGTATATAACCATACGATGGAGTATCCAAATAACTGTGGATCTTCGTAGTGATACGGAGTGTTCTGGAGAAATACAAAGGTGAAGTAGGAGTGGTAATGAAATACTTGGTTTGGTCGTGAATAGCAGTCACAATTTACTTTGCCCTCCTTCTAATCCTTTTATTTGTCTTTACTTGATACCTTTTGTACACCACACTTAGGCTAATCGGCTTTCTTCATTCCCTACCGTTCGGCACCTGCCTATGGTTTGGAAGAAGACTATCCAATTAGCGTAATAGGTGTACCGTCCTAATCCAAGGAACACTCGCAACCTGAGAGAAGGTAAAAGGAAAAGACAACTTAATAGTCCTATTCGTTTTCTCCAGAACCGGAAACCATCCTCGAATCTGGAACAAGTTCCTTCGAGTTCGTATATAACGATACGATGGTTTTATCCAATGGAAGCGGATGTTCGTAGTAATACAAGGTGTTCTGGAGAAATGGGTAAAAGAACGAGTGGCAATGAGGTATGCAACTCTGACAATCCAAAAGCCAGTGTTATAAGAAGGTTCGGTCAACTTGGTCACTGAGTCATAATCTAGGGTCGGGCCATGGTCGCTGCTAAGAGAGAGAGAAAAGAAACACTCTGCGTGCACTTTAACCTAGATCAGAATGGTTACCAATTTATCTAATCAGGAAACCTCCCACTGTAACCTCAAATTCTCCTCCAAACCTGAAAGAAGAATTAGTCGGGATCACCCGAGGAGTAAACCAACTCATCAGTGAGAATCGGGATCCAACTATCATCGCATGATAATATGATGGAATCCACTCATGTTATCATACTCCAGAAGGTATGCGCATATCTGGCAAATTTCAGTTTCTTTAGAAACTCCCGATGTGATTTTTACCCCATGCTCTTATGACCTTGACGAAGGACAACAAATCATAAGTCACATGTCAAGTTCTACTCGTCATTGTCCAGGTTAATTTGAACCCACCCATACAAGCCCTTGACGAAGGCCAACAAGGCTGTACGACTGTCCCAAACCAACACATCTATCTATGCAATAGAAAGGTAACAAGCAGCTACCATACACTATGCCTTGACGAAGGTCAACAAACATAGCATGAATACTAAGTGCTACCCGTCTGAAATGACGGAGGGCTACGAATGGTTTTTGGCGAAAAACCTTTAACGTAATGAACTTGATATCGTTGAAGGAACCGGATAGCTTTTTATAAAAATATAGTGGCAAAAACTTTTGCTAAAGAGGTCACTCCCGGTGAAGGGATGTCGGCTCTTTCCCCGTAGAATGAGGTGCAGGATATTCCAACTGAATACCATGATGCAAAGCAAAAAGGCAATCATCTATAGTAAAGTTATTACCCTGATGCAAACTTCTGTCCAAGGGGTCACTCCCGGTGAAGGGATCTCGGCCCTTGCCTCGTCGACTGAGGTGCTGGATATTCATAACCGAATACCACTGTGCAAAACAAAAGAGAACGTCCTTGCAATAACAGCTTTTTGAAAAATGTTCCAACAACATCAGAATAGGTTTTTTTAGCTTGCATTGATTCGAATCAATGCAGTCCAATCAATTGATCACACCAATAAAGAACGAAAATACGATGTACGTATATGCCATTCGCATTCGCCACTGGGTCCCGTCATCACCCGTTAGGTTACTTAACTAACGACAGAGCGGGGACTGGACTAGCGCGGATGTAAAACATATACAACATCTACTAGTATATATATCAATATATAATAATCGCTCAAGGCGTGATAAAATGCAACATCACAGAAATGTAATAAGCATCACAGAACAATACAGATAAACTGGGAGCCCCGAGTTTCATAGAGCCGCTACTGAAATCCGACGTTCCCCTGGTCGTGTGGATAGCCTGTGCAATGAAATCCTAGACCCCTACGGGCGCGGCAAGTTACTCGCCAAAACCTGAAGCGAGGCATCCCCTTTCATCAAAGTGAATGGATCACCCAGCACTTCATGGAACCCGGTAACTTGAGCACCCCTCCTTGGGTCAACCTATACCCCCTACGAGTGCGGCGAATAGATCACTAATTCTAGAGTGAAGCCCCCTCTGTCTCAAAGCTATGAGATGTGGGCCCGTTGCCCTATAGAACCCGGCTATCCGTGCACCCCACCGCGGGGTAATTGTAGTACAGAAAATAAAATATATACAACGGGTACATCGACCTCAGCCCGGTCGTGCCCCAAAAGAATAATATACAAACATGCAGTGACAGCAGTCCACATGTCGGACGCTCGCCCCGCAATATCAAATGTACATAATAATACCAAACTGTACTACCATTGCATCCAGGCCATCCACCACGACAAATCCGCAACATCACAACACAACGCAGAACATCAACGTGAATGTCACGTTCGCAAATCCGTCTAAAAGAACAATAGCAATTAGACAAGATTTACCGCTCGAATGACATTCACGGTCGCAGATATAATGTAAGCACTGTGAACTAACATATTTAAATTTTTCGATCGACAAAATTTCCCGAAGTGGGCCCCAAGCACAAATCCAGTACCCAAACAAAATCTGGGCCCAAACAAAATATACCAGAAACCCCATTTCCAAGTCAGAGACCACTGCAGAAAAGTTGGTGCAGTGTTGCTACAGTACTGCGGCGGAACCGTGACCAAAACGTGGGTAAGGCCGCGGTTCCGCGGCGCTACAGTGAGATCTTACTACAAAATTTCTGCAGTGTTCTTAGAAAAGCCTGCATGATTTTCTGCAATACTCAAAATAATTTTTCGACGACAAAAAAAATTCGACAGAAACTGTAAAATTGGAATCGCGGTTTTGGAAATTTCGTTCGATCGATGTTTTAAATACATTAGAACAAGCTAGTAAAGTTTAATGGCATGTCTCTGATACCATGTATGTCTACGGTAGCGCCCCGACCATCTGTTCGAGGCCAAAATGCGGAAACAAAAACTTTTTCATAAACTTGAAACCGACGCTATCGCAGACTTTAACCCCGGAACGAACCATTAACCTATAACTAGCAACTAGAGAAAGGTTAGAAAATCTATACCGATCGATCCGTGTCCTTCGGTCTTTAGCCACCATCCCTAGCTCTTCGCGGCATCTCCGATCACCGGTCTACTCGTCGGAAAGGGCACCACATCTTCGAGTCTTTTTACGGTGTCACGCCCCGCATCCTAGTGTACGGGGAAGTGGACGCGACGAGGCCCGCTACGTATGTACTCAGAAGTACATACGCTAAGCGTAACTAAGCAATATAAAATAAATACACAAGAGACAAGAGTATAAAAGAACAACAACTTTTATTTATTAACATTCTTTGTACAATACATGGAAAGGAAAATACAACTGAAATAAAGATGCCTAAACAGTGGCATAACAGGAAAAGGAAAATACTGAAAAGAAAAGTGTACAATGAAATTATACTGTTGGGTCTTCGGCAAATTGCTCCAAGTCTTCCTGGGTTGGCTCAACTTCTGCCGGGTCCAAGTCACCTGACGACATTCAAAGAAGAGAGAATAGAATGTCGTCAGCGAACAGATCGCTCGGTAAGTCCCAAAGGTAAGAGGGAAGTAGAGAAGACAGAATAAGAAGAAACATTTTTAAAGTGTAAACTATTGTTGTAATATTATGTTAACGCTGTTGTTTGTAGCTTGGTACAGAAGGATGCCAGTGTATACGAGGGGAGTCTCACTTGCCAGAGACTAGGGCACGTGTAGTACAAGGAACCGTTATGCCACGGTACAACAACAATAGGATTCAGGTTAGGTGTATTAATCTGACCACCTCGTGCCACCTTTAACACCTTCCGTACCAATCTACCCCTTAAACCCCGCGATGTCTTGTTTGTATTGTTATCTTGTAAAATTGTATTGATTGTAAGATTGATTAATTGACTGACCGAAACCATGATATCAGGAAACGGTTATAACCGTAGAGTCATGTAAATGGAATACTAGGAAACATGTAGAAGGAATATCCATGGTTCGGTTTAGTCAAGTTATATAGATTGTTAACTGGATTCAGGGATTCATGTGTTCACCTTGGGTTGGAATATGAAAGAATATAGATTGACTTGAATCATATTCAAGTCAGAAATAGTCAGACTCTAACCCGAGTCAGACTAAAAAGAAGATAATTTGAAGTTCAATAATTGTTAGGGGCCTTATTGTAATTTATAAAACTTGAGGGGGTTTTATGTAAAAAGTACTATTGTATAGTTTTCAAAAATACACCTTAAGTATTTGTTATTCGTCTTTATAGTTATAATGAGTTTGGATTTTATTTGTGTTATTCTAGTGAATATATCCTAATAAAAGTATTAATTGATTTATTTGAAACTCATGGTATTTTAATGTAACTTTTAAACTTGTAAATTTTAGAAAAAGATGGAAACTTTATATTATAATAAAATAGGTGTTTAAATGATATTTATATATATATTAATACAAGAATAATTTTTAAATAATATTTTATTTTCCAAAATCTCATTTTTTTCTTAAATGCCGTATTTTAAACCTTTCGAGACCGAATGCTCCTTGCGGAGGTCTGAATCTCGCACTACTAGCCCGCGGGTGCACGATGAAGCGTACTTTCCCTAACGGGTTCCCCAAAGATGGGTTGTCGCGGCGCTTTGCTTAGGTTTAATAAATACCATTCATTTAGTAAAAACGGTTTTATAAATATAAGGTATTTCTTTAAAAAAAAGTATAACTTTCCGTATTTTATTTTCTAGGGTTTCCTAAGCCAACTAGCCTATTTCTAAGGTCTAAACGATAAGTCATTAGAAGCCTCAAATCGCCTTTTCACCGTCAATTGCGGCCAGGTAAGTGCCAGGTAAGTGGGAAGGAACCACAGTCGTGGGTCTAATTAAAAACCACTAGCCTAGACACACTTGCCTAGACACCACAAGACAGTTTAGATAAACGATCGATGTCCATGACATATCATGCTTTTATTTTAAAAGATTTTATTTAGAATTGTGTGCAACTTAAAGCTTTTAGAAAAGGTTTATAAAGAATATGGTATTTTAGTGAAAAGTCCTGTATTTTCGTATTCTATATTTTGATATTTATCAATTAGGGTTATATTTGTGTGTGTGTAGAAGTAGGTCATTACCTCGTGACTTATTTTAAGTTTTAATGAAGTTTATAGGTTAAACATGATATATTAAACTTGAAGGTATTAAAGCGCAAGAATACGGTATTTGAAAACGTTATCATTTCATGTGTGAAAATTCATTCAAATTGATTTCTACAAGTTTATTTATCAAGTTAAACATATTTAAGAGTGAGGGAATTAATTAGAACAAGAAAAATAAACTTTATGGTATTTTTATGAAAAGAATACGATTTTACAAGAAAGCTATCATTTCATGTGAGAAACTTTATTTGAATTGGTTTCTAGGTGATTAATAGTCATCATAGATAGGTTTGGGTATTATGTATTATGTGACAAGTTGAAATTTGTAGAAAAACGAATCGGAAATCGGTTTGTTCCGATTTCCGTCGGGTTCCAAAAAGTCGTATTTTCTATTAAAAGAAAAGAGAGATAGAAGAGATGGGACTTACGGTTTTGGACAAACTAAGGAGGCTAAGGGAGGTGGTGATTGTCGGTGCGTCAAAAACGTCACGAAGGTTCTACTACGATCGCCGGAATCCGTCGTCGGTTTCGGCAGCGCTTTGCTTCTCGCTCTTTGTACCGAGTTCTCGAGAATTTGGGAGAGTGGACTTAGAGTTGTGAGGTGAAATAGTAGAGGGTAGGGGTCTTTATATAGGGCTAGGCTAGGGTTAGGGTAGATGAAAAGTTAAAAAATAAAAATGTGATAAAATGTAATAAAAAATGTATTAAAAGTGGAGTAATTGGGGTTTTTAAAGAGTTCTGGAAGTTGTATGAAGCTTAAATTTTGCAGGTGCATAGGGAATATGAAAAGACACAACTTTCATGTTGTGACCATCGCCGGAATCGGCCGAATCGGGGGTGACTCGGCCGTGACTCGGTCGGAGCACTGAGTCGGCCGAGTCAAGGCCGAGTTGGCCGATTCCCGGCCGAGTCCGGTGGCCTGGATCTCCCCCGACGGTTCATCTACCCTCTGCAAGTGTTACATCTTTGGGTGTAGTGGGATTTTTGTGAGATATGCACGTGTAAACTCTTGGTATTCTAAAGGTTTTAAAAAAAATCAATATTAAAAATAATGTGGGGTATGGGATTTGAACTCTGGTGGCTTGGTTCAGCAGTGCAAGGTATTACCAATGAGCTACAAGCTCCTTCTTGTAATTATTGTGGGGAAATAGATACTTAAAGTGTTTTCAGCAACATCAATACTCCAAGTATACTTCAAATTTAACTCAAATTTATGTATACAAAAATTGGAGTGGTTACATACGGGCTCCCGCCTGTGAACCGAGGCAACTCGAACACGAAGTTTGCTAGCCGACGTGTCCAAGATTGTTGTAGAATATGTGTAGAACGCTTTGTCTCCTGGGTTAATGAAGTTGCCATTTTGGAGGTGAAGGTGGAAATGAGCTTTTGGAAATGGAGCTAAGGAATTTTTCTTTGCAAATGTAAATGAATCATCATCCCACCAAAAATTGGGACAGCCCCATATATGGCTCGGCCATGGAAAAAGAATAGGAGAGGGGTGAGCACAAGCTAGTGTGAATGGTGACCATAAGAAAAGAAAACCTCACATCAAAATCTTTTCCAATCCATTTCACAATAAATGCAAACCTTGAACCAAGCACATCTAGAAAGATCAGGAGTCTTCCTCAAAAATTCTGGAGCCCCAGGCACCACAACCCCTCCCCCCTCCCCGTTTAGTAAAACTTCACTTTTACAAAAAGACCCCCTCAAAGGAAAATTCAGCCATAGAACAAAAGAAAAGGAATTTGGAAAAATCAAGAAAGCAAACTGGCAACTTCAAAAAGCGATCCCGTAATATATTATAGGATAACCCCACGACTGTATATACATACCCGCATTTGTATTCCGACCGAATACAAATGCAATGAGACAAAATCTACACTGTATAATACTAGGATCCGGCTTAAACCAAAGCCCGCTAGTATTATCCGTCCGAACCATGACACGTGCACAAGTGCACGCATACGTTCGAACCCTGCCATAAATCCATACGGCCTCTACAACATTTCGCCCAAAACTTGAGAAACTGTCTGTGGGGGACTCTAAAGACTCGTCAATACATTGGCTGTAGATTTAAACATTAGCACGTCAGTGGTACTAGCTATACGTAACGGGCTACCAGGTATTGACCAAACGAGAGGTCGATGAGCGAACTCATCCTGACACCCTACTGAGCCTGTCAGTGACAATATCCGTATAGTCCGGTCCGTTCGTCTATGAGCATCGCATGTCGGGCCTAGGGGATTGGTAAAAGTCAAACCCCTAAAAGTGGTACAAGTCGTGTCGGAGTGTAGCCCAGAACACCCTGAGATACTACTGGAATACCTAACAGTAAATCTCCTGCCTTGGCCAAGGACTTCATGTAATGGCTCTCATAGACACAGCGCGATCTCACCTCCAATACCGGGAGAGACGAAACCCCTGCCGATCCGCTCACTGCCTCCATGTGGCTCGGGACTGTACCCAACTAAAATCTGTTTGCACGACTCCTTTGAGCCGTGGTAGGGTAGTAATCAAAGTACAGTGGGAACTCACACGAGACAAATGACGATCTCAGGTCGATGAACTAATCTGTACACATGCCACCAGGGAACTACTATCTGACGTCAGGTATAATACCAACTAGCATGTTCCCGGCGAGTCCTGTCCGGTGTACTCATAACCCAATGAGAACCTGTATACATTTTAGATGAACCAACTGACACCAATGGCTTGTGAGACCGGCCACCGTCCCTCGTCGGGGTCTTAACTGTACACACTAGTCTACACCGGAGTATCGATGCCCTGTCTCGAAAACTCCCACGACTAGGGACCTTTTAAGGATGTGCTTATAGACCCCAGCTCCCACGTATATGATCTCCATCATACTTCTTGCAGTCAAGCAAGAATCCTAAGGGCTCTATCAACGTGTAATAGCGACCTGTAAGGTCACCTAAAGCTGTACACGATGATAAAGATAAACCAGATAGCATACTATCATCTTGAGTAAGACTGTCCTACCGGCATAGGTCCCCCCTCAATCATTGCAATCACGTGCCTATGATCTAATAATTGACTCTGAGGGCACTATATCCAACAAAATCTTCGAGGCCGAAAATGATCTACGTCGAGAAGACCCAAGCTTATGTTACCTCTTCACTAATATGTGAATTAGTGAAGCAAACATCCTAAACCAAATGGTTAATAGTAGAGGATGATGAAGTAGATATTGGGCTCTCTTTAGATTTCTTTTTCTCACAATATTTCATCACTTAGAAAAAACTAGCAAGCTTTTTCTCATGAGGAAGAAGATGAAATGAAGAAAAAAAAAGAATGAAATCATGAGGTGAGAATATGAACTATGGGGTGAGTTAGTGTCATGCACTAACTTATATAGATACTTAACTAGGGCTAGGGTTTATGGTTAGGTTAATAAATATCTATAAGTGAAACATAAAGAGTGGACTTGGTCAATATTTCCACAAGCTTCTACAAGCTTGTAGCCATGACAAAAATCCATTTATTTTTGAATTACTTAGATAAATATAAACCCTACATTATCTTAACTATAGTGTAAGTCTCATACACCCATGAAGCATGTGGTATCAAGCATGACACAATAAAATGTATATTAATATATATCACATATATACTATATGCACACATGTGAGAAAAAGAATACTTAGTGAGCACATATCACATACAACCGACTAATATCATATGAATTATCTTATCGAATCAACACTTGATCCGATAACCCGGCTATATTTCATATAACCGGGCTATATTTCATATAACCGACTGATATCACATATCGCGAGAATCGAATACGGTATCACATACTCATATTAATTTCGGTCCCGCACATATCACATATGTGCTCCTAATTCGTTTCGCATGAACCAGGAAACCTCTGTGTAGGATTCTAAAGACTTGTCAATACACCGGCAGTAGGTGATGATCATATCAAACACCCACAAGCCGCAAGCGGTCTGCTAAATGTAACGGCCACCCGGATATTGAGCGATCAGAAGATCAACAAGCAAGACTGCTCATACTCCTACGAATCCAATCAGTAACACTACCGTACAGTCCGGTCTCTTCATCTGATATGTCGCATATCACATCCTGGGGGTGGTATAACGTCAGACCCCAATAGCCTGATAAGTCATGCCGATGCAAAGTCCATAACGATTCGAGAAACTACTGATAACACTTACCAGTAGATCTCAGCAACCCTGGCCAGGGATTTCCTGTTATGGCCAATCGAGCATAGCGCAATATCAACTCCCAATACCGGGAGAGACGAATCCCCTCCTATGTGATTCAGGACTGTACCCAAAAGCCACATTTTGCACGATCTCTTGACCGTGGTATGGTGGAAATCAAAGCACAGTGGGAATCACATAAGACGCCATGACAATCTCGGGTCGACAGACTAACCTGTATCAGTGTCACCAGAGAACTGCTATCTGACGATATGTATAATACCATATAGGAGTTCTCGGCGAGTCCGTCCAGTGTACCCAGTCTTCCACTGAGCACCCGTATACCTTCTCTAATGTCAAACACCAATGGATATGGGATCATCCATCGCCCATCATATGGGTCAAGAAGCGCATATGCCAGTCTACTCTGAAGTATCGATGCCCTGTCTCGATACTCCCATGACTAGGAATAATTATAGGGTATACTTGTGGACTATCCTTGGCCTTACTAGTATGATCTCCATCATAGTCCTGGTAGTCAAGTATACATCTAAGGGCTTTATCAATATGTGAGAGCAAGACAACATCACTTATATAAGTCAACATGTTAAGACAAAGTGCAACCAGATAGCATACTATCATGTCAAGCAAGAAATTCCTCCCTATATATGTCCAAGCACCCACTACAATATACTTCATATGTACAGTAATGGCCTCTAGGGCATACATATAACTAACAATCTCTCTTCAAATCTCAACGCTCATACAAATACAAAAACTACTCTTGGTAAATCCCTCCACCTTCACTTGTGAATGACTATTCTTCGCCTCTGCTTTCGTCTTTTCATACAAACATAAAAACTAATCTTTTGGTGCTCTACTTTCACCTGTGGATAACTACCCTCGCCTTTGCTTTTGCCTTCTCTTCTTCTTCTTTTTCTCCTTCTTCATATTTGGCCACTTTTATCTAATGAGATCCTTTTATATTTATAGAACAAAATAATAGAATTTCTACTCCAATTAGAATCTTATCAAATCTTCAAATATCTCTTCACAAATCTTCAAACAAATTTCTGTCACGCCCCGCTTCCCGGTGTACGGGTAAGAGGGCGCGACGAGGTCCGCTACGTATTTACTCAGAAATAAATACGCTAAGCGTGTCTAAGAAATATAAAGTAAATGTACACAAGAAAATTACAATAGATGTAATTGAACAGCAACTATTATTTATTAACATTTCTTTACATGTACAACTGGAATGTAAATACATGAATGAAAAGCAATGCCTAAACAATGGCATGAACTTAAATGAAAAGTATATACAAGTATCTAAAGCTCGGGGTCAAAGGCTTACTGCTCCAAGTCTTCAGTACCGGGCTCGATCTCCAGTGAGTCCGATCCACCTGACAACATTCTAAAGAAAGATGAAAAGGAATGCCGTCAGCGAACAATTGCTCGGTAAGTCCCAAAGAAAGGTAGAGATAGAATAGACAAAAAAAGATTATAACTAGTAATGTTTGATTATAATGTTAACGCAGTTGTTTGTAGCCTGATACAGAATATACCAGTGTATACGAGAGGAGTCCCACTATTCCGGAGACAAGGGTATACAGAGCACAAGGAACCGTTCAGCCACGGTACAACGACAATGGATATTCAGGTTAGGTATATTAAAGTGACAGTCTCGTGCCACTTCTAACACATTCCATACCAGTCTACCCCTTTAAAATCCCGTAATTTCTTTTGTATTGTTTTGTGTAATAGATTGTTCGACTTGCCATAACTATGATTTCATGTAAATGGAATGGATATAAATGGATAGACATGTAAACAGAGTATATCTATGGTTCGGTTCAGTCGAGTCAGATTGATATAGATTGAATTCTGGTATAGATGGATTCATGTTGAATTGAATTTATACTTTAATTATATTCAAGTCAGATTGATTGCATATTTGACTGTGACTCAAACTGAGTCATTCTTTTAAACAGAATTGAAGTCTTGATTTAAGTTTTGATGTTATCGGTAACTGCTGCACATGGACGGCAGGATTTGTGTTTTTTCCAAGACAATTACCATGTTGATAACACCGTTGTTAGATTTTCTACCTTAGATAGGCAAGCACCCATATTCTCTGTCTCCCTGAGGCTCAAGAGAACTGGTCCCGCTTTAACCTATGTTTTCTAGCCTTATTATAATTTAGTATAACTTAAGGGGGTTTTATGTAAAAATAATTTTGATATATTTAATAAAATACACCTCAAGTATTTAATTATCGTGTTTAGGGTTTTCATAGATGTATCTTTTATAATAATGAAATTTTCTTGTGAGTAGAACCTAGTTTTCATTGTATATGGTATTTTAATAAAATATTGGAATTGTATTGTATTGAAATGGTAGTTTCATGTAATTGTGATTCCTTTGATTTAGAAAACATGGAATATTTATATAATATATTTAAAATAGATCTTTTGATAATATTCATATATATATAATAAAATAAATTTTATTTATTTTGTAGAAATCTCATTTTCTTAAAAATTGTATTAAAAATTCTATCGAGATCGAATGCTCCTTTCGGAGGACTGCATCCCGCTCTACCAGGCCCGAGAATGTGTGATAACCTGCACCATCCCGATCAGGGTTCCCCAAAATGGGTTGTAGAGGCGCAATTGTAAGGAATTTAATTAACACACTTTTAAAGAAAGCGGTTTTAAAAGTTCAAGGTATTTATTCGTAAAAGCATATTTTCCCATAATCTAGAATCCCAAAATCCATCGTGCTATGTCAAAGATGTGTGTTGTGATGAGATAGGTCATTACCTCGTGAGTTATCTAAAGGTAATACAGTTAAATTGAATATTTACAAGTTGTATGTAACATGATGGTATTTACTGTAAAAATAAAATAAAGATTGAAATATGAATTATTTTGAGGTGAAACTTGTTCTAATGTATTTATTTATGTTTTTTAAATTTTATGAGAGAATATGGTATTTTGTTATTTAAGAAAAATGGAATTTTTAAAGAAAAATGAATCGGAAGTCGGATTAATTCCGCTTCCGACGATTTTGAAAAATGAAAGTTTTAGACTATAGATTGAGAAGGGAAGAGGGGACTTACTGTATACAAAGATAGAGGGGAGGTAGAATAAGACTTTGGAACCGTCGGGGTGTCGTTTCATCGCCGGATTCTTCTTGGAACGTCGCCGGAATCTTGCCCTTCGGTAACTCCACTTGGACAACTTGGGACTTGGAAATTTTATAGAGTTTTTGTAATGAAATTCTGAGCGAGGAGGGGTGAAATGGAGTGTGGTATTTATAGGGAAAATTAGGGTTTTGAAGGTTAAAGAATGTATTAAAAATATGCATTAAAATTAGAATTAAAGAGTGAAATTACACTCTCTGGATGTTTTCAGAGTAAACAAACAATATGGGGTTAGTGGGGTAGGCGAAGAGATGCCGGGGGAAAAAGTTGGGGACCATCCCCTACGGGGGACCTAGTGGTGTCGGTCGTCAAGCAAATCTCGTCGGTACAAAACCGGTGATGGAGCTTGGGATTTTGTCCGCGTGTCTTCGTCGCTTGGTATAACTCAGTGTACATGTTTGATTTCTGTGTGACTTTTCATTTTACGTGTAATGCACGTGTAAACTTTTGGGCTTCTAAAAAATTAAAAGATAAATCAACAAAAAAGATATTGTTGCTGTAGGGATTTGATCACAGGACCTACGTCACAGCAGTGCAAGGCTTTACCAATGAGCTACAAGTGTTTTCTTGCTGTTCAAAAGCAATTCAAATAGTTATAGTGTACACAGGATTGAAAATACTCTATTTGTACATTAACTTTTAAATAATTTTCTGTACATTAAAATTAGATTCGTTACATTCTACCCTTCTTACAAAAATTTCATCCTCGAAATTTAAAATTATTTTAAGGACTAGTTTACAAACAAATGAGGGTATCTTGCACGCATGTCGTCCTCATGTTCCCATGTTGATTCTCCTGGTGAATTTTTTCTCCATATCACTCGAACCAAGTTTACTTTCTTATTCCGAAGTGGCTTCACCTTTCTATCGAGGATTTCAACAGGTTGTTGCTCACATGATTAATCTGGCTGTACAGTGAGCTCGGAGTGGACAAGAATATGGTTGGGGTCACTCACATACCTTCTGAGTTGAGATATGTGGAACACATTGTGCACTCCTTCCAATGAAGGTGGAAGTGCCAAGTGATATGCCACTTCTCCGACTCGTTCGAGTATGTCGAACGGTTCAATATACCTCGGATCGAGCTTACCCCGTCTTTCAAAATGAATCACTCCACAGTTTGGTGATATCTTCAAAAATACATGATCTCCCGGTTGAAACTCCAAGTAACGGCGCTTTGCATCAGCCCAGTGCTTCTGTCGATCTTGGGCTATGCGCATTCTTTCCCTGATAGTGCGAACCACATCAATGGTTGCTACTATCATCTCAGGTCCAAGGAATTCTCTATCTCCGATGTTTTCCCAACTTAATGGCGATCGACACTTCCTTCCATATAGAGCTGCAAATGGTGCCATTCCTATACTTGCTTGGTAGCTGTTGTTGTATGAAAACTCCACAAGATGTAGGTGATCTTCTCACGATCCTCCGAAGTCTCGCATACACGCTCTTAGCATATCTTCTAAGATCTGAATAGTTCGCTCAGACTGTCCATCTGTTTGTGGATGGTAAGATGTGCTGAAGTTCAGACTTGTTCCAAAGCTAGCTTGCAGACTTTGCTAAAATTGCGATCGGAATCTGGTGTTACGATCGAAGACAATGAAAACTTGTACTCCATATAATCTCATGATTTCATGTATGAGTTCATGGGTATCAGAGATTGTACACATTGAAGAGTTTAAATATTACTTAGATTCTTACCCCCGTGCACTTCTTTGCTAGTGTCTCAGTAGATTGGCCAACTCGAAATGGGATGAATTGAGCCGACTTTGTGAGTCGATCCACAATAACCCATACCGCATCGTTATCTTTTGTGCTGCGAGAAAGTGCAGTCACAAAATCCATAGTGATGTGTTGCCACTTCCATTTTGGGATAGGTAACAGTTGAAGTAAACCAGCAGTCCTGTGATGTTCAGCCTTTACTTACTGACACACCAAGCATTTAGCGGCGTTTCTGGCTACTTCTCGCTTCATTCTATGCCACCAGTAATTTTGATGCAGAACTTTGTACCTCTAGGGTGTACTGAATAAGGAGAGCTGTGAGCTTCTTTCATCAACTCTTCTCGCACAGAACCTTTTGGTGCACACAATTTACTGCCGTATATCAAAGATCCGTCTTCATGGATGATGAAGTCTGTTCGAAGTCCACTTTCTACTTGCTCTCTGATCTTTTGCAACTTAGCATCGCTTTCTTGAGATGCTTTGATCTGATTGAAAATGGTAGATTGAACTTATAAGTTCATCAAATTTGAAGTGTTACTTGGCATGACCACTTCAATCTCCATTTGATGCAAGTCTTGTTGAAGCTTCCATTGTGCGGTGAGATTCAATGCTAATGGCGGCTAAGGGCATCAGGAACTACATTCACCTTCTCTGGATGATATTGTAGGTTGATGTCGAAGTTCTCCATAAGTTCTAACCATCTTCTCTGCCGCATATTCAACTCTTTCTGAGTAATCACATATTTCAGACTCTTGTGATCTGTGTATATGTCCACTCGTTCACCAAGAAGATAATGACACCAAATCTTGAGTGCAAAGATTACGGCCGCCAACTCCAAATCATGCGTCGGATAGTTGCGCCTATAAATCTTCAGCTGTCTTGAAGCATAAGCTGCCACTTTACTGTGCTGATGTAGAACACATCCTAATCCCTTACTGGATGCATCGCGATGCACTACAAAACCTCCAAATTTGTCCGTTATGACGAGAATAGGTGTTGATGTCAATCTGGACTTGAGTTCTACGAAAGCTCGTTCACATGCTTCTGACCACACGAATTCTTCATCTTTACGTGTGAGCTTGGTCAGGGGTGTTGCAATCTTCGAAAATCCTTAAATAAACCTTCTGTAATATCCTGCTAAACCCATGAACCTTCGAATGTCCTTCACTGACTTCGGTGTCGGCCATTCTCTTACTGCTGATACTTTAGCTGAATCTACAGAGATTCCATCGCCTGATACAATATGTCCGAGAAAACCGACTTGATCTAACCAAAACTCGCACTTGCTGTACTTGGCATAGAGTTGATGCTGCCGTAAAGTTTCCAGTACAATTCGTAGGTGCTCGGCATGTTCTTTTAGATTCTTAGAATACACTAGGATGTCGTCGATGAAGATGACTACAAACCTATCTAGGTACTCTCGGAAAACTTGATTCATTAGGTTCATGAATATAGCCGGTGTGTTGGTCACTCCAAATGGCATCACAAGAAATTCGTAATGTCCACAGCGAGTTTTGAATGCCGTATTATGGATATCAGATTCTTTGACCTTCACCTGATGATAACCCGAACAAAGATCTAACTTGGAGAAAATGCAAGATCCACTTAGCTGATCAATCAGGTCGTCGATGCGCGAAAGTGGATATTTTTTTTATAGTTACCTCGTTCAGAGCTCTATAATCAATGCACATTCGATATGAACCTTCCTTCTTCTTCACAAGTAGAACTGGAGATCCCCACTTGAAGTGCTGGGATGAATCCATCATTTCGTCAATATTTCTTCCAACTGAGTACGGACCTCCTTCAAACCTTAAGGGCTTAGCCGATATGGTACTTTGATTACCGGTTGTGCTCCAGGTACTAAATCAATGCTGAATTCAAGAGATCGATCGGGAGGCAAACCTGATATGTCTTCAGGAAATACATCATCGAACTCTCGAACTATCTCTGGCTTCGATCCTTCTTCCGCTTGAAGTGTTGCATTTACCGCCTTCTTCGGTTTTGCCTTGTATGTGCTTGGCTCCAGGGTACGATCTCCACTTTTGAAATAAAAGACCGGATGTTCTGGAATCTTGAACACTACCCTCCTTTGATGACAGTCGATGGTAGCGTAAAAAGTTCTGAGCCAATCCATACCCAAAATGACATCAAAATTCGGTATGTCCAGCACTTTGAAGTCAGCATAGAATTCTCTACTGCAGACGACTACTGGACATAAGTCGTATCCCATTATTGCCTTTAGAACACCGTTCCTTGAACTGACATTCCAGCTGGATACGAGAGGCTTGACTGGAATCGCATGAGTTCGGACGAACCGTTGCGACATAAAGCAATGAGATGCTTGTTTAGTCGATAAAACTACACTTTTGATATGACTTTTTCTTTACTTTTCTTAAATATTTAAAGATGTTTATTATAAATATGACACATATGAGAGTTTATCTGTAAAAATACTATTTTCATATGTTTGTATATTATAATTAACATTATGAAGGAAATGTATGCATATAATATTTATATAATATTTTGATAATTTAAAATATGCATATCATATCAAATATCCTTGTTTACCGCCGAAAACAGAGACGAAACCGCGTAGGTCGTCTTGCCTGAATTTGGGGGCAGACAGATTCTGGCACGCCGGGTGGGATATTTTCCTCTTTCCACTCCACACTTCATGTGTCGTGTTCACGAACAAATCGCGGTTTAATATGGTTGCCCCTGGATTCGAGCTACTAGGATTTGGTGTCTTGCTCCTATGCAGAAGAGAAGAGAAATCGATGGCTTCCAATTTCACCTGCAACAGCAACTCCCACTCCGTCCCCAATGGAGGAGTGATTTATGGGCCCCTAGCGGCCTCCATCTTTGCAATGCCAGTGGAGCAGGTGACACAAGCCACCACTGGACTGTTCTTTGGGACCATGATCCCGCCAGCAAGCTTCAGTGCCC
Organism: Agapanthus africanus; assembly: GCA_030015575.1. Lineage (NCBI taxonomy): Eukaryota > Viridiplantae > Streptophyta > Magnoliopsida > Asparagales > Amaryllidaceae > Agapanthus > Agapanthus africanus. The sequence continues at coordinate 413,423,730 of CM057338.1, read as the reverse complement.
CAGTGCCACCACAAGAAGCTCCTAAGAAGTTAGTCTTCGATCGACTTGCAATCTCCATGACCCCTCTCAACGGGTCGTCCAATTCTAACGCCTCAGTCTTCAACAGGCTGAGCCACAGCTCATTTTTTTTTCAAATAAAAACTCATTGGCGCCAAGCGTAAGTGGGCCCGCAAAGATGCTCGGGATACCTGAGGGGGTTATCCCGAAATAGATAGTCGTTCCAGCTCCGGCGATAGAAGTCGTCGACAGGGCTTCTCTTGCTGAAGGACCGGTCTTCGCAAGATTGGCCGTTCCAGCTTCTGCTTCCGGCGAAGTCATCAAGACTGCTTCCCCTACCAAAAGACCGGCCTTCAAAAGATTGACCGTCCCCTCTTAACGGACGTCAGTCTTCAACAGCCTGGCACCAGCGGTAGCCCTTCATCAGATCAGGGGGCATGACAAAGCCGCTTCCACAACTGAAGCAATCCCGTCTGCAAGAGATGCTCGACGTCTCCACTGGCGCCGAGTGAGGAAAGATGGAGGCAGTTCCCCCCTCTGGACTTACCCCACCAGCTCCAACGGTGGAAATTGACGCTGTTGTTCCAACTGGGAACAACTTCGATCTGCTCAGGAGGGTGCGAAAGAACTCCCCAAGCGCTGTATTGAAGAAGTCTCCCCCGCCTGCTGAAAACATGATGCAGGCAAAGCCGGAGCAACCCCCTCAGCAGTTGTCCTCCAAAATCCACAGAGTCTGGCGGAAGGTCCAAGATTCTGTGATCGATAAAGAATACTCTAGCCGACTAAAGAAAACGAAGGCTTGGAAAGAGGAGGACCATCCCTCTGTCGTACCACAGAAGGCATCATCTACATGGGTGCCTTTTACAACGGTCCCTCTCACTTCAACCACCCACAAAAGGAGAAGGCCGGAGAAAACCTCACTACCTGCGGCGAATTCCAAAGGCACTGGACTAAAATGCCCCAAGTCTGGGGGCATGATCGTGCACACGGTGTACATGGCTTCTGGGAAAGGGGAAAGCCGTGCTTCCGTAGGTTATCGACCACTCACTCGGTCGTTGACAGAAGCTCAGGAGTAGCAACAAAAGCTCTAAGAAATGCTGATGAAAATGTCAGCACTCACCGGACAGAAAGAAAGCCTGGAATCAATGTCTGAGCAGCTCCAGGAACAAGAGATCGACACCGAGTTCCCGCGGAGGGTGCTGGAAAGGAAGGATAAGGAGGCCGCGGAATAGTCCGCTAATATAAAGTAGATGGTGCTCCTGTTCTAAGACATAGTTGGGATGATGATCCAGCCGGAACCTCCAGCCGAAGATCTTCCGATAATCATCGAAGACGACAGAGGGGAAACGTCAAACCCTCCTCCGGCTGTCTCAACAGCCCAGGAAGAGAAAATCTCCAAGGCTGCCCTTGATGACTACATAGCTCAACAAATACGAGCTCATCAAGCAAGTGAAGCGGCTGGCCAAGTCGTCAGAACTGGACGACCTTATCCAGGCTGGTGTTTCCCCAATCAGAGCAAAGCTCTGTTCAAATTACAAGATTAGAAATGAAGCGACGCTTCTGCTTCCCCCAATCAGAGCAAAGCTCTGTTTAAAAATTCAAAAGTCAAAAAATTGAAGCAACGCTTCAGATCCAGCGCTTTGCGCTAGGCGCGCCACGTGTCAGACACGGATGCGCTAGTACAGTTGCGCTGCGCCCTAGGCAGTGCACCATGAGTGCGCTAGCGCTAGGCACGCCACGCGCCACATGTCAAACACGAGTGCGTTAGCGCAGTTGCGCTGTGCTCTGTGCAGCGCACCTTAAATTAGAGCAAAGCTCTGTTTCCAAGATTGGAAAGCGAAGCAATGCTTCAAGAAAAGTGCTAACATCAAATGCGCCTGCAATAAGAGTCAAACACTCTGAAACGGCCACACGTGCAAAGCACGAGAGTGCTAAGTTCCAGAAGCGCTTCATCCTTGCAAGAATTACTTGCACCTGATTATAGCAAATTAAATTATGCAGCGCATAAACACCTTACAGAGGAATAACAAAGAATTAAAAACAAAGAAACACTTAGCGGATAATAAAATACTTAATTAAAACATCTTTTTATTATTATTACATTGAAAACAGATCACCAAACATGGGATCAAAAGGATAGGGGTTCGCAAAGCTAAGGAGGAGATTGTCTAGTTCCCTCTCCGACTTCTCCACCATGTCGAAACGGCGATTCTCTCGAGGAGTAGCCATCCATCGATCAACGCCGCACTCACCAGAGAAAGTGGAGGTAACGACCCGACGAGCCCGTATCTGGCTCAGCAAGTGGACAGAGCAATCCCTCAGGGCTTCAGTGATCAAATGCGCCTCGAAGAAGCACTCGATCTTGTCCTCAGCAGCATCAAGCATTGCCGAGGACATCTCTGCTGGAGGAGGAAGAATATCAACAAGCACAGATGCAAGGATCATCCGAAGCCAAATGGAGTGTGGGGGGAGAAGAGACCCTACACGAGTCAAGAGCTCATACAGCGCTGCGCCGCATTGGTCATCCGTAAGTGAAGGATCTACTAAGCGCGCAGCAAAACGAGGAACAATGTCCTGAATGGGAACTTCCCACGGTTGTCGACGAGCAAGTGGGCGGTTACAAGCCATAATTGAGAGAGTTCTTTGGAGATGAGAAAAGAAAGAAGCTTTGCTTCGAGTTATAAAGACTAGGCACAGAAAACATTGTGCACAGTGGAGCTATTTCCAAGACTTGGGAAATGAAAGTTCTGGGGAACACAAGTTTGACTTAAAAAGAGAAATGAAAAGACACCACTGTTGAAGCAATGCTTCAGATCCAGCGCTCCGCGCTGCACGCCACGTATCAGACACGGGTGCGCTAGCGCAGTTGCGCTGCGCTCTGCGCTGCGCGCCACGTGTCGAACGTAGGTGCACTAGCGCAAGGTGCGCCAGAGCTGGAATTAAAAATTCCCCACCGTTAGATCAAAAGATCTAATAATAAGTTATTAATTAATCAGAATTAAAATTTTGTTATGGAAAGCTCTTTCCAATCTTATTAAAACAAGAAGATTATCTTCTGCAAAACAGAAGCCTTAGGATCAAAGATCCAACGTTGGGAAATATTCCTAAATCAATCAGAGAAAGATCTCTTTAACTGATTCAACAAATCAATTTGCCCTATAGAAAGGCTCTAAGAATTCAAGTCTGATATAGAGAAACCCCCTACAAATTTTGAGAAAACTCAAAGAGACAAAAGCAAGCTTTTAGCAAAAGAAGATCATTTCTTCAAGGTAAAGAACATGATTCTTAGACACAGAGATGAAATCATCTCATGCAAAGAAGAACTATCTTCTAAAAAAGATCATAGATCTATAAAAGACCAAGGTCTTTGATAAAAAAAGAGATCAAAAGATCCTACCATAAAAGCAAATGAAGTATTTACTTCATTTACAGATCCTTGATCTACAAAGGCAGTGCCTTTTTATAAATAAGAACTTTTGTTCTTGAACCTTGAGGCAAGGCCTCCTTTAAAAGGAGAACATAAACTTGTTCTCTGATCATGAGTTTGATCAAATGCGCTTTGCGCTAAAAAGTGTCTTGCACTCATGAATTGCGCTTTGGCGCTCATTGGACCGGCGCTAAGCGCCAAAACATGCCACGTGTCAACCACAGACACAGCTTGCACTTTGCGCTTCTGAGACAGTGCATTGTGCCCATGGACCGGCGCTCAGCGCCAAGCGCGCCACATGTCACTCACTGGTGCGCCATTAAATCAGCGTAAGGCGCTCATAAATTGAAAGCGCAATGCGCTAATAAACTAGCGCTTAGCGACAGAAGCGCTACCCGACAGAAGCGCTATGCGCTCTTTGATTGGCGCAAAGCGCCTGGCGCGCCACGTGGCACACTGTCAGAATACACATTGTTCTGATGAATGCTATGCATTCAATATAAGACAAAAGATGTCAGAACCCAATGCTTAGCATTATTAAAAAGGTCAAGCCCAAAAAAAGGCTCAACAGCCAGAGCGATAAAATGTTAAACAATTTTGTTGGACTTAGCCCAATTCTGGCCATAAGTCCTCAACTTATATTGAACTGAGCCCACCTTCTCACAAATATTCAACATATCTTAATCCCAAACTGGGCTACAGATCTTCCAATCAATCTACATCCGGTTCGAGGGTATATCTCTTTACTCCTCTGATATCTGCCGTTGTAATCTTTCAACGTCTTCAGAGAGGTGATGGGTCCCAACAACCACACATTTCTACGGACTGTGGGGTCCTTAAACTCATGGACTACGATGTTCTTAAGCCTTATAGACTACGATGTCTCTAAACCGGACTGTGGGGTCCTTAAACTCATGGACTACGATGTCCTTAAACCTTATAGACTACGATGACTCTAAACCGGACTGTGGGGTCCTTAAACTCATAGACTACGATGTCCTTAAACCTTATAGACTATGGTGTCTCTAAACCGGACTGTGGGGTCCTTAAACTCATGGATTACGATGTCCTTAAACCTTATAGACTACGATGTCTCTAAACCGGACTGTGGGGTCCTTAAACTCATGGACCGTAATGTACTTAAACTAACATTGGACCATAATGTCCTTAAACTAATTGACCGCAATGTCTCTAAACTAAACAATAGAGTCCAAATGCTCTCTTGTTGGATCTAAATGATCCCGTTAAGTAGATCTTAGTCTAGAAATTAGACTAACGTATCCTTAACAAACGTTTAAGTTGATCTTAGTCTCAAATAAGACTAACGTATCCTTAAACCAAACCCCCAAACCCAAATCTAAGAAGATACGGATTTGGACTAAACCACGTCCTACGGGCGAAAACATAAATTAGTCTCCGTATACAATCCACGGGCAACCACAAACAAAACAAACACCCACGACACGAAGTGACCATTTGGAGAAGGAGAAAGTTGTTACCGCGATGAGGTAGTATAATTAACTGCAGGGGCTTGCGCCTACAGGGAAGAGCGTCCCCACAATAAAAAAACCCTCAAACGAGGGGGAATCTGACGAAGTCTGCTACATCGTCCGCTTCCGTTTAAACCTTCGATACACGGTGCCATAAATCAACTTGGCATCTTCGTAGAGGTGGATAGATAGCACCAATTAGCATCTGCCCCCAGATTCAGGAAAGACGTTCGTCTTCCCGATTTTCGGCGGTGAACAGATTCTGGCACGCCTGGTGGGACCTTTTCTCTTTCCACTCCACACTTCGTGTGTCGTGTTCGCGAACGAATCGCGGTTTGATATGGTTGCCCTTGGGTTCGAGGTACTAAGATTTGGTTTCTTGCTTGGCGCAGAAAACGAAACATCAATGGTGTCTACTTTCGTGAAGTGTTCCAGCTGCAACTGCAACTCACGTTCCGCCTCATCTGGAGGCATAGCTTACGGGCCCCAAGTGGCCTCCCTGTTCACGACGCCGGTGGAACAGGTTACTCAGGCTACCACTGTATTGTTTTTCGGCACCATGCTCTCACCAACGAGCTTCAGCGCTCCTATACCAACACAAGAAGCTCCCAAGAAGTCGGTCTTTGATCGGCTTGCTACTACCATGACCCCTCTCAACGGGTCGTCTAGCTCCAGCGCCTCAGTCTTCGCCAGATTGGGCCAAAGTTCATGTGGGCCCATGATGAAGCCTGCAATTCCAGAAAAGGTTATTCCGAAGAGGATATCCATCCCTACTCCCGAAGTCGTCAAGGTGGCTTCTCCTGCCAAAGGATCGGTCTTCACAAGACTGACTATTCCGGCTCCCAATCCGGCTCCCGTTCCTGCTCAAAAGTCTGTCTTTCACAGATTGGATACTGCCACTCAACGAACGTCAGTCTTTAAGAGGTTGACGCCAGCAACGGCCCTTCTCCAAAGCAGGGGGTAAGACGAAGTCACCCCTCAAGCTGAAACCATCCCAACAGCTCAACGCGCTCGACGTCGCCACTGGCGCCGAGTAAGGAAGGCTGGGGGCAACTCCCCCTCTGGGCTAACTCCACCAGCCCCAACAGTGGAACTCAATGCTGCTGTTCCAACCGGAAACAGCTTTGAACTGCTGAACAAGGTACGCAGGAACTCTCCTACCGCCGTACTGAAAATATCTCCTCCGCCGGTGGAGAATGTTACAGAAATAAAGCTGGATCAGCCCCCTCAACGGCTGTCCTCCAAAGTTTACAAAATCTGGCGACGAGTCCAGGAGTCAGTGATTGATCAAGACTATCCCCGTCGACAGAAGAAACTGAAGGTTCAGCAGGAAGAAAACCGTCCTGGCAAGTCACAAAGGACGACAACCACTTGGGTGCCCGCTGCAACGGCCCCCTCAACGCCAACTGCTCAAAAGAAAAGGAGGTCAGAGAAAGCCCCTGTGACTACGGCAGATCACAAAGACGCTGAACCCAAATGCCCCAAGTCTGGGGGTATAACGGTGCATACTGTTTACATGGCTTCCGGAAAAGAGGAAAGCCGCGCTTCGACGGGTCACCGACCGCTCACCCGATCAATAACAAGGGCTCAGGAACAGCAGCAGCAGAAGCTTCAGGAGATGCTGACTGTAATGGCCGCACTCACCGGGCCAAAAGAAAACCCGGAGGCATCATTAGAGCAGCGTCATGAACAAGAAACCGATGCTGACTTCCTACGCAGAGTCCTCAAAAAGAAGGACAGAGAAGCAGCAGAACAAGCTGCCAACATAAAACAAATGGCGCTTCTCTTCCGAGACATGGTAGGGATGATGTTACAGCCGAACCCTCCAGCTGAAGACCCTCCGATCATTGTTGAAGACGATAGAGGGGAGACATCGAACCCTCCTCCGGCTCTTTCAGTAGCCAAAGAGGAAACCATTTCCAAGGCCGCTCTGGATGACTATATTGCTCAGCAAATACGAACTCACCAGGCGAATGAAGCGGCCGGCCAAGTCATTAAAACTGGGAGACCGTATCCAAGCTGGTATGACCAAATAAAATACCCGCCGGGATACACAATCCCCAAATTCCATGTGTACAAGTGGACAGGCAATCCTCACGTCGCTCAGTTCAGGGCTCTTTGCGGCAACACCGAGGGTGATGATAAGCTTTTGCTCCGCCAATTTGTCGGCAGCTTGTCGGAAATGGCCATCGAATGGTACTCCGAACTTCCAAACGACTCCGTCAAGACTTTAGCAGAAATGGAACTGTTATTCACCCAGCGATTCGCGAGTGCTAGTGAACGCACCCCAATAATGGTATTGATCAATGCCAGGGTGAAGCCAGGCGAGATGTGGGTCCAATACGCCATATGATGGTGGAATCTGTGGTCGAAATGCGAACAGCGGATCGAAGAAGCGCCGGCGGTAAGCATGTTCGTGGGCACTTTGGACCCTCATGCAACCATTTCATAATTCATGATGTTCTTTAAGCCGACCGCATTCCAAGCCTTAATCGACAAACTGGCCCAAATAGACCAGATGGGTCATAGACCGTCTCCTCCAAAGCCGGACTCTCGAAATGAGAAGGGAAAGGGGAAAGCGATCGCCGTAGCTAATGCTCAACAGTAGCCCGGCGGCCCAAGACCAGTTGATCGCCAAAATAACAGAACTCGATCTCTCGAAGATAAAATGAGTCGCCTTTACTCGTTCCCTCGAGACAAGACGAAGAGGTTATTCGAGCTTGCACTCCGCAACAGTCTCATTACTCTGCCAGAGTCGAGACGCCCAGCACAACCAGGCGACATTAGCAATCCTAACTACTGCCCTTATCACCGAATGTTGGGCCATCCGATCGAGGATTGTTACATCTTCAAAAGCTGGATAGAAGATCAATACCAGCAGGGCAAATTCGTATTATCTGAGAATTGGAAGGTGAACCCGCCTCGGCCACACACTCCCAAGAAGACGGATACACCGGGGGCATCATGCTCTATCGTAGAAGAAGCTCCATGGGAGGTTGCTCTTTCATCCAAGACGAAAAGAATGCTAAAGGATCTCCATACATGCCCGGCGATCAGGTGGAAGAATCCACTCGAACCAGAGATTATCGAAGGGATGCTGAAGCCACGCCCAACTCCAAAGATCGGTGGTGACAGCCAAAGCACTCACATCCAGCCGTCAAAATCTTCAAAGAAGAAGAAGAAATCCAAGAAGCCCGTGAAACTTGGCGATAAGCGCACAGACCTACAAAAATAGATTGACGCGCTGGAAGAGTATAACCAGAAGGCGCGGACTCCAATCACGTTCAAAGAGTTCCTCAGCCACGTCTTCGAGGATGGAAATGATGGAGAAGACTCATCGGATGAATCTAAAGATTACGTAGCAAGTTGCCATGTGATTTCTCATTCGTCTCTAGACAATGAAGATGCTCCTCGCACAAAGAAACTAGGGGCAAATCCTGAATCGGAACTTCTAGGTCCATCAGATGAAATAATTGATGCATTCCTGAACACAGCTCTTTTTAAAAGCAAAGTTGATCGGGAGCGTGAGATGGCCATATTTGAAAAGGCTAAACGCCGGCGATTAGACGAACGGATTGAAACGCTCCCGCCGGAACAAAGTACATCCACCGCAAACAAAAGTAGGTTTAAGACGAGGAAAAGGTTCTCTAAAGCCATCTTGATGGGAATGAAGCTGCCACCCTCCGATGCGAACGCCTTTGGTGAAGCAGAAACACATCCTAGCTACTGCCTATATCATTGAAAGATTGCACACCCCATCGAAGAGTGCAACGCTTTTACAAGATGGTGGCAAGGGTATGTTGCTCACCGGCAACATTTCAAGCAGATGAAACGCAAAATTCATCGGGAGCAAAGAAGTACGACCGATGAGCATAAAAGAACTGCCAGCAACTGTCGCATGGTCAACGCCGGGGGATCGCAAGTTCTTACCTTCGGGAGCAACTCTGATGAAGAAATGGCTCTTGGCCCTCTCTTTAAAGAGTCCACTTTGGGAAAAGAGGAAGAACCGAAGGCCTGTGAAAATATTCAGCTACGCAACCGTACGCTGCCCGAAAAGAATCTTGGACCCTCGAACAGTGGGTCAAATAGAAAGGATAAGGGGAAAGAAAAGGTCTCTGAGGATATCATCCTTGATGACCAAGCCGTCGAAAAGCTGACAGCCAAGGACCCGCCAAAGAAAAGTAAGGTGGACTACAACGTTCTAGCACACTTGAGGAAGATACCCTCGCAGCTCAGTATTCTCGAGGCCCTTCTGCTATCCAAAGAGGCGAGAGATTCTTTAATCAAGGCACTGCAGGAACCCGTGCAATTCCAAGCTTTCCTCACCGAAGTAAAGATGAAGGACGAGCTCGAAGAAGTACACACAACCGATATCATTTTTGGCGATGAAGATCTCCTCCTTGGGCATGCAAGCACAACCGTCCTCTATATGTCTTCGGGTACTGTCATGACATCAAGATAGGTAAAATCCTAGTCGAAAATGGGTCCTCCGTCAATCTCCTCAACGTGAGAGTGTTGGACGAAATCTGCATGAGCGTTCAGCACCTCGCTCGCGATAAGATCACCATCTCCGGGTTTGACTCCCAGTCATCACGGACGTTTGGGTCCGTAATATTGACGTTACGCTTTGGGCTGCTCATCACGGACATCAAGTTCCATGTCATTGATGCCAAGACATGCTATAACGCTTTGCTCGGCAGGCCTTGGTTACATGAGTACAATATCATCCCCTCTACACAACATCAGTGTATGAAATATTTCAAAGATGGTCTCGAGTATACTGTGACAGGAGAGCTAAACCCATTCTTCGTGAATGAAGTCCGCAAGTGCGAAGATGCAAAATACTTCTTACCAGACTTTGAGGACACAGAAAGATGTCACAAACCGGAGAATAAAGCTATCCCTACCATTCCGGTCTTTGGGAGTGATACCGAGGAGAAAGAAGAGATAGTTTACTTAGGTCCGCCCCAGTGCAACAAGCCAGGACCGTCCGCTCCTATGTTGATCTTCGGCAGCGACTCGGAAGATGAGGTCCATGCCATATTCTCTGCTCGGCCATCAATATAAGCCCTCGCTGATGGAGATCAAAGTTTGCAAGTTGTCATGGTTCCGCCCAAGCATCATAAAGAACCAGACGCGCTTGATACCTACAGTATGGAAGAACCACAGACATTCTACGTCCTTCCCACGCGAAAAGGTGAAAAGGCGATCCTATTCTACCGATCCGTGGGAACTAAAATGAAGAAAGAAATCTGGCGCGGCGCGGATTCTACACTTGACAGGCTCCAGCCCATCCGTTTACCCAGATATTATACGGACGGACTAAAGAGACTCTTGAGACGCCAAGGTGTACCCTTTAAGCAAACTGCGCGACAAGCACGGTTCTATAACAGGATCTGGAACGTTCCCGAAACTCAACGAAAGTTGCCCAACGGAAAAATGGAGACGACCAGGCTTGGGTATGTTCAATCCAAGAAATGGGAGCTACTCCGCGACTGCTACGTCATACATGACTTTGATGAAGAAGGAGATGCTCTGTGGGAAGATGCTAACCCTGAACCAGAAAGAGCTCCCACTGTGAAATTGCCCTGTCCGTCGTTCGAAGAACAAATGGACAAGCCTATAAGGGAAGCAGGTCAAAAGGTTCGAGACGACCATAGTCGCGAAATGGCCATCTACGAAAAAGCCAGGACGCAACGCCTGTTCATACCAGAATATTGCATTTCATACCGCCCATTCTTACGCTCGTTTGGTTACAGGCAGGTGCTTTTAATCAGTGTTTGCTACGTATTTACAGGATACTGGTTCTCAGCTCTAGACAGTGAAATTCATAGAAAAGTACGTCAAATTCTGGATTACTGCCAACAACAGATAAAACACGGGTCTCCGCTCTCTATCCGTATGTTGCCACACACCAGTTTAAAGGATAAAATGGCAAATCGATGTCATTTTCGTGCACAAAGCTCAATGTCAACACAAGATCCAACATATCTACGCGGAGCTCGAGAAAATCTTGGCAAAAGATCCACATCACATCACCTTTTGATCTACTGAAATTCTGGAAGAAATGGGAAGAGTTTCTGAGAAAAAGTCATATACCACATTGAAGAGTACTAAAAACTAAGGAAAACCACCAAATTTCATGGCCTAACTCCTCTAAACGGCCGCGGTTCCTCGGCGTAAGAGCGCTTAGGCCGCGGAACAGCGGCCATTTAGTCTCCTCTCGTTGTCGTTTTTCAGGGGCATGTTGGTCTTTTCTTGTAGGGGCAGATTCTTGCCCTATGTTTCCAGTTCCCTTCCTATAAATACCCCAGAACTTGCCAAGCTTTTGGTGTTAACTTCTTATGCCTCTTTTATAGGATTTAGTGTAGTTTAGTCTTCTTCTTCTTCTTCTTCATTCTTTTCTCCATGAAAATTGTAGTGAGAGCTTTTCGAGTGGAAGATCAATGAAGATGGGGGTTTTTGTATCATTCTCTTTTGTTTAACTTCCCCTTGAGATCCTTGCTTTCTCTTGATCTTTCAACCTCTTCATTGAGCTTGAAAGTTTAAGGGTTTGTTATTGATTTCAAGGGTTGTATCTTCTTATGGAATTAGTGCTTCATTTCACATGAGTTCTTTACCCTTCTCTTGATCTTGCAACCTCTTGATTGAGCTTGCAAGTTTAAGGGTTGGCTATTGATCCCATGCTTGTCTTGAGTTCTAGTGTTCTTGTAATTATTTTCTTGCTTATTTCTTTCTTGCTTTTTATTACTTGCTTTACATTCATGATTTACTTTCTTGCACTTTAAATTCCATGCCCTTACTTACTTGTAATCTTTTCTTTTCTTTGTTCTTTTTGTTCTCTCTTTTTGGTTCGTTTTTGTGAATGATTGTAATTATCGTTGTTAAGAACAAATACGGTATTGTAAGTTAATGTTTCTTTGCTCATTTCCTTTTCCCGTTATTTTCCATTGAACTCCACCCAAACGTTACGTAAGCGCTCCGTTAGGCACCCTACCCTACCAAGGTAACGGTGATTCCTAACCGCGACCGGTTGCGTTCGGTTTGGCCGGAGGCGAAAGCAAGAGACAAGAATAGAAGGACAAGGGTAAATAAGCCGGATTCCACGAATGCCGTGCTTAAATCCCCTAATCCACGTTGTTACCGATTGCTCTAGCTTCAATTGGTCAAGACTCGTCTCAAAGGTTTTGAGTACGGATTTCTTTAGCTTACAATTTCGTATCTTTTCTTAACAACTTCATACTTGCATATAAAACACATAGGTTAGTTTGAAAAAACACATAAAAATTCTTTATTGACTCGTCTAAAACTCGAACGGACATACAACCATCTCCTTGTGGATCGACCCGTGCTCAACCGGCTAGCTGCATAGCGACACCGTTCTGATCGCGGTTATACTTTAGAACTTTGAACATCCGACACGCCAAAAGCGTGCGATCAAATGGCGCCGTTGCCGGGGAGACGGTAACGTATTTTCTTTCTTATTATTCTGGTTAATATTTTTTTGTATATATTTATAAATATAAAAAAAATCTTTTTTTTTTTTGATAATTTTTGTGAGCAAGTCTGCAGATTTTTGCGGATTTGCAAACGGCGATTGTGGGAGCAAAGTGTACATTCAAGACTAAGGTGATTGCAAAGTACAGTGCCAAAGATCCGGGTAGTTTGACCCGCGCAAGCGAACTTTTCAAGCTTACCGGATTTGATTCAACGGGGGTTTCCTAACCCAAAAACGTAACGGTACGTACTTTACTAACACCTTCTTCTCAAATCCGACGCATCCAATATACTATTCTTTGCAGGATTCTTTGCAAGTTCGCTAGCAAACGCTAAAAATTGACTAACCTGTATTTGTTGCAGTGCCGTGCTTAAACTAAAAAACGATTGTTTGATTCTTTATAGAATTTTTATTGAATTGCGCATTGCATACATTCATACGGACTTAAGGGCAAGCGAACCCCACAACATACGGTAAAGGATATCATCACCTTTTCCGTGGCCCACAAATCACGAACTTGAGCATAACGTTTACCCGCACAAATTTTAAAAGAAATTAGACTTTAAGCCTTAAGGACTTCGCGCTCATTAGGAGAAGTTAACCGTGTTTAGAACCGCGCTTAACGGTACATTGTTTACAGGGTGTCTAGGAAAGTGTTAACGGCGAAACGGCCAAAAGAGAAAGGGTTATTTAATTAAGGAACTTCGCGAAAGCGTTGGAAAATCTCCCCTTATCTCTGCACTTACCTGGCCTCGTAATCAGTGCATCTTGAGCCCGTTTCTCGAAACAGTTTTACTTTGACAATCAAGTTCTGGAGCAGGTCTAGTTAACCTAGGTGAACCCTAGAACGATTAGGTGTGTGGTATTTTTGTGTCGTGATTGTTTTTGTCCATATTCTTTTTGTGTGTATATTTCATTATTTTATTAATAACTAACTAAAAAAATTTAAAAAAAGGTCACATTCATTTTTCCCCTCCTTTTCTCTTCCTTTCTTTCCTTCTCTCTTCATATCATGGGTACCCAACCTCGCAAAACTCTTGCCGAATTTTGGTACCCACAACCAGACATTACTTCTTACAGTTCTTGCTTTGGCCGAACATCAAATGACCCCTCCATACCCAAAGTTTCACTGAAAGATCGCATAGCAGCGTCTAGGACAAACACTTGTCCTCCGCAATCCACTTTGTATCAACCTTTTCAACCTCCCCCACCCTCTTATGTTGATACCCCTTTTGCAAGTCGTCCTTTGTCCATCGCTGAACGTATTGAACAATCCCGTAGCCGATCTTTCACTCCTTTCACCACTTCAAATTCTTGGGATCAAAAATTCCATTCACCTTCTTATCCAAATGTTGATCCTGCTCCTGTCCAGCCATTCAATTCTTACCAGTCCTACCCAACTTTTGCAACTTCCCTAGACATTGCTTCTCCACAGCCTTTTGGGAGTTTTCAGTATCCAAACAACTTTGAATCTTTTACTGAAACCCCTTCACAACCCATGTCTAGTCTGGAACAGTTGTTGGAAGACTTTAGGGTAGCGTCAAGCCAACAGATGATGGATTTGAATGCGTCCTTGGCCGCTCTCATACAACCTACTGACCCGGTAGCTAGTTTCCAACTAGCTCCTAATTTTCCAATGTATGATGAGGCGGCATGACAGGTTGAGAATTTGAGTGGAGAGAGTGAGATGTGTCCCCTTCCAAGTCAAACCTACCAGTCCCAAATTGAATCCCACAACTCCTGTTTTGAAAGTCTATCGAGTGTCCCACATGATTTATCAATTGAAGATAGAATGATGAATGAGTTGTGCGACTTTGTAGTGTTTGATTTACCCGATTGTGAAGGGACCTTGCCAAGTGAAACCACACCCAATCCTTTTGACCTCTACACCTCCACTCTAGAACCTGAATTGACTGAAATCCATGCTTTTGTTGAGGTGTCTGAGAATATTGATTTTCACTTGATTGGGGATATTGACGCTGGGAATATTTTGGCTGATGAGCCCATAGATTTGGCTGAGTTTTTCTCTTCAAATCATCATCCCGAGTCATTAAATGTTTTTCCCGAACCCCATATGCGTCTGGATTTTGATGAAAATTGCATGGATAAGCTGAATTTTGAGGAGAATATTGAGGATAGTACTGAGGATGAACCGGTTTTAATTGATGAGTCGGATTTTCCAATTCATCCTGTTCCTTTCATTGACTGTGTACACCCTCCTGAACCTTTAACCGATAACCTTCCTCAATCACCTACCTCTATCCTTTCCATCGTTCCGACCTTGCAAGAACCCGTCTCACTTTCATTTCATATGTCTGGTTTACCAAGTTCGGCGTACCCATGGTTTCTTACGAATCTTGAGGGATTTGACCCCATTTCTCGACGGGTTAATAGATTAGCACAATCGCTTTTCACACATCGGTCATCATAAATTGTGCTAATCTATTCACTCCATTTTCACCCTCAAGTTCGTATTCTACTTCTTTTTCCCTTCCGCCATTCTTCTTCTCATGTACCGAGACCGTATCCCACTTCTATCTCCATACGGTCTCGCGTATTCTCCATTTCATACCTCTCCGCATTCTTTCACCAACCAGCACATTATAGAGATAGAATCTTTGAATGGTTGGTGCTATCTTTTGGCCTGTGTAAGGCCTTGTATAGTTTGAAACTGTTCTCTTTCCCCCCTAATCCTGAACTTCAACGCTTAACAGTGGAAACACTGTTTTACTTAAGTCTGGGGGGGACTCTTTTTTTTTGAATATATTTTTTGTTTTCCTTTTTGTTTTGTATATAATTTGTTTTTAGGGAGAGCGCCGACAATTTTGACCCTCTTGGTATAGCCTGACAGTGAGGGCACTGTCAAGTATAAGTTTGGGGTTGTGCTCGGTAAGCTTTCTTCCTTCGCATTCATTTGTTTATTTTGCATTTGCATACCATATTAAAAAACCCACAAAAATCGAAAATTTTCCAAAAAATATAAAAACGTTGTCGTCAAGTTGGCTAATAGGGTAACTAAGATCTTTATTCCGAAAGTATAGTTGATATGATAGAAATAACTAAATTCTAGGCTTAGGAATTGAAACCCTAAAAATAACCCTCATGCTGTCTAACATTGATAAGTATACGTCCATATAGTTTTTTTTTGAGAAATAGGTAATTTTGAGTTCAGTTCTTGAGTTAAGTCAAGATGAAGGGAAAGTATTGATGTTTTACTGAAAGATAAGTCTGAAAAATAGTTTCTGTTCTTGAGTTCAAATTCAGAAAGTATATACCCTACAACTGCACTTACACGCACCTTGAAACTTGGGATAGTAGATGATACCTAGAGATACTCTTACCTGAAAAGCTAGTATGAAAGAAAAAACGGTATTTAAAGCTAAACACCAAAAGAGCATTATTGAAAAATATATCCGGTCTTGAAAAAGAAAAAGAAAAAGAAAAAGAAAAATAGAATAAAGTCAAGACCTGGAAACTGCTATTTACGCTTTAAAGTTCACACATTCAGTAATCGGTCGTTAGTGCCTCAAGAAGCATTAATAGTCGCATGAAAGGTGTGTGAGCAAATCCGTCCATCCTTAATGAAAAGAAGTAGTATTAGGTATTAGAGCAAGGGTATTATAGCTTGAATTGAATTCTCAAGTGTAGGGGTGCAAATATACACACACGTAGGGGTATACAATCGATGTTTGGATAAAAGATAGAAATAAAGAATAAGACTTGTGTTTTCTGTAAAGTTGATAAAAATCCCTGATTTGAGGCCGCACTTTAGAAGGAAAACTCAGGAGAACCAACATCTTTCTAAACCTTTTTGGAACGTATAGGATCTAAGGTTAAATAGATAGGAGGTGTGAAGCATTAGGGTTAGATATTTCTAACTTAGGATGATAGAATTTCTAACATAAATACTAAACTGTAGGAGTAGACTCGATGTTAACTTATGACACTAGCTTGACGGGATTTTGTGGGTGTAATACGCTGAAAACCCTCAGGAGACAACACTCCTCCTACTAGGGACACCTAGAGGTTTAACGGCTTGTTGCACGCGCTCAGTGCAATCGCGTTCCCTGCGAAAGTGCGGTTAGGATTTTATTTTTGTGAATAATTGGTTTTGCTCGGGACGAGCAAAAGTTAAGTTTGGGGGTATTTGTTCATACCAGAATATTGCATTTTATACCGCCCATTCTTATGCTCGTTTGGTTATAGGCAGGTGCTTTTAATCAGTGTTTGCTACATATTTACAGGATACTGGTTCTCAGCTCTAGACAGTGAAATTCATAGAAAAGTATGTCAAATTCCGGATTACTGCCAACAACAGATAAAACACGGGTCTCCGCTCTCTATCCGTATGTTGCCACACACCAGTTTAAAGGACAAAATGGCAAATCGATGTCATTTTCGTGCACAAAGCTCAATGTCAACACAAGATCCAACATATCTACACGGAGCTCGAGAAAATCTTGGCAAAAGATTCACATCACATCACCTTTTGATCTACTGAAATTCTGGAAGAAATGGGAAGAGTTTCTGAGAAAAAGTCATATATCACACTGAAGAGTACTAAAAACTAGGGAAAACCACCAAATTTCATGGCCTAACTCCTCTAAACGGCCGTGGTTCCTCGGCATAAGCGCGCTTAGGCCGCAGAACCGCGGCCATTTAGTCTCCTCTCGTTGTCGTTTTTCAGGGGCATGTTGGTCTTTTCTTGTAGGGGCAGATTCTTGCCCTAGGTTTCCAGTTCCCTTCCTATAAATACCCCAGAACATGCCAAGCTTTTGGTATTAACTTCTTATGCCTCTTTTATAGGATTTAGTGTAGTTTAGTCTTCTTCTTCTTCTTCTTCATTCTTTTCTCCATGAAAATTGTAGTGAGAGCTTTTCGAGTGGAAGATCAATGAAGATGGGGTTTTTTGTATCATTCTCTTTTGTTTAACTTCCCCTTGAGATCCTTGCTTTCTCTTGATCTTTCAACCTCTTCATTGAGCTTGAAAGTTTAAGGGTTTGTTATTGATTTCAAGGGTTGTATCTTCTTATGGAATTAGTGCTTCATTTCATATGAGTTCTTTACCCTTCTCTTGATCTTGCAACCTCTTGATTGAGCTTGCAAGTTTAAGGGTTGGCTATTGACCCCATGCTTGTCTTGAGTTCTAGTGTTCTTGTAATTATTTTCTTGCTTATTTCTTTCTTGCTTTTTATTACTTGCTTTACATTCATACTTTACTTTCTTGCACTTTAAATTCCATGCCCTTACTTACTTGTAATCTTTTCTTTTCTTTGTTCTTTTTGTTCTCTCTTTTTGGTTCGTTTTTGTGAATGATTGTAATTATCGTTGTTAAGAACAAATACGGTATTGTAAGTTAATGTTTCTTTGCTCATTTCCTTTTCCCGTTATTTTCCATTGAACTCCACCCAAACGTTACGCAAGCGCTCCGTTAGGCACCCTACCCTACCAAGGTAACGGTGATTCCTAACCGCGACCGGTTGCGTTCGGTTTGGCCGGAGGCGAAAGCAAGAGACAAGAACGGAAGGACAAGGGTAAATAAGCCGGATTCCATGAATACTGTGCTTAAATCCCCTAATCCACATTGTTGCCAATTGCTCTAGCTTCAATTGGTCAAGACTCGGCTCAAAGGTTTTGAGTATGGATTTCTTTAGCTTACAATTTCGTATCTTTTCTTAACAACTTCATACTTGCATATAAAACACATAGGTTATTTTGAACAAACACATAGGTTAGTTTGAACAAACACATAAAAATTCTTTATTCACTCGTCTAAAACTCGAACGGACTTACAACCATCTCCCTGTGGATCGACCCGTGCTCAACCGGCTAGCTGCATAGCGACACCGTCCTGATCGTGGTTATACTTTAGAACTTTGAACATCCGACACGCCAAAAGCGTGCGATCAACGCCTCCTTCAACAGACTGCGAAAAATGAAGATGCTCCTCCTTGTCAACCCGTTGTACAAAAGGCCCGATGCAGAGGCAGAAACAAACCAAAGAACGGGAAAGGCGTTCAACAATGACAAAGTGGGTCCAAGAATCCACGCGATCAGGAATCGAGCAGTCCAGATTCGTCTCTTATGAAAAAGATGAGTCGAGCATATTCTTTTGCACAAGGCAAGACAAAGAAGATATTCAATCTCGTCATAAAACATCAAATGATTACCCTCCCGGAGTCCAAGCACCCCGAGCAAGCAGGCAAAGTCTCTCACCCGGACTATTGCTCTATCACAGGGCAATAGGACATCCCCTAGAGGACTGCTTCACCTTCAAGAACTGGGTCGAAGATCAATATCGACAGGGCAGGTTCACTCTGTCCAGCAGCTAGAGGGTAACCCCGCCGCAGAAGCATGAACCCAAATCCATAAGTATAGAACCAGATCAACATCGGTCTTGGAAGTGAGCTCGTACCTGTCACATCATAACACTGTCAGAAGAGGAGCCCGAGAATGTGGATAAACTCCCCTGGTGCTTCAAAAACGATGATGACGAAGTAACCTCAGAATTCGCACCGACACCAAAAGAGCTGGAAGATGGAATATATACTACTGCAGATAACCTCAAAAAAATTGATTTGGGGACGGCAAGTAACCCGCGACCGACATTCGTTAGTGAGCTATTGTCTGAAGAAAGGGTGGCTGCACTAAAAGACGTGCTTATGCAGCATAGAGATTTCTTTGCATGGAATTATTCCGAACTGCCAGGACTAGATCTAGAGATTGCTGTCCACAAATTGGCAATATCCCCCGACGTTAAGCCAATCAAGCAAGCACCGAGGAGAATGCGGCTTGAGCTTGAGATGGGCATTAACGCCGAGGTCAAGAAGTTAATCGACTCCGGCTTCATCCAGGAGGTTCAATATCCTGACTGGATCGCTAACATTGTCCCAGTGATGAAGAAAAATGGGACGGTGAGCATTTGCGTAGACTTTTGGGATCTCAATAAATCCTGCCCGAAGGACAACTTCCCAGTACCGGTCACCGAACTGATGATGGACAATACGTCCACTCATGAGGTTTTCTTCTTCATGGACGGCTCATCAGGATACAATCAGATAAAAATGCATCCTGAGGACCAGAAGCACACTGCTTTCCGGACTCCTTTAGGCATATTTTGTTACAAGGTGATGCCTTTCGGTCTAAAGAATGCCGGTGGCACCTATCAGAGGGCCATGAAGAAAATCTTCGACGACCTCATACATGAAATCGTCGAATGCTATATCGACGACCTCATAGTAAAAAGCAAATCATACGAGGAACATTTAGAGCATCTGAAGGTCGTGTTCCAACGCCTTCGGCAATACAACTTGAAGATGAATCCTCTCAAATGCGCGTTCGGAGTCTCCTCGGGCAAATTCCTGGGATTTATCGTCCGACACCGAGGCATCGAGATAGACCCGTCGAAGATCAAGGCGATTATGGAAATGCCTCCGCCAAGGACTCTCAAGCAATTGCGGTCTCTCCAAGGGAAGCTCACATATATCCGGCGATTTATAGCCAATCTCTCAGGCAAGTACCGTCCTTACAGTCACCTGATGAAGAAAGGAACCCCGTTCATCTGGGATCACAAATGCCAAGGCGCACTGGACGAAATCAAGCAATACCTGCAGAATCCGCCAGTACTGGCCGCTCCCGTTAAAGGAAAACCTCTCATCCTGTACACAACAGCCCTTGAAGGTTTTAGTTGGGTACAGTCTCGAGCCACATGGAGGCAGTGAGTGGATCGGCAGGGGTTTCGTCTCTCCCGGTATTGGGGGTGAGATCGCGCTGTGTCTAGAAGAGCCATTACACGAAGTCCTTGGCCAAGGCAGGAGATTTACTGGTAGGTATTCCAGTAGTATCTCAGGGTGTTCTAGGATACACTCCGACACGACTTGTACCGCTTTTGGAGGTCTGACTTTTACCAACTCCCTAGGCTCGACATGCGATGCTCATAGACGAACAGACCGGACTGTATGGATATTGTCACTAACAGGCTCAGTAGGGTGTCAGGATGAGTTCGCTCATCGACCTCCCTTTTAGTCAATACATGGTAGCCCGTTATGTACGGCTAATACCTTTGACGTGCTAGTGGTTAAATCCACAGCCAAAGTATTGACGAGTCTTTAGAGTCCCCCACAGACAGTTTCTCAAGTTTCTGGCGAAACGATATAGAGGCCGTATGACATATGGCAGGGTCCGATCATATACGTGCAGTAGTGCACGGATCATGATCGGGCGGATCATACTAGTGGGCTTTGGTTTAATCCGGATCCTAGTATTAGATTTGTTGGATTACTTTAGTCACATTGCATTCACATTCAGTCGGAATGCGAATGCAGATATTTATATACAGGTGAGGGGTATCCTTGTGATCCGTCACGAGTTTACTTTAGATGTTGCCATATCTTTTTGTTGTTGTAAGCATTTGGGTTAATGTTTACAAATGGAAATTGTGAGCTAGAAATTATCATTTTGTGCATTAAATGAGAGATGTGCTTCATAGATGACTCATGGTCTCATTTCTTGTGCAAATGTCACATTATGTGATGGATGTGTGTTGATATGATAAGAAGAGAGAGAGAGGGGGGGGCTGCCATGAGAGAGGTTGGTCTTGTATTATTTTGATCTCACTCACTCTCATTTTCGATCATATGAAACACAAAAGAAAGAAAGCCTTCTCTTCTTCTTCTTCTTCCTCTAGCTCACAACATCCATTAATGGCAACACCTCTAACCTCCATCCATGCAATGGATGCAAGAGACAAAGTGATCACAAACATTCTCTACATCACCTTGGACACGTTGGCTAGCACACTTCATGCCCGAGTTGCTTCGGACGAAGTGGGAGCCCGTAAAAAGACTCGTAGATGTGGTGCCCTTTCCGACGAGGAGATCAAGACCGGAGTTGCCGCGAGGAGCTTGGGATGGTGGCCAAAGACCGAAGGACACGGATCGATCGGTATAGCTTTTCTATCCCTTCTCTAGATAGCTAGTTATAGGTTAATGGTTTGATCCGGGAAAAAGTATACGATAGCACCGGTTTCTAGTTAAGAAAAAGTTTTTGTTTCCATATTTTGGCCTCGGACAGACGGCCGGGGCGCTACCGTAGACTTATAATTCGGTCATGAATATCCTGCACCTCATTTGATGATGCAAGAGCCTAGATCCCTTCACGGAGAGTGACTTCTTGAGCAAAAGTTTGCATCACTGTAATAACTTCACTATAGTCGATTCTTTTACTTTGCATCATTGTATTCGGTTAGGAATATCCAGCATCTCATTCGATGAGAAAAGAGCCTAGATCACTTTATAGGGAGTGACCTCTTTGGCAAAAGTTTGCGCCACTGTATATTTGTAAAACCACTCGGTCCTTTCAACGATATAAAGTTCATTACGTTAAAAGTTTTTCTCCAAAAATCAGCCGTAGCCCTCCGTCATTTCCTACGAGTAGTGCTCAGTATTCGTGCTGCGTATGTTGGCATTGTCAAGACGTAGTGTGCGGTAGCTGAGTATTGCTTGTTTGTAGCATTAGATATGATTGGTTAGGACAATCGTACAGTCATGTTAGCATTGTCAAGTATTCGTATGGGTGAGTTCAATGCAATCAAAATAATAACGGATTGAACTTGACTAGGACCCTTTGATATGTTGGTGTTCCCTTATAAAAAAGGAGAGAAAAGAAAGAAGAAAATAATTCCCACAGTTTAGGCCTCACGTGTTAAACACGTGAGCGCTTATATACGCTTATATGCAAGGCATATAAGCGCTGCGAATAAACAACCAAAAGAAGGCAAACCAGCTTCACGTGTTAAACACGTGAGCGCTCATATGAGCAAATTAAAACCTGCACTAGGGTCACGTGTTAAACACGTGAGAACATATTTTTTAGCTTCTCATAGAATTAAATTCTATATAGAGAACCGTCAGATCAAAAGATCCAATGGTGATTAAAAATCATCGAGTATAGAATTAAATTTTATTGGGGGGAAAATATCTCCATTGTCTTTCTAAACGAGAAAGATATTTTCTGAGATGGGAAAATATTTCCCTATATCTTTCTAGACAGAGAAAGATGAGTACTGTTAAACAGAGAACCCTTGGATTAAAAATCCAATGGTGATTAAAAATTACCGTTTGATAGAATTAAATTCTATCTATGGGAAAATATTTACTTGATCTTGTTAAAAACAAGAATATGTATTCTGTAAAACAGAAATTCCTGGGATCAAAGATCCATCGGTGGATAAAATTGTAACACCTTAGATTTGCGATTAGTGTTAATTAAGCGATAATGCGGATTGTTGATAAAAAGTTTACCAAAATAGTTTTCAAATATTTTATAAAAATCAATTAATATTTTATTAATATTTATTTCGGGCTTGCACACACATGTGCATGTTAACCTAAGGTTAATTAGGGGTTAACCATGCTTAAGTAGCCATGGCACCCTAACCTAATGTCATGCCATTTGTTATATGTAATTAATTAAATTAGTTGGTTTTAAAATAAAAAGGGTTTTTTAAATAGGTTGACTTGAGAGAGGAAGAGAGAGAGAGGGGGGGCATGATGTGCATGGGGCAAGCATGCCATGCATTAAATGAGGAGAGAGAAGAGGGAGGCATGGCTCATGCTACTCCCACCCCCCTCATTTCCCTCTCCCTCACTCACACATACACTCTCAACTCACCTCATTCTCTCATTCTTTCTTCATTCTCATATTTTTCTTCACCTCATCTCTAACCTCATCCCTCAACTGAAACCCTACCCCAAAACCTTCACAAATCCTCACTAAACCAAACAAAATCTCCACTTTAACTCACTAAAACCCTTCACAAGTCAAGATTAAGCCACTAGGATCACTTGGAGCATGGAAAGCTAGGATTTTGAGCAAGTGTGGATAGGTAATGACCTCTCTATTGTTAATTAGGTTTTTTTTATTGTTGTGTTGCTAATTAGTTTCAGTTTAGAACGATAAAGATATAGTTTTTAGCCCATATCGTATTTTTAGTGTCGTTTTAGGATGTCTGTGATCTGCTGTGACTATGAGTGTTTACTGTGAAAACTAGCAGTGTAGAAGTGTTGTACTAGTTGCTCTGAGTGTACACCAGAAACACGAACCCCACTTGACCCGTTTTGGCTGGCGAGACTTTGGCAAAATCCGGCGAGCTCGGCCGTATTGCGGACTGGGGTGTTGTAATTTTTAGCTGACTGCAGTTGTTTTAGGGTATTTGGTACTGCTAGATTTTGATGTTTTGACAGTGGGTAAAATCTGGGAGCAATTAGCTAGTTTTAGTGTTTCAACGACACGCGTTACGATTGATCCGATGTAGTTTTAGTGTTTTGGGTATGTTGCTGTTGTGGGTTTGTTTTAGTGATTTCAACACACAAGTTAGTCGCTAAGCGACCCCTTTTGTAGCTTAAGGGAACCGATTCGTTAAATTGGCGTTATGTTCGTTATTATTGCGTATTTTGCTAAATTTACGCATTATTGTGTTTTGTGTTAATAGGATCGCAGGCGGGGACTTCGGACGCTGCGAAAAAAGGGAAGCAGGTGGTCGGATTTACTTAGTTCGAGATCATCGGTGAGTAGATTTAACATCTATGGGAAAATCGCCCGTATGGCGTTATACGTCAGGACTTGATATGATATTATAGCCGCATGTTTATATTCATATATGTTGATTGTGCATGAGCATCATTATATACCATTACTTGTTGTGCCTTGACCTAGTACCTAGTGGACACTGCACCATTACTGACGGTTCATGTTGCATGATTGATCATTTTCGTGTCGTGTTTAGAATGTTTCACAACCATAGAAATTTATGCCGCAATCAATTAACGGTGTCGATGTAGAGCGTTAATGAATACGGATCGTCCACTGAGATGAGTGTTTTGATCGATTTTGTTTTAGATGGGTCGAAATGAAAAGATAAAAGAAAATTGATCCAAGTTTTGTGAAATTTAGTTTCAAGAATCGTAAAGAACTAGATCTAAAATTAAGAATCAATAAAATTCAAGAAGATGTCCAAATCGAATAATTATTAAGATTTGTAAAGAGCCCTGTAGGAATCGATCCAATTAATACTGATGATGAATACTTATGATTACAAATTCTTATCTAATGATGATTTGTTGCTAGATTGATGACGATCAACGAGAATTAGGGATCTATTGAAGAAACTGGGGTTTCTCCTTCTATCTCTTGTCCTTTCGTTGATTAGCATTCAAATTCTAGCCTCTAGGAAATTCAATCATCGATCGTTGATCTCTAATTTGGAGCGAAAACATTCAAGAAAGCATCTCGCTCAAAACTAGGTTGTCGATAATTCAATTTCCGAAAGTTTACAAAACTTATAAGACTTAAGAATCGTTCATGAATTTAATCATCATCATCTACCTATTTTCTCGATTCCTCCACGAGCGGAGTTTTCACTCAAACATTATGAACAAGAAAACAATCAAGAATTGGTAACTCATCACAAAGCTCAAATGTAAAGAAAAGTAAGATCAAGAATTTTCACCTTTCATAATCAACGTTTTGTTACAATTCACTCAGAGACTACAAGAATTGAGGAGAGAACTCGATCGCCAAAACTAGCTTCGCATCGTCTTCTTGAGTCACGGGTCGTCGTGGATCACTTGCTCAGATGAAGATCGGCGTTGCTTCAAAAAGACTCGTAGAATTCTTGCTTGATTTGGTACTCGATGATCTTGATTTGGATCAAATTGCGTCACTCAATTTGTGTAGAATTGATTTGGATCTCACTAGAATTTTACCCTCAAATGATGAACAACCTTTGTTATGATGCCTTGGATCCCCTTTTATAGTCTTCTCCTTTAGCTTCCCCTAGAAGCTAAGATTAGCTTCCTTTAGAAGCTAAGCTAGGTTTAGCTTCCCTTGTAAGCTTGATAATTATGAAGGAAGTTTCTAGATTAAGGTAATTAGTTAGCTTGCTTGGGAAGCTTGGTAGGTATAAGGCTTGCATGAGAAGATGGGCTGTTAGAGGGATGCTTCTAGAGATTTGAAGAACTGAAATGTCTTGAAGTGGTTATGAAAAGAGGTCTCGGGAAAAAATCAGTTGTCAACAAGTCAACGTGGCCGCGGATCCGCGGCGGATCGGCACATTCGGCCGCGGATCCGCGGCCGTTTGGTGCGCTTGATGCATAAAATTTCGAGGTTGATTTCATGTTGGCTTTTTGGCACTTTTCTGATGTCTGGAATATTTTTATACTTTCTTGTTCACTGCCAGATCACAAGTCTTGGACTTGGCGTATTTTTATCAGCACTTTTATGATTCCGGCTCTTTACCTGGAGAATTTCCTGCACACAATCTGTTAGTTATATGTATGCCATAGAGGCCATTACTATACATAGGATGTATATTGTAGTGGATGCTTGGAGGGATGACTTTCTTGCTCGATATGATAGTATGCTATCTGGTTACTCTTTACCTTAACATGTACACTGATTGTCTCTCTGTTACATGTTGGTAAAGCCCTTAGGATATGTACTTGACTGCCTGGACTATGATGCGGATCATACTAGTGGGGACATGGTAGTCCATAAGTACATCCTTCAAGGTCCCTAGTCGTGGGTGTATCGAGACGGGGCATCGATATACCAGAGTAGACTAGCGTATACCTTCTCGACCCATACAGATGGGCGATGGATGATCCCATATCCATTGGTGTTTGACATCAGAGATGATATACGGGTGCTGTAAGTCTACGGTAGCTCCCCGGCCGTCTTTCAGACGCCAAAATGCGGAACAAAAACTTTTATAACTGGCGCTATCGCATACTATAACCCGGATATGCCATTAACGCTAAACTAACAATCTACAAAGAGGGAAGAGAGGTTATACCGAACGATCCGAGTCCTTCGTTCTTTAACCATCATCCCATGCTCCATTGCGGCTGCTCCGATCTCGTCGATCTCCGATCTCCTCGTCCAGGTGGCACCACGTCATCGGATCTTTAAACGGGCTCCTGCCACTGACTCGAGGCAACTCGGTCGTCAAGTTTGATAAAAGAGATGACCAAGATTGATGTAGAGAATGAGTGGAATACATTGTCTCGCTTCGTCTAAAGCCATGGACGAACGGTTAATGAAGTTGCCATTGGAATCGGGTGATGGAATGAAATGAGCTATGAAATTCCATACACCGAAACTATCATAACCTTTTAACCAAATGAAGTGAGAGAGTGTGTGAGAGTAAGGGGAGGGGCCGGCCATATAAGAGGAGGGGGGGTGATTGTAGGAGCAAGGAGGGGTGACCACAAGCAAAAGCTTCTCACAAAAATATCTAGTGTGAACACAAAGTATGAACACAATAAATGCACCAAGTATGAACACATTAATGAAACAATGAGTCACCTTAACAAGTCACCTTCCAAGAAGCTTTCTCTCATGACTCATCTCATGACTCACCCAAAAGAAGAAAAGATAAATCCGCATTTAACCGAATGTTAAATACGGCTGATAGAAAACTGGAAACCGGCAACTTCCAAAAGTGATCCTGAAACGAATTTCAGGATAACCCCGTAACTGTATAAATATACCCGCATTTGTATTACGACCGAATACAAATGCAACTGAGACAAAGATATTATATCTACTCTGTATAATACATGGATCCGGCTTAAACCAAAGCCCACCAGTATTATCTGGCCGAAATATGACACGTGCGTAAACGCACGTGCATTTTCCGAACCCTGCCATAAAAACATACGGCCTCTACAACGTTTCGCCCGAACTTGGGAAACTATCTTTGGGAGACTCTAATGACTCGTCAGTATCCTGGCAGTGGGTTTAACCACAAGCCGTCAGCGGCACTAGCTATGCGTAACAGCTGCCCATGGACTGACCTCAAGGGAGGCCGATGAGCGAACTCATCCGGAAACCCTACTGAGCCTAACAGTGACAATGTATATACAGTCCGGTCCGTTCGTCTATAAGTATCGCATATCCGGCCTAGGGGGCTAGTAACGTCAGACCCCCAATAGCTGTATAAGTCGTGTCGAAGACAAGCCCTGAACACCCTGAGATACTACTGGAGTACCTACCAGTAAATCTCAACTGCCTTGGCCAAGGACTTAGTGTAATGGCTTTTCTAGACACAGCGCGACCTCTACCCCCAATACCGGGAGAGACGAATCCCCTTCCGATCAGCTCACGTGCCTCCATGTGGCTCGGGACTGTACCCAAAAACTACCTGTTTGCACGACTCCTTTGAGCCGTGGTAGGGTAGAAATCAAAGCAAAGTGGGAACTCACACGAGACAAATGACGACCTCAGGTCGATGAGCTAACTTGTACACATGTCATCAGGGAACTGCTATCTGACGATATGTATAATACCAACTAGCAGGGTCCTGGCGAGTCCTGTCCGGTGTACTCATAACCTAATGAGCACCTGTATACATCTTATGTGATCCAACTGACACCAGTGGCTTGTGAGACCGGCCACCGCCCCTCGTCGGGGTCTCGACTGTATACACTAGTCTACTCCGGAGTATCGATACCCTGTCTCGAAACTCCCACGACTAGGGACCACTATTAAGGATATGCTTATAGACCACCCAACTCTCACGTATATGATCGCCCTCATACTGTTGGTAGTCAAGCAAGATCCTAAGGGCTCTATCAAAGTGTAATCGTGATCAGTCACCTCAACCTATACACGATTGATAAAGGCAAACCAGATAGCATGCTATCATCTCGAGTAAGACTGTCCTACCGGTATAGGTCCTCCGCAATCATTGCAATCACGTACCTGCGATCCAATAATTGATTTTGAGGGCACTATATCCAACAATCTCCCACTTGCACTTAAGGCTAATTATTGCAATGTCGCGTACTCACAGCCCGTTTGTAAAACTATTGTGTTCGAGAAATAGTCTTAGTGAGTGGATCCGCCCAGATGTTTCTTTCTATGTCTCTCTTAATCTCATGTTCGCGGAGAAAGCCATCTCCCGAATTGAGTAATACCCGTCTTAGAATATTTCTGGATATCTGATGGGACCTAGTTCATAAATGAACTCAAAATCCAAATTTCTTAGACTGTATCGATAACTGAACCTAATCAGTATCCTGCACCATGCCTCCCACAGTATCCTCTTGGACCACCTATCTATAATACTTCCTACTTTGTCAGAGGGAAAACTATAACTCTGATAATCTCTCTGTCATCCATGTCACCTTTGAAGCCTGGAATGATAACCGTCTCCCGAAAGAGGCTGCCGTTATCAAATCCCTAGAACATCCACTTATGTTCTAAAACTGCTTCCTTATGTTTCTCCAGGATTGGATTAATACAAATTTATAGCATATAGTGCAAAAACAACATTTGGTGTGGTACTTAACATCTCATGATTGACTCAATTGCCTAAGCAAGTGATCTGCCAATCATGCACATCCCTCTCCCCTTTAGTCTGTAAGACACCTTTAAGGAGGGTGGCTCCATCACCTGCAGGTACACCACCATGCCAGGAGTCAACTATTCTAAAAACCATTAGAATATAGTCAAAGTACCCACATTGGGAAACTACCCAAATCCAGGTCTAAAACCATAGATCTAGAAACCAGAATGTCAAATATTATATCCATATCCTGTCTGGAGAAACTACTGTGTGACGACCACAGTACAACCGATCGTAGTATAGGAATTTTACTTCCTACTCTGTGTATATTATCCAAATACTAGGACATCACACCCTACTACCTTCTTAACAGATCCATCCCCTATTCTGATGAAGTCAAACCCATGACTGTCACATCAAAATTAGATGATCAATCTCCGCTATAACTGCTCTAGTCTATAAATAGACATAAGCTACTTGCCCACTATGCTTCCGCTGCTCCCACTGACCACAACAACCCTCCTACCGGGTCTCATAGCCTGGAACAACAGTAGTGTCAAGTCTGGGTAGATAAAAACCTCCCTGTCACCGTCCTTGAGGCTACCGGAGTAACTCTCGGGTGTCTGTTCATATCAGATTTTTGCATTTTCATACCGCCCAATTTTTATCACATCGCATATCGGTAGGTACTCTTGAGCCGTGTTTGCTAGTCAATTGCAGGATACAGGTTCTCGGTTCTAAACGGTGAAATTCATGGAAAAACACGACAAAACCCGGGTTCCTGCCAACCACAGATAAAACACGGATCTCCGCTCCTTATCCGTCTGTTGCCACACACCAGTTTAAGAGACAAAATGTCAAATCAATGTCGTTTTCATGCACAAGGCTCAATGGCAACACAAGATCCAAGAAATCTACGCGGAGCTCGAGGAAATCATGACAAAAAGTCCACATCAAATCACCTTTTCCTCAACAGAAATTCTGGAAAAATCGTGAAGAAAATATGAAAAAATATATATACCAGAATAAAGGGCACAGAAAACCAGGAGAAACCACCAAACATTGAAGACCCAATTCCTCTAAAGTGCCGCGGTTCCGCGGCAATAGCAGGCTTAGGCCGCGGAACCGCGGCCGTACTGTGAAGTCAGAAGATGGGACTTCAGGGTTATTTTGGTCTTTCTATGTACAGCCAGGATTTTGCCCTAGATTTCCATTTCCCTGCCTATAAATAGCCCAGATCCTTGTAAAGCCAAGGGTGGATAATCTTGTATTTTATTTTCTAGGTTTAGTTGTGTTCTTCCTCCTCCTCTCATCTCTTCTCCATTAAAATCTTGTAGTGAGCTTTTGAGTGAAGAATGATGAATAAAGAAGAACCGTTTATTATTATGCTTGTCTTATTCTCTTGTTAATTGTTGTAATTTTCATTTGTTAACTTAGTTGTTATTTTTTTTTTTGTTTCTTTCTTCTCTCTTTTCTTTATCCTTAAAACAACTATGATGCTTACGCTTGATCCTTGCCAAGGTGAGGTCGCAAATAGCTAGTTGTTATCTTCTAATCTCTTCTTTCTATCTTCCTCTTTTGTTTTGTTTTTTTTCATTATGATGTGTGAGTAGTTTCATACTTGTTAGGGTAGGATAAGGGAAGTTTGAGAGAAGGAAATCTCTCTCACTCTTTCCTTGCCCAACAACTTAATTCGACTCCCGTTAATTGAACCACAATCCGCTCCTTACGGCACCCTATCCTACATGATAGCGGTGATTCCGTAGTAAGACCGGTTGTGGTTGAATTAACCGGAGGTTATGGCTAAGAGCCAAGAACGGACGGACAAGCACCAAAAGGAAGAACTTATGCGTTGGAAAGCCTAGCTTATACTCGCAAGTTCCTTCCTAGTCGTGTTAATCCCCATTGTTGCCAATTACCGTAACACCGATATTAAGAGGGGCAACGAAAGAAGTGGGAGACTCCTAACTCAAACTAACCTAATCCTAACCCTAACAAGCTCTCTTTACATATAATTTTAACACTTAGATAATCACAAACAAATCTGGACTCTCGGACTTAACTCGTTAAAGCACATAGAAAAAGACTCCCATCTCCCTACGGACGACCCGTACTAAACCGGCTAGCTATGAGCGAAACCGTCTTGATTGCGGTAATTAACTAAAACTTGAACACGCAGAATCTCTAACAATCAAATGGCGCCGTTGCCGGGGAGACGGTAGTTTATTTCTTTGTGTAATTTCGGGTTAACTTGTGAATATAAAAACAACCGAAAAACAAAACAAAAAAATATACTTTGTAAAAAAAATCATCTTGTTATTTTTGATTAGTTTTTGTGCAAGTGTGCAGGAAAATACGGAGTTCAAGTTCAGTGCCAAAGACGTGGGAAGTTAGACCCACATTTCGCGGCTACACCGTGACGGATTAAAACGAAACTATCGGTCTACTGTAAAAATCTGGAGCAGATACAGTGAACAATTCAAGATTCAGGAAATCCAGAACAGAAGAGGACACCCAACAGAGCACTACCCAAAAAACTGAAGGCCCAAATCCACTACCTTGCCGCGGAACCGCGGCATATGCTGGCTTAGGCCGCGGAACCGCGGCCACTTGGTGGAGTCAGGGGACCATTTTCTTTCTGTAAGTCTCTCTCCTCTCTCCCACTCCTCTGGACTCCAATAAATTGTGTTTTCTGCAGCATTCTTTGCGCAAATTCTCTTCCCCCTTCCAATAAACTGTTCTTGTGCAGGATTCTTTGCGCCGCGCTAAAAAAATAAAAATTGTTTGCAGTTGATTTGTTATCGCTTTGCATTCATTAATACGGACTTAAGGGGCTTGAAACCAATTCAGATTGGATGGGGATTTCATCACCCTTCCCAGGACCCCAAAAATCACAAAAAGCATATGCATTATCCAATGTTAAAAATTAAAAAATACTAGACTCAGCCCTAAGGACTTCGCGCTCAATAGGACAGAGGACTAGTTACAGGCATCGGCCGTTTATCCTATCTGACTTTTGCGGTGCATAGGCAAGTGTGACGAAGGAAAGTGGTTATTTAATTAAGGAACTTCGCGAAAGCGTTGGATAACCTCCCACTTACCTGGCACTTATCTGGTCGCATTAGACGGAGAAGAGGCGGTTTGAGGTCCTTTTTCTAGCCCTCTGGAACAGTTAGGAGCAGGTCTAGTTGACCTAGGCGACCCTAGATCTAGGTGAGATTGTGCATATCTTATTTGTGATTGCTTAAAGCCGTAAGTCAGTACATATTTCTGTAAATCTCTTTCTAAAAAAAAAAGAAAAAAATCAAAAACTTTTATAAAAACTTGCCCTTTGTCGCCAAATCCATTTTTCACCCACCACCCATCGTTTTTCTCCATTGGCGTTTTCTTACCCTCACCTTCTCCGCTTTGACTATACTAAACTCGTTTAGTGTATGTCCGCTTGGACTCGGGACACTAGCATCCGTCTAGTCCGCGTTACGTTAGTCGCTACCGACTACGCGATCAACTCAGACGTCGAAACTCCGTCCACTCCTCTTTCACCCCTTCCTTTGCCGGCCAACTCCGAAGTTGACCGGAATTCTGTTCATACATCTTCACCTTCACCTTCACCAACCTCTTCTTCCGTGATGTCAGGATTTAATCCGAACATCTCTTTGACTACCCCTGGATTGGCTCCACCTCCTACGGAGACCAATAACCCACCACCACCGCCTGTTGTAGCGCCGCAGCGAATCGCGCTCCAGGATCGTTTCTATCCCACCCGTTCTGCACTTCCCACCTGCCTTTCTCTTCCACCGTCCAATGGGGATAATTTTGAAATTAAGCCCCACTTCATCAACATGCTTCCACGATTTCATGGGCTTGAATTTGAAGATGCCTATATCTTCATCAATAAATTTCAAAACGTCTGTGCCATGATGAAAACCACCCAGCTGTCGGACGATGCTATACGTCTACGGGTCATTCCGTTCACTTTATGCGATCTTGCTGAAAAATGGCTGTATAGCACCGCTTCCCATTCCATAACCAGTTGGGACGAGTTTGTTAAAGCGTTTCTTAAAAAGTTCTATCCGAATCATAAAACCGCAAGGATTCGCAATGAAATCAACCAATTCTCTCAGCTTCCTTCTGAACCCTTCTGGAAGTGCTTTGACCGGTACAAAGACCTTCTTGTTCAGTGTCCTCACCACGGTATAGAGAAATGGCAACTTTGCCAAACCTTATACCAGGGCCTGAACCCAGCAACGAAGCAGTTGTTGGAAACCATCTGTCAGGGCCACTTCCTATCGAAATCTGACAAGGAAGCATGGCAATTCTTTGACGACCTTGCGGAGCAAACGCTACAATGGGAGAGCACCAGACCGACGTCTTCTTCTTCTACCTCCACTTCTACCGGTCAGTCTAGGGTAGGAATTCACCAACTTGATGTCTCTATTGCGATGAAAGCTGAAATGGCTGCAATAACAAGAAAGCTTGAAGCGATAGAGAGCAAATTTTCTTCTCCTGCTCCTGCTCCTGCCCCTATTCTCCCCCTTCGTACCATTTGCGCTTGTTGTTCCGATTCTTCTCACTTGACCGAAGAGTGTCCTTACAATCTACCCTCGCAAGGACAGGATCCGGTTAATGCTGCATTCCAGCAAAGACCGAGGAATGATCCATACTCTTCCACCTACAATCCTGGTTGTTGGAACCACCCCAATTTCGCCTGGAATCAGAATCAAAATCAATTCCAAGGCAACAATTTCCAAAGGGCCCCTCCACCGTAACAACAAGCGCAACAACAAACTCAACAGCAGTTTCAGCAGCCCTTCCAACCCCAACCTTTCCAAAATCAGACGAACAACTTTGCACCCAACAATTCTTTTCCACCAAACAACTTTGTTCCGTCAAACAACGATAAGGTTTCTTCGCTCGAACGAAGTCTGGAGGCGTTCGTTAAACAATCGACTCAGTCCACCGCCAACATCCAGTCTTCCATTCAGTCCTTAGTGCAACACACTGCCGCTCACGGGCAAAGCATCAAAACCATCGAGGCCCAAATTGCACAGCTGAATGCGGCCTTAAGCGAGCGAGAAAAGGGGAAGCTCCCGTCCCAGCCACTCCCAAATCCCGGTCACCCACATAATGTACATTTTGCTCTTGAACAACAGAACCATAATGTAAGTGCCATGACCACATTGAGATCGGGAAGGATGCTGCAAAACAACATTGGCACACGGATCGACGATAACACCCCGGCCGAATCTTCTTCTTCTTCGTCTCCTGCTTCTTCGTCTTCTGAGCCTATTCTCCATTCTTCAAAAGGCTCTCCTTCTGCTTCTTCTTCTGCTCTGAACGGACCCACTTCTCACTCCACGAAAACACCTGTTCTGGGATCCGTTCCAACTCCACAATCTCCTCCACAAGCATTAGACTCAACCAATTTTAAAAACGTCCCATTTCCAAACCGGTTGAGGTCTAATAAACAAAATCCTCAAATGGAGAAGATTCTGGAGTTATTTAAGCAGGTTAATATTAACATTCCTCTTTTAGATGATGTCCAACAAGTCCCGTCCTACGCGAAAATCTTAAAGGACTTGTGCACGAAAAAGAGGAAGTCTCAGGTACCCAGGAAAGTTTTCTTGGCTAGTGCTGTGAGTGATGCCCTTACCCAATCTTTACCACAAAAACGGAAGGACCCTGGCTGTCCTACGATTTCTATTACTATTGGGGATAAGAACATCAACCGAGCACTATTAGATCTTGGTGCCAGTGTTAACCTGCTTCCGTATTCAGTATACGAGCAATTAGGCGTCGGAGAGCTGAAACCCACGCACTGCACTCTCCAAATGGCCGACCGATCGATCACCCATCATAGGGGTGAGCTAGAGGATGTGTTAATAAAAGTCGGGGACTTCATATTCCCCGTTGACTTCATTGTATTAGATACACAGCCTGTAGCTAACCCCCGGAATCAAATTCCGGTGATACTCGGTCGCCCATTCCTTGCAACCTCAAATGCTGTGATCAATTATCGCAATGGTTCGATGAACCTCTCTTTTGGAAACATGACGATTGAACTCAACATTTTTAGGTTAGGGAATCAGCCCGCCGAACCTAATGCTCATATACTGGACGTCTGCTCGATCCAGGAGATCACCCCAGAAGAGTGTGAATTCGAGGAGTTTCTGTTTGATCACGATAATCTTGACGCCACTAGTGTGTTTCTCTTCGAACCTGCTGCTGTTTCTGCGCCCGACAACGACTACGAGTGTTTCACGTTCTCGAACGATCTTAGCCGCGCACAACCCGAGTTTGAATCTTTCGAATTTCCGGATGAGTTACCTGAACCATCCGACTCGGCCGCTTACACTCGTTTTGAACCTTTGCTGGAGTCCTTTGAGTTCGAGACCTTTGCACCAATCTTGCCTTCCATCGTTTCACCTCCAACGCTCGAACTCAAGCCTTTGCCGTCTCACCTTAAGTACACTTACTTAGGTGAGAACGAGACCCTCCCTGTCATCATCTCGGCTTCTCTAGCTCCCGAGCAAGAGAAATCCCTTCTCGCGGTCTTGCACAGCAACAGGCAAGCTTTTGGCTGGTCCATGGCGGACATCAAGGGGATTAGTCTCCTGATCGTTGAGCATCACATTCATCTGATGGATGATGCCAAACCAGCCCGGGATCCACAAAGATGGCTCAATCCAGTCATGAAAGAGGCTGTGAAGAAGGAGATCGTAAAATGTCTAGATAGTGGTATCATTTACCCTATCTCTGATAGCCAGTGGGTTAGCCCCATCCACGTTGTCCCCAAGAAGTCGGTCATCACTAACGAGGCGAACGAGTTAATCCCTACTCGCACCCAAACTGGGTGGCGAGTGTGCATTGATTACAGAAAACTCAACGCCGCAACGCGGAAGGACCACTTTCCGCTACCTTTCATTGACCAGATGCTTGAACGATTGGCCGGACACGAGTACTACTGCTTTCTTGATGGCTACTCTGGCTATAATCAAATTCTCATCGCCGAAAAAGACCAGGACAAGACCACTTTCACTTGTCCTTTCGGCACGTTTGCATATCGTCGCATGCCCTTTGGGTTATGCAATGCGTCCGCTACCTTCCAGCGGTGTATGATGGGAATCTTCTCAGACATGGTGGAAAAATTTTTGGAGATTTTCATGGATGACTTCTCCATCTTCGGCGATTCCTTCAATGAGTGTTTGTTGCATCTTGACGCTGTCCTTACCCGATGTAAGGACAAGAATCTCACTTTGAATTAGGAGAAATGACACTTCATGGTGCGCGAAGGTATTGTCTTAGGACATATCATCTCGCAAAATGGCATAGAGGTTGACAAAACAAAGATTGAGGTCATTTCCAATCTACCTCCTCCCCGATGCGTCAGAGATATCCGAGCCTTCCTTGGCCATGCCGGTTTCTACAGACGGTTCATCAAGGACTTTAGCAAGATTGCTAGGCCCTTGACTCTTTTGCTGGCCAAGGATACGCCGTTCGACTTCAACTCGAGCTGTGTGACTGCATTCGAGTCATTAAAACGCTCACTCACTTCTGCTCCCGTTCTTTCTTCACCTGACTGGACACACCCATTCGAGATTATGTGCGATGCATCCGACTTTGCCATTGGTGCTGTCCTTGGACAACACATCAACAAGATGCTGCACGTAATCTATTATGCGAGCCGAACCCTGAACGACGTCCAACTCAATTATACAACAACTGAGAAGGAATTCTTAGCTGTTATATTTGCTTTAGAAAAGTTCAGGCCCTACCTCATCGG
Organism: Agapanthus africanus; assembly: GCA_030015575.1. Lineage (NCBI taxonomy): Eukaryota > Viridiplantae > Streptophyta > Magnoliopsida > Asparagales > Amaryllidaceae > Agapanthus > Agapanthus africanus. The sequence goes on along the minus strand of CM057338.1, from coordinate 413,387,187 downwards.
CTCTCCAGTCATTGTCTACACAGACCATTCTGCTCTGCGCCATCTTTTTGCGAAGAAAGATGCAAAATCTCGGTTAATACGTTGGATCCTCTTGCTTCAAGAGTTTGACCTTGTCATTAAGGACAAACGAGGATGTGAAAATGTAGTTGCCGACCATCTCTCACGACTTCCTTCTTCGCCTTCGCTTCCAATTCCGATCAACGACGTTTTCCCGGATGAACAACTCTTGACAGTATCTTGCGAACCCTGGTTCGCAGATATTGTGAACTATTTGGCCACAGGATTACTACCGACTGAATGGTCAAGTCAGGACAGACTTCGCTTCTTATCCCAAGTAAAACACTTTTACTGGGACGAACCCTATTTGTTCAAGTACTGTCCCGACCAGATTATTCGTCGGTGTGTCCCTGACGAGGAATTCAAGAGTGTGCTGTCATTTTGCCACGATCAAGCGTGTGGCGGGCATTTTGGCCCCAGAAAGACAGCCGAGAAGATCTTGCAATGTGGTTTCTACTGGCCACAACTTTTCAAAGACGCTCATGACTATTGCAAGACTTGCTCCCGGTGCCAACACTTGGGCCGGATATCCCGGAGGAACGAGATGCCGCTCCAACCGATCTTGGTTGTGGAGATTTTCGATGTTTGGGGGATAGATTTCATGGGGCCGTTTCCCAGCTCTTTCGGGAACTTGTACATCCTTCTCGCTGTTGATTACGTCTCTAAATGGGTCGAGGCTGTGCCCAGCCGGACTAATGACAACAAGGTTGTCGTTAGGTTTCTTAAAGAAAACATTTTCTCCCGTTTTGGGCACCCCCGAGCGATCATTAGCGACAATGGAAGTCATTTCTGCAACAGGACTTTCGAGGCCTTGATGCGGAAATACTCCATTAATCATAAGCTCTCTACGCCCTACCACCCCCAAACCTGAGGGTAGGCCGAAGTTTCAAATCGGCAAATCAAGCAGATACTGGAGAAGACGGTTTCCAAGAACCGTAAGGATTGGTCGCTGAAACTCACTGATGCCCTTTGGGCCTTTCGAACCGCTTATAAGACCGACCTTGGCATGTCTCCCTATCGGCTTGTATACGGAAAAGCCTGCCACCTACCTGTCGAAATAGAGCATCGCGCATTTTGGGCGATAAAAGAGCTGAATCTGTCTCTCGAAGATGCGGGCAGCCATCGGAAGCTGCAGTTGAACGAACTGAGCGAGCTTAGGGATAAGGCTTACGATAACGCGGTTGTCGTTAAGAACCGAACGAAGGTGTTTCACGATAAACACCTTTTGCGCAAAACCTTCGTACCTGGTCAACAGGTACTGCTTTACGACACCCGACTTCATTTCCATCCAGGAAAGCTCAGATCTCGCTGGAAAGGGCCGTATTTTGTGCAGAATGTGTATCCGCAGGGCGCTGTGGATTTGGAAAATCCAAAGGACGGTTCATTTTTCAAAGTGAACGGACACCGACTCAAACCGTACCTTAGCGCCGAACCAACAGAGGAGCTCCTGGTCTTACAGGAGCCGGTTTACCCTGCATAATCTTCCTCTGCCTACCTCCAAACTTCGGTTATCCAGCCAAGAACAGTGGACACTGTTCCAAATAAGTTTGGGGGTATGTATAAACCATTCTGTATATATTTATGGATATTCTTTTTCTTTTCTTTAAAAACAAAAACAAAAAAAATTTTTGTATCGCTAACCGACAATTTTGACCCTTCAAATGATCTCTTCATGCAATGACAGCGAGGACACTGTCCAGTTTAAGTTTAGGGGCACGCTCGGTACGCATTTCTTACCTTCGCATTCATATGTATATTTTGCATCTGCATATTAAAATCCATAAAATCCATAAAAATCTGAAAATTTTCTAAAAACATAAAAACTTTTCTGTCAAGTTAGCTAGTGGGAGGACTCTGATTCAACATTTCGACGGTTTTGTTTGGTAAAATAAGAATAACTAAATCTAATGTTTAGATTTTGAAAACCTGAAAAATAACTCTCCTTTGAAGTTAACTATAGCTGATATACGTCTTTACATCACACTACACGTGTCGTGAGTTTTTGGGAATTAGATGACAAGTCTTTTATGTCGAAAACCTTTTAAATGGATCAATGATTTTCTGAGGATTAAATAGGTTTGTTCTGAAATAAGTAATGTCAAGAATAGTTTATGAAGTAAAGCGAATATGAAGGAATGTTATTGATGCCGTAATTGGAACTAAGTCTGAAAAATAACCCATCTGAAACTTGATTGGAATGATTACACACCGAACCCACTAAACACGTCTTTTATCCAAAAAAATAATTGAACTGCCGGTTATATCTCCGTTCGTATTAAATCATCTGATTTTCACGCCAAACTGTCTTTTGTTTTTGGACCTAGGTAACTTGAGTAATTAAGTCCGCTGGGGTGTTACTACACCTAATGCCCTAAAATCAACTGGTTTGGGTGCATTGGCCCAAAGCTCGCTAAGAAGCCTAGAAAGTCCAGATTAAAACAAAGTCAAGCAAGTGTTCTCTCCGAGTTAAAATTCCTAACGGTTCTTTGTGTGAGAATAATCTTGATAAAAGACAGGCTTTTTATAAAAATATTTAGCGGAGATATGAAGGTTTTATTCTATGATAAAGACTATTGAACGTTCACAGAGGTGTGTATGAAATGAAAACAAGAAAAAAGGTGGAGTGAAAAATAAGACCTAGTTTCCTGTTAGGGAAGATTGAAATTCTGAAGTTGAAACCTTACTGGAAAACGAAACTTGAAAAATGCTTAACTCTTTATAAAACTTATGTGATCCTTTCAAAATTTTTATCTAAGCTTTATTGTGTGACATAATGACTTTATTCGATCTTTCGGGAACTTAACGACACTATTTGCACTGCACGTAAAGACATATAAAATCTGTAGTTAAAGAAGAAGCGAGGTGTGAAAAATAAAGGTTCGATAGTCTAGACTTAGGATAATAGAATTGTTATTTTCAGAAACAAAACTTTAGGGTTTGAGTCTTAGTTATTTTATAAAACCAACTTGACCGGATTTTGTGGGTAGTATCCGCTGAAAACTCTCAGGAGACAACACTCCTCCTACTAGGGACACCTAGAGGTTTAACGGCTTGTTGCACATGCTCAGTGCAATCGCGTTCCCTGCGAAAGTGAGGTTAGGAAATTTTTTGTGAATAAATTGGCTTTGCTCGGGACGAGCAAATGATAAGTTTGGGGGTATTTGTTCATATCAGATTTTTGCATTTTCATACCGCCCAATTTTTATCACATTGCATATCGGTAGGTACTCTTGAGCCGTGTTTGCTAGTCAATTGCAGGATACAGGTTCTCGGTTCTAAACGGTGAAATTCATGGAAAAACACGACAAAACCGGGGTTCCTGCCAACCACAGATAAAACACGGATCTCCGCTCCTTATCCGTCTGTTGCCACACACCAGTTTAAGAGACAAAATGTCAAATCAATGTCGTTTTCATGCACAAGGCTCAATGGCAACACAAGATCCAAGAAATCTACGCGGAGCTCGAGGAAATCATGACAAAAAGTCCACATCAAATCACCTTTTCCTCAACAGAAATTCTGGAAAAATCGTGAAGAAAATATGAAAAAATATATATACCAGAGTAAAGGGCACAGAAAACCAGGAGAAACCACCAAACATTGAAGACCCAATTCCTCTAAAGTGCCGCGGTTCCGCGGCAATAGCAGGCTTAGGCCGCGGAACCGCGGCCGTACTGTGTAGTCAGAAGGTGGGACTTCAGGGTTATTTTGGTCTTTCTATGTACAGCCAGGATTTTGCCCTAGATTTCCATTTCCCTGCCTATAAATAGCCCAGATCCTTGTAAAGCCAAGGGTGGATAATCTTGTATTTTATTTTCTAGGTTTAGTTGTGTTCTTCCTCCTCCTCTCATCTCTTCTCCATTAAAATCTTGTAGTGAGCTTTTGAGTGAAGAATGATGAATAAAGAAGAACCGTTTATTATTATGCTTGTCTTATTCTCTTGTTAATTGTTGTAATTTTCATTTGTTAACTTAGTTGTTGTTATTTTTTTTGTTGTTTCTTTCTTCTCTCTTTTCTTTATCCTTAAAACAACCATGATGCTTACGCTTGATCCTTGCCAAGGTGAGGTCGCAAATAGCTAGTTGTTATCTTCTAATCTCTTCTTTCTATCTTCCTCTTTTGTTTTGTTTTCTTTTCATTATGATGTGTGAGTAGTTTCATACTTGTTAGGGTAGGATAAGGGAAGTTTGAGAGAAGGAAATCTCTCTCACTCTTTCCTTGCCCAACAACTTAATTCGACTCCCGTTAATTGAACCACAATCCGCTCCTTACGGCACCCTATCCTACATGATAGCGGTGATTCCGTAGTGAGACCGGTTGTGGTTGAATTAACCGGAGGTTATGGCTAAGAGTCAAGAACGGACGGACAAGTACCAAAAGGAAGAACTTATGCGTTGGAAAGCCTAGCTTATACTCGCAAGTTCCTTCCTAGTCGTGCTAATCCCCGTTGTTGCCGATTACCGTAACACCGATATTAAGAGGGCCAACGAAAGAAGTGGGAGACTCCTAACTCAAACTAACCTAATCCTAACCCTAACAAGCTCTCTTTACATATAATTTTAACACTTAGATAATCACAAACAAATCTGGACTCTCGGACTTAACTCGTTAAAGCACATAGAAAAAGACTCCCATCTCCCTACGGACGACCCGTACTCAACCGGCTAGCTACGAGCGAAACCGTCTTGATTGCGGTAATTAACTAAAACTTGAACACGCAGAATCTCTATCAATCAGTGTCTGAGGTTTCCCACCAAATCTGCGGAGTGGCTAATGGAATGTCAAACCTGATTGAATCTTTAGGTCCTATTGAATTTTCCGTAATCGTTTGCGGTTCTGGAATCACTTCCAGTTCTACCATACTCCCACTACTGTTTTCTGAAAAAATCCATTTTACTAAAACTGTGGCGAGTTTAGAACAATATCACTATTGATCTTCCAGATGGTAGAAATTCAACCCTCATCATAGCCTGGGCCAACCCATAAACTGCCATTACAAAAACGTGCCCTGAGTTATCCATAGTCTGGTTTTAAGCATAAGCCGAACAACTCCCCGTACCTTAACAACGTTAAGATATGATCCATTCTATATTCAATATAGAAACTTTGGCACTTATTTAATTGGAACCAGATTCTAATCATGCAGCTGTCTCCAGTGCATATCAACTTTAATGGAGAGAGGCTAATCAGCATTACTCAACTTAGGAATCCATCTAATTATGAGTAACCTGAAAGAGAAACAAGTTTCTCAAAACTTTTACTATCATCTGAATACCAATCACAAGAATCTACATCTTCGATCTCTTTGAAGAATCCCGATACTTGCGATATCTGGTTCTCTACTTTATTCTTATACCCACAACTCCTCAAAACTTAGACCTTGTATTTCTATGAAACACTTGTCTAAAAACTAGAGAAGTTATAAGTAAACAGAACATAGTACAAGGACCTACCCCTTTGTCCTGATGGACACTGGACAACATACAATACTCTGTATAAGTCCGCTGAGTTGAATAACTCAAAACCTGTGCGTCGTAGGTTGAAAACTGTACCCAGACGATTTCCTCAAATATCACCAATTACAACGAATTCCGATATAATGAGGATGATCACCTAATTCCCAATAACTTCCTCCCACTCATCATCTGTAAAACCATACAGATGTGAGAATGAAACCTGGTGAATACACACCCTGGAGTAAGTATCTAATCGGGAAAACAGTTTTCCATTAACAATGCACTGAAACATGAAAATGTTTCGTAGGGGTATCCTGGTATTCATAGTAATGCCTCTTCCATAATCCAATTCATGACTCTAACCGTATATTTCTTTGCCATCTCTCTAAATCCCTTTATTTGTCTTTAGTCGTTACCATCTGTACACCATCGTTAGGCTAAATGGTTTTCTTCCTTCCCTACCGTTCGGCACCAGCCTATTGTTTGGATGAAGACTATCCAGTAAGCATAATAGGTGTACCCTCCTAAACCAAGGAGTACTCGTAACCTAAGAGAAGGTGATGATAAAAGTCAACTGAATAATACCTTATTCTTTTAAAGGTGAAATAGGAGTGGCGATGAAGTACGCGGTTTGGTCGTGAATGATAGCAGTCGCAACTTACTTTGCCCTCTTTCTAATCCCTTTATTTTGTCTTTACATATTACCTTCTGCACACCCTACTTAGGCTAATTGGTTTTCTTCATTCCCTACCTTTCGGCACCTGCCTATGGTTTGGAATAAGACTATCCAATAAGCGTAATAGGTGTACTCTCCTAAACCAAGGAGCCCTCCTGAACCTTGATCCATCCTCGAAGGTGATAATAAAAGACAACTGAATAAACCAATTCTATTTCTCCTGAACCTTGATCCATCCTCGAAGAAGTCCCTTCGAGTTCGTATATAACCATATGATGGATCTATCCAATGGAAGTGGATGTCCGTAGTAATACGGGTGTTCTGAGAATTGCAAAGGGTAGAAGGAGTGGCAATGACTTATGCAACTCAGACAATCCAAAAGCCAGTATTTTAAGAAGGTTCGGTCAACTTGGTCCCTGAGTCATAGTCTAGGGTCGGTCAAAGGTCGCTGCCAAAGAGAGAGAGAAAAGAAACACTCTGCGTGCACTCTAACCTAGATCAGAATGGTTATCACTTTATCTAATCCGGAAACATCCCACTGTACTGTCAAATTCTCCTCCAAACTTGAAAGAAGAATTAATCGGGATCACCCGAAGAGTAAACCAACTCATCAGTGGGAATCGGGATCCAACTCTCATCGCATGATAACGTGACGGAATCCACTCGCGTTATCGCACTCCAGAAGGTATGTGCATGCCTGGCAAGTTTCAGTTTCTTTAGAAACTCCCGATATGATTTTTACCCCATGTTCTTATGACCTTGACGAAAGCCAACAAATCATAAGTCACATGTCCAGTTCTGCCCGTCATTATCTTGTTAATTCGAACCCACCCGTACATACCCTTGACGAAAGCCAACAAGGTAATACGACTGTCTCAAAACAACTCATCTATCTATGCAACAAATGAATACCCCAGCAACTACCAAACACTATACCATGACGAAAGCCAACAAATATAGCTTGAATATTACTGACCATCCATAAGAAATGACGGAGGGCTACGGCTGGTTTTTGGCGAAAAAGCTTTAACGTAATGAACTTGATCTCGTTGAAGGAACCTGATAGCTTTTTATAAAAATATAGTGGCGAAAACCTTTGCTAAAGAGGTCACTCCCGGTGAAGGGATCTCGGCTCTTTCCTCGTGGAATGAAGTGCAGGATATTCCACTGAATACCGCGATGCAAAGCAACATGTAATCGACTATAGTGAAGTTATTACCCTGACGCAAACTTCTACCTAAGGGGTCAGTCCCGGTGAAGGGATATCGGCCCTTGCCCCGTCGAATGAGGTGCAGGATATTCCAACCGAATACCACTATGTAAAACAAAAGGAAACATCTTTGTAATAACACTTTTTAAAATTGTTCCAACAACATCCAAACAGGTTTTTTTTACTTTGCATTGATCAGAATCAACGCAGTCCCATCAATTAATCACACCAGAAAAGAACGAAAATAAAATGTACGTATATGCCATCCGCATTCGTCACTGGGTCCCGTCATCACCCGTTAGGTTACTTAACTAACGATAGAGCGGGGACTGGACTAGCACGGGTGCAAAACATATACAACATCTAATAGTATATATACCAATATACAATAATCGCTCCAGGCGTGATAATATGCAATATTACAGAAAAGTAATAAGCATCACAGAACAATACAGATAATCTGGGATCCCCGGGTTTCACAGAGTCGCTACTGAAACCCGACGTTCCCCTGTCGTGTGGATAGCCTGTGCAATGAAACCTAGACCCCTACGGGTGCGGCAAGTTACCCGCCAAAACCTGAAGCGAGGCAGCCCCCTACAACAAAGTGAATGGACCACCCAGCACTTCACGGAATCCGGTAATCTTGGGCACCCCTCCTTAGGTCAACCTGTACCCCCTACGAGTGCGGCGAATAGTCTGCCAATTCTAGAGTGAGGCCCCTCTGCCTCTCAAAGCCATGAGATGCGGACCCGTTGCCCCCCAGAACCCGGCTATCCGTGCACTCCGTCGCGGGGCAAAACCTAGTACAGAAATGAAAAATATGTACAACGGGTACATCGACCTCGACCCGGTCGTGCCCCAAAAGAATATTATACAACAAGCAGTGACGGCGGTCCACATGTTGGACGCTCGTCCCGCAATATCAAATGTACAAATAAATCCAAACTGCACTACCATTGCACACAGCTATCCACTACGACAAATCCGCAACATCACAGCACAACACAGAACATTAATGCGAATGTCACGTTCGTAAACCCGTCTAAAAGAACTATAGCAATCAGACGCGGTTTACCGATCAAATGACATTCACGGTCGGAGATATAATGTAAGTACTGTAAACTGACACGTTTAAATTTCGATCGACTAAATTTCCTAAAGTGGGCCCCACGCAAATCCGCTGCACAGTAAAAAACACCGGGCCCAAATAAACAGTTCCAAAAACCACAATTTCCAACATAGAATCCACTGTAGAAAATTGACTAAGTGATGTCACTTTCCTGCGGCGGATCCGCGGCCAAACCCATGCTTGGGCCGCGGATCCGCGGTGGAACAGTGATATCATTTTCTCGAATTTCTCCAGTATTCCTCAAAAACCCTGCTTGATTTTCTGGTATGGTCAAAATGATTTTTAGACCAGTTTGAAAATTAACAGAAACTTTAATACTAGATATTGCGATTTTCGAAAATCCGTTCGATCGATCTATTAAACGCGTTAGCACAAGTTAGTAAAGATTAATGGCGTGTCTCTGATACCATGTAAGTCTACGGTAGCGCCCCGGCCGTCTTTCAGACGCCAAAATACGGAACAAAAACTTTTATAACTGGCGCTATCGCATACTATAACCCGGATCTGCCATTAACGCTAAACTAACAATCTACAAAGAGGGAAGAGAGGTTATACCGAACGATCCGAGTCCTTCGTTCTTTAACCATCATCCCACGCTCCATTGCGGCTGCTCCGATCTCGTCGATCTCCGATCTCCTCGTCCAGGTGGCACCACGTCATTGGATCTTTAAACGGGCTCCCGCCTCTGACTCGAGGCAACTCGGTCGTCAAGTTTGCTAAAAGAGACGACCAAGATTGATGTAGAGAATGAGTGGAATACTTTTTCTCTCTTCGTCCAAAGCCATGGACGAACGGTTAATGAAGTTGCCATTGGAATCGGGTGATGGAATGAAATGAGCTATGAAATTCCATACACCGAAACTATCATAATCTTTTAACAAAATGAAGTGAGAGAGTGTGTGAGAGTGAGGGGAGGGGCCGGCCATATAAGAGGAGGGGGTGATGGTAGGAGCAAGGGGGGTGACCACAACCAAAACCTTCTCACAAAAATATCTAGTGTGAACACAAAGTATGAACACAATAAATGCACCAAGTATGAACACATTAATGAAACAAGGAGTCACCTTAACAAGTCACCTTCCAAGAAGCTTTCTCTCATGACTCATCTCATGACTCACCCAAAAGAAGAAAAGATAAATCCGCATTTAACCGAATGTTAAATACGGCCGATAGAAAACTGGAAACTGACAACTTCCAAAAGTGATCCTGAAACGAATTTCAGGATAACCCCGTAACTGTATAAATATACCCGCATTTGTATTACGACCAAATATAAATGCAACTGAGACAAAGATATTAATCTACTCTGTATAATACATGGATCCGGCTTAAACCAAAGCCCACCAGTATTATCTGCGCGAAATATGACATATGCGTAAACGCACGTGCATTTTCCGAACCCTGCCATAAAACCATACGACCTCTACAACATTTTGCCCGAACTTGGGAAACTATCTGTGGGGGACTCTAATGACTCGTCAGTACCTTGGCGGTGGGTTTAATCACAAGCCATCAGCGGCACTAGCTATGCGTAACGGCTGTCCATGGACTGACCTCAAGGGAGGCCGATGAGTGAACTCATTCGGAAACCCTACTGAGCCTAACAGTGACAATGTATATACAGTCCGGTCCGTTCGTCTATGAGTATCGCATATCCGACCTAGGGGGCTAGTAACGCCAGACCCCCAATAGCTGTATAAGTCGTGTCGGAGACAAGCCCTGAACACCTTGAGATACTACTAGAGTACCTACCAGTAAATCTCACCTGCCTTGGCCAAGGACTTAGTGTAATGGCTTTCCTAGACACAGCGCGACCTCTACCCCCAATACCGGGAGAGACGAATCCCCTGCCAATCCGCTCACGTGCCTCCATGTGGCTCGGGACTGTACCCAAAAACTACCTGTTTGCACGACTCCTTTGAGCCATGGTAGGGTAGAAATCAAAGCACAGTGGGAACTCACACGACACAAATGACGACCTCAGGTCGATGAACTAACCTGTACACATGTCACCAGGGAACTGCTATCTGACGATATGCATAATACCAACTAGCAGGTTCCCGGCGAGTCCTGTCCGGTGTACTCATAACCCAATGAGCACATGTATACATCTTAGGTGATCCAACTGACACCAGTGGCTTGTGAGACCGGCAACCGCCCCTCGTCGGGGTCTCGACTGTATACACTAGTCTACTCCGGAGTATCGATGCCCTGTCTCGAAACTCCCACGACTAGGGACCACTATAAAGGATATGCTTATAGACCACCCAACTCTCACGTATATGATCGCCCTCATACTGTTGGTAGTCAAGCAAGATCCTAAGGGCTCTATTAAAGTGTAATCGTGATCAGTCACCTCAACCTATACACGACTGATAAAGGCAAACCAGATAGCATGCTATTATCTCGAGTAAGACTGTCCTACCGGTATAGGTCCTCCGCAATCATTGCAATCACGTACCTGCGATCCAATAATTGACTTTGAGAGCACTATATCCAACAGGTGCTCAGTAGAGACTAGGTACACTGGACGGACTCGCTGAGAACTCTCAGATGGTATTATACCTTACGTCAGATGGTAGTTCTCTGGTGACACTGGTACAGGTTAGTTTGTAGACCCGAGATCGTCATAGAGTCATGTGTGATTCCCACTGTGCTTTGATTTCCACCTTACCACGTCCAAGTGGGCGTGCAAAATGATGGTTTTTGGGTACAGTCCCGAGTCACATGGAGGCAATGAGCGATAGGAGGGGTTTCGTCTCTCCCGGTATTGGGGGTTGATGTTGCGCTATGCTCGATTGGCCATAACAGGGAAGTCCCTGGCCAAGGATGGTTTAGAGATATACTGGTAAGTGTTACCAGTAGTTTCTTGACCCGCTATGCGCCTCATATCAGCATGACTTATCGGTTATTGGGGTCTAACGTTTACCACCCCTAGAACTGATATGCGACATATCAGATGGGGAGACCGGACTGTACGGTAGTGTCACTGTCAGGCTTTTTGCAGGAGTTAGAGCGGGCTTGCTTGCTGATCTTCTGATCGCTCAATACCAGGGTAGCCGTTCCGTCCATCTAGTACCACTGACGGCTTGTGGGTGCTTGATATGATCATCACCTACTGCCGGCGTATTGACGAGTCTTTAGAGTCCTACATAGAGGTTGTACTGGCTCAGGCAAAACGAGATAGGAGCGCATATGCGATATGTGCGGGACCGAGAATAATGCGTGTATGTGATACCGTATTCTATTCTCGCGATATTTGTATCGATTGGTTATATGCGATATAACCGGGATATCGATTCAAGTGTTGATTCGATAAATCGATACATTGAATGTTAGTCGGCTATATATGATATAACCGGATTATTAAGTCAAGTATTGATTTAATAATTTAGTGTATAATTATATATATGATATACTAATTTACATTAACTAACATTGGTTCACTTAAGCATTTATTTTTCTCACTTGTGCACAAGTTAATTTATATGTGATATATATTCATTTGTGTACAAATTTGTATCATGGTTGTTGATACAAATGTCATAGGTGTACAAGACTTATACCATACTAATTATAGGTTTAGGATTTTATATTTAAAGTAATTCAAAAACAATTGGATAATGAGCTAAAATGCATGAAGCTTTATGAAGCTTATGGATGCTTTGACTTATTCCACTTGTTTTGTTTTACTTAATATATTAACTAACCTAACCACTATAATTAACAATGGTAAAGTCTCTACATGAGTTAAGTATATGATATGATACTTACTCACTATGGTTACCATTCTCTCTCTTGATGATTATCCATTTTCATTTGAGCTCATCTTCTTCCTCCTTGAGTTTTCATTCTAGGGTTTGAAAAAGAGAGAGATTCAAAGTGAGAAATGAAATTCTAAAGTGTACCCATTTCCTATCTCACCATCCTCTACTAGACTAGCACTTTAGTTTAGGGTGTTTGCTTCACTAATTCTTTGGTTAGTGAGGTAGAAGCTTGAGTCCGTATTCCCTCGACGTAGATCATCTTCGGCATCGAAGACTTCAAGCGATCCAGTTGCAACTTTCTCATGGAGCCGTCCGAGAGTCCGGGAGCCGATGATCGCAGCGAAGGGACTACATCAAGGAGCTTAAGAAGTGAAGGACCGATCTACAAAGGTTGTATTATCGTATTCACTTAGTGTAAATGTGATTTACTTGCTTGTGATCGCTTAATATCTAGTTAACGATCTTGTTTGGGGTTATTCGACACGGCTAAAATTTTAATTCAGTATGGTCGATATCTTGTAGAGCTTCATTAGAGTGCCTAGTAACCCTACACAATCTCGAGACAAGTGTTGCGATATACAATGATCATGCGTGTAATAATAAACACACAATTTCCCTCAAAATGCCGGTTATAATGTATAACACATGTTATTTGGCATTTTATAGACGAATTGCTAATATGTGCCATATTCATACCGAACACCTTTAGATGATGGCAAATAATAGGGAAATTGATGTGTTAAAAATGCAATATTTTCGACTGATCAAATTCCCCCAAACTTAATTTTGGTCGTCTCGAGCAAACTTGTTTTATTAGAATGAGAAGGAGAAAATATAAGAAAAAGAAAAACTAACTAGCACACTTTCGTAGGCAACACGATTGCACTGAGCACGTACAACAAGCCTTTAAACCTCTAGGTGTCCCTAGTAGAAGGAGTGTTGTCTCCTGAGGGTTTTCAGCGGATTGCACCCACAAAATCCAATAATAAAAGGAAGACCGTGAAAATTACATATAAAGATAAGAATTATAAAAGAAAGAGTTTGAAAATTAGAGTTTCTAACTACACCAGCTTTTCGGTTGTCATGAGCCCTATCTTAATACTCATGAAAAGATATTAGAAATCACATCATACCTCAATAAAACATCGTCTTTATTCTTCATTCCTACCTTTCTTCCAAACATCGATCATATACCCCTACGTGTGTGTAAAAGACATCCCTACACTCGGAGAATTCAATTCAAGCTATCATACTCTTGTCCATCTACCTCAGTACTTTTTTAATCGATGAATATTTAGATGAGATTGCTCACACATTTTTCATGCGACCGTTAATACTTCTTGAGGTACTAACCGACCTATTACTCATGTGCTTGCTTATTGGGTGTATTAGTATTTTTCTCGTCTTGCAACACCTAAGGTTTAGCAGTGACTCCCAAACCAGTTGGTCTAAGGCATTAGGTAATGAAGCACCCTCGCTATATTTTTTATTGCTGCCTTAGTGATAACAAAACCAGTGTTCATTTTTCTTCACAATTTATGTTTTCTTCATTTATTATTTCCTTCATACTTTGGCTTTTAGACAAGAGCATTTCTAGGTATCCTCTACTATCCCGAGTTTCAAGACGTGTGTAAGTGCGAATAGTAGGATATCAACGTTCAAATGTTTGGCTTCCAGAATATGAACTATTTTTCAGACTTATTTTTATCCTCAGATTAGTTACTTCCTTCATCTTACTAACCTTTGGGACAATGGCTCATAACTACTTATTACTAGTTCATTGAAGAAAACTTCTAATTTTCTTGGTTTTCTTAAATTTTTCCAATCTTTTGGATGTAATTTTTCATTATCTAATCTGTTATTATTAAATTAAATATTAAATATTTTTATCTTTTGAATTTTTTTTATATGTTTTGTGCTTATGCAAAGTGATATGCAAATGATGCGTAAATAAGCACAAACCTCCCCCAAACTTGTTTTCAACAGTGTCCTCACTGTTGCCTTCTGCTAAATCTCAAAAACCTGTAAGCTTGGGAGGACATTTATTAACGGGGGCAAAATATATTAAAGTGAAAATCCTTTCCCAAACTTATTTTTGGCTCACAATATTGAGGATAACAGTTATTTTCAAGAGCCAAAAATACACCCCCCCAAACTTGAGTTAAATAATGTTAATCTTTTTAAAATTATAAGAGGGGGTCAAAGTTACTGGTCAATGCAAAGCCTTACAAAGACCGAAAGTCAACACCAACCATTCAAAAATTTTATCAGTGTAGTGCACCGGTTGGTGGAAGAACAAGTTGAAAAGAGCCAAGAAGAAGTGGGGAAAATATAAGTGGTGTAAAAGAAAGGGTTTGCGTCTCGTTTTGGAGAGATGACACAGTGATTGTGATGGATTACTCGCATTCTCATGATTGTCAAGACGAAGGGGTGGAGGTTCAATTTCTTTGTTGTGGAGATGATTCATGTCAACACCCGTGTTTGCTAAGAATGCATGACTATCAGCGAACATTTCCTTGAAGCTTTCATCAATATCCTGAAGAATATTCTCATTTGAAAGAACAGGATGATACTCAGACTCCAGAAAAAGTTCATAATCGACGTTAGATGTTGACCCGTACAACTCGAAAGAAGGGACTATATGTATATGATACATATCAGGGTCAAACAACAACGTATAAAGGAAGTCTGGATCTGTATCGTGAAGCTGATCAAATTCGCTGCTGTCGACAGCCATTAATGCGACAGAACAGACTTGAGCATGAGGATCGGAGGGTTGACTTTCCAACTTGTAAATGTTGAGCTCAATTGACCTATTCCCGAAAGATATGTTCATAGAGCCATTTCTACAGTTGACTACAGCGTTGGAAGTAGCCAAAAAGGGACGACCTAGAATCACCGGAATTTGGTTCCGTGGGTTCACTACAGGCTATGTATTAAGAACAATAAAGTCCACAGAGAATACAAATTCCCCGATTTTTATCAACACATCCTCAAGCTCACCCCTAGGTTTGGTGATTGATCGGTCGGCCATCTGGAGAGTTAGTTCGAGGGCTTTAACACTCCGATACCTAGTTGCTCATAGACTGAATATGGAAGCAAGTTAACACTTGCGCCAAGGTCAAGTAAAGCACGGTTAATGTGTTTATCCCCAATAGAAATAGAAATGGAAATAGTAGGACAGCCATGGTCCTTACGTTTCCTTGGTAATTGTTGGGGAAAAGCTGTGTCTACAGTACTCGACATGAACACTTTTTTTGGCACTTGAGTCTTCCTCTTCCTAGTGCACAAGTTCTTAAGAGTTTTCGCATAGGACGGAACTTGTTGTATAGCATCTAGGAGAGAGATGGTTATGTTAACTTGCTTAAAAATTTCCACAAGCTTCTCTATTTGTGAATCAGGTTTGTTGGGCCTCAATCTTTCTGAAAATGGAGCTTTATCAATAAGTGATGGGTCCAACATTTATGGAGAAGTTTGTAGGGGTGGAAAGGATGAAGTGGGTGGAGGGTTCGAGCCTTTGGGAAAACAGAGAATAGGCTCGGAAGAAGAAGGTAAATTAGACGAAATAGAGTAAAAAGTAGAAGTGGAAGTGGATGTGGAAGCCGGGGTGTTAATGATCAATTCATCATTATCAATTTGTTCACCTACATAATTGTCTAGCACTCTTCCAGATCTCAACGTGGTAAATGCATCCACATTAGTGTAATGTGAAGGTCCAGGATCAGGTAGGGGTTGAGATGGAAGATTCTCTTTCTCTCTAGCACTCATTGCTACAGTTAGTTGTGCGATTTATGTTTCCATCGATTTAATAATCTCACATTTGGAGGTAAAGTTCCTATTTAAGTCATCGACGGAAGACTGAAAATTTGCAGTAACTTGCATGAAATTTGTCAGAAACAAATTCATGGTTTGTTCGAGTGAAGAGGTGTTATTGGTTCCGGCAGAAAAAGGATCAAAGTTGTTGGCCGGGTTTTGAAAATTTTGTGGTTGGAAGGGGTGCTGACTCATTTGTGGTGGTTGCTGTTGGGGTGGAGGGACCCATTGAAAGTTATTCTGGTTTGGATCCGTGTATTGAGTTTGGTGTTGGATCCAAGAAAGATCAGGGTGATTCCTCCAATCTTGATTATATGAGGAAGAAGAGGGATCGTTTCCAGGTTTTTGCTGAAATGCAGCATTAGTGTGACCTTGAAACAGTATATTCAAAGGACATTCTTCCATCAAATGTGATGGATTTGAACAGCAGCCACACACGGTTTTGGGAAGTGTGTATTGGTTTAGGGAGGCTGAAGAGATTTTGTTTTCTAGAGCATCGAGTTTCCTTTGCATTGCAGCCATTTCGGCTCTCTTTGTGACGGAAACATCGAGCTGATTGATATCATCCCTAGACAATGGTGGTTTAACACTTTCCCTTTGTAATGTGTTTTGAGCTAAATCTTCTAGATATTTCCAAGCTTCACCATCATCTTTAGATAGGAATTGGCAATGACACATGGTTTCAAGCATCTGTTTAGTCGTGAAACCAATACCCTCATAAAGAATTCGACACAGATCCCATCTGGAGATTCTGTGATGAGGGCATTGTAAAAGAAGATCCTTGAACCGTTCAACGCATTTCCAAAATGGTTCATTGGGAAGTTGGGTAAATTTGAAGATTTCGCTCCGAAAACGGGCGGTCTTGTGATTAGGGTAAAATTTCTTAAGGAATGCTGCAACGAATTCGTCCCATGTTGAAATAGAATGTGAGGGTGTGTTGTAAAGCCACTTCTCGGCTAAATCGCACAAAGTGAATGGGAGAATACGTAAACGTATATCATCCATAGACAGTTGTGAATTACCCATCAAAGCACATACGTTTTCGAATTTGGTGATTAAAACGTATGCGTCTTCAGACTCGAGCCAGTGAAATTTGGGTAAAAGTTTGATGAATTGGGGTTTAATTTCGAAATTGTCCCCATTGGCTGGTGGTATAGAAAGACAGATGGGAAGGGGAACACGTGTTGGATAACATCTCTCGGGGAGAGAAATGTGTGGAGGATTCTGCGCACCTGCGGGTGGTGGAAGAGTGGTGTTAAAGTTTGATGGATATCCGTCCATCGCGGTCGTGGTGGGTGGTGGGAAAGAAGACGAAGAATTACCGACTCTGGGGTCGATAAAAGAAACGTGGACAAGACGGGAAATGGAATCCCATGTCCAGCCTAACATGTGCTAAATAGTTGTAGCACAAGTGGCAGTGTTGGTAATAATTAGAGGAAAAGTTGGTTGATGTTTGTTTTGAAAAATAAGGGTCTTGAAAAATCAAATCACAAAAAAAATGCACACACCACCCTAGATCTAATGGTCACCTAGGTCAACTCACTGGACTGCTCCTAGACTTTCAGAAGACAAATCGCAGGATAAATCCTCCACTGCCTCTTTATCCCTTCTGTGGCCAGGTAAGTGCCAGGTAAGTGGGAGGTTCTCCACTACGTAAGTAGTGGGCGTAATTAAGTAACCACTTTCCTTAGACACACTTTCCTTAGACACCACAAAAGAAACGCGGATAAGCAATAGATTATCCACGACCTCCTTCTGTCCTAATTGAGCGCGACGGTCCTTAAAGTCTTGTCTAGATTTCTTTTAATTAATGAGGGTGATGCAGATGCAAGTTTGTGATTTTTGGGGCATAGGAAGGGTAATGAAATCCCCACCTAATCTGAATTTGGTCTTTGCCCCTTAATTTCCGTATTAAAGTATGCAAACAACCAAGATCAAAAACATAACAAATTTTTTCTTTTAGCGGCGCTGCGAATTTTGCAAAGAATCCTGCAGAAAATGATTATTGGACAAGATCAGAGTGAAGAGGAGAGAACAGAGAGTATACCACAGAATCTTGAACCACTGAAAAGCCTGAACGGCGGCGGAACCACCGCAAAAACCTGCTAATGGCCGCGGATCCGCGGTGATGAGGAGGAATTAGGGTTTCAAAATTTTTCTGTAGCTTCTTGTACTCCTCTGGAATTTGTAGAACTTCTCTGAATCTTGATCATACTACTACAATGATTCCAGATTCTCTCGCAAAAATTCACAACTAATCGTTAAGCACTTGATGCGAATTTGATCTAAAAATTCTGATGGAATAATAATTTTTCAACTCAAATAACAAAAACGAACAAAATAGCACACATCCCCGGCAACGGCGCCATTTGATTGATCATTTCCGTATTGTGTTTAGAATGTTTCACAACCAAAGAAATTTATACCGCAATCAATTAACGGTGTCGATATGGCGTGTTAATGAATACGGATCGTCCACTGAGATGTGTGTTTTGATCGATTTTGTTTTAGATGAGTCGCAATGAAAAGATAAAAGAAAATTGCAAGAAAATTGATTCAAGATTTATGAAATTTAGTTTCAAGAATCATAAAGAACTAGATCTAAAATCAAGAATCAATAAAATTCAAGAAGATTTCCAAATCGAATGAATTATCAAGATTTGTAAAGAGGCTTGTAGGAATCGATCTAATTGATAGTGATGATGAATACTTATGATTACAAATTCTTATCTATTGATGATTTGTTGCTAGATTGATGACGATCAACGAGAATTAGGGATCTATTGAAGAAACTAGGGTTTCTTCTTCTATCCCTTGTCCTTTTGTTGATTAGCATTCAAATTCTAGCCTCTAGGAAATTCAATTATCGATCGTTGATCTCTAATTTGGAGCGAAAACATTCAAGAAAGCATCTCGATCAAAACTAGGTTTTCGATGATTCAATTTCCTTAAGTTTACAAAACTCATAAGACTTAAGAATCGTTCAAGAATTTAATCATCATCATCTACCTATTTTCTCTATTCCTCCACGAGCGGAGTTTTCACTCAAACTTTATGAACAAGAAAACAATCAAGAATTGGTAACTCATCACAATGCTCAAATGTAAAGAAAAGCAAGATCAAGAATTTTCTCCTTTCATTAATCAACGTTTTGTTACAATTCACTCAAAGACTACAAGAATTGAGGAGAGAACTCGATCGTCGAAATTAGCTTCGCATCGTCTTCTTGAGTCGCGGATCGTCGTGGATCACTTGCTCGGATGAAGATCGGCATTGCTTCAAAAAGGCTCGTTGAATTCTTGCTTGATTTGGTACTCGATGATCTTGATTTGGATCAAATTGTGTCACTCAATTTGTGTAGAATTGATTTGTATCTCACTAGAATTTTACCCTCAAATGATGAACAACCTTTGTAATGATGCCTTGGGTCCCCTTTTATGGTCTTCTCCTTTAGCTTCCCCTAGAAGCTAAGATTTTCTTCCTTTAGAAGCTAAGCTAGGTTTAGCTTCCCTTGTAAGCTTGATAGTTATGAAGGAAGTTTCTAGATTAAGGTAATTAGTTAGCTTGCTTGAGAATCTTGGTAGGTATAAGGCTTGCATGAGCAGCTGGGCTGTTAGAGAGAAGCTTCTGGAGATTTGAAGAACTGAAGTGTCTTGAAGTGTGATTGATCTGATTTTATGTAGTAGTAGTTAACCGCAATCAATAACGGTGTCGCGTGTAGCTAGACCGAGATGAGTATGGGTCGTCCTCAGGAAAACGTTGAATCTTTTATTCTTACTTTAGATGTGTTGAAAAAGAGAGGAGGGATAAGGAATATTGAAGAATGGTTGTAGGATCTAGATCAAGGATAAACACTGATCCAAAATATAGATCTAGATTAACTACGGAGGTAAGTTTATATGAAAAGGGGGCTTGTAGGGTTCATTAGGATTTAGTAGTTATGGATGATTAATTAAAGATTACCCTTTTTATCCTTTAATAGATTTAAAACTAGAACAACAGTGATGCATGTAGAGATAGGGGAGGTATTCATCAGCTCATTTGATTGATCTTAAAAAGTTTTTGTAGTAACTGCAATCAGAACAGTGTCACGCGTAGCTAGACCGAGGTGAGTACGGTTAGTCCTTAGGAAAATGTGGAACCTTTCAATCTTACTTTAGATGTGTTGAGAAAGGGGAAGAATAAAGAATGGTGGAAATAGTTTCTAGATCCACGTTAAACAAGGATGCAAAATATAGATCTAGATTAACTATGAGGTAAGTTTAATATTAAAAGGGGGCTTGTAGGGTTCATTGGGATTTAGTAGTTATGGACGATTAATTAAAGATTACTCTTTTTATCCTTTAATATATTTAAAACTAGAACGACAGTGATGCATGTAGATTAGGGTTTCTGGAGGGGAAAAGGGTTCCCACTCTTAACCCCTATCTCGACATGGAACTCCGTTCATATCTAGCCTTTACCAAAACAATAGTTAATCTAATCTCTAATCATGGTCACGATTATCAATGAATTGATAGCGTGCCCAATTAGGATGTTATCTATTCTTTTGATAAAGTTTATAAACTTTATAGGACTTAAAAGGAGTTTAAGGATCTTCATCATCCATTAACCTACCATAATCGCATGAACCCTAACAAGCGAAGAATTACTCGCGCTTGTTGGGAGAAGAAGAGATGGAGAGGGAAATCATATTAAAACTACAAAGAGATAGAATAAGAAAACAACTACCTTTATTAATCAACAAAATTCATTTACACTTTGTTCCCTTAGAAAATGATTACAAAATGCTAGTTTGCTTCTCGATCTCTTCTAAGAAGGTGGATGAACAGTTGATGATCAGCCTGGATGCGTAAGCCTGTCGTGGACTTCGTGATCTCTTCAGCTTGATGATTTTTCCAGGAGGCTCTCGGTCCTTATTTATAGTCCCAGAGCCAGAATCCTAGCTTCCTAATTTGGAAACTAGTTGTTACGATTCTAACCAAAAAATCCAGAATCCCAACTCCCTTAAAGTGCGGCGGATCCGCGGCCGTTAGATGGGTTTGACCGCGGATCTGCGGTCTTATGGTGGGAACTTGGCCTTAAATTTCTTTTGGCTTCTTCTGGTGACACGTAGTGATTTTTTGAATCTCTGGAAACTGAAAATCTTTTCTACGTCACTGCCAGAATTGATTTCTTTAGTTTACTTTCTTAATTAGGAAGGTTTGTTTTGCCAACTTTGATTTCCTTGATTTCAGACCTGCAAATTCTACACAATATCTCAATAAATAATATTAGTAGAGTTTGTTTTATTGAGATATTAACTTAACCATTTAGAGTTGGTCAAAGATATTTAATAAGGTAAGCATATTTAAATGGGCCAAATGTTACATGGATATTATATGCTTACTTTTTCCTACATAATGTTAATTATAATATATAAACACATGAAAATGGTATTTTTATAGATAAACCCTCATATGTATCATATATTATAATAAACACCTTTATAATATAGAAATAGTAGGAAAAATGTCATATTAAATGTGCAGTTTTATCAACTGAATAAATACCCCCAAACATATCTTTGATCATCCCGAGCAAACTAGTTTATTCAAGAGAAGGAGAAAAAAAGGAGAAAGCTACGCACACTTTCGTAGGCAATACGATTGCACTGAGCACGTGCAATAAGCCGTTAAACCTCTAGGTGTCCCTAGTAGGAGGAGTGTTGTCTCCTGAGGGATTTTAGTGGATTACACCCACAAAATCCTATAATGAAAGGAAGCCCGTGAAATTCATATAAAGATAAGAACCATAAAAGAAAGACTTTGAAAATATAGAGTTTCCAACTAATACTAGCTTTTCAGTTGTCATGAGCCCTATCTTAATAATCATGAAAAGATGTTAGAAATCACATCATCCCTCAATAAAACATCGTCTTTATTCTTCATTCCTACCTTTCATCCAAACATCGATCGTATACCCCTACGTGTGTGTAAAAGACATCCCTACACTCGGAGAATTCAATTCAAGCTATCATACTCTTGTTCATCACCTCAGTACTTTTTAATTAATATTTAGATGGAATTGCTCACACATTTTTCATGCGACCGTTAATACTTCTTGAGGTACTAACCGACCGATTACTCATATGATCGCTTATACGGTGTATTTATTATTTTCCTCGTCTTGCACCACCTAAGGCTTACCAGTGACTCCCAAACCAGTTGGTCTAAGGCACTAGGTGATGAAGCACCCTTGCTATACTTTTTTTATTGCTGCCTTGGCGATAACAAAACCATTGTTCATTTTTCTCACCATTTTATCTTTTATTTTCCATTTATTATATTCTTCATACTTTGGCTTTTAGACAAGAGCATTTCAAGGTATCCTCTACTATCCCGAGTTTCAAGATGTGTGTAAGTGCATATAGTAGGGTATCAACATTCAAATGTTTGGCTTCCAGATTAGAAACTATTTTTCAGACTTATTTTTATCCTCATATCGATGACTTCCTTCATCTTACTAACCCTTGGGACAACGGCTCATAACTACTTATTACTAGTTTCATTTAAGAAACTTCTAACTTTCTTGTTTTTCTTAAACTATTCCTATCTTTCATATATAATTTTTCACTTCCAAGTCTTTTATTATAAAAAAATATTTGTGCTTATATATAGTATAATGCAAAGTATTGTGTAAATAAGCACAAACCTCTTCCAAACCTGTTTGCAGCAGTGTCCTCACTGTTGTCATCTTTTAAATCTCAAAAACCTGTAGACTTGGGTGGAAGGGTTATTAACGGGGGCAACAAAAATTGAAAGTGAAAATCTCCCCCAAACTTATTTTTGGCTCACAATTTTGTAAAAATCATTTTCTTTCAAGAGCCAAAATATCCCCCCCAACTTGAGTTAAGCATTGAAAATCACAAGAGGGGGTCAAAGTTATTGGTCAATGCCAAGTTTTGCAAAGACCAAAAGTCAACACCAATCATTCGAAGAATTTATCAGTGAAACACATCGGTTTGTGGAAGAACATGTTGTATGGAGTCAGGAAGAAGTAGGAAAGAGATAAGTAGTGTAAAAGAAAAGGATTGCGTCTCAATTTGGAGAGACGACACAGTGATAGTGATGAATTGCTCGTATTCTCTTTATAGTCCAGAAGAAGGGTGGAGGTTCAATTTCTTTGTTTTGTAGATGATTCATCTCAACATCCGTGTTTCCTAAAAATGTGAGTTCATCAGCTAAGATTTCCTCAAAGCTTTCATCGATACCCCGAAGAATAATGTTATCAGAAAAAATGGGGTGATCATCAGACTCTATAAAAAGTTCATAATCAGTGTCAGATGTTGACCCAGACAACTCGGTAGAAGAGTTCGTATGTGTATGATACATAATTAGGTCAAACAACAACATATGAAAAGAGTCTAGATCATTATCATGAGGCTGATCAAATTCGCTGCTGTCGATATCCATTAATTCGACAGAACATGCTTGAGCAGTAGGTTCGGAGGGTACACTTCCCAACTTGTAAATGTTAAGCTCAATTGATATCTTCCCGAAGGATAGGTTCATAGAGCCATTACGACAATTGATTATAGCATTGGAAGTGGCCAAAAAGGGTCGACCGAGAATCACAGGAATTTGGTTCCATGGGTTCGCTACGGGCTGTGTATCGAGAACAATAAAGTCCACAGGGAATACAAATTCCCCGAATTTTATTAACACATCCTCAAGCTCACCCCTAGGTTTAATGATTGATCGGTCGGCCATCTGGAGAGTTGTGTTCAAGGGCTTTAACTCTCCGATCCCTAACTGCTCATAAACTGAGTAAGGAAGCAGGTTAACACTTGCGCCAAGGTCAAGTAGAGCACGGTTAATATTTTTACCCCCAATAGAAATTGAAATTGTAGGACAGCCGGGGTCCTTACGTTTCCTTGGTAATTGTTGGGGAAAAGCTGTGTTTACGGTACTCGACATGAACACCTTTTTTGACACTTGAGTCTTCCTCTTCCTAGTGCACAAGTCTTTGAGAATTTTCGTATAAGCAGGGACTTGTTGTATAGCATCTAAGAGAGCGATATTGATGTTAACTTGCTTAAACATTTCCACAATCTTCTCCATTTGTGGGTTAGGTCTATTGGCCCTTAATCTGTTTGGAAATGGAGCTTGATCAATAAGTTTTGGGTCCAACATTTGTGGAGAAGATTGTGGGGACGGATTCGATCCCAAAATTGGAGTGGGAATCGTCTTATATAGATTGGGTGAAGTGTTCGAGCCTTGGGAAAAACGGAGAATAGGCTCGGATGAAGGTGGGAGACTAGACGAATTAGGGGAAGAAGTAGAAGCCTGGGTATCATTGGTATCACTAACATCATCAAATTGCTCACCCACTCGGTTATTCAGCACTTTTCCCGATCTCAACGTAGTAACGGCACTCATATTATGATTTTGTGAGTGGCCAGGATTCGGTAGGGGTTGAGATGGGAGTTTCCTTTTCTCTCTCGCACTCATTGCGGCGTTCAACTGTGCAATTTGGTTTTCTATTGATTTAATACTCTCACCGTGGGAGGCGGAGTCTTTCTTTATGGTATCAATAGAAGACTTCATATCAGCCGACATTTGAATGGTATGTTTCATAAACAAATCCAAAGTTTGTGCGAGAGAAGAGTTATCAGTACCGGCCAATTGTGGTGCAGAAGTGTTGGCCGGATTTTGAAAATTTTGTGACTGAAAGGGGTGCTGACTTTGTGGTTGTGGTTGCTGTTGCTGTGGAGGAGGTCTTTGATAGTTGCTTTGGAATTGGTTTTGATTTTGGGGTTGGTTTTGGTTCCCAGCAAAGTTTGGACGATTCCTCCATCCTTGATTGTACGTGGCAGAATAAGGATCGTTTCTAGGCCGCTGCTGAAAAGCAGCATTAGTTTGCTCGTGACCTTGAAACGGTGCATTCATAGGACATTCTTCCGTCAAGTGTGATGGATCTGAACAGCAACCACACACGGTCTTGGGTAGTGTGACCTGATTTAGGGAGACTGATGAGAATTTGTTCTCAATAGCGTCGAGTTTCTTCTGCATCACTGCCATTTTGGCTTTTACTGCGATGGAAACATCAAGCTGATGAATACCTCCCCTAGATGAAGGTGGTCTTACGCTTTCCCACTGCAAAGTGTTTTCAGCGAGGTCTTCCAGATATTTCCAAATTTCACCGTTATCTTTAGACATGAAATTGCATCGACAATTTGTTTCAAGCATCTGCTTTGTCGCTGGATTAATGCCCTCATATATAATTTGGCACAAATCCCATATATTTATTCCATGATGAGGATATTGGACAAGCAGATCTTTGAAACGTTCAAAGCACTTCCAAAATGGTTCGTTGGGAAGCTGGGTAAACTGATTGATCTCGCTCCTAACACGGGCGGTCTTATGGTTTGGATAAAACTTCTTAAGAAATGCTATTACGAATTCATCCCAATTAGTGATAGAGTGTGTGGTAGTATTATAAAGCCATTTTTCTGCCAAGTCGCATAAAGTGAATGGGAGAAGACGCAAGCGCATAGCATCCATAGTCAGTTGTGAAGTACCCATCATTGCACATACATTTTCGAATTTAGTGATGAAAATGTACGCGTCTTCAGACTCAAGCCCGTGAAATTTGGGCAACAGATTGATATAGTAGGGTTTAATTTCAAAATTATCCCCGTTGGCTGGTGGAATAGATAAGCAAGTGGGAAGTGGACCACGAATATGATAGCATCTTTCTTGGAGAGAGATGCGCGGTGGATTCTGCTCACCTACGGGTGGCGGCAGCGTGGTGTTATAATTTGATGGAGTACCGTCCATCTCGGTCGATGTGGAGGATGGTAGGGAAAAAGAAGATGAAGATGTACCGACCTCAGAGTCGATAGCAGGAACGCGGACAAGACGGGCACTAAAATCCCGTGTCCAGCCGAGCATGCACTAAACGGGTTTAGCGCAAGTGGCAGCGTCTGTACTTTTAAAAATGGTCTGTTTTGAAAAGTGTTTCGGACTTAGACAAATCACACAAACATGCACAAACAACCCTAGAACTAAGATTACCTAGGTCAAGTCTCTAGACCGCTCCTAGACTTCCAAAGGACAAGCCGTAGGATCAATCCTCTACCACCTCTTTACTACTCTTTGTGGCCAGGTAAGTGCCAGGTAAGTGGGAGGTATCCGCTATACGAATCACCGAAAATAGCGGGCCTTAATTAAATATCCACTTGCCTTAGACACACTTGCCTAGGCACCACAAAAGTAATGCGGATAAGCGATAGATTACCCACAATCTTCCTCTGTCCTTATTGAGCGCGACAGTCCTTAGATTCTTGTCTAGATTTTTTTTAAATTAATGTAGGGTTGATGCAGATGCTCGGTTTGTGATTTGTGGTGCTTAGGAAGGGTGATAAAATCCCCACCTAATCTGGATTTGGTCTTTGCCCCTTAAAAATGTTAGTTGTATGTATTCCCTAGAGGCCAGTATTGTACAGATGATGTATATTATATTGGATGCTTGGACATATATAGAGATGACTTTCTTGCTCGATATGATAGTATGCTATCTAGTTGCTCTTTATCTTAACATGTATACTTGTCTCTTTATACTGTCTTATAGTTACATGTTGGTAAAGCCCTTAGGATGTGTACTTGACTACCTGGACTATGATGCGGATCATACTAGTGGGGACAAGGTAGTCCATAAGTACATCCTTCAAGGTCCCTAGTCGTGGGTGTATCGAGACGGGGCATCGATATACCAGTGTAGACTAGCGTATACGCTTCTCGACCCATGAGATGGGCGATGGATGATCCCATATCCATTGGTGTTTGACATCAGAGATGGTATACGGGTGCTCAGTGGAGACTGGGTACACTGGACGAACTCGCCGAGAACTCCCAGATGGTATTATACCTCACGTCAGATGGCAGTTCTCAGGTGACACTGGTGCAGGTTAGTCTGTAGACCCGAGATCGTCATAGAGTCTTGTGTGATTCCCACTGTGCTTTGATTTCCACCTTACCACGTCCATGAGGGCATGAAAAATGGTGGTTTTTGGGGTACAGTCCCGAGTCACATGGAGGCAATGAGCGATAGGAGGGGTTTCGTCTCTCCCGGTATTGGGGGTTGATATTGCACTGTGCTCGATTGGCCGTAACAGGGAAGTCCCTGGCCAGGGCTGATTAGAGATTTACTGGTAAGTGTTACCAGTAGTTTCTCGACCAGTTATGAGCCTCACATCGGCATGACTTATCGATTATTGGGGTCTGACGTTTACCACCCCTAGACTTGATATGCGACATATCAGACGAGGAGACCGGACTGCACGGGTAGTGTTGCCGGTTGGCTCGACGGGAGTTGTAGCAGGTTCGCTTGTTTTCTTCTGATCGCTCAATACCCGGGTGGCCGTTACGTTTAGCTGACCGCTTGCGACTTGGGGGTGCTTGATATGATCATCACCCACTGCCAGCGTATTGACGAGTCTTAGAGTCCCACAAAGGAGTTACCTAGTCCAGGCGAAACGTTGTGGTGCGCGTATGCGATATGCGCATGGACCCGATTAAAATACGCGTATGAGATACCGTATATTAATCGGACGGCTTGCTTTTGGTTGGGTCGTATATGATATGGCCGGACTGATAAATCAAGTGTTGATTTATCATTTAACCATTAGTTTCTCACTAGAAATTCTTTCTTGTATTTTTGGGATGTATGCATGCATGTATGCATTCTTTCTTGTTTCATGCACATATGGATGTGCATGCACACATACATTCATACATCATCCTGCATGGTTGTATATACAAAGAAAATGGTGGCAATATAAGATTCACACCATGGTTTTATATATATATATATGAATTATTATTGCATTTGATTTAAAACAAAAAGAAAAAGGAAAGGATAATTCATGGTTTCTTTCTACACTCTTCTTTGACCTAACCATGCTCACCCACCATTTAACCATGGATTAACTTTCCTTTTGGGTTTTAACTCAAGTTCAATAATATATTTATTGTTTAACCATGGTTTGAGATGAGAGAAGAAAAATATATATAGATATATTTTCAATTTTCTCATGAGAGTTTATCTTTTCTATTATTCTAAAAGGCCACCATCTTCTACCTCCTTCATCTTTTGCTCTCTAGATTTATCTAGTGAGCAAATTACTTATCAAGTTAGGATTTTGGAGTGAGAAAAGCCACCACAACACCACTCTACACAAGTCTTGCCCACTTGTTTAGAGTGTTAGCTTCATTCTCTTCTCTTGATCAAGTGAAGTTGCTAGCTTGGACAAAGCGGACTCCGGGTGGATCATCGTGGACCTAGAGGAGTTCAAACGGACTTTTTCCAAACCCCAAGTAGCTGAGGAGTCTAGCGTAGGGAGCTACAAAGGTTGTACTCTTAAAACCCTAGCTTAATCTACTTGTGTTTAAGTGTAGTTTTTGAAACCCTAATTTTTCTAGGAATGATTCTTTGTATGCTTACTTAGCACCCTAAAATTTTAATCTTTGGTACATGTGATGCTTCCAAACCCTTCATGAGGTGCTAGGTAAACCTTTCAAAAAATCCGTATTAAAATATGAATTAACAAACCAATCACAAAACTTTGCAAAAAGATTTTTGAGCGGCGATATTTTGCAAAGAATCCTGCAGAAAAGATATTTTATTGGATTTCAGAGAAGAGAGAAAGAGTTGAGAAACTTACCAGAGAAGTTTGGAACCCTAAATCCTTTCTTTAGCCGCGCTTCCGCCACCAAAAGGCTCCTTTCACCGCGCTTCCGCCGCGAAGTGGAGGGATCAGGTAATGAATTTTGCTACGTGGCCTCCTGTACTCCTCTGGATCTTGATGAATGTCTCTGGCTCTCTGTTTCCTTACGTCTTTGACTCCAGATCTCCTTGCAAAATTCACACACAAATTGTAAAATATACAATTTGCAGTTTTGTTTTAATTATGATATAGATCGAATAAGAATTCAACACAAATAGTAAGAATAAAAAAAATTACGCACGTATCCCCGGCAACGGCGCCATTTGATTGATCTTAAAAAGTGTTTGTAGTAACCGCAATCAGAATGGTATCGCGCGTAGCTAGACCGAGATGAGTACGGGTCGTCCTCAGGGAAACGTGGAACCTTTCAATCTTACTTTAGATGTGTTGAGAAAGGGGAAGAATAAAGAATGGTGGAAATAGTTTCTAGATCTACGTTAAATAAAGATGCAAAATATAGATCTAGATTAACTACGAGGTAAGTTTAATATTAAAAGGGGGTTTGTAGGGTTCATTGGGATTTAGTAGTTATGGACGATTAATTAAAGATTACTTTTTTTTATCCTTTAATAGATTTAAAACTAGAACGACAGTGATGCATGTAGATTAGGATTTCTGGAGGGAAAAAGGGTTCCCAATCTTAACCCCTGTCTCGACATGGAACTCCATTCATATCTAGCCTTTACCAAAACAATAATTAATCTAATCTCTAATCGTGGTCGCGATTATCAATGAATTGATAGCGCGCCCAATTAGGATGTTAACTATTCTTTTGATAAAGTTTATAAACTTCATAAGACTTAAAAAGATTTTAAGGATCTTCATCATCCATTAACCTACCCTAATCCCATGAACCCTAACAAGCGAAGAATTACTCGCGAATGTTGGGAGAAGAAGAGATGGAGAGGGAAATCATATTAAAACTACAAAGAGATAGAATAAGAAAACAACTATCTTTATTAATCAACAAAATTCATTTACACTTTATTCCCTTAGAAAATAATTACAAAATGCTAGTTTGCTTCTTGATCTCTTCTAAGGAGGTAGATGAACAGTTGATGATCATCCTGGATGCGTGAGCCTGTCGTGGACTTTGTGATCTCTTCAGCTTGATGATTTTTCCAAGAGGCTCTCGGTTCTTATTTATAGTCCCAGAGACAGAACCCTAACTTCCTAATTTGGAAACTAGTTGTTACAATTCTAACCAAAAAATCCAGAATCCCAACTCCCTGAAAGTGCGGCGGATCCGTGGCCGTTGGATGGGTTTGACCGCGGATCCGCGGTCTTATGGTGGGATCTTGGCCTTAAATTTCTTGTGGCATCTTCTGGTGACACGTGGTGATCTTTTGAATCTCTGGAAACTGAAAATCTTTTCTACGTCACTGCCAGAATTAATTTCTTTAGTTTACTTTCTTAATTAGGCAGGTTTGTTTTGCCAACTTTGATTTCCTTGATTTCAGCCCTGCAAATTCTGCACAATATCTCAACAAATAATGTTAGCAGAGTTTGTTTTATTGAGATATTAACTTAACCATTAAGAATTGATCAAAGGTATTTAATAAGGTAAGTATATTTAAATGGGACAAATGTTACATGGATATTATATGCTTACTTTTTCCTACATAATGTTAATTATAATATATAAACACATGAAAATGGTATTTTTATAGATAAACTCTCATATGTATCATATATTATAATAAACACCTTTATAATATAGAA
Source organism: Agapanthus africanus (assembly GCA_030015575.1). Lineage (NCBI taxonomy): Eukaryota > Viridiplantae > Streptophyta > Magnoliopsida > Asparagales > Amaryllidaceae > Agapanthus > Agapanthus africanus. Next base: position 413,356,588 of record CM057338.1, on the reverse strand, counting down.
ATAGTAGGAAAAATGTCATATTAAATGTGCAGTTTTATCAACTGAACAAAGTGGTTATGAAAAGAGGCCTCGGGAAAAAATCAGTTGTCAACAAGTCAACGTGGCCGCGGATCCGCGGCGGATTGGCACATTCAGCCGCGGATCCGCGGCCGTTTGGTGCGCTTGATGCATAAAATTTCCAGGTTGATTTCATGTTGGCTTTTTGGCACTTTTTTGATGTATGGAATATTTTTATACTTTATTGTTCACTGTCAGATCACAAGTCTTGGACTTGGCGTATTTTTATCAGCATTTTTATGATCCCGGCTCTTTACCTGGAGAATTTCCTGCACATAATCTCGAGACAAGTGTTGCGATATACAAAGATCATGCGTGCAATAATAAACACACAATTTCCCTCAAAATGCCGGTTATAATGTATAACACATGTTATTTGGTAATTTACAGACGAATTGCTAATATGTGCCATATTCATACTGAACACGTTTAGATGATTGCAAATAGTAGGGAAATTGATGTGTTAAAAATAAAATATTTTCGACTGATCAAATTCCCCCAAACTTAATTTGGTCGTCTCGAGCAAACTTGTTTTATTAGAAGTAGAAGGAGAAAATATAAGAAAAAGAAAAACTAACTAGCACACTTTCGTAAGCAACACGATTGCACTTAGCACGTGCAACAAGCCTTTAAACCTCTAGGTGTCCCTACTAGGAGGGGTGTTGTCTCCTGAGGGTTTTCAGCGGATTGCACCCACAAAATCCAATAATAAAAGGAAGACCGTGAAATTTACATATAAAGATAAGAATTATAAAAGAAGATTTTGAAAATTAGAGTTTCCAACTATACCAACTTTTCGGTTGTCATGATCTCTATCTTAATAGTCATGAAAAGATGTTAGAAATCACATCATCCCTCAATAAAACATCGTCTTTATTCTTCATTCCTACCTTTCTTCCAAATATCGATCATATACCCCTACATGTGTGTAAAAGACATCCCTACACTCGGAGAATTCAATTCAAGATATCATACTCTTGTCCATCTTCCTCAGTACTTTTTTAATCGATGAATATTTAGATGAGATTGCTCACACATTTTTCATGCGACCGTTAATACTTCTTGACGTACTAACCGACCGATTACTCATATGCTTGCTTATTGGGCGTATTAGTATTTTTCTCATCTTGCAACACCTAAAGCTTAACAGTGACTCCCAAACCAGTTGGTCTAAGGCACTAGGTGATGAAGCACCCTCGCTATATTTTTTTATTGCTGCCTTGGTGATAACAAAACCAGTGATCATTTTTCTTCACCATTTATATTTTCTTCATTTATTATTTCCTTCATAGTTTGGCTTTTAGACAAGAGCATTTCTAGGTATCCTCTACTATCCCGAGTTTCAAGGGTACCAACGTTCAAATGTTTGGATTCCAGAATAGGAACTATTTTTCAGACTTATTTTTATCCTCAGATTAGTGACTTTCTTCATCCTACTAATCTTTGGGAGAATGGCTCATAACTACTTATTACTAGTTCGTTTAAGAAAACTTCTAATTTTCTTGGTTTTCTTAAATTTTTCCAATCTTTTGGATGTAATTTTTCACTATCTAATTTGTTATTATTAAATTAAATATTGAATATTTTTATCTTTTGAAAATTTTTATATGTTTTGTGCTTATGCAAAGTGATATGCAAATGATGCGTAAATAAGCACAAACCTCCCCCAAACTTGTTTTCAACAGTGTCCTTACTGTTGCCTTTTGCTAAATCTCAAAAACCTGTAAGCTTGGGAGGATATTTATTAACGGGGGCAAAATATATTAAAGTGAAAATCTTCCCCCATACTTATTTTTGACTCACAATATTGAGGATAACAGTTATTTTCAAGAGCCAAAAATACACCCCCCAAACTTGAGTTAAACAATGTTAATCTTTTTAAAATCACAAGAGGAGGTCAAAGTTACTGGTCAATGCAAAGCCTTACAAAGACCGAAAGTCAACACCAACCATTCGAAGATTTTATCGGTGTAGTGCACCGGTTGGTGGAAGAACAAGTTGAAAAGAGCAAAGAAGAAGCGGGGAAAAGATAAGTGGTGTAAAAGAAAGGGTTTGCGTCTCGTTTTGGAAAGACGACATAGTGATTGTGATGGATTACTCGCATTCTCGTGATTGTGAAGACGAAGGGGTGGAGGTTCAATTTCTTCGTTGTGGAGATGATTCATCTCAACATCCGTGTTTGCTAAGAATGCAAAACTATCAGCGAACATTTCCTTGAAGCTTTCATCAATATCCTGAAGAATATTCTCATTTGAAATAACAGGATGATACTCAGACTCTAGAAAAGGTTCATAATCGACGTTAGATGTTGACCTGTACAACTCGAAAGAAGGGTCCGTATGTATATGACACATATCAGGGTCAAACAACAACGTATAAAGGAAGTCTGGATCTGTATCGTGAAGCTGATCAAATTCGCTGCTGTCGACATCCATTAATTCGACAGAACTGACTCGAGCATGAGGATCGGAGGGTTGACTTCCCAACTTATAAATGTTGAGCTCAATTGACCTATTCCCGAAAGATAGGTTCATAGAGTCATTTCTACAGTTGACTACAGCGTTGGAAGAAGCCAAAAAGGGACGACCTAGAATCACCGGAATTTGGTTCCGTGGGTTCACTACAGGCTGTGTATCAAGAATAATAAAGTCCACAGGGAATACAAATTCCCCAAATTTTATCAACACATTCTCAAGCTTACCCCTAGGTATGGTGATTGATCGGTCGGCCATCTGGAGAGTTATGTTCGAAGGCTTTAACACTCCGATACCTAGTTGCTCATAGACTGAATATGGAAGCAAGTTAACACTAGCGCCAAGGTCAAGTAAAGCACGGTTAATATGTTTATCCCCAATAGAAATAGAAATAGTAGGACAGCCAGGGTTCTTACGTTTCCTTAGTAATTGTTGGGGAAAAGCTGTGTCTGCAGTACTCGACATGAACACTTTTTTCGGCACTTGAGTCTTCCTCTTCCTAGTGCACAAGTTCTTAAGAGTTTTCCAATAGGACGGAACTTGTTGTATAGCATCTAAGAGAGAGATGTTGATGTTAACTTGCTTAAACATTTCCACAAGCTTCTCCATTTGTGCATCAGGTTTGTTGGGCCTCAATCTTTTTAGAAATGGAGATTTATCAATAAGTGATGGGTCCAACATTTATGGAGAAGTTTGTGGGGGTGGAAAGGATGAAGTGGGTGGAGGGTTCGAGCCTTTAGGAAAACGGAGAATAGGCTCAGAAGAAGAAGGTAAATTAGACGAAATAGGGTAAGAAGTAGAAGTAGGAGTGGAAGTGGAAGTGGAAGTGGAAGCCGGAGTATTAATGATCAATTCATCATTATCAATTTGTTCACCCACATAACTGTCTAGCACTCTTCCAGATCTCAACGTGGTAAATGCATCGACATTAGTGTAATGTGAAGGTCCAGGATCAGGTAGGGGTTGAGATGGAAGATTAACTTTCTCTCTAGCACTCATTGCTGCAGTCAGTTGTGCGATTTGTGTTTCCGTCGATTTAATAATCTCACATTGGGAGGCAAAGTTCCTATTTAAGTCATCGATGGAAGACTGAAAATTTGTGTAACACCCGGCCCCTTTTATACCAAAGACCGTATTTTGTTACTTAGAATTCTCTTTATTTTTAATTAGGAATTATTTATTTTATTTATAAACTAATTATTATATTTTATTTATCAAACCCGTTGAACCCAAACCCTAATTCTAATTACTTTTCCAAATCAATCCCAAGCCCAAACAACCAAACCAAACTAATGAAACCATTTCCCTTTTTACCATAACCCTCAGCCCAAACTCATTCTAGTGGATCTTATTCCTTGCCGGCCCAGATTAAATACTTTTTATTTTCAGTTTAAACCTCTGGCCCGACTCAGCCCAGCCCACTCCACTCCACTAAAATTCATTATTCTTTTCCTTTCAATTATTCCCTTCAGCCCAGCATCCCTTCAGCCCACTTCAACTATTCTTTCCACCAATTTTTCTCTTTGAATCCTTAGCCGGCCCGCTCATTTTCCCTCAGCCCACTTGCGAAATTCTAAAAGAATTCTTCTCTATCATTTCTCTCCAGCCCAGCCCACCAAGCCGTGTCCCCACTCCTTCTTCAGCCCACGCCTTTCCTTCCCCTACCCGACCCGCCTTCTACTGTTTATCTCCTCCCTTTTAAATTCCCAACGGTCACTCCCCTTCAATCGCGCGCGAGATCCGTTCTCCTCGCCGTCGCTCACGCCGCCTCCTCCGCCCACGCGCTGCCGTTACCCCACGATGCGCACTCCCCCTCTAACCCCGTCGCCTCATTTCCTTCACGATACTCGTTCTCTTTCCTACTTCTTTTTCCTTCAACCCCGTCACCTGGGCACTTCGTGCTCCCACCCTCGCCGCCGTCGCTACCCTCCATTCTCCTCTCTCGCGCACCCTCAGCCGACACCAAGTTTCCCTGCTACCACTCTTCCATCGAGCCCCACCGCGACCACCTTGCGTCACTCGTTCTCCTCCTCCCAACACCTCTCATCCACCCTCCCTCTTCCGCAATCGAGCGCCACCCCCTGCACGCAATCGCCACCGACTCTCCCCCGCGACGACGACGACAAACTCCTCGTCGACTCCCTCATCTCCCCTCACTCCCTCACCACGTCTCTCCCCTGCGCCTTCAAACCCACCGAGCTCCCCCTCTCTTCCTCCTCACTGCCGCCGCCGCCGACGATCTCTCTCTCCCAATCTCTGTCTCTCTCTCCCCTGTGCTGCTCTCTCACTCTCACCCTCTGAATCCCCTCTCTCTCATTTTCTCTCTTTCCCTCTCTCACTGCTCTCTCTCTCTCTCTTTCTCTCTCTCACTGAACCCTCTCTCTGTCTCTCTCTCTCTCGTTTCTCTCTCTCTCTCTCTCAGCCTATACTCTCTCTCTCTTCCCATCTGCAAAACCCTTACACCGGCCTCGACAGCATCAACGATTCCAGCACACCCAGGAGACCCACAAAGCACCTCCCCGCTTCCAACATTCCCGAGTCGCCCCGGACAGATCCGACGACGAAACTGGAACTCGAGCCAAAGTCGTGCGAGCCAATTCACGCCGTTCGTCGCGCGACCGTTCTGTTTTACGCTGCCGTGCATCGCCTTGCCACCTCCAGGCAAGTTTTTACTTGCTTACATGCTATTTTACTTAAGTTATAATTGTTAAATGCCTAGATTATAAAGTTACGAGTTTAAAACTATTATGTGCCGTAACTGTTCGATGCTTGTTCCCTTAGAAAAACATTATCAAATTTGACGGAACTCAATGGTGTAGGTTGGCCCGTAGGGTTATGAACATAGTGTGTGAATTTCGTTGGATAATTTGATTGTTAACGACTAAAACAACTGCCCCCAAGTTTAACCGTAAAACTGAAATTTTACTGTACCTGAAAACCGTTAAATTCACCATAAATCATATACATACTAGATTGGTGCGTTCGAGGGCTCAAAACGAAGCCAACTCGATGAGCTTTAATCCTACACTGGTTTCCTGACATTTCTGTATTTAAACTGTGATGATATTCGGGTCGGAGTGCGACTCTGGACTGCAGTCCAGAGCTACTCCAATCATTGCTTGCTGTTCCGTATTGGATACCATAGGAAATTCCTTAACTCGTAGGTTGCGGAACTCCGCTGCTTATTGTAGATAACTCTGTTCGCTAGACAACGCATTTGGTTTCGTTCTGTTTCGTTACCGTTTGATATTTAATCTGTAATTTAATAGATCGGGACACATAACAGTCCCAGCAGATTCAGAATTGACATGTTGATATTAAACAGATTATAACTCCTAACATACAGACGCGATTGAAGATCTGTTTGTGGCGTTGAAAACTTTACTGAAAACCCTAGAATTCATCCAACTGTAGCGTCGCTAAATTATGATCCCAAGTGGGGTTAAAATGCGTTGCGAAATGGATTCCTGATTCTGAAATTGGATTTCCAGCCGCGAGCGCTTAAAATGAAATGGTTATAACTTTTGATCCTCAAAGCCGATTGGCTCGAAACCAAATTAGATGGATAGCTAACTGAACCTATTAATTACTACATGTTTATCATTTCGCTAAATTATATACATATGTTTCATGATAAATCGTGCAAGTGATAGAATGTTGTTTTATGATACCTTAGTTGTGCTTCTTATACTGTTCATGCATCATGTCATACCTGTATCATTGTAGTGATAACCTAGTGATATCGTGCATTCACCCAGTGTTAGATTTTTAGTGATGATTGTGGCAAGTACGTCAGTGCTCGTGTATTCGTGATTAAGTGAAAGTGATACGTACTTGTGCACAATCAGTGTCCCTTTTATTCTATTGCATTGTCGACGTCTGTGGGATGCGTGTACGTGTGACTATAAGTGGTATGGGACACTTATGGAAGCGCTTGCACGGATGTCACAGATAAGGCATCCGACACTGCCATTTATCTTAGGTATTAGTCGGGACGTGCTTGATGGAGGTCCTGCCTCCAGTTCTCGCGCAGACTTGTCACGGATCGATTAGTATTTAGGGTTGTGGTTAGCGTTTGATGTAGACCACGGGGTGTGGGGTAGTTCAAGTGTGAATTCAACAGAATCTCGGGAGTCCCATGCCGGCTTATATATTTAGGGAGTTATATGGAGATTTACAGGGTATGTGCTATATACACCGTGATACATTCGTTACATGTTGGGCCCGTGGTCCCTTGCCCTTGGGTTCTACCCTTCGGTGGAGGACACTCGCGAGTGGTTGACTCTCATACTTGGACTGACGATAGGCTTATTGACCTGTGCATTGAGACTTAGAGACTGATAGGGTTACTGTCGTTTACATTCCTTATATACTGTGTTGACATACATGACACATCGTTATACTGTTTTACTGCTCCGCTGCATTTATCCCCGCTCATTTATATTCATGCTGTTATTGATTTACTGTTATTCATATCCTTCACCACTGTTAGAACTGTTACTTGATTATATACATTATATTGCTATTGTGTCGCTCTGACGACCTGAGTATGCATGCTCAGTGTGAGGAGAAGATTTAGCTTGGACCAGATCTAGACGTGCATCACAGACTTCTTGACTTGCCTTCCCGATTTACATTCATTTGTTCTACTTCAGGTCAGTCTTTATATTGTTTCCTTCAGTTACTGCATTTCTCATTACCTGCGCATCGTTTACTGTTTACCATGATAAACTAGAAGCCGAAGTGTGACTACGGCAGGACATTTCCTTGACCGTAGGAGCATGGCTGGCCTTGTCTACCCCTCGTATTCCGTATTTTGGGAAGCGGGGCGTGACATGGTTTAGTTGGTATCAGAGCCAGGTTTTGCATCGATTGGGATTGCAGTTTTCTGTGTACAGTTTGACAATCTAAGACATCCCTCGGTCTAGGTTGTAAACTGTCATTCTTGATCCATATTCACATCGTGCGTTCAGCTATCCATTCACTATGGTTTCGGGTGACTTGACAAGGGTACGTGGTGGCAATTGCACTACCGTACTCTATTCAAGTGACTTAAAGTCATACAGTTGATTCCCCATTTGTAATAAATTCATCATCTCTGAAATTCTTGAATCTTTGTCCATTCGTCAAATTTATATTCTGATTCGTTTACCTTGTGACTTGTATCATTCTCAAAATTGTTGTCTCAAGATCATGTCTTCCAACGACTCTTCGTCTTTATCCGCTCCCCAGAATCAGACCGTTGAGATCCTGAGTGTACTGCAAGGGTTAAAGGAAGCCCAGGAGCGAACAAACGACTTGTTGGCTGAAGGACTGAGAAGACAGGTGAATCAGGCACCGGCGGGAGTCTCCTATCATAAAGGGATCCCTATTGGACGAAGGAAGGAGAAGAAGATGAAGCGTCAACAGAAGCATCAGAAGAACCTTTGCTGTGGATATTGTAAGAGGCCAGGACATCTTCAGAGGGATTGTCGCCGCGCCCAAGGAAAATGTCTAATTTGTGGATCCAGCGAACACATCATCAACGGTTGCCCAGAAAGGAAAGAACTGCAAGGAAGAAACTTGTCCACTCTCCCCACTTCTGCCAAGTGAGGATTGCCGCGTAGTTCGGACTTCGACGATAAGGCGGATCAAACGCAGGATTCAACTCATGCGACGAGAATGCAATGTTGTAGTAGTCGAAGAATAATTTTCATGTTATCTACTTTCAGTAATAATAATGTGTCATTCTTTATGAATATTCCTTCTGTTTGAAATCTTGTATCCTTTGAACTTTTAGTTGAATGCAATGAAATTTGAATCATATATATGTATCATTCTCATGCTTCCTTTATGTCAAATTCTATTCATTATCACAGTATTTTCATTCTGATCTTTCAACTCCTGCAACCGCATATTTTCCTATATTTCGTACCTTAAGTTTCCTTGATATCCCACTGTCTAATCATGACTTTTCTTTCAGGCCATGGCCCATCCTGGAGCAGCGCCGCATCTAGATGAGGATACACAGTCATGCGTATCCTTAGACCACACGATGACGAGTTCTGACGATGAGATCAACGGTCCCCAGGTCGACTTTGGAAACAACGATTCCGAGAACGAAGGAGCAGACGTCCCAGAGTTTGGCATGATAGCTGATTCTGACGAAGAAGAAGGAAATCCTGAAGCGAACCCTATAGAGGAAGACCCCGAGGAAGAACCGATAGAAGAAAATCCAGCGGAAGAAAACCCAGAAGAAGAAAATCACATGGGATCGGACCTCGATGAAGAAGTTCTACCCGAGGATGAAGGACCAGAAGATCAAGACCCTGCCATGGAAGAACTTCCTTTAGCGATACCTGCGAGGCGCTATGGAAATGGACGCCCCTGTCTGAGTGCGCGAGCCTACCGCAACCTACTGAATCTCCACAACCGCGGCTGACGGAATTTCTTTTGATGTTGTTTTCTGGCCAAAAAAAAAAATGTGTATAGTTTAGGGCCACTTTCCGTCTTCGAGAATGCTTGTTTCAAATTTTCTTGAATGAAATAAATCTTCTAGATTCGTAACATGTTGATTATTGGTTCGTTTAATACTTGTTTATTGTCCCTATCCATTTATCTTTCTGCTGAGATCTCTGACTGTCCACCCCCACTCGTTGTAAAGTTTTTCATCCTCGTTCCAATTAGAAAGTACCGCATTCTGATCCTTGGAATGAGCCACCATTCATCCTTCGTCTGCGCCCCGTTTGAGATCCTTCTAGGAGGAGAAGTTCGTAGTGAAACACTTGAGTTAACTAACCCTTCAAATTCTTGATTCATACGATGTACCGAAAGTTACCCTCCCCATACTGTTTCCCTTGTAGCCCTTTGTGGCTCACCTTTACTTTTGTGTTGACCCGATCCTAATTTCCTTGAACTTCAGCCTAAAGCCGTCGTGCTTCGACCTCTTGTATCAGCCACATCCCATTGTAATCCCTACTCTACCTAGGCCTAGACATACTTGTGCTTTTTCCTGTTACCCCAACTATATTTAGGGGCATGATTAATTTAAAATGCAGTTTTAGTATTTTGCATTTGTCAAAAGTACGTGTTATTGATTACCCCGTTTTATGTATTTTAAGTGTATTATTATTATTATTCTCACTTTAGTAGCGCAACCTTACACCGTGCATACTTTTGGTCTATGCTTTTAATTTCACTATACCAGTTTTCTAAATCATTTTAAACCTATTTTTCGATATGTTTTCCTGAAATGTTTTAACCTACTGACTAGTTTTCACTATATTATTGTCGTTACTTTATTTTAGGGATTGTACTTATGTTTACTATATAAATGGTTGTGCCTTATACTTTTTCTGCTTGTTTTAATAAACTTAAATGTGCACATATATGGTTTCGATTTTTATCGAACATACTTTGATTATTATTGTTCGCTATTGATACCTATATTCTCATATACTCGTAGTTGCTCCTATAGTTATTCTTGCTTTATACCTATTTAGACCTACCTTTCGTATGTTGTTCTTACTTATATATAAATATTCAAATTTCTTCGTCCCCGTACTACTAATAAAACTTTGGTGTTAGTGAGCTATCTAATAGTTTCGTTTTGTTGGTATAACTTATCGTTTATTTTAAATTTCGAGGACGAAATTTTTGTAAGGGTGGTATGATGTAACACCCGGCCCCTTTTATACCAAAGACCGTATTTTGTTACTTAGAATTCTCTTTATTTTTAATTAGGAATTATTTATTTTATTTATAAACTAATTATTATATTTTATTTATCAAACCCGTTGAACCCAAACCCTAATTCTAATTACTTTTCCAAATCAATCCCAAGCCCAAACAACCAAACCAAACTAATGAAACCATTTCCCTTTTTACCATAACCCTCAGCCCAAACTCATTCTAGTGGATCTTATTCCTTGCCGGCCCAGATTAAATACTTTTTATTTTCAGTTTAAACCTCTGGCCCGACTCAGCCCAGCCCACTCCACTCCACTAAAATTCATTATTCTTTTCCTTTCAATTATTCCCTTCAGCCCAGCATCCCTTCAGCCCACTTCAACTATTCTTTCCACCAATTTTTCTCTTTGAATCCTTAGCCGGCCCGCTCATTTTCCCTCAGCCCACTTGCGAAATTCTAAAAGAATTCTTCTCTATCATTTCTCTCCAGCCCAGCCCACCAAGCCGTGTCCCCACTCCTTCTTCAGCCCACGCCTTTCCTTCCCCTACCCGACCCGCCTTCTACTGTTTATCTCCTCCCTTTTAAATTCCCAACGGTCACTCCCCTTCAATCGCGCGCGAGATCCGTTCTCCTCGCCGTCGCTCACGCCGCCTCCTCCGCCCACGCGCTGCCGTTACCCCCACGATGCGCACTCCCCCTCTAACCCCGTCGCCTCATTTCCTTCACGATACTCGTTCTCTTTCCTACTTCTTTTTCCTTCAACCCCGTCACCTGGGCACTTCGTGCTCCCACCCTCGCCGCCGTCGCTACCCTCCATTCTCCTCTCTCGTGCACCCTCAGCCGACACCAAGTTTCCCTGCTACCACTCTTCCATCGAGCCCCACCGCGACCACCTTGCGTCACTCGTTCTCCTCCTCCCAACACCTCTCATCCACCCTCCCTCTTCCGCAATCGAGCGCCACCCCCTGCACGCAATCGCCACCGACTCTCCCCCGCGACGACGACGACAAACTCCTCGTCGACTCCCTCATCTCCCCTCACTCCCTCACCACGTCTCTCCCCTGCGCCTTCAAACCCACCGAGCTCCCCCTCTCTTCCTCCTCACTGCCGCCGCCGCCGACGATCTCTCTCTCCCAATCTCTGTCTCTCTCTCCCCTGTGCTGCTCTCTCACTCTCACCCTCTGAATCCCCTCTCTCTCATTGTCTCTCTTTCCCTCTCTCACTGCTCTCTCTCTCTCTCTTTCTCTCTCTCACTGAACCCTCTCTCTGTCTCTCTCTCTCTCGTTTCTCTCTCTCTCTCTCTCAGCCTATACTCTCTCTCTCTTCCCATCTGCAAAACCCTTACACCGGCCTCGACAGCATCAACGATTCCAGCACACCCAGGAGACCCACAAAGCACCTCCCCGCTTCCAACATTCCCGAGTCGCCCCGGACAGATCCGACGACGAAACTGGAACTCGAGCCAAAGTCGTGCGAGCCAATTCACGCCGTTCGTCGCGCGACCGTGCTGTTTTACGCTGCCGTGCATCGCCTTGCCACCTCCAGGCAAGTTTTTACTTGCTTACATGCTATTTTACTTAAGTTATAATTGTTAAATGCCTAGATTATAAAGTTACGAGTTTAAAACTATTATGTGCCGTAACTGTTCGATGCTTGTTCCCTTAGAAAAACATTATCAAATTTGACGGAACTCAATGGTGTAGGTTGGCCCGTAGGGTTATGAACATAGTGTGTGAATTTCGTTGGATAATTTGATTGTTAACGACTAAAACAACTGCCCCCAAGTTTAACCGTAAAACTAAAATTTTACTGTACCTGAAAACCGTTAAATTCACCATAAATCATATACATACTAGATTGGTGCGTTCGAGGGCTCAAAACGAAGCCAACTCGATGAGCTTTAATCCTACACTGGTTTCCTGACATTTCTGTATTTAAACTGTGATGATATTCGGGTCGGAGTGCGACTCTGGACTGCAGTCCAGAGCTACTCCAATCATTGCTTGCTGTTCCGTATTGGATACCATAGGAAATTCCTTAACTCGTAGGTTGCGGAACTCCGCTGCTTATTGTAGATAACTCTGTTCGCTATACAACGCATTTGGTTTCGTTCTGTTTCGTTACCGTTTGATATTTAATCTGTAATTTAATAGATCGGGACACATAACAGTCCCAGCAGATTCAGAATTGACATGTTGATATTAAACAGATTATAACTCCTAACATACAGACGCGATTGAAGATCCGTTTGTGGCGTTGAAAACTGTACTGAAAACCCTAGAATTCATCCAACTGTAGCATCGCTATATTATGATCCCAAGTGGGGTTAAAATGCGTTGCGAAATGGATTCCTGATTCTGAAATTGGATTTCCAGCCGCGAGCGCTTAAAATGAAATGGTTATAACTTTTGATCCTCAAAGCCGATTGGCTCGAAACCAAATTAGATGGATAGCTAACTGAACCTATTAATTACTACATGTCTATCATTTCGCTAAATTATATACATATGTTTCATGATAAATCGTGCAAGTGATAGAATGTTGTTTTATGATACCTTAGTTGTGCTTCTTATACTGTTCATGCATCATGTCATACCTGTATCATTGTAGTGATAACCTAGTGATATCGTGCATTCACCCAGTGTTAGATTTTTAGTGATGATTGTGGCAAGTACGTCAGTGCTCGTGTATTCGTGATTAAGTGAAAGTGATACGTACTTGTGCACAGTCAGTGTCCCTTTTATTCTATTGCATTGTCGACGTCTGTGGGATGCGTGTACGTGTGACTATAAGTGGTATGGGACACTTATGGAAGCGCTTGCACGGATGTCACAGATAAGGCATCCGACACTGCCATTTATCTTAGGTATTAGTCGGGACGTGCTTGATGGAGGTCCTCCTCCAGTTCTCGCGCAGACTTGTCACGGATCGATTAGTATTTAGGGTTGTGGTTAGCGTTTGATGTAGACCACGGGGTGTGGGGTAGTTCAAGTGTGAATTCAACAGAATCTCGGGAGTCCCATGCCGGCTTATATATTTAGGGAGTTATATGGAGATTTACAGGGTATGTGCTATATACACCGTGATACATTCGTTACATGTTGGGCCCGTGGTCCCTTGCCCTTGGGTTCTACCCTTGGGTGGAGGACACTCGCGAGTGGTTGACTCTCACACTTGGACTGACGATAGGCTTATTGACCTGTGCATTGAGACTTAGAGACTGATAGGGTTACTGTCGTTTACATTCCTTATATACTGTGTTGACATACATGACACATCGTTATACTGTTTTACTGCTCCGCTGCATTTATCCCCGCTCATTTATATTCATGCTGTTATTGATTTACTGTTATTCATATCCTTCACCACTGTTAGAACTGTTACTTGATTATATACATTATATTGCTATTGTGTCGCTCTGACGACCTGAGTATGCATGCTCAGTGTGAGGAGAAGATTTAGCTTGGACCAGATCTAGACGTGCATCACAGACTTCTTGACTTGCCTTCTCGATTTACATTCATTTGTTCTACTTCAGGTCAGTCTTTATATTGTTTCCTTCAGTTACTGCATTTCTCATTACCTGCGCATCGTTTACTGTTTACCATGATAAACTAGAAGCCGAAGTGTGACTACGGCAGGACATTTCCTTGACCGTAGGAGCATGGCTGACCTTGTCTACCCCTCGTATTCCGTATTTTGGGAAGCGGGGCGTGACAATTTGCAGTAACTTGCATGAAATTTATCAGAAACAAATTCATGGTTTGTTCGAGTGAAGAGGTGTTATTGGTTCCGGCAGAAAGGGATGTTGTGCAGTAAACGATGGGCCTGGCAGAGGGACTACTACCTACCGGTGATTGGTTGGACATGGCGGTTATCCGGAGGATACCGACCGGAGTCGAGAGATGGATATGGGCCGATCCGGACTGACGGAGTCCGATATATGTGGATTTACGTGTCGATGTTGGACACGAGTATTTAATGATGTTTTCGAGTGCTGATGTTGGGCACTCAGGTTCCATGAGATTTACAGATATGAGGGCCATTCAGAGTGACGGCGCCTGAGGTATTGGGATTTGGGGTGTCGTTGATGGACACCGGTTTTTCCACGATAATGATTCATTAATGATGACATGTTTTATCCTATACTCAGCATTCATTTGATATGCATTGCTTTAGAAATTTGTAGTACCTGATATAGTACTTTTCATGATTGTTGCATATCCATATTAGCATATTGATACTATCAGATTGTATGTGATAAAGTATCGCAGTACGTGCATACCTGCGATTACCTGATGATGTTACTTATTATCACGAGTTGGCAACTCACCCCCGTTGTGCCACAGTGTTTTTGCAGGTTTGACCATTAGAGTAGTCGCGGCAGGGAATCTTATTGTATCTTTTTTGTAGCGGATACTGCTACAGTTGGCTATGAGCCATTTTGTTATAGGTGGGTTTTGCGGTTATTCGTTTATATTCATTGTACACTTTATTATATCTAGTACTCTCCATCTACCACTTCATGTATTGACTTAGAGACGAGATGCGACGACGATATTTTATATTATTTTGTGACTCTGGGTGTCGAGCTTGTGTGAGCCGACTTTTATTATGCAGTTTTATCTTTTATGCTGTTTTTCACTTATATTGTCCATTTCTTCGCTACTGCGTCGTATAAATACTTGTGGTGGTTGTTTCCGCCTTTGGGCGTGATTTGCTCCCATTTGGGGATGCTTTATTTATATCATATTGTAACAACCCTAATTTTCCTATACACTTTTCTATACAAAATTTTAAATTGTTTTTCAAAATCCATAAAAGGGTATTTTAGCCTGAGCACAAGATATAAGTAATTATTTTGTTTTTAATTACAAGTTACAAGAATATAATAACTCCATTTTTAGTGTACAAAAAATTACTTTAAATTTAATATATATTTGGAGAATTTACTCTTGCTGCTATCATTTTAAGTAATTAATTCACATCATAATTACAAGAAGGAGCTTGTAGCTCATTGGTAATATCTTGCATTGCTGAACCAAGCCACCAGAGTTCAAATCCCATGCCCCGCATTATTTTTTATATTTATTTTGTTTTAAATCTTCTAGAAGCCTAACAGTCAACACGTGATAACTCCAGAATTTACCGCTACACATGAAAAACTAAATATACTAGAGGCTACACCAGACGACCCCCCACCTCCCTGACCTCCGACTCGGTCCGACTCGGCCGACTCGGATGGCGGACCGGCCGACTCGGGCCGTCGCCGCCGGCCGGACTTGGCCGGACGGCCGAGTCCCCAAGATCAAAGTTGGGGCTCTTCATCTTCTAAACCCCCTGTACACTTCATTTTCCAAGATCGGATCCAGAAAGGTCATAAAGCACTATTTACTCCATTTTATTACAATTTATCACATTATTTTTACATTTTTTCAATTTAACTCTTCATCTACCCTAACCCTTGCCTAACCCAATAAATACTATCCTAAACACCACCCCCTCACTCAAATTTCTGAGCCAACACTCAAGAAAAATCCTTAGAACCCTAGTGTGCAATCGAAGTAAGTACGAGGCGAAGCTACGGCGAACTTCCGACGATTATTCTAGGAGCTCCCGGCGACAAAGCGACACACCGGCGACTTCTCCCATTCCATCTCCCTCTTCTAGTTGTCCAAAACCCGTAAGTCCCTTTTCTATCTCTCTTTACTATTCTAAAAATACGAATTTACAAAACCCAATGGAATCGGAACAAATCCGATTTCCAATTCGGTTTCCTATAAAATTCCACTTCTCACTAATACAATCATATTTAAACTCCTTCATGTTGACCATTAAACACTAATCAACTAAATTGATCAAGTTTTATTTCATAAAATGATAGTTATTTCCATTCATCGTATTTTTCACTTAAGTACCACATTGTTTCAATTATACATTTAACTCCATTAAACTTGCTATACCTTTAAGTAGATCACGAGATAACGAGCTACCTCCTCGCACACTCATATGCAACATAACACGATACCCTCAAAAACTTAGAATATGAGAAAACAAACATTTTTCATTTAAATACATTTACTTAATAAAACCATTTCTAAACTATTTAGTATTAATACATCTTTATAAATAAATATCACTTATTATGAAAATAGGATAAGGTTGTGGGCATCAGTCGTTTATCTAAACCCGACTTTATGTTGTCTAGGCTAGGCAAGTGAGAAAGGTAACTTTAAAAGGCCCGTCTCACGGTGATTCGTGAGCGGATCCCTCATTTCTTCACTTGTACTTACCTGGCCACAATTAGCGGTGAAGAGGCGATTTGAACTATCTCACAACTTGTCGTTTAGGACCAGTTAGGAGCAGTCTAGTTGACTTAGGAAACCCTAGAACATAGAATATGGGAAATCAACATCTTTACAAATAAATACCATGATTAATAAAACCGTTTTCCCTTAATGATTAGTATTTATACAAATATTTGCAAAGCGCCGTTACAACCAATTTGGGGAACCCGTTCGGGATGGTGCGGATTATCGCACATCCTCGGGTTTAGTAGTGCGAGATTCAGACCTCCGCAAGGAGCATTCGATCTCGAAAGATTTAAAATACGACATCTTAAGAAAAACGAGATTTCTAGAATATTATATATATACAAAAAAATTATTTTCATATAAATATATGTATATGTAACATAACAATATCTATTTTGAAGTATTATAAATATTCCACATTTTTCTAAAAATCACAAGAATCAATTTTACACTAAAATACCATGAATTCCATACAAAACCCATATTACAAATAAATACCTTTATTTATGAAATTAGGATATTTTCATTAGAAATATCACAAATATAAAATCTACATTTATTACAACTCTAAAGACGTTAATAAATACTTGGGGTGTATTTTGAAAACTATACAAAGTATTTTTACATAAAACCCCCTCAAGGTTTTTAAATTACCCTAAGGACCCTAGTAAATATAGGTTTAAGAAATAATCCAAACTTCGATTTACATTTCTAATTGTCTGACTCGGGTTTGAGTCTGATTACATCTGACTTGAATATGATTCAAGTACAATCTACAATCTACAATATTCCAATTCAATATGAACACATGAATTCATGAATTCAGTTATCAATCTATACAACTTGACTGAATCAAACCATGGATATACATCCATTATCCAGTTAATCCATTTACATGATTATGCCGTTACATCCGTTTACTGATATCATGGTTTCGATCAGTCATCCAACTATACAATCTATATAATACAATACAACAATACAATCAAAACACTACGGGGTTTAAGGGGTAGGCTGGTACGGAATATGTTAAAGGTGGCACGAGGTGGTCACTTAAGACGTAATTACATCCATGTCATTGTTCCGTGGTATTATCGACAGAGCCTTGTACTACGGGTTACCAAAGTCCCCGGTATAAGTGGGACTCATCTCGTATACACTGGCATCTTCTGTACCAAGCTACAAACAACAACGTTAACACTAAATACAACAATATAACAATATGATATAACTGTAAAAGCTACTCTCTCTCTCTCATACTCTCTGTCTATTCTATTTCTCCTCTTATCTTTAGGACTTACCGAGCGATCTGTTCGCTGACGACATTCTCTTTCTTTCTTTTTTGAATGTCGTCAGGTGATTTGGACACGTAGAGATCGAGCCTACTGCTGAAGACTTGGATCAGTTCTGTGAAGACCCAGAGCTTTAGTTTCATTGTACACATTTCCTTTCAGTACTTTACATTCCTGTTATGTCATTATTTAGGCATCGCTTTTATTTCAGTTGTAATTACTTTTCATGCATTGTACAAAAAAATGTTAATAAATAAATTTGCTGTTCAGTTTATATCTCTTGTTTCTTGTATATTTTCTTTTATATTGCTTAGATATGCTTAGCCTATTTACTTCAGAGTAAATACGTAGCGGACCAGTCGCGTCCCCTTCGCCGTATACCAGGAAGCGGTGCGTGACAGGTTTTGTTGGTGGCCCATGCCGGCCAGAGCTGCATGGAACCCTAACCAATATAAAACATAAGAACCATCAACTAAAACATTCTTTACAATTCATGTTCCTTGAATCTTACAATTTCACATTCCTTGAATCTTATCATTTCATGTACTTGAATCTGTCCTAACCCAAATTTTTCTTCAAGGTTATGGATTCCCCAAACAACACCAGCACCAATATCAACAATATACCTCCACCACTACCACTCACACCTGCCATTCCTCTTCAACTCAACGAGCAAACGGTTCTGCTTGAGGCAATCCACAGCCTCCTAGAGAGATAACAGCAGCTCTTGAACCGTCCCGAGGCTGAAGCACCTGGGGTGAAGCAATTCAAAGCTTTACATCCCAAACAGTTCTCAGGAAAGGGGAGCCCACTGGAAGCTGAGAAATGGGCTCAAAGTTTCGAGGATGATCTGGCAGCAGCACAAGTGCCAGAGATAGCTTGGGTCTGAGTTGCAAAGCTGCAAGTCACGGACAATGCACGGAACTGGTGGAAGGCGGAAGAAAGCCGTCTTGATCAGCCCATTGAATGGAAGACTTTTCGCGATAGGTTCAACGCGAAATACTTCCCTGTGACTGCCAGGTTTGCTATGGAACAGCAGTCCATTCATCTACAACAAGGTTCTATGTGGGTCAAGTCAGTAGATGAGTATGACGCTGTGTTCACCATGCTCAGTCGGTAAGATATGTCACAGTATTTCAAATTTTTGATATCACATAATACACAGCTAACACAAGACCGTAATAGATTTGCGGCACACCTGATACCGACGGATGAGATCAGAGCCCGTCGATTTCAACAAGGTTTAGACACGGAAATCCAGGCTGCACTAGCCACAGGGAAATTTCCGACTCATGAAGATGCTCTGGAAGCTGCCCTCCGTTATGAGGCAGTGATAAAGGCAAGGGGCAGACCTCAGTCTGCAGGAGTGAAATGCCCTGCCACTCAAATGGCAGGAGGGGCCTCTTCAAGGCTAGCTGTTGAACTCAGAAGACCGGAAGAAGCCAAGGATCGGCCAAGACCTGATTTTTGCTTTTATTGCAAGAGGGAAGGACACTTGTGGAAGGACTGTAGGCGCGCAAAAGGCCTATGCTTGGTTTGTGGCGCGTCCAATCACGGAATTGGAAACTGCCCTTATAGACGCAACCCAGCATACACACCCGCCAACTACCTGCAGCAGCCAGCTATCCAGGCTCGTGCAACTCGTCCTGCACTCCCAGCACCACCTCCACATGGATTTCCTGTTCAGCCAAATCGCCAATTCCATCAGGCACTGAGAAACATGCCTCGAGTACAGGGGAATATGCCTCCAGCTAGGAGGAACGTGCCACGGCGACAGGCTTACACCTTAGCAGCCACAGAAGCTAAGACAGTTGACCAAGGTAATACTAGTAAGACTCTTTCACATTTTTAAACACTTGCACTACCTTGTTATTTTTCATACACTGTTAGTACTTTAGTCACCAAACTTTCCTTGAATCTGTTACACTTTCCTTTTACAAATTTCGAGGACGAAATTTTTATAATGAGGGTAGAATGTAACAACCCTAATTTTCTTATACACTTTTCTATACAAAATTTTAAATTGTTTTTCAAAATCCATAAAGGGGTATTTTATCCTGAGCATAAGATATAAGTAATTGTTTTGTTTTTAATTACAAGTTACAAGAATATAATAACTCCAATTTTAGTGTACAAGAAATTACTTTAAATTTAATGTATACTTGGAGTATTTACTTTTGCTGCTACCATTTTAAGTAATTAATTCACACTATAATTACAAGAAGGAGCTTGCAGCTCATTGGTAATACCTTACATTGCTGAACCAAGCCACCAGAGTTCAAATCCCATGCTCCACATTATTTTTATATTTATTTTGTTTTAAATCTTATAGAATCCCAACAGTCAACACGTGATAACTCCAGAATTTTCCACTACACATGAAAAACTAAATATACCAGAGGCTACACCAGACGACCCCCACCTCCCTGACCTCCGACTCGGCCGACTCGGACGGCGGACCGGCCGACTCGGGCCGTCGCCGCCAGCCGGACTCGGCCGGACGGCCAAGTCCCTAACATCAAAGTTGGGGCTCTTCATCTTCTAAACCACCCTGTACACTTCATTTTCCTAGATCAGTTCCAGAAAGGTCATAAAGACCTATTTACTCCATTTTATTACAATTTATCACATTATTTTTATATTTTTTCAATTTAACTCTTCATCTACCCTAACCCTAGCCTAACCCTATAAATACTACCCTAAACACCACCCCCCTCACTCACATTTCTGAGCCAACTCTCAAGAAAAATCCTTAGAACCCTAGTGTGCAATCGAAGTAAGCACGAGGCGAAGCTACGGCGAAATTTTCCGGCGAACTTCCGACGATCATTCTAGGAGCTCCCGGCGACGAAGCGACGCACCGGTGACTCCTCCCGTTCCATCTCCCTCTACTAATTGTCTAAAACCCGTCATTCCCTTTTCTATCCATCTTTTTTATTCTAAAAATACGAATTTACAAAATCCGACGGAATCGGAACAAATCCGATTTCCGATTCGGTTTCCTATAAAATTCCACTTCTCACTAATACAATCATACTTAAACTCCTTCATGTTGTCCATTAAACACCAATCAACCAAATTGATCAAGTTTTATTTCATAAAATGATAGCTATTTCCATTCATCGTATTTTTCACTTAAATACCACATTGTTTCAATTATACATTTAACTCCATTAAACTTGTTATACCTTTAAGTAGATCACGAGGTAATGACCTACCTCCTCACACACTCATATGCAACATAACACGATACCCTCAAGAACTTAGAATATGAGAAAACAAACATTTTTCATTTAAATACATTTACTTAATAAAACCATTTCTAAAAGATTTAGTATTGATACATCTTTATAAATAAATACCACTTATTATGAAAGTAGGATAAGGTTGTGGGCATCAGTTGTTTATCTAAACCTAACTTTGTGGTTTCTAGACTAGGCAAGTGAGAAAGGTAATTTTAAAAGGCCCGTCTCACGGTGATTCGTGAGCGGATCCCTCCTTTCTTCACTTGTACTTACCTGGCCACAATTGGCGGTGAAGAGGCGATTTGAAGTATCTCACAACTTGTCTCTTAGGACCAGTTAGGAGCAGTCTAGTTGACTTAGGAGACCCTAGAACATAGAATACGAGAAATCAACATCTTTACAAATAAATACCATGATTAATAAAACCGTTTTTCCTTAATGATTAGTATTTATACAAATCTTTGCAAAGTGCCGCTACAACCCATTTGGGGAACCCATTCGGGAAGGTGTGGATTATCGCACATCCTTGGGCTTAGTAGTGCGAGATTCAGACCCCCGCAAGGAGCATTCGGTCTCGAAAGATTTAAAATACGACATCTTAAGAAAAACGAGATTTCTAGAATATTATATATATACAAAAAAATTATTTTCATATAAATATATGTACAGTAAAACCTCCGTATAGGAATACTCTATATAGGAATAACCTCCCTATAGTGATAAAAAGTCCCGGTCCCGACTCGGGACCAGTTATAAATAAGAATAACCTCCACAGTGTGATATTCCATACTTTTTCCAAGTCCCGCCTGTACTAATTTACCTCTATATAGTAATAAATTGGCATTAAATTTTAAATAATTTTTTATATATATAAAAAATACATAAAATTACTTGGCTATTACAATTGAACTTAAGATGACATAAATTACTTAACTACACAATTGAACTTAAGATGACATAAAGTACTTATTCAAAGTTGTTTGGGACAATGACTTAATTTTTTGAGTTACTACCATATCCTTTAACTTGCGAGTTCGTAGTAACTCGTCACCACAATCACCTTCTTGTTGAATCCAAAACATTTCTAACTTATCCAACATGTTTGAAGCTTCTCGACATGACACCTTTTCTATTTCCACACTATCGTCTTCCGGATTATCACCTTGTTAATAAGTTTGAAGGTCTATATGAATTTTGAAGGTATAAGAATTTTGACTTGTTAATAAGTTTGAAGGTCTATATGAATTTTGAAGGTCTAAGAATTTTGACTACTATTTTTTCAAAAAAAAATCTAATTTTTATATATAAAACTCTACTTAAGAATAACCCCCCTATAGTAATATTTTTCCCCGGTCCCAAGGATATTACTGTATAGAGGTTTTACTGTATATGTAACATAACAATATCTATTTTGAAGTATTACAAATATTCCACATTTTCCTAAAAATCACAAGAATCAATTTTACACTAAAATACCATGAATTCCATACAAAACCAATATTACAAATAAATACCTTTATTTATGAAATTAGGATATTTTCACTACAAATATCACAAATATAAAATCTACATTTATTACAACTCTAAAGACGATAATAAATATTTGAGGTGTATTTTGAAAACTATAAAAAATATTTTTACATAAAACCCCCTCATGGTTTATAAATTACCCTAAGGACCTTAGTAAATATAGGTTTAAGAAATAATCCAGACTTCGATTTACATTTCTAATTGTCTGACTCGGGTTTGAGTCTGATTACATCTGACTTGAATATGATTCAAGTACAATCTACAATCTACAATATTCCAATTCAATATGAACACATGAATCCATGAATCAAGTTATAAATCTATACAACTTGACTGAATCAAACCATCGATATACATCCATTATCCAGTTAATCCATTTACATGATTATGCAGTTACATCCATTTACTGATATCATGGTTTCGATCAGTCATCCAACTATACAATCTATACAATACAATACAACAATACAATCAAAACACTACGGGGTTTAAGGGGTAGACTGGTACGGAATATGTTAAAGGTGGCACGAGGTGGTCACTTAAGACGTAATTATATCCATACCGTTGTTCCGTGGTATTATCGATGGAGCCTTGTACTACAGGTTACCAAAGTCTCCGGTGTAAGTGGGACTCCTCTCGTATACACTGGCATCTTCTGTACTAAGCTACAGACAACAGCGTTAACACTAAATACAACAATATAACAATATGATACAACTGTAAAAGCTACTCTCTCTCTCTCTCTCTCTCTCTCTCTCTCTTACTCTCTGTCTATTCTATTTCTCCTCTTATCTTTGGGACTTACCGAGCGATCTGTTCGCTGACGACATTCTTTTTCTTTCTTCTTTGAATGTCGTCAGGTGATTTGGACACGTCAGAGATCGAGCCTACTGCTGAAGACTTGGATCAGTTCAGTGAAGACCCAGAGCTTCAGTTTCATTGTACACATTTCCTTTCAGTACTTTACATTCCTGTTATGCCATTATTTAGGTATCACTTTTATTTCAGTTGTATTTACTTTTCATACATTGTACAAAAGAATATTAATAAATAAAGTTGTTGTTCAGTTTATATCTCTTTTCTCTTGTGTATTTAATTTTATATTGCTTAGATACGCTTAGCGTATTTACTTCAGAGTAAATACGTAGCGGACCAGTCGCGTCCCCTTCGCCGTATACCGCGAAGTGGGGCGTGACACATATGTTACTTTACTTATATCTTATGTTTGTACCCATTTCGGGGCTAGTTTTTACAAAGGAGGTGCTGCCGAAATTTTTAAGAAAATAAATTTAAGTTTAAAAGATTTTTACTTGAGATTTCTAAATGTTTTTAACAATGTTTTTATCACTTACTACTTTTGATGGTTTAGATTTCTGGGTTTTCGGCTTAATTAAATTGTGTTACACCTGTGGATGTCACATGGTTTAAGTGCCGGTCACGCACCTAAATTTTGGGTCGTGACAAAGTTGGTATCAGAGTGCTAGGTTTTACCTTTCGGAGTGTAGGATGACCTTGGTATGATGGAGTAGGTAGCTTAAGCAGTGTGACGTAGCGTGTGTATGTTCTACGACATACTTACGACACGGTACTCCGCCTAAGTGACCTTAGGAACTGTTGATTGAAATTCCTTCCATGATTATATACATCCTTGTGATTCGATTTCCGTGTTCTTATCGAATACTATTTTCATTTCCAGCCATTAGGCCGCTGAAGACTACGAGGGTGCAGAGAGCGGTTGCGAAAGCTGAGGTCAGAGTTGGCTCATCTGAGACGAGGACTGTCCAGGGCGGTACGCCCGTTGTTCAGGAGCAGATTGATCCTCCTTCGCTTGATCGTATTACTAGGCTAGAGGCTGGTCTGCAGGATTTGCGCCAGATGATGGGATCGTTAATCGAGCGCAGCAACAGGAGGTTGTCCCACCTGTTATGGGGACCGCGATGGTGCCTACTGTTCCGGCAGTTGTACCTGCAACTACGGAGGTTATCACCGCATCGTTATCTGAGTTCATGAGGCTGAAGCCTCCAGTTTTCACCGGCACTGATGCAGCTAAGAATCCGCAATCATTTATCGATCGGATGGCCAGGATCTGTCATTCGCTGAGATGCTCCAACGCGGGATGGGTAGAGTTCGTGAGTTTTCATCTGGAAGGTCTTGCCCAGAAGTGGTGTGAGTCTTTAGAGAGGGGAAGAGCCGCAGGTCTTTCTCCTATGACCTGGGCTGAGTTGGTGACGGTTTTTCTTTCCCGTTTTCTTCCGCAGAGCATCAGGGATGCTCGAGTGTGCAGTTTTGAGTCGTTACGCCAGACTCCGGGTATGACGGTGGCAGAGTACGATGTGCAGTTTTCCCAGCTATCTGTGTATGCTCCATATTTGGTGGACACTGAGGAGATGCGGATCAAGAGGTTTGTTCGAGACTTGCTTACCCAGTTGTTCCTCGCTATCAGCATCCAGCATTGTGATACATATGCAGCAGCAGTGGATGCAACCCTATTAGTTGAGGAGCGTCTTTCCGAGACGTCGGTCGTTCCGGAACCGAAGAGGGTTCGTACTGGTATATCATCCCGGAGACATATGTTTAGATGCCGCGACAGATTTCGTTCAAGTACGGGGAGCAGCAAGGTTTTAGGACGAGACCAGTTGTTTAGCTCTGATCCCTAAGAGGGTCAGGAGTCATCGTCTGGATGTTTCTGGCGCGGGAGTTTTTATCATCGTGTTTGAGATTGTACCGAGCCACATGAGGATGAGGCAGCCATATCGTATGTTACCTTACCACCTTCTCTATCTCAGAGAGCGTTGCCTCTTGCGCCTGTTGTAGCTCCACGTCAGACTTATACTCAGAGAGGTCATGGTCGCAGAGGGTTTGTTTAGAGAGGAAAGGGTGGCAGAGGCGGAGGACAACTAGTTGCAGGTAGAGAGCAGGCACGAGTATTTGCTTTGAATCATTAGGACGCGCAGGCGTCCAATGCAGTGGTTTCAGGTACTCTTTCACTATGTTCCTTTGATGCACACGTGTTGTTTGATCTGGGATCTACGCATTCGTATGTTTTTACACACTTCGTGCCGAAGTTGGGCCGAGAGTCATGTTTGCTAGATCAGCTACTTGTCGTGACTACTCCTGTTATAGAGTCGTTTGTTGCGTGACACATGTTTCGGTCGTGTGTCGTCCGTATTGGAGATAGAGATTCGTCCGTCGACTTGATCCTTTTTGAGATGTTGGACTTCGACGTTCTCCTGGGCATGGACCGGTTAGCTACTTTCTACGCGTCTGTGGACTGCCACGAGAAGACAGTCAGGTTTTGTTTTCCCGGCGAGTCAGTTCTTGTTGTGCACGGGGACCGTAGTGCCGCCCCTCATAGTTTGAGTTCTGCCTTTCGTGCTAGTCAGCTTTTGAGGAGAAGATGTCGGGGATTCTTGGATTTCATTCATGATACCGGATCCACAGTAGATTCATAGGACCAGGTTCCTATCGTGCGAGAGTTTCCGACGTTTTTCCTGATGAGTTACCTTGATTGCCGCCAGAGCGTGAGATTGAGTTTTGCATTGATTTGATCCCCAGCACGGGGCCTATTTCTATACCGCCTTACCGGATGGCCCCGGCGGAGCTTAGGGAGCTTAAGGATCAGTTGCAAGAGTTTCTTAATAGGGGACTTGTACGTCCGAGTGTTTCGCCTTGGGGAGCTCCTGTCCTGTTCGTTAAGAAGAAGGACGGCGGTTTAAGGTTGTGCATTGATTATCATCAATTGAACTGACTTACGGTGCGGAATAGATATCCTTTACCTCGCATTGATGATTTATTTGATCAGCTCCAGGGTGCGGGACATTTTTCCAAGAATGATTTGAGATCGGGTTATCATCAGTTGCGGATTCGGAATGATGACGCTCCGAAGACTGTTTTTCGTACGCGCTACGGGCATTATGAGATTTTGGTGATGTCGTTCGGACTCACCAATGCCCCAGCAACGTTCATGGATTTGATGAACCGAATTTTCAGGCCGTTCCTCGACCAGTTTATTATTGTGTTTATTGATGGCATTCTGGTTTATTTCAAGAGTCGTGAAGAGCATGAGCAGCACTTGAGGATTGTTTGCAAACATTGAGAGAGCACCAGCGGTTTGCTAAATTCTCGAATTATGCCGTCTGGCTTGATAGTGTTGACTTTCTTGGTCATGTGGTTAGGGAAGACGGTATTTGTGTGGACCCGAGGAAGATCGAAGCCGTACAGCTTTGGCCCAGATCTGTATCAGTGACAGACGTCCGCAGCTTTTTGGGCTTAGCCGGTTATTACCGCCGTTTCATGCCGGACATCTCGAGTATTGTTGAACCGCTGACCAGACTGACCAGGAATGCCACGACCCAAAATAGCACGTGACTGGCACTTGAATCGTGTGAAGTCTATAGGACCCCACCTAATTCAAGTAAGCCAAAAGCCCAGAAATCTAAACCATTTAAAAGAAGAAAGTGAAGGAAAACTTGTTTTAAAGTTTGCATATAAATCACTTTGAAAAGTCGTAGTAAACATTTTTTAAAACATCAAGTCTTTTCCGAAAATTTCGGCAGAGTCTCCTTTGTAAATACTGTCCCCAAACGGGTACAAACAGGAATAATATGAATAAAAGCATCCCCAAGCGAGGGCTAGCTCTTCGCCAATTGGCGGTCACAACCATGCAAGCAATAATATACAACGCCGAAGGGCGAGAATCAAAACTCAGAAGAAAGCCAAAAATCCACCAGAAAACCATAATAATACAAGCGCGACTCTAAGGTCGAAAGAATAAACATACCATCCTTCTAAGTCTATAAATATACAAGTCTGGTTGATGGAGTTACTAGATACAACTGAAATAAATAAATATACAATGGTGGTCACGATACGTGTGAACCCACCTACCAAATCAATCACCCGGAAAGAAGCAGTGTGCCAGTAAAGCCGCCAAGAAAACCTGTACGGCAAAACCTGTAAGAAAATGTGGCACAACAGAGGTGAGTTGCCAACTCGTAAGTGTAATATCAAGTGCTCGTGTCAGTGCCTCCGATAGCTACATAATACATATATGATGCAAGAACGCATTAAAATGAAAACAGAATACATTATAAATGAGAAAACTGTTTTCTTTATTTAGTGAGATTTCTGTATATAAAAATCGAGGTATCATCAATGAAATCAACATAAAATCTGTGTCAAGTATTGACACAAAACATCAATCCCGATATCCAATATCTCGGGCTTCGGCAATACGGACTGGCTCATATCATATAATCTCAATACCTCAAAGTCTCAATATCTCGGGCTCCGACAATCCGGACTGGCCCCTGGGATCCGGCAATCCGGACTGGCCCCTGGGCTCCGGCAATCCGGACTGTCCCCTTATCAAATCCCATGACTACATCAGTATCCTCCAGATATCCATCGCCATCATCTGCGACCTTCTCGTCCCGGGGTAGCGCACCGGGTCCACTATGCACCCACAGACGGTTCCTCCTCCTCCTCGAATCAGGTGTATGATATCGCTCAAGAGCCAAGAAAACTCATGGTGGACATATCTCAAATCATATCATGAGAAAACCACAATTTTCTATCTTTAAACTGATAATAAGTTTATAAAATCCTTGCGGTTTCTCTAAATCCAGAAATCTCATGGAAATCCGAAATCCCAATCTAAAGAATAAATAAACAATAAATTACAGGCAATAAGCTCCATAATATTGCATGACAAATGAATATATGATTGCATCGGATATCAAGCAAAGAATGCAATAATTAAACTAGCATATAAAAGCAAGCGCACTAGTACTATGTCGAAACTATCAGCTAGCAATTTATACAATGAAATAGTGTTTTCTAATGTGTACATGACATGGTAATTACCGATGATGATGTGTATGAGCTGGCAAGCAGGTGTACGTGGAGCATATGCATCACCGGTAATGGTGCTGGTGTCCTGACAACATGATTTTATAATAACTAATGAAAACACAATAAGCATGCAATGCGATGCGAACAGCAAGAATATACGGAACATGAATAAAAACGCAACATATAAGAATATACATTTATATATATAAGTCATACAGTTTTGACATTTGAAATAACACGAATCGTGTGTTTAGAAAATATGGGCTACGATGTTTTTAAGAAAAGGTACGTCCTTTGAAATATCCGTAGTATCCCTTGGCCTGTCTTTAAAATACTCATGATTCGTTAGTTTCGGAAATAAGTATGACTCGAGCCCAGTCTAACATCTACTAAGTAAACTACAAGACTAAACTAACAGACTAATCGAAAGGGTAAGGAAAACCACCTAAGTCTGAGTCAATATTTATATCTTGTAGTCGGTGATCCCGCCTCAAAAGTATCACGTACGATACAATATATAATATGACATTCTCGAGTAAAGAGTGTGAATCTATCATCATAATTTTATCTCGTACAGTAAATCTATCGTACGGCATCTCAAATCAGGGTATGGGTCGAATATCACATATAACACAACATCCATATGGTATCATCATCACATATTATGAACTGGGGTACTTATCTAAAGTTTAGTACATACTGATACCATCAACATAATCCGTGTGTGTATAAAAACACATAGCTCAAAGACCCGCTATAATATTATGTCCTGTCTCATCACACGACACAAATCATATCACCAATCTCATGGCATCATACCCAATCACATCGACTCATTTCCAAGTATCATATGCCATCCTCATCATCCATGTATATGTATACATACATACATACATACATACATATATATATATATATACATACTCGCATACATATATGTATATATATATCCCCATATACGCTCAAGAAAATAAATGTATGCGTGTGTGCAAAACTTTATTCTAGGGTTTCGCGACTAAAAACTATCTAACGACACTATCATACAATACACTAAAATTTAACCCATGATCTCCTAAAACCTTTCTATCTAATAAGTAATGTTTCACATAACCCATATTCATATATATATTCATGATATATCATAGGCTATACTATGAACTGTGGGGGTGCTATACGCCATCCACCTGACTTTCCCCGTAGATATATATTTACTCATCTCGATCCTTACTTGTCGAAGTCGATGCCGCCATCCTCATCCTCGTCGTCCGAAGTCAACGCGGAGGTACCTACATGCCATAACATATCGTATCGCATTAAAATCAGATTCAATCCAAATCGCCACGCGAGATGCCTATAGGTTAGAACCTACATGTAGGTACCTATATGCCATAACATATCGTATCGCATTAAAATCAGATTCAATCCAAATCGCTACGCGAGATGCCTATAGGTTAGAACCTATCGCCTACGCATACGAAAACAATCATAAATCTCTCGTCGTTGACGTACAAATATCCAACGATCGAATCCGTGGTTCGAATACCAAAACACAAGTTTTTGAAATCAGAAATCACAAAAAGTCACGAAACATAACTAGAAACTTTGAAAACTTGCTCCAGATTTTACCATATGTTGAATTAACCAATTTTGCATATGTGGAGGGTCTAATTTACTGAAAATAAAGCCATGGATCCAACACGAACCAATTCCATCCTACCCAGGCCGCAATTTGCGGCCAATGGGAATAAATCTGCGCCCAGGAAGTTGATAGGGGGTCTCAGGTTTTTGGGTTAGCTTCTAGGTTGCCTGCACACATCTCAGTCTTTGCTAAATATTTTTCAGGTCCCCTGGGTCCTAGCAGATCTCTTAAAATCATCACAATTCCCACAAACATGCGATATCGGGGTTTCTAAGTTCAATTCTTGGGTTTAAATCTCTGGTTTTAGTTCACAATACTAACACTACAGGGGTTGAATGGCCTCTACTAAACTCAATTTACACTTCACAACTCATAAAATCCCCTATCTTCTTCTAAGAATTTTCAAACATCACAAAACTTCACTAAACAAACTCTAAACATGTATATGTGCTAAAGGAAATGGATTACTACACTAATGGTGAAGAAATTATCTCATTAGGAAACTCAAGAAATTTCTTGAGTTGCCCCAAGTGCTCAAAATCCAAATTTTCTTAGTCCAAAATACTTTTAGTGAGCTTGTGCACATTTTTAGTAAAGGGAAGATGACATTTTGAGGTGGAATTGAGGTTGTGGTGAGGAGGTAGAGGAAGGGGGAGTGAGAGGGAAACCATGGGGATGAGGGGGGGGGAATGATGAAGATAGTGAAGAGGGAAACAAATGATCAAGGTCAACACAAGACCCCTCACCCTCTCTTTTCTCTCTTGCTCATACCTCATTGTTTATTCCCTTTTCTATTCATTTATTTCCTTTTCCTTTTTCCCTTCATTTAAAAACAAAACCATGCATGCAAAATACGGAAAAAGCCATGGTAGAAAATGTAACAAATGTGTAATATGACATGTTGCATGTCACATGCACAAAACACCATCAATGTGTGATTAGATACTAATCGGGTTTAGTAATACTTACTTATCTACAAATCATTGTATACTACATTGCAAAATTCCCAATTTTCATAAATTCATTTAAAATCAGTAATTGATATAAATTTCCAAATATTTCCTAATTTATCGGTATTTAATTATACCGTATCATAAACTAATCTCCACACATTAAAATATTCATAATATTTATTATATTAATTATTTAAATTCCCAAAAATAATATTTTATTTTTCTTAAATATTACAGTCTTTCCCCCTTAAAGAAATTCGGTCCCTAAATTTAAATTTAAACCCGTCAAATACTAAAACATTTCAGTAAAAGATCAAGTCGTCGGGGCTCCGAAATCATAAATACATAAAACACATCGTAGCGCAATGCATGCACATGAAAAACGAGTACATAAACTAAAATCAAAACTCCGTCAAGCATTCCGCAATCATCGGAGTTATGGTGAAGACACCAATGTCGAAGTTCAATACGAAAACCAACATGATATACATCAAAACTATAACATGTACATAGTACGCATCGTTGTAAATTCGTCAAAACATCTGAAAGAAATGCATGCCAAACCTTCCTTAAATCATAGTGCGATGCGCGTATCACAGCACAAGTAGTGGATGTTTATTTGTAAGAAAATAATTCTATATACATATATATGTCTTTCGTTCAACATTCGTCCCGCCGTTTTGAAAATAATTTAGAAGGGTTTCCTTTATAAAATGTTTTGTATCATCTCGGACACGTGGGTAAATACTGAGATTATAGCTCCTTTTTGGAAATCCCTTCGATAACTATCGATGCATGCAAAAACATATTCAGGTACTGTCCTCTAACTAGTCCTGCTCAGCTACTATACTAAATAGTAAATATCATAAAAACATACTTCTCAAAGGAAATCAATCCCAAAATGTATATAAGATGCCACGTGCGTCTGGTGCGCACGGAATTCGAAATCAATGAATGTGCCATCCATATGCACAGAACAAAATCTAAGTGCAACGAGTGTGCACGAAAACACCTGTCCACGGCAGCGGGTGTGCCTGATAGCAATATCAGGTGCATCTGATATGCACGAAGAATCCCGATTTAGTGCATCTGGTGTGCACCAAAATCGCATCAAGCACGTCAAGTATGCGCAAGAATCCAAATCAAGTGCACAAGGTGCACAAAAACAAATATCGAGTATCACAATCGAAATCGACTGTATACAACACATCTCAATCCAAATCAGGTATACCGTGGTATATAATCTCATAACCATGTGCATCAGCGTGCACAAAATCGAATAAAAATACTGAAGTGCATGAAAACTACACCGAAGGCACAAGTCAAATCACATGCACACCATAGGCATGAAATCCAAATCATCATATCGAATGAAATCAAATCAAAGTCAAGTGCAACTGTGGTGCAAAAAATCTCAATCATGCAAATAAATCTCCCACATTACCGAAATCAAAGATGACGGAAACAGTCCCGCTCTGGCACATCTTCTAAAGTTCTCTGGCCAACTATCATGGTCACTCATAACATGTCTCGTCGACAATGCCGAACTCTGGCCTACTAGGTATGCACAATACGACTGATCCCGGGTCCAAGTATTCTCATTTAATATTTCCAGAAAGATCTTGTCAGGGTCTCTCTAAATCTCGTTTCTGCTGAACTGCCCGGAAGTCATCACCCTTTACTAAATCTGTTTCTTATTCCGGAACGACTGCATCCTCTTCGCGACTCCTTCTGGAAGATATATCCATATACAACGCCTCTGTATGCATATCATATCTATGATGTAAACTGAGTGGAACGTCATCTCGTCGAAAGCTCGTACGAACCTCTTACTCCACTTTTCTCTAATGTCGACTGATTCGGACTCGTCTCTTCATGGCTGCATGGACTGCGCTTCAACGGCTATACTCATATCTGGAGTCTGCCAAGCAATATATCCCATCACATGATATCCGAACGAAGTTGAACTTTTCGATCGATTTGTCAAAGTCCCATAATTTTCCGAGAGTTCAACACTCGTGCACAGTTTAATAATATCCAGCACATGCCACAGTACCTATGGATCAGCCGTAGAAGGACAAACCCAAGCTTCATTAATGGAACCGCGGAACTGCCGCAAACCCTAAGGTTCAAAGGCGTTCTTATGGTCATTATATCGGGTTAAGGTTTCATTCTTCTAGAGGGTCCAAAGAATTACTTGCATGTTTTTCTGAATACCTTAAACTTGAAAAATGGGTTTCTGACATTCGATCGTTTTTCTATCGACTCTCAACGTACCTTCTTGAAGTCTTCTCAAGCTAGAATCAATCAATCTGATGACCTCGCATCGGGGTATGCAAACGAACCACATGTCTTAGTTGTTATCCATGGGCGACTAGCGATCTTCCATCATATCTCTCAATACAACTCGTGCTGCATTAGCTTCAAACATCTGGGGCGATATCTCGTCAGTCGCAGCAATGAATGAATCATTCGTCCACACGCTGAACAGTGCCTCAATCATCAAGAATAATTGGTGCATTGGCGGTCATCACATTCTGGTTGGACTCTACCTGTGGCCCAATCCTTTGGTGCTGATCTGCACGTTCGAGAAATTTTGTAAAAGCAATCCATCAAACGCCCATGGAGCCAAAACACCATAAAACGACACATCAATGCAATCGTGTGTCGCTGGAATTAAGCCCTGGTCAGTCCTCATCCAAGACGAGCTCATGCTAACCACAACTGTAGCTGCAGCTCTCTCTGCCCGCGTAATCGTGGTAGCAAAAACCATAAACCGATATCGATGAAGATAGATCATAGGAATGAATATAATACTGTGCAAGAAAATGTACATCCTAAGGCTTCTTAAGGGGAGTAGCGTATCGTAAGTATGCCGCGGAACATATACACGGTCTGTCACTCTACTTAAGTCACCTACTCCATCAACCAAAGTCAACCTACGCGACGAAAGTTCGGGTCTAATACCTCCTCAACCAAGTCTAAGTTCCGTAAGGTCAAGCCTAGGTTCCGAATATATATATACACCCTGGACTCCGCATAGTCAAACTTAGACTCGAACCAAGGTTAATCTAGCGCTTTGATACCAACTTTGTTACGATCTGAAATAGCATGTGACTGGCACTTAAATCGTGTGAACTCTATAGGACCCCACCTAATTCAAGTAAGCCAAAAGCCCAGAAATCTAAACTATTTAAAAGACGAAAGTGAAGGAAAACTTGTTTTAAATTTTGCATATAAATCACTTTGAAAAGTCGTAGTAAACATTTTTTAAAACATCAAGTCTTTTCCGAAAATTTCGGCAGAGTCTCCTTTGTAAATACTGGCCCCAAACGGGTACAAATAGGAATAATATGAATAAAGGCATCCCCAAGCGGGAGCTAGCTCTTCGCCAATTGGCGGTCATAACCATGCAAGCAATAATATACAACGCCGAACGGCGAGAATCAAAACTCAGAAGAAAGCCAAAAATCCACCAGAAAACCATAATAATACAAGCGCGACTCTAAGGTCGAAAGAATAAACATACCATCCTTCTAAGTCTATAAATATACAAGTCTGGTTGATGGAGTTACTAGATACAACTGAAATAAATAAATATACAATGGTGGTCACGATACGAGTGAACCCACCTACCAAATCAATCACCCGGAAAGAAGCAGTGTGCTAGTAAAGCCGCCAAGAAAACCTATACGGCAAAACCTATAAGAAAATGTGGCACAACAGAGGTGATTTGCCAACTCGTAAGTAGAATTCATCACCGAGCAGAAATCGCATGTATGACTCAATCCTAGATTATACGATAATAATATCCTGAATAATATAACCCTGAAACCATCCACACATAAGTGTAATATCAAGTGCTCGTGTCAGTGCCTCGGATAGCAACATAATACATATATGATGTATGAATGCATTAAAATGAAAACAGAATACATCATAAATGAGAAAATTGTTTTATTTATTTAGTGAGATT
This sequence comes from Agapanthus africanus, assembly GCA_030015575.1. NCBI lineage: Eukaryota > Viridiplantae > Streptophyta > Magnoliopsida > Asparagales > Amaryllidaceae > Agapanthus > Agapanthus africanus. The sequence continues at coordinate 413,321,586 of CM057338.1, read as the reverse complement.
TCTGTATATAAAAATCGAGGTATCATCAATGAAATCAACATAAAATCCGTGTCAAGTATCGACACAAAACATCAATCCCAATATCCAATATCTCAGGCTCCGGCAATCCGGACCGGCCCATATCATATAATCTCAATACCTCAAAGTCTCAATATATCGGGCTCCGGCAATCCGGACTGGCCCTTGGGCTCCGGCAATCCGAACTGGCCCCTCATCAAATCCCATGACTACGTCGGTATCCTCCGGATATCCGTCGCGTCACAAATAACCGGTCAGTAGTGCTCCCCTGTCAGGCTCAACGCCATCATCTACGACCTTCTCGCCCCGGGGTAGCGCACCGAGTCTACCATGCACCCACAGATGGATCCTCCTCCTCCTACTCGAATCGGGTGTATGATATCGCTCAAGAGCCGAGAAAACTCATGGTGGACATATTTCAAATCATATCATGAGAAAACCGTAATTTTCTATCTTTAAAATGATAATAAGTTTATAAAATCCTTGCGGTTTCTCCGAATCCAGAAATCTCATGGAAATCCGAAATCCCAATCTCAAGAGTAAATAAACAATGAATTACCAGCAATAAGCTCCATAATATTGCATGACAAATGAATATATGAATGCATCGGATATCAAGCAAAGAATGCAATAATTAAACTAGCATATAAAAGCAAGCGCGCTAGTACTATGTCGAAACTATCAGCTAGCAATTTATACAATGAAATAGTGTTTTCTAATGTGTACGTGACATGGCAATTACCGATGATGATGTGTGTGAGCCGGCAAACAGGTGTACGTGGAGCATACGTATCATTGGTAATGGTGCTGATATCCTGACAGTATGATTTTATAATAACTAATGAAAATACAATAAGCATGCAATGCGATGCGAACAACAAGAATATACGGAATATGAATAATAACTCAACATATAAGAATATACATATATATATATGATTCATACAGTTTTGACATTTGAAATAACACGAATCGTGTGTTTAGAAAATATGGGCTACGGTGTTTTAAAGAAAATGTACGTCCTTTGAAATATCCGTAGTATCCTTTGGCCTGTCTTTAAAATACTCACGATTCGTTAGTTTTGGATATAAGTATGACTCGAGCCCAGTCTAACATTTACTAAATAAACTACAGGACTAAACTAACAGACTAATCGAAAGGGTAAGAAAAACCACCTAAGTCTGAGTCGATATTTATATCTAGTAGTCGGTGATCCCGCCTCAAAAGTATCACGTATGATACAATATATAATATGACATTCTTGAGTCAAGAGTGCGGATCTATCATCATAATTATATCTCGTACGGTAAATCCATCGTACGGCATCCCAAATCAGGGTACGGGTCGAATATCACATATAACACAACAACCATATGGAATCATCATCGCATATCGTGAACTGGGGTACTGATCTAAAGTCTAGTACATACTGATACCATCAACATAATTCGTGTATATATAAAAATACATTGCTCAACGACCCGCTATAATATCATGTCGTGTCTCATCACAAGACCCAAATCACATCACCGATCTCATGGCATCATGCTCAATCACATCGACTCATCTCCAAGTATCATATACCATCCTCATCATCCATGTATATATATATATATATATATATATATATATATATATATATACTCACACACACACACACACACACACACACACACACACATCCCCATATACGCTCAAGAAAACAAATGTATGCGTGTGTGTATGCATGTGTGCAAAACTTTACTCTAAGGTTTCACGACTAAAAACTATCTAACGACACTATCATCCAATACACTAAAATTTAACACATGATCTCCTAAAACCTTTCTAGCGAATAAGCAATGTTTCACATAACCCATATTCGTATATATATACATGATATATCATAGGCTACACTACGAACTGCGGGGGTGCTATACGCCATCTACTCGACTTCCCCGTAGATATATATCAACTCATCTCGATCCTTGCTTATCGAAGTTGATGCCGCCATCCTCATCCTCATCGTTCGAAGTCAACGCGGAGGTACCTACATGCCATAACATATCGTATCGCATTAAAATCAGATTCAATCCAAAATGCCACGCGAGATACCTATAGGTTAGAACCTATCGCCTACGCATACGAAAACAATCATAAATCCCTCGTCGTGGACGTACAAACATCCAACGATCGAATCCGTGGTTCGAATACCAAAACCCAAGTTTTTGAAATCAGAAATCATAAAAAGTCACGAAACATAACCATAAACTTTGAAAACTTGCTCCAGATTTTACCCTATGTTGAATTAGCCAATTTTCCATAAATGGTGTTGGAGATAGTGCCCTCAGAGTCAATTATTGGATCACAGGCACGTGATTGCAATGATTGAGGGAGGAGCTATCCCGGTAGGACAGTCTTACTCGAGATGATAGTATGCTATCTGGTTTACCTTTATCATCGTGTACTGCTTCAAGTGACCTTACAGGTCACTATTACACGCTGATAGAGCCCCTAGGATTCTTGCTTGACTGCCAGCAGTATGAGGGCGATCATATACGTGAGAGCTGGTGGTCTATAAGCACATCCTTAAAAGGTCCCTAGTCGTGGGAGTTTCGAGACAGGGCATCGATTCTCCAGAGTAGACTAGTGTATACAGTCGAGACCCCGACGAGGGGTGGTGGCCGGTCTTACAAGCTACCGGTGTCAGTTGGTTCACCTAAGATGTATACAGGTGCTCATTGGGTTATGAGTACACCGGACAGGACTCGCCGGGAACCTGCTAGTTGGGATTATACCAGACGTCAGATAGCAGTTCCCTGGTGACATGTGTACAGGTTAGTTCATCGACCTGAGATCGTCATTTGTCTCATGTGAGTTCCCACTGTACTTTGATTACTACCCTACCACGGCTCAAAGGAGTCGTGCAAACGGGTTTTAGTTGGGTACAGTCTCGAGCCACATGGAGGCAGTGAGCGGATCTGCTGGGGTACGTCTCTCCCGGTATTGGGGGTGAGGTCGCGCTGTGTCTAGGAGAGCCATTACACAAAGCCTTCGGCCGAGGCAGGAGATTTACTGGTAGGTATTCCAGTAGTATCTCAGGGTGTTCTTGGCTTCGCTCCGACACGACTTGTACCGCTTTTGGGGGTCTGACTTTTTACCAACCCCCTAGGCCCGCCATGCGATGCTCATAGACGAACGGACCGGACTGTACGGATATTGTCACTGACAGGCTCTGTAGGGTGTCAGGATGAGTTCGCTCATCGACGTCCCTTTTGGTCAATAGCTGGTAGCCCGTTACGTATGGCTAATACCTCTGACGTGCTAGTGGTTAAATCCACAGCCATAGTATTGACGAGTCTTTAGAGTCCCCCACACAGACAGTTACTCAAGTTTCGGGCGAAACGCTGTAGAGGCCGTATGGAGATATGACAGGGTTCGATCAGACACGTGCGGTATTGCACGGATCGTGATCGGACGGTTTTTACTAGCCGGCTTTGGTTTAAGCCGGATCCTAGTATTAGATAGTGTAGATATTGTCTCTTTGCATTTGTATTCGGTGGGAATACAAATGCGGGCATGTATGTGCAGTAGTGGGGTTTTCCTGTAATTTATTACGGGATCAGTTTTCTGAAATTGCCAGTTTGCATTCCGTTCCGGCCGGTTTTCCTTTGTTCTTTCCCGGCCGGACTTTTCCGATGGAAGGGGTTATTTGCAATTGTGCAAATAACATTTATGGAGGGGTTTTCTTGCATATGGATTGATTATGATGGCTTCATGATATGACAAGTATCATGAGATTCTTTTTCTTTCTTATCCTTTTGCTTTTTGAGATTAGAAAGGATTAGGATGGATTTGGTGTTGATATGATATTGTTATCATAACATTTTGCTTATGGTCACCCATTCTCTTTTCCTACACTCACCTTCCTTCTTGTTTTGAGATTCCTTCCACCTTTTTGAGAGATGAGAGGGGCCGGCCACTTGGGAGAGAATGAGTGGTTCATTTTATATATATGGCATATTTCCTTCATCTCATTCTTGCAAGAAAATGATAGCTCCATTTTTCCAAAGTTCATTTTCTTCCTACACCTCCACATCCATGGCAACTTCACAAACCCCAAAGAGACAAGCCTCTACACTACAACCTACAGTACCCTTGGACGCGTCGGCTAGCCAACTTCGCACCCGAGTTGCCTCGGTCCAGAGGTGGGAGCCCGTAAAAGAATCCGGCTACGTGGTGCCCTTTTCGACGAGGAGGTGACGGACGGAGATTCCGCGGGAGATCGGAGTGGAGACGAAGACTGGAGGACACGGATCGCTTGGTATAACTCTCTTCCCATCTCTTGTTTGCTAATATAGGTTAATGGTTACGATCCGGGTTTTATTGTCCGCGGTAGCGCCAGTTTAAAAGTTAAGAAAAAATTTTGATTCCACATTTTGGCCTGAAAAAATTTTGATTCCACATTTTGGCCTCGGAAAGACGGCCGGGGCGCTGCCGTGGCGCAACATGGTATCAGAGCCACGCCATTAACCTTGTCTAGCTTTTGTCTAGTGTGTTTACATCTTCGATCGAACAAAATTCCAAAACCCGCGTTTTCAAAATTCACAGTTCCTGTCGAAATTTTTTGGGCTCCAAAAATTTTTCTGGTTCTTGCAGATTACTATGCATGGAAATATAAGCAATCTGTGAAAATTTGGTCGCGAGATCTCATTATACCGCCGCGGAACCGCGGCCAAACCCATGCTTGGGTCGTGGTTCCGCCGCGCTTTTGACTTGTCAATGCACCAAATTTTTGCAGTAGGCTTTCGGGATGGAAATAGGGGTTTTGGTATATTCGTTTTGGGCCCAGATTTTCTTTATGTGCTACAGTAATGCTTAGGGGCCCACTTGATAAAATTTGATCGATCAGATATTTTAAACATGCTAGTTCACAGTATTTACATTATATCTGCGACCGTGAATGTCACTTGATCGGTAAATCCTGTCTAACTGCTATAGCCCGGTTAGACGGATTTGCGAACGTGACATTCACGTTGATGTTCTGTGTTGTGCTATGATGTTGCGGATCGGTCGTGGGGATAGCCTGGTTGCAGTGGTAGTACAGTTTTGTTTTATATGTACATTTGATATTGCGGGGCGAGCGTCCGACATGTGGACTGCCGTCACTGCATATTTGTATTATTCTTTTGGGGCACGACCAGGTTGCGGTCGATGTACCCGTTGTATGTATATTTTACTTTCTGTACTAGAATTACCCCGCGGTGGGGTGCACGGATAGCCGGGTTCTAGAGGGAAACAAGCCCGCATCTCATGGCATTGAGACGGAGGGGGCTTTACTCTAGAATTGGTGGGCTATTCGCCGCACTCGTAGGGGTACAGGTTGACCCAGGAAGGGTGCCCAAGTTACCGGATTCCGTGAATTGCTAGGTGGTCCATTCACGTTGCTGAAGGGGGCTGCCTCGCTTCAGGTTTTGGCGGGTAACTTGCCGCGCCCGTAGGGGTCTAGGATTTTCATTACGCAGGCTATCCACACGACCAGGGGAACGTCGGGTTTCATCAGCGGCTCTAAACCCGGGGATCCTAGATATCTGTATTGTTCTGTGATGCTGTACATTTCTGTGATGTTGCATTTTATCACGCCTTGAGCGAAAATTATATATTGATATATATACTAGTAGATGTTGTATATGTTTTGCATCCGCGCTAGTCCAGTCCCCGCTCTGTCGTTAGTTAAGTAACCTAACGGGTGATGACGGGACCCAGTGGCGAATGCGGATGGCATATATGTACATCATTATTTTCGTTCTTTTGTGGTGTGATCAATTGATGGGACCGCGTTGATTTGGATCAATGCAAGCTAAAAAAACCTATTCTGATGTTGTTGGAATATTTTTCAAAAGGCTGTTATTGCACGGGCGTTCTCTTTTGTTTTGCATCGTGGTATTCAGTTGGAATATCCTGCTCCTCAGTCGACGAGGCAAGGGCCGAGATCCCTTCACCGGGAGTGACCCCTTGGACAGAAGTTTGCGTCAGGGCAATAACTTCACTATAGCCGATTACTTTTGCTTTGCATCGTGGTATTCAGTTGGAATATCCTGCACCTCATTCTACGGGGAAAGAGCCGAGATCCCTTCACCAGGAGTGACCTCTTTAGCAAAGGTTTTCGTCACTATATTTTTATAAAAAGTTATGCAGTTCCTTCAACGATATCAAGTTCATTACGTTAAAGGTTTTTCTCCAAAAACCAGTCGTAGCCCTCCGTCATTTCAGATTAGTATTGCTTAGTATTCGTGCTACGTATGTCGTGCTTAGCCGAGGCGTAGTGTTCGGTAGCTATGTAGTGCTTTTCTGTTGCATGGATATGAGATTGGTTAGGATAGTCGTGCGGTCATTTTGGCTCAGTCAAGGACTCGTGCGGGTGGGTCTAATGCAATCAAGATAATGACCGGTTGAACTTGACTAGGATCCTTTGATATGTTGGCTCAGTCAAGGTCACTTGGGTCCTAGGGGTAAAAAATCACATCGGGAGTTTCTAAAGAAACTGAAACTTGCCAGGCATGTGCATACCTTCTGGAGTGTGATGACGTGAGTGGATTTCGTCACGTTATCATATGATGATAGTTGGATCCCGATTCCCACTGATGAGTTGGTTTACTCCTCGGGTGATCCCGACTAATTCTTCTTTCAGCTTTGGAGAAGAATTTGAGGTTACAGTACGAGGTTTCCAGATTACTTAAAGTGATAACCATTCTGATCTAGGTTAGAGTGCACGCTGAGTGTTTCTTTTCTCTCTCTCTTTGGCAGCGACCTTTGACCCGACCCTTGACTATGACTCAGTGACCAAGTTAACCGAACCTTCTTATAACACTGGCTTTTGGATTGTCAGAGTTGCAAACCTCACTGCCACTCCTACTTTTACCCTTTTCTCCAGGACACCCCGTATTACTACGAACGTCCACTTCCATTGGACAAAACCATCGTATGGTTAGATACGAACTTGAAGGAATTCGAGGATGGTTTCCGGTTCGGGAGAAAACGGATAGGACTATTCAGTTGTCTTTTCCTTTTACCTTCTCTCAAGTGGCGAGTACTCCTTGGCTTAGGAGATAGTACACCTATTACGCAAATTGGATGGTCTTCTTCCAAACCTTAGGCTGGTGCCGAACGGTGGGGAATGAAGAAAACCAATTAGCATAACGATGGTGTACAGAAGGTATTAGGTAAAGACAAAGAAAGGGATTAGTAAGAGGGCAAAGTAAATTGCGACTGTTATTCACGACCAAACCAAGTACTTCTTCGCCAATTCTAAATCACCTTTGTATTTCTCCAGGACACTCCGTATCACTACGAAGATCCACAGTTTATTTGGATATTCCATCGTATGGTTATATACGAACTCGAAAGGAATTTGTTCCAGTTCGGGGATGGATTCTGGTTCAGGAGAAATAAGAATAAGGTTAATTCGGTTGTCTTTTATCTTCACCTTCTCTCGGATTGCGAGTGCTCCTAGGATCAGGACAGTATACCCATTATGCTTATTGGATAGTCTTCTTCCAAACCATAGGCTGGTGCCGAACGGTAGGGAAGGAAGAAAACCATTTGGCCTAAAGGGGTGTACAGAAGGTAATGACTAAAGACATATAAAGGGATTTGGAGAGATGGCTAAGAGATATACGGTTACTGTTGTGAATCTGGATATTGGAAGAGGCATTACTAGGAATACCAGGATACCCCATCGAAACATTTCAATGTTTCAGTTTCACTGTGTACTGTTAAAAGAAAACTTATTTCCCAATTAGACACTTGCTCCAGGGTATATATTTACCAGGTATGATTCTCATATCTGTATGGTTTTACAGATGATGAGTGGGAGTAAGTTATTGGGAATTAGGTGACCATCCTCACTATATCAGGATTCGTTGTAATTGGCGATATTTGAGGAAATCACCTGGGTTGTTTGTCGGTCGGCAAATATTTGGTTTTGAATATCCGTTTTTATGCACCAATTTCAAGTTGATATATCTGTATGTCTATTTTTATAGAGTGAGGTATACCTTTTTGAAATTATGTCTATGACATTTACCTATATCAGTGGATGGCTAGGTAAGGAGCATTAAACAGCGGTGTAATTCTTCATAACCATAGTACAGTTTTCAACCTACGACACACAGTGAATGAGTTATTAGACTCAAGGGACTTATACAGAGTATTGTATGTTGTCCAGCGTCCATGAGGACAGAGGGGTTGGTTCTCGTACTATATTCGGTTCACTTATGACTTCTCTAGTTTTTAGACAGGTGTTTCGTAGAAACACTGGGTCCGAATTTTGAGAAGTTATAGGTATATGAATAAAGTAGAGAACCAGGTATTGCAAATATCGGGATTCTTCAAGGTGATTGAAGATGTAGATACTTGTGAATGGTATTCAGTTGATAGTAATGATTAAGAGAACTTGCTTCTCTTTCAGGTTGCTTATAATTGGAAGTATTCCTAAGTTGAGTAATGTTGATCGGCCTTTTTCCATTTAGTTGACATGCACTGGAGACAGCTGCATGATTTGAATCTGTTCCAATTAAATCAGTGCCTCTGTTTCTGTATTGGATATATAACAGTTCATATCTTGACATTGTTAAGGTACGGGGAGTTGTCCGGCTTATGCTTTAAACCAGACTCCGGATAACTCAAGGCACGTTTCTGTAATGGCTGTTTGTGGGTTGACCCGGGCTATGACGAGGGTTGATTTTCTACCATCTGGAAGATCAATAGTGATATTGTTCCTCACTCGCCACAATTTTAAAAGAAATGGATTCTTTTCAGAAAACAGTAGTGGGAGTATGGTAGAACTGGAAGTGATTCCAGAACCGCAAACGATTACTGAAAATTTGATAAGAACTTAAAGATTCAATCTGGTTTGACATTCCATTAGCCACTCCGCAGATATGGTGGGTAACCTCAGGCACTCGAGAGGTACTTCAGTATGCTCAAGGACGGTGACAGGGAGGTTCTTGTTTACCCAGACTTGCCATTGCTGTTGTTCCAGACTGTGAGACCCGGCAGGAGGATGAGTATAGCGTCGTTCTAAACTAGCTTTAGAAATGTATGTCTATATGACTCTGCCAGAGGGTTGTCGTAGTCAGTGGGAGCAGCGGAAGCATTGGTGGACAGTTGGCTTATGTCTATTTATAGACTAAAGCAGATACAGCGGAGATAGATCATCTATTTCTGATGTGACAGTCATAGGTTTGACTTTATCAGAATACGGGATGGATCTGATAAGAAGGTAGTAGGGTGTAATATCCTGGTATTTGGATGACATACACAGAGTAGGAAGTGAAATTCCTATACTACGATCGGTTATACTTTGGTTGTCACACAGTAGTTTCTCCATATGGGACATGGATATTATATCAGACATTCTGGTTACTAGATCTATGGTTTTAGATCTAGACTTGGGTGGTTTTCTAATCTGGGTACCTTGACAGCATTCTATGCGTATTTAGAATGGACGACTCCTGGCACTGTAGTATACCTACAGGTAATGGAGTCACCCTCTCTAAAAGTGTCTTACAGACTAAAGGGGAGAGGGATACGCATGATTGACAGATCACTTGCTTAGACAATTGAGTCAATCATGAGATGTCAAGTGCCACACCAGATGTTGTTCTTGCAGTAGGTGCAATAAGTTGATATTGATCCAATCCTGGAGAAACAGTCGGAAGCAGTTTTAGAACATAAGTTGATGTTCTAGGGATATGATAGCAGCTTTCTCCTTCGGGAGACAGTTATCATTCCAGGCTACCAAGGTGACCTGGATGGCAGAGTGGCTGTCAGAGTTCTAGTTTTTCCCTCTGACGAGGGGCAGTATTTTGTCTAGGTGGATACCGAGGGAAATGCATGGCGCAGGATACTGATTAAGTTCAGTTGACGATACGGTCTAAGAAGTTTGGATTTGGAGTTCATTTATGAACTAAGTCCCATCAGACATCCAGACATTCTAAGATAGGTATTGCTCATTTCGGGAGATGGTTTTCTCCGCGAACTTGAGATATAGAGAGATATAGAAAGAAACATCGCAATAGTTTCGCAAACGAGTTTTGTGAGACTGACTAGTAGAGGAGTTGGGTGTTCGGTATCACACGGGCTGTGAGTATGCGACATCGCAATAATTAATCTTGAGTGCAAGTGGGAGATTGTTGGAGACAGTGCCCTCAGAGTCAATTATTGGATCACAGGCACGTGATTGTAATGATTGAGGGAGGAGCTATCCCGGTAGGACAGTCTTACTCGAGATGATAGTATGCTATCTGGTTTACCTTTATCATCGTGTACTGCTTCAGGTGACCTTACAGGTCGCTATTACACGCTGATAGAGCCCCTATGATTCTTGCTTGACTGCCAGCAGTATGAGGGCGATCATATACGTGAGAGCTGGTGGTCTATAAGCACATCCTTAAAAAGTCCCTAGTCGTGGGAGTTTCGAGATAGGGCATTGATTCTCCAGAGTAGACTAGTGTATACAGTCAAGACCCCGACGAGGGGCGGTGGCCGGTCTCACAAGCCACTGGTGTCAGTTGGTTCACTTAAGATGTATACAGGTGCTCATTAGGTTATGAGTACACCGGACAGGACTCGCCGGGAACCTGCTAGTTAGGATTATACCAGACGTCAGATAGCAGTTCCCTGGTGACATGTGTACAGGTTAGTTCATCGACCTGAGATCGTCATTTGTCTCGTGTGAGTTCCCACTGTACTTTGATTACTACCCTACCACGGCTCAAAGGAGTCATGCAAACGGGTTTTAGTTGGGTACAGTCCCGTGCCACATGGAGGCAGTGAGCGGATCTGCAGGGGTTCGTCTCTCCCGGTATTGGGGGTGAGGTCGCGCTGTGTCTAGGAGAGCCATTACACAAAGCCCTCGACCGAGGAAGGAGATTTACTGGTAGGTATTCCAGTAGTATCTCAGGGTGTTCTGGGCTTCGCTCCGACACGACTTGTACCGCTTTTGGGGGTCTGACTTTTTACCAACCCCCTAGGCCCGCCATGCGATGCCCATAGACGAACGGACCGGACTGTACGGATATTTTCACTGACAGGCTCTGTAGGGTGTCAGGATGAGTTCGCTCATCGACGTCCCTCTTGGTCAATAGCTGGTAGCCCGTTACGTATGGCTAATACCTCTGACGTGCTAGTGGTTAAATCCACAGCCATAGTATTGACGAGTCTTTAGAGTCCCCCACACAGACAGTTACTCAAGTTTCGGGCGAAACGCTGTAGAAACCGTATGGAGATATGGCAGGGTTCTATCAGACACGTGCGGTATTGCACGGATCGTGATCGGACGGTTTTTACTAGTCGACTTTGGTTTAAGCCGGATCCTAGTATTAGATAGTGTAGATATTGTCTATTTACATTTGTATTCGGTGGGAATACAAATGCGGGCATGTATGTGCAGTAGTGGGGTTTTCCTGTAATTTATTACGGGATCAGTTTTCTGAAGTTTCCAGTTTGCATTCCGTTCCGGCCGGTTTTCCTTTGTTCTTTCCCGACCGAACTTTTCCGATGGAAAGGGTTATTTGCAATTGTGCAAATAACATTTGTGGAGGGGTTTTCTTGCATATGGATTGATTATGATAGCTTCATGATTTGACAAGTATCATGAGATCCTTTTTCTTTCTTATCCTTTTACTTTTTGAGATTAGAAAGGATTAGGATGGATTTGATGTTGATATGATATTGTTATCATAACATTTTGCTTATGGTCACCCATTCTCTTTTCCTACACTCACCTTCCTTCTTGTTTTGAGATTCCCTCCACCATTTTGAGAGATGAGAGGGGCCGGCCACTTGGGAGAGAATGAGTGGTTCATTTTATATATATGGCATATTTCCTTCATCTCATTCTTGCAAGAAAATGATAGCTCCATTTTTCCAAAGTTCATTTTCTTCCTACACCTCCACATCCATGGCAACTTCACAAACCCCAAAGAGACAAGCCTCTACACTACAACCTACAGTACCTTTGGACGCGTCGGCTAGCCAACTTCGCGCCCGAGTTGCCTCAGAACATAACTGAGCCCCACTCAAGGCGCATCACAGTAAACAATAAAGCCACCCGATCCAGAAGGCAAAGATAGAACCGGTGCAGTCGTCAACCGAGTCTTCAACTGCTGAAAACTCTGCTCGCACGCATCAGTCCAAAGAAAAGGAACCCCCTTCTGGGTCAGTCCGGTCAGCGGTGCAGCGATACTCGAAAAATCTTGCACGAAACGTCGGTAATAAACAGCTAAGCCCAAAAAGCTGCGGACCTCTGTCACGGATACAGGTCTGGGCTAAAGCTGCACGGCCTCGATCTTCCTTGGGTCCACAAGAATACCGTCTCCCATCACCACATGACCCAGGAAGTCAACTCTATCAATCCAAAATGCGCACTTTGAGAATTTAGCATGCAGCTAGTGCTCTCTCAAATTCTGCAAAGCAATCCTCAATTGCTGCTCATGCTCCTCCTAACTCCTAGAGTAGACCAGAATGTCATCAATAAACACAATAATAAACTGGTCGAGGAACGGCCTGAAAATCCGGTTCAACAGATCTATGACCGTTGCTGGGGCATCGGTGAGTCTGAACGACATCACCAGAAACTCATAATACCCGTAGCGTGTACGAAAAGAAGTCTTCGGAATGTCATCATTCCGAACCCGCAACTGATGATAACCCGAACGCAAATCAATCTTAGAAAAATGTTTAGCACCCTGGAGCTGATCAAACAAATCATCAATGCGAGGTAAAGGATACCTATTCCGCACCGTAACTCCGTTCAATTGACGATAATCAATACACAATCTCAAACTGTCGTCCTTCTTCTTGACGAACAGCATAGGAGCTCCCCAAGGCGAAACACTCAGACGCATAAGTCCCTTATCAAGCAACTCTTGCAATTGATCTTTATCTCTTTAAGCTCTGCCGGAGCCATCCGGTAAGGCAGTATAGAAATAGGCCCCGTGCCAGGAATCAAATCACTGGAAAACTCAATATTGCGCTCTGGCGGCAAACCAGGTAACTCATTGGGAAAAACGTCAGGAAACTCTCGCATGATAGGAACCCGGTCCAACGACCCTACTACGGCCTCAGTATCATAAATGAAAGCCAAGAATCCCCGACATTCCCTCCTCAAAAGCCGTCTAGCGCAAAGGGCAGAAATAAAACTATGAGGGGTGGCACCTCGGTCCCCCTACAAAACCCGAACATACGCACCCGGAAAACTGAAACTGATTGTCTTCTCACGGCAGTCCACGGACGCAAAACAAGCTGCCAACTAGTCCATGCCAAGGAGAACGTCGAAGTCTAACATATCTGGAAGGATCAAATCGACGGACGACTCTCTATCTCCAATCTGAACGGCACACGACCGAAACACATAACGCGCGACAAAAAAATCGCCAACAGGTGTAATCACGACAAGCGGCTGATCTAGTAAACACGACTCTCAGCCCAAACTCGGCACGAAGTGCGTAGAAACATATGAATGCGTAGATCCTGGATCAAAAAAAACATGTGCATCAAAAGAACATATAGAAAGAGTACCTGAAACCACTGCATTGGACGCCTGCGCGTTCTGATGAGTCAAGGCAAACACCTGAGCCTTCCCTCTACCGGCGACTGGCTGACCTCCGCCTCTACCACCATGCCCTCTCGGCACAAAACCACTGCGACCCCGACCTCTCGAAACAAAACCACTGCGACCCCGACCTCTCGAAACATGAGTCTGGCACGGAGCAACAACAGGTATAAGGGGCAACGCCATCTGAGGTGGAGAAGGTGGTAAGGTAACCTGCGGTACAGCTGCTTCGCGCTCACGTGGCTCAGTACAATCTCGAACCCGATGACCCAAACTCCCGCACCGGAAACATCCAGGTAAAAACTGCCGGCTATCATGGGGATAAGAGCGAAAAAGCTGTCCTCGTCCTGGACCTCCACTACCCCCAGTATCTGAACAGGAACTGTCACGACGTTTAAACGCCTGGGTCCATGCTAAAACACCAGTACGAACCCTTTTCGGTTCCAGAGCAACCGACGTCTCAGAAAGACGCTCCTCAACCAATAGGGCTACGTCCACCGCTGCTGCATAGGTGTCGCAATGCTGAACGCTGATAGCGATGAACAACTAGGTAAGCAGGCCTCGAACAAACCTCTTGACCCGCATCTCCTCCGTAGCTACCAAATAAAAGCATACACAGACAGCTCGGTAAACAGCACATCATACTCGGCCACCGTCATACCCTGAGTCTGGCGTAACGACTCGAATCTGCGCGCTCGAGCATCCCTGATGCTCTGCGGAAGACAACACGCAAGAAACGCCGTCACGAACTCAGCCTAGCTGTAACAACCCCAAATTTACTATAAAAAATTTTACAAATATTTTTTTCAAAAATCCATAAAAGGGTATTTATTGCCTGAGCACAAGATAAGTAATTAATTAGCTATTTAATTACAAGAAGGAGCTTGTAGCTCATTGGTAATACCTTGCATTGCTGAACCAAGCCACCAAAATTCAAATCCCATACCCCACATTATTTTTCATATTGTTTTATTTTAGATTTTTAGAATACCACAGTTTACACGTTCATATCTCAAAAAAACCCCACTACACATGAAAAGTTAAATATACCAGTGAGTACATGAACCGACATGGTACCCACCGACCATCGAACTCGGCGGACCGGCCGACTCGGCCCGCCTCCGCCGGCCGGAGTTGCCGATTCGGCCGAGTTGTCAATAGGTGAATTGTGCCTCTTGGCCTCCCCTACCCCCCTGCACACTTCATTTACCTAGATCGATTCCAGAGAGCTCTTAATACCTCAATTACTCCACTTTTATTACATTTTAATATATTCTTAATACATTTTTTCAATTAAACTCTTCATCTACCCTAACCCTAGCCTAACCCAATAAATACCACCCCTAAACACTACCCCTTCACCCCAAAATTCTGAGCCAACTCTTAAGAAATTCCTAGAAAACTCTAGTGTGCAATTGAAGTGAGCAAAGATGTGAAGCTCCGGCGAAGTTTACGGCGACAATCCTAGGAACTCCCGACTACGAATCGACGCACCGGCGAAGCCTACGTCTCCCTCTTCCTCTCATCTAACCTTGAAACCCGTAAGTCCCACCTTCCCCCTTTTCTACTCTTTCTGAAAATACGAAATTCTAAAACCCGACGGAATCGGAATAAATCCGATTTCCGATTCGTTTCTTCCTAAAATCTCAGTTTTCCTTTAATACAATCTTGTTAAACCATTACATGTTGACTATTAAACACTAACTAATCATATTGAACAAGTTCCATATCAAAAGAAATTCCTATTTCTATTTTACCGTACTTTTTCATTAAAATACCATATAGTGTCATTTTCGACATTTAAACATCACAAACTTGCTATACCTTTAAGTAGATCACGAGATAATGACCTACCTCCTCACAATACTCATATGCAACATAGAACAATACCTTTCGGGAATATAGAATACCGGAAAACGAAATATTTCAAATAAATACCATTACTATTAAAACCGTTTTCCAAAAGATTAGTATTTTACACAAATCTTTGCAAAGCGCCGCTACAACCCATTTTGGGGAACCCGACTGGGATGGTGCGGATTATCGCACGTCCCTGGGCTTAGTAGTGCGAGATGCAGACCTCTGTAAGGAGCATTCGGTCTCGAAAGATTTAAAATACGTCATCTTAATAAAATGAGATTATAGAATTATAATAGATATATATTAAAATTTATATATATATAAATATATATATATATAATATCAAAATACCCAACTTTTCCAAATCAAAGAAACACTTTACATTAAAATACCATGAAATCCATACAAGTTCAATATTATAATTAAATACCATGTATTATGAAAAATAGGTTATTCTTACTAGAAATGTCGCAAATATAAAATCTACATTTATTACAACTCTAAAGACGATAAATAAACACTTGGGGTGTATTTTAAAAACTTTACAAAGTATTTTTACATAAAAACCCCTCAAGTTCTATAAATTACCCTAAGGACCCTAGTAAATATAGGTTTAAGCGGGACCAATCTCTTGAGCTTCGGGGAGCTGGAGAAGTGGGTACTTGCCTATTTAAGGTAGAAAACTTGACAACGGTGTTATCAACACGGTAATCGTCTTTGAAAAAGACACAAATCCTGCCGCCCATGTGCAGCGGTTACCGATAATATCAAAACAATCAGGACTTCAATTTCTTTTCTAATTATTCTGACTCAGACTGAGTCTCTTCTTAATAAACTGACTTGAATATGATTCAAGTACAATTTGCAATATTACAATTCAACATGAATTCATGAATCCATTTATCAATCTATATAACTTGACTGAACCGAACCATGGATATACTTCCATTTACATTATTCTCCAGTTACATCCATTTACTAATATCATGGTTTTGGAAAGTCATCTATACAATTCAATTTTCAAGACAATACACTACAATATCATCAGTACAATCATTACTATCAATACAATAAGTACACGGGGTATTGGGGTTGTTCAGTCGTGAATCCAACATAATCTCAAGAGTCCCCCTAGATCATGAATCCATGTCTACTAACACAAGCAAGCAATCATGAGGGCCTGTGTTTCCATGCTCCTGGACTGTGGCCTGTTGAGTTTGGAATACTTCGACGACGGTCGAAGTCCCGCTACTAACATATCATTTGGGCCCGTGGTTCCCTACCCCTGTACTGTGGCATGTTGGGTTTGAGAACACTCTTGAGATTAGTTGACATTCACCCTTGAACTTACGATAACAACAGCATTAACGCTATAACAATATAATACAACTTTAAAAGCTACACTCTCTCTTTCTTCTTTTCTACTTCTCCCTTATCTTTGGGACTTACCGAGCGATTTGTTCGCTGACGACATTCTCTTTCTTTCTTCTTTGAATGTCGTCAGGTGTTTCGGACCTTCTGGAGACAGAGCCCAGCATCGAAGACTTAGACCAGATTATTAAAGACCCAGAGCTCTAACTTCATTGTACCCATTTCATTCCAGTACTTTTCTTTTTCTTTTATGCCATTGTTTAGGCATTGTTTTCATCAGATGTATTTTTTTTTCATGCATTGTATAGAAAGAATGTGAATAAATAAAGTTGATGTTTTGTTATATCTTGTCTCTTGTGGATTTACTTTTATATTGCTTAGATACGCTTAACGTATTTACTTCACAGTAAATACGTTGTGGCCTCTTCACGTCCTCCAACCGTATACTGGGAAGCGGGGCGTGACAGGTTTTGTTGGTGGCCCATGCAGGTCAGGGCTGTATGGAACACTACCTTGCAGTTCTGTTCTATGTGAACAACCTAAGCAATATAACACAAGGATCAGCAAGTAAAACATTGTATACAATTCATGCTCCTTGAATCTTATCATTTCATATTCTTTGAATCAAATACTTTGAATCTGTCCTAACCTATAATTTTCATTAAAGGTTATGGATTCCCCAAACAACACCAGCACCAATTTCAACAACACTCCAGCTCCACTACCAATCACACCTGCCGTTCCTGCTCCACCCAACGAGCAAACGGTTCTGCTTGAGGCAATCTGTAGCCTCCTAGAGGGACAGCAGTAGCTCTTGAACCGTCCCGAGGCAGAAGCACCTAGGGTGAAACAATTCAGGGCTTTGCACCCCAAACAGTTCTCAGGAAAGGAGAGCCCACTTGAAGCGAAGAAATGGGCTCAGAGTATAGAGGATGATCTGGCAGCAGCACAAGTGCCAGAAATAGCTTGGGTTCGTGTTGCAAAATTACAGCTCACGGATAATGCACAGAACTGGTTGAAGGCGGAAGAAAGCCGTCTTGAACCACCCATCGAATGGAAGACTTTTCAAGACATGTTCGACGCAAAGTACTTCCCTAAGACTGCCAGGTTCGACATGGAACAACAGTTCATCCATCTGCAACAAGGTTCGTTGTGGACCAAGTCAGTAGATAAGTATGACGCTGAGTTCACCATGCTCGGTCGGTAAGATATGTCTCAATGTTCAATTTTATATCACATACTACACAGCTAACACAAGACCGTAACAGGTTTGCAGCCCATCTTATACCTACTGCTGAGATCAGAACTAGAAGATTTCAGCAAGGGTTGGACCCGAAAATCCAAGCTGCATTAGCTACAGAGGATTTCCCAACCCATGATATGGCTTTGAAAGCTGCCCGAAGATATGAGGCAGTGGTGAAGAAGAAAGACAAACCTCAATCTGCCGGAGTGAAGCGCCTTGCCAACCAGATGGCAGAAGAAGCCGCATCAGGACAACCATTTGTACCAAGGAGACCGGTAGTACCTATCAACAGGCCCGGCCCAGCCTTTTGTACCTACTGCAAGAGAGCTGGACATCTGTTGGAAGTTTGCCGACGAGTAAACGGTCTTTGCCTGATATGTGGATCATCCTCATATACCATAGGAACTTGCCTACTCAACCGAACTAATCCTAATTCCGCAGCTAGACCAGCTATCCAGGTTCCACCTACTCGATTAACTCTTCCTGCTCCACCTCTACGTAGACCACCTTTACATCGACAACCAGCGATGTACCAGCATGCATGAAGAAATGTGTCGAGACGCTAGGCTTACACTTTGGCGGCCGTAGAAGCTGAGACGGTTGGTCAGGGTAACCCTGGTAATTCTCTTCAACCTTTTTCACACCTTTGTATCACTGTTACACTTTCCTTTTACAAATTTCGAGAACGAAATTTTTATAAGGAGGGTAGAATGTAACAAAGCCAAATTTACTATACAGATTTTTACAAATATTTTTTTTCAAAAATCCATAAAGGGGTATTTATTTCCTGAGCACAAAATAAGTAATTAATTAGCTATTTAATTACAAGAAGGAGATTGTAGCTCATTGGTAATACCTTGCACTGCTGAACCAAGCCACCAGAGTTCAAATCCCATACCCCACATTATTTTTAATATTGTTTTAATTTAGATTTTTAGAATACCAACAGTTTACACGTGCATATCTCACAAAAACCCCACTACACATGAAAAGTTAAATATACCAGCGAGTACATGAACCGACATGGCACCCACCGACCATCGAAATCGGCCCGGATCGGCCAACTCGGCCGGTCACTCGGCCCGCCGCCGCCAGCCGGAGTTGCCGATTCGGCCGAGTCGTCAACATGTGAATTGTGCCTCTTGGCCTCCCCTACCCCCCTGCACACTTCATTTACCTAGATCGGTTCCAAAGACTTCTTAATACCTTAATTACTCCACTTTTATTACATTTTAATATATTTTTAATACATTTTTTCAATTAAACTCTTCATCTACCCTAACCCTAGCCTAACCCTATAAATACCACCCCTAAACACTACCCCCTCACCCTAAAATTCTGAGCCAACTCTCAAGAAATTCCTAGAAAATCCTAGTGTGCAATCGAAGTGAGCAAAGAGGCGAAGCTCCGGCAAATTTTCCGGCGACAATCCTAGGAACTCCCGATGACGAATCGACACGCCGGCGAAGCCTACGTCTCCCTCTTCCTCTTATCTAACCTTGAAACCCGTAAGTCCCACCTTCCTCCTTCTTTACTCTTTCTGAAAATACGAAATTCTAAAACCCGACGGAATCGGAACAAATCCGATTTCCGAGTCGGTTCTTCCTAAAATCTGACTTTTCCTTTAATACAATTTTTTAAAACCATTACATGTTGACTATTAAACACTAATTAATCATATTGAACAAGTTCCATATCAAAACAAATTGCTATTTCCATTTTACCGTACTTTTTCATTAAAATACCATATAGTGTTATTTTCGACATTTAAACATCATAAACTTTCTATACCTTTAAGTAGATCATGAGGTAACGACCTACCTCCTCACAACACTCATATGCAATATAGCACAATACCTTTCGGGAACATAGAATACGGGAAAACAAAACATTTCAAATAAATACTATTACTATTAAAACCGTTTTCCAAAAGATTAGTATTTTACTCAAATCTTTGCAAAGCGCCGCTACAACCCATTTTGGAGAACCCGACTGGGATGGTGCGGATTATCGCACGTCCCTAGGCTTAGTAGTTCGAGATGCAGACCTCCGCAAGGAGCATTCGGTCTTGAAAGATTTAAAATACGATATCTTAAGAAAATGAGATTTCTAGAATTATAATATATATATTAAAATTTATTTAAATATATATATATATGCATATATATATATATATATATATAATATCAAAATACCTATTTTTGTTATAATATAAATATTCCAACTTTTCTAAATCAAAGAATCACTTTACATTAAAATAGCATGAAATCCATTCAAGTTCAATAACAATTAAATACCATATATTATGAAAAATAGGTTATTCTCACTAGAAATGTCACAAATATAAAATCTACATTTATTACAACTCTAAAGACGATAAATAAACACTTTGGGTGTATTTTGAAAACTATACAAAGTATTTTTACATAAAAACCCCTCAAGTTCTATAAATTACCCTAAGGACTCTAGTAAATATAGGTTTAAGCGGGACCAATCTTTTGAGCCTTGAGGAGCCGGAGAAGTAGGTACTTGCCTATTTAAGGTAGACAACTTAACAACGGTGTTATCAACACGGTAATCTTCTTTGAAAAAGACACAAATCTTGCCGCCCATGTGCATCGGTTACCGATAACATCAAAACAATCAGGACATCAATTTCTTTTCTAATTATTCTGACTCAGACTGAGTCTCTTCTTAATAAACTGACTTGAATATGATTCAAGTACAATCTACAATATTATAATTCAACATGAATTCATGAATCCATTTATCAATCTATACAACTTGACCGAACCGAACCATGGATATACTTCCATTTACATCATTCTCCAGTTACATCCATGATTCTATAGTTACATCCATCTACTGATATTATGGTTTCGGCAAGTCATCTATACAATTCAATTTTAAAAACAATACAATACAATATCATCAGTACAATCATTACTACTAATACAATAAATAAACGAGGTATTGGGGTAGTTCATTCATGAATCCAACATAATTTCAAGAGGCCCCTAGATCATGAATCCATGTCTACTAACACAAGCAAGCAATCATGAAGACCCGTGTTTCCATGCTCCTGGACCGTGGCCTGTTGAGTTTGGAATACTTCGACGACGGTCGAAGTCCCGCTACTAACATATCATTTGGGCCCGTGGTTCCCTACCACTGGACTGTGGCCTGTTGGGTTTGAGAACACTCTTGAGATTAGTTGACATTCACCCTTGAACTTACGATAACAACAGCATTAACACTATAAAAATATAATACAACTTTAAAATCTACACTCTCACTTTCTTCTTTTCTACTTCTCCCATATCTTTGGGACTTACCGAGCGATTTGTTCGCTGACGACATTCTCTTTCTTTCTTCTTTGAATTTCGTCAGGTGTTTCAGACCTTCTGGAGACAGAGCCCGGCATCGAGGACTTGGACCAGATTATTGAAGACCCAGAGCTCTAGCTTCATTGTACACATTTCATTCCAGTACTTTTCCTTTTCTGTTATGCCATTGTTTGAGCATTGTTTTCATCAGATGTATTTATTTTTTTCCATGCATTGTACAGAAAGAATGTGAATAAATAAAGTTGTTGTTTTATTATATCTTGTCTCTTGTGGATTTACTTTTATATTGCTCAGATACGCTTAGCGTATTTACTTCACAGTAAATACGTCGTGGCCTCGTCACGTCCTCCGCCCGTATACTAGGAAGCGGGGCGTGACACCAGCTCATAGGAGAAAGACCTGTGGCTCTGCCCTTCTCTAAAGACTCACACCACTTCTGGGCCAGAACCTCCAGACGAAAGCTCGTGAACTCCACCCATCTCGTGTCGGAGCATCTAAGCGAACGACATATCCTGGCCATCCGGTCGATAAATGACTGCGGATCCTCAGCTGCATCGGTGCCAGTGAAAACCGGAGGCCTCATCCTCATAAACTCCGATAACGATACCGTGATCACCTCTGCATCTGCAGGTACAACTGCCTGAACAGTAGGCACCAACGCGGTCCCCGCAACAGGTGGAACAACCGCCTGCCCCTGTGCTCGAATAGCCTCAACTAACGACCTCATCATCTGGCGCAAATGCTGCATACCAGCCCCTAGCATAGCTATATGATCTGTCGAAGGCGGAACAATCTGCTCCTGCATAATGGGCGTACCGCCCAGGTCATTTCTTATCTCGGACGAGTCGACTCTGACTTCGGCCCTCGCGGCCGCTCTCTGCGCCCTCGTAGTTTTCGGCGGCATAAAGGCTGGAAAAAGAAACAGGATTCGATAAGGACACATAAACCGAATCACAAGGATGCATATAATCACGGAAGGAATTTCAAGCAATAAGTCCGAAGGTCACTTAGGTGGAGCACCGTGTCATAAGTATGCCGCGGAACATACACATGCTACGTCGCTCTGCTCAAGCTACCTACTCCATCATACCAAGGTCATGCTACACTCTGAAAGGTAAAACCTAGCGCTCTGATACCAACTTTGTCACGACCCAATTTTGGTACATGACCGACACTCAGACTACGTAACGTCAACAGGCGTAACGTAGTTTAAGTAAGCCGAAAACCCAGCAATCTAAACAATTACTAGAAGGAAAAGATAGAACACTTTAAAAACTCGATGCAAAACTTTAAACTTAAGTTTGTTTTTCATAAAATTTAGGCAGCACCTCCTTTGTAAAAGCCAGCCCGAAACGGGCACAAACATAAGATATAAGTAAAGCATCCCCAAATGGGAGAAAATCTCACCTAACGGCGGAAACAACCACCACAACAGATATACGACGCCGTAGCAAAGGAATGAGATAATCCACATATATAAAAGGCCGGCTCACACGAGCACGACAACTAGAGTCATAAGAATATACAACATCGATCCTCACAACTCGTCTCTAAGTCAATACATGAAGATGGTAGATGTAGAGTACTAGATACAAAAGATATACAATGTACATCATTGGATAACCCCAACCCACCTAAAGCAAAAGGCCTTACAGCCAATCGTAGCGGTATCCGCAAAAGTAGAGAGAATAAGGCGCCCTGCCGCGACTACTCTGAGGATCAGACCTGCAAAACACTACGGCACAACGGGGGTGAGTTTCCAACTCGTGAATAGTAAATAACATCATATTGTAATCGCAAGTATGCACTAACAGCGATAATCTATCACATGTAATCTGATAGCATAAATATGGTAATATGAATATGCAACTATCATGATCAAGGTACACCATCAGGGTACTATATCTACATGAATCAAATGCATATCAAGTAAATCCTGAGTATGGGACAATTAATAATCTCATGCACAAATCATCAGCTTGGAAAAACCCGGTGTAAATCAACAACACCCCAAATCCCAAAATCCTCAGATGTCGTCACCAGGACCGGCCCCCATATCCTGTAAATCTCATGGAACCTGAGTGCCCAGCATCGGCACTCGAAAATATCATGAAGATACTCGTGTCCAACATCGATACATAAAACCACATATCATATCTATACATCTCGCGGAACCTGAGCGCCCAATATCGACTCTCGCAATCCTCAGAACATGAGCGTCATACATCGACACTCGCAATCCCCATAGCCATATATCTCACGGAACATGAATGTCCAACCTCGACATTCATAATCCAGGGAACATGAGTATCCAACCCTGACACTCGCAATCCCCGTATCCATACGTCTCACGGAACATGAATGTCAAACACCGACATATGAAATCCAAAATCCATATATCTCTCGGAAAATAAGTACCCAACATCGACACTTGAAATCCCCAAATCGCATGAAAAACATATCTCAATGCTTAAATCCATGTAATATGACATATCCAACATAAAACCACAATTTGCGCATATCAAGGGAAAATCCGCTATTTAAATGCATAAAGTCATTAAATATATCATGTGTAAGCATGTAGGTATAGCAAGGCATATGTGTAAGCATGTAGGTGTGCAGGTATGCTATATTTCATATGCGGCATCGCACAAGAATAAATGCCTCAATGTCGCTAACCAATAGCAAGGTATATCATATGAAGATTTGTGTTGTGCGTATCATGGCAATTACCGACAGTGTGTGTATCATACAATTGGTACTCGTGCAACATAGACTGTCAATATAGCGCAGTGTACAATGAATACAGGTTCAGGCACAACAAGTAACTATATGCAATGAAGTTCATGCACCATCTCTATATGTGCATATAAATATGCGGCTAATATCATATCATATCTAGCCCTGAAGCTTAACGCCATACGGGCGATTTCCCCGTAGATGTTAAATCTACTCACCGACAATCTCAAGCTAGGTAGATCCAATCACTCGCTTCCCTTTCGTCGCAGTGCTCGAAGTCCCCGCCTGCGATCCTATTAACACAACATAGCAAGTGCAAATCTCAGAAATCGATCAATATCATGTACAAACTACGTTTGACCAACGCACCAACTCCAATTCAACTCACAAGTGTTCATCTAATGGCTAACGTGCATAGCGACACACCAAAACTAACCCAAGTGCAGCAACTACACAACATCACGAACCGTGTCGGATAATGTAATGCGCGTACTCAAAACACTAGATTATAGCAAAGTGATTACAGATTTTTCTACACAGACAATTAGTGAAAGTTGCAAGTACCACGAGACTACATACAACCCCAGAGACCCCACGTCAAAGAATCAACACCCCAGACCCCACTCTGGCTGTAATTTGTAGCCAGAACCATTAAATTTGTGGCCTCAAATTTAAGGGGTGGTCTCAGGTTTTTATGGTGGGTTCCATATCTCAACACTAGGTCACTGTGATGGGAACTTCTAAAACAACAACCCGAATCAACAGCAGATTCACAGAGGCTCCGATTTGACACTAAAAATATGATATTTCACAAAACGCTATCTTTAGTGTTCTAAAGCATAACTACAAGGCAACACAACAAAATAAACTCCTAAATAATAGTTAGAGGTCATTACCTACCTACTCTTGCTCAAAAATCCTAGCTTTCCAAGCTCCAAGGCAACCAAGTGGCTAAATCAAGACATTGAAGTATTTTAATGGGATTTTTGTGAAGTTTTGTAAGGATTTGGTGAAGGGATGGTGAGGGTTCAGTTTGTGAGTTGGGAGATGAACAATAATGAGAATGAGGGAAGAAATGAGAGAGTGAGGAGTGTAAACGGTGAGAGGGTGAGTGTAGGGTGAACTAAATCCTTATGTTTACTCTCTCCCTCACCTCCATTAATGCTACCATGACTCACGTAGCCACCTCTCTCTCTATCCAAAACAATGAAAAATATCTCTCACAAAATATCTTGGGTAAGGTTAATGCAAGGTTAATTAGGACATGGATTAATTAAGGTGTCTTGGTTACTTAATAATATTAACAATAACTAACACTCACATTAACATGCACGTGTGTGTGCAAGCCATATCAAATAATAATAAAATATTAATTAATTGATATAAAATGTGAGGAACCCGATTTGGTAAACTTTTTACTAAAAACTCGCATCAAAGCTTAATTAACACTAATCGCATTTCCATGGTGTTACAGTACTAGAGCTCGAGCAAAGGCTTCCGCCGAGGCGCCAGCGGCCCCTCCATTAGTGGCAACGTTATCAGCAGGGGTGTCACCAAAAGGGGACAGTGGAGGCGAAGTGGGTCAACATCGTGCCAAAGCACCGAAGGGAAGGAAGCAATCATCTTCGAGCATTAGTTCTGGGTCGAAGAAGAGAATGAAGACGGTCACCGGTCTGCTTGACCTTTTGGTGGAATCCGAGCCTATTGTTCAAGATGAACCAATATCTATGCAAGAGCCGGATGATGGTCTTCTCTTTCCGGGTTCATCTGCCTAGGAAGCCGCACAATTGGCTGAGGCTATAAGGCGTTCCAAGGATGAGACCGAGAACGTGCGCGTCCCGAAGAGTTTTTATCCTGCCGTCATATTCTATGAAGATCTTCCATCAATACGGCGAATATTTATAGGTCCTCTGGAAAAGAGAGGCGAGATATCTCTCAAGTAGCCTATCTCAGCCGCTTCCGAAGATGAATGGTCATTGTGGACCGGCGGCCATGAATCTACACTTGAACCCCGGCGAACATACCTTCTCAGGAAGGAAAGTTGGCTTGAAAAATCCATACTAGAGGCATCTTGGCGTATCGGTATACATGTTTTCTGTATTTTTCCTCTGGTAAGTAATTTGTATCGCTTTTTATGTCTTCTTATCTTTGTAAAACTTTGCAGGGACTTCGGCAATAGCAGAGAATCTGAGTTCGAGTTGCGTCCTAACTGCGGACTCTGTAAATGTCCCCGATGAGGCACTAGTAGGTGCGGAGGAGGTCGTCATGGCTGCTATTCCTACTGCAGAGCTTCCATTGGTGGCTTCTGTTCTCCCGGTGCTTGCTCTCCCAGAAAAGGCATCCTTATTAGCTGCAGATTTAATGGATCTTTTTGGTGATGGCCCGGAAATTATGGAACAGGTAGTCGAGACCACTGTCCCTTCATTGGAGCCTGAAGCGGTGGTCGCTGCCCCTCAACTGGAAGCTGTTACACTAGTCCACGTCTTCGGTGGTGTGCCCGAGGGTACGGAAGAGGCTGCCGAAGCTGCTATCCCTCCAGTTCAAAGCGGGAGAAGCATCGAAGGTAGTCTTCTATATTTTGTTTTAATGATATCTTCATTATCTGAATCTTTCAGTGTTTTCAGAATTATGAGGATTGGCAGCATCCATCACGGATCTATCCCCCAGAAAGTCTTTCCAGCGTCTGCTCGAGATGGCCGCTCCGCAGGCAATATTCCCGCAATGCATCGTCCTCTCTTCTGGGCAAGGTTAGTGTTATTTGACCTCCCTCATTGCATTATCATTATTTCGTATAACGATGCTAACGCCTTTTGTAGTTCTGAAAGCTGACGACGAAGTTGAGATCCTCGACGGGCCTGGGGATCTTTTAAACCCTTATTGCATGACTGTGGGTAAGTAAAATTTTAACGTTGTT
Organism: Agapanthus africanus; assembly: GCA_030015575.1. Classification (NCBI taxonomy): domain Eukaryota; kingdom Viridiplantae; phylum Streptophyta; class Magnoliopsida; order Asparagales; family Amaryllidaceae; genus Agapanthus; species Agapanthus africanus. The sequence continues at coordinate 413,294,497 of CM057338.1, read as the reverse complement.
CCATCTATTCTTTACTTGCAAATCTCGCTGACTGTTTACGAATCTTGACAGCCTTGCCCGTTCTTATCCCACTGGAATCTCGCATCAGTATGCCACCCGGCCCTTATGGCCGGCGCGCATCTGAACGGATGGCGAAGCAAAGCCTTCACTCCTTGTCGGCTCTTATCGAAGATCTTCGTGCTGGTAGTTTGATCATAGCCGAAGAATTCGATGATGAAGCCAATATTTCTCTGCCCTTTCTCGCTACTTACCATGATGAAACATTGGTGCATGGTTGGGTTGAGTTTTGTCGTCGAGCGGAGGCTTGCTTACATGGTCTTGAGTGCATGCACCTTCCTTCAGAGGTCGTGGCTACAAAGACGAGCTTGCGGAGGCTGGTTGAGCGGTACCCCGCAAATCTGCAGTCATGTGAGAAGAGGCTCAACCGAAAATTTTTGGAGAGGGAGCTAGTTTCAAATACTTTGGGGGAACTTCAAACCTAACTCACGGCTAGGACCACTCGTGCATATGAACTTTGGCGGGTGCTCCAAGAAGCTATCAGGTAGGTGGTAGCCATTAACAAAGCCGTTATTTTTACTCGCGAGATGGTTGAAGCTCACAAAGTCGCTGAAAAGGAGCTTGAAATTCGGCTCGCCTCGTATCAGTCTCAACAGTCTGAGGCGGAGACCCGTCTCATAGCAATAACGAAACATGAAGCCGAGACCCAGCGGAAGAAAGATGAACTGACGAATTTATTAAATCGTCCGCCGGCTTTAAAAATATATATGTTTCTTTTTATTCTCCTTTTGTACTTACTCCTGAATGAGAGTATTTTGTGATTCTTTTATAAATTGTACTTTGTATTTGTTAGTTATATGTATGCCCTAGAGGCCATTACTGTACATGAGATGTATATTGTAGTGGATGCTAGGACATATATAGGTAGGACTTTCTTGCTCGGTATGATAGTACGCTATCTGGTTGCTCTTTATCTTAACATGTATACTTTCTGTCTCTCTGTTACATGTTGATAAAGCCCTTAGGATTTGTACTTGACTTCCTGGACTATGATGTAGATCATACTAGTGGGGCCTGGGTATTGCATGAGTACATCCTTCAATGTTCCTAGTCATGGGAATATCGAGACAGGGCATCGATATTCCAGAATAGACTAGCATATATCTTCTCGACCCATGTGATGAGCGATGGATGATCCCATATCCATTGGTGTTTGACATCAGAGATGGTATGCGGATGCTCATTGGAGACTGGGTACACTGAACGGACTCGCCGAGAACTCCCATATGGTATTATACCTTACGTCAGATGGTAGTTCTCTGGTGACACTGGTACAGCTTAGTCTGTTGACCCGAGATCGTCATAGAGTCTTGTGTGTCTCCCACTGTGCTTTGATTTCCACCCTACCACGGCTCTACTGAGTCGTGCAAACAGGTGGTTTTTGGGTACAGTCCCGATTCACATGGAGGCAATGAGCGATAGGAGGGGATTCGTCTCTCCCGGTATTGGGGGTTGATGTTGCGCTATGCTCGACTGGTCATAACTGGAAATCCCTGGCCAGGGTTGCTGTGATTTACTGGTAAGTGTTATCAGTAGTTTCATGCTTGTTATGGACCTTACATCGGCATGACTTATCAAGCTACCGGGGTCTGACGTTTACCACCCCTAGCCGAGATATGCGACATATCAGACGAACAGACCGGAATGTACGGCAAGTGTTACTAGTTGGATTCACAGGAGTGTGAGCGGGCTTGCTCGTTGATCTTCTGATCGCTCAATACCCGGGTGGCCGTTACGTTTAGCAGACCTCTTGCGGCTTGTGGGTGATTGATATGATCACCACCTACTTCCGGCGTATTGACGAGTGTATAGAGTCCTGTACAGAGGTTTCCTGGCTCAAACGAAACGAAATAGGAGCGCATATGAGATATGCGCGAGACCGAGAATAATACCAGTATGTGATACTGTATTCTATTCTCGCGATTTGTATCATCGGACGGTTATATGTGATATAGCCAGGTTACCGAATCAAATGTTGATTCGATATATTGATACACTTGATATTAGTCGGTTATATGCAGTATGACCGGATCATTAAATCAAGTGTTGATTTAATGATTTAATGTATAATTATATATTTGATATATTACTTTACATTAACTAGTATTTGTTTACTTAAGATTGATTTTCTCACTTGATGTGCACAAGTTGTATATGTGATATATGTTTGTGCACTAGTTTGTATCATGATTAATGATACATGCAAACTTGGGTGTGTGTGTGATTTACACCATTGTTTAGGTTAATGGTTAAGGTTTTATTTACTTTATTTATTTATTTTTGTTAAAACAAATTGGTCTTTTTCTTTCACTTTGCTAGAAGTTTCATGATACTTCAAGCAAGCATCTTTGAAAAAGTCTACCATTTTGTTTTATCCTTTAACCTAACCATTACCTAATCCCTAGTTTACACTCTACATGAGTTTACTCACCCATGGTTGCTAAATGATAATTCTTCACTTGAATTTTCTTTTACACATAATTCATTTTCTATTCTCTTCTTCTTCTTCTTCTTCATGAAGAAGAAAGCTTGCTAGAAAATTCCAAATGAAGAAATCAAGTGAGAAATCCAATTCTAAAGTGAACCCACTTCCTATTTCTTCATCCTCTACAACTTGCCATGTAGTAGAGTGTGTTATCTTCACAAGTTTCATGACCTAGTGAAGATGGAGCTTGAGTTTGAGTCGCCTCGACGTAGATCATCTTCGCCATCGAAGTCAATGACCTAGCCCGCTCATTTCTTCGATGAAACCAATGCTAGAGTCCGGGATCCCGATGATCGCAGCGGAGGGACGTCAACACGGAGATAAAGAAGTGGAGGACCGGATCTACAAAGGTTGTAATCTCTTTCACTTGTAGTTAAAGTAGTTAACTTGCATGTATTTCGCCTTACCTCTAGTAACGATCTTGCATTAGGGTTTCTCGGCATATGAAAAATTTGATTTTGGCATGGTTGATACCTTGTGGAACCTTATGAGTGTGCCTATGAACCCTACAGTTGTATCAGAGCCTAGCTAGAGTTTTAGGCGAAGTGTAGAAGAAGTTAGAAACCCGATCGAACCCCGAAACCCTAAACAAAACCCTTCTCTGTACATTTTTCAAAACTATGGATTTTTGTGAATTAAAAATGCTCAGAAAATAAAGCAGGAAATTCTAAGGCAAACTGCAGAAAACGACAAGCTAACGCTACAGTAGCGCCGCGGAACCGCGGCCTTACCCTACTTTTGGCGGCGGTTCCGCGGCCGTATGTGATGATTATGTGCTTTATTTTCTACATTAATGCCCGTAGTAGTTTCCTATGTTTTCTGGGAATTTTTAATCTATACTCAACAGTTGAGTTTTCTGGATTGTTTTTGGGACTCGATGTTTCGATCGGACTGTTTAACTTTGTTTTTGTATTTCCGGGTATTTTAGAACATGTTAAAAAGTTCGACCGGATATAAATAACCCACTTTTTCCCCTGACGGGAAATTTCCAAGTGTTGGATTTTTCCGTAGTTTAAGAACGTCTAAGTAGTGCAAGTAACGCGATGGACCCTCTAGAAGACAACAAACCTTAACTCGATTATATGACCGTCTTGAACTGCCTTTTGAACCTTAGGGTTTGGGGCAGTACGGCGTGCCATATGTGAGGCGTTGGCTTGACCCTTCTACGGCTGGACCGTTGGTACTGTGGCATGAAGTGGATGTTTTAAAACTTATTTCATGTGTTGAGCTTTTTGGGAAAACATGGGTGTTTGATTGTTCGATCAGAAAGTTTAACATTGTTTATTTATCTGGAATGTGATACAATAATTGGAATCAACAACATTTGAATGTTATAGACATAGCAGTTTAGTCTCATTTGATCGGTTGCCACGGAATTTTGATGTGATCAAAAGTCCGTCGCAATCGCGTAGCGTACGCGGATACTCGCCGGTAAACTTAATAGACAGCCATGCCCCATAGTCCCGACCAAGTGACTGTAGGAGAACCCCGTCGCCAAAAGCATCCGTTCGGGTGCTCGCGGCAGCGGTGTTCCGCCTTAGTGCACTTCGTCGACGGTATCGGGGGTGCGGCCGTCTACTAAAGTTTGCGACGAGCATTCGTTCAGGATGTCGGGAATCTTGTTGAATTGCCCGACTTGATATTGAAAACAGTTTTCGATTTTGAGACCAAAATGCGGGGTTTATAATTGTTAGCCATGCGATGTCTAAGGAATTCATTTGATCAGGCATGCGATGTCTAAGGAGCTTGCGGATTCCAACTATTGTAGTTTTACACTTTCTTTTCTGCGACCATAAGTGTAATATGTGATATCGCCGGTTTCGTTGCTATATGTCAACGACAATTGGGATGGGCATATTTACTTACGTTGATAACATGTGATGTTATGTGTTGCTGGATATGTTATATTGGATCGTCGTGTTTGAATAGCCGGGGGTTTTTATGTGAGATGAGTGTTTTTCTTTTTCATTCATGTAAAAAACTTGTATGTAATATTCTTTTATTGGGGCACTTCCGGGTTGAGGTTGATGTCACCATTGTATATTATTTACTTTTCCGCATTAGGATAGACCCAAGGAGGAGAGCACAAGTAACCGGTTCTAGGGTCCAGTGGGAGACCATCTCGAGGAGTCGAGTCCGGATCTCCTAACTCTAGAATTGGTAGGGTTGCTTGCCGCTCTCGTAGGGGTCTAGGGGTGTGGGATTGGCTATTCATCACGACCGTGGAATCCGTGTTTTATACAGGCTCAAAATAAAACACGGACGTCCTAGTATATCTAATATTTCATATGATATTTTCTGCTGCGTTATCTGTGATGTGATCATGTGATATGTTCAGAGTGATACTGTATATAGTATATATGATATATTATATAAACGTTGCTTATGTTTTACACCCGCGCTAGCCCTGCCCCGCTCTGCCGTTAGTTACCTAACCTAACGGTGCAGACGGGACATCGAGGCGAATGCGAATGGCATAAGCGTACGTTGTATTTATTTGTGATGTTTAGGTGGACTTAAATGATGGGACTTCATTAATGTGATTAATGAAAGAAAATAAACCTAAAAGATGTTGTGGAATCGAATTTTAAAAAAACAGGTAGCTACAGTTCTTGCTTTGCATCGCGGTGTTCCTTGTAGAACATCCTGCACCTTATTCGATAAGGAAAGGGCCGAGATCCCTTCACCGGGAGTGACCCCCTTTAGCAATAACTGGCAGATGCTACAACCCTCGGTTTGTATTTTGATTGCTTCTATAGTTTTTTCTTTGCACAGCGGTATATATGATATATCCTGCACCTTATTCGATTAGGAAAGGGCCGACGATCCCTTCACCGGGAGTGACCCCTTTAGCAAAACTAGAAAAGCCTCAAAAACACTCCATTTTAAAACCATTTGATTCCGCAACGAGATCAAGTTCAAAGCGTTAAAGGTTTTCTTAAAAACCATCCGTAACCCTCCGTCATTTTAGAAAGTAGAGTACTTAGTATTCGTGCTGTGTTTGTTGACCATAGCCAAGGCACAGTGTACGGTAGCTAAGTGATGTCTTCCTACACCGCATATGATGCGATTAGTTAGGACAGTCATGTGGCTTTGTTGACCTTAGCCAAGGGTCATGTGGGTGGGTCTAATTAATCACGAAATGACGGGTAGAACTTGACTAGTGCTTATGATTTGTTGACCTTAGCCAAGGTCATAGGTGCTAGGGATAAAAACCATTATCGGGAGTTTCAAGTGTTGAAATTTGCAATGAGATTGTATACCTTCTATATGATAGTTGGATCCTGATACCCACTGCGAGTAATTGTTACTCCTGGGAGTGTTTTGCACTTTACAATTAGCCGATCAAGTAGGTGTCTAGAAAGGTGTCAACGGGGTTACGCCCCTGGGAAAACGAGGTTTATTTTAATTAGGTCTGTACGAAAGCACGGGGAACCTCCCTCAAAGTACCGGCACTGGCCTGGCTGAAAGATTGGCGAACTTGTAGAGTGTAATTAATCCCGGCTAGTCTTTCCTTTTAGGGTTTGAAAGAAGATTTGATAAAAACAGTGGGAGTCATCATGATTAGATAAAATATATAACCAATCTAATCTTGTAAGAGCGCATGCAGAGTGTTTTCTTCTCTCTCTCTCCAGGTAGCGACCATATCACGCCTTAATCAAGATAATAATATGGATGTATTGACCGAACCCGCTTTTTATACTGAGCTGGGGAACGTTGGTCCCGCTCCAACTTATAATTGTTATAAGACCGAGCAGGAATTAAGGGAATACTAGGATTCCCATGCCGCCCAAACGAAGTAAGTGCATGAGATGCATCTCCTTCGGGTGTGTTCATTACAAAGAACTGTTTCTCGGTATCCTCTGCGTCCTGGGTATTTGATACCGAATCACGATCCCGATATGTAATTTGTTACATAGGGCTACAGAAAGGTAGAGAACTGAGAACGGGTGATAAGTTTCATGAGACAGAAAACGGTGAAAGTGTTGCAGCCAAGTCTATTGGTCACTATCACCCTGTATTACCAGAATACACTGATTCTGAACGAATGTTATTAGATACCGAACCTGATATACAACATCATATCAGTCTCTTTATTTAATAAAGAAGGATGTAATTTTGTATTGTTGGATAATGTTTTGCATATATCCTATATCAAGAGTTGATCGGTTCAGGCACGTTATCTAAAAGCATATACATTCTAAATCAGACCATAGTTCTTAACGTACAGAACACACACGAGAGGAAGAGTTCATAAATGAACGAATTCTTCTTGAGGCATTGTAGACTAGGTCATATCAATATGACCCAACTAGCTAAGTTACATTTAGATGCATATTTAAATCAGTTTAAATTTACATCTTGTGAAACTTGCCAGTCATGTCACAAAGATAAGATGACCATAGCTCTTTTTTTTTGAAACAGAGAAAGAGTTAGTGAACTCTTGGAACTGATACAAAGTGATGTGTAAAGGTCCCCAGTCTACATATGCCCGGACTGGTTCTTTGTACTTCCTTACATTCACTGATGATCTCTCAAGATTCGGGCACATGTTCCTGTTGAAACACATGTCTGAAGTTTTTGAGAAATTCAATGAATATAAGTTAGAAGTAGAGAACCAAATACAGGTATAAGTATTATGTCCTATGATGAGATCAGGGAGGAGAATACTTGTGCATGGAATTCTTGGACCATTCTAAAGGAGAATGAGATTCTCTCTCAGTGTTACTCCTCTGTATACACCACAGCACAACGGTGTATCGGGGCGGAGCAATCGCACCCTATATGATATGGTGCGCTCTATGATGAGTACTACTGAGTTACCTGTTTCCTTTTGGGGGTTATGCACTTAAGAAGCTGCAAACCTATTGAATTAGGTTCGAATCAGATCACTTCCTACCACTCCATATGAGATATGGGATTGTCCCATCTCTTAAGTAAATTAAGATTTGGGATTGTCCGGCCTATGTCAAAAGCAAAATCCGGACAAGATCGAGGCAAGGTCAGTTTTGTAGAACTGGAAGGAGTTCCAGCTATACAAACTATAGCTGATGATTTGATAGAACCAAAGGATTCAATAGTCTCCGACGAACCTCAGCCTCTCCGCCGATCTAGCAGGGTTCCTCATCCATCTGAGAGATACTTCGGTTTCTCGATGACAGTGGGAGCGAGGATTGCATCGTGAGATGATGACCCAACTAGTTTCGAGCAGGCCATCAAGAGTAGGGACTCTGTAAGAATGGCTGGATGCTTAACGATCTGAGATGGAATCCATCTACACCAATTAAGTATGGGCTTTGATTGCAAGATTTGAAAGGTTAAATCCCCATCAGGAGCAAGTATATCTTGAGAAGATTACTTGGTGTAGATGAAAAAGTTGAGACTTTCAAAACTAGACTTGTTAAAGTTTTTCGTCATCGACCAGGCGTGGATAATGATGAAACCTTTTCCAGTGGCTATGCTTAAGTCCATCCGGATCCTACTTGCCATTGCTACATACCATGATTACGATATCTGGCGGTTGGGTGTCATGACTGCTTTTCTAAATATTGATTTAGAAGAGAGCGTCTATAAGTACACAGCCAGAGGGCTTCGTTGACAGTGGGAGCAGCGGAAACGTGTGCAAGTTGCTTTACAGATTAAAGCAAGCATCGCGGAGTTGGAACATCTGTTTTGATGTGGTAGTCAAAGAGTTTGACTTCATCAAAATGGAAGATGAACCTTGTGTATACAAAAGGGTAGTAGGGAGTAAGGTGGTCATCCTCGTATTGTACGTGGAAAACATACTCTTGATAGGAAAAGAGTTTCCTATGCTACGCACGGTCAATCTCCTCTTATCACATGGATTCTCCATATAGGATCAAAGTGATACCTCCTAAATCCTGGGTTTTGGATCTATAAGATAGATCTAAATGGATGTTAGGATTCTCACTAGTTGTAGTGAGATGGTGTCAATCGATCCTGGGGAGAATCACAGGAAAGGTTCCAGGGTGATAAGGACGACTGAATGTCAGTCCCAGGCGTTGTCTATACCTTCAGTGGAGGGACGATATGTTGGAAGAGTTCCAAGCTAGATACCGTGGCAAACTAGACGATAAAGGCTGGTGACATCGCTATTAAAGATACTACCAAAGAGGCAGTTTGGGTGTATATTAGTTCATGAGATGAACTAGGTTCCTACCATTGTGTGACAATGGAGGTGTGGCTTTGGCCCAGGAACCCTGGTCCCATCAGTGACCCAGACATATTCTGAGGCAGCATCACCTGATCATGGAGATAGTTGATCTCTAGGGAGATCAAGGTTAGGAGAGTAGACTCAGAGGAAAACACGGCGGATCCACTCACAAAGGCCTTTTCCCAGAGAGAGACTTTCATGGGATGGTTGAGTATGAGTTACTACAACCACTGCTACAGATGGCCCTAGTGCAAGTGGAAGATTGTTAGTTATATGTATGCCCTAGAGGCCATTACTGTACATGAGATGTAAATTGTAGTGGATGCTAGGACATATATAGGTAGGACTTTCTTGCTCGACATGATAGTACGCTATCTGGTTGCTCTTTATCTTAACATGTATACTTTCTGTCTCTCTGTTACAAGTTGATAAAGCCCTTAGGATTTGTACTCGACTTCCTGGACTATGATGTAGATCATACTAATGGGGCCTGGGTAGTCCATGAGTACATCCTTCAATGTTCCTAGTCGTGGGAATATCGAGACGGGGCATCGATATTTCAGAGTTGACTAGCGTATATCTTCTCGACCCATGTGATGGGCGATGGATGATCCCATATCCATTGGTGTTTGACATCAGAGATGGTATGCGAGTGCTCAGTGGAGACTGGGTACACTGAACGGACTCGCCGAGAACTCCCAGATGGTATTATACCTTACGTCAGATGGCAGTTCTCTGGTGACACTGGTACAGCTTAGTCTGTTGACCAGAGATCGTCATAGAGTCTTGTGTGTCTCCCACTGTGCTTTGATTTCCACCCTACCACGGCTCTACTGAGTCGTGCAAACAGGTGATTTTTGGGTACAGTCCCGATTCACATGGAGGCAATGAGTGATAGGAGGGGATTCGTCTCTCCCGGTATTGGGGGTTGATGTTGCGCTATGCTCGACTGGCCATAACTGGAAATCCCTGGCCAGGGTTGCTGTGATTTACTGTTAAGTGTTATCAGTAGTTTCATTCTTGTTATGGATCTTACATCGGCATGACTTATTAAGCTACTGGGGTCTGACGTTTACTACCCTTAGGCGAGATATGCGACATATCAGATGAACAGACCGGACTGTACGGTAAGTGTTACTGGTTGGATTCACAGGAGTGTGAGCGGGCTTGCTCATTGATCTTCTGATCGCTCAATAGCCGGGTGGCCGTTACGTTTAGCAGACCGCTTGCGGCTTGTGGGTGATTGATATGATCACCACCTACTGCCGGCATATTGACGAGTCTTTGGGGTCCTACACAGAGATTTCCTGGCTCAAGCGAAACGAAATAGGAGCGCATATGAGATATGCGTGGGACCGACAAAAATACCAGTATGTGATACTGTATTCTATTCTCGCGATTTGTATCATCGGACGGTTATATGTGATATAGCCGGATTACCGAATCAAATGTTGATTCGATATATTGATACACTTGATATTAGTCGGTTATATGCAGTATTACCGGATCATTAAATCAAGTGTTGATTTAATTATTTAATGTATAATTATATATTTGATATATTACTTTACATTAACTAGTATTTGTTCACTTAAGATTGATTTTCTCACTTGATGTGCACAAGTTGTATATGTGATATATGTTTGTGCACTAGTTTGTATCATGATTAATGATATATGCAAACTTGGGTGTGTGTATGATTTACACCATTGTTTAGGTTAATGGTTAGGGTTTTATTTACTTTATTTATTTTATTTTGTTAAAACAAAATGGTCTTTTTCTTTCACTTTGCTAGAAACTTCATGATACTTCGAGCAAGCATCTTTGAAAAAGTCTACCATTTTGTTTTATCCTTTAACTTAACCATTATCTAAACCCTAGTTTACTCTCTACATGAGTTTACTCACCCATGGTTGCTAAATGATAAGTCTTCACTTGAATTTTCTTTTACACATAATTCATTTTCTATTCTCTTCTTCTTCTTCATGAAGAAGAAAGCTTGCTAGAAAATTCCAAGTGAAGAAATCAAGTGAGAAATCCAATTCTAAAGTGAACCCACTTCCTATTTCTTCATCCTATACAATTTGCCATGTAGTAGAGTGTGTTATCTTCACAAGTTTCATGACCTAGTGAAGATGGAGCTTGAGTTTGAGTCGCCTCGACGTAGATCATCTTCGGCATCAAAGTCAACGACCTAGCCCGCTCATTTCTTCGATGAAACCAACGCTAGAGTCTAGGATCCCGATGATCGCAGCGGAGGGACGTCAACACGGAGCTAAAGAAGTGGAGGACCGGATCTACAAAGGTTGTAATCCCTTTCACTTGTAGTTAAAATAGTTAACTTGCATGTATTTCGCCTTACCTCTAGTAACGATCATGCATTAGGGTTTCTCGGCACATGAAAATTTTGATTTTGGCATGGTTGATGCCTTGTGGAACCTCATGAGTGTGCCTAGGAACCCTACTGTATTCATTTTGATTCATGAATAAAAGACATATTTTGTTTCATGTTGGTGTGTCTCTTTTAGCAAATGCATCTTGTAGATAATCTATTTTGATCTCCTTGCAGGACAACGATGGCTTAGTAGTCAGGTTCAGATCTGCCACCTAAGGCTTTCCAACTTTATGAGCCGTGAGGGTCTCATAAAGATTTTTCTCCCTACGAGTCAAGAGGAACTCGTAGGTGTATTTTCTCCTTAGGAATCGTGAGGGTTCCTAAGTGTGCTTTCTCTTGAGAGTCGTAAGGATCTCACTAGAGAATTTTCCCGCTTACAAGTCGAGAGGACTCATAAGTGGTTGTTTCCCTCCTTGTCGATATTCGGCTTCGGAGAGTGTGGCACATGAATAGTATGCAAGCACCCATCTTAGACTGACTTGCAGGGACGCAGTGCTTAGGAATCAGGTTTTTAAATCCCCACTGCCTAAGGCTTTTCCTTACGAGTCGAGACGAATCGAGAAGTTCTGGCAAGGACGCTAATTTCCTCACGAGTCAAGACAAATCGAGAAGTTCTCGCAAGAATGTCCTAACGTTACTGTTAATCTCTGCTCTTTACGACAGAGGTCTGTTAGGGTCTGTGGTACTAGGGTTTTGTCCGTCGTACCGTCACGTTGGCTGATGTATTCCTCGATAGGCAATCTTGCTGTTCGAGTAGCCTTGCAACTGTCGTGTCTCTGATCCCTTCGAGGGCTGGACAAGACGTCTTCAAGCAATCTTCCAGGTATTATTACCGTCGAAAGAGCAAGCGTTAGGGATATTCCATGTCGCTTTTTACTTGAGGTTTGGCTCAGTTTGGGAGCCCCGATGAGTCATAACCACTCCGCGCTGGTGTGGGATGATCTCCGATAGTCTTTCAGGTTTTATTTGAGTTGCCATCAAGACCCTGAAGCTAGGGATTTTCCTTTGTTTCGTTTGCTAGAACCGCGTCTAATGTAACGAGACGAATGTCGTGGTTGTCTCTAGGTTGCGTGTAAATCGTCGAGGCTTGGAACTAGGGATTTTGCCATGGCTCCGTTGTTTTGACCCTGGGGTCAGTTGTTGACATTGCATCTGCATCCTGCTATAGTTGAGAAGGAATACCGCCGCTGATCTCTAGGTTGCCTGTGAACCGTCGAGATTTGGAATTAGGGGACTTTGCCGTGGCTCCATTAGTGGTGTCATGTCCGTGCCCTGCTGGCATGAGGAGGAACGCCGTTGTTGATCTTTTGGGATGCAGATGTTGCTGTCAAGATTTAGAACTAGGGACTTGCCATGGCTCCGAGATAGTCTGTAAGTTGTCTGTGAACCATCGAGATTGGGAGCCAGGGGTATGTCGTGGCTCCGATTTGTGGTGTCGCGTCCGTGCCCTGCTGGCATAAGGAGGAACGCCGTTGTTGATCTTTTGGGATGCAGATGTTGCTGTCAAGATCTGACTTTTCCCTTTGACAGAGTTTGTTAGGACATGTGGTTCCCTTTCGTTTATGCCCATGGATTGTATACAGGGGTCGGTATGGACTTACTTGCAGGGCAAAAGTTTCATTATTTCATATGTATTTTTTTTTCCGTGATGCTCTATCATTTTATCTTTTTGTATCGCGAAAGTCGCGATTGCTCAATCATTTCGGCTATTTTTCGCGGTGCCCAATCATTTCGGCTGTTTTTTTACTTGCTGTTTTTTATTGAGAGTTGCCCAATCATTTCGGCTGTTTTCGCGATGCCCAATCATTTTTTTACTCGCTGTTTTTTATTGCGAGTTGCCCAATCATTTCGGCTGTTTTTGTATGCATATATTTTACTTGCTAATTTTGTTGCAAGTTGCCCCATCATTTCGGCCATTTCATATGCATTTTTGGCTCACTGATTTTTATCGCGAATATGGAACTTGGAATCTGGCGCCAGTCTTAGCATCAGCATCGCTGCGACTGGAATATTGTGAGGAGCGAATCATCATTTGCCGTGAAAGGACTTGGAACTTGATACCGATGTAGGCATCAGCATCGCTACAACTGGGAAATTGCCAGGAGCGAATCATCATTTGCCTTTGTCGATTTAAACAAAGATGGCTTAGCAAACAGGGTTAGAATCCTGTCGACTAAGGCTTTTGACTTCATGAGTCGTAAGGGTCTCATAAAGGTGTTTCTCCCTACAAGTCGTGAGGATCTCGTAGGTGTCTTTTCTCCTTAGGAATCATGAGGATTCCTAAGTGTGTATCTCTTATAAGTCGTAAGGATCTTACAAGAGTGTTTTCTCCTTATAAGTCGAGAGGACTTACAAGTGTTTGTTCATCAAATGAGGGCATTCCTTGTCGTTGATAGGACTCGGAAAGGAAATGATTATTTGTGCCCGTAGATTGTATACAAGGGTCAGTATTAAACCACTTGTAGGGCGGTCTGAGAAAGGTGATGGCTTGAGAACAGGTTCAGATCCCTGTAGCTTAAGGCTTTTGAATCTTATGAGCCGTGAGGGTCTCATAAGAGGGTTCTCCTTACGAGTCATGAGGATCTCATAAGTGTAATTTCTCCTTAGGAATAGTGGAGATCCTGAAGTGTGTCGTTCCTTTATGAGTCGTAAGGATCTCACGCAGGTATTTTCTCCTTACAGGGTCGAGAGGACCTTGCAAGTTTGCATGAATTTTTTTTACGAGTCTGCGCCCTTTCGGGTTTCACAAACTCGCCAGTAGCCCTGCGGTTTTTACTCACGGAGCCCTTTCGGGTTTTCATCCGTGCCTATTTTGCTTATGGACGTACCATTTTTTTTTCAGCATTAGGATGCTGCGTTTCATAGTAGTTTATTGATGTTTCGGTTAAGCATGGTATTTTTTCAAGAACCGACCATTTATTGGCCTAAAGGGTTTTTCGCAATGCATATTCATGAGCAAGTAAGCCCCACCTTGGTAGACCTTTTCTATGATATACAGGCCCTCATAGTTTGGCTCAAATTCCCTCCGTTTAATGCGATTAGGGATCATAGGTCTTTTTACGACTAGCACGAGTTCGCCTTGGCAGAATATTCTCGGCCTAGTCAATCTTTCGTATGAGCGTGTTATCCTTGCTTTGTAAGCCTCCAGGTTTTGCTGCACCATGAGCCGGGTTTTGCCAAGGACGTCGAGCTCCTCCGGCTGAAGATGAGCATTCTTTTCTTCTGTTAGCTCGTAATGAACCGCCACTCGTAGAGAGGGTAGCTCTATTTCTAAGGGGAGTACCACTTCTGTGCCGAATACCAATGCATACGGTGTTGTGATTGTGGCCATTTTGAACGTGGTTCGATACGCCCAGAGAGCTTCATGCAATCTCTCGTGCCAGTCCTTTTTGTTTTTAGACACCGTTTTCTTTATGATCTTCGCCAAGATCTTGTTGAAAGCCTCAACCAGACCGTTAGCTCAGGGATTATAGACCGAAGAGTATCTCCAGTCTATGTTATGCTGTTGTGCGAAGCGGCTGATTTTGTGGCTTCTGCAGGCTGGCCCGTTATCGGAGATAATCCGTCGTGGAGTGCCAAACCGATAGATGACGTGCGTCTTGAAGAAATGGAAAATATTCTCCGTCTTCACTTCTCTTAGCGGTATGGCTTCTGCCCACTTAGAGAAGTAATCGGTTGTCGCCAATATGAACCGATGTCCTCTTGACGATACTGATTCGATGGGCCCGATTATGTCAGTTCCCCACATTTCGAACGGACAGCTAGCCACCGTTGGGTGTAGCGGATTCGGATGCTGGTGAATGAAGTCCTCGTGAATTTGGCACGAGTGGCTCTACTTCGCGTATTCGAGACTGTCTTAGATCATCGTGGGCCAATAGTAGTCCATCCTTTTGATCTTCAGCTTCATCTTTGGTCCGGCTTGATGAGAACCGCAGAGTCCGTCGTGAGTTTCTTGGACGACTCTCTTTGCTTCATCGACCCCAGGCATCTTAGTCATAGGGAGTCGAATGATCTCTTATACAGAGTATCATTGACGAAGGCGAAAGACAGAGCTCGTTTCATGAGCTGATGTCTTGAGGATGCATCTTCAGGTGTTTGACGGGATTTGAAGTAGTCTATAAAGACTTCTCTCCAATCCTTAGTCTTTTCCTAGTATTCCATTTGTAAGGCCGTTTGCTTGGTCGATCCCTTTTCTTCGGACAACTCTGGAGATATTTCTGCTGGTGAAAGAACCCGACGGCTTTGTGCTACGATCCTTACGTCATCAAGGTTTTTATCAGCCAGTTCTTTAGCAAGTTTGGCTAACGCATCTGCTTTGCTATTTTCCGCATGTGGTATGCTTTCCAAGGCGTAGGTAAGGATTTGAATCAGCAATTGTTGTACTCTCTCGCCGTACTGCACCAACTCTGGTTTGCACGTTTGATAGTCTCCGTTTACTTGGCTAACGACCAGCTGGGTGTCTCCGTATATGAGAAGGTTTTCGATCCCCATGTCGACAACGATCTTAAGATCTGCTATCAAAGCTTCATATTCGACTTCATTATTTGTCTTCGGCTCTGTTAGGGAAAAGGAAAAGCGCATTATCCCTCTTTGTGGAGTCACGAAGATAAGGCCTACACCAGACTTGATTATGGGGGAGCTGCGCTTTCGCTTCTTCATGGAAGATGCCCCATCGAAGTAGAGTTCCCATCGGGCATCACTAACTTTTCTCCCTCCGTCGTCGTGTCAAACGCGTGCTCGTCTGGCAATTCGCAATTTAGGGGTGAATCGGAAGGTATCGGATGCTCAGCGAGGAAGTCGGCGATGGCTTGGACTTTCACTATCTTGAGCGGTCGATAAGTTATCGAGAAATCCATCAAGAGGAGGGCCCATTTAGCGAGCCATCCTGTTAGTATGGCTCTTGACATCAAATACTTGAGAGGATCTACCTTTGATATGAGATGGACCTCATGCGCCAAAGCATAGTGTCTAAGCTTCGCTATCACGAAGATTAACACCAGGAAATGTTTTTCGATAGGGGAGTAGTTGTTTTCTGCCCCCAGGAGAACTCGACTCAAATAGTAGAGGGCTCTCTCTTTTCCTTGGTCATTTTCCTGTGCCCATAGTGCGCCTAAGGAATCCTCAAGGGCGGTTGTGTACAGAATGAGAGGCTTCCCCTTGACTGGAGCGGTCAGCACCGGAGGATTCTGCAGGTATTGCTTGATTTCGTCCAGTGCGCTTTGGCATTTGCGATCCCAGACGAATGAAGTCCCCTTCTTCATTAAATGGATGTAGGAGCGGCACTTGCCGGAGAAATTAGCTATGAATCTCTGGATATATGCGAGCTTTCCTTGGAAGGACCGCATTTGCTTGAGAGTTCTTGGTGGAGGCATTTCCATAATCGCCTTGATCTTTGATGGATCTATTTCGATGCCCAGATGTCATACGATAATTTGCCGGAGGAATCTCCGAACGTGCATTTGAGAGGGTTCATCTTCAGATTGTATTTCTGAAGACGTTGGAACACTATCTTCTGATGCTCCTAATGTTCTTCATGCGATTTGCTTTTAACCACGAGATCGTCGATATAGCATTCGACAATCTCGTGTATGAGGTCATCAAAGTTCTTTGTCATGGCCCTCTGATAGGTGCCGCCGGAGTTCTTCAAACCGAAAGTCATCACTTTGTAGCAGAATATGCCTAGAGGAGTCCGGAAAGCGGTATGCTTCTCGTCTTCGGGATGCATCTTTATTTGATTGTACCCTGATGAGCCATCCATGAAGGAGAAGACTTCGTGAGTGGACGTGTTATCTATCATCAGCTCGGTGACCGGTACGGGAAAGTCATCTTTTGGACAAGCTTTGTTGAGGTCCCGAAAGTCTACGCAGATGCGCACCGTCCCGTTCTTCTGGATGATGTTGGCAATCCAGTCGGGGTATTTCACTTCTCGGACGAAACTGGAGTCTATTAGCTTCTTGACCTCGGTGTTGATGCTCATTTCAAGTTCGAGCCGCATTCTTCTCGGTGCTTGTTTGATTGGCTTGATGTCCGGAGATACCGCCAATTTATGCACAGCTACTTCTGGAGCTAGTCCCGGCATTTCGGAATAGTTCCACGCGAAGCAGTCTTTATGCTGCATGAGAACGTCTTTGAGCATAGCCACCTTTTCTTCAGAAAACAGCCAACTGACGAACGTCGGCCGTGGGTCGTTTGCCGTCCCCAAGTCGATTTTTCTGAGGTTATCTGTAGTAGTATGTATCCCATCTTCCAGCTCTTTTGGTGCCGGTGGAAACTCTGAGATCACTTCATCATCATCGTTTTCAAAGCACCAGGAGAGGTCATCTATATTCTCGGGCACTCCTTCTTTCGTCAGTGTTATTACGTGACAGGTGCGAGATCGTTTCCATGACCGATGTTGATCCGGTTCTACTCTCGCTGCATACGTAGTTTTCGGTTCATGCTTCTGTGGTGGGGTTACCCTCCAACTGCTGGATAAAGCGAACTTGCCAAGTTGATACTGGTCTTCGACCCAGTTTTGGAAGGTGAAGCAGTCTTCGAGAGGATGTCCTATCGCTCGGTGATAGGAGCAATAATCTGGGTGATGAACCTCGTTTCCTTGATCGGGATGTTTGGACTCCGAGAGTGTAATCATTTGATATTTTATGACAAGATCGAATATCTTCCTTGTCTTGTCTTGGGGAAAAGAATATGCTTGACCCATCTTCTTTATCAGGGATAGATTCCGACAGCCCAATTCTCGATCGCGTGGCTTCTTGGACCCGCTTTGCTGTTGTCGAACGTTTTTTCCGTTCGTCAACTTGTTTTTGCTTTTGCGTCGGGTCTTTTGTACGATGGGCTGGCGACGAAGAGCATCGTCATTCTCCGTAGCCTGTTGAAGGAGGCGCTGCGTCCTGGCTTTCTCGTAAATGGCCATTACGCGGCTATGGTCATCCCGGATCTTTTGACCCACTTCCCTTATTAGCTTGTCCATCTCTTCTTCGAACGACGGACTTGGCACTTTCATAGCGGGACCTCGTTTTGGTTTAGGGTTAGCGTCTTCTAACAGAGCATCTCCTTCTTCATGGAAATCATGTATGAGGTGGCAGCCATGGAATCGCTCCCGTTTCTTGGATCGGATATATCCAAGCCCGATCGCTTCCATCTTTCCGTTGGGAAATTTTCACTGAGTACCGGGAACGTTCCAGATCTTGTTGTAGAACTGAGCTTGTGGCGCAGTCTGCTTAAAGGGTATGCCTTGGAGCCTTAACATCTTTTTTAATCCTTCTGTGTAATATCTAGGCAGACGGATGGGCTGGAGCCTGTCAAGTGCAGAATCGACACCATGCCAGATTTCTTTCTCCACTTTGGTTTCCGCGGACCGATAAAAGAGTACCGCCTTTTCATCTTCTCTTCTGGGAGGGACGTAGAATGTATGCAGCTCTTGCACACTATATGTTTCAAGTTCATCAAGTTCTCTGTAGTGCTGTCGCGGAACCATGGCGATTTGGAAACTCTGATCATCTCCAGTGAATGCATGCATTGATGGTCGGAACAAGAACACTGCATTGACTTCTTCTTCAGAGTCACTGCCAAAAACCAGAATAGGTGTAGATGGTCCCGGCTTGTTGCATTGGGGCGGCCCCGAATAGACTTTCTCTTCTTCCTCCTTGGTATCGCTCCCGAAGACCGGAATAGTGGTGATAGCTTTTTGCTTATTCTCCGGCTTATGACATCTTTCCGTGTCTTCGAAGTATGGTAAGAAGTACTTGGTGTCTTCATATTTGCGGACTTCGTTTATGGAGAATGGGTTCAGCTCCCCTGTCACGGTATACTCAAGACCATCTTTGAAATACTTCATACACTGATGTTGTGTAGAAGGGATGATGTTGTATTCGTGTAACCAAGGCCTGCCGAGCAAAGCGTTGTAGTAAGTCTTGGCATCAATGACATGAAATTTGTTATCAGTGACGAGCAGCCCAAAGCGTAATGTCATATCACAGACCTCAGCGTCCGTGATGAATGAGAGTCGAACCCGGAGATAGTGATTTTATCCCGAGCGAGGTGTTGAACGCTCATGGAGATTTCTTTTAGCACTCTCACGTTGAGAAGGTTGACAGAGGACCCGTTATCAACTAAGATCTTCCCTATCTTGATGTCATGGCAGTATCCGGTGACATACAGGGGACGGTTGTGCTCGCATGTTCCGAGAAGGAGATCCTCGTCGCTGAAGGTGATGTTGGCTATGTGCACTTCTTCCAGCTCGTCCTTCATCTTTTCTTCGGCAAGGAAGGCTTGAAACTGCCCAGGGTCCTATAACGCCTTGATTAAAGAATCTCGTGCATCTTTAGACAAAAGAAGGGCATCCAAGATGCTCAGTTACGATGGTATCTTCCTCAGGTGTGCCAGGACATTGTAATCCACTTTGCTCCTCTTGGGCGGATCCTTGGCTGCGAGCTCTTCGGCGACTCACTCATCGAGGGCGATATCCTCAGGGGATTTTTCCTTCCCCTTATCTTTTTTGCTCGATCCCTTGTTTGCGGTTCCGAGATTCTTTTCAGGTAACGTGCGGTTACGCAGCTGAATGTTCTCACAGGTCTTCGTTTCTTCTGTTTCGGAGATGGATTCCTTGAAGAGAGGGTCGATGGCTATTTCTTCATCTGAATCGCTCCCGAAGGTGAGAACTTGCAATCCCTTGCTATCAACCATGTGACAGTTGCCGGTAGTTCTTTTGCGCTCATTTGTCATGCTCTTCTGCTCTCGACGCGTCTTGTGCTTCATCCGCTTGAAATGCTGCCGGTGGGCAATATATCCTTGCCACCAGTTTTTAAAGGAATTGCATTCTTTGGTAGGATGTGCAATCCTTTGATGGTATAAGCAGTAACTAGGATGTACATCCATTTCGTCAAAGTGTATTCCACCAAGAGTGTTTCCTTTGGAGGATGGCGGCTTCATCCCCATTGACAGGGCTTTAGCGAATCGTTTCCTCGTTTTAAGCCTGCTTTTGTCTGTGGTGGATGTGCTTTGATCTGGTGGGAGTGTTTTAACCCTTTCATCCAGTCGCCGACGTTTGGCTTTTTCAAATATAGCCATCTCACGCTCTCGATCAGCTTTGCTCTTTTGACAGGCTTCGTTCAGCAGCATGTCAATCACCTCGTCTGACGGTTCTAGGAGTTCCGGTTCGGGATCTGCCCCCAATTTTTCTGCATTAGGAGCTTCTTTGCCATTTATTGAGCGAGTGATCATGTGGCGGCTCATCACACAGTCTTCAGGCCCTTCTGAAGAATCGTCTCCTTCATCAGCGTCATCGTCTTCATTCTCAAGAACATGCTTAAAGAATTCGTCCAACGTGATTGGGTTCCGTGCCTTCTGGTTATATTCTTCCAGTGCATCAATATATTTCTGCAGACCTGTACGGATGTCTTCGGGTTGGACGGGCTTTTTGCTCTTCTTCTTCTTCTTCTTCGAAGACTTTGACGGCTGAGCCTGAGCGTTTTGATTATCGCTACCAAATCTTGGCGTTGGGCGCGGCTTCAGCATTCTTTCAATGACCTCGGGTTCTAGCGGACTTTTCCACCTGATCGCCGGGCATGTGTGAAGTCCCTTCAGCATTCTTTTCGTCTTGGCTGAAAGAGCGACCTCCCATAGAGCTTCTTCTATAAAAGAGCATGATGCCCCCGGTGTATCCACCTTTTTAGGAGCATGTGATTGTGGCGGGCTTACTTTCCAATTCTCATACAGCGCGAATCTGCCCTACTGGTATTAGTCCTCAATCCAGCCTTTGAAAATGAAGCAATCTTCGATTGTATGGCCTACTTCTCGGTGGTAGGGGCAGTAATTAGGATTGTTAATATCGCCTGGCTGCAGCATACGTCTTGGATCTAGCAGATTGATGAGCCTGTTGCGCACTGCCAGCTCAAACAGTCTCCTTGTTTTATCCCGGGGAAACGAGTAAGGACGTCCTAGTCTCTCCTCGAGGGATTGGCGAGGACACACATTGCTTTGGCGAACCACCGGTTTTAAGTTGCTCGGCTGTTATTGAACATTGGCGACAAAGGTCACTTTCCCTTTGCCTTTTCATTTCGAGGCTCCGTCTTTGAAGAGGAAGGCCTATGGCCCATCTGGTCCATTTAGGCCATCTTGTCAATCAAGGACTGGAAGGTGGTCGGCTTGAAGAACATTATGAATTGGGATATGGTCGCTTGCGGATCAAGGGTTCCTACAAACATGCCCACTGCAGGAGCTTCTTCTACGCGCTGTTCGCATTTCGACCATAGGTTCCACCACCGTATTGCATACTGAACCTATGTTTCACCTGGTTTCACCCTGGCATTGATCAACGCCGTGATTGGGGTGCGTTCACTAGCACTTGCGAAATGCTAGGTGAATAGCAATTCCATCTCCGTAAAAGTTTTGATGGAGTCGTTGGGAAGCTCTGAATACCATTCGAACGCCGTCTCTGCCAAGCTGCCGACAAATTGGCGATATAGTAGCTTATCGTCACCTCCAATGTTGCCGCACAAAGCCCTGAACTGGGCGACATGCTGGTGGGGGTTGCATGTCCCCTTATATACATGAATTTTAGGGATTGTGTATCCTGGCGGGAATTTTATTTGGTCGTACCAACCCGGATAGGGTCATCCAGTCTTAACAATTTGGCCGGCCACTTCGCTCGCCTGATGGGCTCGTATCTGATGGGCGATATAGTCATCCAGAGCGTCTTTGGAGTTCGTCTCCTCTTTGGCTGCTGATAGAGCCGGAAGAGGGTTCGATGACTCCCCTCTATCGTCTTCAATTATTACTGGAGTCTCTTCGACTGGAGGGTCCGGGTGTATCATCATTCCGACCATATCTTAGAATAAAAGTGCCATTCGTTTTATGTTGGCCGCTTGTTCCGCGGCCTCCCTGTCTTTCTTCTCGAGGATTCTGCCGAGGAACTCAGCATCGGTTTCTTGTTCTTGACGCCGTTCTGACGATGCCACTGGGTTTTCTTTTGGCCCAGTAAGTGCAGCCATAGTTGTCAGCATCTCCTGGAGCTTTTGCTGTTGTTGAACCTGAGCCTTTGTCACTAATCGGGTGAGCGGTCGGTGGCCCTTAGAAGCACGGCTTTCCCCTTTTTCAAAAGCCATATAAACAGTGTGCACCACCATGCATCCAGAATTGGGGAGTTTGGGTTCAGTGCCTGTGCGATTCGTCGCAGGCGCAGGAATCTTCTCCGGCCTTCTCTTTTTGTAGGCGGTCGATGTTGAGGGGGCTATTACAGCGGGCACCCAAGTAGACGACACCTTCTATGGTACAACAGGGTGGTCCTTCTCTTGCCAAACTTTCATCTTCTTCGGTAGGAGAGAATAGTTTTGGTTAATCACAGAGTTTTGGACCTGCCTCCGGACCCTGCGAATTTTGGAGGACGGTCGCTGAGGGGGCTGCTCCAGCTTTGTCTTTGTAGCATTCTCCATATGAGGACGAGATCTTTTCAGCACAGCAGTCAGAGAGTTCTTACGCACCCTCCTAAGTCGTTCAAAGTTGTTCCCAGTTGGAACAACAGCATCAACTTCTACCGTTGGAGCTGGTGGAGTCAGTCTAGAAGGGGAACTGCCCCCAGCTTTCCTCACTCGGTGCCAGTGGCGATATCGAGAATGCCTTGCAGACGGTATTGATTCGGCTATGGGGGTGGTTCCCTCATGCCCCCTGTCCTGGTGAAACGTTGCCGTTGGTGCCAGCCTATTGAAAACTAACGTCCGTTGAGTAGGGATGGCCAACCTGTCGAAGGCAAACTTCCGAGCAAGGGAAGCAGCCTTGGTGACTTCGCCTAAAGCGGGAGTTGGAGCGGACAGTCTAGCGAAGACTGATCCCATAGCAGGAGAAGCCTCTCTGATAACTTCGTTCACTGGAGCAAGGACTGCTATCCGTTTCTGGATAACCCCCTTAAGTATTTCAGGCTTTTTCATGAGCCCATTGGAGTTTTGGCCCAGTCTGTTGAAAACCGAGGTGGTGGATTTGGGCGACCCGTTGAGAGGGCCGTAGTTGTTGCAAGCCGATCAAAGACTGACTTCTTCGGAGCTTCTTGCAAAGGCAGTGGGGCGTTGAAGCTCATTGGTGGTAGCATGGTCCCAGAGAATAGTCCAGTGGTGGCCTAAGTCACCTGTTCCACTGGCATAGTAAAAAGGGAGGCCGCTTGAGGCCCATAGGTCACTCCTCCAGCAAGGACGGGGTGGAAGTTGTTGCAGTTGTTGCAGTTTGTGCAGCTGGAAGCCATTTTCTCTGCACGGAGCAAGACACTAAATCTTTGTACCTCGAATCCAAGGGCAACCATAGCAAACCACGATTCGTTCGCAAAACATGACATATAAAGTGTGGAGTGGAAAGAGGAAAAGGTCCCACCGGGCGTGCCAGAATCTGTTCTCTGTCGAAAAGACGCGACCGGGATGTTGGGACGTCTGGCCTGAATTTTGGGGGCAAATGCTATTTGGTTTTATCCGTCCACCTCTCCGAAGATGCCAAGTTGATTATGGCACCGTATATCAGAGGTTTAGACAAATGCGGCCGTTGTAGCAGACTTCGTCAGATTCCCCCTCATTGTGAGGGGTTTTTGATTATAGAGACGCTCTTCCCTGCAGGCGCAAGCCCCGGCAGTTAATTACGCTACCGCATCGCGGTAACAACTTTCTCCTTCTCCAGAAGGTCACTTCGTGTCGTGTGTGTTTGTTTTCTTTTTTGGTTGCCCGTGGATTGTATATAGAGACTAATTTATGTTGTCGCACGTAGGCGTGGATTAGTCCAAATCCGTATTTTCTTAGATTTGGTTTTGGGGGTTGGGTTTAAGGATCGTTAATCTCATTTGAGACTAAGATCAACTTAAACGTTTGTTAAGAATACGTTAGTCTAATTTTAGACTAAGATCTACTCAACAGGATCATTTAGATCCAACAAAAGAGCATTTGGGCTCTATTTTTTTAGTTTAGGGAGGTTGCGGTCCATTGGGTTTATTGATTGTCGGGACCCGCCACCTCCCTGAAGACGTTGAAGAGTTACAATGACACATATCTGAGGTGTGAGGAGATGTACCCTTGAACCAATGTCAGTTGAGGGATCTGTAGTTGGATTGATTTAAGGATCGTTAATCTCGTTTGAAATTAAGTTCAACTTAAATGGTTGTTAAGGATACGTTAGTCTAATTTTAGACTAAGATCTACTTAACAGGGTTTTAGGATCATTTAGATCCAGCAAAAGAGCATTTGGGCTCTATCATTTTAGTTTAAGGACGTTACGGTCCATAAGTTTAAGGACATCATAGTCCGTGGAGTTTAAGGACATCATAGTCCATAGTTTAGAGACATCATAGTCTAGTTTAGAGACATCATAGTCTGTAGGGTTTAGTTTATGGACGTTGCGGTCCATAAGTTTAAGGACATCATAGTCCATGAGCTTAAGGACCTCATAGTCCATAGAGTTTAGTTTAGGGACATTGCGGTCCGCAGTTAGTTTAAAAACGTTACGGTCTAATGGAGTGTATCCATGGGTTTGGAAATGTACCAAAAAAGTTGTTGGTTTTCGAGACCAGCCACCTCTCTGAAGACGTTGAAGAGTTACAACAACATGTATCAAAGGTGTGGAGAGATGTACCCTTGAACCAAATGTCAGATTGAGAAGGAATAGGATAACATTACTTTGAATGCCATTTAAGATCAATTTTGAAAGACCTAAGTATAATTGAGGCTCGGTTGAAAAAGAGTTTTGGCTTTCGAAGACTTAGCTAACTTGGGCTATGGTTGGCCTAAAACACTAGCATATGTTCGGCGCTCACGTGCTCCCATGTGAGGTCTTAAAGTATTGTTTAAATACTGGAGATCTGGATCGCTCACGTGGGGTCACATAAGGTGCTTGAAGTAGTGTTAAACACTAAGAATTTAAGGCGCTCACGTGGGGTCACGTGAGGCGCTTGTAGTAGTGTTAAACACTAAGAATTTGAGGCGCTCACGTGGGGTCATGTGAGGCACTTGAAGTAGTGTTAAACACTAAGGATTTGAGGCGCTCATGTGGGGTCACGTAAGGTGCTTGAATTTGGTGCTATTGCCTCTGATCTATTCCCTTTCTGCTTTATGAAAGCTAAGCGCTGCTCAGGGGGTCACGTGAGATCGCATGAGCCGATCTCAGTTTGTTCTCTTTTTGTTCAAGCACTAATTTTTTCCTTACGTGCATGGAGATCTTGAGATTTGAGACGTTTGAGCCCCTTTTGTTTTATCAGAATTAAATTCTTCTATAGGGTTAAACCTAAATTTTATTAGAGGAATTAAATTCCTATATGTTCCGATAAGAATTAAATTCTTTGAACTTAGCTCTTTCCCCTAGGTTTGAATCTACATAACAGAATCTCCCCGATGAGAATTAAATTATCAACTTGTGGTAAGATCTGCTTCTGCAGATCTCAACTAAAGGAAGAACTAAGTTCTTTTCAGAAGAGTTAAACTCTTGGTTTGAGAATTAATATCTCTTTTGTTTTGTGGGAGCTTATGGGATGATCTCTTTACTTCTCTTACCTATAGTTTCTTTCTTCTTTGAAGAGACCTTCTTCTCTCTGGAGAATTAAATTCTCTTTTCTCTCTTTTTTTTGCTTCTAAAGGGGATTTTCTCTCTCCTTCCTTCTGTGTCTCTTCATTCTTTTCTTTTTCTTCTTGGCTCCTATTTATAGGAGAAAGAAAGGAATCGGCTTGTTCAGCCAATCTCTCATTGAGAAATTTTGATTGATTTTAAAACTAACATGATCTTTTAGATCACTCGGTGAATTTTATTCACCGTTAGATTTTTAATCCAAAGACTTCTTATTTACAGAAGATATCTTGTTTGTTGTTCTTAACAAGATTAGGAAGATATTTCCCTGTACATAATTTTTTTGTAAATTGGTGATCTTTTAATCACCATTGGATTGTTAATCCAACGGCGTGTTTTACAGAGCGCAATCTTTCTTGTTTGGAAAGATCTAAGGAAATATTTTTCCAATTAGGGCTTTTGATTCCTTTTAATTAGAATTTAATTCTATTATTTCAGAGAGCTTAGGAGCCCATCACGTATTGGCACGTGACCTCACCAATTAAGCATAAAGCTTCTTAATTAGAATTTAATTGTATTACTCAGAGGGCTCAGGAGCCAATCACGTGTTGGCACGTGACCTCACCAATTAAGCATAAAGCTTCTAATTAGAATTTAATTCTATTAGTTCAGAGGGCTCGGAACCCATCACGTGTTGGCACGTGACCTCACCAATTAAGCATCTCCAATTGTTTATTTCATTCAGCGCCTATAGACTTTGCCTATAAAAAGTCACGTGTCTGCGCATGAAGCCCGATCACGTATGGACACGTGATGCTCCACTTGGGGGCTTTCCTCGTTGCTTTATTCATATATTTTATTCAGTTCCCATGAGGGAACAACAGCATGACCTTCGTCGACAGGGTTCTGACCATCGATAAGGAACCATCCAAAATAATCTAGCCGCTCCATGATGTTTTCAAGAATGGAGCTTCTGCTTTGAGGGCCCGGGAGATTGTTCACTTATATTCTATTAGGCTGGGTTTCCTTGTATTCAGACAGAACGCCTCTTTGTTTTTTATGAGATACAACCCGTATTGTTTTGCCCAGCAATCTGGTTGCAACCAAGGCGTTCCCCTTGAAGAGTTTCTCATTGACCCGGTTGCTACAGAAGAGAGCGTTCGCAACGCGGTGCATCATTTTATGCGGCTGAATACAGGATCTCATTTCCTGATCAGTGAGTCGAGCCATATCCCAAAGGCCTAGAATGCCTTCATTGCTTGGTATTAGCATGCAACGGGTGCGTCGTCAAGATGGAAAGGCGGATGCTTCTTAACCATAAGGATTCTGTCCCGTCCAGTAATCCCGTGGTCCTACTGAAGCGACGGGAGATTATTCGTCCTTCTCTGAGAGAGAGCACCACAGTTGTAGTTCCGCGAGCCTTTCTAGCTAAGCCACGACCGGATTCAAGTGTTCCTATGACTGTGGTGGCTGTGACGTCCTCTGAGTCAGGTATTGGCTCGGAGATTGGGACTCACCGTCCCAAGAGGCCCGTTAAGCGAAAACTTTTGTCGTCGGGTGTCGTGGCCTGTTCGTAGAAGAAGAAGAAATCATTATTCTTGGCTGATGTTGTATTTGGTTAAGAGCCTTATGCTCCTATAGCGAAGGCTTGTCCGAATACAGCACTAACGGCGGTCTGTTCGAAGCCTCTATCGATGAGAATGCTGCCACTGATCTTCAAGCCACTATTGAGGCTTTTGAGATATTAGCCCTTGAGAAAGCAACGCTTGCTTCTCTTGCGGCGACTGGTATATCTCGTTTACATTCCTCTGTATTTTTTTTTAATTCATTATGCTTTATTAATGCTCTTCTCTTAACAGGAATCTCTAGTAAAGATGCTCTCTTGGTGTCCCTCAAGACGTTTGAGGAAGAGGAGAGACTCCGCGCTTCCATGGCTCTCGGTATGATTCATTTTGCGATGCTTAAATATACACATTTAGCTCTTTTCATTCACACCCTGACACCTTTCTCCTTTTTATTACAGGAACCACCGCAATTCATGTTTTTCCGAGTGCAATGTCATCCTTAGGTGGTGGTGCGGAAGAGGCTTCAGAGCTACCGTCTATAGTCGAGGTCGCCTCAGGGCCATCATTGGAAGCGTCGCTAAAGCAGCCGATGATGGACGTTGAAGCAAATCAGAGAGACAAACCTGATTTGGACAACGACATTCCTTTGTCGAAGGTTCTGAGGAGATCTCTTCGTACAGCTAAAGCTGAGAGGATGCGCAGAAAGCATGCAGCAAGGGAGCGTCAGGCTGACTTGGCCACAGGCGCAGGTTCGAGTGATACACGACCCTCTGATGTTCCCATCGAGGACACTCCTACTGCCTTGTCCACCGTTCGTAGGCAGATTGCACGTATGGCCCGTGAAGAGGATGAGCGTTTACTTCGAAGTAAAACAACGCACGATTCCTTATTGAAACTTTGTAGGACTTACTTACTTTTACCGGTTTCTTCCAACATCAATTTTTTGAATTATAACACATTTTTCCTTCAATGCAGGGCTGAGTTTAGGTATTTACGTGGCGAGTGATGTGCCAGCGTTTCAAGAGTCTGGGGCATTAGGCCTTCATGTAGAATCAGGGACAGTTCCAACTACCGCTTCCTCCCCTGTGGCTCCCTGGTATCGACGGGTGATGAGAGCTTGGAGACGGCCCTTATTGATTCGGGAGATGAAGGTGTCGACGTTGAATCCATCTCCCCGGTGATGGTGGAAACCGGGGAAGCCGTCATGATTAGTGGCGCTCCAGACACCATTATGGTCTCTGCCCCGTCAGGTATTCTTCGTGTTATTTCTTTTGGGTTCTCAATCCTGCTGGACGTATTCGCTGATATCTCTTTTATTCTGAATATAGTTGCGGCAATCCCGGGCGCTATGATGATTGAAGAATCATCCTCAGCCGTCGCCATGACTGTCGCTCCTCCTCCTATCTCTTTTGTACCCCCCGACTTTTCTCGGGTTTAATGACGGAAGGTAAAGATTTATCATTGCCTTGTTTGAGTATAGATATTATTTCTCGGATTAATTTCTTTACCAAATATCGTTGCAATCCTGTAGGAGTGCTTTTTGACTGCTTATGCCAAAAGCTAAGCTCGCACTTCGCCTTCCAATCGGGATTCGTTCCACCTTCGGGCGTTGGTTAGTATATTCTCCATATCTTATTTCATCTTTCTACGAGTAATCTTTCTGCTGCTAATGTTTCCTCATATTTACTACAATCTTACAGCTCGAGGGAGAGAATGAAGGAATAGCAGAGCCTCCCACGCTTCCTGATTTTCCTCTTTTGACTACTGGTATGTTAAATCTCATTCATCATCATCCTTTTTTACTTTTGGTTGAAATCTGACCCTTCATTGTGCGTGCTTTATTCTGCAGCAGCAACATAGGCTTTGGCTCCTCTTGAGTCTTGCATATCTATGCCCTCGAGGCCCTTCGCTAAACGTCAGTCCTCCAGGGGTGGGGCAAATAGCAGGTGGATGCTAAAAGAATTTATTAAAGACCTTAATGTTGAAGCACTCACTTCTACTGTGGACCTTACGGACAAGGTCAACCCTATGCTGGCGACGCTTGTGACTTTCCACAATGCAGATTTCGTCGGCATTTGGGTTTACTATTGTAAGAAAATTGAGGCTTGTCTCCATGAGATCAAGCACAAGTGTCTTGCGCTTGAGTCATTATCCTCGAAGGCTCAACTGATCGCATGGATCGAGCAAAGTTCCGCTTCCATTCAATACTTCGAGTAGAAGTTGGTCCTGAAGCAAAAGGAATATGAGATGGCTTCTGGCGAATCTAACCAATTGCGTGCCCAGGTCGAAGCGAATGCCGTGGAGCTGCAAATTATTTTTGAAAATTTTCAACAATGCGTTTTTAAAGGAATGGCACTGAGGCAGAACTTCGACTCTACTAAGCGGGGGTTGCGGGATTGCGAAGTTGCTAAGCAGGAAATTGCTGAGAAGTTTTCATCATGCTTGCAACAACGGGCTCAAGTCGAAGCGATATTGGCTGCAATAGTGGTATGTGAGAAGGAGCTGCGGCAAGAGAGCGAACGGGTTGCTATTTTATTGAAAGCCCCGCCTTCTTAACGGCTACAATTGTATCCCCCCTCTTTTTATATATAAATTGTATCTTTCAAACACTTTGATTCATGAATAAAGAATATACTTTTTTTTTGCATGTGCTCCTCTGTGTTTGATGTCTTAATTTAGCGCCAATTAGTTTATTCACTCATTTCGGAGCCTCTAGTTTATTTACTCGTTTCGGAGTTTGTAGTTTATTCACTCGTTTCGGAGTCTGTAGTTTATGTACTCATCTCAGAGTTTGTAGTTTATTCACTCATTTCGAAATCTCTAGTTTATGTACTCATCTCGGAATTTGTAGTTTATTCACTCGTTTCGGAGTGTCTAATTTATTTACCCGTTTCGGAGTCTCTAATCATTAGTTTACCTCCCTTAGGTTTACAGGCAAACTTGTCCTAACGTTGTATGTGGATAAACCCCATTGCTTTTACGACAGAGGTCCGTTAGGTTTGTGGTACTAGGGTTTTAGTCCATGGTACCATCGCATTGGCTGTTGTATTCCTCGATATACAGTCTTTAAGCTGTTATTCGAGTAACCCCGTGACTGTCGTGTCTCTGATCCCTTCGGGGGATGGACAAGACGTCTTCAAGCAATCTCCTTAGGTTATATTACCATTGGAAGAGCTTGCGTTAGGAATTTGCAATGATGCTTTTTACTTGAGGTTAGGCTCAATTTGGAGCCCCGATAAGTCATAACCGCACCCTTCTGGGGTGGGATGATCTCCAACGGTCTCTAGTCTTTATATGAGTTGCCTTCAAGACCCGAAGCTAGGAATATGCCGTCATTTTGTTTTTTGTTTTAACGATGTCACGCCGATACTTTCCTGAAACAGGGTAGACATCTGTAAGACCTCTATGCTGCATGTATTGCAATTGAGGTCCGGAGCTAGGAATATGCCATTACTTGAATTTCATTTAATAGTTGCGTCCGCATCCTGTTGAATGAGAGGGGATGCCGGGATAGTCTCTAGCTTGTATATGTACCGTTAAGACTTGGAGCTAGGATTTCACCATGGCTCTATTTTTACTTTGACCCTTGGGTCTTTTGTTAACGTTGCGTCTGCATCCTGCTGGAATGAGAAGAACGTCAGGGTGATCTCTAGGATTTAGATGTTGCCATTAAAACCTGAAGCTAGGATTTCACCTCCACTTCACTTTTATTTGATTGTTATGCCTGCCCCTACTGGAATGAGGAGGAACACAGGGATATTCTCTAGGTAGTATATGTACCGTCGAGACTCAGTTCTTCTTTTGACGAAGCGTGGTGGGAAAATATGGTCCCTTTTTCATTTATTTATGCCCATGGATCATATACAGAGTCAATATGGACATACTTGCAGGGCAGAGGAAATTTTATTTTATTTTATTTTTTATTTCCGCGATGCTCTATCTTTTTAGCTTTTTATATCGCGAAAACCGCGATTGCCAAATCATTTCGGCTTTTTATCCATGGTGCCCAATCATTTCGGATATTTCATTTTTTTATTTTTAGTCACTACTTTTTATTGCGAGTTGCCCAAACATTTCGGCTGTTTCATATGAATATTTTTTGCTCGCTGATTTTTATTACAAGTTGCCCCATCATTTCGGCTATTTCATATGCATATTTTTTGCTCGCTGATTTTTGTTGTGAGTTGCTCCATCATTTTGGCTATTTCATATGTATTCTTTTTGCGACTCGCTGAGTTTTATTACGAGTCAGGAACTTGAGATTTGATACCAATCTTGGCATCATCATCGCTGCAACCGAAATATTGCTAGGAGCGAATCATCATTTGCCTTTGCGAGGACTTGAAATTTGATACCTATTTAGGTATCAGCATCGGTTCAACTGGGATATTGCCATGAGCGAATCTTCATTTGCCTTTGTTAATTTGGACAAAGGTGGCTTAGCAAATAAGGTTAGGATCCTGTCGACTAAGGCTTTTTGACTTTATGAGCCGTAAGGGTTTCATAAAGGTATTTCTCCCTACGAGTCGAGAGGATCTCGTAGGTGTATTTTCTCCTTAGGAGTCGTGAGGATTCCTAAGTGAGTTTTCTCTTGTAAGTCATAAGAATCTTAAAAGTGTGTTTTCTCCTTGTAAGTCGAGAGGAGTTAAAAGTGTCGTTCACTATATAAGGACATTTCTCGCCATTGGTGGAACATGGTGGGAGAATATTTATTTATGCATGTGGACTGTAGGGCAACATTAGGGGAATATGAAGGCTCAAGAACAGGTTCAGATCCCTGTAGCTTAAGGCTTTTGAATCCTATAAGTCGTGAGGGTTTCATAAGGAGAATTCTCCATACGAGTCATGAGGATCTCGCAAGTGTAGTTTCTTCTTAGGAATCGTGGGGATTCGTAAGTGTGTTGCTCCTTTATAAGTCGTAAAGATCTCACGCAGGGTTTTTTTTCAAGATCGCGCCCTTTCGGGTTCTCGTGAAGCTCGCCGGTAGTCCTGCTGTTTTTACTCACGGTGCCCTTTCGGGTTTTCATCCATGCCCATTTCGCTTGTGGATATACCTTTTTTGTAACAATAGAACTCCCCACAGTAGTTTCACCGCAGGTGTTCATCTGTTTTTCGGTGGGACTTGAGTTGCAACCCTCGCCGTTGGAACTTCGATTGCAATATAGATCTCAAGAGAGCACAGCACCGTATTTGGGGCAATGCGCTAGTTTGGGGACATCTCGGTCTATTATCGCCATGTTTGAGGTGAAATTTTAGTTTAAGGATATCTCGGTCCGTTGTTAATCTAGGAACATCTCGGTCCATTATCTCCATGTTTGAGGCGAAGTTTTTTGGATATTACTCTTGGAGTTCTGACTTAGGAAGATAGCGACCGGACACAAGCGTCGTCATCTATCATTGACCTAAGTTATGACTCTTCAAGCGTAGTATTTTTTGAGGAATCGGCTGTTTATTGGACGGAAGGGTCTTTCTCCATGCATATCCATGAGCAGGTAGGGTCCACTTTGATAGACTTTGTCTATGATGTACGGGCCTTCATAGTTCGGCTCGAACTTCCCCAATTTTCCATGATTGAAGATCATTGGTCTTTTGACGACTAGCATGAGTTCGCCTTGGCAGAATGTTCTCGGCCTGGTCAGTTTTTTGTATGACCATGTCATCATTTCCTTATAAGCCTCTAGATTCTGCTGTGCTATAAGGCGAGTTTTGTCGAGGGCATTAAGCTCTTCGAGCCGAAGATGAGCATTTTCTTCATTTGTCGGCTTACATCGAACTGCTACTCGTAGAAAAGGGAGTTCTATTTCCAGGGGAAGTACGGCTTCCGTGCCGAACACCAACGCGTAATGGTGTTGTATTTGTAGCCGTCTTGAACGTTGTTTGGTACGCCTAGAAAGCTTCATGGAGCCTTTCGTGCCAGTTTTTTTTGATTCTGGACACCGTCTTTTTTATAATCTTTATCAAGGTCTTGTTAAAAGCTTCAGCTAGACCATTGGCCTGAGGATTTTAGACTAAAGAGTATCTCCAATATATTTCATGTTGTTGTGAGAAACGGCTGATTTTATGACTTCTATAAGCTGGCCCATTATCCGAGATAATTCGTCACGGAGTGCCGAACCGATAGATGACATGGGTTCTGAAGAAATGGAGGATATTCTCCGCCTTCACCTCCCTTAGTTGTACTGCTTATGCCCACTTGGAGAAGTAGTCGGTCGTTGCCAGTATGAACCGATATCCTTTGGAAGATACCGGGTCAATAGGGCCAATTATATTGGTCCCCCACATTTCGAACGGCCAGCTAGCTACTGTTAGGTGTAGCGAATTTGGATGTTGGTGGATGAAATCCCCGTGAATTTGGCACGAGTGACACTGCTTCGCATATTCGAGGCAGTCCTGAATCATTGTGGGCCAATAGTAACCCATTCTTTTTATCTTCAGCTTTATCTTTGGCCCAGTTTAATGAGAACCGCAAAGTCCATCGTGAGTTTCTTGGACGACTCTCTTCGCTTCTTCTGGTCCCAGACATCTTAGCAACAGACAGTCGAACGATCTTTTATATAGAGTATCATTGATAAAGGCGAAATACAAAGCTTGTTTCATGAGATGATGTCTAAACGACGCATTTTTGGGCGTTCATTAAGATTTGAAGTAGTCTATGAAGACTTCCCTCCAATCCTTGACCTTTTCTTCGTCCTCTATTTGAAGAGCTACTTGTTTGGTCGCTTTTTTACCTTTGGATGGATCTATTAGGTCTTCCGAAGATACATCTGTTGGCGTGAGGACCCTGCAGTTTTGCACAATGATCCTTACGTCATCGAGTTCTTCATCGGCTAGTTCCTTAGCCAATTTGGTCAATGCGTCTACCTTGCTATTTTCTGCACGCGGAATACTCTCCAGGATGTAGGAGGGGATTTGTGTCAGCAGTTGCTGCACTCTTTCGCCATACTTTATTAGCTCTTGCTTGTATGTCTGATAGTCGCCATTTACCTGGCCAACGATCAGCTGGGAATCTCCATATATGAGGAGGTCTTTGATTCCCATGTTGATAGCGATCTCTAGACCTACTATCAAAGCTTCATATTCAGCCTTGTTATTAGTCTTTAGCTTTGTTAAGGAGAGAGCATAATGCAATATCCCTTTTTGCGGAGTCACGAAGATAAGTCCCACCCAAGCTTTGATTATGGGGGTGTTTTTCTTTCACCGCTTCATGGAAGATACTCCATCGAAGTAGAGTTCCCATTTGAAATCATTTTCTTCTTCAGTTGAATCATACACATGTTCATCTGGCAACTCGCAATTTAAGAGGGAGTCAACCGGTATCGGATAATCCGCAAG